>OU963901.1:13392625-18392625 GCA_902850365.2 Chilo suppressalis
GATTTTAGAACATAACGTTGAAATGGCATCATTCATTCATTCATCAGCAAATCCTTTTGTAGTAGGTTTTATTTCTTTTTTTACTAATATAAGGCGAGATTTCAAATGTTACACATCATACGCGACTACTGTAAGGCTCGCTCGTTTTTTGATGACTTAATATGGTAGCAGAGCAGAGTGAGAAAACGAAAATAATTTTGACCAGTGAGTACATACATACCTTGTATAATTCAATAAAAATGTAGAGTACCACTACCGTGCCAATAGGTGTATAAGATTTAAAATGAATCCTGATGGTTCAGTCGAAAGGTATAAAACTACAATGGTACCGGCAAAAGCCAGAAGTCGGTTACTACAAAACCTTTAGTCTAGTAGTAGTAGTTTGGCTGAGCACCGTACGAACACTGCTCTGCTACTGTTAATTAAGGGCGGACACGAGCTGAGAGGTACTTGAGAAATAGGTATTTGAAAAACGATTGCTGTCGCACATTACTAAATACCGTGCGATAGGGACAACAATAGCTAACGCTGAGAATTGCGAATAAAAAATGCATAATTAAAGGTTTGGCTCTCGACGATTTCGTCCTCCAAAATAAGATGTAATATTTAAAAGAAATTTTACCCATAGAAAAATAAGTAGTTAAACTCGGTCTTTATGTTTTGTTTTTTTTTTGTAAATGCTTATTCAATATCCACACTAGGCGTCTTTAGTTTTGATACAAAAATGTTCATTATTGACATTTTTGAACGCTTCTAGTTTCTTTGAAACACAAGTTATCGAAAAAAGGAAAACATAGGAGCATAGAATGATTAAAATTATATTTTATGTATAAAAATCATTCCTTTACTGACAAAAATCAAGGAGGAATCAGTCGACAACGTTTATATGGATAAAACATTGCCCGCCTCCACTCTTAATAATTTGTTCCGTTCAATTATCCAGTAAATTTATTAATAAAAACGATTTATTCTTTACAGAAGCCTTCCATGGTCCACTCTTATCTTGTATTTCCAGTGATATTTTTTTAAGTTTTGATAATTTTATTGACTTGACCAAGAAAGATTTTTTGCCAAAGCGTAAGCAAACCTTTGATTTCAGCATTATCATATTTTATTCAAACTTCACTGAACCTATTCCGATTGAGACGTAGTTATAGTTTATCTACTATATAAAAATAAGTCGGGTTTTCCTTCCTGACGCTATAACTCCAGAATGCACGAACCGATTTCCACGGTTTTGCATTCGTTGGAAAGGTCTCGGGCTCCGTGAGGTTTATAGCAAAGAAAATTCAGGAAAAATATCAAAAAAAAAAATCTTCTTTTAATCACCAAACGAAATGTTACATAAAACGAAGCCATCTGATGGCGGAACGGAGTTCGCCTGGTTTGCTAGTTATTCTAATAGAAATGTAGGAAAACATGACCACCGCTAATATAGGTACAAAATACTTACACGGCATCAAGTTTACCGTAACGTTACCATTAGGTTTTTAATTTCCTTCCATGTTACACTTACCTACATGATGGCTCAATTACATTTGGTCGTTAGCCCGTATACAAGTACCAATGGAATTCGGGTAAACGATTCAGTGAAAAAGAACAGAGTCGAGTATGCCCGTATTCGGGTAGTTTTTGTTTTGGACATCATTATTCATCGCGCCGTTATGCAGACAATCGCAAGTTATGTTTACGTAGTAACTATTAGGTAATCCGTGGTTATGTCACCTAAAACTGTAAAAGTTTTCTGACTTTGACCTTTACATTATTACCAAATATAAAATTCAAAATCTGTTAAGAAATTTAACAGTTTGTGGTTACTCAGTATGTGGCTGTTTGTATTACTAAATAACTGATCCACCACCCAATCTCGTTGGTTTTGTTCGTTTCATTGACCCAGACCTTTTTAACAAAAAAATGTGAAGTGTATCCTCCTGGGATCAGAAAGTACGCGTAATACCTACTAGATGTGAAAAAAGAAGCTCATTTCTAAAAGAAGATGTTAATAAAAAAAAGATTGGAAAATGCAAAAGTAAATGATACCTTGAAATAATAATATGTCGAAAACGGGTCGAACCGGAATTTTGCATTCCCCTAAATAAAAATTCCGGTTCTTTGTGAGTAACTTTATGGACAAACTGACCTTACTAAACTACGGTAAATTCACTGGCGTGCAATGCTAGGTATCAAGCCTACCCCTCGTTTACACCAAGGTATAATACATGTATATAACAAATTTTATACAATGTCTTAATTTTTTATTCACACTACAATACTTGCATGAAACTAGTTGGATTGGATACACAAAATATGTGAGGTAAATAGTGATTTATACTTGTAAAGATACTCGTTTTCTATGCAGTGTACATAAAGGAAAGAATGAAACAACAAGTATTTTACTAGTTTTGTGTAAAATAGTATATGACTTGTTTCTTGGTCTAACCGAGGGGTTAAAAGATGGCTATTTTCCATTGAGTCTCGCGCGTGACTCAATACCCACTCGCACACCAGCTGCAACAGATTGGTATGTTTCACAATAACATTGATAACAAGACGAAGTAAGCTTCGAAATGTCGGCGAATTATTGATGATGGTTGATGGATGATTATGCAGGTTGATGAAATGTAAAAATATAATGTAATTTGGCCAAACAGCAATCTTTTCAGACAGGCTTTGCAGTGACTCGGCTCGACTATAATTTGTCACCACATAGCTAATTGGATAAATTACACCAGACCTTTGTTAGATGCCAATGATATTGCGATCTGCCTTCCAAACAGACTCGATTATTTTCAGTATAGACTCACAAAATCAACGATAATAATATTAGAACAGACATGTATTTATAACGAAAATACTTTTTCCTTGTCTATATAAAATAGAAAATCTATTTTAATTACATATTATGTAGGTCAAAGATCGTGAATACCATGTAATAGCGCTGAAAATTCATTTTTACCATTGTTCTTTTGTTTTTGTAACATTTTTAAGACAAAGTTAAAATGAGTGTTTTGTAAATTTACAGTTGTTTACAGAGTAGCAAAAAGATTTTAAATCTTATTTTATTAACTGAATCCTTTGATAATTTTAAACAAAGTCCCAAACTTCATTATAAGGGACGACGTTCAGGCAAAAACCATAACTTATTTAGTAACTACGTATATAACAACCATTAAAAAGGTCGGTGATTAAGTAAAAACATATTATAATACTTAGATGTTCTAGAATACACCTTTTAAAAACTGGTCTACACTGGCTTTGTCTAGTTTTGTATAACACAATAGATATTATCAATATTTATCGCGCTCGTGAAGCAAACGACGGATTTTTAACCGCTTGCAATATATGGAACACATACTTAGGTATGACTATCGAAATGTACCTTTATAATTATGTGTACAATAATTTGTATCTAGGTATAAATTCATGTTGTATTCTTTTGAAATCCAATGATGGGCTTTCTAAAATTTACCCTAAAGTTTGGATTACATTTGCTCTTATTCCATACTATTTAATAATATATTTTTATCGTACTAGAAGTAAAATAATACTGCTGCTGATATACCTTCTATTCTATACACGCTTGGTATGCTATTTTCCTCAAAATTGTCTCAAAAATCGACAGTACTCGCAAAGATGGATTAAATAGAATCTCTCTCGTTGCACACGCTAGGAGTTCTGTTACGGTAAATGCTGTATACCAGGAAACTTGTATAAGTAATTGAAAACCACTCGTTTAGTTGCGAAATTGGATTGCAAAAGGAGATTTCCAATGAGCATCAAACTAGCTTATAAAGAATTTGCTTCATATCAACTCTGAATCAATGAGAGGATAAGTACACTCGGAAGCAGAGTTCTAAGTTATCGTACCAAAAATCTTGTTTAGGTTTTCAAAAAGCACGAATCACTAATATACACACTGATCGTCATTGTCACACGTCATCTGATAGTCGATGAAAAGTTATAGCATGCTCAAAAGTATAACAAATTCACATTAATATACAAAAGTTTTTTATAGTTTTTTTTTTAAATAATAAGCTTTGAAATAGCATGCTAAAAGTCTGCTATCACAAAGCATATTATTAAAAAGACAAATATAAACATGCCCTAATACAATATATAGGTACGTAGCAAAGGCGCATAACATTCCAATTAAGTGCTTTTGGTAATCACTCATTCGTATACAACCATTCCTACATAAATAATTTAATGATACAGGAGAATTGAGAACGCGATCGTTTGGAAGATCCAAACGTTTATCGTATGGAAGTTTCTTAAAGTTTCCTTTAATGAGTTAGGTATATCTATAAGATCCAAAGCTTAACGAAGATTCTTAACTATTTGTCAAACTATTATTGTACGTAAACTGTAAACAATTGGCTTACAATGTACGAGAAAGTACAAAAATAAAAGGAAATAATAATGTTGGGTGGTTCTGTAGGCACCATGTTATTTGTACCGTGCTATAGCCGTAAAATAACTTAAATCGCCAGTGCTGGATGAGTAACTGATTCCATTGCGCAGTGAATTATGATGATAACCCACGGTTTGTTTCATTATACCTAAGTATATAGTTTTATTAAAATTATTTAAATAAATAATAATAAATAAATGTTTCTTACACTCCCACTAATTAGCCTAATCCCAAAGTAAACACTGTATGGCTTGTGTTATGGGATACTAGGGTATCGGATAGAATGCATATACTAATACATACTTAATAAGTATATTTACCTAGAAATACATATCGCACCTTTATTCCAATACTGTCATTAAACAAAATTCTTCAAAAAATAGTTTACAACGCCATCTATTTGCTACGTTATGAATCTACACATTACTTCAAATCCTGTATTTTAATTTTATTTTATGATAATGACAGTATTGAAATAAAGGTGCGATATAGTGAACATCTATGACTTAGGTACAAATATTCCTATTCATCATACAAACATTTGCCACACCGGGATTCGAACCCGGGTACATACCATTCGAGCCACGGAGGTCGTGATACACGGAGGTGTATGAAAATTATTCTTTAATACCGTCATTTTTTTAATTTTCAGAGCTATGTTATATTATTATAATATATGAAAAGATAATATTATCAAGATGATTTTCTGGTCAAACGTTAACTGATTTAAAGTCGGTTTCATTTTCTTCAATTATATAAATTGTAATTATTTTTGTTCTGTTCTGAGCAGTATGTTTTTAATTGAATAATTAATTCTCTTATATACTTACTGTTACGATTACGAATAAAGAAGTGTATAAAAAATCAAAATTTGAGCTCAGTTTAATTACAGCACATTGACGCCCTGGGCTTCCTGTTTCTAATTCCAACAATTCTTTTTAAGTTGTTCAATATTTATTTCCCTTTACATTAAGATTTTATACTTTGTTTCTAAAATACCTGGAATAGGACTTATACAAATGATATTAAGTATAATGGAAATGTTTTTTTTGAATAAAGTAACCAAATAATCTGTCTTAAAATATAAGAGAATAAATCGTGGGATGCTGTTTATAAAGAGCCTACTTAAATTTGAATGGCAGCGAAGAGCTGAGATAAATCAGACTTCTATAATTTATTACCGAAGAAAATTCAATTTGTATTTTTGCTGACACGTTTTGCGAACATAATGAGCATAGCATGGAAACGAACTTAAAAGCGTTAAGTGAGTGATCAAATAAAATATCCTGAGATAAGCTTGGAGCCCGTTCCGAATTAAGGTGTGGATTGAGCAAGATGTAATTGGGAACCGTTTTAAATTTTCTCAAATACTAATCAGTACTGATTCACAGGAAAATACATGTTTTAGAATTAATTGATCCATAACAGCTGTTGTAAAATCTTGGAAGGCATATTTGAATAGCATTTGACGCTTATTAGCGCAGGCCACATAATAATATGGCTTGGTGGTCGGAGCACATGAAATGAAATGAAATGAAAAACATTTATTCGGAACAGACGTGGATATATACAAATGGTTAAATATATACACACACACATATACATATATATATATATATACATACACACACACATATATATATATATATATATATATATATATATATACACTAAATGACGGACATTAAAAAAAACATACATTACAAATATCCACAGCTGGACCGAAAAGGATCCAGTTAAGCATAAGTCAGTTTGCACTGACGCTGGTTTTCAACTGGTTCTCTTTCTGATTTGTGGATGCCAGACACTATGACACAAGATTGAAGGATTATATTAAATAAAAATGAAATATTACAAATTGTACTAGTGAGCAATTAATAAATTACACATAACATTATTAAATTAATTTAGGAATAATAGTTTTATTAATGAGTCATAATGATTTAATTTTTGTATATTTTACATGGTTCACATGCTTAGTATTTAAGGAGGCTACGGATAGACGTAAGCTACGCTACGGATTGACGTAAGCTAGGCTACGGATAAAGGTAAGCTACGCTACGGATTGACGTAAGTTACGCTACGGATAAACGTAAGCTCCGTTACGGATTGACGTAAGCGAGGCTACGGATAATCGTAAGTTACGCTACGGATTGACGTAAGCTAGGCTACGAATAGACGTAAGCGACGCTATAGATTGACGTAAGCTAGGCTACGGATAGACGTAAGCTACGCTACGGATTGACTTAAGCTAGGCTACGGATAGACATCAGCTAGGCTACGGAGACTACGGAGAGACGACAGCTAGCTTAGGGAGCTCATACCGAGGCGAGGCAATTACGTTACGATTCCGATTAGTATGCGTAGGTACAAAGAAAACTGAACGGCTTAAGTTGATACGACGTGACGATATCTTTCCGAGTTGTCATGTCTGCTACGACTTTTGTCAGATATAACCCCTAGTTTTGAATAGAATGGCGTCATAGGTACATTTTTGGTCGATTCAGTAGTATTATATGTATTTTTCGCTTCATTCTACAGATGAGCCAACATTCGTGGGAGAAGGCACTAACGTTACCGTTGTCGAAGGAAGAGATGCTACACTTACATGCAAAGTTGAAAATTTACACAGTTATAAGGTAAGATAAACTTCTATTAGTATCATTATTATCACCAGCCTATTAATGTCTCCACTGCTGGGGCCTTGCCAATGGATGGAATAGGGAGACTCGGCCGCGGCCCACCACACGGGCTCAGTGAGGATTGGCGGGTGCTGACGAGCACAAATTCAGCCGGAACCAACGGCTTAATGAGCCTTCATAAGCAGGAGATAATAAGGTTTTGGTCACCCATCCAATGACCTACCATTGCGAAATTGCTTAACCTTCACGATCGCAGACTGTATGCCCTAAACACCTGCGCCATTACTTTTACTGCCCCCCCCCCCCCCCCTAGCATGAGAACCGCTATATGATTATATAGCTCGTCTTTATCACGCTCAATTGTCAAATTATGGACTTTGACTTTTCAACTCAATAACAAACGTGATATAATATATATTGTGGTGCTCATGCTACGGGGACTGGACACTTTTCCTTTCTGTGTGTAATACAAGGAAGATATACGTGGTGTCGTTGTGATGCTAAACTATGATAAACTAGCGTATTAGATACGACGAGGAAACGGTAAGCATAGATTACATGCAGCAATTTATCGTTTAAAACCGGATTGTAGAGCCATCAGAAACGTACTCATATATAACAAACTTAAATTTTCATACAATTAGTCTTAGTAGTACGGCGGGCTGTTTCCGCAACTCGACACCTAGTGCCTATTTTTCGTGGGGATTGGCATCAGTCCTGCCATCCCAGCTCCTCCAGAAAGCTCAGCAGTCCCCGAATGTTGCTGCAGGCCTCTACTATTGTCTTCGGGCTTCCCATTAGAGAAGTCCTTTGTCTTGCAACGCCCCTGCACTCCAGTAGGACATGGGCGCTCGTCTCATCCGCCTCCAGGCAGGCTCTGCACAGAGGGCTGTCAGAAATACCTATATTACAAAGGTGTTTGTTAAAGTAGTCGTGACCCGTGAGTATACCCACGATTTGTTTCAGGGCTTGTCTAGGTAGTCTGATTAACTTACGTGTTAGCTGCAGGTTTACCTTAGGAACGGCTTCCCTGGCTTGCCTGCAGTCCGTGAGTTTTGACCAGTATTCGTCGTGTTGTCGTTGAGAGCGCTCCCTTATCCAGGTTCGCAGCTGCCGATAGGGTATGGGTATAATTGGCTCCGGACCAATGGCCGTCCTGCTAGACCCCTCCCTGGCTAAGCAGTCCGCCGCATCGTTACCCCTTGAGCCGCTGTGTCCTTTAATCCACTGTAGGGTCAATCTATTGTCGTTAGCAATATTAGTCAACTTACTGTGGCATTCGTAAATTAAGCCTGATGTCATTATATTGTTGTCCAGTGCCTGTAGGACAGAAGCGCTGTCAGAGAGGATACGAATGTGTTTACCTCTTACCCCGCGTCATTCTATCGCCTCAGCAGCTCTGATGATGCCCACACACTCTGCCTGGAAGACCGTGTTATAGGCACCCAAAGCTGTCGAGATGTGTATATTCAGGTCTTCGGAGAAGACACCCGAGCCCGTACCACAGTTGTTTTTTGAACCGTCTGTGTAGACCCTCAACTCCTTATGCAGACAACGGTCCGGGGTGTCTTCATAAAGTTGAATTTTGTATTTTTTGTCAAATACGTACGTCTTAGGAATAAGGTCGTTTACTGCTGCAAAGTACGGAAAGTGCCTGTGTATGTCTGCCAAGATGCTGGTGTACGGGGAGTTGTTGTCTCTCCAATGCCCCAGCATGCTTAGGCGCGTGGCTGTACATGCAGCTTCCTGTTGTATAAACAAGTGGAGTGGTCTCACGTTAAGTATTGTCTCCAGTGCTGATGTGGGAGTGGTTTTCATGCAGCCGGTGATTGCACAGCATGCCCGCCTCTGGAGACGTCTTAACTTATTAATTGTCGTTACCTGGATTGTCTTGGTCCACCATACTACTGCTGCATAGCTGATGATGGGCCTAATTATGGTCGTGTATAGCCACTTAACAATGAGCGGTGATAGTCTCCAAGTTTTGCTAATCATTTTGCGACATTGCCAGAAAATGATGTTAGTCTTCGTTGTAGTTTTGTCTATGTGGGATCCCCAGTTCAGTTTGGAGTCTAGGGTTATTCCTAGATACTTTACCTCGTTGGAGAGCCTCAGTGTCGTGTTAAATAGTTTCGGTAGCCGATAGTCGCCTAATGATCTTTTATTCGTGAATATGACCAATTCCGTCTTCACTGGGTTCACCTTAAGGCCGTAGTCGTCACACCATTTTTCAACAACCTTCATTGCCCCCCGCATAACATCACAGGCGGTGCTCGCAAACTTACCTGGAATTATGATTGCAAGGTCGTCCGCGTAGCCCACCGTGTGGTAGTGAAGGTTGTTTAGTTTGGTAATTAAGTCGTTTACAACTACATTCCATAGCAGAGGCGACAGTACTCCTCCTTGAGGGCATCCTTTAGTTGCCAATGCTCTGAGATGGTTGTCGTCTTGTAGTCTGATTAGTCTGTTACGGAGCATGTTACTTACCCAGTATATAATGGTCTCATCGACTCCGTGTTTGCCAAGTGCGTCTACTATGCTGGCGAAGCTTGTTTTGTCAAACGCGCCTTCTATGTCTATAAAGGTGCCCAGACATAGCTCTTTCCGTCTGAGACTATCCTCTATTTTACTTACGACTGCATGTAGTGCAGATTCTGTCGACTTGCCTGGACTATAGGCGTGTTGGTCCGGATGTAGTGGAACATTGACTAGTTGGTTGTCTCTCAGCTCTCTCTCGCACAGTCTTTCCAGGGTCTTTAGCAGAAATGATGAGAGACTTATTGGTCTGAAAGATTTCGCCTCGTTGTAGTCTGCCTTACCCGGTTTTGGTATGAAGATTACCTTGACCTCCCTCCAGAGCTTCGGGGTGTATCTAAATGCAAGACACGCTCTCAGGAGGGGCACCAGGATAAGGATTAGTGCTTCACCTGCCCATTGAAGCAGCGCCGGAAAGATGCCATCTGGTCCGGCTGCCTTGAATGGCTGGAAGCTGTTAATGGCCCACCTTAACTTATCTGTAGACACTGTCTTCAATGCAGTGTTCCAGGATTGTTCCGTGGGGGTCCAGTTAGTGTCATTCCAAGTATGTGTCGTGTGTATGATGCAGCCCGGAAAGTGGGTTTCAAGTAGTACCCTCTGTGCCTCCTCAGTTGTTTCTGTGAGGGAGCCATCAGCCTTCCGGAGCTGTGCTAGGTCTTGCTGCCTATCTTTAGATAGCAGTTTCCTTACCTTATTTGCCTTTGTGCATGAGTCTATATCTGAACAAAATTTTCTCCAAGACCCATTGCTCCAATGTCGGATGCGTCTCTTGTAAAGTGCCTTGGCATCTTTGTACGCATCCCAGTCCTGGTCGTCACATGTATTCATGGCCCTGTTAAAAAGTCTTCTTACCTTTTTCCTCAGTTTTTCCAGCTCGGGACCCCACCAAGACTGGCTGGCACCCGAGTTGGATGATGGTGTACTAAGAGGACAGGCTGTCTGATAGCTTGAGATTATAACTCTTGTTAATTCCTCAGCTGTTTCGTCTATCTTATAAGTTTCGTCTAAACTACCAGACTGCAGATGTCGCAGTGACCGAGTTACCTGTCTGCGATACTGGCTTCTGTTTGTTTTGCTAGGTATGCGTCTAGGTGGCTGGGTGACACGCTGTACCGCGATGTTGAACCTAATCCACCTATGGTCAGAGCAGGATGCCTCTGGGGAAACGTGCCAGTCAGAGATCAGATCCGCTGCTCTTCTTGATGCTAGTGTAAGGTCGATGATGGATCTGCCCCTTCTTGTTACGAAAGTAGGTTCAGATCCTGTGTTTATTATATTAAGGTTAGTGGTAAATAGATAATCTACTAATTCCTCACCTCGTTTGTTGCTTTTCGTCATACCCCACAATTGATGGTGGGCGTTGGAGTCGGTGCCGATGATCAGCGCCTTGTCTGTTTGTTCGCAGTGTCTCACCACCTCAGACAGTCCCCCTGACGGAGCTTCCTCTCCTTCAGGCATGTAGGCAGAGGCAACTACCAGGACAGGTACACTTGGATTTTGCTGTTGTATAATTTGGATTGTTGTTATGTCGCTAGAACAAAATTGTGTCATTATTTTTGCCTGTAGGTGTTTTGAACATACTATGCAGGTCCGCGGTGAGCGGTTACCTGGGTTGTAAAAATTCTTACCACCGATGTTGTTGAGGCCACATATGATGTTGGATCTGATCCACGGCTCCTGGACCAGAGCAATAGCCCCGTCGTTGTTGTCCTCCAGCCACTTCCTGAGTTGAGCCGTTGCGGTGCGACTGTGCTGGAGGTTGGTCTGCAGGACTTTGACTTTACTCGGTGGAGGCGCCATCGGACGCAAGCAAAACATCGACATCCACCTCCTGCCCGATGTCGATTCCACCCAGTTTGTCTGCCCATTCGTCGATGACGTCCGCTGCTCCTTGCTCACCCAAAGTGGGATCCGCCGGAGACGGAGTCACTGTCACCTGCTTCTGGTCGGGCGTGGATGCTGCTATGCCCCCTGATGTGCTCGGCGACGGAGCAGATGTTGGTGACTCTAAAGGCGGCAGGCTCTCCAGGTATTGACCGCCCTGGTTCCTGAACCTAACGTACACCGAACCCATCAGGTAGCACAGTCTCCTTCCTCTCTCCAGAAGCTTCTCTGCAACGTCCCTGGTGGTGCTGAACACCAGGAACGTGTTGTCATCACCTGCGATGGCCTTATGCAGTAACCATCGGTCGACGTCTGCTTGTTTATTCTGATAGCGCAGCAGTTTGGCTATCGTATGTGGTTCCCTCGTACCCGGGACAAGAAGACCACACACCACCTTCTTCGGCCTATCAATTTGGCGCTGCACCATCAGTTCGTCGTCATACCCCGGGACCTTTAGGCCAGCTACGGTCTTTTTTACCCACTCCAGCGTGCGGGGAGTCTCACACCAGAGGCTGAGAGCTCCGTCTCCAATAATGGGCTTGCCCTTAAGGTTCGGGCCTTCGTCCGTTGAAGGTCCTGCCATAAGGAGTTCCTCAACAACGGCGTCCTCCAGAGCCTTAAGGACAAACCCAGCATGGGCAGCGCTGATGTGGCCTGTCTTTTTGCCCGTAATTACTACGAGCAAGTCGGCTGTAGCAGCATCCGCGAAGGATTTTTTGTCCGTTGTTCGACGCGGCCCCTCGGATCTTGGTTTTTTATATTGACCCCTCGGTGAGACCGTGTCGTCCAGTCTGGGCCTTTTCGAGGCCTCTTGTCTGTCCGTCTGTCCTTTGTCGGTTTGTCTGTCCGTCTGTCCTTTAGCTGTCGGTCTGTCTGTCTGTACCTTATCCTGGGTTCCTTGACCCGTAACAATCTGCTGGGCGGCCTTGCCAGCTGCTGTTTTGTTACGGGCCTTCCTAGCCCTCTGTCCGAGTCTGTGCCGGTCGGTTGTCGTTTTGTGTTTGTCATTGTTTGGATTCCCAGTCTTGTCCACTGCCTTCCGATTCTTACGTCGAGAGGTAGCGACCTGCCAGGAGTCCAAGTCACCAGCCACGTCCTGTGGTTGTTGCCTGACACCGGGTTGCCCCTTCACCAAGGCTTCCAACGCACGGGACGTAGATGGTACGTCTAGGTCTAGGTCAGTGTTGGTCGGCCTGACACCGGGTTTCCCCTTCACCAGGTCTCCAGACGATGTCATGTCCTTGTTGGTTTTTGTATGGGATCTGTTGGTTTCCATTACACGTGTCTCAAAAAAGTTCATCCTCGCCAGTCCCACCCGCCACGGAGCCACAACTGGGATGCCGATATCGAAAATCAAGGCACCAGGATTGTGGTGAGGATATAGGGGCACAGGGTTTTCCTCACAGCGCGACATCGGGAACTGCAGCTGCATGGCTGGTAGTCGATCCCAACTACCAGTGGTTCCATGCAACCTTGCTCCTTCAGCATGGCCAGAGTCCATCGCTAGATGTTAAGAGCGACCCCCACACCCCTCGCCGGCGACCCATAGACGGTAGAAGCCTTGACCGTTGCCTCGTGGTCGGCTACACCACGAAGTTACCGTCTCGCTGGAAATCCGGGCCAAAGTGCTGTGTTGCTTCCGGGGTGCCGCAGCTACCCTTTCCGCTCAAACACCAGGATCCCTTCATCCCTGCTTACGGCGATGCTGCGCAGGTCCTAGCGCAGGAGAGGCTGACGCACCACCAGGCCGCCTCCCTACTCCTGGTGGATGGGGGGGAAAGTCGTCTGACCATTTCAGTTACGTCTGTTTCATAGGGAATCAGACCAATAACGGGCGGCAACCACGTGAAGGAAAACAGCCAGGCTTGTCTGGGGGATCTACACGACATGCGCTCGCTCCCCAGACCATTCACCAAATTACCAGACGGGACGCAGAATGGTAAAATAGGTGATGTGTTAGGTTTAGCCGTCTTTGTGCTATATATAAACCTAACACATCCCCCGCCCTTCAATCAGCCGCAAAATGATCTTTCCTATTTTAGATATCCTGATTCCTGTGATCACAACTATTCTTAATACTTCAGCCTCTACTGGAGTTTTCCCTTCTTCCTGGAAAGATGCAAATGTCATTCCTCTCCCCAAAAAATACAATCCTGCCTCTTTTTCGGAATACCGTCCCATATCCATTCTCCCATTTTTATCTAAGGTCCTTGAAAATTAATATCCCGGCAGCTTACGGCTTTTCTTAATACGAATCACCTCCTCAACTCTTTTCAGTCTGGCTTTCGTAGGGGCCACAGCACTACTACCGCATTGATTAAAATTTCGGACGACATCCGCAGAGGAATGGACAATCGGCAACTTACGTTGTTGACTCTGCTTGATTTTAGCAACGCCTTCAACTCAGTCGACTTTGACATCCTTCTAGGCATTTTAGGTTCACTTAGCATATCTCCATCCGCAATTGAGTGGTTTCGAAGTTACCTGCTAGGCCGCCGGCAGCGTATCCGTATTGATGACACCTTGTCTTCTTGGTGTGATATCATTGCCGGTGTTCCTCAGGGTGGCGTCCTATCTCCTCTCCTATTTTCTATCTTTATAAATTCTATCACAATGTCGCTTTCATGTTCATATCACCTTTATGCTGATGACCTCCAAATATACACTCAGGCCCCTTTATCTGACCTCTCTAACGCAATTTCGATTATCAACGCAAATTTGTTGCTTGTAAGTAGTTGGAGTGGGTCATTTGATCTAACTTTAAATCCTGAAAAGACTCAATCGATCATTATTGGTAGTCCTTATTTTATTTCTAGGATCAACTTTGATCAATTGCCTACTATTATTTTGAACGGTTCTATTATTCCCTACTCAGAAACCGTCGGAAACCTGGATGTTGTCTTTGATCAGAGCTACTCCTGGAAACCGCATGTGGAGGCAGTCAGAAAAAAGGTGTTTGCTGCGTTAGTTCTTCAGGGCGGTTTCCGCATTTAGTCCTAATTATTGGACCATTGTGTGTGTCTCAAAACATTCCCGTTTACTCCAGCCAGCCTATATCGGTCCAGAAGGAAAGCAACCTTGTTAGTCTGCTGCAAGCTTCCGGAAACGATTCCGGTGACTGGAGAAGTCGTGCCCGTTGGTCGGCCACATTCCTGCATTCCATAATGACATGCTGTGGCGTTTCCTCTGCCTCCATGCATCCTCTGCATAGGGGGCTATCCGTTACTCCTATTGTATATAGGTGTTTGTTTAGGGGATAATGACCAGTCAGGGATCCTATAATCCTGCGAAGTTTGTCCCTATTTAGTTTGCTGCGTATGGTTCCCTTAGTCGCTTGCGTAACTTTTTGCCGATCAGTACCAAAATCAACTTGGCAAATTCTCTCTTGCTGTCTATCATCGACTACGCTGACGTTTGCTACACTGATCTGTCGGAGGAACTTCTCAATAAATTAGAGCGACTGCAAAATGTTTGTATCAGGTTCATTTATAATCTCCGAAAATTCGACCACGTGTCTCACTTCCGTAGTAAACTCAAATGGCTCCCTATTCACCGGCGCAGGGATTTACACACTCCCACGGTCCTCTATTCTATACTTTTCCTGCCATTTTCTCCGCCTTATCTTAAGCAGTGTTTCTCTTTTCTATCTTCTTCTTCTCAGCTCTCGTTGCGATCCTCTTCTAACCTTCTTCTTGAAATTCCCTGTCACTCTTCTGACTTCTTTTGTTATTCCTTTTCTGTGCACGCCGCTCGGCTGTGGAATTCTCTCTCTGAAGGAATCAGAAAGGCTCGTTCACTTAATTCCTTTAGCGATCAAGTTAAAAGTTATTTCCTTTCCGTTTCTTAAATCCATTTAGCATCCCATTTCTTTGCTTCTCTTGAATATTTATGTAACGATTACCTCCTGTATTTTTTCTTTTGCACCCTTCTATATTTATCTATATTATTATTCCTCTTCCACCATAGGTTGCCTGGAAGAGATTGCTGTTTAGCAATAAGGCCGCCTATTGTACTCTTTCTTCTGTTTTATTTGTTTATGTCTTGTGTCCTTTGTTGTGTGCAATAAAGAATATTTATTATTATTATTATTACATTAATACATTTATTAGCTACAGTTCGGTAATATATAATTGGGGAAAAAAACTCCATTTTGCAAAAAAAACACAGTATAATAATATTACCATTAGATGTGTTTTATTTCTCTCGGCGATTAAAGTTCCAAAAGTACACGGGGTTGGATGGGAGTAAGGATATTACACGGTTTTACACCCTTTGGAGAAAAATACCTATTTATCCTAGTATTGATGCTAGGAAGATTTAAAGGCTGGCATGTCCTTAGGTTACACAATTATAATCTGTTCATGTAAAATTTAAAAATCTTCTCCTGGCAGATACCTATAAAAACATCATATTGTAAATCTCAACCTGTAGGCCTATTCGCAAACTTTTTTTAGTTACAATTTTTATTATTTTTAAAGCATGTAACTGCTTGATGTTTAAATCTAAAGAAAATATAACTAGAAAAAATTCCACGCGGACCAGGCAGCAGACGGGACTCGAACCCGCACCCTTCGCAATCCGGGCGAATGCACTGACCAATTATGCTACCGCGGCCCTCACGGACCGCGTCGAAATTCCTTCTAGCTATTCTTAAGCTGCAAGGCAGCGCCATCTCTTCGCATTATTGGTAAACCCACAATGTCAAATGAATACTTTTACAAGTATTAAACATTTGAAAGAAGAAATAGCAATTATAGTTATAATTTTTATTATTTTTAAAGCATGTAACTGCTTGATGTTTAAATCTAAAGAAAATATAACTAGAAAAAATTCCACGCGGACCAGGCAGCAGACGGGACTCGAACCCGCACCCTTCGCAATCCGGGCGAATGCACTGACCAATTATGCTACCGCGGCCCTCACGGACCGCGTCGAAATTCCTTCTAGCTATTCTTAAGCTGCAAGGCAGCGCCATCTCTTCGCATTATAGGTAAACCCACAATGTCAAATGAATAATCTCTTCGCATTATAGGTAAACCCACAATATTCATTTGACATTGTGGGTTTACCTATAATGCGAAGAGATGGCGCTGCCTTGCAGCTTAAGAATAGCTAGAAGGAATTTCGACGCGGTCCGTGAGGGCCGCGGTAGCATAATTGGTCAGTGCATTCGCCCGGATTGCGAAGGGTGCGGGTTCGAGTCCCGTCTGCTGCCTGGTCCGCGTGGAATTTTTTCTAGTTATATTTTCTTTAGATTTAAACATCAAGCAGTTACATGCTTTAAAAATAATAAAAATTATAACTATAATTGCTATTTCTTCTTTCAAATGTTTAATACTTGTAAAAGTATTCATTTGACATTGTGGGTTTACCTATAATGCGAAGAGATGGCGCTGCCTTGCAGCTTAAGAATAGCTAGAAGGAATTTCGACGCGGTCCGTGAGGGCCGCGGTAGCATAATTGGTCAGTGCATTCGCCCGGATTGCGAAGGGTGCGGGTTCGAGTCCCGTCTGCTGCCTGGTCCGCGTGGAATTTTTTCTAGTTATATTTTCTTTAGATTTAAACATCAAGCAGTTACATGCTTTAAAAATAATAAAAATTATAACTATAATTGCTATTTCTTCTTTCAAATGTTTAATACTTGTAAAAGTATTCATTTGACATTGTGGGTTTACCTATAATGCGAAGAGATGGCGCTGCCTTGCAGCTTAAGAATAGCTAGAAGGAATTTCGACGCGGTCCGTGAGGGCCGCGGTAGCATAATTGGTCAGTGCATTCGCCCGGATTGCGAAGGGTGCGGGTTCGAGTCCCGTCTGCTGCCTGGTCCGCGTGGAATTTTTTCTAGTTATATTTTCTGTAGATTTAAACATCAAGCAGTTACATGCTTTAAAAATAATAAAAATTATAACTATAATTGCTATTTCTTCTTTCAAATGTTTAATACTTGTAAAAGTATTCATTTGACATTGTGGGTTTACCTATAATGCGAAGAGATGGCGCTGCCTTGCAGCTTAAGAATAGCTAGAAGGAATTTCGACGCGGTCCGTGAGGGCCGCGGTAGCATAATTGGTCAGTGCATTCGCCCGGATTGCGAAGGGTGCGGGTTCGAGTCCCGTCTGCTGCCTGGTCCGCGTGGAATTTTTTCTAGTTATATTTTCTTTAGATTTAAACTTTTTTTACTTTTACAGTTTGTAACTGAAGTGAAAATTGCATATCCATCGATGCTGTTCAGGATAAGTATCTAAGTAACGTTATAATAAAGCAGTAGTGAATCAGTAAATAGTTCGGTGATCTGATTCAATACTAGGTATGTACTTAGCTGATTAAAAATCCTAAGTTACCCCGACAGGTACTAATATATTTTTCCTTCTGTTTATTTCACGTAGGCATAAGGTTACCACAACTTGTCTATTTACTCTTCCCCATTTGCAAGACTAATAGTTTCCATAATTCATTTCCCAAAGTAATGTGTTTCCATTCGCGTCGTAACGCCCGTCCATAGAAAAGGTTCACCCAGTGTGCCACACTCCCTTGTCCCTTAGAAGAGCAATTATGAAGGTAAAGTTACTCCATTTAAGGCATCAGGCTCTTCTGAAATATCCCATTTTTCAGTGCCGATTTCTCTCTACGGGAGTAAAGGGAGGACTTTCAAGAGAAAAAGGAAATAATATTAGTAATAACAAAGAAATCACTCTAATAACTTACATGAAAATTCCAGCTCATAATACTATGTCCGAATATTTTGTGTCCGAGTCGTTTTTTTGTATGATCTGAGCACATATTATATCGTACGTAGAAACCGAAACAATCTCATTCCATAGAAAGAAACACTAACGCAAAGGACAATGGGCAAAACACACCCAGCTCCGCCAACAATGTAATTAGTATGAATCGATATATCTATGAAAAACTAGCCTTTTTTATTATGACACCGTAAAAAATATCCTGGGAGTCAAAAGATATGACACCGTAAAAAATATCCTGGTAGTCAAAAGATATGACACATGGACATATTTAAGTAGCTAAATAAATTCATTTTATAGCACCTTTATTTTATATTATTAGTAACTATAATAATATGCATTTTCATCCTATACAACCAGATATGAGAAAAGCCTTCCGACCATCACAGGATGGTCAAGTGCAAGTAAGTGCAAGCACAGGCTTGCACTTACTGAGCCACCTCAAAAAGGTTTACGGGGGTTGAAGGACATGTAGTTGCAAATAGTCGACTTGTCTTACTTCGTTGTGATTGTGCGCTCCCTGTCACTTGATTGATTTTTATCTAACACGCTTTGGGCATTGTAATACGAAAATCGGTTTTGTCAGTTAGTATGGATGAACTGGAATCATGTTTTATCCGAAGCGTGGACAAGTTTGGGTGATTTGTGGTCGCTCCGTTTTACAAAGAAGACAATATACTTTGTATAACGAACAGAATGTTTGGAAAAACCCCAACCCATGCGGGGATTTTTGGATTTACTATAGTGCGGCAGAATAACATAAGGGGGCACCCTTGAACCTTGTAAAGTGCTCCCATAATACCTGAGCCCCCTATGTAGTGTCGAACTAACTAAATTAATTCCATTGTTTCATTAATGTTCGTTCGTTATAGTACTTGTACTTATTAAACTTAAAACAACTAAAGACCACCGGGATGGAATTTGATGCTTTTTGGCACAGATGATCATGACTATAATACCTTTCAAACAAATTTAGTTTAAGCCGTGGCGGACGTGGGTGCAGCGTCCATACATTTTTGCCCAATGTCCTTTATAATTCCTTACAAAATAAAATCATGACCCGAATTTTTTAATACACACATCAAAAAAAGGCTAAGATTATTAAGATTTGATGTTTAATTTTTTCTTAGAAAATCAGACTGGTATACAATCTTTTTTGGTCTCAAGAACATAATTGGCTGATAGAAACTTTTCTATTGTGTTTATAACAATATAGTACAAATAAATTACAGTAGTAATAATCGCTGAAAAGTTCAAAACCGTACAACATGTTGCTTAGAATTTTTTGACGAGTATATTTATTTATTATTGAAATATCTAAACTTTAAACAACAAAAATGAGTCATATGTGTTTTTGTCATATTTGGGGAGGAAACCAAACCTTGAACCCGATTTGCAACCGACCAATGCCTTTGTATTGTTTGCAAGACGTCACATCAGGCAGTAGTGATTACTTTAGCCATGGTCACATCTGGCTGGGTTTAGCATGTATGCATACACACCGGTTGAACAAGCATTAAAGATATTGCACATTGACCGAGACAGTCAAATCATCAGTATAACAATAGGCATTCACACTTTATATTCATTATTAATCAAACTTTTAGTTTTATATTTAGTTTTCTTCTTTTTAATTTTCATCACTTTTTCTTGACGTCATGTTTCTTTTGACTTCTTCTCTTTTAAATAACAAATATAAGATGTATCACATTTGCCAGACTTCACGCTACCGCTCATTTATTAAATTTTACGTGGAAATTGAGAATGAAAATAAAGCTTGGCAGAGAATAGGAAAGCTGAGAAGAAAAACGACCAATATCTTTCAGTTCTGAGACTGATAAACGACTGGAAACGTCATGAAAAATAAATAATATGCGCTTTTTAGCAAAATTAAAAATGCAACAGTTTTACATTAGGTAAACAAAAAATATAGGAATGATACGTCGTTTCCATATGCTTTCAGTATTTTTAAAACGTAGGCGACATTTTATCTACAAAGTACTTAATTATGATCCACAAGTACGACGTTCCAACAACTTATCATTTATTTTCACACCGCAGCGATCGACGACGAGGCGGGCCGTAACTCTGGGTCCCCGATTCTGCAAAATATCAATCACTCCACATAAACGTGAATTTGAGATTTTAACGAACCGCAATCTTATAATATATGCATGACTGTATCTATGTATATAGGTTTCTTTATGTGGAGACTGAAATGTAATTTCAGAAGCTTGGCGTAATGAGATTGTAACTCCGAACTTACTTGCAAATAAAAAGATTTCCACAATATCTCTACATTAAATTGTAAAAATTCATTTCTTTTTAAAAGACTTATTGTATAATAATAATCAAAGAAATATTGTATAATAATAATCTCTGTAGTCAATTTTGTCTAGTATACCTTGGAGATAGGTATTAATAGCCACTTGCACCATTATAGATAAATCTTAAGGCATCGGTTCATTTTGCCGAATGTTTAATAATTGTTTGGAGATAGAATAAGGCTTAAGAGCGGACACTAGCTAAGAGATATTTGAGAGATGGGTATTTGAAAAAACTATTGCTGTTGCACGTTGCTAAATATCGTGCGATAGAGACAACGATAGCTAACGCTGATAATTGCGAATAAAATTTTGCATAATTAAAGGTTTGGCTCTCGACGATTTCCTTCTGAAAAATAAGATATATGTAAAAAAATGGGTGCGTGTACTTATGTAGGCGCGTGAGAAGTTATCCTTCTTTGGCATCGTTTAAAATTAGTTTTTAATTGCATGCAAATAATTAATTACAATAAATTAATAAAAAGTCTGGAAAAGGACACAGTCAATAAAGTTCAGTTTTAATTTGAAAAAATAAATAAATAATCAAAATATTCAATTAAAATCGCTACTGAATATAATTTATTAGAACATATGTGATTTGCACTTGTATGAAACTCAAACACGTATTCCGATTATACAAACTAGAAACATGTGGATAAATATTATAAACTAGCGGCCCGCCCTCGCTTCGCTTCGGTGTAGAGCTGAAGTGTAGACTACAGTTTTTGTTCTCAGGCTTGTATTATACACAATGACATTCATCTATGATTCTTCTTATACCTGCATGCAAAGTCTCAGCCCGATCGTTTTAAAATTGATAAAGTTTCATACAAACTTTCATTCCTTATTTTATCCCCTTGGGATTTTCTTTATATTTTTTTCCGTAAGAACCTTGTACAGAGTATTAGAAAACTACAAAAAAAAAAGGTAAATTTAAAAATCAAAAAACCCGACTGCTTAATTATACTTCAAATAAAAACTGAAAAGAAAAAAACAAGTCCAGTAGTCTATAATTCTGTTAATAAGGAACAAAGCTACTTTAACAGTCGGGACCCATTAGATATTCAAGAATACATAATATTTTTCAAGAGTGGGTCCCGACTGTTAAAGTAGCTTTGTTCCTTATTAACAGAATTATAGACTACTGGACTTGTTTTTTTCTTTTCAGTTTTTATTTGAAGTATAATTAAGCAGTCGGGTTTTTTTATTTTTAAATTTACCTTTTTTATTTCACACTTTTTAGTTAGTTAGTATTTTAAGACGGTATATAGCGTTGTCTTGTTACTTCAGTAAGGGAATTAATATCGCGGGAATTATTAAGTACCTTGCGTTGGTCTAAAATATTGATTTATTCTGACATATAACGACTACCCGCGGGGTCAAGGCTACAGATGGGCCTCAATTTTCGCAAAAATGTGTGAAGTTAAATCAAGTCGTTACATAAATATCTCTAATGTATGTAAATTTTATAGTAAACTAGCACTTACTCAAAAAATCATCTTTTGTTTATGTTTTTTTTAATAGTTTAGCAGTAAATATAAAATTCATTTACTTTTATTCGTCGACTATTTAAAATTGGCAGTGGCTGCATTGTCATGTCAATGCCGGACGTCTAAGATTGTGATATACACAAACTCAGTGTCAGTCCCTAGTCTCATAATTTGATATACCTACATAATTCACAGAAAGCCAATATGTAGATGCCAGAAGTTAACTTCAAATGTTTTTAATCACCCTATATACAATACCAATCAATGACGTTTATGTCACAGGTTGAAGAAAGCAGTAACTCACGTCTGTTGTTTTGGACAATGGTGGCAACTGCCTTAGATCACTAAATTAAATAATTATGCAATCACCAAAGCAAAGTTTATAATATTTGATTAAACTAAAGGCGCATAATAAAATTTTCATAACGTTAGGTAGAGCACCATAGCAATGTCATTTATTATCAATTTATAGTTCTCTTTGTAGTTTTCTTTTAAAGCGTTCACATTTAACAGGTCAAAGACTTTGTGTTCGACCCTTTTTATTGGTAGTGTAAAGCTCGAATGAAGAGTACTCTCAGTAGTGCAATCATGGCAATTATTTTCCAAATATTTTTTTTGTTATAAAATAACGAATACCGTATCACTGTTAAGCACAAATGCTAAGTAACTTTTACAAAGATAATCAAATAAACCTATTACTTACTTTATTTTTAAATCTTTTTCATCAATTAAATACTTATCTTATCCTAACTATCTATACTAATATTATAAAGAGGCAAGATTTGTATGTTTGTAACAAATTCTGTCAAACTACTGAATCGGTTTCAAATATTAATTCATCATAAGCACAGAATATATACACTACGCGAAAAGAAGCGACACTTAAGCATGTGTGCTCGTAAAATCGCCCGCGGCTATGTGTGGGTGTCTGGAGGTGCGCGGGGGCGTTGCGCGGCGCGCGGGGCGTGGAGAGGGCAGTCGCCGACTGCCGAGACCGAAGGGATGGCAGTAGCGAAATAGTAAAATAATAGCGTTGCACTACATTGCACGCACAGACTGACTACGCTACGCATTGTTATTATTATTTAGATAATAATAAGAATTATAAAACGAATCGAAAAAGGAGAAAATATATAAAAGTTAGCAATTTGTTATAGTACCTACATTAAATGATTAAAAATTGATTATAAAATCAAACCTATCCTTCATTATTTACCCCAGTATTCTTGAATCAGTTTACATTTAATAACTTACTATGCATAAATATTCATTGGCACAAGTCTAAATTCCAAGTTCAACCCTAGCGCATACACGCTCCTGCTCAAGGTCACTGATGCTGGAACTCTCACGTACAGGGAGTGTCACCGCTGTGTCATAAGGTAGTTACATTATTTATTATAACATTTTTCTTTATTTAAATACATTTTGTCCGAGTGACATAGTCTATATTTTATCACGATAAATAAATTTCGACCGTACAATGCCCGGGTGGATCACTAGTAAGTATAATATAATATTATAGATGCGAAAGTGAGTTTGTTTGTTGCGCTTCCGTGCTCTAATAGCTAAATCGAATATAATGAATTCCCATATAGAAGTAGATGGGAACTTGGTTCTTAGCTACAACATCGCAATACTTATAGGCGTAGGGTGATGAAAGGGGTGATTTACCTATAAAAATCTACATTATTTACTTTGAATTTTGCAGAATAATTACAAAACCAATATTATCGCGAGCTGATTAATTAATACAGGGATTACAATAAGTATGTACTTACTAGCGAAAAATGGGTTATTTGTCATTATATTAAGTAAACCTTTTTTGTAACATTAAGTAATATCGTTAAAAAAATGAGAAACAGTAAAATTCTGAGTTTTTCATTAAAATTCAATAATCATAAATACCTATTATGATAATATATTTTTCATCATTCAATAAGAAAGAACTGTATCACAGTTTTATTGTTAGTACTTCGTATAGGATCAGATACTGCGAATACCCCATTTTTTTTTCTTTTACATAGTACACCGCGCTATCACTTTGTCATCGTTGTAACTTTTTAAATGTTTTTCGGAATGACATACTGTAAAAAGCAAAGTTTATCGTCTCTAAATATCAAAAGCGATAAAAGTATTTGTTTTGATAAAACATCATTTGTTAATACAAAATATGCATTTTGGAAATAGATATCAAATAATATTTTAGTTTTGATTCACTATTTTAGCGGTAATGACTTACACATTAAAAATAGATATATGGTGTCACGGACTTTTTTTTAGAACTATTTAAGAGATACATTTTCACTCTACATTACATTCATGTAACTTTTATTGTTTTTGCAGTGCAGGCCAAAATGGCTCGCAAATGGGAGATTTTTTTTCGTCTTATGTGAAACTTATTGTTATATATTGGCCAATTCACTCAATAACTACATAAATTATTATATATATGTAATTATCATATATGAGCTATATTACTGTTAAGTTTCATTAAAATCCATTCAGTATTTTGTTTGGTGAAAGAGCAACAAAAACCATACAAACGTAAGATTGAAATTAAAAGCGTAAGTGGTTAATATACAACTTTAAAGCGTTGTAGATCCTAAACAATCATATACAATGAAAAATGATGTTAGGAACATAAATATGATTTTTGATTATCTAGACAGTGATACCTCACTCGACATATTTTGTCAACTTATTTTTTTTACTTCGTCACAATATGGCGCCTAATTTTGCCCATACTGAATTTTGATTACTATCATATCTTTAGTAGCACTCCCATGATTGAGACGAATCGATTGATGTATGAATCATCAAAATCGGTCCAGGCGTTTGGTCTCTAGTGTGCCACAAAGGAACAAACATACATATATAGACTGTTAAACACATAACCCTGTCTGCGCGTCGCGCTTCGCGCTCTTGCATTGCGCAGCCGGGTAAAAAAACAGCCAAATCGGTCAAGCCGTTTTCATGTTATGTCGTGACAACGGAAAACGGGTTTCATTTTTATATATATAGATATGAAAACAGTCTCTGTTCTAAATTCAAAACTCGTAACTTTTCCCGATGTTTGTTGTACGTGTTTCCCGCGCTAGGACCGCGAGATTACTTTTCTCTATGACCGCGAGTGGCCGCGCATGCGTACGGTGCGGCGGGCGACGCGGTAATGGCAGCGCGGCACATGAAGTTGGTCGCTAAAGCGACCAACTTCATGGTGTTAATTTTTTGTGTTACAGATGCGCGCGCATCTTAAAATTTCACTCTCATAATTTTTTTATAACGCGCCTAAAGAAGTATAACTTCAATAAATATCACTCATAGAATAATAAGTAGTTATACTAGGTCTCTATGTTTTGATATTTTTGTAGATGGTTATTGAATCTCCGCACTAGGCGTCTTTAGTGGTGATAAAAAAATGTTTATGATTGGCATTTTTGGGCGCTTCTAGTTTCTTTGAAACACAAGTTATCGAAAAAAGCAAGACATAAGAGCATAGAATGAGTAAAAATATATTTTATGTATAAAAATCATTTCGTTTGTGATAAAAATCAAGGAGGAATCAGTCGAGAACGTTTATATGGAAAAGACATTTCCCGCCTCCCCTCTTAACCTTTTTTTATATTTATGAACTTGCACACAAGTGGACCTAAGTTTTTCGACCAGAAAAAAAAGTCAAATCTAATACATTTCCATAGCATTAGATAAATTTAAAGCCCATTGTAATGCATCGCACCCACTTCCATTCCCCACGAAACACTCTTACTTCTTCAAGCGTTCTAGCAACCGAAAGAGTTTTATTCACAAAGCTCCCCAGTTCTTTGTAGTCTGGAAACTGATTTGCACTGCCCATTGTGGGAGCTCATTGTGTCGAGTGAACGACGACAAACGCTAATCGTTCACTTCCTACGAAACGCCTGCTGAATTAATTAACTTGTTAAGGCCGATAAAGCCGACACTTTGAAGTTTTCAGTCTATAGATTATTTATTATACATACCTACAGACACATTAAAAGATACCTTTTTATAGAAATTTCTTTACAAATGCATGCTTTAATATATAGTATACCTTATTTTATTGGGATATTTATTTGTTATTCGATCACTTCGATATGATTGGAATTATAAGAATAAAATTCAGCTTCATAGAGTTCTATCAAGTGTTCAAAGAACTTAATTTCTTACTTTTATCGTATTTTTCCGTTCAGACTTACATTATGCTATCATATAGTAATATGTGAATGTGAAATAAGATTCTGTATATTAATTATGCCAAGAGCATTCCTTGCATGTATATATTATTATGCTTTATTAAAATTAAATAAGTAATACTTATATTTTGTTCTTTAATAACTGCCTAGCACTAAATGTTTACGAAATAGAATTGAAATCGAACGTAGGTAGTTTATCATTTTAAAAGTAAAATATAGGAGAATAAAAGTTTGACTTCTAATTTTAGCGCTTTAGTTAAATTTTACTAGAAAATAATTCAAGCGGACCAGACAGCAGACAGGACTCGAACCCGCAGACTTATTTCAACATCTAGCAGTTACACAGTTACAAAATAAAATATATAACTTTAGTTAAACTTTATAAAATAATCTTGAGTGAAGGTTTCGGACTTATATAGAAACCGCGCGGATCCACATCGGATACGCACCTGAAAATTTTACACAATAGCACTGCTGGTGAAAAGCAAGCATTAAGCCTTAAACAATGGTCTTAAATTTAATTAAACTATAAGAAGCTCAAAAGATTTCTTTTTTTGTAAAATTATTCATATTTTAAGCTTTTTTGAAGTAAATATTTTAACACAACGAAATACTGGAGGCATTTAACATATTTTTATTTCTACTTAGTCAAGTTGCGGTACAGTAAGTCGACTACTGACTACGTTTTTCCAATGATTTACTACTTACTTGGTCACTTTGATGTATGTGGCCACACTGATTACTGTAATAAAATATTATTTCCTGGGCTTTTTGGCTTTCATTAAAACGTCAAACAGTACAAATTAATGTCACTTCGACTTCGTGTTTACAAGCAGGTGACGTCATTTTAGGCTCCGCGAATCCTAGGCTTTTACAGTCACATGACAATATAAAAAAAAATGGATGCGTGTACTTATGTAGGCGCGTGAGAAGTTATCCTTCTTTCGCATCGTTTAAAATTAGTTTTTAATTGCATGCAAATAATTAATTACAATAAATTAATAAAAAGTCTGGAAAAGGACACAGTCAATAATGTTCAGTTTTAATTTGAAAAAATAAATAAATAATCAAAATATTCCATTAAAATCGCTACTGAATATAATTTATTAGAACATAATGTGATTTGCACTTGTATTTCATACAAACTCAAACACGTATTCCGAATATACAAACTAGAAACATGTGGATAAATATTATAAATATGAATACCTATAACTGTTACTTTATTACAAAAAATAAAGATGTGGTTTTTGGTTCTACTACACCAATGGTCAAGAGATGGCGCTGTAGCCTCCTGAATCGCGCTTTGGTTCCGTTGTTCCAGATTAATAAATACTTTTGATAGGCCTTCACAATGCAGTCGTTAGCACCCACTAAATAGAGATTCTATTTTGTTGGTAGATTTTCTTAATGTGCGGTAAACACAAAAGTAAAATTTTGTGTTACAGTGATGCGCGCGCATCTTAAAATTTCACTCTCATCATATTTTCATAACGCGCCTTAAGAAGTATAGCTTCAAAAAACCGTTTCATGATTTTCGTAATATTATCAACAAGTTTTCGTCAGAAATCAGAATAGTGAAATCGCTTAGCCATATGTTAAATACACATGCTAATTATTATTGGTACTTTACTTTTCATGCTGTCAAATAGCTTATCTTGGTATCCCTTTATTGCCTACTAATAGGAAGTTGTGATACACAAACATGCAAAGCGGCTGCCAAAGAACTCGTGCCTAGACTCAATGCTCGAATTTTTTTTGTTTAAGTATCAAACACAATACTTTAAGAAATGAACAAAATCAAACGGCATCATGGCTCAGGCCCGACTGAGAAATCAATAACAAAATTTAATTTCATTATTGTTGGTTTGTATTATTTGTGTGCGCAGAAACGACTTTTACGACCGATTTGATGAAATCTCGCTAAGTTATGGCCGAACGGACTCTTTAATATCTGAGCAGAGAAATATATAAGTATAAATATATATCCTTGAGAAGGTTTTCATATGTTGTAGGTATAATAAATTTGTTACCTTTCCTTAAAAGTTTTATTAAAAAAAACACAATGCAAGTGAAACTGTTAAAATCATTAATTAAAAAAGTCCTTCCTCGGTTGCAAATCGACCTGCTAAAGATGAACTAAAAAATTTATGGCGATGTAATAAAGTTTCACTTTAAAATTATATATTGGTATGACATTTTGTACTAGCCCAATAATTAGATTGAATTGAAACTATATTAAAATTTTAAATGAACCAAAGATCCTATTAAAAAAAATGGGTGCGTGTACTTATGTAGGCGCGTGAGAAGTTATCCTTCTTTGGCATCGTTTAAAATTAGTTTTTAATTGCATGCAAATAATTAATTACAATAAATTAATAAAAAGTCTGGAAAAGGACACAGTCAATAAAGTTCAGTTTTAATTTGAAAAAATAAATAAATAATCAAAATATTCAATTAAAATCGCTACTGAATATAATGTATTAGAACATATGTGATTTGCACTTGTATGAAACTCAAACACGTATTCCGAATATAGAAACTAGAAACATGTGGATAAATATTATAAATATGAATACCTATAACTGTTACTTTATTACAAAAAATAAAGATGTGGTTTTTGGTTCTACTACACCAATGGTCAAGAGATGGCGCTGTAGTCTCCTGAATCGCGCTTTGGTTCCGTTGTTCCAGATTAATAAATACTTTTGATAGGCCTTCACAATGCAGTCGTTAGCACCTACTAAATAGAGATTCTATTTCTATTTTGTTGGTAGATTTTCTTAATGTGCGGTAAACACAAAAGTAACGCATGAAGTTGATCGCTAAAGCGACCAACTTCATGCTGTTAAAATTTTGTGTTACAGTGATGCGCGCGCATCTTAAAATTTCACTCTCATCGTTTTTTCATAACGCGCCTAAAGAAGTATAACTTCAAAAAGGTTGATCTTTGCTTTCAATGCTGTCGATTATTTTATTTATATAAAATGGAAATAATTGGAAACCTTCAAGTAATGGAAACTGCTGTATTTATTTCTTGCAATCATGAAAAACTTTAAAAAATATTTGCGGAATATTTTGTCTACGTAAAACACCACGGACCTCACGGACTTTAGATTTTCGCCAAGCTTACTTGGTTAATAGAAATAATAATTAAACGACAGTCAACTATAAATTACTGCGAGGTGGCAATATCTTTCTCACCCATAGAGAATAAAACGGAATGATTACCCGTTTTATTCTCATCAAAAAAAACTCTTATTTTCTGCCCAGTCATAATTATTTCGATTGATCACAAAATAACAAGGTTTTTTCCAGAGATACACAATTCGAACTTATGTATTGATACCTTTGCAAGAAAATAAGCTTTTAGTGGGTCAGGCGGAAATCAAGAATTAAGTGTGCCATTGGGACAAACGTGCAATTTTCTTAAGTAGATATTCAGGCAAGAAACGGCAATTAAAAGGATCTTGTACACCATGGTATGCAACCTATCGTGTGCGAGAAGACTGGCACTCTAAGGCTCCTTTTACAGAATGACAACTAAATGTTAATCTTTACTTGAGTACAGTTAGAAAGCGATGTCGCGATGTGCTTTACATAGCGACATCCCTTTCTTACTGTACTCAAGTAAAAATCAAAACTTAGTTGTCATTCTGTAATACGAGCTCCAAGGAATATATTATGAGTTATTTATGTTTGTATTTTAATTAATACCAAAGCCGCCACTGCCGCATCCTTCTCTATAAAGAACTAAGATCTTATGCATTTGAAAAAAGCTATAATAGTTAATTTCCACTTTATCTCCACATACTGTGTAAGTGCGCTTTTCTCAGTAGAATCATAAATAATCCTAAGCCATAACCCGTGACGGGAGTATGACCTTATTTCTTGCTCATTTTCCCCGGCTATTTACAATTGGTTGGTTCTGAGCATACGAGTACATCGAGAATTTCGAGAAATGATTGATTAATGTAACCCGCATCACAAATGTTGTGGTTTTCTCGTATTATGAATTCGTAACACATTATTCGGTTCCGTGCTTTATGCATTAAGATGATAATTTGATAAGCCGTTCATTCGTCGATTTCATTTTTGTTTACTAACAAAAATGAAATCGACGAATGAACGGCTTATCGCTTTAAACCTACTGGTTTAAAGCTCTAACGATCTAGATTTTTTTATATAAATGCTTGCAACAATCTTGTGGACAAAAGTTAACCATATCGCACAACGTACATAATTATAGATATGATAAACATCCTACTAACATAAAATAAAAACTGTATCACCAGTGCTAAGTTACCTAGATATTTTTGAATTATTTGCACATAAAAACAGTTGTTCTATAGGTAGGTAATTTAGCTTTAATAAACCTTTCTCGTACGACTGATTGAAAAGCACACACGTTTAAACATGATTTGCAAAAAAATTACAAACTTCGTAAAGTTTAATTGATTAAAGCACCATTCCATGATTACATCAAAATAGTTTTTTCCAGGTGGCGTGGCTACGAGTAGACACCCAGACAATATTGACTATTGGTCCCCATGTGATAACGAAGAACCACCGAGTGGCAGTGACCCGCAGGGACCCGCGGGCGTGGGCGCTGACCTTAAGGGACGCCAGGCTCGCTGACGGAGGGTACTATATGTGCCAGATCAACACAGAGCCTATGATCACACAGACTCATCATCTGCAAGTTTTCGGTACGTATAAAACCGTATCCTACTACCATGTCTTTACCACTGAGAAATGAATAGGTAGAATGGTCCATGATTCCCCCCAGTTGGTCCCAGTGCGGTTTCGTTACTCGTGGGAAGGTATGTTTTGGTTTGGTGGCTACCGTTAGACCCCCAGACAATACTGCCCATCGTTCCCCATGTGATAACGAAGAACCACCGAGTGGCAGTGACCCGCAGGGATCCGCAGGCGTGGGCGCTGACCTTAAGGGATCTGGGTCCCTCAAGGTCACCACGCGCCTCGCTGACGGAGGGTCATGAGGTACATATGCCAGATCAACACAGAGCTTATGATCACACAGACTCATCATTTGCAGGTTTTGGTACGTATACAAGAGGTTTCCTCTATAATCATCTTACTAATGTCTATACTATTAAGGAATGAATAGAGATAATGGACCACATACCCAAAGCTCCAAATCTTGGATTTCAAAATGACAATCACAGGCAAAAGTTTGTCGAAAACGCTTGCCTTCAGTCTTTTTGTATCTTTGTTTAGGTACTTAGCAAGGTGGTCTAAGTCATAGATATAGAATGTACAGATAGGTACAGTACCTATCGCAAGTGTTTCAAAATTTTAATTGTGCTTATCGATGTTTGATTGGACTGATAGTGTCATTCGTCAAGATATACTTTCAACACAGGATAACATAACACAAACTGAATTGTATAAGCACAATTGTTTTCTTAGTTTTACAGGATTTCATAATACAATTTATCACACAAGGCTTGACAGGACACTGTTGACTCTTACTTTATTGGAATAAAGGTACATCATGTTGCGTTTCTTTTTTCCTTATAGGATTGTCGTAAGGGCATGATATCTCCTATCATCACTCTGTCAGTCTTTAAATACTAAGTCTATGGTATAAAATTAATGACAGTATCGCCATTATTTTCATTTTGACGAGTTTAGAAAAGAAAGTTCTTAAAGTATCAAACATATAAGTTAGAAGAATAAATAGGGACTTTCTGGTGATTGAAATTAATGCGATTAATTGAGCAATATTGTTTACACTTTTGAAATTTATTTGACATAGCAACAGACGCCAACCGACAAATAAATTATTCGACTAGATAAACCAATTTACTTAACATTAACAGAATTACACTTTTAAAGGTGCCTTGTCAGTAAAAAACCCATTCCCGATTCACAATATTTTTTTAGCACAGTAGGCAATTTGCCATTGTTTATGTTTAGAGATTGTTGAATTGGAATTAATTCTAAGTATAGAATATACATTCGGTTATGAATCGAAACTGTTAACAAGTGGTCACACTCATTGACTAAAAAATGAAATGTTAATTTTTTATGTTATTTTTAGAGATTAAACGTAAACTGATAGATAGCAAATCGATATATGATAAAATATCGTAAAAAAAAACAAAGGCTCGTATTTAAATGGCCCCTCAAAAATAGTAAATGATCACAATAAAATTCAATTGCAAACCTAAAGGTTAGGTTAAGTTTGCAGTTGTTTTTTTTGGAATATTTTAAGTATTTTGCTTTTCGTAAAAGCGTAGAACTCCTTGTAATAATTCTGGCCGGTATATTCTTGATTCAAATATGTGTGAATATTTACTACTTAACCTACCACACCTCTCTTCCGTTTACCGTAGGGAGCCGGCATACCTACTACTATATACTTCGAGCATTCATAAATAAAATGTTAATACATAACATACAAAAAATGCACCTACGCTATAATTTATGGAGTCCCGGTAGGGGCAATAACATTTATGATATGCACAAATATTTGTTTCCGAATCATGGCTATAAATAATGTAAGTTATTCAGCTCTGCTTAGTTTGGAATTCAATAATTGTTGTGAAATTTAACCTGTCCCTCGTTTGTTCATTCGGATATCTATCTGCTCGAGGTATGTAGTTGATAAACTTTTGTTACATTACTTTTAATAACTAGAAGCTGGCACATTTTGTTTTTCTTTCGCCTTGTAACAGTGTGGCATTGCCGCAACCACCTTACCGTATTTATTTCCTTCACATTCAACCTTTTTACCCGACTGCGTAATGCAAGAGCGCGAAGCGCGACGCGCTGACAGGGTACTTATAGTGTTTAACTGTCTATATATGTATGTATGTTCCTTTGTGACACACAAGAGACCAAACGCGTTACTATTTTGATAATTCATACACCAATCGACTCGTCTTAATCACGGGAGTGCTACTAAAGTAATGATAGTAATCAAAATTCCATATGGGATAATTAGGCGCCATATTGTGACAAAGTAAAAAAAAAATGGGTGCGTGAGAAGTTATCCTTCTTTGGCATCGTTTAAAATTAGTTTTTAATTGCATGCAAATAATTAATTACAATAAATTAATAAAAAGTCTGGAAAAGGACACAGTCTATAAAGTTCAGTTTTAATTTGAAAAAATAAATAAATAATCAAAATATTCAATTAAAATCGCTACTGAATATAATTTATTAGAACATATGTGATTTGCACTTGTATTTCATACAAACTCAAACACGTATTCCGAATATACAAACTAGAAACTTGTGGATAAATATTATAAATATGAATACCTATAACTGTTACTTTATTACAAAAATAAAGATGTGGTTTTTGGTTCTACTACACCAATGGTCAAGAGATGGCGCTGTAGCCTCCTGAATCGCGCTTTGGTTCCGTTGTTCCAGATTAATAAATACTTTTGATAGGCCTTCACAATGCAGTCGTTAGCACCCACTAAATAGAGATTCTATTTTGTTGGTAGATTTTCTTAATGTGCGGTAAACACAAAAGTAACAGCATGAAGTTGGTCGCTTTAGCGACCAACTTCATGCTGTTAAAATTTTGTGTTACAGTAATGCGCGCGCATCTTAAAATTTCACTCTCATCATTTTTTCATAACGCGCCTAAAGAAGTATAACTTCAAAAACAAGTTGACAAAATATGTCTAGAAAATCGAACAACAATTTAAAGTTGCATATCAACCACTTGCGCTTTTAATTTCAATCTTACGTTTCTATGGATCTTTGTTACTCTTTCACTCAAAAAATACTAAATAGATTTTAATGAACCCTAGCAATAATATAGCTCATACATAATAATAACATACAGATAATAATTTATTTAGCTGTATAGTGAATTGGCCTAAATATAACAATAAGTGTCACGTAAGACGGAAAAAAACTCACATCTGTATTAATAAATTAGTTTTTATCAAAATAAATGCTTTTATCGCTTTTGATATTTAAAGACGATAAACATTGTCCTTTACACTATGACATTTCGACAAATGTTTAAAAAGTAACAACGATGACAAAATCAGAGTGCGGTGTACTATGCACTGCTCTAAGACTATGCATTGGGTGATAAATTAATAATAAATGAGATTGCTATGGTGCTGTACTTAACGCTATGGAAATTTTATTCTGTGCCATTAGTTTAATCAAATATAATTTTTAAATATAACTTTGCTTTGGTGATTGTACAATTATTTAATTTAGCGATCCACCAGTATTTAAAACAACAGACGGGAATTATTGCTTTCGTCAACCTGCGACATTAACGTCATTGATTGGTATTGTACGTATATAGAATGATTAATAACATTTGAAGTTAACCTTTGGCATCTACATATTTGGTTTCTGTGAAGTATGCAGGTAAAACAAATCATGAGACTAGGATATGACACTGTATTTGTGTATATGTAGACATTGACAATGCAGCTACTGCCAATTTTAGATAGTCGACGAATAAAAGTAAATTAATTTGATATTTACTACTAAAAAAACATAACCAAAAGATGTTTTTCTTAATAAGTACTAGTTAACTAGAAAATGTACATACTTTGGATATGTAGGTAACGACTTGAGTTAACTTGACATATTTTTGCGAAAATTGAGGCCTACATTGTAACCTTGACCCTATAATAAGGTCTCTGTATGTCTTAATAAATCAATCATTTAGTTAGACCACCGCAAGGTTCCTAATAATCCTTGCGATATTAACTCCCTTGCGGAGTGACAAGACTGTGGTATGTACCTTCTTATAATCCTAACTAAGAAGTGTGAAATAAAAAAGGTAAATTTAAAAAATCAAAAAATCTGACTGCCTAATTATACTTCAAATAAAAACTGAAAAGAAAAAAACAAGTCCAGTAGTCTATAATTCTGTTAATAAGGAACAAAGCTACTTTAACAGTCGGGACCCATTATTGAAAAATTTGATCCATTCTTGAATATCTCATTAGATGATGGTCAGTCGGGACCCATTGGTCCCGACTGTTAAAGTAGCTTTGTCCTTACTTAACAGAATTATAGACTACTGGACTTGTTTTTTTATTTTCAGTTTTTATTCGCAGTAATATAAAGCAGGCGGTTTTTTTGATTTTTCAATTGACGGAGGAGGAAAAGGAGTGTTATTGTTTAGTACATTTTTTTTAATTATGACATTGGATGTTTTAAATTATGGCAATAAGTTAACTGTTTCAGAATCTTTAATAGAGGTTTAAAAGCATGGGTGTACATAAATTTCACAATAACACTTTTTCGCTTTTTAAATCACTTCCAGTCGCGCGTGAGCCGAGCTGGCGAACTCACGCAGTTGTCACTACCTACGCATACGTTATATTCGCGTGGCGTTATAGTGTTGATTTATCATTTATTTTATTTATAAAGTGTAATAATAACAATGGACGAAGAAGAAGTAAGTGATTCTGCAATTATTGATGAATGTGAGCGAGAGTTGCAAGGCATTTCAGATGAAATTATTCATAGCGAGTTGTGTTCTGACATAGGCAATTTTGACATCTTAAAGTCAAAGGAAAAAAATAAAAAAAGAATGCGAGAGAGTGAAGGCAGCAGCGAGGATGGTTTCACAACGATTACAAAAAGAAAGCCAAAGAGATTAATAGTTAGGAGTGACATGACCACCGACAATGAGACGAATTTGGACAATAATAATACTCATTCCGAATTTTTTGAAGTTAGCTTGTTTTCGACAAATCCACTCCCAAAACAAATGGCACTAGCCAGGTTTTTTAGAGATGAAAATATCCTAAAAGTTTCGAAGATTAAATACAAAAGTATATTTAAAGCATTTATTAAATTTGATGATAAGATGCAAGCAGAGAAACTTGTATCGAATAAGAAGTTAGTAGAGAAGGATATAAGAGCCCAATTTACTGACCAAGGATACTTATCGTACGGAATTATCAAGGGTGTTGATTTAGATATAAGCGAAGAAGAATTGGTTAAAAGTTTGGATTCTCCCATCGAAGTGATTTCAGCGAAAAGACTAAAGAGGTTACATAGCGATGGTAATTGGGTCGACTGTGAAACGGTAAGGCTATGCTTCAAAAGCACGATAGCACCTTCTCATGCTTACATTTATAAATGCAAATTTGAAATAGAAAAATACGTCTTTCCTGTAACTCAGTGTTCAAAATGCTGGAAATTTGGTCACATTAAGAAATTTTGCAAATTGAATAAGAATGTATGCCCCAAGTGTGGCGGCAGTCATGTTAATTGCGAAATAGAGGTATTTAAGTGTCTGAACTGTGGAGGTGATCACATGGCACTCGATAAGAAATGCCCATTCTTCCACAAAGAAAAGGAAATTCGTTTAATAATGAGTAAACAAAATAAAACATATAAAATGGCATTAGATACTTACTTACAAAATCAAAATTCAAATGAGACATTTATAGAAAGCTCTATCCCTTTTAGTATTGTTAATAATAATGTATCGACGCCCCCAATAATCACAAGTAAATCCTATAGCAGTGTTGTTAAAGATAGTTTGATTAAGCACTCAAATGGAAGTAATGATACTAACCAAGATCGTACTGAAAATAATACTAAATTGAAATATGGTAAAAGAAATGAAAAAAAGAGAAGAGTCTTAAAAAATCAGACGGAAGATAGAGATTCGACCATGGATTTTGAAGAAATAAGTAGTGAAACAGAGGATAACCCTGCTGTAGACACGCAAAAACGGAAAAAGGAGAGAAGATTTGATTTATGGAGACTACTTTCAAATATGAAGAGAATTATTATGTGTGAGGAAAATTGTGTAAACAAGGTGGTGTTGATTTTTAAAGTTATAATTGAGGAGCTTAAGCCGTATTTTGAAAATATTTTGAGTGGTATTAGTTTATCTGGAACTCTCTTAAATCTAATTAATGGATAAGGTTAATTATTTAAAAATATTCCAATGGAACTCACAAAGTTTGGTACCTAAACAGATAGAATTAGATTCTTTATTAAGTCAGGAAAAAATTCATTTAGCTGTGGTTACAGAAACATGGTTGGACAGCGATAAGACTCCTTACTTTAGGGGCTACAATATATTTAGGAAAGATAGGTTTGATGCATATGGGGGAGTTGCTGTTATCGTACATAAATCAATTAAAGCGCAGATTTGTCGTATAAATGATGTGAACCCAGGCATTGAAGCCATTCATATTAATTTGTTAAATGTTGACATTTTGAAAAATATTATTGCTATTTACTGCCCTTCTTCGGTACATACTCAACAATCGGATTGGGATAAAGTTTTTTCTTTAGTTGCTACAAAATCTTTAGTTTTAGGTGATTTTAACGGCCATCACAGTAATTGGTCCTACAAAACCGACCAGAGAGGTATACAAATATTTGACTCGGCCTTAGAGCACGGTTTCATGTCGCTAAATAATGGTCAGTGTACAAGAATGAGGTTAGTTAACGGTATTTTACAAAGTTCAGCTCCGGATATAACATTTGCATCTACAGACATTTGTACTAATTTTGAATGGCAAGTATCTAATGAAAGTCTAGGAAGTGATCATCTTATAATTAAAATTACAGTAACACTTAGTAACTATAGAAATTACATAAAAAGACGCAACTTTAGGAAAGCTAATTGGGTGAGTTACCGAGATGACTTGACAGAGTCCTTTTTCCTTTCCGACTTTACTAACTGTCAATCTTATGATATTCAGAGCTTGTATGACGGTTTTCTTGATAAGATTTTAATATCCGCACAAAAAAATATTCCAACTATAAAGATTTGTACAGATCCCTCAAATTCATTTAAACCTAAAGAATACTGGAATCCCACGTTATCTAAGTTAGTAGCAGAAAGAAGGTTTGCATTAAAAACTTTCAGAAAGAATCCCACCCCCACAAACCTTCAGAAGTTAGAATTAAAGGTAAATGAATGTAAAAATCTATTGAAAAAAGCTAAATCTAACAGCTGGAAGGAATTTTGTGTTGGTCTTAATGAATCTATCTCGGTCACAGATATGTGGAGAAAGATGCGCTGGTATAAAGGTTCTCGCCAATCACAATTTACCGTTTGCGAGGAAAAAAAAAATCAGTTATTAAAGTCACTTACTGCAGACTATGTTAGTAACTGTCCACCTACATTTAAATCTTATAATGAGTTACTTCAGTCTGTGTTTACCTTACAAGAATTAGAAAGCTGTATTAAAAGGAAAGATACTTCTCCAGGGTCGGATGATATCACTTATTCCATGATATTCAACCTACCTCAAAGTGGAAAGGAATATTTACTGCAGTTATACAATGCTATATTTAGCTTTAGTTTTATACCAAAGCAGTGGCGAACTATTCTTATTGTACCAATTCCAAAAGCTCACAATAATAATGTTGATCATGAACCTAAATTAAGACCTATTTCTCTTATTTCTTGCTTGTGTAAAATCTTCCATAACATGATGTGTAGGAGAATAGAATGGTATGTCGAAAAACGTAATATTCTTTCCTCTTGCACAACTGGTTTTAGAAGAGCTCAATCTTGTCTGGATTCCTTAGCGAGACTTGTTTCATACATACAATTAGGCTTCACTGAAAATAATCCTACTGTTGCTGTTTTTTTGGACATTGAAAACGCCTATAACGACATTTTGGTTGAAAAAATGGTCGAGATCTTGGACGATATTGGAGTCGGTAGCCATATCTGTAGTTATTTGTGGTCCTTTTTAAGTAATAGACAGTTGATGATCAAGAACGATCAAAACAGTATTCCTTATACAAGATGTACCAGCAGAGGCCTAGCTCAAGGAGATCCTTTATCTCCACTGCTGTTCAACATTGCTACTGTCCAAGTATGTCGCTCTGTGAATAATGTTAATATTGCACAATATGCAGATGATTTTGTTTTTTACTTAAGACACAAGGATTTGCATGTTTGCGAAAATCAGTTACAAAAAGCCATAAACGATACTATTAGTATACTAGATGAAATTGGTCTTCATGTATCTGTAACTAAGACAACTGCTTGCGTCTTCAGCAGAGGTTACAAAAGGAGGGAGATAATTTTAAAACTTGGAAATACTAAATTAACGATGGTTGATAATGTCAGATATTTAGGTCTATGGTTGAATAAAAATCTAAGGTGGAATAAACACTTAAACGAAATTGCTGAAAAATCTACTAAATTTCTAAATTTGCTAAAAGTTTTGGCTGGCCCGGGTTGGGGTGTACATCCTAAACACTTGAGTGTTATTTATAAATCCTTAGTCCGCAGTAGGCTTGATTATGGTAGTTTTTTGTACGATAACAGCTCAAAAACTCAACTTATAAAATTAGATAGAATCCAAAATCAGGCCCTTCGAATTGTTGGTGGCTTTATAAGGAGCACTCCTTTACATACGATGGAGAGTGAATTATGTGTCCAACCACTGTTTATTAGAAGGTTGTATTTAGCTTATAAGTTTTGTGTTAAAAGCATGTCCTGGGAAAATAATGACACCATTAGAATACTGAATGATTTAAATGCTGTTATCAATGAAGCTTACTGGCAATCTAAAAAGAAACCCCTGCTTGTGGTCACCTATAATGAATGTAAAGAGTACAACATTAACACCTCAAGTCCATTAGAAATGTTTAAAATGTCCATTTGGACTTCATACGTAGATGTAAAGAATATAATTATAGATTACATGGATTGTGTTAAGAAAGCCAAAAACAGCTATTTTCCCTCGCAACTTTATATTGATGCTATGATTGAATTGAGAGAGAAGTATACAGGTTGGACCCACATCTTTACAGATGGTTCCAAAGGGACTCTTGGTGTAGGCGCTGCTTTCTTTGATGTAAAGGGAGTCTCTGCTATGTATAAATCAGCTACTGAAGTCTCAATCATGACCATGGAGCTACTTGCAATTTTAGAAGCCATAAATTATATTGACGGATTAGAAGAACATCGGTTTGTTATATTGACAGATAGCAAAAGTGCCTTACAACATTTAGCTCGATGCGCCTCTGGGCACAGCAGAGGCACACCGATAGCATATTCTATTTTAAGCAGGATCTATGAAATCAATGTGCGTAATATTACTCTGAGATTGCAATGGATTCCATCTCATGTTGGCCTTAAAGGAAATGAAGAGGCTGACAGACTGGCGAAGTTAGCTATCAGTGAAGGGGTTAACTCAAATATTTTACCATTTTATTCAGAGCTTCTAGGAAAATTGAAAAGAAAATGTTTTGCAAAATTTAAAGAGTATTTTGACGAGCGAAGTAGGGAAAAAGGAATCTGGTACAAGACAATCCAGTGTCAGCCTCTGAGGATTCCTTGGTTTGTCAATTTGAAATGCAGCAGAAGGTTCATTGTAACAGCTTTAAGACTTCGTACTGGACATTATCCATCCAGGAAATATGGTTTCCTCATGAAAAAAGTAGACTCTCCTAATTGTGAAATTTGTGGTACAGTCGATGACGTTCAGCACATGCTTGTAGAGTGTACTAAGTATAACAATAAGACAATGTCATTATTGCAAAAACATAATATAAACGTGTTCGGTGTAGGTATATTCGCAACAATATTGGCAGATTCGCAGTCGGAAATATTCAAAAGCCTTATATATATATTTTGCAACAATGAGTCGTCGTAGTCTTATATTAATTTTGTAATTTATAATATTAGGATATGATGGGGCTAGCATATCTTTATAAGGTAAAAGCCTCTAAATAAACAAGATTAAAAAAAAAAAAAAAAAAAAATCACTTCCGCGCCAAAGGCTTCCCATATAGCCATTTTTGGTCGCAGATTTTATAAAGATGTAACAAGTCGAAGCAGTTACGTAGCCAATACGACACATCGCGACTAATTGGTGTTCTGTTTTCATGGTTAGTAACTCAATTGTAACGGTTCGATAACAATGTGTCGAAAACAAGTTTTCGTAACTTTGTAATGTCGCTGAGTCGATATGTTTCCGGATAATTTGTGTCCACACATTTTATAACTTTGCATTTCGATTGTTTCTATGTCACTAGTGTACAAAACTGTAAGAATTTGTTGTAACTGTGTGGTAACATAATGTAGTTACGTTACGCTCATGTTCCGGAATTCGGTTAAAAAAACACATTCTTATAGATGTCTACCCAGATCCAGTCGTTCTGAAACATCGTCTGATATTTGCTATAAAAATGAGTTAAGAACCAAAAAAATCACGCAAAGTCCGATGGCCTTATATTTTTTTACAGAAGAATTCAAAAACAAGTTACTTGTTTATTTTATTTTATTGGATTATATGTAATATGAGATATTACCTACTCATTTTGTTGAACTCTTTTTCACCGACTTCAAAAAGGAGGAGGTTCTCAATTCGTCATCATATATATTTTTTATTGTTATTCACTCATATCTCCGCGATGCGTGGCATGATTTTGACGATTCTTTTTTATTTGAAACGTATTTTGGAAAATTATCCCAAATCAACTTGGTGAGTGGTGAGTGATACAAACGGTCCTCAATTTTATTCGTCTTTGTTTATTTTAAGATATATGAAAGAGATAATGTAGACCAGGTACTAAGTAGTTAGTAAATTAGCCTTACTCTGGCTTATAAAATGTGGAAAATAAAAACTTTTTTAGCTAAAATAAAAACTGACTTCATAAATACAAATCCACTAAAAAGTTAAATATTTGAATATGACTATTGAAATGTTATCTAGTTATGGCCAAAGTTATAAATCATACGATTTATACTTTTGCACAGTATGCCTACTGTATGACACAGCAATTAAAATTGAGTTGAACAAATGGTTCCGAGATAAAAGGTATCCTATGTCTCAATACAGAACTATAAACATACCAAATTTCATCAAAATCCGTCCAGTTCTTTTTGCGTGATTGAATAACAAACATACAAAGTTTCACATTTATAATTAGTGTTGTACCGAATGTGGATCCTGCCGAATCGAATTGGGCCAAATGTTCGGTTTGAATATCGACCGAAGCCGAATGTCGGCCGCAGTTCGGCCGTACTTTACTTTCGCGTACTTTTGCTCAAAGAATAAAATGTATAAATATTGTTTAAAAAAAATACTAAAATCAAATGTTATGTTACCTTGCTGATTATTACATTTGATATTTTTTAAAGCATATTTTGATATTTGGTGTGTTTCTTGTCTAGGGCAATAAAACAAACTCGATTATCCACGTTATACCTATTGCTAACAACTCATCAAAGTTTCATTTAAAAATACATGTCTATTGACTTTTCTATTTCTTTTTTAAATTATTTTAATCTACCGAATTTAGGCCGACATTCGGGAGATCTAACCAAAATTTGGCCGAAGTCGAAGTTCAGTGGTAAAAGCTACCGAACTTCGGTTATACCAAATGTGAAATGAATTTCGGTGCATCTCTAATTATATAATATTAGTAGGATAAAACACTTAAATCACTTCTTCTGTTTCAGTTCCACCAGATATAGTGGACTCGAACAGTAGCAGCGAGGTGATGGTGCGGGAAGGAGACAGTGTGAATTTACACTGTGCCGCGTCGGGGACTCCACACCCCGCCGTAACTTGGAGGCGTGAGGACTCGGTCGACATGCGAGTGGGCTCGCAAAACGGTTAGTGTAGTGTTCTTTTTGATTATATGTATACACGCCTATATAGAGTAATCTAAATATAATATAATATTTTTTTGAGACAATAAAAATAAATTAGGCACAGAAAACGGCTTATGTAATGCGCAATGTGTGCGTAACATAATGTCAGAATGTTTGAAAGCAGTCAATGTGTGCGTATGTAGCGACGAGCGTATCTACCATAATAGTAAATATTTTATCTAATCTTATTTTAGCAATCTTCCTTTTCTCCTTCACAAAAAAAATAGATATCAAGCAAGATATTCAAAAGAGTATCCATGAGTTAATTCATCTCCTGCTAGGGTCCACGTTTCGCATTTCTATATATTTTATTGTTATTTATAAATAAAAACACTACATGCTATGTTATTTTTTTTTCCTCTTTAATATACAAAAATAGCCTTTTTAAATTTACTGTTTTTCTCAAACTCTTGTAAGAAATTTGTAAATAAAAGTTTTTATTTAACTATGGTGTTTAATTAATATCCTCAGTCATTGTTGAATTAGAAATCGTTGTTCCATGAACAGTAGAGTAATTGGTTTTAATTATATTTTGCTTATATACGTGCTCAGATTCATCTATTAACCTGTACATTTAAAGTGATTTAAGTTAATGCTGTGACTTTTTCCTGATATGTACTTTCAAATATTCATAAGTACTTTCATTTCCCTAAAAAGTGTTTTAACATCCTCTTATATTATATCAAATAATTAACAAATGGTCCTCTGATACTGAACAAAAGGTTGTTCTACAGTTGCCCTTTAGCATAAAGTTAATCGTTATTACCATGCCCCTAGTTGAAAATCCACCAAACTTTGTAGTATATTTTAATGTTTTCATTCTGCTAGTGATATTCCATTACTAATTATTTTATCTAAACAGGGGTGATGACGGGGTGAAGTAAACGAAATCACATTTAGTCCGTCAGTTCGATTATCAAAAAATATTGGACACGTGTGTTTTCCTTTGTCAACCAACCAAAAAATGACGAACATTTAAAAGCGCGTCCAAGTTTGGGAGTGCGGTGGTGGGGATTGAGACGTCACTTCTAAGTAAAAATTGTACCAAGACGAGACGTCCTACAACATTATAAATGAATATAGTAATATTTTGATTATGTGAATAAAGAAAAATACGTGTCTAATACTTTTTGTTAATCTACCTGATAGACGAAGAAAAGAAGTTATTCATCATCCCTATTTTGGTTTTGCTAGCATTCTTTAATTATTTCATCTCGCAAGCTCGCAACCCTGTAAAGTTTGAACGGCAAAAAAATATAATAGAGTGTAAAGTAGAAAACTTTGTTTTTTATAAATAAAAAAAGACAAACAAATACCATTAAAATGCATTATAAGTAAGATGATATTTTTTTTAGATATTTAAAAGAAATTTAGGTGATGGTATAAGAAATATAATAATTGTTTATTATATTTGTTGTTTTATTATATAGTTTATTGGCGATTTTTGAAAGTCATATTATTGTTACTATGACTTTCAAGTCACCAAAAATATCCAAATGGCAAAATTTTATCTATTTTACTGATATACAGCCAAGTAGGTTTATATTTGTCATGCACTGTGGTAAATCAATATGACATTAACATGGAACGATCATAATATTTAAATATGTCATAATATATCAAAACGTAATCAAGGTGTAGCACAAAGCATATGTTATTAAACAAGTACGTACTCATTTAATGTTTAGGTCGTCGCTGTAAAGGAGGAAATATAATTTCCCGAAAAGCCTACTTGAAATAATTAGGGTTCAAAGGGCCTTTGTATTTATCTACTCGTGAATTAATTTGCGATAAAATTCTTAGGATAAGAAGTCTTCTTTAAAGACCTAAACCAAAAAACTCAAAACCTGAGATACTTATACGTTTCGAAGTCTATATTTTTTCTATATTGTCTGCGTCCATACATTGTTAGCCTAAGGACCAACAATCATGAAATATTATATTTAGGTTCGAAATTTCGAGTAAATGACTGTAAAAACAAAAATTATTGACGGACACTTCTGAGAACTTAAATTATCAGGAAAACTAAAAATTTTTTGAGGTTATGTTTAATATTAAATGAAAGATAGGTCAACCTATGAACATAATATGAACTCGGTATGAATTGAATTAATATTACAACTAATTCATTTTTATACGGTGCGATTTTAAAGAATAACTATTAAGAAAAACTTGGTTAGGTAGAAATAAAAAAATTAAAACTGTAGTTTTGCTTCTTATTTTTTGACTATTTTTCACATAATTGTATCATATTGTATTTATTTGTATATCACATGTATATTGTGTAAATATGCAGCGTGAATGTGTATCAGGTGCTCTTGAATAATTTGGCAGTATGTTCCTCTCAGAATGTTGTGGCACAGGTTCTCTAGCACTTGGTAATAAGGTCTCTGCTATTTGGTAACATCGATGGCATTTAAGATAGCCGAAATGGTAAAATTAAAGGAAAAACAATCGCAAATAAACACACACAACCGGTAATCCGAAACGAGAATGCACGAATGCCATAGATTACTAAATGCAAACTGTCTGCACCACATCCACAGAGTATCGAGTTTTATGCCGGCCCTCCACTTGTCAACAGTCTGTCCTTGTCTTGCTTAATAAGGAATAAAAAGGACAGACTGATGTCAAGTTTTTAAAAAGCAAACACGAATAGCCAAGTGAAGTGCCGGCATTAGGAAGAAAGTGTTTTTTTTGCAGCGCTGTCATAGATTATACACAAAATGGTAGTCTCAGATTATTTTTTAACTTTTTAATATAGTTTACTTAACTGGAAGTGTCCGCCACAATCTAAATACTGATAATTATCGCAAAAAATATACTAAGAGTTATCATAAATGCCAAATTGGTGTTGGTTCTTAGGCCAAATTTAATATTGTCCTTTATGACTATTACTGCTTAAAGAAATAATTTATTTGATGATGTTAAATATTGACTGTCAAAATTTAAATCTAAAGAAAAGGTTACTAGAAAAAAATCCACGCGGTCCTGGCAGCGGACGGGACTCGAACCCGCACCCTTCGCAATCCGGGCGAATGCACTGACCAATTATGCTACCACGGCCCTATTAGCCGCGTCGAAATTTTCCTAGGCTTAAGCTGCAAGGCAGCGCCATCTCTTCGCATTGTAGGTAGCCCACAATGTCAAATGAGTCTTAAGATTTAAACATCTAGCAGTTAAATGCTTAAAAATAAATAAAAAACATGTCAAAATTTAGTTTACTTTTTATAATTTGTTTAAAAAAAAAATTAATTACAATTGTGGTCCGCACTTGCCCAGTTTTTTACATAAAACAAAAAGCTCATCTTCCTTTATATAGGTATAGGACTAAAAATAATGTTCTGTGTTGTTTGGGATTTATTATTTTTATTTATTTAGTCTAAGCTGTTAGGATCGCTTAGTTTGTAAAAATCGCAACTTATGAGAAATCTTCATAATATAAACAGCTGACACGAAAAGTCAGCAAGGGCAATTTTTATTTCCCTATTTTATGACGTACAGATTCGCTTACTGAAAGATGACATTGTATCAACCCTTATATAGGTTTGTGATCAACCACCATCACGTGAATAAATAATTTAATATAAAAAAAAACACGAAAGTATAAAGAGATAAAATAAACAATTTCCAAATAAGTAAGCATCAATCCTTGTTATGAATACATTATTATTTTGATCAAGATTCTGAAGTTATATCTAAGTCAAACCTCTAGTCTTTTGACCTAAAACTAAACCTTATATTTTCATAATATTAATAATCTCAGCCAATTTCGGTTATAATATGTATAAAGTATTATGAACGAGTGCCGTTATATATGAATATTAAGTATAAGCTGGGTTTAATCTAGTTTTACGTAAAAGTATTATATTTACAATATTTGTTTTACGTAGGTATTAACTTTACTGACATGATTTCACATATTGCTTCAAAATAAATAATAGCACAGTTGTTATATACGTACATACTTATAAATATCTTATGTAGTATCTATAGTATAAGTTCTGCTTAGTATGAGTTGTCGGTAATTGATTACTTTATGCAGTATCCAAATGGAGCGGTGCGTGGCTGAATCTAACTGAAGTGCCGCGTCATATGAATGGAGCATTTCTTTGTATCGCCACTAATGGTGTACCGCCGTCCGTCAGCAAGAGAATACGCCTACATGTCCTTTGTAAGTATACTAATTAAGCGTGGTTGAAACTATTATTAGATAGAATACTCTTACTTTCTAGTAGGGAATATGCATGTTTTTGAAGTGAAACTTCTTTACGCACGATTGACTTGGAGGGTAAGCTGGCGAATGCGTTATTCGTTACGAAAAGTGTATTCGGGTGAGGCGAACGGAAGTTGAGTGGGGGATATAAGCAAGAGAAAGCAGAACGCATTTTTTTCTCTCTTTCTCTTAGCTAGTAAATGAAATATGTATATGTTTATGTATATATATATATACATATTTCATATTACATTATTATTTAGAGTATATTGTACACACATATATGTGTGTGTATATATATTTACACACCATACATACAGATGGAGCTAAAGAAGTTTCACTTCAGTCGTGTGCTCATAAGCACACTCGTTTTTTTATATATTTTTATTTAATAGTTTACACCTCTTTGATACAGTATAAAAAATCAACATCCAAAAAATAGTAGGTAGAATTAGGGATGCAAAGTCTTTTGAAATATCGATATTTATATCGAAGTCAGGAAATTATCGATATCCGATATATCGACCATTTTAACTCGATATTATCGATATATCGATATTTTTTCTTTTTTTTGCTTTGTATTAAGTTTGCAAAGCAAAAACCTATAATTAAGGAAGCAAAGGTTTCCAAAATATCGATATTTATAATGTGGGCAGGTAAATATCGATATCCGATCCGATATATCAGCCATTCCAACATTTCCAACACGATATTTTCTATATTTTTATAGCGCTGTAAGAAGTATCAAATCAAAAGCAATTTCGAATCAAAGATATTTATTTTGTTTAAAATGTTTGCACGCAGCCAAAATCAGAATAGATAATCATATGAATTGTTATGTATTCGTAAATCCTACACATCAGGGGCGTGCCCATGGCTTCAGAATAGGGTAAGCTTTGGGCTTCCAAAATTACTATACCTATCTTACATTCTTGACTTGGCGAGCTAAAAAAATTTACGATTTCTATAAGATTCTTAATTTTATTTTGTGTTAAATTACAATGATATTAAATTTCAATTAATTAGTAGTTGACAATTATCTAGAAAGAGAGGCAAGGATTTTATTTAAGTGCATGAGGTACCATTAGGTATACGATTATATCTATATACGTTGGTGTCGATTCTGGCATGATTATCTAAACTTAAAACTAAATTTAACATCAGTCTCTCCTTTTCATTCTGTATAGAGAATGACAAGGATACACTGTTGTCAAATTTAATTTTAGGTTTAGTGAATCATGCCAGAAACCACACCAGTTTAGTATATTTCTTGGGGTTCAAGATTTTTTTAATACATCTATAAGCTCTTGCGATTTCAAAGCAATAGTTATTTCGATATTATTCAATTTAGATAGTCATAGCAGGTAAATTAATTGATATTATTGTGTTCAAATTTAGTCTACGAAATATCGATATTTTGGAATTTCCGATATCGATATTATCGATATCAGTGAATTTTAAATATCGATATAAATATCGATATTTTGGCCTCGATATTATCGATATTATCGATATTCCGATATATCGTTGCAACCCTAGGTAGAATATACTTTTTTATAAAAACGTAACGTTAGCGCGACTCAGAAGCCGCTGTCGTTGATACTCGCGGTAACGTTGTGGAACTAATGATATTTTATTGTGGTTATTTAATAGTTTTTTTTAGATATTGTTGCAATGCAAGGTTTTATGCTACTATAACTTCATCTATGTCAGTATTAATGTTTTCTTTTAAGTAATTATAAATAGTTAAGAAATTTTCTTTAACCAATTTTGAACGATTATTACTCTTAAACTAACAATCTATCTTAACCGTTATAGTTTACCTTAAAAGTTGATAAAAAGCACTATTATCATGTTTTTTTTAAGGTTTTTCATGTCAATAGTTTAGCTTTCAGAGGGGAGGACGCCCTATTCGAACTAAAATTAGCACTTTAAAGTTAAATTTTCCGCAAACGGATCCCTAAATCGATCAATAGTCTAGAAACCCCTAAATAATTTTAAAAGACCTATTCAATGATCAAACATTAAACAAAACAATTGCTTGCTGGAACTTTTTAATGATTAAATTGTATAAAGGGATCCTTTGCTTCACTGTTCATTTTGTAACGTTAACTTTGTTTATTGAGCCAAGAGCGCATTGCGAAATTAAATTAAAATAATGATATATGTTAGTTTATCCATTCATGAATAGATGAATATGTGCATGGATTTTTTGATAAACATAGTTTAAAACAAATAGTTGTTTAAATATAATCAAAAACGTGAAATTAGGGAATCTAAATATACCCAGGTCTGCTCGCGCGAAGAACGAGGTTATAATCACTTATGAAAGTTCAAGATCCCTTTTGGATACTTTATCAATCCGATAATCTACACCGCTATTGCTCTAGAAGGGGCACGAGGGATTAAACGTTCACTGCTGTTTATTGTTATATTAGCATCAAGATTCAAGCATTACATCTACTTCGCATTTGGCAGGCAAGCCGACAGCGAGGGCCGTTCATAAGATGATAGGTGGGTACCTGGGGGATTCTGCGCTTCTACTTTGTGACATGGAGGCGAACCCGACGCCTGCTGTGTATTGGACTCACATCGACGGATGCAGGCTTTACAATGGTGAGTTCGTACTTATGACCCACTTTCACCAACGTTCGAAATTCAAAAATGTTTCAACTACATACTTTTATTATTATTTTACACTTTATTAACCAAAACTATACAAGAATGCTACAAAAGGCGGACTTAATGCTAATAGCATTCTCTCCCAGCCAGCCTTTGGGAGAAATGAAATACACGAACGCCGGTATAAAACTAAATTTATGACATAATACATAATATAAAATATATATAGACACATAATATATAAATACATACTACGAAAGGAATATACATACATATATACCACAATTATATTTAAATATATATATAAACGTATATATATACGCATGATGACGATTAATGAAGTGACTCTCCATCTTAAATTTTGCGTCAGATGAGTGTGAACATTCCTTTTAAATATAAGTTTAGTAGGAGATTTTCTGGTGGAGCCGGGAAGGTCCACGCAGTCGTATTGCTTGAAGAGTAAAGGAATTGGACATATAGCCTGAATGAGAAAGAAGTATATAGAGAGCTAATGAATCACAAGAGCGGAGAGGACGGTCATGACTATCAAAGAGTACTGCACATTGCATTTCAAATACTCTAGAGAATGCGGATTGGAAATTATGGAAAAAGGAGTGCAGAGTAATCTTAACTGCCTGCGCTGGCGGATAGGAAGCCACTTTAGTTGAGATCGATATGAGGAAATATGGTCAAATTTGCGGAGGCAAAAGATGAAACGAATAGCGTTATTGATTAGGCAGTCCAATTTATTGAGAAGATCTGCGCTTAAATCAGGAAACAGACATCGGCATAATCAATGAGTGGTAGAATAAGGGACGTTACGAGAGTGATCTTAGTTTTTATGGGGAGAAAATTCTTGAAGCGATAAGGGAACGCTATGAAAAAGTAACGGCTCTGCTGACTTCAGCAATCTGCAATGCCCAACTTAGCGTGCTATCAATGTTAAGGCCGAGATTCTTGACGCTGAGGCTAAACGGAATTGTAGAACCTTTAAAGGTTGTTTAAACACAACAGATGGGAGTCGGACAAAATCAATCTTAGAGATCTGCTTGGAGCCACCCACTACGATTGCCAGACCTTTAGTGGGGTCAACAGCGATTCCAAAATCTGCAAAGCACGAACTTACATAGAATAGATCTTTATTTAGCTGAGATATAGCAGCAGCAATTTTCTCATCAGTAATCTGCACATTTTGCAAATCATCAGCGTAGAAATGATAAAAATACTATCACTTTTGTTTATAAATGTTTGGCAATGATAAATTGCAAGTGGTCCTAAACTGTAAAGGCTAAAGGTTATTGAATAAGGTTTGCTAATATAATTGCATTGCAGAGAATTTCTTATGTAAACTTTGATATTTTCGTCCCCGGGGTAGAACCTTTTACGAGATTAAAGTAAATTGTAATTTTGCTAAACTTATATATAACTTTGATTTTAATATGATCTATAAAGTGCGCCTAAACAAATTTTTAAAGCGAGAAATATTAAGATATTGATAGAGGAAGGTGTAGAAGACGTTGTCATTATGAATACGGATGCAAAATACACTGTGAAAGTGATATTTTTTAATCGCATTTAAATCAAATTCAAAGAAACTACTGCAATCATATCAGCGGATACAAAATATTACCTACGACTGAACCCTTTATACAGCAATTTAGTTTAATTCTTGTCGGTCGCAACTCGAGGAAAAGTGTCACCTGAAAAAGAAAAGAATTATTATCCATCACCTTAAAACACAAAGAGAAAATTCCTGACAATTCTCTGAACATTGTTTTCCATTGAAATATATTTATTTCTTGGAATATTTATACTGTGATTAAAGTACTCTGAGAATATTTTTCACAGATGTTACAATATCAAAGCGTTTTTTTTCACCTGAAAATTAAAAATTGACAGTTGTTACAGTTTTCTTTCTCAACAATTTCATGATTTTTACAGAAAAAAAATTTTGTTTTCTTTAAGATTAGAATTACTCGTAGTTCTGCTTCCTATGCTTTTTTATATTTAACAACAACTTTTTAGAAAAGGTTAGACCACAGTATGATAGCCGGTGATTAGACAATTGAACGCTTATTACATTATTAAATTCCTATATGAGTTGCTACAAGCACCACTCTAATTGAAAATAATTAAAAGTTACTACAAAAATAAATAATAAGTCTTGCCCAAACTCGAAAACAGTAGGCCGATTTAACTGATTTTGGTTTTGAAATGTTTGTTGTAGTCTAGTCTAGGGAAGGTATAAACGGTGAGAAAATATAGAAAAATTGTGAGGAAGATAATAGAAACAACAATTTCATTTTACCCGTCAAAAATGCCTGACATTCCCGATCAAAAATTTAAGCCATTTAAGCGAAGAGAGAGCTTTAATGTCGTTAAGGAAAAAACAAAACGTTTAACTTTTTACACGCGTTTTTTGGTGAAAAACTTTATTTCTTAATTTTGTCGGTCAGAAGGGTACATTTTGTATATTTTTGTAAATAGTTATTTGTATTTAGTATATAGTGTAATACTAATTTATTAATCTTATGAACAATCCTCCTGATGACTTGGGGGATTCGTCCCCTCGGCAGGTAATTATATCACTGTTCAGTCTGCAGCAATGGGTACTGATGCATCCACCTCCGATAGGTTACCAAAGTGGAGCCGCCGCTCAAATATAATTTGTAAACACTGTAACAAAAAAAGAAGGAGACATCATGGTAACTCTGAAGCTAAATCAAATAGCTGTTTATGTACAGCTGAAATAGATTTAATTTCTTCACCAGTTCCATTACCCATGTCAAAGCCTTCAAACTCCACGAAAACTACAATTTCTTCTGTTACAAATAATAAGAATATACCTTTACCTACCCCAATTGGTAGGAAAAACTACTTTGAAACTGACGTAGCTCTTTTTAAATATTTATCTGACAGTTATCTGTTTCTACAATCATCACCAGATTTTTTCTGGGTTTCAATCTCTGACAGAAGAAATGTAAACTTCCAATCATTCTGTTCATAAATGTCCTCCATGCCTAATAAAATTAGCTATAAAAATATTAGAACATCCAATCTCCTATACATCGTTCTAATTTACTTCCCCCTTTTGATGCTAATTAAGAATCTTTGATTTTATCTCCAGATATTATTTTTAATTCTATTAACAAAGATCAAATACTAAATTTAATTTCAAACACATTATTGATACTACTATACGACAGATATTCGTTCTGAAAACCGTACTTCAAAATCATAACCAGTTAACATATGACCCCAAATTTGAACAGAGGAGACGCAAAACTCAAGTCTGCCCTTTGCCTACTTAGAAAACCTCCTTTGCACAAAACTTCTTTCAGTTTCTAGGCCCATTCCTCTACAACCGAATAAATCATATCCTCCATATTTATTCTCGTCATAAAACTCACTGCAAAACTATCGTCCGCGATTTTCTATTGACACTTTACTATGATACTACTGAAAACCTATTATGCCCTCAAAGGTAAACCTGAAAATATGATGATATTCGTAGTTTTTACATGAGATTTTAATTTCGCCTCTGCAACTGTTGAAACTAATCATTCACACATGACTGCACATACACAAACATACACACACACATACACTACACTGCATATATATAACATACACAAAATAAACGAAATCATACAAACACTTACTATCACATACATACACGCCGCTTTTGGTTATTATTTTTATTTTTAGAAACTGGATAATTTTCTAGCTTCCTATTAGATAGTATAGCTTTTCTTTGATTATTGTTATTATTTATTTGTTTTCTTCTATTAAATGCTGTTGAAACAACAATGTATACATTTCAACTGTCCAAGGTATTGTACCATCCGTGGAAGTCTTGCTATCTGTGATTGGGCCTGGTGACCTGTAGCACAGGTTTCTATTACTGAAAGGCACCAGTTCATCACAAATAGAGGAGCCACAACACTGTAATTGCTTTATAAAACTAACTATGAATCACTGTTGTGATGGAAAATAAATATATTTTTGATTTGATTGCTTGATACTGAATACAATAACTATTTATCATATTAAGACGGATGCCTCAAATATAATCCTTCTGGTAATGTAGGTATAGGAGAGCATCATGCCCAATATACCCTTGTTCAAAAAATCAAACTACCACCTTATTACGTTGCTATAGCTACGTATTACGCACTCTAAAAATATACACACATCAAAAGTGTCTAGGGATCAACATATATTTTTGCAATAACTTTTCTCCTGATTGATATTAATTAAAATTTTCTTTAAGGATTCATCAAATAAAGTGTTTTCGTTTGTCACAGTAACGATAAACCAAGTCACCTTTGTATTAATAAAGAAATTTGCCATTTTCCTAATAAAGGGATTTTTGACATTTGAACCACTAACACAAAAGTTCGAAAAAAAGACTGAAATAACAGTTTTCTCTAAAATTTTATTGGGTAACTTAAACAATTAATAATCCGTATTTCTACCGCGAACACTAACAACACAAGAACATCGGTTTGGCATACTCAAAATGAGTTCATCCAAATCACGCTGTGGAATGGCCGCTCGTTGCAACAACAAAAAAAGGTCTTCTTGCGACTGGATACCCTCCATATTCGGCAGAGCTCTTCTCTGTAGCATATCCCATGCATGCTCAATCGGGTTCAAGTCTGGCGACTGAGCAGGCCAGGGCAGGACATTGATGTTAGCTGCGGCGAGAGTCTGTCTTACAACTCTTGCGGTGTGCGGTCGTGCATTATCATGCATTAACTGAAATAAGGGACCGATTTGCACTTGTAGAGGAACGATGACGTCTGATACAATCGTCTCAGCATAAATTTGAGCGTTGAGGTTGCCTCTGATCCAAATCAACTCAGTTCTTCCGCCGATCCAAATACCCGCCCATACCATGATGGTTCCACCACTATAAGGATGGACTTCCTGGCAGGATTTTAATCGCTGTTGGCGTCCAGGGGTTCTCCAGTGTCGTATACGTCTTGTATCCGGTCTCATACCAAAACGAGACTCATCAGAAAAGCACACGAAACGCCATTGTTCTTCTGCCCAATTTCTGTGTTCAAGAGCCCATTGATATCGAATCCTACGATTGTGCATTGCTATAGGTGGTACCCGTAGCGGTCTTCGGGAATGAAGGTTCACTTCATGCAAGCGGTTTCTGACTGTTTGGTCGCTAATTAAGTTCCCTGAAGAGTGATGAAGCCTCACGGCTAACATCATAGCGGTTATTGTTGGAGCTCTTCGAGTTAAGATTTGAATGTATCGGTCTTGTCTCCGTGTGGTGCAGCGATACCGTCCTCCATGGCGCTCAGCCACGGTACCAGTGCTTCGGTATCGTGTCCAAAGTCGACTGATAACACTCTGACTTGTATTCAGAGCTAAAGCCACAGTACGTTGCCGGGAACCAGCTTCTATCATTCCCACGGCTCTGAGCATTTCTTCCCTGCTTAAATGACGTCGCCGCTCCATAATAACGTTGGTTTTAATCAGTAGTAGGGAAACAGTAGCACTAATAATGTCTTCAATGCGTTGTATGTTTTTATAGGGAAAATATTGACAGCTGATTTTCATCTTTTACTCGAATTTGATTCACAGTTCCTGATTCAAATTATGAAATGCACCAAAAAGGATCCATATAAATTTATAAAATCATAAATTTATTACAAAGCCACATCTCAATCTCAAGAAATCCGCATAAAAATGATTGATCCCTAGACACTTTTGATGTGTGTATCAGTGAGACAACTGCTCAGTTTACGCGCCAGCCTTACGAATCAAAGAAGCTTACAAAGATTCCCAATCATCAACTTAATATTTAACTTGCCCACTATTCTTTCTGATAATGTTATAAAACATATTGAATTTGATTTTATATTCTTAGATTGTCAATATAATTTCTTTGTTCAGTCTCTGTACAGTCACATTCTATAATTGAGATTTACATAAGGTTGAATATCGGACAGGAAACAGACATCATAAGAGCAAATTTTATATCTTAATACGTGGCTATAGCAACGTATTAAGCATTGTATAAATAATGCCAGTAGAGACAACTGCTCAGTTTACGCGCCAACCTTACGGACCCGAGAAGCTTACAAAAATTCACAATCAATCTTAATATTTAACTTCCCCAATATTCTTTCTGATGTAATATAAGATATTGAATTTGATTATATTTTCTTAGATTCTAAATAAGATTTCGTTGTGCGACATTGAAAAATTAATGGATATGCTAGAAATTATTATGTTTTGTAATTTTTTATTTTATTATTTCATAAACACACCAATTAACCTAGCCCCAAAGTCAGCACTGTAAGGCTTGTGTTATGGGATACTAGGCTAACGAATACAAATACATGTAGTGTACATATATAAGTAAATTAATATACAAATACATATTAAACATCCATGACTGGATTAACATGTATTAAACATACAAAAGATCGATCTGAGTGGCGTGCATTTGGAGAGGCCTATGTCCAGCAGTGGACTATGATAGGCTGTTGATGATGATAATGATGATGAAACATACAAATGCTCGTATTCATCACACAAACATCTGTCCCCACCGGGTTCGAACCCGGGGCCTCTCGAGTTGGCGACAACATGAAACCCGGCGTACAAACCACTCGACCACGGAGGTCGTCATCGAGAAAGAAGGTTCAATATTCAGAAATTTCAATGAAATCAAAAAAAAAACTTGACGTTTCAACCCCATATTCGTCTTGAAATTTCGACCTTATTGCAATGCGAATGTTCAAACCACATTTCAATAAAATGGATCTCAAATTAAAGCATCTTACCGTACATACATAAATCTATGTGTTGAACCTAAGGTTCGAAGTACCAGGCAAGCATAAAGTCGCAGGGGTACAAGCACACAGCGACACTCCGCGTGCTCGACGTCTCGAGAGATGACATCGGATCGTATCACTGCCACGTGGAGAATCCGCTCGGCTCAGCGAGAGACGACATCACGTTTTACAGTAAGTTTTAGGCCGTATACACGTAGAAAGCTGGCTACCGACACTGATTTACCAGCACTTATCGTTTGTGCTGAACCAGCGCCAGTAAGCGCTGAACGTCGCCTTCAAGTTCCGTGATGAGCTCGACATTTTGCACGTATCAGAGAGACTGCCAGACAGCTTCTGCGTTACCGATAAGCGCTGGTTGATCGGCCAGTTTACTACGTGTATACGGCCTTACTCTATTGTCACGCGTATTTCGCTTACAAATAAGTCTATGTTCACTTTACACAGCCATCCTGATCGTAATCCCAATACGAATATGTACCTACTAACTATGTAACGAGAATTTTCAGGCATGTGGCGCAAAAACTGATCGGAAAAGATCCTTAATCAAATATGTATAAATCTCAGACACGAACAAATTGTCCATATAAAAAAACTCTGTGATTTACGGGCGGATTCCAATACACTACCTACATATTTTATTACTAGGTTTTATAAGATTATAAATAATCCAAACGTTTCAACTTTAAAAAAAAAAACTACATTATTTCTGAAGACGCAGTCCTGAAAAAGGCTGCGAAACGTCAGATAAATATATTCAGTGCATATAACCCAAAAAAACGTTTAATTTAATGAGTGATTCGCGTGAAAACCCAAGAAACAAATATTCTACAATATATCAGCTCATCGGGAAAATAATAAAATTTGTTTTGGCGAAGCGTAATTTTTTTGACGTTGTTTTCGACACAAGAGCCATTTTCCTTATTGTGAGTAATTTCCATTATATTGTAAAGATTATATTTTAAGACTTATTCGAATAAGCAAAGCTTAACTGTCATATTTTAGACAGGTTTTCTGATTTGGTAACAAAAACAAATTACGGAAAATTTCATCTCTCTATCTCCCCCACTCAAGTATTTACAATATTCTTTTTGTTGATTATTTTTTATTCCTATAACAAAACAAGTAGCATATGAAATTTGTACTTGAAATGTACCTACCGTTTTTTATGTAATAAGTATGGTAAACAAGGAGACGGCCTGCCCGATAGTATATAGCAAAAGCCTTGTGAAATACCGTACGTATTACTTACTCACGTTCACGTTGCCTACCCGAACCCTATCCCTTAATACACTGGCCCATGTCTGATGAAATAACCTCCATATGTATGTACGAAAAAAAAAACGTAAAAGTTATTTACACTATATGGACTCTGGTTCGAAATAAACATATTTTATTTTATTTTATTTTTATTTATTTAGCTGCAACATTCATATTTTTTTATACAATAATAGCTATTACACCAATCCACCTGAAGTTAAGTGTATTCCGGTTGCGAAGATAGCTGATACGGCCCAGCAGTGGCGACATTAGTAGGTTTATGACAATGATGACTGGAAATAACAGGCCTTGATTTCTTTTAGCCTAGACCACCTAGGTAGTTAAGTTCGTTAAATGTTCAATACATTAATATTAAGGGGTGTCTTAGTAAAGCATTCGATATTTTCGTTTGGCCTCATTTACTTTCATCGGTGGATTAAGGATAGTAAAATATGGCGAGTTTCATATATCGCAATAAAGTAAATAAAAAAAAAACGACGGGCTGTACTCTGGGAGTGCTGGCTGAAGTGAAAACTTGAATATTAACGTTGTGCATTTTTGATATTTTGGAATGGCTAGGGAATAATTTTCGGGAACTGCTTTAATTTATCAGTATAAAAGTACTATTGCGCTATCGTACACAAACATGACAATTTATATTACATTAAAAAGTTTATCGCTCAGAAAAATCAACTTACATGAATCACATTTAAGTGCACCTAGCGACATCTATTGTAAAAAATGCATTTTCTTCGCAATAAAGCTGCCACCTGGACGTCCTAATTAGAGACTTATTATTTTAATATGATTAAATATAATATTACCATGTTTCGTCCAATATATTGAAAGCCAACAACCTTTCCAATTTTATTGTTTTCGTCTTACGAATTTTCGATTAGGTCACGTGTCATGACGCGAGTTTAACAGTTTTTTTACCCATTACAAAAAAAGTGTACAAAGTCGCTAAAGAAGTTTTCACTTCTCAATATGTGTAAAGATAAGTATCGTAAATAAAAGCCGTAAGCGTAACATCATCTTTTATAGTCCTTGCGGCGCGGCATGCGCATGCCGAATTTTGATTTCTCGTGCAAATTGTAAACAAATAACATATTTGCTCTTAGGCTAAGAACTCATGGAGTGGATTTTTCTCGCACCCGCTTTTGATTTGTACCTAGACTTTCACATTCTACGCGATTTGCGGTCCCGCAACCGCAGCGGGTGCGGGAGAAAATCGTGCTGTGAATTCTTAGCCTTAAAGTCCCTACCAACGTAGGCAACGAAATATAAATATTTTAAATAAAGGACAATTTTCTCATAAAAATAACAACTCTTAACGAAATGGTTATTATGTTGTCAGCGTGCCTAAATGTTTGCCGAAATTATTAATTGCATTTATTTACATAGTTTTGCGTCATATTCTCTGCTGGGGTGGTACTGGCATAGACTCAAAAGTACTATTACTTTGCTTGCAATATTATTTTTCTATAGATACTCTTTTAATATCAGTGCGGGAAAGAATAAAATAATAAATATTTCCAACACACACCAATTAGCCTAGCCCCAAAGTAAGCACTGTAAGGCTTGTGTTATGGGATACTAGGATAACAGATAGAATACATATACAGTACTTATATAAGTAGATTTATATAGAAATACATATTAAATATCCATGACTGGAGTACAAATGCTCGTATTCATCTCACAAACATCTGTCCCCACCGGTATTCGAACCCGGGTACATACCATTCGAGCCACGGAGGTCGTGATACACTGAGGTGTATGAAACTTTTCTACAATCCCATCATTTTTTGGTGTGTTGGTGACACCATGAAACCCGGCGTACAAACCACTCGACCACGGAGGTCGTCAAATGCAATTTTATAGTTTTATATGTGGGTGCTAGCGAAACCTTCTGCGTAGAATAATTGAATTCTCGTAGGTACACAATTTTATTCCTTATTTTCACCATTTACAAGTTTTAGTTTCGCTACAAAACTAGAACAACTATGATTTCTAAGCTAGGAGAAGAACAAGGTTTTTTATCTCTTCCTATTACAAAATTTACAAAACCGCCAACCGCCAAAATTAAAGAAAGCCTAATAGACAGAAAGAGCTAGTTACCTTCTCCTTTATAATATTATTATGATTCTTTAACCATACCAGAATTTTAATTAATGTTGTCGTTAAATTTGTCTATACAAGATAGATATATTTCTACTACTCCCTACGCTACGCCATACCGAATTTTTCCTGAGAAAACATAACGTAATTTTCCACCTAATTAAGTGCTAATTCAAATTAAGCCGGTGGTAGAATACAAAAAGAAGACAGCTAAGGCCGCATCGAGCCTCAATTAAATTATTTTGCTGATGAAAATACCGTACGAACTTTAAATACTGAATGCTAAAAACCTTTTTGTGTTATTGCGTAGACGTATTTAAAAGTTTTAACTCGACCTTTTATGATGAAACATAAAGAAAATAATATTTAGACCTTACTGTCGTGTTCAATAACTATAATGTAAAATATAAAGTATATACTTATGGTTAGACCAACATTATAAGTAAGGAGATCGTACTTAAAAATAATAAAATATTTGTAGTCTGTGTTTATTTAAATAATAATGTGCAGGTATATATTGTTAGAAATACTCAGAAAATAAGCATTAAATGTTTCTGATGTATGCCGTAAATGTCGAAATAAGACAAGATTCATTCTGTAAGAACAAACTCACTCACGCAGTGTGACTTGAAATTAGAATACGAATTTGAAATCACATCATACAAATTCGTATTCTAATTTCAAATCACACACGGATTCCGCGGTGAAAAGTGAGTTTGCCCTTGCAGAATAGCACAGCTGATCGACGATGGAACCCCAAACGGTGCTCCATCCATTTCCGTCACGAAGCAAAATTAATTTGCCTAAAAATTGGCTTGGCAGTTTTTTACTTAAATTATATATCCAATTAATTGTGGTATAATTAATTAAGGTGTATCTCGAGCGCTTGTGCTACAATGTTAATTGGAAGTGTTTTTGTTAGAATTTTCCACAAAAGGAGGTGGCGTTTGTCAAACTCTCGATCGAGGTGCTTAGGTAATAACAAGCCTTGACCTTCTTTCATGATTGCCTTCAAATTAAGTATAGTCACGACAATATTATGACATAAAAAATATCTTCTTCATTCTTTTATAGAGAACTTATGCAGTAAAAAGACAAGATTATTTGTTACTAAACATTTTCTAATAAGAACATGGTAATATCTTTTTAAAAACTAGATAATTAAAAATACCAATTTATTTCCTTTTCTGTTGTAACAAAGAACTAAAGGTAGACCGCGTCAAGCTATGCATATACATTATATATGTATCATATCAATTAACAATTAATTAATTTTCCAGCTTTAGTGACAACGACAACAACATTGTCAACGACTGAAATTGAGACAACAGTTGAGGATATAACTACCACTACTACGCAGCCTTGTAAGTGATATCATTGCCCCTTATGATATGAATGAATATATAGTATAAGCAAAATTATAGCCGCCATAAATCGCTAAATATTGTCAAATTACCCCGGACTTGAAATATCTGGGAACATACTAGTCATTTGTAATATTGATTATTGACACATATATGTGTACTATATACACTTTTGCAAAATGCTGTAACATTTAACCGTCAAACTATATCCATTATTCAATGTAGCAGCAGAATTTCAATCTGCCAATAACTACTCCACACATTGCCTGAACCACAAAATAGATAGTACAGAAGGTGATCTCATGTATATACTTCATTTTTCATACCTATGCTCGGCGGTCGCTCTAGGATTGTCAACTTTGGCTTTTGGATAAAATAATCGTGATAGTGGGACTTGTACGTATCTAGTTATTTCATTTATTGTTGAAAATGAAACAGGAGGAATAGAAATATAAAACAATATCTAAAGTATATTAGTGTTATTGTTATATTAGTTACTAATTTAGAAAACGTCAATTCACCGTTTAATATTTAATCAAACAACCGGCCAATGAACAGTTGTCATAACTGTATTTTTATAGCTCCTTTTTTGCACATAAAGTTCACTGACGTGTGTCTCAAGCGGTTGGAACTCGCGCTCACACTGCTCCCAAGCGGTCCGAGATACCGTGTCCGTGAGCGGTGTGTCTATGTGTGCGTTGCTCGAGCACACTCTGTATGTAGATTACCTTTTGGACTATCTGTTTTGTGTCAGAACCTACTTGCATTAAACGCTACGGAGTGAGATTGCCGTAGCATTCCGTTGCTACGGAATGTGCCCGTAACAGATATTGACGTAAAATTAGATTACCTTGTAAATAACACGCCTGCTTGGTAAATGAGAATATAACATTCAATGAGCTCATAAAAACAGTGAATTTCGAACTTATACAAAAATTACAGAAAAGTTAGTAGACGAGCTTCAACATAAAGCCTGTAATACTCCAACGCATAACAATTTTCACTTATTGTGCCAAGATTAAATATTTTATGAGACTTAACTAAGTACGAATATTATTTAGTAACTAATTAGACTTTAAGTTTCAGACTGTTTGTTCTCCCTGTACATTTATAGATAAGTAAGCACTGAATGTGCTGAATTATTAGAAAAAGAAGCTCTTGTGAATCTATTTTAAATTTCTATAATTGCTCATTCATTATTTTATTACTTATGTTACGACTGAAACCCAAAGCGCGGCTTAAGATAGTTCTATTAAGCCGATTTATATCTTCAACAGAATTAACTCTTTTAAAACCGTTTCAAAGAGTAAAAATTAAAAGAACATTGCTTATGTTACGAAGTTTTATCAAAACAACAAAATTTTATCAAACATTATATTTGCGTAATGCGTTGGTACGTCCAAATGCTATTATTTATTAATTTACTTTGTACCTATAGGTATAATATAGACAACGTGCCCGACATAATTATTGCCGTTTCCGTCTTTCAAACAATGTTTATGTCGCCTTACGTCCCAAGGGGATTTCGTTTCTTGGAGTAAGCCGAAATGCGGCATTTTGCTTGCAGGCTAACAAAATATGCCGATTTTTTGTCTGTCCTTGGCCTGTCCGTATTACTGAAACACGTGTATAATATGTAAACGAGTTCTTATTGTTCTCTTTTTTGAAATAATACAGATATATATGGGTTGTTCTACAAACTAAGGACGAAAATGAGTCCGATTCCGGCCCGACGATTTTTTTTCATTATGGTTACAAAATATAGTTTATCATAAAGATTACATGGTCTTTTAGCCTATGTTAAGTGGAACGCACAAAATATTCAAAAATATTCGAGTTATGGCAATTTTAAGAAATCAAGCAGCAGGAAACTGAGATTGTAATCAGGAGACTGAGGATTTAAACAAATATCAATCAAAATCAACGTTTATTTAATAATAAATTCACAAATAAAAACTATGCTTCTAACCATTAGTTTGTAATTGTCCAAATATCTTGAACTATCGTGATAATTAAGTCTATTCTTGACTTATACTAATTATCTATCTAAATCAGTCTTGAACAGGAACTTTTATCATAAAATCTACAAAATTAGCTTTAATAAAATAATAATGTTAACAAACATATTATTATTATTTTGACTTCATAGTATATAGCAGAAAAAGTAACATATACGAACAAAAAATATATTTCAATATAAACACTCAGGATCCTGCATTTTTCTCAGTTATTTGACAGGATCCTGAGACCAGGTTCCTGAGAATTTCGGAATAATATTTAAAAATAACGTCTATTTATAACATTCAACCAAAATCAAGCAGCATTAAGCCTTCGTGTAAGCAATATATACATCAAAATGCTACAATTACCGTATTACCACATGAATTTCGTAATTAAATATCTTACCAGGATCCTGTGAGCTCGACTGATTATGACGCGACTTCGTCCATCAAATGTGCCGGGCAGACTAAGCAACACACTGGGTGCAAAACAATAGGTGGTATTCTTTGTCTCTTTCGTACCGGCAACAAACTCGGCTAAACGTCAAGGTCGCGCGGCTAATAGAATATTGAATATTCGCTTATTTAACATTGGGCAGGATCCTGATATGAAACTGTTGGGACAACTTCTGGACAAAGTTTTTATAATGTTTTTGTTACAATAAATTAATAATATGTCACCTAGGTAACAATAATAATAGGATATCATTAATATTGGTTAAACTTATGGGCTCAATGTACTTAGAAAATAAATAATATTGCACATTAGATTCAATTTTGCTCGTGGGACACTCCAGGATCCTGGGAATTTGACGCTTTGAGTATTTTTTTTCCTAAGATAATATATTAGTATCTAAATTATTTTTAGAGACTAGGTAGATATAGGTATGGTAAACAATATGTTATGAAAATAAACTTGGTTGTAACAATTTTTTCATGACATTTTAGCTGAGCTGTCGAAAATTCCTTACTTTGTAGAACTACCCTTATATAATCTATTCCATAATACGCTATTATAAAACTTAAATTTTCTGCATAGTATTATAGTAAAAAACTCACAAAAAATATATTAAGTTATTTTATTCTCTTTCTCTCTCTTTTATATCAGAGGTTTATTGATTCTTTGGAGCACATATTTCTTTAAAAAGTAATTTAATATCTACATAAAAGTATTTTTAAGGGTACCTACTACCTAATTTTGTATAAAAAAGACACTTATTATTTATTACTTACATTTTTTGTTGCGTATTTTACAACCACAATGAATAATAGTAATCAAAACATATTTTGTTGTACAAAATCAAAAGTTTGTAGGTACCAATGTAGTAACTTGGTATAGGGGCTGGAGTGCTAGGACTGGGTAGGCGTACACGAAAGAATTCCACATAACCCTATCACCATACCCAGCTAGTAAGTGTCATACATTTCTCTGGGTAAAAAGAATGGTTATTTTTGCATTTATAATATAAGTTTTTTTTTCTCATACAGATGTAGAACTGGAGTTGGATGGTGAAGAGCCCGAACACTTCTCGGACGAAGACAACTACGTGGTGGTCCTCAGCCAACATCAAATGCAAAATTTAGGTAATAAAAAATAGAATTTTATTACTTTATGTTTATTTCTAAATAGCTAGGAAAATTATTTAGCATTGTAGTGTTTTCATAAGCTTAGTTTTAACTATGGTAATATGCAATGCAGTGTGCAGAACGTATAAATAAATAACAAATACATGAATTAAAAATATGTTTCACCTTAACGGAAAAAGGGCAACCGTAGCCTATATACGTTTGCAACATCAAGAGTACTTTTTTATGACTATTTTTGTAGGTATGTGTTTTTGATTAAATAAATAACTACTTATGTACCTACTAAATCATTAGTCCGCTTGATAATTAAATGTACCCCACCCTATAAACAAAGGTTGTCTACTTTTATAAATCAAAGTTTAGTTATTGTAATATACCAACCTAACATTGAATAATGCTGCATTTACTGATACTAAATAGTAGATAAAAAAAAATCTATAGTCTGTGTTTTTGCCTATATTCAATCACGCTCCTCGCGAAATTACCTAAGCCGTAATAAAGTCAGGTAGAAATCCAACACAGATAAATATCTAGAACTTAGTTCAGAATCTCAAGGGACTACGATACTGGATTAATACGATTCGTGACTAAAGAAAGTTTTTATTAAACAAGAAACCCGATGTAAAACACCTACGTCTTAATACAGTTTTTATATAGAGAAAGCTTGTGTAATGAGATTAGTGCAAAATGGAATACGTTCGGAAATAATAGCTGATTAATCAACAAGCTAATGTTGATCTTGAATGAAGGCTCCAAATACATAGAATATTCCATTTTATGTTTATACGATAAATGATACATAGAATTACTTATAAGAAATACTCCCATCATCTCCTAAAATAGAAAGTCCGATATTTCTAAACGCCCACAGTAACAAACAAAAGGATTCGATGTCGATCAGCAACTTATATTCCTTAAAACGAAGGTCACGAAACCTTGACAGTATTCAGTTATACATAATATGTGAGCTAAGCTGAAATTATATTACAGATAAAGCACTGATATTTTCAAGATTATAATAAATTCAATTTGGAACCACAACCCAAGCTGTGATTTGTATTTCCCCAATGTTAGTAAATTAATAAATTTGTAAACTGAATAGGTAATGATGTTAATAAGGGTAGGTGGTCTTTCATAAATCACTGTTCATTATTCAGTTCATACACTGTCACTTTTTACTAGTAAATATGAAACACATCAATTAAGCCACCTTAGTACTCTAGCACTTACATCATTAGCATAGATTAGGGCTGTAATACTCTACTTATTTTATAGAGCCATTTTAAGATTATAGCTATTCGCTAGGTGCGAAGTAGGAGGTCGAAGAATCACGAAAGGATCGCAGCGCGCACCGTGGCCAAAAAAGGAACTTTCGGCAGATCAACTGTCACTTTTTACTAGTAAAATTTACTAATCATCATTCATCTATGTATGTATGAAACATATGTATGATGTTCATTTATGTATGAATAAATAAGCATGCGTCACGAAACCCGCTGCGTACCTAGTTAATTGTAAGAAAAATATCATAAACAGTGATCAAAAATTTTATAAATATCCACATGCAAGTTGGAAACCAGAAAAACACTTGAAATGGATAATCGCTGTCAAGAGAAAATAGTAAACTAAATGAGCTAACTTATAAAGAAACATCTCAAATATTATATTTTGTAGGAAGTAGCTTGTTACATTAACATTACATTTTTTGACTGTTGAGCCAAAACTAATTGTTTATAAAAAATATGTGAATTAAGATATTTCATTGAAATTATTTGTTTATTAAATATTATTCGTAATGACAACCATCCACTTGACATTTCAAAATCCGCCGCAATTGTAATTGCTGTTTGGCGCTGTTAAGGTGCTATCCCACGATCTTTGTTGTCGCGGGCGAGGCGCCACGCAGGGTTGCTAAACGTATGAGAATTCTAACGTTCAAGATTTAGCAGTATATATACATGATACGAAGTAAATAGAAATTTCGCAAACTTTGATATGAGTATTGAACAATGTTGACTGTTTCTGTCATGTACACAAACCTAAAGTATTATCAAAAAGTAAATAAATGTCAAGTGCACAAAGGATCGTCTCAGTAAGTATAGATTCATATTATGCCATCACTAAATGCATCCTTATTCGTATCATCGTATTATTGCACTACACTTGACTATTCTGTATTTGCGTTTATGTGTAAAAATTGGAAAAAAATACGAAAACGGCTATACAAATACACGACATCCACACATGGCGTCTAAGAACAAATAATCACAGATTAACGAAGATAAACACAAATATTACGAACATTTGTGATTATGCATTTTTGATAATGAATACAACCGAGTGATTTGTACGCCGGGTTTTATGGTGTCGCCGACTCGAGAGGTCCCTGGTTTGAATCCCGGTGGGGGCAGAAGTTTGTGTGATGAAACATGTTTTTCTATATAAATATATACCGAGTAACTGCGGGTTACTTTGACCTAAAATGTGCACTTTTTTATATAAAATTGTAGCTTCTCTTTGTGATGAATATGTCACGTTTATATCTTTCTATTGTGAACTTTAAAGTATAAGTTACAAAGTTATCATACGAAAATAGGAAAAAATAATATTTAAGGGTTCATATATATTTTTTTAATTTTGGGCCAAAATTGGCCTTAAAGAGGGTTATTTTAGCTCGTTGAGTTTCCTCTGTGAAAAAAACTCCTTTTAAGCCATGTTGGGGTTAAGTAACCCTTATAACAGATCACCATTAGCATACTGAATACACAAATGGATGTTTTTAATAAATATAAATAATAAATATTTCCGACACTCACACCAATTAGCCTAGCCCCAAAGTAAGCACTATAAGGCTTGTGTTATGGGATGCTAGGGTAACGGATAGAATACACATACTGTACATATATAAGTATATTTATATAAATACATATTAAACATCCATGACTGGAGTACAAATGCTCGTATTCATCACACAAACATCTGCCCCCACCGGGATTCGAACCCGGGACCTCTCGAGTCGGCGACAGCCATGAAACCCGGCGTACAAACCACTCGGCCACGGAGGTCGTCAAAAATAATAAGGTCAAAGAAAAAATTGTAAACTTACCGAAAACCACAGTTTTGAGAAAGTTTGCGCATGAACTTGCGAACTATTTCAGTTACAAAAAATCCCGCGTTACAATGACAACTTGATACAGAAACGATGTTGGTAAAACAACACCACACTATGCGCCTATATGGCTATCTGTGATTTTCAACTGGAACTATTACGGTCACACAAGAGATACTGATGGGGCGGCAAGTTCAATATTTTTTCTGATTTGGGACAAAGTTACCCGCCCGAGCTAAAGTAACCCTCACTTACGGTACATATATATGTACAGTATATGTATCCTACCCGTTGCCCTAGCATCCCATAACACAAGCCTTACAGTGCTTACTTTGGGGCTAGGCTAATTGGTGTGAGTGTTGAAAATATTTATTTATTTGTTTTATTTCTCTTGCTTTTAAATCATTCATAGTGCAGTACAACCTTTTATTTATTTATCTTACTCCATTAGTTCCTCATGCTCCGTCTGTTTTTATGATACCTGCACCTGAATTATAGGAATTCATCATAAATCGCAATAAAATAGCGACGCCAAAGAAACGAACGAAAGGTCCGTTCTATGCCCAAAGATCACATACAAATAGCTCTATGTACTATGCAGCGTGTGACACAGGGCTGTATACTTAAAAGAGATCCTGTATCTCCTTCTCTTTGACATTATTGTAGAGCGCTGCCTCGCACACTAGATCCAGCAAGTTGAATAATGCGTAAAGGACTTTACTGACTTTTTTTATTATTTAGGCCAAAAGCCTGGTTAATTTATTATTTAACATTCCTCTTACCTGATCCTATTAAAGTAATGATTCTTTTCGAAGATTATAATTCCTAAAATTGGTTTCTTTACCTTTCCTACTAGAAGTGGCAAATTCGGCCTCGCCCGCGACAACACAGATCGTGGGATAACACCTTTATCGCGCACCCAGCGAATAACACGCGGTTACATATAAAATAAATTTAGTTGTTTTTATTTTTATTTTAGTAAAAAAGATATTATTGTATTTTTTTACCTAGATCATGGCTTAGGTTAATCTAGCTAACGTATCCACGTTGCGTTGTAATTTTAAATTATTATAGAATTTGTGGGACATAGTTAAAGCCTGATAAGCCGAAGTTTGGGTATGGCGGGATTATGGTGTAGACCTATTTGTGAAAATATTTAGTTTCAGATTTATATTTCAATTAATTGATAAGTTTTTATTGCACTATAATTAAAACCTCATTGAATCATGAAACTATTTAACGTTATTTTACAGATTTATCGCCTAGCTCGTGACCAGAGAGTGGCCCTGATCACTGGGCCATGTGGTCTTCGGGCCACAGACTAACTTTGTCGCATTGCGTTTCTTTCCTCATCGTCACGATCGCCCTACATAGACATTGAAGTGAATGTGCCAAGCGGGAGTGATAAAACTGTTAACGTGATTATTTTGTTAAAGTTTTACTGGGATTTATCAGCTAAGAAATTATCGAACCGTATAAATTATTGTAATATAATTAATTGAATAAATGTTGCTAGAAACGAGAGTCCTGTTTTTTTGTATTCGAACAACCATTAATATTCGTCATTAATATTCGACGACAGTGTGCTCGACAAGTATCAGACCTGCTGGGACGAAAATTCCAATCAAAATCTATCATCGGACTTTTGAAACAAGAGCGGTATCTGAACATTTATAAATTAGATATACAAAATACAGTTAAAAATATAACTTTATATTGCAATATGCCACTGAAAGTATTTTGAATTATGAGTAATTTACTTAATAAAGATTCACAATTTACAGGTGTATTCTTAATTTTTCCGGGAACATTTTAAACAAGCCGGAAATAATGGCTATTCAGAATATTCCTGGAAATATTTTCAAGCAATATTTCCAGCAAAGTTTCGGTACTTCCGGGAACGGCAAAACATTACTTTAGATATGATTGATTTGTATAATAAAAAATATTATTTGAAAACCAAATTCACCATAATTCCTAACAAACATTTTCTTGAGATTTTATCAGTTAAAATGCTTTAAAAATAAAAAAATAACTACAATTGCTATTTTTTCTATTCAAAAGTTTACAAAGCGAAGAGGTGGCGCTGCCTTGCAGCCTAAGAATTGGTCAGTGCATCCACCCGGATGCACTGACCAATCCGCTGCCTGGCTGCGTGGATTTTTTTCTATCAAAATTTATCTGCATATAAACATCTAGCAGTTAAAATGCTTAATAAATAAAAATATAGTGTCTAATGTTGTACAGATAATAAATGGTTCCGCCATTCGTGCGCCAGTCCGACTCGCACTTGGCCGGGTTTTTTTAACCAAGCAGAATTGACGATCTCCGTGGCCGAGTGGTTTGTACGCCGGGTTTCATGGTGTCACCGACTCGAGAGGTCCCGGATTCGAATCCCGGTGGGGGAAGATGTTTGTGTGATGAATACGAGCATATGTACTCCAGTTATGGATGTTTATATGTATTTCTATATAGATATAATTATGTGTGCAACAGTATATGTATTCTATCCGTTATCCTAGTATCATACTGTGCTTACTTTGGGGCTGGGCTAATTGGTGTGAGTGTTGGAAATGATTTATTGTTATTATTTAATAGGGGTCAAAGTGAAAATAAGTTATTAGAATTATATCTTACTAATATTATAAATATGGAAGTTTAGTTATTTTTTGAATTGATATCTGAATATATTTAACGACACTACGACGGATGACATTTGGTTCAGATTAGTTTATAACCTAAATTGAGACGTATTATTTCTTCGAGAAACCAATGGATCGAGTGTGGCGCAGGTACAATACATACAAGAACAGTACTCCGACTTCATACTAGCGCCCGAATCGACGCACGCACACAGACAAACATCATTTACACGGCCGCTAACCAATTTTGCCAAGACAAATCTACGCAGTGCCACGTCGTCGCGCGCCGCCGAGACTGGTCGTTGGCCGAGTTAAGTAAGCTGCGCCGCGCCGCTCGCGCCATCTGCCTCCGTTTCGATTCCGTAACGAGGTTATAGTAACTATACACCTACAATAAAAATCTACACAAATATGTTCTACATTTTGTAGGTATCAACCCTAGCGCTCCGCTCAGTCGTAGGTAACTATTTCAAGAAAACGGCTGAGTTACGCTACTGCTCTTGTATGTATTGTGGCGCAGGACTGATCAGTGTGGAGATTCTTTGGGGAGGCCATTGCTCAGCAGTGGGCTATGATACTTTTATCCCGGAGCAACATAAAATTCATTTAAGATTTTTATAAAAAATAACTATACAAGGAAGAAGTACTGAAAGTTTTTTTATGCAATGCTATTATCCATTGAAAAGTAAAAACTGAAGAAATAACTTATATCAAAATATACTTCCGGCAGTTTCTGAGCACGCATACCAAGATATCTTTGAATCTAACATTAGAACGCGTAAAATAATAAAAAAATCAGTTATAATAGAGATATTTTATCCCCTATAAGATACAAGATTGTCAATTTTCAAATTGGTCTGCCTTGACCTTTCCTTCAAAAAACTGGTCGGCCGGATTTTTTCTTGTGCATCCAATTTGAATAAAGATTTTTGACTTTTGACTATTGTTCATCTATGGTATCTGTTAATTTTCATTAAATATTTTAGTAAGCATAATCATGACACTTTTGGGATTGGTAGCTCCTCGCCTTTAAAGAGCTGTTCTAATGTATCATACTTTTACGATGAAAACTTTTTGTAAGTATCATGCTTTCTGTGACCATGCTCGATGGTAACGTCGAGTTTGGTTGTCAAACCAAGGTGTAAAATAGGTGTGAAGAAGCAAATTGCAAGTCTGTCAGCTGAGGTTGGAGAATTTATAATCCTGAAGGAGAATAACTTAAAATGTAAAGTCCAAACTATAAAGTCAACCTATAAGTACACCCAATCAAGAAACACTGTATAAGTAAAAGAACATTTTTTCGTTGGTATGTACGTGTGTAATTTTTTTTATTATTAATTATAACTAAAACCTTTATCCAAAGGTCGACCTCACCTTAATTGCGCACTAAAGTATTTAATAAGAAAACCTTTTCTATATTAGATAAATCCTACGAAAATCGTTTTCGGGTTTTAATTAAAAAGAAACATTCTATTACTACACAAACTTTAAGCTACTCATAAGATAGGTACCTACTCGTTTTAATTAATTTAACTTTAACCTTCATTCGAATATTTCGAGTCAACATTGATATTTTATTTGATTTATTTATTTTGGAACATTATTTGGCGAAAGGTCTATGAGATGCCACGTAATATAAATACCTACTAGTATTTACCAAAACTTTACCTCAATTTAGTATCACATTGTTTCAGTTGAAAAATAATATACATTACCAATGACTCTCATTACTAGTAATGTGAGGCAGCTTATTAATCAGATATAAAAAAAAAATATTATTACTTTTGCGTTTACCTACATTCTATTTGCGTTTGTGAAATTTATTATTTATTTATTTAAATATATAATTTCTTGTAAGTAGAGCAATAAAAACCACTACAAAGTGAAAAGTTTCCAGCCCACAAACTCGCAAAAATATAATATTTAGGTAGTCCTAAAACTACATTGAACAACCCCTTATACCTATCGTCGCCGTAGAGCAAAAAGTCACCAAATCGACATTTGGCCTAAATTGAGATAGATATATCATCAAAATTACCGAATTCTTCTAAAGCCATGTCTATATGACTAATAGATTTGACGACCTCCGTGGCCGAGTGGTTTGTATGCCAGGTTTCAAGGTGGGGGCAGATGTTTGTGTGCTGAATACGAGCATTTGTACTCCAGTCATGGATGCTTAATATGTATTTCTATATAAATATACTTATAATGTATACAGTAGTATATGTATTCTATACGTTACCCTAGTATCCCCAAAGCAAGCCTTACAGTGCTTGCTTTGGGGCTAGTCTAATTGGTGTGTGTTGGAAATATTTATTTATTTAGATTTGATTTTAGATAGTGCAAAAAACACTCGCTCTAGTTTTGGATTACAACACATTATCTAAGTTGAGTTAGTTTCCCCGTTAATTTATATAAATTAAATCATAACTAAACACGCTTTATCCATGGCAAAATCAACTAAAAGGACTTGAATAGTTTTAGAATTACTGGTTATTCTTTTAAAAAAATACTCAGATACTGTTAAAAAGACACTAACTCTATTAACAACTCGATAGCTAAAAATTTTACTGGATTTGAGGGTGAAGTTATAAACTTAGTTAATATTCACCCTTTAGTTTTTAATTAACAATTAGTACTTCATTAAAAGTTAACCTAAGCGCTTATCTATTTTTCAAGTTATGAAACCATAAAATTAGAATAATCTCATACCAAAAAAAGAGTTATTATTTTTTTAAGTTTTTTAACTCAAAACTTCACGTTTTGACCAACTGAATTTTCACTCTACGGCGACAATATTTCCCTCTACTTTCAATGTCACCTAACAAAAAGGGTCCTGGAGGTTCCGGTCTAAAGAAGGTTCACGCAATAGTTTTTGTGCCGTGGATTGTTATTTAGATGGAAAATGTTTACATAGGTAAATTACCTATGAAAATGTAGGAGTTAATTAATTAACTCCTTAAAAAAATCAAACCTCTAAAAATATCCTTGTCCACTTTTTTCCGGCTAAACGTGAGAAACCCCTAGACTTTGTAACACTGCTCTCTTAAAAGTTCCGTTTCCACCTATTTAGTTTTATTAGCTGCCTCATAAATGCAGCTACACGTCTGTAGTTCTGAATGAATCTCGTTAATAAGAAGTCATTAATACATTTTCCGTTACAGAGTACCATTCACACCGCGGTGCGGAGCCTATTCCTCCCTGTTCCATTGTCACGCATTGATAAAGCAATTAACAGTTTGTGAAATTACCAGAACTTTCAGCTTGCTTTACGGGAATACAACCTTTATTAATTACATTCTAAAATAATTAAATATCTTTCATTATGTAGTCGTTCTATGTGAAGGATTAATAGAATGATTTCTTATTAGAACCTTCCCGTGACTCAGTTTTATCATTAGAACTAGGTCCAGAGATTGTAGAATTATAGTATATGTATATTTATTACATGTATAAAATAAATGTAAACCTCGCGTGTCTGTTCATTATATTTATTTGCAAAAAAAACTATTTAGGGGACTTAGGATAAGTAATAGAACACATTTCTATAATTTTTAGAACTTTGGTCAATTGTCTGTCAGTTTGCCTGTATATTTGGTCGCGCATCAAACCAAAACTGCTTAATTAAATGCAATGCATTGATAATATGTTTATAGTTTGTATAACTGGGTAAAATTTAGTCTTTATTTAATTCAAATCGGTTCACTCTATCAAAAGTTATAAATATAAAGCCACGCAGATGTATGGTAACATAATTTCATACAACATTTAAATATCAGTATTGATAATGGATGGCACTGATTGATACGCGTTAAGGTTAAGCTTCGTTTCATGTATTTAGCAGTTTCTTCGAACGTACAAAGATATGTGAGTTGAAACAAAAATATTATTATTTGCTTTGAAAGGTAAAGGTACCATAACCACTCGGTAGGTAATAAATTATTAATATTAAAAATATGAAAAGTTTTGTTTTGTCTCAAGAAAGTGTTGCATATTAAATACTTTGTTTAACTTTAAGTATTCTTAAATTTGTGTAGTTACGTGATCTAAGTCGTAGTTGGTAAACGACGTAAGCATTTACCGAGATTTAAAATTGATGTCAAAATTAATACAAGACTCATGGAAGAGGCTGAGGTATAGAGTGTGTGTGTGTGTGTGTGTGAAGTGTGGGGTGTGAAGTGGAAGTGTTGAAAAGGACGTGGGTCGTCGGCGATCTTCTCCGTTGAGGCTTTAGGGTCTGGAGGACGTGCTGCTGGCAGACGGGCGGCACTCCTGGGAGGCAGAAGCGCTCCTGTTCCGGCGACTCTTGATACTTGGCCTGCCTAGTGGCTGGCAGGCGCTGCTGGTAGGTTGGCCGGCGAATATTGGCCGGTGGCAGGAGCTGGTGGAACGGCAGGTGTCGGTGGAAAGCGGGCCGAAGCAGTTGGAGGCTAGCCGAGGTAGCTGGAGTCCGGGCGGCAGTCCCGCGGATGAGGTTGCGAGTATGTCACCATACTCGCAACCTCTTCACAGAGGACGAAAAAAGTAGTTAAGTTTAGAGAACCAATAGGTGCTGAAGAGCTTTGAGGTCTTTCTTAAGTCCCGGGGGCAGTCGGCCCCTCGGGACAAGGCCTTTTATTAATTTAGAGCTCGGTAGCGAGCTAACAAAAGTTATTATGGCAACTTTTGCCGAAGAAATGAATGAAAGATCAGGGAGGCTCGGCCTTTTATAGGTACGGAACCATTTAAATTTAGACACGGTTCGAATCGAACGTGTCATGGGTAGTCATGGCAACGGATAAAAAACATTAAGTTTAATTAAACATTTGTGACACAAATGTCAAGAAATTAAATAAACTAAAAATAGATAAAATCGGAGAAAAAGTAATGAAAAAAATAAATAACAGAATAAAGAGAAATGCCTGTAAGTGACCAGCACTCTGGAATAGTGATTTTCAGTACAGATGGAATTATTATACATATTTACAAAATGATGAATAGTGTGTGATATTTTGAAATTGTGTGTTTCCAGAAATACATAATAAAATATATGTTTATGCCTGATGAATATCGATGATGTTAGATGATAAAATGTGTGAAATGGAACCTATGATAGTCGCAACCATGGGACGATTCCTGAGGTACGTTACAGCGGATGGTGAGGCCGCCGCGCCCACCCACTCCTCCAATACCCGAGGTATACCGAATGTATATAACTTCCTTGGTTTAGGTATCCCGTGTAACTCGGGATGATGAAAGAATTCTAACAGTACCACGTACATCTAAATCAACTCAGGCGTTAAAAAGATATGGTAGAATCTTAGATTAAACAAACCCCTTTTGGTTTTAATCTAAGGGTGGAATAAAGAAATACATGAACCCTGTCTATGTAAACATAAATATTCTTTTTTTTTTTTTGTTATGATAGCGCTCACAGTAAACACATTCTGTGATCATTTTAGGTGACTAAATAGTTCGGCACCAAAAATAGAAGAACCCTGTGATGTGACAGAGAGATAGACAGTTGAGGCGAAATCCTAAAAGCCTGCAAATATGTTTTAAGCTAATAATTTAATAAAATATAGACTCTGGACTAAATAATTATATGAATCCCAGTTTGATGTGATCCCAAGCTACGAGTTTGATTAGATGAAGCACTTCTGTGATTTGAAATGTCAGTAAGTATCTACCTACCTAATGGCAACACGTAAGTGAATAAATATAAAGGTGCTTCCACACTGAAATTTTGTGACTGTAATGGGTAACAGTTTCAGTTTTTTTATTAATGTTTTCCCTCGGGATGTGAGCAAACAGTTGCTAAATATTGACAGCTACTACCTACTGCCTACTATACCCTACTGCCTGCGCTGTTCTGGGAATGTAAGCAGGTAGTTTACTAATTATTGAAGCACTTATTTCGAATGAATAACTGAATTACATAGTAAATTAAAAATCCAAAATTTTAATAACACAGTATGAATCCTGCAATGAATATTAATTAAATTGAGAAACTTAGTAACCGAAGCTAAATATACAGGGTGTAAAAAAACCATTAACGAAGTCGAAGGCCACGTATTTTCCACATCATGTTGATAATTTTTTTCTTCTGGACCATACCTGGGAAATTTATGGTTATGGAGATAACGAAGGTCAAAGTCAAAGTTTCTTTTTCAAGATTTATGTATTTATATTTTCAAAACGTTATTTAGAAACGTTTTGATCGTCACACTTACACACACGCACACACATCATCATCATCATCATCAGCCTATTATGTCCCCACTGCTGGGGCACAGGCCTTCCCTATGAATGTGTTAGGGAGATTGGGCCATGACCCACCACGCGGGCCCAGTGCGGGTTGGTGGGTGCTAACGGCTTGCAGATGCAGCCGGGACCAACGGCTTAACGTGCCTTCCGAAGCACGGAGGAGCTCGAGATAGTAAATTTTTGGTCACCCATCCAATGACCGACCACTGCGAAAGTTGCTCAACTTCAACGACCGCAGCCGAACGCGCTAACCACTGGCGCCATCGAGCTCCTCACACACATACTCACAGCAAATTCTTTGCGTAGTGCCACAGTAGCGCGCCGCTCTATACATTGCGTACTGGAAAAAATGTTTTTTTTTTAATTTAAAAATACATTTTTTTCCTACGTATAATATTTTGTAATATTACTTGTTTGGGTGTATAGAATGCGCAGTTTTAGTCTTTGTCATAGGTTTTTTACACCATGTATAGATAGTAAATTAATAAAACTACTCTCAGAATCCCAAATCACTTAGGCAATGTTACAAATCCCTAATTCCCAGTTCGTTCATTAAACAAAGTATAATAACTTTCGAAAGGGACTCCATTAGTCCATGTATTAATTGTGTAATTGTATAGTCCGATTTGTAGACAAACGTAATGCTATCAACGAGATACAGACTAGCAACATGTTGACACTGCTAATTATAGGAAAACTAATCGTGGTGAAGGGAAAAAAATCCATTTGGACTTCACGTCGGCCTCATTTCGTGTTCGAATAATCGACTCGACAGTCAGGTGTTTACCTACCTAAGATAATTTTTAATTAAAAATGTAACAAAAAAATAGATAACTTTGAATGCTGCCGATGGAATCAGGGTGGAAAACCCCCCGAATACCAAATCAACCTTTCTTTACAAAGAAAATAAAAGTATAATAATGTTTCGATGATTCTTTAATGAGAATTATTACATCGTAATAATGCCAGCGTGCCACCAGTACCAAACGCCCGAAAAAGTAAAGCGACTGATACAAAATATACTTTCCAAAAGGGTGGTTTAATCACTAATCGTGACATTGTTTCGTATCCGTTTAGCGTTACGCTGGGAAGATAACTCATTTTCGGATATTATAATTTGTCCTTTTCAACCAACCTAACAAAAACAGAAGGAGTTTCTCAATGCGTCCTCAAGATTTTTTGTCTAATGATCATTCTCATCATCATCTCACACATAAGGGATTTGGTTACTTACGTGCAAAGAACAGACTATTTTGTTCTGTTCTGTGACAACATGTATCAATAAATAATACTTGTTTATGTTTATTCCGATTAAAATAAAACATAAGGTAGTTACTATTATTTCAAATTACAAGAACATCTAAAACACTTGTTTCGCTACCACTATATAAGTAAAAAAATGCTTTCTCCTGGTAAGTTTTATATTCTGACATAACTCAATAATGGTGTCGATTTTGGCAGGATTTTCTAAACTCAAAACAAAATTAATGTCAGTCTGTCTTTTTCATTCTGTACAGAGAATAACTAGGATACACTGTTGTCAAATTTTAGTTTAGGTTTAGAGAATCATGCCAGAATCGATACCATTGTGTATATGTAATATAGGTACTATACCTATGTAAATCTTTATGCATTCATGAATATAAGTGGCGTCCAATATGTATATACTTTTTATCCCTCTTAGTGCTTATCCTCTTTCTGACCTTGTTATGCAATGAGGCCAATCTCATTCATGGCCGAATTGAATAAAAAAAATAAGTGTAACTGTTGCTTCGTAAAAAGTAACAACAGCGTACCTATGAGGCCATTTAAATACATGATATTTTGGCCGGGGATTGGCTCGTGAGACCGTGGGGGTAATATTGCGATATTGGGCCCACCCTTGGTCGATCCAATATCTGCAGCTAGGAGGCAATAAAAAAGTTATGAACTTTCTGTCTAAACGAAAGTTGATTTTGAGGCTTTGAACCTGTGCAATTTTATCTTATCTGACTGTTTGCATTGTGATATGAAAAACTTAAAATCGATTTGAACATACAATATGCGATCGAAATAAGATTAACGTTCGGAGTCCATTTCTTGATATGATTGTCTGTGTATATAACCATTTCTGGTTTTGACCACTTTTGATTAAGGTCATAACTAGAAAAAGACCAATAAACAACTGGGCCCTATACGTCGAATTGGATTGAAATGGGGTTTCAATTCCAAATATTTTGGTAATATTTAAGGGATATGCTTGTTGCGTGGCTAACCACAACTTTGCGATTTTGTCAATAATTTTAACCACGTACGACAAAACTGTGGAATACATTTTCACCAGCAGTGTTTCCGGACCAACACGACCGGAAAACCTTAAAAAGAGCGTACTTTTCCCTTAAAGGCCGGCATCGCATTTATGATAGATACTTCTGGTGTTGCAGGTGTCTATGGGCGACGGTGATTACTTACCATCGGGTGAGCCGTCAACTCATATGGCCCCCCATAATACATTAAAAAAAACAAGCATTAAACTGCTATTTTTATAAATTATTTTTTTTAGTAGGAGCAAACACTCAAGTGATATTATACATCTTATGTATCCAGCCTGATAACGAGATCAAGTAATTTTTTTCTAGTTTAAAAAATTCTTTAGGTGGTCATGACGGTGTAAAGTAAACGAAGTTCTCATTAGTAAGTCAGTGAGATTATCAGAAAATAATGAACACATTTATTTTCTTTTGTCAATCACCCAAAAAATGCCAAAGATCAAGCGCGTCAAAGTGTTGGAGTGGGGGTTTGTGACTAAAAAAACTAGAAACTTAAAGACACTTTTAAGTAAAAAATCGTACCAAGACGTGACGTCATGTGACATTTCAAAACAATATATCTCTGTAATGTTTTCATTATGTGAATAAAGAAAAAAAATCATGACTAATACTTTTTGATAATCTACCTGATAGACGAAGAAATAAAAGTTGGACATGATCATTTGATCCCTTTAGCTCATTTGTTACAAGTTAAATTTTTACTATTTTCGAATGATGGATGAAAACATTCGAGTAGCATGTTTTGTAATAAAGTAAACTTAAGTTTACTTTATCGTAACGCCTGAATATATTCAGGCATATTCTATTTTTTCTACTAAATTTATCTACGATATTCATTTCGCCGTAGTACTATTACAGGATTTTACGTAGAATTACAGATATTTCCTGAGGGTTTAATTTAACAAAAACAACCAACACACGTAGGTGTGTCTTTCAAGTCAAGATTAAGTTATACTTACACGAATTTGTCTTATTTCATAGGACTTTAGTTTAATTTGGTCTGCTATACATCGCAGGTATATACATGTACATAATAGGGATGATGACTAATTTTTTTTTCTTCGTTTATCAGGTAGATTATCAAAAAGTATTGGACACGTATTTTTTCTTTTTTCACATAATATAAACATTGCAGAGATATATTGATTTGAAAAGTCGCATGACGTCACGTTTGAGTACACTTATAAGGGAAAATTCACTCAAAAGTGACGTCACGAGCCCCTACTCCCAAACTTTGACGCGCTATAACATTGTCATTTTTTGGTTGATTGCCCAAAGAAAAAATACGTGTCCATTATTTTTTGATCATCTAACTGACGGACTAAATAGAATTTCGTTTACTGTACCCCGTCATCACCCTATTACCTATATTGTATTAAGCAAACCCTTGGAAAAGTATGTTAGCAGTTGTTCAAGGGAAACCAACCGTGTTGTTTAAATAAGCTTTCGGTACAATTCGTAATTTTAATATTTTTCATTCTTCGTCTTCCCATTTCGTTTTATTTGAAATTACACCCTCACAAAATGAACGTTAATATCGCAAAGGATGTGGAGCAGCATTAAGATATTAAAATTTAAAGCGAAATTAAATATCCGGCGAACCTTGAAATTCACCAACCTTCCGGAGATCGTAGCAAAGCCTGGCTAAGGCGAATCGTGATCTTTGAATTATATTCAACCTTTGCACCTTTTAATTCGCACTTTATCGCTCTCTCGAATGTTGCCGGCTTGAAAGTATAACCTTTTCAGTTATAACTATTACCTATTCAGTTATGACGTAACTTTATTTATACCTACTGATAGTGCAATCCACGAAAATGCGCCTCACCAATTTTTGGTTGATGGATAATCAGTGATAAAAAGATAATTAGATAATTATTAATTACTATATTATTATCATAGATAATTAGTGTGTACCGATAACACTCAAATATTGGCGGAAGCTGACACACATTTACTATAAACGGTTAGGAGGAATAGTGGGGCGCGTCTTCGTGGATTGCAATATCTGTATTTAATTATTACCTACATAAAAAAATCTCTCGCAATTCCTATGTTCCAGAAGCTCTGCAATAGAGGACATCAAATGTCTAATACTATAGGTATAGTCTTACATAAGTCCAAAAACACCACATACACAGCATAAGTATGTATTATAATTCTTTCAGCCTAAGATTTTGTCCTGTATTAATAGTGTCACCTACTTTAAACAATTTGTTACAAAAATTTTAATTTACCATATTATTATTATTGAAGTAAAACTTTTATTTTTTTCGGTCATCTATAGCATGAAGCATTACATTTTCAATTATTGTTTAAATAAATTCAGACCTTATCAACAAGCATCGTTGGTTCCAGTGGTAGGAATCTTTGGTATTAATATTAATAGCTTTATTAAAATTAAACTACGTCAATTTCTTTGGCATCACGCTACTTTTTTATCAAACATAGGTACCTTCTTCTTTTAGTAAGTTAGTACTTTTTGTTATGGTACATTTTTTTCCTTGTAAACTCTTTTACAATTAAGTGACAAAAACCACGGCCAATCGAAATTCAAAATGGATGGCTCCGATGAAAAAGTTTTAATAAGACGAAAGACAAAGATAGAATCTTGAAAAATACGATCCGAGTATAAAACAAACATGTACGGTCTTTACATTATAAATATTATGGTAACAACTGTTATTTTGTGCACAACAGCTGGAAACAAGGATAGGACGGGCCTTCCTAGGCGGGGCTAGGGCTAATAATGTCAGTTTTGGTTACCCAGTATATGGAACAAGGAATCTTTATTATGAAAAAAAAATGTGTGTGTCAGCTCGTCGACGCACGACCGGAGTTTACACTCTATAAACGATTGTCTTTGAACAGACACAAAACAAAATCAAGTACGAAGAAGTCGATTACAAGTAGAGATACCTCAGGAATCGTCCCATGGTTTCAACTATCATAGGTTCCATGTCACACATTTTATCATCTAACATCATCGATATTGATCATATATTTTATTATGTATTTCTGGAAACAAACAATTTCAAAAATATCACACACTAGTCATCATTTTGTACGAGTAAATATGTATTATAATTCCATCTGTACTGAAAATCACTATTCCAGAGTGCTGGACACATACCGGCATTTCTCCATATTCTGTTATTTATTTGTTTTCATTAATTTTGCTCCGATTTTATCTATTTTTAGTTTATTTATTTTATTGAAATTTGTGACAACTTAATGTTGTTGCAAATCGATTGTTAAGGAGTAAACTCCAATAAAAGAGTAAATACTGGTCCACTGATGGTGAGAAAAATTTCGACTTTTTAAATTAATAACAATAAATCTATCATAATAATAATAATTAATCTATTATATTACGGAAAGCGCACTACTGTTGTGTTTGGAAATCCTTAGGGAGGCCACGTGCATAGCGATCAATAAATGATGCCAGAGCATTCAAATAATACTTTATAGAAAAACAATTATTAAATATTAAGTTAAATAATATTAATTAAAATATACCTGTAAATGAACTAGAAAAAAAACTGTTTATTAGTTAAAATATATTATATTCGTGCAGTGACGAAGCAAAAATACTATTCACTGCCCCTTTCATTTTCCCGTGGGTGTCATAACAAGTGACTAAGGGAACTCGGAGCTTCTATCCGCTCTACTGGTGGTAGGGACTTAACATCCGCCTGGTTAGTTACGACTGTGCGTATGGTGTAAAACTCGTGTAGTGCTCCTTGAGCGGGTTTCGGGGTTAGCCAGCGTACAACCAGAGCTCGAGTGGGCTTTGCCGCGACAGACTCTGTCCATGGGAGGTATCCTTCAAACCGATGCCGAGAGGATTCCATCGATACGTCGGTCAGGGAGACCCGGGTCCAGTCCAGGGTCCGAGCGTTCCTAACCAGTTCTCAAGGCTGCCCCATCATGCTACGCATAGTCTCGGAGTGGACCGTCGAGTCAATTGATTGGGGCCGAGGCTTGGGGCCCCGGCGGCCACTGCCGGAAGGTATCTCCTCTTTAGAAAGTCTCTCAGGGAAACAAGCCTTGCTAATTTGCCTGGTTTAGTCGCGACAACGTCCATTTGTTTTACGTCTTTTCATCCTCCATAATAACAGCTGCAAAAACAAAGTTCGGACGTACAGCGGTACGCCTCCCGCGCTGGTTAACGTCAAGTTCTGCAATTTACGCGGCCTTCACTCAAACCTCAACGCTGTCCACCGTCATCTAAAAACAGCCTACAATGGTGCTTCTAAGTGCTACGAGAAGGCTTACATCATAGGCTTGTTGAAAATATATCTATATATCGATATTTTGTGTTCGATATATATATCGATATTTTTAGCCGATATATTTTGATTTCATATATCGATACAAAATAACCAATATCGAAATTCGTATCAAAATCGATATTTTTTTAATTATTAGCGGCATATCACGATCCAACTAAATTCGTATCTGGAAAAATCGTAACTGGATCTCAGATTAATGATATTCAACATATCTATGATCTGTGCTGTATTTAGTACTGTCTCTGATTTGTAAATCTGTTTCGCTGGTGAATTGGTTGTGCTGAATTCCATTATATTCTGTGGAAGTGTGTGACTGTCTAGTCTTGTTTACGAAAGATGGCACCTGAGAGGTCCTGCAATCATTTTCATCATTCGAAAGTAGGGTCTATTTTATGTAGATAATTTTCGTTCCATTATTATTCCGCGTGTCATCTTTCGTGAGATACTGTACTGTCATGTAGTGTAGCGGCAATTTGGTACTTTTATAATTCTTTCTTTAATTATAATTTGTATTGTTATTATTACTGTGCTAGGCTGATCTAAATATATTTTTGGGAAAATTGGTCCGATATATCGATATATCGATGTTTTTTTCGCGATATATCGAAGCCGATATTGATATTTTTTAAAATATCGATATATCGATATTGTTTTCAACGTTCGACATCCCTATTACATCAGAGCAGATGCAGCAGTACTGCTTAAAAATGTGCAGCGGAGTTGTCTATCGTGTTCATGCGCTTGTACCTACTCTCGTACTCTTTGGGCCGTGTGCCGGAGGATTGGAGGGATGCTAACGTGCAACCGGTGCCCAAAATAGGGGACAGCTCAAACCCCTTTCTATTGATCATTATGCCCACTTAGAGCGATCAATGCCATAGCAGTAAAAAAAAGCAAAAGTAAAGTAAAAGGAATTCCATAGTTTTACATTATTTCAACATCCTCAATACAAACAATTTGATTAGTCAATTGACATACCAACTTAGTTTACAATTTATAAAAATGTACCAAAGCAATCAATAATTTTGAAAACCAAAACCAGAGTGATCAACTTTTAACCTTTATATATCGAAAACGCAGGATCGCAGCGCATACCGAACCCCATAGACTGTTGAAACGAGACTGAGAGAACAGCTAGCGGAGGACGATTTCATGTCGATCCAAAGTAATGAACAAGAAACGTCAGATACTTCTTTCTATTGGTATTGACGCAAAACTAATTAGCATATAAATGAAATTAATTTGATTCATTATAACAACGTCTTTACAGGCTTCTGTTCAAGTGAACTAAAAATCATACTCTTGAGAACGGAGCCTGTAATGGATCTGAAACGTAGCTAGAGTTGTATGTATTAAAAAATGCATTATAAAACAGTATCTTTAGTGTGTTTAAGATTTTAACAAGAGTAACACAGTCCGGTGTTGCACTTTGTTGCCGAATTAAGCATTAATGTGCATTCTGAATATTATATTTTAAAACATAATTAAACATTGCGCTCAAAGCGTTCGAACTTTGAATTAAGTACGCGCCTTCAGCTGTACATACAATTTTTTCGTTTTCCACAACCTCTTTTAGCGTGTCAAATTATAGCCACTCAAGCTATATCGTCTTGCGTCTAAAGACACGTAGCCCACTAATTCGTTACGCCAGGACTTATTTAAATTTCGAACGCAAATTTTAGCGCATTTTAGTACAAAAGCCACAGCTTCATCACGAAAGTGTGGCATAAGCATAAGAGAGGCCCATAAGCACACCACAACAAAGCTACATTTTTAGAATTATTTGATCCTGAGACGTTCCTCTAGTTTCCGGTAAAATACCCTGTTCGTTGACATAGGTTACTTGCCCATTGCATTCCATTTCCGAAGTTGTCATGTTCTGTTCCCTTAATAGGCTTCTATGCCCGCTTACCACTGCGAATGGAGCGGACCACTAACCACCTCCGCAACAATGAAGGTAATAGGTATATTTTGATACAATGCTTGATATTTTTGCAGAACAATAACTTGCTTAAGATAAGAAGAAAATATGGCGCCAAAAATAGGCTACTTAAGTAGTTTTTATACTTTTCATCTACCCATCTTAGCACACAATCAAAATACCTTTTGACCTAAAATCTATCAAACCGTTTAGGCCACAGTACGTGCAAAAACAAATATACCTACATACTGACTTAAGGTCATAGCGCACCTGAACCACCCCGCATCCGACCAGCACCGCCTCGGCGCGCGCGGTTGCTATTATTTGATAATTTTATGGTTATGCACTAAAAGGGCTGGGCGTTTTTAGAATAAGAAGCGCGATAACGGTGCCTGGTTAGGATGCGCGCATCCGATGCGACAGGGTACCGTTATTGGATTTTATTTATTTATTTATTTTATTTTAGGAAGGTTTAAGGTATATTACCCTAGCGTAACAATTTCATAAGTCCATATCCTAAGGTATATAGTATTTTGTTGCTAATTTGTTGCTATTTTGTGCCGCAAAAATTGATTTTGTTGCTCCATGATTTCTCGGAAAAACGCCAGTTACGCTAGCGTAATATTACGCTAGCGAAACCACAGCGATAACTCGGAGGCAAAAGCAGTTAGAGAGATCAGATGAACGGCATCTTTTGTTGCTATTTTGTTGCTGTAAGATAAGCTGGTTAGATATGAAAAAATCCCCCCCCCCCTTCATGGGGGGCTAACTACCCTAATTCATAGATATTTCAGATTTTTCGTATCTCGTGAACTAAAGCAGCTAGCGGCACGAGACAAACGGCGTATTTTGTTGCTATTTTGTTGCTGTAAGATAAGCTGGTTAGATATGGAAAAATTCCCCCCCTTCATGGGGGGCTAACTACCCTTATTCTTAGATATTTCAGATTTTTCGTATCTTGTGAACTAAAGCAGCTAGCGGCACGAGACAAACGCCGTATTTTGTTGCTATAAGGTAGGCATGCTGCGTACATCATAATCACAACCCTTATCGGGCTATGACCTACCCCCGACCCTGAAGTCACCAGATATTTCGTATCTCGTGAACTAAAGCAGCTAGCGGCACGAGACAAACGGCGTATTTTGTTGCTATTTTGTTGCTGTAAGATAAGCTGGTTAGATATGAAAAAATATCATCCCTTCATGAGAGGCTAACTACCCTTATTCTTAGAAATCTCAGATATTTCGTATCTCGTGAGCTAAAGCAGCTAGCGACCCGAGACTAACGGCGTATTTTGTTGCTATTTTGTAGCTATAAGATAGGCATGCTGCGTACATCATAATCACAACCCTTATCGGGCTACGACCTACCCCCGACCCTGAAGACACCAGATATTTCGTATCTCGTGAACTAAAGCAGCTAGCGGCACGAGACAAACGGCGTATTTTGTTGCTATTTTGTTGCTGTAAGATAAGCTGGTTAGATATGAAAAAATATCATCCCTTCATGAAAGGCTAACTACCCTTATTCTTAGAAATCTCAGATATTTCGTATCTCGTGAACTAAAGCAGCTAGCGGCACGAGACAAACGGCGTATTTTGTTGCTATTTTGTTGCTGTAAGATAAGCTGGTTAGATATGAAAAAATATCATCCCTTCATGAGAGGCTAACTACCCTTATTCTTAGAAATCTCAGATATTTCGTATCTCGTGAGCTAAAGCAGCTAGCGACCCGAGACCAACGGCGTTTTTTGTTGCTATTTTGTTGCTATTTTGTAGCTATAAGATAGGCATGCTGCGTACATCATAATCACAACCCTTATCGGGCTACGACCTACCCCCGACCCTGAAGACACCAGATATTTCGTATCTCGTGAACTAAAGCAGCTAGCGGCACGAGACAAACGGCGTATTTTGTTGCTGTAAGATAAGCTGGTTAGATATGAAAAAATATCATCCCTTCATGAGAGGCTAACTACCCTTATTCTTAGAAATCTCAGATATTTCGTATCTCGTGAGCTAAAGCAGCTAGCGACCCGAGACCAACGGCGTATTTTGTTGCTATAAGATAGGCATGCTGCGTACATCATAATCACAACCCTTATCGGGGTATGACCAACCCCCGACCCCGAAGACACCAGATATTTCGTATCTCGTGAGCTAAAGCAGCTAGCGACCCGACACCAACGGCGTATTTTGACCAGATATTTCGTATCTCGTGAACTAAAGCAGCTAGCGGCACGAGACAAACGGCGTATTTTGTTGCTATTTTGTTGCTGTAAGATAAGCTGGTTAGATATGAAAAAATATCATCCCTTCATGAGAGGCTAACTACCCTTATTCTTAGAAATCTCAGATATTTCGTATCTCGTGAGCTAAAGCAGCTAGCGACCCGAGACCAACGGCGTATTTTGTTGCTATTTTGTAGCTATAAGATAGGCATGCTGCGTACATCATAATCACAACCCTTATCGGGCTATGACCTACCCCCGACCCTGAAGACACCAGATATTTCGTATCTCGTGAACTAAAGCAGCTAGCAGCACGAGACAAACGGCGTATTTTGTTGCTGTAAGATAAGCTGGTTAGATATGAAAAAATATCATCCCTTCATGAGAGGCTAACTACCCTTATTCTTAGAAATCTCAGATATTTCGTATCTCGTGAGCTAAAGCAGCTAGCGACCCGAGACCAACGGCGTATTTTGTTGCTGTAAGATAAGCTGGTTAGATATGAAAAAATATCATCCCTTCATGAGAGGCTAACTACCCTTATTCTTAGAAATCTCAGATATTTCGTATCTCGTGAGCTAAAGCAGCTAGCGGCACGAGACAAACGGCGTATTTTGTTGCTATTTTGTTGCTGTAAGATAAGCTGGTTAGATATGAAAAAATATCATCCCTTCATGAGAGGCTAACTACCCTTATTCTTAGAAATCTCAGATATTTCGTATCTCGTGAGCTAAAGCAGCTAGCGACCCGAGACCAACGGCGTATTTTGTTGCTATTTTGTTGCTATAAGATAGGCATGCTGCGTACATCATAATCACAACCCTTATCGGGGTATGATCAACCCCCAAACCCGAAGACACCAGATATTTCGTATCTCGTGAGCTAAAGCAGCTAGCGACCCGAGACCAACGGCGTATTTTGTTGCTATTTTGTAGCTATAAGATAGGCATGCTGCGTACATCATATTCACAACCCTTATCGGGGTATGACCAACCCCCAACCCCGAAGACACCAGATATTTGGTATCTCGTGAGTTAAAGCAACTAGCGACCTGACACCAACGGCGTATTTTGTTGCTATAAGATAGGCATGCTGCGTACATCATAATCACAACCCTTATCGGGGTATGACCAACCCCCGACCCCGAAGACACCAGATATTTCGTATCTCGTGAGCTAAAGCAGCTAGCGACCCGACACCAACGGCGTATTTTGTTGCTATTTTGTTGCTATAAGATAGGCATGCTGCGTACATCATAATCACAACCCTTATCGGGCTATGACCTACCCCCGACCCTGAAGACACAAGATATTTCGTATCTCGTGAACTAAAGCAGCTAGCGGCACGAGACAAACGGCGTATTTTGTTGCTATTTTGTTGCTGTAAGATAAGCTGGTTAGATATGAAAAAATATCATCCCTTCATGAGAGGCTAACTACCCTTATTCTTAGAAATCTCAGATATTTCGTATCTCGTGAGCTAAAGCAGCTAGCGACCCGAGACCAACGGCGTATTTTGTTGCTATTTTGTAGCTATAAGATAGGCATGCTGCGTACATCATAATCACAACCCTTATCGGGCTATGACCTACCCCCGACCCTGAAGACACCAGATATTTCGTATCTCGTGAACTAAAGCAGCTAGCGGCACGAGACAAACGGCGTATTTTGTTGCTATTTTGTTGCTGTAAGATAAGCTGGTTAGATATGAAAAAATATCATCCCTTCATGAGAAGCTAACTACCCTTATTCTTAGAAATCTCAGATATTTCGTATCTCGTGAGCTAAAGCAGCTAGCGGCACGAGACAAACGGCGTATTTTGTTGCTATTTTGTAGCTATAAGATAGGCATGCTGCGTACATCATAATCACAACCCTTATCGGGCTATGACCTACCCCCGACCCTGAAGACACCAGATATTTCGTATCTCGTGAACTAAAGCAGCTAGCGGCACGAGACAAACGGCGTATTTTGTTGCTTTTTTGTTGCTGTAAGATAAGCTGGTTAGATATGAAAAAATATCATCCCTTCATGAGAGGCTAACTACCCTTATTCTTAGAAATCTCAGATATTTCGTATCTCGTGAGCTAAAGCAGCTAGGGGCACGAGACAAACGCCGTATTTTGTTGCTATAAGGTAGGCATGCTGCGTACATCATAATCACAACCCTTATCGGGGTATGACCTACCCCCGACCCTGAAGACACCAGATATTTCGTATCTCGTGAACTAAAGCAGCTAGCGGCACGAGACAAACGGCGTATTTTGTTGCTATTTTGTTGCTGTAAGATAAGCTGGTTAGATATGAAAAAATATCATCCCTTCATGAGAGGCTAACTACCCTTATTCTTAGAAATCTCAGATATTTCGTAACTCGTGAGCTAAAGCAGCTAGCGACACGAGACCAACGGCGTATTTTGTTGCTATTTTGTAGCTATAAGATAGGCATGCTGCGTACATCATAATCACAACCCTTATCGGGCTATGACCTACCCCCGACCCTGAAGACACCAGATATTTCGTATCTCGTGAACTAAAGCAGCTAGCGGCACGAGACAAACGGCGTATTTTGTTGCTATTTTGTTGCTGTAAGATAAGCTGGTTAGATATGAAAAAATATCATCCCTTCATGAGAGGCTAACTACCCTTATTCTTAGAAATCTCAGATATTTCGTATCTCGTGAGCTAAAGCAGCTAGCGACACGACACCAACGGCGTATTTTATTGCTATTTTGTTGCTGTAAGATAAGCTGGTTAGATATGAAAAAATATCATCCCTTCATGAGAGGCTAACTACCCTTATTCTTAGAAATCTCAGATATTTCGTATCTCGTGAGCTAAAGCAGCTAGCGACCCGAGACCAACGGCGTATTTTGTTGCTATTTTGTTGCTATAAGATAGGCATGCTGCGAACATCATAATCACAACCCTTATCGGGGTATGACCAACCCCCGACCCCAAGACACCAGATATTTCGTATCTCGTGAGCTAAAGCAGCTAGCGACCCTTACAGCAACAAAATACGCCGTTTGTCTCGTGCCGCTAGCTGCTTTAGTTCACGAGATACGAAATATCTGGTGTCTTCAGGGTCGGGGGTAGGTCATAGCCCGATAAGGGTTGTGATTATGATGTACGCAGTATGCCTATCTTATAGCAACAAAATAGCAACAAAATACGCCGTTGGTCTCGGGTCGCTAGCTGCTTTAGCTCACGAGATACGAAATATCTGAGATTTCTAAGAATAAGGGTAGTTAGCCTCTCATGAAGGGATAATATTTTTTCATATCTAACCAGCTTATCTTACAGCAACAAAATAGCAACAAAATACGCCGTTTGTCTAGTGCCGCTAGCTGCTTTAGTTCACGAGATACGAAATATCTGGTGTCTTCAGGGTCGGGGGTAGGTCATACCCCGATAAGGGTTGTGATTATGATGTACGCAGCATGCCTACCTTATAGCAACAAAATACGGCGTTTGTCTCGTGCCGCTAGCTGCTTTAGTTCACAAGATACGAAAAATCTGAAATATCTAAGAATAAGGGTAGTTAGCCCCCCATGAATGGGGGGGAATTTTTCCATATCTAACCAGCTTATCTTACAGCAACAAAATAGCAACAAAATACGCCGTTTGTCTCGTGCCGCTAGCTGCTTTAGTTCACGAGATACGAAATATCTGGTGTCTTCAGGGTCGGGGGTAGGTCATAGCCCGATAAGGGTTGTGATTATGATGTACGCAGCATGCCTATCTTATAGCTACAAAATAGCAACAAAATACGCCGTTTGTCTCGTGCCGCTAGCTGCTTTAGCTCACGAGATACGAAATATCTGAGATTTCTAAGAATAAGGGTAGTTAGCCTCTCATGAAGGGATGATATTTTTTCATATCTAACCAGCTTATCTTACAGCAACAAAATAGCAACAAAATACGCCGTTTGTCTCGTGCCGCTAGCTGCTTTAGCTCACGAGATACGAAATATCTGAGATTTCTAAGAATAAGGGTAGTTAGCCTCTCATGAAGGGATGATATTTTTTCATATCTAACCAGCTTATCTTACAGCAACAAAATAGCAACAAAATACGCCGTTGGTCTCGGGTCGCTAGCTGCTTTAGCTCACGAGATACGAAATATCTGAGATTTCTAAGAATAAGGGTAGTTAGCCTCTCATGAAGGGATGATATTTTTTCATATCTTACCAGCTTATCTTACAGCAACAAAATAGCAACAAAATACGCCGTTTGTCTCGTGCCGCTAGCTGCTTTAGTTCACGAGATACGAAATATCTGGTGTCTTCAGGGTCGGGGGTAGGTCATAGCCCGATAAGGGTTGTGATTATGATGTACGCAGCATGAATATCTTATAGCAACAAAATACGCCGTTGGTCTCGGGTCGCTAGCTGCTTTAGCTCACGAGATACGAAATATCTGGTGTCTTCGGGGTCGGGGGTTGATCATACCCCGATAAGGGTTGTGATTATGATGTACGCAGCATGCCTATCTAATAGCAACAAAATACGCCGTTGGGTTCGGGTCGCTAGCTGCTTTAGCTCACGAGATACGAATTATCTGGTGTCTTGAGGTCGGGGGTTGGTCATACCCCGATAAGGGTTGTGATTATGATGTACGCAGCATGCCTACCTTATAGCAACAAAATACGGCGTTTGTCTCGTGCCGCTAGCTGCTTTAGTTCACAAGATACGAAAAATCTGAAATATCTAAGAATAAGGGTAGTTAGCCCCCCATGAAGGGGGGGAATTTTTCCATATCTAACCAGCTTATCTTACAGCAACAAAATAGCAACAAAATACGCCGTTTGTCTCGTGCCGCTAGCTGCTTTAGTTCACGAGATACGAAAAATCTGAAATATCTATGAATTAGGGTAGTTAGCCCCCCATGAAGGGGGGGGGGGGGGATTTTTTCATATCTAACCAGCTTATCTTACAGCAACAAAATAGCAACAAAATATGCCTTTCATCTGATCTCTCTAACTGCTTTTGCCTCCGAGTTATCGCTGTGGTTTCGCTAGCGTAATATTACGCTAGCGTAACTGGCGTTTTTCCGAGAAATCATGGAGCAACAAAATCAATTCTTGCGGCACAAAATAGCAACAAATTAGCAACAAAATACTATATACCTTAGGATATGGACTTATGAAATTGTTACGCTAGGGTAATATACCTGAAGGTTTACAGCTATCAATCACTAAAATAATAAACAAAAACCAAAATCTAATAGCCAATTAAAAACCTATTAATAAGTTAATGGCGATGCTATCTAGTTTTTGTCAACGTTACCGTAGCTACAGTGCCACAAACTTATCTGTGCCGTTGAAGATCTCACTAGCGGTGAACAAAAATGTCAAAATGCTATGGCTAAAGTGTAGTTCAAATTTTTGCCAGCGGCACAGAAAAGTTTGTGGCACTGGAATGCGTCCAAAACCTACGCTCTGAGAGCAAATTTTTAGGGTAATAATTTTCCCAACATTCGATATTTTCAGTAACCATGCCGAAAAGTAAATAAAAGGGTTCGGCTACATTTTCAAGTCATGATTCATGGAATCGAAGAGCTAGACTGACATTCACTTGGCATCGAACGCACATCGGATGCGGAATATCTGATATCGATGCGCATCGATTTCACAAATATCTTAAAACGCCCATCTCTACTCACTACACCAACTCCGTACCGTCACCGCCTCGCCTTGCTCGCAAGCTATCCGCGCGCGGGCGGCGCGTGGACACCGCGGTGACCACCCGCTGCTCGCACGCGAGAAACGTGTTGTAAGTACCTACAGCTATGTCTCGCTAACACGTATGACGGGCAGGGCAGGTCGCGGGGCCAGGCGCTCGGCGTTCACCCGCCCGAGGTCTACCCGACGTAAGCTGGACAGACGTAAGCCGACGGCGCACGCCGAGGCGGTGCTGGTCGGGTGCCGGGTGGTTCAGGTGCTCTATGACCTTTACCCAAGAACATTAAAACCCTCTTTATTAAAACAGTCGAGTAAAGTCTCCTCACTGTAGTCATGCGATCTCCTTTATTAGCCTCTTTGTAGAAGTGCCTTATTAGACTACGTTTTATCTTTCAAAAGATATAACTCAAAGTTCAATATTTTTAACCAATTAAATATTACAAAACCTTGATCTGGCTCAAGGGTCTGGGGATATTCAACTTCTCCTTTAATCCCCATGTACTTCAGCTTATTTTACTAAACATCTTTTAAATACCAATCTCAATCTAGCAGGAGCTTCTTACGATTTCTTTTCACCAAATATTCGATACCTTACCTAACCTTAACTAATTACACGCACAAAATTTCTGTTATTAAGCTTGATTGCATAACTTGATAATGCTTATCTCAGGAACTCTTTGTTCGATGTTTTTTTTTATTTTATTATTATTTATTTATTGCACTCATGTGGTTATTACAGATGTTACATAAAGATTAGATACAGACACATGAACCCTGAAAGGGTATAGCAATTTAATTTAAAATGTCCTTAATTAAATAATATTAATAATCTACTTCAATTAAATTTAATTAAAATTAACTTGAACATTTGTGTTGAAAAGTTCGTTTATCGAAGAAGGATATAGAGCTTTAATATTCCAATGTTGGACTTTTTATATTCTTTTCTTATTTTATCCTACTTACGGAGTTTTCATACCAGGTTGGCCATGCTGCCATATCTTAGCATCTCAGTTCAAGTCGGTTTCCGGGTCAGGGTCTCAAAATATAGTAAAGTTCTTTAGATAGAACTAAAACGTAAATCCAACTGTAGAGATGGATGGAGCTGGCTGTAGAGTTCACAATAATGACGTGAATTGTAACGTTCAAAATATTTTAATTAAATGAAATCACCACAACATCAGTTTTCTAATAGTATATTTATTTTACATACTGACTATACCTTATAAAATAAATCGGCGGGAAAACAAAACGTTTCAGTCGAAAATTATAAATATTTTCTCACTAATAGTGGTTGTACCTCGTGCTCTCATTTGTAAATTATGTTAGTTTAACTTTTCGTAATCGTGTTTGACTTTTCATTCAAAGATTTCCGGTCTTTCTCTAACTAGTCTGGCATCTTCGGGGCAGTATTTTATCATTTGGCCGATCGTGCAGGCTTGGTCACAACACTCGCTCGCAACCTGACGACGCACTCGCCTCCACCGCTCTCTGGCAAGTACACGCTGTTTCTTCCTATATTCTTGTATCGAGCGAGGGGTCAACCTATCTGAAACAAAAAAAAATATTTTAAGTAAATCATAATAAAACTCTCATTCCGAGTCAGCTGCTCAGGAAGTAGCTTATAAAGACATCGTCAAACAAAGAGAAGGAATTTGGAAAAGACCAGACAAAAACCCGCTTTTTAAAATAAAGTCCTGACACTGTAATTCGGCATGTATGTGCATTCCATTATAAAATCATTAAATAAATAAAAAGTACGCTGTGGGGGAGGTGGACTGATTTGTAAAATAAAAACTAATTTAACATTTCTAATGAACTTTTAGTTTTTCATTACTCATTTCAACAAGCTAAAAAATCCGGGAAAACAAAAGTTTAAAAGTACGGATATGTCTAGAGAAATCCGGTAGAATGGTAAACCTACATGAAAGGGAAAATATCGTTATCACATTGGTGAGATTTTCCCGCGCGCAACTATCTCTCAGATCTAGTGTACATTTAACCTAAAGCGACGAAATTCAACCTGCCAAGCGGGAAATTTCAGCAGGCTATCGTTTATTGCTAGTAAGTTTTGCTACAGTACAAGCTTCAGTCTTAAGTCGTTATTTAACAGCCTTCATCATTTATGTCGACGGCTCAGAAGTTTATATCTATAATTCCATTCTGCGCTACATCTCGTAGCTAACTTTAGTGCTGAAATTTAACAGCATTTACTGCATGCAATTTACACTTAGCGTAACGTATGCATTCTCTCGAATTCCATCCAAGGACAACTTAATGGTAAAAACAGTGAAACAAATTGCACCGTGAGATTGTAATCTAACACTTGGGCATGTTAACCCTTTTTTTATTACGCAGGCAAAATTTCTATTTATTTACAGACGTTGAGGCCCTTAAAGGGGACACCAACGAACGGACCTGCTGTTAAGTGCAGAACCGCTAGATCCCCGTTGAGGGACTTCACCGCGTCTTCGCCACCAACAGCCTCACGACCCAGGCGGAGCTCCACGTCAGAGATTACCCAGAGTATCTCGGGTGATCCCGCAGACGTCCGCAGGACTGCCCGCGCTGGGATCTAAGTGCGCGGCCTATTGTCCACCTCACCGCTCGCGTTGACCTCGCCGGCCCTTCCGCAGTCCACTCATGTAGGACAGAATGACAAGAGAGGGCTGACGTCACGGAATCGGGCAGCGAGAGATTCACTCGGATGGCTTCAGGTCACTGGGCTGGCGCAGCCAGGGAACGCCTTCGCCTTCCCCTACCTGTTCTTCTGCGAGATGACACCCTCGCAGAATTAAAAAACGCTCCTACCTACAATGATGATAAATGAATGATCCTCACTCAAGTCATCAAAATTTATCTCTGACCGATATTGTTATCCATTAGAATTCCTAAAAAGTATGTACTCCGGAGGCACCATTAAAAGTAAACATAAGAAGCTTTTTCCGCTGATGTAAACAAAATGCATAACATAAATTATGCTCTTAAATACACGTGTAAAATTATCTTTTATCATGTTATTATGTCGCCAGTTCTAGTAAATAATTAATAAGATTTAGATAGTCACAACTATTATTACAGCGCGATCGGAGTCAATTACCAGTTTGATTATCAAAAGCAATATTAATTATTCATAATCTGCTTTAAGTATATATTGTAATTATGTTCAAATAATACATCTGAAGCGGGACCGAACGAAACACATGTGCTAATTACTGATAAATATTGCATGTCATAATTATGAAAGTCGCGACACACGATTACAAATAATAACACTGATTGGTAAGAACTGCTAACTATAATTCATCTCAGAATGAGTGAATAATATAGCAGTAAATAAAAAAAATGCACTAACGACAGCTTGCTAATGTTCATATTTTGTTATTAAATGTTGTGCTTTCGTTATGTAAGAAAAACGTCATTATTCACACAGATAGAATTCCTTACGTAACTAGATCATCCATCAATGTTAATATTATAAATGCAAAAGAGTGTCTGTCTTTCTGTTTATCTATCTGTTACCTCGTCACAATTAAACCACTGAACCAATTTTGATAAAATTGCGTATAGAGAAGGCACAAGTGTATCGAAATACGATTCTGGAGAAGATGGTAAAGCCCCTTAACAAGACTGTTCCATAAACAAGAATGGCTATTATACTTTCAGCAAGTTTTATCACCGGATCATAGAGCTCGTTTCACCCAAGCTTGGTTGGAAAAGAATGAAAAATCAGAGCTGAAGACTGGCCGTCACCTAGTGCCGATCTTAAGAGGGGAGGCGGGTAATGTTTTTCCATACAAACGTTCTCAGCTGATTCCGCCTTGATTTTTATCACTAAATAAAAGATTTTCATACTTTACATATAATTTTACTCATTCTAGAGTCTGTGCGGAAAGAGAATGGGAATTAGATTGGAGGGCGCTGTAGTGCTTTTCTACCGTATTTGTAAGGTTTTACCTCTTTTAGACATGATTAAATTAAATACAAAAAACCGCAAGAAATCACAACAACAAACAACTCCGTATCAATATAAAACTTTGACGTTTTACACATTGCTGGGTTTGATTGCCAAATAAAAATCTTAATGTTAGTTCCGTTTTTCGCCAAGCCCATTCTCTTTCCGCACAGACTACGCCCCTATGTCTTCCTTTTTTAGATAACTTGTGTTTCAAAGAAACTAGAAGCCCTCGAAAAAGGCCAAAAATAAACAATGTTTTATCACTACCAAAGACGTCTAGTGCGGAGATTTGATATGCATTTACAAAACATAGAAGCATAGTGTAACTAGTATAGTAGTCTATAATAATAAGTATTCATTGTGTAAAATTTCTTTTACGTATATCTAATATTCGAGAAGGACATCGTCCAGAGCCAAACCTCGAATTTTGCAATTCTTATACGCAATTTCCAGCTTTAACTACTGTTGTCCCTATCGCTCGGTAGTTACCTATGCGTGACAGCAATAATTTTTTGAAATACTTATTTCTCAAATGTCTCTCAGCCCGCGTCCGCTCTTGATTCGCTTGATTACGATTTATGGACAGTTTTAGAGAGTATGGAATATTCTAAACGCCACAATAATTTGAAGTCCCTAAAACAATCGAAGAGATTAGCAGTGAAGAATTTTCTCATGGAGAGAGCTATTCCCAACTCGGGTGTATTAACTCAACAAAACTAACTGTAGTAAACAATGTACTATATCTTTGCGTGTAAATGTCATTACAGTCATTAGAGTATTAATTTTGTGCTAATTCTTATTTTTGGGATGTATTTAAATATAGTTAAATTATTTAATAATAGTGGTTAGTTTTATGTCTGCCAGGCGTTTTACACGGGAAGCCTATGGTGCAGCTTTTCTAAGAAATCACTTAACGCTCTCCGCGTACAATACAATAACGCGTTTAGGATGCTGTTGGGTTTGCCATGATTCTGTAGTGCCCCTGGTATGTTTGCCGAGGAGCGCATTAACGGATTTCACGCATGGATGCACAAAAACATAGCTTCATTGCTGAGCAGAATACGAGCAAGCACAAACACCATCCTAATGACTGTAGTTGGTTTATTATGACATAAGTAATAATTATATACGGAGGGCAGTGAGGAAGTTCTTATTTTATAATGTTTTTCACGTTGTACTGTCATAATTTATTACTTCTACGAAATATACTACTAACATAGAATAAGTCTACTAACAAATATGGATCACAGTTGTCTGTAATAAATGAATTATTATTATTATTTTTTAACGCTACTGGTAACATGCCTAATAATATCGAATAAACTGAAAAATTATTACAATAATGAAACTAAGATTAAAAAATTAAAACCAATATTACTTTCAACCTACCCAAAAATATTTTCAGAAAATAGAAGAATCCCACAAACATGAAAGCTGAAAATATTACACTACAAGCACATCACTCACCTAAGAGCAACGAGGTATCCCGTTTGATGATTTTAATAGAATTATTGCAGACTAGATTGATGAGGTTTGAGAGATAGCTGCTACATGACGTGATCTTGTCCGTGATGTGGAAGACCTTCTCATTACTATCGGCATTCATGAAATGACTGCTAAGTACCAACGCCGCGTAAATCTAGAACAAAAAAACAAGATTAAAATAGAAATTTATAGCAAGTTGAATAAATTATTGTGGTGCTTATAAGAATATTTTTTATTGTGTGGAATAAATAAGCCGTTAATTTAGAGATAGGTTCTTATTACAAAATTGTTTGAAGACTTGCCATCCAGGACCATGTCATCTCGCGGCGGAAAGTTTTAAAAGAGAATCTGAAGAACACCATTTCACCGAATTCTTTTTAAATTTTAACAGTCATTTTGAGGATCATATTTTTTATCATCTAAAATGACACCTTATACTATATAAACCTGGAGGAACTGAAAAATTTTAATTCTGCCACAATGTGAATAAATCCACATTTGTTAAGACATAAATCTTAGATGTAACTAATTTGAACTTGTAGTCGCAAAGACAGCAATACTCTGCACTTTCTGACTAACAGCAGCAAGCAAACTACATTATCGTAATAAAAAGAAAGTATGAACTGCCTTATCTCGATACATATATAAACTTCATTAATCACAATGCAATCTGTTCAAGCTTTGTGCACATATCTAAGTGGTTACAACGAGTAAACGGAGCACTTTCAGTATTCAGATAATTATTTTAAAAGCTAACGGATGTAATACCAATAATAATGTTAAATTATAATTTAAATGAACAAATATTTGCAATATTAATTAATATTACAAAAAATGCAATTTTCAAAAAAATATATACATTAATTAACATTGACATTAAACTTTTACCGAGTTACAAAAACGAAAAAAGTAACTTTATATAAGTACCACGTACAAAATATTGGAGTTTCATTTTGCCGCGTTGAGATGATGCATGGACCCCGCGGAGAGCACGAGGGATTCGTTCCACTGTTACCTGACGAATGGGGCTGCCACCGCTGAGTCGGTCTAAAAATATATCCCTTGAGGTCCATAGTACGGAATTACTTAAAAGTTGTTTACATCGATAACGGCGTTTACAAAACATTGTCATGGCAATTAGATAACAGATTCCACAAAATATAAATGTGATTTATTATACCAACGAAGTTTAGGACAGATGAACTCTCAAGAAGCGGACATGGAGTTTTTCTGCTTCGTTTTATTTTGATTTTTTTATTCTTCCAATGCACTTCGTGTGCATATCAGAAACAACGAAGATCATAATCGAGATAGTAGAGAGGATTTTCGTAACTGGTTCCGATGAAGGAAGTATTCTTCCTTATACGTAACTAGTTCCGATTGAGGAATTATTCTTCTTTGTACAAAACCGCGGTTACGTACAAGGAATGTTTGCATTATAATATAAAAGTTTACTAGCTACAGAGCAAGGAATGATTATTTCTAAATCGAACTTGGCGATATAAGTAACATTAGAATATGGAAAAGGCTCATTTGTTGGATACGATGATCAAAGAGACATAAGTAATAGACACTCAAAAAAGTGAGACGAAAACGTCTAAATATCACATAGACACGAATGTCGTTTCGCAGATTTTGAAGTCTATAAATGAATTAAAATTAAATAAAATGTCTAGGCTGTCTGCCTAGAAATCATATGACAGTATGCTTTATATTTCTGATTTTTAAACTCATAACTTAGTTATACTGGATTGTGCATTCGTATTGCGGCTTTATTTGGGTCTACGAGTCGCGGGTCACATATTTTGTTCAGTAACAATTTCTGTTATTATTAAATATCGTCTTTCAAAAATAAATTATTGTGTAGTTTTTATGTTTTCTTGCTACAGCCTTACCTACATTAAATAAATTCTTATTTGTCTATCATAAAATTTCTTGTACAAAAAAAAATATTATTCCATGGAAACTAGTTGCGTACAAGGAACAAAATTTCTTGCATCGAAACTATAACATTGAATTCCTTAAATAAAACTAGTTTTTTACGGGTTAATGCACGAAACTTTATTTATTTATTGACGTTTCGTAGCCTTTACAGGCTACGTCGTCAGAATCAAATTTTATTTAATTTTGTCGAGCTACCTTCGAAAGACTTTATTGAGCGTTCGGTTATTTCATTGTTCGATTTTTAAAATTTTTATTGTCTATGTATGAATTTATTACTTAATTTAGTTAATAAAGTACTTTATTTAAAATTCTTTTTGTTATTTTGAGTTTATTTATTTGACACACTGCAAGACCAACAGATACTATTAGTTCTTTTTGTTTGCATAATTTAACATAAGAAGGAGATAGAAAGCCTCTCTTGAGTTTGTTTCGCCGGTTCTTCTCAGGAAGGTCTCCCAATGTTGGAACCGGTGGTAGTTTACGGTAGTTAGTGTCAAATAAATAAACTCAAAATTACAAAAAGAATTTTAAATAAAGTACTTTATTAACTAAATTAAGTAATAAATTCATATATATAGACAATAAAAAATTTAAAAATCGAACAATGAAATAACCGAACGCTCAATAAAAAGTCTTGCGAAGGTAGCTCGACAAAATTAAATAAAATTTGATTCAGACGACGTAGCCTGTAAAGGCTACGAAACGTCAAATAAATAAATAAAGTTTCGTGCATTAACCCGTAAAAAACTAGCTTTATTTAATGAGTGATGTGCGTGAAAACCTAAGAAACAAATTGAATTCTTTGTACACAACCTTGATAACTTGGTTTCGTAGAAAGAAGAATGATTATAATAGCTATTAACGGGATTGTTACCATGTACTGTTGCAACAGTGCCGAAATATCGGAGACTCATAAAATACAACGTACATGGTAACAATCCCGTTAATAGCTATAATGTTAGTGACCATGAAAGTTCAGAAGAATAATTGCTCCATCGAAACTAGTTAAGTACAAGGAAGAATAATTCCTTCACCAAACCAGTTACTACGGTTTTATAGCAGGCCGAAGGGAAATTTTTGCATTTACCTGTAAATCAAACTTGGGGCATCATGGGATTTCAAGTCCGGCGCGCTCAACTTTCTGTCATGAATGTCGTCAATAATACCTTTCTGATTGGAATTTATTTCCTAAACATAATGACCTAGATTCGAAAAAATAATAATTTCAAATTTATTACACACATCAAAAGTGTCTAGGGATCAAGCATTTTTATGCGGATTTCTTGAGATTGAGATGTGGCTTTGTAATAAATTTATGATTTTATAAATTTATATGGATCCTTTTTGGTGCATTTCATAATTTGAATCAGGAACTGTGAATCAAATTCGAGTAAAAGATGAAAATCAGCTGTCAATATTTTCCCTATAAAAACATACAACGCATTGAAGACATTATTAGTGCTACTGTTTCGCTACTACTGATTAAAACCAACGTTATTATGGAGCGGCGACGTCATTTAAGCAGGGAAGAAATGCTCAGAGCCGTGGGAATGATAGAAGCTGGTTCCCGGCAACGTACTGTGGCTTTAGCTCTGAATACAAGTCAGAGTGTTATCAGTCGACTTTGGACACGATACCGAAGCACTGGTACCGTGGCTGAGCGCCATGGAGGACGGTATCGCTGCACCACACGGAGACAAGACCGATACATTCAAATCTTAACTCGAAGAGCTCCAACAATAACCGCCATGATGTTAGCCGTGAGGCTTCATCACTCTTCAGGGAACTTAATTAGCGACCAAACAGTCAGAAACCGCTTGCATGAAGTGAACCTTCATTCCCGAAGACCGCTACTGGTACCACCTATAGCAATGCACAATCGTAGGATTCGATATCAATGGGCTCTTGAACACAGAAATTGGGCAGAAGAACAATGGCGTTTCGTGTGCTTTTCTGATGAGTCTCGTTTTGGTATGAGACCGGATACAAGACGTATACGACACTGGAGAACCCCTGGATGCCAACAGCGATTAAAATCCTGCCAGGAAGTCCATCCTTATAGTGGTGGAACCATCATGGTATGGGCGGGTATTTGGATCGGCGGAAGAACTGAGTTGATTTGGATCAGAGGCAACCTCAACGCTCAAATTTATGCTGAGACGATTGTATCAGACGTCATCGTTCCTCTACAAGTGCAAATCGGTCCCTTATTTCAGTTAATGCATGATAATGCACGACCGCACACCGCAAGAGTTGTAAGACAGACTCTCGCCGCAGCTAACATCAATGTCCTGCCCTGGCCTGCTCAGTCGCCAGACTTGAACCCGATTGAGCATGCATGGGATATGCTACAGAGAAGAGCTCTGCCGAATATGGAGGGTATCCAGTCGCAAGAAGACCTTTTTTTGTTGTTGCAACGAACATGGGCGGCTATTCCACAGCGTGATTTGGATGAACTCATTTTGAGTATGCCAAACCGATGTTCTTGTGTTGTTAGTGTTCGCGATAGAAATACGGATTATTAATTGTTTAAGTTACCCAATAAAATTTTAGAGAAAACTGTTATTTCAGTCTTTTTTTCGAACTTTTGTGTTAGTGGTTCAAATGTCAAAAATCCCTTTATTAGGAAAATGGCAAATTTCTTTATTAATGCAAAGGTGACTTGGTTTATCGTTACTGTGACAAACGAAAACACTTTATTTGATGAATCCTTAAAGAAAATTTTAATTAATATCAATCAGGAGAAAAGTTATTGCAAAAATATATGTTGATCCCTAGACACTTTTGATGTGTGTATTTAGGCATTGAAGAGAAATGCCTCTAATAAATCTCTAGATGGAAAGCGAAAATTAATAAGTACCTTGTTAAGTAATTAATTGCTGAATGGAAATAACTCGGAAAGGGCGCACCTTCATACAATGACTCAGAAGAGTTGAGGTACAATAATTATATTATATCGGGTCATTCTCTTCACTACAGATAAAAAGCTATTCCTGCCGTAGGTAGTTAAATGGAAGATTTATAGCACAGAAATATCAACATAAATATTTGCTTGCACCCCGTTCCTGGATACGAAAATAGGATTATATTCTCTCGGGATAAATCTATAGAAACACCTGCAGACGGCTGCAAACTTTCAGCTATTGGGAATTTATACTGCGGGTGGATGTAGGGATCCCGCTAAACTTTTAACAACTTTGATTATTAGTAAAATTTCACCAATCCCATCAGTGTTCGTAGTATAGTCTGGTCAATATAGAATATTATTACTTTCTTAACACCCTTTTTGTTGCTAATGGAGCGATGTCTGTCGTTTGCTACAAATATCGTTAATGAAACCAGTATTTTTCGTCGCAGTTTCCACTTATATTATTTATTATACTGCATATTTTTATTTACGCAAAATTTAAATTGAAATAAGAAAATACTTATATATTACAGCTACGTTTTTTACTCACAAGTTTTGTGACCACTCGATCTGATGACCGGCTATGAAACCTCAAGTACCACCTACTGTGGATTAAATACTCGCTTTATAAGCGTTTTATTCAATCATAAACATTGTTGCGTGATTCATAGGTCTGTGGCGGAGTAGTCGGGTGCGTCTCGTGCACATAGCAACAGACTCCATATCGGTGACATGCGCCCCGGAAGTCTCAGAGTCCTAAAAATAAGTAAAGGCCACAGGGCACTACTCACTCTAATGTGATAAACGTGTTTACTGCGTCTGCTGATAAGTTTGTATTTGTATGCATCTAATCTTATCAATGAAGATTTATTTATTTATTGTTTATCGTAAGTACACAAATAGCTTTGCGACTAAACAATAATGTAATAATCACACCGAAAGTATACAGTCCGTCGATAAACTGTTTTCTACGTGGATCTGTGCGAAAAAAGAAGCAGTTGGTACATTATATACTTCTCTTTCGAGATTGCTTAGTGTGGAATGAATATACATTTTATAAGACTCCTAGCCAATCCACCAGAAATTTCAGACATCGTGCCAGGCAGTCAAACTGTTTGAATATTCTCTGCTAAAAATAAAAATAAATGGTGTTATTTTATACCATCATATGAAATTGATGTTAATCCGGTTTAGAAAAACTGCAAAATAAAAAAATGTCCTTTCTCGGCCCGGGAATCGAACCTGGACCGCCTTCGTGGAAGACAAACTTTCTACCACTGAACCAAGTTTCTTTAGTTGTGGGCCAGGTCTGAAAGTTTTAATCTTATATATAAAATTCTCGTGTCACGGTGTGCGTAATGGAACTACTCCGTAACGCCACGACCGATTTTCGTGAAATTTTATATGCATATTCAGTAGGTCTGAAAATCGGACAACATCTATTTTTTATCACCCATAATGTTAAGGGTGGTCCACCCTTAATTTCTTTTTTTAACAAATTTGGATTTATATTTTATGATACATCATACAAAAATACATACAAGTGTCAATCCCAATTTTTTTAAGAGGTACGAAGTTCGTTGGGACAGCTAATATTATTATATTATTCCACTCTGAAATATTTAGCTCTTGCCTCTCCTCATCGGATAGCCAAGCCAGATTGCACTTCGGTACGGTAAGCCATAGGCCGAAAGCCGATCGGCGCCGATCAGCGCCGACACGCGCTGGTCCGAATAATAAATAATTTGTATTTGAATTATTATCCTTAGATTAAATCAATCTAAGTTATAATCTTTTTATAAATCTAATAACTTTATCTTTTATTAACTAAGCGCTAAAATTATTTGTTTCGTACTTACCGAATGGTGACAACAAGTCTTTCTTCTGGAAGGATTGGTTGTTTATGCCAATTGGCCCAATTTTTCATCAAACGGTTTTTCACTAAATCCAAAATGTAATAAAATGTTTCTTGAATCATTCTTGTATATGTATAAAATCTTTGTTCATCAAATTTTTTTTTTTTACAAATAAATGATGGTATTCTCCGAAACGTTTCCTTTCTCTATTTATAGAATGTATAGCTGTTTTTCGCATTTTTAAATAAATATTTTCTAACAAAACCAAATCATCGTCCGATGAGTCCGACATTTTGCTTGATCTGCTTTAATCGGCTTCCCTTATGTAGGAAGGATCGGCGCCGATCGGCTTTCGGCTTTCTTTCTGTATACGGCCATAGATGATGGGCTTGTTCATTACTCGGGAGCACTTGGATTAGCCGTAATTTCCTGTAGGCATTATTATTATTAAGTTAATATAACGTTTTCTCGTTGTATAATTATTATTTATTTTATAAAAATAAAGGATAAATATACGTATCCAAAAGGATTGTTACTTTTGGGGATAGTTGCTCTTTGCGTAACTATTATTTATTTCTCGTTGAAATACTGATTTTAAAGCTTTTCCAACTCGTTGTGAATAAAGATTGTTTTTAAATATACTAAATTCATATTTTTATAGGGAAATGCTTTATAAATATCCTTTAAAAGATAATAAAAGAAGACAACCGCCAGCATCTTTATCTTCAAGGAAGCAGGAGTAATGTTGCGAAGAAAAGATGGCAATTACAAAAAAAGGTTCAAGTGGGAGAGAGATAAATATTAGTATCTGCAAAAGTTTAATGAATGGTAAAGTGCAACAAGGGCCAGTATTACTTGGATAATTTTTAACGTTAGGCTATTATCCGCTGGAGTAGTAAGTAAGTAAGTAGTAAGTAGTAACTATCACTTTTTTTGAGAGGTCTATTAAAACCGGATTCACTCAAAACTGATATTAATAACGCTTACAAGGCTATTATGAAAGATGAAGGACCTTTCTATTGAATACCAACACGATGCAATACTCCTTGTAGATCCATATTTTTACCTAATAGCTTTATTGAAAAGTGGGTCTTACTATCCGGCTTGTCCCCTATAAGATTAAATTTTATATGGCGAAAGATTTCATCAAAGATTTCGTCAAACAAACAGCGAGACCTATATTTAAGTTGTAATGATTTTGTCTTTAATTTTTTTTTTATGTTATAGGGGGCATACGAGCAGACGGCTCACCTGATGGTAAGTGATCACCGTCGCCCATGCACACTTGCAACACCAGGAGTATCACAAATGCGATGCCGGCCTTTAAGGAAGGAGTACGCTCTTTTTATGAAGGTTTTTGGGTCGTATCGGTCCGGAAACACTGCTGGCGACAACATATTCCACAGTTTTGTCGTACGTAGTAAAAAATTTCGACAAAAACGCACGGTTGTGGATAGCCACGCAATAAGATGATGGGGATGAAATTTTTGTCGCGATGTACGATGGGGAAATGCAGCAGCTGGAATTAACCAAACAATTCTTCAGAACACTCCCCGTGATAAATGCGATAGAAGATGCAGAGTGAAGCTACATCCCTACGCAAAGCCAAAGGATCAAGCTGATCGGAAAGGTCCTGGTTGTCGACTATTCGAGCCGCTCGGCGCTGGATGCGAGGTGAGGTCCAATACTAGCTGAAGCAGTTAGAAAAGAGGAGATACGACAAATGGTATTTTTTTTGCGGTGAACGCGCATACTTGTGTCTTCGTAGGGTTAAATTGGACTAGATTAAGTCGGCCCCAATTCGTTACTCGGTTTAACAAAGTTTCGACTTCAGACACAAGTTTGTTCCGGCACTCGATGACGTTTTCCCGTGAAATGTTGGCGCGGCCGGTATATAGGGCATCACCCGTGCTGTCGTCTGTATAACAATAAATGCCATCAATTTGAAGCATATCATTGATATGAAGAAGAAACAGCGTAGGCAATGTCACACAGCCTTGTGGAACACCAGCGTTTACGGATTTGGAGTCCGAGCATGCACCGTCGACTGCAACCTTGATGCTCCTGTCCGCAAGAAAGATAGTGATCCAACCGCAAGCTTTTCAGGAAGCCCATAAAAAGGAAGCTTCGAAAGAAGCGCTTTGTGCCAAACCCGATCGAAGGCCTTCGCGATATCCAGACCGACCGCCAATGCTTCCCCCTTGGTCTCGATCGCCTTTGCCCAACGATGAGTCAGGTATACTAGTAGATCACCAGCCGAGCGACTCTGACGGAAACCGTACTGGTGGTCACTGATCAGCTGGTGGTCCTCTAGGTACCGCAGGAGCTGGCAATTTATAATAGACTCCATTATCTTGGAGAACAAGGAGGTGATGGCTATGGGCCTATAATTAGTAGGGAGTGAGCGGTCGCCTTTTTTAGGAATCGGGTGCACTAAAACTGTCTTCCATGAGTTCGGAACGACACCTAAAGAGTAGGAGAGGCGGAAAAGACGCGTTAGTACCGGAGCCAACTCAGGAGCACACGTCTTCAGCACAATTGGTGAGATTCCATCAGGCCCACTCGACTTGTGGATGACAAGGGAAAAGAGTGCTTTACGCACTAAGCTTTGTGTGAACCGGATCTCCGGCATAGAGCTCTCACACCGCGGGATGGTCGGCGGTATGTATCCCCTGTCATTTAAAGTCGAGTTAGACGCAAAGAGTGAGCATAAAAGATCCGCTTTCTCTTTTGCAGTATGGGCCATCGATTCGTCGCCATTGTGCAGGGGTGGAAGGGATGGCTTACAAAAATTTCCTTCAACAGCCTTGGCAAGAGACCAAAACGCGCGTGTTCCAGAGGGAAGTTTTATTAATCTCTCGCCAATTCTGCTAATGTGCTCTGACTTCGCTCTAGAAATTACTCTTTTGCAGGACCTGGAGGCCAAGTTATACTTCTTTTTGAAATCGCTAGTGTTGTTATCCCCGACCGCCGCTGCGTTTGCCCAGGCCTGATAACATATCTGTTTTTGGCGAGATGCCAGTTTACAGTAGTGACCAAACCAAGGCTGGGATTTGCCACCAATGGGAACCACAGAGGAAGGAACAAAAAGTTCCATACCCTGAAGGACAACATCGGTGACAGAATCGGCAGCGACGTTGGGATCATTCTGCGAGAAGCAAACCTGGCCCCAAGGGTAGGATGAAAAGAAAGTGCGCATCCCATCCCAGTCTGCTGACTTATAGTGCCACACACGACGACAGCCAGCAAATTGCGGCCGCGGTGAGTAAGTGAGTGGTACCATACTCCGGATTAGACAATGGTCCGAGGAGTCAAAAGGGGCATCTATGGACACTTTGTAATTATCCGGATGTGAAGTCAGCAGAAGGTCCAACAGTGAACTCTTCGACATCTGGGATTCGCGTAGGCGAGGTGACCAGTTTTGTCAGACCATAGGCCAAGGCGAAGTCATGAGCAGATCTGCCTGCATGATCGGTAGTGGGCGATCCAAGCCATTCGGAGTGGTGGGCATTGAAATCGCCAAGGATCACAATTTCAGATGATAGTATCTGCTGAAGCACGGAGTCTGTAGCCACCTGGACGTGATCAAAGAGTCGGTCAGTTTCGGCATTTCCGCTATGGGACCTGTAGAGGCAGGCGTAGACGCGGGGATGGTCATCGACGTCTACACGCAACCATAAGATGGAGAGGTCCCTACCTTCAAAGTTGCTGAGGCGACGGAAATTGATACCCTCTTTAATGTACACACATACCCAAGCCCGTGGTACAAAGGAATGTTCCAAAGTATACCCAGGGTACTGGAGGTAGGAGGTGTCGGTTGGAGAGGATATCTGCATCTCAGTCAAAAAAAGCAAGACCGGCTGCACTGTCTGAAGGTGGTAGTGAACAGCATTAAGGTTGGAGTGTAAGCCCCTGATATTGCAGAAATCCACGTTAAACATGGCAGGGGGTGACGTATGACGCTTGGTCTGGCCTCGAGCAGTTTCAGTAATGAGCGCGGTTTCGCCCTCCCCAGAATACGAAGGGCAGCCTCGACGTCCATGTCCAGAAGGAGACAGTTCTGGGCATGGACGTCCAGAGGGGGATTCTCCAGCGTGAAAACAGCTGGTACCCCCCTGGGGTATTATCCTATTTAACTACGCCATCATGAGAAAAAGGGGGGGGGGGGCTGGGCCTCCGGTAGCCTCACTCACTCGGCGAAACACAGTACAAAATACTGATTCACGCCGGTATTCTGTGAGGTCGTGGTATTCCTCCGGTCGAGCCGGCCCATTCATGCAGTAGCCTAAGCTACTGCGTGGCTCTCCCACGAAGTTTAACCCCTAGTGTTCTTTCCTCATCATTGAACTAAGAATATTAATAGTCAGATTTCTAAAGACGTACCTACCTCTTCATCTTTATAAAGACCTACGTCAATGGGTAAATATTCCTAATTCTGGTTTTTTAAATTACTTTTTTAAACTCAGAATTTCAAACTTAAATCATAAATTATTGTAGTAGTGGGACTATTTAGTAGATATAACAACATGTCCCTGCGTCAACCTGATAATAATTATAATAATAATACGATACTTTTATAGTTATGTTTCTTTTGTAAAATAAATCCCAAGATTTTCAGATGCTTTGAAATATTGTCTCGTAACGTAAGTTGAGTCAATATTCATCATATTTATTCATCGTGTCTTTATTCTACTACTGTGTAATTAGGGTTGCCACCAAGTATTGTGCGTTATTTCAGGTAATTGTACTCTATACTTTATGCTAACATTAAAGTACGCGAAAATGCTTTATTTAATGTGATTTGATTATTCGCGGGTTAATTTAACATAAATACAAAAAGAGGTTGATAGTAAGAATTTTTGCGTGAAACGGACAGAAAGTATGAATATGTTGCCCTTAGCTAATTCCTGCAACACTTTCGTGGCTATATGCCTTTGTATCATGACCTTTCCCATTGCGGAAGAAAACTACAGTAGCCGCAAACTATTTATAAAAAGTTGCTAGTAGCAACGTAAAATATATTTTTAAGCTTACTGATAATGTGGAATAAAAAGTACTTTATTTTGAACACAATGTACTTTTTTTCTACCTTTAATATCCAATGTACTTTATTTCGACAAAAAAAAGGTGACAAACCCTATGTGTAATCCTCTTTTCGTCATATGTCGTTATACGTGGCAGCTTTTATATACTATTCCTTACAAAGTTAGAACTAAATGGAACGGTTTACCTGACTTAATAGAGCTTCGATTCTCAGGAAAAGCACAATTTCTAAATTTAATAATTAAACTTTTGAAATCTTTAAGCCTTTTCGTGTGGGTAGGACCTCAGAGCCAGTTAAAGTTAAATGTTACTAATATTATAAAGGTGGAAGTTTGTATGTTTGTTACTCAATCATGCAATAACTACTGAACGGATTTGGAAGAGATTTGGTGAGCATATAGTTCATGACCTAGATTGAAACATAGGATACTGTTTATCTCGGAGCAAACTTAGGTTCCTGTGGGATTCTCAAAAAACTAAAGTTAACGCAGACGAAGTCGCGGGCGGCCGCTAGTTTAACTATTAATACTTAGATACTCCTGAAATTTTTTTGTTGTCTGATGATGATATTATTTGTTCAAGAGGCTTAAAATCTGTCAAATAACATGGACATTATTATCAAATAATATAAATAAAAACAAATTAAAGAGCCTACACCTTTTGCAATATTTTTTTTCTCTGTCTTGGTTTAAAACGACGGCACTTAGTATAAAGTCGGTTAACGAGTCTCGCTTACAGTTATTGCCATTGTCCAATGTTGACAATATTTTTACTATCGTCAAATAGTTCAACTCTTGGCTGAAGAATATGGGTGCAACCCATTGTTACCTAAAGGGTTTAAATCTACCTACAGTTAAAGTAAGTTGGTGCAACTCACGCTAAGTAGCTAGTGGAGATGACAGTTAACTGTTACATAGCGGATCTTCCGCTCGAATTGGAGCGCCCGTCTAGGGAAGTGACCTCCACCTTACAGAAGACCACAGTAAAATAACACTACATTTTTTGATGGTGTTGTGTTTCTGTAGGTGAGTAAGGTTCCAGGGCTCCACGGGGTAAGGGAAGGGGTCAGGGTAGGCAACGGTGCGAGTGACACTTTTTGTATGCAAGCGTCGTAAGATATGGTGGCCGCTTAGCATCAGGCGGGCCAAATGCTTGTCTACCACCCTTTTAACATAAAAAATGTATAATTTATGATAGTTACATAAAAAATATAAATAATAAATATATCTAATCCTATTTCCAAATTTCCTGATAGTGTCTATCAGGTTTTCCAAAAAAACTTTTACAGTACCGTAAGTGAGGGTTACTTTAGCTCGGGCGGGTAACTTTGTCCCAAATCAGAAAAAATATTGAACTTGCCGCCCCATCAGTATACTACAGTTGTTTGAAAGGTATTATAGTCATGATCATCTGCGCCAAATCGCATCAAATTCCATCCCGGGGGTCTTTAGTTATTTTAAGTTAAATAGGTACAAGTACCAATACAAACGAAGATTAATGAAACAAGGGAATTAATTTAGTTAGGTAGTTCGACCCTACATAGGGGGCTCAGGTGTTATTGGAGTACTTCACAAGGTGCAAGGGTGCCCCCTTATGTTATTCTGTCGCGCTTGAGTAAATCCAAAAATCCCCGCATGGGTTGGGGTTTTTTTCAATCATTCCGTTCGTTATAGTAAATTGTCTTCTATGTAAAACGGAGCGACCATAAATCACACAAACTTGTCCACGGCTTCGGAGAAAACATGATTTCAGTTCATCCATACTAATTCACAAAACCGATAATCGTATTCCAATGTCCAAAGCGTGTTAGATAAAAAAAAATCAAGGGAGCGCACAATCACAACGAAGTAGGACGAGTCGACTATTTGCAACTGCAAGTCCTTCAACCCCCGTAAACCGCTCAGTGAGGGCAAGCGCAGGATGGTCGGCAGGCTTTGTCGTATATCTGGTTGTACAGTACGATATGGCATATTATTATGGTTACTAATAATATAAAATGAAGGTACTATAAGTTGAACTTATTTAGCTACTTAAATATGCCTATGTGTCATATCTTTTCACTTCCAGGATATTTTTACTGTGTCATAATAAAAAAGGGTACCTAGTTCTTCATAGATCTATCGATTCATACTAATTACATTGTTGGCGGTGCTGGGTGTGTTTTTCCCAATGTCCCGTAGATCCTTAAAGTAGATTTATTTGAATGAATTTATAACAAAAAGTACTATTTATAACAAAAAGAACCGTAAAGCTTTCATAATGGAATTATTGAGCTCACGTGGAGGAAATCACAGTAATATTATAAAGGCGAAAGTTTGTGAGTCTGTGAGTGTGTATGTGTGTTACTCCTTCACGTCTAATCGGCTGCAGCGATTTTACTAAAATTTGGTATCGAGTTAGCTCACACCCTGGATTAACACAAAGGCTACGTTTTACTGCGGGGAAATATCCCTAATAAACCGCGGGTAACACCGCGGGGCACAGCTTAGTATAATAAATGTTTTTTGCGGAAATACAACCTAAATCGTTGTCTGAATTCAATAGTAAATTTTCTCAGGTAACGCTAAATTCACGGTATATTATTTTAATAGGAGCTCAACCGCAAATATTACTCCTTTATCTTTAAATAGAGATATCTTTACTAGTATTTTTTTTTTATTAATAGATAAAAATCTACCAATTTCAAAAAGTCACTCAAGGTATTTGATGTTACTTATATGCAAATAGTCCTCTCTGAGTGAAATATATTTAAAGATAGGAGCGACTTTAGAAATATAGCTGTCCATGTCCAATTTTTTTTCTAGAGTATCTCTTTAGATGGATGGATTTGTTGAATGTCAACCGACCGACTTTAAAAAGGAGGTTCTCAATTTTTTTTATAAGAGAACCTAGCTATATGTAACTCCACCGTGCTCCTGAATGCTCCAATGCATGTAAAGCAGCCGGGATCAACAGCTTAACCTGCCATCCGAAGCATTTAGGAGCCCGAGAGTGGGTGTTGGTCACCCACCCGATAGCCGGACATTGCGATTTTGATCGCAAACAGAACGCCCTATCCTCTTGCGCCTCAAACTCCTCAAAGATGATACTTTTTTATTTAGTTATGCTTTATTTATCCTTTATTTAAATCTAAAGTAAGTTTTAAGTAAAATTAAGTAATGTTTCGAGTCGGTGCATGATCTGAGTTGCTTTCTCCAAGTGAATGTTGTTATTTTTACTTCAATATAAGTAAGTAGTATAGATTAAAATAAATTAAAATCTGGCTTTTAGTTTTGACTTGTTTAATCAGCACTTCTAAATTTTTTAAATAGTATCTATATCTTATTGTTAATCAATAATATTGATGAGATAAAGGTTGACATCAACACATGTATTCAGGTTTTGATGTTTCAATTGAAGTTTTAGTGTATGAAACAAAACAGGGACAAAAAATAGCCCTTGCTGAGTTTCTTGCCTGTTTTTCTCAGTAGGTCTCTCACAGTAGATTTATGAACCGATGGCATAGCCTTTGACTTTCCCAAGAGCTTGTAACAGCCAAGACTCAATAAATAAGTTTGAATTCTGAATGAATTTGTTTTTTTTATTATAAAGTTTCATAAATTTTTATCTTTGCATTTTTATTTCTTTAAAATATTTTACCTAAGTACATACCTACTCACAAAAAAAATATGATTGCTTTCTGTTATTCAGGTTTTCGATTATCCGGATGACTTACTATAATAAATTAGTCTATTTAATCACGCGAATCTCCAATTTCCATTCCTGTTGTTTTGATGACAACACATTGATTAAAGTCGCTCCTGGAAAATAACGCAGTCAGCATTAATAACCTTAAACTTACTCAATTTCACCCAATCATTTATCGGTGGCCAGCATTGAAACAAACATCTCTACACTGTGTACACATACCAGCACAGAGCCGTTACAACGACCAAATAACATTTATTAATCGTTAGTAAATTGACCCAACCTTAATTTAGTGTTATTGTTGTTCGTCTGTACAGATAATGACATCCCCAGGCGCCTGATAAGTTGACAACAAGACGTAAACAACACACGCGGCGCGTGGCGCTCGCATATTTGACACACTTCTGTATCGTTTCCCGTGGATGTAACCTGACCCGTATAATGACATATCATAACCCGTTTCAGCGCAATGAATAAATTAAATGATATCCTAGTTTTCTGTCAATAGTGGACGAATGTGAGCTTGCGAATAAACAACTGTAGGTACCTTAATCACCATAATCTTACACAAATAGCAGACTTTTTGCTTGAACTCTGTTTTGAAGTTTTTTAAGCAAAGTATTTTATTTTATATTGGGCTATTATCCGACTTAGATATACATTCTACTAAGAAAAGAAAGTAAAAAATAGTATCGATCAATCGTTATCAGTTAATATACTCCTGGACACATCTATCAGCCCACCTAGCATTTTAAGTTTTGGCCTTAACGGTTTTGGCGGACCCTAGCTAAAAAAATTTATGCAGTTTAAAGCTGATTTTTACCCATCATTTGCGTGTGTTCTTAAAAATATAATACTATTTCTCAACCTAACTCAATTATATTTTTACTACAGACCGTTGAAACTTATAACATTAAGTGGGCCGATAGATGTGTCCGGGAGTGTATTATAATCGGGTATGTAGTAAATAAAAATAATATAGAAAATAATGTTATCGAATATTAACTTTTTATTATATTTTTATTTAAGCTTTAAACTGCTTCCACTCCCGAGCACCTTGCGCTCGGGCCGCGGGGAAGGGGTAGGATTTTATCTCAAACGGGGCCTTGACGCGCGTAAATGGAGTCCACCAATAGATCCTAGGCATGGTATGGTCGAGCAAATGTGGCTAATATTGTCTGTGAATGGGAAAAAGATTGCAATTGGCACAGCATATAGACCACCGTGGTTAGACTTGGAGATATTTCTGAATGCCATCATTGGGTCGGTTTTGCCCTTGGTGACATAGACCATTGTATACTGATGGGAGATTTTAACGCAGAACAATGCAACAAAAAAAATGTGACACCATTTCTTACTTGGGTCTCAGGCAGCAAGTCACTTCGCCTATGCATTTCACTAACACAAGTGAAACCTTAATCGATCCGGTGTGCTCTGATCTCAGTGCCAAGGAGCTCACTGTTGAGTCGTAAGGCAGTAGCTTGCACGCTCATCCTGTAATTTGGTGTGAATTTCATTTAAATAAGCATAAAATTAAACCTCACGTAGTGCAGTATAGGGCTTTTAAAGACATTATAGCTATTGACGATATTGTTACCATGTACCTTATTTTTTATGAGTCTCCACTATTTCGGCACTGTTACAAGCGCCATGATCACGGAGTAACTCCGTGACCATGAAAGTTTAAAACAATATAATTTTAAAGACATGTTCTTAAGTCAATTTAACCTTGTCGTGGAGGGGTTGAGTTGGAAAGATTTGTCTTCGTTTTCTTGTATGAATAATATGGTTAGGGGTTTAAATGAACATATTTTATCCTTGTTTGATACACACGCGCCTATTAGGCAGTGTGTTATAAGAGAACAGACCCCACCGTGGATAACGGATAAGTCTCATGATGAGAATGCGTGACAATGCTTTGGCAGAGTTTAGGAAAAATAAGACTACACCCAGTAAAGACTACTATAGGCAATTGGAGTCGTTAGTAAAATCGTCGTTATATATAATGGAAAAGTCGATTATTTTTAGTATAATACTAATAATAAATCATATGACCCGAAACTGTTATGGAAAATTAAAAAAAAAACTATAATACCGTCTAATCAAGGTGCAGAGCTTCCTTCGCATCTGAGTGATGTGGATAGCATAAATTATCATTTTACCAATCAGTTCCGGGAGCATCCTGCGCCACTATTCCTCTCTGACCTATTTTGAATTTCATAGGTTATGTGATAAAAAGTTCACCTTGGCGCCGCCCAGTGAACATGAGGTTTTGAGCATAATTCTCAAACTAAAGTCGAACGCTGACGGTTGTAATAATGTGTCCCTGAAAATGTTGACTATGACCCTACCGCACACTTTACATTGTATTCATGGTATTATTAGTAAATCTATAATATCATCGACATTTCCTGAGCTCTGGAAAACTGCTGTAGTACGACCGCTTCCAATGAACAACAATCCAGTTTGCCTGAAAGACCTTCACCCAATAAGCATACTGCCCTGTCTCTCCAAGATTTTGGAAAGAGTTGTTTGTGTCCAACTCACTGAGTTTTTAGAAACTAATTTTTATTAGTTTATGATGATTTTTTTTAATTCTTCCCTCATTGCAGTCAGGCTTTAGAAGGAAACGCAGTACAACCACGGTATTAATTGATGTAACGGACAACATATTGTCTGCCCAGGATGCAGTAATGTGCACACTATTGGTTCTGCTTGATTACTCCCGCGATTTTGATGCTATAAATGTGGATTTACTGTTATCCAAAATGTCCGCCTATGGTTTCGATCGAGGCACACTATTATGGTTTCATAGCTACTTAAGCAATCGGAGCCTGTTAGTACAGATATGTTTAGCGGATGGATCCAAATGTGTTTCTACGCCTATTCCACTTGACCGGGGTGTACCACAGAGCACCATTCTGGGTCCAAACCTATTTATTTTTTATTGCGCGAACATTGTTAAGTGTATACAAAAATGTAAATATCACATGTATGCTGACGACCTGTAAATATACATATCATTCCGGACAAATGATTACATGAATGCTCTTGAAGATCTTAATGACGATCTTCACAGAATTGTTGCCTGGTCTGATAAAAATTGTTTGTTGCTAAATCCTTTAAAAACTAAGTACATACTATTTGGCACAATAAAGCAGCTCAGCAAATTGCCAGAGGATTTGAGCGTTTCCTTGAAGGGGAATAAAATAGAGCAAGTAAGGGTAGCACGTAATCTGGGGCTATATGATCCTCAAACCTTAAGTTTCGACGAAAGCTTAAGGTTTGAGGATCATATAGCGGAATCCGTAAAAAATTGCTTTTATCGCCTTAGGGTTTTATATAAAATAAGAACATTTCTGTCTGAGGAGTTGCGCGTGCAGCTGACCGAGGCGCTGGTTCTATCAAAACTCAATTACGCTGATGCTGCGTATGGCCCACGATTGCTGGGCAGAACTCAGCGGCTCATTTAGCGAGTTCAAAATGCATGTGCGCGGTTTTGCTTCTCTTGTACCGGCTAGAGAACATCACTCCATTCCTTAATAACCACCTCATCTTGAAGATGAAGTCGAGGCGGAAACTACACCTTGCTTGCCTGCTTTTTGGAGTGATTAAGTCACAGGAACTACTGTACCTGTACGAGAAGCTTGGCTGGATTGGAGCTCACAGAGATCGTGAAAGGCGAGTATGCTCACAGCAAATGGCTACCCCTGTGCATAGATCTGCAACTTTTGGGGGTGCTTTCCGTTGTGCAGCCTTCAAAATATGGAACAATATCCCACCACTATTGAGGCAGATCAATTCGAATTACACCTTTAAACATCGAATAAAGCAATATCTTCTTGATCAGCTGCGCAGCTGGAAATGGGCATATATCGCGGTGATTCCTTATTTATATAGATATATATATCTGTGTGTGTGTATGTGTATATATTCCTTCTGTGAGTTTTTTTGTTTTTTTTTTATAGATAGATCCGACAAATGACTCCACCCCACCTGATGTTAAGTGAAGGTGAAGTCCAGACGCAAAGATAGATGATACAGCAGTTCTAACTGCCACACCAGCCATCCTCACCCTGCCGGCCTGCAAGTTGCTTCTTCACGCCTCTTTTAAAGGATCCCAGGTTGTAAGAGGGAGGGAACACGTGAGCGGGCAGAGCATTCCATTTACGGATAGTACGACAAAGAAATGAGTCACCAAATTTCTTTGTACGCGTTGGAATTGTAGCCACAGTTAGACGGTGACAACGTAAGCCAGCGCGCGTGGTCCTCTGAAGGAAAGGGGAAGGTGGAATAAGAGAGAATAACTCCTCAGAACACTCAGAACAACACGCTTAGTGACGCCACGTCACGGCGTAATTGAAGATGCTCGAGGTGTTTAGTCACCTCCTCATCGCCTATGATGCGGATTGCGCGCCGCTGTAACCTATCCAAAGTGCGAGCAATATTCCACGCAAGACCGCACCTGCGTCTTATACAACAAGCACAGTTGCTCGGGCGTGAAAAAACGCCGCACCTTGTTCAGGACTCCGAGTTTGCGTGAGGCTGTTTTTATCACACTTTCGATGTAATTCTTTGGATTTAAGTCACAGCGAATCTCCATACCGAGCATGGTGATACTGCTCTCTAGCTCCAGTGTTGTGCCCTGAAGAGAAGGACATAAAAGGAATGGCGACGTTTTTGCCGTGAAAGCACAGACCTGGGTTTTCTTAGCATTGAACTCAACCAAGTTCTTGGTACCTCATACAGAAATGTGGTCCAAAGCTTGATTGAGCTCAATGACAAGATTCTCCCGTTTCTCCTTGGTTACCTCGCATGCACTGTACTATCGTCTGCATAGCAATGAATATTCCCAAGAGGAATTAAGTCATTGATATGCAGCAGAAAGAGAGTGGGGGATAGGACGGAGCCCTGGGGAACGCCGGCATTCACTGACATGAACCGCGAACTGCTACCATCCGTAAGGACACGAATTCTACGCTCATGCAGGAAGTCAGCTACCCAAAAACAGAACTGGGCCGGAAGACCGTATGCCGGAAGCTTGGAGAGAAGACTTTTGTGCCAGACCCTGTCGAATGCCTTGGCAATGTCAAGGCTAATAGCCAACGACTCGCCTCGCTTGTCGATAGCCTCACCCCAGATATGAGTCAAGTACGCTAGAAGATCACCCGTCGATTGTTTCGGTCTAAAACCATATTGACGATCATTGATCAGGGAGTGATCCTCTAGGTAGCGGGTTAGATGGTTGTTAAGGACCTTTTCTAGGACTTTACATAATACTGAGGTGACTGCTATTGGCCGAGTTTACATATTGTGTTATTTGATTGCTATATATATATATATATATTCATATATACATATATATATATATATATATATTGTTCCTAATGCGTGTCTGTCAATATGAAATGTATTAATACGTATCTATGTATTTCTGTTTTTTTATATTCTTATATTTCTTTTTTTGCGATAGCCAATTGTCGATGGAACCAATAGGTGTCAATTGAAAACCAGCGTCAGGTCCCATAACCCTGGCAACATGCTGAATTGACAAGCTGTTTTGGCGCATCCGCGAGATAGCAACAGATTAAATCACCTGTGGTAACGAACGGTATGAAAAATTGTGTGTGTTACTTTTTTCCTGTGTTGTTATCCTATTGTTTATGATGATTTTTCTTTTTTTTCTGTATTTTTTGTTGATCAAAATCTTGTATCTGTCTCGTTGTTTATGTCAAAATAAATGTATTTTCTTTCTTTCTTTGTGTTTAGTACCTACAGCGCTGATTTATACGAGTCCGTTATGTAATCTGACAAAAAAATTCTAGCAAAATTAACAAAAAAATTCAGATTGTACGAAACCAAGCCCCCGCGAGGAGAAAATGTCCAAACGAAATGATTTTTCCGCTAAAATTGTAAAATTCTATTAATGGAGACAATAAGATTCAGATTGAAGTAAGAACAAAATATTGTGCGTTTACATTATAATAAACTTCGTTATTTTTTATTTTGTAAATTATATATTATTTAAGTAGTTAAAGTGATTTGGATATAGTAGTTTTTAAGTTTTCGTTATTTAAACTGTTTCAAAGTTTAAAGTAAATAGAATTATAAAAGTCTATACAAAATTATTTTATGAAAAGTCATATCCAGTTCAGGGTAAGAATACGTAGTCGCCAACCACAATTCTAACGAAACAATCATAGAGAAACATTAGTGTTAACAATAACATTCTATAAATAAAACAATAATTACAATAAAATACATATAGATTCTACTATATGTACCCATTACGATAAAAAAGTTTGACATGCGTTCAACACGACTTTAAGAAAAAATGCAAACAAGGTTTAAAACCGCGCCTAAGTTTTTGGAAACAAGACCGTACTGTTTTATATATAAACAATATATAACTGTACAACGCTGAATAAAGAAAAACGAAAATATACCTGGGATAGAACCTGGCTACTCGGTAGCTGGCTACATGTGCGACTATCAATCAAATTAATCCGCTAATTTGTCTCCGGATAGTTGGTATCCAAGAATGGTTAATCCGTCAGATAACTCAGGCTCATCAACGTTCACACTCGTAGTTAATCTTTCGAGACGACACGTGAAGCACTGTCATTTGTTTTTCTTATAAGTAAATCACATGTCTTAAAGAATCTGTTAAGTTAATAATCGGATACTTACTTATTCTTAATCGTGGTTATGGACTTTACCGACGAAATAATTGAGACTTGAAATTTCGGTTGTTAGTTAACCACAGAGGTCTTCATACGTAAACCAAAAAAATATTTTATGTAAAAAGATTTTGAGCTAACAGGGGGTTAATATTGGCTCTAAATGCTTCATGTAATATAACACACGGCCCCTGCATCGTCTATTTCTTTTTTTTGGCTTGAAAATCTGCCGATAGATATTTGATTAGATGAGTCTGTGATCAGAACGCTTCTACAGCTTAACTCGAAAGACATAATAAAATTTTATAAAAAACAACAAAAATTCTGACGTCGAGGAAAAAGTAAATTCAAATTTATGTAGGTCTATTATCAAACCGAAAATACAAATGTAATTATATAACCTTTTCTCTTCATCAAATAAACAAGACTGATTTTGACCTTGACTTATTATTGACCGATACAAATTGATGAAAATAAGTATGAAATACTATTTTTCCTGCCGAATTTCTAGTCGCTGTTATATTGTTGCAAAGGTAATTGAATTTCTCATTGATACAATAGACTATCAAAACAACAATGGCCACAGCATTTATTTCTAGAGTTGCGAAGAAATTTTTATCTAAATTCTTTTAAAATTGAACTCATTTTTCTCGCGAACGCCTTGCTAGGAGAATTTTCGCTTGGCGTGTCACATTTTCATTGCCCTTAATGCTTTCATCTATTAGGCACCTATAATAAATAAACCACTTTGTGAAACAAGTATTTACGAGTTTCAAGACAGCAATTCAAGCGTAATTGGAAAATGCTACGTACAAAATTATCTTTATATAAAGAAGAATGATCATGTTTGTTTAATGCTAAATTGTAAGACGTTAAACACAACACATATTTTAAACTTCTCCTAAGTAACTTTAATGTTTTTTTCAATTTCTTACTACCTACGTGAAACCACATAATAGGCTTGTTAACTTTTACACTTTAAGTAGCACTTATTTGACATATTATTATGCATCCATATCCACATCCGAAACATATTTTTTAATATTACGTTTTAGGGGTCGACGTTTTTAGAATAACGATGCGCGATAACGATGCCAGGTTTGGATGCGCGCATCTGATGCGAATGGATGCCGTTATTGGATGCCGTAGCCATCTAGTTTTTGTCAACGTTACTATAGCAACAGTATCACAAACTTATCTGTGCCCATGGAGTGTCGCTTGCAGTGAACAAATATGTCATAAAAATGTCAAAATGCTATAGATAAATTATAGTTCAATTTTTTGTCACCGGGCACTGAACTGCGTTCAAAACCTATTCTGTGATTGCAAATTATTATGTTATAATTTTGCCAGTAGTCAATATTTTCAGTTACCATACCGAAAAGTAAATAAATGGTTTTCGATTACATTTTCAAGTCATGATTCATGGAATCGAAGAGACACACCCACAAAAAGCACGCATCTGTCGTAATTCATATCGCATCGTATCCTGTGATACTACGATACTGAAATTCACTTGACATCGATGCGATGCCGGCATCGATGCAGGATACCGATGCGCATCGATTTCAGATATATCTAAAAACGCCCATCTCTTATACGTTTTCCGTTTAGATTTATTTTCGAGATCTCTTGGTCAACTATAAACTGTTCTGAATTATTAAGATAAGAATGAAATTAAATATAAATCTTGTATTTTAGCAGAAGATACTAAAAATAGATAAAAATTATCTAATGAACGAGTAAATTATATTTAATTTAATTAAAAAAATGGCATCTCATTAATTGTCCACTTTCGCTTTTTAAAAGTGAGTATATACAGCCACATATGAAAATATTTAGCCACGTTATTTAACATTCAATCACTCTTATTTAGCAGAATAAATTACACAATATTTAGTACATAGTATTCTCCATACATATTTCTTCGACATAACATGTAGGTGCACCATCGAGTATTATTTCCCGTAGGTAGTAGAAATTATTCGCAGAATATTGTTACTTACTTAATTGTAATTATTTTTTATAGTTAATAGTAAGAAAAGTAAAAGTTTAAAGAGTAACATACATAAAACAAATCATGCACAAACTAGTGTCTTTTGTATTTTCCCATAGTAAAATATTAAACATGCGTGCAATACTCTAGCTAGTCAATCATACTACTATAATATATATATATATATATATATAATCTATATGAAACAAAGTTTTCAGCTTTGTTTTTCTGTATGATCGGAATGATTTTAGAAACTATTGAACATATTTTCATGCGGCTTTCACCACAAATTTGATAAGTTTTCACGGAAAGATCTTATCTACACTGATATAAAAAAAACTGAATCTGAATAGTTTGTTCGGTTGAACACCTTTACTTAAAAAAATGTCTTACGTTTATAAATGTAGTTTTAAAAAATTAGTGCGTTTTTCTTACGTTTAAACTTTTTTGATGGTAAAGAAAATATTGAACCGTGGAAAATTTTCTCAGAAAATTTAATAACTAATTAAATTAATATCTCGATAAATAATAAAAATATTAATAGACAATCGAGAATCTTGACAACGCATTTGCATTTTCTGGAATAATTTTCCATACTAATGTATTTTTCATATCATCGGAAAGTAGAGGTTTTAACGAACAAAAGCTCACCAACAGTTTTTACAAAGTAACTTCCTTTTCATATGGGCTTCATTCTGTTCTGAATTTTTTTGGTCTCAAAAATTATCGGCCCTGGCCTACCAGGCAATATTTTGGACGGTAAGTTGACAACCTTACAACCTAAAAATCCAGCTACAAAATGATTAAATGAAAACAGGATAAAACTTTAAATGCCTGTTTATGTGTTAACAAAATCGGATAGGCAAAGAAACTAATTATTTCCTGGCCAACATTTTACTTAAAGTACTCCCTTTGTCTAGAATAAACAAGGAAAGGCAAGTAGCAAGTTAAACAAAAATGTTCAATTGAGATTTATTTTCTAGTCATCGATCCCTTTGTTGGGTAGACTAATTTAATCCCTCTCTGTTTGTCACATTATGAGGGTTCCTCTTAATTTAATCAAGAGTTAACGGAGTTCAAAATTAACTGTATGAAAAGGGTCACCGGTAAAAAATTTGGTAAATGTCATGTTTAGCAGTAAATTTGCAAGCAAATTGGCGATGTAAAGAGAAATGAGCAAGCAAATGCTATAAAGAAGATGTTCGTATTTATTCAGCATATCATTTCAAAAATACAATTCTCAAAAGGTAACTGTTTTTTTATAGGTAATAATTTTAATGGTAGTAAACCAGCATATAAATATTGTGTTTTTCTTTTGTTCCCCGTCCAGCATAAGAGATTATAATTATAACAGGAAAATATACTTAAATTCGATCAATTCAACAAATTATTCCATAACAATTCATCAACTCATAGAAAATAGATAGGTACAATAACCTACATATACGTACACAAAGAATACCTCTCCAATTCCGATTGAAGCTGAATTCTAAGACTTTGATCCCTAAACCGCCCCGTAAAGCTCTCACTGAAACTGGGAACTTAAAACGGAAAATAATAAGATTTACACTGTGATCAGTGACATGAATCGAAAGAAATACGCAGAAATTTGGTTCAAAAATTATAACAATGATTCTTTAAATGTATATTGTATTCCCCTATTGTTTTAGACCGCAGTATCGTATTTCACTAGTGAACAAGGTAAATTCTAAACATTTTATAGAAAGTTCTTTACGAAATTACGTACTGGGCTTACCAAGCTGTTAGTCGAAATAATAATTTCCTTTGCAGATAATCCCTTCGCAAAGTATGATATTAATAATATTTCATACATTACCTTGATGTTTTAGGCATTCTATACGATACATTGCCAAGGTATTGTACAGAATACCGAATTATACAGATTACCGGTAACGGATAATAATGTGACTGTTTTGATTATAATGTGATGAATTATTAATGTGACTGTTTAGAAAGCTACAATATAAGAAAAGAAAAGCTTACCTTTGCGCCATTCATTTTCAACTGATTTATTCTAAATAAAAATCTAATAATTTCATTTTTTAAATAGAGATTAAAATATTTTACAGTTATTTGTTAAGGTCCCAAATCGAGTCATTTAAACCCAGATCAGCCGAGTACCATAGAAATGTCGGTGTCCTGTATCATAGTAGACCCTCTTATTAAGCTAATAGCTAATTTACTTGGTACGCTACATCGGTGGGTGATACTGTTGTCACGTTTGCTTGGTAAGCCGGAATACTTTAAATGTAATTAAAATTCACCCCAGGTGTGGAGTCACATAATACGCCGCTCATTATTAACGTGGGTTACATGAAATCTACTTTGTATTGCAGAACTTTTGATGTCACAATAATATTATTCATATCAGTGGATGGCAAACACTTCATTCCACAGATAATCATTGTGCATTCACTCATTTAGCATTCATTTAAACACATAATTTTGTTAGCCAAAATTACATTAAGGAAAACATTTATAATTATAATAAAAAAAACGACGGGGAGCTCTCTGGGAGTGCCGGCAGAAGTGAAAACTTGAATATTAACGTTGTGCATTTTTGATATTTTGGAATGGTTAAGGAATAAATTTGCACGAATTGCTTTAATTTATCAATATAAAAGTATTATCATTTATGTGGTAGAATATAATATTTATTAATTGCGCTATCGTACACAATGACATGACAATTTATATTACATTAAAAAGTTTCTCTCTGAAAAATCAAGTTACATGAATCACATTTAAGCGCACCTAGCGACATCTATTGTAAAATAAATGCATTTTCTTCGCAATAAAGCTGCCACCTGCACGTCCTAGATAGAGACTTATTATTATAATACGATAAAATAAATTTCGATTAGGTCACGTGTCCGGACGCGATCAGGCCACGTGTCTTGAAGCGAGTCTAACGTTTTTTATTCATTAAAAAAAAGTGTACCTCGCTGCTAAAGAAGTTTTCACTTCAAAAATTAAAAAGTTCACAGTCAGAATCAGAATTGTTTTTTGACATACAGTACTTACATTTTCCTTATTTTATTTATCTATTATAAGGTAGCTGAATTTAGGTCGCAACACTAATCTAACCTCACCCACCATCATAAATAAACGTTATGCTTAGCGAAATTATGCAAAACTAGCTGTGCCCCGCGGTGTTACCACGCTTTATTAGGGATATTTTCCAGCAGTAAAACGAAGCCTATATGTTAATCCAGGGTGTCAGCTAACTCCATACGAAATTTTGTCAAATTCGCTCCAGACGTTTTGACGTGAAAAAGTAACAAACATACACACACACAAAGTTTTGCCTTTATAATATTAATGTGATTATTTTTTGCCTGCCATGCCTATTAAATTCTGCGATGTTAAAATAATGCCATTGTGAATTCGGACGTATAATCAATTCGGCCAAAAAATTGATTATACGTCCGAAAAGAAATTACCTACATTTAAAATAATATGCCTTACAAATATTCGTTTAGAGAAAATTATATTAAGTGTATTATGCCAAATGAATTTCGGAGCAACAAGATTCTGCCAGATAGAGGGAACCCGAAATATTATACTTTATACCATAACATCGCTCGTTCTCAGATAGGTACAAAATATATTCTAGTATGATAAAACTGAGAAAGTTGGTAATGCTGCTGTTGTTTACGAAACTTAACAGTACTTAAAGAACCGACCAAGTGCGAGTCGCACTCGAAGGGTTCCGTTCAGGCAGATTATTACAAATTATCCAATAATTACATTCATAAACTTTTTTTCAACTTACCATCGTTTAAGAAAACTTAACACTTTATGGTAACTTTGCAAACTTGAAATCCGGGCTAAAAACCCGTATAAAAATGTACTTTCTTAGTATGGGAATGGGAACTTCCTTTAATTAATATTTTTATTTTCGTTAATTTCATTGTAGGAGGAATTGAAATATAAACATTACCGGATTACGGGCATCAGGGAGCCTTCCGCGAGTCCACCAGTGAACGTCCAAGTCGAACAGACACATCCGCCTCCCCCCGAAATTATCCTCATTATGCTTCGGGGCATCCCCAACACATCCTCAGTGTTGGGGATGCCCCGAAGCATAATGAGTATCCCCAGCTATGAAAAAAGACCTGTGAAAGGCAAGATCTGAACCTCCCAAGTCCAGACCCCACAGGACACTGCCGGGGAGAGCCTGAAGATGCCTCATGCTCTCATCTAACCCCCTTGGGTTCCCCCATCTCCTTGCCCTCACCGTCCTACGTCGGAGAGAGTCCACGTGGGCTTGCTCCCCGCGAACTCTCTCTGCAGCCTTCCTCTGTGAGATGATATCCTCGCTTAAGGAGGTCACACTGGCACTGTTGCCTACCTTGACCTAATCCCCTACCCCGTAGAGCCCTGGAACCTTACTCACTGACAAAAACACAACACTACCAGAAGGTAGTGTTCTTTTAATATGATATTCTGTAAGGTGAAGGCTGCTTCCCCAGATGGGCGCTCTAATGAGCGGAATATCCGCTATGCTCTACCTCTCTTAAAAAAATCGTTGTCAGGTTTTCAGTATGATACCCTAAAAATATATATCATCATAATCATCAGCCTATTAATGTCCCCACTGCTGGAGCACTGGCCTTTCCTATGAATAGAATAGGGAGATTGGGCTATACGGCAGGAGGAAATATATATATTGTGACAAAGTAAAGGACTTTAAGCAACAATATTTTTGAACGAAAGGCGTTGTGATGAATAACAGAGAAACGAAAATATATAACAATAGGTAAGTACTTACAATATTACGTATAATAAGAGGCTTTTCTCACTAACGTATTGTCGAGTTGCCGGCACACTTACTTAATACGTTTCATAATGGTTTCCCCCCTGGACTATAATATACCTGGACGGAAGTAAATACAGAATAGGCGAGAATTTAAAAATCGAGGAAAACCTTTTTGCCGTATAGCGTTGAATCTTTACAAAGGGCTTTGCCTGTAATCTCGACCTAACCCCTATATTATTATTGGGTCATGATTATATGATGGCCCGATAAACCCACACCAAAAATTTCCACTTTTAAGCTGTATATTTGTATTTAATCTGCGAAAAAGGTCTTCGTTTTACTGTTCTTAGGAAGGTTAAAAAGACAAGGAACTTTGATAAATACAGAAGTTTTCTTTTTTAATAATAAATATTATTAAGTAAAACCAATATGTCGGCAACAATTTCTTCCATTTCATAAAATTAATAGTTACTGGATAATATGGATAATGGATTGCTTTTCCATCATCTGCTCCTTCATAGTCAATAAAGTTTTTCGCATTCCATGTTTTTGTTGAGATCCAAATAAAATATCATACGCCGAAATCAGGCTAGCGTGAGTTTATTCGGACGCACTGAGAGTTTCATGTAAATGTGTATGAGGGACACTTATCTAGTTACACCGTGTTTTGTTCATATCACTTAAATACCGTTTTTCAATCAATGAACAAACACAGAACAGTGTAACTAATGCAATTTTAGTCTTCGTTAATTAAAAAGGGGTTTTTAGTTTGTTTTAAAGTTTACAAACTCTTCGGATAGTATTTTAAAAACATTTAAATTTTTAATTTCAGTCCCGTTCTTGGATTTGGGACCGGCCTAAGTTTGAATATCGGACAGAATATAATGGAATACAATAGTCTTTATTTTGCTTACAGCATAAAGACATTATCAGAAGACCTAATAGCACTATATATAATATGTCAGTAAAGACAACTGCTCAGTTTACTCACCAACTGTTCCAAACCAGAAGCGAACAGACATATCCGATTTTGCGCCTATCAATCGAATTTCTGTTACTCACCATTATTTCAGGTATTGTTTTCAAAAATACTTTTCAATAAGGGATTTTTTTTAATATATTGCAGAAAAAAAAAGGGTAAGATTTCAATATGATTTCAAATGTTATTTTTGTGATGCTATGTCACGTAGTACTCGTAAAATAGTCCGATGACGTAGTTTTATTACGTGTCGTCTTGTCTCCATTTTGTTTTATTCTTGATATTTTTTTTCTCTCTCTTCTTTTGTGTGTATCTAAAGGCAAAGAGCTGAACCTTATAGTTTAAGTTTTTTGTTTTTGTGATTGACTTCACATCCTTGGGCACAGGATGATTGTTTTTTCTTTTTGTTTAGTGTTAATTTGTATGTTAGGTGATTGTCTTGTGTCTCCGTCCGTTGATGTCCAAATTAGGTCCCTCCAGAATATCAGCGTTGTAGCGGCAATCCATTTTTGCCGTTGCAACATTATGCTGAGGTGGGGCCTAGTTGACGATGTACCCTTTGTTTTATGTTTGTTGTGTATTTATTGTAATTGTTAATGTATGTCGACAATAAATGTTTTTCTTTCTTTCTTTCAATAAATCATGTAATAACAATCTCTCTCGGATTCTCAATTAAATTTTCCTTGTGCGACGCTGACATCAATGTTCTTATAGAAAAACATTAAAACGAAATGAGCAAGGAGGTTTATATTCAGAAATGTCATTAATTCGAAAAGATTTGTATTTATGACGTTTCACTACGCTACATTAATCTAGAGATTTCGACCTATTATTGTAATGCAAATTATCTAACCACATTTCGGTGAAATAGTTCTTAATCACTTAAATACCAATCCGAACAAATGTCGTACAACGTTTTTCAACACATTTGCGAGAAAACAGTACCTATACCTAATTTAAGTAATGAAGCATCCTTTCTCTAATAAGAAAATGGCGCGCATTTCCAAATGGCATCACGTTCGGATGGTGAAAATTAAAAACACATCTCTCTCCTTTTTTGTATTAAAGTGAGACAAAAGTATAGATTAAAAGCGCTTCCAAGGAGGTGTGACCGAAATTTAAAAAAAACCGTACATAATACGAACGGCGCCATGTATGGGAGCGTGCGGTAAAATGTATTACTAAAACAGTAATTATATCTACCAATCCCCTATTATCCCATCCCATCCCATCAATTCCTACTATCACCTACTAATCCCTTATTATCACCCACCAATCCCCTTATCACCCTCTAATACCCTTTATATCCTCTAATCTTTTCACCCTCCAGTCTCTTTTATCCTTCCAATCCCTTTTATCCCTCCAATCCCCTTTTCCCACTTCAATCCCATTTTCACCCTCCAATCCCCTTTGCACCAACCAATCCCCACTATCACCCACCAATCCCCTTTTCACCGACCAATCCCCATTATCACCCATCGATCCCCTATTATCACTCATCAATCCCCACTATCACCCAACAATCCCTTACTATCACCCATTAATACCCCATTATCACCCATTAATCCCTGATTAATGGCTGGGTAGTGGTAGGTAGAGACTATCACCCTCCAATCCCTTATTATCACCCACCAATCCCCTTAACCCCCACAAATCCCTTTTCATCCTCGAAACCCTTTTCACGTCCCAATCCTTTATCACCCTCCAATCCCCATTTCACCCTCTAATCCCTTTTTACCCTCCAATGCCCTTTTCACCTACCAATCACCTGTGCTCTTTTAGTTTAACAACTTTTTGATGTAGATACTCCTCCTCTCTCACTCTAACCCGCAGCGTCGCTTAGATTAGTGAGATTCAACCGAAATTAAAAAAAACCCGTAATGAATACGCACGGCGCCATGTGTGTACGGTAAAATGTTTTACCGCACTCTCCGTTGGATGGCTCGTAATTTTGAAGTTTCGAACAATGTATACAACCTTTGTAAATGCTTTTTTTGACTAATGGTGTTTAAAATAACTATTATGGTATTAGTGCCGTAAGTTATAATTACCACACGCTCTTTTTTGGCGCCGTGCGTATCTTTTCGGTTTTTTAAAATTTCGTTCGAACCTCCTTGGAACGCTTTTAATCTATACCTTGTCTCACTTTAATACTACAAAAAACGAAAGACGAAAGATGTAGTTCTAATTTTAACCACGACTTTTTGGCGGGATTGAGAAGCGTCACTTTAGCACTTTTGTTTTTCTTGTTAAAAATTGTGTTGTGGCGGATGTTAGTGTCTAATAATGGTGGATTATTAACCACTAAGTGTTCGGGAACATGCACAAGTGTTGGCAAGTGAAACAAAATAGCGGAAAGTGTCTTTCGACGTTCCCTCAAGAAGTCTACTGGGAGGTTCCAGTAAATCCCCACACATTTACTGTAACATAGGTAAAGGGGATTGACTTGATTGCCACTTACTTTGACTTGATTTATTGCTTTGACCACGAGTGCTATAGAATTTGTAAACATTTTAACACTTGACATTGGCTAAATGCACAAGCCGTGCGAAGCCATTTAGAAAAAAAAATATTCACCACCCGCAAATGGCGGCATTTGGAAATGCGCGCCATTTTCTTATTAAAAAAAGTTTGCTTCATTAATTAAATTATTTTATCTACTCTGATACTATAATACAAAGATTCTAAAACTGAAAACAAAATGCATAGGACAAACATTACGTACAGGCCAAAAATAATAAAAAAAATTACGATACAGGTCTTGTATGGACACCTGTAACATAATATAACTTTTTAATCATAACCTATACAAGCTCCAGCTGGACCAAGGAGGTTGAACCTCTACTTTAAAAAGGTTTCAATGAACGAATCCGCGACGACGCAACACGCATGCGCAATCGATGTTTGCACCTAGGCGCCAACATTTGACATTTAAAAAAATCTTTTTATTATTTAAACAAAGTTTGGTTTTGTTTGTAAAATACATAAGTTTTTGTGTAAAAACATGTCTGAAAGCGGGGATAGTGGTGATTGTACACCACCAAACATTCTGGAAGCTGCGTCAAACATGACCATGAACCTGTTGCCGGCGAAATCTAGGAGCAACTTATAATAAATGTTACCACGAATTCATGGAATGGAAAATGAATAAAAATGCTACATCATTTTCTGAAAATTTCAAGAGTTATCTGAAAAATATAAAGTGTCAAGTATGTGGGTTAAATACTCAACTATATTGCCGGAAAAAGCACGACGCAGAGAGTTGGCATTAACAAATTTGGAGCTTTAGGCAAAGTTATTGGCAGCAATCTTCAACTTACCGACCCCGAATTGTACACAGGTCACTGCTTTCGCCGAACATCTGCGACCTTGCTAGTTGACGCTGGTGGAGATATAACGGCACTAAAGCGACACGGTGGCTGGAAGTCAACGACAGTTGCAGAAGGCTATATAGATGATTCAATGACTAACAAGATCGCTGTATCCAATTCAATACTTACTACTAACAGTATTGAAAATAACAGAAATGAGGTCAACATTAACATACTTTCTCTGAGTACCTCCAATAACGCTTCTTGTCAAATTCAGTTTCATAATTGTAATATTCAGAACATCAATAATTATTACAAGTAAAAATAAATTTGTTGTTATATTCAGCGTTTTATTTGCAATATTGTTTTACATATTATAGTATGAGAGTAGATAAAGTAGTGTATGACACTGTACATAACTTGGTCTTATAACACTCGTGTGATACTATAAAAAAACGCACTCATTTTATAAGAACCCTTATTATACAACAGTATCATAAACTACTATAAGTACATGTTTTCTCGCAAATATGTTGAAAAACATTGTATGACATTCGTGGGGAATTAGAATTTACAAACTCGTGACTATGGTAAGCCCACGACTAATATCGTTGGCTTACATTCGTCTACTCGTTTTGAAATAACCAACTTTCCGCACTAATATCATAAACAACTATTTTTATAGTTCTTTCTTACGTGGTAATAAGTTGCATGTAAAACCTTGTTCATGCAACTTTTGATTTCATTGAATTTGAATTGAATTGATTTTATATATTAAAATGTCATTTTGATCGTATGATTAGTTTTCAAACAAAGTTATTATTTTGCTTTAGAATTTCATTTTATTTTGATAATTCGAAATTTTGTCTTCATTAGTATCCCATCCTAGGCTGGGAGTGATAGAAAAAATTAAAATGTGCCAGCTGTCAACTTTCCCGTGTAAATAATAATATAGTTACCTATCTACATAATATTCAAAGACTGAAGATATAGGTGATGTACTGTACTATGCTGAAACACAAGTGCAGAAGGAGGAAGCAAGCAAAATCAATGCTGTTTCAAAAACACAATAAATGAAGTCTACTTATTCAAAAAAATATTAAATTAATCCTTTACTTGTTATACACAAACAATCATCCATGTTCCTCTACGCATACAATCTAGTAAAATACCTAGAAGTTTCTGTGGAAATATGTAATAATATGAAAGTTACTGTTATCATACCCAATACATATAATTGCTTTCTCTCGCTACAAGTTCTCTCGCTAAAATAGCATTTTTCCTAAAAGCCTATTATTATTTTCGCCCGGCCGGCGTAATAACTACTTAAATAGGAATTTCTTGTGTCGCTGAGGCGGTCTACAAAAACATTTGAGCCACCACATCGCTCTTTGATAAACACAAACTGACGGGGATTTTCGCAGATTCCCCGAATAGCACTTGCTAATAAAAGATTTATAAATTTCATATGACTGTCATTCAGTCTTCTGGTGTTTGCTTATTATGGAAATATAATGGAAGTAAGACAAATTTTATAATTTGCTTTATGTTTTGCATTGCATGTGTTTGCAAATCGGCATTACAATTGTTAAGGACGTACCATTATTTCAAAGTTTAAAGTAATAAAACTTAGTTACATTTACAATAATACTAATCTATTACTTTTTCTACAGCAACGGATAGGTAAGTACTTCTTACGCAGTTTTTAGCTCCAACTAATCTAAACTGGGCTAGCTTAAAGTCAGACGTTTTAGTGTTCTATCTTTGCTATAAAGATGTAACAACAACAACTTTTAGTATACAAACTTAAAATTTAAATGACCCTGAGTCCATCCGTTGCGTTAGTTAAACAGAATGACATCTGAAAGAAATAACTAAATACATACTTCATTGCTCTTCTCATTATTACACAAAATAGAAAATACTTAAAAAAATAACGGGGCCTAGAGAACAAATGTATGCGACCCCTGGTCGCGTCGGCGTGTTGCTCTATGATGTGACTCAACTGTACACTTAAACATTAGAAGACATCGGTGGTTAGATTGTTGTAAAGTATAAATTTCCACTATCAAAAAAGTTACACGGTCTTTCAAAAAGAAATTAAAAAGAAAATTCCATAAAAAACATGCCTATACATGGTGTTAAACAACGTGTTGGCATTAGTTGGGCTTGAAATATCATCATTATAATAACGTGAAGTACAAAATTTTGTACCCCTTTTCAAGCCACATTTTGCGTATGAAGAAGAGTGATATTTAGCCTTATTTAAGTTTATATGAAAAAGCAGTGGAGAAAGCTTCTCGAAAGAAATCTTTATTTTTTGTTTTTGAAAATGCTTTTTTGATGATTTAAAGTGGTAACTGCCACTTCAAATCATCAAAAAGGCATTTGCCACTTGCAGCACCAAGAGTAGGTACCACTTATGCGTGGTCGGCTCTAGAGGAAAAGGTTTAACCGTCTTTTGAAGACCGACATATCATAGCTAATAGGAAAAACCGTTGAGGAAAATTCGTTCCAGATCTTTCTGGTACGCAAGAAAAACGAACGCGTGTACGAATGTATGGTACTAGAATGCTAAGCGTCCAGATGGTGGATGTGAAACTTCTCTCTGCAACGTGTGGTGCGGTGGAAGAACTTGGCCGCTAGCTCACAACATTGGACATGAGATTTCACTACGTACAATAAAATAGACATTACACCTGCCTACACCATGCGTTAGACCTTTCTAAAGGAGCTCACACTCAATACTTCTAATATTGTTATTACTTTTTGACATAAAGATTAAAAAGCAAAATTAATCGTGTACTTAAAGACGTATTTTGGTTAATAGTAGACTGTAAAAAATATGCAATATTTTTAAGGCGGAGAAGAGTAGTGGTTCCTGGATTCTCAAATTGTGTCTATGTGTAAGTATAAAATATTTGCCTTTGATTTAATAAACTATCTGTGCATTAAAATATTTAGCACAAATATCAACATCATAATATTATAATTGTATAATATATTAACTTATGTTTCGCTGTTTCAACAGGAGGTACTTATCTAAAGTTGTGTTGTTATGAGCAATGAATTTGTTTCCTCTATCATAATGTAAAATAAAAAAAATCCTTTTCAATATTTAAGTTATTATGTTTCATTACCTGTAAAGTCAAAGTACTGGCCTAGGATGGTAACTTGATTATATTTTACCTAAAAATAAATATTTCGTGTTTCCAATATCCAATACGGATCGTATCCACAAAGGATCAAACAAACTAAATCCTTTGTATTTTTTCCGATTGCAAAACAACAGATCACTCACAATAAACTCTAACACATGAATACATTTCAGAGAAATGTCACCGTGATCCCTCAAAGTAAATACCACAATAACAATATTTTCGCAAACTATAATCGTACGAAGAATAAATACAACGTGCGAGACGTACGACGTTTCAGTGCATGTATAAAATCGTTGTGAAAGAAAATGAGGAGAAAATAATATCACACATCCACTCGTACACTCGCTCGGTAGTATCGCCGATTTTCCTGCAGGAACAATATAATAATTTGTTCAAAACACGTACAGGGATAACGAACATTACGGCCGAACCTCTTGTATTGCTTGTAACAATCTCTTCATCACTTTCCATTGCGAGTCACGTCCACCTTCAAATGAGAGAAAATCTAATCTTTTTTTCTGGCCCCTCCGAGTGATTGGGCCCAAAGTATTGAAGTATACGAGTATCTCGTCGGCAGTGCCATTTGACGGAGGCCTTTTACAAAGCTGGATTAGAACTCGTTTGCATAATCAGAGCCAAGTTGTGAAAGATGAGATTTATCTGCGTCCTTACTGCCTACTTGTGACACGGAATAATAAATTTTATTTGAATAAACATCCTGGCCTTTTAGTAGAATGAATTTCATATGAGAAAAGTAACTCTGCAAAAGTATTGTATAAAAGGAAAAGCTGTTTCCACACCAATTACGAATGTAACGTATATTTATTCCAAAATTATTGGCCTCAAATGTATACTATTAAAACATAACCTAGTTACCATTAAAATATAACATACTCAGCTTAGTTAACATTAGAATTACGTTTTATTGGAAAATCTCAGAGCGTCCCATTACTTACATATTATTAACACTTTAATCGAATTATGAATATCACCATACAATTTGTGACAAAAGGTAATACTGTTACTGTTTAACTCTATTCGGCATTAACAAGATTAATTAATAATTTCTGGGTATCTCTCAATATGTTTTCATGTATTATTGTTATGTATTTACTTTCTAGAATTAAACTGCCAGATTATATACCATAATATAGGTACAAAGATTTTTTACTAGAAACAAGCACAGTGGACCGAAGAGAATATTTTCATTTGTGTCGCACGAAGGTCGCACGTAACTCATCTGTATTTTAATTACCTAAAGTTATTACTAGTAGTAGTTATGCAGAAAAAAATATTTATACTAGAACAATTAACCTAAAACTAGAAACCGGAAAAATAATATAATATAATAACTAAAACATATTATTAAATAGAGTCCCTTTAGGCAAGGTTCCGAAGATACTGGCAGCGTTCCCCCTTTGAATAGCTAGACAAATTCTTTGTCCGTAGTAGCTGCCAGCTCTTCGGTCTCCTGTGATGTCGACAATTTTTTTGCTATTTCCTTGAAAAGCCTGATAGCGCTAGGGCCTAAAGAACAAGTCTTTTTTTATGTTAAAAGGGTGGCAAGCATATAGCCTACCTGAACCTGTTAACGTCACCATAACCTTTAGATGCTTGCGATATCAAAGCTATCACTGCCCTGCCTTAAGGTAAGGGTTTACCCAATTCCCTACCCCGTAAAGCCCTGTAACCTCATTCATAGACAGAAACACAACACCACGACAAGGTAGAGTTATTTTACTGTGGTCCTTTGTAACGTTTAGGTTCTCTGTAAGGAGGTTACTTATGGTCTTGGTCTTTTGTAACGTATAGATTCTCTGTAAGGAAGTTACTTATGGTCTTGGTCTTTAGTAACGTTTAGGTTCTCTGTAAGGAGGTTACTTATGGTCTTGGTCTTTTGTAACGTTTAGGTTCTCTGTAAGGAGGTTACTTGCCCAGACGAGCGCACCAATTCGAGAATTAAATGCGCTATTCTCTCTTAAAATCCTAGAAGAAGATTTATGCGCTATGCCTTCTTGAAACTCCTTACCTATCTAGAGGTATCTGAAGAGGTAAGGCACAGCACAAAAGTCTACTTCTATTCTGAATTCACAGATCTCTAAAACACTGGATTAGTAAAGACTGCTTTTAAATATTTGTGTAACTGGTTTTATTCGTTATTTGATTTATTCTTAAGATAACCGTAAAGTTATATTCTCTACCGAGGTGTGCCAGAGGGGATCCCTAAATCTACATCACTTGCTCCGTTATATTGGTCTCAAAGGGCCTGTACATTTATGGTTGCATCTCAACACAATCCTAACAAATACCAGGCTTGCCTCCTGTGGAACAACCGGTAGGTACCAGTTTAGCAGTATTTGTTATTGTTACCTAGATTCTAGAAATAAACGTATTAGTTGCGTATTAGGTATGACAAGAGCAATTTTTAAATTGCAAGCATTACTTTAAAAACTATTTATTATTTGATTGATTATTTTTAATGATAACATTTAATTTGCAGAAGTGATTTTGCTAAGCATGAAATCAAAAACAAAAACTAGATTTCCACAAATTATCCCCGAAGAACATAGGCTATAGAGTTTTTTTCAAAAATATAAGGGTTCCGTATGAAAACTTCGATAATGTAACCCAATATATGAAAAATAATACCAAAAGAAAACCTTATCTATATAAAGTTTAGTAACAATTATCCGCTGAAATTATCTGCGGAAGCTCACAGTGGAACATTTTTACCCGTTTTTGGAACATTTTTCATCGATGCTCCGTTCCTACTGGTCTTAGCATGATATTATATAGCCTATAGCAGTGTAGTCTACACCGAAGCGAAACGAGTGCAAGCCACTAGTATAATATATTTCTGTAGGTGATCAGCTCAAGATTTTACAAACCACATCACATGAAAAGATTCTAGAACTGTAATAAACATTTAAAAATAAAATTTAAAATGCACTCAACTCTTTCAATGTAATTGATAAAAGGCGACGTGATTAACTGAACGAACGTAAGATCAGGAAGGATATTGCTAAAGTTCTACTTCTAAATAGTTGTGGATAACAATTTCCGATTTATCGCTAAGAAACTTACCTTATTTACTCTCTAGATCTTCGAGAACATAACTCTTAATTAGTCTCTTGGGGTTGTTACCTCCATTCTACCGGAGACTACATAATTATATCTAATATAGATGCTTAAATGCAATATAACTTTCTCAAATTAAGGAATGCGATAGGCACCGATTGAGTAACTGTAATTGTTATGCTTGACATTAATATAAAGACAGATGGAGACCTGGAGATGGCTACAGCTTACATTTTGTTGCGAAATTAAAACATGAAGGAGATAAATGAGAAATGAAATTTTGTATGGAAATCCAACCATACCCTAAGTAACGAGGTAAGTACTTAAAAATATTTTAATGAGTTTGATATTTACGCGAAGTGAACCCACATTGAAAATTTTAAATTCAACACTAATAGCTACCGAATATTTGTTAGCTTACATTGTAATTCACCAGATAACTTCGTTGCAAATTATCGACAAAAAAATCTACGAAACTGTGTTGTAGGTGGAGAAATGAGCTTGAAAATATACAGGACATTTTCCATCGGGACAGCTGTTGTTAAACTCTTAGTCAAACGAGCAAGCAAAATCAAAAAAAAATCAAAAAAGTTTATTACGGTACCACATTTGGTCAAGCAACATCGACACTCGAAATTTGTAATAAACCTAACTGAGAATTTGTATAAATTCACGTGCCATCTGCAAGTCCAATTTCAATTTGGAGAGTTATCATTTGGATAGCTTGACCTTATAAGACTATAAAATAATGCACGGCCACAAATTATTTGGTCCCTAATGGAGACATTTCAAAGGGTAGGCTTAAAACCAGCTGCGCTGTGCCTATCCCTTTTTCCAATTCATACTTAATAGTACTTATATATAATGTAATAATAAGGTATGGAAATAAAGCACTTGTATTTGTATTAAAACTTTATTAATTATTATTAATAAACTAGCAAACCAGTGAACCAAATGTTCACCAAAAAAAAATGTATTTAATTAATTGAGAACTTCGGAGATTTTGTGTGGTTTCGTTTGAAATAGAAATCACGTGATTTCTCGAAAACCGGAAGTGCTACGTTACTCAAATCCGGTTTGTAGTCTTATCAGACTATTCTTAACTTATAACTTAAACATTCTCTTTATCTATCTCTTACGGTTTGGCCGCTGAAACAGCACCACGGACGGACGGACTTGTCTATTAGATAAGAGATTGTTATTAAGCTAATATGTAGAATAACGTTAACGACTGCTGTTAGGGAGGATTATAATGTTCATTTTCAGGGCGCATGTTACTCGTACTTAGTTACATACACTTAATTTTTAAAGTGAAACTTCTTTAGGCACGCTTGTCTAGGAGGAGTAAACTGTCGAATGTGTGACGATTTTTGCGTTACGCACGCACCGTTACGTTACGCGCGCACTCATTGGTAAACAATGAACAATAACCGTCTCAAAATACATGAATCTAGTGCTTGGTGGCTGATAACGGACCCAGTGTGGATTGGAGGGTAATAACGGACCCAGCGCGGATTGGTGCCTAGCCTTAGTTTGCTAATAAACGAATTCCAAACACCATGCTTTTACTCCAATTTAAATTAGGAATAACAGAGAGAGACGAGTGGAAGTTGCGAGTGTTTGCATTCTTGGGAGGTTTCTTTTTGAAATGAAACTTTTTTACGCACCTTAGACTTGGGGGGTAAGCTGGCGAATGCGTTACACGATACGTAAAGTGTGTTCGGGTGAGGCGAACGGGAGTTGAGTGGAGGATATAAGCAAGAGAAAGCAGTGCGTAGCATAGCTAGTAAATGAAATATGTATATGTACATACATGTATATATTGTACTACACATGTATATATACAGATGGAGATGGAGCTAAAGAGGTTTCACTTCAGTCGTGTGGTCATAAGCACACTCGTTTTTTTTTTATAAATAGGTCTGATGCGATTCATAGAGCAACACGACCGACGAAGCAGCCAAGAGACATAATACCACTGAAATCATTCTGCCACTTTTTGTGGGGGGAGGTACATGCACACAAGTGCAGTTTAACATACATTCGCAAAATACTAAACTGTAATTACGACACTCACACATCGAAAATGACACAGTACACCGCCAAATTCTGCAATTCAAATTTTATGATTGACCGATCCAATATATGTAATTAATTTTGTGTTTAAAAATGGTTAAATAGAAATCATATGTTAATAATTCTACTTAAATGTGAAATTCAAGATATATTTTACAGCAAATAACAAAACATTTTGGCATTATTGATTTCTAACATACATTCGCGCGACATGACTCACACTAGTGAAATATCCGAGCGCAACTAGTTTTTTGTTCGTGAGCTGGCCCAATAGCGGGGGCTAAATCGGCAGAGGGGAAAGCTGCGAATGCCTACTCCCCTCCTGGCCGCGTCGGCTGTGTTGCTCTATGCATGCGATTACCTACGGAGCTATCAAAATTCGTGCTTGGGTCTCTGTGGAGTCTAGACGCAAATAGTTGTTGCTAGTATTTGGCAAAATAGGCCTATATTATGCTTTAAAATCAGAGAGTCACGGACACGGGCAAGATTGATAGATGTTCTGTAAATGCAATAATTTCTCGGCACCGTTGTAATTCCACTTCGTAGAATGTGCATTCACAGACACCGAATACAGTAACAAGCTTGCTCTCGAGTCTAACTTATATCCTTATATATTCTGCTAATACCTACGCAACCTGGCTTTAATAATATTATGGTATTTTTCTGAGCCAAGAGGATTTGCATCCTCTAAAAAGCAATTCCTAATCGATAGTATAGTGTTGAGCACGTTCGTTAAATAAATAACAATGAGTAACTTCAAATCTGAATGATATTGCAATAAGAAAAAATCGATTCTACTAAAAGAGCATCTTGAAGGAATATTTTACTACCTACTTACTTCGCTTCCCTATAATGTCTGCATTCCTAAAATGTCTCCAAGGAAATCGTTGAATCTCCTGTAAGCTAATGGTATAATTTAAATTATATAAAGTATCTTTGTTTTTTTCTTTCAATGTATTATAAGTGTTATTTATTTAGCTAGTAGGTATTTTGATATTTTTTTTCAATTCAATGTTTATGGGTATATGATTTAGAAATCGCCGTTTTAGTTTCCAACTAAACACTAAATATTTGTCCGAAGGGACAACGTTTATATAGAATATTCTCCCAGACGTCCTGGTAAAATCGTAATTAGCAAACATTATATGGAACTAGCATTTTAGGAAGCAAACGTTATAATGAAATAATAATTTCAGGACACAGAAATTCTTGGAAGGAAGCATTACAGGAAACGAAAACTTATATTGTGGGAAAGCACACATTTTGAGAAAAGCACATTTTAGGAAACAGACGTTGTAGTCTTGAAGATTTAAATACCATACCCTCTCTATTACGGCCAGCTATTTCTTTGGAAGATTGATAAAAAGATGTACAAAGAAACCTTAGAATTCAAACGATGTCATCTATATCTCAAGGAAGGTCCTAATATATTCATTTCTATAAAACAAATAATAATTATTCTTCTTTGCACAAAGTGTCACCAGACTCGGACGTTTCCCCTGAATATAAATGAGTTCACTAATAGAATTTGATAAAACTTTTCTTTAGACAAAAAGTGTCAAGTTCGTATGAAAAAGTAAGTTGTTGACGAGGGCTCGGGGATCTTATCCCTTATTTATCATAAGACTCGGATTATGTAATTCAATTTACCCATTCGAATTCGCACAGCGAAATTTTCGGGTTAAAATTTCCTTATAATTGCCGGTTTGCTTAAACATAAAGCAAATCAACGAGTTAAGTTTAAATTTTAATCAGTTTAATTATAATACGTCATTCAAACACCTCTCAACTCAAATTCAATTTATTCTAATCAATCAAAGAAAACTTATTCTTGCTAAAAATCATTATCCACCATGCAATTTAATTATTAAGACTATTAACAAACGTTCATGTATCTATACAACGTAGCCGAAGTGACTCATAAATAACCCATTAAAAACAATGCTCTCTATGTAACTAAATAAGTTGGAATATAATAGCAAAATGTACAAACGCGAATCTAATAATTTCCAAAAGAACAGTTTATTTTGTCATTCCATACATCATAAATAACTAAGCCTCGTTGAGAAGATATTACAAAAGTTACTACCATTTGCACAGAAGCTGGGTAAATTAAACACAAATTGGGAGCGCGGAAGCCTTTCGTATGACAAACTTATTATTATAGATATTTTGTCCGTTCGGTGCGTGCTCGGTAACGTAATTAACCCAGATCTGATTACGGTGGTGTTGTGAAAACAATCATAATACGAGAAAACTGTGCGAATGCCGCAAATGAGAATGTCAAATCATAATCCGAATACACTACCGTTGGGCTGGGCATGCCGCGACCGCTTCTCACTAGGTTCCGTATTAACTAATTAATGTAAGGATGGCTAGGTGTTGGAATAATTTGTGCGATTAATCCATATTATGCTTTCACATCTAAAGTAAAATTATCAGTTTTTCACAAATTATTAATTTTGACGTGACAACGTCTTAAATTAGGTTGCGGCTGGGAGTCACTTATGAAAAAGTGTAACGCTCGGTAACGTTACGATGAGTCTCTCGTGTTAAGTTTAAGTTTACATGTACAATGTTTTAGTAAACAAAATATATTTCTATAGTTAAAATTTGTGCAATTCTTATTTTCATTCAATTCCTTGTTCCTATTGTGCAATTTAATTATATTCATATCAATAAATATTCTACCGAGAAAAAGACGTTGTCACGTAAAATCTTCGCCCGTAAAACCGACTTTACAGGCAACCATTTTTTAATATTGGGTTTTATCTTAATATTTAAGTTAATGCTCGTCAATATGGTTTTAGATCGAAACGATCGACGGGTGATCTTCTAGCGTACTTGACTCATATCTGGGGTGAGGCTATCGACAAGCGTGGCGAGTCGTTGGCTATCAGCCTTGACATTGCCAAGGCGTTCGACAGGGTCTTGCACAAAAGCCTTCTCTCCAGGCTTCCGGCATACGGGCTGCCGGCCCATTTCTGTTCTTGAGTAGCTGACTTCCCGCATGAGCGTAGAATTCATGTCCTTACGGATGGTAGCAGTTCGCGGTTGATGTCAGTGAATGCCGGCGTTTCCCAGGGCTCCGTCCTATCCCCCACTCTCTTTCTGCTACATATCAATGACTTACTACTTAATTCCTCTTGGGAATATTCATTGCTATGCAGACGATAGAACAGTGCATGCGAGGTATCTCGGACAAGCAGCACAGAAAGACAAAGAAATTTGGTGACTCATTTCTTTGTCGTACTATCCGTAAATGGAATGCTCTGCCCGCTCACGTGTTCCCTCCTTCTTACAACCTTAAATCCTTTAAAAGAGGAGTGAAGAAGCAACGTGCAGGCCGGCAGGGTGAGTACGGCTGGTGTAGCAGGTAGAACTGCTTTATCATCTATCTTCGCGTCTGGACTTCACCTTCACTTAACATCAGGTGGGGTGAAGTCATTTGTTGGACCTAGCTATAAAAAAAAACAGACGTCTCCAACGTAATCCGGCATCCCTCCCTCGAAAGTAAATCAATTTACAAATAAACATTCTGTATTCTGTGGGTCTAAATAAAACTATTTAACGAATAAAAAAACATGAGATTTTTAGTTCAGATGTAATATGTTGGGGCCGTCGAATTATTAATAGGTAAATTTATGAAATCCTTGTTTATATTAATGTTTTTATTTAGGCACAGGTAAGCAAAGCTTGCATGTAGGTCTATTTTCTGTTTAGCTTTGAACTCGAATGTATGTTTCCACATGCCCACCGATGTCATGAAAACATTGTTCGAGAGAGCTTAGACATATAGAAAAAGTTAGATACGTCTGATCGCATGCAAAAGAAACGTCCACATTTGATTGTTGGTTGCCGAACGAGGGTGTATAGTGTTTTTGACGGCAAAGAGACAGCAGCGCAACACGTGAATTTTGTAGGTAGTTTATTTATATATATATATATATACACATATATTTTCTAATGTAACTATTTGTTGCTAGCTAGTTATGGTGGTTTTTACTTTGTTTTTTGTGAATGGCAAATGATGCATATTATGAAACAGCCACTGGTTTCCCATCTCTCATCATTAAGAACATAATTATAAAAAATTGTTAATGTAATTTATTTATATGATGTACAAACAGGTGACAAACATTCAATACACAAAATTATATTCATTATTACACAAAAAACAAAGATGTAATAAATAACATAGTGCGTTACATGCTAAGCAACAGCCAAGTCATAATACGAAACTTTAAAAATTTATTATTACTAAGAGTAAGAGTTTAATTAATGTTATAGTCAGTAATGAAAAATAATTAAACTTTCATAGTCACTAACATTATAGCTATTAACGGGATTGTTACCATGCACATGGTAACAATCCCGTTAATAGCTATAAAATAATTAAAGTCCACATATTGCAGGAACCAAACACATATTTGATGTTATTTGGATGCAGCCTTCTTCAAGATCTATTGAACTTGCTCAGGCAAGAAAACCAACATTCGATGTATCATGAACTTCGCAGTGCCATGTCCAACTCTACCGAATTAAAAACTAGGTAGGTATTTAAGTTAAAGTAAGATGGACGACGATATATCGGTGTACAGTCACGTTCATTGATTTGGATTTGGGAACCACCTAAGGTTGAATATTGGACAGCAAAAAGACATCCTACAGTCATCTCAAAATAATAGACCCGTTTTGACATTTATAACTAGTGATAACCAAACGACTCGGTATACGATACGAACGACAATTCAAATAAAGTGCATTGGATTTAAGTTCTGATTAGAAAATTTATTAATAAACTACTTTATTCTTACTTTATGACCGAGATACAAAGGAATTACTATTAGAAATTCAAAATTTACATGAGTGGTAAGAATCAATTAAACATAAATATGCTAGTGCACAAAGTCAAATAACTGAGCACATAAAATCTGCAACAGAATTAGTTGAACTGTGCAATTTCAATGCAGAACTAATGACTCGTTGATTAAAAGTCAATTGATTGGTTCTTCAAATCAATCATCATTGTCATTATCATTAGAAGAAAATGTTAATATAGACAATAATCAAGTTTCCCAAATTTCTGGTCATTCATCAGTCTATTTACAAAAAATTGGCACAACATATAATAAATTTCAATCCAGCGCTTTCTGAAAACTCAAAGTTGAATAATAATAAAAATTATATTCTCAGACAAGTTAGGTCAGGGGCTAGGACTATTAGTAAAAAATTACAGCGATGAAAATATTATTAATATATGTACTCCTGGAAAATCATTTAATGACATTGTTAATAACTTGACCTACCATAATGTGGATAGTTATACTAACCTATTGTTTTTGTGTGGTGACAGTTCCAAATTATCAATACGGGACATTACAAAAAGTGTTGAGCACTTATTAAAAATACAATCTAAATCAAATTGTAAAATAATAATTAGCGCTTTCCCATATGCACATAACTTATCTAGGGAACAGAACAAGTGCATCTTTAATTTAAATTTAAGTATATATAATTTAATTAATAGTCATAGTGACGTATGTTTATATTTCGATATAAATAAATATATTAGATATTTTAAGTTGACTACAGATACTATGTATCTCGCAAAGAGATTTAGGACCCAGATAGCTAATTTGTTAGCTTTTAATATACAAAATACGGTTATACATGGTATAACTAACCCTATTCAACAAAATAGTGTTAGTATTTCTAGTAAAAGAAATATTAACTCTATTAACAATTTAACCAGCCCAGTTTTAAACTGAGCTTTAAGACAACAGCCAAACCTAATAAAAACAATTATTAATATTATTCATCAAAATATAAAAGGTTTGGCTGGCAAAGACCTAGAATTAGAATTGTATTCGAAAAGTGAGGACATACACATTATATGTTTAACGGAACACTGGCTCAAGCTTTGTGAAATGTCTTATCAAATAAACAATTTTCAGTTGTTGAGTGCTTATGTTCGAAAGACAGCCATACACGGCGGCTCATTGATTTTTGTCAACATAAATATTAAATGTAAGGATAGAAAGGATATAGCTGGCCTTTCAATTGAACGTAGCATTCAGCTATCTTGTGTGGAACTAAATAAGATGATAATAGTATGGGTATACCGCCCCCTCTAGGTAACTTTAACATTTTTGAATCTGTAATGGAGGATGTAATGAAAAAGTTAAAGTCAAAAAATAAGTTTATAGCACAGTGTGACCTAAACCCGCACTTTACGCACGCTTTTCCTATTTCTTGCCTATTTCTGCACGGTGTGTAAATGAATTGACCAACTTCACTCATGTAGAATTAGTACATTACGATACGCGTAACTTAACTTTACTATGCCAATCAAGGAATAAACGTTCATGGATACATTGAAATTCTATTTTGTTGTAATGATATTTGATTTTTTCCTTTTGAAATATACTTTCAAAATGGTAATCTGAACCGGAATTCTTTCTTTTCAGAGTTTGACTTGCAGTCTGTATTGCAATTCTTTGTGATTTCAATACATGAATTTTACTTTCAAAACACTAATCGCAACCCCCCCTCTTGCCCGCGTCCGGGGCGGGTTTATGTCACACTTGCTATAAAATAGTATACGATACTTGTGGCCTAAGTTGTCTATTACTTCACGCCGTGCAGTAATAGGCAACTTAGGTCACGCGTATCGTAATGTACTATTTTGGTTGTTTGCGGTGACTTATATTAATATTCTTGAACAAAATTCAATGTCAGTACGTATAATATCACTATTTAAATCTTTTAATTTTATCCATCAATTTTTTGAGCCGACTAGGGTGACATCACATTCGGCAACTTGTTTGGATAATGTATTTACAGATAGTACTCCTTTTTTTTTTTTTTTTTTAATGTTGGGAAAATGCGTGAGGTGAGAGATGGGGTTATGTGGGACTCCTCCTCCCCCCAAATCCCGCCCACCCGCTGAGCCAACTTGGCTCTACTACCCACTAAAAACCCAACAGTGCTCCCTCGCCTGCCGGAACGGGTTTCGTGGGATCCGGATGACTCTCCACGTTACCCCCGGCAGGGGTTCCTCCTCCTCCTGGCGGTCAGGGGGATGCCCGGGAGCACCCAGGCATCCCCCCTCGACGGGTGAGACTGTGCAATGCGGACGGCGGATCACCCTGTCTGCCGCCTGCTAGTCGGTGGCGGAGGGGACCGGCCCGGGCGTCCCCCTCGCGGGCCGTCTCCGCTGTCATTGCGCATACGGCCGCAAACGATGTGGTGCAGTACGCTCGCGCAGCCCTTTGCGCCACTATTCTTTGCGGCCTCTGCAGTAGGGCCTTGTTCCCCGCGCTTATGTATTCCGCCCAGATGGGCGCCCCATAGAGGCACATTCTTCCGAGCGCCGCCGCCGCACTGATCAGCCTTGGGGCCAGCTGCTTAAAATGGGCGTCGAAGCGCCACTTCGCGTCCAGCACCAACCCCAAGTATTTCAAGGTGGGCTCTATTGGCACTCTGGCTTCGTCCACCTTGACATAGGCCCCGGCTGGCGGCTTACCCATGGAGCTGTTAAACATCACGGCCCTTGTCTTCCCCGCTGCCACCTTAATCCCCAGCATCCTCCTTATTATCAGCGAGGCACTCGCTGACCCCAACCGCCGGACATCCTCGTATGTTTTGCCCCTAACAGCTATCAGCGTATCATCCGCATAGCAGATAACCGCTGTTCGGAGCAAAAGCGTCCCCCTGAGGACCCAGTCGTAGGCGAGGTTCCAGAGGAGCGGTCCCAGCACCGACCCCTGTGGAACCCCGCATACCATGCTCCTCACCTTAACCTCCCCAACCGCATCATAGTAGAGGAGCTCCCGGTTGCGCAGATAGTTCCCGACCACTCTTCTTATGTACAGCGGGACCTCGTGGTAGTGCAGGGCCTTTTCAATACAGCTGAAGGGGAGTGTGTTAAAAGCGTTCGCTATATCCAATGATATAGCGAGAACACTCTCCCCTCTCTCCGCTGCCTCCTCCGACATCCTTTTCAGCTCCTGCACCGCATCTACTGTGGACCTACCCCTGCGGAACCCAAACTGGCAGGGCGCCAGATTTGGCCCAGTCTCCTCTAGGTGCTGGACGATACGGTCGGCAATGATTCTCTCCAAAAATTTGCCGACCTCGTCCAGCAGCACTACCGGACGGTACCCTGCTGGTTGATCCACAGATAGTCCTCCTGATAATAAGTCTATTTTTAATAGTATTACATCTGACCATTATGGCTTAAAAATACAATATGAAATAGATTTCAAAAATGAAACCAAAGTTATTGAATTGAGACCAGTAACAGAAAACAAGTTGATGATAGGATTTCTCATATCCCATGGACACATGATGATCCTGATATTCTTTTTGGGGATCTTTTTAATCTAATAAGAAATGAATTCGATAAGGCTTTTCCCTTAAAAACTTCGAAACTCACTCAGAAGTTACAGTTCTGTGATTGGGCTACGACTGGTATCTATAAAAGTAGAAACAAACTTTATGAATTGTATCATCTGAGAAAATATGGTCATTCACAAGGTTTTATTGATTACGTTAAATGTTACGCTAAAACCTTCAAAAAGGTATGTACAACAGCCAAATCTAATTTTAATAAATATAATAAAATTAGATTTGGATTTAATAATGCATGTGTCCTAGTTGTGTTTATAGCTTTTTATAGTAATGTACATACACTGGTACTTAATTTTTCTTCTCCCTATTTTGCTATCTAGTGTCCATATGTGGTTATGAGTAGTCATGCTCTCTTAAAAATCTCTTCGGCGGTGTTGTGAGGCGTGAGGCGGGTCGTTACGTTCCCTAAAAAATGGTTGAGCGAAGCGATGACTGGTTCATGCGTCATGCTCGTGAACGGGTGCTGCCAGCGGAGATGAGTCTGCTCTTGCTACATTGGGTACTATTAATCATTGTATTTAACTTTAATGGTACATTTGTTTTTATGACTAAACAGTAGGACACGGCATTCCTAAACTTTTTTTTTTAAATCTGTTTTTTATATTTTTATTATATAGTCATAATTGTTTTATCATTTACATTTGTAATGGAAAGTGACTTCATGAATTATCTCATATTGAAGTCATTTTTCAAATTGACGACTCTGTATATAATACAAGGAGAAAAAAACAGCCCTTGCTGAGTTTCTTGCTGGTTCTTCTCAGTACAAGGTCTCCCGCCGTAGATTTGCGAACCGATGGCGTAGCTTTTCGACATTCACAAGTGCTTGTAACAGCCTAGAATGAATAAACGATATTGAATTTTGAATTCAATATTTTTTAATTTTTGTATTATTTATTTGACCCTAACTACCGTAAACTACCACCAGTTCCAAACCATGCATTTTGAACCCGTTTGAGCGTGTTTCATTTAAAGTAAGTATATCAAATTCTTTTACCATCATATATGAAACATGAACAAAGATTTGGATTTCAACAGTAAGTGAAAAACGTTGTTACATAAATATACATTTATTTATGTAACTCCGTTTTTCACTTACGGTGTTAAGAGAAAATGTTTAAATTTTTACGAATTTCTTAGAAGCGCAGAGACATCGCAACCTTTATCAGACCTTTTGCGACTGAATCTGACACACGCGAAATTTTTAATTAAAGTTGCCAAACCTGAAATTGCCTTTTCAAATTTTCTGATGATTAATGTTCATCCAATGGAGTTGCGCAAATTATAATAGCTAATCAAAATGTAAGGAACTCGTTATAGATTCCTTAGAAAGAAAATCATAGAATACGAGTACAGTACTTATATGAAATACTAGCTGTGCCCCGCGGTGTTACCCGCATTTTATTAGGGATATTTTCCCGCAGTTAAACGTAGCCTACGTGTTAATCCAGGGTGTCAGCTAACTCCATACCAAATTTATTAAAATCGCTCCAGCTGTTTAGACGTGAAGAAGTAACAAACATACACTTTATAATATTAGTGTGATAATTATTTGCACTTTTTTTATGATGTCTACCTATTTCACAATCACAATTGAATAATTCTGTGGTCGTCCAAGTTACTATGTAATTTTGTCCGGGCACGACAATACTCTATTCACCTACCTATATCATAGTAGTAGGTAATGATGGGGAGCTCCTCCGGGCCTCCGCCAGCCAACGGGGTGGCTAGGGAACACCAGCCTGCATTACATGGTTCTTGTAATGGGTGGTGCCCCAAATGCTCCGAGGAACCGCACATCGGGGTGGGTCCGGCAATGGACAATCACCAGCGGGGACGAAGGCGAAGTGCTAACGCGCATTACCCCCGCACTCTCGACATGCACTGGAGAGAACTTGGTCCTTATATGTGTTGCATATGTGCATGTTGGGAGTATTGTCTGGTTTTTACCGGGTAGGGCCTTGTCATTTCATCGAGCATGTGCTGGGTATAATGGCAGGGAGGAGCCCACGGAGCATGTGCATGCAAGTTTCCCGGTGTGTAACGGTTACAGTCATGTATATCCCAGACACACATTACACACAAACACATTAAAAAGGGGGGTACGAGCAACGTTGCCAGACGTCCCAATTTTGGCGGGATGTCCCGATTTTTAAATCAAAATTAAATGTCCCGTGCGGGACAGGCTCAATCCCGCTTTTCGGGAATAACTCAACCGTGCGTGCAGCGCATTGAGAAAGCGAGGGCGGGTGGCACAGACAAGTGTGGACTGGCCAAAAACGGGCCGCCGCCGCCTGCCCGGCGCGTAATGAAGAGCTCTCAAACAAAGACTCAACTATTTAACGATTGGGTAAATCTGATAAAAAATATCATATTTTTATTAAAATACACTTTCTATGGATATTTTTACTAGGTATCTATCTTTTATCACGTAAACGTAATTTGAACTCAAATAAAAAGATAAATAAACATACAAAACTTTGGATTATATATTTTTTTGTTAATATGTCCCGCTTTTGACTACAGAATCCCAAAAAAAGTCCTAAATTCCGTCTTGGCAAAAATAACTGGCAACGCTGGGTACGACAGAAGTGATAACTTAAACTAATTTATGTTGAACTATACGGCTAGAGCTGCGGGATAGAATGAGAGCGGAGGAGCCTGCCTACCAATCCCGTATGCGTAAGAGGAACGGAAGCCAGCCACAAACTGGCAGAAAATACTACATTGTTCACTGAGAAGTGAGAGTGACCGATTACCAACGAGGGTGTATTTTGAATCCCGAGGCACAGCCAAGGGCCTTAATACACCCGAGTTTGGAAAAGCACTTTCTTTCGAGGGATACATAGTGCTTTATACCATACCTACAGTGCACAGTCATATTGACCACTATTCGAAAGATAAATTAAAAAATTCACAGCATGTTAACAATGAATTTTCGTAGACTTTTTCGCCCGCTTATAGCGCGTTAAAAATGGATTTCCATATACTTTTCCAGCCCGCTTAGTAGTATAACAGCAATGAGGTCCTTTCTGCTTCATTTTAAAAATAAATATAAAGGACTTTCGGAGCAGGTGTATTATTAAACTTATTTCCACATTATATCGATTCCTTATCAGCGCAATACATTAGGAATACCTAATATTTTTATTTTGACTCAATATCGGTAGTAACGATACTGTACCAATTCGGTACAACCAGCAGATAGAAATAATAATCGAAATCTACGGTGGTTGCTAGCAAGTGTGTGCAGGCAGTTGTAGTTAACATAATTTTTGGAATTAGAAAACTAGTAATCGCCACAAATGGCCCGGCAACCAAAGTCAAGGGAATGGCCGGATTTACGGGAGGGCAGAAAGGCTGTTGCCCAGAAGCTCCCACAAAAGAGAGTCCCCCTAAAGCAGAGAAAAAAAACTTAATTTCGACGGGTCACCAACCATGGCCACCACAAAAAAAATGGTGACCCAGGTTGCCAGATTTTAAAATACGGGCCCCCACTCTTTCATTGCCCCAGGGCTCCACATCTTTAAATCCGGCCCTGGTCAGGGGACACACCGCCTCGACGCCGTCAGATGTCGACAAATTGAATCGGATCAGTCGACCACTGTGCACTCACATTACATATGCGATTATTTTGTACGTATGTGTACTTAGTTTTTCTTTTTTGTACTGCAGACAAACAATGAGAAAGATAAGTACCTACTTACCAAGACATTAATAATGTGAGATTATAAGTCTTCTTATCGATAAGGCAAAAAATACAAATCACGATACAATATACCTACAAGACTTATTCGATCAATGAACTTTTTTAATAGACCTATGTTTAGTACAATCACATCACTTTTTATATATTATTCGCAAAAACGACAGTATCTAGTTAAAATTCCAGAATAAATTATGCATAAGTAAAGTACTCATACTTTACTTCATTAAAAATAAATCTAAAGTTACTATTATTATGTATAACTGCAACAAATTAATTAAGTATTCTAACTTAAGAATATTAATAGAATAGACAAAAGTACGTGCTGAAACTGACGTGTTGGTTGTGATAATACCGTATCGTAACACAGTAGATCACTGATAGTGATAACTTATCACCGTGCCATATTTCATGTAAATTGTGGCCAACACTGAACAAGAAAGAATGTGATCTAGCGAATGTCCACTCAGTTTTTTTCAAGTTTTCTGAATAACAGATTCGTGTGAAATGACTTTACAATATAAGTGATTTGTTCGGTTAAAATGCATAATTGGTATACTTTATTTCTCTTAATTGTGTTAGTTGCTGGAAAACCAAAACAAGAAAGTAGTGAGTATTGTTTACAAAGACTACCTCTTGATGTACCTACATACATAATGTTTTAAAATTCAAAACTATAATAACTAATAACATTTAGGTAGTAAATAAATATCCTTGCAATATATTTCGTAATCACTAAGTTTTGACACAATTTTTAATAACAAAATGATTGTTTATACTCGTACACGGCAGTCGAAGAAACGAACTTTAAGACTGAATTTACCTATGGTCCTGTATTCATTACACTTTTATGTATTAATAACAACTTAATGAACATTAATACATAGTTTTAGTGGAGTATCGTGAACACATAACATAGATCTCTCATCCTGTGATACTGAGTGAGACAGAAAACAAGGTACACTTCTTACCCATATAACAACAACTTTTACTGTTGTGTATGAAGTCCATATCTTTACTTTTTAGGAGAATAGCTATTAGCGAAATTTTGGCCCATAAGAGGTTAGAATAGGGGACAACATTTTGAAAAAAACTGAGAATTTTCGAAATAAAAATGTGAATTTTGCTAGACGATATTATCATTACTTAGATGCGAAAGCTTTCTGTATTTTTATGAAAATGCGTGCCTTATGTCTATGAAGTTGAATAGAGATGAAAAAATGTATGGAAGTATATCTATTTTCAACATTAATGCTATTAATAAAAGTTAACTGGTACATTTTTTATTAAATCAAACAGCGGCAAATTATTCATTCATTCAATACTGCGAGTAATAGCAGTAATAGGAGGAGGAAAGTTTTAATAGGCAATTTTTGAACTTGTTAATGTTTGGGAGTAAGGAGTTAGTGATTAGGCATCAAATTTCTTAGAAAAGCAAAAAACGAGTGGAAACCTGGGGTTAAAGTTGTAGTTCACGCGGCGCTGGCGAAACGCAAAACAACTTATGTACCTACTTAATACTAAAATAAATATTTTTTACTACTACGATAATTCAGGTCCACTTGCCGCAATTTAGCTAAATCTCAATTTAACTTAAACTAAATTTAGCTCATAAAATGATTTCAAATGGACATTGACGTTTTGACATTACTTCTATGGGATATAACTAATTTTAATTGAATCGAGATTTAGCAAATTTACTGCAAATGGCCTAAGAATAAAAAAAAATCCTGGTTTAGGTACTAAAAGTTAAAGCACCTAATCAATTTAAAAATGTTAATCATATGATTTAATAAGAGGATTATATTGAAAGGATTACCTACTTTTGCAATCGATCACCAAAACGTTATTTCTAATATGTAAGATACTGTCTGGAAATGGTGTCTAAATTAGTATCACCGGTATTAAATTACTGGATAAGCTTTTATTTTTTATAACGACTAAACAATAACAACAATGCCTATCGTAAGTCCTGTACTTAGTATCAGTAAAAAGTCCTTGTCAATGCGTGATAGGTATGACGCAACATAAGTTTATCATAAATTTTATGACTGCATCAAACTGTTGGACAGTGAACATCTTGAAGAACAAACTTCTGACATGAATGCAGAGTCGTGTCACTAATGCGAGAAATAAAATATGGCCTTGAATGGTAAGATGTACGTTATCTCTCCAATGAAGGTTACCTAAGTATGTTTTATATATCCTGTTTGTCCTAGCCACGTCGACCGTGTTGCGTAGAGCACGGAATTTATTTGTCTTTATAAGCCATTTTCTTTCAGAACTGCAAGGAAAATATACCTAGGGCGGTAGTGTTTACGCGATACCCCTAGCACGAACCATTATCGAATTCGTATAGTTTGCAAACCGAAATGTCAATGTCAAATTTTGTATGGAAACTTGAACAGCAGCGGCACAAAGTACGTAACGAGAACTAAAAAATTTTATGAAAAAGGAATACGCATTTATTGTGCAGTTATGATTATTAAATAAAATTACAAAAATCGACGAGGCCGTAAGAGCTTGATGCCTTTGCTTTTCCGACAAAAAAATATTAGTCTAGGAATTTGCCACGTTTTTGTTTTCTTCAAATACATAAACGTTGAGTTTATTAAAATTTATTTTTATAAATAAGTTAATGTTCTAAAAATACGTTACCATGTTAAATGAAAGCGACAGTGACAGTGAATTGTCGGATTCCATCAATGCAAATGCAAAACGTGGAAAAGTGCGAAAGGCCTATCAATTTCAGAATCAGTACTTCTTGTCTATTTTGATTATTTATCCAAGACAAAGAATCCGAATACACTTTGGTGCATATCGTCGACCGTAATTTCAATTGGCGTAAGGGACAAACCATTACTTTTCAGGAGAAGCCAAAAACATTTTTATTTTATTTTAAACACCTGTAACTTTTTATATTGTACGCCTATTTTGATCATCTCAAAGGAAAGCATACATAAAATTTTGAGTTCTTTAACCTGTAGCTATTGAAAATACTCTAAATTGTTTATCTTCTTAAACAAAGTCCCTTACGACCTCCTCATTTAAACCACTTCTGTCCCATACAGCTCGTGAAAATGTATACAATACATACCCATTGGGAAGTAAAGGTTAGTTTTACTAATTTACATAAACAATTTTGGTCGTAACGGTAGTTAAAAATAAATGAAAGACGTAACCAAACGAAATTCTTATTAACATAATTAAATTACTACGGATATTTTCGTTTGTGAGGTCTGTGCGGGACAGAAAGTGATTTGGACTTACGATTTTTTATTTTTCTCCGATAGCCTCTAGAGCAGCGCTGGTCTGCCTGTATTTTCGTAAGTTTCCGGATGTTGTAGGAATGTTATCTTGAGCTAGTCCTAACTGTCCTTCACGTAATCTTGGTGATTTGATGATGTTCCTTTGTGCTCGTTGAACAACCGACGCGCTGACTATATGTAATTTGGATCGGGGCTTTTCATAAGTCGTCCGATCGCTGTGGCGTCGTAGTAGTAACAGGCAGCTGACAGATACTGCCTGTCTACCCTCGTATTACAATAAAAAATCGTCCAAGGGATAGGAAAAGGTGGGTAAGCGGATGTAATGTTACGTTATACGCATTCAATATATTTGAAACCGAACATGACCGCCCCCCAAAGAGCTGCTAAGCTCTTTAGCATATTCTAAAATTGACGAGTTGATTTTCCGAATAAAGTTGATTTCAATTTCAAAACTAACCGAGTTGATTTTCCGAATTAAGCTGAATTCCGCATGGGTAAGAATGCAAAATCCAATAAAAACTTTTAACCAAGCTGATTTACCTATAGGATTGATTGCACAAACCGCTGATGTACCATGAAGTTAATTTAAAATGTATATAAAAAATATGTTTGATAATAAAGCTAAGTTAAAAAAAAAGTAATTAAGTATATAAAATTTGTTTTATATTAATTTGTATCGCATTTTGGCAATGGACACACCTTAGTTAACGATCTGAGACAAGACCCGGAACTGGTCCTTATCTCTACAACGCGTACCACGCCATCTGTTCCAGGATGGAGCGCAGATACTCGTCCCTTTCGCCACCTAAGGGGTGTAGTGTGATCGTCTTTAATTAAAACCAGGTCACCCAACATCAAATTGGGGATGGTTTTGCACCATTTAGCGCGCTGTTGAAGATTGTGAAGATATTCACCCTGCCATCTTTGCCAAAAGTGATGCGAGATTTGTTGCACTAGCTTCCAACGTTTGAGTAATGGGACTTGAGAATCATCAGATGCTTCTTCCGGTAAGCTGACCAAAGGCTGGCCGATAAGATAATGACCAGGAGTCAAAGTATCAAGATTGGACACGTCATCTGTAAGAGGACATAACGGTCTAGAGTTCAAAACAGCCTCGGCTCTAGCAAACACAGTGGACAACTCTTCGTAAGTGTCCAGTGTGCCATACAATCTATAATGGATCCAACCTCTCCGCCATTGGAAACCACTGCAGTTATACTAAAGCCTATTACTGGTGTTCTTCCTAGCACTAAAATCTCTCAAGAGGTCGCTAGAAGATGTAGAGACATCCAGTTGGCTGATGACAAATTTTCTGTACCTGGACCCATAGATATTCTTATAGGGGTAGAGCTCTATGAACAAATATTTAACGGACGCAAGCTATCTTTAGGTGAAGGATTTCCTTCAGCATACTCATCTATTTTTGGCTGGATTCTGATGGGTAGAGCCCCATTGGACTCTGACATTTCGCATCAAGCTCTATCAATGGCCTGTACTGCTGATCTCAACTCCATTCTTTCAAGGTTTTGGGAGGTTGAGGAGGTTCCAGCACATCACGTACAGGATCCTGAGGATATACTTTGCGAAAAACATTTTGTAGAGACTCATTCTCGCAATTCTAATGGTAGGTTTATAGTGCGCTTACCTTTCAAGTCGGGGCGCATAGCTCTGGGCTCTAGTTTTGATAATGCTCTTAAGCGATTTTATAACTTAGAACGGAAACTCAGCAAGGATAACCGTCTCAGAGAGCTCTACATAGAGTTCATGAGAGATTACCTTCAAGCAGGTCATATGCGTCTCGTTACTCCGGGCGATTCAGCAGATCGTTATTATATTCCACACCACGGTGTATTAAAGGAAAGTAGCAGCACCACTAAGCTTCGTGCTGTATTCGACGCTACCGCGCCTACTAGCTCTGGTGTTTCACTTAATCAGCTTTTGATGGCTGGTCCAAAGTTACAACAGCATGTCGAGGATATCATATTGCGCTTCAGAACTCATGCTATCGTGTTCACATGTGATATAAAGCAGATGTATCGTCAAGTTCAGCTACATGAAGATGATAGCAAGTATCACATCATCTTCTGGCGTGAGTCTCCTGATCAGCCTATCCAACAGTTTGAGCTGACTACAGTCACATATGGAGTCACTCCTGCAGCTTATTTGGCTATGCGCGTCATACACGAGCTAGCTGCACTTAATGCTGAGCAGTATCCTGCTGCAGCGGAGGCATTGAGGAATGATACCTTCGTTGATGACGTTATTACAGGTACCTCTGATGTTCCATCTGCCAAACGTCTTCAGCAGCAGTTGGTAGAAGTTCTAGCTGGGGGAGGTTTTCAGCTACGCAAATGGGCTAGCAACAATTCTGATATTCTGGCTGCATATCCTGATGATCACCTGGAGAAGCCTCTTCGCTTTGAAGAGTCCGGAGAAAGCATTTTTAAGGTATTAGGAGTGGCATGGAATTCGGATAGTTTCGTTTATCAGGTTTCAAGTTTCAGTAGATGCAGGACTAAGCGAGAAATTCTATCTAACATAGCGCGCATCTATGACCCGTGCGGCTATTTAGCACCTGTTACGTTTTACGCTAAGGTTCTGATGCAACGTGTCTGTGCCTTACAAATATCCTGGGACGATCAACTTCCCGATGAAATCATCATGCTGTGGGATTCATTCTCCGAAGCATTTAAGCACGTTAAGTTGCCACAAATACCACGATACATACTCAGTACACAACCATACGCATCAGAGATCATGGGATTCTGCGATGCATCCGAAAGCGGTTACGCCGCAGTTATCTATCTTCGTACTCAGCACTCTTCCGGCGAGGTCAGTGTTCATCTCCTTCGCGGTCGGTCAAGAGTTGCTCCTATGCGACAGAAGCTAACCATCCCACGGCTCGAGCTTTGCGGTGCTTTGCTTCTGGCTCGTCTGATCGGTCACTATTTAGAACTATTTAATGGTAAAATTAGCATAAGTGGTGTCACTGCGTGGTGCGACTCCACCATCGTTTTAGCATGGTTGCGCACTTCACCGCACAAATTGCAGACCTTTGAGGGAAATCGTGTTTCCCAGGTCCAGGGCTTAATACCATCCGCAAAATGGCGATACGTACCCTCCGCATCCAATCCTGCCGATTGCGCGAGTAGAGGCGTTACTGCCGATGTCCTCGTAGGTCATCAGCTGTGGTGGTCTCCTTTTTGGTTAAAGGATGATCCATCCACCTGGCCTACGAATCCATGCATCGATACCTCAGCATTGCCTGGTCTGAAACCAGAAGCTATTTCCTCATTGGCTGCAGTTGAAGTCAATCCCCTCGGACACTCACTTATCACAAAATATAGTTCCTTTTCTCGGTTACAACGTATCACTGCTTGGCTTCTGCGTTTTATTTCTAACGCACGATCTGCCAACTCTCGAACCAAGGGACCTCTTACGGTCCATGAACTCAGCAATTCTCTTTTAACACTTGTCAAGTTGGTGCAAGGTGAAGTCTTTGCCGACCACATCTCAGCCATCAATAAAGGTCGATCTGTTTCGGGCCCATTGCAGCGCCTTGATCCTTTTATTGATGCACACGGTCTTCTTCGCGTTGGCGGAAGACTCAGGCACTCCAATTTGACTTACACTGTGAAATATCCACTGTTATTACCTAAGTCGCATCATCTTACTCATCTAATCATTGATTATCATCACCTGCTCCATCTTCATGCGGGTCCCTCTATACTCGTAAACATTCTTCGCCAGAAGTTTTGGATTTTGTCTGCTCGACGGGTTGTTCGAAACCGAGTGTTTCAGTGCCATCGCTGTTACAGGCTAAAGGCGAAACCTCTGGAACCTTTTATGGGTAATCTTCCACCCAGTCGAGTACGGCTGAGTCATCCATTCACCAGAGTAGGGGTCGACTTTGCAGGTCCATTCACCATAAAGGCTTCTTGTATGCGCAGGGCGAAGACACTCAAAGCTTATCTTTGTGTCTTCGTATGCCTTGCCGTGAAGGCTGTCCACTTTGAAGTCACTTCTGACTTAACAACCCAAGCCTTTTTGGCTTGTTTTCATAGATTTGTCGCGAGAAGAGGAATGCCTTCGGATGTTTACTCGGATTGCGGCAAAAACTTTCAAGGGGCTGCTAATTACTTGAAGGCTCAGAGGTTGCTTTCGGATCAATTAGGTGTCACTTGGCACATGAATCCGCCTTACGCCCCACACATGGGTGGGCTTTGGGAGTCGACGGTCAAGTCGGCAAAACAGCTATTGTTGCGCACAGTTGGTGAGCAGGTTCTCACTTACGAAGAGTTGTCCACTGTTGAAGTTGAACAGCCTTCACGGCAAGGCATACGAAGACACAAAGATAAGCTTTGAGTGTCTTCGCCCTGCGCATACAAGAAGCCTTTATGGTGAATGGACCTGCAAAGTCGACCCCTACTCTGGTGAATGGATGACTCAGCCGTACTCGACTGGGTGGAAGATTACCCATAAAAGGTTCCAGAGGTTTCGCCTTTAGCCTGTAACAGCGATGGCACTGAAACACTCGGTTTCGAACAACCCGTCGAGCAGACAAAATCCAAAACTTCTGGCGAAGAATGTTTACGAGTATAGAGGGACCCGCATGAAGATGGAGCAGGTGATGATAATCAATGATTAGATGAGTAAGATGATGCGACTTAGGTAATAACAGTGGATATTTCACAGTGTAAGTCAAATTGGAGTGCCTGAGTCTTCCGCCAACGCGAAGAAGACCGTGTGCATCAATAAAAGGATCAAGGCGCTGCAATGGGCCCGAAACAGATCGACCTTTATTGATGGCTGAGATGTGGTCGGCAAAGACTTCACCTTGCACCAACTTGACAAGTGTTAAAAGAGAATTGCTGAGTTCATGGACCGTAAGAGGTCCCTTGGTTCGAGAGTTGGCAGATCGTGCGTTAGAAATAAAACGCAGAAGCCAAGCAGTGATACGTTGTAACCGAGAAAAGGAACTATATTTTGTGATAAGTGAGTGTCCGAGGGGATTGACTTCAACTGCAGCCAATGAGGAAATAGCTTCTGGTTTCAGACCAGGCAATGCTGAGGTATCGATGCATGGATTCGTAGGCCAGGTGGATGGATCATCCTTTAACCAAAAAGGAGACCACCACAGCTGATGACCTACGAGGACATCGGCAGTAACGCCTCTACTCGCGCAATCGGCAGGATTGGATGCGGAGGGTACGTATCGCCATTTTGCGGATGGTATTAAGCCCTGGACCTGGGAAACACGATTTCCCTCAAAGGTCTGCAATTTGTGCGGTGAAGTGCGCAACCATGCTAAAACGATGGTGGAGTCGCACCACGCAGTGACACCACTTATGCTAATTTTACCATTAAATAGTTCTAAATAGTGACCGATCAGACGAGCCAGAAGCAAAGCATCGCAAAGCTCGAGCCGTGGGATGGTTAGCTTCTGTCGCATAGGAGCAACTCTTGACCGACCGCGAAGGAGATGAACACTGACCTCGCCGGAAGAGTGCTGAGTACGAAGATAGATAACTGCGGCGTAACCGCTTTCGGATGCATCGCAGAATCCCATGATCTCTGATGCGTATGGTTGTGTACTGAGTATGTATCGTGGTATTTGTGGCAACTTAACGTGCTTAAATGCTTCGGAGAATGAATCCCACAGCATGATGATTTCATCGGGAAGTTGATCGTCCCAGGATATTTGTAAGGCACAGACACGTTGCATCAGAACCTTAGCGTAAAACGTAACAGGTGCTAAATAGCCGCACGGGTCATAGATGCGCGCTATGTTAGATAGAATTTCTCGCTTAGTCCTGCATCTACTGAAACTTGAAACCTGATAAACGAAACTATCCGAATTCCATGCCACTCCTAATACCTTAAAAATGCTTTCTCCGGACTCTTCAAAGCGAAGAGGCTTCTCCAGGTGATCATCAGGATATGCAGCCAGAAAATCAGAATTGTTGCTAGCCCATTTGCGTAGCTGAAAACCTCCCCCAGCTAGAACTTCTACCAACTGCTGCTGAAGACGTTTGGCAGATGGAACATCAGAGGTACCTGTAATAACGTCATCAACGAAGGTATCATTCCTCAATGCCTCCGCTGCAGCAGGATACTGCTCAGCATTAAGTGCAGCTAGCTCGTGTATGACGCGCATAGCCAAATAAGCTGCAGGAGTGACTCCATATGTGACTGTAGTCAGCTCAAACTGTTGGATAGGCTGATCAGGAGACTCACGCCAGAAGATGGTGTGATACTTGCTATCATCTTCATGTAGCTGAACTTGACGATACATCTGCTTTATATCACATGTGAACACGATAGCATGAGTTCTGAAGCGCAATATGATATCCTCGACATGCTGTTGTAACTTTGGACCAGCCATCAAAAGCTGATTAAGTGAAACACCAGAGCTAGTAGGCGCGGAAGCGTCGAATACAGCACGAAGCTTAGTGGTGCTGCTACTTTCCTTTAATACACCGTGGTGTGGAATATAATAACGATCTGCTGAATCGCCCGGAGTAACGAGACGCATGTGACCTGCTTGAAGGTAATCTCTCATGAACTCTATGTAGAGCTCTCTGAGACGGTTATCCTTGCTGAGTTTCCGTTCTAAGTTATAAAATCGCTTAAGAGCATTATCAAAACTAGAGCCCAGAGTTATGCGCCCCGACTTGAAAGGTAAGCGCACTATAAACCTACCATTAGAATTGCGAGAATGAGTCTCTACAAAATGTTTTTCGCAAAGCATATCCTCAGGATCCTGTACGTGATGTGCTGGAACCTCCTCAACCTCCCAAAACCTTGAAAGAATGGAGTTGAGATCAGCAGTACAGGCCATTGATAGAGCTTGATGCGAAATGTCAGAGTCCAATGGGGCTCTACCCATCAGAATCCAGCCAAAAATAGATGAGTATGCTGAAGGAAATCCTTCACCTAAAGATAGCTTGCGTCCGTTAAATATTTGTTCATAGAGCTCTACCCCTATAAGAATATCTATGGGTCCAGGTACAGAAAATTTGTCATCAGCCAACTGGATGTCTCTACATCTTCTAGCGACCTCTTGAGAGATTTTAGTGCTAGGAAGAACACCAGTAATAGGCTTTAGTATAACTGCAGTGGTTTCCAATGGCGGAGAGGTTGGATCCATTATAGATTGTATGGCACACTGGATACTTCCATTAGTGCGTTGTCCGCTAGACTCTCCCAAACCAAAGAGTGTGAAAGGGCTAGAACGAGGTAGCTGCAGTTTCCGTGCTAAAGACTCAGTGACAATTGTAACCTGTGAACCGCTATCAATTAAAGCTCGAACTTTGTGTAAAATATTATTCGCATCTCGGATACCAACCACAGCCGTTCCCAAAACTACAGTAGATCCCTTGTGGATACTGCATGCAGGGTAAGTCTGGACAGTAGAGCTAAGTGTCGATACTGCAGCCTCTGGCTGGATAGTTGCTTCTTGAGAAGTACGAGTAGTGTTGCCTAAATGAAGTTTTGTATGATGACGGCCATGACAAATTTGACAGCTGCTTTTAGACTGACATTTATTTATAGAATGAGTACGTAAACAATTAAAACACAATTTGTTATCAATGACAAACTTTTTACGATCAGCTGGTGTCATTGAGTTGAATTTGTGACAAGTATAAATACCGTGATCACCTCCGCAGCAGTAACATGTATAAGGGAGTTTGACCATAAATGATTTTGATGAATTTGGTTGAGCGCTATTATGGCTGCTAGAGTAAGAAGTAGATTTGGATCCCATGACAGCTTCCAAAACTTTAAGCTGATTTTCCAAGAATTCAAGTAATTTGTTAAAGGTTGGAATGTCATTAGTTGATTCTCGTTGATGATCCACCTCAAACTTGCTCCTCAAATCCATAGGAAGCTTACGTAAAATTATGTGCAATAATATAAAACTCCAAGAGTTTGTTTCAAAACCTAATGCATTTAAAGCTTGAATATTTTCCTTAAGTGCATTAACAAGTTTCCGTAAGTTGCTGTTAAGTTGATTTGTATTTATGTTTATGTTTAAAATAGCTTTTAATGTTTATCTGCAATTAATCTTTTATTTTGATATCTATCTTTTAATAAATTGTATGCAATATAGTAATTGCCTTCTGAAAGTTCTAAGTGTTTGATAAGATTCAAAGGTTCCCTATCCAGCACTGACAGTAAATAGTGCATCTTTTGTACACTAGGTAGCTCAACATTATCGTGCACTAAACTATCAAACATTGCTATGGAGTTAGGCCATTCAGTATAAACACCAGAAAATCTAGGTAATGTTATTTTGGGTAAAGAAAAATGTGTTGACTTATGTACCGTATTTGTTTGCAATTCATTTGACGTTTGAGGTTCGTTTCGTGGAACTAAATCACTTAATATCTGCACTGAATAATATTTATCATAAAAAGTACCAAACTGCTTTTCCAACTCAGCTTTAAAACTTTCATCTGTTGACATTGCGAATAAAAAGTCGTGAGCGTCCTGGAAATTGTTACGATATACTTCAACGTCACGCAAACGAACCTTAAACGATGCTAATAGTCCAGGGTCTCGTTGAGATTGTGAACTAAGTTGATTTGCTAAGTTATATAAAGAATCCATAAACTTCATGTTTGCATTCAATTTCATAGTAGTAATTGCGCATCTTGGTGCATCATCCGACACTACAAGTTTGGATTTTCTTTTCTTATCCGATGCCATTATGTAAATAAATCGATATTCAATAGAATTTAACTAAATTAATTTAAAAATTCAAAGGTTGTTTTGAAATATTTTCAACAGTGACAATGACAAACATCAAACACGAAAAAAAAGTAATTTATAGCAATGGATTCAAACTGATTTGCTAGTATCGGTTGGATATTGAGATAGTGATGTGACTGAATGAATCAATATAGACATTCAGTCAAAGAGTAAGGCTGAATGATACAAGTAATCACAGATTGTAAAGACAAAATAAAAATATTGTGACTTTGATAATTTTCTACCCACAAAACAAAAATTATTTGAGAATTTGGAAAAAATTTTTACTCACGAATCATGATGATGGGCAAAAATGATAACGCAACTTTTGGAAAGAAAATAGATGATTACTAGGATGATTTACGGTAGGATTTATCGGGGAGAAGGACCAAAAAGGATTATGTGCGGGACAGAAAGTGATTTGGACTTACGATTTTTTATTTTTCTCCGATAGCCTCTAGAGCAGCGCTGGTCTGCCTGTATTTTCGTAAGTTTCCGGATGTTGTAGGAATGTTATCTTGAGCTAGTCCTAACTGTCCTTCACGTAATCTTGGTGATTTGATGATGTTCCTTTGTGCTCGTTGAACAACCGACGCGCTGACTATATGTAATTTGGATCGGGGCTTTTCATAAGTCGTCCGATCGCTGTGGCGTCGTAATAGTAACAGGCAGCTGACAGATACTGCCTGTCTACCCTCGTATTACAATAAAAAATCATCCAAGGGATAGGAAAAGGTGGGTAAGCGGATGTAATGTTACGTTATACGCATTCAATATATTTGAAACCGAACAAGGTCATTTGTAATGTTTTATAAAAAAGAAGACAGAGTTATGTCATATTCTTTTTATTTCACAATAATAAAACGCTCGAATTCTCTAACTGAAGAGTCCAGTATGGCAATCATTCATTACGGAACTGAAATCAAACTTAATTAATCGCAGATTTCGCAGAAAGGAACTATTTCCGTTTCATAACTATTTTGAATAGCCGGCTAAGAAACATGTAAATGATAAAAATTAAAATAACTAACCTCTTTAGTCCACGCTCAATGATAGAAACGCTTTTAATGACGTATAAAATGAACAAAATGCAATAACAAAAATCTCTGGATAACTTCTCCAATAAAATAACAAACATCACTTAGATCCACTTTTACCAAAGTTCTTAATTCAAATTTAAAGCTAATCATGTTGAAACCTCATTCTATCTCTATTTGACTTTAAATTGACAAAGATGAAATGATGTGTTAAACACGATTAAGCCTTATTTTGAATTAAGAGCTTTGGTGCAAGTGGGCTTTAATCTAACAACAAAATTTAGGAACCAAAGCCCACTTGCACCAAAGTTCTTAATTCAAATTTAAAAGCCTCATTCTACCTCTTTTTGTCTTTTAACAATTGACAAAGAGGAAATTAATTATCTATTAGGCTTAATTTGAATTAAGAACTTTGGTGCAAGTGGGCCTAAATCCTGAACAAAAACGTCATCATACATAATAGGATGACTATAAGAATAAGACACAAAATAAAAAATAAACAATTTCAAAGTCAGCATAACAATTTTTGGTGACCTCTCTAAAGTTATGTAATCTCAAACTCATTGAAATTACTATTTAAGCAAGAAAAAGAATTGCTAAAATCTTAAATAATCAAAAACTCTGTATGTATTGTCCAAAATACAATTTGACTGAAAGAATAATGAAAACTGAAAACAATTGTTTACGAAATAAAAATTTAAGCACTTAAATCTACATCATCATCTTGTTCGTCGGTCTCTGGAAGTGTGTCCACAACTTTGGACATAAACGGTTACTCACTGTATTCTTTGTGAAACCGTTTTGGGATTGTACCATTTTCACACAAGCGCTTCAAATCTTTGTACTTAGCAACTGAAATGGGCAGCCGTTCCTTATACAACGGTTGCAATACCATATTTCCTTCTTCGTCTCTTTTATTTTCATTTTCAATAATTTTATGTTTTCCCTTACTCTTTGTGTTTTTTCCTTTGCCTTTTCCTTTCTTGCTACTAATCAGTTTCTCAAATAAATGTATGCACTGAACATCAGCGTCTTCTGTCATAAAACATTTCACCTCAATTTTTTTCAAATAAAAAAAAAGCTAATCAAAACAAAATAATGGATCGCGAATACCTAATTTATACGTTCATTCGAGGGAGTAATTGTAAATTATACTGTATTTTCGATACAAATTAATTTCAATTGAATTTAAGGTACTTAAGTAAGTAATGTAGAAACTTATGTAACGGACATTATTACGGGATCTGTAATTTAAATTATTTACGTAAGGGACACAAAAACAGAGTATGACATTTACTACGTACATAATATCAGAAAAAAGGATGCTTGAAAACAGGGTCTGACATTTACGACCTATTTCTTAGTAATGATAATATTGTATTGTGATCGTAAAGGATGTGAAAATATAGTATATCAATTATGCCCTACTACTTCTTTACATAGTGTTACATACGACGTTAAGTCTGGATAACCGAGACCCTTAAAGTCTTTTTTTACACAAAAACGTGTTTAGAGTATAAAAAAAATTGGGTCTTAACGAACCGATTTTGCAAGATATCAACATTTCAAATATACCATTCGATAGAGAATTTCAAACTGAGTGTAGAACGCTAAAAAAGTGATTTTCTCATTTTTGTCCCTTACGCCAATTGAAATTACGGTCGACGATATACTCAAAACTGAAAGCTACAATAAGCATCAAACACAGCATTGAAATAAATAGATTCACGAAATTACTGGCTTTTTTAAAAAGAAAATCAGAAAGGCATTGCGCAAAGAAGTCTAAAATTTTTACGACTCAAAATGTGGAAAAAAAATTTATTGAAGCTCCTGACGAAATTTTTCTGGCCACAAAAGTAAGTATAAATGATTTAACTATGAATATTTCGTAACTTAGTAATGGTAATTATTTTATATATTTACCTGTTTTTTATCTTTGTTATAGGTGGCCTTAATTTTTGGACTCAATGGTGCTTTTCGCGGATGTGAACTTGTAAACTTAAAGGTGGAGGACGTTGAAAATCATTCCAATGAGTAACTGCTGATTAATGTAAAGGAAACTAAGATAAAGAAAAATCGGTTATTAATTGTACAAGGACAATATTCTAAAATCATTCATAAATACCAAGCATTATGTCCCACCAACATGGAAAACAATAAATTTTTTATAAACTATCGGAATGGGAAATGTACTCGACAAGCCATCGGCAAAAATAAAATTAGCAATATGCCAAAGGAAATCGCTAAATATTTAAAACTTAAAGATGTTGAACACTACACCGGTTACTGCTTTAGAAGAACTTCGGCGGATTCAGGGGCGGATATTACGTCAATAAAAAGACACGGGGCTGGAGCTCTGATAGAGTAGCTGAGGGTTATATCGAAAGCTCAATGACGAATAAAAACATATTAAGCAGTCAAATTCACAAAAATATAAAACTTAATCCGTCACAACCATCAACTTCCGGCATCTTATCTTCGTCCGTAACTCACGATGCACCACCACCACTATCTCCGACGTATACTATCTACAATGAAACGCAAGTTCCTCAGACGCAAGAACAGAGAAATACTCAAATCAACTCATCAACAATAAATGTACCAAACAAAAATGTAACTCTCTCTATCAATAATTGGACCAATGTTTCGAATGTTAACTTTTACTTTTAATTGTCATTATTTTTAATAAATGCTTATCTCATATTAATATTGTGTTAATTTTTTCGCAAATGGTACGAAAAGTGGAGTATTTTCCTCGGTGATAAAGCTGTCTTAGTCTTGGGTGAACTTAAATCCCTCGCTACACTCAGGACTCGTCTTAAATCCCTCGCTTCGCTCGTGATTTAAGTTTTTAACACCCTCGCTACGCTCGGTAGTAAACCTCGAGTCCTTCGTTACACTCGCGATCTAAATCGTCACCCGCGACAGAAGACACTGCTTTATCCCTTTGGTTAATAATCTACTATTTTACGCTAAAGAAATCACTTTCTGATTTGACGAAAAGATTTTGAAGCATTGGCAGTTACAAGATTTTCAACGTAATTTAATTTTTGCTGTTGCTTAGAATCGCGTCAAGCACAGTCATGAGCCGTTTGCTATCAGACTCTATTATTTGGCTATATACAGGTATTAAACGAGATGATGAACGTATATTGGTCGTAGCAGACATACATATAAACTCGGAAAGGGATAGTCACCGTATCAATTCAGCCGTTCAGTATTATTTGTATGAAAATTCCTATTTCAACGCACACTAATCGGAATCATAACATAATCGCCTCGCCTTGGAATAAGCTCCCGAACGTGGTCAATTCTCCGTACCCTAGCTTTCGTCTCTCCGTAGCCTAGCTTACGTCCCTCCGTATCCTAACTTACGCCTCTTCGTTCACGCTCCCTGCCGCCCGCGGCCGAACGTGCTGTCCATATAGAAAGTAACCAATCCGTTTACAGATAAGTGCCGACTTTTAAAACGGAGTGCTTACTTTCTCTATGACCGATTAAACTGGTGCCGTCCAGCGGTTGGCGAGCTGTAAGCGTGGCGTTGCTTAGCAATAGTCGATCCTAACGTACGTTACATCGTTACGTCAGATGGACGCCTGTTTGACGGCAAGCGGCACAGTGGGATACGGTGACGATCCCTTTCTGAGTTGATATGTAGCAGACATATGGACCCTTACCCTTCTCAGGGGATGATCGCTTCAGATGAAACTTATAAGGCCCTAATCATGAACTACGGGTGTGTTTTAGTCAGTAAGAGTCTGACATAACCTTGCAGCCTGCTGTAGGGTATCCATGAGGGTTTCACACCCGCTTCCCCATCTGGGAGGAAACAAGAAAAATCGGCGGTTATCATTCGTATTTAAAAAATAATAATATCAAATTGATTTTCAGTTTGTGACGCAGTTTGACTTTGATTTAGGTATTTTAGTTGAGATACATAGATTGATATTCTTTAGTTTTCATAATTTCCGATATAGAAAATGAAAAATAATTGAGGTAATTACAGGCAACTACGAAACCCTACACTGCGCGTGGCACGACACGCACTTGGCAAGTTATTTAATTTAAACTTTATTTCTATACATAAGCAAACGACGGACATAATGCCGAGGCAATAACTACCAGTCATCCACTAAGTGTGTTGGCATAAAGACATGGTGAGATATTGTGATAGGGAAAATATGCTAATAAAATTAAAATAATAACAACAATATAAATAATAACACTTTAACACAAAAGTAAATTGATTTATATTGTAAAACTTTAGGAATAGTAAACAGAAACCGACGGACGGTACAAAGGATTTAATACGCATGGCATGAAAATAATGCCAATGCCAACCAAGTACGTTCCGTTGAACACTGCTTCACGGAATTTATAATCCCCAGGTCTTATTCTAGATGAATGACGCTTAGAGAGGTTCAGTCCGCAACATTATCAACTACCTACCTACAAACAATATATTATGGTTGGATTTATCTACGTGATACTTATAAACGGACTAGTGCCAGTAATGTAATGAAGTAGTGTCGTGCCACGCGCAGTGAAGAGTTCCGTAGTGCTTGTCGTTACCACAATATATTTGAACTGTAGTCTTTATTTTCTGTATCGGAATATTATAATTAATTGAGTTAATGTTCATTATAACCGTTGTCACTCAAAATTATAATCATCAGAAAACGGCTTAGGGTTCAAATTTTAATGATATCTTTTAAATCGTTCGGGGTTATCGATCATATTCTGATCGACTTCTTCTTAACAATTATAAACGGCTCCACCAAGGATAGCATTACCGGGCGTCCGGATAAAGCTGGACATAGTTAGGCTTTTTGATTTGCGTGTCCGGCTAAAATCAACGGTGTCCAGCTTTTCAGTTGTCCAGCGTGTCACGAAATCCTGAATAATGAAGGGTGTCCTGCCTTGTTATCCAAATATCAGGCCAAACTGGCTGGTCTGTCCGGCTATTAGGTATGGCAACCTGGCAACCTGGCAACCTTAACCAAGGACGATGATATCTGAAAAAGGACGTGTAAAATACAACTTCACATGGAAAGTTAGCAAAATGTTATTAAATAATGAAACACATTTTTTTTAATTAGTATTATAACCGCTGATTTTTTTTTTGTTGTTTCCTCCCAGGCGGGAGGAGCTGGTGTGAAACTTCATGGATACCCTACATCCATCTGCTAGGTTATGTCAGACTTCTACTGACTAAAACACACGCGTATTTCATGCTTATGGCCGAAAGGGCCTTACTAGCTTCATCTGAATCGATCATTCCCGCTTACGCAACCATAACTTCATCTATGTCACTCACTATTAATGTTTTCTTCTAAGGCATTTTCAATAGGTAAGAAATTTTCTTTAACCAAAGTTGAACGACTATTACTCTTAAACTAACCGTTATAGTTTTCCTTAAAAGTTCATGTAAAGCACTATCTATTATCATGAATTTTTCCAGGTTTTTCAAGCCGATAGTTTAGCTATTAGAGGGGGGGGGGGGGAGTCCTACTCGAACAGACCAAAACCAAAAATAAGCAATTTGAAGTTCAATATTTTGCAAACGGAGCCCTAAATCGAAAAATAGTCTTAAGTTCCTTGTCAGGACTACGGAACCCTAAAAATGGAATCTGCGTACAAATCTACCTAGACGCAATTAGTCATTGAATAACAGATGACAGCTAATACTATAGGTTTGAATTCATTTCCCTGTTGGTTGTTTAAATCTAAAGAAAAGTTTACTAGAAAAAAAAAATAAGTCCCGTCCGCTGCCTGGTCCGCGTGGATTTTTTTTTCTAGTAAACTTTTCTTTAGATTTAAACATCTAGCAGTTAAATGCTTAAAAATAAATAAAAACTTAACTGTAATTGGTTGTATCAAAAATCACGTGACTGTTTTCGTCACATTGTAACTATGAATATGACAGTGACATTTAATAGCCTCGGTACCAGCCTTTTGTAGCAGCCTGTAGTTACCGAATCGAGTGAAAATGACAAAGAGAGCAAAAATAGTACCTAAAAACCGACCAACTGCGAGTCGGACTCTCGCACGGAGCGTTCCGTACAACAAATAAAGCTGCTTTTTCAGTATTTGTTGTTTAAATACAGCATATGGGACATCATATACCAAAATTTCATATTCCATGTTATTGAAAATAAAAAATACAAAAAATATATTTATATCGTACTCATGACCTCTAGATATATATGGATGTGTCGCATGCTGGGGTAAAAAACTTTTTACAAAAGTTACCTCGAACACCAAAAAATAATGTACGACCGATATAAAAGTTTAAAAATTGGCAATCCAAGATCTGATCATATATTTTTCCCCGAGTTACCCCCTTAGCCAAATGATGTTATTTAGCTGCTCTGTCTTCTGTAAGGTGGAGATTAACTGACGCTCCGATTAGGGTGGTTAATCCACAGTCATCCACCTCTCCAAAGACGCAATTACGCTTGGTCGTTAGCTCGTTTACGATAGACTAAATGTAAATGAACAGCTTTCGTTTTGGTTACGCCTTTCAAATTTGGGGGGGATCTCCCCAATCTGGCATCACTGATACGTTCCAACACGAACGCGGGCGCAGGGTCCTTTGTCCGTGTTCTAATAACCGAACGTGAGTAAATATTGTTGCATTGGGTGCCGGAAATCAAGTAATGTCTTTCGTGAACCAAGTGTAATTTTACGCCTAAATAAACCCCCCACATTAGCGTCCACTAGCGTCTTTCAAGAGTCGTCGTTGCACAGACGCTGCACGACGTCTAAATTAAAGACGCTGGTGGGGTCGATTCTGGCATGATTCTTAAATCTGAATTTAACATCAGTCTCTCCTATTCATTTTGTATAGAGAATGACAAGGATACACTGTTGTCAAATTTAAGTTCTCTGCTCCTAAAATCCGTTTTAATTTATAGCAAGTTGAATGTATTTAAATAAAAATTCGATATTTCTCACTCACATTAGCAGGACCATGTTCTACAAAGTGCCAAGGTGAAGAATACCAATGCCTCGAAGGGAATTGTTACTGCGCGGACGGGTTCATTCCGAACCACTTCCTAAGTGATTGCGTTAAGTGTCCAGGTAAATAAATTTGGTTTTATTTAGTAAATCTTATTTGTTATCATTTTTATTTTTTAAGCATGTAACTGCTTGATGTTTAAATCTAAAGAAAATATAACTAGAAAAATTTTCACGCGGACCAGGCAGCAGACGGGACTCGAACCCGCACCCTTCGCTAACCGGGCGAATGCCTAGCCATTTTTAAGCTGCAAGGCAGCGCCATCTCTTCGCATTGTAGGTAACCCACAATGTCAAATGAATACTTTTACAAGTATTAAACATTTGAAAGAAGAGATAACAATTATAGTTATAATTTTTATTTTTAAGCACGTGCAAATGTTATTTGAATTAAATGTAAGTAATCCCTACCGCATTCCGGCTATAGCCAGCGGTGCACATGTAGTAATGAAAATTAAAACAGATCGTTCAAGAAGTCTTGTACCCACTGGACCATTTATTGACTATAAAAATAACAAATAATATATATCAATAAATCGAATAATGAAATAACCGAACGCTCAATAAAAGTCTTTCGAAGGTAGTTCGACAAATTAAATAAAAGTTTGATTCTGACGACGAGCCTTTACAGGCTACGAAACGTCAATAAATAAATAAAGTTTCGTGCATTAACCCGTAAAAACTAGTTTTATTTAATGAATGATGTGCGTGAAAACCTAAGAAACAAATAAAAATCAAATTACAGAATTAAGTACCTTAATTTTGAAGAAATAAAAATATAAGTTAGGTTAACTTAACTATACATATGGTTTTAGGTAGTTTTTTGGGATGTAAAAATAAGCAAGAACGAGACAGAAATATTGTTTATTTGTTGCAGAAATATTATTTTTTAGCTACAACATAGGTCATATAGATCTACAACATAGGTCTATAGATCGGAACGAGACAGCAATATTTTTCTCTCTCTCCCACATATGATATCCGTGCCATCCTTTTGTTTAAGCGCAGAGATGTGCATTACTGTTCTCGATAAGAACTATTGATACATTAAAATATTTAATTTTTCACTGTTATTAATCTTTTCTATATAAACTTGCTCATTTGTTTTATATTGATGCATATTATCAGAGTGGATGTGTAATTAAAAAAAACATATTTTATGGGAAATTAATGTTTCATTTGCTATTATATATGTTTCATAAAATTTTTAACAACTTTATATATATACATCTGATTAATCGTCACTGTCCCCGTCAACGTATATAACGTTAGCAGCTGGAACATAGTTTTTATACTTCAGCAGCTTCTAACGTACACATGTTTCTTATGAAATGTTTTTTTTCGTAAATAAATATAATAATATATATAAAGAAGTTTTCACATAAATGTGCTTGTCTGAAGCTTCATTTTGAATATTTTCAGCGTGTTTAACGCATTTAAATAAGCAGATGAGTTATTAATGTATCATATAAATTTGGCTTGCTATTACAACTAGCTCTCGTTGCTTGCTGATACAAATAGCTTGTTTTTAGTATGCAAGAATAATGTTATTCTCATTAATTTGATGCCAACTAAGAGAAAATACTACTTAGTTGCAGTGCATTTTTTTCAGTCTACAGTAAGATCTCGAGGGTGTGCAAAATTACCTTTAAATTTTCTGGGTCTTCTTTAATTTCCGTCTAAAACATAAACACATTATTTATTGCAATATGTACGTGCTTGAGATGATATAATATTAGTTCTGACAGGCGTAATATAATTTTTGAAGAAACTTCAAGAAAGACAACCTGCTTTTCTATAAATTTTTTGAGGACTACTTACTGTTTGAAGTCAGTGGCTTTATAACAACTGGTAATTTCATTTTTGGCTTAATTTTTCTATATGACTGTACTTTTCTTCATAGAACTGTCAATAAGGTCCAATGGGCACATTCTATATAATCTTTAAGCGAGGTCGGTCTGTGGCATACAAATAAGGTCCAGTGAGTACTGTTGCAGTAGGGTCTAATCTTGAAGGTCCAATTGATACCAAAAAATAAAAAAGAGTTCCAATGGGCACATTGAATATATTTTTTTAAGAAGGACGAATGGGCCATGTAAATGATGTAGGTCCAATGGGCACTTTTAGCTTTCGACTCGAATCTTGAGGGTCCAGTGGTGTGAAAAAGTTTGCGTGTTTGTTTGTTACGCTTTCACGCCTACGCTAAATATAATTAAGGATATTAAATATTATGGATAATTTATTGTTTTTTAATTAGTTTATTTAATCAATTAAAAATTAAAATTATTTTAATACATACATAGTGCAAACAAAAGCCAGAAAGGTTTATTAATGCACTACAATCATTACTATACAGTGTACATCACTGGTGACAATAAATCACTAAAAAGTATTACACACTCTAGTATCATTCATCGTCATCAACCTATTAATGTCCCCAACATTGACAATACGATGACAATGCTGGGGCACAGTCCTTCTTTATGGATGGAATAGGGAGATTGGGTCGTGCGTGACCCACCACGCGGGCCTAATACGGACTGGTGGATATGCTAACGACGGCAGCTGCAGCAGGGACCGACGGCTTTATGTGACTTCCGAAGCACAGAGGAGCTCAAGATAATAAGTTTTTGGGGACCTATCCAATGACCGACCATTGTAAAAGTTGGTTAACTTTCATGAACGCAGGCCGAATGCGTTAACCACCTGCGCCGTCGAGCTCCTCAACAACATTATCAAATTAAAATATTAAAATAGAAAAAATCTTTAGTAAACAATATATGTAGTAGGTAAAATACTACCTGGTGTTAATTTTAAGGCTTAACACTGAAACTTCACTGAAATTTTAAGAGCATTCTAACTTTAAACAGAGGCAATGAAATGAGTAAACGTATGATTTGTTTAAGTATTTCGACGTTGAAATAAATTATTTATTCAGTGTTGCCTATTTAAACGCCATTAAAATAATGTATAGTGTTCAGTCGAGCAGATTTAAAGTTAAGGAACTCTCTCTCAAACATTGAATACCTAGTGAGTAGAAAAACATCAATAGTAAAATAGAGAAAATAGTATAAAATGGTATTTGTTTCTTAGGTTTTCACGCACATCCTTCATCAAATAAAACTAGTTTTAACGGTTTAATGCACGTACTTTATTTATTTATTGACGTTTCGCAGCCTTTTTTATGACAAAAAATAAACTCTTTCGAAGGTAGCTCGACAAAGTAAATAAAAAATCATTATTCTAACGATGCAGACCTGAAAAGGCTGCGAAACGTCAATAAATAAATAAAGTTCGTGCATCAAACCGTAAAAACTAGTTTTATTAAGTATGAAATGGTGTTTCTGAACTATATTCAGTATCTTTTCTTATTTATACCTACTTAAAACGGGATATTGGCAACCAACCACTTATCTAGGATTTCACTGCACATTGGTTCACGTTGGCAACACACTTTATTTTGAAATTACAGCTATTGCCCTGGTAATAACTAAAGACATTGGCCGTGGCAATTACTAAAATTCTGATGGGCAAAAGTTCGGTGATTAATCACTGTTAAAATACCATCAGAAAATTCCAAGCGGATGCCCAATAAAATACTAAGTAAATAGTTTTAACTTTATTATAATCATGCGAAAATAGTTTAATAATGAGTAAAAAATATACAAGAAAAATTAAGCATGTCCTTAAGAAAATTGCTAAAATTTTTAACTTTTTGAGTAACACGTTCGCCCGTCTCGATGAAATTCGTGCATACTTTTTCTTGTTTAAAAGTTATTGTCGTAATGTCAAAGCTAGAAAAATCTAGTGAATTCTAGGTAAACTAGAATGTTAGAAATTTTGTAACAATTTTTGTTTTGTAAAATATTTTCCCGTCTAAAACCTGAACCGAGTGGAATTTTTTCTAGTAAAATATTCTTTAGTTTTGAACTTACATTTTTTTTAAAGCAGAAAATAAATGTATGACGCTTTAAAATGCAGTTTGTTTTATATATATATGTCATTTATTGCATGATATAATTTAAGGATTCGTGAAATTTTTCATAATATTAGTAGCAATAGTAAGTAAACTCTTTAAAAATAACTGTGACATAGTTCGCTCAGTAGAACATCGCTCGAGTTCAATTCAAACAACTTTTGGCGATGATGAAAAGACGAAAACAAAGTAGGTACAACCGAAAACTTGCAGACCGCTCTTCTATTGGATCGTGGAACTATAACAAACATATTGGCTTATAGTTCCACGATCACGTATTGGCTATCGCAATGGCTATTTACTGTCGAGCTTGTAGTAAAGAAGTGCTTGATGGCCTAGCTATGAAGTGTTGCAATTCAAGATGCAATAAAGTGTATATCTATTGTGTCTCGGATTTAAAAAGACAGATTTTGAATCTTTCACAACGGAATACAAACGCCAGTGGGTATGCCCAGAGTGCCTAAGCTTGAAACCAAAACGGTTGAGTAGTGATACATCTGTTCGAACACCAGAGCAGAAGAAGATTGCTGCTAACTCCAGTGAAATGAATGTCACTATTCAGCGCGGTAGCCGAAGCAAACAATCGGAAACGTTACAGAAAAATAATGAAGTCACTTTTATCGATAATTTGAAACAACTACGTATGGAACTGGTAGATAGATTAGATATACAAGAAAAATGTATTTTGGATATTCAACAGATGTGTTATATCACTAATATGGAACTAAAACACTTAACAACAGCATTACAACAGGTACACACTTTGGTTGAAAATTCTACCTTATTAAAAAATCAACTTAATATGTTATGCGAACGTAACCAACACATCGAGTTATTATTGAGCTCTGTAAAGAAATCACATGATAGCATGAGATCTGGCACTATATTGGAAGATGTAAATAAATCACAGAGTAACTGTGTGGCTAACACCATTCGTACCGACGGCATTCTGGTAACTACCCGAAACGCAGAGATATTGATACGAATGGTGAGGCCACAAAGTCAGCGGCAACAGTAGGCGACTCAACTTCTCAAGAAGACGAGCAACTGATAGATCGTCAGTTAGAACATACTAATGCGGAATCGAATGCTTCCCCCAAGGGTAAGAAGAATTAGTGGATCACAGTTCACAGGAAAACTGCCAAAAAGTCTATGACAGACAGGAATACGCATGAACAAATAAAAGCCATTGGAAGTTCCACTAAAGGGTTGCCTAATCTTGATCAGTCTGACAATCGAAATCGGCAGAAGAGCGGCAATGAGGTGACACAAACTACCAGGCGATTAACAAATGTGCAACCTAAGGTAGTAAGAAAAGGTCAAAATGCCAATGTAACGGAAATCAAAGGGTTGGAGCGGAAGAGACATCTTCACGTCTGGCGGTTGACAAAAGATACCACAGAGGATAATCTAACAACTTTTGTAAGGGGAATATGTGGAGTAGACGCAGTGATTAAGATAGAAGGGATCAAACACAGAATAGAGAAAGATTACACCAGTCAACACGAATTTTGAGTCTGAGTTCTTTGTACCAGATTTTGATTACTTATACCTAATTAATGTAAGAAACAATATTTTTATTTAAAAAAGTTTGCTTTTGTAGCTATCAGAATGAAATTTTAAATTTCATGGAAAATTGCAAACTTTTTTGTTTAAGTTGTATATAACAAGAAAATAATCATTAATATATTTATTTAAGACTCTTTTCTTTACTTAAGACAAATAAACCAAGTCTATGAATACAAAAAATATTATGATTTAGTTTTAAAAATTGATATTTTTAGCATATCTTATAATTTTTAGTTGAAAATTTTGGGAAAAAAAGCTTCAGAATTTTGACGTAGAGCCTTAATAAATTGTTTAAATAAAAGATATTTTTATGCAACAGAGACATTAAAATAATCAAATAAGGATATATCATACTTAATATTATATTTCTTTTTCTGAAGTAAACAAAATACCATGGAAAGGTATATCCTCATGTGACGCCCATATTTTATCCTGACTTCGAATAGAAAGTTAAAGTACGCTTCATATGCTTAATTAAGCCTTTTACTGCTGGATAAACAACATTTTTGACCCTAAATTTAATAAAATCTCCGGAAATAATGCAAACAGGGTCCACGTAGTTTTCACTCCTGTTGGAAGGCATATACCGCTCTAGGCATTTACAAAATACGTCGTTTCTCTAAAAGGTGTGTACATGCACTGAGTGATTACTCTACTGCTTCCTATTCCATACCCAATATCCTTCTGCAGTCCTTTCTATTGCTTATTAAAAGCGGTAGTTCCTCAGCCTTTTACAAAAGTCATACATATTTATGTATCATTGTATAAAGTACAAAAGCAAACTTTTTAAAATAAAAATGAGGTTTCTGGTTATTTTTCGATATAAACAATTAGACAAAAGTCATTAAATAACAGGCTCAATTTTTTTTTCATTTTGTTGACTTGTGTTATTCATCATTTATTATTACAGTATCCGAAAAAAATTATGACAAGTTGTGTCAGCCGGAGCAATGGCCAGTAAATATGGAATTCGGAAAATGGATTTGGTTTCGGAGACCCACAAATAAACAAATCGACAAAGCATAACACTTTTGAATTATTTTATCAAAACGCAAGAGGTCTTCGAACCAAGCTAGATTTATTTTACAATAGTATAGATTTTTTGAATGCGGATTTCTATGGGATCACGGAAACGGGCTGTAACGAATCCATACAAGACGCAGAAATCATTCCACCAGGTTATAAAATCCTACGATGTGACTGGGCGGATGGGCGAAAGCAGGGCGGAGCGTTTTTCGTGGCCACACACCGCCACCGGTTTGAACTGCAACAAATGAAGGTACCTAGTGAAATAAACATAGATACTTGTTCATTCGAGATAGTTGGTGCAGCAGTGTACTTAAATAATAGGTTTTTATTTGCATGTTGCGTAGTTTATATTCCGCCTAATAGTAAGGAAAATGAATATAATGTTGTTGTTTAGAATTTTAGAACAATGGTGTATTAAATATAAAATAATGATAGTCGTGGGGGATTTTAATCTGCATTCGAGTAATGATAATATTATTAACTATTATGGATTTTTTGTAGCATTTTGCGAATTAGTACAACTGAATAAGGTTGCGAATTGTAATAATAGGCAGCTGGATTTGGTGTTATGCTCGTCGAGTATAGCGGAGCGGGTGGATGTGTGCGAGGCGGATGAAGCCCTAGCATCAAAAGATAAGTATCATCCACCGCTTACTGTCGCGGTAAAAATCGGGTGCCGTGCCCGGGGTGACGCCGCCGCTGGCACCACCGCGGACTCCTGCGCGCCTGCGTCACCACCCGGGCCCTCGTCTCCGTTTTCGTCATCTTCACATTTTCATAGCGAAGTTTCGCAGTGTAATTTTTCAAAGGCGGATTATAGTTTATTATTTACCTTGATTGGAGATGTCGATTGGACTCCACTGTAAATGACATGCGGAAACCAGAAAACGCGGTTAAGTATTTTTATACAATAATAAACGATATTATTTGTAATTGTGTACCAAAGAAAAGATTATACAAAGAGTCCGTTAGGTACATTTATCCTGAATGGTATACTCTTGATATAATTCGAGCAATTCGTTTAAAAGCGAGTCTCCATAAAAGGTACAAAATTATGGTATTATTGTAAACCGAAAAATAATTACCAAAAATGGAAAGGTTCTCAACGATTTTGAATGTGCAAAAGAGTTTGCATTATTTTTTCAGTCGGTTTATGGTACGGAATCTGCTAAGCTAGACGTGGAGGCGGCAGAGATTGGAGGTGGGGCGAGCGCCTCGAGCGTTTTCCTGCCAAGCCTCACACTGGCGCACCTCCGCTCGGCGCTTGCTCACCTCTGGCCGAAACTCTCGGCAGGGCCAGATGGCATTCCATCTTTTATTGTAAAGGATTGTCGCATGGTTCTGGCACAACCGCTATTACACATATACAATCTGTGTTTAGAGGACTCTTATTTTCCAGAATGTTGGAAAACAACACGGGTGATTCCAATACCTAAAGGGGACTCTGGTCGCCAGCGAAAGTGTTCGAGTCTGCGCTGCAAAACACTATACAAAAGCAGGTAGCGGCGCAACTTTTGGACGCTCAGCATGGGTTCAGGCAGGCGTGTAGCACCACAAGCAATCTGCTCAATGCAATCGCATACATCATCCCTCATGTGGACGCGGGGATGCAGGTTGATACCACCTACTTTGATTTAAAAAAGCGTTCGACATGGTTGATAATGATATACTTCTCACAAAGTTGGCGGCTGTCGGATGCAATAAAAAACTTTAAAAGTTTTCGCTACCTACATGAGGGATAGAAAGCAATATGTTGAGTATGGCGGGTGCAGGTCTGAACCGTATCTCACAAGAACGGGGGTAAGTCAGGGATCGAATCTAGGCCCTTTGGAATTTTTGATAATGATCAATGACCTGCCACAGGTAGCACAGAATACTCGATGTTTATTATTCGCCGATGACCTCAAATTGCTCCTAGAAATATACAAGTGCGTTTGCAAGACGATTTGGACAGAGTAGTCGAATGGAGCCGAAATAACAAACTAAATTTTAACATTAATAAATGCTCAGTAATAAGTTTTAGTAGATCAAAATCACCACTCCACTTCAAATATGAGATCGATGGTGAAGTTTTGAAGCGTACATTCGAGGTTAGAGATCTTGGAGTGAAACTAAAGACAGATTTAACTTTCAGAGAGCACATTGTAGAAGTCTGTAAAAAGGCTTACAGGACTCTGGGATTTGTCATGCGTCGTGCGCAGGGCTTTACAAGTTTAAAAACTATTCGCCTCTGTATGATGCTCTTGTTCGAAGCAAGCTCGAGTATTTCGAGGCAGCATTTCAAATCCAGAAATACTGGGTATGATAAGACTGAGTGTGCCGGATGGGTACGTGGCGAGGCGCAGGCGGCCGAAACTATTCGCGGTACCAGCCGCAAGAACTAATCTAGTAGCTAAGTCAGCGGTCCAAGGGGGGGGGGGGGGGTCACAGGGGACATGACCCCCCCCCCCCCTAATCTAAGGTCAAATTGAAAAATCTTGTGTCAAAAAGTGTCTTGTGGAATAATGTTTGTTTTATTCCAGATACCTATTTTTTATTAGTGTAGTGAGTGACCCCCTCCAAAATTTCAGGCTGCGACCGAGCTAAGTCACCTTTGACGCGTACGTTGCACACCTTAAATCTAGTTGCCGTAAGAATTGATTTATTTCACTGTCCATTATCTTTATTTAAAAGATCGGTGGTAATGAAAATTGGTAATAGAGATGACAAGTATTGAATAAAAATAGTATAATTTAATTCATTTTTTAAAATATGTATGTACACTATGTTATGTTAATTTATGAGTAACAAAATGGAATTATTTTTTATTGTCTTTTTTAATACAATTATGTTTATTTTAGTAATTGTAATTTTAAGAACTACACTATTGCATTAGGAGTATTCCTGTTAAAAATAGCTGTATGTGTTTTCTAATAAATAAATAAAAATAAATATATATTTTATGTAACATGTGAAAGATAATTTATGGTACATGTCCATCCACATTTCAGATCTGGGAGAAAAATGCTACGGGCCGTGCTGTAACTCCTTGAGTAATGCGAGCTTGCAGTGCTGGCACGGAGTATGCCAGCCGTGCCTCGATGCCAATGGGAATTGGAGTTGCAGGTATCTTATAATGCTGTGCTTAGGTTGCAACATACAAGACAACGAACGGCGAATTGAGACATCGGAATGAATGTCGAAGTAATGAAATCATTTTTATCATACAAACGCCCCAATTCCCCTAACCCTAAAATCTTATGTGTAAGTGGAGTCCAAACGAAAAGACTAAGAAAAAAAAATATACCGCTGCAGCTATTCCTCGCCTTGGCAGTCTGAATCCCTTCAGTGCCTAGTTACCTAGTTATTCTTTATTTACGTAGTTTTTAAATTTAAACTTTCATTACATTGCCACATATTTTTTCCTTCATCTTTAGCATGCTGCATTATATTTGTTATTAAAAATTCAGATAATATCAATAAGCATCGGTGTGTACTGTACCAACTATGTACAAACAATACAATACAAAACGCTTTATTGAACACCACAGAAAACATTAAAATAAGTACAGAGCCATTTAAATTAAGTGTTACAAGTATGTATACTGTGTGTACCAACTACGGGTGTGTTTTAGTCAGTAAGAGTCTGACATAACCTTGCTGCTGGCTGTAGGGTATCCATGAGGATGTCACACCCGCTCCCCCTGGGCTGGGAGGAAACAAAAAAAAATCGGCGGTTATCATTCGTATTTAAAAAAAACATGTCTAATTGATTTTAAGTTTGAGACACAGTTTGACTTTGATACAGGTATTTCAGTTGAGATAAATAGATTGATATTATTTTTTTGGATTTTCTAATTTCCGTTACAGAAAAGAAAGACTCCTGCTCAAATATATTAATGGTTTATTTATTAATAATTTTAATAAGTTTCACTTGCTACGTAGTTTCATAAAACCACACCAATTTTTGTAAGGAAGAGGTTACTCCCTCAGGCGGATGTTCTGATTCGAGAGTACCTTTTTGCTCGAAATCCACTCTCCACTCTCACATTTTAAAAGTCTTAGACCAGAATAAATAGATTAAACAAAACACATAATATAAATGAGTTACTTCTTAGTCCATGGATTCTAAAGTAGATTATTTAAGTTGTGAGAGCTATTTTATAATACAGAGAGGACACGGTGTTGGGTGGGTGTTCTCTCGGTGTTGAGAGGAAACAGTTCCTGGAGCTTAAGACCATTTTATCGGTGTACGATTTTAGATATTCGTTCTTTGAGAAGAGCTTATAAATTCTTGGTAGGATGGTAGGCCTAAATCTTTTAGTGGGTTAATATATTTCGCTGAATTTTGAATTCCAAAATAAAATCACATCAATACACATACAATCACAGAAACACTGAGTTGGAAACAGTGACTAACCCAAAACAGAAGTAGGTATTATATCAAAGCAACCAACCCTTCAACAAGACCACATTTGGTTGGTGTTATTTGTGTGTAACTGATTTTCTGAAATTATTTTTGTTATTGTTTGAGGAATCTGGAGGGCTTCAAACGCTGAACTAAATAAAGTATGGGATGATTTTGAAACATATATTTTTGGTACTTAAACATTTTATTATTCAATTTAAGAAGTGTTGGTCAGAGTTTTAGCAGGCTTGTTAAAAATGCAATTTTAAGAAATGGACCCACAATCAGATTCCATTGGATGAGCGTGGATAAAACGATGGATGCCTATGCACTGATGTTGTCACTGTAATCGTAAGCAACATGCGCTTACAAATATTAATCTGCGATTATGTATACAACAGTATCTCATTGCATATTTCCAGTGGTGTGTTCTCCCATACTTCTTCTTCTTAGCCGGTACGCTCTTGACAGAGCGGTCGTGATCGCTATGCACTTGTAGTATTATTGGAGGGGGCAGATGTGATGCGCTTCACTATGTTTCGCCATTGCTGCCTGCTAGAGGTCATCCTGCTGCACTCGTTTAGTGAACCTCCAACGGCTGACTTGATCTGGTCAGTCCATCGCGTGGGAGACCTTCCGCGCGGTCTAGTACCTTCCACCTTTCCTTGGACGACAAGGCGTTCTATGGATAGGTTGTTACGCCGAGAAACGTGTCCGAAGAATGTTAGGATGCGAGATTGTACTGTCGAAAATAGACGCTGCCTGATACCGAGTACTTGAAGTATCGAGACGTTCGTGCGAAACTCGGTCCACGAAACCCCAAGCATTCTTCTCCAGCACCACATTTCCAAAGCGTCCACTTTCTGCCTTTCCACATCTCGCAAAGTCCACGTCTCAGCCGCGTAAAGAAATATGGGGAATATAAGTGTCCTCACAAGCTTGGTCTTTGTGGCTTTAGTAATGTTTCTGTTCCTCCATATTTTCCGCATCTTGTCCATCGCTGATCTTGTGATGCCCATACGTCGTTTGATTTCATCGATGCATCCGCCATTGTTTGAAATCAGGGCCCCAAGATAGATATAAGATTGGACCACAGTGCAATTCGCGATTTGTGTCACTTCAGGCGAATTATTTCTGGCACGGTCAACAATCATTACCTTGGTCTTGCTGCGATTAATTTTAAGGCCAAACTCACGGCTCACTCGCTCCATCTTTGACAGTAGCTCATCCAAGTGTTGTGAACTGGTTGCAAATAAGGTGGTGTCATCCGCGTAACGTAAGTTTGCAATTCTGTATCCACCAATTGTAACTCCGGCCGTCCAGTGCTCCAAAGTGATGCGCATTATCAGCTCTGTGTAGGCGTTGAATAAGAGCGGGGATATTATGCATCCCTGGCGTACTCCTGCACTAGGATGGAAATCACCTGATAGGACATCATCTGTGCGCACTGAGGCTGTGCGTTCTTCATATAGGCGTCTTAAAAGGTGAACAAGATGTTTTGGTGTGCCCATATCTAGCAAGGTCTTCCATAATACCGGCCATTTCACCGAATCGAATGCTTTGGAGAAATCAACAAAGCAAATGAATAAGGGCTTATTGAATTCTCTCGACTTCTCGATGATCTGACGTACGATGAGAATTTGTTCCCGAGTGCCTTTCCCCTTCACAAAACCGGCTTGTTCCGGAGCGATCTCCTTAGAAAGGTAGGTTTTCAGTCGCTCGTTGAGAATATGCAACATTATTTTGCTAGCGTGTGATATTAGAGCAATGAAGCGGTAATTGTTACATTTCTTTGTCGAACCTTTTTTGTGCAAGGGTGTGAAAACGGTGTGTGTCCATTCAGTAGGCCAAACTCCTGTCTGCCATACCTTGTTGCAAATAAGATGAAACATCTGGTCGCCACGATCTCCTAAGGCTTTAATTGTCTCTATCGGAATTGCATCTCTACCAGTTGCTTTTTTACATTTCAGATGTTTTATGGCAGCTCTTACTTCGGACAGTAGAATGTCTGGTTCCAAATTCTCCCGTTCTGGGTCTGTACTTGCAAACTGTCGTGACTGCGGGTCTCGGAATAATGACTGACAGTAGTTCTTCCACGTTTCGGAGATTTGTTCGAGCTCTGTTACCACTTCATTTCTGTCGTTCTCAATGGCCCAGGTTCGAGCCGGTAGAGATTTGGTAATAAGACGAATTTTGTGGTATAGATCTCGAGACTCGTGCTTCAGAGCGTGTTTTTCAACCTCTTCACAAATGCTATGAAGATGGCGGTTGTGGTCTCTCCTGCAGCAGGCTTGGATGTTAGCAGACATCTTATTCAACTCCCTTATGTCTGTTCCTGCAGCTTTCTTAAGGCGCCTCTCCTCGATTAGAGCAAGAGTACTATCCGTCATCCAATGTTGACGTTTGCGGGTTTCTGATCTTGGATTAGACTCCGCCACTGCACTTTGGATGAGATGTTTAGCTTTATTCCATAGCATGTCTGGTGTAGCTTCATTGTGGTTTGCATCTGTCCATTCCATCCATTTCCGCTCAAAGGCTGCATTGAGCTTCTCGCTATCTGTTACTTCAATCCGTCTTATTTTCTTGGAGGATCGGGCAGCTTTGAGTTTCAACCGTATCTTTGCGATAACGAGTTCATGGTCGGAACCACAATCAGCCCCAGGAAGCGTGTGAGCGTTGAGAATGGAGGTGCGCCAGCGCGATCCAATCAGTATGTAGTCGATCTGGTTTTTGGCCTTACCTCCAGGCGAGGTCCAGGTGAACAGTCTACGTGGATGGTGTTGGAATAGACTGTTTGCCACCACCAAGCTGTTTTCGTCTGCGATCTGCATAAATCTTTCACCTCTTCCATTACGTACTCCAAGTCCGAAGTTTCCCACACATTTACTATACTGGGCAGAGTTTGCACCAATTTTCGAATTAAAATCACCGATGATTATAAGCAGCTCTCTGCTGGGGATTTTGGCAATCGTTGTTTGTAGTTCTTTGTAAAAACTCTCCAGGACGGTGGGTAAAGCTTCACTGGTGGGAGCATATACCTGTATCAGGTTCAAATTTACAGGTGACGCTTTAAGCTTCATGGATATGATGCGGTCGCTAACTGCCTCATACCCTATCACACTGTTATTTAGACGCTTAGGAATAAGTATTGCTACTCCGTTTTGGCTACTGTCGTCATTGCCGGAAAAGTAGACTGTATTGGTGTCGGTAAGGAAATGCCCGTTGCCTCTCCAGTGGGTTTCAGATAGTCCACAAATGCATAAATCACATCTGGTGACTTCCCTCTCTACGATGTTAAATTTACCGGGTTTTAACAAGCCGCGAACATTCCACGTGCCTATCTTCTGGATTTTTCGCAACTTGATGGAGTTTCCAGTAGCATTTTTTCCATGCGGAGCCTGGTCTCCTACTCCAACATGGCCGGTAGTCCATTTCTCACCGCACGCCCCGGACGCGGCGCGGCGCCGGTCGCTAGGCGGTTCGCATGGCAATTGTGATCTCTCTGTGTCTACTTTCATAACGATTTTCTCGGGAGATTAGTTGCAGTGGTTTCCCGTTGCCTTCTGCACCAGTTATTTTAGAGGTTATTTGTACCCCAAGGCCCCTGTAGCCTCTTCTGACCTCTGGTCAGGAGTGTGGTTATACCGCCACTGCTCGGTCGCCATTGCCTCGTCTGTTATCTAGCAGGGGGACCGCGGTATATAAATACCGCCGCGGATGATGTATATTGTCCGCGCGTGCAGGTGAGGTTGACAGTTGGGGCCGGAAAGATGTTAAATCCGTTCCCCCCCCTTACCCCTCTCCCATACACTTTCTTGCAAAGAGAAGCACTACGCGTGTATCTATTCTGTGCCCAGCAAGACTGTTTTTTGCCTAAATCTTATTGCTTAGTGTTACTTTGTAAATTCTCCACTCCACTATCACTCCCTTTTGTTAATCAATTCATGACTGAGTTGATTCCCTGGATTTCTATGTAATTTGTATAATATCCGGAGTATCTCAAGCGGTCTCGACTACTTTACTTACATGTAGGTCAGAGCAGGGCCGATGCCTTTAAATCAAAATGGTAAAATTGCAAAATAATCATAACAGGATGAAATCCCACTACAAAAGGAAGAGAATACATTAAAAAAGTGAGGGTGGGAGTGACCTTCTAAGTAAATGTCCGTTATTTTGATTTTTCGAAGATATTTCCATATTATGTGAAAAAAAGTGAAAATACAAGAGTTCTAGATCTTTAATTACAACAACTTCGCCATTTAAGTTTTTTCGATAAGAGTAGTAGTTTTCCCAAAAATCGCCATAAACCATTTTTACACCAATAAATGGTCATCCCGCCTACCCGTTACACCTTTAAATCGGTCGTAAATTATTTCTCCTCTTTTTTTCTTTGAGTTCTATTGAAATGGCCATAATTAGGTTCTGAGTTTTTTCGTTCTAAAAATTATCGGCCCTGACTCAATGTAATGAATCACCGTTGAAATATGTATTTAAATGAAAATTTATTTACTTTTTTATAAGAAAAAGTATTTTTATAATTTATTGTATAATGTCTTTAGTAGTAAATTGTACATTCTAGGTATCGATTTTTTTAACACCGTAATAGTCTAAGAGCCTGTGGGGGTCGACCTTCACCGATCTGATAACTCGATGAGACATATTTCATATCAAATGTAATTTTTAAACAAATAATATGCCTATGATGACTTGCCTATCAAAAGTGTTCATAGCTATTTTTAATTTAATTAATTTTAATCAATTTTCTTTCATCGCCTTCACTCTTTTGATAACCAAAAGATAGGCTTGCCTACTTATTTCTGTGCATGGCTACCTGGCAAGCAGATGTAAATAGGTAAGTCAATATAGGTAACTACACCGATCTGTTAACCAATCGAAATTTATATCATAGGTAAGATATTTTAATTACAAAACCAATCATTTAGGCTTGCATGCAAAAATTCGTTCACAAAATATTATAGCCAAAGTATAAAGTTTTAGAAGTTTAGCTATTCCGATAGGTGCGAGAGAACTCTAATTTATTATTACTCTGATTTCGATCACAATGTTTGTATTATTTCACACTATATTATACTTACAGCTATGAAATAATCAAAAATGAATAATTTAACATATTAATAAATAAAAAATAAAAAAACTCAACACAATTTTTATTCATTCTAAAGCTAAATTATAAAATTTAAATAAAATCTAGATTCTTTACTTAAAATTAATTACAAAGCGTAAGCATTGGTCCAGAAATATTGAATGAAACGTCAATCATTTCTTTTATATCTTAATATATATAAATCTCGTGTCACAATGTTTGTCCTCAATGGACTCCTAAACCACTGAACCGATTATAATAAAATTCGCACACCATGTGCAGTTCGATCCAACTTGAGAGATAGGATAGTTTAAATCTCAAATTATAGTCGCAATTTTAATTTATTGCAAATTATTACTTTTGGGCGGTAGGAAGTTCGCCGAGTCAGCTAGTATCATATATAATCATTTGTTTTCCAGGGACACCGTTGACCAATTTTTACTAGTGACAACTACCCAACTGATAATGGCCATTGCTCTCGTCCTTGGGATTATAGCCACATTAATGTTGCTGTTAAAATTGTGTTCGGTACCACATTTAAGGTAAATTAAAAGAATTCTCACTCAAGATCACTATTTTATTTAATATCATTATCATACCTTGAATGATCCTACAATGGATCGCTAGCGAACTGTCAGCACGATTTCACAAATTGGAAGAATTAGATATACCGTCATATTTATAATCCTATATTAATAATCAACATATGGTTCGCCTAATAGTAAGGGGCCGCAAAAGCCTCCAAACGGTTGCGAGTTGATATACCGTACCTTCAATTCAACATTAAGAGCATGCTTCCACTGACCCCCATCCCCAACACCGTGAAGTTCTGGAAACTGCAGTCTTTTGCGAAATGGATTTTGCTTCTTCGGAAGAGCGCTTTAGTTCGAGCGGGAAATCCACTGTGCGCAACCTTTTCCCAAATAAGTGAAACGAACAAAAGGGAAAACAATATTAATTAATTACATATAGAGGTTTCTTCAACTCTAAATTAATTAGATTTTCTTACAGGTCACTGGGTATCAGCAGATCAAATGGCGACAGACAGTCCGTGAGCAGTTTACAAATGTACGTCGATGAGAGACTGAGAGATGCTCCCCCAAGGTTTGTACCTGAAATATAGGCTATATGACAATATGAAAGAAGAAGTGCCTACCAATTATTGGCATTTGTATATAACATGCATATTGGGAACGATTTCAATATTCTGACAAAAAACAAGTAGTTGATAAAATTTAAAATTATATTATTTATAAGTAGCTTAAGGTAATTTGTATATAAAGGAGATTGCTCAGCTTCCATACATGTTTGGCCTAAAGACCATCATGAAAAATTGTTTCCAAGATTCGAAATTATATGTAAATTACTGTAGAAACGAATATTATTGACGGACACCCCTGAGAACTTCTATAAACCATATACACTGAACATATTAAAATAATAAAAAACAAAAAAGTTATATAGTAAACTAGAGAAATCAAGCCTAGTACCGAAATTATGGATTAGATTCAGATATATAGAGCATGTAGATTAGACAGATTTAAAGTTAATGCATAAGAGTAACTTATAAAATCAGGTGTCATCTATGCATTTCCGGTTATAATAAGGTACTCTGTAACAGAAACTGTGTGATGATTGTGAATATGCCACAGATTAGAGAGAATTTTTAAACTCTCGTTAACCAAAGAAAGCTCAGAGATTTACGTTATATAGCCACATATTCAGTAGCTTCATTATTTTTGTTATGTTTTTAATATAACCATATTTTAGATTTTTAGTGTATCACACCTTATAATTTTATTTATTTATTACTAATTTATAGTCAGGCAACGTAGGCCCATAGATAGATACCTTAAAGTCTAACATATATACAGATTATAATGTGTTTATGGAGGTGTTTGGCGAAAATTGTATGGCAATGGACTTTATGATGTCGCCTACCATCTATAATAATTGTCTGAGCACATTTGCGTGTAGTGAAAATGATAATATAGTTGTGGATATTAATACCATAGTGTAATAAAAAAAAATGGTTGCCTGTAAAGTCGGTTTTACGGGCGAAGATTTTACGTGACAACGTCTTTTTCTCGGTAGAATATTTATTGATATGAATATAATTAAATTGCACAATAGGAACAAGGAATTGAATGAAAATAAGAATTGCACAAATTTTAACTATAGAAATATATTTTGTTCACTAAAACATTGTACATGTAAACTTAAACTTAACACGAGAGACTCATCGTAACGTTACCGAGCGTTACACTTTTTCATAAGTGACTCCCAGCCGCAACCTAATTTAAGACGTTGTCACGTCAAAAATGATTTATTTTATCGATCTTTACAAAATAGATTTGTTTTTTTGTTATATAAACAACTTCGATCAGTTTTTGGCTGAATGTTACTACACCCATAGCCATTAAAAATGATTTGTATGTTTTCAAAACCGGTAAAATTAAAAGTCCTTTTTAAAGTACATATATTATACAAAAGTGTCCGTTGAAATCTAATGACTGTAAATTATTATAGCTATTAACGGGATTGTTACCATGTACCTTGTTTTTTATGAGACTGTAAATTAAATTATAAATTACGCCAAGAATTACCGTGTATGTCAATATTTTTTTGTGCGTTTGCCAATTTGACCAATCTCCTTTATATATTACGATGTTGTTATTTTATTCTCTATATCTTGTAACATTAACTTATTTCTACTATTTCTTCTACTTCATCACATTAAAATTACCTACATCTTTAAAGGTTTGGTAGGCTTTATAAATAAAAAAAATGGGTGCGTGTACTTATGTAGGCGCGTGAGAAGTTATCCTTCTTTGGCATCGATCGTTTAAAATTAGTTTTTAATTGCATGCAAATAATTAATTACAATAAATTAATAAAAAGTCTGGAAAAGGACACAGTCAATAAAGTTCAGTTTTAATTTGAAAAAATAAATAAATAATCAAAATATTCAATTAAAATCGCTACTGAATATAATTTATTAGAACATATGTGATTTGCACTTGTATGAAACTCAAACACGTATTCCGAATATACAAACTAGAAACATGTGGATAAATATTATAAATATGAATACCTATAACTGTTACTTTATTACAAAAACTAAAGATGTGGTTTTTGGTTCTACTACACCAATGGTCAAGAGATGGCGCTGTAGTCTCCTGAATCGCGCTTTGGTTCCGTTGTTCCAGATTAATAAATACTTTTGATATTATAAATATGAATACCTATAACTGTTACTTTATTACAAAGAGTAAAGATGTGGTTTTTGGTTCTACTACACCAATGGTCAAGAGATGGCGCTGTAGTCTCCTGAATCGCGCTCTGGTTCCGTTGTTCCAGATTAATAAATACTTTTGATAGGCCTTCACAAAGCACTTACTAACCTTAGCACCCACTAAATAGAGATTCTATTTCTATTTTGTTGGTAATTTTCTTAATGTGCGGTAAACACAAAAGTAACGCATGAAGTTGGTCGCTAAAGCGACCAACTTCATGCTGTTAAAATTTTGTGTTACAGTGATGCGCGCGCATCTTAAAATTTCACTCTCATCATTTTTCATAACGCGCCTAAAGAAGTATAACTTCAAAAATAACTTTATCAAAAACGATTTCGTTTATTTCAGATATTCAAGAACTTCGCAAAATAACGTCAGCGACGTTACCACTAATGCAGCTGCTGCTACTACTACATTGTCTCCAGTGGTTTATACCAACAATTGTTTTGTGAGCATTTATAAGACTTCCATAAATACTGATACTATAAATGCGAAAGTAGCTCAATCTATCTTAAACCTCTGAACAGTTTTAATGTTTACTTATCTTGATTAAAGATCTTGATAATCTCATTATAAAATTGGCAATGTAAAGCTAGTAAGAGTTGTATTTATAAAAAAAATACCGAGCCATTCTCACCGTTTTACAATAATCATCACCAATCTATCTCACTAAAGTTACCATTATTATCTAGGTACTTACATTTTATTTTTAAATAGATTAATTCGATCAACGATGAGGAGCTCGATAGCGCAGGTGGTTAGAGCGTTCGGCCTGCAATCGTGCAAGTTATGCAATTTTCGTATATGATGGTCATTTGATGGGTGACCAAAAATCTATTATCTCGAGCTCCTCCGTGCTTCGGAAGAAACGTTAACTGTTGGTCCCGGCAGTCGTTACAACCCACCTATATGCACTGGACCCGCGTGGCAAGACGCGCCCCAATTTCCCTATTCCATCCTGAAGGTCTGTGCCCCAGCAGTGAGGACTTTAATATGATGATGATGATAAATTCTATCAACAGGTGCCAGATGACAGCATTCCGCCGCCGCCCTATACAGAAGTAATAAAGAATGAATGTAACCACAACGCATCTGTACACATGTGAATGTGGAAAAACACTTCTTAATTGCCAATAATTGCGGCGACTTACCTACCCTCTAATTTTACTGTGATGAATAATAAATTATTAAGAGTTGGAAAACATTTTTATTTATATTTTTTGTAAGTCTACACTACATAGGAAAGACGGTTGGACATTTTTTTATAAAAAAATAGAGACGCTGCATTGGGGTGCTTGGACTTAAACGAATCAGAACAAAAAGCCCCATAAAACTTCTCCGAGGAAAACAGCGAACGACACGTTATCACGTAAAATTATCTTCCGTAAACCGACTCTACAAACAACCAATTATTTTTTTATATATGTTAAAAGGTGGCAAAGGAGTGTATGGCCCGCCATATCACTCGCATATCTACCCTGACCCAATCCCCTACCCCGTGGAGCAGTGGCGTGGGGTGAAAAATAGAAAGGTAAAACCGTAGCAAAAAAATCGCGAGAATAAGCAAAACGTCATATCTTAACTTGTAAAAAAAACATGAAATAAATTACATGCCTTATAATAGTGTGTTAGTTCACCTTTCTCAAAACTACTACAGTACAGTTGCTGTACAGTTGTTAGTGTTCACCACCTTCACCATACATGACATCACTAGTATTAAATGAACAGTGCATGTCGAGTATGATAAAAGTGGCTTTAAAAAACTTTTTTAAGCACACGTTTAAAGCCGTTTAAAACACGAGATTAAACACAACACTAAGCAAGTAAAATTTGACTAATTTGGATTTTTATAAACAGTATAGGTAAAACAATCAATCTAATCACTTATCATAATAGATAAATTAGCATACGAATCCGTCGATACGAATGCGCGCGAAATACTGACCTCAGTTGACATAACAGGCCGACCGCCGCCGCCACTTCGCCGCTTGGCGAGATCTGATTGGTCGAAAACTTCAAGCGAAACGAAACCTTAACACATGACATATAAAGATTGCAGGCTATCTAAGACCGGGTTATATCGCTGTTTTATCGACGAGTGGTTGCATATATAAAGTGGCTTCCACACGATACAATTTTAAGTCTAATTTGATTAGATTGACAATCGAATTGTGTTGTGTGGACGGAAATATGAAATTGAAGGTCATTGGATGGTCGGTATCGCCCGATTCGGGATTGCCCAATCAAATTGGGTGGTGTGGACGCTAACTGGCCAATTTTTTAACGTAGTCACTGTGCAAGCGGCGTTCAGAGCGGATGTGTGCGTTGACTTGTCTTTTGAGAAGAAGATGGAGCAACATGACGACAATATTATGTCTATTCGATCTGAAGGGGAAGTAATGGAGGAGATTTAAGATATATGTAAAGACTTGCCATGCCTTTGGGATGTGTCTAACCCATTATATAAAAATAAACAAGCAAGGCATAATTCCTTAGAGATTTTGCGGAATAAGTGGAAAAATATTGATAAAAATATTACTGTTATAATTTTTATTATTTTTAAAGCATGTAACTGCTTAATGTTTAAATCTAAAGAAAATATAACTAGAAAAAATTCAAAAGCGGACCAGGCAGTTATTTGTTATTGAAAATAAAAAATCATTTAAATAAATTTATATTCTACTCAATGATATACGCGCATGCTGGGGAAAAAAAAGAAATAATATTATATATTTTTTTATAATTTTTATTTTTTAAGCATGTAATTGCTTAATGTTTAAATCTAATGAAAATATAACTAGAAAAAAATCCACGCGGACCAGGCAGCAGACGGGACTCGAACCCACACCCCTCGCAATCCGGGCGAATGCACTGACCAATTATGCTACCGCGGCCCTCACGGACCGCGTCGCAATTCTTCCAGCCATTCTTAAGTTGCAAGGCAGCGCCATCTCTTCGCATCATAGGTAACCAAACAATGTCAAATGAATACTTTTACAAGTATTAAACATTTGAAAGAAGAAACAGCAATTATAGTTATAATTTTTATTATTTTTAAAGCATATAACTGCTTGATATTTAAATCTAAAGAAAATATAACTCAGTTATATTTTAAAGGGTTTTCGAAGGGTGCGGGTTCGAGTCCCGTCTGCTGCCTGGTCCGCGTGGATTTTTTTCTAGTTATATTTTCTTTAAAAATATTACTCTTTAAGTATAACTATATTTAAGTTTATTAATTGAGTCTCTTAAATATAATATAACTACATTTATGTGCCTCAATTGCTTTCTTTTTAATAACCATTGTTTTGTCCACAGTCTTCTTTTTCTTTTTTTCTCATCTACATTTGTAGTTAGACCCAAGATTAATCCAATTTTTGCTTCTTGGTAAGAGGCATCCTAATACAAACAAGTCCGTTCAGCAGAGGCAACAAATAAAACTGAAATTGGCGATCTTGTTGTGTATGTGTAGACGGACGACCAGATTGTACCCAATTCAATCGGCAATCAGATTGGCATACAAATTGTGTCGTGTGGAAGAGGTTTTAGAATCTAGCAAGGTAAGCCGGCGGGAATCATGTTCTAAGAAGGCTTCGCCACTGCCGTGGAGCCCTGGTGGAACGTTACTCACCGACAGATTCACAGTACCACCAAAAGGGTAAGGTGGAGGTTACTTCCCTAGACGGGCACTCCAATTCGAACGGAAAATCTGCTATGCCCTCTCTTAACGTATCTACGTTCTTCATATTTTTTTTAAATCATTTCATCTGTCTGAATAATAACTTAACCTCCGCTTTACAAAAGACTGCAGCCTAATTCTTGATTAGCGAATTATGTCTAGAATCCCGATCGATAGTCCTGAGTTTGTAAAAAAAACGAGATCCCACACGTGCAACAAAACAATCTTTTAAATCTGTGTTTTTTTTCTGTTTTAGATGATGTAGTTTTAACCAAGTTTTATACTCATATTCCATCTAATTAAAATATATTACAGAGCCGGGCAAATCATTTTCGTTTATTTCATGTTAAACGGAATTTGGCATTTGGTAAATGAATGATATTTACCTATTTTTTTCTTTTAATTAAAAATTTACGTTTTGAGGCAGCTCGAAATGCTAAAAGTAACGCAAAATTTTACAAAAGTAACGTTCTGTACCCTTAGTATTAGTTTTTTTAAAACGAAACAAACGATCGTCTTCGTCGAATCGATCAAACTTTACGTTTTCGAATTGTGTCGCAGTATGAGTATAGAATTTCACTCCTCGTTTTCACGATATCGTATGCTCGATGACTCGATTAAACAAACTTCACACTTTATTGCCGCAGCTTTTGGTATACTTACTTTACTCTTTGCTTTGGATAGCTTCTTCTTCTTTTTCTTTTTTTTGTGGCAAGCACAGTTTGTGAAAGAGATAGCTGAGCAAGAAGCTTATATACAACACTGGAGATTGCATGTAGAACTTCTGTATGAAGATGAGTTCATTAACCCCATGATATGTTTTTTATCTCTCTCACACACTATCTGAAATTACCATGTTAAATACAAGAAATTCCAATCAGAAAGTGAAAATAAACAGAATTATGCAAGATATCAATCAGTTTTACAATCTCCAGAAGTCCTACTCTTGTATTACTATTATAAGATGAGTGTGACAAATTCTAACCAACTACTTTGAAATCAATATTTAAAACTAAATAATAAATACGCCCTTTATTTCCCTGTTTGGTGGTTGCTACCATTTTGGTATAATAGCAACACTAATTAAAAAATCAACTGAAGAATATCCCCATCTGTCAAAAAAAATCTACCGCTTCGAATGTTTAGATTATTATTAAAAAGTGTTAAATTGTTCAATTTGCTATTTATAATGTGTATTGTGTTGTGTGAGATTGCAGAAGTGTTTGGGAACCAAATTCCAGCACTAAATTTCACAGGTAAGTCTATTACATTACGCCAATACCGAAATAAACATATTCCTATATTTTTATGTTGTAATCATAATAAAACATTAGTATTTATAAATCATAGTGTCCTGAGGCTATAAATTAAAGTTATTCTTGTTTTATTCACTACATTTGGTACCATATTCAGCAGTTTATTAAATTAAAATAATATAAATTTTGGTTTTGTAGGGTAACCATTATCACTACACTTGAGATATTTTGAGAAAGTTAAAATACATAAGTATTATTGTAAATATTAATTATTATGAAAATAAGTTTATAATAAATACTGTAGTAGATCATGTTGATTAGATGTAGAAAACCTATTTAATAACAGCTATCTAGCAGCGGTCTTATACCTTTGTTTATGTTTCAGCTTCCCGAAAGATGTCATTAAAAGAAATTCTTGGTTGTCCATTATACTGTCACAAACGCTCTCGAAACGGAACCGCGAATGTGCTAGAGATCGAATTTGCCAGAGCACCGCGGGTCGCAATAGAAGTCCGAGTAAGGCGGCTCATTCTAAAATGAGCCTTATGCAGTGCGACGTAAAGGAGAAAGTGCAACGACATCTGCACTTGTTTACAAGTTATGCGTGTTACTTGCGTAGGTATTTCGTACTCGCGGGTGCTAGGTAATTCTCAATTTAACAGGTACTTTCTAGAACTTCGACTTTCGACGACCTCCGTGGTCGAGTGGTTTGTACGCCGGGTTTCATAATGTCGCCGACTCGAGAGGTCCCGGGTTCAAATCCCGGTGGGGACAGATGTTTGTGTGATGAATACGAGCATTTGTACTCCAGTCATGGATGTTTAATATGTATTTCTATAAAAAAAAAATATACTTATATATGTACAGTTTATGTATTCTATCCGTTACCCTAGTATCCCATAACACAAGCCTTATAGTGCTTACTTTGGGGCTAGGCTAATTGGTGTGAGTGTTGGAAATATTTATTTATTTACTTTCTAGAATGCATCGATCGGCGTATATAAGGGCGATTGGCGCCGCGCAGAGACAGTTGAGTTTCAACAGCGATTTCGGAGCGAATCCAAAGGCGATCAAAGTGCAACAAAAGTGTTCAAGTGAGATTGTTTATAGACTTGTATAGTGAAATACAGTGTTTAGTGAGTGTTTTGTAATTAACATTGTGTGTTAATTGTGTGAACTGTGTGGTGAATAAAGAACTCAATCGTGAACTGGTATATAATTTCGAACCCCATCCCGACACGTAACAATACCATTAAAAGGTCAATTTTATTTATCAGCCAAAATATGTAGCTTAGAGATTCTAGTCCATTCTTAGTAAAAAGCATTTCTGGCGATTTTAGAAAGGGTTTGCATATTCTTTCTCGTTAATTTTTTTATAAACGTTTTAGACATTGCTTAATATAAGACGCATCTAATATGAATTAAATGTTTGTACTTGTGAATTTTATTACTATTAAATAATGTGTCCACAAGTTCCTATCAACTCCAACGCTTTGATTTATAAATTGTTTAAAGACGATACCAGTAAGTATGTATCCTAAACGTATATTCCAACATGGTCACCCTTAGAAAGAGATAACAAACATATGTGACGTCATTCAAGGCCATATTTTTTCACTTCAAGGTATTGTTTGCACTGCAATCTCCAGTGTTGTATCTATGCTTCTTGTAGCTGAGCCATTCGTTCAATTTAATCTTTTTTTTTAAAGATTCTTCCTTTTTATGGAAGGTAAAGGAAACAATGCCCATACAGCCTAAACTTATGTTATAATGATCTTATTTTTTTTATATTAGAATGTCGGTGTGACACATTCTAATGTTTCTTGGAATGTTTGGCACGAGATGTATCGAGTTGGCTTTTTCAATAAGCTTCTGTGAGGTAGCCAACATACCATAAAATTCTCACGTCCACTTGACCGGAATAGCGTATATTTTCAAGATTCCACTAATAGGGAAGATGCATATATAATATTTATGAAAATTTTATGATTAAAATGTTAAAAAAATATAAAAGAAATGCCACTGCAACATTTTTATTTTACATAATGTTGTTTTTTAACAATTATTACGAATTAAAAATACTTGAAACAGAACGTATTTTAAAACACCAATCAGCGGTTAGTGACGTCACTCCTGTTATGACAACTTCTTTGATGTTATGGTTGTTAAAGTAAATATTATTTTATGGTAATATTAATTGCGTTTTTTACATTTAATAAAAATGGAAGTTGCGTTTATCAAAACAGACTCCAGGAATTTACCAAGAGTTAGTGTTGACATGGTTATAACTTTTTTTGTCCAAAGTGCAGAGTTTTTGAGTGTAGAAATGAAAGGGACTAAATTACTACGGTATGTAAAAATCGTAGTTGGTAAACTTCGTATTTCATTTATTCAGCGGCTTCTACAAATCTTACGGCGATAATGCAATCGGCTATAGCCAAATTAAAAGAGATGGAGAATTATGTACAGTAAAAGGTCGAGTTCTCCGGAGCATAAAGTACGTAAAGAAGGTTATCGTGTTACAGTTATTTTAAATGAAACGCAAAGCTTGGTTCAGTCCTGCCAATGTGAAGATTGTGCCACACATTTTAAAGTTTATCTAATTTTCGACTTCATTCTCCAACTGTAAAATTAAAAATATGTTATAGACAGGTTTTGTAAGTATTAGGTAGGTTACTAATGCGTTTTTACGTACAAGCAGATTAATTAAGCATATAACAAGTATATTCGCCGACTTACGTCAAAGTGATCATCGAATAATGGTCTTTGGAGAAACATTGTCATTTCACTTCGCAGCTTGAAACCACTTTTTTTTCAGTTTTGGGTCAGAAGTTCAAGTCAAAAACAATTTATTAGGAAACTTTGTTGAAGTAGATTGGCACAAAACATGAGTCAACACGGCTTTTTTTCGGAATATTAGTGGTATTGTTATGATAAATAATAAAAAAATTTTTTCAAAAAAATATTTATGCAAAAGTATGAAAATTTAAAGCCAGCGACGAACAAGTACGACCAGTGAAAGACAGGAGTGACGTCATCGCAACCATAGGTTCGTTTTCGCGCGAAAATTTAAATTGTCAATTTAAAACCGCATTTTTTCCGATAAATCACAATGTTTTAATTTTTTAATATATCTGTGGTTTATTCTACATGGAATTCTTTAAAATGAAAACAAAAATAAAAATATTGCATCTTCCCTATTCTTCAGTTGCGCAGACTGTTGTAACATAAAATCACACCAATTTTGTTACCACTATGAACGAATTTAAGAATAATTAAAATAAGACGCCAACCGCACTCGATGAAATCGCACTAAAAACTCCCAATTCAACTTTAAACAAAGCTAATCTATGGTGTCGATTCTAGAGTGATTCTCTAAACTTAAAACTAAATTTAACATCAGTCTCTCCTTTTCATTCTGTATAGAGAATGACAAGGATGCACTGTTGTCAAATTTAAGTTTAGCTTTAGAGAATCATGCCAAATCGACATCAATGTAAAACTCTAGACTTAATCTTATTAATTTGTGTCCAAAGAGTATAGAACCTACGTTTATCTGTGTGTGAACCTTGGCTGTATGGTTGACTTCAAGGCTGTAAAGAAATAAAATTAAAACCTCATCTTATATTAGCAAAAAAAACTACTACAAAAGGAATAAGCCATTTGAACATTATGTTCTAAAATCAAATCAAACAGTGCGCGCTTTCGCTACTTCCTGTTACACACTTCCGTTTCATTTCGAAGGGCAGGAAAGCCCACAAATTGCAGGAAAGCGAGAGGAAAGATGTTACACATCAAAAATATATTTATATATACTTTGCACAAAATGCCTGTCGGTGATAAAAGAAGTTAATCGCCTCCGCTGTAATAATTCCCGTCGTTCCTGTGCACGCTGGTCTTCGTTAATGTCTTCAGCGAGCATGAGAGCTAAATATTGTGCCGAAAACATTATTATATTTGCATAAAAACTTGGCCCGAAACACTTAGTCACTGAAAGTTTCTAATCGAAATTCGATACAATCAAAGTCGTAGTATACTCATGCATGACGCGCTGTCAAAGTTGTAACTTGTAGTGCCAAAATGCAAACGACATACGAAATTTTTGGTAGTTTTCGTTTTACGATGACTCGATGAAACTCATATTGCTGATTTTTGTTTTTGATAGTTAACGCTAGGGGCGCTGCTAGTCAATGTATGGAAACGAGACGATACGATTGATCGAATTCGAAAACGATTAAAACTCATACTAGGGGTACAGGCAACGCTACGTCAGAACCAACGAGACGTGTTCCACATCACGACGTGCGATGCTGAAGAGGACTCGTTGGAGGATCTCGTTGTAAGACGCTTTCACCCGGATTCAGTGGGAGAGGAAATTTAGTGGAATTAAAAATTTGCAAAAAAAAAAGCGTGTACTTATGACCACACGACTAAAGAGAAACTTCTTTAGCTCCATCTGTATGTATATATGTGTGTGTGTATATTTACATATTTCATTAGCTATAAGAGAAAGAGAGAAAGAAAATGTGCGCATGCAACTGTCTCTTGCTTATATCCCCCACTCCACACCCGTTCGCCTCGCCCGAACACACTTTTCGTAACGCATTCGCCAGCTTATCCTCCAAGTCAAGCGTGCGTAAAGAAGTTTCACTTCAATAATAGTTTGTAATTTAATGCATATACGAATTATTTGAGTAGTGTTTCATAAAAAAGTTATTTAAATTATTCGAACATATTGAAAGTTTCCAGGCTAGGCCGCTGTGCATCGCTAGCGCTGCGTCATGTTAACATTACATTATGCTAGAACAAACTAAAAAAAAACCTTAGTTGCAAGAACATAAGATCGTATTTTTTTAAGCGAATCGCTAGAGCTGCGTAATTTTTGCTAACATTACATTTCGCTGACATAATCGAACAAACCTAAAAAAAGACCCTCGAGTAAAAGAATAAGATCGTTATTTGTTTTATTCAGTGTACTGCGTGATGTTTTAAAGTGATGGTGTAATGTTTCATTCTGTCGGCTGATGTGTGAAATGACATAAATGTTAAATCACGAGCATTACTTACACAATCATGTCTAATTTGTTGACTTGTTTTCCGCGTATGACAATGTTTTCTTAGTTATACTCAAATATAAACTAGGAACTTTACATGTTCCCCCAATCATCACTAATATTATTATCAAAATGTTGTCAGACCGTATTATCGACATTTATATCGATGATGTTGTCTTTTCCAGGACAGTTTCAAAAGGCCTTCCACAGGGATCTGTGCTTAGTCCTAGTCTATATAATATTTACAAACACGACTTGGAAAAAAGTGTCGCGCGAGCGTTACAATGAGTAGGCACGCTAGTTTTTGCTCCGCAAAGTTTTAATGATAAATAGTGTTTTAATTTCAATAGAGTTTTGGTGTTATGCATCATTAGAATCAGTGTTAATCAGTTTTTAAAATGGTGGTGGCAAATTCAATGAACACACAATAGTGCATGAGCAATAAGCGTTTGTGTTTTAAAATAATTGAAACGGCTATTAACAAATCGGCGTGCACGACCCCGTCCCTGCTTGCTTATTCGCATCTCGTTATAGAATTATTATACTATTTATACATAATAGACTTTAACGCTTATGTGACTTGAAAGTGTAGTAATGAATGCTTTACTGTTTGAGGTAACTTTAAAGTTAATAGTGTGATTGTTAAATTCAAAGAGCAAATAGTATGAAAGTTGTACTATACGATACCCTGGCTACCGATACCTACGTGTGAAAAATGCCTATCACTCGTTCTCCGGATGGCCGCCGGCGCGTCATGCTAGAGCGCACCGATGCGGAAATTAGCAGTGCACCCAGCAGCCCCCCGCCTACTCCTCAATTGCGACTATCAGAAGACTCCTCACCCGAAATTGACTATGAGACTGCTAGTGCTACTGGTTATTTGAATCCATCACCTTCCTTAATACTGCCACTTACTGACCCGCACCCAGTCATGAGCAATGTGTCTTCACCCGACTTACCAGACCAGGATGAAATAATTTTAACCATTACAACAGACTCCGCTTCTAACCGTGATGTTGCTGCGGAAAAGAGGTCAACACGGTATAAACAATCGAAGAATCTGACTCAGCTGGAGAAACCAGTGCCGGACTTTTCTGAGTCGCAACATTCCGGTACTTACTCCCGAATATATAGCCTGATCGCTAGTGTTCCCAATTTTCTTAGGCCCGATAAGAGTGTAACAAAATCTATTGAAGAGAAAATCATTGGGGATCTAGCAATTGCTAAGGACCTATTGATAGCCTTGTATGACAAGGAAAGGCCTAGTGCTTCCGGTACCGTACGAGCTATGCCATCAACATCAGATGCGCAAAAGGGATCCATAGTGGAGAATCTGCCGTCTTTAGTGGAACGTGCTGTCGCTAAGGCTGTTAGAACAGAACTGGGCCGTTATGCTGCTTCGACTTCTTCGTTTGGAAAGGACAATGTTTCCTACGCACAAGTCGCGTCTAGGCCCAATGGGGCTGCTACACCTAATAACACCCGCACCGGTTTAAACCCATCAGGACTCTCAGGCGCGTCCTCTCGCCCCGCTATGATTCTATCCTGCGGTAATACCAGTGCTCCCAAAGAAGAGGCTGTCAGGACCCTTAGAAAATTAATAAATTACAAGGAAACAAAGTACACTGCCTCCAGGATCACCAAATTATCAAACGGTAAAACGAGGATTGAATTTGAAAATCATCTCGAAGACGCCATGGAACGTGTAAATGCCGCCTCCACCAAGTCGGGAATTTCGGTGGAGGCCGAGAGAAAACTGCAACCGATGGTCATTCTAAAAGGAATCTCAAAGGACATTAGCAAAGATGATTTAGTGGATACCATAGTGGAGCAGAACGAGGAACTGACGGAGTTCTGCAAGGCTAACATCAACCTCCGATTCATCCGAGGTAACAGAAACCCGAACCTGTATAATGCAGTTTTCACGACTTCGCCGTCAATTTGGAAGGAGATTGTCAACATTGGTAGACTGAGAGTGGACTATCAAAGAGTTCACGTCGAGAACTTTTCACCATTTATGCAGTGTCGAAAATGCCACCAGTTTGGGCACACACAGGCCCGCTGTTCATCTGTTAAGCTCTGCTCTCATTGTGGACAGAGCAACCACGATCAGGACTCCTGTCCCACTTCTACTGCGCCACCTACCTGCGGAAACTGCGTGGCCCACAACTCAAAATTCAAGATCAACGGGGAGACCAAACACTCAGCTCTTAGCCATGACTGCCCTAGGTATCGCACCATGTATTATAGAATTTTCGTTTCGTTATTAGTCGACTATGGCTCGCAGTGATGGTTGCCTCGAATTTAGTTTTCTGCAATGTAACATAGATAGATCCCTAGCTTGTTTCCAAGAGTTTTGTGCTACTTTCTCTAGCCCTAGGTTCGAGATTGCCATCATTTCCGAGCCCTATATGGGTAAGACTACTGTGGCCAAGGGCACGCGTATCACCAAGGTCTTTCAAGTTTCCGGACACTGCGCACTACATTAAAAGAGACTTTGCTATTAAGTCTAAAGCTATACTACTCTCGCAATATTCCACCCCGGACTTGGCAGTCGTTGGGTTTGCTCTTGGCTCACAAAAATGCTACATTGTTTCTATTTACTTACCGCCCAGAGCTGACGCCTCCTCCACACTGGATGCCCTGGCCTCCTTTCTTGACAGCATTAACAATTCTCACTGTATTGTAGCGGGTGACTTTAATGGCTGGCATCCGGCTTGGAATGACTCGGGAATGCTCAATACTAGAGGCGAGATCGTTCGTGCGCTTATGGAATCACGAGCCTTTCTGTGCTGCAACTCTGGCGCCATTACATTCGAAACAGTTACTCATAATCAAGTCAGGAACAGTAGTATCGATTTAACTTTTGTATCAGATGATGTGTTTCCGAGAATTTCCCACTGGAAAACGGACTATGCCGCTGTTGCTTCTTCCCAACATATAGCTATCACTTATAAACTTCACTCCTCAACTCCTTTACTTGAACCTCTACCTTCGCAGTCTACCTTCCGTTATCACACCAGCCAGCGCAGCGACTGGACTGGATTTAAAGATGCCCTCGCGTCTGCTTTGCAAAACTCTGGTCTGGTGTATGGCAGTTTATCCAACCGCTCGGCCTTAGATCTTGATAACGCGGTACTTAGGCTTACGACCACTGTCAATCAGGCAGCTGCTTCTGCTTTTTCCGTTCGGGGTAGGGGCTTTCCCCGATCAACTGCTCCTTTTTGGTCCCCGCATCTCGAAGAGGACAAGAAAGCGGTCGCTCGGCTGCGAAGAGAAATACATCGAGCTAGGCAGCTTAACCTATCGAATGATCACATACAGTCGTTAACCATTGAATTTCGACAGCGCAAAGAAAGCTATAAAAAAGCAATTAGGCGGGAGTCTGGGGAGCATTTTAGAAAATTCTGCGAGTCACAATCCCTTGAATCTGTATGGACTATTACCAATCCGACCTTACATTCCGACGGGACTCCTCGACTACCTCCTGCCACCCTCACTACAGCAGATGGACATACTTGTGATGCAGAGGACTCTGCGGATCTTCTATTAGAGCACTTCTTTCCTAGTGATCCTCCTGAGCTCGACACACCAGCACAAGCTGCTTTAAGAGCTGATTGTTATACCATCCCACACAATCAGGATGATCTTGCATTCACTGAAGGTGAGATACTTGAAGCCCTCAAGAGCGTGTCATCCAAGAAGGCTCCTGGCCTAGACGGTCTGACCTCAGACATTTGTCTAGCCGCAGTAGAAAGCTATCCTTCTCTCTTTGTAGAACTGTATAACAGGTGTATCACACTAGGTCACTTCCCAAGGAGCTGGAAGATCGCGTTGGTAAAAATTATCCCTAAATCGGGATCGAACCCTTCGGACTCTCTTAAATCCCATCGCCCTATTGGACTCATCGCCGTTTTCGGAAAAGTCCTGGAGAAACTCTTTATCAATCGTGTTGTCAACCATCTCTCCACTACAAACAATCTTTCCCCTTTGCAGTATGGTTTTAAGCGTCATAGCTCCACTGTGCACGCTCTTCAAGACGCCTTGGAATTTATAAAACGTAGTCGGACCTCTGGCCTTCTGTGCATTGCGGTATCTCTAGATATCCAATCTGCCTTCAACGGAGCTTGGTGGCCGTATATCCTTCAACGACTGAGAGATGTTAACTGCCCAGCCAATATCTTCAAGCTCGTTTCCAGCTACCTCCAAGATCGCACCGTCCTCCTTAGTTATTCTGGTGCTAATTCATCTCGGGGAATGCAGAGGGGATGCGTTCAGGGATCGGCCTGCTGCCCAGCACTTTGGAATTTAATCCTTGATGGACTTCTTGGTCTGACGCTGCCCGACGGGTGCCGCATCCAGGCGTACGCTGACGACGTCTTGCTCATCACAACGGCTAAGGACGTTAATACCCTTCAGACTCGCACTTGTACCGCCTTAGACACGATCGCTGATTGGGGACATAAGGTCAAACTAGTCTTCGGCCCTAAAAAAACCCAGGCTCTTGCATTTTCTCCTAAAGCTGGTCGAGCTCGTATTTTTATGCAGGGTAGGCACATCGTCTTTGACCGCTACTTCAAGCTCTTGGGTGTCATTATTGACAATAAATTAAAATTTAATAAACACATCTCATACGTTGTACAAAAGGCTCACAAATTGTTCCAGCGTCTATGTCTTTTTGTTCGCCCTTCCTGGGGTCTTCATCCAGAAAATATAGATTCCATTTATCGTTTTTCTATTGCCCCTGCTGTGACATACGCTGCCAGTGTGTGGAGTCATGCTGTCCACCGTGCCGTACACCGCAACAAGCTTTTGTCTCTCCAAAGGGGGTTTGCTTTGCGAGCTATTCGAGCATACCGCACAACTTCTACCAATGCTTCTCTTGCCCTCGCTTCTTTTATCCCGATAGACCTGGAAGTACTTCGCGTCGCTGAAGCGGAAAGGACCCGCCTATTAGGTACATCCACGTTTCTCCCTGATGACCTGTCCTTGGAGTTTCCTACTCCCGTGCCTCTTCTACCCCATCCGGCTCTACGTATCTCACCCGATTATGCAGTTGCTACCACCCCAGAAGGGATTAATTTTGCATGCCTGGAGAACACTGTGCAGATTTACACAGATGGTAGTAAACAGGATGACGATAAGGTCGGAGCTGCTGTCGTCTGTGTCGATCTTGACGCGCGCCCGACCGTCACAGTTAAAAAGTACAAGTTGCACAAAGTCTGCACAGTGTTCCAAGCTGAACTATTTGCCATTCTGGGAGCCTGTCAGCTGGCCGTCAGCAGGAAGTACACGGACGCGCTGATTTGTTCCGACTCACTCTCTGCCTTTCAGGCGCTGCAACAGCGGAGTAGTACTATGCCCCTTGTGACCCTTATCCATAAGGCTATAATAGATCATAAACCAATCGGCAAGATCCGATTCTGTTGGGTCAAGGGCATGGAGCACCCCCACTAGAGTCCGCATACAAGGGCAAGCGTTTACGCCAAGCTTAAGTAGTATATTACGTATGCGTGAGACACGCCCACAGACGTCGCTATACATCGTTTCATTCCGAAGCCGAGCGTTAGCAGAAGTGCTTCTCTCGTTTTTGCGTTAAAAAACTAGAAAAAATGCCGTACTGTGCAATTAAATTATGTGGAAAGTGGAGTAAAACTTCCAGTCTTCAAAAAGATGGTATTACTTTTCATCGGTAAGTTTAAATGCATTACAAAAAGACAAAAATACTCTTATATGAAATTGTTTTTAATTGTATTTATTTTTTGGTGAACGCGTTGATGTCTTTTAACACTATCCCTTTCTCGCATGCGCTACATCATATATGCTATTCCGCTCTCACACCGGCACGTGTATTGCTAGTGACTTGACGCAGCTCATGTCTGTACCCGTAAGTTTATCGATAAGTTTGTCAGCTACGGAAATAGAAAAAATAAATAAAAACTATTTATTTTATCGTATACAATAACAGATATCATGTATACAACCAACAGTTTTTAATCATATCGTACTAAAATTTTAAACCCGAAAATTTGTATGGATGTTTGTTACTATTACACGATTAAACCGATTTGTATGAAATTAAATGCGCATACTTTATGACCTAGATAAAGACATGGAATTAACGATATTAAATACCCTAGATAGACCACGAGCGCTCAAAATGTGTCCCAATCAAGAAGTGCTTAAACTTTATTCAAGCACTTCTTGGTTTACAGTCACGCGCGGACCGATGAAAAGTCAAAATGCCGCAGAGCTCCGTAAAAATGCGAAAAAAATACTAATAGTACGTAAAGTGTTGTTTTTTCGACAGGTATCTAATTAATGTTTTTATAATTTGGTACATAGTCATCTTTATGTAATACAATAAGTTATTTATATAATTTGAGCCAAATAAACGTTTTTATTATTATTATAAATTTAACGCGTTTGAAGCAAATTTTATTGTAATACTTACTATAAACTGATTTAATATAACATATTTGTGATACTCAAAAGCATGGTCGGTTATACGTCGCCCTATAGCCGTCTTTTTTCTTCGCGGTCTGTACCTGCTATAATAGCTAACAGCACATTCAGAATTGAGCGCGAAAAGTTAAAAAAAATAAGGTCTATTTTCTTTCGCATATAACAATAAGTCGTAAAATTTTAGGAACTTGCATTTTGAACTGCCATAAATCTTTGATGCATGCGTTTTAATTAAGAGCTTATGCCGTATGCATTAAAGGTGACTTTTTTTTAAATAATGCATTACATTGATTTTGACCACGCGATCATCTTACGGACCTCTGTGAATCGTCAAATGTACCTTTTGGTCACGTTTCGGCCACGATTTTGTACATGTTGTCGTATCTAGGGTATAAAATATCGTTGTATCGAATACTTTTTGTAACGGAAAAATGTCAGGTTTCTTTAGGATTTTCAAAAAACTAAAGTTAACGTGGATGAAGTCGCGGGTGGTAGCTAGCATAAAATTTGATAAGTATTTACCAAGTTCCTTCAAAATCAATAATTTGGTTATACTTAGGTTATTTTGCGTGTGCTAAGTCAAGAGCCACGGACGTCACCGTATTAATGTTAAATTCATTAAGTCTGTATATCGCATGTGCCTTTCACGAGAACAGCAACGAGCAAAATCTTTAAAGAGATATTTAAGGTGATATCTTACAGACTGATGCGAGAATCAAAATACAGTAACATTACGTGTTTTATTTATTTCATAGGTTTCCAAAATGTGCCAAGATGAAGGAACTTTGGATAAGTGCAACTAAACGTAAAGTTTGGACTCCAACTGTAAACAGTTACATATGTTCTCGTCACTTTACCACTGACAGTCACTCCCGCAAACAAAACGAACCTGTACCGAGCCGATGAGTAAGGCGCCTTAAGTTTTAAAAGTTGTCATAAACAGCATATTATTGTCTATCTAGATATTTTTTTTACGTGTTTTTTGTGTTGCTTATATTTTATTTAGTATGTAGTTACTAGTCGCGTCATGTAATTAGAACGCTGGAAGAAAGTGGAGAGAGTATGTTTGCGCATAGCTACACTAGCGCACCAAAGTACTAGGCCTCTGTACAATGGAGATCCGGCACTTTTCATAGAAAAAATGCTAAACTTGTATACAGTTGAATTTGGTCTCAAAATGAAGCCAAAATTATTTGCTACATAAAACTAATTTTGCCTTATTTTTAGTGAATCGTGGAAAGAAGTTATATAATGATTAATATTTTTTGATATGGAAACCCTAAATCTTCAAGGCACAGAATTTTACTTAAAATATTACTCAAGTGACTGTAAAAACCATGATTCCTTTGCTTTTTCTAAATAAAAAACCAAATGTCAATTTGACAATCCTAAAATACAAACAAAAAAATCATTCGCTCCCGCGTACTGTGATTGTGAATGTTCTCTGCTGTGATTGCCTTTTTATCCGTTATTTTTCTTGGCGACCCGGCTACATATAGAGGTTATATTGACAAACCTACGTATTTGACATGGACAGCTAGCTGCTGATGACAAATATTGCCAGACTACGTTACCCAATTATGAAACACAGATAAAAAAATTAAAAAAGTATAGAACTTTGGCACATAATGCCGGGTGTTCTTTATTTATCGATATAAAATATCGATATTTTCTAAAATCGATCTTACCCTCATCACTTCGCTGCACTGAGTATATCATCTGACCTTGACGTGTCCAATCACAACGCGGCTGATCTCCCTGCACGCCACCGACTTTGGCGATTTTGATTTCAAACAAAATTTGCGTGATGCGGACTCTAGTGGGGGTACTCCGTGGTCAAGGGTCATATGGGTATTCCTGGTAACGTGCGCGCGGATGCGGAGGCTGGGGAGGCGGCAGCTCTCAGACGCGCGCCAGATTACTGGCATTACTCCATCTCAGTTGTCAAACGCCTCTCTCGTATTTAGACCCAAGAAGAATGGGAAGAGCGCTACCGAAATGCTCCCCAGGGCAGCCATACGAGAAACTTGTTTCCCTCCCTCCAGAACATACTAAACTTCCGATCTCACTCTACACCTTCTTTCCAAATTTCACAATTTCTTACAGGCCATGGTGCGCATAGAACCTACCTTCATAGATTCTTAATAACTTCAACGGATTCTTGCCCTTGTGATTCCATTACTCCACAAAGCCCTATTCATCTTCTGACCGAGTGCCCGCGATTTTCCTCGCAGCGCCACTCGCATGTAGCTGTCTGCGGTAATAAGGTCCAGGACCCATTCAACTTTACTGATCTCAGTCGACACAGTAGGCTGGTTGAGTCCGTGGTACGTTTTATCACTTATATATATGACAACATTAAGGCATTCTGAGACTTCCCTGGTTTCACTCTCTCATTCCTCTTCCTCGACCTATTCTACCTCTTCCATTCCTTCCATCAGCCGTTTAGGGCCTGCTGCACCTACACTATCCCCTGAACCGCAGGCACATTCTCCTATAGTTCGTCCCTTCGTCTCCATTCCTTTATCATGGCCACCAAGCAATGATCCCGATAGTCCCGGCACACAGCGGCAGTCGTCGCCTTGAGTTGCATGCGGCGTGTATAAATAATTGTTAGTGTGTTTATTATTGTTGTTTAATATGTAACTATATCTGTTAATGAACACGTGACTTTATATTTTCTTATTTATATTTTTTTTATAATTTCTTTTGTTTATTTTATCATTAAGTTTAAAGTGTCTCACAAACAGACGCGGCCTGCGGCTGCGGCCTCTCCTATGTGTATTTCTGTAACCACCACGACCCCGGCCGCAGCCGCGAGTGGCGTCTGGCTGTGAGACACTTAATATTATTGAATATATTTCGTCAATGCCTGTATATCATGCAAGATTGTTAAACCCTTACACTCTTACTCCCATCCTTTAAACCTGTTATTTATTTTCTGTTTCGTTTCCTTTCCTCTCCTATTCTTTCGCCTCTCACTATTATTAAACCGTCCTCTCCTCTCCCTGTCTTTCCCACCCATTCGACCTCCCTGGCTGCATCTCGACGCGGCCTCGGATTCTGATGGGGCTACTCTAACAAATATCGAATCCCTTATATATTACAATTATGTTATATTCAGCACCTTAAAATGTAAAATGTAATAAATAAACGAGTTTAAAAAAAAAAAAAAAAAACACGACTTGGAAAACACTATTTGCTCAAACAACGATATTAAGATATTTCAGTATGCCGATGACCTTTTGTTTTATAATATTAATAAATCCATTGATGAGTCACAGACATTTTTTTCAGCAGCATTGTCAAATTTAAAAAGTTGGATGATTTCCAATGGCTTAGAACTTTCTGCTCCTAAGAGTTCTGTTGTTATTTTTTCACGTAAGAATAAACTCAACCCCGTTTCTTTAAGTTATGACAATAGATACTGTAATTCCAGTTGCGGATCACGTCAAATTCTTGGGCGTCGCCTTAGATTCTAAGCTTACTGGCAACCGCCATTGCGAATATGTTGTGATCAAATGTGAACGGTCACAGTCCAGACTACTTAGATACTATGTAGAACGGTTACTGAACATAATATTATGGTGCCTGTCAGGAGTTTGGTGGTGATGCATGCTATAATAAGAAGCCTTTTTGATTATGGCCCCTTTTTGCTAGAACAGCCTTCAATAAATCAGATAACATTCAGAGTAGTCTTTCGAATAATATTAGGATGTCATGAAGTCAAGTTCTATAAACTATATGCAAGTAGAAGGCTGTGACCTCCTTTAGTATTGCAAAGGCAATACATCTGTGATAAGTTCTTTGTTCGTACAATCCAATCTTCTAATCATCCATTGCTTTCTTTACCTAAAGAACTCAACGAAGTAATTCAAACTTCTCGTTATTGCGCCAATAAATCTCTACCATATCTTTTCATTAGTTAAAGATTTGCTTCACTTTCTGCCCCCACATACAGTTCTAATTTTTCCTTCCTATATTTAATGTTCCGTTTGAAACTTTATTATCCAGTCGTGCACTATGGACAAATATGATTTGATTAGAATTCAAATCATATTTAAAATTTTCTCATGTTATTAAAACTGTATTTAATGATTTCCACCATATATTTTGTGATGCATCTAAACATTTATAGACTACGTGTGTTGAGGTAGGAGTTTTTCATTCTCAGTTTACATAATATAGTACAGAAAGTTAAACTTCCTCCAGAGTTGTCGGTTTATTCAGGAGAATGTTTCGGTGTTTTTAATATCATGAAATTTAAATCTGCTGTAATATTTTCAGATTCATAAAATGCCTTACAATAATTAGAAAAGTTCCCATTTAAAATGAAAAATTATTCCCCTAACATTTTTAATGTAAACAAATTACACAGGAATGTATCAAAAATGGTCTGCATATAGATTTGAAATGTCCATATCGGTATAGCTGGTAATGAACAAGCTGACAATCTGGCAAGAGATGCTGTATCATGTGGCGGTGTTTTTTCGTACTACTGTTTAGATCTATTAGCTATTCCTAAATCTGTATTGCGTGAAGGATGGGAACAAATGTAGAAATATGGCAAACTAACCAAAGGTAAACTTCATGTTGTAATTGAGGATCAACTTCATTCTAAAACTTGGTTTTTCAACATGAAGTTTGGTAAGACGGAGACGTTCATGATAAATAGAATGAGACTAGGCCATACGTCTGTACCTTCCCATCTTGCCAAACTCAATATAATAAATGATCCTAGGTGTGACTGCGGGTTCGATGAGAGAAATGTTGATCACATTTTGTTTTCCTGTCCTCTATTCATAGATCCTTACTTTTTTAACACTTTTCATCCCATTTATATACCATTCCCGTCAAATATAGCTACACTTCTACATACCCTTGAACTATCTGTGTATAAATGTATTTTTACTTTCCTTTTACTTAATAATATAAAACTTTAAACGTTAATATATAAAATTGCATAAATACTTTATAATACTGATCCTTTTAAAAATTTCGTGATATTTCAAATTCCTTTTTTCCTAAACCGTTTCCTTAATTTTCACTTGACATTGGCTGAACGCACAAACGTGCACGCCATAAAAAAAGAATAAAAAAGAAGAAGTTTTTTTTGGAGGGATTTCATCGAGCGGGGTTGGTTGTAGCGATGCGCGACTACGAATAATTTTACCTATCGACTAATTCGTAACTACTAATTTGGCTATTCGAAAGGCAAATTAGTAGTATACTAATGTCATTATTCGAATAACGACTACTAATTAGTAATACTAATGTCAAATTTACAAGAGCGCAACGAATTATAAGCTTAGTTTATTCATTCGTTCGTTCATAATTTGCCTTAGTTCAGTTAGTTTCCGTACGTTCGTACTTGGCGCCTGCTACGATAGTCTTGTAATTTTTTTTGCAGTGAAAACTGTATTTACCAGTGAATTTGTTTATTATTACTTGATTTATATATATTTTTAATATAAAGAGTTCATATATCGACATAATCATTAAAAAACGATTGAAAGTAGTACCCTATTGACTCTGCTTATCTCTTTCACTCGTCGAGTTCGCCCGACCAAGCCCGAGTCGACCCGAGTCAACCGAGAGTCGGTTAGTCGCCGCCCGATACCTTCGACTCCAGTCGAATGATATGAAGCGCAGTCGACTTGGTCGAATGATTCGTGGAGTCGAATGATTAGTATTAGTATTATTCGAAGTCGCGCATCGTTAGTTGGTTGGTGTTATAAATATTCTTTGAATTCTTTCATAGTGGATATTGTGAATTTGTAAAATTAAATTGGTGTGATTTTGTGTTACAATCGTCGGCGCAACTAAAAAATTAACGGAATCTTTAAAATATTCACTATATCGGCCAAGTGGATGTGAGAACTTTATTGTAGTGTTGACTACCTCACAGAAACTTGTCGAGAAAGCTGACTCTATACATTTTGTGCCAAACACTCCAAGAAACATTAGAATGTGTCACACCCACATTCTAATCTAAAAAAGGAAGATTGATACTAAAATAAGACGATGGCTGCATGGCTTTGCCTTTGCCTTTCCCAATAAGAAAGAATTAAATTAAAAAAAAAGAAAGAGGAATGTTTTTTTCTGAAAATGTGAATTAAAATTGTGCAGATCTACAATTTTTTACATTTCTAATTCCAATAACTCCTCATCCGAATTAAATACATAATATTATTTTAAGCGATATAACACTGACATAAAATGGCGGATGAAGAAATCAATGGAGATACTGACGATATTCAGCATGATAAAGACAAGACTCAAAAGAAAACCGCAAAACATGATAGTGGAGTAGCCGACCTGGAAAAAGTTACAGATTATGCGGAAGAAAAAGAAATCTCCTCACAAGACATATCAGGAGTAAGTCGTCACATTTTTTTAAACAATAGGTTATGAAGTACTTACTGATCCAAGCACATTTTCAATGTTTCTGTAAATTCACTGAATCATTGATTAACATTTTCTTTATTACCACACATTTAGCTAAATAGGTAAGTATTATAACTGGTGGCAGTTTTATGTAGCACATGAGTGATACAATTTTTATTGTAAATCTAATGAATTTCAGTTTTAGGTTTCATGTAATCACTTTATACTTCAGGCTCTCTCACTGATTGGGGACAGAAGAAATAAGGAAGCTGCAGAACGCTTAGAAAAAGAAAAAGAACTTCAAAAAGTTTCAGTCAAGAAAGACGACATTGAACTAATAGTAAGCTGATAATCATTTCACATTGTTTTTATTTACAATGAGAAAAGCTTGGAAGTAGATGTCTAAGTTTATCTTTTTCGCAAAGGTGAAAATCCCTTTTAAAACTAAAGAGACTGTCAAAGTAAAATACATCTTTTCTAACTAAAAAAAGGAAACACTAAAGGAATCCCTTTGTTATGAATTCTTAGTCCTTAAAACAATTTTATTTCTATTACATATTTATGCAATGTTCCAACACTGAGCTTTAACTTTTATATAATCTACCAATTTTGTATATTTAAGCTAACAATATGAAATACCTTAGGTACACCATGTGTGCTCAAAATGTGTCCCAAACAAGAAGTGCTTGAATGCCACTCAAGCACTTGTTGGTTCACTCTCAATGTTTAAATAATGCCTTATATAGTTTTTGACAATGCAATCATCTTATGGAGTGGATGGTGGCTCCGTGGATCGTCCAATGTACCTTTTTGGACAGGCTTCAGGCACGATTTTGTTTGTGTTGGTGTATTGTTGATTTAGGCACACTTGCACCAACATTATTTTATTAAATTTGAGCATAATTCTTTTTAGCACACCATTCTATCTCTCAATTATTTTATGATATTTAAAATGAAGATAGTGTTAAAACACAATTAGATTTTAAATTTAATTTAAGACCTGTGTAGTGCAAATATGCCTAATGGAGGCCATACACATTAGGTTTTGCATGATGGTTTTAGCCGTGCATGCATAACCGAGTTTCATATTGCACATACACAATTTCTATTGCTATCTAAAGAAAGAAAGAAAGTGATAGCAATCTGTCAATCAATCAACAATTAAATTAATACTGATTGCCTATTGAAGCTACCATATTCAAGTGACGGCCTATTCACTAACTTTTTTACATTTACAGTGTGTAATTAAAGAGTAAATTCCATATCCATCAATGCTTTTCAGAACAAGTATCCTAGTGCGTTATGATAAAACACTAGTGGATCACTAAATAGGTGATTATCACTTCCATGTGTCAAAAGCAGTCAGCGAATAGGCCTACAGTACTGTTAGCTCAAAATGTACTTTTATTGTCATTCTGTGTGTGTCAAACGCATCTTTGTGTAAATAATGCTGTATTTATGTATTCAATGTAGTAATAATACATACATTATGGGTTGCCTGGAAGAGATTGCTTTTTAGCATTAAGGCTGCCTATTGTGTATTGTCTTTGTCAAATTAATTTTTAATTTTGTGTCCTTTGCTGCTGCTGTTATACATTAAAGAATATTACTATAATTATGAAAAAAATCTTAAAGTTTCTGCACTCATTCATGCTACTTAAGAACTTTAAAGTCACACTCCTCCATGCGCATAAAAGTTTTTCCTTCTCATGTTAACATGATGATTATTTTCTCTTCTCAGGTCAAAGAAATGGAAATATCTAGGACATTAGCAGAGAGAACACTACGAGAGCATAGAGGTGATGTGGTGGCGGCCTTAACTACTCTTACAAATTAAATTGGAATATTAAGACGATTAAATATTCTTTACAAAATACCATTACTTTATCTCTTAACTTTTGAGGTCTCAACAAGAGAAGTGTGAGCAATAGAGTGAAAGAAAGGCCAGCAAGCAAAAATCATACTGCCCTTCTGTTACATTTGACATTTGGCAGACAATCACGTTATTACAGAAGTTATAAGGTGATTGTGACAACAACATCCGGGGACTGCTGAGGTTTCTGGAGGAGCTGGGATGGCAGGACTGATGCCAATCCCCATACAATATAGGCACTGGGTGTCAGGTTGCGGAAACAGCCTGCCATACTACTAAGACTTATAAGGTTATTGTCTGCCCCTGTTGGTACAGGACTACAGGGAAATAATAATAAATTAGATGATAATAATAGTTATTAAAATAATTTAAACATTTAACAATTATACACTAAAAACCTATTTACAGTGGTGGTCATATAATTAAGAACACTTCTAGCAAAGACAACATTTTAAAATTCCAATGTTCATAACAAAAAAAATATTACATCTTGATAAATATTGGCTATACTATCATTTAATAACTTTAAAAGACTAACATAATCGAAAAAGAAATTAGGAAAATAATTATATTGTATTGCTAATGTTTAATTTACTGTCATTTAAATATTGTTTTCATAGCAACTATATACAAAGTTACTCTATGATAGCAACAAAAGGGAAGGTGGACAAATAATTAAGAACGAGAGAAAAACTAAGTTATAATATTAACAATAATTTAATAATTCGAATATAACTAATAATGCTGTAATTTTGTAATTAATAAAACACTTCATTTTTGAAAAAAAAAGTGGCATGTCCTTGGCTGTGGATAACAGCGGCGCGGCATAGACGCTATCAACTTTTGGCAGGTTTCAACTGAAATAGATTTTTTTAAGTATAAGCCTAGTAGGTCCCACGCCATAACCAGAAAAGCAACCAACCAAATCTTAACGTTTCCATCGCCATGCTTCACAGTCTTTTTCGTGTATTTAGCATCGAATGGCTTATTCACAGGGTGGCATAACGTACTGCTTGCCGTCGGAAAATATTTTATTAATCTTGTTTTTGTCGAAAAATATTACATTTTTTTCCATGGTGCTCAGTCCAATGTTGATACTTCCTTGCAAACGCTAGTCGAGCCTCCTGCCTCTCTATGGTATGATGTCAACATTGGTACCTTCCTTGCTACTCGCCCAAATAACTGTGCCTCTACTAGCCGTCTTCGAACGGTACGCGCAGAGATTGTGCTATGATTATTCTCACCAAAAACTCATTTTTGATTTTGTTTGGGCCTTTAAATACAAGGCGAACTATTCTTAAATCCTCTCGTGGAGACGTTTTTCTTGCTTTGGGTTTGCGAGACGCGTTGTCTAATGTGTATATAAATGTTTCACAGCTTGTTACACCATCGTTTTTAAAAGCCCTTTTACAAAATTGCGCCGTTGCTGTACTGGTCGGGGCGTACCTAGGTAGATTTGCACTAGTATATATTGCATATTACGGATGATGTTTTGAGTCTTATAAAATAATTATTAATGAACTAATTATAAAAATATATACATATTTCAGTAGTTCAATTATGGTAGTGTATGGTAGATTAGTTTTATGAAAGTTTTTGATAGTAATTCTATTTAATTCAATATCAAAATACGAGGTAAACCTGCATTATTTATTGGGAGAACTTACGGAGGTTAGATGTTTATTTTGATAATTAATTAGATTGAAAATCAAAATTCTAATACATAATATTACAACAAAAACATATTTCTGATGTCGTAGTAATTAATTTGATCTTATTTATTGAATATTATTATCTCAATATTATATTGAGGCGTTTGAAGTTGTGCATATTATCGTTTTTCCCGTAAACTAGCTGCAGTAGAACGATCAGTACAAAAAAGGAAAATAGTATTTGCAAATATTGTACACTAGCTGTTACTCTCGCGTGGTTTTCCTATTTGAGGCTATCATCCTCTTTTGACATAGTAAGTAAAAAAGTAGCTTATTTCTATTAAAATTACGGCGCCTTTCTGCTTGAAGCCGTACATTTAAATCTCTGCGCGCCTGTTGTTGTTCAGGTGTTTCGAATGACCTCAAAAAAGCTTGTCGATGAGCAAGCTCAACGACAGAGCTTGCTCATCAAGTCTTTGCTGAGTTTCAGCTGGTGTTTCTGCAGCTCTTAAAGCAGTTTGACTCCCCGCTTGTAGTCTTCGTTGAGACTGAACATCCGATTCAGCGGCTCTCAAATGAGCCTGCCGCTCTGTCTGCTCCTGAAGTCTTCTCTGTGTCTGCAACAGTGATTCTAAGGCCCTCAAATTCGCTTGACGTTCAGACTGTTCAAGACGCCTTTCCTGGTTTTCTGCGATTGAGATGCTGAGGCCCTCAAAGCAGTTTGGCGATCTGCCTGTTCTTGCCTTCTCAGTTCAATTTCTTCAAGAGATTCTTGCGACCTAGTTAATCTCTTTGCTCGTGCTTGAGAGGATACTCTATAAAGGCTAGATTTGCGTTTGCGCGTCATTATTACGGTTTAGGTAAGTATCTGAAATATTTTTTTTTATTAAAAAAAATTACCTATTTTAATTACAACAGTATAACAATGTTTTGTAAGCACCTACTCAACTTGTTTATAGTAGGTAGGTATTTAAAATCCAAAAAAAATGCGAATAATTATCCATTCACCTATTTTCACAAAAACCCAAGATCAATGTGTTAAGTTAATCGTCAAAACGATTGCTTTTTAATATTCCTTTTTGATTTTTTTTTAATTTAATTATTATTATTTTAATAACAGATACTTAACATATATTATGTAGGTATGTAGATAGGTAATTCGTATTTTATTAAAATCAAGGTATTTACCTATCTAGGTAGGGTCAGTTCGCCTGTTCGCGTCCATCGCCCAATTCGCGTCCATTTTACGGATCTACCTTAAAAAATCCTCAATAATAAGTAAACTAACACACCAATCAAACAAAAAGTAATTACCGCTAATACCTTAATATATAAGAGGCACGAACACATGGTCAAAAGGTAGGTGCGCCAAACAATCCCGTTTAAAAAAAATAATTAGTCTCGGTTATTCACCAAGGGAGTGCGTACACGCGGGATGTTTAGATAAAAAATAGTGTACAGTGGCGCGTTGGATGGTAAGATTTTTATTTTTTTATGTTAATTTAAGGATACATAGCTGTTTCTAGACTTTTATAATGAAGAAAGGAATGATATTAATTATAAATTTTCTTATGTTTTGTATATTTAATAAATAAAATAAGGTGGACGCGAATTACTACATCGAAATTACAAAACTTCCAATTTGCGTCCGCAATGGACGCAAACTAAACCTACAGGGGATAATAATAAACCAAATTGCGTCCACTATTTTCGTTAAATACAATTAATTAATTATAATTTAAAATATAGGTATTGATTATTATTATTATACATTTTTATTAAGACTACGTGTTTTTAATGCTATTTTTAAATGAAATGAGTAATTTCAATCAATCAATCAAATACTTTATTTGTTTCAATCTTATTTTTTTTCTATTTGAGATGAGTTCTTCGGAGACAAGAAAGTAGAAGGAAAAGAGAATATACACAGAAGACGCTTTAAAGAAAGCGTTAAAAGAAATTCGAGAAAAGAATAAATCGGTAAGACACATAGACATATTGTACAAAATCAGTGGGCGCAGACCAAATGAAGTAAAGAAACCGGGACCAGACACCACCTGATGCTACCCGAAATGTCTAACAAAGCACGAAAAGATAATCAAAGAACTCTAGCAACCATATCTCCTGCTGCATGTACTCCATGTATCCAGTATTAAGAAGATAAAGAGCAGATCAAGAATGAAAAGCAGGAAGCAATACGAAAAAGAAAGTTAGAACGGATAGAGAAACAAGAACAGAGTTTAAAACAATCACAAACGGTTCGTAAAACTGCTCCAAAACGAAAGAAGAAGGTCGAAGATGCTCTTCAAGAAGTCACACAGGAAATCACACACATCAGGAATTTAAGAAAGATTTTTTTCTGAATGTGACGATATACTAATTTCAGATGTAGAAGACGACAATGAGAAAAACATACCTTGTGATTTTAGGGTAAAATTAACAAAACAGATTACTGTTTATTCTTAAAGATGCAATCATTATTTATCTACTACTTATATAATTTTAAATTCAATCAATATTGAGAAGAATATTTTTTATTTTTTTAAATTTTAATGATAATAATGTTGGTTTTAATATTTATATTCTAAAATAAAGAAATTGTTAAAATAGGTACAATCTTTCTATACAAATTCTATAAATAGCACCCCTATATTCCTTTTCTAAGGTGGTGGACGCTAAATGGTCCACGGGTGGACGCAATTTGGATTTTGTGGACGCAAAGTGGGTGAAACGCCTTATTCCGAAGTTTATCTATTTAAATAAAAAACAATAGATGTTTCGAACAAAACTTAAAGTTAATCTTAAAATAGACTATATAATGAACACATTACATAAATTTTTCATAGTAATTAGAGCTGGGATATTTTTATTATCGCCGTCAAGCTTTGCAACTGCACTAAATGGACGCGAACAGGCGAACTGACCCTACCTGCCGAAATAGTATGCGCACTTAATAGATAATGTAGGTAGGTACCAATCAAGGTAGGTAGGTATCTATCTACCAAATAGGCAGCCCTTCTTTCAGAGCAACAAAACCAATCAAAAACTACAATACCATATTATTACAAAAACCAATACCTACCTATGCGTTGTCTATCTTACTGGTAAAAATCGAGGTAGGTAGGTTATAATATAGTAATCTTAATTTTTATCAGTGAGCCAAATTTATACATTCGAAGAAACTACCAAAATACCTACCTAGTTCATTTAATGCACAACAAAACCAAATCACAAAGGAAAACAAAAACAGATATGTAGGTAGGCAGGTACCTTGGTAAATCGTATTTCTTTAAAATCAATCAAGGTAGGTAGGTACCTACTGCTTGCTGTTGCTTACCTGCTGAAATAGTAAGCACTTAACACCACCACGTTGATTATTCTCTAATAGCACAGATAACAGAATACTATTAAAAACAATAAATATAAAAAAGTAATGTTTATGAATAGCGCCATCCGAAAAACCTCAGATTTTTAGTGCAAGTAAACTTGATTTTAATGACGGGTAGCGACATCTCTTTAGTTTCACACGCAACAGCTTGGTTTTCGAATTGTTATTCGAGTTGGTAGCGCCTACTTCTATTAACATCCAGGATCAATCTTCACTTGAAAATTATTAGTCTAAGATCCGAACTAAAAACGATCTTCACCGAGCTGATAATAGAATGAATCATATTTTATAACAAATTTAGTATGTTAGAAAATATGTTGAAAATGGGTTGCCTACAAAAATCCTGGACAGACAATTTTTAATTTATTTAAAAAAAATGATTTTTTTTTTATTTTTGCAGCATCAAGATAATAAGAAAAAATTTACCCTGACTTAAAGTATGAAACGTATAGAATATGCAGCCATTGGGTTGCCTATTATTTACCTGGACAAACTACTCGGTTGTCAGGTATAAACAGGTACATACCTGTTTATACCTGTACCGTATCTAATCGAGTGAAGGTAACTGGCATCGACATCGATGCCAGTTACCTTCACTCGATTAGATAATCGAAAAAAAATTATATCAATATGAGCGTTGTTTTATTGCAAACACGATGATATAGGGTTGTCTGCAAAAAACTTGGTCCTAATAGGGGTTTGCGAATTTTGAAGATTTTAATTTTAACGCGAGTGGAAATGTGTGACAGAGAGATCCGAATTGAGTATAGCGTGTAATAATAAAGGACACAACATGGCAGTCGCATGTAATGGGACCTCGAATATCAGAAAGTGCGCATGCTCGGTAGTCATATGACAGAGAATGACAGCGATACTCTAGTAAACAGTGAGCGTTATTTTGGAGTCGCAACACGTGTTATTTTGTATCGTTGTGATAAAAAATGGCTAAAAAGTGTTTTTTGTGTGGTTCGGACAATTCTTTAATTGATTTTACTAATGAAACTTTCAAAAATTGCTCGTTAAAGTTAGCTTTTCGTAAAAAAAACTTTAAATATCATAACATTGAACTAACTGAAGCAGTTCTCGATTTTGTTGGTTACCACACCACGTGTTACAAAAAAGTAACTGTTTTAGGCAATAAATACAATGAAGAATTTGGAGTTTTTTGTACAGAAAACAACGCTCATATTGATATAATTTTTTTTCGATTATCTAATCGAGTGAAGGTAACTGGCATCGACATACCTGTTTATACCTGACAACCGAGTAGTTTGTCCAGGTAAATAATAGGCAACCCAATGGCTGCATATTCTATACGTTTCATACTTTAAGTCAGGGTAAATTTTTTCTTATTATCTTGATGCTGCAAAAATAAAAAAAAAATCATTTTTTTTAAATAAATTAAAAATTGTCTGTCCAGGATTTTTTTAGGCAACCCATTTTCAACATATTTTCTAACATACTAAATTTGTAATAAAATATGATTCATTCTATTATCAGCTCGGTGAAGATCGTTTTTAGTTCGGATCTTAGACTAATAATTTTCAAGTGAAGATTGATCCTGGATGTTAATAGAAGTAGGCGCTACCAACTCGAATAACAATTCGAAAACCAAGCTGTTGCGTGTGAAACTAAAGAGATGTCGCTACCCGATATTAAAATCAAGTTTACTTGCACTAAAAATCTGAGGTTTTTCGGATGGCGCTATTCATAAACATTACTTTTTTATATTTATTGTTTTTAATAGTATTCTGTTATCTGTGCTATTAGAGAATAATCAACGTGGTGGTGTTAAGTGCTTACTATTTCAGCAGGTAAGCAACAGCAAGCAGTAGGTACCTACCTACCTTGATTGATTTTAAAGAAATACGATTTACCAAGGTACCTGCCTACCTACATATCTGTTTTTGTTTTCCTTTGTGATTTGGTTTTGTTGTGCATTAAATGAACTAGGTAGGTATTTTGGTAGTTTCTTCGAATGTATAAATTTGGCTCACTGATAAAAATTAAGATTACTATATTATAACCTACCTACCTCGATTTTTACCAGTAAGATAGACAACGCATAGGTAGGTATTGGTTTTTGTAATAATATGGTATTGTAGTTTTTGATTAGTTTTGTTGCTCTGAAAGAAGGGCTGCCTATTTGGTAGATAGATACCTACCTACCTTGATTGGTACCTACCTACATTATCTATTAAGTGCGCATACTATTTCGGCAGGTAGGGTCAGTTCGCCTGTTCGCGTCCATTTAGTGCAGTTGCAAAGCTTGACGGCGATAATAAAAATATCCCAGCTCTAATTACTATGAAAAATTTATGTAATGTGTTCATTATATAGTCTATTTTAAGATTAACTTTAAGTTTTGTTCGAAACATCTATTGTTTTTTATTTAAATAGATAAACTTCGGAATAAGGCGTTTCACCCACTTTGCGTCCACAAAATCCAAATTGCGTCCACCCGTGGACCATTTAGCGTCCACCACCTTAGAAAAGGAATATAGGGGTGCTATTTATAGAATTTGTATAGAAAGATTGTACCTATTTTAACAATTTCTTTATTTTAGAATATAAATATTAAAACCAACATTATTATCATTAAAATTTAAAAAAATAAAAAATATTCTTCTCAATATTGATTGAATTTAAAATTATATAAGTAGTAGATAAATAATGATTGCATCTTTAAGAATAAACAGTAATCTGTTTTGTTAATTTTACCCTAAAATCACAAGGTATGTTTTTCTCATTGTCGTCTTCTACATCTGAAATTAGTATATCGTCACATTCAGAAAAAAATCTTTCTTAAATTCCTGATGTGTGTGATTTCCTGTGTGACTTCTTGAAGAGCATCTTCGACCTTCTTCTTTCGTTTTGGAGCAGTTTTACGAACCGTTTGTGATTGTTTTAAACTCTGTTCTTGTTTCTCTATCCGTTCTAACTTTCTTTTTCGTATTGCTTCCTGCTTTTCATTCTTGATCTGCTCTTTATCTTCTTAATACTGGATACATGGAGTACATGCAGCAGGAGATATGGTTGCTAGAGTTCTTTGATTATCTTTTCGTGCTTTGTTAGACATTTCGGGTAGCATCAGGTGGTGTCTGGTCCCGGTTTCTTTACTTCATTTGGTCTGCGCCCACTGATTTTGTACAATATGTCTATGTGTCTTACCGATTTATTCTTTTCTCGAATTTCTTTTAACGCTTTCTTTAAAGCGTCTTCTGTGTATATTCTCTTTTCCTTCTACTTTCTTGTCTCCGAAGAGTAGGTCGGAGCCTGGATTTCATCAAACGGACGCGCTCGGCCTTAAAGTTGATATTCAGAGAGCCCCGGACGAGTCGGTGATCACTACCGGTATTGAACCTATTGATCACAGAGACGTCTCTGAATATATACCTCAATATATACCTCTTGTCCGTCATGATGAAATCGATCTCATTTTTAGTCATAGTATCGGGGCTTTGCCACGTCCACTTCCTTTGGGACTGTTTCTTGAAGAACGAGTTCATCAAGAAGAGCCCTTCCCGTTCGAGGAAGTTGACGAGCATTTGCCCCCTATGATTTCTGCTTCCAAATCCATGGGATCCTACTACCGATTCGCTGCAATTCTGTACTCCCACTTTAGCGTTGAAGTCCCCCATAACAACGTTGTAGTGGGTCTTAGTTGTGGAGTGAAGGGCCCTCGATATATCATCGTACATATCCTCCACTTCGTCGTCCGAGTGTGTCGAGGTCGGTGCGTACACTTGCACCACCTTGAGGCTATACCTCTCGGTGAGCTTTATAATAAGGTACACTACCCTGTTCGACACGCTGGACATTTCTACAACGTTATCGGCAAGGGACTTATTTACCAAAAACCCAACGCCACCTTGAGACTGTTGGTCTCCCCCGCGGAAGTACATTAGGTGGCCCGATTCGAGGGTTATGGTGTCCTCCCCCTCTCTTCGGACTTCACTTAACCCTAATATGTGCCACCTAATCTTCCCAAGTTCCACCTCGAGTTGCGCCAGATGCGAGTCAAGCCGTAGCGTGCGTCCGTTGTACGTCGCTAGGGTCAGTCTATTGTGGTGGCCTCCCGTAACCCGGAGATTCTTAGCACCCCCCGCCCCGCCGTTACCGCCAATATATCGCAGTAATCGCCACGCTGGGCAGGCGGGTTGGCGATCGCAGAACGTAGGTTAATTCACTGATGACGCTGCTGCCCGTCATCAGTGAGATTTCCCTCCCCTACGGCATTGGATGGTTATACCGCCATCGGTCGGTTTGCCAGAGCCTCGTCTGTTGGTCGACAGGGTGCACCACGTGAAGGTGAGGTTGGCTTGGGTTCTTGCAGGTGTATTTAGAACCCCTTACACCCCCGAAATTATACTTCTGATGAATCAGATATAGAATAGAAAATATTTATTATAATTAATTTTTTATTGATATTATTTTTGTATTTATGCTGTTTTTTAATAAAATTTTCAAACGTAATACAAGATTTTTAGTCTATCTTTTTTTTATCCATGAATTTGAATTTTCGGCTGTCCGCTTTGTTTCTCATAAATTTTTCCAGAAAGAGAAAAAAAAAATTCAAAGTATTGATATTTGTATTATTTACGTCATTATATTTTGAGTTACAAAAACTTGTATAAATATATAATGATACTTATAAGTCAATAAGTAAATTCATTTATATATATTTATTAATTTATTTAATTGAGGTTTTATTGTTTAATATTTTAGTATTATAATATTATTATAATTATTATTATTTACAACTTAAATGTCAGTTGTGCCATGTTGTGTCCTTTATTATTACACGCTATACTCAATTCGGATATCTCTGTCACACATTTCCACTCGCGTTAAAATTAAAATCTTTAAAATTCGCAAACCCCTATTAGGACCAAGTTTTTTGCAGACAACCCTATATCATCGTGTTCGCAATAAAACAACGCTCATATTGATATAAATTTTTTTCGATTATCTAATCGAGTGAAGGTAACTGGCATCGACATACCTGTTTATACCTGACAACCGAGTAGTTTGTCCAGGTAAATAATAGGCAACCCAACGACTGCACATTCTATACGTTTCATACTTTAAGTCAGGGTAAATTTTTTCTTACTATCGTGATGTTGCAAAAATAAAAAAAAATCATTTTTTTTAAATAAATTAAAAATTGTCTGTCCAGGATTTTTTTAGGCAACCCATTTTCAACATATTTTCTAACATACTAAATTTGTTATAAAATATGATTCATTCTATTATCAGCTCGGTGAAGATCGTTTTTAGTTCGGATCCTCTACTATATTGGATAATACTCGATTAAGGGACTAAAATAAATCATAACAGCTGTTTATTTAGTATCTGTCTACTGTAAACAGCTGATTATTTAATATTAGTGATGTTACGGTCTTGAATTTTGACCAACCGGATTTGATCGGTTAGTAATACATGCAAATCGGTTTCCGAACCGAACCGCCAAATTTTCAGTAAACCGCGGTTTGAACCGGTTTGAACCGTTTGACGAGTTGACGAATGAAACTTACGAAACAACAGGTGTTATTTTTTTTTTAATTCTACATATTTTATTGATATTACAACGTGCAGATATTAAAAAGGTAACTGAAAAATATTAATTAAAATATGAAAACAAATAATAATAATCAGAATTAAAAATGTCAAAATAAAAAAAACAAATATCTATGTAACACCGTGTTTAAAAAAATACAAAAAAATATATAAACTCTATTAATTACATAAAACCGTACTTGTTAACTTTGAGAATAAAATATAATTTTAATAATCAACAATATAATAAATACGTAACTTATTTTTGTAAAATCATTTGAGTCGTAGAAACTTGGTACAAACAACTTAATTAAAAAGTTTTCTTACAACTATTTAGGAATAATATTTGGTCTACTTTTTTAGAAGCTGGGCAATAACGTCGCATATTACATAATTACACCGTACAATGAAAACAAAATTACACCGTCAAGTCAAATCTACCAGAGTCCGTTTCATATCGGTTTGATCGGTAAGTCGGTTATGGCTGTTGTATTTAACGATTGACGATGCGCGCTAACCGTATCCGCTGCTGTAAGTCGGTCAAGTTTTATTAGGGTCGGTAAAGCACGTCAGGAGCCGCACGCGATTTGTGGATGGCGGCGTAAACAAGAATTGTCAGGCGCGCATACGGGCAGCGCGATACGAACGAATGCCACGGTAGAACCGGTTTACGAAGACGTTAACCGATTCAACTCGGTTCATGCTCAAACCGGTTTGAAAAGTCGAGTCGTTACATCTCTATTTAATATCTATTTGATGTTTATAAGATTATCTGGTAAAATATTAGGACACTGAAGGAAGTCGTTTTTTTTTACTAATCTTGTTTTAATTAAAATATCTACCTACATCACGTTAAAATTAACAATAAATATTAAAAAGTCATGTTCATAAATAGCGCGATCTGAAAAAACGCAAATTCACAACTCAGATTTTTAAACAATTAAAAATACTCATTTTAAAGACGGGTGGTGCCATCTATTAAGTTACTCAAATAATATTATTTCCAGAGAGACTACTCGGTTGAGTTGGTATTCGAGATGGTAGCGCCATCTCTTATTATTATAAGCAACATCCAGAATCTATAATCACTCGAAAATGATATTTTTATATTATAAATTTAGAGTAGTATTTGCTAGATTTAATTTTAAAAATGAGATTAGAAAGAAATTGCGTAAAATTACCTCGATTTAATAAATGAAACACCAACACAAAATACTCGGTATTGAACACGAGTGGTGCCATCTCGTATTAAGATAGCAACTTCCACATTTCAAATTTAATCTGTCTTCGTGACAGTAGCGCCATCTCTATCGGAACCAACCATGAAAATGATTAATTTAGTTGAAAATTATGTAAATTCGAATACATAAATTAAAAAAAAGTAGCCTATAGCAGTCTCATAAGTTCAAGCTATACATTTACCAAATTTCAACACAATCGGTTCAGCGGTTTAGGCGTGAAGAGAAGACAAACAAACAAACACACTTTCCCATTTATATTATTATTATAAAATTATAAATATTATAAATTATAATAATAAAAAAAAAAAGTCAACGTGACAACATCTTTCCAATTTCTCTTATTTATTATAATATTTTATTTGGAATTCGTATTACTATATTTACCATAGCTATTTGAATTGAAACTATTACAAAACCAAAAATTAAATAGAAATAAAAAAAGAAAATTGTTCACAAACAAAAAATGATAACTCCGATGACATGTCAAAGTGTCAAAACAAATAATAATGAATAGAAAAAACAGAGATTGGAAATGAATCAACAATGTTGACGAGGAGCAAAGCACGTCTGAGATCACCGGACTCGTCACGTCGCTCCGCCTCGCAGTTATCGGCAACAGTCACAGTACCGAGTACCCTCCGGCTGACACCTGCAGTTGCGTCGAGCGATAGTGACGAGTACTTCTCTCCTCCGGCGACGCCACCATCGGTTCGTCGAAGAAGAGGCCGGCCACCAAAGGGTTTGGGGCTTGTGGGGCAATCGGCTCCGGTCAGGGCCCCCGCTCCCGGTGGAGTGCACCGCATGCGATGGACAACTTCCATAAACGAAAGTGTCATGCGTGCATATTTTGAGGCAACAGAGGCAGGAACCAATCTTACTGCGTACCGTGCTCGGATGCTTTCTCTGTTTCAGGCTCTTGAACCAACCGTCAACGTTTCGGCTCAACGATTATCGGATCAGGTGCGGGCCATTCAACGGGGTCACTTATTGGATGACTCTACACTTGATCGGCTCCGTACAGAGGTACAAAGTAATCACATAATTTCTATTGCATCGCAGGCGGCAAATCTATCTCCGTCCATAACAGCATTACAAGCTGACGTTGCTGATGGTGGTGATAGGGATGATGTGATTACTACTGTAAGTTCCCAATACAATGATGTATTGAGGAGTACTTTCGAGGATGTAGTTCGGGAATTTCGATCCACTCCGTTGTGTCTTAGACCTCGGCTTCCGCGTTTCCCTATGCACAAAAGAAAGAGGGCGCTGATGTGTGCTTTAGATTCGCTACTATCAAATTATATTGATAGTAGCGAAGACCTCGCTGATACTCATTCGATATTGTACTGTGCGGCTGTTACGGCTTGTCGTGTGGCGCATGTCAAATTCCCAAATACTGACATAGCAACACACCCTAGAGAGGCTGTACCAACTTGGCAGTGCAGGATTGAGAGCCGTATTAGCGAGGCTAGGGTACTCATCGGTAAGCTCAGCTGTTTCAGGGAGGGCAACACCCGCCCTAGGGTCATGCGCTTTGTGAGGCGTGCATTCTCGGGAACTGGTATTAGTCCCGAGAATTATAGTTCACATGTCACAGAGCGCATTGACTTTCTGAAACAGAAAATTTGTGCATGGGCTAATCGCATTCGGAGGTATAAGTTACGAGTGAGTCGTTTTACTCAGAACCGCATGTTCGAAAGGGATCAACGTTGTTTTTATCGATCCTGGGAGCGTTCGAATCAGAGTGATATTGATATGCATCGACCGGATGATGAGGCCATGATTTCTTTCTGGCGCAACATCTGGTCCGTGCCTGTCACTCATTCTGATGGCGCGTGGATAACGGATGTAGAGCGATCGTGTGAGCTTTTACCTGAAATGAATGATGTAACCATTGACTACGAAGACGTAGTTTGTGCAGTTTGTTCGTTACCCAACTGGAAATCGCCAGGCCCGGACGGACTGCACAATTTCTGGTTTAAATGGTTACCAAGCTCACACGTTTGCTTAGCATCTCAATTGCAGCGTGCTTTATCATCTCGGTCGCTTCCACAATTTATGACAACAGGCATAACCCATCTGCTCCATAAATCTGGTAGTACTACGGACCCAAAAAATTATAGACCAATCACCTGTCTGCCAACAATTTATAAAATTCTTACGTCTATTTTGAGATCTAAGATTAGTAAACATATTGATCAAAATTCTATCATGTTCGCCTCTCAAAATGGATGTAGGAATGGGGCCCGTGGTACTAAGGAGCTACTCCTCATTGACATGGCTATTAATCAACAGGTCCGCCGTAACCGAAAGACTCTGTCGACTTCCTGGATAGATTACAAGAAAGCGTATGATTCCGTACCGCATTCATGGCTCATGAGGGTGCTGGAGCTGTATAAAATAAATGCAACTCTACGCGCTTTCTTGATGTCATGTATGCGACAGTGGAGAACGGTCCTATTCTATCCAGAATCTCGACGGACTCTGGGTAACGGCGATCCTATAAAAATAGAGCGAGGCATCTTCCAGGGCGACGGTCTAAGTCCATTGTGGTTTTGCCTGGCCTTGAACCCTCTGAGTACACTACTCGAGAGTTCTGGTTTAGGCTATCGTTTACGGAAAAATGGTCAAGTAATATCACACCTGCTTTACATTGTGATAGTATGAAAATAATTTAATAAATATGTATTAATAATACAACGCAACATTGAATGACACGAAAGTAGGCCACGTGAAATGCTGATGTTTTGTAATAATATTGTGTGTTATATTTTATAAGTGTGTGTGTGTGTAACTACGTAGTGCACTAATATTATAAATAAGTATGTTTTGTACCATTAAGCCTTCTTCAATAAATGGACACCAACCTATCTACGTCTTTGTATTTATTATAACCTGCCGCCATCACCCAACATACCACATGGCGACCCTGCGAAATTTGGAAGAAAAATTATAGAAATAAATTGAAGAAAGAAGATATTGAAACTGAACTGAACGTCAAGTAAGAAGAAGTTTGAAGATTGAAAATTATTATGAAGAATCTTATTTTTGGGGCAATCGCGCCAATTACCAATAACAATGTGCCGTAGCTCACAGTCCAAAGAAGAAATTATCATCGCTCAAAACGCCGGTGGAAGCGCTCAAGTAACGGAGACCAAGTTGAACCTTACCGAGATCCTGCTCATCACGCTATTCGTCATTCTGTTCGTCGCTGCCGCATACCTATTGTACAAGAAGTGCCGAAGAAATGCTATTCTTTCGTTGAGAAGGGAGCTCAACCACAGCACCTTAGAAATGCAAGCAAGACCATCAAACTAAGAAGTCCCCGTCCCGGCCGTCAACAGGAACAGCAGCACGGGCCACGTTGTTTGATGTCAGCAGAACGTGACCGCCACAAGAACGCCGCCCGCCGCAGCTCGTGACATCAGCAAGTGAATTGGAAGAAAATATATGTAGGTACAATTTAGCTGCTATTTCTAGAAATCAATAATGAGTTATTTTATTAAATTAGAAGTAATAGATAGTTATGTCTCATAAATTAGTTGAATTATATAGTAAGTTACAGGAAATTAAAGTATATTTAAGTAAAATAGGCCCTGAACGTAGAAAGAAAGAAATCGGTCAAACTAAATTAAAAGAAGCCAATGTCATTTATTTGCAACTAGAGTATATTTTGTGTGAAATTAAAGCTAATATTAATAATTCTGAGATAAGTGCCGAAGATCTTATTGAAGTTAATTCTATAGTAAATAATATTCATTTAATTTATAGTGAAATAAATAAATTAGTTACTTTTGCAACTAGAGATCCCGATAGTTCTAAAACTGTAAAAATGGCAGATACAATGTCCTTTGACTTTAAAACGGCTATTAGTTTACTTCCCATAATGACTGGTCAGGAACATGTCACCAAACAATTAATCGACGGTATAGAAATGTATAGTTCTAAACTTGATGAGACATCGAAAAATTCACTTATAGATTTTGTTATAAAAACAAGATTATCTCCTAGCGCGAAACTTCGCTTACGCGGTAGCTATACAACAGTTGGTTCATTGCTCAGTGACATGAAAAAATATTTAGTACAAAAAAAATCGGCAGTCGCTCTTCAGTCTCGGTTACAAAATGTAAAACAGGGGAATAGGTCAATAGAAGCATTCGGTAATGAACTAGAAGATATCTTCTCTAATTTGACATTAGCACAGGCCGATGGCGATAGTTCAAAATATGACGTATTGCGACCAATTAATGAAAAGATCTGAAACTTTTTGCCCACAGCAGTTCTGATTTGACAGCCTTACTGAAGGTTACTGAAGATTTCAGTAATGCTGTCAGAATGGAATTTGGTGTGGACAAATGTGCGATCACGCATGTAAAGCGTGGTCAGGTAGTGGAATCCGCGGGTATACAACTCTCGGATTCAGTTCACCTTAGATCTCTCTCCGTAAACGAAACCTATAAATATTTAGGTATGTCACAGGCATTAGGCATCAACGATGCTGACATGAAACAGTCATTACGTGAGCGTTTCTTGGGGCGCCTGTCAAAAGTTCTTAAAAGTCTTTTGTCGGGCGGAAACAAGGTTCGTGCATATAATGGCTGGGTAATGCCGCTAATGATGTATTCCTTTGGTATACTTAAATGGACTCAAACTGAACTTGATGCCTTGGACAGAACAGTTCGTACATTGTTAACAGCACACCGTATGCATCACCCACGCTCCTCGACTATGAGATTGTATATCCCGCGGAAGTGTGGTGGTCGTGGCTTCCTAAATGCCAAAACATTACATAACCGTGAGATAAACAATCTTAGGGAATATTTTCTTAACGTCGATATGGGGATTCATAGAGATGTAGTTGCTGTTGACAATGGACTCACTCCTCTATTTTTAGCAAAAGAAAACTGGCGCAGACCTGTAGTACTTAGTACTTTGGATCGCAGCATTGTATGGCAAAGCAAGGAGTTGCATGGTAGATTCTACCGGGCTCTCCATGGGCCTGACGTAGATTTATCAGCATCAGTATCCTGGCTACGTTACGGTGACCTTTTTGGTGAAACCGAAGGTTTTATCTGTGCAATTATGGATGAGGTTGTGATGACGAAGAACTACCGGAGATTTATACTGAAGGATGGCACATTGGATGTTTGCCGTGCGTGCCATCGCCCAGGTGAATCCCTTAGGCATATAATCTCCGGTTGTTCTCGTCTCGCAAATGCCGAGTATTTGCACAGACATAACCAAGTGGCCAGGATAATACACCAACAACTTGCTTTGAAATACAATCTTTTAGCATCTGAGGTTCCTTACTACAGGTATGCTCCAGAACAAGTTCTTGAAAATAGCCATGCCACATTATATTGGGATCGATCTATCATTACAGACAGGACTATTCTGGCTAATAAGCCCGATATTGTATTGATAGATCGACATGAACGCCGTGCAGTAGTTGTTGATGTCGCTGTCCCCCATGACGACAACCTTGTAAAAGCTGAAAAAGACAAAGAAAACAAATATCTTGATTTAGCTCGCGAGATTGTTGACATGTGGGACATCGATTCAGCAATTGTTGTACCGATAATCATATCTGCCCATGGTTTGATAGCAAAGAGCCTCGATAAACACCTTAAGAGGCTCGCGTTAGGTGGTTGGGTCAGGAGTCAGATGCAGAAGGCAGTACTTCTGGACACGGCCCGTATAGTGAGGAGGTTCCTGTCTCTGGATCCTTAACCACCGGTAGCAGGGACCCTGATCTTGCTGCCGATGGGGAACTACATTTTTGTATTTTCAAATGTTATTTTTTTAATGTTATACACTGTAAAAAATTAATATTTAGAAATATAATTTTGTATGTATATTTAATGAAATAAAGGAAATAATAATAATATATAATATTAATAGTATGGATTAACTTACAATAGGTAGAACAAATCTACTGTTTAATTCTATTGGAAACAGTCAAAATCTTTTCTAAGGGGGTAAACGAGGCGCTCAAAAATTACGATTTTATGCAAAAAATGTGAAAGGGCTCATAAGCAAAGAAAGTAAGTGATCATCAAAGTTTTCATACGACCTATTACAAGCACGAAGGTTTATTATTGGCTCTGTAGCAGTAGTCGCAAGATTAATCATTTCCCATTTAATAAAAAAAATGCAGATAACGTTTATTCTAACAATAATAGCGCGAAAATGCAATTAAAAATAGTAATGATAAACATTATGACAAAATGATGAAAAGAAGAACAAAATATTTGCGTTCTTAATTATTTATCCAGCCAGTATTCCGGCAACTTTAAGAGTTCCTATGATTTGTAGACAAATAAGAAGGTACATAAATTCGACGAAACTATTACATGAATAATGCAGATTGGTCATAAAATATTCCACTACACTAACAGTACGTTTAGAATCGAACCATGCACTGAAATTATGGTCAAAACATAGTATGGCTTTGTATTATTAAGTGTTCTTATATAAATGATCAACACTGTATATGAACGTCAATAAACAAGCTTCAACACATTATCGGTGCTGACTACGTATGTAAAAATTATGTCTCTTGATTTCACATAGACCTCTTAAATATTCACAACACAAAAAGTGGTTCTGTTCTGTGATACAGAACTTTAAATAATTATACTTTGGCTAATCTTGTTAGATATGGCATGGGCCAATGGTTGCGGTGAACTCATACCTCCTTATTATTAAAAGCAGAATAAGTTGGATTAGTTAATCTATGTTTTGTCACTGTTCGTTGAATGACAAATGGCATTTTAAGTGACATGATCAAAACATGGCGTAACTAGTCTAAGCTTATTCCTTGTTTATTAATCAGGGGGATAAAGTATTCACAGACTCTTATAGGAGATTGCTCAAATTGGCCCAAATGTACAAAAAATATTGACGTAATTATACGGTAGTTCTTAGCTTAATTTATACTTTAAATTACAGTCATTAGATTTTAACGGACACCTGTGTATAATATATTCAATTTAAAAAGAACTTTTAATACTACCGGTTTGGAAAACAAACGAATCATTTTTAATGGCTATGGGTGCGGCCAGAGTGCACTCAGATTCAGATTCAGATTTCGAAAACAAACGCGAGAAATAAACAGTGTAGTCGAAGGGTACGGCCAGATTGCACTCCTGATTCAGATTCAGATTCAGACTCAGAAAACAAAGCGCGAGAAAAAGCAGGCAACCTGCTTAGACTACACTGTTTATTTCTCGCGCTTGTTTTCGAAATCTGAATCTGAGTCTGAATCTGAGTGCACTCTGGCCGCACCCTATGGGTGTAGTAACATTCAGCCAAAGACTGATCGAATTTGTTTATATAACATCAAAACAAATCTATTTTGGTAAAGATCGATAAAATAAAACTTTTCTTTTATTACACTGTTGTATTAATATCCACAACTACATTATCATTTTCACTACATGCAAATGTGCTAAGACAATTATTATAGATGGTAGGCGACATCATAAAGTCCATTGCCATACATTTTTCGCCAAACACCTCCATAACACATTATAAGGTGTGATACACTAAAAATCTAAAATATGGTTATAATATAAACATAACAAAAACAGTTATAATTTTTATTATTTTTAAAGCATGTAACTGCTTGATGTTTAAATCTAAAGAAAATATAACTAGAAAAAATTCCACGCGGACCAGGCAGCAGACGGGACTCGAACCCGCACCCTTCGCAATCCGGGCGAATGCACTGACCAATTATGCTACCGCGGCCCTCACGGACCGCGTCGAAATTCTTTCTAGCTATTCTTAAGCTGCAAGGCAGCGCCATCTCTTCGCATTATAGGTAAACCCACAATGTCAAATGAATACTTTTACAAGTATTAAACATTTGAAAGAAGAAATAGCAATTATAGTTATAATTTTTATTATTTTTAAAGCATGTAACTGCTTGATGTTTAAATCTAAAGAAAATATAACTAGAAAAAATTCCACGCGGACCAGGCAGCAGACGGGACTCGAACCCGCACCCTTCGCATTTCTTCGCATGCATTCGCCCGGATTGCGAAGGGTGCGGGTTCGAGTCCCGTCTGCTGCCTGGTCCGCGTGGAATTTTTTCTAGTTATATTTTCTTTAGATTTAAACATCAAGCAGTTACATGCTTTAAAAATAATAAAAATTATAACTATAATTGCTATTTCTTCTTTCAAATGTTTAATACTTGTAAAAGTATTCATTTGACATTGTGGGTTTACCTATAATGCGAAGAGATGGCGCTGCGTTGCAGCTTAAGAATAGCCAGAAAGAATTTCGACGCGGTCCGTGAGGGCCGCGGTAGCATAATTGGTCAGTGCATTCGCCCGGATTGCGAAGGGTGCGGGTTCGAGTCCCGTCTGCTGCCTGGTCCGCGTGGAATTTTTTCTAGTTATAACAAAAACAATTAAGCTTAACTAACTAATTTAACGAGAGTTTAAAAATTCTCCCTAATCTGTGGCTCATTCACAATCATCACACAGTTTCTGTCACAGAGTACCTTATTATAACCGGAAATGCATAGATGATACCTGATTTTAAAAGTCACTCTTGTGCATTAACTTTATAAACAGGCAACTATCTGTTAATCTCCCTGCTCTATTTACCTGAATGTAATACGTAATTTCGATACTTGGCTTGATTTCCCTAGTTTACTATATAACTTATTTGTTTTTTATTATTTTAATACCAATGTTCCTATGTGTAAACATAACCTCAAAATCATTCAGTGTATATGGTTTATAGAAGTTCTCAGGGGTGTCCGTCAATAATATTCGTTTCTACAGTAATTTATATATAATTTCGCATCTAGGAAACAATTTTTCATGATTATTGGTCTTTAGGCCAAACATGTATGGAAGCTGAGCAATCTCCTATAACATGTAGATGGCGTTAATATTTTGATGTTTTTAGGGTTCCGCTGTCACCGGTCTATGCTGTATGAACTTTGAATTAAAGTAGTTGCGTGAAGGGAGACACCGTTTAAAATACATAGAAATAATACTAGTACACCCAAGAATGTTCTCATGCCATATAAAAATCAAATAGAATCTTAGAACTCGACAACAGCGCCATCGACCGGGTCCAGCTGTGAATCTAAACTAAACCATCCTTTCTGACTGCCCTTTTACTCTTAGCATGAGCACCGCAATATATGAGAATGACAAGGATACACTGTTGTCTAATTTAAGTTTAGATTTAGAGAATCGTGCCAGAATCGACATCAGTGTTAATTTAAACATTTAACAGCTAGACTAGATGTTTAAATCTAAAATAAAATATGAGTAGTCATGCTCTCTTAAAAATTTCTTCGGCGGTGTCGTGTGAGGCGGGTCGTTACGTTCACAACAAAATGGTTGAGGGAAGCATTGGCTGGTTCATGCGTCATGCTCGTGAACGGGTGCTGCTAGCGGAGATGTCTGCTCTTCCTACATTGGGTACTACTAATCGTTGTATTAAAATTCGTAATTCTTTATGCCTAAACAGTAAGACACGGCATTCCTAAAAATTCCTAAACTCATATCAGTTTTTTATATATTTTTTTATTTTATAAACATAGTTTTTATATCATTTACATTTGTAATGGAAAGTGACTTCATGAGTTAGCGCAAATTGAAGTAATTTTTTTAATTTGACGACTGTATATAATACAGGGAGAAAAAAACTTGCCGGTTCTTCTCAGTAAGTACAAGGTCTCCCGCCGTAGATTTGCCGAACCGATGGCGTAGCTTTTCGACATTTACAAGTGCTTGTAACAGCCTAGACTGAATAAACAATATTGTTTTTTTTTTAAGTAAATTATACTAGAAAAAAATCCACGTGGTCCTGACAGCAGATGGGATTCGAACCCGCACCCTCCGCTATCCACTGACCATTATGCTACCGAGACCTTATTGACCGTGTCGAAATTTTCTAGTATTTCTTAGGCTGCAAGGCAGCGCCATCTCTTCGCATTGTAGGTAACCCACAGCTAAACACTGTCAAACGAAATACTTTTACAATTATTAAACATCTAAAAGTGGACGTGTTCACATTGGCGCGAATAGTCGCGAGAACTGCAGCGAAATATTCCCTAGAGACCCTGCACGTGCCCTCAGAGCACCCCCATACTCTTTCCAGTGCTAAGCACCAGTGGCCGTGGCTAGTCACCACCCTTAGGGTATTAGCCGGGGTGCCACCCTGTATGCCCAGTAGCCTTCAAAGAGTGGGTATGTGCAGTTGCACTGGCTGGGGTACCGCACACGGACTAGCAGTGTCGCAGTACGCGGTGCTTGGTTCCGGAGAGCAGCGGGATCCGGAGCAACGGTTTTTCTCTGGCCGCCCGCCGAGAGTTGGGAGCCCAATTGTGAACTATCCATCCACGAAAGGCTGCTCCGCCTTTGTGCTCATAATCCCAGAGTTGTTCGGTCCGGTTGGCAACTATATGAGAGGTCTCGCAGGCGGCTCTGGGTGGGTCCGGGTGATCTCGCAGTGTATCTTTTGTTAGAGTCTGGCTAATGCCTTACATAACTGCCACTCTTAGCCTATTTTCCTCTTGCCTTATATATGATAAAATGCAAAAACGAAATAAGATGTTGAGTCTATTACAGCGGAAGTACCGCCTCTCATTAAAAGTGCACCTCACTAATATTCGAGGTTTGCACTCTAATCTCGTTCCAGTCCACCACCATCATGAAACTTCAAGGCCGCATCCGCTCTTGCTTACGGAGACACAAATAATAACCCCTGTTGAAATTTCTTATCTAAACTACCCAGATTACACCCTCGGATATAAAGCAGGGGCTTGTCTTTATGTGCGCGATGATATCTGTTGCAAGCATCTTCGTAACTTGAGGGTCCTTCTTCTTTAATCTAGGTGCTTGTCGACACTGGCATTGAAAAAAATGTTTATGTGGGTTTATTTTAGTAGATCGTATAGCGGAGATTTGGAAACAACTCGCCCTTCGATCATCTATAATAAGTGAGGCGGCCGATGAAGCTCAGCTTATCTGACTGCTCAAATCGTTTTTATGGGGGAATTTAAACAGTAGTTATCTCATTCCAGAAAACAGACCATGTTGGTAGACTTACGAGCTTGCCCGGTCATTCAACTTTTCCCAGCTAGTAGGCTAACCAACTTGTGTACCTGATGTTGAGAACTAAACTGTTAATTGGCCTCTGGACCTTATGCTGACTACTGTGACGTTCAGCGTTCATCTCCGCTCGGTGCCTGGTACAAGTTCAAATTAGTTTTTAGTACTTTCAATCTTAAGATACCTTTGATAATTAAGCTAAATAAATAAATAATTGCATAAATGAGTTTTTTTTGTTTTACTAGGTACAAAGTGAAGTGTTGTGTGACATTGTGCAAAGATACAGTAAATAATTGTAGTGAAGTTGCAGATTTTCTAGTTTTGTTTTACTCTATAGTGCTTTTTTCCGAGCACATTTAATTATCTTGAATTACACATAACCAATGACGTATAAACATCATATAATGCGATTCAACTAAGAATAGGACCGACTGGGCGCGATATTGTGATGTCACAGCTGTCAATTCAAACCAAATAGGTAGAGTGAGCAAAAAAAGTTTTTATTTAATAAAACTTATTTACTAAGATTAAGTGAGAAAAATCATTAGATTTTTTTAATACCATTTATTTACTAAGATTGAGAAAAAAAACACCGATTTTTAATAATATTTATTTATAAAGACTGTGAGAAAAAAACATTAATCAGAATCTAGCTCTTCTATTCCGCTGATCTCTGCATTTCTGCCGGAGTAGTTATGAATAATCATGCACTATTACTAGGTCACATACGAACATCCATCGTTTATGTTATGTAAACGAAAGTTTGAAATCGAGTTTCTGAATGCAACTTAAAGTGACATTTGGTTGACGATTTAGGTTATAAACCATTCATGACCAAAGCTTAATAAGTGAAAAAAAAATCAACCGATATAAATTATAAATATTTGTTATTGTTTGGTTTTTATTCTTGAATTAGCGGAGTGCTATAAAAGGGTTCCAAGTATTTTTTTGCAAACCGTATTTTTCAAGCGACATTTGACAGATAGAGGTCATTGGCTTTCCTATTCTTCTATATTATTTGAATCGCATTAGAGAACATACTAGCAATTGGCTCCTTCTAGCGTCAAATAGACATACTGTCCAGTGTTTCCACAGTCAGGTTTGATTTTGCGCTAGACCGGTTAGTCAAAATTGAAACGTTTGAGTGAAATGTCGCATTTGAAGCGTATTAATCCTCGTCTCTACGTGTAACAAATATCAAAGTTGACATTAGTGTCGATTCTGGCAAGATTCTCTAAACATAAAACTAAATTTAGTCTCTCTTTTCCATTCTGTACAAAGAATGACAGAGATACCTACACGGTTGTTAAGTTTAGGTTTAGAGTATCATGCCAGATTCGACACCATTAGCTTCAAACATTTTATGTCAAAATTGATACGTCAGGGTAAAAACTTGCACACAGAGCGAAGATTTAGAACGCAGCCCAGTCACAGAATATATACACTACGCGAAAAGAAGCGACACTTAAGCATGTGTAGGGATATTCGATATACATCGATGCATCGAAAACATCGATGTTTGCAATGAAAAACATCGATACGATCCGATGTTTTGAATAGCTTTCAATATACTCGATGCATCGATGTTTTAAAGAAACATCGAATTGGTAATAGAGTTTGACCACGTAGTGATAATATCCTCTTCGGTTTGACCTCAGTAAAAAAACTTAAGTTTGACCACTAAAATTTTACTTATTACTATTATGAAAGCATCATTATTCCGAATTCTCTAATATGGACCCGATGTTGGCAGCACTGCGCAAGAGTCAGTGCAGTGACAATAAAAAATAACTACGAGTTTCTATGTTTATAAACATTTAATAAGCTTTAGTATTGTGAAAGAAACTAAGTTTGAAGTATATTTCTTATATCCTTTTGACAGACTTAGCAAACATTTTGCGAGTTATTTAGCGTTTTTTTATATGATCTTTTGTAAAAATATAATACAGATTTTTCTGACACATGACTTTTATTGACTGTATTTAGTTTTACCTACTCATTATGAAAGGAGTTAATTCTATTATTTTATGAAAGATCTCTTATCTATTAGACAAGTGCGTCCGTCCGTCTGTCTGTGGTGCTGTTTCAGCGGCCAAACCGTAAGAGATAGATAAAGAGAATATTTAAGTTATAAGTTAAGAATAGTCTGATAAGACTACAAACCGGATTTGAGTAACGTAGCACTTCCGGTTTTCGAGAAATCACGAATTTCAAACGAAACCACACAAAATCTCCGAAGTTCTCAATTAATTACATACATTTTTTTTTAATCAGGTTTTGGTGAACATTTGTTTCACTGGTTTGCTAGTTAATATATAAACTATAATAAAATTATGGATTAAGGTCTTTTCATAAACTTCAATTGTAATTTTTTTTACTATGAAAAGATGGCCTCTTTTGAGATGGGTCACTTTACACATAAGTTGAGTTTTGTAATAAAATTTCAGAAAAAGTACTCGATGTTTAAAATACATCGATGTTTTCATCCGATACATCGAATGACATCGATGTATAGTTGCGATGTATCGAATCAAAAAATACATCGATGTTTTTTCAGAGTGGACACCCCTACATGCTTGCTCGTAAAATCGCCCGCGGCTATGTGTGGGTGTCTGGAGGTGCGCGGGGGCGTTGCGCGGCGCGCGGGACGTGGAGAGGGCAGTCGCCGTCTACCTCGACCGAAGAAGGCATGGCAGTAGCGATATAGTAAAATAATAGCGTTGCACTGCATTGCACGCACAGACTGACTACGCTACGCAATCTTATTATTGGTGTCGATTCTGGCAGCATTCTCTAAACTTAAAACTAAATTTAATATCAGTCTGTCCTTTTTATTCTATATAGAGAATGACAAGAATCCACTGTTGTCAAATTTAAGTTTAGCTTTAGAAAATCATGCCAGAATCGATACCATTATTTAGATAATAATAAGAATTATAAAACGAATCGAAAAAGGAGAAAATATATAAAAGTTAGCAATTTGTTATAGTACCTACATTAAAAGATTAAAAATTGATTATAAAATCATACCTATCCTTCCATTATTTGTGTACCCCAGTATCCTTGAATCAGTTTACATTTAATAACTTACTATGCATAAATATTCATTGGCACAAGTCTAAATTCAAAGTTCAACCCTAGCGCATACACGCTCCTGCTCAAGGTCACTGACGCTGAAACTCACACGTACAGAGAGTGTCACCGCTGTGGCCTAGTCCTCAGTGTTTCCACTTTAATGATTTCCTTTCCCCACGCCTTAATTCAGATTTCCCCTTCTTAGTACATTTTTCCTCTCAAAAATTATTCTGCTGTAGTTTTTAGATTTGGCACTAGTGTAGTAACTAAAGAAAAAAAAGGTCTTAATCTATCTTATTCTATAAGAGATAAATAAAATATATAAAATCTGCACGTGTTACCACAATTTCTTTTATACGGCAACACTAGTCCACGGTATCGTTCCATAAAAAATTTGTTCCGTGCCGCATTATTTTAGGCTAGGCTTTACCCATAATTTCCCGCAATTTCCCCTTTTCATGTCTTTCCCCTTTTTCTTCCCCTCTGGACCCTAATTTCCCCTTAAAAGGGGAATTTCCCCTCATTGTGGAAACACCCAGTCCCCGCTAACGAGTTGTCAAAAAAATGGCCAATAAAACGAAACCCTCTCCCCCGACCCGGGGTGATTTGTGTACGAGTGGAAAACAAGGTGTCCGTCATGCCAGCGCACACCACATCAAGGTTGTTACTTATGCTATTAATTAGTGCAATATTAAAAAAAACTTCTTTAGATTAGGATATAATTGTATCGATTCTGGCATGATTCTCTAAACCTAAACTGAAATATGACTAGGGCTGCCATCTCTAAAATGTGGCAACAAGGATAAGACGCATGATAACCCCGGATTTTGAAGCCCAGAACCCGGACAGACCAATAAAAAAACAGTTAAAAATTTCACAAATCAACTTTTCTATGTTGATCTAGGCAAAAGAGCTAGCGGTCTACCTCATAATAAGTGCTCACCATGGACATGGACACTTGCAGCACCTAGGGCCACTCATGCGTTGCCGTAAATTTTTAAACCCGGACTACAAATAAAACCCCGCCCGGACGCTCCCCGGACGCCCCGTAAACTAGGACAAATCCGGGGAAACCCGGACGGATGGCAGCCCTAAATATGACAATAGTGTATCCTTGTCTTGATCTATACAGAATGAAAAGGAGAGACTAATGTTAAATTTAGCTTTAAGTTTAGACTATAATGCCACAATTAACACCCAATAACTTTTTTGTTTCTCGAAAACGGCTTATTGTTATAAAGCCAATTTTTCACAGAAAAAAGTGTCAACACTATGCAAAATTTCATAATCGCAGCTCATAAGGGAACAAATATATAGAAAAACACCATATATTAATGATTAGTCTCGCAGGCGAGACCAATCATTCATCTGTGAACAAGACTTTTATATAACCTTTGGAGCTGGCGTCATGGCATGGTAGCGTACCCCAAATAGTGCATATAGAAAACGAATTTCTATCATAAAAGTATCATAAAACATATGATAGCTCAAATGTGATTTACACACGGGCCCTTTGCAAAGTTACAAAGAGTGCAAATGCAAGGAATTAGAAATGATTTAAATTTTTGTTGATTTTTATTCGTATGCGTAGTATTGTATTTCCATAATATTTTTTGTCGTCTCCGGGACGCAATATAATGAATGGCCGAAATAGTGAAGTCCACCACCGTAAAATAAAAAAATAATAGTCTATGGTTATCGAGGTGTGCTAGCGCTGTCTCTCCTTTTGTTTTTATTTCTATCTTTTACTTAGAAAATCTTTCGTGAATGTTATTGTTTATTTTTAAAACGTTCATTTTCAAGTGTTAGTTCCATTTTCTTCAAGGATATAGTTGAACTCGGTGAGTAAATATGATTTTGTATCCAACCCCTTTGACGTTCTTTTTTACAGATTTCGCCCTTGACGTCTGCTATTTTATAACATTTTTCTACTCATTACTGTATTAAATACCCCAATAAACTGATACGTACTGATATTTTATTACAGACTACCCTTAAGATAGTTCATTCATAACAAATTCATGTTTTTAAGTAGCTGGTCAGGTAGGTATTTTGATTTTTTATGTTCATCACATTTTCAACAGCAGTTTTCACCTTAATTGCTTACCTTTTTCTTTTATAACGAATTTTTGTTTTCATAGACACTATAAATAGCAATATTTCGTGATATTGTTTTTCGGTGATATCAAACTGCTGGACTCCTGGATAACCAAATAATTTGGATCACCTCTTCAAATCACAAGTCAATTACTGCTATTATTTAGTTCTGACTAATCACAACTTGATACATTTTTTGAAAATTCTATAACAATCTAAAACATTTAATGGCGGTAATATTATACTGCTCAAAATTATAGATTAAAGGCCTAGATTTGCATGTCAATTCACATTTGGTTTTAAGGTTCCTATAAATCCCTACTATTACTTAAGCTGTCACTACAGGCTACATACTGCACAGCATCATGCACCTTTGTCTATTGACTACCTTTAACAATAAATATAAGTTAAAGTTGAAACCCAATGTAAAACAGAAGTTCTTGAGAATGCTGTGATGGCTAAATAAAATCTTCTTTGCAAGCAAATCAGTGCTAAGTATGAAGTTACAAAAAAGAACTAAGGCATGAGTCTCTGAAAGCTCTGAAATATATCACAACTTCAAAGTTTCTATGTATACTAGCAGCATGCAAGAACAAATAAGGTTATCCATACAAAATTCTATGACTATGATACTTTACGGAGCTATCAATAACTGGTGTGTGGGCCTCTGTTGTAAAGAACAACAACACTCACATTCTTCTACTCAATAAAGTATATTTATGTATATCTTAATATAAATGAAATGTCTGATCTATTCATTGAAATTTTAAACCATTGTGTTGGAAAGGGACATTTGTGTATGAGTCTGACTGTACTGTCTAGTTGTATACTTGGAAATGTTTTTATGTGTAAATTAAAATGTAGCTGCATGAAAGAACTCACAAAACAGACATGAAATAGTGGAAAATAGGTGAAGAATTCCATAAAGGTACCATACAAAGTTAGGTATCTGAATTACCTTGCATTGCCAATTTATTATAAAACTTTACAGTTTTGTTGGCAAAACACTACTGCTATGGCTACAAAGGATACTCAAAATATTGATAATATTGTACTAGCACAGTTAAACAATAAAGATTGAACAGTAAAACAGTTAAAACAGTGAATTTGAAGTAATTAATCTATTTCCTCATTTTATTATGTTACATTTTTAAGTTTTAACTCCGAATAGGCTAATTGAGACTTCTAGTGACAAGTGCCAATAACAAAAGCATAAGATATACTGCCACCTATCAGTGATAGTAAGATTATCATCAGCAAACTTTCTCATATGCAGCATAAGAACGCTATCAAATACTTCTCACCGCAAGATGGTGCAAAAATGTTCAGGTTGCCTACAAAAAGTAGAGAGGAGGGATAGATACCTAACATGCTGCTTATGCCAAAGCATTCTTGGTTTATTATATATTTACGTGCAGGTGTATCTATTCAATGTTTTCTTATGACTTCCGAGCATAAAAACAATGAAAATGTCCTACATGTCTCAGGAAAAGAACCAAGGACTAATAATACAAACACACCCCTTCGTCCCCCCGCTGCTCTCTGGGATGATGATGAATGCAATGTTACTCTTAGGAAAGAGAAGTGTAATATCTCATTTAAGTTTATTGGGCGATACTATTAACCTTTAACTATGGACGTTCCATTTTTGTGACACTACTATGGACGTGCGGACTCACGGACCGCTATCTTTATGGGCTGGTTTCTATTTTGATGAGTAAGTATTGTATATTTTTTTGTTGTTATCCCTTAGAAGTGTTACTAAATGTAAATAAAAGATGTAATTTTATTGAAAAATTTATTTATTATAAACTAAATCTAACGATATAACAATTGTAACGTCGTATCTACGCCGTCACATACATAGATAAATAATATATAGTTTGACATCCCTCACTTAAGGATTTTCCCTATTTTTAATAAACAAAACACATCTTTAAAAATTGTCTTAATTTTATATAGCATTAAAATAAATACATAATAATTGTCATTCTAAATTTAAGTAAACTTTTGTAATTTATGGTTTGTCCATGCCCAAATTTAAATTTTAATGCGCCAACACTGAGACTCGCGGCATTTTTGGAAGTGCGACCTGGCAACATTACTTTTCGATTCTTTGCAGAGACGACCAGTCACTTTTTTAAAAAATGTGAAATATACTAATATTAAATTAAACTTGGTTTTTCAAAAAAATGCGCTCATCGCATTAATGTGAAGTAATATAGGTGCCAGTGGCCCTTTAGTAAAACTTTAAAAGAGCTGCGATTGCAGGTAAGAATTAAGATTGTCATATATATATCTAGCCATGTTGCCTGGTCTCACAATGGTCTCTTTTGTTTCAGCTCTTTATCTTTATCTTGTCTTTATAATCCTTAATTTCTTTAGCTTCATCTTTAATTTTAATGATATCTTTATAAATATCATTTTGATATCTTTAACCATGGACCAACCGTAAAGGCTAAGTAAATCCAATACTTAATGTACTTCGACGTCTGGAATCCAATCTGGTATGTACACATTCACAATAAATAATTGAAGAGGAAAACACCTTTATCATTCAACCCTAGTCAAAACTGGCCTTGAGATTAAAAGCTGATGTTCCCGTAAGTTATTCCGGACACCTGGAGATGTTACCAGCTTCCCGACGCCCGTTACAACTCTCACTTTAAATGGAAGCTGAGACGCTAAATCGGCTACCATCACCCGGCCATCACCTCCAGCCTTTTTCGTTCTTTTTTTGAAATAACTAAATAGTTATATATAGTTTATTTATTTATTTATTTTTTACCTTACACAATCAAAGGCACTTTTGAGACTTTTTAGCTTGAGATCACTTTATATGTATATTACCACAGGAAAATCACTTTTTTAGATAGTTTAACTTCTTATACAATAAAATATAAAGAACAAAGAATATAAAAAACTTAACATAATCTTCTCAAAACTAAACATAAAAATTTCGACAAGGGCCCAACTTGGTCATATTTATTGGCAGTATTTGCATAGCGTAAGCCGCTATGCAAAGACTGCCAATAGCATTAGAAGTATATTGGCTGTTTACAGCCTACACGAGTAGTAGTAGTATTTTTTTGCACTTGGTGACCATTGTTGCCACCTTGGATTTTTTTAAGGCGCCAAGTCAAAGGTAAAATGTCACCAGATTTCAAAAATTTGGATTTAATAAAATACACCAAAATCCGCTAAATTACAAATACATCACAGAGAACAAAAAACCCTAATTTAAATAAAAAACCAGTGAATATGTATGAAATCCTACAGAAATAACTGTATCCCGCAGTCGTTCTAAATTAGTAAAATTTAGTTATTTGAAAAAAAATGGCAATATTGTTTTTACTAACTTATAACTTTTCCGAGCGTTACCTTAGTAGTACTAGAGAATGAAATAAAACCAGGTAAATATGTATTTACATTCATTCTTTATAATCAAGAAATAAAAATCGATATCGTTTGATTGTCGGATAGAATTTGCATTTTTTGTTTGTACTTTTTTGTTTCAGCATGTCTTCTCAAATTTACTACTTTTGCTAATAATTCTGCTTTACAAAATAAACAAAACACCTTCGCATCAACACCTGCTAAAGGTTTAAGCCAGCTTTTGGAATTCTTCGAGTGATTCCCATTCTTTTCTATACTTTTGTAAGTAATTCTTGAATAGAATTACCATAATAACATATAATTGAATACTCTAAACATACAGCTTCAGGAGTTCACACACTGTTAATGTTGATTTGATAGAAACGTTTGTTTCTATCAAATCAAACTTTTACACTTTTTAACAACACAATGAATGTGAACCTAATTTCTTAAACAGAATGAACGATTAAAGGAAGCCCTTAACAGACAAACGCGTGTAGGAATTCCCCTGTCACAGAGTAAGCATAGAACATTATGAAATTCCGGAAAGTTAGGGGATTTCCCCCTTAAAAATATGTTGCTAGATTTCATGTTAAAAAACCACTAAAAAACACTAAAAAAAATATACCCGCTAGATCATGAAAATATACCACTAGAAGCCGTGAAAAAGCACCAGTTCTGGTGGAAAAACCGCCAAGGTGGCAACACTGTTGGTGACTATTGGGCTGTCATACCAGAGTCCAAAAGTCGTTTCGGCGTCATAACTAATTTATTTTACAAATGACGGTTTATAACTCGTCTTTGAATATGTGGAATCACCAGGGATCGTGCTAATTTCTTCAGACATTTACCTCTTTCTAGTTCTTTGTCTTGGAGTTGATTGAATAAAGTGTAGGCATTACTTCCACACAAGTCCAGAACTTTTTGGAAAATCACCATAGGCCACCGTCTTGTTCGGCGACTGCTCGTATAAATTGATCATTTTTTGTCCGTTTCATGTACCCCCCTTTTGGTGGAATTATAGAATAATATTATCTCGGGTTGCTTTGTATCTTCATCAATAGCATTATACGAAGCATAGATGCTATCAAGAGCACAGCTTTATTCTACTTTGGCACACGAGAGCACATAGTTTTGTCGTTCGTAAATCCGAATAAGTTGAACCAATCTCTCTAGACATTTGTGCTTAAAATAAATTCAGTATTTCTCTTTTATTATTTTTCAGAGCCCCAACATACGTTATGTTTCGTTTTTTGACATTTTAGTAAACAAAATCTAATCAACAAACAATATCTCCGTCAGTGTTAATTTGTAACACAAACGTGGACGCGCGGTCTCACAGACCGAACTCAAAATATAAAGCAAAATTACTCACTCAACATTCAGCCGGCGACGTAAACTTCACTCTTAACGGTCGTTTCGCCACTAAAACCGAAGCTACTGAGGCCAGCATAGGCTTGGCATACACGAGAAGAGGGGGGCACAAGAATCACAAACTGCAAGCGGTCTGTGAGACCGCACGTCCATAGTTAAAGGTTAATGCTGAAATGGCGATATCATTCTGGATATCATTTAGCAATTATAAATAATACTTGACAGAAAATTCGAATCAAACAAAGAATCTTACAGATTTAAAATCCACCATTTTATCAGAATTTACGAAAAATATGTGCACTCTAGAAAACGAAATGAAAGAAATTAACCAAAAAAATCCGCTTTACAGAGAGACATTGATAAGAAATTAGAAATTTTAAGATATGAAATCAACCACCTGAAAGCTTAAAATTTTACCCTGTAACAACAAATTAAAGAACTAGGCACAAAAATTACAAAGCCTGAGAATGCCATGAATGTAACAATGTCAGGTTCAAACGGGTACCAATATGATCACTCAAAGAAATTGGTTTTCTATGGTCTCATAGAATATCAAAATGAAATAAGAGGACATAACGCAACAATTTACATAATATTAAATTAATTAATACAGTCCTTTAAACATTGAGGCCAGTTATCAATAGAAATACGCACTCTCTCCAGGTGCAAATTCTTCACTGCCAATCTTTTGGATTGTTTTAGGGCGTAAGCTGCCATAAGCGGGAGCACGGAGTGGACATCCGTCGCGGAAACAGCCAATCGAGCGTGAGGCGGGCCTATGAAACAAACACGCCGAGCGGACAGCCACTCCGTGCCCCGCTTAACGCAGCGCACGCTCTTAGGGTCTCCAAAATATCATGGTGTTTAGAACACGCGCATACTCTCTAAAACTGACCATAACTCAAAATCCAGTGGATTAAGATCAGGAATAGATGATGAAGTCCGAAACTTTTGTTTCCAACCATGCTTGGGTGGGTCGAGCTTTATGATCCTGTGCTTAGTCTTGTTGAAAGGATCATTCTTGGTTGTGGAACAAAGTGTTGTTAAGAGTCTTAGCAACCTTCTTAAAACCAAGAACTTACAATGCATAGGTCCCTATTCAGCTGAGACATACCAGCAGTGATCTGTACATAAATTTGCAAATCCTTAACATAGAAATGATAAAAGCAGCCAGCGAGAAGGAAAGAAAATTTATGAATTATGAGAATAGAAGAGGGGAAAGAACCTTTTGGATCACCAGCAGTCAGGTCATTCCAGCTAGACAGTTCATTTTAACACCCTATTCATTTTTAATTTATAAGATAAATAATGTCCAGTGTGTCTTTTATAGACTGTAATACATATTTTGCTCTGTGGATCTTCGTAAGGCACGTTAAGCCAAGGGATCAGCTGCATCAGGGTCACTAGCACCTAATTACATGATAAACCCAGATTGGTAGGTGCCAATCATCATCATCATCATCAGCAGCCTTTTAGTCCCCACTGCTGGGGCACAGGCCTTCCCTATGTATAAAATGACCCACCACGCAGGCCCAGTGCGGATTGGTGGATCCTAACGACTGCAGATGCAGCCGGGACCAACGGCTTAACGTGCCTTCCGAAGCACTTAGGAGCTCGAGATAGTAAATTTTTTGTCACCCATCCAATAACCGACTAATGCGAAAGTTGCTTAATTTCAACGATCGCAACCGAACGCGCTAAGCACTTGCGCCATCGAGCTCCTCAGGTGCCAATATACAGTGAAAATTGTCGGGTCACGACCCAATCTCCCCATTCCATCCATATATTGGAAACAGTGAGTCCATTAATAGGCTGATGATGCTAATGATACAGCACAAAGTATAATCTGCTTTAATTGAAACACCCTCTGGAGTAATATTTTCCAACTTGCAGGGTTCTTGAGAGCTTTGGAACCAGTTTTTTTGAGATCCAAAAGAAAGTGTTCCGAGGTTTACAAAAAGAACCTTAGTTTAGTTAGCTTTACTATCAAAATTATTTTCGGTTCTTTTAAATAGTCAACCCGAAAGGTTAAACATTGTATTGAATAGGCAACAAGGTGCATAATATAAAGTGTAGTTGTGTTTATATCTTTAAGTCATGGTTAGTTAGTAAGTTATGCGGCACAAAGGGATTAACGCGAACATGAGGCTTCTGAGAAATAGCAGCCCTTACACAAAATCCATGATATTTGAGGTTGAGTTCTGGTCAAAATACCTTCACGCTAACCTCAATCCTTGAGACAGCTCAACCCACATTATTGTTTCCGACGGAGACACAAATAGTCCCGCCCGCTGAAACGCAGGTTATTTTAAGTATCCCGGCTACGTATTAAAAGGAAGATTCTTTCAAAGCCACTCTTTGACCAACTTAATCGGCAACATATTACGCACGGGAGCAATTCATTCAAAACTGACAGCAGGCAGTTCTGCCCATGCTATCACTGACACGCCTTACTTGAAGCAACTAGTCGATGAGCCGACTATAATCCCCAGATATAGTATAGCCAGGCGCCTTCTTTACTGACCTGCCCACGGTCATCCGGTTGTGGGGTCTAACATTTTAGTTCATCGGATTACTGCCTGACATCCAACAAAATGCTGCAAGCCAAACCTCCGTAAGCAGTCAACGCCAGATTTAGCAGATTGGGACGGTATGCGCGACTACTTTGTGTAACGCTGCATCAGTGAGAGGGCCACCCATTGGCCTACGCAGTTTCTTTTATATAAAATACTAGATGTACCCTGCCACGCTTCGTAGTGGCACATTGTGATTGAATGGTTGAGAAATGAGAAACAAAACAAAGAATACATTTCATATAAGTTTAATTTTGCAATACTTGTGGATATACAATATTTTTTGTTTTTCCACTGTCTGCGTAGATATAAAGACCACTTCCATAATAAAAATGTTTTGTTATTGATTATTTATTTAACTAATATTATAATTATTTATTTAATTAATTAATATTAAATGAATAATAATTGCAAAAAAATAATATGTTTACTGGCCATCTTTGATATAAAATGTAACCTCTACTTATGATTTGGTGAAAGGCGCAGTTCGATCACAACACTATCACACCAAAAATTCTTGATTTAAGTGAATATTTAATTCAGATTGTATAATGATCAGAATCAGATGAACATTTTTTTGTAAATAAACAATGTAATTGGGAACGAAATTGTTTCTTATGTGACTGCGTCATTACTATTGCAGTTGTCAGCGAGTGTTTTCCTCGCTTCTGGCAGATGGCGCGGTCACTGGTACACAGCTGATCGTTAAAAAAACTGTTTTCTCGCGGTTGCAGATATGTGACTGACGCAAAAAATAGATAAAAACAATCCTTGATGCGGATTTTATATCATGTTAAAATTTCAACTCAATCGGTGCAGAACTTTTTGAGTTTTTGAAGCGTACACAAACCAAATTAACATTTATATATATATAGATTAGAATAGGAATGAAATATATTTAAAATACTGATCTCATCAGTAAGCCTCCAAAAAGACCTAATGAATGTTTAAATATAATAATTAGCTATGTGAGTTTTTTTTTGCATTTTATAAACCCTTCATAACCTTCTTAGTTCATCTAGGTTAATTTTATCCATAATATCAGTTCTCCGTATTCTAGTAATATAAGTTATTTACGGGATTGTTACCATGTACCTTGTTTTTAACGAGTTTTCGATATTTCGGCACTGTTGCAAGCGCCATCTCTCCGTATTCTGTTATCTGTTCCCATAGGTGGCCAATGCTCTAACATCATTAACCGGCAAAAAAAAGAGTTAAAACACGATGGATCCTTACACTTTAAAATCGAAAAACAAACACCCATTATGATAAAACCTTACTTTACTATAGTTAAATAAAACTAGTTTTAATGCACGAACTTTATTTATTTATTGACGTTTCGCAGCCTTTTCAGTTACTTACTATAGTTATCACTGTAATGAAAATAAAATTCCATTAACCTTAATAAAATCATACGACTGGCCAAACTTGACAACAATGTAATCATGCCAATTCTGCGCTATATTTCTGTGTAGGCGTAAAGGCTTCTCTCCCCGTTGAAAGGTATTTCCGGGATACTCGGTGGCCCTGAACGACTTGTTTCAAGGACCGCATGATAAATGAAAATCTTTCCCTGTTTCTAGGTCGCTCCACCTACCGAGATGGGATGCCCTGAATACGAAATAATACATTTCAAAAAAACTGTAGCGTCAGTACAGTGTTATCATTAGAAGTTTGTGTAAGGGTATTTTTTTCTATCAATATCTATGTTAGAAGGTTTTTGTATAAAATTTAATGACTTTCTGAGGCGAAAGTCAATCAATATCCATAATTCACACACCAGGAAATAGTTTTTTCTTGAGATGTAAAATGAATCGAAAGTGTGATCTATTTTCACGCATTAAGGTGAGTCAGTGTGATTAAGAGGTGAAGGTTCCGATCGTACTCGCTGAACAAAGCGTATAATAGTTCCAGATATAATTAATCTGATTTTCGTTTAGGATTGTATTTGTCACTATTTGGTAACAGATTTTTTCTATTAAACAGGGTTTATAGACTTATTAAAGCTTGGAGCTACCCACAGTCTTGAAATTTTCCCAGTAAAAGCCCAATCATACAAATTAGCAAAATCAAAAAAAAAAAATTTGCTTCCATACAGTAAAAGACGAGAAATAATAATTGACCAACCACATAGAGTAGGGTTGTAACATTGTTTAGTGCTCCTTATGTAGATAATATATTTTTAATTAAAAAAAAATAAAGTATGTATTAAATATAATATAATAAACATGTACCTATAAGTGAAAAAAGTAATAAAGGAATGAGAATACAACTTTATAGAAAACAAAGGAGATTGCTCAAATTGGCCTAAATGCACAAAAAATATTGACATACACGGTAATTCTTGGCGTAATTGATAATTAAATTTACAGTCATTAGATTTCAACGGACACCTTTGTATAATATATTTACTTTAAAAAGGACTTTTAATTTTACCGGTTTGGAAAACATACAAATCATTTTTAATGGCTATGGGTGTAGTCACATTCAGCCAAAGACTGATCGAAGTTGTTTAAATAACATAAAAACAAATCTATTTTGTAAAGATCGATAAAATAAATCATTTTTTTATTACACTGTGGTATTAATATCCACAACTATGTTATCATTTTTACAAGATTTAAATGTGCTCAGACAATTATTATAGATGGTAGGCGACATCATAAAGTCTATTGCCATACATTTTTCGCCAAACACCTCCATAAACACATTATAATCTGTATTTAATAAGTTAGACTTTAAGGTATCTATCTATGGGCCTGCGTTCCCTGACTATAAATTAATAAATAAATAAAATTATAAGGTGTGATACACTAAAAATCTAAAATATGGTTATCTTAAAAACATAAAAAAAATAATGAAGCTACTGAATATATGGCTATAGAACCTAAATCACTAAGCTTTCTTTGGTTAACGAGAGTTTAAAAAATTCTCTCTAATCTGTGGCTCATTCACAATCATCACACAGTTTCGGTCACAGAGTACCTTATTATAACCGGAAATGACACCTGATTTTAAAATTTACTCTTATGCATTAACTTTAAAAACAGGCAACTATCTGTTAATCTACATGCTCTATATACCTGAATCTAATCCATAATTTCGGTACTTGGCTTGATTTCCCTAGTTTACTATATAACTTATTTGTTTTTTATTATTTTAATATGTTCAGTGTATATGGTTTATAGAAGTTCTCAGGGGTGTCCGTCAATAATATTCGTTTCTACAGTAATTTATATATAATTTCGAATCTAGGAAACAATTTTTCATAATTATTGGCCTTTAGGCCAAACATGTATGGAAGCTGAGCAATCTCCTTTGTTACTATCCTTTAACCTTTTTTTTGTCTTGGAAATACTTTGCGCATCCTTCAACCACCGGGGGTGCGAGAAGAAGGTATGTGGGACTCCTCCCTGTTCATTTCATCCAGCCCTTAGGCCGAGTGAAATGAGCAGGGCCCTACCTATCGCCCTGAAAAGGGCCACTAAAAACCAGACAATACTCCTGGACCGGTCACCCAGCGTACATTCTGAGGACCGCAATCCCCCCAATGCACGCCGGGAGTGCGGGTCTACAGGAGTGGGAGGGAGAGCGCAGTTCTCTCCGTCCCTCTCCCGCCCCGCTTGGACTATCCTTTAACCTATGATAGGTTAAAGATAGGTTACCTATCAAATCCTACTGAAAGCATAATGGGCAAAAAGCACTCAGCTCCGCCAACAATGAAATTAGTATAAACCGAAAGATATATGATTTTTTTTTATTATGACATCGTAAAAAAATGTTCTGGTAATCAAAAAATGACTAATGGGCATTTTCTTAGATGATACTATTTATAAGGTTTGTTTCTACTTTTATAGATGCCAGTCGTACCCCAACCACAGAATTGTAATTTCTGAATAAGTTTCGAAGTTTTTAAGTAAAAGCCATATCGAATTCATTCCTTTTTAGATTAAAGAGATCCCTAAAAAGAATATCAGTATCGTCGTTTCCATGGAATATGAGAAATCCTATCATCAAAGTCTTTTTGAAAATTTTCTAACCGTTTTTCTGTTACAGGTCTCAATTCAATCACTTTGGGTTTATTTATTACACCTATTTTATATTGTATTTTTTAGCCATAATGGTCAGGTACTTTTAAAAATATACTTATTATCGGGAGTATTATCTGTAAATACTTAACGAAATAAGTTGCTGAATGTAATGTCACCCTAGCAGGCTCAAAAAATTGATGGATAAAGGAAAACATTTAAATAATGACATTGAATTGTTTTTAAGAACGGAATGGATTTCACGTAAGGTTTATAATTATATGAAGAAAGTCATAATACAAGCCTGAGAACAAAAACTATAGACTACACTACAGCTCTCCACCGAAGCAAAACGAGAGCGGCCAATATTTTATTGTAAACTTAGATTTATTGGTACGGAACCCTATATGAGAGAATTCCGACACGCTCCTTGCTAGTTTTTTGAACTAGGTAAAACCATTTTGCAGTATGTCGGTTTGATAAGCTATCGTGTCGTTATCGTGTTTATCATCGGTTTACCTCGATCTAGTTCCGTTCTTCCATCTAAAATAGGCGATAGGGTAACACGGAAATATAAATAATTTTACTCGCAATGTTTTGATAGAAATTATACATGAAATTATAAATTTTGTACTCTTGATAAACCCCTGACCATAAACAATGTGATTGGTAAATGTCGATCTTTATTGTAATTTATGGTTATTGGGGTTCGAAAAAATCACAATTAATCCGACTTTTTTTATTTTTTCATCTACCATACAGTTTTACTATATTTTTGCGAAAATCGAAATCGACTTTGGGATGTTTGCAGGGCTGCGTTCCAAACCTACGCTCTGAGTGTAACTTTTTACCTGACATTTCAATTCTGACGTGAAATTTGAACTTACGAGTATGTAAAAATTGACATTAGTTGCACCTAAGGCGTAGTTTTGGAACGTAGCCCAGGATCTTCAGATTTGGGGGTTTTGCCCCCATCATAGGGTTCAAATGAAATCTGTGGGAAAAACTTGGGGAACAAATATTTCTTATCCAACTTTTGGCGAAAGTCACCACTAAATCAATAGTGTAAGAATTGAATAGGCTGGAAAACAAGATTTTTTTATTTAAGTATTTAAATAACGACAGAATTTTCATATATAAATTTACTTGATATTTCAAAATATTTTTGTGAGAAAAAAGGATGTTTGTATTTTATAAGAATGTAAAATTAAACTAATTTGATTGAATCATTGATTTTTATCAAAAAAATAATTTGATTTTAATCGTGATTTAAACCGAAATGATTTGATCGTGCCAACCCTGATAGTTATTTTTTGAAAGCACTGCTTGAGGGTTCAGACAGGTGTGCTTTTCTCAAGTTTATAGTTCATTGACCGATATTGATGTTCGTTGATAATAAATTAGATTACAGCCGTCAGTTGAGTATAGACCACTATGGAAGTTTGTTAACGACACCTGGGGGCCATTCGCCTAACGGAAATGCTTTGGAAAACGCTAACGCTTACGATTTCATTTTGTTATTTCTAGCCGCCTGAGGTTTTCAAATGCCTCGCGCTCTTTTTTTTTCTTTTGCATTGGTAATAACAATATTTAAAAAAAAGAGCGTGAGGTATTTGAAAACCTTCAGCGGTCAGAAATAACAAAATAAAATCGAAAGCGTTAGCGTTATTCATAGCATTTCCGTTAGGCGAATGGCCCCCTGGGCACTAGCAATGGTTTAGGGTCAGTACAAACGCACTAACCGTGCACGTGAACAAACTTAACCGGCATCGGCACCCAGACCGGGTAAAAACCGCGTTGTTTGATACATAGTTAAGCGCTTGTTGACGAAACGATTCCTACCTGGATTCTACCCGTGCTGGTACCGGTCAAGTTTGTCCACGAGCACGGTTTGTTACGTTTGTACCGACCCCAAACCATCGCTAGCGCCGATCGGTGTCGTTAACATACATCCATAGTGTCCCATACCTAACTGACGACTGGACGAAGACACGTTTTAGAACCGTGCCTTGACCAACGATATTAAATACCCTAGATACACCACGAGCGCTCAAAATGTGCCCCAATCAAGAAGTGCTTGAACTCCACTCAAAAGCACTTCTTGTTTCACAGTCACGCAAGGACCGTTACCAAGTCAATATGTCACAGAACTCCGCGAAAAAATGCGAAAATAATACTTAGAGTACGAAAAGAGTCGTTTTTTCGACTGGTATTTTGTTAAAGATTGTTAATTTAACGCATTGGAAGCAAATTTTGATCTAATACTTACTATAAACTGATTTAATATAAAATATTTGTGATATTCAAATGCATGGTCGGTTATATATACGTCGCCATATAGCCGTCTCTTTTCCTCGCGGTCCACGCCTGCTATATTACTAACAGCGCGTTCAGAATTGCGCGTAGAGTCAAAGTACTAAGGTCTAAATTCTTCCGCATATTTTACGAGCTTGCATTTCGAACTGTCAGAAGTCCTTGACGCATGCCTTTTATTAAGACCTTATGTAGTATGTATTAAAGGTTACTTTAAATATTTAAAAATGCCTTATATTGATTATAACTACGCGATCATCTTAAGATCGTTCAATGTACCTTTTGGACAGGTTACGGGCACGATTTTGTTCGTGTTGGTGTATCTAGGGTATTTAATATCGTTGGTTTAGACCCGGGTAGAAATCGTCTCATTAACAAGCGCCCTTTTGGTTTTATTCCAGAATATTATAGCTATTAACGGGATTGTTACCATGTACCTTGTTTTTTATGAGTGTCCGATATTTCGGCACTGTTGCAAGCGCCATGATAACATATATTCCAATGTATATTGTTCACGAAGTTTTTTACAAAGTTGGCGAGTATTCATGATCGGGACAGGTCACTATCCCTGGTAACTCGGGTTCAACGACCCATGATTGCACGCGTCCAGTCAGACGCTTGCATTGTCTCATCAACTAACATTACAAAATCGTAATGCATGCTTTGAATTAAAGCTCATTGGCGCCGAGAACTTAGATTATTTTATAAATAACTAGATTTATGTTGAGCTTGCTAAACACTAAAAATTAAATGAACCAGTTGCTTAGCGCTCCGCTTTTTTAAGAAAATGATGAACCGTTGCAAAGGTCTACGTTTGCAGTTGACGAAACCTTCCTCAATGCAATGCCCACCTGCAAGCTGTAATAAAATGCAATCTTCGCGTAGTTACATAATAATTACCATTTGAAGTTCGCAATTGAACTCTTTTTACGGGGTTAATTGTTTGACATCAATGATAACGTCGCTGAAATAAGTTAATTATCGGTTACCATGCTGTTTCGTGATACACAGTTGAACGGTTTTGTTAGTCAATTAATAGAATTATTGTGTACCTAACAAGTAGGGGTATTATATTCGTGCTTTAAAATTCAAGCGGTCATCGGTAAATATTCTAGTTAATCTTTAATGATTTCAATTAGTGTGATTCAATGTATTACAAGTGGTGTGCAAATCGGGTTATCGATTTGTGTTTGTGACACGGCCTCTGGGCTCCGGCCGTCGACCCTTGCAGCGATGCACGCGGCAGCACTTGATGCCTGAGCGCCTGACCCTTAAGGTGCTATCCCATGGTGCTGATTAGCGGTGGGCGTTTAAATGATAAGCGCTTTATTAAGCGCGCTTAAAATATTAAGCTTGTAAGCACGCTTTTAAGTATAAGCGTTATAAGCTTTTTGCTTAAAAAGTGTGAGTAAGCTTTTCACTTAAAAAAGTGCAAGTAATTTTTTTACTTAAAAGTGCTAATCCCGCCATCTATGTCTTTACCAGAAAACTACATACTTCGACCCTTCTAGTCCACTACAGTATCGAAAAATGGGTACGCGGAATTCCTTGGAACTAAATATTTCACAGCATCACAGCCATAGAAAGCGCGACTACAGCGCCGCGTCGGCGTGCCATCTTTCGTGAGCCGCTTAATACAGCATGCGAATTATTATAATGCGACGTAAAAAAAATGCACTTTTTTAAAATTTGGTCGGATAACCAACGCTTTTTTCGTTAAAAGCGTTTAATTAAACGAAGTCGAAAAGCAGTACGCTTTTCACTGTGACGGGGTAACCGCGCGTGTTTGTTGTACGGTATGTTTGCATGCTTGCTTGTGTTAATGCGTTTCGTGTATTGATTTAATGTGCATATAAAATATTTAAGTTTGTAAACTTTTTAATAAAAAAATCATTAATAAGAACATAAAACGCAATAAAACACTTAAACACATTAAAAACGACAATAAACTTTTCACGCTTTTTTAAACGATATAAACAAAAACACAACACAATGTCGCGCTTTTTATCCATGCTTTTGAACGTTTAAGCCAATAAGCGTTTAAACGAAAAAGCTTTTTTTCAAGCGCGCTTATTTTAAAAAGTACAACGTTTAAACGCTTTTAAGAAATAAGCCGTTTTTTCCATCTCTAGTGTTGATGTATGTTGTCGCGGGCGAGGACGTGCCGCGCAGTGTTGCCAAACGTATGAGAACTCTTCACTTTTGAGATTTAGCAGTATCTATACATGATTCGAGGTGATGCTACGATAATACGAATAAAGATGCATTTAGTGATGGCATAATGAATCTGTAGTTACTGAGACGACCCTTTGTGGACTGGACATTTATTTACTTTCTGATAATATTTTTGGTTTGTGTACATGACACAAACAGTCAACGAGGATTCTATTTAACTCGTATCAAGTATAGATACTGCTAAATCTCGAAGTTAGAGTTCTCGTACGTTTAGCAACCCTGCGCGGCGCGTCTTCGCGCGCGACTTCACACATCGTGGGGTAGCACCTTTAGGGAGTGTGACCTTTTAATTTCGGTACCTACATCAAAATATTCCATTACCTACCTAAATAAAATTTATTATAATAATAATAAATATTTCGAACACTCACACTAATTAGCCTAGGCCCAAAGTAAGCACTGAAAAGCTTGTATTATGGGATACTAGGGTAACGGATAGATTACATGTTATGCTGATATATGCATAAGTATTTTTTTTATGTAGGAATATATATAAACGTACATGGCTAAGGAGCTCGATGGCGCAAGTGGTTAGCGCGTTCGGCTGCGATCGTTGAACTTAAGCAACTTTAGCAGTGGTCGCTCATTGGATGGGTGACCAAAAATTACTATCTCGAGCTCCTCCGTGCTTCGGAAGGCACGTTAAGCCGTTGGTCCCGGCTGCATCTGCAGTCGTTAGCACCCACCAATCCGCACTGGGCCCGCGTGGTGGGTCATGGCCCAATCTCCCTATTCGGTCCATAGGGAAGGCCTGTGCCCCAGCAGTGGGGACATTAATAGGCTGATGATGATGATGATGATGACATGGCTAAGAACTTTGTACCACAACACACGGGAACTCGTAACACACTGGAAAAAGCCAACACAGTGGAAATATTGTTAAGCCTGGTTCACAAAACATAATAATAATAAATAATAGCCAAAAAAACATGAACCTAAATAGACAATGACAGCGAAAGGATGGAAAAGTTTTAAGAAGATCAAAAATCAATTTAAGCAATTACGTATATATTTAGAAAATAGAAAAAGCACATAAAATCAATAAGTAGATGCACTTCAAAATATGTTTTGATATTTATTTCTTTTTGTATTTTTTAAATGTTAATATTTTCTGTTACTTATACTTCTCCAAGGTTATCTCTATATGTATGTAGAGCTGCTCCCTTTCGGCAGATGTTAGTGGCATCTGCAAAAGTAAAAACATGTAACAATAGTTAGAAGCACATGTAAGTAGCAAATGCAATCCTTCTTTATCATGAAAATTCACGGAAAGTTAACTATAATATATATATTTATAGTACGAATTCTGCACATGTGTAAACCAATTTTAATATATACGTCACACAGCTTCGTAACACACGCAGCACGCGAGAATAAACACACGTGGAAAAAATTACGTCAACCTCATGTAGATTCTCCAAATGTAAAGAAAATCAGTTTAAAAGACTATAAGCAGCTTAAAGGGTATTCGCAGGGTTTTTTAGCGGATATTATGCCGTAAAGCGCCCGTAAGGGTTACGGGGTCCTCAGTGGGCAGCTACTGCTAGGGTTCGTAAGGCTTGCGGGAGCCAGGTGTGAGGTCCGTTCGGCGGTGTGCCTCTTAAAGGCGCCGTCGTCTGTGATTAGTATTTTTTGCCAGCGTATAAAAAAAAAGTTGAAAAGACTATAATTTACATTGTACAAAGTCGATTTCCACACACAAAAGACAAAACAAGCTCATTTCTTACCTTCTTCTCAGCATTATGAGCAGTGGACTGCTGCACATATGCCTCTTGCATGACTCTCCAAGAAGTTCTTGATGCGGCGGTTCTGGTCCAGGTCGGCCCTGTCGTCTTTTTAATGTCGTTCGACCATCGGGCAGGTGGTCTGCCGGCACTTCTGCTTCCTGTGCGAGGTCTCCAAAGTAGGGTTCAGTACGACCACCTGTTGTCGTCTCTTCGAGATACATGACCAGCCCATTGCTATTTAAGTCGAGCAACCCGTTTACCTATGTCGGTAACTCGGGTGCGTTGGCGAATGCCTTCGTTTCGTATTCTGTCCCTCAAAGAGACGCCAAGCATTGCACGTTCCATTGCCCTTTGCGCTACTTTCAGGCGGTGGAGTATACCGACAGTGAGCGTCCACGTCTCACAAGCATACGTCATTACTGGGAGAACGCATTGATTATAGACGCGTGTTTTCAGTGATTGTGGGATTTTGGACTTAAATACATCTTCGAGTTTTCCGAAGGCTCCCCAACATAGCTGTATTCGTCTGTTAACTTCGTTTTCCATCGAGTCTTTACTTAGCACGATGTTTTGGCCTAAGTAGGTATAATTGCTCACTTATTCTATCGTTACGCCATCTATTGAAATCGTCGAACCGTCAATGGTGCTCATCCACATAGTCTTTTTGTGATTCATTTTCAGGCCCACTCGGAGAGACGCGTCTTTCAAATCCTTGAGCATTTTTTCAAGACCTTCTCGCGACTCACTGAGTAAAACGATATCGTCAGCGAAACGGAGGTGGTTCAAGTGCTCTCCGTCTACATTTATACCTAGATCTTTCCAGTCCACAGTTTTGAAAATGTCTTCAAGGGCGTTCGTAAACAGTTTTGGAGATATTACATCACCCTGACGTACACCTCTAATTATTGGAACAGTTGTTCTGGCCCCTTGAATTTCAACTGTCATTGTGGCGGATTTATGTAAGCTTCTTAGGAGCTCAATGTACCTGTAGCCGCCTTTGCATTTCTGAAGTGAGTTGAATATAGCCCAGTGTTCCACCGTATCGAACGCCTTTTCATAATCCACATCATCATCCATTTCTTACCTTACTAAGTTAAATTCCTCCCGGAAAGTGTATACAATCCAATGACCAAAAAGTAACACACGCAAGTTGCTTTTTACATGAAAACTAATATGGCTGACGTAAAACTCTAAATGTCAATCAGAAATCTAAATGTTGCCATTACAAAAGGACAATTCCTAGTGTTGCTATTGCAAGAAATAAAAAACGTAACATACGTGAGGTTTATTTAGGGACATTTTCAAAATAGGTTTATATTTTATAAACAAACTTCTATTAGCATTTAAATAAATCTAAAAAGAATAAACTGCTGAGAATGAGTCAAGTGACGCTGAAGAACAATAAAATAATAATTAAAAATAATAATTACAGGTAATATACATTTCATAAAAATATATGAAATTCTATATAATTGAGCGCAAGGTCAGAGATGTAATGTTATTCTTAATGTATTAAAACTTCGTTTCTTTTTAGATGATGAAATCAGTAACTAAGAATCCTATTATGATGATGAAGATTTACCCATAACTTTTATTTTCACATCATTTAATTTGCATGAATAATATACCGTAAGTTTTCATACTTAGTTAAGCATAATGAATCACGTTATATATTATAATTGATTTGATAATTAATGTTACAATGAATAGCGCCCCACTTTTTTTCAGTTATATATGTATGTTAAAATAAACTATAAACATGGCTGACTCTAAGGCCCTAATGCAGTAAACAAAGTATATTTTGTTTATTTTTGGCTTTTTAGTGCAGTAAATAAAAGCGAGTTTTTAGTTTTTTTAAACTATTAATTTTTCAATTTTATCAAAGTTCTGTAATTTCATTAGTCAGAAAGTTAACAATTTTATAAAAAAGATCTATTTAAAGTTGTGTTGTTGTGTTGTGTTAGTGCCTATTACTATGTTACCTTTCCACGGTTTCTCAGTATTGCTGCGATTGTTTACACAGGAGTGTAAAAGAAGTAGGTACCTTGTTTTTAACTTAACGGAATTCAGATGGTTATTTAATGCTACAAGTCTCCGCCCAACACTGAAGTTAGATACTATTAGTGAGAATTTCGATGATTTTTTTATACCAAATGTTTTATCTCAGAACAGTTGTAATACATTTTAAAATAAGTTGTATTATGGAGTTTTTGGTTTGATTTTATTTGGTGCTGTCACTTCCTTTTGCTTAAAGCGTTGTAGAACATGAATACGACTTCATGTCTCTTTGGCAAGGAATAAATTTAATTGAGGTCTGTGTGCGACAGTAAGTGTCATTGTCATCATCGCTAACTGCACTATTAGTTTTAATTTACGGCTATGTTTACGTTTATATAGTGTTTAAAAGTGTTTTATTTTTAATAATTCCATTAAATAAACAAACCTTTCGTATTTGAGCTTTTCTCCTCAATTTCTTTTCTATGAACTTTGAAGGCACGTACATGTATGTTTCTTAATTCCACGGTTTCACCAGTGAGCTCCTTTCCTAGGGTGGGTCATGCAGTTTTGAGGTTTTGTCAACTCTTATCTAATAATGGTTAATGCTAGGCACCTCCGCTCACAGAGGTCACAGTGGAAGTGAGGGGGGCTTGAGCCACGAATTTCACGGGTACGGGTGTTCTCGTCCCCAAGTCGGTTGGTAGAAGTGTGTCACCGATGTATGTAGGTTAACATCGGACTGCGCTCGATACGCCACCGCTACTGCTGATGTCGACCACCTAACCTAGATCAGGGTGTAGAGAGATCGCTTATGAAATCTGGCGCACGCCGACAGCATAAATGAAATGCCAATTTATATGACCATATTTGAAACTGCACATTAGAAAAGTTTTCCAATCTCCGTTAATTAAAGGGACACCGCACAGTATAATTTTGAGCCCAAAAAACGGTCACATGTTTTAAAAGTGCCTAATCAATGGAGCCTATAATTTGAATGCAAGAGTAGAAGTCCCGAGTTTCAGTTTTGCTTTAAACAGAAATTGTGAATTTTTGAAGTTTTTTACATTAAAATAGAAAGTTGCACTTAATTATGTAAAAGTTCAGCAATGATTTATTTTTGTTTTGTTAATGCTGTGCATTTTCACTATAAATGCACAAAATGAATCAATTCATAGCATTAAATTGTGTAGGACAAGAGAAATATTATCAATTTTCTTATTTTCGTTTTTATTATTTTTCGTCTATATTTACAAGTATTAGGATTAAGTTTCTATAATAAACAATCCTCGTAATTAATACGAATACCGAATAATAAAATCAAATCATAGTTTTAGGGCTGTCACATTATGTAACATCCATACTTATTTTTTTATTATTAGTTTTATTCATTTTTGTCCAATTTACGTGATATGTTTAAAATGATATACATATATCTAAATATATAAAAGAAAAAACTGAATGATTGACTGACACACTGACTGACTGACATATCAACGCACAGCTCAAACCGCTGGGTCTAGAGACTCTAAAGGCACGTAGGTTCTTTATAAAGTCCAGACGTGCAATAAGAAAGGATTTTTTTCAAAATGCACCCCCGAAGGATTTAAAATAGGAGATGAAAATCTGTATGAATAATCTTATTCTTTGTGTTATAGACTTGAAGCACAAATATTTATCTAAAAAAAAAGGGGATTGGGAGGGTGTGGAAGTTTTTATATGGATGAATTTTAACGTGCATTACGATAACTCATAACTTTAAATTCAGTATTTATACTTGAGACCTGAAATAAAAAAATACCTGTATCGGTAAAGGGTTTTAGCTTATGCCTAACGAGGGCGGACCCCTTCGCAGTACCACATATTACTTTAAATTGGATTTGATGCAGCTAAAAAATAATATGATAAAAAAATGTATAAAGATTCCTGGTAAGATATTTTTAAACACATTTACTAAATGTTAATTAAAGATGTTACTCTGAAAGGTAGCAACCCTAACACAAAAATATGATCCTCAATATCTCTGAGATCCTGCTGAACATCGATTCCGGTTTTGTTAAATCATTGAAGAAAATGTTAAGAATGGTTTACGTTTACAAACAAATCTTAATACGTAATAACATGACAGTAAGAAATAAAAAAAGAAAATAGGGGAAATTAGTCATGATATAGTAATGCTTTACAAAATCGTAGCTTTTAGTAACTTCAAATATTTTATTACTTCATTTTATGCCGCTCATAAAATCTTTTAATACTATCTAATTATTAAGATCTTCTTGAAAACCATAAATATTAAAAAAAACTTTGTTTCTATTGAAAATTGCTGCTTGGGAGTTTTATTCTTGCATTCACAGTTATAAATACCATCAATTAAGAAGTTAAAAAATACGTGACCATTTTTTGGGCCCAAAATTACAATGTGCGCCGTAAGAAACAAAGACGAGTTGTTAACATTGTGTTTTTAATAAAAAATATTTTTGTCTAAATAAAAAAAACTAATATGTTTACGTAGAAAAATACCCTATTATTTATATAAAATATAAACGCTTTAAGTTTCTTATTTCAAAAAAAAAAAAGCCTGCTATAATCATTACCCTTAGCACGAACCAATATCGAAGTCGAATAGTTTGCGAGTCCGAAATGTAATTGTCAAATTTTGTATTGAAACTTGAACTGCAGCGCTATATTGGACGTAACGAGAATTAAAATTCAGTACCTACATATTTGACAGTGACATTTGGCACTCGCAAACTATTCGAATTCGATAATGGTTCGTGCTAGGGTTAACTGTATTTCAAAAAAATAGTTTAGGTTTTTTATAATAGCGGGCGGAAAGTTGATATTATACGTATTAGCAAAAAAAAAAAGCTTTACTTTCATTATATTTTTCCAATTTGTTTATGAGTTAGTCTCTTTTTGGTAAATTTACAGTACTGACAATCACGCTCTTATGTTATTATAAAATAAATGGCCGCCATATCTAACGTGCATTATTATTTGCAACCAGTAGAACAAGCGCGCGTGTCATGCGAGTTAAGTTCTTTCAAAACTGCCAGCACAGATCTAGCGAAATTATGTCACATTCACCATGTAGTGGTTAATGTAATACTTACAAATTGCAGCAACGCTTATGTTTGGCGTGGGTACATTATTCAGGTTAACCGAAAATTTACCTCTGAGAGAGAGTTACTCGGAAAAGTAGTATGAAGGAAACGGAACTCATCAAAGCAAAAAGCTTCTCAATGGTTACCTATTGGCACGGTACATGCTATTGGTTTCTGAATCAGGGTATAACGATTGTAATACGCGTGAAACTTTTATTGGATTTCCGTGTAATTAACAATGCTTTTTGCATTTCAACATTAATTCTGTATCAATAAGGAAATTTAGGTTATGTTGCATTATAGTTTGTATAAATTGGTTTGATTGAATAAGTTCGACACTTTAGATGAGTATACTTTATCGTCCGTGGCAAATTGACAAATATTTATGTTCTAAGAACTCACGATTACTCACTCACGCATACTATATGATTCAATATTGGCTTCGTTGTTTATCAATAAATTCTCAATTTTTATTTCCAATGGCTTCTCACATTGAGTGTTACAAAGCTTAGCAACGGGAAACGATTTCTGATCACTAAATTGTGTACCTACATTTTCAGACACGTCTGCCAGTTCGGTGACTAGACTTTCAGTTACACTTTCAATTATATCGCACAGTTGAGTTCTTATTTTATTCGTTTTATAATCGACTGTTCTTTTCTATTTACGTGAACACTTAACTAGTTACAAGAAATCAAGTTGTTAAGAAACGTAAGTAAAAAGCTTATTATCTTAAATTGGAACGTAAATGGAAAATCACTTTTAAAAGTTTATGTAAAAGTGTGATGCTCTGGAGCGTTTACAGATTTCACACAGCTTCAGTTACACTACTGCAACTGTAGATGAAATTATCTAGGTAGTTAAGAATTTACAGTTGCGTTAAATTTTGAAGGTTAATATTTCAGAGAGAAATCTAAAGTGGTAACGGGATGGAATGAAATTATTTAAGACGTCTTTGTATATTTTCATCTAAGTAGACTGTTTTACGCTTTCAACATAAAAGTGTCAAATTAAAACTTTCAGGAATCTTATTTTATATTTTACTAGCTGATCCAGTGACCGTACCACAGAACAGTCAATGAATGTGATTCTTCTCTATATTTTTAACTTAATTAAATCAAATACAAAAAAAATTATAAGAATAAAAGATAATAGAGAAAATGAAAAATCAATAGCGTTTACTTCAATGGCGTTTAAGCGAAAATTAAACCGGCATTTAACCAATAAATGCCAGGCCCTCACATTTTCCAAACAGCCATCCCTTAAACTCTCAGTACGTTAAGTCTTCTTGGTAAATTAAGAATGGTTTAATGTTTTTGGTAACTAAAACCGAATGATATATTGTTTTGAACTTTCATGGTTATTAACGAGATTGTTACCATGTACATGGTTTAATTTTGACTAGTAGATACTTTGGTCATTATACAGTTAATATGCGCAATTTTCTCAGTAGTATAACGTCTATCGGGTCCGCTGACAGAGATGTAATTTTAGAATAAATTTTTATAACGCTTTTACTTGCTTCTAATCGTCAATGCATTTAACTAATGTACTTTCGTAAGTAACTTTTTAAAACTTTTTGTCATGGAGTCTTATAATTTTTGTCTACTACATAATAATGTTCGAGTTTGAAAACAATGAATTATCTTTTTTAATAGAGGGAGGTATTAATATTAAATCTTGTAACGTTGTAACCTAAAAAGTATGTTGATGAAGTCATAAAGCTTAGAAGCCCAAAAAAACGTAAAATCAAATCAAACGGCCGTATACTCAGTCGTCAAAAAGTTTGTTTTTAATTATTTGTTTATTAGTTTGAACATTATTATAATTTTAAGTTCTATTAGATTTATTGTTTCTATGCTATAACAATAGAGTAAGGACGAGACGTGACTTTGACATTAAATTTATTTCACGTCTCTGTGTACTTCCGTAAGATCTTTCAAGTTTAAATATGATATGACATCAGGAAGTGTAAGCATTGTTAATGAGTGTAAAACTGTAATAGAAACACTGGAATGCGTTCCACTACTGTTCGGCGCGGCTGCAGCTGGTTCGCCTCTGTCTCGATACGGCCAATTGTACGCGCCGATTTCAAAACGAAAGTACCGCGCATCTAGGACGGTGAACGTATTTCTCGCTGAGATCTCTTGCAATTTACCAGCCAGTACTTTGTAGGAGAATGTGGCGTAGTCAGATTGTTAGATATTCATAACTTGAAATGGCTCGTTTTGCAAGTTTCTAATGTCGCGGATTTATGTATTTATCCTGACTGCATGCATATGGTGGATAGTTGGATACTGGTCGGTTCTGGCAAGTTGGTAGAAACACACCTATATTTCCCTTCAAAAATAACTTACAACTCAGCTTTTCAGGATATTTTATTTTTCGGGAATATTATAATTTTTATTAGATAATTAAAGCTAAAATAAAGTTTAGTTTACTTAAAGTTTGTATTACAAATTTCCAATCAACATTTTTTTTATTAAAAAAGTCAGAGAATTTATTCTAATCGAATTTGCCAACATTACAGCAACGTCACCTAACATCACCGTATTTCACGAACATATTATCATGCTGTATTAGAAGGTTATTTGGAAATATTGAATAGGGCATGAAATTGTTGGATCATTGTACTCGAACCGGGCGATTTATATTGCATCGAGCGGCCGCAAACTGTTATATCACACAAGATCTCGTAACTTTTGCTCGTTACTTTTGTTCACTGCTATAATAGAAAGTGCACAAACCACCCGCCTTTCTTATTGTTTATCATCGGATAATCCATTTATAAATCGTTTTTTTCCAAACTCTCTGTTACGAGTTGTATTATGAATGCTTTTGCGTCAATCACACCAATGAACATTTTTAATCTGGTGGCGGTTTGTCATTCAGGTTGTGTTTTTTTTCAATTTCCGTATGTATTTATTCGAAACTTACGTAAGATAAAATAGATATTTAGTCCAGAAACACACATTCTTTCGGGTCCACCGTCTCACGTCGATGAGTAAATGAATCTTTGTGATATACGGGTCTATCTAGACGTGCGTTCTCTCAGCCTACTTCTTGAATGCCGCTACACTGTAAACAAAAACCAACGTTAGCGATGACTACATAAAGATTAAATCGTTATTTATTCGCGGGTGTTCTCAATCTGACAATTAGGAACCACTTTTGTTATGTCTCACGATTATGTGCCTTAAGCTCGTGGAGAACGGCGTACATTTAAGTTTGTAACGAAATGTTTGAATACTGTACATGTTCCATTCAACCATGAACTCCTTCGAGGAGCGTCCCGCGCTGAGACCTCAATTTTTTAAACTCTCTCACTTATTGGTCAATCAGCATGACATTTGTATGGTAAATGCTTATATTGTTATAGAGCGGTCAGGGCAAAACATATCTTGCAGTTATTTATAATGGTTTTATAATTTCTTAACTCATATACCTACTTAGATTATGTTAATATTTACTTACAGTTACGTGTTACATAAATCTAAAACAAATTTATGTAGAGTAATCCATCGGATCGTTATCAATGTAACACATTTTATAATATGTACGGTATGTCGGTCTGTAAAAGCAAACAGTGTCAAGGCGGCTTATATTGATTTCAAGTTGTAATGAGTACGAATGGGTACACAGATTTTAATAATACATGTTATTCATCACATTTAAAAACAAACAAACATCAATATCTTTATTATTAATTTCTGATTATAATTTAGTGAACTTTTCTTTTGGATTAATATGGATTGTATTGGTTATCAATTAAAATACATCCATGTTATATTACCATGAATACGAAAGTGAGACTGTCTGTCGTTACGTTTTATCATCGTATATAGTTTTGATCCGACAGCTTTTGTCGCGAAAATAATATTTTAAGATGGGGTGAAACGAGTGCTTCAAAATTTGCACGACTGGGTAGTAGGTAATTTATTCCACGCAAAGAAAAAAGTAGGCAAGAGCAAAATAATTGCTGTTTTCACTTCACGTACGTACCCTAAACAGTGTTTAGGGTTCCGTACCCAAATAGTGACGAATAAAATCCTATTATCTTGCCTTCCTCCGCTGTCGGAAATGATGTCTCTCTGACAAAAGGCTCTATCTATTGAACGGAAATAAGAGGACACCTGTACCCCAAACACACGCCATCTTACGTCCGCTCTGCTTAAACTAAGCAAAACTCCTTCCATAGAAACTTGGCAATGGCGATACGAATACGGTTTCCTAAGCACGAACTTTCAAACAAGAACAACTAGCGAGAAAGAATTCGTATCGCCATCTGACGTCCGCTCTGCTTAAACAAGCAAAACTTCTTCCATAGAAACTTGGCAATGGCGATACGAATACGGTTTCCCAAGCACGAACTTTACAGACCCGTAATCGTATCGCATAGACGAAGTTTCTATGGAAACTAAGCAGCGCCCGGACGTAAGAACAAATTGGCTCCTTCTTCCATGATACGATTACGGTTCTGTCAAAGTTGATGCTTGAGGTACAGATCTGTTAGGATTGGGTACCCAATCCCACCCAAGTACGAAATTTGACAGATCTGTACCACAATAACCTTTTTGCTCTATGATTTTACAACCCTTCGTTTTCGAATCCGACTTGCAGTTGACTATTTTTTAAATGGAGATTTTATAGGACCAATTTAAAAAAATATGATTTATGTACATTTCTATTTACATTATTATTTTTTTTTTTTTTTTTTTCTTTTTTTTTTAGAGGCTTTTATTCTATGAATATGCCAGCCTGTAAGTACTTAATAATAAATTTCAAATTTAATATAATTTTGTTATCGTTGTTTCAGGCATCACAAGTTCCCCAAGCAGTTACAAAAGTGTAAGTACTATAAATAATATAAACTCAAAAAATTAGATGTATGTTGTATTTCTCACGGCTTTTTTAATCATAAGCCCTCTGATAGCGGGCCTATGTAAGTGGTTGTGTAAGCGCACCGTGGAGTCGCCCATGTCATTGCTCAATCAGATGCATCTCGTGCTCGTTTCGAGTTTCTGTGCGTGAGAGACCAATTTCCCAATAGCAGAGAAGTCGAGTGTTAGCGTTAGAAAGTCCCCCGATGCAGGAAACGCAGCGGTGGCTGCACGTGCAACAGGCAACAGCCGGGGGCGGCGGCCGATGCACTTTCATGCGGTGACGTCACACTACCTTTCGTCAGCGTCACCACAACCCGTAAGAGCTGTTACGTAATTGAACCGCTCCGCTCAACTTTCCAATTTCGACAACGCGCTATTGTGTAGCGCTTTCAAATTTTACTATACCTTCGCCAGCTTGTTGGCGCTTTCTTGCGTTTCTCTCTCTATCCTCACGACTGAAAAATATTCTGAATGCGATGCGCAAGCGCAGCGTTCGTCGCGGAGATGCACTTTCACTATAAGTATCGCCTTTCAATCCGCAAAAAATTTAACTGCAAAGGGTATTAAAAATTTTAATTTTGGTACTTGAAAACCGAACACTTAGGATTCAATGGAAGTAGTAAATGGGACCCATCACTAATATCTTTAAAATGGCATCAAAAACTGGTCCCCCACAAAAATAAATGCAATAAATTATATACATATTAAACGAAAGCTTATGCTCGGGGGATCTTAAATATACGGGTTTTTTAAACCTCCGCATTATTGAGCAATTTTGAAAAGCATATGCAAAAAATCGCAATTGTTTGAATATTCTCTGATGAAATAATGTAATAAATACATCATTAATTACTAGGCAAAAACAAGATCAAAAAGCGACTTGTGTGTTCTTATAACATTATTTTATACGAAAAAATTGTCGAAGACTGTACCTCAAGGAAACCTAGATCGATGCCTAGTTATAAAAAAAAATGTTTTGACATGACAATGGATCCGATTTTGGCATGATAATCTGAACCTTATAGTCCAGGCAACGAAAAGGTATAGAGGGAATTGCTTAGAACACAATTTTTGACTTCGTGACTTTGTTAGGACTAGTTAGGAGGTAAACATATCAAAAGTCCCCGCCCGTAGCCCTTAAGCCGGGGGGAGGGGGGAGGCTTGAAGGTCCCATTTTTAGGTTTTTCGCATATATCTCGAAAACTATGCATCCTAGCGACATGAGACTTTCACAAAAGTGAAAGCTGATTAAATTTGCTACAAGTCTTATTCAGTAAAATTTTTTGATATCTTGTATAGTTTTCGAGATATCCGCTCTTGAAAGTCTGTAATTATGGAAAAAAAAATGTTCCCATTTTTGCTCTATTTGACCGGATAACTCTTCAACAATGCACCCAAAAAATAAATGCCGGCCGTAGGGTTGTAGAGCATTAAATTATCTTCAATAATAGAAACAATTGCCTTTTTTTTTATTTAAGGACAAAATTGTTAGTGTAGTAGACGTATGGGGGCGGTACGGTGGGCACTAGGCCGCGTACTCAGCCCCCACGCGCGGGCCGTCCTGCGCACGTCTGTGGGGTCCTCGCGATACCCCGGGAGACCCCTGCCGCGGAACCTCGGCAAGGCCGGGAGGCTGCGGCTGAATCCCTAAACGGGGATTCCGCGGCTTCGCACTAAGCAGCTTAGAGGGTGTTCGCAGGGTTTTTTAGCGGATATTATGCCGTATAGCGCCCGTAAGGGTTACGGGGTCCTCAGTGGGCAGCCACTGCTGGGGCTCGTAAGGCTTGCGGGAGCCAGGTGTGAGGTCCATAAGTAAAAAAGAAAGTAAATTAGTGTCATTGAGAAACTGTAATTATCTAATAATAATATCTGTAATAATGATATCCGCTCTTGAAAATCTGTAATAATGATATCCGCTCTTGAAAATCTGTAATTATAGAAAAAAAAAATGCTTTACATTTATGCTCTATTTGACCGGATAACTCTCGGATAACTCTTTAACGATGCACCGATGTCTAAATAGCACACATGCTCATTTTAGAATATGTACTTGTTGGCCCACTGACCAGGTTCTTCACACAATCCAGAAAATAAGTTTAAAAAATCTGCAAGAGTTAACTACTTTATGCAAAAAAGGTTATTATAAATTAGATGATTATTTAAATGATAAGATTGTCTGGTGTTGTATTGGTCCAGCTCAACACAAAAAGTAGTATTAACAATGATTAAAATTATAAAACTGGACTTTAAAAAAAATTGAGACGGTAGGGCCCTGTGCCTCTGGTTTTTTTCCGGTTCTCATTGGCTATACAGGTACGAATACGGCAGCAGTTTTCGATACAATTCACTATGACGTGCAAAAAGAGATTTGTAAAAAAATCCAATATAGTTGATTTCTTGCTCTTTTGGGGTGGGAAGGACCTTGATCCTCGTCTTCGTTTACATTTTCTTTGTCTGTGTCATTTTCTCCATCGGAACCCTGTAGGGAAACGGTCAGAGGATCCTCCTGTTCTTCTTCACCTTCGGAGTCAACTTGAGGGACCCCATTCAAGCAGTTCCCCTGGCAATTTTGGCACGCTGGGGAACAGGAACGCAGGACACCCCCTTTAGTCAATACGTCTACTACCCTTTTTTTTTATACGCAGGCAAAAAATACTATTTACAGACGACGGCGCCTTTAAGAGGCACACCGCCGAACGGACCTCACACCTGGCTCCCGCAAGCCTTACGAGCCCCAGCAGTGGCTGCCCACTGAGGACCCCGTAACCCTTACGGGCGCTTTACGGCTTAATATCCGCTAAAAAACCCTGCGAACACCCTCTAAGCTGCTTAGTGCGAAGCCGCGGAATCCCCGTTTAGGGATTCTTCCGCGTCTCAGCACCTAGCAGCCTCCCGGCCTTGCCGAGGTTCCGCGGCAGGGGTCTCCCGGGGTATCGCGAGGACCCCACAGACGTGCGCAGGACGGCCCGCGCGTGGGGGCTGAGTACGCGGCCTAGTGCCCACCGTACCGCCCCCATACGTCTACTACACTAACAATTTTGTCCTTAAATAAAAAAAAAAGGCAATTGTTTCTATTATTGAAGATAATTTAATGCTCTACAACCCTACGGCCGGCATTTATTTTTTGGGTGCATTGTTGAAGAGTTATCCGGTCAAATAGAGCAAAAATGGGAACAATTTTTTTTTCCATAATTACAGACTTTCAAGAGCGGATATCTCGAAAACTATACAAGATATCAAAAAATTTGACTGAATAAGACTTGTAGCAAATTTAATCAGCTTTCACTTTTGTGAAAGTCTCATGTCGCTAGGATGCATAGTTTTCGAGATATATGCGAAAAACCTAAAAATGGGACCTTCAAGTCCCCCCCCCCCCCCCCTCCCCCCGGCTTAAGGGCTACGGGCGGGGACTTTTGATATGTTTACCTCCTAACTAGTCCTAACAAAGTCACGAAGTCAAAAATTGTGTTCTAAGCAATTCCCTCTATACCTGTTTTTGAGCATTCGTTGCCTGGACTATTAAATAATAAACCGAATGAAAAAGAGAGATTTTTGATTGGCCTTCAAACCTGACGTTTTGGTTATAGGTTTGAAAATCATTCCAAAGTAGGCCCAACTAATGTACGACATTGACGTGTTATTTTTTTAGCTTTTGACAACGATTTTTTGCATCTCAGATCACCATCTCGGAGGGTGGCCGCGTAGTAGCCTCCATACAAATTTAGAACATCTACTTTGCCTTTGTACAGGCAGAGGCAAAATTTGTCGTTTTTTTTTTATGCTATGCTCTTTTTTTTACATGGTTACATTACAGTCATATCACTGGCACAAAACTCACGCAACTGGACAATCATTATCAATGACATTCAATATTATTGTGGAGGTACACATTGTTATACGTGACTACATTTTTCTTTATATTTATGTATCAGGACTTAGTTAAACGATAAGTTACCTCCATATTTTGTTGTAATTTGATGATAATGTTAATGATATGAATCGTACCCTACATGTGTTTGTTTCGAGAAAATGAATCACTAACAAAAATTTAAATTATCACAATCTAATTTGTACGTTAACTCTTTTAGCCTTCTAATGGTATAACTTCAACTCCAATACTCCAAACCATCGAAAATATAAAATTTAAAGTTACCTACATAGGTCTGAGTTAAAACTAGATGTACAGATCTTATCAATTTCCCTTGTCATTATCGCGTAATACATGCGTTTGCGCCGACCCGTAGGGTTTTCATCGGTCTCAAGCGAGCTTTCTCAAGCACCGGGGGCACCTAGAGAGCTTAAAACACCATTCTCTATTCAGTTTCCTTGCGGTCGATATTTAAAGAGATATTCGTCACGACCGACATACGATTTATTACTTACCGACTTTAATTTACTTTCTACTAATTGTCTTTTCTAATGTGTTAATATTTTTACTAAGTTACTAGTGTTGGCAAGCCTTTACTATCCACATTACGTCGTTAGTTGCAAATGCATTTCTTATACAATATTTTACGAAAGTGGGTTATTTGTTAAGATTAGAAAATGCTTAATGGAAAAGCGTTTTACTTTAATCCATACTAGTTTGTGATGATGTAACAGATGCATGTAGTACTTTATTAACGTCATCTGAAAGGAAATTATGTGAAGAATTAAAAAAAAACAATGATTGCCAGCTCTCAGTCAGCCGCAACGTTGGGGTTGCCAGGTATAAACAGATACATTACTGTTGATTATTTATATTTACATCGTATATATCGTATATACTATCCAATTACAATCGGTTCACCTCGGAATATTAAAAATATAAAATGAAAATATTCATCATTTGGCACATAGTCATTTTTTCTTAAGCTTTGAAGGGAAACGTAGGCGTAACTTGGGGGCAGCTGTGGGCAATGCCCACCCAAAGAGCTATATATATTATGAGTTACTAGAAACTTAATCAATCTGAAATCAAATACAGTAGAACGCCGATTATCCGAATGCTGATTAACCGAATCGCTAATTATCCGAATCGGCATTAAGCGTAAAATAAAAAAATAAAACTAAGTTACAATTAAAGATGATTATGATTAAGTTATTTTACCTCTATTATTGTATTTAATTAAAATTTAAATCATTTTTATTGCGAATGCAGGTTTATTATATTTAGTATTGTAGAACTGTGTTTGTTAAACTTAATAAGGTTTATTCTATGTGTGACAGTACGTTTTTCTTTATTACGAGTCTTATGTCCGATTATCCGAATCGACCCCGGTCCCATATAATTAGGATAATCGGCGTTCTACTGTAGCACAGTTTTTAAATAACATTAAAAATATATCAGCTATATTGGAACCTGTGCCGAACAAGACAAATCTCTAAACAACGGCCAGAGTTCATGGAATGGAATCGGAAGTAACAACAGGAACCGCCCCCGTATTCCACCGTCTCCTGGATGCGGGCTTGGGCGAAACGTTGCTCATGTCTTCTGTACACTCTTCTGCGTATATCGTTGCAGAAAAAGGGCCTAACTGATGTGGTCGCGAGCAAACTGCAAGCGGGCTCGCCGATGCTATGAGTCGCTATCTTCTTCTCCCTCAGTCATCGCTAAGGGTAGAAACGCTCACGTTTGTTCTGCGAGCTGTTTTTGCAACTTAACAGCATTAGATAACCGATTTTTTAAAGATGTCGATACGATGAATCGGTCGTCTCTCTTCGAGGCACAGCGATGTTTACCAGACCCATGCCTCCGGACACGGCCACCGATCTCCAGGAACCGCTTTGTTTTCGAACCGAAAAATGGCTCAAGTTCAGTTGCCGAGCGACATCACACTTCCGCATCCCTGATTGCAGTAGTGCAATCACTTGAGCGGCTTCATCAGCAGTGGTATCCATCTTCAAGGTGCTTTTTTGTGAAAGATGTTCTCGTGTCTTCTTAAACAGTTAGATAGCGAATAACCCCCATGAAACTTTTTTTTGCGTGAGGAAATGCCTGACGCATACCCGCTCATTAAAAAGTGAGCGGGTTATGTCGGACTCCCCTGCCTAACTACCAGACGAAAACAAAAATTTCCCCTTGTCGGTAGGCAAGGGCCTACCGACTAAAACCCCACAGTGTTTCGTCTTCAGCAATGGGGTGTGGAATCGAAGTAACAGCAAGTCCATGTCTTCGAAAATTCCACAAGCCAACGCTCCGTCCGCAACCAGACCCATCTTCATTGCGGTTTTCCGCTCCATCCATCTGGCGGCGACATACCGAAACACATGTATGTCGCCGCACACTACTCCAATGACTGTCATCGAAGCGACAGCTACTCCCTACTCCCTATTTTTTAGGGCATTAACACTCCAGCGTATGCCCGGCGTCGTCTCCCTACTCGTCGGCGTCTGAGTAGGTCTGCTTTGGGGGCCTCATCTCGGGACCGCTCCCTAGCCCCTTTGCCACCCATTACCGTTTCGCAAAAGCCTTTCATGGCTCTCCATGCCCCTTCGTGGCCGACCATAGCTTGCACCACAGCCGGAAGTGAGAAATCGCTACCTATCACAGCTATAAGAGCTGTCCTCTCCTGTCCCCAAGAAGGACATATTCCCAGCGTATGCTGCGCCGTATCCTCCGACGCCCCACACTCATGGTAGATAACTGTTCGTTCCCTTCCCGCAATGTTGCACAGATACTTCCGAAACACCTGTGTCCCGAAAGAATCTGCACGAGGCGGTAAGAGAGCGAACCGTTTTGTCTCCATCATCAATGGTGCGATGTCCGGCACTTGGCTCTTGAAGCATTTGCGCCAACTCATCACCTCTTCGGGGAGAGGGTTTTCGCTATGAGCCCTAGCGTCCGTAGTTTTGCGGTATACCGTAGCAAGGACCTCGGCTTTCTTAATTCCCATGGAGTTGTGTCAGCTAATATACATGCCGCCTCACCGGAAACAGTGCGATAAACTCTGGTAATCCTGGCCGCCATGACCCGGTGCGCTCGTCGCAAAAGAGTCTTGTTATGGGCAGCAAGGGAATCAACCCATATGGGCGTCCCATAGAGTGCGATGGAGGGTACGACTCCAGCAAAGAGACGGCGACATCCTTCCGTTGGGCATTATCCTATAAAGAGGCCGCCACCCTCATCAATTTAGGAAAATCTGCGGAAATGTTCCTTGAAGAGTCCCTCTGGAACCACATTTTCGAACCCATCTGGTGGTCATCATGTGGCCGAACCCATTCTGTGTAGCGCCTATGATGATCAGGTACGTCACAACGTACCTGATCATCATGGGCGCCACAGAATCAGCTCTCCCCAAATAAAGCTTGCACAACCCTATCAACCATACCCCTTACCATAGTAGATGTTAATGGCGGGGTGCAAGGCCGATCCGCAACTATCACCACTTGTATATTACATTTCGCCATATTCTGGAGTAATAGGTCAGGAACCTGCCTGTTGAAACCTTAGAGACATTCTGTTTCGAAATGCATCTCGATCTCGACAGGCCCCGTTCGATGGACAGACTGGTTGCGATTGTGTAGGGAATCCAGATCCAACTAATCTACGTCTAGATATCTGACGTCTGGGAGTCGAACATGATTTGCATCCCAGAGGATAGTTGACCAGTTCACTGACCTCTGTACAGTGTGCAGTATACAGCCAACTGGCACTCAGCTACTCTGTGACCTATCTGTCCACAGCAGTAACACTGCCGGCTACGATCTACGTTTGCGGTGCATTGTTCCTTCACGTGCCATGTTTAAAGGCATCGGAAGCAGCGCATTTCACGAGATTCTAAAAGTTACACCCGCGCCACAGTCCAGCCAATCTTCAGTTTCCCTTCGAGAATCTTTTTAACAGCCGCAACAGGACAGCTTGCCCATACTGTGCCCATACCAATGTAACTTTGGCGGATGACCCCAACCTTAACTTGATCTTCCAGACATTCATCAAACCTTGCGATGGCCGCAGTCACCTCCTCTGCCCTAATTGAATTATCAAACCCGGATATTAGAATTTCGGTATATTTTACGGGTCTCTTTAGCTTAGCAGCTTAATAGCAATCTCAATAATTGTTGCCCCCGTCACGGCTCGTCAAAAACGGTCGGAGGTAATACACAGCGACACAATATCAATTTTTTGTCTTGCCTCCGCAATAATAGTGCTGTATGTAAGGCCCTTCTCCATCGCTCCTGGCAAATATGTAGTGCTCACTACCGCAGTGTTTACATCTTTAACCTTGGATATTTTTGGTGACTGCTGTTGCTGCGGTTTCCGGGATGCCACCTGCCTCAGGAGTTGTGTATCTGTAACCTCTATGTGTTTACCCCCCTTAACAACAGTACTCCATTGTATAGCGATGTTAGCGGGGGCAGCAGGAAACTTACATGACTCCTGGGTAGTGGAACGTGTTTTCTCCTCCGAGTGCCTTTCTCTTTTTTTTAGTCCTCTAGTCTCCAAAGTTGATGGCGTGCCTCTTCCGTAGTGCTGCGTATCGCGAGTATTATCGCGTCTTCTTTAATCGTTGCTGCTGCCTCCTTTAGTGCCTTCACATAAATGCCCTTAAGTCTAGCTAGGTGGCTGCGACTTTCTCGATCGTAGCGACACTAGACATTACGCGCGACACTTAATATGGCTGCTGTCTCGACATAGTCCGTATTAACTGCTGGCAGTACTGACATTGGGGAGCGGGATCTGGCAGCTCGAGCCTCCTGTATAGAGGCGATCATTTCCTGTTCCTCCCTCAACTCCTTTTATTTATTTATTTAAACTTTATTGACCAAAATATAAACAATGGTACAAAAGGCGGACTTAATGCTAAAAGCATTCTCTCCCAGTCAACCTTTGAGAAAAATGAAAAACACGAACAGCGGTATAAAGCTAAATACGAATAAATGTACAAAAACATAGATACATAAATAAATACATACCATAAGAATAATGTAATACATACAAACGTAACACAATAATATTTAAATATATATATATATATATATATAGATACATATAATATACACATGATGATGATTAAAAAGTGACATTCCTTTTAAATACAAGTTTACTAGAAGATCTTCTGATGGAGTCGGGAAGGTCATTCCACAGTCGTATGGCTTGAAGAGTAAAGGAGTTGGACATATAGCCTGCATGAGAAAGAGGAATATAGAGAGCTAATGAATCAGCAGAGCGGAGAGGACGGTCGTGACTATCACAGAGATACTGAAACTTGCATTTCAAGTACTCTGGAGAATGAGGGTTGGAAATAATGGTAAAAAGAGTGCAGAGTAATCTTAACTGCCTGCGCTGGCGAACAGGAAGCTTAAGTTGGGATCGATATGATGAAACATGGTCAAATTTGCGGAGGCAAAAGATGAAACGTATAGCATTGTTCATAAGGCGGTCCAATTTATTGAGAAGATCTGCGTTTAAATCAGGATAACAGACATCGGCATAATCAATGAGAGGAAGAACAAGGGACGTAACGAGAGTGATCTTAGTTTTGATGGGGAGAAAATTTCTGAAGCGATTAAGGGTACGCAACGAATAAGAAACGATACGGCTGACTTCGGCAATCTGCGTCGTCCAACTTAGCGTTGTATCAATATAAAGTTCTTAACGCTAAGGCTATACGGAATTATAGAACCTTCAAACACAACAGGTGGGAGCAGACCAACATCGATCTTGAAGGTCTGCTTGGAGCCACCCACTACAATAGCTTGACATTTGGTGGGGTTAACGGCAATTCCAAAGTCAGCAGACCAAGAACTTACAGTGCAAAGTTCCCTATTGAGCTGAGTTATTCCAGCAGAAATTTCCTCAGCAGTCGTCTGCACATAAATCTGCAAATCATCAGCATAGAAATGATAAAAGCAGCCAAGCGAGAAGGAAAGAATGTTAATGAACAAAGAGAAAAGAAAAGGGGAAAGAATGCCCCCTTGTGGAACGCCAGCAGTCAAGTCTTTCCAACTTGATAATTCACGGTCCTTGCGCACTGCCTGCTGGCGACCAGTGAAGTAAGATGAAAACCAGTCCAATGTCAAAGACGAAAACTTAAGAGTTTTCAGAATCGCAAGTAGAACATCGTGGTCCACAATAATGGTGACCAACTGGTTCTCCATGCCAAGTCGGATGTCCTCGGTTACCTTAAGTAGAGCAGTCGATGTACTGTGCCCAGGTCGAAAGCCGGATTGAAAAGGAGTAAGTACCTGCCTCGAGTGTATAAAAGGTGATATTTGTTGGTGAGCAGCAGCTTCAAAATTTTTGGAGAGGAATGGGAGGATGGAAATTGGCCTAAAGTTATTCAATTGTGTAGGAGTGGAAGTTTTAGGAAGGGGAATAACGTAGGCTTTACGCCAAGGAAGTGGAAAGGAACCAGTCAGAAAGGAATAATTGACGATATGGCCAATAATTGGAAGGATAATGTCTATAATAGTTATAACCATATCCCTGCTCACTTCATCGTATCCTACGGCTTTCGATTTTATGGATACAATAATTTTCTTAATTTCATCATTTGACATTGGAGAAAAGGAAAATGATACAGAGTGAGATTGAGCCTTGGAAATTATTAGATCGATGGTTTTAGATTTGATAGAGGGTTCCAAGGAAGAAATACCAGAGAAATGTTTATTGAACTCATGAAGAGAGAAGGGAAGAGACTGAGATGGAGAAGAGCTTTTACCTAACCCAAGTGAACGTAAAAACTTCCAAATATTGGCTGAAGAACAATTAGAAATATTATTATGAAAATATTGACGCTTAGCTGCCCTTACGATTCCATTGCATCTATTGCGTGCAGATTTATAGAGACGCCAGTTCTCCTCCGACCTGCTGCGCTTTAAGGTTCGGAACGCGCGGTCCCTCCGAGTCATGGCCATACGGACACCTCTATTGATCCATGGAGCAGGTGGTCGCTTGACTCTTACCGCCTTTATTGGGGCATGAGTGTCGTACAGTTGGAGTAAACGATTATTAAAGTGAGAGACTTTCTCATCAACTGACGACGACTCCATAACACAGGAAAAGTCGAGCCGAGCAGCATCCTGCCTCAACCTGTCAATATCAAGCCTAGAGAAATTACGCATCCAGAGTATAGTGGGTTTCTGCTTAGGGGGTTTCAATTTATATTTCAGGAAGATTAAGTCATGTTTAGAAAACCCGGGGGCAGGTAGTTGACCATGACTGATCACATCATCAGGAGAGGTTATTATTAAATCAAGCCATGTATCATAAGAAGAGGGGTTGTGATGCGTAGGCTCAGAAGGCAGAATAGAGAGATTGATTGACTTGACAATATTAGACAGTTTAAGAGATTGTGGCGTATTACGCATGAGATCGGTATTAAAATCGCCCATGATTATGAGATGCCTGTAATCTGTACAAAGAGGTTCGAGGATAGACTCAATATGAGTAAAATAGTCTACAGTAGGCGGACAGTACACAACTGCAAGAACGGCCTTAGCTCCCCCTACAGAGATCTCCAAGGAAATATACTCAGCAGAACTAGAGTAAACAGACGGTGAAGATGCCAAAATTTTGTGAGAAATGTCATTGCGCAGCTAGACAGCGACACCCCCACCACGTTTACCAGTACGGTCATTGCGGCTCAAAGTATACCCAGAGAGTGAAACAGAAGAAGAGGAAAGATTTGGTTTAAGCCAGCTTTCTGAAACTAAAATGGCGTAAATAGCTAAAGAAGAGAAAGTATCTATAAAATCTGTGTAGTGAGAGGGTATACTCTGAGCATTTATATGGCATGCGTTGAAACTATGAGGAGCGCTATCAAATATTTTCCCCAGTTCATCACCCAACGTCTCAGGCTCAGTCTGCGAGCGAAAGCTGGTGGGAGAGGAATAGCTCACGTCAAAATCTGGATGAAAGGAATCATCATCGGACATAACAAATAAATATATAATACGAATAAATATATAAAAACATAAAAATTAATAAATAAAAATACATAAAATGATTAAAACCTCAAAATTAACGAACTAATCTGTCCTGCCGGTTGACAAGTAGAGGGACAAGCAATGGGATCCAGGGCGAAAAAAGCACCAACAAAAAAAAAGTTAAGCTGTATGCATTTAGTATCGCTTGCTTTCAAAAGACAGACCAAACAAGAACAAGTGAAATGACATTGAACAACATGAGTGACGTGAAGCTGACATTGGACTTTATTGTAAATAAAGTAGATAGTGCATTATTAAAGGAAAATATTGCAATCAACTGGATAAGTTACCTAAAAAAACATTACAAGATGGTAGGAGAACAAATTGGAAAGAAAACTAGTTACATGTAGTTTGACAAAAAGGAAACTAATCAAGCAATACTACATACCAAAAGCTGACACAATATAATGTATGGTTGAGTTACTTTTTCGCCCTGGCTGGCCGCTTAGATTTAGTTGGGGTGGCTGTTATTGTCGCCTGCACTGGCGCAGCGGAACCCGTCATCTGGACCGGAACAGCAGGGGCCGCCGCCTGCAGCGGCGCAGCAGGGACTGCCGTCCGTACCGGCGCCGCAACTTGATGAGACTCATCTTCCGCCGTGACAATTGCAGCAAGGTCAGCCTCGGTGAACAACCGCCGCCTGGAGCCGTCCTTCAGTTTGACTATGACATTCCCGTCCATTGTCCAGCACCTTCTTATACCAAAGCGTTTACGCGCATTGACGAAAACTGTCTGTCGCTGACGAGTAAGGAACTCCGAGATGGTGTGAGGTGTTCCTTTGAGAGCCGTTTTTTTGCTCCATACAGCAGTCCTCAGCGAATGATCAGAAAAACGCACCAACACTGGCCGGTTTCTTCCTTCTTTGACATTGCCAAGACGGTGGCAAACCGAGAGCTTATCTTCTGTTATAACCAGTCCCATCTTGCTATTAAATAAGCTCACAATAAACCCTGGGAGCCCATCAGCACAGTCCTCCGGAATACCACCAACCAACAGATACTTTCTTCGATGCCGCATCTCGATGTCATCCACGGATCGACATAGTTCATATATCTGGTCACGGAGAAGTTGGAGAAAATTTAATGTTTCCAGTTTAAATGCCTGAAACTCCTCGTGCAGACTATAAATGAGGTCGCAGTCTCCGGAGAAGAAGCCTTCCATCGTGCTTTTAGCTCATTCATCTTCTTGAAGAGTCGTGATTCTAGAGCGTGCTGTATCTCCATTAGCGCAGCAATGTTCGCCATAAGAGAATACTTTTCCAGTTGTGTAGATAAAAAGTGTCCGACAGGACAGAATATTGAAATATTAAGTGATATTTGTGTTACAAATAAATTAAAAATGTATTAAATTATATTAAAGAGTGATAGTAAGTATTTTTAATTTAATTATGATATCAGAGGTCGAACTATAGTGTTTTACACCTACCGCCGAAAAAAAAAGCTCCCTTTCTACATGTTCTGCCCTTACCAGTTCAGCCTTAGCCTGCGCCAAACTAATGTCGTGCCCGGCTTGCCAGGGTTGACGTCCGCGTGCTTTTTTTTTGGCTTTCTTAAACGACCACTGTGGTATGAGCGTTCACTCCCCGACGATTCCGACGCGGAGACATCATTCTGGCGAGATCTTTTTCGCTATAGCCTGCCCTGTTTCGATTACTTAAAAATAGAACGGCTGTCCTCATGCTGGAAACCGAAGAGTCGCACATCACATATTCTTGGAGGATTGTGCCCGGTTGAATATCCTTCACCCACGTTGTTTATACCGATTCCGGCACGATCGCCCTTTTCAAAATCAGTTACGGAACTACTCTATGTCGCACAGGTGTTCTCGACCTACTTCTGTCTGTTTTTCAGTTCCTACACTAGAGCATTGACGCAACGGGTACATCGGAATATCTTCCGGAACGTCCGTCTTGCGCGTATCTTTGTTCCTGCCTCCACTCCTGAGCACTCTAGATCTTAAGACGCAGTTTTTCTTCGGATCCAGCGTCTATTTGTCCACCTGGCATTTGTCTCCCCCCCCCCCTTTTCTTCCTCATGCCCCCCCCCCCCACCCCTTTTTTTATAACGCAGGCAAAACCTCTATTTACAGACGTTGTCGCCCCTAAAGGCCACACCAACGGACGGACCTCACACCTAGCTTCACGGGTGCGGAACAGAGAAGCCGTTGAGCAGTCCGCGCGGCTTACGAGCGCTTACGGCATACTATCCGCTAAAAATCCCTGCGAATACATCCCAGAGATATCCATTGAGGCACTTCAGTGAATCCCCGTACCCAACAGCCTCCCGCAGACGTGCGCAGGACTGCCCGCGCTAGGAGCTCAGCACCGCTCCCCGTCCTATGCGGAAGGGCTGCCTATGTGTTTCCCTCGCAGGCCCTTCCGCGGCCCCATCATGTAGGACAGAACTACAAGAGAGGGCTGCCGTCACGGAATCCATCGAAGACAGGCATAGCTAACGCCAGGCCGGGCAGCGAGGATTCCCTCAGGTAAGGAGGTCACTGGGAGTGCCCGCCTTCGCCTACCCCTACCTGTCCTTCTGCGGCGGGAGTGAGCGGCCAGAGGGTTATCCTCCCGTTCACTCTTAGCCGCCTCCCAAGCCATTTCACCGCTGAGCATGGCCTCGACCATGCTCGGCAGCGAGAGGGATCCATCGGCATCCTAGCGCCTAAAATATATTTTTTGACCCACACGGCGAATTTTTATAATGTAAACAAATAAAAAATCATTACTAAAACTGTATTTTTCTTATCTGGTTCATCTGAAATGCAGTACTACCTAGTTGGGCCATAAGTTCTATCATATAGGTAAAATTTTGAATTAAGATTGTAAGGTAAGCCGAAAATACAAAGAATATCATACAGTATATGGGACATTTATACCAAAATTTCGCATTCCCAGTTTCGATTTTGAGATAGACCCCGTAACAAAAATGGTCTTAAAATGACAACATGACGGCCTATTTCTTTGTTATCGAAATAAAAAATATTCAAAAATATGTTTATTAGGGTGGTCCTTATTCTTAAGGAAAATATTTTTTTTCTTTAATTTCGGGGGGCACCACGTAATTTGGTTATATACCTTAAGAAAATATTACAGTAATTTTTTTGAATTTTTTTAATAACATTTAGAGGTCGCTACCAAGGTTTAAATTTTAAATAAAAAGCCAAAATTTGTTTTTCTCAGAATCCTTTATTTTTTTTAACCAGGTCTTAAAAATATTACACAATTTTTGTTGATGCTATGAAATAAAATAATCTGAATGATTTACTTTTAAGATGCAAGGGTTGACTTGTTAGTATTGGGATACTTTTTTCTATACTCTTTTACCAACAAAAGCAAATATTGCTTTTGTTCTTCATTTGTGGTAATTAATTTATTGTATTCTTCCATTAAAGCAACACCACGCTCAGCTATATCATTCACTACACGCAATGAATGAACAATATTTTTGGCAGCTATATAATCAGGGTCTTCGTTCCAGGTTTCAACGTCTTTATAAAAAAAATCTGATGAGATACCTAGGACCTGGAAGAATTTTAAAGAATTACTGCTCACAAAGTTTTCTATATTTTTTTCGTGGATGGTCGCCATGTCAAGGTTTATTCGTTTTAAGCAATCATGTGTGCCTTCAATTTTGAGTGCTTCTACCATTTTTTTCTTCTCTTGGACTGAAAGTTCGTCATCGAAAAATGCAAGCGAAACCAGCTCTTCCGACAAATACCACAAGTGATTTAAAATCTTTTTCAGCGCAATAGTAGCTAGATTTTTGTTAACACTTTCAAAAGCTTTAAGGTCTTTTAATAATTGTAAGTCGTTTCTTGGTGCTGACTGACTGGTAGAGGCTTGAAACCAATATTTGATATAAATCATCACCGTGAAAATACATATTTCTCTCACAGCCTTTTCGTCCTTTTTCGTTAGCTTTAACTGATGCTTAAATAAATAAATTTTTAAACAGTACAAGGCTCTTGCCATCCATCTAGCTCGATGTAGACCAGCAGGTCTCCGAAATGAAACGCCTTTTTCAGGAACACCTCCTAAGAATATGATTGTAAGATTTAACATTTCTTTGTAGTCATCTCGAGGTTGATGTACTTGAAGTTGCTTTTTGGCAAAAGAAATCCTGTCTGCGGCCACTTCTGCAAGAATATTTGCCTCAGCGTCATCTGTTATTGTTTTGAAGTCGCTTTGGTCAATAGAGTCCCAACTGTTCTTAAATCTTTTGAATAATTGTATATCAGGACCACTAGATGGGGCAAGCGATTGATCCACTACACCTGACAACATAATTTCCATTATGTGGTGACGACAAGCAAACCAAAGCATATTTTTATCCATTTTGCGCTCCAAGAGAACGCATACTCCACTTCTTAAGCCGGTATTTACAGCAGTAGTGTCAAAACACAAACATTTTACTTTATCGCTCAAATTCCATGAATTTATAGCGTCGTAGACAGCCGACGCACAAGCTTCGCTTGTTCCACGTTCTAATTTTGGGACGGCGAGTAATTGATCGACTCCATGTCCTGATACCAAAATTGGCAGCCGATCTACAGTTTTGTGTCCAGTAATATCTTCTATAAGTTTACCGTCCCAATGAATTGTTAAAGACGAACTAGGTTTAAACTCGCTTTTGAGCGACTCTGCAACAGCTTTGCGATTTTTGACACGCTGCCGACGAATAGAAGATCTATTGACATTAAATTCTGATGGATCACAGCCTGCGCTTTTCAAAGTAGATGTCACGACCATAGTTGCTTTTCTGTCACTCAATTTAGAAACATCAAGACTGGAAGCTAATTGACTGTTAATAATATCTTTTCGAGCTCGTTTTTGAGGTGGTTGCATCTTCGTCAATTTTGATATAAATTCGGGGTCAGATGGAGTTACTTCCCCACTTGTTGTGGCAGACGATGACGAAATAAATGATAATGAAGACAATGAGCATTTTTCTGTTATAGACGAGATATCTTTGTTTTCACGCTCGCGCAATTTATCAAGCCGTTCTTTTTTCTCTTTTATTTTCTTACATTTGTTTAAACTTTTTCTGTCGACTGAACCAATCAAAAATTGGCGTCGATTTTGCCGCACTGCTAACAAAAACTGTTTATCTTCTTCTAAAGTCATAATATTTAAAGCATCACGATGAGCGATGTCAAATAAATCTTCTAACTTTTGTTGCCAGTTTTGTTCTTTTGTTTTCAATGCTTCTGAACGTTTTTTCTTGTTTTCTTTATTTTTTTTTAGATTCTGCCATTCTTTGAACAGCTTTTCAATTTTGCTGATGACATGTTTTTTTAATTGAATAGGTATGCCAGCTTTTTCCCACAAATTAATAACCCCACAAGCCGTCAAAGTCGCAGATTCACGAATACTTTTCTTTTCTTCATTTTTGTAGTAGAAAAAATATCGCAACACTTCGCCAATGGATGGTAAGGTTGATTGGCTTAATTCAGATAATAATTGACCGATAAGCCAAATCTCACTTTGATTTCTAGTAGTTATACTGAATCCGCTACTAGTAGACGCCATTGCAAATTGAAACACTTCACTGTAACTTTTACAAAAACAACACGTGCGCTCTTGTTGCTTAACAGAACTGAAGTGCGGGGCGATCGTAGTACAAATGAGGGGGTCGAGGAACGGAGAGGGGGGAGGGGGATTAGAAGGTATAGTCTATGCTAGTTTCACTCGCACGTAACATGTTATGTACCTAAATTTTAAATTAATGGAATCACCATTTAAGCTGTATTTGAACACTTTTTGTAAAAAATTGACAGCTGGTAGCGACCTCTAAATCTTAACAAAATCAAAAACAAAAAAACACCTATTTCGTATTTAGAGGTATATAATCAAATAAGAAAGTGCCCGGAGGATAATTCGAAAGTTGAAAAATAAGGACCACCCTAATGTTTATCTCAACGAGCTCTAGACATTGATGTGTCACATGCTGGAGTAATATAGATTTCGAAAAATTAATGTCTTTTCATGAAAAATAATTTAATTGAATTTTTAACTAAATATTTGGCTATGGGCAATAATTTTACGTAAATACCAAAATTTCAGCTCTGTAACTCATTCCGTTTACGATATACAGACCCGATGACATACGGACAGACAAACAACACCACCCTTACCGACCTCAAATCGCCCGTAAATTATTTTAGCTCTTTTTTTAATGTGTCCTCTTCCTCTTTGAAAAATGGGTTTCATTCTGTTATGATTTTTTTCATCTCAAAATTAATCGGCCCTGGCTTATTATTATCGATAAGTGTCAGAATTGTAGTATTTTTATTGCCAATTTTATCATTGTGTAGTCTATACAAGTTTCAGTTTCAGCAGGTATAAAGTGAATTTGAATTGTCAATAATGACCCTTATTCGAAGTGAGCGCCATAGAAAGGAAAGGTCAACTCCAATTGTAAATGAGAAAGTTAATCGAGGAAAGTGCGCGCAAGCGAGTCAGTTGTTGCCATTTCTAAAAAATAAATATCTGTACGATTCGATTCGTTAAGCTACTTCAATTTGATTATGAGTTAATAAATTGAAAACGGCTCGTGGTCTTATTAGACTTAGACCTTTTTCATTTGATTTCGTTTAAAGTCGCGAAGGGACGACAAGAGTTAATTAGAATCATTAGAATTAAACATAAATCTTCTACAGAGTTAAAAATTATAAACATGAAGGTAAATTGTTTTTTATTCGCTTTTGCCTTTACATTTAATCCGATACCTACTAACGGAAACTTATTAACAAATGTATTTCTTTGTTGACAAAATGTGGGCTGATCATTTTGTATCGCTTATGAAACTAATCAAAGGGACATTAGATTATTAATCATTATAATGAGTCCACGCTAACTTCGTTTCTGTTTAAAGCTAATTATTTATAGTTTAGAACAGGGAAATAATTAAGTATGTTAGGGCGGTGGGGTGGTGAGGGATTACGATGTGGCCCGGTGACCTTGATGCAAGGATCCAGGTCATAGCGCAGTTTGCCCTCGACGCTGAAGCCACGGACCGCACCCAGCACCAACGTGGTTGCTAACAAAGCCTCCACTGTAAATTACTCTGGTGTCCAACGGATTATTGTGTTGTTCACGGGGTATTCATGGGGAACAATAATCCCTTCTCTATATTTTTTAAACGTAACTATTAATCTAATTGTCTAAATGTAAAAATAACACTTGCATTCAAATGACCCCATTTTCTTATTATAATTTTGTATTATGTACTTGTTACAAAATATGTGAAATGACTATGGTTTGATTCGTATTTGATAAGCACATACACGCTTTGGATGACTAGTCACAGCAGAATCAGATGACTAAAAACTTTAAAAAAACACGTCCGATGAAATAAAGATGACTATTTTCAATTGAATAAAACGCAGACCGGACGATTCACAAAACGTGCTTAATGGCATCTGTTGCTGATGATTCATGCCTATTGTTTGTCTAAAAATTTGAATCCCTTTTTAGTAATTTAATATTACTTAGAATTCTTAGAACTTAACTAAAATCTCAGCTGGATTACTAGGCCTAGTAGCCTAACTATCTAAGAAAGCGCTCTCTTTTCACTTATTGCTGAAAAAAAAACTGTTTTAGTAAATTCTTTTAAATTAAATGATAAATTTATTATTGATTCAAGAACAAACCACAAAACGTTATTATGAAGTTAGTTTTCCGTCACCATAAATCTAACAACATTATTAGCAGGCAGGTAATATGGCCTGAGGTATTCGAGGCTAAATGGCATTTTCCCCTTGGGAAGTTAACCCTGGGCCCGCGCCAAGGTCGATGAGCCCAGTCGTCATTGAAGGGATATGACTGGATGACTTTGATGTACCCTCGTTGGTTTTATATTCTGTTTTGTCGCAGGCATCGCACGTGTCAACTTTGAATTTAGAGTTTTTATCAAATGAATGTTAGATAGGCACTTGTTGTAAATTCATTTCTAATGTGTATTTCAAGCCATAATTTTCACTATATTTTTGTCGTTAGTATTTTTTTTATTATTAATTTCATTTTAGGATATGTTATCCTCATTAGATTTGCATTCGAAAGGTATCGCCTGATGTACTCGTATATTTTTATAGCCCACATTACCATTATGATTGTCTTTTTTTTACATTTCTTAAATTTTCTACTAAGAACTTTTAACTAGATGAAGAACATGTGTAATAATTCATCTCTATTTTTTTTAAATGTTAAAATCGAAGCTCGTTTAGATTTGTCAACTACCCTAATTCTTGACATGAGGGTCTACAATGAACGTGTCTCACCTCAATTTATGCAAAGAAAACTTGGCGGGCAGGGCGGCTCAAGGCTCCGAGGGGGCAACAACTTCTCCCTTCGTGCACTGAACGAAGCTTCACTTATATTATAGGTTGTTGCATTGTGCATCTTTTATAATATCTACTATAATAATAAAGTTAATTTTGGATTTCATCATCATGTCAAATTGTAAAAGTAATTGATCTAAATGATCTCTATTTTATTAACACTTCAATTATGTTGTACTAGCTTACTCTAATTATGAATTTATTAATCAAATTATAACAGTCTTGGAATTTTGTTACTGTTTTGATGATAGCACAAAAGCATTTTTTTTTTAATTTTTCATCTCTACATTTTTAAAATTATGTATTCCCGGTTTGTTAATCAAATTATATATAGGTAGTTCAGATCATGTTAACATGCATAAGCTTTCACCATCACAATAGAGGTAGTGTGGAGAAAGGGTCCGTGATGCGCAGCTGTCCCGCGGGCGCCGGCTGTCGGGCGCTCCGCCCTCGCTCGCTGGCTGACCCCTCGTTTCCACTCCGCTCGCCGCTCGTCGAGAAGTGCTCGCAATACCGCGACCCCCCATTCGAGCCACACTGTCACGTCACTTCACCACTCCAGTCGCCCGTCAGACGTCGAGCGCTGCGTACGTCCGTAACGGCAACGCTCGCAAACCGACAGCCATGTGGTGAAGTGAAACTGTCAAACGTGAAACAATTTCGTATACCGGTGTTCAGTCTCAGTGGACACAAACTTTTTAACTATTCACTTGTGTGCATTTGTGTTTTCGAAGTGGTGCCACTGTTTTGGAAATTTGGATTATACGAACGAATAATGGCATTAGCCAGGTGAGCTATTTTGGTTGCTGGAGTCACACGGAACTAGTTTTATTTTATCATATTCATCGAAGGACTTTCCGTCGGTTGAGTTGTTATTTGATTTAGAGAGAGATCTCAAGAAAGGTACGGCATTATGCTTGTGCGTAACAAGAACATCATGTATTAATCGTTTTCTCAATAGAGTAGTTGCAGTGTTGTGGTAATCCTTCCGTGTTATTTATTTATCATAAGATTTAATTTTGTTTATAATGTTATCGTTACAATGGGCGAAAGTGGCTTAGCTCTACACGCGCATTTAACTTTCCTTGTTGTGTAAGCTAAACGTCAAACGACTGGCAGTAAGTAGAGGGAGCAATTTAGAAATCGAGTCACTTTTACTAAAACCATTATTATTAAGTAATGAATAACTAAGTAATACCTATTATTAATGTGTTATTAACGGTTAACTCATTAAGTTATACTTACCTAGTTGAATTTCCTTAAAATGTTTACGAAAGCGTGTCGTTGGTTGTATTCAGTTGTGTTTGTTCCTTCGCACCCTCTTTGTCTGGGACGGTAACCCTATGTAAAACTTAATCCCCTGCTTCCCTTTATTTTGATAGCGTGTTAGATTTTGAAAGCGTTAATGCAACATACATGGGAGTAGAGTTTTTTGTTGACATAACAGCTGAAATTTCTCTTCGTTTGTTAATTCCTAAATAATGTCTTATAATAATAATCATTTAACTTAGGAAAATGTAAGTAAAACACAATTCCTATGTGGTTTTTATGTTAATCATTCCGTTATTGGTATTAATTAGCTAGATTGGTGGCTGATCTCAACATATTTATGTACTCGTCATAAGATTTTGATGCTCATAAATAAAGGCATTCCATTTTAATACAATGAATTTGAATGTTCCAAAATTGTCAGAAGGTGAATAGCAGGGCAAAACTCTCTCAACGAAGAACCCGATTTACCCTAAGCAGGTAGTAAACGACAAACCGGAAAGCGTTCATCGCCTTCCAATACTATTTTTCGTCCCATTTTGAAGACGACATAAACGTTATTTTATTTCTTAATGTCTCTACATTATTTTGTTTTAGGATAACATCAATCATTTCAATAGATAAGACAATATTCAATATTGTACGATTTAATGAAAGTAATTGATTTTTTTAATTGTTGAAATATTCGAATTACATATATCTAATTAGGTAAGGTTCAAATTAAAGCCCTTGAGACACTCCTCTGACATTAAATTTCTTTCTAAGCATACATACTTAGTTGCATTTGTTAGCTGGTTTGCTGTCTTCCCTTCTCGCCTAAAGCTTGAGACGTTAAAACTTAGTTATGTATATATCGATGTGGGTAGAAATAAGGATTTGCGGAGATATACGCCTTGGCGGGGTCGTTAAACTCGGCCGAGAATGCATTGAGAAGCAGGCGAGTTGCAAACACCGGGAAGGTGGCATCTCAGTTCCTCAGCTCGACCCTTATTCACCAACCGATCTTGTTTTTTGTTAGATCGCCCTAACATATTACTTTTTGCGTATTCTGAACCTAAGTTGATTTAATTTGATGTGTTCCTAAGCTGTTCCAGAAGTAACTTTTGGACTTGAACATTAGGAATATAATGTGAGAAGTGATGTGAATGGAATAAGCTTGTAACTAGTAGTGTGCTGCAAACCACAAACGCAGGATTTTTCACACAAAATTATTTTTATATTAATTATTCCCTAATTAAGGATTTGGAAACAGGGGTCACTTATATGGTAATTATGTAGCTGTTAGACATATCTTTAACGATTGTACATCGTACTTACATCAATTAATAAATAACCCTAATTACACAATGATGAAGTCACATTTAGCATTTCTTACGTAAACTGTTTGGAAACGGAATATGTATTTCATGTTAAGATCCGATACTATCTCTTGATAGACTTTTACTTTATTTTCCATTAAGTTAGAGCTGGTCCATAATTCTTTTCTTTCGGTGTAAGTCCAACATTGTTATTTTTTCTGTGTACTAACAGAAAATGCGAAAAGAGCAAATGCGAAATCAACAAAGATCACCATTCATTTGCTCAGCAAATCCTACACCTTATCACCTTAGCATTATGTTGGAGCCAATCCTTTCTATTCAGTATTGATTGTGTTTCAAATAGGTTGAGCGAGGTTATTTCGCAAGAATGTATCAATTTAGTCGAGGGCCTGTGCGCTATAAAGCAAGAGATTGTGGCCTGCTCTGTGCTCCTGTTTCGCTGACAGCGGAATGCGATAACTAAAGTGGGTTTTGGCGGCACACAAGTCGTATTTTGGTTACGATAACGCCAGTTTATTCAGAACTGTCCGTTAGGAAAATTAAAACGGTGTTGCTCTCATATAATGGTACTTAAACACAAAAGCATGTTTCATTGAATTCATAATCTTATTTGATTTTCCCTGGCTTTTATCCAATTTCCTAACACTAATATAGCGTTCTGCCTGATATATTTTTTAATAAGTATATATTTTATTAGCATAAATACGTTTACTTACCTAATATGACTTTTACGTAATGACGCTCATCATTTAAACTTTGTTTGCAGTAATTATGTGTTTTCAACTGAGTTTTATTATCGCTTTGTATACGTTCTACAAGGCCAAGGCTATTTAAAAACGCAGCTTATATTTGTTTGAAAAATTCGTTCGGCTACGGCAAAATGCTCATTCCTATAATGTATTGACTTGGAAATCATATATCAATCTATTTCATGTTTCAATGAAATACCTACCCACGATTACCATGGGATATTGTCAATATTGTCATAAAAGTATCATCACCTACTCTCTTTTATGAATTGAGAGATCAGTTTACACGTGTAAGTTCTTGGTGAAACTTCGTATTTTGAATATCAATCTATTTCATGTTTCAATGAAATACCTATCCACATTACCTACCATGGGATATTGTCGATATTGTCATAAAAATATCATCACCTACTCTCTTTTATGAATTCAGAGATCAGTTTACACGTGTAAGTTCTTGGTGAAACTTCATATTTTGAATAACACATCTGGCGATGGAAAGTGCGTCGTTTCTTCGGCGTGTTGCGTTGTGTTGCGCCTTCTCTTTTGAGCGATGATCTCGATTATAGTTTCTCCAACGCGTAGCTCTGAACGTCTTGCTTTTCTTTTCACTAACGCCTACAAATCAAAATTATGAAGACATCGTCTATGGCAGGACTTGCCTTATTACATTGCGACAGTCAAATTAAGGTTTTCAGTTGGACAAAACACTAGCAAAAATCTTGAAATATTAAAATATGTAATACCATACGACTTTTCTTGAAGACCAAAATTTATTCAATAACTAGTTTAGAATAAAATGTAGAGGAATTCAGGATTTAAAACTTCATAATTTAAGATTTTTATTTTTTCTTATTCATATTTTTTCTTTTTTGTAAAGATCTTTCGAAACTTTCAATTTATGCATATTTATAAAAAATGATCTATATAACTAAAATATGTTGAGATTTAAAATTATATCCGTGGCCGATTTGGAGCACGGCAGCAGAGGCGTTAATTTGCCGAGGGAGCAATTCAGAACGGGGACATCGGGCGTAGGTACGTACAGTTCAGAGTAGTGTTGCCATGATATCTGATTTTCATGGGTATAAAAACCAGACCAAATGAATCTCTTTCCAATCGGAACGCATGATTTTTGTGTTATGTCTATTGCACGTTTTTTGTGAATGTTGATTAGTGATATTGATTAGTCGCAGTAAATATAATCCCACTAAAAACATTTTCATGCAAAATGTTGTCAAGACGAGATCATATAACTCGCACTGTCAAAAAGTTATTGAACTCATGTAGAACCAAGCTTCTAACTCTACAAGGCCTTACTTACAAGCTCTACACCGTAGTCAAAATATGTGGATTGTTCATTTCGCTTTATTCACATGGGCGGAAGGCGAAAAATTTATCCACTGTTCATTACTTTTCTGTTATGTAATAGTTCTTGTAGTAACGAAACAGCCTGTAGCCAAATTTTCAAACTTCTAGCGTCAAAATTGCGTAAGTGTCATACAAACTTCCATCCCCTAGTTTAAGGGTTTGGGGGATAAAAGTCAGAAGTTTTATATATTTTTTTTTAAATACAGGGGTCTAGGCTCCGAATATGATTTTGTCCCATTCGGTGTCGAGACCCTTGGTCCGTGGGGTCCTAGCGCTATAAGGCTTTTTAAAGAAATAGCGAAAAGATTAGTCGACATCACAGGAGACCGAAGAGCTGGCAGCTACCTCGGACAAAGAATTAGTCTAGCTATCCAAAGGTGGAACGCTGCCAGTATCTTCGGAACCTTGCCTAAAGGGACTCCTTTTAATAATGTATTTTAGTTATTATATTTTATTTTTTAAGGTTTTTATTATAATTATGTATTTATATGACTTCAAATGTAGAATATTAATTAATTATATAAATTTAGTATATTTATATAGAAATACGTATTAAACATCCATTTACTGGAGTATTTTTTGTTGTTTATGTACTAATACTAGCTTACATACCCAATTTCCGTTTTCTAGTACAAGAATTTTGATGATCATCAGTAAGTCAGTGACGTAATCTAGTCTAGTAAATCTAGTGTTAGAGCTAAGCAATTAAAAATATACAGTATTTAACAATTCAGTTATTGACAACATAGCCAGAGAAATTTGTTTTTCCTGGTATAATTCAGACCTAAGTTAGTTCAAAATATCGACGAAGCGTTTTGTTAAATGGTAGTGCCCTTACGCTTCGCTTGGCTCGCCTTGCTGTCTTGGCGGGGGCACTACCGTGCCCTCAAAGCTAATCATGTATCCCAACTACATGAAAAAATACTTAAATTATGTTTTTTTGCCTTAAGGTTACGTAGCATGTAAATCAATCAAGAGTCCCCCATAGCTGTTTACTTTTGACATTTTAATAAATATGATTATTATTGTGTAATAACATTAATATTAAACCTGTAATTAATGTATAAAATAAAACATTAAATAAGAATATTAAGTGGTCTCGTCCGAAATTTTAAAAAAACACTGATAAAGACAAGTGCCCAAAATTCTTTCTTTGTTTGTCCAGCGGTTACAATCCCAGAAAATATTATCTTTGTTCAGAGTGAATTTAGAAACAAAAATCCTTCCCTTCCCTAAGGGTAGGAAAGAGCAGATTTTGATGCCGAGATGGGAAAATTACTTGATTATTTTTTCTGTTTCATCACAACATCTTATTCGTTCAAAATGAACAAGCAATGGCAATACTAGTGCAAAGAGACGAGCGTGTTGACCCATTTTGTGCGTAACACGGTGTGGTGCGTGGAGGAATCGATGATTATATAGAAGCCGAATCTCGAGGCCTCGCTTGTGTTCGCTGATGAGTTTGGATCTGTGTCAGGGTCCTCCCCGCGCGGGCCCTTCGCCCTTCGAACCCCTCTGCCTCCTCCACCGGTAGTCAACCCCTGCGACAGTTGACCCGTAAACTTGAGTATTTGTGTTTTACCTCAGCCTGGCAAAAATTATTGTGCCATTTTAAAATTATAATTTGACATCATTTCGAATTTAAATTGAGATATGAAGGCATAACAATTGAATAATTTTCATTATTACTGTATTAATGTATACTTTCATTTTCCTGTTTCTATTGTCTCCATTTCATGGTAGAACTTTATTAACTTCCGCAGTCTATGGGTTAAGCTTTACCTGTTTTAGAAGGGGCCCCCACCCTTGGATGTTAAGAAAAGTTGTCTACGTTAGAGGTCGATCCATTCGCATTCAACAGCAACTTTCAAGGGTTTATTATTAATTTTTGAATGGTTAACCGTTGGAAGAAATATCAATTGGGAAATAATGAATTACTGCATATTTTATTATATTATGTAAGATTAACAATTTAGCAATCTACTCAGCGGAACGATGTTTCCTTTGACCTTTCTCACAGACACTCTTGAACATCAAAGCCTTGTTACCAAAAGCTCGTCTCAACCCTTTCCGATAGGATGATTTATTTCATGCCATGCAATAATGCTATCAATAACATTACGAATTATTATAATTAGTTGTAATATTATAATCTCCGTCCGGGTGGAGTGGTGATCGACCTTTGTGGTTTCACCTTCGTAGCAGCCGACGCTTTGCTGGCATTGTCGCCTCGACGCCAATAGGAAGCAACACGCAGATCGCTATTGGGCTTGAGGCCGTTTTCAATGCACCATCTTTTACCTTGTGCTCCTTAAAGTGTAGCTTGACCCAAAACCAGTGAAGCTGTTATGAGGTGAAGAGCAATCCATTTTAAACATCTTTTTGTTTCTGCAATTTTAAATAGTAATACGAAAGATAAATATTTTCTATTTGGAGTACAAGTCTCTCCAATACATTGATTAGTTTTACTTGAATGTATTAAATATTTTCTAATGAGTACCATAGTTACATTGTATTTAAATATTAAATAATTTAATTTTTTTACATGACAATCGTCTTAACTAAATACAATAATAATAGAGAGCAAACATAATATCTGTGGTTGATAATGAAAACCAAACTATTTCTGTACCTATTTATCTTTCGTAGTTCATTCTTGTGGCAGGAGTTATTATTTATTTAGTAGTTCTGCTCTTTTGGTGATAAATAGTTTTAATATTGCAGATTTAATTCCTTGCTGATCTTTTTAAAATACTTACCTCTGAATTACCATGTAGGTCAAATGCATAAACAATGCCAAATTTGACCCCGTTTTTTCCGCTATTACAGTGCTATACTAAACTACCAAAGCAACAGTGGCATAGATCTTATCATCTGGAATGATGATAATTCAATTGTAAAAGCGATATTAATCAACTAGGTATTATTAAATACTATTTCTGTATAAAAATATCAGACCAACAGATAATATCTTTTTAATGTATAAAATTATAGTGTATTTTTTTGGTTAATTTGATATTTAAGTAATGTATTTTGCCTATAGCTATAATATGTAGGCATAATTATTAATACTCCTATTATAAAATAGGAGTAACATTAGTAAATACAAATTGTTTAACGAATTACGAAATACGTTTTACCAATACCTGTCATTGTTACTATATTTCCTCGATTTTACATAATGACTTACGACTGTGATGAAAAATCACTAGTTAGCGGATTCCCATACAAACTTTCATCCTTTCATGCTAATAGGATTATTAGCATACCAGTGATATTACCACTTCAACATTATCTTTTCCATTGATCGATAAAACATTCGATAGCTATCCACGATATCATTCGTGCTAGTAACTCTAATTTATAACTCCCTGACAGATGGTGATTAACGCATTGTTGAGATGTAGGAAAGTAGAACGGGGGCGTCAAATCCAAGGCTTCATACGCAATCAAACCAATTTATTTAGAAGTATCAAAAACCGTACTCGTTCACCGTTTGTAATACATACAAAATATGTATATTATTGATACTCTCACTAGTACCTACCATATATGAAATAGTAACCAAGTTATTTTCAGTAACATCAATTTATACAACAACTGCCTGTGTCAACAATGTCATTTGTTTACGTCTGCTCAACAAATAAATTTATTTTAATGTCTGGTAAACCTTCGCTTCGTAAAAGTGCAGTAGCCATGAGCCTAGGCAGATGTTTCGTACAATCACAAAAACTACAGGCCACATGCTAATGCAATAAACTATTTTTAATTAACTTATGCAGACGTTGTCAGTACATAACAGTTAGGTTACAGTGCGGTTCCAGCATTTAGTGTAGTGCATTGTAAAACTGAGGTAGGACCTCAAGTTCATCATGATCGCTTGTAGTAGCAACGTCGTTATAAAAAACAGTTACTTTTCACATTTGCTCATGATGATGTTACAAATCCATCCGAAGCTCCTCTAACTAGATTTTGAATGTAATTATTAAAGCTGTGAACCTGCCCTTCTGAGTACATTAAATCTGTTTCTAGAAGGCACGAAGAAGTTGCCAACTTTTTGTCATTTAAATCGTGAAGAATTATTTTACTTATTAGGCATTGAAGGATTGAAATAAATGGATCATTTGTTAAACAAAGTTCTCGCTTCAGAACTATATTTTTTATCTAGTATGTCTTAACATACGCACGGTCTGCATATGAAGACTGAAAGTGTACGTCCGCCTGGTAGTGTGCGCGGCCTCAACCGAGTTTTGTCGATGCTTTCTCGTACAGCGAACCGGGTCGCGTTCTCGATGCTCGTGCTGAGCTAGCTGGCTGGTACCGAGTACCGACTGACTGCAGAGTCTCACTGAGCTTGACACACGCACACCGTCGCATGCGACCCCACTCACACACAAACATGCACCCACGTCTTTGCCATGTCAGGGTTAGCAAACAATTTTTCTAACTTGGATTCGTTTGCTTATTAGTTTCTAGCGATATCCTAGAACTGGCCGTCACGACGAATGCTAGATAGAATTAAATGTAATTGACAGACGACCCTCGCGAGTATTCGAGGAAGTGGGGTCATACAATTTATATTAGGCCGAATCCAAGGTCTCGCCAATCATTTTAGTCATCTAGTAAATTCGTAGGACAATAAAATTTAAGGCCGAATGACGATACCGACCTTTGTCAATTTAAATTAACTGGTGTGCATGTTTATTTTCAAAATATCCCATACGAGTTGGTTTTCTTCCTATAGATGACTTATCAGCAGTCATGTCTTACGTATCTATCTATATCTATACCTTATCTACGCACCATCTAAAGACTTGTTTTATCTTCATATTATAACGTGGACATCATACCCAAATGATCAGCTTTTAATAAATAAAATCCTAGTTATACTATGTACCGTTTCTACGCAGCATACTACTGTGGCTGCCGATGTTTCGCTTTCGAATAGATGTTGCCAAATATTAGTTGCATGGTTGAGGCGTGGAGTGTGCCGGTTTCGGTTCCCCGCGCTCGCCCACCTTGCACCGACCGACCGCCGCGTCGTCCGTCACGTATGTGTCGCGGAATGTTGCATAATCGCCCGTGTAAACTCATGCTCGCATCACTCTTTGTATTTAAAACATGTTAAGTGTGGCCGTAATCATTTCAAAATAATCTCATTCGCTGTGTGCTGCGATAGCGCACTATCAATCATTGAAATTCACAGCGAACATAATGGAATGAACATGTACATCAAATTTTTACCATGTATGTACTGTTGTAGCTATTCGCGTTTGTTCAACTTTTACGTACGTCATATTTAAGAAGCCAGACCTCGTATATTTATAGACGTAGGGCTAGGTTATTACTTCTTTATTTATTACTTTACGTACAAGGTTCATGTCCATGGATACAGTGTATCGGATGGAATGTTCACCGTTTCAGCCGTACGTATAATCACGTTCAGTTTGTGAATTGGTTGTATGTCCTCGGCCTCGCTCGCTCGCTTCCGCGTTGTAGCTTATCCTCGCCTCACGGTACTTAGTTTATTGATAATCTTTTGTGATGTAAACCTTGATCCTTGTGGACCTTACCCAACATCTAATAAAGTTAACGGTTTTATCAACTTTTTAATTTCCTTTCTAGGTATAATCAGCAAACCGCGCGCTCCTCTTGGTTAAAGTACGTAATTTTTTTTCTTTTCTTTTTTATGTTAAACTCGTTTAAACCTATTATTTATGTCGTTCTTTTAAAAGCTTAATTGTTAAATTAGCGTTGGTTTAATAGGCCACGTGCTAACCTCAAGTAGGCAGGCGTGCGTACATGTACGTCACACACAGCAGTAGCTGACGAAGGCCATGACGTAATGATGGAGTATCACCTCACCTATGTCTGTCTTTGTCGTTTAAGTTTCATCACAAAGCTAAAGCGATGGCTGAGATTCTAAGAGTTGGTATTTGTAATTGTATCTCAATTATTCCCCTATTTAATTATTGATTAGAAAAAAAGACATGCAAGCATATAATCACTGGTCAGGAAATGTGACATGCAATCACTTAATGATGAAGGTACATATTGTGTTTCTTACTCGACTCGGTTAGTAAACATTGTATTAAGTAAAACGACCTTGCGTTTCCCATAGAACGTTCGTTCCATGACAGTTCTCTCTATCCCCTACGACTTTGGACAGGCGCCAACGCTCAAGTAGAACTTCAGTCATATCCATAAGGCGTGACTAGAATGTCTTGAAGAAGTTATTGGGGAATAGATACAATAATTACTTCAAATATTACTATTTGTTGTATTTTATTGCCCAATATTGTTTTGAATCTGGTAATTTTACTATCCCTATTCTAATTAAATAGTTTAGAACCTAATAAAAATAGGATGTGCGTACGTAGTGTTATGTTACCGTTAAAGTGTTATCTTACATACATTTTCAGAAACGTTCGATCTTAAAATAAAAGTAAAACCTTGCAGTATTTGACTATCAATTCATATTTTCCGTATTCGTGTTTTGTCATTGAATTTATCTTTCAATGTCAAAATGATAAATAAAGCGCACATTTTTATAACGTACCTACAATAACCCAATAGATAGGTTCATGTAGTATCAGTCTTACTTTTCGACACAACTTATTTTACACTTGTACTTCATACAAATATGTGGTAGGTATTATTTGTCAGTTTTTGCTTTTTGTAATCTTGGTCAACCATGTGTATTATATTACGGACTGGAGTAACTAACAAACAGTTAATTCAAAGTTCTTTTACTATTGATATTTTTACACTGAAAGGGATCGAGCTTACTTATACATATTGTTTGTATCTGGTGCCAGCACTTCACATGGATATTTTCTATTTCGTTTTGTACATTGACTGCGATTTAAATAGGTATCCTTATCATGCTCTATAGCAGTGGCAGCATTTTCCTTAAGTAATATTTTTGGAATGGCTTCGCGGGCCACTTCGGGTGCTTCCAAGGATCACCGGTTAAGAACCACTGTTTACTTATAGCAAAACACAAATAATCATGTGAAGTGGCTACATGACAATAAGGCAAAGGTGACAAACTGGCAAGTCTACGTATGTAGTGCTACTGGCCGCCAACCGCCTTGCCTCGGTCACCTTGCGCGTCCCCGAGCATCTCGGACGAATAGAGGTGGCGTCAGTTCCGCGTTCGTATGTACTCTGCTTCAACAACGGAATGTTTATTTATGTAATAGCTGGCTAGTTAGATCTGTATCGTGAAAATGTGTATTGCGAATGGACACTTTTTTTCAGTTACGTCTGTAACATCTAAATAGATATGACGACCTCCATGACCGAGTGGTTTGTACACCAGGTTTCAATTCAAGGTGTATGTCGCCTACACGAGAGATACCGGGTTCGAATCCCAGTGGGGGCAAATGTTTGTGTGATGAATACGAGCATTTGTACTAAGTTATGGATGTTTTATATGTATTTCTATATAAATCTTATATATACAATTTTCGTGTCACAATGCTAGTTGCCATACTCTTCCGGAACGGCTTGACTGATTTTTATGAAATTTTATATGCATATTCAGTAGGTCTGAGAATCCGCTTTTCATACCCCTAAGATCAGTAAGGGTTGTCCACCCCTAACTTTTAATTTTATTTTTTTTGGACAAAATTTTTTATAATATGGAGAATTAATAAATAAAATATTTCGCTGGTTCAGCTAGTATACTTATATATGTATCAATATATTATGTATTCTATCCGTTACCCTAGTATCCCATAACAAAAGCCTGCAGTGCTTACTTTGGGGTTAGGCTAATTGGTGTGTGTTGGAAATATTTATTTATTTAAATGCCTTTTTAAACGTTTAGTTTATTACCGAATAAACTTCGATTGAACAAGCAATTATTTTCATAAATTTTTTAGAAAACCATGTACCTAGTTTCTATCACCTAAATATCCTTATCACTGAACTTAGGTCTTATCACTAAGTGATACCGACATGACGGTGTTGTAGGTATGTATGGGTAGGTACGTACTGTGTCATGATATATTTTTGTGGTCATCATGATATTGTTATGTTATATTGTAACGTTCGTCCATGTGCCATTTAAAATAAAAACATGTGATAGTAATTATTATTATACTGTTATCTCTTATTAAGCTTCAAGCTAATAGTAGGGAGCCCAATTGGGGATTTTGTGATTTATTCGAGCGCGGCAGAATAACTTAATGGGGGCAACCTTGCACCTTGTGAAGTACTCCCCTACTATAATTATTGGTCCCAGTCTCCTCATTCTTATGAACTATGCTTAAGACATTTACAAATAATATTTATTTACCTGGCCAAGCACTTTAAATTTGCTCTACCATTTTGTTTTTCCTAGTATTTGTGGCTTTGACATTGGGTGAATTGGGTATATTGTTCAATTTTACGTTTTGCGAGACAATGACGACTGCCATAGCCTTGAACGTCACATGTTTGATTATTCTGTACCTCGCACCTATAATTTGCGCTGTAGCTGATAATATGAATACCTATTAAGTATCGGTTTAATAAAAGTAATATTTTGTAAATTTTTCAATATTTTCACCTAACGTCTCGTGGCAAAACGGCACAAGTTTTTGATGACTTTGCCATGTATTTTATGAAAATCATTGCGGAGTGGGATGAGAGAATGTTCATTATATAAAAGAATATACATATAAAGTAACAGTTGGATCATAGACCGCACTAATTTTGATTACATTAATAAAATCCTACAGAGTAGTTAGTAGAGTGTAGAAGACTTGGCTGAAGTGATGGTCCATAACATGATAGGAAATGACGTTGCTAAATAGTTTTAAACAAGAAACCGAGAAGTTTAACTCCTGTTAGGTGTTATCATTGTTGTTACTAAGCTATTTCGGAATCTAGATATGCTTATTTAACAATACGTGAGGGGAAAATGCAGTACCCTTTCTAAGCATATTTTGCGCAGGAGAAGAAGTGCAGATAGCTTGGCTAAGCTTTTTCTATAATAGGTATTCGAAATATGTAATACAATCAATTGATAGACACAATATAACACATACTACCATACGTTAATACACACTGATTGAGGTTCTCCAGCCAAAAATTACACTTTTGCAATTACATTCAATTCAAATTTAAAAAGGTCTAATTTCGACCAATAGGCTGCTTGCCAGTGTTTATAATTTCTGCACTTAGATAAAAAATAATATATAAAAATGTTTATTAAATAATATCAAGCATATACCTAAGATGTCTTTGGTCATGGAGTTACCACTCCAATGGATTTATTGTTTTCATTATACTCAGAATTGATGACATCTAGTAAAGTAATACATGTTCGTAGGTCACATCAACACTAAGACTGTTATTAAAACGTGCTTTAACGTAATGTTTACTACTATTCTATTGGATATAAAGACGACTGCAACCTCGTTCTTGGTTCTAGGTTTAACCTAGTCAATCGCATTGATGCAAATTACAATCTACTTTAAAGATCATTTTGTAAGGCTTTGGAAGCGTTTTATAATACCTCTTTTGTTTATATGTCACAAAAATATTTGCTAATGTAAAACATTAATCCTTTTCTTCTCTGCAACTTTGTTGCATTTAATGCAAATAAAATTTGATATCGTGAGACGATTCAGAGCTCAATAAACAAACCGTCCTCCACAGTCAGCACAGTCGAGGACCCTATAATGTCGGGTCGTCCTCAGGGCGTCTGAGTCACTGCATGCAGTCGTCGTAAAGAGGGCATTGCTCAGTCCTCACCTCCCCTTTTAACCGAACCGTGCATCAATGAGGCACGATTAAAAAATAAAACCACTCATATGCGTATCAGGGCGCTCATTGTTTTGTTCGTCCTTATTCTGATTCTATTGTCTCGCCTGCTCGCCAAGTGGCCGCCATTTTTATTATTGATTGCGAATTTATGGCAGTCCATGGTCTATTGTCAACCTTTTCAGGTTTGCTATAGGTAATTTAACCTCTAAGAATTTATTTCCATAATGCATATTTGAATGACTCTACAAGGATGAATTTATATTTGTTATGAATGTTGAATGACTATTTACCCACTTACTATTTAAAAACAAAGCAATAACACAATAAATAAATATTTACTACAATGTTCAACAAGTATTCATATTTAATTGTGTTTTTTTAAATGTAAATCTCTGAAAAAGTTTTTTTTTCTTCTATTTTTGTTTCTTGAGATTGATTGCAAACACATTAATTATAATAATGCGACCGTCTTGTTTCGCATTAGGAGAATATAATTTTTAATCCGACCCCATAAATGTTGTGAAACGGCGCCGTGAGGACTTTAAATATAGAAGAGGATGCGAGCAGGTCGGGTGACATCTATAATAAGACCGCGGGAGACCAATGATATGTACTACGTAGATTGCTCAAGCTTTCACGGGTTGTTGACTTCGAAGTGAAGTCCACTCTCATATGTATGGATGAATAGAATAAACAGTAGTAATTACTGCTATCGACGAATTAACGTTTAAAGAATTCACTGGAAATTCTTCTAATAAAAATGTGTAGTAACTTTTTCCGCAAATGACACTAATGTATTCCAAATCTTTTGTTGTTAAAAACTCAATGACTTACAATAATGAAAACGACAGCGGACGAGGGTTTAGCAACCATTGCTACAATAATATTTTATGATCTTCAAACCGATTCTGGTTAAAATACATTGACCTGCTTGGAGTATTAATAACGTAGGTAATCTGCCAATGGTGCAAACTGTAAGGGATGAATTACAAAAAGGAGACAATCTTAATAGATTTTTATACTACATACATACTGAAGAGTTTAAATCTTTTATTTGTAAAATCTCTTCCTTTTAAGAAAAGGTGAAATTCCCTTGTGTTTTTATTGTCTTTGTGGTTGCTTCTTACTTTGGGCCACTGGCTTTTCACAAGAATAAGAAAGAGCGCTCTTTGTAATGTATCCACCACGCCAGTCCAGCCAGTGTGCATTCGTAGTATTGCAGACAGCTTAAATTAACTGGTGCCAATGGCTTTAACTGCTTCGATCACAAGAATTTTTTTTTCATGGCGTGCCAAAAAAAGTGTGTAATATTTTTAACAATCCGGTAATAGGGCTTTGTTAAAGTCGCTTAGCAAAGTTATAATAATACAGTAACCAATATAACGCTTCTTAACTTAAATAAAAATATATTATTTAAGTTAAGAATAAGTTAAGTTGAATAATATATTATTATTCAAATTATTCTCCATTAATTTTTACGTTTTATGAATGCAACGTATAAATGTGCAATTAGTTTCTGTTATTGACTATTTATATGGGTATGGTAGTAATATCTGTATTAACTAGAGTCATCGAAACGTCAAATTAAAATCAACAAAAATCGTGAGCCGCAGAAACTCGGCTTTTAATAGTATTTTAAGTTTTTGCTTTCTATGACGGTGGTCCCTTCTGTGTGGGTGGTCTAATGTGACATTACCTCGGCCCACTGCACCAAACCGATGGTAACGAAAATTCAACCATTTTCTTCCTTTTTTTTTTATTTCAAATATGCACACTGAAATTATAAGATGAGTCTTATACATAAAATGACTCATCTATTGTTAATCGTTATAGGAGCGATTTTCTGTAACTGAATGTAGGTCAGTCGGACCGCTCCATTTGTCACAGTGGCAAATTGTTGATCGACCTCGACAACTCATTTTGAGTGGTATCTTATCAATACTTGCACTACTAGTAACGTGCCAAATTATAAAATACATATTTCACTAACCCATCAAACTTCACAAACAACATTTTATCAAATTCTTTCTTGCGGCTAAACAACAATCTGCAATGCAAGAATAATTAATTGTAAACTTAGTTCAGTTTTAGATAAACATTTCTTGAAATTTTATTGATATTATTGGACCATTGTACAAATATTCTAATTAAAGTTCCAGCAATGAGGGACTGTCAGTTTCAAAGAGTTAGAGCCGTAGATCGCAGTAACGTTCTTCGTCAATAGCCAGTTTCTAGGTCGTGTCGATTAATTCACTTAGCCTACTTTTTTGTGACATATTTTATACTAGACATTATTATGTGCTCCGACATACATCTTTGATATCCTTTAGGGATGATTCATCGCTGTAATTAACAACAATGGACTTCACGTAGCATGAGCTTTTCCTGTCTGAGATGTTAACTGAACGAACGGTTCAATTTAGACATCTTGTAGTTCGACCTTGTCGTCGCAATTTGTTTATGGTCCACCGTCTTCTATGTGCAACTGCCCTCGTCACACATCTTGCTCAATGCTATTTGTGTTTAGTCTCTCTGAGATAATGACCACCAACAAAATTAATCCATTGTCCTTTATTAAATAAATCGCCAGTACACCTTTTTTTACTTAACGATTTATTGTAAGGTTATTTTTTACTTTTTGTCATAATTATTGAAATTTAGTCTCTTTCCACAAAGTGTATTGAAGGTTACTAAATATACAAAACACCTTTACGAAATAACCCGAAATTCACAGATAACTTACCTTTGGTACTAAAAGATATAGTGGGCGTGAAATGTAAATCCGATTTTCCCTCACGTGCAGACACGGTCTGCCTTTGTCGTGAATAGTCCTAATATATTGTTTCGGATTAACATATGTCAATGTCGGAGGAAGGCAAATAACAAGGGCAGGACACGAGCGTTTTAAATTGAAGCGGGGCCAACTGAACTGAATTGGAAAAATTTGAGCTTTCATTGTAAAGGCTTCTTCGCGGTATAAACTTGCAGGATATGCTTGATGAAGAGAATGTCCGATGCTATGGACGGAGGGAGTAGGTTCGTGAAATCACCACACAAAGAGCGACCGCACTCACCGTGAGCGGATGCAGTGTGGTGATGAAACTGACACAGATTCTAACGCGTATTTGGTAATCGAACTACAGTTCGTGAAAGTCTCACAGGACGGCCATATCTCACGCATTGTAAATGTCCCACTTTAGGAGATAAACTCGACATTTTGACGGCACCGAAACCCAAAAGCTAAATGATACTTAACTCTTCTTTCGTTGCGTTGTTATTGTTCGCGGTCAGCAGCTCTCAGTACGCACGTACCGGAGTAAATGTGTTAGTGTGTATTGTGTTCGCGTCCCAGATTTGGGAAGCTAAACTGCAATCGTTGATTGGTGTATTACGACGTTGCTACATTTTCGCCTTGCATTCAATTCCATGAGAAGTAGGTACCAATTGCCTTTCGGCTAGTGGGTCAATTGGTGAAACACCAATAATCTGCATTGATAAACTAATTTAATTCGTACGTTGTCGATCTTGTTTTGAGGAAAATTTGATAGTAGCAAATATATAAACTTGATTTTTAAATACTAAAGCTTCCATAGTGTGCTTCATTTTATTATTTTATTTATAGCGCTTTTAATTCAATCTTCGCGACATTCCCAGTATTTGAAAAACTTCACGTCAAAAAAATATGCATCATTAAAAAAACACGTACTGTTTGGTGTTATATGAAAGGTAACGAAAAGAAGTATACAAAAACCAAATTTTATATTTTATTATTCGCACCACACTGTAAAAAAAATTACCACACAATAAACATTCTCATTTAAATTAGAGACAAGTACTATACAAAAGAATTCATAAACTAATCTAAAACCTTAAAACAAAGTAATCTAAAACCTACTGTTACTGTCGTGGATCTTATCAATTTAAGAAGGTCTTCTTGAAGGATGTTGTCCCATTCCTCAATAACGCACTCTTGGAGATCCTGGAGTCGTGGGAGCGGATGATCACGAGATCGAACTTTATGCTTCAAGTGGTCCCAGAGGTGCTCTATTGGATTTAGGTATGGACTTCTCTCTGGCCACTGCATGACCAAACTCTTGATGATATAAGATAATCATGCACAATTACTACAGTGTGTGAGCGAACGTTGTCGTGAATCGAAAAAAATGACACATCCCCTATTGAAGCAATGCAATAACTTGGGTAGATTCATTAGCGGTGGTGTCCATCTTCAACGTGGTTTTTCTTATGAAAGATCTTTTTCTTTTAATGAAATAAAATTAATATTTATTTATTCGGCTTTCCGTTGACCAATAAATGTTTACACTTGAAAGTAATTTACACGGGGTGCGATTTTTTGACGCTGAGTGCAGAAGTTTTATGTGAATTCTTAAAGAAAGAATTTCATTTAGTCAAAATGTCCTTTACGAATTGAATGAGGTTTCATTATAGTTAATAAATTAATAGTACAAGTCGAGAGAACATTACATATATTATTTTCTATTTCGTTACCGTAATCCCGATTTAATGTGAACATATCAACAAAAACCAATACCTACTAAATTTATTTTTATTTGAATTTCTTTGAAATTCAATATTTTAATATTTACTGAAGACACTGAGATAAAACCTGCCCGTAATGCACATTAAATTACACGTGTAAATGAATTTATTTTACGACAACTTAGCGGTTTAGTAAGGTCATTATCTCAAAATGTACTGAACAATAAGATACAATATGTATAAAAACTCCTCAATAACGGAAAACCTAAACAACTAAATACCATAAATTCGAATGTCTTTAATTCACTATTGGTTGTTTTGATTAGAAAAAATAAAAGTAAAACATAACCGTTATAGTCTGTTAGATCTGACAAGCACGACTTTATATAAAGTATATCTGATATAATTTTTTGTTGCTCTAACAGCATATTGTAACTGGGGCATGAGTATTCTCTGTACATTGCTTTTGCATTGTTGCCGATTTGATAGATTTGATAATAGTAACAAGTAGCCGCTGAGTGTAGATGTAAACAGTTAGGAGTGAAGTTTATTAAGAACAACAGGTTGTCAAAGAATGCGGCATACCACAAATTTATAGTAAGGCCAATAAGAATGTTTCTCGGCACAATCGTAATATTTTTCACAAGTGAAAACTAGTGTTCAAAGTCGTGAATGTTTTTTAACAAAGAATTTTGTTCATATTTTTATAAGACGGTGATGCGTCTTATTTTTGAGAATTTTCGCTAATATAAGTGAGCCATCAATGAAGAAAATCACCAAAATGAAGATTTGAATTTTAGCGGTACGTTAGAGATCAAAAATCCGTCACAGAATTACAGCAGAGAGGATAATCCATAGGAATGTTTTCCTTTTTTGCGTCGTACGACCTATATGATGATGATGTATATGGAGTGGCCGATAGGTTTCGCACGCGTCGCAGCCATAGGCTTCAATACAGAGGGTAGCCTTGACTATGATGATATTTGCCCACAATAACTGGTGTCGTTTGTTGTACCAGGCTCGGGTCGGGCAGTGAGTGTGGCGGCGGAGGGTCGGGCGGCGGCGCGCCCGCTCCTCAGTCGGCGCGCGTCTCATCGAACGGCGCCGGCGGGATGGCGGTGAGCCGTGTGCCCAGCCCGCTGCACGACGGGAACACACCCGTCGCGGAGAACTGGTGCTTTACACAGGTATTACACGATGTTTCTTTTTTTTGTTTTGTCCCAGGTGGGGAACGTTCATACCCAGACAATACTTCTGTACCGGTCACCCGCCCCGCATTGCTAGGACCGCAGTACCCACAATGCACAACGGGAGTGCGGGCGGTGTTGTGGCACCTGATTTCCAACTGGCCGTGCAAGGAGGAGCGTTTACACCCGCTCCTCATGGCTATCCTACCTGGCCTGGGTGGACCTGGCCTCTGACCATATGGGCCTCTCAAGCTACATCTGATGTGATCATCCCCTGAGAAAGAGATACGATGTTTCTCTTCTGTCACCCATATATATACTGACACTTGTATATGTTACAATTGAGCGTTATAAAAACGTGATATATAGGTATCATATGGCAATGCACATGCTAAGCTGAAGTAGAAAATAATGTAAAAAATTAGGTAAGCACAACTAATTTTATACTGGAATCTTTTTGTGACATAATCCATTTTATAGGAGACTGCAACAACAACATTATTCTTTAGTGTTCTGAAAGTTCCAAACCAATCTGAGCAATAATGCCGCTAACTTCCAGCTTGATTTAAATTTATGTACCTTAGAATGTCTAGATTGATCGGACTAAAGCTCCACGTGGTAAGGCAGGGTAGGCAACAGCAACATGCACATGATACTATGTGATATCGTTACCTTTTTATTACAAAGTACTTTTGTCTCTACCCAGAATGAATCCACAACTTTTTCAGAGACTATTTTATAACGTTCATCCTCCTTTTTCTCTCATCATCCTCATCGGCATACTTCAGGAAAGCATACATTTTAAATGAAATCAGTATCTTGTGTATGTTTAAAAAACTCTCAATTTCTTTCTTGCGATGTATTTATTTAGTTTGGAAGTTCTGTCCTATTCGTAGCATTTTTCTCTCAAAATATGTTATGGGAAAGAGTAAGCAACTAATTAGCTTAAAGTTACCAATCATGCAACAAGTAGAAAATTCTCAGGAAAATCTGTTTTCTTAATTAAAGTTCACCCTGAATTTGATCTCGCTATTTACGCGCTATCATTGACTAGTCTCTTCTTATTAATGACCCTTAGTCTGTTTACGTATATCTTGTAGTGATAGCCACTATAATATTAGATATTTTGTTTCCGAGAGCGCAACAAAATATTGGACGATTTGCAATCGCTGTGATATGCTCCAATATTATTTAATATATTTTGAGTTTCGCTTTATTCTAAAGAGGAATTAAATTAAAAAAAAAACAATAATCTCTTCAGTAATATCTTTCACTAGACCTGGTTTTGGTCACGATCATTTCAATCCGGTTTTAATTGTACTCTTGCGTCCTAAACTAAGTAGGCACTCACGTAGCTCTCTAGTTCAACGATACATTATTCAATATTCATTTAAAACTGACATAAATATGGTTTCTTCATTGCAAAACACTGACGTCAAAAGACACGCTAGTGTTTGTTCGGAGACTGTTTTATTTTTGTAAGTATTACAGCACTATTTTCAAATTAGAATAATTGGTTTATTTTTAAAACTAAAAATAGTTATAGTGCATGTCCCCGCACTCCAGAGGTTAATCAATGTTGTTTTTTTTAATAAACTAAGCACTCTCTAAAACGGGCGTAATGGGTGCTCATCCAAGATTTTCATCAGATGTTTGGTTCTCGTGGATCGTAAAACTTTATACTCGGTTGGCGTCGTAAATAACCAATCTGTCAGTTGTACTTCGTACGACGAAACGATAACGAGCAGTTATCGGTGAACTTGAAACACGTATGCTTAGATTGTTCTAACCTGTAAACCAATAAGGAAGTGTAGTTGTGTACACATAGTACCATGCCATGTGAATAAAGGAGAATCGTGCGTCAAAGCATTGAAAATAAATATTGCAAACTTTTTTATTTATTTATTGGTATTAAGTAGGAGAGGCATTGTTAAATGAGATGAGATAAAGACTTAACAAAAAGTGGCACTGTATCAGCAATACTATAGTTAAAACATTGCAAATATAAATTATCTATATCAATCATCCAATAGCTACCTACTACAATTTAACAAAATTCTGGATAGCGACTCCAGAACGATATTTTTTCTATTTTTTGTATATTTTACAACTAGAGTAGACAGCGCTGCGAACTTGTCGGTCTGAAATTCCCTGGGGAATTCGATTAAGATTAAGAAAGTTAGGATATGATGGAACTGGCATATCCTTTATACGTATTTGGTAAAAGCTTCAAAGTAAATAAGTTTGGAAAATAAAAAAGAAGAAGATTCCAGAAAATTATCAACCGTGAACGTAATACAAATCCCACAAGAATAAACAAAACAATTTTCATTAATAAAAAGGGGCCTTATGTGTCAATCCAAGTATTTAACAAACTGTAGTTTGCAAATTGCGTAAAACATATAAACGTTCAAATAGGTACACAAAATGTTCAATTACTTATTTAAAATTTAGTAAAAATTGGAATATAATATTTAGTCGCAAAAATCCTGAAAAGCGTTGAATCTTTGAGAAAGATAGCTAAAGCCCTTCGTGTTCCGACTACGTAACGTTGGATATACCTTACCAAGCACCAACGTGACGGGCAATCGATCCGTCATCACGTTTCGTCATATTGGTAATCAATGTCGGTATGCAATTCTAGAGATGAATACTGAATTCATGCGCGTAGTGCGCGTGGTAATATATTTAATATATCCACATATAACGACAGCGAGTAAATATTGCACATTATGTTTTCATACATAATTTACATAAGCGGTTTAACGTTAAAACGACTGTTCTCGCTAAGTAGATTGTACTTGATGGTTCACAAAATCGAATTGCAACAGTAATAGGAACATTATGTTTTATATTAAATGCGTTGTTTGTAAAGTTAAAAAGTGTGAAGAGTATTGACTATTTCTTAAAGCCCATGTTACTACTCTCTGACCCTCTTCACTCTGAGACCGATCTTGAGTGAGATGCTGTTTTCGTACAAAACAGCACCTTAGAGTCTAAAACAAACCCGTATTTGGTGTGTGTCAAATTGTCAACATTTAAAACTTTTCTCCAGATTTGAGCACATCCGTTGTTTAGTGGTCAAGACAATTGGGTCGACCGTTGAACGACTTAGCCACCGGCCCGGCAGTATTATCTTTTTTAATGCTTTTTGCCGAAAAATCTATTTAGTTCGCGAACGTTAACGGTATATTATTTCGCTCGGTGCACGCCGACGCTTAGGCATGTATACTTATTAAGGTCCGACTCAAGTTTTTCAATTTTGACGCGTTCGTTGATAATGGTTCGTAGACCGTTAATAACGGGACATATACCTTAATGCTCGCTTAGGCATATGAGCTACAAGCTATAAAGACTATATTCCTTCCTATTTACTGCCGTGAATCTCGAATACTTATTATAGCGCTAGAGCAAGCACGTGGCTCCGCACTGCCGCAGCAACACGTGCCGCGATAACCACTCTTCATTACTTGGAAACTCGTCAACAATAAACTTCGCATGTTATCGTCTGAATTAATGCTACACTGGCCTGCAAAATTAAGTATCACACTTTTAAAATTCCAATAACTTTTATAGTACACAAGATATGGTTTCGAAATAAAAACGACTCGAAAAAGAGTTTGTACTACACTTTCAAAGAAAGCTGATATGCTGTTACGTTCTTTTTATTTTAAGGCTCTAATTTCTATAGTTTAGAAAATATTGAAGTTTTAGAAATGTGCTACTTAGTTTTGCAGGTTCATGTAGTTTCAAATGAAGTTCGCTCTATTTCAAGAAAACATTGCTAAACGAGCGGTAGGTTGTACATAGATCGTTGAGGGTTTACTCAGTGAGTTGAATAGTTCAATGGGTTTACTACGTACAGTATTCAAATTTAACGATAGCCAAATAGTCCATAGCGATGACATAAGTAAATTACGGTTGCGAAACTACAGTGATTGCATTACAAAAACTTTATTGTTACGCAATAAGAAGTATATACCTATCGATTTCTTTTTCATCTTACCAGAGACTAGTGATTTGTCAATCATCATGATCGCGGTTATAAAGCGATGACATCGAGCACTAGATAAATGAGGACAATGCTCCTGCGAGGAGCATAACTTTGATGCGCAAATAGATGTCTCCGTCCGTTTATGGAAGTTAACATTGAAATCTGCAAATGGACGTTATCTTAGCGTCCGCGAGCGGGGATGATGCGGGCGGCCTTGGAGCGGGTCGGCGACCGGGCGAAGACCCCAGCAGCACCGCAAGCCCGGAGCCCGCAAGCCAAGCAACGGTCGGGGGCAACGACCAGCGACCACCGCGCGCCGCGACCATCTCCTGACCTTCACGGTCCACCCTGACGCATCACAGGGCCCCACCACGTGTGCCTATACCACGACTATTATGCGCATAACCTCTTCTCTAGCCTGTATCTGCATGCCAGATTAGCTGCTCAATACACCCACCTCGTTAAATGATAGATAACATGACGTACGTTAATGACTTTTCGCACTCTAAAATACGCGATATTTGGATTATTAGAAAACTAATACGACGGTAACCATATCGCTCGCTAATCGCTACGATTAATCAATACTTTAGGCTCATACTCATATCATAAATCTGTATTTTCCTCTTTATTGTATAAAAACATATATCAGTGTATTTGGCTTACTATTACCTTTTTTCTCAAATTAACGCGAGTGAAACCGCAAACCTTTAGTTGTGACATAACTGTAATAAATTAGACATATGGTATTGCGGATTTTTTTGTGGACATTGATGTCCTTTATAAAACTTTAGTACATCACTTTGCTCTACTACCAATGACTTCCGCAGCGTAAGCGATATAAGGTTATTTTTGTTATTTTTTTTCACACCCTGGGTTACCTTAACGAAGTTTTCATACGGAACCTTAACCTTTTTGAAAATACTCTATAGCCTATGTTCATCAGAGAAAACCTAAGATGCTAAACGTGAAAGATTTTTTCAAATCGGTACAAACAAAGATGTCTTTCCTCTTTATAATATTATTATAGACAACCACAATACACGATACACAACTATTCAATTTATGTTTATAATTTTTATTATTTTTAAAGCATGTAACTGCTTGATGTTTAAATCTAAAGAAAATATAACTAGAAAAAATTCCACGCCATTCCATTCAATTTATGGTTAGGGTTACCAACTTTTTTTCTATCAAATATAGTATTTTCGAAGCTGATTTCTTCTAAAAATATAGTATATGACAAAAATTGGTGTTTAAAATGTTTACTTTATTTTTGAAGTCTGCTTTAAGCAAAGTTTACTATATTTTGCCTACTATATTTTTTTTAGAAATATAGTATTTTAGTCGCCTATTTAAGTATGATACTATATTATATAGAAGGGTTGGCAACCCTACTTATGATCCGCCCTCGCTTCGCTACGGTGTCTACACCGTCTACAATTGTCTACAATTGTTTCTGTTCTAGTGCTTGTCATAAGTGATAGTGAAAGCCACATAAAAATCCGTTCAATAGTTCTTGAGATCAACGCGAACAGACTTTTTTTATTAAGTATTTATGATAAGAAAATTATTTCGTTAGGTTAAAACGTCGATGGTTACAAAGCAATAAAGTAGGTAGTGAGTCGTAAACGCAAGTATAAATAAATGTTTATTTGTTTACCTGATATCTGTCAGCTAGACAATCATCAATCAAAGCACAAAGGTATTTTATGGAACTAGAGTATAACAGACAAGATTTTTGGAAGATTTATATGTGATGTCCGGTATATGTAATACCGGACGCCTCCTAGTTTTGTAACTAGGAAGCATGAATGAATGAATATTCTTTATTGCACTATTTAACAAAATATATACAACATAAAACTCAAGGAACACAAACACAAAAGGCGGCCTTATTGCTAAGGTAGCAATCTCTACCAGGCAACCTTTGGCTAAATGAAATCATACCATGAAAAAAGAAGAAACTGCGGGCTAGTGCATTTTAAAAATAAAATAAAATAGACGTAAATATAAGAATATAAAAATAGTAAATATATAAGGAAGCTATAAAATATAATACAAAGTAACTAACAGATACAAAGAAAAAGATCAGGCAGAGTCCAGCTTGAGGAAATATTCCTTAATTTTAATGGTAAAGGAGTCCCTCGTCTGTGCACGTTTGATATCCAGAGGTAAAGAGTTCCACAGTTTTACAGCTCTTACATAGAATGACTTGGCTACGAAATCAGTGGAGTGGGGTGGGATAGCTAAGGATAGGTTATGAGAAGACCGAAGATCGCGGACAGGATTAAAAGAATTAAAAGTGAAACGCTCCTTAGGATTTGCAATATAATTTTGTAACAACATAATTTTTAATAAAAGACTTCTTTATGTACTAGCTGAACGAACTTCGTGCCGCCATAAAATTAGGGGTTGGTGTTGAAGGGTGAAAATTTAGCATTGCTATGTAATTTTAATGGCAAATCATAAAAAAAATAAAAATGTTCTTATAATAAAAAACTGGCAGTAAAAACACATTTTCAATGTTTAATTTAACAGAGTAACCAAATCTATGATAAATTACTTAATTGTCTTTAAAGTTTGGACTGTGACCCAAAATATTGCAATCTATTACAACAACAACAAGGTTTAATTTCTGTTATTAGTTATTTTATAACCTAGGCTGTCTAAACGGGTTATTCCTCTTGGCTTAAAACTAACCCATATATTAATTACTTCCACTTCAAACCCAAAATGATTCCAGAAATTAATTTACACGTAGAAATATTTACCTATTAAAACTGTTTTAATCGTTCAAACATAAGTCATATTGTAAGAATTTTTTGCTTGTTTAACAATTCATTAACGTTGAACTTTGTTTCGTTTCAGGTCAAAGTGGTGAAATTCAGTTACATGTGGACAATAAATAATTTTAGTTTCTGTAGAGAAGAAATGGGTGAAGTGTTAAAATCATCGACTTTCTCAGCCGGTGCTAGTGATAAATTAAAGTGGTGTTTGCGTGTTAATCCAAAAGGACTCGATGAAGAGAGCAAAGACTATTTATCGTTATATTTATTATTAGTGTCGTGTAATAAATCAGAAGTGCGGGCAAAGTTCAAATTCTCAATATTAAACGCGAAAAGAGAGGAAACGAAAGCGATGGAGTCACAACGAGCATACAGATTCGTTCAAGGCAAAGATTGGGGATTCAAGAAATTTATCAGAAGGTAAGATGAGTATTTATTTTATTCTTTTTAAACACACAGTTTAAAAGTGCAGTAGGGCTTTATTGTAATTTACATGCTGCAAGTTCAGAAAGTCTTCTTCCAAGCTCCCTATTTTTTTCTTGAAGATCATGAAAAACTCCTCTTCTGTAAAATATAGACTTCACTACTAACTTGTATATTTAAAACAAAGTTAAAATTGAAACAAGGTTTTTTTTGAAATTTTGGTCCAATAAAAATCAAGTTAAATGAGTTTCATAAATATTATTTTTCGGAATTAATTAGTAATATCAAGAATAATTCTAAAGCAATTATTTATCTCACTCACTGAAACAATATAGTCTAGGCTTTTATATTGTTATTCTTTTTATCCGCGGCTAGAAGTTATTAAATAGATATTTAAACTTTATTAACTGTACTGAACTATTGCTTACTAGTACAATTAATCTATGGATATTCCATTCTTGTTTATGTTTGGAATCTACGCAAACAAGGTGGTTTCATACAACGCAAAAACTACGAAGTTAGGATTGTTTATTGACCGCAAGGACAAAGCGGTGATATTGACAATAACATGAAAACATTACGTAAACTTCGAAGGATCGGCTTGTTTAAACCACGATTGTAGTAAAAAAGGGCAGAACCCCAGTTATTTTCCAATACGGGGAGTATGTACCCTTCGTCTGATAATAACATGTGGGTTGACTCTTGGGGTAGCAGTATTAAAACTACTTTATGTGGGTCTCACGCTCTGACATTTATATAAAGTTGTAAAATTGAGTTATATATACTACAATAATATGTAACGTAACTCTAAACTTTTATCTGAGAATACCTTAAGCACATAAATAAACTATTGATGAACAACAAAGCCACGTTTTATTGGTTCGTTTTTCTTTAGTCAGTCTTGATACAACCATGAATCTAACTTTGTGAATACAAATAACTAACTACAACGTTCGGTTATAGTTATTTATTTCCGTCGCCGTCTCAGTTTACCTAAACGCTTGCCTTTGAGCTAAATCCGCGCCTATATTAACAAACGACCGAACCTTGAGACCGATGCTACATAACCGAGAAGGTTACGATAACACCTACAATGTATCTTTCCGATAAATCAACATCGACAGATGTTTGAAATTACTGCACCTATACTTGGACATCAAAAGCTTGGAAATGGCGACATGAAACAACAAAGCAAACTATCTCGCCAGTGATGGAAAGGAACTTTTTCCATGTTCTAGTAACGATTTGACTTCGACCCTTCTCGGGATAGAAATACCACGCAATAGCGTATTATCTGTTTGCTGCCTTGAAATTATAAATAGACCCTGTTAAAGGAGGAAGCTCTGATGAATGTCAGATGTTTACCGATCGTTTCCTATGTTATAAAATGTAATAATTTAACACGCTTTATAATCACAAAGGTAAAGGTCAATCTTTTGTATATACAAAATATTAAAATTTGTAGATATTTGCGGTTTAAATGACGTGTAATAATATATTTTATTTTTTGATATCATTGTCTTGGAAGATTGAAAAATAGATGTGCTCAAGTATTGTGTAGTTGCTTAAATATATTCCGAAATTATAAGCTTTCAAACTAGTGTAGTAGAATTTCATACCGATGTAGTAATAATTTAGACAAATTAATGATTAGAACTTAAGATCGAAATATTAAGCACTCTCTATCAAATAATTCAAAAGCATTAACCGATTCTGCTTATTAGATCTTGACCAACGTTTCTCTAAGTAGTTTTATTCTCAAAAGCTCCCTAACTTGCCTGTCTGTCTATATAAAGATAACTTAATTCCCAGAGCATTCGGACTTGTTTTTCTTTCTTTAAATGTGAAATTAAAAATGTTTCTGTAATTTGGTTTCATGTTGTTCAATACTTCATTAAATCATAAAATATAACGATTACTTATAGTATGAAATGTGTTCTTTCTATGACGATTACGATAAATTGCTTCATTACATTTGATGTTAATTTATTAGGCATTTAGTAAATGTTATTTAATTGGTATTTGGTAAATTACTGTTATGATGATAGGTCTACATAGATCAGAATGTTACATTAAATAAGATTGTTTTTGTCAATATTTTTCTGTAACCGATAATTCTTTTTTTTTTCTTCAAAATACTGATTAAGCTTCATCGTCGCATTCATGGTTAAACGATTTCGCAACAGTTCTATTGTATCATTATTTCAACCAGTTCTAAATAAATTCCTATTAAAGCGATTAGAAAGAAAGCTTACTGAAAATATGAATTTCTCTCTTTTCCAGAGACTTCTTATTAGACGAGGCAAACGGTTTACTACCAGAGGACAAACTGACAATATTTTGCGAAGTGTCAGTGGTCGCAGATAGCATCAACATCAGCGGGCAGAGCAATGTGATGCAGTTCAAAGTGCCAGAATGCAGACTCTCCGACGATTTAGGCGCGCTCTTCGACAATGAGAGGTTCTCAGACGTCACGTTAGCAGTCGGAGGGAGGGAGTTCCAAGCGCATAAAGCTATATTAGCAGGTATTTAGTTTCCAATAAAGTCATTCAGATTCGTGGCGTTGACATCAATATTAATTTTAAATAGTCTCTCTGAAGGATACAAATTTAATTAACCACGTCCCATATATTTGATGACTTTTTATTAGTAACGTGATGATAACCTCAATCGAGTAGGTACAATAACAATTATTATAATCAGTCGAATGAGCTTTTTTAAAAATAACTTATTAAATTTGTTGGTGTTATTTACATGAATTATAATTTATACGTAAATTCTTTTTTTTCCTGGTATATAAACTGAAGGCCACTGCTATTACGACTTTTGCTGTTAAGGTTTTTCTCTTGTCAAAACACTTTAATTCTCATGTAGGCTACATAATTTACAGAAATCTCAAGTAATAGTTACATTAACAATAAAAGTATTATCTATACTAGGTTTTAAGTTGGAAATCACCGACGTAGATGCAATATTTTTTATTAAACCCCAAATTTACTTTCTTTTATAAGCTTTACTTGCAGCAAAATATACTATATCAACTTGCTACTAACTAACACATACCTGTAAAAACGAAAACTACTTTAGGCCATGGCTTAGCAACAATGCCAGTACTATTTCTGAAAAACGACCTACATTCCTATGCTAATTCATCTCAAGATCATCTTTAGCATTACTAAATCATGTGGTGTTGACATGTAGCTATTTGATTTATACATTATGTTTGCTTTGCACCCTTGATGTTCTGCTAAATAATTTCTATTTGGTATCGTCGAATTCAACTTGGGAAGTTACAACAATTAGGTATTTTTTTCGTTCTGTGTCGTGCATGAGAATTGAATATGAGAACTTCATGGCCATATGGAAAATGGCACAGAAAATGGGCAGTTATTTTTCATTTTTTTTGTCAACAAGATGTTTTCAATAAAGAATATTTTCTATTTTTAAGTTTCTCAAGGTCTTAAAAGTAATCGTTTGTAAAATTCGTCAGAATCTCTGAAGGCTACTTGACTAGAAAACAATATTTATCTAGAAAATTTTAAGGTTATTCCTCGTTAGAAAGAAAAAAAATCTGCTATTAATAGTATTACGAGTAGCGATTTTTAGGGATTACAATGAAAATAAATTAAAATTTAACCACATCAAAATATATATTGCTCCTATCCCAAGGCAAGTAGCTGAAACACTAGTGTTATACAATGGATATCCGAAACAATGACTGTACCATAATCACCCAGACAGACCCGACCACAGATAAGTTCTGTTAGTATGACGTGTACGAGTCATCATTAGGGCTGCCATCTCTAAAATGTTTCAACCAGGACAAGACGTGTGATAGCCCCGGATTTTGGAGCCCAGAACCCGGACAGGCCAATAAAAAAACAGTTAAAAATGTCACAAATCAACTTTTTTTTTGTTGATGTAGGCAAAAGAGCTAGCAGTCTACCTCATAATAAGTGGTCACTGCTGTCCATGGACACTTGTACCACCAAGGGCCACTCATGCGTTGCCGGCTCTGAACGAAAAGGTTCATCCGCCTTTTTAAGATAACCATATCTTAACTATAAGAAAAAAAACCTGAGGAAAGTTCGTTCCAGATCTTGCTGGTACGCAAAAAAAAACACATGATGCCAGGCGTCCAGATTTTGGGCGTTAAACTTCTCTGCGGTGTGTGGTGCTGTAGAGAAACTTGGCCACTGGCATCCGGTTAAATAATTCCTCGAAACACTCCATTGTATAGACGGTACAACACGTATAAGGAGTTGCGTTCTTGTGCGTGTTGTACCGTCTGTGCATAAGGGGTTGCAACGCGTCAGTGAGCTCAGGATCATCGATAAGTCAAACTGCCCGCTTTTGTATCCGGTCAAGAGGATGGAGCTGGTATTGGGGTGCTCCAGCCCAGAGGACCAGTGCTTTGTAAAGTAACACCCGATATTTAGGCTTGAGATACTTACTAGATCTATTAAGCACCCAAGCTTTTTCACACACATTTGTGTCTTTGCTAGGCCAATCAAATTTTGTTGGCTCCAATTTGAGACTTGATCCAGTAACATCTCAATCTCGGACACAAGTCCGTCTTTATACCCTTCTTCTTCCATCCGAGGGATGTTTGACCGACCAGTGTAATAAGTGTCAGTGCTGTCACCACATAGCAACGAATGCTGTTATTGCGTACAGCGTGAGCGACAGAGCTGATCTTTGAGAGAGAAAAGATTGTCGACCCAAAACAGGTTTTTTGTAAACCCGGACTACAAATAAAACCCCGCCCGGACGCTCCCAGGACGCCCCGTAAACTAGGACAAATCCGGGGAAACCCGGACGGATGGCAGCCCTAGTCATCATCATCATCACCCTATTGATGTCCCCACTGCTGGGGACAGGCCTTCCCAATGGATGGAATAGGGAGATTGGGCCATGACCCACCACGCAGGTCCAGTGCGGATTGGTGGGTGCTAACGACTGCAGATGCAGCCGGAACCAACGACTTAATGTGCCTTCCGAAGCACTGAGGAGCTCGAGATAGTAAATTTTTGGTCACCCATCCAATAACCGACCACTGCGAAAGTTGCTTAACTTCAACGATAGTAGCCGAACGCGCTAGCCACTTGCGCCATCGAGCTCTTCAACGACGTATACGAGTATTTGTACCGAATTCATGGCGTTTTATATAGAACACAAAAATATACTTATGGATGTATCATTCATTATAAATATTATGTATTTGTAATCGTTACTCTAGTATAGAGAGCTATTCAAACTTTATGGTAGTGTGAATTTAGTAGCGAGTGCAACTATGCGCAGGTTTCCTATTTTTAGTTAACTACGCCGCGACTGGGGTTGCAACGATATATCGGAATATCGATAATATCGAGACCAAAATATCGATATTTAAAATTCACTGATATCGATAATATCGATATCGGAAATTCCAAAATATCGACATTTCGTAGACTAAATTTGAACACAATAATATCAATTAATTTTCCTGCTATGACTATCTAAATTGAATAATATCGAAATAACTATTGCTTTGAAATCGCAAGAGCTTATAGATGTATTAAAAAAATCTTGAACCCCAAGAAATATACTAAACTGAACTCTTGAGACTGAAAATTTGACAACAGTGTATCCTTGCCATTCTCTATACAGTATGAAGAACTTAAAACTAAATTTAACATCAGTCTCCCCTTGACTGATGTTAAATTTAGTTTTAAGTTTATATAATCATGCCAGAATCGACACCAACTTATATAGGTATAATTGTATACCTAATGGTAACTCATGCACTTAAATAAAATCCTTGCCTCTTTTTCTAGATAATTGTCAACTACTGATTAATTGAAATTTAATATCATTGTAATTTAACACAAAATAAACTTAAGAATCTTATACAAATCGTAAATTTTTTAAGCTCGCCAAGTCAAGAAAGTAAAACTATACCTATCTTAGGTATAGTAATTTTGGAAGCTTTGGGCTTACCGTATTCTGTAGCCATGGGCACGCCCCTGAAGTGTGGGAGACTAAGCAATTTGCGTATTTGATGTGCGCTAAAAAACCGACATAGCTTGGAAAAGCACGAATGTAATGAAAACTTAGCGAAGGCATTTGCAAATGTCGTCCCACATATGCGGGTTGGCGTATTTGTGTTAATGAATGTGAGTGATCTGATCAGGATAATAATTTAATTTTTTGGTTTCCCGTCGTGGCTGAAACACAAACCGTGCGAGCCAATAAAAAAAATCCTGCTTGGCGCGATTTCATCCAGCTTGTTTAACGAAAAAGCTGGCTCAATGCATTTTGCGAGAAACTCGCCAACAAACATATGAATGTGTCACACTTACCCCGTATTCTAATGTCAATAAAAAATAAAAAGGAAAAAATATCGATAATATCGAGTTAAAATGGTCGATATATCGGATATCGATATTTTCCTGACTTCGATATAAATATCGATATTTCAAAAGACTTTGCATCCCTAGCCGCGACTTGCGCTAACTTAACAGCGGCCGTGAGTTTGAATTGCACTTCATCCCATAACACAAATCATGCAGCATTACATTGGCTCTAGCGCTGATTAGTGTGTTAGAAATATTTATTTATTTATTTGCTTTCTTTCAGCGCGGAGTCCAGTTTTTGCTGCGATGTTTGAACACGAAATGGAGGAAAGGAAAAGAAATCGCGTGGACATCACAGACGTTGACCACGAGGTTCTAAGAGAGATGCTCCGGTTCATTTACACGGGGCGCGCGCCAAATCTAGACAAGATGGCCGACGATCTATTAGCAGCCGCAGACAAGGTTATTTCATACGTCCTTTTTTAATACTTTTGTTAAGGTAATTTAAATATTTTCACGTTATCCTATGTATAGTAAGACGGGCAGTCTGTAAGGTACTACCTATTAAAGGTAATAGGATATTTAAACCTTACTGTAGACAGCAATAGCAAGGTAGTCGCGCGCGTCATTTTCTTGCGACGATGCAACGTGGGTAACAGAATAATCAATTAACGGCCAGTTTCAATATTCAACCTCCAGTAAAAGGTAAGAATAATTTGGTTCAATTTCTTAGCAACGGTAGGTAGTTATTATAGTCCTAATGATAAAAATATCTTAGCAACAAAGCTTCGCCTACTCGAGCTTTGTTGCTAAGTAGGCCTGCTTCTTACTGGAGTTTAAAAACTGGCCGTAAGATGACTACAACTACAACTTATGGATGTATCATTCATTATAACATATTATGTATTTGTAATCGTTACTCTAGTATAGAGAGCTATTCAAACTTTATGGTAGTGTGAATTTAGTAGCGAGTGCAACTATGCGCAGGTTTCCTATTTTTAGTTAACTACGTCGCGACTGGGGTTGCAACGATATATCGGAATATCGATATTTAAAATTCACTGATATCGATAATATCGATATCGGAAATTCCAAAATATCGACATTTCGTAGACTAAATTTGAACACAATAATATCAATTAATTTTTCTGCTATGACTATCTAAATTGAATAATATCGAAATAACTATTGCTTTGAAATCGCAAGAGCTTATAGATGTATTAAAAAAATCTTGAACCCCAAGAAATATACTAAACTGAACTCTTGAGACTGAAAATTTGACAGCAGTGTATCCTTGTCATTCTCTATACAGTATGAAGAACTTAAAACTAAATTTAACATCAGTCTCCCCTTGACTGATGTTAACTACAGTTACAGTTTCAATATTCAACCTCCAGTAAAAGGTAAGAATAATTTGGTTCAATTTCTTAGCAACGGTAAGTAGTTATTATAGTCCTAATGATAAAAATATCTTAGCAACAAAGCTCCGCCTACTCGAGCTTTGTTGCTAAGTAGGCCTGCTTCTTACTGGAGTTTAATTATTGAAACTGGCCGTAAGATGACTACAAATTCTTCCAGGGAGTGGCGCGATTCTATAGTTTAGTTACGAGTATAAAACCCGCTGACTAATATCTCTCCTTGTTTGGTTCCTAAATCGTATTGAATAGTTATAGTATCTGATTTTAATACATTGTTTAAATTTATTTCTGCTACTGTGATTCATTTAATTAAATTTGTTCCATTGTTAGATTACATACGATTCATTATTATGACCACAACCCATGCGCTCAATAGGCATAGCCATAATTTGCAACTTCGTTTAAACGTGACTGCAATAAATAATAACCAATAAAATTAGAATAATTTAGAATTCTAATTCCCGAAACGCAGTAAAATTACTGTTCGTTTTAAATCGATGGTCTGTTTCGGCTTGAACGGTTATTAATAATCAATAATTTTTGGCTTTATTTCATCAAAAAGTTACAAGTGGTAGTAAGGGCTAAAGGTAGGTAAGGTAAGGTAAGGTACTTTTATAGGAACTAGGAACATAAACGTGGTGTTTTTCCTGGTTATATTTATATAATACAGTTAAGGCGTAAAATAATAAAGAAATATTAATAAATAAACCACGGAAAACAACATTTATTCGATTCTAAATTATGGGAAGCTTATTCTATGAAAACCAAAGAACGTGTTTAAAATGAAAGTAATTTTGTTTTTATCTCACGAAGAAATATTTTTATGGGTATTTGAATACAGGAACTTTAGAAAAGAAGGCATGAGCGCTGCCGTTGTAGTTCGAACTCATTTCGTAGAGTAAAAATCACAAATATTTATTGCGTTATTGCAAATCACAAATTTCATAAAAATTAAGACTATAGCTTTACTATCCCTTAATTCAGAAACTCTTATCAAATTCAAAGATTTTGAGCACATAGCGAATGCAATGTGTGAATTGATATAATTAAAATTTCTATGGTTTTTGTAATCAAAGCAATGTGCAGTTCAACAAGAATACTTGAACTCTGTCTTATGTAGTTTTAGCTAAGTCGAATTATATTAGCAAAATTGTAGGGCCTCCCCCATAGGACCGTTATTATCTGTCGATAACATCGGATACGTTATTGCGATTTCTGTTTTTAGTACATCATGTATGTGAACGCTTCCGAAGTTATACTCTGCTGCGATAATAACGACGAAAATAAATAATAAATAAATAATAATAATAGCACATAGCCGGGCGGGAGGATTAACTCTTCAAACTGTATACTGACGTGACTTTTTCCCAATATGTATTTGATTGTGAATTTCTGTCATTGGTTCTTTTCAATATCTCGGGACATAAGAATCGCCACAAATAACGCATTTGAAATTCATAAACCCATGCCTTGACACTTACCACAGAATGTAAATTGTTTATATTGAACTAAATTTACATACTTAAGGAAAATGTAGGACAAGGCATTGTTGTTACACTTTGCTCAATGGTCTCTCACAATTTACAATTTATAATACACTTTATTGCTTACTTGATAATTTATAAGCTTTATTCAAATAACCATAATATTGCGCATATTTCAATGCTTAGCATTGTATGTGACATCGGATTTCAACACATTGTTGTCCTGTATTGAAAAAATACACCAATAAAGAACTTTCAAGTCGTTATTATACAATGTATTCGTTGCATTTTTAAATTGTTTTTATCTGTATTAAGTATTCATGTTACGATAGAACATTATCAAAATTATTATTTAAATGTTATTTTACACATAGGGCAATTTGATAAAGAGGGCCGGTTTCACAATGTCCTGAAATAACGATAAATTGTATTGAAAAAGATAAACGGACAGTTCATATATATTCCTTTCAACGACTACCGTCAAAACCATTTGTGTTTGACGGTAGCTGGGTTTATTTAAACGCACTACGATTTATTCATAATTTATTTTTGTGTTTAAAGGGAATTGAATATTGACAATTCCGCAATCGTATCGTCATCGTCGATTTTTATAGAAAAAGCTAGTTATTGTTTATACATGCGATAGGACTGCTACTTAGTTTTCGTAGAGACTTTGATGATGCAATACGATGACGGAGCTGTCAAAATTCGTGACTGGGTCTCTGAATATAAAGTTTTTTGTATTTAAATAGAACTGTCCAAGACTTACTCAGGACACTGCGAAGCCGGCCCCTAAGCGTAGTAACAATGTTGTTTTCTCCTACCCGCAGTACGCACTCGATCGGTTAAAAGTGATGTGCGAAGAGGCGCTATGCCTCAGTCTGTCTGTGGAGACGGCCGCGGACACACTCATTCTGGCAGACCTGCATTCCGCGGACCAGCTCAAGGCACAAACCATCGACTTCATTAACACGTGAGTGCCTTGCATTTATGAATTTAACAAGCGAAGCACAAGTAGGAGTCACTTAATGGTAAAACAATCTCACCGAATTTACGCAGTGTGATAAAGTTTTCCACTTTCAGAAAAAGCTAGATTACTGACTAAAATTGTTAAAATTGCTTTAAAACATAGGCTTTGACCATAATGTGATCTTCAAGGGTAACATAATCAATGTGATTAAACCCTCCATAATAAAATAAGAAAAAAAGTAGGAGTGCTATGTGGCTGATAATGATGATGAATAAAATATTTTTGTTATTGTTGAGCAGGAGTCACGCGACGGACGTAATGGACACGGCGGGGTGGAAAAACATGATATCGTCGCATCCGCACCTCATAGCGGAGGCTTTCCGAGCTCTAGCTACCCAGCAACAACAGATACCACCCATAGGACCACCCCGGAAACGCGTCAAACAGGCGTGAATACAACCCTCACACTACTATAACTATGTAGACTTAACGCAGCTATGAAGTTAGCGCGAATATAACTGCGATAGTAGCAATTGGGGCACCCTTCTATACTATGGTGTAGATATTAACGCAGTATGCTATACAGTATAATTACCGCCCATAGGACCGCCCAGGAAACGGGGCAAGCAGGCATGAATATACTGTAAGAATGTGGACTTAAAACGGTTATGAAGTTAGTGCAGGTATAACTGTAAACGGGGCATCCTTCTTTTACATTGAGTGACACTATCATCATCGGCATATTAATTAACTCCTACCGGGAAGCAAAACATACCTGCCTCGATTTGTGTGGTTCTGTATAGTTTTATCGACGTAAGAAAGACACAACTCTATGTTGATTGGTCGCCTTAACGACGACTGTGCAGTTAGCGAAAGTCATAAAACAGTAAACTGGCGGGGCTGTCCACTAATCTGTATCAGCGTATAGTTGCACTCGCTACTAACTTCATAACTACCATAAAGTTTAGGTCGCACTGTAAATATCTCGCAGTATAGCCTGGCCCTCTGCCACGTGACTACATTCATGTTAATTTTATGTAAATAAGAATGAACTATCAAAAATCACATCACATTAAGTTAATATAAACGTAGTTATGCTGTAATAGGGCAGAATTGCAGCTCCATAGAAAGCGGAATGATCTCGGCAGGCCTATTATCTAAATTGCAACTGATTTGCGAGACAAAAAATAGTCATTCAAAATTACTCAAAAAGTTTTAAAAAGTGAGCAAATACAATACTCCACTGTTATTGTTTTATAGGTCATATTTTATACAGTAAACCAAATAATTGTTTCAGTCGCGTTGCAGTCGCAAGTCAACAATTTCTTATTTATTAGGTTTTGTGACCATATTCGAAAGAGCTTCAAATCGAATTTATGGCCGAGATCTACATCATCTTTCTATATAGTTGCACTTCTGGTTGGTATTCTGTGACACCATCCTCGCCTCAGGCCCCACATACCAAAGATGTACCTATACAACTCCACATTAAACAAAACATAAATATACAACAAACTCGACAAATTCAAAGTTCATTCGCGTTCACTCTGAGAGCGACGTGATGGAATCACCATAATTTAGATAAAATATATACGATTTGATCCCCACAAACTACAGTACTCAAAATGTTATAATAGAACATCATTAGACCTTATAAATAGCCGTGAGGTCAAATAGTTTTGTTTCATTCTACTTTCTTGGACAGATTTATAGATTATAATCAACTTTATGTAAAATAAATAAGCCCTACAAGAAGCCAATTTAAATCATTTTAACCAAAAATTGCTATAAAGTGACATAAATCCTTAGTGTCTGTACATGACTAGTAAATTAAAGAAAACATCAACATCAAAATATTTTTATAACCGTCTATATGAAATTCGCGTGCAATAGTTTAATAGATTGACAACCGTCTTTTTACAATATAAGAGGTTGACCTCACGACTATTTTACAATTAGCAATGTTAACATATGAAGAAGAACCCTAATTCTATGCCGCTTGAAAGTCTTCCTGCAGTGTTGCCACTATTGTAAATTACCAATGATAAAGAGTACTGGACTGATTAACTCGTAAACGGCTAATTAAAACCAATTTGTATTAATGTGTACATAAGTGAAAAATCACGAAGTTTGCGAAGGTTAAGATTCGAAATTGGGAAATTGGTGAAACTACTTTCGTGTCGCTAGTTTTGCAGTGTGAGTTCTCTCGCATTGGAGTTTGGATTGAACGGTCGAGTACCCTATGTTATCGGCTGAGGCGTGAAATGCTGGCAGTACTATATCGCTTTTCGTATTTGTTTAACTAAATTTGTAAGCAGTCTCTCCTTTTCATTGAAATCAAATTCCTTCTTTAAAGGGCGGGCGTGAGGATATACTGCTGTCAAATTTGTTTCAATATTTGAATGCGAATAGCTAGTGCTAGCTTAGTGGAGACGGACTATAGAGGTGTGAGGGCGGCAAATGGTATCGTGCGTCGCTGACTGTTAGCCGGTGGAAGTGTACAGTAGTAGTCAGTCGTGAATCCCCAGATTCACTGCTTCGTTCACTATGATTGATCTCAAGACGATATTCGATCCTAATGTTTTCTCTCGCGGTCGTTTAGTGTGCCGCTTTTAAAGTTATGTATGTACGGTGTGACGTTGGACGCTTTTTGCGCGTTGCAGTTCCGGACAGTAGGCTTCGTTTTTAACTATATTATAATTATCTTATTTTATGTCGTTTCTGTGGATGTTTATTATTATTGTAATATTTTTTCTCTTGCAGTTGTGTTAATGTACATTTTACTAAGTATGATGATGAATAAAAAGTCGTATATGTCATATAAAAGTTAATCGTACGGTTGTAAAGCTCGTTGATTGACTAACTCACTATCGTAAATAATAAAAAAGTGATTCCCAAACGGGGAAGTGTAATTATTTAAATTTTATTGTATATTATTATTATTAAGAGTGCTGAGTTAGCATTCTAATAAAACTTGATGTTTCTCCATAGAAATCGGTCAATAAAACACGAGCGAAACTTGTTAGGAGTTTAAAAGTAGCACTTTTGAACATATTTTGAAGTAGTATGGTAATTGAATGCAATAAATCTGTGTAAAGTTTGCAACACAGTGTTGTACACACATTGCTGCCGGATTAGTTTTATGTATGTTAATTGTAAAATAGTTGACTGTAAACAATATCCGACATGTTGTGTACAACACCGTACTACGCTTAGAAGATGTAGGTGACTCGAGTGATTGTAATAAGTCTATTGAACTTGTTGGTATTGTATATAGATGAGCTACGATCCCACCATAAAATATTTCTAAGTACTAACGTAAGCGGTATCACAATTGACACCATTCGATTTTATTGTATTTGTAGAATGTAATTCCAATGGCATATTGTGATTTTTCTTATAAATTTCCATAGTTTTAACTCACATGCTTTTTGTTTTGTTATTCGTAAGTAGGTGTCACTTCAGTTATTTAAAATTAAAATGTATTGTTGTTGATTTCGCTTTATCAATTTGTACATTGCGTGTCACATAATGTCGATTTTCTATTCGCCCTTCGATTTTGCTCACTTTCTAAAGAACTTTATTTTAAATAAACTACTAAATTATTGTTTTCCTATTTATCTATTCTTTTTAATTTCAATTTTCTTGAATGAAAATGGGAGGAAGTTTTCTTGTATTACCGAAATATATGAATGTTTTATTGATACCCATTTGTAGGTATTTAATGAATACCAATATTAGTTATATACTGTGGCCAATAAATAATATTTAATACCATTTTATACCCACTTCCCATTTACATAGATGACAGCGGTTTTTGTGTAATTATAATAATGACACAACATTTGTCAAAAATAACTGTGATTTTCGAAATTGTCAGTAAGTTGAGCAAATAAATGAAATGATGTATTATAAAACACCTTTAGTTTCTTTTGTAACAAATTCTGCATAACCCAATTCAGATACCTAACATATAAATATATTTATGTGGTCCGCCAAAATTACCGCAACTTTCTTTCAACATTGAACTATCACCCATGTTGCCAGCTACATCAATTAAGAAATATAATAGAAAACTGGTCAAAATTTACGGTTACGGGACAACAATCACAAAAAATACGTATTTGAGAGTACTGCTAAGTGGACAATGGTGTCAATTCTGGTGTGATTCTCAGAACAATATTACAATGACAACAGTGTTCTGGTCATTCTGTATACAGAATGAAAAGGAGAGACTGATGTTAAATTTAGTTTTAAGTTTAGAGAATCATGACAGAGGCGATACCAATGTTACTCAATACTTTTTTCCAATTTCATACAAAATATTGCTTGACATGGGGTTGTCCACATTCTTTATTTACTACTGAACCAATTAATTGTTTCAAAGAATTGTTTTAAAAAAAATCCTTTGAACATGAATCTGCTTTAATTTGATATATTAAAGAGCTTTTAATAATAGGGAAGATGCAATATTTTTGTTTTCATTTTAAAGAATTCCATGTAGAGTAAACCACAGATTTATTAAAAAATTAAAACATTGTAATTTATCGGAATAAATGCGGTTTAAAATTGGCAGTTTAAATTTTCGCGCGAAAACGGACCTATGGTTCCGATGACGTCACTCCTGTCCGTCATCGTACTTGTTCGTCGCTGGCTTTCATACTTTTGCATATTTTTTCGATTTTGGAGTTATTTTTTTGTAAAAATTTAAAATGGACTATCCATCAACATCACGTGATCATAACAATACCACTGATATTCCGAAAAAAAGCCGTGTTGACTCATGTTTTGTGCCAATGTGTCCATCTCCTTCAACAAAGTTTCCAAATAAATTGGTTTTGACTTTTGATTGAATTAATTTAATTAACCCAAAACTGAGAAAAAAGTCGATTCAAGCTGCGAAGAAAAATGACAATTATTCTCCAAAGACCATTATTCGATGCTGTAAAGATCACTGACGTTAGTCGGCGAATATACTTGTAATATGCTTAATTAATCTGCTTGTACGTAAAAACGCGTTAGTAACCTACCTAATACTTACAAAACCTGTCTATAACATATTTTTAACTTTACAGTTGGAGAATGACGTCGAAAATTGGATTAAGTTTAAAGCGTCACAATCTTCACATTGGCAGGACTGAACCAATCTTTGCATTTCATTTAAAATAACTGCAACACGATAACCTTCTTTACGTACTTTATGCTCCGGAGTAACTCGACTATTTACTGTACATAATTCTCCATCTCTTTTAATTTGGTCATAGCCGATTGCGTTATCACCGTAAGATTCTCTTGTTGAGCTGAAATAACTGCTACGTGTAGAAGCCGCTGAATAAAATACAAAGTTTAACAACTATGATTTATACATACCGTAGTAATTTAGTCTCTTTCATTTCTACACTTGAAAACTCTGCACTTTGGACAAACAAAAGTTACAACCATGTCATCACTAACTCTTGGTAAATTCCTGGAGTCTGCTTTGATAAGCCCAACTTCCATTTTTATTAAACAACGCAATTAATATTCCCATAAAATAATATTCACTTTTACAACCATAATCTCAAATAAGTTGTCATAACAGGAGTGACGTCACTAAACGCTGATTGGTGTTTTAAAAGACGTTTTTTTCAAGTCATTTTTAAATCGTAATTATTGTTAAAAAACAACATTATTTATAAAATAAAAACGTTGCAGTGGCCTTTCTTTGATATTTTTTTAACATTTTAATCATAAAATTTTCATAAATATTATATTTGCATCTTCCCTATTGAAGATACTAGGATTGCCAATCTCAAGTTTAAAAAACCAGGACAATTCAGTTTAAAAACAGGACGCATTAATAGAGTTGCAATAGTTAAATAAACATCAAGTGAAAACAGCTGAAATGAAATTCAAGTTATTAAAATAATCACATGTAGCGTAAAAAATTGAGAAGAGGCGCGACAATTTTAAAATTTAAAAACCCAGGACGCTGCTTAAAAACTATTCAGGACGTCCCAGGACACTACAAAAACTAGGACATGTCCTGGGAAAACAGGACGGTGGGCAACCCTAGCCTATACCTACCTATTTATTATTTGGTACTAATCTATCCCGTAATTTAACAAACCTACTTGTGTAATTTATTAAAATAATATCAGACATCATATGGACGGAGCCAGAAGTTTAACAGCCTGAATGACGGATATAACTGTTTTCCATGTATCTTTGTCTAACCTGTAGAGTATACCTATGAGTGAAAGAACAGTTGCCGCAGTTGACGTAAGTTTGACAATGCTGAATATCGGTGTAAATTATGTCCTACAAGTGTCCGAGTAATATGCTCATAACATTGCGGTCACGTGTGCTATTTTCAGCTACTAAATTTCGACCGGAGCGGAGTGAACCACGATCGAGCTCTGTGACGTCACAAGTTTCGGCCGCCGCGCCGGTGAATATTGGCTACCATAAAATAAGTTATAAAATCGCAACGAATGAACCTATTTCGATGATTTAAAAGTATATTAATTAAAAAGCTTATTAGATCATTAAACTGTTGATTTTGAGTTGATTTGCTGTCCTAGTAATGTTTGTCCTAGTAAAGTTCCTCATCGTTTTTATTAGTTCTATTTCATTGGTATACCCTGTTTCTGAATTATACCAATTGTTAAAGTTAATGAATAATATCTAAATAATTTGTTTTTATTTAAAGTTAAGTTATTAGTTTAAAGTAATACTTACAGTGAAAGCTCCTTATTCGCGAGGTAGACTTTCCTGAAATATGCCGCGAATACAGAAACCGTGAATGGAGTAGGAAAATTTCCGGTACGCGGTAGCATAATTGGTCAATGCATTCGCCCGGATTGCGAAGGGTGCGGGTTCGAGTCCCGTCTGCTGCTTGGTCCGCGTGGATCTTTTTCTATTAAACCTTTTCTATATAAATAATGTTTGTTTTTTGAAGTAAAAAACCTCTTTAGCGGCGTTGTACACTTTTTTTGTATGGGCAAAAAATGTTAAACTCGCGTCAGGTTAAACACGTGGGCTGATCGCATCATGATAAAACACACGATAAAATTGGAAAGGTGGTTGACTTTCAATATAATGGACGAAACAGTAATATTTTATTTTATCGTTTTAACATGTACCAAAACCCATCAAGCATTCAATACGCAAGTTTGGTCGGCTCACGCGCCGCCTCTCTAACTTATTAGTCCGTAATTTCATTATGGAACTTAGGTTGATTTTCCTTTGCACAAACGAATCGATCGTTATCGCGCGAATCTGTGTCCAAGTTGTTTTGAAGGTTTTTACTATAACATGGTTTAGTTAGAGTAGAAATTAACTTCTTTAGCGGCGTTGAACACTTTTTTAGTATGGGTAAAAAATGTTAAACTCGCATCAGGGCACGTGGCGTAAAACGAAAACAATAAAATTGGAAAGGTTGTTGACTATCAATATATTGGACGAAACATAGTAATATTTTATTTTATCGTATTATAATATTATGTCTCTATCTAGGACGTCTACGTGGCAGCTTTATTGCGAAGAAAATGCATTTTTTTACAATAGATGTCGCTAGGTACGCTTAAATGTGATTCATGTAAGTTGATTTCTTTACAATAGATGTCGCTAAGTGCGGTTAAACGTGATTCAATGTAAGTTGATTTTTCTGAGAGATAAACTTTTTTAATGTTATATAAATTGTCATGTTTGTGTACGATAGCGCAATGAATAAATATTGTATTATACCAAATACATGATAGTACTTTTATACTGATAATTAAAGCAATTTGTGCAAAATTGTTCCCTAACCATTCCAAAATATCAAAAATGCACAAGGTTAATATTCAAGTTTTCACTTCTGCCGGCACTCCCGGAGTGCAACTCGTCGTTTTTTTTATCCCACATGTGGGGCTGGTCTTTATATACTTCGATCACTCGTGTACAAACTTCATGCTCATTATGATCTGCCGCCATCTTGATCGATATATGTGTGCTCCATGTGACAGCTACCAACCAACTGATTGAGAAATTGCCCCAATCGCGCTACACACGCGGCAACGTGCAGGGCGGCAGGGACAATGTAGAGACCAAGGGTGGTCTCGCGCTCCTGCCGTCCTGCCGCAGGCCCGATTTAGAAAATTGCCCCTGCTTGCCTACAAACATCACAATTCAGGAGGCAATTAAGGTTCATCCCCACTCTTACACCCTAGATTGTCCCTGCGGCAGGCATGTCAGTAAGCGCTTTTACCAAAGGACATGGCGGAACGTCTAACTAATACATAAGTGATATCATCAATGATTAGGTATCATTGATGATATATTAACTAATACTACTAATACACTAAAGAATTTACTTTAGGCATAGAATAATAAAATTGTTTTACAGAAAAGGAGAACCATTTTATGCTTTGGCGCTAGCATAATGACAACTTATAGTCCAGGCAACGAAAAGGTATAGAGGGAAATGCTTAGAACACAATTTTTGACTTCGTTACTTTGTTAGTACTAGTTAGGAGGTAAACAAGCTGGACGAATTTTGTGGGATTTGGATGATGTTTATAGGCGAACAGCATCTATGACGGGTATGTAATCGTGTAACTATTTGTTGGTAATCTGCCTGAAGTTACAAATTTACTCAATTAACGATTTTGAGACCAAAAAAGGCATTGGTGCCAATTCTGGCGTGATTCTCTAAACTTAAATCTAAATTTAACATCAGTCTCTCCTTTTCATGCTGTATAGAGAATAACAAGGATACACTGTTGTCAAATTTAAGTTTAGGTTTAGAGAATCATGTCAGAATTGATACCATTGTTTACATTGCACATTTTTAGGTTAGATTGACATTGTAAATAGGTAGTATTGTAGTACGACCATTTCTTTTGATACGTTATTATGGTTCAACTCGGTCAGGTTTTCTACTAATTTTGAATTAATTGCTTCATGTCAATAAGTTATTGTTTCTATTCCGTTACATATTTTTTTACTTTTTTTCAGGAAAATCAGAGAGTCGGATAGTCAACGAAGGTTTTAAGAATGATGGAAAGTTTGAAACTTCTGGGAAAACAGGCAAGGCCGACCAAAGAAAGAAATGGTCACATAAAGAACCATGGCTAGATGCTTTTAGTGAAGATCACTAATTTTACTAACTGCACATTTACAAATTATTTCTCTAAATAAACTTTTTATATACTATAAAATGATTTTAGTATTAATTTCTTAACAAGTGTGTTAAAAAACGTCGTATGATGATACTTGTGTGTATTGATGATTACCGGCTCTGGTCTCAATGGCACCTCAGCGGTAATCACCAACATTACTCACTTTTACACTATAAAGTACTATTTCATCTATAAGTAATAATTTTATTCTGATTCAATTAAATATGCTTGGCTAAACTTTTTTAAGCATAGTTACCTATTATACAGGGTGTCCCAAAAAGTAGTGTCAAGCGGTAGTCCCGGGATAGAACACCCCTTGGGGAATCCGAAACACCCCCATGTATGTTCCGCGATTTTTTATAGTTTGCGAGTTATGAATTTTTTACAAAAAATTTGAGAATAATGACCTAAACAACTTAAAAATTTAATAAAAAAATTTGGATAAGTCTTTTCCGAGATGTTTTTTTTTGCAACTCAATTTACATGAACTGTACTTAAATGACTAATACCTTTGTCTTTGTAACTATGATGGAAGTTTAAAAAAATATGGTGCAAAATGAAAAAATTATGGTCAGTGAATTATGGTCTTAAGATTTCAACTTTAAATTTAAAATCTTAATAGGTAGTTTCATAGCTCCTAAGTAAGTTTAAAAACTGCGCCAGACTTCTTTCATAATCATTTAAAAAAAAGTAGTACTTAAAGGGCTACTTTTGCTAAAATCGGACTTCAAAGACAGTGAGGTGGAAAAATCTTAAAATTAGCGATTTGGTATCGGAAGTTTTTTTTGGCATTTTATCATTCCTAAAGTTAATTAGATTGTTAACTAACAAAAATTTATTGCAAGAACGCTAAGATGTTAACATTTGGATTATCTTGTGGACCGATGAATTACACTTTAAAAGGTGTGGGATTTTTAACATCCACAATTATCACTCATGGAACATCGAAAATCCACACCTGACACGTGACTCAAATTTTCAAGAACAATTTGGACAGCAGACATAATAAACGGACAGCTGATTGGTCCGTTCGAACTACCAGACCGATTGAATGGCGAGTCCTACTTGGAAGTTTTACGACAAGATCTCAATTATTTACTCGATGATGTAGACCTTTTAACGCGGAGGAACATGATTTTTCAAAACGATGGCGCTCCATGCCATTACGCGAGCATCGTCACACATCATTTAAATGAAAGGTTTGGAGACAAGTAGATCGGGCGAGGAGGTCCATTGCGTGGCCCCCACGGTCCCCGGACTTAAAACCTATTGATTTCTTTGTTTGGGGATATTACAAAGAATTGGTCTACGCTAAAGACATAAGAAATATTCAATAATTACGAAAGAAATTGCGACACGCAGAAGAAACATTAAAAATAACAGAATAGCGTTTATTCAGCTAAAAGAAAACTTTTTTAGAAGGTGCAGAATATGTATTGAGCAGGAAGGGAGACATTTTGAAAACTTTTTGTAATAAATAATAAATAGCAGTTACTTTTTGTTTCATTTAGCTTCCCCTTTTTAAAGATTTTATTTTTGTAACTAAATTTAATTTTTAGGTATCACACAATACAGCGAGTTCAAAAAATCTTCTTTTAAACTTTAAATTAAACTTAAAACTGGTAGTATCTTAGCTTTTTGCAACCATTTTCGATTAATTAACAATCTAATTAACTTTAGGAATGATAAAATGCCAAAAAAAACTTCCGATACCAAATCGCTAATTTTAAGATTTTTCCACCTCACTGTCTTTGAAGTCAGATTTTAGCAAAAGTAGCCCTTTAAGTACTACTTTTTTTAAATGATTATGAAAGCTGAGAGTTGGCTCAGTTTTTAAACTTACTTAGGAGCCATGAAACTACCTATTAAGATTTTAAATTTAAAGATGAAATCTGAAGACATAATTCACTGATCATAATTTTTTTCACTTTGCACCATCATTTTTTAAACTTCCATCATAGTTGCAAAGACAAAGGTATTAGTAGTCATTTAACTACAATTCATGTAAATTGAGTTGCAAAAAAATTTCTCAGAAAAGACTTATCCAAATTTTTTTATTAAATTTTTAAGTTGTTTAGGTCATTAATTCTCAAAATTTTAGTAAAAAATTCATAACTCGCAAACTATAAAAAATCGCGGAACATACATGGGAGTGTTTCGGATTCCCCAAGGGGTGTTCTATCTCGGGACTACCGCTTCACACTACTTTTTGGGACACCCTGTATATAAAACAGAAACAAAATACGACTGTATAGTGTGTCTTATTAATTACCTATTTTACTTGAATGAACTGCTAGTATCAAAATCATTTTGGTCCGACTGTATGGGGTTGCTACATGCTACATACTAGTGGCGCCATCATTTAATGTCACGACTTTATAGACAAACTGTATAATAAGGTATATTTTATTTAATTCATAATTACTACATCTGCCGACGCGTTAACAGAGGGTACCAAATCATTTTTATTTCGGTTAAATTTAAATAAATATATATAAATTTTTGACGCGAATATAGGAATTCGGTCGCAATTTTTTAATCCGCGAATAGTGAAATCACGAATAAAGAAAGCGTGAATAAGGAGCTTTGACTGCATTATGAATTCATTATCTCTTATCTGCCTATTAATGCTCTTACTGCAGGGAAACAGGCCTTCCTTCTGGATGGCATAAGGAGATTGGGTCATGAGTTACAATGCGGGGCCCGTGCGGATTGGTGGGTGCTAACAACTGCGGATGTAAGCTGAACCAACAACTTAAAGTGCCTTTCGAAGTACGGTGGAGCAATAGGTAATTAATGTTTGTTCACTTGTCCCATACAGGGCCGGACTGTGAGTTTAGGGGGCCCTGGGCTAGTACTACTTTGGGGCCCACCTAAATACTCAAAGTATAGAAAATGAGACTGTAAAATATTAAATTTATATTATTACTAGCTGTCCCGATGAACAACGTACCGCCATAAAAAATAGGGGTTGGTGGTAGAAGGGTGAAAATTTAGGATTGTATGTATTTTTGTGTGACGTATCATAAAAAAAATAAAAAACAAATATCTAAAATTGAAAAAAAAAATTAGGGGTGGATTACCCTTAACATTTGGGGGGATGAAAAATAGATGTTGTTCGATTCTCAGACCTACCCAATATGCACACAAAATTTCATGAGAATCGGGAAAGCCGTTTCGGAGGAGTTTAACCACAAACACCGCGACACGAGAATTTTATATATTATGCCTTAGTGTATACAACCATGAATAATTTGACAAATTATAACCTTTCCGCACTTCTCTTTAGCAAATTCGTTAATTTGCTTCTCACATTCTAGGTTCTTACTTATATCAACATTTATGGACAAAACGGATAAATGGTTAAGTCGTGAGTTTGACATCGTTGTTCCGTATTTATGATATCCTGGAAAAGTTGTTTGTGACTGGCAGGGTTAAATATATTTTTAACATTGTAAGGACTCAGTCGACTGTATCAAATAAGTTTTAAATTGGATGCATTCTCATTCTTTGACTAAATATTCATCCACATCATCGCGATAAAAACCGTATATAACCGTACGGGCGCTTTCGTTTGATAGAAATGCATACTGGGAGTTCAGAGTTGCCAACCCGTAGGCGGCCATTACACATTCAATCTGGATCAGGATTCGCTACATTCCTCCATAACAAAACTCTATTTCTTTCTGTCCTACTAGTTATAAATAATTAAAAATGATAAATAATAGTACTTTTAAATAATTCTAGCAAGATAGAAAGAGACAGATCTGGGAGGGAAACAGCGGAGCACAATGGTGCTCCGCTGTTCTCAATCGAGATGAATGTGTAATGGCAGCGGAACATTTTAACTGCCAGTTCGAAGTACCAACATCTGTGAAGAATTTATTCACTTCTTCCAGGTTCTTTTGGCCGATTACCTGGCTTACGCCTTGCCCAAGACACTAATAAAATGAAAATAGTACTTTGGGATAAAATAATTATATTAAAGATGACAAACACGAAAAACCAAAATTAAATTATAATGGGAAACAAAAAAAAACATTCTTTTCTTCTTGATAGCTATCAAAAAAATAAAAAATCGAATCACTAAAAAGAGCATATACCTACTTAACAAAAAAGTTTTATCATGCTCTACGTGGATTCATGACATACTCCCGCCGTTGCAGATTAAGGATACAATATAAATAAATGAATCTGCAACCTTTAAAACAATTACAATTCATCACAAGTCTAACTTACGCGGGGTTTTGATGGGACGACCAGTACGAGAGACCTTATGTCTTAGTGCAGCACCTTCTGGTATGTTGCATGGTTTTTAATCCCTATTGCCTGCATTAAATAAATCTTGTCCATCTGATATAGAGACCTCAAGTGGATACAACCTTTGCTCTGGCCTGGTTAATTCTCCGTTTGCGGTTTTAATTCGAGCAACACGATCCAGACCGTCTACCCCAGCATACACGCCCAGAACTACACCTAAGGGCCAATTTACGCGTTTTGCATTGTTTGACCCAATCAAAACTATATCCCCAATATTTAGTGAATAAAAAGGTAAATTTAAAAAACCAAAAAACCAGCTGTTATGCCAATAGCCCCCTTTCTGAAATTCATTAAAAGGGTGGGGATAAGCTCGATTAAATTTTTCCTTTTTTCGAGGCAATCGTTAAGGGATAAGCCATTTTTGCCTGACGCAGACTCATCAAACACCGGTCTTATTTTAGTCGTTAGGCTCGATTCCTTAACAACCGCGTGATGAGACATATAATGACCTTTGTGTACCTCGTGATTAGTAAAGACCTCGATGATTCCGTTATCCAACCACTCATGAAATACACTATTGTAGTCTGCTAATATGCCTAACTTATTTAATTTTCTAGTGGTTGACCTAACCCTATTGGTTGCTAAGTCATAGTTAGATAAAAGACTACTTACTGTAGCCTTCCAAGGCAGTTGAATTTGATATCGACCCTCATCGTTTATTATAGTCGTTCGCTCAAAGAACTCAACCACTTCTGATTCGACCGCGCGCTCATTTTTTACCTCCGAGTCATCCCTAATGCCTAACGTTTCTAGCTTCCACAGGTCTTCTCTATCAAAGGAACAAGAAAGAGTACTTACTGGTACCTCATGATTATAGTACACACCCGAAGCAGGACCTTGGATTGTCCATCCAAGTTTGGTCTCAAGTGCAAGCAACTTATCGTCGACTCGTACCGATCGTCCCGTCAATATAGTTCCTAAAACGTCAGAACCGATTAGTAAACTAATATCATTAATGTTATTTAAACAGTCAGTTAGAATTATACCTTTTTTCCGCAGTTTAACTAAGAAATCGTTTTGCCTCACTTTTGGTAAATAACCGCAAATGTCCTCTTGCTCTAACATTTCTATTGTAGCATTGTAACTCCCATCAATACTAGAAACCTCGACCTCAAAAATCTTGTGCTTCTGTCTCTTAGTTACTACACCTCCAAACAGAGTGTGACTGAGCTCTTGCTCTCTAATAGACTTCAGCTTCAGACGTTCTGTAACACTTTTCTTTATAAAAGAACACTGAGCGCCCGAATCTAATAATGCTCGAACGGTCATTATGTTGTTTTCATATACGACGTTTACCATCAAGGTTTGTAATAAAGTCGTGCTTATAGGAGCTAACGCAGTATGTTTTTTTTTTTTTTTTTTTAGAAAAGAAAGCTAATATATACTTTCACTAAATTTCAGCGCTATGTACTACACTGAAGAGTAGTAATATAAATATTATATTATGACGGTTATTTTATATAATTATCCGTTTGGTTTTTAGCATTTGGGGTATTTGTAACTGTACGATATACGATATATATGAATATATATATATTTATAAATTATATGTGTGATAGTAAATGTGTTTCTTTAGAGAATTTTGTTAAATTATTGGAGCCCAACCTAGCCTTGTTTAAGTTTATTGTAAAAATGTATATAAATTTGTAATGTTTGTAGAGTTTGTAAATATAAAATTAAAATTCATTTAAAGTAAAATTAGAATAATATTTTTATGTTTTATTAAATTTCTTTAAATCGTTGATTATGAAAGTTAGGTGTTTCATAAATGCCTCTAGTGTTTCGTTCTTTTCTGCAATTTTGGTGTAATTATTATTTTCTACATTGTTAAATCGACATTTTACGTCCATTTCATATCTTGTGTTTTGGTAACGTGGGCATTCATGAATCAGGTGATCCATAGTCTGTACAACGCTGTCGTCGCACGGACAGTATGGGTCATTTACTATATGAAACCTATTGAGGTATACTTTATGATATCCGTGTCCGGAAATAAACTGGGTTATGGCGAAATTTGGAGTAGCTTTATGAATAAACCGTAATAAACTCATCCTGAGTAGTCGGGAAATGATTTTTTTGTATATATGCAGTTTTCTGTTTGACTATATAAATTGTCTATTTCTTTTGATAGTGTCTGTTGATTAATTTGCTTGACATATGAAATAGGGATTTTTTTTATATTCTGGAGCAGCAATCGATTGAGCAGCGGCTTTTGCTGCTAAATCTGCCAGCTCATTTCCGGGTATATCATTATGTGCTTTAGCCCATATAAATACGATTCTTTTTCCAGAAATTTCAATTTTATCAATAGTGTTGAATGTTTTTACAGCGCGGATATTAAACGTATTTACATTACTCAAATCTTGTAAGGTAGATAGTGAGTCGGTCACTACGAGCGTATCAACGCCGCGGTCGCTAACCCACTCACACGCAGTTGCAATTGCTAACTGCTCAGCTTGATATACCGAGCAGGCACCGTGTAGTTTAATTTGTTTATTGGTTATTTTACCTCGCGGGTCCTGTATAACGACAGCAGCACCGACATTGTTATCGATTTTGCTTCCATCGGTATACAGGTGGTAGTTAATATCTGGATAATTGAGGAGTATGTTTTCTAATTCATTTTTATTGTTTGCAGTATGGTAGGAGATTGGTTTGCGACGAGCAGGGTGGAGTCTGCACTTAGGGTGAGCAGGAGTTTCAAGATGAATGTCGTCGGGTAAGTATTGAGATTTCCTATTTATTTTAGTAATTTCATTATCAGCTATGGCTTTTATTTGTGCAGTAAGAGGGGGTACTTGAGATAGCACGATAGACAAGGCTGTATTAATGGTATTAAAACTTCGAATTATTTTCATGCAATACATTCTTTGATGGGACAGCAAATTTTTGCATATGTATTTATTTTTAAGTGAATGTGCCCAAATCGACGCGCCATACGTGATTATGGGTACTATCACTTGTTCGTAAATAGTTTTAATATTTTCTGCATGCACACCCCAAGTAGGACGTACAAACATTCTTAATTTATTGTATATTTTAGTTGTTTTATCTAGTATGTATTTCACATGATTGGTGAATGTTAATTTTGAGTCGATGTTAATTCCTAAATAAATAATGTTGTTGACTAGTTCTAATTTTTTGTTGTTCATTTGAATTTGTAATTTCTTGACTTTATTCGTAAACGGTATGACTTGTGTTCTTTCTGTGCTGAATGTGAGTTTGTTTTTATTTTCCCAATCAACTATTTTACTTATGCTTTTATTTATGTTTTCTTCTAGTTTTTGTAGATTTTTATGTTTCGCTATCAGCAGCACATCGTCTGCGTAAGCCTGCAGGGAAGTATTTTCAGGTAGAGAAGTGGCCAGCAGATCATCCATGATCAAGTTCCATAAGGGAGGTCCGCACACAGAGCCCTGTATGCATCCTCTAGACATGGGAGATGTCTACGGTCTCAACGTCCGACATCCTGATAACCACCTCTCTGTCTTTAGTATAGTTGAGTAGTACTCCATATAAGTTTTTCGGACATCTAATTTTCTTCAGTTGCATGAATATTGATGGCCACCACGCATTGTCAAATGCGCCACGTATGTCGAGTGACACGACTGCCACCTGATAGCCATTCTTTTTGGCGCTCCTGACAACAGTAATGGCTTGGTGTACGGCAGCTATTGTGGATTGTTGTAGTTTGAACCCAAACTGTTTTTCATTGTTATTCTCTGTTATGTACATATAATGTGTGAGTCTATTAATAATGAGTTTCTCGTACACCTTTCCAAGTACCGGGATCAGGCCGATGGGACGAAAAGATTTAATATCGTCGTAGGTATCTTTTCCCGGTTTGGGGATAATCCTAGCTACGGCCTTCTTCCAGCACCTGGGAAAGTATTCGAGGTGGAGGGCTCTGTTCATTATGTTTGTAATCATTTGTGGGTAAATTTCCATAACTACCAGGCTGATGTCGGCCGTAAGGCCGTCCCAGCCTGGGGCTTTTTTAGAATTAAATGTTTTCATAGTCTCCAAGATTTCAATGGTATTAAATAGCGGTTCATTATCAGTATCAGGAGGCACTAGCATGTCCCTTCGAACGCTCCTCTGAGTTTCGTCATCAGGAGTGTCCGCAGGGTAGAGGTTCTCTATAAAATATTTTGCTGTTTCATTTGGGCTTTTAGTATAAGTACCGTCAGGTTTTTTGAGAGTGGAGGGAGGTTGTGTGACCGGTTTCGTCCGTATTATACGGTTCGTTACCGACCACACATTCTCCTTATCCTGCTTATTGCAGAAGTCTTTGAAACTCGCAGTTGATGCGTCGTGTATTGCTTTTGCGTATTGGCTTTTAAGTTCATTTTTAGTTTTAATTAAATCTTCTAACGGTAGTTTCTGACGTACGGCTTTCGATAATCTATGATGATTACTAATTACTTTTTGTTTCAGGTCATCCAGTTGCTCCGTCCACCAGTGAGGTCTGCGCGGACCACCTGAAGACCGTGGTAATACTCTTTGGCAAGTTTTATTAATACTATTTGTAAAGTTAGAAAGATAATCTTCAAGTTGTAATTCATTCATGTATAATATGTCGTTGATTTCATTGTCATTAATATAAGTAGATAATTTTAAATTCATTTTTCCTATTCTCATTCCAAAAATTAAAGCTATTAGTGTTGTATTTCCAAGTGGAGGTTTTTAAGTTTCTTGTTAAATTTGTTCTACCTATATTAATATTAAAAGTAATGCCTTTATGATCTGACGTAGTTATTATTTCATTATTAACTTTCCAATCATCTATAGCTATAAAGTTATTGTTATCAGTAATCATGGTTAAATCAATTACAGATGATCTAACAGCGTTTTTCGCTGTTGTACAATATGTATGTTCATTGCCTTGATTTACTAGTATTAAATCGTGATTAACAATCATCTTGACAATTTCGTCGCCTCGCCAGTTGCTATTAGTGGATCCCCATAAAGGATTCCACGCATTAAAGTCGCCAGTGATTATGTGAACGGCATTGGTATTTATGCTTAAAAAGTTTTTTAGTTTCTGTAGGGTATTATCCGAATCTGTTCTAGGTTCAACATAAACTGAATGTAAATATATTACTTTTCCAGATAAATCTCTGGCCTGTACTATTGTAAGATTGTCTGTGGTCGTTGAATTAACAAGTATAGCACTGAATTTATTAGACTTAATAGCGATTGCTGATTTGTTTTTCTTTGTATTTGATTTATTTAAGTTGTGAAACATTGTGTATCCATCCAAGGACTTTGCATACAAGGATCTACCAGTATAAGGTTCCGTAAAGAATATTATGTCGAATTCTTCATTTTTATTACAGGCAACAAGTTCATCATATGTATTTTTATTTCTATTAAAATTCAATTGCAGACATTTGAGGATATTATTTCTAGTCGTTTTACTTTTTTGTGCCATAATCGGTGTTTTCGTTGGCTTTAGCCATAACGACTTGTTTAATGGGACATTGAAGAGAAGTTGCAGCATGATTGGTAGGGTTATTCTTATTGTTTTTGGCGTTATTTTTAACACAATTGAAGCATTTAGTTGCAGGTTTGTCTTTTTTATATGTGCATTGTTCGAAGCTGTGGAGACTAGAAGCGCAGTGTGAACAGTTATGCTCTTCATTCTGGCATTTGTTCTTCGTGTGTCCATACTGCAAGCATTTGAAACACTGCAGTATAGCAACATGCTCGCTGACATGGACACGTGAGTGGTCAATATTTAATCTTTTAAGTTCCAGTACTTTATGCCATATTTCAGGGGTCGTTCTAAATACCGCGTTATATAGGTGCGGGTTTTTATTATTCTTCAGGAAACACAACTTCAAATTCGGTTCAGGGTTTTCAGGGTTTAAGTGCTCTAAGCAATTATTTTGGTGTATTAATAGACTCGTTGACTTGGTAGAGCTCCTTTGATTCCACTCCTTTAGAAATTCCTTTTAGTTGGAACATGGGTTGTAGTTTTTTGACCTTTTCAGCTACTAGTTTTTTATTTTGGTTCTGGTTTATTAGGTTCATTGTTTTATTCATTTGTTCCGTGGTCTCAAATTCAACTTTGAGCTTATTGTCCCTAATATTCGTTATTTTAGTGGGCAGATATTTTTCCTTTCGGAACGATATCTGCTCACGCCAAGTCTTTTTACATTCTTCCTTAGAGGAGGCGCCATTTACAGTGACAATAAGTGCTGGGTTTGATTTTTTTTGGGAGTTTTGCTAATGGGTGAAAATACATTTGGTTTGTTATGACTTTTTGTTACAGTAGCATAATTGTTAGACTCTTTTTGCTTAATATTTGTGTGTTCTTTTAAACTCGTCTCTATTGTATGCTGTATTGCCAATACAGTTTCCTTGTTAAGGATTTGTTGCATTGGGTTTGGAGTTGCAGTAACGGTAGGGTTTTCTTTGATACTATTTATTAGTGATTCAGCCAATTTTCTAATCGAGTCTGCATGTTTTATGGCATCTAATTTGTTTATTTTCGTAACACTCTTATTTTCAGTCAAATTTTTGGGTATAGCCAGTGCATGTGTGATTATACTTTTGAGTGCGTCAACAATTGTGTTTTCTTGAGATGATATTTCACCTACTACATCATGAAAGATGTCATCATCATCCGATAAGAGTTCCATAATCGTGGAGGCAGTTCGGTTGTCAGATTTTTCATTAGCAGGGGTCGTCGTAAATAGATCAGTCGGGTTTGGGTTTTTCAAATTTTCATTATCCATGAGATTCCCACGAGTAGGGTCGATTGGTTATACTCCCCCGGGTGACGCCCATTCCGAGGGAGAGGCTATATACAATAGAGGTCGCCTGATATCTATAGGGTTTTACGAGTTTTCTCTCGGGTGTTATAGACTTTTCCTTGTCGCGGCCGGCCGGTTAAGGCAAGCCTCCGGCCTGTCCATAGCCAATGACGTACCACCATGAGCGCTTAGATGGGGTCGTTGTCAATGGTAGGACAGGTTGCGAACCGAGAGACTGGCGCTAAATCTCTCTGTAAGGCAGCTCTCCTTTCGGGGAACTGGTTACCACCGGGCACATGCCCCGCCGTGGCCTGCCTCCGGGCAAATGCCCCGTCAAGGACTTAGGTACCTCCGGGCAAATGCCCCGCCGAGGACTTAGGTTGTGGAGCCGCTAGTAAGGGAAGGAATAGGTCCTCCCCCGCAAGCCCCCCCGCTGCGACAAGACCGCTCCACAAGGGGGGGAACGCAGTTTGGTTAAGCATCGTTTGTTCATCTTTCACCTTATTAACGGACTCCGTTTTTGTACTATATTTAGACAAGCCTTCACACATGATCGGATAATGCCTTCTATCACAAATGATACATTTTAAATGCTTTCTACACTTGTTTGCTAAATGACCTTTCTTCAAACAAATATAACATGCATTCTTACGTTTCAAAAAGTTACTGCGTTCATCCAATGACATTTTGACTGTTGTCGAGCATTCTGAGCTTGTATGAGACTGCTTTTCACACCATATGCATGTTTGAGCTCTCTCAAGATGATGTTCCTTAATTTGCTCCTTTTTGCTGGTTGCAGTAAAACACGACGTGGTCGGACCTGTGCTGTTATAAGGTTCATTATAATTAAATTTATTTCGAGCCAATTTTATTCGTTCGTCTGCCTCTACTTCTGCCCGAATGAATTTTAGAAGCTTTGACAACTGACTGCCATGTTCATTTTGTAAATGAGATCTACTCCACGCTCGTAAGATGTCTTCTGACAATGCCGATTCAACCATAGCAAACAGAAAAATGGCATACGTATCTTGCGTCACTCCAAGTGACTCTAAAGATAAAATCTGCGTCATAATTTTATCATACAGTGCTCTAATACTAGTATTCACAGTGCCTTTCAGTTTCAGTAGTTCTCTTAAATAATGCTCAATCAATATGTCATCGCGTGCAAATCTTTGCTTCAGTTGTTCCAATACTTTAGGATAATTCTGCGCCGAAGGAGGGAAGCTCTCTACTAGCTCTCGTGCACTGGTTTCTACCTTTATACTTTGGATAAGATACTGGAATTTATCCTCATTATCAATGGTATCATCCGAGTCAATCTTTTTGACTTGCGACCAAAATGGGAGCCACTTATGTATCTCTCCATTAAACTGTGGAAGCTCTAACTTTGATAACCATAAGTGACGTCTTTCTGAACTTCGTTTTGTCATTTGATTACCCACTGAACTTCTTCCAACACTCTTTACAATCTTACCAGACCCAGCCATAGTATGGTCAGATAATTCCGTCGCTTCCTTTACTTTTTGCTCTAACTGATACCATCTGGATTCATACTCATCTGCACTATCGCTCTCTCTTTCAATTATTTCCTCATCACGGTTTTTGACCTCCAGCCAAAGGCTAAAATATGTATTTTGTACTTCTACTAAATGTTCAAAATATTTACTTAGCTTTTTGAATTCCGAGCAAATATTAGACAACTCCTTTTCATTCAAATATTCTTCTAATTTATTTGCACTAATTGAGAATCGTCTTCGTGCTAATTTGCGATCTAACTGTAATCGATCCATATTTTTTTCACTCACGGTCGCCATTATGTGAAGAATTTATTCACTTCTTCCAGGTTCTTTTGGCCGATTACCTGGCTTACGCCTTGCCCAAGACACTGATAAAATGAAAATAGTACTTTGGGATAAAATAATTATATTAAAGATCACAAACACGAAAAACCAAAATTAAATTATAATGGGAAACAAAAAAAAAAACATTCTTTTCTTCTTGATAGCTATCAAAAAAATGTCCTGTCACGGTCGCCATTATGTGAAGAATTTATTCACTTGTTCCAGGTTCTTTTGGCCGATTACCTGGCTTACGCCTTGCTCAAGACACTAATCAAATGAAAATAGTACTTTGGGATAAAATAATTATATTAAAGATCACAAACACGAAAAACCAAAATTAAATTATAATGGGAAACAAAAAAAAACATTCTTTTCTTCTTGATAGTTATCAAAAAAATAAAAAAACGAATCACTAAAAAGAGCAAATACCAACTTAACAAAAAAGTTTTATCATGCTCTACGTGGATTCATGACAACACCTGAAAGTAGACTTGAATTTAATGAATTGAATGGGTTTAATTAATCGCAGGATTCGCAGGGCTGCAAACTATACGATCTGTTTAATTTAATAAAATTATGGATTCTTTCGCATTATCGTGTATTTTTGACTAAACTTGACTTAGCTGGGGGCCCCTTAAATCCACGGGGCCCTGGGCTGAAGCCCAATAATCGTAGATTCAGCCCTGGTCCCATAGGATAGAGGACATAATCAAATAGCGGCTTCGGCCTGTGATTGTGGAAGATTCATGGAGCCATCGTGATCCTCATGGTCGAATTCCTATTTGATAATCAAGAGACAGTAAAATGTTATGTAGGTAGATATTTTCACTATTTAAATGCAATGTGAAAATAGTTTCACAAGTTGACGTCAAATTGAAAAGTATTTAATTTTCATATCGATGACTCAAACCACAATATTAATTTTTGTCGCTTCTGTAGACACACCCACATTGCTTATTGACAGCGAAACACTCAGAAAAAGGCCACGCTTTTTTTGTGAAATACTCCGTCCATTCGGTACTTACCTATAATAAACCAACAAAAAAGTTCAATTAAAATTTACCGTTAACTTATGTGGTTAAGTCTGTAGGTATCTAACCAAATTATAAAATTGACTAATAGACAGCCCTTGTACTGGTTGTGGCCAAAGTTAATATCATATGTTTAATAAAAAGAAGACCTAATAAAACTTTAAATTAGGCTGAATGGGCATTGTTTCCTTTGCCTTCCCTAAAAAAAAAAGGAAAATGGTAAAATATAAAAATTGACATTGACAGAGCGGAGGGCGGCATTTCCAGCAAAGATGGATTTCTCTCGTTTACTCTAATATTTACTTTTAAACTTGTTATTCCTTCAAATAAAGAGAAGAAAATAGATTATTTTAAGTTTGGTTTGTTTTATCTTTTGTTGATACTGTTACAAATTGAAGATGAGTGAAGATACAAACTTTCCGTTTTTCTTGAACGAGACGAGTCCCAGTAAGTAAACAGAAGGCAAATCAAAAAAATTATTTGTTTTGCATAACAAATATTTTTTTTTGATTTGCCTTTCGTTTTGGTTAATTATATTTATGATCAAACGAAAACTAATGAGAATCGTTTAAGCCAGTGATGGGATCTCTTTACAATCGAAAATTATACCTATCTACTTAAAAGTCTAACTTAATTAGATATTTTATTTGTATAAGTTAAATAAATTCAATGTATCAACCTATTAGGTACAGATCAACATGATACGCCTATCAGGAGAGGCGTGCGGAATAGAAAAAAACCGAATAAATATGGTGAATATGTAGAGTCATCCCCCATGAAACAAAAAGTGCTTGATGCACTAAGTTCTGAGGAAGAGTCTATGAATGGTGAAACAACTTTGATAAAGCCGACAGGTATGTATTATTTATTTAATTCTTAATCCACAAATGTACAAAGGCAGACAATGCCATAGGCATTCTTTACGACTGGTAATGAAGAACCATAGGATGTTATGGAGACAACTAGTGGTAGGGTACGTAACTGAGATGGAGAATACACATAACCAAATAAATATTTAGTAATAATGAATATAATCATACATATCTTATATATGATATGAAAAAATATTTATGTCACAATGTTTAGTTACTATACTCCTCTGAAACGGCTTGACCCATTTTTATGGTATTTTATATGCATATTCAGTAGGTCTGAGAATTGGCTGCTCTCTACTTTTCGTACCTCTTAAGTGATAAGCCTTGTCTACCCTTATTATTTTTTTATAAAGTGGCATTAAAAATACATACAACCCTAAATTTTCACCCTGCTACCAGTAGCCCCTATTTTTATGTTGGTACTAAGTTTGTTGTGTCAGCTAGTAAATTATATTATAATTAAAAACATATATTCATAGATATACACACTAGTACCTCCATATATTCATATATATACACACTATTTTATTTTTTGGTGTCAGCAAAATTTGTTACCCACACTATTTGTATGTATTGTATGTTATGATTAATTGATGTGTTAGTAAAACAAAGTAGGTAGTGATGGTATAGTAGGTAAACATGAAAGGTATATATTTGTTTCTTAGTTTCTTTCTTTCTTAGTTTTATTTAATGAAAGTTATAGAAAAAAATAAAATTTAAAAGAAGTTACTGATTACTTGAACTGATACTATACAATAAATTCATAAGTACTTCTGTCTGTCTGATTGTTGTGCTTGAATGCTTAAATTGCTTAGACAATACTGATCAAATTGTGTGCAGGGATAAAGAGGACTTTGGCAAAAGACTTGTGCTGTCTTTTGTCATGATGATAATGTTTAAACTGGTTCATAATGTTTAAATCAGGGATGACAGTTTGTATGGGAAATTAATTATTTTGCATAGACAAAGGCTTTTTATAACTCAGACTTATATTTAAGTATGAACTAATTGCAAATGGTAGTCCAATGTATATTTAGAATTGTCATATTATTTTCTCTTGATTCTTCTTGACTTCCTGACACCCAAATAATATTTCTAACAATTATCATATAGGTACTGTTAGCTTTTTTTAAATAATACATTTAATTTTATTTAAATGCATTCTGTTACAATAATTTTTAAACTTTCTTACAGCTTTATTTACTGAAGATGATGTAGAGGGTACCGATATGTTCAAATTTAAGTCCCGACACACTAAACATGATTTACAAAATAAAGTAAAATCAGCAATAAGTAATTCGCCTAAAGTTAGTGAGACTCCTATAAAAACTCCTCGAAAAGGTCAATTGGCATTGCTGCAGAGTTCTTCAACAAAAGTTTGTGAGTCAACACCAAAACATGTAAAAGATATGATGAGAAAAAGTAAGTGGTGTTAATTACCTTGCAATTAAATACTGTTATAACTGCTATTTTTCTATTGCATAAAAAAGATTAATATTCATTATACTGCAGTCCTTTTTTTGCATGTTAAAAAAATTCTTTTGCATTTGAAAAAGGTGCATTCAATAGAAAATGCATATTTATTATGCATTTTTCTTTCATTTCGTTTGCATTAGCACTATTAACAGTAGTTTGTATTCACAAACCCTCATGGTAGATAATAAATTCAGTTACTTAATCAAGCATGTTGTAATATAACTCTTCAGCAAAGCATAAATAGATCTATTTTATATTTATGTAACAAAGCTAAAGCAAAAAAGTCAAGTTATAGTTACTTAGTAATAAAATTTTGTTACTTAGGAGGCTGAAAATAATCCAATCAATGTAAAATTATGTGTTATTCTAATACACGCAAATTAAAAGAGTGTTTTATCAAAGCAAACAGTCTAAAATATATCATTTATATATTTAGGAATAATTCGTCAAGTGGACAGTGACAGCAACGATAGTGATTTCTCAGGCAGCAGCAGTGACTTTGTACCCGACGAAAGTGATAATGAAGTAAGTGCTTGTAGGGAATTGCTTTAACAAAAACTTTATATAATAGTGACATAATTTAACAATTTCGGTATGGGTTTGTGCTAAGGGAATCCGTGAGAAAAGCTTTTTACCACAAAATACAGTGGATTTCGGGTATAACGACAATGAAGGGACCACTCTATTTTCGTCGTTATGTCCGAAAGTAGTTATAGGCAAAGGTAAAGAGATACGTACACATGTATAGTTTATATTCATTTTTAAGTGATTTCCGCCTTTCCTTTAACAGTGAATGTGCGTCTAGCAGCCATACTTATTCTAAAGTTTACTAAGCCTAGTTGCTACTTCAGTATATCACTTTGTAACTGAACCATAAATTAACTCCGAAACGTACACGCTTCCCTACCTACTTAGCTGATATCTATAAACAAAAGGTAAAGGTCTCCACATTTGCTGGCCATCTATGTGGATGTAAATGTTTGTTAAAGAAAGAAATCTTTGTGTCTTTGGCGGCCGACTCCGGTCGCAATATCTGCATGGGCTTTTTAGGAATTTGTTACAAATGATTCATTAAAAACAGTCGCTACACCCGAACTCGGCGTTACATCCAAAGTCGCTAAAGCCAAATGAATTTTGTACTAAAGTATTCTTTAAATTCAAGGGACTTAGATTTATAGTCACTATAGGTAAATGATCGCTACAATCAAGGTCGTACGTAATAAGTGAAATGCACTGTATAGGTATATTACATAAGGTTATCTCATGTATGTACTTCACTTTGCTCGGCGGTCGCGCTAGCATTGCCAACATTGACATATGCGCTTACCACACGCACAAGCTTCACCACAGTTTGGCCTGCGCAAGCATCTCGCACGAAAAAACTGTACACTTTGTGCGTTACCACACGGCACAGTTAAGTACGCGCAAGCCTCATTCTTATCGAAATCATTGGCGTGGAAACAATGTTTCCTAATGAAGAAACATTTCTTATGCTATTATTTTTCAAGGATTTGCTATTAAAAAAAAGGCAACGCAAAAGTCAAAATTAAAGCGATCAAAATGGCCAAAAAATTGGCTGTTGAATAGAAAAATTCATACACATATTAATCTAATTTAGGGTTTTAAGAGATGATCCAAACGATTTTCGTAATTATATACGGATGGATAAAAATGCTTATGGTGAATTGTTACGTTTGGTTACGCCTCTCATTCAACACTCGTGGGGGGATGCCTATGGCCATAAAGAAATTTGTATAAACTAATTAATTCAGACGTGAATTCGTGATTGTACGTACCTACGCAAATCTGCCATTTTTGAGTGACGATGACAAACGACCTCATGAAACGCGAGCGAGCCTCGACACAAAGTACACTCGACTGTGGCTTGAACACTGAACGCCCAACCACACGCACAGACAAGTACGCGCAGGCCGGGCTTGCGCAGGCAAAATTTCAAGCAAGTCGAAAAGTGCGCAGGCCGCGCTGTGGGGTTGGCGCGTGATACAGTTTTACCAACTATACGCACCGTGTTCCGTGTACAAACCGGCCTGCGCAGGCAAAACTGTGGTGAAGCTCGTGCGTGTGGTAGGCCCATTATACACAAAGAACTATCGCGGTAGTGGCACTCGTATCTGGTGGTTTGATTTATTGTCGAGAATGAAACAAAAGAATATAGTAATGTATTTATTTTTTAAGCAATTAACTGCTAGATGTTTAAATCTAAAGTAAAGTTTACTAGAAAAAAATCCACGCGGACCAGGCAGCAGACGGGACTCGAGCCGCTTCGACACGGCCGTCAGGGCCGCGGCAGCATAATGGTCAGAAAGAATATTTCAATTTTAATGTTATTGTTTTAATGCAAGTCGATGTTATCTTTAAATACATATAACGTTTCATCTTACTCGGGCTGATCACATAATAGGTACCAAGAATACGAAACAAAACGGACGTTGATGGTACACATTTGAAACCGTTTTGATACGTCTTACGTACGAGTTGGGTAAAGAAAAAAACAAGCGAGCCTTCCAGTAGTCGCGTATGATGTGTAACATTTGAAACCTCACCTTATATTAGTAAAAAAAGAAATAAAACCTACTACAAAAGGAATAAGGCATTTGAACATTATGTTCTAAAATCAAATCAAATAACGCGCGCTTTCGCGACTTCCTGTTACACACTTCCGTCTCATTTCACGAAATCACTCCCACAAATTGCAGGAAAGCGAGAGGAAAGATGTTACACATCAAAAAGGCGTTTTAAACATTTAAAACATCTTTTTGCGCGGCGACTTCGGTATACTATACCTACAGATTAAATAACAATTATGTACTTACGTCAGAAATAAGTAGGTAGGTACATTCGTTTATTATCTGTCGTGTTATAGGGCATTTGCAAAATAAATCTTAATATTGAACACTTTATGTTTTACACTACGTATTTATACAAAGTAGGTGGTATTAATATAGTAATAATACCTATTTGTATATAGCGGGTCGTATATTATAACAATTTGCAATCAGTAACTGTGAAAATTGTGTAAGATCTTTTGGTATTGATTCGGATAAGCAGCCGGTTGTGAGCCGCTGTTTTCACGTTATTGATGTTTAACATCTTTCCTCTCGCTTTCCTGCAATTTGTGGGAGGAATTTCGTGAAATGAGACGGAAGTGTGTAACAGGAAGTCGCGAAAGCGCGCGCTATTTGATTTGATTTTAGAACATGATGTTCAAATGGCTTATTCCTTTTGTAGTATGTTTTATTTCTTTTTTTACTAATATAAGGTGAGGTTTCAAATATTACACATCAAACGCGACTACTGTAGGGCTCGCTCGTTTTTTTATGTTTTAAACCATGACAGAGTATGTAATTATTGAGTAAAAATACCTATTTATATATAAAGCCTCGTATATTATAACAATTTCGATTCAGAAATTATAAAACTTTAACACCTTTTGGTATTGAGTCATAATAAGATGATGTCGCCAGATAAAAGGGAAGGTACTTGAAGTAATAGAAAAATTTAAATTAAAAGTAAGGCTTTGTAGTATACATTGAAGTCCACCCAATGTCATCACAACCGACTGCTTTGGAGTTTATGGAGAGCACTATCTTACGAACCACCTATTCTGTCAGAGGACGAAAGCAGAAAGAAGCGTTTGTAGACGCGCCATTGAAGTAATATTTGACGACCTCCGTGGCCGAGTGGTTTGTACGCCGGGTTTAATGGTGTCGCCGACTCGAGAGGTCCCGGGTTCGAATCCCGGTGGGGGCAGATGTTTGTGTGATGAATACGTGCATTTGTACTCCAGTCATGGATGTTTAATATGTATTTCTATATAAATATACTTATATATGTACAATATATGTATTCTATCCGTTACCCTAGTATCCCATAACACAAGCCTTATAGTGCTTACTTTGGGGCTAGGCTAATTGGTGTGTGTGTTGGAAATATTTATTTATTATTTATTTATTTATAATAGCAGAGACTGTAGAAAGGGTAACTGAAGTCGGGAGAAAAGGGACAGACGAGAAATGCTTATTAAGTTCATCAGGTGAAACTAATGAGATATGTTTACGAGAGGTTTTACCAAAACCGAGAGATCGTAGAAACTGCCATGTATTGGCAGGACTTGAATTCAAAATGTTCTTAGAATGTGTGGCGTTTAGCAGCTCTCACCATCTGATTGCAGCGAGTCCTGGCAGTTTTAAAACCCTCCCAATTATAATCAGTTGTGGCACCGTTTGTACGTACGAAAGCACTTATTACGCTTCCGCATTGCCATGCGAACACCAGCAGTAATCCACGGCACAGGTGCGCGTTTCAATTTGACGTCCTTTTTAGATGTACTCGTATGTCGGTCAAAAAACTCGAGATGCCATTATTAAAATAAGAGACCATGTTATTAATAGTTGCTGCCTCGCAAAGTATTTTCCAGTGTATACTATACGCGTCACTTTTCAATTTCTCCACATCGAGCCCAACTATTTTTTGTTGCTGGTGTTTTACAAATTATCCTCCTGTATAAGCTTAGCCGTCGACACGAAACTTCGGACATGATTCCCTTATTTAAAACTAAATTTAACAATAGAGTATCCATTTTTTAGGATATGTTGTTCTATGTCCTTTCCCGGGACTCAAACTATCTCTTTACCATATTTCATTTAAATCTTGTTGCATGAAGCGGTTACAGGCACACTTTCGCATTTGTATTATTAGTATAGATTAATTTATCTACATGGTTTTGCTAAAAAGATATCATTCAATATTTGCAGGACGCTGCGTCAAGCTCATCATCACCCAGTGCTTCTGAAGAGGACGAGCAAGATGTTCAATCTAAAAAACAGACAAAAGTCAATAAATGTAAGGAAACAATAAGCCGACCAAAGGATTCTGAGTACATTGTTACACCGGATAATTATTTCTTAATGCATTCAAGCAAAAAGGTATAATGTCTTATTTTAAAGGATCCAATGTTTTTTTAAATTCATCTGTTTTTATCTTATCACTAGCGGCCTGCCCTCGTTTCGCTTCGGTGTAGAGCTGAAGTGTAGACTACAGTTTTTGTTCTTAGGCTTGTATTATACACAATGACATTCATCTATGATTCTTCTTATACCCGCATGCAAAGTCTCGGCCCGATCGGTTTAAAATTGACAAAGTTTCATACAGACTTTCATTCCCTATTTTATCCCCTTGGGGGTAGAATTGATCAAAATCCTTTCTTAGCGAAATTTAAGCCCGATCCGTCCAGTGGTTTGGGCTGTGCGTTGACAGATCACTATGTCAGTCAGTCGGTCACCTTTGAGTTTTATATAAATAGATATCATTCATTCTTTTTACCCCTTTCAAGAAAACGAGTTCGTAGATCGCTTTTATCACACAATCACTTACAAAAGCCATAGCACACATACTAAACAAGTGCACATTGTGCAATCCCGTTAATTATTCTGAAACTACTGATTAATTAAATCTTATATTATGAGTCATAAATATAAGAATCCTGCTTCCCAAAAACAATCCGATTTGATTAGCACCAAAAATCACTTACGTATAAAGAGTTTAAATAACTTTGATTTCTTATTATTTCTCAGTTTAAATGAGCTATAACTTCCATTTCTCTTTATAAATCTTTTATAGATCGCCACTTCAGACCACACATTGGCCAGACTGAAAAATTTGAACATCGACGACAGCATGGGAGATATAGAAATATCAGATGAACATAAAAGCAGAATACTTGAACTGACTCAATCATATGAACAACTCTTTAACAGGTGGCTTTACACTTTGAGTGAGAATTTCAACTTAATCCTGTACGGCGTTGGCTCGAAAAGGATGTTATTGCAGAAATTCCAAATGCAAAAGCTGCAAGATTTTCCTTGCGTTGTGGTGAATGGTTTCTTCCCCAGCTTGACTATAAAAACTATTTTGGAATCAATTGTTGTTGATGTACTAGAAAACAGTCATGTGCCTTCTAATCTCGGAGATGTTGTCAGTCTAATAGATACGCAGTTGAGAGATTGTGGAATGCACTTGTTTCTGATAATACACAATATAGATGGAACAATGCTTCGTAATTCCAAAGCTCAATCTGCTTTGGCAAGCATTTCGCAGATTGAGAATGTTCACACTATTGCGACAATGGATCATATTAATGCGCCTTTATGTAAGTACACATATATCTTATCTTACAAGAGAGTGCATGCGACTTTTTTTCTGCGTAAAATAATTGAAGTTCCAAACTAACTTTGATTCCCATAAAAGCCCCCTATATCTTCTAAAAATCCTTAAAAATGCCACTTTAAAAGTTTTTTTTACCACTGACAAAAAGAAACTCACATCAGAAATGATATAGATTGCTAGTCACATCACATTACATTTCTTTATTTCTTTCTATAATGTTAGAATCATGCAACGAATCGACTCCCATAACGACAGGGCCAGCGTAAAACATTGATCCCCTTATTAATAAAAAGGAATAAGTTTAGACTAGACGTGTTTTGTTCATGACACTCAAATGCCATTTGTCATTCAATAGACAGTAACTTATCCAAGCGTAGTCTTCGTTTATTAATAAGGGGGTGAATGTGCTACGCTCATCGCTAAGTCATTATGATGCATTTCGGTATGCAGATAAAGGAAACATTAGAAAAGGAGGCGGCCACAAAAGATATCTTGAATGTAAAAAAGAAGTGAAATAAAATGAATGTTTGTATAGGAAATCAATTTATTACACGTGCAATGCTAACAGGGGCGTATTTACCCTAGGGCCAAATGGGCCATGGTCAGGGGATATAAAGACATTTGTTACTGACCTATATTTTGATTTGATTTTATAATCATAATTGGCCGAGGACGCCAGATTTTAAATTAAGCCTCTGAATATGAAGAGATGGCGCGTTGCAGTCTACGTTATCTATAAGAATTTCCACCGACGACATGGACGTAAAGATATGGGTAGCAGAACGGTTCGTGATTCCCCCCTTTACAGGGGCGTAGCTAGGAGAGGGTATTATGAGGCCCTACTTAAAATACCGTTGCCCTAACTTAAAACGGGGCGGCTGGCGGCGAAAGGCGGCACGCTCCTGCTTATGATCTACCTTTAATTAGCGCTGCCCTATCTTAAATACAACTCTGGCTACGGCCCTGTAAAGAAGGCGCTGGTTAGAAACTAATCTAACCTCTGGACCGAGTAATTTTGTTTAAGCTTCATTGTTTATTACTTTAACTGCTAATGATTTTTTAGTTATGTTTCAAACGAAATTGAAAATTTAGCATCGTCGCTAACTCGGTTAGGTTTTTTGTTGACCACCAAGTGCGATGTTGTGCTTTAATATTTTTTTCTTTTATTCTACTAAAATTCCCGTGCCTACTTCATTAATTTATATCAATCAAATCATTTATTTATTTTTCTCTCACATGAAAATAAAGTTCATTGTAGTATACCACTTGTGGTTTACAATAAGTTATAGTATTGTGAGAGACTGGTGCCTGAATTAGGTTTCAGTGAAACCTGTGACACAGGTCACCAGGACCCTCCCGCTGACTACATACATCATAAAAACAGGGTATGACGTGACTTGAGGCTTAAATAATGTTAGGTATAATTTTAAAAACTTTATGCTAATTTTAGGTAACTGTTGCAGAGTACATTTACATATTAAATATTTAATTTATATATACAGGGCGTTCCACGGCAACCTCACACGGAGGGAAAGTATATTAAATATTGAAGATAGGATATTTTACTGAAAGAAGACATCATTTTATTTTTAATAATAACGAGAACTACATTCACAGATTTTTTTTAAATCGCCTGTTACAAGTGGGAATCAAACTTGTGAAATTTCGAAAAAAAAACCAACTCATTTTATGATAACTATCGAAAGGGTTAATCATAAGCATTATTTTTTGTTAAATAACATAGCATTTTAAATGAAAGGAATGTCTTATTACGTGATAAAAATAATAAAGTGTTATACAAACTGAAGTACGTATGCTTTCTTTTTGAACTCACAGTCACAATGCAATTGGCTGAAATTTATAAAAATAATAATTCGAAAATGGAACACATAAATTTTCAAGCGTCTGTTCTTTTTTTTAATTTCATTTTCGTTTATTTGCATTTTTTTTGTTAATTCACTTACCATGGCGTATCAAAATAAAATGGATTTAATGGAAACTTACTTTATGAAACACAAAGACATATTAGCTTTGCGGTGGTACCGCAAAAGATATCCTGATGGAGACGTATCTTCTCGATATGTGCTTTAAAGGTTAGTGGATACTGAAATTCAGGACGTTATGATATGCGCTTACAGAAACCACAGCAGCTGATGATAAACGCCAACGATGATGAACTCAACATTTGAACTTACTTTGAGGCGTATACGGATGTTAGTTTGTGTAAAATAATTTTAAATAAAATGTTCAATTTAATTACTTTTCTTTCATTTAAAATGCTATGTTATTAAGCAAAAAATAATGCTTATGATTCACCCTTTCGATGGTTATCATAAAATATGTCGTGTTTTTTTTCGAAATTTCACGAGTTTGATTCCCAGTTGTAACAGGCGATTTTAAAAAAAACTGTGAATGCAGTTTTTTTATTATTAAAAATAAAATGATGTCTTCTATCAGTAAAATATCCTATCTTCAATATTTAATATACTTTCCCTCCGTGTGAGGTTGCCATGGGACGCCCAGTATATACCTACATATATAAAAGTACATATATTACACAAATTACACAATATAAACAATATTAAATAAATATAAATGTTTCCAACACTCACACCAATTAGCCTAGCCCCAAAGCAAGCACTATAAGGCTTGTGTTATGGGATACTAGGGTAACGGATAGAATACACATACTTTACATAAATAAGTACTTACATTTATATACAAATACATATTTAAATATCCATGACTGGAGTACAAATGCTCGTGTTCATCACACAAATATCTGCCCCCACCGGGATTCGAACCCGGGACCTCTCGAGACGGCGACGCCATGAAACCCGGCGTACAAACCACTCGGCCACGGAGGTCGTCATATTAATCAATATTTAGTAAGAGTATGTGTATATTTGTGTGTGTGTATCTGTGAGAATGAGTGAACACTAATGGGGGCCAGCACATCGGGAAGCGGAATTAAGTAGTGGGCAACCTGGACAGACAAACTACTTAAGAGGAGTAATTAAGTTTTCTGTTGCCTGATAATCAAGGCTCCCCACAGGTATTTGCTAACAGTCCACTTGCATACTGTTTTAGCAAGAGGATAGATGTTAAGTAACCCATTTAGCTTGTTGTATAGAAAAACCCCTAAAAATTTATAGATTCTATTATACTGTTTTTGATATTAAAATTTTATTTCAAGTATGGGATCATTCAAAACTGAGTAAATTCAAGTTCACATGGTGGGATGTCACTACTTTCATGCCATACACTGAGGAAACTTCATTCGAAAACTCTATAATGACGCAACGGAGCGGAGCATTGCAGCTTTCATCCCTACGAAGCGTTTACCAATCCCTCACCAGCAATGCTAAGGGAATTTTCAATATCATAATCAACTTTCAGTTGGAGAATCAGAAGCTAGCACACTATCAAGGTAAATATCTCATACGTAAGCTAGTGACACCAATAATCGACATTTCCTTCCGTGATCAATGAAAACAAGAGCAGGTAACCGATCACTTAATATGGCAACACCAGGTGTTACGACATTTAGCGATCGGTCGCCTAATCCTACTTTCAGTGATCACAGAAAAAAACGTTCATCATTGGCTCCTGTCGGTCATTGGTGCCACTCAACGATATTAAATACCCTAGATACACCACGTGCGCTTAAATTGTGTCCCTATCAAGAAGTGCTTGAACACGATTCAAGCACTTTTTGGTTCACGGTTACATACGAACCGTTAAAAAGTCAACATGCCGCTGAGCTCCGTGAAAAAACGCGAAATAAATACTTACAGTATGTAAAATGAGTTTTTTCAACTGGTATCTAATCAATGCTTGCTCATTTAACACATTTGAAGAAAATTTTGATTTAATACTTACTATAAACAGATTTAATAGAAAATATTTATGATATTTAAATGCATGGTCGGAAATATGGCCGTCTCTTTTCCTCGCTGTCCGAACCTGCTAACCGCGCAGAATTGCGCGTAGAGTCAAAGACAAGGTCTATATTCTTCCGCATATAGCAATAAGTCGTAAAATTTTACGAGCTTACATCTCGGACTGTCATAACTCTTTGACGCATGCCTTTTAAGACCTTATACAGTGTGCTTTAAAGGTGAATTTCAATGTTTAAATAATGCCTTATATTGTTGCGACTACGCGATCATCTAACGGAGCTCCGTGGATCGGCCAATATACCTTTTGGACAGGTTTCGGGCATGATTTTGTCGTGTTGGTGTATCTAAGGTATTTAATATCGTTGGTGCCACTACCTTAGATCGAAATTGATAACGCAATTGTATGTACTTCGCGTGCCAAAAGGATAACCAATGGTCTTCCTTTTACGCTAATTTACACCGTTCTCGATACCGGACGACAATCGTCATGTTTAAAAAATACCTAACTATATGTAATTGTAAGCTTTAAAAACGATATACTTGAAATAAGTGACCAGGGCCTATGATTTTGCAGTACATGTACATGGTCTACTTCAATGTAAGTCTGTGGTAATTATATTATGATAAACTCGTTTCTGCTTTGATCTATTTATTCAGTAAGATAGGTAGGGCATATCCATTTTCCTATTGAATTGAGTCGAAGTAAGCTACACCTTATAGACCACTGCAGGTAAATAATACTGATCATGAGAACTGTTTTATTGTAGTTTATCCACGGAGACGGGGTTAGGAGTTATTCATAAAGTACGTCCATAGATGTATAAGAATAGAGTAGGGGAGATATAGACTCTCCTACAAGTGGAAGTGTCCCTCTAATAGAAAGAAGATGAGAGACCGATAGCTTTCACTCTCTAATCGCGCATGCGCATTGGCAATCGTAATCATCTTACTATTTCTATGTGATGCTTGGACCAACTATTGGACAGACTGCGCATGCGTCACAAGAGAGAGATAGCTAGCGGTCTCTCATCTTCTTTCTCTTTCTACTAGACGGACACTTTGAGAGCCGCCTTCCGCACTCTATTCTTATACCTCTATGAGTATGTCACACGTTAAGGGGGAGGGAGGGGTTCGATAAAGAGTGCCATTGTGTGACAAAGGATGGGACTGGTCCGTTATGTATGTTAGTGGGTTCCGAAATCAAAAGATTTACTTGTAGAAAATAAATCCTTTAATTGCCCAAATTAACATTCCTTGGCCGTCACGTCTCGGTAGTAGGTAAGAGGGAAGAAATGACTGGCCTAAAAGGGGATCCGTCCTGGATGTAGTGGATTGCAAACTCGTTTATTACAGACTATTTAACGCACAACGTTACATAAGTTTCTTGATGTCATATTTCAAAATCTAATACTTTTGAACTAATGTCAGAAAACTTAAAAATATTTAGAACTCCATCTGTATGTTATTATGGGTTTTAATTTGTTTTGTTGTTAATTTTTGGGAACTGCATTTTTAATTTAATAATTTCTAGATGCTAAATAGCAAAATATGTGACGTCACACTTGGGATGGGGAGACAAATGTGACTAATAATGATAATGATGGGGGAAGGGTAAAAAAAAAACCTAACGTACTTTATGGAGGGCCATTGCGTCAGATCTCAGGATTTACTACGTCAGACTTTGGCCCAATGGAATATAATGATAGCAGTCGTGAAGTTAATTGCAACAATAGGGCTGATGACTAACTTTTTCTTCTTTGTCTATCAGGTAGATTATCAAAAAGTATTGGAACAATATTTTTGAAGTGAAATTTCTTTACGCACGCATGACTTGGGGGGGTAAGATGGCGAATGCGTTACGAAAAGTGTGTTCGGGTGAGGCGAACGGGAGTTTAGTGGGGGATATAAGCAAGAGAAAGCAGTGCGCGCGCACATTATCTTTCTCTTATAGCTAGTAAATGAAATATGTATATGTTGTACATACACACATATATATATATATATATATACAGATGGAGCTTAATAAGTTCCACTTCAGTCGTGTAGTCATAAGCACACTCGTATTTTATTTATTTTCTCCAACGATATAAAATACCCTAGATACAACATCACGAACAGAATCGTGGCCGAAACCTTTTCAAAAGGTACATTGGACGATCCACGGAGCTCAGTAAGATGACCGCGTAGTCAAAAACAATATAATGTATTATTTAAACATTTAAAATCACCTTTAATGCACATTGTATAAGGTCTTAATTAAAACGCATGCGTCAAAGAGTTAGGATAGTTCCAAATGCAAGCTCGTAAAACTTAACGACTTATTGATATATGCGGAAGAATAAAGACCATATTTATTTGTTTTTACGCGCAATTCTGAATGCGCTATTAGCAAAATAGCAGGTACGAACCGCGAGGAAAAGAGACGGCTATATAACCGACCACGCATTTGAATATCACAAATATTTTCTATTAAATCAGTTAATGATTAGGGGAATGGGGGGCATGATGGGGTAGCTAAGGGAAATAACAAAATCATCATCATCATAGATCCATGCTCGTCCACTGCTGGACATAGGTCTCCCCTAATGCACGCCACTGCTCCCGATTTTCTGCCACTCTCATCCAGCCCACTCCAGCCAGCCTATGAATGTCATCATCCCATCTTGTCTCAGGGCGTCCCACACTACGTTCTGCGGCTAATGTGACCAGCCCACTGCCACTTCAGTTTGCTAATTCGGTATGTCGGTGACTCCAGTTCTCTGTCGGATTACATCATTTCTGATGCGGTCCTTCAGAGATACTCTGAGCATAGCCCTTTCCATAGCTCTCTGAGCGACTTTAAACTGGTGGACCAATCCCGCCGTGAGTGTTCACGTCTCGGCGCCGTATGTCATAACTGGGAGGACGCACTGGTCGAAGACTTTCGACTTGAGACATTGAGGGATGGGTGACGAGAAGACGAAGAAGAGAAATAACAAAATTACAGCACAATCACTGTTTATTACTCTCATTAATTTATGGCACGTTAAGTCATTAATCTAACTATGATTTGGTACAGTCTTTGGAGAATCAACGTATCACATATTTTTATAATTAATAGGAACATTATGAAAAACCATCTTGCCCCTTACTATGGGGCATGATGGGGAAGGCTATTCGTTCTCACAAAACAAGCAAATGTGTATTTCTTCCAGATCTTCATCGTCCACGCCAGCACAAGCGTTGTGATATGATATGCTAGACGTCTCAGTTCGGTAGTTGTTAGTCCAAAAAGACGTTCTTCCATATATTTCAGAGCGTTCTTTCACCTTCTTCCTTAGATGTAAATATAGATTTTTTCGGGTCTAAGGGTTTACCCTATTGGTTTACCAATAGTAACTTCACCCCCTTCCTTCATTTTCTTAACACATCGCTCTAAAGTAGTCTGAGGTACTGCGTATGCAGAAGCAGCTTTTTTGTATCCCATCTCTTTGCTCAAAACTTTATCTAAAGCTATTTTCTTAGAATCTATCGACCACTCCCCTCCTTTGGTTTTTTTCTTATAAGTACGTACCATGATTTTACCTAAAAAAGAATAAATTTATGTTATTTATTAAGAAACTTAAATGAACCTAAACCCACAACCCCATTTTGCCCCAATACCCCATCATACCCCACACCCAATAACTCATCTTGCCTCATAAGGCCTCTGAACAGAAAAAAAATATCAAATAAAACGTTCAACGGATTTCTACAAACAACATACCATATCAAAATACATAACACTAGTAACCAAAAATCAAAAAGACAATGATGTTTCAACTTACAAAAAATTAGATCGACGAAACGCTAAACCAGTTTTCCGTTTGTTAACAAAAGACGCGTGCATTACAGTTCACAGTTTCTCTCGCACTAAGCGTTGGTTGAATGAGGCTTCCTATTGGCTTATTGTTTTATATTCACAGACGTCTACTTTCTTCTATGTGTGCGGTGCCCCATCTTACCTCGCTACCCCCCCTTCCCCTACCTGTCGAAAAAAACGACATTACATACTATAAGTATTTTTTTTTCGCATTTTTTTACGAAGCTCTGCTGCAAGTTGACTTTTCAACGGTTCGCGCGTGACTGTGATCCAAGAAGTGCTTGAGTGGTGTTCAAGCACTACTTAATTGGGGCACATTTTGAGCGCACGTGGTGTATCTAGCATGCATGGTATTTAATATCGTTGATTTTCTCACATAATCAAAATATTACAGATAAAATGTCGCTTGGCGTCATGTTATCGTAATTTTTTTGCGAGTGCGGTACACCTCACTATTGGGGCTATTCTCCTAGATGAATATATAAATAAATATTTCTAACATTCACACCAATTAGCCAAGCCCCAAAGTAAGCACAGGAAGGCTTGTGTTATTCACTCTCTTATCGCCTGGTGTAGATACTTTTAGGTGGTGGTGTTTCGGTATCTGTGCAACATTGCGGGAAGGGAGTAAACATGCGCCTGCCACGAGTGTAAGTGCCGTAACCAATCTACGCGACTCGTCGTAGTGAGTTTGATTATCAAGCGCGATTTTGATACGCGGCGCGACGCGGTTTGAAAATGGATGTGTTTTTAAAATGTTCCATATCTGAGGTCGTTCTTCCACTGCCATAATAAGCTCTTCTATCTATCTGAGTATTTCGATGCCATCTTGAAAAGTGGCCGCGAGCGATTCCAGGAGACGTACAAATAACTCGAGTCGCGCGCGATGTTTTTGCGCCTAATACGTCGAAGGACACTACGCAGCACACTCTAGAGGTGTTCAACACCAGGACTACTGCCCTGAAATCTCGAGCAGACAATATCGAAACTAGTGTATGTAGGTACTTCGCGTGCCAAAAAAATGCCGAAATGGATAGCTAAGTTCCTCTTTGAACGCTATTTTATTTCTTTGCGTCAACGACCTCGGCACGCGAATCGCAATTAAAAAAAAACCTCAAAATATTTTTTATACTTTTGTTGTTGTTGTTTCTAATAAGTTGACCATTAATGTTCATACCTTAAAACTGATTTAAATGTTTGTCGGTAATGTAATATTGAAACTGCACTTGTGTAATCGGATTTATATTGTTTTTCTAATAAATGGTTGAACATATTGTTGTCCTATTTATCTATTAATTTCAAAATAAGAACGATTGCGGTGAAGTATCTTACATAATGTCAAGGACCGTTGGTGTGTGTTTCTAATTATACGACCACCACTGTATAAGCGCAGTCAAAGTGCATCGAAGCGAATTTAGGAAACAGTAAAATAGCAAATTCACCCTTATCTCAGTAACATAAAGCACTTGTCCCACCGCTGATGATGAACGAGAAAGAAACGAGTTGGCGAGCAGCGGGAAGCGAGTAAGTTGTTCCGAAAAATTTATCGCTGGGGTATAAGCGAGTACAACGGCCGATTACTCGCACCACTCGTTCGCGGTGAGTCCAGAGCAAGAATGCACGCACATCCCTTTTGACGGGCAATTGAGTATCATCTTTGATAACTTTTGTTGCTCAGAGCGACCAACTAGTGAAGAGAGTTCTCGACGGCAATGTGAACAGTCAGCGATCAACTATTATTATATGCATCTCTTTTGTTTATAAATTGTACATTTCTTCAGCGAGAAAATAGTCGATTGTTAGCCTCTTCCTCGCCGGCGGTATGACAACTTCCTGATGCACATATTCCTTCCATGCTGATGATCAGCGGTCTGCGTGCGTCTTTTTATCTCAGTAGGAATATGTACTCGTTGCGGAGATAAGTCACTTTGACTCTGCGTTAGGTATGAATTTACCATTACCTGCTATTTGTGATTTTTTTATAGTAACGAGTCAAGTCTATTTCACTTTCTTCAAAAAGGGTCTCGCCCTCTAAAGGTTACCTTAGATATTTCTTTGAGCCATAACCTTTGTTACGCAAGAATTGAAAAATATTGTACTAAGTCTTATTTACTGGGGTTTATAAGGCTCAATTTAAATCGACGCGGAACGGAATGCAAGCCAAATGTTGCAACGAAATTGTGCGTGCATAGCGTAATGAACTTTATGTAAACTTAATAAGATCCTAAAATTTGGTAGCTGGACTTCCGTGAAATCCTCGAATTTGGCTCTTATTTAGTTCTTATCTGTAATGTTTACTTTGCGCTTTGTATTCACGATACAAATCGGCAACAATATTAATGCTAATTGCTGGCACTTAGCTATTTGTAAACTTGACAACATCTGTTCTTTTCATTCCTTTAAAGCATGAAAAGGTACTACTAAAAGGTACTGTTATCAAGTTTACAAATAGCAAACACGAATGCCAAGTGAAGTGCGGGTATTCTTAGTTTTAGTACTAGCTACACCAGATTAATTTTAAATGGATGCGACAGTATCTTCTCTATGCTATTGTGATTGTGATGTAATATTTTTTATGTTCTAGGTTTACCTTTCAAGGATCTGTATTCAAAATGCCGCGAGCAGTTTTTAGTCAGCTCGGATCTTGCGTTGAGAGCACAGCTAACAGAATTTTTGGACCATAAACTTGTTAAAATTAAGCGAACTTATGATGGAAGTGAAAACCTTATTATACCTATAGAAACTATTTTATTGCAACAGTTTTTAGAACAAGAGAGTTAAGAGACTAATTTCATGTGATAGTAGGTAGGTAACTAATTTATTATTCTATGTATGTAATGTTCGCACGAGAATAAATACATGAAAAACATATAAAGCACTTTTTATTTACGAATTCCATCTACCGCGTGAGATATATTTTGTCGAATAAAACTAAATAATAAATTTAGCTTTTATTTTACAATCCCAGAAATAAAGTCTTAATAGGATTATATATATATGTGTATATATATATATATCAACAGGACAAGTTGTAAATTACTTAAACTTAATGACTTACATAATATAATAAAATTATTAACTAAAATTATCTTCAACATATCTGGCACATTCACCATGATGCATCAACCAAACATTTCATTGATATTCTTAGTGCATAAATTGCTCTTTCAAGTTTAAAAAGATTGTAGAAAAATATTCTCTGAACCGATCAAAGAATCAAGATTTCATCTAATTTATATTTGGATTACATGTTTTTTTACGCCCTTTGGAATCAGTTTCGAAATGCCAATCAACGATGTCCGTTATCATTAGTGAGATTACGCAATAATGAAGAAATTATAAAAATATATTTTATAAACAATAATATGAACCAGAATTTAGTTTACCAAGATAATATTCAAACCCGAAGAAATATAGTATAATAATAATTTGTGTTAGAAAATAATAAATAGTGTTTAAAGTTTCAAGGTATTCTAGTTACACTTTATCCTACTAATGACCGCGCCAAGAGCACGCTTTAAATAAACTTTTACTTGTACTTTCAAAATAAATTTTGGACATTTTTACTTAAAATTTCTATGTGCAAATTGACCTCCTCATAGTTATAATGGTTATAATGTATGTGTTTATCAGTCTAATTTGGTCATTAATAAAAAGGCGGAGCCCACATCTTATTTTTTGTATGTTTTCCAAGGGCATGGAATCATTCTGTTTACCCTAATACTTTTGTTCCTCCCACTTACAACTAATTAATGTAATTCATTCAAATCATACTTTGTTTTAGAAGGAGAGCTATTTTATCCTAATATCATGCACTTCCATTTCAATGATTAGACTATAATTAAGCATGTCAATAGAATAAAAAAATATTATTACATAAACAATTTAATTGAAACATTAACTTGTCGGACAACAAACTACAGATTCCACACAGAATAGACATCAACATTCAATGATAGTAAACATTTCAGAAACAGTATGTCGTCGCGGTGTTATTTTTTGTCGAAAGCATTTTCACTTCATCCTTCACAACAAAAAGGTGACAAATGGTGACAACTAGTCTAAGGGATGAATGCAACATAACTTTATCGTGTTCTGCGACTTTTACCACGACCGTAACAGTACTCGTCCGCCATTCCTATAAAAGAAAAGGGGTCGATTCTGCGAAGTTAACTTAGTCTGGAATAAGTCTCGATACCTACTACTAAATTGACAGTAAAATATCCTTATCATACTCCATTATTTAAGAATGAAAAGTATAGACTAGCTGTCTTATTTAGTTTTAAGTTCAGAGAATCATGTCAGAATCATTACTCAGTAATGTTTCAATGGTATTGCTTTTTGATACAGTTCTTGTTGGTAAAAGACAAAACAATAGTTCAGTTACTTGTTGTTATGTATATGCATTACTTATTTTGTGTTTCAAAAAGAAAATATATGCCACTGAAACACTACAGATAACCAGACTCAGAGAATGTTAAATAAACTTATGATAATTTAAAGTCACTCACTGGTGTCGATTCAGGCATAATTTTCTAAACTTTAGAAAACAAAAAAAAAATGCCAGAATCGACAGTTAGCCATTACTAACTTTAATCTCACCTAAATATTAATTCACATTTCTGAATGCTGTAAGACACAATTATATAGTTACTTAGTAGAATTACCACCCTTTTCTCTTTAGACGAATGGTTGCGGTACAGAGCCAGGTTTATTGTCCGATGCATCGGAGCGCTGTACCCCAAGCACGAAAGTTGAAAGATTCTTATTGCCATCGTTAAAATTTTCTATGGAAACCTCAGGACAAGAACTAAAGCATTGAAAGAGTATAAATTCAACTTTATATGGAAAAGTCGACTTAAATATTTAACTTATTTTTACATGTAGATCAAAAAGGGACAAATATGTTGCTATGAACAGAGTGCTTACAACTAACAAACCTCAAATTGGATACCTTTGTTACCTTTACGAAATCAAATTAAAGAGCGATCTAATGTCCAATGCTAGCGGCCAACGCCTTTACTTTATTGGAAATCTTCACTTCACGGTAATTTATTGTCTATGGGAGTGTACACTCAAACGTCATAGCATTACTACTACGCTTTAGTTATTTTCGAGCGAGTCTCTGAGCGTATCGTTTTCGTGAAGTTTCTATGGAAACTAGGCAGCGCCTCTACCGGACTTAAGAACAAACTAGCTCCTTTTATAGAAACTTTGACGATGGCAATACGAAAACTTTCTCACCAGTTGTTCGCGCACGGGGCGCTGTACACTTACAAACTAGTAAGATAACTCCGCTTAAGGCAACGCTCAATTCTCGTCATCGTCTTCGTGTTTCCGCTTTTTACCCCGAGTGCTCTCCTCGGGCTCACCGTCTGCATTTTCGTCACCATCTTAGAAGAAAAGTTAAACTCCTTAATTGTATCTTAGGTTTTCACGCACATCACTCATTAAATAAAATTGATTTTACGGGTTAGATGTACTGAATTTATTGACGTTTCGCAGCCTTTTCAGTGGGCCAATCGCCTAACCAGATTGCTTTGGAAACGCTATCGCTTACGATTTCATTTTGTTATTTCTAACCGCCGAAATACCTCACGCTCATTTTCTTTAACATTGTTATTACCAATGCAAAAGAAAAAAAAAAGCGCGAGGCATTTGAAAACCTCAGGGGGCTAGAAATAACAAAATGAAATCGTAAGCGATAGCGTTTTCCAAAGCAATCCAGTTAGGCGATTGGCCCCCAGGTCTGCGTCATCTGAATAATGACTTTTTGTAAAACTTCAAAATCTTGCAATGATATATCCAAACGCTCAATAAAAGTCTTTCAAAGGTAGCTCGACAAAGTAAATAAAAAATTATTATTTAGACTACGCAGACCTGAAAAGGCTGCGAAACGTCAATAAATTCATCTAACACGTAAAAAATAGTTTTATTTAAAAATCCTTACTAACATTATAAATGCGAAGGTTTTTTTTTCATTTTGAAAGGATGGCAATCTAGCTTATTGCCCGCCTCATGGGCTTCCAAAGCCTATAGATGCTTTCGATATAAACAGTACCACTCGCGCTGTTGCATACCCTGATCCCATCCACTACCCCGTGGAGCCCTACTCACCGAAAGAAACAACACCAGTTTCTTTGTTTGTTCCGCTTTTACGCCTATAGCACGAACAATATCCTATTCGAATAGTTTGCGAATCTGAAATGTCATTGTCAAATTTGACCAGATTTTTAGTTCTAGTTACGTCCGTTGTGGCGCTGCTGTTCAAGTTTCTATACAAAATTTGACAATGACATTTCGCACTCGCAAACTATTCGAATTCGATATTGGTTCGTGCTAGAGGTACGATTTGGATGAAATTTGGTACGCATTTAGTTTAAGACCTGGATTGAGACATAGGATACTTTTATCCCGGAAGTTGTCAGGTTCCTGTGGAGTTCTTAAAAAACTAAAGCTAACTCGGACGTAGTCAGGGGCGGCCCTTAATTACTAATAAATGAACAACATTCATAAGGAGTTACAGGATTACAAGATGGTTACGAGTTTGTTGGTGAGGTTATATTATATTTAGGCCCAATTTAATATATCATGATCATCAGCCTATTAATGCCCCATTGCTGGGGCACAGGCCTTCCCTCTGGATCGAATAGGGAGATTTGGCCATGATCCCCACGTAGCCCAGTGTGGGTTGGTGGGTGCTAACGACTTCAGATGTAGCCAACCCAATCAACCATTCCGAAGCATGAGGTACTCGAGATTGTTAAATTTTTAGTCACCCATTTGCTGACGGCCATCGCAAAAGCGGCTTGACTTCCACGATTGCAGATGGAAAGCACCATCGAGCTTCTCAATTTACATTCGTAAGCCCTGTCATCTACCTTCGCGACTAAAACTCTACTTGCACTTAACATAATAAGCTGTACTTTGAGTGAAAGAAAGAGCATAATTTTCTCAAATCACTACTCCCCCTATTTACTAGACCTTCTATAAAGGAAGCTAAGTAATTTTTGTCGTTTATTTCGTTATCTTAGCTTTCACTAGATTGCATATAAATTGGCAAAAGCGCATTTCCGATCGAGTACATTTAAAACTGTTCTGATATCATTATTAGTTTAATACAGCTCCAGTGTCAATCAGAGGCATAAAAGAAAAAAGCACCACACATCACACAACTGTACACGAAGCAACAAAAGCAAAATGCATTAGTGGCTATACATCCAGAATTGCTTAACATGGCTCTTGAAAAAGATACACTTTAAAAATTGCAATATTTATATTTTTCGCGACTTTGTCTGCGGTTTAGTTAGTTTTTAGAGAATCCATCAGGAAGCGAATATTTTTTCGTGATAAAAATAATCCTATGTCTCATAATCGAAATAAACAATGTGTGCCGAATTCCATCGAAATCCATTCAGCCATTTTTGCATGTTTGAGGTGCAAACATACTAACTTACACACCTTTATAGTATTAGTAGGATATAATCTCCTGGGATAGTGAATCAGAGGCAAGTTAGCTATTGAAAAACAGCTCAACTTTATATGGCGGATTTTCCGCTCCAATTGGATTCTCCAGGAGCGAACGCCTGGGAAAGTAACCTCCACTTTACAAAAGACAAGAGTCATCATCATCAGACTATTAATTGTCCCCACTGTTGGGACACAGGCCTTCCCTATGAATGGTATACGGAGATTGGGCCATGACCCACCACGCGGGCCCAGTGCGGATTGGTGGGTGCTAACGACTGCAGATGCAGCCGGGACCAACGGTTTAACGTGCCTTCCGAAGCATGTAGGAGCTCGAGATAGTAAATTTTTGGTCAGCCATCCAATGACTGACCACTGCGAAAGTTGCTTAACTTCAACGATCGCAGCCGAACGTGCTAACCACTTACGCCATCGAGCTCCTCAAGACCACAGTAATATAACACAACCTTTTGGTGGTGTTGTTCCTATCGGTGTGCAATATTCCAGGGCTCCACGGGGTAGGGGATTGGGTCGGGGTAGGTAAAGGCGCGAGTGTTATTTTTGGTATTGAAAGCATCTATAGGCTATATATCGGCCGCTTACCATCAGGCGGGCCGTATGCTTGTTTGCCACTCTTTTATCATAAATATATATATATATACTAGCTGACCCAGCGAACTTCGTACCGCCATAAAAATAGGGGCAGGTGGTAGAAGAGTGAAAATTTAGGATTTTATGTATTTTGTAATACCACATAATAAAAAAAAATAGTGTCCAGAAAAAAGTTTTTAGGGGTGTGTACGTAGTGTATCAATTTCCTGGGATAACATTCCTCCTAACCCATATGAGAACACTACGTTACAATACCCAACAGTTTGAATTTTGACGCGAAGGCGCATTGTAGGTTTCAGAACACTACGTTACAGGTGGACAACCCTTATGAAAAATAGATAGTTGCCGATTCTAAGACCCATGGAATATGCATATTAAAAATTTCATAAAAATCGGTCAAATCGTTTCGGAGGAGTATGGTAACTAACATTGTGATACGAGAATTTTATATATAAGATATATATTTTTTAAGCATTTGAGTGCTGGATGTTTACAGCTAAAGAAAATTTTACTAGAGAAAATTGAAAGGTGTGGGTTCGAGTCCCATCTGCTGCCTGGTCCGCGTGGAATTTATTCTAGTAAAATTTCCTTTAGATTTAAACATCTAGCAGTTAAATGTTAAAAAAAAAACAAATATATAACTATAATTGCTATTTCTTCTTTCAAATGTTTAATACTTGGTATTTGACATTGTGGGTTACCTACACTGCGAAGAGATGGCGCTGCATTGCAGCCTAAGGCTAGAGAAAATTCGGCACGGCCGTCAGGGCCTCGGTAGCATAATCGTCAGTGCATTTGCTCGGATAGCGAAAGGTGCGGGTTCGAGTCCCGTCTGCTGCCTGGTCCGCGTGGAATTTTTGTAGTAAAGTTTTCTTTAAAAATATAAATATCTCTCACCTTGAACCTTACTGTTAGTGTGGTCTCCATCAGCGTCATTATCGCCTTCACCGTCCTCCTCGTCTATATCCTCTTCCTCTGATACATCGCTGCCATCGAACATTGAGCTCGCTGAGCTTTCTTCCTCTGCAGGTACAAAAATATATTATAATAATAAATATTTCCAACACTCACACCAATTAGTCTAGTCCCAAAGTCGGCACTATAAGGCTTGTGTTATGGGATGCTAGGGTAACAGAATACATAAATTGTACACATATACTTATATTTATATAGAATACATATTAAACATCCATGACTGGAGTGCAAATGCTCGTATTTCTCACACAAACATCTGCCCCCACCAGGATTCGAACCCGGGACCTCTCGAGTCGGCGACACCATGAAACCCGGCGTACAAAACACTCGGCCACGGAGGTCGTCTCATTGAATTATGTAATCAATGGGTCAATTCCAGTAGTAACTAAAGGAGAAAAAGGAAGTCTTATTTACAGTAATATTAAAAGGTTGAAAGATTTGCATATCTGTTACGAATAAACTAAAAAACTACCGAGTTACATAGGCTATATTTTTTGGCGTAAAATTAGGTTCACTCCTGCAAAGGTGGGGTGGATCGCTAGTTAAAATGCAGAATACGATTGGTCCAGTTATGTAGTGTTTTGTCTGTTCACAGAATACCATTTGTTTATTGTGGACAAAGCACATGTTTACCTTTAATGGAAGGAAACTCCACCACTATGGATTTAGAGATACTGATCTGGATCTTATTGCGTCATACCTGATGGATAGGATTCAGAGGGTTGACATTAACGGCAATAAGTCTGCGGGTTCGCCGGTTAAAATGGGTGTTCCGCAGGGCTCAATCCTTGGTCGTTTCTTATTTTTAATTTATATTAATGACTTGCCTTACTACGTTAGAGATAAGCATGAGATAGTATTGTTCGCGGATGATACATCACTTTTATTTAAACTCAAACGTAAGGAAACAGTTATTGACGACGTGAACAGTTGTATCTCTAAGGTAGTCCACTGGTTTAATGTTAATAATTTATTACTAAATGAAGGAAAAACGAAATGTATGAAATTTGTATTACCTAATGTAAAACAGGTAAAAACCAGTGTGAATGTAAAGGATAGGAATATGGGTCTTGTAGACACCACAGTATTCTTAGGGATTACTTTAGATTCTAAGCTTCAATGGGGCCCACATATTGATAAATTATCAAATAGACTTAGTTCTGCAGCATATGCCGTAATGAAGATACGCCAGTTAACGGATGTAGATACGGCCAGCTTAGTATAAGTACTTTAGTTATTTCCATAGTGTAATGTCGTATGGAATTTTATTGTGGGGAAACGCCGCCGACATTCAAACTATTTTTGTGCTGCAGAAGAGAGCTATTCGATCAATTTATACCTAATCTTAAAGTGAAGGATTCCTTAAGAGATAGGTTTAAAGAATTTGGTATAATGACGGTCGCATCACAATACATTTACGAAAATTTATTACTTGTAAGTAAAAATATTAATTTGTTTCTTAAAAACAGTGATGTTCACACACTTAATACAAGAAACAAAAATAAACTAACTTTATCTGCTACTTCACAAAATCAATAATTCATTTAAAGGTCTTTGTGTTCGCTTATACAATAAAGTCCCAAGCAATATCCAAGAGTTAAGCATAAATAAATTCAAAGATAGTATAAAAAAAGCACTTATTAAAAAAGCTTATTACAAAGTGTCTGATTATATTACAGACAAAAATGCTTGGGTTTGAACTGTTCCAATCATTCCAACAGGTGTTCATATTAAATAAATCATGATTGTATTGACGTTGTAACAACATAATGATTTGTAAATGTTGTTACATTATTCTTTTAATGTTGTGGAGATTTTTTCGCTCATTTTTCTCCCTAGCTAAAAAATATGTCCAATAACAAGTGGTAGGGAAAAAAATGTTTGGACGATTTTAAAGTGTTCACATCCAATTTGAATAAAGATATATTGATTTCTGATAATGCAGAACCCAAATTAATTTAGGAAATAAGTACGCAAATGTAAGTCTCAATGAATAAAAAAGTTCTTTATTTAAACATATCTTACCAAGATTTTCATTATAAACTGCACTTAGTGAAACATCTTCGTCATCCTCTTCTTCTTCGACATCAGAACCTGTAATAATTATTCATCTCATAAATATAAAATATTTTTTTCTCTTTTACATAGTGTTGCTTAACTAATACTTGTTACATATGAATATACAAGAAGCATCAGAGGAGTTGCGATGCTTACTTCTTATAAGAAAGCCCATGTGGAATAGAAGGCCATAAACTGTGTATAACAACATAGGCAAAGAAGTTCTGCTATCCTCAGGATGCTGTGATACATCATCAATCACCAGCTGACTGAGACTTATTGCTAAATCTGGAAGTATAAATTTGTTGGAAACTACCAATTTCATTAAAATATGAATACAAGGATGACTTGGAAAAATGCTAAGAATGATTATATGAACAGTGATATTATACAGTGGTTGGTATATTTTGTTAGTAGACACTCAACACAGGTACGTACGACAAAGTGATGTTGTAAGGGAATGTTAATGTCACATAAAATCATTATAGTCAGTTTTTATGATCGTACTTCTATAGAAATATTGTGTATGTATCCTGCACAATCACATTGCATTTAACCAAATTACTATCTGTATAGATCCTAATTAATCAGCTTACTATTTTCTGAGGAGCTCGGTGGCGCAAGTCATTAGCCCGTTCGGCATTGATCGTTGAAGTTAAGCAAATTTTGCAGTGGTTCGTCATTGGATAGGTGACTAAAAATTTACTATCTTGAGCTGTTCTGTGCTTAGGAAGGCATGTTATACCGTTGGTTTTGGTTGGTTGGGTTAGATGCAGCCAGCATCTGCGGTCTTTAGCACCCACCAAACCGTACTGGGCCCACGTGGTTAATCTATATTCCATCCATAGGGAAGGCCTGTGCCTGTGCCCCAGCAGTGGGGACGTTACTAGGCTGGTGATGATGTGTAGTAAAACTAATTTCTGATAAGACACATGCCTTGTATATAGTTATAAGGGAGAGATACAATATGATCAACCTTTGAGGGTTGGAATGAAATATGAAGTTATTCAGGTCAAACAATAGTGCCTTCTAAAGCATTGCTTTTGAATTCTTTTATATACATATTATCTTTGTATTAGTGTACTCACTATCTTCATCACTATCATTATTTCCATTCATTTCATCTTCCTCTTCAGCGTCACTGTCTTCTGCTTCTCCATCTTCTTTGTCAAATCTGAAAAAAATTGCAAGTTAATAATTTAATTTGGGTTATTCCAGTTAAGGCATCATCTATTAAATAAATAACATCCCACTTTTTCCCAGGGGTGGTCAAAAAGTGGATGCCTGATAAAGATTTTTGAGAAATACCAATCTAATAACCATAATACTCATTGGTTCATTAGCTAAAACAAAAATGTATCTGTAAAACTATAATGAGGCTATTTTATTACTTACCCATCTAAATATTTCAATGATGGATGTAGAGCAAACACCTTACTCCTATAGTCATCAATACTGGTGACTTCATTATTAAAGAGATCAAGATTTTTCAAGTTCTCAAATTCCTCAAGGGGTTTTAGTGTATCAAGATCTCTGATTTTATTCCCTGAGAGGTTCAGATGTGTCAGTTTCTTGCAGCCATTGAGGAATTGGAGGCCATTGGATATTCTGTTGTCAGATAGTTCAAGTTTCCTGAGTTTGGGCAGTGCAGGAAAACCTTTCAGTGTTGTAAGACCTACATTGTTAAGGCTTAGAATTTCCAAGTTGATGTATTCATCTGTGAGCCCGATAATGTTAGTGCTTCTACAATTATCCAGGTTCAACTCTTTCACCTGCAAAGAGAAGATAAACCAATTTCTTAAGATAATAAAATCTCTGCTCTCATTAAATAAATAAGAAAAAAATATAAGGGTATCATTATTTAATCCTATTTTCCTAAACAGGATTAAATAATGTAATACCCTTATAGTTTTTTCATATAAAAAAAATGGGAAAAAAGAAAGCCTTTTCTGGGGTGACAATGAAAAACACAGAATGTTGATAACTTTTTGTACTGATAGTGAAACCAGATGTTACGCATAACGCATAGTTATGCGTGGGAAATCCATCACTACTGTTTATGGACAAAATCTTAGTTCGAATCAATACCAAAAGCTCAGCGGTTTAAATAAGGCTTATACATGTTATCTGTCTGATTATTGTATAGTTAATGTGTAGGGTTGCCACCTGGCCAGGCTTTACTGAATTTGTATAAGATTAATATTAGGTGGGATTTAAATATGGTTCGGATTAAAATTTTTCTTTTATCAGTATTCTTGGATATTAAATTTAAGATCTTGGTTGTAGATATGACAAATATTTTGATTGATATATAGTTCTTAGATATTATAAGACTGCAATAAGAATTGTGGTCTCATTTCCTATCCATGATTATTTACAAATTTTGGATAGAAAGTTTGATTTAAGAGCTTCATAACACTCATGCTTGTTTAAATGAATAGCATTTTTGAATAAAAATTAAAAGATTATAAGAGAAAGGTACGTCTAGATTTTCCGTTGATAATCTGCATTTTAGATCTCCATTTCTTAGTTTAAAATTTACAGTTGGCAATCCTAAAGATGTACTATGAACCATACAATGTGTCTATTAAATAAAAATTAATGACTTGATACTACAGCTTCATATTGTACTTATAATCTGATACAAGTCAATGGTTTTTAACTCAGGTCACACCTAGGTTGACTGAAACACCTATTTTATTGTGTACAAAATTATGTTACAAATAGTAACTTACTGAAGATGAATGAACAAACGCCATCTATGTTACTGACTATGAAACTTTTCAAGGACAAAACAAAACAGTAAACATGTACAACTGAGTATCTAGTTAAATCTATAGCATAGATTTATATTGTAGATAGCTCTTGTATAAGTAGTTAAAAGCATTTAAATAATAATTATTTTAACATTGTCACTCAGATTTTTTATTGTAAGTAGTGGTTTTGCACATGTACTTACAATTTATATATATTATTTCTTTCTCAACTAAAATTAAAACTACACTGCAAGGATGATTCATGTCTAAATACCTACCATGTATTTATTTAAAAACCATTCTGAAAACCATTTTAGTTGATAAAAAAATGTATGATTTTTTGGTAAAATTGGCCACTTATAAGTCCTCAAATGGATAGTAGCAATTTAATTAGTATTGTTACTGGCTTGGTGAATAATTATTGATGTGATCACTAGGCACAGGGAAGTAAACGTCAAAATGGTGCGAGTTGTCAAAGCGACTGGCGTAGTTGCTAAATTCGAAGAAATAAGTGATTATTTCTAAAAAATATAACTTGTAATAAGTAAGGGGAGTGATTGTATAACTTCTTAAAGCACGAAACGTAATCAATGTGTTGTATTTGCGGATTTATCACTCATAGTTTTCATTTTGCAATGGCGGATGACACGAAACATCGCGACGCAATAAAAATGGCCGCTGTATGTATTGGTAAGGCGTGCGTCAAATAATGTTTGAAAGTGCTTATAAATAGCTGCTGAGACACCCAAATATAATAACTATTACACAAAAGCAGCTTGTATTTACCAACCCTAGAGTAAAAGATTGATAACTTTAATGCAATAAAAAATCGAGTGAAAGGGCGCGAAATTATGCCGAACACCTTGTTACAAGTTTACATTGCTAAATTCCTCATAACTGTAAATGTTATAAAATTGGCGTAGTCCAAGAAGTGCTACAAAAGAGCATCACCTATTATTTAATTTAGGACTAGAAATGAATTAAGAAACTTGACTATTGGACGCTATGAAATACGTATTGACATTGACAGGCTTATAATCAATGAGCCCTATTTTTGAAATACTAAAGCTTTAGAAGAACTTTTCTCTTTGTTTAAATAGAAAATAATTATATTACAGCAACCATTGATTATAGTTTTATGCACTGACTTGAACATAAGGTTAAACTTGAGAATTCCACGTAAATTCATGGGTTTCAACACTTAACCTCAATATGTGAACATTAGCAATAATTTTTTTTAGGACTGATAAAATAACATATTGAATGGGGCATTCAATTGGTACAGTATAGAAGTTTACGAGGAAACATGAGAATTGTGAAAAACTTCAGTAGAAATCGTAACAATTATGTGCACATGAATGAAACGTAACAGTCGGTAATGGCTAATTTTCTTTGTACAATAGCGCCACATATCCAATTATGAATTGGATTTACATACTAGAATAATATTTTAACTTAGTTAATAGATAATTACAGTGATATTACTGCTGTAATCGAATTTTTTACGTATTACATCTCTGTACCTGACGAAATACGTATCGACAAAACATTCCAATATATCGAAAAATATGCATCATTTACCTGTGAAGGATTCCTTCCCCTTAGCTCCAAAGCGACCCTCTTTTCCATTTTTACGAAATTGATGAATTACACTTTATTATTCTTTTCAGTTGCAGTTACAATAATTCTCAAGGAACTTTAACACTAAGCTTGGGTTTCAAAACAGAAGGAAACTATAGATACACGAGTGACGTCGCGCTAGTGGCGCTGTCTGGTGGTGAAATAAGGCGACCGGAAATACAGTCGTTGAGAGATTCAATGTTTATTAAAGATTGATCTATATGCTTTTATTATGATAAAATGAAATAAAACAAGTTTCTTAATTGATAAATATTTTATGTATCTTTCATTTCACCTTGTTTGTGTAATATAATGAAAATAATATTAATGGAAGGTTAGCATTTCGTACCTGAAGTTGGCAAACATGTGAAATTGCCTTGGTTGGTAGCAATGAGTTTGAAAAGGCGCGATTTATAAATTTAAGGCTTTTGTGCTAACTACCGGTAAGTTATATATTTTTTTTCCTAAAAGCTTATAATTGTAAATTTTATCAATCGAACCTATCGAATTTAAAATAGGACTACATAATTAAAGTACTGTTTTCAAGTAGGTAGATTGTTGGTATAGTTTATTCTTTTATCTAAATTAATTAATAAATTATTATACATAATTAGATAAATTCAAAATAAGTAACTAGGTAGACGTGGACAAATCGAACTATTAATATTTCTTAAAAGAAAGCCATGTAGCGTCGTGAACTATTGTGTGTTTATTTTATATAATGCGATTCAACTAAGAATAGGACCGACTGGGCGCCATATTTTTACGTCATAGCTGTCAATTCAAACCAAATAGGTAGAGTGAGCAAAAAAAGTTTCTATTTAATAAAACTTATTTACTTAGATTAAGTGAGAAAAAACATCAGATTTTTTAATAAAATTTATTTACTAAGATTGAGAGAAAAAACAATAGATTTTCTAGTAAAGGGTCAGATGAGCCTAATTCCAAATTTTTAGTTGCTAAAGTGGTAAAATGTGCCCCCCCCCCCCCCCCCCCCCCCCCCCCCTGTAACTTCTAAAATAAGGAACGGACAATCAGTTTAAAAATTAAAAAAAAAAGTTCTGTTACTAGATACTACAGTCTGTTTATCCTAACTTGTCCTATTTGGTAAACAATCTTCGCACTCCTTTTTATTGAAAATACAGCATTAAAAATCAACTGATAACTGGATTCAATAGGTCTGTAATAACGATTAATTTTAATAGTTTATTGGCTTCATTATTATTTTATTATTAAATGGGTGATTTTGTTTAAAAGTTGTGCCAAGATTGTTTACTTTAATAAATGCAATATAGGCCACCATAGGTATATTATCAACATAAGAATAGAACTAGGTACCTTAGTTAATAATACTTATCACTAGTATTTAGATCATAATTTTTTTATAAATAAAAATATTATTTCTGAAATTATGTAAACATACTTTATACTGTTTATTTTTATGAAAATCATAATGATAACCAGGTACATACATTATTACCGATAGTAAAATATAGAAACAAGTAAATGGAAAGATTTTGAACATTTTTTTTATAGATAGATCCGACAAATGACTCCACCCCACCTGATGTTAAGTGAAGGTGAAGTCCAGACGCGAAGATAGCTGATACAGCAGTTCTAACTGCCACAGCCTGCCAAGTGATTTCATTTGAAAAGAAATCTATTATTACAACAGGTAGGTATAGGAAGGGTAAAGGTATCATAGGTAAAAACTGCCAACATTCATAAATCAATATGAATATAAGCATTTATTATTTTTATTATTAATTGCATTTTATGTTCATTTAATGCATATTATTTAAGTGCTTACATAGAGGTAAACAGTAAATCTATTCAGAATATATAATATGTACATCTTTTTCGATTAAGTATAATAATTATAACCTCCAAATCTAATACATTCTGTAGTAGGCCACAGTTCCTCAAGTTGTCCATATCTCAATAAATGCCTGATTAGAGTTTATGAATGATTCCGAACACAACTAGCATTTTCTCCTTGCTGTGCGTTCTAGGGCATTTATTTATTATTAACACAGACCAGCGTTGCCAGTTTTTTTTGCCAAGTCGGGAGTTAGGAACTTTTTGAGTGAAAAAAGCGGATCATCGAAAGCGGTACATAGTAAAAAAACGTATATAATCATATATTATATACAATAAAAGTTTTTGAATATTTATCTTTTTATTTCAGTTCAAATTACGTTTACGTGACATTAGATAGATACGTAGTAAGTAGTAGAAAATGTATTTTAATAAAAATATGATATTTTAAATCAGATTTCCCCTATCGTTAAATAGTTGAGTCTATGTTGGAGAGTTCTTCATTACGCGCCGGGCAGGTGGCCAGTCCACACTTGTCTGTGCCGAACGGTCGAGTTATTCCCGAAAAGCGGGGTGGAGCCTGTCCCGTGCGGGACATTTAATTTCCCAACGCGACGGGTACGAACCAGTTCGTTACGGTCGACGCAGGCCGCTGTCGCTATTTTTTTTTTATTTTTTTTATTTTATAGGGGGCATACGAGCAGACGGCTCACCTGATGGTAAGTGATTACCGTCGCCCATGAACACTTGCAACACCAGGAGTATCACAAATGCGATGCCGGCCTTTAAGGAAGGAGTACGCTCTTTTTTAAAGGTTTTTGGGTCGTATTGGTCCGGAAACACTGCTGGCGACAATATATTCCACAGTTTTGTCGTACGTGGTAAAAAATTTCGACAAAAACGAACGGTTGTGGATAGCCACGCATCAAGATGATGGGGATGAAATTTTTGTCGCGATGTACGATGGCGAAATGCAGCAGCTGGAATTAATCCGAACAATTCCTCAGAACACTCCCCGTGATAAATGCGATAGAAGATGCAGAGCGAAGCTACATCCCATCCTATTTGCTATGCTTCAACCACCGATTTAAAAGTTTCGGAGCCGAAATAGGAACCGAAGGTGTAATAATAATCGGAAGTTCCGCCTTATCGAAATCGGAGTCGAAGCTCCGTAACATCCCTGGTTTAAATGCCTGTATAATCAAAAGTAATAGTTAGTTTTGACTACAACAAACACTGGTGTATTTGTATACAAGCTTTCATGTAACAAACTTTCAACCGATTTGGCATAAGTACCTATTAACATTCTTCATTACAAATACTAAAAGACTCTATATTCTACTTAATAAATCAGACGTAGCAAACGTTAATTTCTTAAATAAGCTAAAATAAGTTCATAGAATTCATTGCAATTGGAAAATTACACATGTGGAATATTTTTAAAATAAAAAGTGCTGTGATAGCTTTATTTTTTTAGAGTTTGGCATGACATTTACTTAGTTATTGGCATGACGTTCGAGTGAGTAGGAACTTTTAGTTTTTTGTTACTATTTTTTTATATCTAAAAGGAAAAAAGCCTTCAACGATTGTACAATTTAAAAATCTGTTACATTTTATAAAATCGTTATTTATTATTATTGTTAATATAACAAATAAACCAATAATTGTTTTTTAAAGATACTTATGTAGGTATACCTAGTCAGGTCATAAATTCTGTCACATGTTTAATATAAAATAATTGAAACAAGTTTATTCATTATATAACCATTTATATACCGAAATGATCGTAACAAAACATAGATTCTTATAAAAATAAAGTTTATTCAAAATGACCTCCGTGATATTGAATACAGGCCTTCAATCTGCGCGCCCAGTCGTCTATCGCAGTACGAACGAGGTCCATGTCAATATCGGCGGCTGCATTAATCAAGGATGTCTTGAGTGACTCCAAATTGGGATAAGGCTTTGAGCACGCCTTTTCCTCCAAATGTTGCCTTATCTTGTAATCTAACGGACTCAAATCTGGACTGGAGGAGGGTCAGTCTTCGTGCCGGATAAAGTCGATTTCACGCGCCGAAAACCAGTATTGTGTGTTCTTCGCTCTATGAGCTGGAGCCGAATCTTGTTGGAATACCCAGTGCCTGTTATTGAACATGGGACATGAGAAACAGGTTCCACAAGGTTCGTCAGGACTGTATTTTGATACACAACTGCATTCGTATTTACACCTTTCTCACAAAAATGTACCTCTGTTAAGCCCCAATAAGAAATTGCCAACCATACCATGAGCGAGGATGGAAAATGACCTCGTTGGACACGCGGAATACGGTTGCTCGCTTCTTCACTACTGTGTTCGTACACCTTATCATTTTGTTTGTTGTAGCTCTACGGTAAAAATTTTTTCGTCCGAAAAAAGAATTTCTCGATATTTGTTTCCCGCGTACGGCTTCAACAAAGCGCGGCATCTCTTCAGTCTCAGGTCCATTAGACGAGCATTCAAACGATGTCCTGTTATGCCCGTAGCCCTAAATCTTCATCTAACACCCTTTTCACCGTGGTTCTGCTTAACCCCATCTGAACGGCCAACAGTTTCTGCTTACGTTTGGGATATCTTTGAATTCGCACCTTCACAGCTTTTATCACTGCTGGAGTCCTAACAGATCTCCCAATGCCATGGGGAAAGCCTGTGTTTCAGTGATAGTTTCTTTGACGTTGTCCTCCCGATAAAAATATAAACATAATATAAAAATATAAAAACTGCAGCTCCACTTTAAAAAATCATAAGTTAAGTTAACAAATAAGCTGATCGCACATTTGTCAGCACATACTCGGCTAACGCACCACCTTTCCAAATATACTTTACAAAATGCAGAGCGTATGCTGCTGGTGAAACCTGTGACCTGTACATGTGAGTGAAACACGTGTCGCGCGTACGTTGCGATCACCTTTATTTGTCTGTTAAATCATTACCCTACATAAAACCTTTCTAGCAAAAAAAAAAATCACCCCCACTAGTAGGGGAGCTACCCTAAATAAAGGATTGTTTTTTCGTAATTTATATGGGACCATATGTGACCAATTTCGGATTATACCCCTTCCAATAAAGTTATGCGTGATCATACATAAAAAAAATATACGCGTCGACTTGATAACCTCCTCCGTTGAAAAAGATACGCCGTTTACAAAATTAAAATAAACTATGAGACAAAACATTTTTAATATAGCCGTTAATTACGACGCATAAGTTTAAGATGGTTGAAAAAGAAAGGTTATAGTCCCGACGTGCCATTTAAATTTTTATTTTCAGGAATTAAGTTTGACCCAATGATATATTTGACCTGGTTTGACCATAGAACAAGACGAGACGAACAGTTTGTTATGTGATTTTTGTTGTCTATGTATTTTCTGTCCATCTCTCAAAAAAATTCACGTAAGTTTCTTGACATTTAAATATTTGTAGAGAACTAAAAGTACTTTAGTTTTAATAAAATTTTGTATTGTTATTTTATGTTACGAAGGTTAACTTAAATTATTTGAAATTAAAGTGAAACTTTCGATTAAGATGGGGAAAAGAGTAGAACGTATCCTTAAAAAACTGCGAAATACCTTCCTAGTTCTTATACTGCTATTTCTTCTGATTGTCTACCAAAGTAAAAAGATGCATAACCAAAGGGTTGCAATGCAAATTCCTAATAATGCTTTGAAATATATATTATTTGAAAAGTCCAAAGGTAGGCCTAAGGATATTATACAATTGAGGACGATAGTTAGTCATCATAACAAAAAAATAAATATATTAAATAGCGATAACTTTGGACCAATTACAAATAATACAATCGTATTCGCCATAACGGTGGACAAGTTTTCAATTAATTTACAATTCCTAATAGTTTCCCTATCACAAATTCGAGGAATTCATCAGGTATTACTTGTTTTTTCACACTCCATTTATGATGAAGATATCAACAAGCTGATTGGAACGATAGATTTTTGTCGAGTACTGCAAATATACTACCCTTACTCATTACAAATGTATCCAGACGAATTTCCTGGATATAGTCTCCAAGACTGTCCCCATGATATGGATATGAAAACTGCCCGAGCAATCAACTGTACTGGTTTCCTTTTTCCTGATATTCGAGGGCACTTTAGAGACCCAAAACATGTACAGCAAAAGCAGCATTGGTGGTGGACAGCTAATGTAGTATTTGAAAGTGTTTTAAGTATTGTTATGGATTATGAAAGAGTAGTTGTTTTTTTAAACGACGATATATATTTATTGAAAGATTTTTTATACATGATTTTGTTTATGGAGAAAATATCTAATGACCTGGGTACCTGTGAGTTTTTGACACTCGACCATAGGAATTTAAATTTTTTGAGAAGTATTGACGGTTTAGAACTTACACCATGGGATCTAAACTATGAGCCAAGTGCTCTAGCATTTGACTTCAACGTTTGGAATAGTATCGTTTCTAATTATGATTTATTTTGTGCTGTTGATGATAGTTCTTGGACTCGATCATTAATTTATGTATCAGACAAACGAAAGAAGGCTTCGAGATTCAGAATATTATCAAGTATGTTTCCAAGGACGTACAAGATAAACTCGTGTATGTTCGAGCGAACTTTAGAGTATTGTGATATTAAAGAAAATGTTTATCAAATATTAGAATTGCAGAAAAACTTAAACGATTTCTTATTTCCTACGCACCTGGAATTATACATTCCCATTCAAGATGAGGATGACCCATTAGTTAATGACGATGTTGTGGGCTTTGGTGGATGGAGCGATCCGAGGGATAAAGATATGTGTGATAATATAACATTGTCTAAAATAAAAAAGATCGTCCTGGGAATGAGAAACGAGATCGCTCAATTTTAATCAGTATCAGCGCAATAATAATAAGAATAATACAAATATCATAGAGTTTTCCTTAATAGTCGAGTAGGTGATCGAATATCTTGTTGGTTGGTTCAATGAAGATTAATGTTTTAAACTTGTCTGCCCTGGTAGTATTTCAAAGTAGCATGATCCGTCCAGATTGGGTCTAACAGTTGATTAGTAGTCAACGTGACAATTAAGCTCCGAGACAAAGGAGAGGATGCGAGTGAAGGCATTGCGCGTGGCTGTTGGCTGCTGGCGGCTGGCGGCTGGCGTAGGTAGCGAGCGTTTCGTGGGGGGAAGGGGCTCGCACTTGCGCACGCCGCGTTAGCCTAGCCCGGTCCGAGCGAGCAACAGTCTGCTCGCGTGAGCCGCGCTCGCGATTCGGGCACGTTGCGACGCATTATCATGACCCATGGTAAGCACTCTTCGATACTATAACTATCAACGGCCGAACTCCCCAACCATGTTCAAACCCAAAAACAAAATGAAAACATAGCAAAAATCGAAGCCGCGAGCGACTTTTCAGTGATGATTTTTCAACAGCTTTCATTATTTATTTACGCGCCCCCAATACTGTGCGGGCCAACTTTAAATTAATACGTAACAATACGTTAAAATTTCTTTTCGATGTGCGTTGGTCGATGCGGAAAATGATTTCAAATCTAACAAAAAGGCATGACTCGCTGAGATAGGTTCATAATAGCGGTTCGCTTTGGGCATTTTATTTTCTTTACCAACAATAGCTGATTTAAAACGAAAACTCAAAACGCGAAGTTTATTATATAGTTGTTACATTTTGCGATAGTTCTTGTGGTAATGTTTGTTTAATTTTGCTAAATCAGAAGATAAAGTATGGGAATTCAGAAGTTGGAAGTTGATTCATCGTAAGTTTTTTTAAATTTGGTAAGTATTTCGTATTAAGCTCTTTTTATGATAGCAAAAATCTATCTCATTGTTTTTAAATAGCAATACAGCTTTTGCTAATAATATGCTTCTGATATGAAAAACAACGGATATCTGCTGCAAAAATCGACGTCATTGTTAGATTCTTTAATTACTTAGGCACTTAAAATTCCAAAGCTATTAATTATTAAAACATATGATTCTGTTTTTCATACCGCAATCCTTTCTGTAGGATACACATTGATGTAAAGGTCAAACCGCAATTACAGAGCGGTCCAATTCGTAACAATTAACACTTTAATATTATGAAGAGATCTGCTAGCTTGCGTTTATTTAGAACTGAAATTGTTTGACATTTCATTATTACAGCTATTTTTACGAGCACGAATTTATTTTTATGTATCGGACTTTCATGTGTATGGAAATGTGTAGTTCCACGTCAGCATTTCTTTTTTATAAATATGTTTCTAATACTTGTATTCTACTTAATATGATATTATACATAATAAACAATCGTAAATTAATTACTCGAAAGATAAGTTCAGCTTCTGATAATGATATTCCATTACATCTGAAAATAGAAAACAAAGACAGGTTTTCTATTGGACAACATCACACACATTACATTTATTGCTTTTGTAACGAAGCTGTTATTTGTATTAAGGAGATCGCCAAATACTACCCAGTTTGGAGTAATAAATAAGTAGTAATAACTTTCCATACATTCTGATGTAGGTTGTCCTTTGTGTATGGAGTGTATGCATGAAAATCAAAAAACAATATTACAAACTTTTTATTTATTAATTAATTTACAATTACTTACTGGGATCGTTTCATCGTTGTTTTGTTGTATGCACTTATGTTAGTAAAAATACTTTTTATTTATTATTATGTCATTTTTTTAAACACTTAAGACCTAAAGGCTATATAGCATTTACAATACTGAAACTAATTCTCCACTTAAGTTCAACCCGTTGTCCGATAATTACCTTACCTACCTAGGTATGTTTTATAATAGCAAGGATTTTACTATTTTACTAGTGGCCCGCCCTCGCTTCGCTTCGGTGTAGAACTGTAGTGTAGAGTATAGTTTTTGTTCTCAGGCTTGTATTATACACAATGACATTCTTCTAATACCTAATTACAATAGGCACGCGCCGCTAAGCCCCCCAGTCCGGTAGCGTCCGAACCGCTATGTCCCTTGCACTTTAAATCTGTAATATCTTCGAAAATATTCATTTAAATTACATGCGTTAAAGGGCTAAATTGGTCTATATTAAATGCACAATATATTTAAGGTTTTTAATTGGATAAGGATGAATGTTATATTGCTGAAAATCGCTTCGTAAATAATCTGTTATTTCTCGTACAAAGTATAGGATAAAAAATGGTTATTGTGGGTTATCCCTAAGAGATAGACATATATCATCGCGGACTTTTTTGTAAACCTTTTTAAGATGTACAATACTATAGTACATTATTTTGATCTATTTCATAGGGTTCAGCCAGCGTTTGCAATGTAAGCGCAAAAAAATGTGTTTATTTACGACCTTACATTAAAAACCTCTAAAATGATCAGTGTTTCTCTACTATATTATGCATGTATTATACATATAAACCTTCCTCTTGAATGACTATCTATTAAAAAAACACATCAAAATCCGTTGCGTAGTTTTAAAGATCTAAGCATACATAGGGACATAGAGACAGACAGCGGGAAGCGACTTTGCTTTACACTATGTAGTGATTACAACTTGTTTTTGATGGTATATTTGGTGGTTTTGCTTTTTGAGATTCTGCGAAATGACTAACGTTGTTTTTCCTTTTGTTATTGCTCTCGTTGCTTTAAGAGCAAGCGCACTTGGCTACTAAATTTGACCACTACTGGCTCAGTCAAGCCACTAGACGCAGCCACCATTCAAATCGAAAGAAATCGAGTGGCTACCAGACTAGTCAGTAAACCTAACTGTTATATTTACTCTGTATTCATTATTCTTGGTAAATATAGTAATTTACATGATTTCGTAATACAATAATCCTTTGAAATATTGTTGAACTGCATTAGACAGACGACAATTACCCTTAACGGCAGCTTTCACAGACGTTCCTCGCTTAATGGGTCATAAAACGTTACCATTTCTCATTTTCTAAGTCTCACAATGTAGAATTAATGCCATTGTAGACGAAAATCGCTTTTAATTTATATACAGGCAGAGCTTTATTATCACTAAAAGCTCTTCAGTTAAAGTAACACGAACTTATTAAAAAAATGAAAGAGTTGCACTTTTATATTTCAGGTGTATAAACCCCATGATAGAGTTAATTTATTTATTACTTTTTCCGAACATACGCCGGTTTCAGGGTGTTGTCGACTTGAGAGGTCCCGGGTTCGAATCCCGGTGGGGGCAGATGTTTGTGTGCTGAATACAAGCATTTGTACTCCAGTCGTGGATGTTTAATATGTTTTTCTACATAAATATACTTATATATTGTACAATATATGTATTCTACCCAAGTATCCCCATAACACAAGCCTTACAGTGCTTACTTTGAGGCTAGGTTAATTGGTCTGTGTGTTGGAAATATTTATTATTATTTATTATACACTTATACCATGTAAATAAGTCATTTTATAACCCCATGTAAATAACAAAAGGTATATCATTATCACCTCCTCAATTAAAAAATAAATAAAACAGTGTTATTGAGAAACAATTGCCTTTTACTTAACAATACGTATTGCGCAGAATTCCAATGAGGTCAGGACCACTCAGGACAATACAGCAATTTTGAGCCACCTGATAGATTATTTAGGAAACAGAATTGCAACTTGAACATATAGGCTAAATTAAAAACTTATAAAAAGTTAGCACAAATTATTAAAACTGTTCTAAGGATAGAGCATAGTTAAGCTCAACTCACAGTGGTACAGAGTCGAATTACCTTAGTTTATTGCCCTGTAAGGTATATCACCTTACAGTGGGAAAATAGAGATGAATGTGCTACAGGTGAAACGCGGGACACCATGCCGCTTCGACTCTGCGCCAGTGTGAGTTAAGCCTTAGTTAGGCAAAAATTACTCGTGTGTTTTATTACAAGCATGAGTAATGAACTAACAGAATGCAGATAATGCGTATGCGAGATCAAATGAAGTTTGATAAATATGTAAATGAAGAGTTCCGTTATTAACATAAATTACAACAATTTATATATTAAACTCGTTTATTCTTGACTCTTCACACAAACATAAACAGAAGTATCTTCCTGCACTCGTCAATTTTGGTGCATCCTTTCAGACACAAATATCATGAAATGTGTTGATTGTCAGATGTTTATCTAACAAGTAAAGATTCACTGCCCTTGTTCTCAAAAGTGAATATCGATACAGAATATTCAACTCTATAGTATATCTATATAGTTGCCAGAGCTCAATGGGATCCACTTTTGTGGATTGGGTCACTACAAAATACTACGAATAGAATAGAGAGCTGAATTTCCGCTTGAATTTAAGCTACAGCAAGGGCTGTATCCTCCACTTCACAAAAGATAATCATCTGTAGCTTGTCTTCGTGTAGTGAGAACTATTACTATAGCTCCACGAGACAGGAGAATAGGTGTCAGATCAGTAGCATTTGGGTGGTTGATATGGTTCGAATACTGCTGTCAGCAATCTTTAAAAATATATTCCACTCACACCTTGTCATCGGCAAACAAGTGATTTGTTTGACCCCAAAAAAGAATTACGAGTAACTACAATATAGTAAATGGATATACGCAGGTAAGGATAGTTGAATTCAATCAACATTGATGGATTGGTAAGGAAATTGCTATTCTTCAAAGAACCTAATAGAGGTTCAGACTGTGAAAATGGATGTTCAAATATAACAAACTAATCATCCATTTCGTTGTTGGTACGATTTGTTTGATAGATTTATTTATAATTTAATGACGCACACCGTTGTGTCGTTAAAACACTCCCCAAAAAAATCATTGGAGCACTAATAACATATTAACATTGCAAATGGTTAGAAGTATCAAATACTATTTTATTCTAGTTTTTTTTTGATGTGAAAATGTATTTATGGCTTCCAGCAGGCCAAATCCAATGTTCTCTGTTTTAATTTTATACAACAACCAAACATACAATGTTTAGTCCAGTCGGAATAAACATGAGACCTATTCAAGACACCAGCGCTTAGCCAATTTTTTCCTAGGTAGTATAGACCCCCACGAATATGCCCTCCATTTGTCCCCGCTAGAACCCGTGTTTTGTAGCCAGGAAAATTGTTTAAACAAAGAAAAACCGTTTTTTTTGAGTTTTTTTGCTTGTAAACGGGGATTTTGAAATTTTTTTTGAATCAAAGTTGTTCATTAGCTTGCCCTCTACAAAATCAGTTCTATGAAAAAATAACGTGAGATTGTTAGTTTAGCAGTAAATTGCAATTATGTCGGTTTTACGTTTGCAACAATTCAACATGTTATAATAAACATTTTGATTTCTAAAGTAGTTTATCATGTGGGTAACGCCACTCCCAAGAGAGTCATGTAAAATTTATCGACCTGTGTCGCAAACTTTAGCAACAATTCTCAATCTCCGAAAAAAAAGTACTTGCCTGTCCCGTCTTTCCCAGAAGGCGCACAGCGGGAAAAAAAATTCAGGTGATTCGATTCACCAAGAATTTTGAGGAATCGATCGAGTAGAAAAAAATCGTTAATAAAAATGTTCGTTTTTGGACGATTTAATTTTTTTTTTAAAATTGACGTAGAATAATTTTTTTTAAACTAATGTATTTTTCTCTCCTCAACTCGAATATACTATTCTGAATATATATATATATATATATAATATATATATATAATACTAATATACCCTGAGAATTCCGATTATGAACCGGAAGAAAAAAGGACGAAATTATTTGTTTCTTAGGTTTTCACGCACATCACTCATTAAATAAAATTAATTTAATTAGAAATATAGAATACAACGCAGTCTTGTAATCGAATTTTAGTTAATAGTTTTGTAAATAATTTCTGTACATAAATAAACTGAATTTTTTAAATTTTCAATCGTATATTCGAGTTGAGGAGAGAAAAATACATTCGTTTAAAAAAAAATATTCTACGTCAATTTTTAAAAAAAAATTAAATCGTCCAAAAACGAACATTTTTACTAACGATTTTTTTCTACTCGATCGATTCCTCAAAATTCTTGGTGAATCGAATCACCTGAATCTTTTCCCCCGCTGTGCGCCTTCTGGGAAAGACGGGACAGGCAAGTACTTTTTTTTCGGAGATTGAGAATTGTTGCTAAAGTTTGCGACACAGGTCGATAAATTTTACATGACTCTCTTGGGAGTGGCGTTACCCACATGATAAACTACTTTAGAAATCAAAATGTTTATTATAACATGTTGAATTGTTGCAAACGTAAAACCGACATAATTGCAATTTACTGCTAAACTAACAATCTCACGTTATTTTTTCATAGAACTGATTTTGTAGAGGGCAAGCTAATGAACAACTTTGATTCAAAAAATTTTTCAAAATCCCCGTTTACAAGCAAAAAAACTCAAAAAAACCGATTTTTCTTTGTTTAAACAATTTTCCTGGCTACAAAACACGGGTTCTAGCGGGGACAAATGGAGGGCATATTCGTGGGGGTCTATACTACCTAGGAAAAAATTGGCTAAGCGCTGGTGTCTTAGAATAGGTCTCATGTTTATTCCGACTGGACTACATCTCGGAAAGTGTTCATCAGATATTTTCAAAATTCATCGATCATCAATCAAAATAGTTTTTCTACGGCAAAGTCATGGATATAAGATACAACAATAAATTTAGTAAAAAATAAGAAAAAGTCCAATGATTGTATAAAGTGATCCTTTCGTTTTTACTAAAATATAACTATGTAGCAAAATATAAAAGCAAAACTATATGTTTACACAAAATTTCACCGTTTCCGAAATATGGGTGTGATAGATCCATTTTCAAAGAATACTTAGAAGTCGCCTAACTTTTTTGTTTCCAAAAAGCTTGTTTTCGGGCCTTAAAGAACGGCATGCGCTTGGTATTGAGTTTCCAAATAAGTATGAGACGGAAAAAAATATTAAAAATGTTTTAATTTTCAACCTTAAAGTCATTGAGTAGCCAATCTGACCTCGTATGTACCTAATGTCATTTATTTTCTAACTGTTCACTAAGGTCAACAAAGGGATCGATTATTTTCCTGTGTACACTTGGCTGTTCCCTTGATGATATAGACAGGATTCAATAAATGTAAAAGACCATTTGATGTGAAAAGGAATTATGATTTATCAGATAGGAGTGACCGCTTAATAAAGTAAAGTACTTCTTAATATTACAGCATCAGGTGTTAATTGTCAAGTTTTTACCGGAATAAACGGGATATGTAAATTGGATTGTTACGGCTTATCTAAAACCTGAAATCTCAGATCGTGCTCCAAATGTAAATAAGGAGAAGTGAAGAATATTGGAGTTTATTTTTGGATCTTTTATAGGATAAGTAAATTACCGCATTAAGCCTTGTTACGTTTTGCAGTAGTTAGTGTATTGGGCGTTAAGATTTTAAGAATTTGATACTTAGATTGTATCTTAATGGAACATTTATCTTAATTACACGAATAGGAATGTTTATTTTCAACATATATAATTTAAACGACCTCCGTTGCCGAGTGGTTTGTACGCCGGGTTTTAAGGTGTCGCCTACTCGAGAGGTCCCGGGTTCGAATCCCGGTGGGGGCAGATGTCTGTGTGATGAATACGAGCATTTGTACTCCAGTCATGGATGTTTAATATGTATTTCTATATAAATATACGTATATATGAATCAGTATATCTATTCTATCCGTTACACTAGTATCTCATAACACGAGCCTACAGTGCTTACTTTGGGGCTAGGCTAATTGGTGCGAGTGTTGGAATTATTTATAATATTTATTTATTATTTCATTATTACGCACTTGTAAGGTACTTTGATTTTTTTTCGCATAGAACCTAAATAGAGCAATTTAAATTATCACGCAAAAATGGCTAATGTGTCGCGTAATGTTCGCGTGAGTCTAATGTCAGATTGTAATAAAACTTACGATGTCATGTGTAGCGACGAGTATATCTACCATATTTAGTAGATATTTTTTGTGCCCCTTCCATGCAGTCAATTAATACGGTATCTAGGGTGTATATAATCCAGTAATAGGTATTCAGAACTTGAGGCTGTGAAAAAAACTCTTAAAACAGAAATTCGTTTGAGTTATTGGAAGTGATACATGGCACTTGCAACAAATATCAGGTGCTCCTAAAAACCGCTACTTATAATAGTAACTTTTTTTTTAAATATAGCATACTGCTACATTTTTTACTAAATTTTTATTTATATATTCTCTGTAGGTATTACTTTTAATCACCTAATATCACTTAGAAATTCCTATACCGACTAGTAAAGATGAACATTATATTGATTTATATTATATTTTTACAATCTTTAAGTACGTAAGTACTCTTGTTATCAAGAGCTTACAGAGGCAAATTAGCGAGGGGTGACGGGTACTTGATTTAAAGGAGTTTCCCACAGCTAACGTGACGAAATAAATCGTAATCTATGACGCTAATGAAGCTTCATCTTTATGAAGATAGCGATATTCATTGACTTTTAATAGATGTTATGATGAATTCTTTTTTAAGATATAATATAAGCTTTGATTATATAGCCGCCTAGCTACCGTATTGACTGCACGGAAGCGCCTCAAAAGCATCTACTACATTATGGTAGATACGCTCGTCGCTGCAGACATTGACTGCTTTCAAACGATTTGAAATAAGAGTCACGCATACATTGTGCGTAACATGAGCCGTTTTCTTTGCGTGGTTTATTTTATATAATATAATAATCAAAGGTCTTATAAAAGGCCAAATAATTTCAATAACGCGATCCAAGCTATAATCGTAATTCATGGTGTCAATTAAAGCATTCACAAGCATAGAAAAGCTTTTTTGTTTTCCGATTCCATTGAGTCTATTGAGTTATTATAGAGTTCATTTGGTGTTTAACTCACGACAGATCTCCGTGAATATCTAATTGGTTACCTCACTCTATTATAATTATGAGCACTCATGGATAATCAGCACACAGTCACAATATAGCAATGTTATTTATTCTTTCAAAGAACATAATAACGATTGCTAAAACAAACTCAAACATCATTACATAGACCACAACGTAGACTCTATCTTTGTAAGGAATACATATTTTTTTAGCACTTAATTTTATTATAGGTATCATAAAAATAAATTTATTTTTGAAGTCTGTCCCTATTTCTTTACGGCGCGGCGATACCTGCGGTGTTTTTCCGAGCTTGATCAAGAGAAAATACTCTTTGAGAGGATCTTTAATATGCCTCGGGACGATAGCGTCCGTCACCGCTATCTCCAATACCATAAAAAATTACGAGGGCCTTTGTTCATGAGTCAGGGTGCTGCTAATAGTACGATAAATATTACGATGTTTTCGTATTCAAAAATTACGATTACATTCACGCTGAATTACGATGTTTCAAATCTTGTAGGTTTTTCTATTCCTTTTCCTAAGACATGAATGTAGTTAAGATTAGTCCTGCAGATATAGTTAGTACCTACCTGAATAGTTATTATTTATACAGACATAAAACAGAAAATGTTAGTTAATTAAGCAAATGAAGAGTTATATATTATGCATTTGTGTAAAAACGTCAATAATATAAAATTAGAAATCGAAATAATGAATGTACTTATTTTATTGATTTATTAGCATTGTTCAGTATTGAAAAGCAGAGCAGATATGAACACATTTAATAAAATATCTTTAAAATCTTCAGTTCAAAAATGAAAACCTTTTGATCCTCGTTTTACGTAAATACCAAGTACCTACACTACATACATTCAAGTTAGGGCTGCCATCTCTAAAATGTGGCAACCAGGATAAGACGCGTGATAACCCCGGATTTTGGAGCCCAGAACCCGGACAGACCAAAAAGAAACAGTTAAAAATGTCACAAATCAACTTTTTTATGTTGATCTAGGCAAAAGAGCTAGCAGTCTACCTCATAATAAGTAATCACTGCTGCCCATGGACACTTGCAGCACCAAGGGCCCCTCATGCGTTGCCGTAATTTTTTAACCCGGACTACAAATAAAACCCCGCCCGGACGCTCCCCGGACGCCCCGTAAACTAGGACAAATCCGGGGAAACCCGGACGGATGGCAGCCCTAATTCAAGTTCACGTCATATATGCGAGGTATGGAGAGACATCAAAGGTGCAGCTTGAGAGTAGGTATAATGAATATATATCATTCATACAGATCACCTCAACTACACCACATTTGGAATGATTGGATCTAAGTTGCCCGGAAACATTAGTGACAGGTTACAGCGAGCACATCGCATAAAATAATATTCAAAAATGTCCTATGTCGGATTTTGTTATACACTAAAAAAAACAGTTTTTTTGGTAATATCTGTTACTATTTCTTTCCCAGTCCCGAATGGAATTTAATTTTATTGTAATAATTGCAAGTACCTTTTGTTATGTGTTTGTTAAGATTACATCAAAAGATATCTCGAGTCAATTTCCAGGAACCAACTTTTAGCTAAAGTCACGTAGTTATATAAATTGCTCTCATTTTTCTCGTTTCACTGTTTTCGTTTAACTTCCTGTCACGATGGAGATTCATCACAAGACTGTGCCAACTAGCCGAGATAAAAGTTATTTATTATTTACACAGAAGTATACTTTACAGTTCGTTTTAATAGTAATTATCGTGTTCGGTTTGTGATTGTCGAAGTTAAGTATGATTCGCAAAGACTAGTAATTTAGTACCTACCTCAAACTTGTCCACGAACTTCTAGAAGGCACGCTTAACATGTGAAGCATTTGATGGTATTAGTATTGACCAATCCAATCTGGTTAAGAATGGTTATGGCCCTATGTGAATTGGTTTATAGGAAATGCCCCTTCGGACTCCTGTCTCCCTTGACGACCCTGACGGGAGACATTAGGATTTCTATAATACTGGTGTCTCCCCTGGGTTGGGGCGACATCAGTGCCCTGTTTATAATAGCTTACAAGCCTTGTATTACAAGCAATTTAGCAAAGTACACATTTAAATTGCAAGTAAAATTGGCATTATATATATCACAAGAATTTTTACGCCTGTATTTGTTCATCAAAAAATTCTTTGTAACCTAAAACTTTAAAATATCATGACAAATCTGCCCTGTTATCTTTTATAAGTAAACATGTTCACAAGTGCCACTTTATAAGAGTGTTTTTACAAGTCTGGGTTAATTACGTTTATCAAAAAGCTATACAATAGCTTAAAAAAATACAATGTTTGTAAAAACGTATGCTTGGAAATACTTGTAAGTTACTTGTTGGAAATACTTGTTACTTGTAAGTTCTAACGTCAAAAAAGTATTCAGCATTTCTCTCACCATGCTATTGAACTCCGGTTACCATCCAATGTAGAGTAATGCCTTCTGCCTTTTCTAACATCAATTTATGCGTTATTTCTGTTGTTTGTTTCTTTCTAGATGAGTACCCAAAATCTTAATTAAATGTTCTAATTATTCAGCTTTAAGGCGAAATCGAAAGGTGAATTCCATAGTCTCCATATAACCTTTAATAAAACTTCTCTTAAAACTAGTATTAACTTATTTATTTAGCTCCCGAATTAGCTGTACCGAACACTTCGGCGGCTATGAGCAGATGCAGTGTTGCCACAGCATGCACGGCAAAAGCTGTCAATGTTGGCTAGAAATATTGTCACCTGAAACCAAATGTTGTCAATACAAAAAAAAAACAATATACTAATACACAAATCATGACTATTATATCATAAAAAAGTGTTATGTTGATATTGTTAATCGTTCCGCTGTTATTCAATAGTTCAGCCTTTGATATGAGATAACTGAGTTAATATTTCCTAAAAAAATAAGATTAAATACCTTCCCTTGTTTTGTACTATAAAAAAAACCATTCCCATGCATTATTTTTTTACAGATCTCAAAATCATGCACAAGCGCTAAGTGAGTAAAAAAAAACAATTAAGATATATTAAACCCATTACCTACATCGGAATTTATAGTTAGCGTTAGTAGGTTATTTTCTTTTCCATCATCTTTTTTTGGTTCAAATATAATTGAATTAAAGGCGGTTTCTGTTCTCCGTTTTTATTAGTTTTAGGTGACTGGAAATCCGATGTGACGTTCGAAGCTCAAACATTTTGGTTCTCGTATTTACATGAAAAAATTGAAATCTCTCAAAAATATTTACTATTTATTTTCATGCAAAATACATACTGTGTAATTATTGGTAACGTTTAAACTACCATATTTAATATATTTGTATACTTTACCATGACTAAAGTCAATTCATTTATTACTTGATATAGTGGAAAAAAATCAAAAAGTTGGCAACACAGTCTCTGTTATGATTACAAGGGTGACGTCACTAAATGGCCGTTTTTTCATACTTTTCCATAACTAAAGTCAACATTGATATAGTGAAAAAAAAAATCAAAAAGTTGGAAACACAGTCTATGTTATGATTACAAGGGACGTCACCAATTAGACGTTTTTTAAAAGTCTATAAAATAAGATTTGGTTTTTATAATCTCAGAAATCTCAAATTTTTATTGAGTATCAACTTACATCAATAATAATGATTAAGACCAAGTTTGAAAATGCGTTCACATGTGTGGCTACTGGTGGGGAATCAATGAATAATCCCAACAGCATGCACAATCAGGCTTAATGAATCAATGATTATTTGATAGCTTTTTTATCAATTTCGAAAAAAAGAACATACAATGAAATTTTAGTTCCGTTGTCGTTGCTAAATGTAAATTAGAGCCCGAGAAAGGAAATTAAATGTCAATAGTTGAAATAACTACTATATTTCTGGACGCTCCACCTAGGGTTGCCACCCGTACTTTAAAAGTGTTGTACGTTATTTCGGGTATGTGTACTTTATACTTTATGCCAACAATAAAATACACGAAAATACTTTTTGTAATGTAGTTGGATCACTCGCGGATTAATTTTACATAAAATATACAAAAAGAGGTTGATAGGAAAAATTTTTGCGTTAAACGGACCGACATTATGTGTAGAATATGTTATGCTCATTCCTGCAATTTTTTCGTGGGTGTATGGCTTTATACCATGACCTTTCCCATTGCGGAAAAGAACTACTGATTTTTAGTTACCACTTTATGAAAAGTTGCTCTAAGCAACGTAATTAAATTTATTTTTTATATTATTATTATATCCTATGTACTTTATTAGGACAAAAAAAGGTGGTAACCCCAGCTCCACCAGACTTAGAAAATGGAAGGAAAGATATTTTTTCCCTCATGTATTATGTGGTTTATGCGGTAAATGTATATTGTCTCATGAAGATATCAAAGCCTTTTACTAAACAAAAAGTAAAAACTTGTGTATTTGTAATTTCACACTTCTGTTTTCAGCCTCCCCGCGTAAAACTACTGCCTGGGAAAATTACCCATATATATTAACCCATATATCCCCTGGCACAGCTCTGTCATGTTTAGCTATACCGGCCACGTGAAAACAAATAAGTATTTATGGTAGAATATTATTTACTATGCCTTAACCAAGCCATCAAAAGATTTTTTCTTAAAATCTCCTACTGAATAGCAATCTATTCACTAGATCTTACCAACTTTAAAGAGATTGACTTAAAAGACCTCAAAGACATTGTGATACACCTACCTGTTAAGGTCCATCATGCCTGAAAAATATGTCCTTTATGGGGAGACAGGAGACAGGAGGAATGCCTGTGTCAAAGCAGTGATTTATTGACTTCATTTTTTTAATTTTAGACTGTATCCATCTTATGGATATTTCGACAATGAGCCCATGGTATTACCCCCACCCCGGAGTTCCGGGTAAACAATTCGCGAAAGCAAAGCGCGATACTCTGATATCGTAAGCGTCTATAGGCCATGGTTGCCGCCTATCATTAGGCGAGCCTTATACTTTTGGCCATTCTTTTTAGAGAGGTGAGGCATAGTGGATTTTCTGTCCGAATTGGAGCGCCCGTCTGGGGAAGTAACTTCGACCTTACAGAAGACCACAGTAAAATAACACTACCTTTTGTTGGTGTTGTGTTACTGTTGGTGGGTAATGTTTCAGGGCTCAGACAATTTTTTTCACTGTGAGCGTTTCTATTACAATTCAGAGACGTCGGATTTCGGCAAAATGTTTTGTTGCGGATGCTGAGTCTTTGTGTTCGTAAAAAAGGACCTTTTATCACATCATGCGGATGTGTCAGTACGAATAATCGAAAAGTTGCTAAGCGCGACATATCATTTATTTATAAATATAGAGATTTTCCAACGATTTATATTGTTTGATATTTGTATTGATTGATAAATATGTAGTTCTTGTTTACGTTTAGTCGTTACCTTTATATTATGTTTATACCTTAAGTCTTTCGTTTAAACAACTACTACAACTACGATAAGTTTTTTAGACTTGTTTTTGTCTTTTTAGTTCGTTCTGTGGCAAGCACAGTCATATTTTTAATGCTTTTTCCTTCAAATTATTACAGTTAGGAACTCAGATTCTGTAATCTCAGGTAAGGAATATACTTTTTGCTGAATTTTCTCTCTTTATTCAAATGTTTTTAGGAAGTGCTCATAAAGGCCTACAATTTAAAATCTATACCTATTGTATTAATTGTAGAAAAAATAATACATTTTTACTTTTGATTGTTTAAATTAATATCCAGTGTTATTCGCGCCGATGTAAAGCTTGGGGCACACAGAAAATACGGAAGACGTAGACGGGGCGCAGAAATTGTCAGTTTCATACAAAATGAACATTATTCTCATCAGTTTTCCATATGTTTTGCGACTTGACGCCAAAAGGACGCGCCTTTCATACAAAAGGTATAGTGCACTGCACCTTCCGTCTTTTCTGTATGTCCCGCGCTTTAGGATTCAAGCGATATCCAGTAGATAAATTCAGTTCGTTATTTAGGTATTTGAAAATTATGACGGAATTAAGAAACGAACGACGACCTCCGTGGCCGAGTGGTTTGTACACCGAGTTTCATGGTGTCGCCGACTCGAGATGTCCCGAATCCCGGTGGAGGCAGATGTTTTTGTGATGAATTCGAGCATTTTTACTCCAGTCATGGATGTTTAATATGTATTTCTATTTAAATAGACTTATATATGTATCACTATATGTATTCTATCCGCTACCCTAGTATCACATTACACAAGTCTTACAGTGTTTACTTTGGGGCTAGGCTAGTTGGTGTGAGTGTTGGAAATATTTATTTATTATTATTATGCATTTATTTATTAAAATGAAACATTTATTACATCGCCACAATTTTTTAATTTATCTTTAGCATATCGCATTACATTTTTTATTATTATTAAAACATTCGACCTTTTTAACAAGTATCGGTGGTTCAGTGGTGGAAAGCTCGCCTGGTACGCAGGCAGGGTTCCCAGTCAAGGAAGGGCTTTTTTTTATAAATGGTTTTAAAAGTTTCACTTGCATCGTGGTTTCATAAAATCACATTTTTTTTATTACCAACTTATTCTTACCAGTCTATACATGAACTTTGAAAAAACTGCACTCCTTTTTTGTCAGTCATGCTGCCAAAGTTTTTCGGTTTTTCGAATTCGAATTGTTTATAGTTTCGTATAATTGGGCAACAATGCTGTGATTGTCCTATAAAAAAAATAAATAAACAATGACAAACAGTATCGTTATTTAACATCTGTAAGGATAAAATAAATATATCGCAGATATCCAGAGTCCCTTGACTTTCGCTTTATTGATTGTTAGTGAGGCATGAAATTGAGGCGGCCGTCTCGCTAGCCGAGTCTCGTCCACATTAAATATAGGCTTTGAATTTAATACAATGTTTTACGACTTTTTCATGTTTCACGTTTGCCGTATGATTCATTGATATGTCTGAAATAATGCCTATCAGGGGAATATGAAAATAATAAATAATCAGAGAAATAAATTGTCTTGTTACGGGTTGGTGGATTGGATGGAGATTTACTACAAAGGTACGAGTATTACGTGATTGGATAAGATTTCAAAAGAAAGTGGGTTTTAAACGCAATTATGATAGAATAACGAGGGAAGGGCTGAATAGAAACCAATCTTGCAATAGATATGTATTGTACTAAATAAAAATGGAAAATATTCTTCCTGTCTTAGATTATAAAATGTTGATAAAAATGTTAATCAAGATTATTTAATTGCAAAAATCGTCACGTGGCATTGCGCGTTCATCAACAACTGGAATTCGTTTTACTGTATGCTTTTTACGAGTACTATATCAACACAATCACAATTATTGTGATTGGGGATAACTAAGTGTCATAATGAATTTGTGACCAGCTTTCTGGTTGATTGTCTCTGATTTGATTAGGCAAAGGACATTGGGCAAAAATGTATGGACGCTGCACCCACGTCCGCCACGGCTTAAACTAAATTTGTTTGAAAGGTATTAAAATCATGATCATCTGTGCCAAAACGCATCAAATTCCATCGGGGGGGTCTTTAGTTATTTTAAGTTAAATAGGTACAAGTACTATAACGAACTAACATTAATGAAACAAGGGAATTAATTTAGTAAGTTAGTTCGACTGTACATAGAGGACTCAGGTATTATGGGAGTACTTCACAAGGTGCAAGGGTGCCCCTCTATGTTATTCTGCGGCGCTAAAGTAAATCCACAAATCCCCGCATGGGTTGGGGCTATTTCAAACAGTCTGTTCGTTATAGTAAATTGTCTTCTATGTTAAACGGAGCGACCACAAATTACACAAACTTTTCCACACTTGTTGGTCGGAGAAAACATGATTCCAGTTCATCCATACTAATTGACAAAACCGATAGTCATGTTCCAATGTCCAAAGCGAAAAATCAAACATGTGACAGGGAGCGCACAATCACAACGAAATAAGGCGAGTCGACCATTTGCCACTGCCAAGTCCTTCACTGTGTCATATCTTTTGACTCCCAGGATATTTTTTTACGGTGTCATAATACAAAAGGTTAGTTTTTCATAGATCTATCGATTCATACTAATTACATTGTTGGCGGAGCTGGGTGCGTTGTGCCCATTGTCCTTTCAATTAAAACTATTAAATATGGACAAAATTTCAGATGTACCGTGCGTCGGTAAGTAGCTAATATAATTCTTTAAAACTAAAAGAAAAAAGTGAAAGGACATTGTTCTGCTTCCATACATTGCTAGCCTAAGAACCAACAATCATGAAATATTATTTTCTAGGTTCGAAATTGCAAGTAAGTGCCTGTAAAAACAAAGATTATCGACGGACACTTCTGAGAACTTAAATTATCAGGAAAACTAAATATTTTTTGAGGTTATGTTTAATATTAAATGAAATATAGGTCAACCTATGAACTTAGTATGAACTCAGTATGAAGTGAATTAATATTACAAGTAATTTATTTTTATTCGGTGCGATTTTAAAGAATAACTATTAGGAAAAACTTGGTTAGGTTAGGTTAGGTTAGCTTAGGTTATATGAATAAATTAAAAACTGTAGTTTTGCTCCTGATTTATTGACTATTTTTCACATAATTGTATCATATTATTGTACATTGTATTTATTTGTATATCAAATAATATATATTGTGTAAATATGCAGCGTGAATGTGTATCAGGTGCTCTTGAATAATTTGGCAGTATGATCATCCCAGGATGTAGTGGCACAGATTCACTAGCACTTGGTAATAAGGTCTCTGCATTTTGGAAGCATCGATGGCATATTAGATAGCCGAAATAGTTAAAGAAAAAACAATAACACACACAATAGGTAATCCGAAACGAGAATGCACGAATTCCACAGATTACTACGAATGCAAACTGCCTGCACCACAACCACAGAGTATCGAGTATTATGCCGGCCCATCACTTGACGACAGTCTGTCCTTGTCATGCTTGATAAGGAATAAAAAGGACAGACTGATGTCAAGTTTTCAAATAGCAAACATGAATAGCCAAGTGAAGTGCCGGCATTAGGAAGAAAGAGTGTTTATATAATTTTTGAACTTTTTAATATAGCTTACTTAACTGGTAGTGGCCGTCACAATCTAAATACTGATAATTATCGCAAAAAATGTACTAAGAATTATCATAAATGCCAAATTGGTGTTGGTTCTTAGGCCAAATTTAGCATTGTCCTTTGACTTTCAATTTCAATTCAAAATTCCCAAATTATTAGTAAGAATTGGATTACTCGGCGAAACATTTGATAAGAATCCATATATAAACTGTTGATGCACGACTAGAGATCTCTAATGTGTATCCTTTTTTAAAATGAAAGTTTGATTTGACTTCATCATATTTACTGAATGATTGAATTATATCAGAAAAGTGAATATGCCGTAAAGGACATTGGGCAAAAATGTATGGACGCTGCACCCACGTCCGCCACTGCTTAAACTACATTTGTTTGAAAGGTATTATAGTCAAGATCATCTGTGCCAAAGCGCATCAAATTCCATCCCGGGCGTCTTTAGTTATTTTAAGTAAAATGTGTACAAGTACTATAACGAACAAACATTAATAAAACAAGGTAATTGATTTAGTTAGTTAGTTCGACTCTACACAGGGTGCTCAGGAATTATGGGAGTACTTCACAAGGTGCAAGGGTGTCCCCTTATGTTATTCTGCCGCGCTAGAGTAAATTCAAATATCCCCGCATGGGTTGGGTTTATTTAATCATTCTGTTCGTTATAGTAAATTGTCCGTTTTACATAGAAGATATGTAAAACGGAGCGACCACAGATTACACAAACTTGTCCACGCTTCGGAGAACACATAATTCCAGTTCATCCATACTAATTGACAAAACCGATAATCGTGTTCCAATATCCAAAGCGTGTTAGATAAAACTTCCGTTACATAGAAGATATGTAAAACGGAGCGACCACAGATTACACAAACTTGTCCACGCTTCGGAGAACACATAATTCCAGTTCATCCATACTAATTGACAAAACCGATAATCGTGTTCCAATATCCAAAGCGTGTTAGATAAAAATTAATTAAGTAACAGGGAGCGCACAATCACAACGAAGTAAGACGAGTCGACTATTTGCAACTGCAAGTCCTTTAGCATCCGTAAACCGTTTTGAAATGTCTCGGTAAGAGCAAGCGCAGGATGGTCGGCAGGCTTTGTCGTATATCTGGTTGTATAGTACGATATGGCATATTATTATGATTACAAATAAATATAAAATGAATTTATTCAGCTACTTAAATATGCCCATGTGTCATATTTATTGACTAACAGGATATTTTTTACGGTGTCATATCTTTTGACTCCAAGGATATTTGTTTTCGGTGTCATAATAAAAAAGGCAAGTTTTTCATAGATCTATCGATTCATACTAATTACATTGTTGGCGGAGCTGGGTGCGTTTTGCCCATTGTCCTTTACTTAATAAACAATTAAAATTTCGAGTATTTATTATTCGTTCACAGCCTTATCTCTAAAATCGAAATCAAATGTTATCCGATCCAATCATGGTTCGGAAACAATTCATCATTTCATTATAAGAAAATCCCGAAAATTCAAACGTGATTTTCGTGGAAATGTCAACATTTCCACGAAAATCACGTTTGAATTTTCGGAACATTGAATATTCAAATATTCAATGTTGTATGCTTTGTAATATCATTTTTAGTAGCGAAATTCTAGGTTCATGAATGTAGATAATTTCGGACGGAATGATTGCAGATTGTTTCTGAGAATAATTTCAACCATATTTGAAATCTATAATAATAACACAGAATCGAAAAAAAACTTTCAGCATCTTGGTTAAGTTACGGCGATTGAGTAGTACATTTTGATTATTGTTTGTTTAACTTTTTAACATAAAATAAGATTCAGATATCCTTAAATATTAATTCTTAAAACGTTTTAAAGTAACGTTTTATTTGATGTGAATGTAAAGCAATAACCAACCAACCCAACTTGGCAGAAGCTACGTCATAGTTTCACGGAAGATACTTAGGAACTAAATACATAATTAGTTCGTTTGAGCTTATACTACGTGGGATCAACTTACAGTGGGAGCATAACAGAGTCAAGAATCTAGTATCTTTTTTGACAGGATTCATAATGTAAAGGTGTAAGTTTGTATGTGTGGTCAAAATATGTGGCTTGGCCATTTCGTTACATTCACATGGAAGTAAGGTGAAAAGCGTGTCCACTGTTCATTATTTTTCTGTTATACTTTGTAGTACTTGTAGTAACGAAACGGCTAAGCCCCATATTTTGACTTTAGGTTAAGGACCTTGTAGAGTTAGATTAGACGTTACATGGGATCTGATAAGTTTTTGGCAGTGCGAATCATTGGTCACATCCTGGCAACATTTTACATGAAAATATTTTTGGTGGGATCCTCCTTATCTCCAAAACATACTGTTTTAGAATATTTGGTTTCAGAATCTAAAGGCAAAAAAAAGCTTTATAAAGTCGTTTTCAGAAAAACTGAAAGCCCGCCAAATGCGAAGTGTGACGTTGTGTGTAGAAATGTACTTATTTGGTGGTGTAGTGACAATTGTAGTATTACTAATCTGTTTATTTATCTAACAAGAGATCTAACACGACAGTTCTGAAGCTTTGTTGATGCTGCAGCTACGCTTTATGGTATCTTATCTATACAAATAAAATGAAAAATTTAACGTGCCTATTCCATTTTTGTTAGTATAACTGTTTATCTCGTCGCTTTTCTTCGATAGAAGCATGGAAATATTGTTTCCAGGTAGTTAAATGTTATGAAAGGTCTTTGAACCCATTAATCACAAAGATGGCCTTCATGAATACGCTTGCTATTCATTCACTTAATATTTGTCCTCTACTGCTTTTTTTTAACCTTTTTGCTTTATTTTCAGAAAGACGGTCTATTTGCCGTTTAAGGTACTTAAAAGTTTCATTAACTATCGCCAAATAAAAATTAATAACACAGGTAAATAATTTTCGTAAACATACATCGGCTACAATACGAATAACTCGAAGAACTATTTCAAATATATTTCATTCATTAAGCATTAAAAATTTACTAGAACAAAATCCACTCGTTTCACATGCCAGGCTGGATTCGTACCAGCGCCTTTCGCTATTAACTGCTATACTACTGACACCTTAATGGATGTTTCGATTTTTATCTTTATTCCAGTAGTAGTCAAAAGAAGTTCACACAATGTACAACCTTAATTTGTTAATGCTCAGGGCGACGAACGTTCTGTTCCCTAGATCCTGGGTGGTGCGTTTGTATATTGCATGATGAGCACAGATATTTATGGTAGCCTAGATACTTACTTATTAATAAAATTGTAATGCATTATTAAGTGTGACTTTCAAACTCTACTTATTTTAGGACTAAAAGCGTCGGACGTACGGAATTTGTTATTGTTACAGTGCTTGGATGAATTCTTATTCATATAAAAAAATATAACATAATAACTTTCCAAATATCATAATATTAGAACGATATGATATATTGAAAGTTATTATATTTTGTTTGCTACATGGGTTTGGATGAAATTTAGCACTTGGATAGTTGTTACCTCAAGATTACGAAATAGTACTCTTTGACTCGGAAAAATACAAAACGTATTAGCCGTTTATACGTAAAGTGGATTAACGGCAATTTTTATTCCTATGACAGCTTTCCTAGTATTTTTTCATTGTACACGTGGAAGTCCATCGCGGTTGAAGCCTCACAGTGAATAAGTTAAGGTGCTATTCCACGATGTGTGTTGTCGCGATCGAGGACATGCCGCACAGGGTTGACAAACGTATGAGAACTTTAACGTTTGAGATTTAGCAGTCTTCATTTAAGATGCGAGGTAAATAAGAATCTCAAACACTTTGTGATGGCATAATGAAGCTGTACTTACTGAGTAGATCCTTTGTGGACTGAACAATTATTTACTTTCTGATAATATTTTTGGTTTGTGTACATGACATGAACAGTCAACATTGTTCTAATCTCATATCAAAGTTTACCTCGTATCATGTATAGAGACTGCTAAATCTCAAACGCTAGAGTTCTCATACGTTTGGCAACCCTGCGTGGCGCGGCCGTGCCCGCTACAACACAGGCCGTCGGATAGCACCTTTACAGGTCAAGTTGAGCGGCGCGTATATCACAGAGCCGGTGTAGTGTAGGTGCGACCAGTTCCGGCGGCCGAGTTTCGTGCGGAAGAGATCCCGCGGGAATCCAGTCGTATGCATTGCTATGTGAAGCCCACTAACGTTATTGATTTTTTAAAATAGGGTACTGTTTTGTGTGTTTGTTTTAATTTAAAAGCGGGTTGCAAACAAGCATAATTTATAGCCTGCGTGATGGTAAGTAGCAAAGTCACATGCTTATAGATAGACGCTTGCGATACAAGGGTAACAATCGTGCATTGTCTATCCTGACATATCTCCTGCCTCACGAAGCTCTGGACATCTTTATCACCAAAGAACACCACATAACAATACGTAAAATGGTTTTGAGCACATACGTGAAATTTTCATTTATATAAACCAAGGCTATGCAGTAGATAGTTGACCTAAATGTTGTTAATCTGACTGTAGGATCACTAATTTGCTCTACGACGCGAGTTGTCGCAAATCACAGGCGCAGAAGTCGGGTGGATCCGGTGGCCGAGTTTCAAGCGGAGAACACGACGGAAATCCAACCACATAGTCATGTTCCACGTCAATAATATGTTTATCAAGATGATGTTTGATTAAACAAAATAATTCACCCGCCTTTCTATCATAGGCACCATCAGTATTGTTTTTGCTTAATATATCCACTGTTGGGAAAACAGGCCTAGATCGAAGTAGACGATAGGCGATGAGGAGGTGACTAAACACGTCGAGCCTCTTCAATTACACCGTGACGTGGCGTCACTAAGCGCGTTCTATCGTCTATACCACGGCGAGTGTTCTGAGGAGTTATTATTCTCTTTTATTTCACCTTCACCTTTCCTTCAGAGGATCACGCGCGCTGGCCTTCGTTGTCACCGTCTAACTGTGGACACTATTCTAACGCGTACAAAGAAATTTGATGACTCATTTCTTTGTCGCACTATCCGTAAATGGAATGCTCTGCCCGCTGACGTGTTCCCTCCCTCTTACAACCCTATTAAATCCTTTAAAAGAGGCGTGAAGAAGCAACATGCAGGCCGGCAGGGTGAGGATGGCTGGTGTGGCCGGTACAACTACTGTATCAGCTATCCGCGCATCTGGACTTCACCGTCACTTCACATCAGGTGGAGTGGAGTCATTTGTCGGACCTACCTATAAAAAAAAGCCAAAATTGTATGGTAACCGAGCGTGTCATATTTGGAGTACCTACTCACGAGAAAAAAAGTAAGTGTTGACAAAGCATGGACCCCGGTCACCTTTTTCAATTATATCGTTCTCATAGCATATATATATATCTAGTCAGGTCATAAATTCTGTCACATGTTTAATATAAAATAATTGAAACAAGTTTATTCATTATGTAACCATTTATATACCAAAATGAACTTAACAAAACATAGATTCTTATGACAATAAAGTTTATTCAAAATGACCTCCGTGATTTTGAACACAGGCCTTCAATCTGCGCGGCCAGTCGTAGCACGAACGAGGTCCATGTCAATATCGGCGGCTGCCTTAATCAAGGATGTCTTGAGTGACTTCAAATTGGGATGAGGCTTTGAACACGCCTTTTCCTCCAAGTGTTGCCGTATCTTGTAATCTAACGGACTCAAATCTGGACTGGAGGAGGGCCAGTCTTCGTGCAGGGTTAAAGTCGATTTCACGCGCTTCCAGCCAGTCTTGTGTGCTCTTCGCTTTATGAGCTGGCGCCGAATCTAGTTGGAATACCCAGTGCCTGTTATTGAACATGGTATGAGAAACAGGTTCTACAAGGTTCGTCACGACTGTATTTTGATACACAACTGCATTCGTTTTTACACCTTTCTCACAAAAATGTACCTCTGTTAAGCCCCAATAAGAAACTCCCAACCATACCATGAGCGAGGATGGAAAATGACCTCGTTGGACACGCGGAATACGGTTGCTCGCTTCTTCACTACTGTGTGCGTACACCTTATCATTTTGTTTGTTGTAGCTCTCTTCTACGGTAAAAATTTCTTCATCCGAAAAAAGAATTTCCCGATATTTTTCCCCGCGTACCGCTTCAACAAAGCGCGGCATCTCTTCAGTCTCAGGTCCATTAGACGAGCATTCAAACGATGTCCTGTTTTTCTTCGATATGCCCGAAGCCCTAAGTCTGCATTTAACACCCTTTTCACCGTGGTTCTGCTTAACCCCATCTGAAGGGCCAACAGTTTCTGCTTACGTTTTAGATTTCTTTGAATTCGCGCCTTCACAGTTTTATCACTGCTGGAGTCCTAACAGACCGAGGGCGACCACTTCTTGACTTGTCATCTACACTAGAGTCGTCATTGTATCGTTTGATGGTACGATAAACGAATCTTTTGGTTATATTTAATTTTTTGTCAAAGTATGTCAAAAATTTGAATTGGCGCGTAACCGCAACGATGCAACGCAATAACTGCAACACGGTCTTCTTTAAGCGTCCACTCCATATTTAAAAATGAGTAAAATTCTTAAAAGTATACATTTTTATTTTCATGAACAATTCGAAATTCGTATTCAATAATAAACTTCAGATTGCTGGTCACAGCATTCTAAAAGAAAAGTTTTTACTGTGTGACAATACTTGACCTCCCTGTGTATATGACACGGTAGGATATTTTTTAAACATTGCGATTGACGCCTAGTATCGAGGACGGCGACGCGAATATATAAATTAGCGTGAAAGGAAGGAAGGTTTTTGGTACGCGAAGTATGTACATACACTTGTGTTACGCTTCTATTTTGATCTTTGCCTGTGGTTGGGAAAAAGTTGCAGAAATTAACTGAGCCATAACTCACCATGTAAAAGCAGAGTGCGTTGGTGAGTGTGTTAGAGACCCGCTGTCTGACCCCGGTCACCTTTTTCAATTATCTCGTTCTCATAGCTTAATATGAAGGTTAGATATTTTTTAAACATTGCGATTGACGTCCTGTATAGAGGACGGCGACGCGAATAAATAAATTAGCGTAAAAGGAAGGAAGGTTTTTGGCACGCGAAGTACATACACTTGTGTTACGCATATATTTCGATGTATGTCTGTGGTTTGGAAAAAGTTCCCGAAACTAACTGAGCCATAACTCACCATGCAAAAGCAGAGCGCGTTGGTGAGTGGGTTAGAAACAGCTCGGTCCAGTGTCCGGCAGACACAATTTTAATTCTTTAAAATAAAGCTTCATGATTACATAATGTTCGGTGACCGGTTGGTGACTACTTCGATAGCGAAAATGTCCAAGAGAATTTTGTCTTGATGTTTGTAGCATCACAAAGTTCGTAACCACTGCGTTGCTGTGGCTACTATTTGCCAGCCGGCTGTATCTCATGAGTAGTCAGGAGCCATTTAAGGTACAATTTTTTTTTGCAAACTAGTGTTAAATCTTAGAATCTTTTGTGTGCAAATGTGAACAATTGTCTCTTACCCGACCAGGGAATTTATATAGCTAAGTAACCATTAGGTATATAGATAGCCTAGCTCCTAACAATGAAGTGAAATACTTTTAGAACATGAATTTGGCATAGATATTTTTTAAGGGTAGGTAGTTAGGAAGTTTTTCTAAGCATAAAATTGTAATAATAATAATTTTATGCTTACAACAACTTTCTAACTTATAAATTTTTATACCTTCTTTTTTTGCACCTGAATATTAAATACTAAGTACTTCTTTTATTGTAGTTGTACTAAAGAGATATATGTGAACGAAATATTGTTCTTATTTTTTGTTTTCATAAGAGTTTGAGTGTGTGTGTGACGACAAAAACAAGTCATTTTCCTTTGATGTCCTTTTATTGTACAACTTTTACTATTTGGGTTCTGTATTTATGTGTTCCGATTCCGCCGGGTTAACAGCTATGTTTACGAAAACTGAACATAACAGATGTAATCATAAAGAAGAAGTGTATTAAAGTTCATCAAATTTATATAGTTTAGAAAAGGTCAAAGTAATGTCTAAAAAAACAAGTGTGCTTATGACCACACGACTGAAGGGAAACTTCTTTAGCTCCATTTGTACGTATATATGTATGTAATGAAATATGTATGTACATATACATATTTCATTAACTAGCTATAAGAGAAAGAGAGAAAGAAAATGTGCGCGTGCGCTGCTTTCTCTTGCACTGCTTGCCTCGCCCGATCACACTTTTCGTAACGCGTTCGCCAGCTTACTCCTCAAGTCGTAAAGCGTGCGTTAAGAAGTTTCACTTAAAAAAAAACACTGCACGTGCAGTTTAGACGGGCGCTGTTTTCGAACGTTTGGATGTGACGTCACGATATTGATCACGATTGATCTTGTTTGTACAAGATCAATGTCCCATGGACTTATGATATGACCTTACAAGATGCGTTCTGACATTTTGCGTTCCATTCCTTCGCTGCGGATGGAAGTAGGACCCTACGTCAAGCAAATAGACATTAGACTTACATACATTTATAGTAAAAAATTAAATGTCATAGTGGAAAGTTGCATTCGGTGTCTAAGTGGAACGCGGCTTTATTTTTACATCAGAACATCGCGCATCACTTGTCGCGCTATAAAATATTTGAATTTTCCACGAAAGCTTTTCGCACTTTTATATCATTAATTTCTTCCTCGAAAAGAAATTTTATTAACAAATATAGATGGAGGGACAACTGAAAAGCAATATAAAATAAAATGAAGCTTATTTAAATTACATGCATATTCCCTATTCTTTTCTATTTTAGTGTAAAAAAAATTACTTATAGGATTAATGAACTATTGAGGTTATTATTTTTGAGCATTTATATACTGGATTTATAAAAATATAGAAAAATTTTACTTGATAAATTTCAATCTGCTTTCAGACACTTAAAAAATCGAAAAAAAAATGCGGTCCACCCAGGTGAACCCCGGGGAGGGGTGAGGGAGTCAGGGTTACCTAAAAGAGACGAACTTCTTAGCAATCCATGGATTCACCGGGTACCGGGTCCATCGTGTGGGAGAGTGAGAAACTGAGCAGTTCTCGGGACTTTGCGACCCAGGTGTAGGTTTAAGGAGGTCCCTTTTAAAATGCTCATCAACGGTCACCTTCACTGCTTGAGTTGCCCGCCCTTCCTAGCCAAATTTGGTAAAATCTGCAGACAAAAATAATATAATAAAAAAAACCTGAATCCGAATTTGATATCAAACATCCGGGATTCGCACGACAGTCGCTCAAATATATTAATCACAATGTCAATTCATTTAGATGTCATTCAAAGCTTAGTCAATTCAATGTCACGTTATATTTAAAATGTCATATTTTTTTACTAGTCAATTACAATTTATATTATTGTTCTGTCTGTGTACAATTTTTTTCAATCTAGCAATTTGTTAGATTAACAAAAAAATAACTCTCTTGAGTTTGTTTCGCCGGTTCTTCTCAGGAAGGTCTCCCAATTTTGGAACCGGTGGTAGTTTACGGTAGTTAGGGTCAAATAAATAAACTCAAAATTACAAACAAGAATTTTAAATAAAATACTTTATTAAGTAAATTAAATAATAAATTCATACATAGACAATAAAACTTAAAAATCGAACAATGAAATAACCAAACGCACAATAAAAGTCTTTCGAAGGTAGCTCGACAAATTAAATAAAAGTTTTATTCTGACGACGTAGCCTGTAAAGGCTACGAAACGACAATAAATAAATAAAGTTTTCGTGCATTAACCCGTAAAAACTAGTTTTATTTAAAAAAATAATACCTATAAAACGCACATAATGGTTTAAACGTACTCTAACTATACGAAATAATGTGTAAAAATACTCTTAAAGTCTATGATAACCTTTAAAAACTTGCCATGTTCTAAAGTTATTAAAGAATTAGTGAAGACGTGTTTGAGACTTATCGAAGATTCATGACAGTCTTCCTAAAACTTTTCGAGTTGGGAGTTTGACGTAAAAGAATTAGCTCTTTTGTGCACATTTGTTAGGAACATGCGGTATTAAACTTTTGCATTTAATTAGAAATTAAAAAAAAACAATTATTATATTTCTATTTTAAGGATTAAATTACATGATCTAAAATCTAAAGAAAAATTTACTAGAGAAGGTCATTCATTAATTATATTTTCTTGAATGAGTGATTGCTCTTTTATTCGCATTTATGCATGGATATAATGTATTCTGTTTTCTCTGTTGGAATTGCAAATAAAATAGTAATTACGTTTTTCGGCGTTAGGAGTGACATTGGAAACAATCTTATTTAAATTTTAAATAGTTAAATATACCATTTCCTTTACCTTGAAAATATTTATTGAATAGTATTAGCAACTAGCTGTACACCGCGGTGTTACTCGCGGTTTATTAGGGATATTTTCTCGCATTAAAACGTAGCCTATGTGTTAATCCAGGGTGACAGCTAACTCCATACCAAATTTTATTAAAATCGATTTAGCCGTTTTTACGTGAGGAAGTAACAAACAATCACACTCACAACTTTCACCTTTGTAATATTAGTGTGATAATTATCATCAATCAGTGTTAGCAGACCCTTTCATGCATTAGTAACTATTAACTACTGACACTTCTCTCTACACTTTGATCCTAATTGATGAAGGTGAAAATGTCCGCTGTAAGTGATAACCTGAACACCCGAAAGACGCTGGAAACTACTCTCCTGAAGAGGATGGCAGTGTTCGAAGCACAACTGAGGTCAATTGTGGAGCCCTCTTCAGTCAGCGCTTTTTATGAGGACTTTAAGATCTTCAAGGAGAACGTGTCAAACATATTTAGTCTTCTTCAGCAGCAAATACAAAGCTTCACTCTCAGTTGATAACATCGAGGCTAGGCATCGTCAAAAGTGTTTGATTTTTGGTGGAGTTCCGGAGGGCCAAAAAGAGAATACTTCAGAGGTCAGAGGTAGATAAAATTAATAGGGAACTTGGGCTTAAGAATATCGGCCCTTCTAGCTTCAGGGCCTGTCACCGCCTCGAGACTCGTACAGAGGAACGCCCACGTCCTATATAAGTGAAGTTTACTGAGCACACAATAAAAGTTGCCGCCTGGACCACCCCCTTTCACCAAGGTTATATAGATATATTAATATGGATGGAGTATTTTGAGGAAAAAGCTTTCGCCAACGCCCTCACAGAAATTACACTATGGAAGAGGTATTTCGATGACGTATTTTGCATTTTAAAAGGAATTAAAGAAGATGTCGAGGCTCATTTGGCAAATTTAAATGGAGTCCATACCAAAATGCAGTTCACATATGTGATGGAAGAAGACCGAAGTCTTGCCTTTCTTGATGTGAATATTCGAGTGCGGAATGACGGTTCGCTGAGACATTTCATTCACCGCAAACCTACACACACAGACTGTTATCTCAACGCCTTCTCGCATCATCACCCTAAACATCTAAATTCTGTAGTCACTTCACTAACGAACCGTGCATATGACTTGTATGACAAGGAACACCTGCACGAAGAGTTGGAGCATGTACGGCGGGTCTTACAGAATAATGGATACAAGGGAAAGTTTCCACCCAAACACAAATTAAGACACCAGAAACACAAAGTAGACAGGCAACCACTATTTTTGCCATATATCAAAGGAGTGACGGACAAGATCTCGAACATACTTAATAAGTACTCACTTAATACTGTCTTCACTCCTTTACAAAAAGTCTCACACATTCTACGGTCTCCCAAAGACAACTTCCCCTTGGAGAAACCTGGTGTATACACGATCGACTGCAGCTGTGGTAGTTCGTATATTGGCCAAACGAAGCGGACAATAGCGTCTCGAATGAAAGAACACATAAAAGCAGTCAGAAATAATGATACGCAAAAATCAGCCATCGCGGAACATTTAATTGATTCGGGCCCTAATCACTGGATTGAACTCCATAATCCACAAATTATCTCGACAGAACGCCACTACATACCAAGATTGGTCAGGGAAGCGATTGAAATAACCAAACACAAGAATTTCAATCGTGAGGATGGGTTTAAATAGTCAAGTGTCTGGAATCCAGTGGTTCGTATGTCTAAAAACCGCAAAAATCAAAAAAGTGTCGTTCGGCGATCTGATACTGTGAGTATTGTGTGTCGGGAACAGGTGCGAGTGAATAGTGAAAATGTGACCAGAGCACAGTAAATGACGACGTCAGAGGGTAGACCGATATGTCTGCCAATAACATCTGCACTGACCGATATATCAGCAATTACTTCAGTTACTCCGCCATCATGGCGCTTGCAACAGTGCCGAGATATCGGAGACTCATAAAAATCAAGGTACATGATAACAATCCCGTTAATAGCTATACAATTAACTAGAGAATCAAGCGGACTGTTAGAGCCAACAAGTAAGTGGTTCTTTTTGTTTAATCTTTCTGAGCTGGTGCCTTGTACTGCTAGTTAAATGCTCTTTTGTCATTGCTTTCTTATCAGCGATACTTGATTTCAACTTTCTCTTTGTTACCCGCTTTTGTAATGAAGGTACTGTTACAATTCACCTACCAATCTCCTGTGCTCATTTAGTTTAACCACTTTCTGATGTATATACTTCTCCTCTTTCACTCCAACACGCAGCGCCGCTTAGATTAGTGAGATTGCGACCGAAATTTAAAAAAAAACAAATAATGCGTGCGGCGCCATGTATGGCGTGTGGTAAAGCATTTTACCGCAAGCTCCGTTGGCTGACTCGTAATTTTGAATTTTCGAACAATGTATCCAATCTCCGTAAATGCATTTTAGACCAGGGTCGATAATTTTAAAAATGGTAAAAAGTGAAAAAAAATTATAGTAGGATGAAACTCATTGGAAAAGGTAGAGAATATAACAAAAGTTAAAGGAAAAATAAATTACGGGCGATCTGAGGTCGGGAAGGGGGAGGGGGTGAGTGTTTAAGGGTAAAAACCGGTTAATCTCGATATCCGGGAAAACTGAAAGTCCTATGAAAAAAAGTTAACTGGCAAAGTTGTAGGTAATAAAAAGATCTACAACTTTTGTATCGATACTTTTTTCACATAACCTCAAAATTTATGTGAAAAATTCGAATAACCGAGTTTTTGGATTTTTATTTTTATTTTATGCAAAAAAAATATTTTTTTAACGAAATTTAGTGAACACTTACCTTTGTATGTCCCAAACATACAGCATTTTTTTTATTTAAAATATTAATTTTTTCACCTTATTTTGACTTAATATCGAAAAAGCACCCTTATTTTCAATCGAAATTTCTCACGTCAAAATATCTGCTTTTTTAAAAAAGGTGGTGTGCTTTTTGTTTGTTGAAATCTCTACTCTTTGATGGTATAAAAAACAATATACACTACTATGGTAAATGTTCTCAGAAACTGCAAATTAATAATGATAATAACTCGAATCCGAAATCCTATTTTTAATACCTACTTACACCAACTATTTTTGCATGTTTTATGGATTTGTAATTTTTCTGTTTATCAATATAACATGAAATCTTACGTTTTTCGAGTAATTAAAGTGTAAATTTTAATAAATAGTTCAAAATTATACATAATGATTCAAATCAATTTTTCGGATTGGAGTTTTTTTCATTATTAATTTGCAGTTTCTGAGAACATTTACCATAGTAGTGTATATTTTTTTTATACCATCAGAAAGTAGAAATTTCAACAAACAAAAAACACATCAACTTTTTTTAAAAAGCAGATATTTTGACGTGAGAATTTTCGATTGAAAATTAGGGTGCTTTTTCGATATTAAGTCAAAATAAGGTGAAAAAATGAATATTTTAAATCAAAAAAATTACTGTATCTTTGGAACATACAAAGGTAAGTTTTCACTAAGTTTCGTGAAAGAATATTTTTTTTTGCAAAAAATAAAAATAAAAAACTAAAAACTCGGTTATTCGAATTTTTCACATAGATTTTGAGGTTATGTGAAAAAAGTGTCGATACAAAAGTTGTACATCTTTTTATTACCTACAACTTTGCCATTTAACTTTCTTTCATAGGACTTGCAGTTTTACCGGAAATCGAGATTAACCGGTTTTTACCCTTAAAAACTCACCCCCTTCCCCTTCCCGACCTCAGATCGCCCGTAATTTATTTTTCCTTTCATTTTTGTTATATTCTCTACCTTTTCCAATGGGTTTCATCCTACTAATAATAATTTTTTTTGGTCTCAAAAATTATCGACCCTGGTCTATTTTGCAGCAAGTGTCTTGAAACTGAATATTGTTTACCAAGGGATAGAGACACACGATTAAAATGTAGCCAGATGTGCTATGCTTTTTTTAGCCCGAAGGCTTACTCCCGATAATATCTAATACAATGTTTAAAAATTCACAGTTTTCAATACAGTTTAGATTCAATTTGTCACGTCTTTAAGTGACTAAGTGTTAAATAAAATTTCGTTAATTGCTAGGCACATTTCGATGGATCGCTATTGTAAGTGTACGCGCAGCTTGTTTACATATTGTATATGAACGTCGTGGTAAGAAATAGTGATGCATTTCATTTTAGGACTAAGGGTGGATTGCAATAAGAGATCATAGTAAGCTTACAGTCCATCAGATTCATTTATATAAATTCCAAATTATCCAAATTAAATAAAAATTTAAAGAAATGATTAACTGAATATCTACAGGCAAATAAAATAGGTAGCAGTAATGTCCTTCATATTTTATATAAATTTCGAATAAGAAAATTTTGTCTAACATAGATTTTATTTATTTATATGTTCTGTACACCCAAATGTAGATGCAGGATTGTAATTAAATGGAGAAATTAATTCCAATATATTGATGTGTGCCTTAAGATTTTGCTAAGAATAAATTTAGGGGTCTGTTGATTATTAAAGTCATGGAAGCAAAGATAATTGAAAGATTGCCGCAGGCCTCATCTTAGACGTCCTTATAATAAGGATCAGAGAAATTCAAAACACTCTCACAATGTACATTTTTTTGTGAACAGTGCAATGAATCTGTCGTAGAATAAAAAAATGTTTAAATTGAAATAAAAATTGTTTGAGCAATGTTGATGTTTTTTATACTCTAAAATATTAACGAAATTACGAAACGAATTATTTACGAAAAAAAATGATTGATTTGAAATAAAATTTGTAATTCCTTTGAGCAATGTTGACGTTTTTTATACTCTAAAATATTAACGAAATTACAGAATTGATAAAGAAACCTTAAACAGCTGTAGGCCTAGGTATAATAAGAATTATTTATTACGGCTGTACTCAGAGACGACACGATTAAATTTCGCTTCATTTACTCATGCATGCGTTGTCTTATTATACTGGTATAAAAAGATTGGATAGAAACAATATTTTGAGTTCCTATTGTGCAATCGGGACATTTTATTCAGTAGTAATTATTATCACGGCTCCACGGGGTAGGGGATTGAGTCAGGGTAGGCAACGGTGCGAGTGATATTTTTGGTATCGTAAGCGTCTATAGGCTATCGTAGCCACTTACCATAAATAGGGTCGTTAGGTTGTTTGCTACACTTGTAAAAAACGAATTATACATGCTAATTTAAAATCTAAGACTCATATTATTATTGATAGGATATTCTAGAACAAATATTGAAAAATATCTATTAGGGCTTATTCAAGGTAGATTTAGAAATTACTTGAACTCTTGTTACGGGCACAAATTACATTATTAAATTTGCTTGAAGCACCGGCTATCCGGGAATTTAATCTCGAGCAGTGGAGCGGCTTCAATAAAATAAAATATAAAGTTTGCAGACACCATTACAACTTATCTCCGTGGAGTAGTCAAGATTTGTATTTAATGGTTTTTTATTTACATAAAGTTTCAATAAATTGATAAAAGATACAAAAAAATATATGTAGATCTATGAAACCACGATGCAAGTGAAACTCTTAAAATCATAAATATTAAAAGTCGTTCCTCAGCTGCAATTCGAACCCGGGCAACCCGCGTAGGAGGCGAGCTCACCACTGCGACTCGACCACTAAACTACCGGTTGTTGATAAAGTCTGATTTTTATAACAATTAAAAATGTAATGCGACAAGCTAAAGATGAACGAAATAAATTGTGGCGATATAATAAGGAACTCGATGGCGCAGGTGGCTAGCGCGTTCGACAGCGATCGGTCATTGGATGGCTGACCAAAAATTTTCTAGCTCGAGTTCCTCCGTGCTTCGGATGGCACGTTAAGCCGTTGGTCCCGGCTGCATCTGCAGTCGTTAGCACCCGCCAATCCGCACTGGGCCCGCGTGGTGGGTCATGGCCCAATCTCCCTAGTCCATCCATAGGGAAGGCCTGTGCCCAAGCAGTGGGGACATTAATAGGCTGATGATGATGTAATAAAAGTTGCACTTTAAAAATATATGATTTTTAAATCATTATAGGAAAACATGGTTTTACCGAATGTGGCAATGTAGGGCCGTATACTTGTTTATTTAACATTAAAAAACAATAACCATATTCCGCGCTACGGAGCAGCCTTAAGATCTCTTTGATTTTCCCAGTGTTTGTTTATCCCATAATTGTTGCTGTAATTTATTTCAATGAACTTATAAAATAATATCGAATGGACCGTACTTAAAAAACCTTATTAGAAGCTTATAAGCACTGCGAAGTACACGAAACATCTAAACCTACCTATACTCCAAAATGTTTATCGACCACTAATTGCTTCGATATAATAACAATTAAGTGTCAACGTTAAATATCAATTTTAGTATAGCGTTTGATATGGTTAAAAAAAGGCATTTGAGCTTCATTTCGTAAATATTTTATTCTTGCAGAAAATTTTAAGAATGATCGATCAAAGCAAAAGTGACTTTTATATGAATCTTGCTGCCTATCTGTTTAACTTTTATTATGTGACTTATAACTTTACGAAAGTGAAGATCTTTTTTTGTAAATGTTGTGATTATGTACATATAAACTAGATGGAAGGGGGGGTAGGTTTAGGAAAACTTTCTTAATATTGCTATTTGTTTAAAATGTCAAAACTGCCTATATTGCAGAGTAAAAAGCTCTCCAAGAGATGCTTCGCTTTTTTCTTCTGCAATCTGATTGAAAGTCAGCCGATACTTGCCATGTGACTTCTAGCTATAAGCTCGGCGTTTGCTCACAGAAGCTCGGTATCGATTGTCGTAAACATCTCCGTTACCTATCCGTACCCGAGTGAGTGAACATACTAACGATGCTGAACCGCTTCTTACCTTGCGTACGATTGACAGTGGATGGCAAGGATATCTATAAGCGCTGATCGTTTAGATCTTAGTTAAGTCATTTTTTTTATTAAATTGCTTTTAAAGAGAGTAATAATATTAGGATACACAAAAGTACATTACTTTTGGTAAAATCATGTTTACTGAAACATTGTTTTTAGGATCTCTTATTAATTGATTAGTTCAGCTTCATTCTGCCGCTTAGTGAGCGCGGAAATCATTAATTTAACACGTGATGTTTGTGGTTTGTGAGTAGTTGTTCAATACGAAACTGTTTCGAGGCGAAGTGTGCAATGCACTAAGAAATTTTATACAAAGAATATTGAACCGGCCGGCTTGTGCTCAGCCGGTGGCGATCTGTTTTTGATCCGATATGCACAGATGCGAAAGTATACGTGTTAAAAGAAGATAACCAAATCATATTTTGGATGATATCTCCGAGTTAATGAAAAGTACATCACGCAACTAAAGTCACAGCCAAGTGTTATGTTAGGATGAAAAAGAAAAAATTCACGGATAATTTTGACAATAGTATGGAAAATCAACGTTACATTATGAATCCTGTCGTGTCCATGCGGTGTTAGATCAATTTAATGACATTACCACTGATGATGTTATTAAATTGATCCACTGAAGAATCCAAAGCTGTACCACATTGAAAGTCGCATAAAATAATACGATATACTTGATTGGTGTAATTTGGCACGGATGCAGAAATAGGTTCTACTCCTCGGGGATCATCGATCAATCAAAGCAAGTAGTAACATCTTATGAGAAGCCTTTTATCATTATCACAGTATCGACATATTATCACTTCGTTGGAACATTTGGTTTATTACAAATATTTATGAACTCCTTTCTCTTATACGAAAGGCCAAAAACTACCAAGAAAAGGTCCAATAATGTAGGACATGTATAGGAATCGAGGATTATTTCAATTGTACATTTTACTATCTTGTAGATAAAGTCATTCATGACTAGGGATATACCTCAACAATGTTTTTTGCTTATACACTCGCCTGCAAAAATAAGGAGTACACTTTTAAAATTACAATAACTTTTTAAGTACACAAGTCATATTTTCTAAATAAAAGGGAGTCGAAAAAAAGTTTAATTTTGTACTACAGTTTCAATGAAAGCTGATAAAATTTGCTATATAACGTTTTTATATATAATCTCTAACTCCTATAGTTTAGAAAGAAAAAAAAAAGTGTAGTACTTATTTTTGCAGGCCAGTGTATTAGAAGATTAATTATTCTTCTCATATAATTAATAAACATTGCATGCTTATACCAAATTGGACGATACTTTTTAGGGTTCTTTATCTCAAAAAGACAGAACCCTCATAGGATCACTTTGTTGTCCATGTGTCCGTCCGTCTGTCTGTCTGGATTTTATTTTGGGAACGCGTGGAGGTATCGAGTTAAAATTTAAACCAACCAACTCGAGAGGTCCCGGGTTCGAATCCCGGTGGGGGCAGATGTTTGTGTGATGAATACGAGCATTTGTACTCCAGTCATGGATATTTAATATGTATTTCTATATAAATATACTTATATATGTACAGTATATGTATTCTATCCGTTACCCTAGTATCCCATAACACAAGTCTTACAGTGTTTACTTTGGGGCTAGGCTAATTGGTGTGAGTGTTGGAAATTATTATTATTATTATTTATTATCAAGTAATAGCGCCTAAAAAAACGATTGTATATATAACAATTTGTTGTACAAAAGCTAAATGTACAGGGTTGTTCAACAAAAACTTTGTTTTTCAATTGTAGCTAAACCAACAATATGATAGTTTTGCCATTTAGTTTTTTGACGTATTCGTAGTAGATGCATTGGCAATTGTTACAATGAATTCAATTTCGCTTGAAAATCGAATTAAAATAATTAAAATCCACTATGAAAATAGTGGTTCTGTTACTGTGGAGTCGGCGACGCCCTGAAACCCGGCGTACAAACCACTCGGCCACGGTGGTCGTCAAATTATAATATAATAGTATTGTTGGTATAGGATGATAATTGTTTCAGATTATTAAATATCTAAATAGCTGAAAAGTAATTAACAGTTTTTTTTTATTTTCTGTAATCAGCGTTCCCATTATTGATATAGCATTAAATGAAATCAAAATTTGTTGACTGGTTAAAATAGTTTTTAGTGTCAATCAGAATTTTGATTGACTAGAATTTTATATTTGAAATTTTTTTAAGCATTTTACTGCTAGATGTTTAAATCTAAAGAAAATGTTACTAGAAAAAAATACACGCCGACCAGACTCGGGACCGACGGGACTCGAACTCGCACCCTCTGCTATCCGGGTGGATGCATTGACCATTTGCTTCCAAGGCCCTAATGGCCGTGTCGAATTTTCACCAGTATTTCTTAAGCTGCAAGGCTAGGGGGGTTACCTTCAAAGCGAAGAGATGGCGTTGCCTTGCACAATGTCAAATGAATACCTTTACAGGTATTAAACATTTGAAAGAAGAAATAGCAATTGTAGTTATATCTGATTTTTTTTAGATTTAACTGCTAGATGTTTGAATAAAAAAGGAGGGTACGGGTTCGAGTCCCGTCTGCTGCCTGGTCTGCGTGAAATTTTTTCTAGTAAATTTTACTTTAGATTTTTAGTTTTACTAAAATTAAAATTTATAATGTACTAGCAGCCGCCCGCGACTATATCCGCGTTAGCTTTAGTTTTTTTGAGAATTCCACAGAAACCTAACATTTTTGGGGTTAAAAATTATCAATCCTTTGTCTCAATATAGGCCATTAACAGTATGCATTCCAAATTTCATCCAAATCCATTCCAATTCCATTAAATAATTAACAAACATACAAACTTTCACATTTATAATATTAGTAGGATAGCTAAGCAATATTCAAGATGCAATTTTTAAAGTTGGCCAGCTAATCTTCCGTGGCCGCAGGATATCAGGCGATAAATAGCATATTCCAAGAAATGGCATGAGAAATTGAAAGATTTCGTAGTGGATATGTTATTGACGGGTTCGAAGGGATGAAGAATACGAATCACTCCTTGAACCATTAGGTTACACAAAAGATATCAAACGTCTTTGGTATACATATCTCACATGCTACCAATATTATGTTAAAACGTACGTCTCATTCACCATGGCTCATAACGTAAACAGAATACATAATGTAAGTTCTGAGTCTACAATAATACTTAGTCTTGCAAATCTTCATTTGGCTGCGGTTGCCAACTATCGGAGTAACCAAATGTGTCAAGAATATGGAACAAGGGCTCACGGACCTAACTTTAAGGGGCCTCCCTCCCCATCAGATAATGAAAAATAGTTTAAATAAATTATTGTTTTTAACTGCTATTGCAGCTCAATATTCAACCGTATTCAAAAAGGAGGAAGTTCTCAATTCGATTGTATAGTTTTTTGGTTGAATCAGTTTTATTTTGAGACTGTCCCATATTACATATTTGGTAAAAATCGGATGAGTACTTTCAAAGACAAACATTTATTTTGACAATAGTTTAATGGGTTTGAAGAATGCTTGGTACTTGGCTTGGATCACTTATATTGCGCTAACGTATTAAAAATATAAAAATGGAAAATTAAGAAAATAACAACTTTTCACAAAAATTCAAATATCCTATAAATAACTATTCGTACTTAAAATTAAGGAATATTTATTTACGATTTATCCAGCCTGACACCTTGGCCGCGTTGATTTATATAACTAGCGGACCCGGCGTACTTCGTACCAGTTACAATCATCTGGAAGAAATGAAAGCTATCCGTTCGACAGGAACACAACTTTTGCTGAAGTTAGCAACTGTTTGGAGGAATCTTCTATAGATTGATCGTTCATCAATGTAACTCTCATATTTACTGCCAGCTGAAAAATCATTACATGGCGCTACAAATTAATTAATAGAGGCAATAGAGACGAGCTCTTATTTCATTGGCAGTAGTCGATCTTGGAATAACTGTCACTGTTTGGCGGAAATCTTTCGCGGAAACACCACAATTTTTTTCTAACAATATGGCCTAACGGGCATATTATTCCAGAAGCAACTGCCGTCTGATGTCAGATTTCTCATGAACAATGGCCAAATTTTAATGATATTAAAAATGTCTTCAGAGTTTTACTGATTCCATCTTAAAATAATAAGCTGCGAAGCAATTAATAGATCTGGCCCACCCACCGTAACAACTAACATTTATGTTATTGTATCTTGTTCATGTTCATAATGACGACTACCATTGTGCATGAGTCGGAGGGAGAACGGTCAATTGACCACCATTAGCTGCATCTCCTTCGGTCTTAATTGTCGCGTCACGTCATTATATTCTTCAAACGCAGTTTGGCTTGGTTTAATCGATTTTGACGCAAGCAACGAAACGAAATCAAATAGGTAGTTATTGGCGTTTTGACGAATTATCAAACAATAATTATGCGCAGTTTTAAGTATTAATATAATATGAGGAGCTCGATGGCGCAGGTGGTTAGCGTGTTCGGCTGCGATCGTTGAAGCTAAGCAATTTTCGCAGTGATCGGTCATTGGATGGGTGACCAAAAATCTTCTATCTCGAGTTCCTACATGCTTCGGAAGGCACGTTATAGCGTTGGTTCCAGCTGCATCTGCAGTCGTTAGCACCCGCCAATCCGCACTTCGCCCGCGTGATGGTTCACGGCCCAATCTCCCTATTGCTTCCATAGGGAAGGCCTGTGCCCCAGCAGTGGGGACATTAATAGGCTGATGATGATGAATTATGCGCAGTAATTTATCGAGCAGATCTTAGTAGTATTCTCACTAAAGGGAGTAAAATGTATGTTACAAGGAAAATTCACGTCCGTATTCCCCGAGGGAGTAGACGGAGCCGTGTGATCCCAAAATCGTCGAACAAACACTAGTTTGTTCATATACAGATGAATTGTTTTCGAATAAAACCTGTAGGGGAAAGATATTAAGATGCAGATTTTCAATTAAGACCTTTAATGGATTTCAGAATATCGTTTGGGGAAAGTTTGAGAAGTGAATTCATATCAATCTGTAATAAAACTTGATGAAAGTTAGCTAAACGAAAACCTTGGAGAACCCAAATGAAGTAAATTCGATGTCTTTAACTTACAAGAAAAACTGAGACCTCTGTTTGTTTAACAAATAAAGGCGATTAAATGGTTGTTTTGAATTTAAATCTGGGACACTTAAATTTCTATTTTGCTTCTCACCCCTAATTAGTCTAAATAACGTTCAAATATGTATAATAGGTATTAACTGAGAGCAATTTTAATGTTCTTAGGGTCATTCATATGTAGGGTAGCTGATATATCACATTAATTTATTTTCAAATTAAAGTACGACATTAATTAATTATTCCACTGCGTAGTCACAGTAGTTTTCCTCATTAATTTCATTAAATTCGAAAGGCTATTATTTTTATTTAAGATCTCAAACAACGAGGCTGCATCTAAATTGTTCACTAGTGAGTTCCCGTGTTTTTGGATGTGTAGATAAATTGGTTTCCCATACAAGCTTCCAACCCCGTTTTCACCTTCTTAAAGGATGATTTCTAGGATAAAAACTATCCTATGTCCGTTAACGGGAATCAAACTATCTCTATACCAAATGTTAAATGAATCAGTCCAGTGGTTTACGTAGGAAGAGGTAAGAGACAGACAGACATACTTTCACATTTCTAATATTTGTATTGACAATAATCTATTCGATTTGAGATCAATAGTACTTTTGGTATAAACTATACGTTTTGTTTTGGTGAAATCAAATAAGAATGCCCAAGGTGCCCGATTCATATTATGTGTATATAACAAACATACGTAGCGTAATATTAAACAGCGATTCGACCTACAAAGCTTTGTATTCGCGTTGCTTTGTGGTTTTCAAATACATAGTTTTGTTTTAAAGCGAATTGGAGTTATGAAATTATCGATTTGGCATATTATTTTAGAAATAGCAAACACTGTGATATTTATGCTGATGTTTTTACATATTTTGACGTAATGGAATGTTAGTGTCTTCATATAAATGAATATCTTATCGTTAATAATTCGACCTCCGTGTCAGAGCCGCATGTATGTACTATCGCGGAATTTTGCGCTCTGTCACTTGGCGAACAAAATGCTTTGAACGATTTCTACAGTAGTTTTTACTACGCCCCGCCTTCGCGTCGGACGCGCTAATCCGGGCCGCCGCACAAAAGTAAGACAGAGAGCATTTCATTGATTGAATAATGAATTGAATTGCATTTGTTTTAGTTGCAATTTGTCATCCGCATCGTGATCGCGACAGCGCTATACGAAAAAGTAAGACAGCGATAATTACATGTCTATATGAATTTTTACTACGCCGCTACCGCAAGCGATTATGGCATTATGGGTGACAGAGCGGGTCTTTCCGCGAGTGTACATACACTGGTTTTTAAGGTAACGCTTACTCACAGATTAAAAAGTGCCTAAAATATTCCTATTACATAGCCAGTTCCAAACAAGTGAAAAATTCAGCTTTCAATGATGGTTGATAACAACAGTTAAGAACATGGACCAAAGGAAAATAATGATCAACTTACAATTATATCATTATGCATTTCTTTTTCCCTTTTCCCAAGAATCTCACAACACAAGCCACAGAGTGCTTACTTTTGGGCTTGACTAATCAGCGTGAATGTAAGGAATATTTATTTTTTATCGTTATTGTTTTCCGTTTTCCTCTTTTGCATGACTATCAACATACTACAACGTGGTCAATTGCAAGTGCTAACGAAATGAATTGAGACACAGCATAAATATCAATGGACTGATCCAAATAATTTAGAAGTATACTTACTCTAGGGTCAAACCAGCTTGAACCCATTACCGTCGAGTGAAGAGGTGGAATTAATGTTTTTATTTGAGTTCTGGGTAATCTACGGGGTACATTAAATCTAAAGTTAATAAGAAGGCCAGACCAATCTATTTAATTGTTAAATAATTTATACAAAAATGTAAGATCAAGTATAATCCTACGATTTTCTAATGAAGTATAATTAAAATGTTTTGAACTATCTTTGTATGAAAATCCTTTCCTAAATTTTTTATTTAAGTAATTTAAATGCCAAAGTTATCTCTTCTGAATGCGTTCCAACCTTAGAGAGTGGCATGCATTGTGTGGTCTCCATACAACACTACAGTATTCCATCATTAAGACAAATGAATTGTACAGCAGCCTTCTTGTCTGCAGCCTGCGAATTTCCCCGCCTACTCTCATAATAAATCCAAGTATACGAGACGCTCTAAGAATAACGTTTTCTAAATGAGCAACAAAAGTTGTCAAAAATCACACACATCTTTTATGTGGTCAACTTTTTGCATTAATTTGTTATTAATATAATAACTAGAGTGTATAGTACGATGTTTCCTAGTAAATTTGATATTAAAGTACTTTCCACATATATTATTCCTGTTTAAATTATTATTGTAAATATCATACACTTAAAGTTTATTCGTAGTATGGGATAGAATGCGTCACATAATATACAATGTCATTAATGAAAACATTAAATAAAATAGGTCCTAAATTAGATCCCTGTGGTACACCGGGATTAATATCATATTTTTCTGAATTAAAACCATTAACGACTACAAAAAACTTACGCTTATTCAAATACGATTCAAACCAGTGAAACAAAGCCTCTGTTATAACAAACATTGACTATTTCTTAATTAAAATTTTGCAAGGAACCCTATCATAGCCTTACTAAGATCCATGTAAATAACATCGATTTTCTGCCGAGCATCAATGATCTCTGTAAGTTTCTCAACAAAGAAAACCAAGTTTGTGGACGTTGATCGAGATTGTAGAAACCCTTGTTGATGATCTGTGATGAGTGGCTTAACATGCTCGGAAACATATGGGCAATTTAAAATTTCGAACACCTTAGACATCGTAGATAAAACGGATATTGGTCTATAATTTGTTACTTAATTATTGTCTCTCGACTTAAGAACTGGAACCACCGTAATGATCTTCCACTCGTCTGGAAATATCCCATTTTCTAGGTATGTGTTAAATATAAAACAAAGAGGCACAGCAAGATTGTTTCCCGTTTTACTCCTTTGCATGACCTGCGTGGTCAAGCTGCAAGCACCCTATACATCTTCTAAATCCTGATTCCATTCAAGGTTAAGACGATAGAAGTTTGAATATACAACATTCCGGTTTAAAGGAGTAGCAAACTATCGTATAAATTGCCTCGGGTCGCTGAGCAACATTCAGGTGGTCATACAAATTAGAGAGCACTGGGAGCTTTAAGCTATTTAGCTACTTCACTAAGAACTGTGCTTGACTTGAATGAATCCAACATCTTCCTTGGGCAAAACAAAAGCGCTTAGTTTCATAAGATATATTTCGCAACAGACGGACAGTGGAGGCTAGTATAGGGTTTCGTGAGTAGGGGTTACTTTTAGTAATTTTTAAGTTGAGTAATTATCTTCTTTGACTTTAAAATTTTGATGCATTTCATAATTTTTTATAATTAAATTGCGGTTATAATCTATTAAATGCACTAATTTATAAGTCTTTATTTTCATTACCTATATTATTATTAAACCATTCAAATTCTAAATTTTCCCCGTTGTCTGAATGCACCATTATTCTATCTATGTTAGACTATAAGGTATATATTTCTATGGGCCTACGATACGTGAATACAAATAAATAAAAAAAAATGTGCAGATGAAATTGATTAGTTCCGTTCGCACCATTAATGGAGCAAACTAACAACAGTAGTTATAGATAGTATAATCTGCACCATTATGATGATACTTAGGGTGACTTTCACCAACTCCCTAATCGCAATTATTTTAACATATGAAAACGTTTTAACAAAAAAATTAAAAGGTAAATAAGTAAAAATAAACCTTTTTTATCTTTAGTCAACTTAATATTTGGATTCGGTGCCAGTGCCAGGCCATCCAAATTAGTAAATGGGAACTCAGGTCTATCAGACCTGCATGGTAACTGATAGATCTGAGTTCCCATAGGAAAATTTCCGGGTGTACCGAATGCACTATTGACTTGTTCCAGCTGACAATATATTTTCTAATACATTTTATTGCATTTTCACACCTTATAAAATTTATTTATTTCTTAGGTTTCACGCACATCACTCATTAAATAAAACTAGTTTTTCACGGGTTAATGCACGAAACTTTATTTATTTATTGACGTTTCGCAGCCTTTACAGGCTGCTTCGTCTGAATCAATTTTTTATTTAATTTTGTCGAGCTACCTTCGAAAGACTTTTATTGAGCGTTCGATTATTTCATTGTTCGATTTTTAAAGTTTAAAAAAAAGTAAAGGCTGCGAAACGTCAATAAATAAATAAAGTTTCGTGGATTAACCCGTGAAAAACTAATTTTATTTTATAAAATTTATTTTTAAAACTCCAATAATTTGTTATAAAATAGACGATAATCTTGCGTTGTATCCCAATTTCACTCAGCACCAGTAGTCAAATAGCTCTGTGTATCAATTTCAACGGGTAGTTCCAGCATCCATCTAAATTTCATCACAAAGTGGTACGACAGAACGGGCAGCACTGACCTAAACAAATATATCGTGCTCAAGCAACAAACTGTTCCGGACTGTGTACCGCATACAGGCTTAGCAATACAATAGACAACACTGATATTTTCGAAAAATAAACGTTAATGATTCTTTTAAAAAAATGTGTTAATTAAGCGGATTGGAGGTTTGAAAATGGTTAGAGATGTTATAAGGCGGAACCTTTGTAAGGTTATGGTTAATAATAGTTTTACGGTCACAGTTTTCATGATTATCAGTTATTTTCAGTTGATTATGAATTCACCAGTTACTAATTGACCAATGTAACAATGGAATTGTAAACTGGTAATGGATAGGTAACAAAAGTCATAATTATATTTCAAAGTTATATTCTTAATTTTCGATTGCAACATGTCTAGTCGAACTTTTTATAATCTTACAGTCCTCTGTCAGCTATTTCTATATCAACTACTTTTTCATTATTATCTAAAGTTTTCCATCACACCCAGTAAAGTATAAAACTAATAATTTCTATAATTAAACGGTGACACATTATGGCGTGAAAGTAGGTATTATATTGTTTTTTTTGCTGTGCCATTTTTATTTGAATTAAGTCTGTGGTACGGACAAAGTCATGTAGTTGTATACAGTTCGATGTTTCGTAGTATTTTCGAGGAGTTAACGTATCTCAATTAGACTGAATGGTTATGCTTTGTGTTTTGGACAAAACGGCAGTTCCTATTATTCTCTATATTTGCAACATTTTCAATATCTTTCCGCATTTCCAGTTTAATATGATTAACTTAGCTTTATTTGCCAATATACAGATTTTAAAGATTGTTTGATAGAATATTATATTATAAGTATTGATATGGTAGGATGAACGGAATTGGGAAATATTACCAACGAGGATTCACTACATAAGGTGTCTTCCGAAGCATGTAATATTTATGGTCATCCACCCTGCCACCGGCCATTGTAAAAGTGGCTTGACTTCCATAACAGCCGACTGTCCATGCTGATTATAAAAATGTTTGTCTATTCCATGACGTGACTGCACCATGAAGATCCTATTTATTTTCAAACATTTAATATAGACGTACATAATAAACAATACTCACACATATTACGGATAGACAGAGACAATTTATCACTATTTATATATATTTTACCAACTAAAATCTATATTTTAAAATTAATAGCTGAGTAGATTAATTAATAACATTTGAAGAATTTGATTACCAACTCCAACTGCAGATATAATAAAATCGTTAATAATGGAAACGAAAGGATATGCCGTTTTTAAATGTGTTTGAAATTAAATATGTTAATTCAACATAAATATAATTGCTCAGCGAACTTCGGAATTGCAATTATTTCGACGGACTCAAAGTTCATTCGTTGACATTGTGTTCGATGTTAAGTAAGAGTAACGCTGCACATAATGGACAACAACGTCGTATATTTTTTGGTTGTTTTTAAGAAGCATCTTGCCGGCTGTCAAAATGTGTGTGGTTAGTGATTTCCTGTTTTATGAGAAGTAATCTTAGATTAAAATAAAAAGGGAAGACACCCGTACTTGCGGCTAAAAAGTGTACCGCTTAAATTGTGGTGCATGAACACAATTGGCTAAAGTCACAATTTGACATCCAAACACGCTGCATGTGCACTTAATATAACAATATTGCTTATATTCTGTGTTTTAAAGATAAAACAATGCCTTCGATGCTTTTAAAAAGAATATAAATACATAGTTCAAGATCAAATAACGAATTCCACGGCAACACTTTTCATTCGTAAAACTAGCTAGGGCTAGTACCCTTAGCACGAACGATTATCGAATTAAAATAGTTGAATTAGATCTATTTTATACGTCAGATTTTTAGTTCTCGTTACGTCCGTTGTGGCGCTGCTGTTCAAGGTGTTTAGCCGTCTTATCTGCCCCCGTTAAGAACCTATATATGTTATATTGTAGAGGGTACTAATAGTAATTTATCAAGTAGGTATTAGCTCTATATCTTAGTTAATTGAGAACCTATTTGAAAAAAAGTGTTCGGAGGCGAAGCCGAAGTCATATATCTCTCTTGATTTTAAAGCTATAAAATAAAACAATTCCAGTGTTTATGGTACACTTTACAGTTAATTTTTCATAAATTTTCATGATTCAAGCCTAAATAAAAATATTAAAAAAATGCACATGTGTTTTTTTATTGATTTCTATCAGATAGAATTGAATTACCAGTTTGAAAAATAAAATAATACTTGTCTATACCTTGCCTAACAGCATGCCAAGTTTCATTAAAATCCATAAGGTGCTAATGTTGATAAAAAAAATCAAAGTGAATGGTGGTCCATTTATGACTACTTTGTTGACTTTTAACTTTTCATTTTTCAATAATATAGTACTATACTAAATTGTATTACATATTTGATTTCATAATATTGGGCATGAAAGGTTTAAAAAAATGGAATGATCTTTTTTCAGTAATAGTTAAATCTAAAAATTACATATACAATGAAGTAATTATCTCATCTTTATGATGAGACAGTTACTTTATTGTTTGTATAATGGTTAGGTTCCAATGGAGTAAATTTATACATTAATTCATTCATCATCAGCCTATTAATGTCCCCACTGCTGGGGCACAGGCCTTTCCTATGGATGGAATAGGGAGATTGGGCCATGACCCAAAATTTATACAAAATACCAAAAATTACTAAGTTGCAGGACGCCTTGTGGACGTGAAATATCAAAACTAATATGGCATAAGATAAAAATAAGATTTAAGTAGATAAAAAAAGGTAAATTTAAAAAATCAAAAACCTGACTGCTTAAATATTACTTCAAATAAAAACTGAAAAGAAAAAAACAAGTCCAGTAGTCTATAATTTTGTTAAGTAAGGAACAAAGCTACTTTAACAGTCGGGACCCATTAGATATTCAAGGATGGATCAATTTTTGTGGGTCCCGACTGTTAAAGTAGATTTGTTCCTTACTTAACAGAATTATAAACTACTGGACTTGTTTTTACCTTTTCAGTTTTTATTTGAAGTAATATTTAAGCAGTCGGGTGTTTTGATTTTTTAAATTTACATTTTTTATTTTATACTTTTAGTTAGGATTATAAGACGGTATATACTGCAGTCTTGTCACTTCAATAAGGGAGTTAATACCAAGCGGATTATGGTACCTTGCGGTGGTGTAAACGACACCTTACCATCAGGGTCAAGGCCTTATGGGCTTTAATTTTCGCAAAAATGTGTAAAGTTAAATCAATTTCTTATCCGTATATCTAATGCATGTAAATAATATACTTAACTAGTACTTATTTTCCGTATTTATTCAAAAAGTCATCTTTTGCTTATGTTCTATTAGTAGTAAATAAAAAAATAATTTACTTTTATTCGTCGACTATCTAAAACTGGCAGTGGCTGTATGCAACTCTAAGATTGTGATATACACAAATGCAGTGCATATCCTTGTCTCATAATTTGTTTTACTTACATAATTCACAGAACCTAATAGGTATGTAGGTGCCAGAGGTAAAATATTGTTATCCTTACTATCTATACTAATAGATAGGTATTATAAAGAGGTAAGAGTTGTATGTGTGTAACAAAGAATCTCTCAAACCTGATCCGATTTCGAAAATTTCATTCACCAAGGTAGCTAGCTTGTTAAAATGCTTGAAAATATATTAAACATTATTTAATATATTTTTAAGCATTACTCTCAATAAGTTGATTAATCTGCTCGACTTTTAAAACTAAAGAAACCTTTACTTGAAAAATTCTGACAACTTCTCCGAGATATTCTATCGCGTTAAAATAAATTACGCCCATGCAATGTCGGAGAGGATCACTAGTATAATATAATATTATAGATGCGAAAGTGAGTTTCTTTGTTACGATTCCGCGCCCTAATAGCTAAATCGATTATGATGAATTTCCCTATATTAAAAGATGGGGCCTTGGTTCTAAGCTACATTATCGAAATATCTATAGGGGTAGGGTGATGGGAGGGGTGATTTACCTATAAAGCATTATATTATTTGCTTCGAATTTTGCAGAATTATCTGCAGAATAATATGAAGTAATATCGTTAAAATAAACTTTAAAAACCGTTTCATTCTCAGTTTTTCATTAAATTTAAAAAAAATGTAAATCCCTATTAGGTTAAATTATTTTTCATCATTTAATAAGAAGGAACTTTATCACAGTTTTACTGTAAGTACTTCGTATAGAATTAGATACTGTGAGTAGCCCCTTTTTTTTCTTTTCCTCCTAGGTTTATCTACGTTTATAAACACCAAAATTCATGACTTTATCCACCATTCCCGCAGTATAGGTACTCGTACTCCTGCATAGCAAAACGCGCTTTCACTTTGTCATCGTAACATCGTTGTAACTCTTTAAATATTTATCGAAATTACACAGAGTAAAAGGCAAAGTTTATCGTCTTTAAATATCAAAAGCGATAAAAGAATTTGTATTGATAAAAATAATTTGTTTATAAAAAATATGCATTTGGAAATTTATTTCTAATAATATTTTATTTTTGATTCATTATTTTAGCTATAATGGCTTACACTTTAAAAATAGATATATGCTGTCCTAGACTTTTTTGTAGAACTATATAAGAGATACAATTCCACCGTACATTATATTCATATAACTTTTATTGATTTTGCAGTGCAGGCCAAAATGGCTCTCAGATGGGAGATTTTTTCCGTCTCACGTGACACTTATTGTTATATTTTGGCCAATTTACGAAATAACAACATAAATAATAATCTATATGCTGTTATTATGTATGAGCTTTATTATTGGTTAGTTTGATTAAAATCCGTTTAGTATTTTTTGAGTGAAAGAGTTACAAAGATCGCTTTTAATTTCAAACGTAAGATTGAAATTAAAAGCGCAAGTGGTTAATATACAACTTTAAATCGTTGTAGATCCTAAACAATCATATAAAATGAAAAATGGCGTAAGGAATCTAAACATGATTTTTAATTATCTAGACAATGATACCCCACTCGACATATTTCGGCAACTTATTTTTTTTTCTTTCTCACAATATGGCGCCCCGTTGTCTCCATATTGATTTTTGAGTATTATCTTTAGTAGCACTCCCATGATTAAGACGAATCGATTGATGTATAAATCATCAAAATCGGTCCACGCGGTCGGTCTTTAGTGTGCCACAAAGGAACAAACATACATATATAGACTGTCAAACACTATACCCTGTCTGCGCGTCGCGCTTCGCGCTCTTGTATTGCGCAGTCGGGTAAAAATCTAAAAATATGTTACAAACTCTCTTACAAATGTTGATTTGAGATTCCGTGATTCCAAAACTTCTTTTATTTGACAAATTTTTGTTCCGTATTATATACAATTTGGTATAAGTTTGTATGTCAATTAGAATTAGAATTCGTGGGAGACAGCCAATAAAGGCTTGCGAATTATCGTCACGCACAAAACCGCACTAATTTAATGCCTCGTGTTCTTGAGCTTGTAAGAGATTCTATTTATACGAAAACGATTTAGTTCCATTGTCATCCATCATCCAGTTTGTGTGGTGGAGGATAAGCTTTGTTTTAATAAATATTAATAGGGATATTATCATAAAATTCATTAAAATACCATTATATAGAAAAATAAGAAACGAGCTATCTCACAAAGTTTTGTACAGATATAATTAAAATGAAGGAAGAGATACATCACATAAAGTAAAAGTCTGTATTTTTTTTTGGAAACCATTCCATAATGGGTTTGTACCATTAACATGAGCACTCTGAATCAAGTAGCAATTAAGGTATGCTCTAACTTTCTTGACAGAATATTGAATTCACAGAAATTACGTAACTTGTAAAATACCTGAAACTTCGAATTTCTTTATTGTTCAAAGCTATTTAAAACCCTTTTTACCCTATAACATGACAACAGAAAATCATTACAGCTCTTTTATGAAACACTTCAATCTAAAAAATATATTAATTTTCATGGTGTATGAAGTATCTCAGTATAATCTGCCATTGCGCCGCGGATACATATTTTATATCTCAATATTTTAGCAACACAATATATTTTTCATATCCATAATGATATTGTTCATTAACTTTTGAAAGCGGGAACAAAAGAATCTGTCTATACTTACATTACGTTATTATCGAAGTTAATGGCGGTCCCCTTTGAAGCGAACATGTGGGACGTTATGACGCAAACAATCTCTGTGACTTCCAAAGTAATTGATTCTTCAGCTTCGTATATACTTGTAGAAGAACTTTGTTTCGCTTTTACTTTTATTTGATGGTTTGATATGAAAGTGTAAATATTCATGAGAAAGTTTATATTATCAGTGAAGATAAAATACATTTTCTGCCTCATTGGATTTTACTTGCAGATTAACTGAACTTTTTTCGTTAAATTTTTACACTGATGTATTTAACTAAAAAATTAATAAAATCAAAAACCCTGACTGCTTAATTATACTTCAAATAAAAACCGAAAAGAAAAAAACTAGTCCAGTAGTCTATAATTCTGTTAATAAGAAACAAAGCTACTTTAACAGCCGGGGCCTAATAGATATTCAAGAAAACATAATATATTTCAATAATGGGTCCCGACTTGAAAAAAGATTGATTTATTAAGACATATAGAGACTTTACCAGCGGGGTCAAGGCTACAGATGGGTCTCAATTTTCGCAAAAATGTGTGAAGTTAAATCAAGTCGTTACATAAATATCTAATGTATGTAAATTTTTATAGTAAACTAGCACTTCTTCAAAAAGTCATCTTTTGTTTATGTTCTTTTTAGTAGTTAAGCAGTAAATATAAAATTCATTTACTTTTATTTAAATTGTAACTAACGCTTTATGGACCACATAGTTGTTCAAGTAAATAAATAAATTAAATACTATTATCCTAACTATCTATACTAATATTATAAAGAGGCAAGATTTGTATGTTTGCAACAAATTATCTGTCAAACTACTGCACCGGTTCCAAATATTAATTCATCATAAGGTAGCTAGCTACATTATTTATTATTACATTTTTCTTTATTTAAATACATTTTGTCCCAGTGACATATATTTACCCCGATAAAATAAATTCCGCCCGTACAATGCCCGGGTGGATCACTAGTAAGTATAATATAATATTATAGATGCGAAAGTGAGTTTGTTTATTGCGCTTCCGTGCCCTAATAGCTAAATTGATTATAATGAATTCCCCTATAGAAGTAGATGGGAACTTGGTTCTTAGCTACAACATCGCAATACTTATAGGCGTAGGGTGATGAAAGGGGTGATTTACCCATAAAAATCTATATTATTTAGTTTGAATTTTGCAGAATTATCGTTTATAATTACAAAACCAATATTACCGCGAGCTGATTAATAAATACAGGGATTCCAATAAGTATGTACCTACTAGCGAAAAATGGGTTATTTGTCATTATATTAAGTAAACCTTTTTTGTAACATTAAGTAATATCGTTAAAAAAAATTAAAAACAGTATAATTCTGAGTTTTTCATTAAAATATAAATCATAAATACCTATTAAGACAATTTATTTTTCATCATTTAATAAGAAGGAACTGTATCACAGTTTTATTGTTAGTACTTCATATAGGATCAGATACTGCGAGTAGCCCATTTGTTTCTTTTTCGCCTAGATTTTATCCACGTTTATAAACACCTATATTAAATTTCTTCTCTTAATATTCCCGCAGTGTACTCCTTACATAGTTCACCGCGCTATCACTTTGCCATCGTTGTAATTTTTTAAATATTTGTCGAAATGACATAGTGTAAAAGGCAAAGTTTATCGACTTTAAATATCAAAAGCGATAAACGTATTTGTTTTGATAAAAAAAAAATTGTTAATACAAAATGTACATTTTTTAAATAGATATCAAATAATATTTTAGTTTTGATTCACTATTTTAGCGGTAATGGCTTACACATTAAAATTAGATATATGGTGTCAGGGACTTTTTTTAGAACAATTTAAGAGATACATTTTCACTCTACATTACATTCATGTAACTTTTATTGTTTTTGCAGTGCAGGCCAAAATGGCTCGCAGATGGGAGATTTTTTCCCGTCTTATGTGACACTTGTTGTTATATTTTGGCCAATTCCCTCAATAACTGCATAAATTATTATATATATGATATTATCATATATGAGCTACATTACTCTTAAGTTTCATTAAAATCCATTCAGTATTTTTTAGGTGAAAGAGTAACAAAGATCCATACAAACGTAAGATTGAAATTAAAAGAGCAAGTGGCTAATATACAACTTTGAAGCGTTGTAGATCCTTAACAATCATATAAAATGAAAAATGGTGTTAAGAACTTAAACATGATTTTCGATTATCTAGACACTGATACCCCACTCGACATATTTTGTCAACTTATTTTTTTTACTTCGTCACAATATGGCGCCTAATTTTGCCCATATTGAATTTTGATTACTATCATATCTTTAGTAGCACTCCCATGATTGAGACGAATCGATTGATGTATGAATCATCAAAATCGGTCCAGGCGTTTGGTCTCTAGTGTGCGACAAAGGAACAAACATACATATATAGACTGTTAAACACTATACCCTGTCTGCGCGTCGCGCTTCGCGCTCTTGTATTGCGCAGTCGGGTAAATAGCTATTTGTGACTAAGAATTAGAAAATAAATTATTTATTGAATCAAATCATTTTGGTAAGGTAATATATTTTTCAACACATTAGTTCAAAAATGTATTTATAGAGGTTGTATACATTGTTCGAAATCTGAAAATTACGGGCAATCACGGAACGTGCGGTAAAACATTTTACCGCACGCTCCTATACATGGCACCGTGCGTACCCTTTTTGGTTCTTTTTAATTTCTTTGTCTGGCTTTAAAACGTGATGTAGTTCTAATTTTCACCACCCGCACGTGGCACCATTTGGAAATGCGCGCCATTTTCCTACATTCTTTACATTCGTGCACTTGTTTGTAATGACCAACTTACCAAACTTATATCATAAATAACTAAACTGTGTTCGTAAATACGCAATTAAACTCTTATTACTAAAACCTTTATTTACAGCTCGTGGTGGCGTCGTAGCCAACCGTAGTAAGTCGTAGCCATTATTGACTTTGTAGCCTGTGTCGTAGTAATTGCGTTACTAGTGTAGCACTTATACATGATTCCACTGCCAATGTAACCTGTATCTAACTTAAAATAGGCACATTTTTAAATGACCATCAAAACAAAGTAATTGATCCACAAAAATACAGTTGGTACCCCTGATTATACAAAAGTTGCATACAGTGAAGCCCCGGTAATCCGGCCCCTGGCTAATGCGGCACCCCCTATAATCCGACATCGTCTATTACATTAAATAAAAAAAAAATATTAATATTACATAAAATCGTCATTCGCAATTCACGATTGAACAAGTTACAATTTGTACGCACCATCACTATTGTGCTCGACGCGTAGGGTATTGTTTTTTTATATTTTTTTGTAAATTATATAGCATTAATGACGTTACTTTTATAATAAAACGTAATCTTTCTATTTTGTTGTTTAATTTACTAAATTTGGCATACATAACAAAGTATGATTTGTAATCTTATCATTGGATCTGTAATTTGTCGGATTACAAGGTACTCTTTTGTAAAAAAAAATCGGACTATAGGGGGTCTTAGGCAGTACTCTATAATCCGACAAATTCGATAGTTCGACACTGCCCTACAAAATGTTTGTCGGACTACCGGGGATCCACTGTATTTTTTTAATTAGGACATTGCATGTTTTTATGTTGGCAATAAGCTAACTGTTACAGAATCTTTTATAGAGGTTTTAAAGCATGGGTGTAGGTAAAAAGTATTATGATAATGTAATAAATGTGCTTGTTACTCGCGCGAGACTTATAAAAGACACTTATAAGGAGATGTGTTTTATGTTGTTGTTTATGTAAGCAATAGGCAGCAAGCTTTCACTTTTCGGGTTATCCGGTAAACAAACACCAGTGCGGCGTTTCTTTGTTGTTGCTAACGGAATATTATTCAAATATTAGCTATAGAGCAAAGAGCATACCACTTACTGACTGATCATAAACTCTGATAGGTTACTAAGTTGCTCTTAGTGAGCATAGGGTGTGGGCATCTGCTATTGTAGAAAAAATCACACTATGTATATATCACATAAGGTGCAAATGCAAACATAGATACAGTCATTCATCCTACAAATATCATAAATGTGAAAGTTTGTTTCTAAATCATGCAAAAACTGCCGAACGAGTTTGGATGAAATTTTACACACAGGTAGCTTATAACCTGGAAAGTGACATAGGATACTTTTTGTCTCGGAAAAGTGTTATGTTCCTAAAGATTTAAAAAAAAAAACTAAAGTTAACGCGACTAAGTCGCGGCCGGCCGATAGTACTTAATAAAGGTTTTACCAAAATTATCATAGTTACATATTGTAACCTTTTCGAAACTCATTTACTAACAGCTTACGATATACCATATACTTACAGAAATATTATCGGTGCCTAATGATACGGAAAATATAGATTTCAACTCGTAATCGATAACTAGGTTATCAGCTTGAAACGTTTCGTCCATGGACTTAAACTAAGATAGAAACACGGACTTTTTTGAATTTAACATCACAGTAATGTTCATATATTTTTATGACTATTTACACTAAAACTGCATCTCAAATGCCTCGAAAGTAGCCTAAGAAGTTGGTGTTTAGATTTAAGAATTAGCGGACCTGTATGGTTTTCTTTTTTTTTTAAAAAACCAGCCAAGTGCTAGTTGAACTCGCGTGGAAAAGGATCCGTTCGCAGAAATGCTGTTCAGAGTTAAATTACGTAGATAGTTTATATATGTATATAATAGTTTATATATGTATATAAACTATTGAGTAGGTTTGTATCAGTTTAAAGCGGACTATTAACATTAGTTATAATTATTAATAATAGATTCTACAAGTAAAGAACTATATTCCTATTTTTGTTCAATTTTTAGACGCAGGGGTTTCGAAGATATAGGTAGGGGGACAACTAAGTAAATGTTCATCTATTATTTATAAAAACAAGAAGTAGATAAAATCGTTTTTAAGATAGTGTGCCCAAGAGAAATTAGGATTTTTAGGGTTCCGTGAACCCTTATAGTTTCGTCATATCCGTCTATCCGTCCTCAGTTTTGCTTAAAGACTATTAGCACAAAAGAGCTGTAATTTTATGGAGATATGTGTATCGATCACGCCGACAAACTGGTAGAGTCAAAATTTGAAAAATATTTGTTTTAGGGTAGCTCTCCTACATGTAACCTGGGGATATTTTTTTCATCATCTAGCTCGTCGTGTGGGATATCGTTGAATAGGTCCTTAAAAATTACTTAGAGTTTTTTAATACTACTTTTCGATTACGCGATCCGTTTGCGAAAAATTGAACTTTAAAGTGCAAATTTTTGTTCGAGCAGGGTGTTCCCCCTCCATTGGCTTGAAAACCTAGATAAAATTATGATAATAGTGCTATTCATGAACTTTTAAGTAAAACTATAACGGTAAAGATAGATTTGTTAGTTTTAAGAGTAATAGTCGTTCAACTTTGGGCAAAGAAAATTTCTTACCTATTCACAATTCCTTAGAAGAAACCATTAATAGTGACATAGATGAAGTTTTTATAGCGTAAAACCTTGCATTGCAACAAAATAAAAAAAAAGCTATACTACTGTACGCCCACATCATTAACTAATGGCATTCTGTGACTGTATTTAATTTATTATAAGTTAGCGGAAATAATCAAGTTCATAAAATGTACAAACCTTGAGGTTAACAAAAAATGTCATACATGCCTAAACATGGTTTATTTAAAAGCGTATCTTTCTTTTGGTACAAAAGATTTTCGGTGGATTTCGAGTAGAGTATTAACTCATTTTCATGAAAATCAAAGTTAAACAGAATTACACTAATTAATATAGGGTTTAAACGTACTTTTGTTTGCTTAAAGGCTAATGGCCAAAGTTTCAGTCTGAAGCTAATTTATTTATACTAATTTCCATGTAAATTAATCTAGGAGAGACCCTGCTGGAGAGGTCTAGTGACTTTGCATAATATTATTACATTTTATGTTATTGGGACACTATGTTGAAATAATGCGACGTATTTGTTAAAAAAATAATTTGTTGCAAATTATATTTCTTATAAACATTTAGTTGGTTTTCTCAATATCGGGAGCGGGAAGTTGGCGTGGAAAATATTATTGTTCTATAGTTGTAAAAATAATTACGCTTTTAGTAATTTGAATTATACATATACATATAGAGATGGGCTGATTATATTTGCGGATTTACCGACTGATCTTTTTTCAAATTGTCGACTATTCGGCTATATATATATTAGGGAGGTGTTCGGAATATTCCGTTACTACTCAGCATGTTCGCTCAAATACGCACGATGCGAGTCATTGCACGGCCGCTGAGCATGCATGCATGTTGTGACGTATTTCGTTAACCTACATTTTCATTTTAACTGTTCGTTTTGTGTTTGCTGTGCCAGTATAATCAAATTGAGATATATAATAAAGTAACTGATGTAAAATAAATAAAATATCTCTAAGACTTTAAGTCTAGATAGCAAAGACTATATTATTGCGTCGATTATAATCGAAATGTTTGTGCCGAATAGTCGCCGACTAAAACCGTTGCCGAAAATATATCGAAAGACTCAATACCTATAATTATTGAAGCAGCTCTTGAGTTTATACAAAACTATCAAATTTATCTCGAGAACTATTCACGCCTTAATTCGGAAATATCTTAATTACTTATCTCGGCAAAAGCTTTTCTGCATTAAGATTCACACACTCAGGCTAGTAATAAATAAATGAAAACCGTGTAAAACTCACACAAATTATTTAGCCCTTTAGCAAGTAGCGCATAAGTAAAACACTTAGCATAATGTTTCGGTCACTTCCCAAGTTTCGTGGTTACAGTCATGTAAAATTAAAATATACGTGTATTACAAAGTGTTCAGTATATGAGTGGTGTGCAGTGAAAGCTATTAATATGAAAAAGGGAGTCAGATATATGTGATTTATATATAACTGATACCCAGAGTTGTCGACATAGCCCACCGGATTAGCAAGTTGAAGTGGCAGTGGGCTGGCCATATTTGCCGCAGAACTGATTACGGTTGGGGTAGATAAGTTCTGGAGTGGAGACTGCATCTAGGCAAACGTAGTGTAGGACGTCCTCAAGCACGGTGGAGTGACGATTTGCCCAAGGTGGTTGGCAGGAGCTGGATGCGAGTAGCCCAAGATCGATCTGTGGCGTGCAATTGGAGAGGCCTATGTCCAGCAGTGGACTAAGATGGGCTGTTGATGGTGATGAAGATGATGATGATATATGTGATTCATCATCATCAGCCCGCATCAGTCTTCTGCTAGACATAGGCCAACTTCCGTGGCAAGTCATTGAGCTCGGTCTTCAGCTCTCCTCATCCAGTCTTTGCCTGCTGTTTTTCGGATTTCGTCGCTCTATCTAGTCAATATTTCAATACAAGCAACTTTAAAGCATTATAGTTTTTAGCGAGATTGCTACCACGTTCATTGTTTTTTGTGAGTTTTGGCGCTTGCAACGCGGCCGAAATATCGGAGACTCACAAAAAACAAGGTACATAGTCAATCCCTCTTATACCTATAGTGTTAGTGAATATGTAAGTTTAAAATTATATATCAGGCTATGCAGGATTTGAGAATCTCCATGGATACCATGCCGGCTGTATGGTTATATTGGACTATGGCTTTAAAAATCACCTCACTGGGACTGCTTGGGAACCATAATATATAAGATATAAACCATATCCAAGAGTATCGCGCCAGGCATTTCAGTTGTAGTTTTTATGAGATTCTCAAAGTATTACAAAGAGATGTAACACAGCTGATTTCATTGTAGAATTGCCACCACCAAAGATCACCTTACAGAAGACTATAATTTAAATCATCATCAGCCTTTTAATGTCCTCACTACTAGGGCACAGGCCTTCACTATGGGTGGAATAGGGTGATTGGGCTACGACTCACCACGCGAGCCCCGTGGGGATTGGTGGGTGCTGACGACTACAGATACAGTCGGGACCAACGATTTGAGATGCCTTCCAAAGCAGCAAAGAAGCTCGAGATATAAGTTTTCGGTCACCCATCCAATGACCGACCACTGAGAAAGTTACTGAACTACAACGAAATCACAGCCGAACGCGCTAACCACTTGCACCTACGAGTTACATCGACACTTTGAATTTCATGAATGTAATTCATTTTAAAATTGTATACCAATAAATCTGTCCACAGCTTGTACGCTTTTCCTTTATGCGTATCATCTGTAATTTACCCGTGTATCATATATTATTCTGTGAGTTCTGTGTTCCTGAAGTCCACGGGGCAAGGCGAGGATTTCGACATATTTTTTCTTTTGCAGTATAATGATATGTGGGTTGTGTTTATGAGCTGAGGAGATATTTGATGGAACGCTTGAATGATGAGCATTAAACATAAACATGATTTTGTTTTACATTTAATTTAAGAACTTTGTTGCTAGTGGACTTAAGTAATCATTGATAATTAACATACAAATTGTTGTTCTATTAGTTATATAAATTATTACTTGTTTCGATTTCTTTGCTTAGTATGCGTTCTATGTTAAGATACGAAACAAAAGTTGATTTTTGTCACAGTAATACCTTTGTTATTATACTGAGTAAAGCTACAAAGCTTTAGAGAGTTATCCTGCGAGGAAACCTCGAATCTCTGATGCTCCACTTTCAACCGCTAACGCAATGCAGTTAAAACGGCGGACGTACCACAAATGGAAACAGTTCTTTTCATACGCTTGTGTTGTGTTTTTTTTTATGGAGGCCCCATATGTTCAGTAAGCTACTTAGCTGCATACCTAATATAATAGTCGACGACCTCCGTAGCCGAGTGGTTTATACGCCGGGTTTCATGGTGTCGCCGACTCGAGAGGTCCCGTTTTCGAATCCCAGTGGGGGCAGATGTTTGTGTGATGAATACGAGCATTTGTACTCCAGTCATGGATGTATTTCTATATAAATATACTTATATATGTATTCTACCCGTTACCCTAGTATCCCATAACACAAGCCTTACAGTGCTTACTTTGGAGCTAGGCTAATTGGTGTGAGTGTTGGAAATATTTATTTTATTTATTTATTAGTTGAAACTTAAATAGTTAATACACTGAATTGGTTATATTTTTTCTTTTTATCATTAATATAATTAATGTCGTAAAACAAAGTGTACAGTCGTAAAAGAATCATTTATAAATTTGGATCATATCATGAATACACAGTTCATATTGTAAACTATTTGTTCATTTCCATTTATTTCAAGTAATGATCTCAAGTATCTGTAAAGCTTCGAGTGATCGAAAAAGATCAGATAAACGTAGATGCAAAACACTAATATTTCATGAGAAAAAAGGCAAGATAAAATTTTTATTACACTTGGAGGTAAGGCTCTTATTTATTACCAATCCCCTCTCCAAGATAAAATCCCTCATCATAAAGTATAGCCATTAGCCACTTTTCGTTACTTCATATTAGGTAAGTTATGAGGGCAAATTGCGAGTAAGTAAGATAACGGCGTGCAGGTGCTCCTTTTTGCATAATAACATCCATGTCCTCGAACTTTTTTTAAGGTAACATTGGCGATATTTTTGGTTTTATAAGTTTCACCTTTTATAAATAACACTAGTTGTATTAATACTGTATAACATAGTATATCAAAAACAAAATGCAGGTGAACATTTATTTTTGTTATTATTGTTATAACTACTAATACTACGAATCATCTCTAAAGTGATTTTTGAACTTGACGACTCTGTAAATAATAATACAGGGAGAAAGAAACACCTCTTGCGGACTTTCTTACCGGTTCTTCTCAGTACAAGTTTTCCCGCCGTAGATTTTTGATTTGATTTGATTCATCTTATGATAACTTATATATTCTCAAGCCAAACACGCCACGGTGTCGATTCTGCTACTTTTATCGTGTATCAATGGCGTTTCAGTAGTTTTGATTTTGGACACAGTTATTGTTTCCAAAACACAAAATCAAAAATATACATGCTTAATCATTAGTTAGTGTTTGTTATCTATAGTGCATTTGTTATTTTATATATATAGGAATAGTGTCAAATAGCGATATCATTGAACTACTTAGAGATACGATTATTACGTTAGTTTAGAAAATTTACACTCAGGTCGTATGTATATATTTTATTTTTTTTAAACTGCCTTCACCACTGTTCAGTCTAATGTTGTTTTGCATAATAATCAATAAATCAATGCGTGCCCAATAACAGATAAAATAGACATTGGTGTCGATTCTCGCATGATTCTCTAAACTTAAAATTTAACAGCAGTGTATTCTTGTCATTCTCTATACAGAATGAAAAATCGACACCATTGTGATGTATGATAGAGTAATGATATAACAATTGTCAAACGAAAAACCCTTTTACATTATTTTTTTTTACCCGGGGGGCCGGTTTAAGCCTCCGCCATCTGAATATGTCGTCTCTATGTCGTCATGTATGGGTTAAATATAAACATAAAATTATAATTATACATGAAATCTGGATTATCGAACGAATATACTGTCCGAATTTCTTAGTTCATGTTTTGGTAGTTTGGCTTTGCAACAATGCAAAAACAGCCACCCTTTTATTTTAAATAGAGGTCCAAAAATATTATTACACCCACTTGATGTTAATTGTGGGAGGAGTCTGAGATTTACCTATCGCACCAGTTTGTCTAGCCTTGTGAGCCTAATACTTCACATCTCTTTTAATAGACCGGGGTGTAAGCTGCAAGGAACTTATTTAAATCACTAATGTTGCCCTTAACCTCGTTCTTATTTGTGTATACCTAAGGTGCAGGGCCGGTTTTAGTGATGTGGAGGCCCTGGTCAACGTAAGAGTAGAAGCTCTTAACGATAACGTATTTTATAAAACGTGCATTTCCCTTCCCTAGTTGGTGATCCATCGAAATTCTTGTTATATCTTTTGTTTATTATCTCTATTCGAATATTTTTTATCCCAGTTGTGAGGGCCTCTCTCTTGTGGGTCACAGCCTCGCCTCCTCTGGCTTAATTCCGGCCCTGAACAGGTGGTTCCTAAATAGTACTTAGTACAACGAACTTGATTTCTCAGGCTCAATACAACACTGTGAACCGAATGAGCCACAGCCGCCCGCCCATAATTTACATAATTGTGTTGAAATGATTATTAAGGTCATCTACATAATCATCGAATAACATTGTGTAAGCCGCAATAAATTATGTAATCTATCCACTAAATTGTCCTAGCCGATATACGATAAGTATCATGGTCAGATAAATTAAGTTGTAATACGGTAGTAGAAGCGTCCTTAATATTGCTCAGAATATCATTAATGCAGGATTGTTTACGAGTTGGAGTGTTAATATGCATTTTTAGGTTGTAATTGTAACATAAATCTAATAAATGGCTGCTAATTTTTCCTGGTCTTAATGTATTTATGTTGAAGTCACTTGCAATGACAACTTTATATTCATTTTTGTAGCGCCTATATACTTGGTGCAAAACCGCCTTTAAGTTATTTAGGAATAAATTAGGGTCAGAGTTGGGAGTTCTGTACGGACAAATTATAAGAAAATTTTGTGAAGTGACATTTATACCATATGTTTCAAATGTCTTTTGCATTGTATAACCTTGTAAGAAGTTTAACTCTTCGTATTTTCCCTGCATGATTAAGTGATTTATTAAAAATAATATAATTTTTCTTTCAGATACTGTAATCCATTCACAAGCGCCAGTAGGTAACATATTAATATTATTCTAATGTTTTAGTTAATTTGCCATAAATTAAACATAAATGAAGATCTTTAGACTAAAAGAACATAACCTACCTATAAACAAAATCCGAAGAGTAAACATGATTTTTGCTCGAACATAACAATCGTTCCAGTGCGAGTTATTTAGTTTGGAAATAAATAGGCTGTACCAATTTGAGACGTCAAATAAGTTAATTGTCATTTTAAGTCACAGGCTCAACTTACACTGTTTTCGCCTTGGGGAATACTTTAACAGTGGGAAAATAGAGACGAAAAACTTGAAACTTGGTATTAAAGAAGTCGCGCGTCGCCGCGCATCATATAAGTGGACCTTAATAATGGGAAAATAGAGATGAATTTGCTTCAGGCAAAACGCGTCGCTTCGACTCAACGCCAGTGCGAGTTGAGCTTTATGTTGTCTTTCTCTATCGTTATCACAAAAAAGTGACAGTATTAATATTTTTTTTTTAAATCAAACCATTATAATTAATTACTTACTATATCTGAGTACCGCTGTCAAAAAGTCGTACTCGGAGAATAATAATGGACTAAAGTTTATTTGACACCGTATAGTAGAAAAGTTCCCGTGAATAGCTGTCAAAAGTTTAAGAAATGTTGGTTTTGACTTTAGACACTCGCTTATATGTGTGCATTTCCTGGGAAATCTATAAATATTGTTATTGTAAGTTTTGTAACTTTTCAAGACGGCTCTTGATATTTAGTTAATCAGTGAATTGTATTCCATAGTGAAAACTTCAACAGATTCAAACAACAATTGAACTGAATGAATTTGAATGATTCTGAATATAAAAGGCAGAAGGTTAAATTCCGATATTTTGTGTACAGTACAGTCTCATTCGTATCGGACGATATTTTGTTATCTGGCCGCGTACACGCCACCTGTTACCGAATAAATAGCAGCGATATATCATTGATATCCACTTATAGTTTCCGGAAGTTGTGAGCGAAGTAAGGATAGCACACATTTTGATAGTAAATAACGGATACAGATTTCAATGCCTCCGTGGTCGAGTTGTTTGTACGCTGGGTTTCATGGTGTCGCAGACTTGAGAGATCCCGGGTTCGAATCCCGGTGGGGGCAGCTGTTTGTGTGATGAATACGAGCATTTGTACTCCAGTCATGGATGTTTATTATGTATTTCTATATAAATATACTTATATATGTACTGTATATGTATCTATCCGTTACTCTAGCATCCTATAACACAAACCTTACAGTGCTTACTTTGGGGCTAGGCTAATTGGTGTGAGTGTTGGAAATATTTAGGTACTATATTTATTTATAATAAATTTTCGTTGGAAAGTATATTGAATCTGTTTTCATACTATATAGTCTTTTTGAAGAAATGCTTTTGTGAATTAGTGAAAAGTAATTAAATAAAGATAATATTTTAAAGCGTCTACGAATCAATCAATAACTTAATATTTATTCCATTATCTTTTAATAAAAAATATCAAGTTTTGAGTTCTGGAGCACCTAAACCAGTCGGACATAATATAAAAGAGACATTTTAAAATAGGTCTCATACTACATACATTCTTATTCTATTTTCTCAAATCTTTGCTATTTTCAGGATAAGACATCGACTGTTGTAATGACACAAAGACTAGAGAGGTATCTCGTTTCAAGTATTGCTTTTGGATCGCATTATGGACCAACAAAGAGAGCCGACTTTTGTGCGCATCAGCTCGCGTCTTATTGTTACCGAACTAAGTATCGTCAATCCTGGAATCCAGTTACATTGTCAATAGTTCTATCGAATACTATTACATACACAGCTAGCTATATTATTGATAGTTCCGTAGTATTATGCTAGCACTTCACAAGGTTATTCATATTTACTACTTCATTTATTTTCATTCCCACTAGAGTATAACAAGGATACATTGATATCAAATAACACACAGGAATTACACATGAGAAGTGCTACCATTAAAGGTATACGTCCATAGTATCGATAGTTTATTTGTTTTCTTGGATCAACAAATACTTAATTGTAGTTATTCAACTTAACTTTATCGATAGTATCGATTATATTGATTAAAAGCGACCTTTACACAATTCGTAATTAAGACCGTTATCGATTTTTATAAACATACGTCTTCCATGATTTGGTTTCTTCCATCGTATTTTATTTGGTTTATTTTTCAGGGAAGCTCTAAGGGATAGGGAGCCGGTTGCTAATGTAGGTTACCTACAGACCTTGAGATATGTACAGGCCCTGGTGTGAGGTACAGGGCCTGTTGTAAGTAACATATCTTGTTGTAAGGTATGGGACCTGATGTAAGTTACAGGTCTCGCTGTTATGTTAGGTACAAGATCTGATGTAAGGTACAGGATCCGATATAAGGTACCTGGCGGGTGCGCGGCCATTCGGAGACGGCTTTCGCGACCAAAACCGCCCTCTCGGCACGCACTAGGGGGACCGCGGTCCTCATCGTGCGTGTCGGGTGACAGTGCAGGAGTATTGCCTGGTTTTTAGTGGCCCTGTTCACTTCAGTGAGCTCCAGGGCAGGCTGAAGGGGATAGGGATGAGTCCCACATACCTTCTTCTCGCTCCCCCAGTGGTTGAAGGATGCCTAAGGCATGACAAAAAAAAGGATCCGATATAAGGTGCGGATCTTGATGTACGAGTATGGTACTAGGATGTGATGTAAGCTACAGGACCTAATATCAGTTACAGGTTATAGGCCTTGATGTAAGGTACGGGATCGGATATAAAGTGCATGCTCTTATTTAAGGCACTGGTCCTGATTTTAGGTTTTTGTTCTAGGTGTTGGGTGGCGCCCGGTAGCGGCCCGCGTGAGGCGATGATCGGCCACATGGGCCGGCCGCGCGCTCATCATGCGGCAGCCGTCGACAGATGTAAGTATACGACTATAATCTAAGTAGATACTCCATCCTCCAAGTCCTATTTCTTCAAAACTCGGCGACTTAACGAATAGAGATAGTCTTATCTAAAACTGGACGCCCCTCCATACATATCCACGGACATGATAAGAACGACGAAACAGTCACGGCGACAAAAGTAACACGTGCGCGCCATCTCTTACATGCACAATCAATGGACAGATGCAACACACTCAAATTAGCTATAGTCATTTGCGATGGGAAAAAGGACTTAAATTTAAATCTAAAGAAAAGTTTTACTAGAAAAAAAATCCACGCGGACCAGGCAGCGGACGGGTTTCGAACCCGCACCCTTCGCAATCCGGGCGAATGCACTGACCAATTATGCTACCAAGGCCCTGATGGCCGCGTCGAAATATTCCTAGCCTTAATCTCGCGCCATCTCTTCGCATTGTAGGTCGGTGCGGGTTCGAGTCCCGTCCGCTGCCTGGTCCGCGTGGATTTTTGGAGTTTACTCCATAAGAATCGATTTTAGGTGTGAGCGTTCTAAAGATGAACCGGTTTCAAGGACCGTTTTGTGTTCCGCTACGATAGAACCGTCTTACGTTTCGGATCAAAACAGTCTTCGTTAAAGAACTAGTCCTCGGATTGTCTACACGCCAATTTGTACTTAATGGTGAAGTAAATACAGTCTACAATAGAACGCAATGATATGAGACCGTTTCGTTCTATGACAATTATGCTTTGATTTTACAAATAATATAATATTTATTATTGCAAATTAGCATTACTTTCACTCGTCAAAACGAACGTTGACAAGATTTTGTTTAGTTTAGTTTCGTTACGTTACATTCGTTCGACCGTCGCGTCGTCGTGTGTCGTTTCGTTGCGTCACCCAGCAGCAACCAAAACAAGTTGCGAACGAGAACCGTTTCGAGGACTAGTTTTCGTTTAAGAGAAAATGGTTGCGTTTCGTCGTCAAAAATTTTGAGAACGACCCACCCGCTAATCGATTTGCATATATAAGGGGCCCGGTATGAGAAAAATCTGATGAGTTAAATCTATCGATGAATGACCTCGTTACGTTTTTGGTGCGCATTAGTGTTGAGTAGGACTTACAAGAGGCGGTACATTTGTCCCGGACATGACGTCAAAATGTAAGAGCGGCTCAAAATTTTAAAATGTACTACTTCACATTAAATGTCGCGATAGTCGCGTCTCGTTACTCACTCACTCTTCGTAAGTCTGAGAGAGAGCGAGGCATGACATTTCATTTAAGTCCTCTACGCACTATCCATCCATCCTCTAGGTGCAACAAATATCTAAGTTGACATTAGCTTCATATATTTTATGTCAAAATTTAAACGTCAGGGTAAAAGTTGCACTCAGAGCGTAGGTATTGAACGCAGCCCAGGGTTGCGTTCAGAACTTACGCTCCAGGTGCTCCTCATAATGTCATATTTGTACTCGTCACTTCAAATGTATTGCCGAGCTTCAGTACGCCTCGCCTCATTTGAAGTGGGACATTGTACTGGTTCAGTACAAAAAAGAGGCTACTCTTACAAACTCTTTTTCAAGTCGTGTCCTACCCAACACTAGTGCGCATCCTGTTCGAGCCAAAATGACTCTTAGATCCGAGAGCTTAGGTGCAAAATAATTAAACTGAAACTACCTACAGTGTATTTTGTTAGACCATAGATTTCTCTTTTAGTTAGGTGACGTTTTGCCTCTATGTAGCTCCAAACACATTTACAAGCGTGATGCAACGAACTACAGCGCCATCTATTTTGATACATATGAACTAAACTTTTAAATGCACGAATGGCGTATACATAATCGCCCACCAAGGACAAACTGAGATTTGTCCTTACAAATATTTAACTTAACAACATGACTCTGTTATCGCCTACCATGACTTAAGGTAGCAAAACAAATAAAAACGATTAGTTATAATAAATGTATACCTATGAAATGAATAAATATATATTTATATATGTTGAAATATTATTTTCATTAATTTGTTAATTTACCCTTTCATACAGTATCAATCTTTTTTAAGTTAAATAAACTCTTTTTGCGTCTGGTTGGACTATCGAACTTAGGAGTAAACTCCAGTCGTGCGTCGGAGCTGACACACACAATTTTTTTTCTAGTAAAACTTTTCTTTAGATTTAAACATCTAGCAGTCAAACAGTCAAATGCTTAAAAATAAATAAAAACATAACTATAATTGCTATTTCTGCTTTCAAATGTTTAATACTTGAAAAAGTATTCATTTGACATTTGGCATTCGCCCGGATTGCGAAGGGTGCGGGTTCGAATCCCGTCCGTTGCTTTGTCCGCGTGGATTTTTTTCTAGTAAAACTTTTCTTTAGATTTAAACATCTAGCAGTCAAATGCTTAAAAATAAATAAAAACAATAAATTTAAGTTATAAATTTATTCAACGTTTAATCGTTGTGCTTTCTTATAACCATGCTTTTAAAAACGCTTTTCGTTACAACGCTTTTTTAGCATGTTGCGTATGTAAAGCGCTTTGGAAACGTTTAAATATAAAGCTGATGATTATGCTGTCAACAACAAACGTACAAGTAATTTTGTACGGACAAATAGATGGCGGGCGGCGGGACCAAGCAAAAAGTGTGCTGTTTATTAATTTATAAGCATGCTGTTGTGCTTTTATTAAAAAGCAGACCTTTTTCAGCTGCTTATCGTTTAAACGCTCACTTCTAATAGGTATTGGCCGTTCTGTTGATTCAGTTGCCGGCTAGACATGAACGTAGCAGCACGCTTCGATTACTTATATAAGTGCCTTAAAAGTGTGAACGGGCGTTCAGTTTTAGATAAGACGATCTCTACTACTACTAGATACTCTGCTGGTGTCGCAAACAGGCATGCTCTCATAGCATTCCTGTTTGCATTCTTTTAATTATAAAAAAAAATAGGTAAACCAGCATACTACAGTCGTGAGCGTAAACTCGATTTTTTTCCGTAGATTTTTGGTAACCTACACCGATCGTTCGTCATAACTAAGACTGCCTTGTCTTCATTATAATATTTTTGTTGATGATTCCTCAGAATTTTACTAGGCTTACATTATATTCTGAAGCATGATTTTCCTTTCAACTTCGAATAGCTAGGATGAACAATGTGCGAGTCGCACATGGCATCTATTATCATAATTTTTGGATAAAGTACAGACTACAGACCCACCTCAACCGTTTATACAAATAAGATCTTTAAGTTTGAGTGTGATAGGCATAGAAAATAGCGTCATTTATTTAACCGACTTTAAAAAGGTGGAGCTTCTCAATTCGGTTGCATGTATTTCTTTTTGTTTGTTTGTAACGCGATTTCTTGGTAAATTTAGGGCCGGTTATCATTTTTAAGCAATAAGCTGTTTTTTAAGAGAAAGCAGGCAGGCAATACTGTTACATTAAATTCTCACTTCCGAGTTCGATAGATAATTTTAGACGCTATACAGATATTACTACGTTACACAGCAAAATGTCGCAATCACTATTGAAGCAGACAGTTACAGACATTTGAAAAATAAAAAGAAAGATAGCATGTACCAAATCAATCTGCAGCAGCTGTTAAGTGTTAATAAAATTTGATTGTTGGCCCGTAATTCGTACCTATCAGTTATTTATTCAGTGAAACATTCAGCACGATGCTACCGCCCCCGCTGCAGGCTGAATAACGAGCGCGAACTGTGCGGGCAGTGACCTGGATAGGCCGTATCTCAAATAACACGGAACTTTTCAGCTTACAAATGTTCCATTTATCATTTCGTTACAAAGAAGTTAAGGTAACCTGTTTTTAGGTGATATTTTTTTTTGTTGCACTGAAAATAAATTTGTTTTGAAAATGGAATGTTTTGCCTGCATCCCTGCATGTGTATTTCCACTTTGAAAGAAACTGCGAGTCCATTATAATTAAATTGACGTTTGTTAAAGTGATGATTTGGCTTACCGTAAGAAAGTAATGACAGCATCAAATTGAAAACAACTAAAAAATGAACTAGCGCGGCGGGAAACTTTGGTTTCCCATACATATTTCTACTCCCCTTTTCATCCCTTTCAAGTATGATTTTTCGGATTTAACCTATCCTACTAACGTCTTTTCCCGCGACTGAAAGTATCGCTATACCAAACTTCAACTCAAACAATTTAGTGGTTCAAGAGTGAAGAGGTGGTAACACACAAACAGACACACATACCCATATTCTCATTTATAATAATAGGTTGGGGAAAACGTCTTTTTAAATTATAGTATGTATGAACTTGTAATACAATTTTTGGCTGTACCGTTTGTATCTGGCTGGTTTTGGTATCATTAAAAAGTTTAAATTTTCAAGAAGATAATTCCAAATTCTAATTAGAAAAATGTGTGATTTTTATTTGTTTTTCTTAGTGCCAAGATGGGTGAATCTAATGGAGAAATTAAATATATGGGCTTTTTGGCGGGATCGGAAAGCATCACTTTAGCAGTTTTGTTTTTCTTGTTAAAATTTGTGTTGTGGCGGATGTAAGTGTCTAATAATTGTGGATGGCAAAAGTGTTGGCAAATGAAACAAAATAGCAGAAAGTGTCTTTCGACGTTCCCTTAAGAAGTCCACGGGGAGGTTCCAGTAAATCCCCACACTTTTACTGAAATATAGGGAAAGGGGGATTGACTTGACTGCCACTTACTTTGACTTAATTTATTACTTTGACCACGAGTGCTATAGTATTTGTAAACATTTTAACACTTGACATTGGCTAAATGCACGAGCCGTGCGAAGCCATTTAGGAAAAAAAATACAACGCAAGCCGCGCAAAACAATTGTGATTATTATGGACCTAGTGCAGTGTCTATGAGAGTATCACAAATTTGGTTTAAGTGTATTCCATCCAAAAGTTGTGATGTCTAAGATGTACGTCGCTCTGGTCGCCCTGTTACGGATAAAATGAATGCCATTTTTGAAAAAGTGGAGCAAGATCGGCAAATCAGTAGTTACCACGTAGCTGAAGAACTGGGGATTGACAATAAAACAGTTTTGGCACATTTGAAAAAAGCTGGATATACAAAAAAGCTCGATATTTGGGTGCCTCACGAGCTCACTGAAAGAAACCTAATGAGCCGTGTACTTATTTGTGATTCTTTATTACGAGGTAATGAAACCGAACTATTTTTGAAGGTTGATAACTGGTGATGAAATTTTAATAACTTGTGAATTATTACTACCTATGATACCTGTATAAATATTAATTATCCTATAATAACTCGGAGCAGAGGATGGAATAAATACAGTGAATAAGAAAATCTGTACTCATAAAGAAAATATAACTAGAAAAAATTCCACGCGGACCAGGCAGCAGACGGGACTCGAACCCGCACCCTTCGCAATCCGGGCGAATGCACTGACCAATTATGCTACCGCGGCCCTCACGGACCGCGTCGAAATTCTTTCTAGCTATTCTTAAGCTGCAAGGCAGCGCCATCTCTTCGCATTATAGGTAAACCCACAATGTCAAATGAATACTTTTAGAAGTATTAAACATTTGAAAGAAGAAATAGCAATTATAGTTATAATTTTTATTATTTTTTAAAGCATGTAACTGCTTGATGTTTAAATCTAAAGAAAATATAACTAGAAAAAATTCCACGCGGACCAGGCAGCAGACGGGACTCGAACCCGCACCCTTCGCAATCCGGGCGAATGCACTGACCAATTATGCTACCGCGGCCCTCACGGACCGCGTCGAAATTCTTTCTAGCTATTCTTAAGCTGCAAGGCAGCGCCATCTCTTCGCATTATAGGTAAACCCACAATGTTAAATGAATACTTTTACAAGTATTAGACATTTGAAAGAAGAAATAGCAATTATAGTTATAATTTTTATTATTTTTTAAAGCATGTAACTGCTTGATGTTTAAATCTAAAGAAAATATAACTAGAAAAAATTCCACGCGGACCAGGTAGCAGACGGGACTCGAACCCGCACCCTTCGCAATCCGGGCGAATGCACTGACCAATTATGCTACCGCGGCCCTCACGGACCGCGTCGAAATTCTTTCTAGCTATTCTTAAGCTGCAAGGCAGCGCCATCTCTTCGCATTATAGGTAAACCCACAATGTCAAATGAATACTTTTACAAGTATTAAACATTTGAAAGAAGAAATAGCAATTATAGTTATAAATTTTTATTATTTTTTAAAGCATGTAACTGCTTGATGTTTAAATCTAAAGAAAATATAACTAGAAAAAATTCCACGCGGACCAGGTAGCAGACGGGACTCGAACCCGCACCCTTCGCAATCCGGGCGAATGTACTGACCAATTATGCTACCGCGGCCCTCACGGACCGCGTCGAAATTCTTTCTAGCTATTCTTAAGCTGCAAGGCAGCGCCATCTCTTCGCATTATAGGTAAACCCACAATGTCAAATGAATACTTTTACAAGTATTAAACATTTGAAAGAAGAAATAGCAATTATAGTTATAATTTTTATTATTTTTTAAAGCATGTAACTGCTTGATGTTTAAATCTAAAGAAAATATAACTAGAAAAAATTCCACGCGGACCAGGTAGCAGACGGGACTCGAACCCGCACCCTTCGCAATCCGGGCGAATGCACTGACCAATTATGCTACCGCGGCCCTCACGGACCGCGTCGAAATTCTTTCTAGCTATTCTTAAGCTGCAAGGCAGCGCCATCTCTTCGCATTATAGGTAAACCCACAATGTCAAATGAATACTTTTACAAGTATTAATTTTTTCTAGTTATATTTTCTTTAGATTTAAACATCAAGCAGTTACAAGCTTTAAAAAATAATAAAAATTATAACTATAATTGCTATTTCTTCTTTCAAATGTTTAATACTTGTAAAAGTATTCATTTGACATTGTGGGTTTACCTATAATGCGAAGAGATGGCGCTGCCTTGCAGCTTAAGAATAGCTAGAAAGAATTTCGACGCGGTCCGTGAGGGCCGCGGCAGCATAATTGGTCAGTGCATTCGCCCGGATTGCGAAGGGTGCGGGTTCGAGTCCCGTCTGCTGCCTGGTCCGCGTGGAATTTTTTCTAGTTATATTTTCTTTAAAAATAATAAAAATTATATCTGTACTCATTTCATAATTTAATACCAGGTATAAAAAAAACTATCATTGTCAAATAATACTTAAATAAACTTACTTAATATAGAACTTCGAATGTCTTATTTTAATTGAAAAGTTCCATCAAAATTAAAACATTGTATTAAAATTAATTCGGGATATGAAATATCGTGTTTGCTAATAGCTGCTTTAATTCATTTTAAAATTTCTACCCTGGAGTTCAGAAGGGAGTTACAAGTAGCTTAGTGACTATAGATTTTAAAAGCCATAAAATATATTTAATCTACACCCATGCTTTAAAACCTGTATGAAACATTCTGAAACAGTTAGCTTATTGCCAACATTAAAATATACAATGTCATGATAAAAAAAACATTATAACACCTAAACGGGTGTTATAATGTTGTATTCAATTTTAATAATAACACTCCGTCGCTTTTTAAGTCCCTTCCGCGCTAAGGGTTTACTCATCAGACAGCCACAATTTTCACTACTCTATGCGTGGTATTATGAATTAAAAAAAAGAACATAGTTGTTCACGCGCGTTTCATTACCACAGCGCCGAAACGTTTGATGAATTTTTAGTTCTGAGAACGTTCATCACGGGCGTAGATAAAGTTTTGTATAAATAATAATTTTAATAATTAGGTATTCAAACACTCCTCATTACACAACACTTGCATTGCATAAATAACTATTATGTTTCACTCACTATAGTGAGTGATTGATCATAAAGTGTAAATTACATTTAGTAACACTGATGCTGCAATCAATGTTATTTGTGGTTTCGAAAGATTGTATGCAAAATTTTGTTTCTCTAAACGACTGAACGGATACGAGTAAAATTTGCTCCATATGTAGCTTAGAACCATAACTCACACACACTTAAAAAAAAATTACCTATATGGAGCGCACTAAAAATCCCGGAAAAAATACTTTGACTCATAGATACATGATTGGTCTCGTTACACTCCACTAGATACCGCGCTATCAAAAAGCAACAGCTCCGGTTATGCGGCAACTCATTAGTGTAGTGTATGTATGTCACTTTGCAAGGACGGTGTCGTAGTCGACGTCGACGGTGTCGTATTTCTAAAAAAGTGTAGCCAGCTGCTCAACTGCTACCTCAGTAATAGGGAAAATATATTATGCTGTTGTCGATCCACACTAACAATACCAATTACAAAATCTCAGATAGGGGGTGACAGAGGGTGGAAGTTTTATTGGGAAATTAATTTTTACATGCAGACTAAGTCGCGGGCACCTGCTAGTAATTAATAGGTGTCGATTCTGGCTTGATTCTCTAAACCTAAACTTGACATCAGTGCATTCTTGTCATTCTCTATATAGAATGAAAAGGAGAGACTGATGTTAAATTTAGTTTTAAGTTTAGAGAAGAAAAATAAATTTGCTTCGATTTTAGTTAGAATATCAGTAGCGTCCTATGAAAGTCAGTATATTATGGACCTTACATAGAACATTTACAAATCATGGAAATATGAACACTTAGTTTATGGTTATAAATAAATACCGGAAAAGGTTTTCTTTATGTTTATAATATTTATTATTATTTATAAGGGTTCTTCAACTTAATCTTAGAAACATTTTGGCCTTACAAAGAACCGACCCATAAAAAGGCCACTATAGGCCTTTTTGATATATTTAATTTCATTCCAAAAAACATTGGAAACTTATTCGTTATTGATATAGTACTCATAACCATATTTTTTCGATTATTTTCATTTATATATTCTTAACTATTTGATATGTTCTAGGAATATTCGTTGAGTTTTTGTTATAGCGGATATTTCTATAATAACAACTCTAGTTTTAAGTTGAACAACTGATTTATAATATTGGCCTTGTATAGAGACCTGTTCTTAGTAACGCTGTTTGGAAGAGCTTAATAAAAGTTAAGTTTAATAAATAGTGATTACACTTAGCAAAACAAAAATATATATATATAACACAATAAAGCAAAGTGTTTATGAATAATTTTTTTCTTTCATTTATCCAGTAATTGAACTAATAAATACTGTTTATTCGTTAGAGTGACCTTCCATTGTCCACATACTGAAAACTGACCCAAAAATAAAGGAAAAAAAGTTTCCAACTGGCAACAAACATAATAAATCAAGTTAAACAACTCGAAAGGGAAATCTGAACATTATATGGCTTCCCTGAACAGATTTATTTCCTCGCAGGGAGGTATTTGAGATGTTCACTTAAAACATGGAAATTCTTCATATCCGACGTATTCACGTGTCTGTAATATGAAGTACACTTTTTTTGAGGAATGGTTGGTAGTTAAAGTCACGAACGAATATCGTGTGATTTAACTTCGCCTATTCGGATAGAGAAAACATAAATTTGTTTCATTTTGTGCCGTCCTAGTAAACAGTTCTGACATGATTTTGAGAAAATGGCTTTTAAAGTTCTAGGACGGCAGTATTGTGATAAGTGTAGCTTAATCCTACTAATGTTACAAATGTGAAAATTTGTATATTTGTTTGTTTATTTTTCAATCACGTAAAAATAGCTGAACGGTTTTGGATAAAATTTGGCACACATATAGTTTATAAACTTGATTGAGTCATAGAAAACTTATTGCCAAAAAAAATGTAGATTGCTGATTGCTTATTCTAAAAAAACTAAATATGGTGCAGACGAAGTCGCGGGCGGCCGCTGGTTTAGTATATTTTTCTAGGTACCATGTTCTTTCCTTCAAGAAGAAAATGGCATCTTGGATTTTCTGCTAGAACTGGCCCGCCGTGTGTGGAACCATCTTTTAATTTGCAGAAGAATGTAGCTAAATAACGCTAGGCTGCAGTAGTGGCGTAGCGTGCCGGGTTGCGGCTTTTTAGGGGGCTACCAATAGTAATAATAAATAGTTTAGCAATCATATAGGTAGACACTATTTCGTAATTTATTGAAGAATAATTAGAAAATATCCCAGTTCAAAAATGAGGGCGCCTAATTTTATAACAATTATGACTTTTAAAAAAAGTTTCATACTCCTCTGAGTCCTTTCGGTCCTCTGACCGGGATTTGGTTAATAGGCAATTTACGCCAGTAGGGACCAACATTAGCTACTATACCAATATTTTTCCATCTCAAACAAACATCAGGTCAAATATATAAGATGCACTCTATTCAAAAAAACATCGGCTAGAACGAAACAATAGCCTTAAAAATTTAATAATAATAATAATATTCTTTATTGAAACACTGAAAGAGAGACATTACACAATGGGCGGTCTTATTGCTTAATAGCAATCTCTTCCAGGCAACCCATGACGGAAAATTAAATAAGTATAAAGAACAAAAAAAGGGGGAAGGGTGTAAGAGCAATATTATAAAATAAAATAAAAACGGTAATAATAATATAGATGCATATTTACATGAAAAATAAAAAATAAACAAATAAATAAAGGAAAGAGGTACTTTCAAAGTAAAGATAGGAAATGACGCTTAACTTGCTCACGGAACGAGTCCAGAGTGCGAGCCCTTCGTATGGATTCCGGTAATGAATTCCACAAGCGAACAGAATGCACAGAGTAGGAGTAAGAAAGGAAATCAGTCGAATGGCAAGGTATTTCTAGAGTGAGATTAGAAGAGGAGCGTAGAATGCATTGTGAAGAGGATGATCGAAAAGAGAAGCATTGTTTTAGATAAGGTGGAGAAGTAGGTAGGAAAAGTACAGAATAAAGAAGCGTAAGAGTATGTAAGTCCCTGCGCCGGCGAATAGGGAGCCAGTTGAGTTTCAAGCGGAAGTGTGATACATGGTCAAATTTACGGAGATTAAATATAAATCTGATAGCTATATTCTGCAAACGTCCCAACTTGCTTAGCAGTTCCTCAGAAAGATCAGTGTAACATACATCAGCATAGTCCAGAATGGAGAGTAAAAGAGTATGCGCCAGAGTGATTTTAGTACTGGTCGGCAAAAAGTTACGTAGGCGATTAAGTGAGTTGTATGCGGCAAATATTTTTTTTCTTATAGATTCGAGCTGAGGTTTCCAAGAGAAACAGTGATCAAATATCACACCAAGGTTCTTGACAGTTGTGGAGAAGGGTATAACAATCCCATCAAAAGTTACAGGAGGCAGCCGTTCATAGTTGATCCTGGAAGCGAAATAAGGACTGCCGATTAAAATAGTTTGCGTCTTCGCAGGGTTAACAGTTAAGCCGAATGACTTACTCCAGTTACTAATCAAAGCAAGGTCAGAATTTGTAACCGCTATTGCGTCTGAAAGGTCAGATAACGGCGCCTGTGTGTATATTTGAAGGTCATCGGCGTAAAGATGATAGGAACTGAAAAGTGAGTGTGTGATAGATCTATTTATGAAAATAGAGAAGAGTAAAGGAGATAAGACGCCACCCTGAGGAACACCGGCATCAATAACGCACCACGAAGAGAAGTTTTCTTCTATGCGTATACGCTGCCGGCGCCCTAGCAGGTAACTTTGAAACCAATCAATCACCATTGGAGATATGTTAAGAGAACGAAGAATAGCAAGAAGGATGTCAAAATCAATGGAGTTAAAGGCGTTGGTGAAGTCAAGCAATGTCAGCAGTGTAAGTTTGCGTTCTTCCATACCATGTCGTATATCATCTGCAATTTTAACTAATGCAGTAGATGTGCTGTGACCCGTACGAAAGCCAGATTGATATGGGTTAAGGAGTTGGTTCTGGTTAAGGAAAACAATAAGTTGGCGATATACGAGTTTTTCCAGGACCTTGGAAAGGAAGGGAAGAATGGAAATAGGACGATATTCTGAAAAAGAGGCAGGATTGGATTTTTTAGGAATCGGGATAACATTAGCGTTTTTCCAGGCTGCAGGAAACACACCGGTCAAAATTGAAGTATTGAGAATATGGGTAATAATGGGAGCTTAAATGTCGAGGATGGGAAGAATCATTTTTCGACTAATAGAATCACTTCCTACTGCACTGGAATTGATTGTTTTTATGGTTCTCTTAACATCACAACCGGTAAATTGATGTAAGAAAAAGGAAGAATCTGGAGTTGGCAAATAAGAAAGACGTTGTAAAGTTTCAGCCTTACGGCGCCCATCAAGAGGCAGAGAACTGGAAAAATAACTATTAAGTTGGTTGATATCAAGATTGTTAACAGGATTAATGCTACAAGATTTGCCAACCCCGAGAGATTTAAGAAATTTCCAAACTTTGACAGGATCTTCATTTTCAACAGAGTTATGAATATGGCGTCTTTGGGCGTCCCTGATCATAGTGTTGCACCGATTCCTGATACGGTTATATTTTAATTCATTTAGGTTGGAAGGATCAACTTTGAACTTCGCTTTAGCTGAATTTTTTTTTGACATTACCTTACGAATCTCATCAGTTAACCACGGAGCCAGCAGGTGTTTCATTTTCACAGGAGAAACAGGAGCATGCACATCATACAACTCGACCAGCAGTGTGTTAAAAAGTTCAATCTGTTCGTCAACAGACTCAGTAGCAAAGATTGCGGACCAGTCTATGTTGGCAGCATCCTCAAGCAATTGTTCTTGATCAATCCTAGCAAAACTGCGCTGAAGTTGAACTGTAGGCTTTAATTTGGGAGGACGGATACGGTAAGAAAGATACACCAAATCATGATGGGAAAATGCGTTTGCAGAATACTGGCCGTGCTTAGCAGCCAACGTGGGGGAGGAGACTATTATGAGGTCAAGAAGAGATGGAGTACAATTTGGAAAATGATGAGTTTCCTTCAGTGGAAGAATGTGTAAATTAGAGTTGTCAATCACTGATAGTAACCTTTTCGACCTGAAATCGTTTTTCATGAGGCAAGTGTTGAGTATTAATTATAGTATGGGCGTAAGAAGGGGCGAAATTTTCTAGAAGCTGTTCGAATGACTCGAAATAGTCGACACGCAGAGAAGGGCTATAGAAAACACCAAGAAGAACTTTACAATGGGACAAAGATATTTCAAGAAATAAATGGTCGGCGCTATTGGGGGGTGGCGGTTGAGAAGATCGACTGAGGATAGTAAACGAGATATGAGAACGAAGAAAAATTGCCACGCCTCCATGAGAGGAACTTACATGATCATTACGAATTAGTTGGAATCCAGGTAAGTTATAGGAAGAAGAAGAAAGGCAAGGATTAAGAAACGTTTCCGAGACTAAGATGACATGAATATTTTTGTTATCAAAAGACGCCAGCATGTCAGGAAAATGTGCTGGGATGCTCTGTGCATTAATATGGACAACGTTAAAATTCTTATGTACATCCGAAAAAGCAACATCCAAGAGCTCGTCCAGTGAGTGATCTAAGCTTTGAAAACTGGAGCTGGAGATAGAAGAAGAAGAACGTGATAAAAAGATATCGTTATCTATAGATAAATCCATTTCAACAAATTACTTATGATAAAAATACTTAAATACGACGGTTACTTATAAATATCACTTTACTACATAAATAAATACCCACAGGTTGTCTGGCAGAAGTAGCTACATTACACAACATTAACAAACACACTTGTAAAAAGAAAAGAAACACATAAAAAACGAAAAAACATCGACAAAAACAATATACGTGTACGGATAAATAACAGTGATACGTCACAGTGATAAGTCACAGTTACGTATCACATTATACGCATCAAACGTTAAAATAGCAGCAACAGATGACAATTTACAAAAAAAAAAAAATTGAGTGTACCGCAGATTAACTACCTTTATTATTTTTATCCACGGGACATTATTACTTTTTAACAATGAGGTGGTTTAAGAAACAAAAAGCAAATAAAGAAACGAAACATAAACAATCGAATGAGAAATAAAGTAAGTAATGTAAAATACTAAAATAAACACAATCAAAAATAACGCAAAACATAAAAATAAACAAAATAAACAACGTACATTATTTTCGTCTCACAGACTGAGCTCGCTTGCTTTTCGGAAGACTGACTGCAGCCACCGGAGCCGGAGCCGGAGCCGGAGCCGGAACTGGAGCAGAACCCGCGTTGTCCACAGTCACGGGATTCTGGGCCGGCAGACACAGTTTCTCGACATCGGCCAGAGATAAGCGATGATGCGCCCGGCACTGGTCCAGCATCCAGTAACACCCAATCGCTCCCGAGCAGCCACAAAAAGTTTATGGCGAGGTTTCGTCAAGAACTCCGACATAGTAATGCCTGTGCCCTTGAGCTTTTTCTTCGCCATCCACAAGCCGTCACGGACTGCCTCAGAGTGAAGCTTAACAAGAAGCGGCCGCGGTTTTTCTTGACGAACCCGCCCCAGACGGATGGAACGGATTAAATCGCCTGCGCTAAGGTTTGGCGCCGCCAGGTGTTGAGACGCGATCTCCAAGAAAACTTCAGAGCAATCTTCGTCCTTCTGCTCCGGGACACCATGCAGCAGTAGCATACTACGGCGACTCCGCATTTCTGCGTTATCACATTCCGACGATAGCACCGCCACCTGCTTCTCGAGGGTTTTAAGTGTCGAAATCACAAAAGTCCGGAAAGCTTCCAAATCGGCCGACAAAGACGACAGTGAGGCTGGTTGAGGTGTACCCGTTCCTCTGGATCTAAGCTCGTTCTCGAATGCAGTCATACGTTCCATAAATGATTGTGACAGTGAATCGATGGTGCTTTTAATATTTTCCATTATTGTACTTGATGTTCAAATCAGTGTGTGTTGAGTGCAGTCAATTGTAACTCAGTTACCAGGTTAAGCAGAAAGGAGAAAACAGCTGCAGGTATTACCTAATGTTAGCACATAATATTCTTCGAATAATTAACTTAAAATATATTGTATTTTATTTTTAAAAATTAAATACTTGATGAGCTTTCAAAAACAGCTGTTAACGTTTTTACGATACCCCCGCAAATTTGTTCTCTAGTAACAAAAGAAATCGATATCTATTTTCGTAGACCACGAATCCATTAATAAATTTGATCCAGCCGTCATGTAATATCATTATTTATAATTTCATTTGATAAATGACGATGACGTCAATGTTACTACCTAATATTGGTATATGTATCCATTACTGCTCAGTTATTAAATCGGAACTTTATGACACACAAGTTAATTGTTTTTGTAATTTTGGTATTCAAAAAAACCTCTGAAATGGAGGTGAAAGAATAATTGACGTGGCTACACTAATGTTACCGCGCAATGAGTGAAAAAGGCTATTAGGAAAAATATGGTAGTTAAGGAAAATATTATAATCTGGTCTGGCAATTCTTACAACCTGTTTCAGACCCCCTAAAATGAAGATGTAGCATTGATGATAATTATTTACCATTTTTCTAAAGACGGTGCTGTTGACAGACTCTGGCTACTGGCATATTAGGAAGGTAATATACACCATCAAAAGAGTCTTCTTTTGATGGTGTATATTACCCATGCATGTTAATTAGGTAGGTAATATACACCCATGTGTACATTACCTACCTAATTAACATGCATCCTTAATTGTTAAATATGTCCAACACTCACACCAATTAGCCTAGCCCCAAAGTAAGCAGTATAAGGCTTGTGTTATTGGATACTAGGGTTTCGGGTAGAATACATATATTGTACATATACACAGTCAGGTCATAAGTATTGTCACACAGAAAAAACTTTTCTTTTAGAATGCTGGCCACAAAAAAGTATATTGAATTCGAATTTCGAATTGTTCATGAAAATAAAAGTGTATACTTTTTAGAATTTTACTCATTTTTAAATATGGAGTGGACGCTTAAAGAAGACCGTGTTGCAGTTATTGCGTTGCATCGTTGCGGTTACGCGCCAATTCAATTTTTTTTTATACTGAAAAAATTTAATATAACCAAAAGATTCGTTTATCGTACCATCAAACGATACAATGAAGACTCTAGTGTAGATGACAGGTCAAGAAATGGTCGCCCTCGGTCTGTTAGGACTCCAGCAGTGATAAAAGCTGTGAAGGCGCGAATTCAAAGAAATCCCAAACGTAAGCAGAAACTGTTGGTCCTTCAGATGGGGTAAAGCAGAACCACGGTGAAAAGGGTATTAAATGAAGACTTAGGGCTTCGGGAATATCGAGAAAATCAGGACATCGCAACACTTGGAGGAAAAGGTGTGCTCAAAGCCTCATCCCAATTTGGAGTCACTCAAGACATCCTTGATTAAGGCAGCCGCCGATATTGACATGGACCTCGTTCGTGCTGCGATAGACGACTGGCCGCGCAGATTGAAGGCCTGTATTCAAAATCACGGAGGTAATTTTGAATAAACTTTATTATCAAAAGATGTTTGTTAAGTTCATTTTGGTATATAAATGGTTACATAATGAATAAACTTGTTTCAATTATTTTATATTAAACATGTGACAGAATTTATCACCTGACTAGGTACAAGTATATTTTATAGAAATACATATTATACATCCATGACTGGAGTACAAATGTTCGTATTCATCACACAAACATCTGCCCCCACCGGGATTCGAACCCGGGACCTCTCGAGTCGGCGACACCATGAAACCCGGCGTACAAACCATGCGACCACGGAGGTCGTCAATCGGCCGGAATTTATGCAAACTGTAAGTTTTATCAGTAGATATTTTATAAATTATCGTTATGAAATGTTTAATTTATTCTTTTTTTTATGCATAATAGGCAAAGCGTTTGACCACAATCTCACTTGATGGAAAGTGATGATGAGGCCTAGGATGGTACACGCCTGCCTAGAAGATACCTGTTCACTCTGGCCTTGAATATGTCCAGATTATATTGGTCCGGGAAAACAGACCTCGGCAAGGAGTTCCACTCCCTAGCCGTTCGCATAAGGCCGAAGCAAATCGCTTCGTGCGAATGGGAGGAACTACGACAACATAAGGGTGGAAGCCCTCGCCGCGCCTGTTCGTCCGTTGGTGGAAAGGGGCAGGGGGGATCAAATTATGTAATGCACACTCTCCGAAATGTAACCGGTAAAACACCGAGAGGCAAGCTACACGTCTTCGGTGGTCAAGGCTCTGGAGATTCATTGCCTATGAGTGTCTCTTCGCACGGTGTTCCACCGAGTCCAGTGCATCCAGCTGATACCGAGCAGATCCGTCCCAAAGGTGACAACAGTACTCCGAAAAGAAGCGAACTTGGACTCGGTAAAGGTTAAGGAGCTGCTCAGATGTAAAATATCGCCTGACCTTAGAAAGTATTCCAAGTTTTCTGGCAGCGGTTTTAGCAATGGATTCGATGTAGCGACCGAAATTAAGGCTGGATGAGATGTCCATACCCAAGAGCTCGAGATGGTCTTTAACCGGCACGGAGACATTTCGGAAAGTCAGAGTCAGATGGAATGAACTCCGTTTCGTCGAGAAGAGACAGGCCTGTGGTTTAGAGGGATTGAATCCAACCAAGTTGGCTTCACCCTAGAGGGAAACAGCTTCCAGGGTTGCATTCAATCCCTCCACCATCGCCTCCCTTAATGATCGGACATCTGCATCAGACTTCACATCAGGCAGATATCTCTCCGAAATTGTGCTGTCGTCTGCATACCCAAAGATACCGGGAGTTAGGAGCAGATCATTGATGTGCAGCAAGAATAGAGTTGCGGAGAGGACAGATCCCTGGGGGACACCGGCATTAATACCAAGCAGATTCGACGATGTGCCATTAATGACCACGCGTATCGATTTGCCCCTCAGAAAATCTGCAATCCAGTTGCAAAGTCTGACAGCGAATCCATATGAATTCCGACAAAGTCTGTTAAGGTTGCAGAAGAATTAAGTTCTATATCCATAATATTAGCTCAAAGACAATTATGTATAGGTAATCTTTTATAATGTCAATCGAGAAAAAAGGAGAGTAGAAAATAAACAAGTTGTGTGAAAATCATAAAATTCAGTTTCTTTCTTTAAAATTTAATTTCCTTTTTATTGAAAATAAACATGGTGCCGAAACCCGGGAAAAAAGAAATGTGTCGAGCTAGTATGTATCAGTAAATAGTAAATGAGTGATATCGGATTGCAATCTCAAACCGTGAGTAGAAAGACTTCTTAAACAACAGCGCTATCGATCAAGACGTGTAAGATTAACACTTAGAATAATCAATACGAATTTGAACTCCGAAAAATTCGGATTACTATTCGGACTTAGTATATTTTACGTACATTTAGTTGGTTCCGATCATACATAATAATTGAAAGCAATGGAGTTGGCAACCTTAATTCTTAACCAAGACGAACATTTGAAAAGAATTCAGAAAGCTTATACCAACTATTGTAAGTCACCAAAAGCACGATTAACATCATCGTATATAGAAACACGGTCCGAAGCATTGGAAGTATTGGTCAATAAATTTAACGACTACCACTCTCAAATAGTGAGCAACGCGGAAGATGATGAGAGGAGTAGCTTACCATATTTTGAAGAAGATGTCTATGAACAGTTCGAAGAAATATACTTGAATTATAAGTGTAGGATGAAGGAAGATTACAAAGAGTGTAATAAATTGGAAACAAATGAAACGCGACAAGCAATTTCCATTACATCCAATCCTAGCTGCGAAGTAAAGTTACCTCAAATCAATTTACCTAGATTTTCGGGTGGCTATGAGAAATGGCAGTCCTTTCACGATATGTTCCTTTCGTTAATACATAAGAATATCAATTTGAGTTCAGTTCAAAAATTTGAATTTGGCCACTACAGAAACCAATTATGATGAAGCCTGGTCTCAACTTACCAGACGTTATAACAATAAAAGGTTCAATACCAATGAAGTGCTAAAGCGGCTTTTCGCGCAGAAGACGATACACACTGAGTCAGCGAGTGCTATAAAACATCTGTTGGATACTACTTCAGCATGTCTCAAGTCATTAACCAATCTGGAGGTGGACACTACTTCTTGGGATGCTATAATAATTTATCTTATTGTTTCAAAGCTTGATTCGGAATCTCGCAAACAATGGGAACAGCAACTTAGTCAAGTAGATTCCGATGTGCCTACTTGGAAACAGCTCAAGAAGTTCTTGGAAACCAGATTTAGAACAATTGCAATGTTAGAAGGAATTAAGACTACTGCGCCGAGAGTATCAACAGCAAGGTCCTTTCACTCTGCTGTAGAAGAAAGGAAATCGAACATCGTATGCGTTATGTGTAAGGGAGACCATGCGCTGTATCAATGCAAGCAATTTTCTAAGAGAACGCCTCCGGAAAGAGCTGATTTTGTAAAATCACAGAGGCTATGCTTCAATTGTCTTGCACCTACTGCCGCTGTGAAACACTGTATCAATCGACAAGCTGTAGACGTTGCGGCCGGCGTCACCATTCACTGTTACATTTGGAGTGGGGAAATGAAGTACGAGAGAAACAGAAACCAGAAGAAGTACAATCACACACACAACTATTAGAAGAGACTAAAATATTATCAAACATTGCGAAATGTTCACCCTGTAACTTATTGTTAGCAACTGCAGTGGTTAAGGCTAAGTCAGTTTACGGGTCATCTTTTGTGATAAGAGCGCTCATTGATCAGGGGTCGCAGGCCTCTTTTATTACTGAGGACACGGTGCAATTACTGGGATTAAAGCATAGAGTGGGTGATGGTCACACGAGAGTTAAGTATTTCGTATCATTGTTGATCGAATCACGCCATCACTCAAATAAATCGATTTCAGTTACTGCCTACGTCTTAAGCTCACTTACGTCAATGATTCCGTCAAAGATAGTTCAAACACCTGGCTGGCTCGAGTTAGGAAGGTTACCACTAGCAGATCCAGAATTCACATCACCTAGTAAAATCGATGTTTTACTAGGAGCTGAAGTATATGGTGAGATTCTGACTAGTGGAGTAATAAAAAATCAAACACAAACATTGATAGCTCAAAACACGGTTTTTGGTTGGATTATTACCGGCAGAGTATCATCGAGTACAAATGCGGAGAAGAGAGTTCTTAGCATGCATACTCAGTTAAATACAGAAAATTTACTGAAGCAATTTTGGGAGCTGGAGAAAGACCCTGACACTAACCAGAAATTATTAACAAAAGAAGAGCGAAAATGTGAAGAATAACTATCCAAAGATTCTAAACTAAGGCTAGATTACTCAAATGTTCTAGAAGAATACATAGAGTTGAATCACATGCAGCGAGTACCCCAGGAGGACATCGGTAATTCAAAAGCAGTATATTTGCCACATCATGCCGTTGTGCGTGAAGACAGGGATACAACAAAGGTACGTGTAGTCTTTGACGCATCATGCAAGGGTATGAATAACGTTTCGCTCAACGATAACTTGTTGGTTGGTACTAAGCTGCAACATGACATTTACCACTTGTTATTGAGATGGCGCACACACCGCATCTGTATCATTGGTGATTTAGTAAAAATGTACCGTCAAGTGTTAGTCAATGAAAAAGATATAAACTATCAACGTATATTATGGAGATCAAACCCACATGAAGCTATAGAACACTTTCAGCTATTGACGCTGACCTTTGGTACTGCTTGTGCACCTTATTTGGCAGTGAAGGCATTACATCAGTTAGCCGATGAAGAACAATTTAAGTACCCAATAGCAGCTAAAATAATAAAACAGGAGATGTACATGGATGACTTAATGACTGGTTGTGAATTTGAGAGTGAAGCCATGATGATATTTGAAGAATTAAAGAGCTTAGTGGCTCTGGGTGGCTTTCAATTTCAAAAATGGAATAGCAATTCTTCGGATGTACTGGAATACATGGGCAAAGATAACCAAATAGAGAACAAATCAATGAGCATTAAAATAGATCAAACCTTAAAAATCTTAGGACTAATTTGGAACAGATCTGAAGATCGTTTTGAATATAAAATTAATTTACCACCTTTAGTAGGTCCTATAACAAAACGAAAGGTATTATCGGATATAGCGCGATTATTTGATCCTCTAGGTTTAGTAGCCCCTACGATCACGACAGCGAAGGTTTTTATACAGAAGCTTTGGCTGTCTGGTAAAGAATGGGATCAGGAATTACCAGAGTTACTTTTACGAGATTGGCTTAAATATCGAGACGATCAACATACTCGCTAATTTCAGTATCCCAAGATGGATGAATACGAGCAGAAAAGACAAATGTGTGGAGCTGCAAGGATTCTGTGACGCATCTAACACTGCATATGCTGCAGTAGCGTATATGCGGGTAATTAATGAAAATGATGACGTAAACGTAAGTCTCGTAACTTCTAAAACAAGGGTTGCTCCTGTAAAACAAGTATCGGTACCGCGGTTGGAGTTGTGTGGAGCCGTACTTCTAGCTAAATTACTGCTGGATGTGTCACAAATTTTGGAGGTTAAAAAAGAAAACGTATACGCATGGACGGATTCATCGGTGGTATTAGCATGGTTAAGTGATCATCCAAAGAAATGGAAGACCTTTGTGGCAAACAGACTATCAATTTTAGACAACAGTCAGTGGTCACATGTACGATCTAACGAAAATCCGGCTGATTGTGCTTCTAGGGACTAAAGGCAGAAGATTTAGTGAATTTAAGATTGTGGAAGAAGGTCCTAAGTGGTTAGAAGATAAGAATATTAGGTATAGCAAAGGAGACTTTAAGGTTACAACGGTAGAAGAAAAGAAACATGAACCAAAATGCTTTGCGACAGTAGTCGAAAAAGGTAGTAATTTAGAATTCTTAGATAGATTTTCTTCTTTACCAAAAATGTTAAGAATTGGCTCATATTGTAGGCGATTCTTGGATCTTAAAATACCACAGTCGCAACGTCCAAAAAGATCAAAGATCGTAACTGTGGATGAAATGGACACTACGTTAGAGAAAATCATCGTTTTAGTTCAAGCCCTATATTTTAAGGAGGATATTAATCAATTAAGGTCACATGGAAATGTATTAAAGAAGAGTCCATTGAGCTCTTTATGTCCTATAATTGATTCCAAGGGTATATTGAGGGTGGGTGGCCGCCTTCATAAAGCAGAGATAACCCACGATCAGAAACATCCGATAATTTTGCCAGAAAACAGTCATTTATCCTTGTTACTTATATCAGAATCGCACGACAAAACGCTGCATGGAGGTCCATTAATTATGTTAAATCATTTAAGACAAAAATATTTTATTATTAGAGCACGGATTCAAGTAAAAAAATTCTATGGAAAATGTGTAGTTTGTCGAAGATATTCTTTAGCTAAAAGAAATCAGTTAATGGGACAAATTCCAGAAATACGACTGAAACCAAGTAAGCCTTTTAAGTCCACGGGTGTTGATTATGCGGGATCATTAAACATAAGGTTTTCGCCAGGCAGAGGTTCTAAGTCGTACAAAGGATATATCTGCCTCTTTGTGTGTATGGTCACTCGTGCAATACATTTAGAAGCTGTTTCTGATTTATCTGCAAAAGGCTTCATTGCAGCATTTAGACGATTTACATCTAGAAGAGGACACTGTCAAGATCTCTTTAGTGATAATGGAATAAATTTTGTAGGGTCCAATAAAATACTATATGATATGTTCAACAGTGCCAATAATGAGTGGCCTAGCGAAATAGTACATCTTTTGACACTCGAGTCAACCAGGTGGCATTTCATACCACCACATGCACCTAACTTTGGGGGTTTATGGGAAGCGGGAGTTCGTAGCGTTAAAATTCATTTACGAAAGGTAATAGGAGATACTACCTTGACGTATGAGGAACTTGCAACTATTTTAACGCAAATAGAAGCATGTTTGAATTCGCGCCCGATATCAGTTCCAAGTGATGATCCTGATGATCCACTTCCGTTAACACCAGGCCATTTTTTAGTGGGTGAACCTCTGATCAATGTAGCAAATCAAGACTTTAGTAATACAAATGTAAATGGGTTAGACAGGTGGAAATTGTGTCAAAGAATGATAAATCATTTTTGGAAAAGATGGTCGAAAGAATTTCTTGTTACTTTAAACCACCGTTACAAATGGAACACTAAGATCAACGAACCAAATATAAATGATATTGTTGTAATCAGGGAGGATAACGTTCCACCTGCTAAATGGATATTAGGAAAAATTGTAGATAAACACCCAGGTCTTGATAATTTAACAAGAGTTGTAACAGTCAAATGTAAGAGTGGACTTTTAAAACGTCCAACTAGCAAAATTTGTGTACTTTCAAAATCTTAGAAATGATGTCATGGTGGGCGGTTTGTTTTTTCTTTTATGAAGTTCATATGTGTTCAGGAGAAAATATTTATTTTTGTTTTGTGTTTAGTTCTTATCTCGTTACCTATCTACGTTAATGTTATCAAGGAAATACTTATTTTGTTGTTTGTTAGCTTAGTGAGAAATATTTATGTGTAGTATTTTTTTTTAAGGACCAGTCCTTGGTGGGCGGATATGTTAAGGTTGCAGAAGAATTAAGTTCTATATCCATGAATAATATTAGCTCAAAGACAATTATGTATAGGTAATCTTTTATAATGTCAATCGAGAAAAAAGGAGAGTAGAAAATAAACAAGTTGTGTGAAAATCATAAAATTCAGTTTCTTTCTTTAAAAGGACATTGTTCTGCGTCCATACATAGTTAGCCTAAGAACCAACAATCATGAAATATTATTTTCTAGGTTCGAAATCGCAAGTATATGACTGTAAAAACAAAGATTATTGACGGACACTTCTGAGAACTTAAATTATTAGAAAAACTAAAATATTTTTGAGGTTATGTTTAATATTCAATGAAACATAGGTCAACCTATGAACTTAGTATGAAGTGAAATAATATTACAACTAATTCATTTTATTCGGTGCGATTTTAAAGAATAACTATTAGGAAAAACTTGGTTAGGTAGGAATCATGAATAAAATAAAAACAATAGTTTTGCTTCTTATTATTTATTGACTAATTTTGATATAATTGTATCATATTGTATTTATTTGTTTAACACATGTATATTGTGTAAATATGCCTGAGTGAATGTGTATCAGGTGCTCTTGAATAATTTGGCAGTATGATCCTCTCAGGATGTTGTGGCACAGGTTCACTAGCACTTGGTAATAAGGTCTCTGCACTTTGGTAACATCGATGGCATATTATATAGCCGAAATAGTAATAGTTAAATTAAAGGAAAAACAATCGCAAATAAACACACACAACAGATAATCCGAACGAGAATTTTCCGTATATAAAAGTACTCTTTGACGAGATTGCACGAATGCCACAGATTACTGCGAATGCAAACTGCCACAACCACAGAGTATCGAGTTTATGCCGGCCCTTCACTTGACAACAATTTGTCCTTGTCATGCTTAATAAGGAATGAAAAGGACAGACTGATGTCATGTTTTTAAATAGCAAATATGAATAGCCAAGTGAGGTGCCGGCATTAGGAAGAAAGGGGTTTTTGTTTGCAGTGCTGTCGTAGATTATACACATAAAATGGTATTTATTGTCTCAGATTATTTATTAACTTTTTAATTTAGCTTACTTAACTGGAAGTGTCCGTCACAGTCTAAATACCGATAATTATCGCAAAAAATATACTAAGAATTATCATAAATGCCAAATTGGTGTTGGTTCTTAGGCCAATTTTAACATTGTCCTTTAATTTCCTTTTTATTGAAAATAAACATTCTCCTTTTTTCTCGATTGACATTATAAAAGATTACCTATACATAATTGTCTTTGAGCTAATATTATTCATGGATATAGAACTTAATTTATCTGCAACCTTAACAAAGTCCGACAGCGATTCAAAGGTTTTGCATAAAAAAAAGTTTTTTTTGCCTTAGTCACTAATAAATCAAATTTATTATTATGAACAAAAGAATAGAAGTATTAAAATATTAAATACCGCTCAGAAATTAAAAAAGTGCATGTTGCATATACTCTTTTGATGTGTCTAATTAACATTACGACAATTTATCACTCTTGCGCTAGTCGTGTATGTCACTAATTTAGTTTAGACGATAACAAAGGATAAAGCACGATATATCTGTGGAAACGTATTCGTCGTCTAAGGCAGCTATACTCTAAGTGTGTTCCGCGGAACCCTAGGGTTCCGTGATACCTCTGTCGGGGTTCCGCAAGAATTTAGAAATAAAAAAATCAAAACACCTCTCTCTGGTCGCTCCGCGGCTGTGCGGACTCCGCGGCCGCGCGGAGACAAAACGCTATGAATGTTATTTATTTATTTATTTGTATTTGTATAAGCTTGTGTTACATTAGCTGGTACAATATCTCATAAGTTTGGTCTCAACAATTTTATACTTGTACAACGCGTTCGCTCTAAGTTTGCCGGTCTGTGGAATGCGCGTACCCTCCCCCACGTGACAACAAAACTTATAATGTGTCATAGTTTTACCCAAATATCTAACGTACACAATTTTTATTGTTACAATTAAATAAAAAATTTCGAACGTCATACACTCATACCTATCGCCAGCGGCAAACTTAAAACGAGCGGGTAGTATACTTGTAAGCGCTCAGTCTCTTTGATAAAAGCCGCCTCTGAATTAGACGCTATAGTTGTCAACTAGCGACTTTCGTCTCTAACTTCAAAGGATAAAGTCGATATTGTTTACAACGCTATTTTTAAATTTCTGTTTTTATTTTTGCTTTTTGTTTATCAAAGGTGCCGACTCGAGTATTTTCGAGAATATTTGAGATCGAGTCTAGGACTAAGTATAAAAGCGGCGATCGCGCGTTGGCGTCGTCAGTTGATGATTAGCGTTCGGAGCGATAAGTTACTACCTACTTACAAGCTCGCTAGCGAGAAACTGGTGTTCATTGTTTTACTGCCTGCTGTATTCTGTTGTCTCAGTTTTATACATTTCTTCCCTGTAGGTTCTAAATTTAGTCTCTTATACGCAGTAACGATTGTGCATTATTTAAACCCCACTATCCTGACTTGTAACATTATAAATAAAGAAGAATGGAACGTTGGCTTAAAGGTGTTAAACGTGTTCCAACAACATCTTCTAATGACGCTGAATGTTCAAAAGCAATGCGCGCGGAGAATTTAGCAATCACCGATCCAGAAGATGATGCCACGAGTGCCACGACGTCAAGCTCGACGGTTTCAAAGACGAAAAAAAGGAAGTATGATGAATCTTATATCAGTTTCGGATTTGTTGATTCCAACGGCTCACCTCTCTGCATGCTCTGTAGTAAACTGCTTCCTAATAGTTCCATGGCACCTGCCAAATTGCGTCGACATTTAGAAACCGTACACCCCGAGACTAAAGACAAGAATAAAGAATTTTTTGTTCGCAAAAAAGATCAGTTATTAGAAAGTCAAAAAAATATGATGCATGTAACACAAACTACCAACGAAAAGGCCACGGAGGCATCATACTTAGTTAGCTATCGCATTGCACAAGCAGGTGAAGCGCACACTATCGCTGAGAAATTAATAAAACCATGTGTATTAGACATAACAAAATGTATGCTTGATGAAAAATCTGCAAAGCATCTTTCTACTGTTCCGCTATCAAACGATACTGTTTCACGACGAATCCATGATCTGGCAAGCTACGTCAAACAAGAACTAGTTACACGTCTACAAAATACACGATTCGCTTTGCAAATGGACGAGTCGACTGATGTCGCTGGTTTGGCTATCCTGCTGGTTATTGTGAGATATCCATATAAAAGTTCTTTTGAAGAAGACATGCTTATGTGTTCATCGCTGCTTACAAACACTACCGGGGAAGAAATTTTTAATAAAATAAATATATTTTTTGAAGAACATAATCTCAGTTGGAACAATTGCATTGACATTTGTACAGATGGGGCCAAGGCGATGACAGGTAAAACAGCAGGAGCAGTGTCACGAATGAAAAATAAAGCGCCTAATTGTAGTTCCAGTCATTGTATTCTGCATAGACAAGCACTTGCGATGAAGCAAATGCCGTCTAATCTAAAATTAGTTATGGATGAAGCGGTAAAAATAATTAATTTTATCAAATCACGACCACTACAATCCCGATTGTTCTCATTATTGTGTGAAGATTATGGCAGCAAACATAAAACACTGCTGCTCCATACAGAAGTGCGATGGCTGTCTCGGGGAAAAACTTTAACAAGGCTATTTGAACTTAGAGCCGAGTTACAAATGTTTCTTTCAGCAGATACTTCTTTTAATTTGAAGGACCGTTTGTATGATAAAACTTGGTTGTTCCGATTGTCTTTTATGGCGGATATCTTTCAAAAACTTAACGAATTAAATTTATCATTGCAAGGTAAACAGACAACAGTGTTTCAGGCCTATAATAAAATAACTACTTTTAAAAGAAAATTAGATTTTTGGATCATTTGCATTGGTAAGAAAGAAATAGAAAGTTTTACGTTACTCACTGAGTTTGTTAGCGAAAACGACTCAGAAATGTTTGAAGATAATGTGTTTGAAGAATTGGTCCAATATCTCAGTTCGATGCGCGCATCTTTTGAAAAGTATTTTCCCGAAGAACACAATACAAAAATTAAAGTGAACTCCTGGATTCATAATCCTTTTTTACCCAACTTGGAAAAGCCTGAAAACATGTCAAATGAGATATATGAATCTCTTTTAGAAATGTCATCAGACACAAGTATGGAGTCATTGTTCAAAACGACGCCTCTTAATGATTTTTGGTGCAGAATCCAAGATGAATATGCAATGCTTGGCCAAATGGCTCTGGATATTCTTCTCCCGTTCCCAACTACATATTTGTGCGAAACAGGATTCTCTACCTACGCAGCCACGAAAACAAAATATCGCAATAGACTGGACGCCGAAGCTGATATGAGACTCCAACTTTCTTCCATCAAACCTGATATCAAGCAATTGATGAAAAATAAAAAACAGTTTCATACCTCCCACTAGTTAGATTTTTTCTTTTTTAATGTTTTCTATTATTGTCCTTACCAAGTGGTGAAGTAAATAATAATTAGTAACGGATACATTGTACTTTTATTATGCTGATTAATATAGAATACACTTATAAAAATAATTGTTTTATTGTAGGGTTCCATCAAGTATTTTGCTTCCCAAAAGGGTTCCGTCATTTAAAAAGTTTGAGAACCACTGGTCTAAGGGAAATACATTGTTCGTGTTTTATCTTGCTGATGGGCGCGCAGGGGGGAGAAAAACCGCCAGCGAAACATTCTAACGGTCTGTAAATTAAATAATTTGCATTTTGTTTATGAACTGAGCGTATTTTGCGCTATGTGGGAATCCTCAGTGATATTTTACATGTAGCACCTACTCAGAGTTATGACAGATCGTTTTTTCCCCCACGCATTGTATCGTGACTTTTTTTTATCAACTCGACATTGAAAAGTGTGTTTTTTCAATTAAAGGCTACTTTCTAAAGTCATAAGCACATCGGATCGTCGTCGTTCCCCGATTCATCATTCAGACTTTGGTAAATTACCCGTTATTTTTTAATTATCGTTTTCTTACATGCAATCTATCATCGGACCTTTTTGTAGTCGGTGACAATGAGTCAGATAAAAGAGTTACAAAGATGACTTAAAAATTTGATTAATCTAACGAATAAATTCTATCCACGCCTCTACACTACATTAACACTGGTTGGTTCTAAGTTATTGTTCCAGAATAATACTGTAAACTTGCCAATTCATCGCTAACAATAGTTACGGTGGCAAAATAGCAGCTGGGTTTACACTATGTTTTTCTTTCATAGCTAAATATAGATAAAATCAATAACAAGCTGTTTTTTATTATTTTACAAAAAATGCGACAAAGAACCTCTTTAAGAAAGGTAGAACATAGCGGATTTCCCGCTCGAATTAGAGCGTCCGTCTGTGGTAGTAACCTCCACCTTACAGGAGACCACAAATTAATAACACTACCGTTTGGTGGTGTTGTGTTTCTGTTGGTGAGTAAGGTCCCAGGGCTTCACGGGGCAAGGAATTTGGTCAGGGTAGGCAACGGCGCAAGTGATGTTCTTTGTATCGCTAGTGCCTATAGGCTGTAGTGGCCACTTACCATCAGGCGGGTCAAGCTTGTTTGTAATCCTATTAACATAAAAAAACACGTAATAATTAAGTTTATGTAGGAGCAGGTTCTAAGAGCGTAGTATAAGTTCCTAATAGATTTGCCGCTTGGGGAGCACGTGATTGGCTACCACAGTAAAGTAACTTTTGGTGGTGTTGTATTTCTGTCGGTAAGCAAGTCCTGAGCTGACGGAATCCGTACAGAAGTTCAAATTTGACCCACTTACCGGTTTTCGATTGAGGTGAAATTTTGCATGAACACGTTGATAAGACATTTTTGTTTAATTTCGTTTCCAGACAGTCGACAAAGCAGTATGCACAGAGGAGAGCGGTGCGGTACGGCTGGAGGCGGTGCTGGTGGCGCTGGTGGAGCGCAAGGCGCGTGCGCTGCATGCGGAGCAGGCGCGGCGCCGGGCGCGGCACCCACTGCTGCTGCTGCTGCGCGACCACTTTCCAGACGGTCAGTTGTCTAGCCAATAGTGCCTGCTGGTGGACCGAGCAGTATGCACGGGGGAGAGCGGCATGGTGCAGCTGGAGACGGTGCTGGTGGCGCTGGTGGAGCGCAAGGCGCGCGCTGCACGTGGAGCAGGCGCGGCGCCGGGCGCGGCACCCGCTGCTGCTGCTGCTGCGCGACCACCTTCCAGACGGTCAGTTGTCTAGCCAGTAGTGCCTGCTGATGGACCGAGCAGTATGCACGGGGGAGAGCGGCATGGTGCAGCTGGAGATGGTGCTGGTGGCGCTGGTGGAGTGCAAGGCGCGCGCTGCACGTGGAGCAGGCGCGGCGCAGGACGTGGCACCCGCTGCTGCTGCTGCTGCGCGACCACCTTCCAGACGGTCAGTTGTCTAGCCAATAGTGCCTGCTGGTGGACCGAGCAGTATGCAAGGGGGAGAGCGGCATGGTGCAGCTGGAGACGGTGCTGGTGGCGCTGGTAGAGCGCAAGGCGCGCGCTGCACGCGGAGTAGGTGCGACACCCACTGCTGCTGCTGCTGCTGCGAGACCACCTGCCAAACGGTCAGTTATCTAGCCAGAGTATCTTTTCAAGGTTGGGAAAATGTGTGAAGCATTTCTCCGCCTCCGGGTGCGAGACGTAGTTATCCCACTAATTTTTAATTAAGCCGAACGCTATTTGACTTATTGTAATAAATGAAAGCAACAGTTCTTTTATTTAAACCTGGGGGTCTAAAATGGCTTTGTATTAAACTGTGTAAAACATCTAAAATATGTTTTTTCTGTAAAGTGGTCTGTTTAATGGATCTGATAAAAATATAGATAGGTACACCGTATTATAATACTGATTCAGGAAATTCAACATTTTGAAAATTTTATTTTAGCCGCGTAACGTGTAACTTGTGTTCAATGAAAGTTTTAAACTTAAACAAAAACGAGTAACCAATTGCTCAACGCTAACATGATTAATGACATTTCTTGCAACCTCTCGCTGTTGTTTCCGGACAACATTTTAGACACAACCTGGGAAATATAATGCTTTCGAAACACACATGTGACGAAAGCGACAGCCTAATTTTATTACACGAAAAATGCGTTCACAGGTTTCATGACACGAATTATTCACAAATGAAGCATATAAATTTTTATTTACTTCCTTAAACGATCAAGTGTACATTAACTTCACTGATCTGTAGTGAATGACTTCAGAAATCCGACCATCATTAATGTCGACGGAAAATCTCGGAGTATGTAAAATATGTACAGTGCATAATAGTAGAGGTATCACACTAAAATTATAAAGGCGAAAGTTTGTGAGTGTGTATGTTTGTTACTTCTTCACGTCTAAACGGCTGAAGCGATTTTAATATAATTTGGTATGGAGTTAACTGACACCCTGGATTAACATATAGGCTATGTTTTACTGCTGGAAAAATCCCCAATAAACCGCGGGTAACAGCACAGCTAGTATTTATATAAGGCGCAGACCACCTGAGAACCAAGCACGAATTTTGTCAGCTCCGTAATCAAGTTTTTTCTTGGTCCGGTAGGGGCGTTGCTTAGTTTTCATAAACATTTTGACGATGCGATACGATAACGGATCTGTCTAAATTCATGTTTGGGCCTATGCTGTTAAGATGACGAGCGAGTGGAATTCGCAATGATAGCAAAAGCAGCAGAAACGTGTGCTGTGAATAATTATGCTAATTATGCTACCGCGGCCCTGGTGGCCGTGTCGAATTCTTTATAGCGTTTCTTAAGCTGCAAGTCAGCGCCATTTCTTCGTATTGTAGGTAACCTACAATGTCAAATGAATACCATTAAACATTTGAAAGAAGAAAAATAATAGCAATTATAGTTATAATTTTTAATATAACTGCTCGATGTTTAAATCTAAAGAAAATATTACCAGAAAAAAATCCACGCGGACCAGGCGTCCCGTCTGCTGCCCAGTCCGCGTGGATTATTTTCAATTCATATTTTATTTAGGTTTACACGTCGAGCAATTACATGCTTTAAAAAAATATAATTATATTGTTATTTATTATTTATTAAACACTTGTAACCAAAAAGTTTCCAACTTTCACACACTAAAATGGAAGTGAGAGGAAAACTAAAATGCGATGCAAATATAAATGTCTTTCGATGGCTATGGAAATGTAATGGACGGATGGTTGGCAAACAGCCACAATTTGTTTTCGGCTACGAATTTTGAGCTGATTCTCTGCTAAATGTAGCAGTGGTAAAATAATGTTTACCTAACAATATAATATTTTAAATACTACTTAGCATTTAACTGATAGATTTTTCATCTTAAGATGACAACCAATACATGTTGGCCGAGCTTAACCCAACGCAACGCAACTGTATATAATGTAATAATGCGAGTGTAAATATGCGTGCAAACTTATACAAGGCATGTGTTACCATTTTGACGTTGGGCAAGTGTGAAGAAGTCCAATGCAAGTGGCCAATATCTATAGACGAGCTTTGTGGAGCGCTATCGTTGATACGCTATCAGTTATTATGGACGACGTGAGACAAATGTTGGCGAGCGACAGCGAGGGCTGACAAGCGACGCCAAATGACGTCTATACACGTTGGCGCTCTTTACTTGACAAATAAGGCAATCGATACCGAGCGATGACAAGGCAAGACAAATATGTTGTCTATACGTTGGTATTGGCCTTCGCTTTTCCAACATGTATATTATAGGCGGTTAATTACAGTTTTTACCAGAAAAGTAATTTCGGTAGCAAGTAGCATTCGCTCGTTTCCTGGTATCTTGGCCGAGTTGAATTTAGCGAAAATAGCAAACATTATGTTCCGATACCAAAATGAAGCAGTTTAATGCTTAAATCATGCTATATTTCATCTGATTATTGGTCATATTATAAGCATATTCCAAACCAGCTCCTTTTATGATCCGTCTACTTTGCAAGCAAGATGGCGTTGAGACATGTAATGTTTAAGTTCATCTTAGGTGTTACTATACTATGTATTCTGAAGAGTAGCCTTTTAACGCAGCGCTATCATTAAATATGCAACAGTGTTGCAGTGCAGTGTTTGTGTAGAGACCGTGGCTCACATGATATTTTATCTTAGCACTAAAATAGTTGCAGTACCTACTTACCCACTGCTGTTTGAACTTTTACATTTAGAGACTAAAGTTGCCCTGATGTGATTCATAAAATTGAGATAAATTTTTTTCTCCGGTAACAATTCGTAGTGCAACATTTAAATTATGTTGCCACATTTATGATGTGTGCTATCACTGGCTCATCCTCACTAATTACAATAGAATATAAAATGTAAGTGAACAAGTGTTTTAATGATATGAATTAGGTTAGATAAGTCCGTTTTCGAATATTTTAATTAATATAATACCTTTTTTATACGTATTTAGAAAATATATTGTTTTACTGGAAACTACCTAAACAGTCAGGTCGGAAACAAATCAACATTCTTTGCTATCCGGGCGAATGCACTGGCTGCTAAGTCACCGACTTAAATATTTTTTTATATCTAAAGAGTTACATGTTTTAAAAATAATAAAAATTATAACTATTTTTTTATACTTAAAATTTCCGCAGAAAAAAAGTCTATCAGTTTAATTCTTAAAATAAAAATATAATGACACTTTACAATTTTTTGTTTCAGAGGAGGCATCGATGATTGGCAACCAAGGGGACGAATTGCCATCGCACTGGTGCGAGCATGAAATCGCCAGACACAAACAAAAGAAGCTCAAATTGCACACACACCACAGGTAGCTATTGTTTAAAATGCTTGAAACGATTTATTATTCAGATTTGAAGTTTGCATTTGGAAAACAGTATTCTAAAGTAATCAATATTAGATACGTGAAAGTTTTATTTCTTGTTTCTATTGTTAATTTTTTACACGTCTGGCTCATGCCTGAGACCTGCTTGCTTAATAATAAATGAAATTACTTATTTATGTCTTTAGTTATATTGGTTACAACTCTTGATAATTGTGTTATTTATGAAATATCTGATAAATTATTTTTTCCGTGTATAGTCAGTATCAACAACTTAATTTTGAGCCAAATAGTGTATAGATACAATATTATTCAAATATTACTCTCGTTGAAATGACACTACGATAGCCAAATTGTAGAATTTTAGTTATTTCTGACAACACTGATCGGATCATTTAAATTCAAGATAAAATGAACTTAGTAGGTAATATGAAAGTATAATTTTATCCTATGGAGTACCTATGAAAAATGAATTATTATCTCCCCAAGAACAAGTGCGGTGTAGCCAACCGGCAATAAATAACCGCTAAGTATATTTGCCTGAGGACAAACGCTGTTTGCGTAGGATTGCGCGGAAAAAGTAATGCCCACTGTTCCCCCTGAATAATATTACCTTCGATATTATTATCAAATAAGTCAAATAAAAAGAGAAAGCGTAACTCGCATCTTTAAAAAAAAACTTTATCTGAAATTCTTTAAAAATAAGGAATATTTGATCCGCGTTCTTGAAAGTAGTAAAACAAAAGAGTTTTCAAATAAAACTAGTTTTTAACGGGTTAATGCACGAAACTTTATTTATTTATTGACGTTTCGCAGCCTTTACAGGCTGCTTCGTCGGAACAATTTTTTATTTAATTTTGTCGAGCTACCTTCGAAAGACTTTTATTGAGAGTTCGGTTATTTCATTGTTCGATTTTTAAAGTTTTACTTGTCTATGTATGAATTTATTACTTAATTTAGTTAATAAAGTACTTTATTTAAAATTCTTTTTTGTAATTTTGAGTTTATTTATTTGACCCTAACTACCATAAACTACCACCGGTTCCAAAATTGGCAGACCTTTCTGAGAAGAACCGGCGAAACAAACAGAAGAGAGGCTTTCTATCTCCTTCTTATGTTAAATTATGCAAACAAAAAGAACTAATAGTATCTGTTGGTGGTAATAATGTGCGATATTATCGATTTTTTTACCACGTATGACAAAACCGTGGCATAAATTTTTAGCTTTCCTTAAAAAAGGTCGTACTCCTTCCTTAAAGGTCTATAATATAAAAAAAAACCTTAACCATTCTAAACTTACTTCCTGCTTACCTCATACTTACTATGGCCATCGTTTCAACGCGAACAAAGATATTTTGAGACTTTTCTTTTTTGTACTGCCAGCAAATCTGCTGTAGTAAGCGAAACTCGAGTAACCTGGATTACACGAATTACGCTTTATTAAGAGTAGAAAAAATGATTAAGACCTATTGGTCTTAATCGTTTTTTCAATTGTCATTTTACCGGAACAATAAAATAAAAAAAAGTATTAAGTAAAAAAAAATGTATAAAAAAAAATGTAATACATGTGATTTAATTATCCGTGTTACTCGTTTTTTAAGGAAATTAATACGCGGTCGCCGTGTATCTTATTAGATAGACAGAGGTCACACCTATCAACGGTATATTTACCGTTTAGCGAGAAAACGCGGCTATATTGTGCATTAAAAATTACACGGGATGGGGAAAACAAATCTGCGTGAACTAATCCTGGATTATAGAGGCTGGAGCACATTAGCATAGAACTGAGACTTAAGATAAACAGCTCCAAAACCAAGATTATGGTCATAGATCGCACAGGAAAGCTTAAGCTTACTGGGAAACTTGACTTGAGGCAGGGCCCTGGGGCAACGAAGGTGTGGCGTCTATTTTTAAATCTGGAACTCCGAGCCTGCTGCCAACGGAATGCAAACATGTACGATTTGCATTCCGTTTATAACCTTATATACCTGGACTCACGCATCACTTGTAATAGCTCATACGAGAATGTGGCACGAAGAAGAATCGGGATGGACTTTGTTGTTCTCTATATTTTTGTACGGGGTGGAGTCGTGAATCCTAAAGAAAACTGACCAAGACTGTATCGATGCTTTCGAGATGTGGTGCTAACAAAGTATGCTGGGTAGTCCTTGGACAGACAGCACATCGCACCAACTTGTCTATCCTGCAAGAGCTAAAAAAACAGATAAGGTTTTCCACCATCTGCCAACATAGGATCCGATCGCCATTACTTCTATAATCTGTAAGGTTATAGAAAAAGTTCTTAACCGCAAGCTGCTTTTATACCTAGAAGATATATAAACCTTCGATCGATCGAAGATCGATAATAACCTTTGTATAATCAACTTGAAGAAACTTCTTTACGCCTGTTTTGAGAAAAGCTATGCTGTATTCCATTGGGAAAACTTTGACAGCTCATTTTACAATTTAAGCATACGCGACAAGATGCGCCTTTAAAATGTGAAGTAATTTCAAAGTTTTAGAATGAGATCTCTATCGATGGATAGTAAACTATTGCCGATAGCTATCACCTCAGAATTGTGGAAAGTCTACGGCTCTCTCTGATCGACGCTCGTCAATAGGTACGGATTTAGGCCGAATCGATCGACTGGTGACCTTCTAGCGTACGTGACACACATCCTATTGACAAGCGAGGTCTGGCTGTGAGCCTTGACATCGCCAAGACCTTTGATAGGCTTCAAAAGTTTTCTCCAAGCTTCCTACATATAGCCTACCTGCTCAGTATTGTGCCTGGGTTGCTTACTTCCTGCATGAGCGTAGAATTCGCGTCCTTACAGATGGATGTAGTTCGCAGTTCTTGTCAATGAATGCTGGTGTTTCTCAGGGCTCCATTCCACACCCACACTCCTTCTGCTGCACATCAATGATTTAATTCGTCTTGGGAATGTTCATTGCTTTCTTCTATGCTCTGGGATGGCTCCACCAAGTACCTACTTGATGCCTTGGATATATTGCAGCGTCGCGCTCGCATCGATCGATGTAGAAGTAACTAACAACCTCGAGACCATGGCATCACTAAGCGCTTTCTATCGACAATACCATGGCGAATGTTATGAGGAGTTATTCTGCCTTATTCCACCTTCCCCTTACCTTCACGCGAGCTGGCCTACGTTGTAACCGACTTTCTGTGGCGACTATTCCAACGCGAACAAAGAAAGTTGACTCATTTCTTTATCGCACGATCCTAAAATATAATACTTTGCCCGCTCACGTGTTCCCTCCATCCTACAACCCGGGATCCTTTAAAAGAAGCGTGAAGAAGCAACTCGCAGGCCAGCAGGGTGAGGACGGCTGTTGTGGTAGATAAATCTGCTGTATCTGATATTTTCACGTCTAATCTTAACCATTACTTAACATCAGAAGGGGTGGAGTCTTTGTTGCACCTATCCATAAAAATAGAATAACATGATAAATATATAAAACATAATAAGTTCTTAATATTGCACCTATTGGGATTGTTATTAACGGCTCGACGTCTCCACAATATCAAGAGTAGTTCGATACTAACTACAGACATTACATTTTCTCATCAACATTGAAAATTAGTTATTTTAAATGTTATTTCAATGAATCTTAGCATCTTCTTTCTTTTATATTTTTCTATCTCTTTTTTTGTTTGGTACCTACCTAAGCGGATTATTTTAGCATAAGTAATTACTTCGTATTTATGCTAAAATTATATATATATATATACTTAAACAGTTTAATTATATATATTTCTCTCACCATTAGTAAATGTTCTTCTTATTTCCAGTGAAATGTGCAGTCCTGATCAGTTGGAGCTGGAGCGTCGTCGCAGACGGCGCCGGCGCAGCCCGCACACGCACTCACAGAAGCCGCGCAAACACCGCACGCTGCTCGTTTCCGCCATCGATGAGCAGGCCAAAGTCATACACGTAAGGACTGGTGGATATTAAATAAGGTCTCAAGTACTAGGCTGTTGGACGAAAAGAACAGATTTAGTAATCGGAGTGCGAGTCGCGCATTAATGAATGTGAGAAAAAGAAACTAATCATAGTGCGAGTCGGACTTTCGCACCAAGAGTTCGGTACGTAATTGTAGGTATGTAAACATTTCGTTCAGCTGTAATCCAGTATTTAATTAGTCGCGGTTAGTTTACGAACTGGAAATATATTTCTCTCTTCTCGCTTAGAGTGGTCGTGATCACGATGAGGTTTAGCGGGGGCCCCTCCCCCGCAACTGTAGCTCGCTTTACGATTTCCCGCCACCTGGCTCTATTCGAGCTCTCCCGGTAGGAGAGGTTATTAATAGGATCAACGATAGCAATTTTAATTTGGTCGGTTCATATAGTGGCTACTGCCACGTGTTCAGGTACTTGTATCACAAGGCGCTTTATGGGGTCTGTAGTATCACTTATGTCTATTAAGTGCGTTGACTTTTTGCACAACTTGAAATGGCAACTTGAGTATTTGATTTAAATCTTAACCTGATACTTCCGCGCATTCCTGAGAAAAGGGTCTGTTGATAGATGGGCAGATTGATGAACGGCGGACATTAAAGAAAACCGAAAACGGTTCCGTTTTTTTTTCTTTTGAGGCAACGAACTGCATGTTCAAAAATAAAATTAATTGTAGCTTAAATTATTTTCTCTTAACTTTTATTTAGTTTTAGTACCAATGAAACAATCTTATAGTTATTTTGGTTATGAAAATCTAATTCTCGATGTTTTTGAGGATTCTTAATGTCCCGCACATTAAGAACAAATAGGTTATAAAGGTAAGGTCTGGGTAAGCATAACATTGAACTTATTAACCCGTAAAATTGTTATTCGTCGTGAACAACATTAAATTTATATTTAGTTAAAATAGAAACAATACATTCAGGACTACGGTCCCTTGAACTTGTGAAAAAATCAAATTTCTAAGTTAACGTAAGAAAATGTTTATGTCGCGTACCTTTTTCATGTCCGGGAAATGCCTTACGCATCCTTCAACCACTGGGGGACTCCTCTCTGCTCATTTAAGCCAGCCCTGGGGCTCGATGAAATGAGCAGAGCCCTACCTAACGCCCTGAACAGGGCCAGCAAAAGGGCGGTTTCATCAAAAGATGTACCTCATAAAAAAGGCGATGAATATTAAATAAAACTAGTTTTTACGGGTTAATGCACGAAACTTTATTTATTTATTGACGTTTCGTAGCCTTTACAGGCTACGTCGTCAGAATTAAACTTTTATTTAATTTGTCGAGCTACCTTCGAAAGACTTTTATTGAGCGTTCGGTTATTTCATTGTTCGATTTTTAAAATTTTATTGTCTATGTATGAATTTATTATTTCATTTACTTATTAATTAAAGTATTTTATTTAAAATTCTTTTTTGTTATTTTGAGTTTATTTATTTGACCCGAACTACCGTAAACTGCCACCGGTTCCAAAATTGGGAGACCTTTCTGAGAAGAACCGGCGAAACAAACTCAAGAGAGGCTTTCTATCTCCTTCTTATGTTAAATTATGCAAACAAAAAGAACTAATAGTATCTGATAGTCTTGCAGTGTGTGCTCGGGGTTGGGATTTTATCTTCTGTATAATAGGTTCCCAAGCTGGTGGTATATACCAACCATCTTCCATATTGAAATTTGGATATTTTTTAATCTCAATAGCCACGCGCATCATTCGAGGAACGAACCGCCGCTCAGCTGCAAGGATCTGTGGTTTATCAAATCTAATGTAATGGTTTGGTCCCCCTAATGTATGTTCACACACTGCAGACTTATTTTCGCGCCTATGTTTCATATCTGCGATATGTTCTTTTACCCGAGTCCCTATACTTCTCTTTGTTTGCCCGATGTAGGAGAGCCCACAGTCGCATTCAAGTTTGTAGACACCAGCAACTTGAAAGGGTATATTGCACTTGACTGGTCGTAGAAACTGGTTGATCTTCTTTGGCGGCTTGAAGTATGTATTGATTGAAGCACGCTTCAGAATCCTCCCAATCTTGTCAGTGACTCCTTTCATGTAAGGTAGTATAGTAGGTTGTCGGTCGACTGTGCTAGGTTTTGCGCGACTGTGACGGCGACGTGGTACATTCAGGTTATTATCCTTCAGTACTTGCTCGACATGGTCGGAAGTTCAGCTGCCAGGTGTTGTTTGTCACAGACACCCTGTGCTCTCTGAAACAAAGAGTTTCCTACGGCAGTTAATTGTTTCGGGTGATGGTGTGAGTCACCATTGAGGTACCTATCAGTATGAGTCACTTTACGATACACAGTATGGCTTAAACTTTGACTTTTTATTAATCAGGATTCCTGATTAATAAAATATCTAGAAAAGCTAGTTTACTATCTGCCTCTAACTCCATAGTGAATAGGATGTTGGGGTGTATAGAGTTAAGGTGATTTAAAAAGGCAGAAATTCGATCTGTTGGGAGGATTGTGAAAGTATCATCTACGTACCGCTTATATAGCCTGGGTGTGACAGGTGCTACGCTAAGAGCCCTCTTCTCGAAGTCTTCCATGAAAATATCGGCGACAACACGTGAGACAGGGGAACCCATTGCAACGCCCTCCATTTGTACATAGAAGTCATCCCCCCATAACAGGTAGCCAGTTGTAAGGCAATGCTCCAGTAATACTGCATATTCTATAGGCATATTATTTTCAAGTAGCTTCTTCTTAGTGATTTCAATGCAGTCCTGTACTGGTAGGCATGTAAATAAGGACTGAACATCAAAACTGACCATGATTTCATTGTCCATGAGACGTTGATCTCTAATCTCATTGACAAATTGGTATGAATCTTTCACAAAGGCTGTTGTGTTACCCGGTATGTTGGTGAATCAATCTGGCTTACAATCGGACGTAGCGGAGCATTCGGTTTGTGTATTTTCGGTAACCCATACGGTTTTGGTGGCTTGGGACATGCAGGAATTAGGTAGTTGATGTCAAGATCCAACGTTTCGGGAAGTGATTTGATGAGTTCACTTGTCTTTTTGAGAATCTTGGCGGTCGGATCATTCTGCACAAGTTTATATGTGTGCTCATCCGATGGAAGTTGTAATATCTTGTCGTTGTAATCTGACGTATCCATTACTACCGTGGCGTTTATAAGACGTTATCACGTCAAAACTAAGATTCATGGGAAAAATACCCTGGCCCAATCATGATATTTATTTTCGCATTCACAATGGATGGCCTTTTTTTTATTACATTTCTGAAAGTAGATATTTTATCACTGTGCTTTTTGGCAAGAAACTGGAGGAAAAACTTGTGTTTTATTTATTACAAAGAATTTTATAAAAAGGATTCTATTCAACCCTATATTTATTTTATTAAACTGAATACCATTTTTGTTAATATGCCGGTCACGTTCTCGTCGAACAGACTGTAATTCATTTTGTGTCTATTATGTATTAAGTATCTTTTCTCTCGTTTTCCTGAAATCTATGGGAGTGATTTCGTGAAAGGGAATGGAAGCATAAGAAAGGAAAAAATGTTATCGCCCAGGACGCAACTTTTTACATGACGTTTCAATTCTGACATGAAATGTATGAAGCTTATGTCAAAACTGGCACTTGTCACACCCGGAGCTCATTGTTGCAGAAAAAAAGTAAGGTTGTGTTTTTTGCTTTTGACATTAAAAGTGTCTGGCAATAAAAACTGCTGACATAATGTGTCTATGCCAGACACATTATGTCAGCAGTTTCTATTGCCACTTAATTTCAAATTCATTACAATATTCTCTGAACACCTAGGAATCAGTCCTCAGACTGTATCTCAAGTAAAATCACAGAAAAATTTTACATGCCTGTGCCACCTGATACCTTAAAATTGGCTCACAGCACAAGTTAGCAAGTATACCTTCATTGTACACACTAATACTAGGTACTCAATAAAACTATCCATATTTTGTCCATGAGAAAATAAGTAAGGTCTGGCGGTCTTTGAATCTTGGTCTACGAAGTTTCTGGTTTTGCATTGGTGATTAATTACTGCTCTAATCTGGTGAGTCGTCTACTCGTTATCAAATAAAAACAAACCTGGTGGTAACACCAACGTTAATGAGATGTTGACAACCACAAATGTTGAAGAAATAAATAATGTACATCCTACTACCAATAAATATCTATTATAAATGCGAAAGTTTGAATGATTGTTGTTTTAAACTTTCATGGTCACTAACATTATATTAACTCGCTATTAACGGGATTGTTACCATGTAATAATATATATGTTTATGCAATAATTTGTATGTCTGTTTCTCAATCACGCAAAAACATATGAACGGATTTGGAAGAAATTTTACACGCAGACAACTTATAATCAGGACAAAATATAAGATACTTATTTTTCTCAAAAAATAAAAGATAACGCGGTTGATGTCGTGGGCCGCTAGTACATAATAACTGGATTAAATAAATTGTAGAACCCGGTAGTTCAGCGGGATCCCGCTAAGTTTTAGACCAAGATTAGTACCGCAAAATGTATCAGTATCCCGGTATTACATTCCATGTAACAGTAGTTGAGACATCAATATGCTGATGATGATAGAAAAAAAAAAACTGTTGTTACTGGGGTCCTAAATAAATTAAATCTGTAAAATCCACGTTACGCGGTTACTATCTACCGAAAATAATCCATTTTGATATTTTCCTTAGACAGTGTTCTGTAATTTACTGAAAGTCATAAAAGTGGATGTGTACGTGCGTAAAATACTTTATTTATTATACTGGCTAGTAGATAACTCAGTGTGACTCCTCTTGCGAAAATTCCCCTATAAAACTAATGTTCTTCATTTCCTCCCAATGCCTCATAAAACTTAGTTTTTGCGAGTGTTTTGCTATCCATGGTATTTCTGGCAGAAACGCCATCTATGCTGTCCTTTTAAAAATACCACTAACTATGAGGTCACTATTCTAGTTCACCTAGGTTGAAAAGTTTATATTGAATATAATCTTCTACAGATGGCGTTCTATTAAAAACGGCTTTTAAAGCCAAAATAATTCGTAGCAGTATTAAAATAACATGTTATAGAGATAAACAAAGCAGCGTTTTGTCAAAATAAATTTTTTCAGCGCCATCTTTGAAACAGATACAACTTTATCACATAGGATCTTCATGCTTTGTATTTCTTCTTTAATTTACCCACCCCTCAAAAGATGTCAGCACAGTTATTTTTCTTTTTGTATAGAAGTAAAGGACATTGCTCGTTCCGCATTTATATTGAATGCCACAGCAATGAGAAAATGCTAGTTGTGTTCGGAATCTATACTTTAATATTATAAAGCTGCAGAGTTTGTTTGTTTGAACGCGCTAATCTTTGGAACTTCTGGTCCGATTTGAATGATTCTTTCAGCGTTGGGTAGTCCATTTATCGAGGAACGCTATAGGCTATATCGTCGTTGCGACTTCAAGACCTCCTATGTGTCATTTTTGTCGAAATACCTTTTTTATACGGGTTTATTTTGGCGCTACATCGAAATCAAGAACTTTCATGTGAATACGTCTTTTCAATTTCTATTTATTTACTTTATTCAATATATCCTAAGTGCTTGCTCAAGTAAAGTTGGCATTTAAAATATCTTATGTGTAAAAGCGCTAGATAGGTACAAATTGTTATTGGTCAAATTTTCGAACTAACTAACCAATAGAAGCACTGGAATGAGAGGGATGCATAGATCGCGTGATTAATGTTAGATGGGGGTAGTAATATAAAAATTACGTTAGCTTCGACGGGTTCTCGCTCTGTGGTTAAATTGTGGTTATAACAATCGATGTGAAAAATGTATTGCTTGCTCCAAAGCTATTGGCAAGTGCCCTGTACTATAAATATAAATTGAAGTTACAATGTCATAATTTCACTGTTTATAATATTAATCTGAAATGTATCAATTTACTGCTGGCACGAAGCAGACGGTAATGTAACTGCTAATGAATTTACATCTTGCTAAATAGACCATTGCCAAATTTACCAACTACAATTCAGTGTATTATTATTTTTATGTTTGTAGAACAGAAACCGAATTTTGTCGAGTGCCCTAAATGATTTGGCAACGAAGGCAATTGAATATCGATACTCTATTTAGAGAAAGGAAAGCAATGATCATCTCCTTACTCGCGGTATCTTTGGGTATGCAGACGACAGCACAGTCTCGGAGGGATACCTGCCTGATGTCTGATGCAGACGTCCAATCTTTAAGGGACGCGATGGTGGAGGGAGTGAATGCAACCCTGGAAGCTGTTTCCCTCTGGGGTGAAGCCAACTTGGTTGGGTTCAATCCCTCTAAAACACAAGCCTGTCTCTTCTCGGCGAAACGAAGTCCATTCCATCTGACTCCGACTTTCCGAAATATCTCCGTGCCGATTACAGACCATCTGGAGTTCTTAGGTCTGGACATCTCATTCGGCCTCAATTTCGGTCGTTACATCGAGTCCATTGCTAAAACCGCTGCCATAAAACTTGGAATACTTTCAAAGATCAGGCGATATTTTCCATCTGAGTAGCTCCTTAACTTTTACTGAGCCCAAGTTCGCTCCTGCTTGGAGTACTGTTGTCACCTTTGGTATGGATCTGCTCGGTATCAGCTGGATGCACTGGGCTCGGTGGAACACCGTGCGAAGAGACTCATAGGTAATGACGCTCTCGTTGAGGCTAATCTCCAGAGCCTTGACCACCGAAGACGTGTAACTTGCCTCTCGGTGTTTTATCGGTTACATTTCGGGGAGTGTGCGGAGGTACTACACTATTTGATTCCCCCTTCCCCTTTCCACCACCGAATGACCAGGTGCGGTGAGGGCTTTCACCCTTATGTTGTCCAAGTTCCTCCCATTCGCACGAAGCGATTTACTTCCGCTTTCATTATTCGAACGGCTAGGGAGTGGAACTGCTCTCGGACCAATATAATCTGGAAATCTTCAAGGCCAGAGTGCACAAGCATCTTCTAGGCAGGCGTGTACCATCCTAGGCCACATCATTGCTTTCCATCAGGCGAGATTTTGCTCAAACGCCTTGCCTATTAAACATAAAAAAGGGCACACCATGATGGAGGTGGACAGTGTTCACTCCACTATTGAGCAATACATAAAACCACTATTTTATACTATTGTCATTGCAATGATAAATATTAAAAACAAATAACTTGTTTAATTAAAAGTCTTGTGTTTTCAATCTCAATCCCTTTTACATACTTATATTCTCTAATGTGATACAAAACGCGCAACCAAAACCTCTTATGTGTCACATTGAATTGTTTTTTTATTTTTTTACCACAATTTCTTTTTTTATTTAAAACGACAAGAGCAAAATAAAAATCATAAAACCCTCTAGTTATCACTTGTATTTTTTGTTATATTTAGTTTCCTTACATTTTTTTCAGTAGACAGTTTTTATTGAATATCTCGCATTGAAGAATTTTACACATGGGAGGTCTTAAAGTCACAACGACGATATATTTTTTTTCAAAATTAGGGATCCGTAATAAAATTGCTATTTTGTAATACAAGGTGTAAAATCGAAAACCTATTTTTGCGTGCGCTGCAAAATCTATTGACAATAGAACAAAATGATGTACTACGGGTTTGTAGATCCCATTAAGACCTACAAAAAAGTCCGTGAGAACATATATCTAGCTATCATGGTTTCAAATAACCGATTTAGTGTTCAAAATAATTATTAAAACGTCTGAAGAAAAAAAGTCATTCATAAACTCTAATTGGGCATTTGTTGAGATACGGACAACTTGAGGAACCGTGGCCTACCACAGAATGTATTAGATTTTGAGGTTATAATTATTATACTTCGTAAAAGGTGTACACTTTATTTATATATTCTGAATAGATTTAGTGTTTACCTCTATGTAAGCACTTAATATGCATTCAATGAACATAAAATGCAATTAATAAATGCTTATATTATATATTGATTTATGAGTGTTGGCAGTTGGCACCTATGATACCTAAACCAGCCTATACCTACCTGTTGTAATAATAGATTTCTTTTCAAATCAAATGTTAAAAGTCTTTCCATTTACCTGTATCTATATTTTACTATCGGTAATTAGGGACGTACCTGGTTATCATTATGATTTTCATAAAAATAAACAGATATCATACGTATTATATTATTTTATGATATTATAAACTATCTTTACATAATTTCAGAAATAAACTTTTTATAAATATAATATAAATACTAGTGATAAGTATTATTAACTAAGGATTAACGAAGGTACCTAGTTCTATTCTTATGTTAATAAATGCGTATGGTCGCCTATAAACAATCTTGGCACAACTTTTTAACAAAATCACCCATTTAAAAATAAAATAATAACGAAGTCAATAAACTATTAAAATAAATCGTTATCATAGGCTCAAACCTATTGAATCCAGTTATCAGTTGATTTTAAATGCTGTATTTTCAATAAAAAGGAGTGCCAGGATTGTTTACCAAATAGGACAAGTTAGGATGAACAGACTGTAGTATCTAGTAACAGAACTTTTATTATTTTAAACAATTTTTTCCGTTTACTATGATTAATTGCTAATTAATTAACATTCTTTTGGGCATGCTGGGGCCGATTTCATCGATGTCCTTTAGTGGTATTTTTAGAACACAAAATTCATGCCTACATAAAAAACCACCACTTGAAGTAGAAAATGAACTTGACAATGCATAGTACGGATATTTTTTTTTATACCAGGCACAGCTGCAAATGTAGTACTTACTCTATCAGACCCATGTTCAGTGTAAGTGGAGTCTCAAAGTAGTCTAAGTGGCATAAAATGTACGACTGAAGTCATTATGTGTGTGTTGCATATTATAAGTTTCTACGGAACCTTCGGTGCGCGTGACTAATATTGGCACCTGACTTATCTTTTTTTAATAAAAGCAATAAAACGGATATTACGCAAGCCGTAGAAAGAAGAAATTTTCACTTAAAGTTACTTTACTATCTAAGTAAGGCAATTATATAGTAGTTGACTGAAACGAAAACCCCGAGTACGAAAATATAGGATTATTTTCATACACGGGGTTTTAGACAAATGTATTCTCCTTATAACATTGCATTTTGTCCATTAGGTTTTGGATCCAGATGAGCTGCCGAGACGCGCCCGCTACACCATCATGGTGACAGCATGTTTGCTGCTTTTCCTCTGCTTGCTGCTAGTAGGTGTAACGCTTAGAATGGCCCCTCTCATCGATGACATGGGTAAGTTTTATTATTTTCTACATTGACGTAATTTATATACTACGAGTATTTTGTATACACAGATTTTGCTTTATTCCTTGAATAACAAAAAATACTAGTTATATCTATGCCATAGATAAGATTGAATCACAATGAAGAAGGCAAGTAAGTATTAATTTAATTTCTTAGTAGTGATTGGTAAATTTTAAACTAAAATACTCTTATCAGGTAAGTACGTAATTTTTATACTTGCTTTTTTAGGGAGTTTTATGAACACATAGTTACAGAGAGACAAAGTGTTTAGAGACATATAAGGTGACACATGAGGCGAGATATAAAATAATATTAAAATATATTGTAGAAGAATAATATTAATCTGTGAACTTTATGATACAAAGCGAAACCTATTTACGTCCTACTAAAATTGCGGCTAACTGAAAAACTTTTCAAAGCGCAGCCTTGCTTAGCAAGTTGAAAAACAAAGGGGAAATTTTAATTTATATCGTTCGTCTGGTAAAAGTTTGTTTTAAGTACACCAACACAACTTTGTTAAACTTTGGGCTGTACTCTATTTGAGTGAGTAGCCTGTTAGTGACCGTTTTGTTTGTTCGAGTGATGTATCACTGTACAATTACATACGTATCATTTAATATTAAATCCATGCAGGAATCCTAGTACAATTGATCAGGGATGAGAAAACTACAGCCCGCGGGCCATTTCTGGCCCTCGAATGATGGAATCCGGTCTAGCGATGCGCGACTTCGAATAATACTAATACTAATCATTCGACTAAGTCGACTGCGCTTTATATCATTCGACTGGAGTCGAAGGTATCGGGCGGCGCGCATCGCACGCAGCGACATTTTACATTAGTATTACTAATTAGTAGACTTTATTCGAATAATGACTTTAGTATACTACTAATTTGCCTTTCAATAGCCAAATTAGTAGTTACCATTAAGTCGAAAGGTAAAATCATTCTTACTCGCGCATAGCTAATCCGGTCCGCGATCATCAAACAAAAGTTCAATTTTTTAACATGTTCCGACAAGGATCACCGCGCTGCCGAATCTGGTACTTATCTGTTTACGCAGAGGCGTATTACCCCGCTGCTGAGCTGCAGGGTGAAGGTTTGCTCATCTCTGCTATTTTCAAGTCCCACTATCATACCTGATAATACATAGAGCACAGTTTTATCTAATATATAAAATTCTCGTGTCACAATGTTAGTAACAATACTCCTCCGAAACGGCTTGACCGATTTTTATGAATGCATATTCAGTGGGTCTGAGAATCGACTACTATCTATTTTTCATACCCTTAAATGATAATGGTTGTCCACCTGTAATAACGTAGTGTTCTGACACATACAAGCGCCTTCGCGCCCAGATTAAATTATTGGGTATTGTAGTGTTCTCATATAGGTTCGGAGGAATATTATCCCAGGTAATTGATGGAACACAACGTTACACACCCCTAACAATTTTTTTTGGAAAATTAATATTTTTTATAATGTGGCATTAAAAAATACATACAACCCTAAATTTTCACCCTTCTACCACCTGCCCCTATTTTTATGGCGGTACAAAGTTCGCTGGGTCAGCTAGTAGATTATAAAATCATCGTACTCGCTCAAGATTAAAAATAATCAACTGACATATTGCAGTTAGCTACACTGTGATACTGCAAGTGACGCTTCTTCTAAGTACCTAATCAAGTTTTAGTATTTTCTTAGCCTTGGAGGCCGATGATACTTGTAGATATCATTTTATGGAATTAAGTCCTCAATTTCTTGTATAGCAATAAAGACTAATAAATGAAGTGATAAATTGTTGCGACGATCTCCGTGGCCGAGTAATATGTACGCTGGATTTCAAGGTGTCGCCTACTCGAGAGGTCCCGGGTTTGAATCCCGGTGGGGGCAGATGTTTGTGTGATGAATACGAGCATTTGTACTCCAGTCATGGATGTTTAATATGTTTTTCTATATAAAAATACTTATTTAATTATCAGTATGCATATTCTATCCGTTACCCTAGTAACCCATAACACAAGTCCACATCCGTGCTTACTTTGGGGCTAGTCTAATTGGTGTAAGTCTTGGAAATATAATATTAATTTAATTGTTAAGAGGGCAAAAATGCATAGAATGGTACCATTTCGGTCGCGGTTAGCATTTGGATGGCGTTTTGAGTTTAAAGTAGATCTTATAATACAGCTGTAGCACGCTAGAAACTAGCCAAATTTTTTATCCTAATTCAATTTCAATCCTCCAAAAATCGATGGCCCTACTCTGACTTTTGATATATTGTGCTCGTCATCGTGTGTGATTCTGCTCCATTACTTACTCCAATTTTTAAGCCGTAGTTAGTAATCATCAGCATTTTATGGCCTGGCAACCTTATTCGGAAGGCACGTTAAGCCGTTAGTCCCAGCTGCATCTGCAGGCGTTAGCACTCGCCAATCCGCACTGTCCCCACTGCTGGTGCACAGGCCTTCCCTATGGATGGAATAGGGAGTTTGGGTCATGACCCACCACGCGGGCCCAGTGCGGATTGGCGGGTGCTAACGCCTGCAGATGCAGCCGGGACCAACGGCTTAACGTGCCTTCCGAATAAGGTTGCCAGGCCATAAAATGCAAAGGCCGGACTATGCACTATGTAAGGCCTGACATTTTGCTAAAAGCCGGAAATATTTTTTTTTATTGCCAAACATAATGTTTTTACAGCTGGGCTGTTGAAAAAAGTATTTATACGTGAGAATGAGATCGAAGATGGATGCTCTCTTGTCCGCTCGGACGCTAGTCCGCCCATCATTGTACGAATCGCCACTCTGACAAAAAGCCTGACAAAAGCCGGACAGGCCAAACACGTACATATTTGGCCGGACGCGACCGCAAAAAGCCAAACATGTCCGGCTAAAGCCGGACACCTGGCAAGCCTACTTCCGAAGCACGGAGGAACTCGAGATAGATGATTTTTGGTGGTGGTTCTGAATTGAAAATGCTTGTATTGTATCGCAAGTATAAAGACTGCAAAGCTGCTAAAGGAAAAACATAGAATGTGACAGCTACAATAACCGAATGATTTTTTATTATTATTTACTGGTATATAGTGGATTCCCGCGACTTCGTTTTCGAGGAAAAATTGGTTTCCCATACAAACCTCGACCCCCTTTTCACCTCCTTATAGGATGATTTCTGTGATAAAAACTATCCTATGTATTTTCCAGTAACTCAAACTATCTCTATACAATATTTCATCTAAATCGGCTCAGCGGTTTAAGCGTGAAGAAGTAACAGACAGACACACTTTCGCATTTAAATATTAGTATAGACATAAAGCTTTAGCAATTATTAAGTAATGAAATGTTTTTTCACTGTTTCTGCAAGGTGGAGGTTACTTCCCTACATGGGCGCTCCAATGCGAGCGGAAATCCTCAATGCCCTACCTTTCTTGACTAGTTTAACAGGTCATATACCCAAACAAACTGAGGTTTGACACGGCGCGCCTCATATAAGAGATTAACAAGGATGAAGACCAGTGTTAACAGTATCTATAATTAGGTAAGTAATGTAGGGAACTTCATAACACTGTTCTCGCTCTGTCATAACTTTTCTTATCTTTTAGTTGTGTTGTGATTCTGATGGTGAGTAGTTTCAGAATTTGGATGTATAGTACAACTCTTTTGAATCGTCCATTTGATATGATTACTGAGCTGATTGATGACAATATGATTAAGGAGTTGTCAATGTACGTGCTTGAGCCTCAACTATCTTCCCAACAGACTACATTCACACTTAACATCTTATGGGATGGGATAATTTACAGCACATTGTGTTTAAAAAAACCTTGTAGTATTACATTGTGTATTGTAGTTTAGGTTTTATCCGGGTATGTTGTCTCGGTCTCGTAGTCCTGTGTTCATTACACCATCATTTGCCCTTTGTGGATATAAAAGGCCCATAACTCGTCACTAAATCTCGCAGCCATAAAAACGAGTAGATGTGAGTCTCAGTGCCTTGGTGCTCTCTCGCAAAGGACATTTTCTAACTTCCACAGAATTTATGGGGCTACAGGGATAAAGTCGTGAGCTTTTGCTTGTAGTCCTATTAGTTCACTAGTTAAAGTTTTTTATAACTACAATAAAGGTTGTTACATAGAACGGTCTATTCTGAGGTGTGAGTCGACTTTCAGACAGAACTGTCTTAAAAAAAACTACAAAGGCTAGTAAAATCGAATATTTTACAGAAAAATATGTATATTGATATGTAATGCGGAAAAATAATGGTATTTGAGACCCCGAACTTTTGAAAATTTAGTTTCATATAACTACGTGTTTAGGTAGGCCTTATGAAACTAAACTTTATTTAAATTCTTGATTTCATTGACATTGTAAGAACCATTTGCAGGAATGTGAAATAGAAAAGATACACAAGAAAGTAATAACATCAAACTTCTCAGTTTTGTACTTTATTATAATTATAGATATGGTGAAAAAATTAACTTCTTCCCTTAAAAAAATTGTATCTCTTTCTGTATGTGTTATAAAAAGAATGAACTATTTGATTTTATCTATGCTGACTTTGGTAGCCACTATCACCATCAATAGAGAGATTTAATAAGGTAAGTGTTAATATCCCTTTTATAGTTTCACGTTACTCCTCCAAGTACGTTATTTGACGCTTTCTTTGTGAACTCACGAGCAATTTTCTCGCAATTTTATGTTGTGGTTTACAGGGAATTACTGTATATTAAATTTTCAATTACATAGTTGAGCCAAGCGGAGATTGCTAAGGTTCTTAGCTTGATTTTTTTAGTGTTCTATTCGTCGCCTCAGAGGTTAAACCTACGTTGTTATAGACTATGTGGGGTGAATACGTTTAATTTTTATTTTACTTATCATATTACTTTTTAGAGCAAGCACTTATAATAAAGAGAAAGGTGTTTGTTTTGCTTTTCACTGTAGTCTCATATCAAGTCTGACTTCCATTACATTTTCTTAGAAAGTACTTTTTTATCATTATCATTATTAATAATACGCGAAGGAAAAACTTTGTACATTTCTTTTAGCACATTTAGCGCGCGGAGGAGTGAAAGATATTGAATAGTTAAAGTTTATAGAGAGAAGATGTCTAGAACGCTAATAATTTTCTTTAATAATGCTTTAGAAGAACATGAGTTTAATAATAAAAAACTACGACATATACACACTACCATGCTTTTGACACAAACAAATGATTATAGCAGTATTCAGTATTATTTATCGTTCAAACTGCGTAAAAGTCGAATAGATAACTTGTTAAAGTTTGAGAATTTAAGCCAAGAGGCTACGTTTATAAGATACAATAAATTAAGCCATGTCATTTCATTTTATGACAAACTAATCTACGGTACGATATCGAAGCTAGGTCCATAACAGTTGATAATTTCCCTTCTAATGATACATTACAGCTATAATCTTAGTACTTATTTCAAGATGGCTTCCAGCAAAGCCACACTCTTGACTTGTTTCGCAGCGCAACCTGAATAGAGGATAATTATGTATACCGCATTGCCTGACTCAAAACTTACGGATATAGTGACCTTATAACGTGACACATATTACTTACCTAATATATTGCCATAATATTACTTACCTACCATATATGACTTAAGGTATAGTTATTTAAAAAAAAACTGATTTTGTATAACATGACGTCAGATTACAGTAGTTCTGAAATCTATTATAAGAAAATCCATGCAGTACTTTTTGAGTTTATCCCGGACATACATACAGACAAACAGACAAAAATTCTAAAACAATATTTTTGGCTTCGATAATGATTGTAAATCACACCCCAAGTATTCTTTTAAAAAAATATTCAATGTACAGTTTTGACTTTCCTACCATATTATTATATGTATAGCTACAAATTAATACATGAAACAATATACCTAATACATAGATACAATGATTTAGGTCTAAACATTCGCGTCACTAAAAAGGCAGTCCACTCAGCATGAGTCGGATGTCGGATGACGTAGACTGTCCGACGCTGGTCTTCTGTGGTTACCTTAGAAAATAGGTATGAGAGTACGAATAGCCGCGCCACTTAGAAGTAAATTTAATAAAATTTTACAGGTACTAGGGAAAGTTATTTCTCGGTCTTAAATCAACTCGGTCAAGGTTTCAGGAGGAATTTATTTAGAATTTTTTCCCTACCCATTTATAAAGTGAGCAGATTTATTCTTAAAATATTAGATACTCGGAAGTTGATGATAATAAAATTTACTACATATACATTATATATAATAACAAGAATGTAAATAAGAACGGCAGTATACGAACAACACAGCAGTTTCCTCGTGATAATTCTAGCAAATATCTTTTAAAATTACGTTTAAAAATTACGACCCTACAACTGCTTTTCAAAGGAGGAGGTAATTATTCCAACACTTCGTGGCAGAATACCGAAAACTGCCACGAAATGTCGCTGTGTTGTGAGTTGGACATACTAGAAGGGATGCTATTCTTATACTACCATGGGAAAATTGAAGTTTATTGAACAAATGAGCAGGACAACATGTTTTAACAATACCAAACAAAAGACTGGCAAAATGAAAATAACGTCTAGATTTCATATTCATTAAATCACTTTTATTTAAATATCTCGTTTCTGCTTTTCTATCTGCGTGGGATACAAAAGCAGAAACGAGCACAGGCATTTTGGACGCGCTGGATAAGCTTTTTGGTATAACCGAAGAGACACTCACCAATAACGACGTCCGCGTAATTGAGTTTTGACAAAATTAATGTTTCACAACGACTTACTTTGGTGTCAACATTGAGATAGTTACGTACTTGGTACAACACCTTGAGCCTGTAGAAGCAACTTTTTACAGTTTGGACAACATGATTGTGAGTGAAATCTTAGTCGATTGTTAATAAGAATTCCAAAACTTCTAACCTCAGTGCTCGTTAACGTTTTCACCTATTTTAATAGCGGGATTATATATTGAATTAAGCTTCATCTTTTTCAATGGCAACCATGTAATTCATTTAATTATCAAACGTAATTTAGAGGTTGGTTGACGGCATTAATTAATTATCATTATCACGCTTACACCCACGGTATATAGTTTGTGAAGCTTTTCTATTAAGGAATTTAATCACAAGCCGAGCCTTAAAATAAACTTAAATTAGCTGTCTATACCAAGAATTAACTTCGGGACTCGGGAAACACTGAAAGTCCACGATAAAGCTGGCCTTTCACAGTCTCAATCAGAATCTGAACCAATAATATGAATCCTTAATCTGAATTCCGGTGCTTTGACTTACACAAGTTCTAAAAATTCCATCTGATTCAGTATTATAATAATAATCATAATCAAAATCATTTATTCAGTTTAGGCTGTTACAAGCACATATGAATGTCTAGAAGCTACGCCATCGGTTCGTAAATCTACGGCGGGAGACCTTGTACTGAGAAGAACCGACAAGAAACTCAGCAAGGGCTGTTTTTTTCTCCCTGTTTTATCATTTACAGAGTCGTCAAGTTGAAAAATGACTTCAGAGATGATTCATGAAGTCGCCCTTCATTACATAATGTGAAATTATACATTAATTGTTCACCTGCATTTTGATTGCTGTGTCACACAGTATAAATACAAACAGAGTTATTTATAATAGGTGTAATTAAACTTTTACATCTTAAATATCAAAGTAGTTAGGGCAGACTCATCTCCGCTGGCAGCACCCGTTCACGAGCATGACGCATGAACCAGCCATCGCTTCGCTCAACCATATTTTAGGGAACGTAACGACCCGCCTCACACGACACCACCGAAGAGACTTTTAAGAGAGCATGACTACCTATAACCACCTATATCAACCACAACATATTTACTTAAACATAAAGTCATTTATCTGTAGGACACTGCAAACAATTACAAAGCAAAAACAATGGAGAAATCATGACCACGCCGTTGTCATTCAAATCTTCTTAAATAGTCTGATATTCTTCCTTACGTAATCAGCTTTAAATACAGCTTTTCAATAGAAGTGTCATCAACACATGATTCATAATATATATCATATAGAAATACCCGTTGGAATGGTTGGAACAGTTCAAACCCAAGCATTTTTGTCTGTAATATAATCAGACACTTTATAATACGCATTCTTAATAAGAGTTTTTTTAATAGTCGATTTAAATTTAGTCAGGCTCAACTCTTGAATATTGCTTGGGACTTTATTGTAAAAGCGAACACAGAGGCCTCTAAACGAATTATTAATTTTGTGGAGCCTAGTAGCAGGTAAAGTTAACTTATTTTTACTTCTAGTATTAAGTGTATGTATTTCACTATTTTTAGTAAATAAACTAATTTTTTTTTTGATATAGATGTCAGATGTCTCGCGAACGTTTTTAAATTAAGTTTAAGGTAAAGTCTCAGGGTAAAGTGCCAATCACACATTAGAGAGATTATATCAGCTAGTCGTAGAGAAGAGAGGTGCGTTTGGAATTCATAATCAAAATTTTCTATGAATTCATTAGGCTTGTCAGTTTCATTCTGTGAGCTGTGGATAGTATTAAATTGCATGCGATTCCGTGCACTCTGCATTAATAATATGAATTCATATTATGGTCAATCCAAATTGTGATTCAGACTGTGTAAGGCTAGCCTTAAACGTCTTTTCACTAACAAAGAACATTTATTTATAATTTCTCAAATGTTTGATAGGAGAGTTAGAGCTACCGTCAGTCATCCGCAAAGTTTAATAAAGTGTAGCGTCTTTAATAGATTGTTTTATTATAAGTACAAGGTTCCACAAATTCCTACTTTACATGAGGTCAAGAGTAAGTGAAGTCCAATGTTGAGACGAAAAAATTTGTGGCTTCCACCATTCTTGCCACCTTGAACCCAATTTGCTACTTTCTATCCTAGAAATTTTACTCGCCAAGACGGATACTACACCGCCCAAGGCGAGTGTTGCAATTCGGGCGGAAAAACCGCTAAACCGTGCTCGTTTTAATAAAGGACAAGGAGGTTTTGAGAGTATTATTTTAAGCTTGAATATACAATTTATGTTTGTGTGGTAGATATCGCAGCTTTCTAAAAGGAAAAACGTGTCGTAAAACATTTCACCATGCTTATATGTATATAGCTTTTTTTTGGGTTCCGTACCCAAAAGGTAAAAACGGAACTCTAATGCTGTCGTTTGTCTGTCTGTCTGTTCGTCTGTCCGTATGATACGGGTCACTAGATCGTAAACGGAGTGAGAGAACCGAAATTTTTGTTTTTTATGAAGAATGCTTGCCCGAATCCGAATATTTACTTAAAAATTCAATTAAACTAAATTTATCATTGGGTGTATACATGAGACGATATTTTTTGTTTTTCTCCAGCACGTAAGTACCACATCATTGTCTAGAGCTTATTGAGTAGGATATAAGTATTATTTTTTATTTTCAATAACAAAAAAGGAGGCGTCAATCTTGTCATTTTTAGTTACGGGTTCTATCTCAAAATCTAAGCTTGTTAAGAATGTTATGTTTTGTTATAAAATGTTCCATATGCTGTATTTAAACAGCAAACACTGAAAATGCCAAATCATATTTTACTTCGTAAGTTCTCGAAAACAATCAAATATTTTTTGTTTGCGGTTTGTTGCGCAGACGAACTATTTCATAAGTCATTGATATTAGCTAGCTTCAATAACAGGATACTTAGTTATATATTCACTTTAAAATAATTAATTAAACAAAAAAAAAATATATAAAAAAGTAAGAGGGGTTCCCATATAACAGATTTTATTTTTTCGCTGTTTATGCTCGATATTATATGAAATCTATTATGAGGAGCTCGATGGCGCGGGTGGTTAGCACGTTCGGTTGCGATCGTTGAAGTTAAGCAACTTTCGCAGTCATCGGTCATTGGATGGATGACTAAAAATCTTCTATCTCGAGTTCCTCCGTGCTTCGGAAGGCACGTTAAGCCGTTGGTCCCGGCTGCATATGTGGGCGTTAGCACCCGCCAATCCGCACTGGCCCCGCGTGGTGGGTCATGGTCCAATCTCCCTTTTCCATCCATAGGGAAGGCCTGTGCCCCAGCAGTGGAGACATTAACAGGCTGATGATGATTTATTATCTAATGTTATATATGTAGATAATGGTATGGACCTCTTCGTGCGCGAGTTCGGCTCGCACTTGGCCGGTTATTTTATATGTGATTTACAGTTGTCGTTCTCTTTGAAAGGGTACAAGGAAGCACACAGGCCGTGAACGTATAATCACCCCATTCATCCGCGCCTTGACGAGATTTGCTCGCGGCTGTATTACGCCTTGAACTTTCCTAACGAATGAATATGTAATAGGGAGACCGTTCATTGGGTTTTGAGGGTACTACCGGACATCTGTATCCGTCGTAGATACTATAAAAAGTTCTATAATTTCATACTGTATCATTTGCGAGCTTCACAGAGCATTTTTTTTCCAACACTCACACTAACTAGCCTAGCCCCAAAGTAAGCACTGTAAGGCTTGTGTTATGGGATACTAGGGTAACGGATAGAATACATATATTGTACATACATAAATATATTTATATAGTAATACATATTAAACATCCATGACTGGAGTACAAATGCTCGCATTCAACACACAAACATCTGCCCCCACCGCGATTCGAACCCGGCATTAAAATTAATTGGGAATCAAGAGGCGCAATATTAAAATGAATAAAATTTATTCCCTGACGACTCTGTATAAAATAATATAGGGAGAAAAAAACAGCCTTTGCCGAGTATCTTCCGTTGTATATTTACGAACCAATAGCTAATCTCGACCTTCACAAGTACATTTTTTTTGAGTGTGTATTGCTGTTGTTCGCGGATGACCTTTACAGCGTCACCGGGTTTGGGGACGGCGTGATCCTAAGGGGACCTCAAGCTGAGAATTGGCCAGTGCCTCTAGAGGTATTCCAGGCGGATGTCGTCTCCCCACGGGAGGAGTCTCCTCTCCGTCTGGAGCCTCTAGACCACTCGAACCTGAGTGGGTCGGCTCAACTAGAGGGCGTCTCTGAGACTCGGACCTCGGCTCTAGTTTGCCGTTGTCTTGGGGATGGGGAAAAACGCCCAGGTACTTACCTGTACCTGGTATAGCGTGTCTTGTGTATACCGGGTCTTCGCACTCTTATCCTACGGGTGCGGTGTCTGCCTAATGCTAAGCTAATGTGCAAGTATGCTAGCTGTGTACCGTTGGTGTTTGTGGCCTGTGTGGGTGGAGTCGGAGGCGCGTTGGTGCGGATGATTTCGTCGTCGGGGTAGTCTAAGACGTGTCTAGGCCGACGCAATCGGAGGGACCTACGATTGGAGGACGGGAGGGCAGACCTATGATAACTAATCACAATCAAAATCAAATCGCTAAATATAATGCCAGAAATCATTCTATCTCTGACATATATTCTGGATCTGCTCAGGTATAGTCACCTGGTGTCATAACCTGGACCGTCATACGAAGATTTTATGGAAAACTTGTCTAAACGTTTTTAATGAAACCGTCAGTCACATAAGATTTCAAGTTCCTCATTTGCGATTTTTATTATTAATAGTAAAATAATATTCATAAAATATATGTGAGGATGTTATTTAGTTTAGTTTCCATAGCCCAACAGAGCGTGGGCATCTCTTAATAACTCGGAAACTTTAGTCCTGAATCGTAGAAAAGAGTCATGGAAGATATCAACACTCTCACTCATTTTGTTGTAAGCTTCGATCAAGCGATACGATGCAGAGTGTGTTAATATGTTTGTGCGAGCGATTGGTTTGTTGAATGTTGGTACAGGATAGCGTGGTGGTTTACGGGGAACTCTTATATTTATCTTACTAAGAAATTGTGGGCAATCAACTACATTTCTGACAACTTTAAAAAAAATGTGATATCCAAAATATTTCTCCTAGTGAGAAGACTGTCCATATTAAAATACTGAAGTCTTTGGCTGTACTTGGTAGATTTTGTATTCAGCCTACTACTGAATGTGAGATGTCTAGTAAAGCGTTTCTGAATGCGTTCAATACGAAGCTGATGTATACTGTACTGAGGAGACCAAATAACTGAACAGTACTCTAGGGTGCTTCTAACAAAGCTGTTATAAATCAAGACCTTTGTTGAGGTATTTCTGAATACTTTGGCATTTCTCATAATGAATCCTAGAGTTTTTGAGGCTCGAGCAATAATGTTATCTATATGAGGAGTAAATGTTAATTTAGAATCTATTATTACACCCAGATCTCGAATAGTATTTACCTCCTCTAATACAGTATCACTTACTTTATATTGTGACTCAAAATTGTGAGACTTGCGGGATAACTTTATATGATAACATTTATTAATATTGAGAGACATTTCCTTTATCTTGCACCATTCCACTAAGGTATCAATGTCCGATTGTAGGAGTTTAGCGTCCTCATCACAGTGAATAACTTTTATTAGTTTAAGATCATCTGCATATAGAAAAACATCACTGTGCTTAATTACATCTATAACGTCATTAATGAAAACATTGAAGAACAATGGTCCTATATGAGAACCCTGAGGTATACCTGATGTGGATAAATATTGATCTGAACGGAAACCCTTCATAACCACGTATTGAGATCGATTAGTTAAATATGTATGCAACCACATCAATAAAGAACCGGTGAATCCATATTTTGAGAGCTTGTTTACTAATATTTTGTGACAAACTTTGTCAAATGCATTGGAAAAGTCAGCATAGACAGCATCGCTTTGCAACTGGGAGTCCATATAGTTAACAATGAGATTGGTGAAAGTGATGAGATTTGTGCTGGTAGACCTAGATCTCAAGAATCCATGCTGGCGATCAGTAATAAGATGTTTTATTTGGGCGTAAAGATGTGGATATATTAGCGCTTCAAATATTTTTGGTATAACTGATAAGATTGAGATTGGTCTATAATTAGCAATATTGTTTTTGTCACCGCTTTTGTAAATTGGTACAACCTTAGCAATTTTCCAAGATATAGGAAACCGACCAGAACTAAGAGATTTATTGAATATTATGTACAAAGAAAGAACAAGTGAATCTGCACATCGGCAAATGAAATAAGGAGGAATGTCATCAGGACCAGGGCCCTTCGTGCAATCAAGTCTTTTTAACCGAGTGCGGATGGACTCCATTGTAAGATGTAATTTTGAGATACTGCAAGATTCTGAGTTGTTATTAGTTAGAGACTCCCTTGGGACATCATCACTTACTTTACTTTCGGTGGAATAAACGAAACTGAAGCTTTTTGCAAAAAGATTACAGATATCAGGCCCAGCAGATGCTGTTTGATTGTTATGAATCATTTCAGTGGGATAGTGAGGACCTGACTTGCTTTTGTCTTTCATACAAGTCCAAAAATATTTTGGGTTGCTGCTGATGTTTAGTTCAATATTATAAATATATTTCTTATAACATCGAGTAGTCAATGCAGCACATCGTTTTCCCATTATTAACAGAGAAATGTGGTCAAGAGGATTTTTGTGGATTTTGTATTTGTTTACTAATCTACGTTTATCTTTCAAAAGTTTGATAAGGGTTTTAGGGAACCAATGAGGGTATTTATTAAAAAAACATCAAGCATTTCATCGACATTATTACAAGAGTTTAGCTCGCCGAGCCAATCAATTTTATCTAATTCATTTGTGATTGCTGCATAATCAGCCTTATAGTAAAATTATGTTTTAAAGTATCGTTACTACGAAGATTATTATTCTGGTTTGAAAAACATACATCAACTGAAATTGGAGAGTGATAGGGATCAACCTTTACGAGCGCATCAGCTGAGTTAATTACGCTAATTCCGTCGTAATTACAAAAAACCAAGTCGAGCATTGTACCTTTGGAATTAGTTACACTATTGAACTGAGTGAAGTTATTAAGAGATGCAAAGTCTATAAGAGTTTGAGCAAGACTTGAGCCATTGTGTTTTGGAACTGAGTCTGTCGATACACAAGGCCAGCTAATACAACTCAGGTTAAAATCACCAATAAGCATTATATTATTTACTAGCGGCCCGCCCTCGCTTCGCTTCGGTGTAGAGCTGAAGTGTACACTATAGTTTTTTTTCTCAGGCTTGTATTAAACACAATGACATTCATCTATGATTCTTCTTATACCTGCATGCAAAGTGTCAGCCCGATTGGTTTAAAATTGACAAAGTTTCATACAAACTTTCATTCCCTATTTTATCCCTTTGGGGGTAGAATTGATCAAAATCCTTTCTTAGCGGATGCCTACGTCATAACATCTACCTGCATGCCAAATTTCAGCCCGATCCGTCCAGCGGTTTGGGCTGTGCGTTGATAGATCACTATGTCAGTCAGTCCCCTTTGACTTTTATATACATATATAGATAAAAACGGTAATTTTTATTACCTGTATTTATAATAATCAAACTAAAATTCTCATATTTACGTTATATAATCGGAATGCTCCGAACTGCTAAGCTATCAGGAGTTACACGTGTTATTGTGAGTCAACCATAAAAGATAGACATATGCTGTTGCGGGATATTTTTTAGACAATTTTATGTAAAATATTTCCGTCATACATAATTTCTATGTAACTTTAACCATTAAGGCTGCACACGCGACGGAAGCTGAAAAAATGGAGTAACTTCTCCCGTTTTCCCAACATTTCCCTTCACTACCCTGCTCCTATTGATTGTAGCATGATAAAAAGTATACTATAACCTGCCCAGGAGTATGAAGAATAATTGTACCAAGTTTCGTTAAAATCCGTCGAGTAGTTTTTGTTTCTATAAGAAACATACACACAGACAGACAGACAGACAAAATTTTTTCTGATTGCATTTTTGGCATCAGTATCGATCACTTATCACCCCCTGATAGTTATTTTGAAAATATATTTCATGTACAGAATTGACCTCTCTACAGATTTATTATAAGTATAGATAGATAGGAATAAATAAACAACGACGAATTCCTGTAAAGGATGCGAAACGTCAATAAATAAATAAAATCAGTGCCTCTCACCCGTTGAAACTTGTTTTATTTAATTTAGGAATGATTGGTTACAGTGGGTTTTCATCTGTAAAAGTACGTCTAGTTTACAGAAGACTAATGCACGTGGTGAAATAAGAAAATATATGCAGTGACCATGACACTGAATTTACTTGGAGTAAACTATGAAAAACTATTACGAATTGCAAAATACGTCATCTTCTTTTTAAGATTCATTTTTATAATCGAAGGCGCGTAAAGAAAACCATAATTAAAACTAAAACCATGGAAAGGAGGTCGGTCTGCTGTCTAAAACTACAGTGTAGCAACATTACTTTGTAAGCATTTTTAGCATTTATTATTTGGCGGCCTAGTTAGTGGCCGCGTGGTTTGTACGCCGGGTTTCACGGTGTCGTCGACTCGAGAGGTCCCGGGTTCGAACTCCGGTGGGGGCAGATGTTTGTGTATTTGTACTCCAGTCATGTATGTTCAATGCGTATTTCTATATAAGTATGTACAGCATATGTATTCTATCCGTTACCCTGGTATCCCATAACACAAGCCTTACAGTGCTTACTTTGGGGCTAGGCTAATTGGTGTGAGTGTTGGAAATATTTATTTATTTATATTTCTCTTTGGTGTTGTTGAGTTTAAGAGAGTTGAGTTGTTTGTCGGTGGTAGGGGATTATGTCAGTGATACTCGTTATCGCAAATGTCTACAGGAAATATCCTAAATAACCGTTTACCATTAGGCGGGACACCAGTAAAGTGCAAACAAACAATAGCATCATACAAATAGATGCTCTACTCCCTGTCGGGATTCAAATCTAGGACTGTACGAGCAAGCTACGTACATTTTCGCCCGCCCGCTCAACATTTTACTAATTGACCTTATTTTATTATTTTCAATAATAGTCAATTACTTACATGTTAGTTCGCAATTAGCTATCAAGTAAGCCGTGCGCGTACTCATTCATAACAATCATTTTTATATCAATTAGTATTGTTCTAAGTTATTGTTTAGTTACCAAAATATACTTCATTATCAAGTTATCAAGTTTATCATTTTATCAGTATCTTAGTTTGGGTACATCCCGAACAAGGACCTTTGGAACAGACACTTGACCGGTTGGTGAAAGTTTATAGACTTTAGACATTTCCCCGTAATACGAAGATTAGTTACTGTCTTTATATTCTAGATTTATTGACCGAAAAGAATTACATTCCATTTCCACAAGTGTTTATGTGAACAAAAAAGTAATAACTGATATGTTTAACTTTGTTTTTTTTTGCCTTGAATTTGATCTCAGAGTTACTTTTCGACCTAAAACATCAAGTCCATATTAAACTTTGCGACTCGATCCTTAGAAGCCCTTTCACATTTTTTGATCAATCAAAAAATCGTAATTTCTGAGCGCCTCGTTAACCCCTTAGAAATTTTTTTGACTATTTCCAATTAAAGTTAACAGTATATTTACTCTTCCTATTGTAAGTTAATGAAGAATATTTGCAAATAGTATTTCCTTTTTTTATAATGATCGTTCTACCGCAGCTAGTTTACGGAAGAATGATAATATGCACAACTTCAAACGCCTGAATTTTCCCAAAAAATAATGCAGGTTTACCTCGTGTTTTGATATTGAATTAAATAGAATTACTATTAAAAACTTTCATAAAACTAATCTACCATCATTGAACTACTGAAATATGTATATATTTTTATAATAAGTTCATTAATAATTATTTTATAAGACTAGAAACATCACCCGTAAAATGCAATATATACTAGTGCAAATCTACCTACGCGCCGATCAGTACGCCAGCGGCGCAATTTTGTAAAAGGGCTCTTAAAAAATGTGAAAGGGAGGAAAAATTGTATAAAGAAAGCTGCTCACAATTGGGGGTAATTAAAATCTCTCCAAACAGATGTTTTGAGGTAGATAAATTGCGCGATGTCTGACCCGCTTGCAAGCTACCTTGCCTGCCTACTGTGATAATGTCACTCACACCCTGCTTTACTCAAAGCTGTTTTCTGTCAAAACGCTGATAAAAACATTGCTTGTGGCACGTTCGTTCTAAGTTAAGCCACGGCAAAGTGGTTTTAATGCAATAATAACTTTTATAAAGCTTAATCGCAGAGATATCTAATTAGCACATTTCAATTTCTTTCACGAAGCTTCGTAATTAGTATATTCTGTTTTAGTTATCCCCTTATTACTGAGATTGTTTGAGTTGGTAAGTCTTTTACGGCCTAATTATTGGAACATCACTCTCAATATAAGAAAGCTCTTAACTTCAGTAGAGTCGGAAGACGAATTTATAATCTTGTTACTTCTTATTGCGTTAAAAACCTTCTCAAAGATATAGTCCTTCAATTTTTTTATTCGAGCCGTCGTATCGAATATAAAGTATCTCTTATGAGTTAAGTGATACTTGAGTATCATTCGACTGATAGTTACAAGAAGTACTCAATAATATACAAGTACGCTGTAAGAATAAGTAACTTGATCTTGATACAAGGATCTATTTGTTAAATACTATAAGTTAATGTTGTTTCTCGAAGAATAGAAAATAACATTGTTATTTCACAATAAGGACAAACATTTTAGATAAGTACGGTACAGTTGATACATTTGCCTTTTGAGAATATATTTATATTGGATGAAATATTTCAAGTATCTATTGCAGCTGATTATAGTTCACAATGAAAGCTATTTTATTTACAGACAAACCCATTATTCTTGCAGATATTATTATCTTTTTACATATTTTTTTCAGCTTAAAAATACTTCGGTCCAAATATTAAACTTAATTTTAAACATCCAGGAACAAGGCTTTTAACACTTAGGGACTCGCGCTTCAAATTGCTACACAAACACTCGCTACCGGGTCCTGGGGACCCAGACAATATTACGTGTTTATTCGAAAACTTCTCAATGAAAATGGTTGGTGTTTTTAAATATCGTTAATAATGTCCAAAAAATAAACAAATATTTAATAAAATACGAATATTTATTGTTTTACTTAATCAAATGGTCAGTACAAAAATATACCAAATCTTGGCATAGTTTTACGACTAAACTTAAACATAAAGCTGTAAAATCTGTAACGATATATTTTTAACAAAATCTTCTTAACTATAATATACTACTATTATGTATCTACTAAGATAAAATATAATTAAGAGATCAATCATCATAGGAACAAGCAAAATCAACTTTCAAAATCAACTAATTTTAGATTTTTATTTTTGTATATAATCACTTTCCATCATAGTTCTACATTTTTCTTTATAAAACTAAGCTATAACAATTTGCACAAATTTGTTTCATATGTTCTCCACAAACTGGGGTATTACATTTTACGCAAAAAACCTTGGTTTTCCTGTCTTCATGTGCCAATCATCTGATCAACTACATCGACTCCGCATTTGAAGGCGCTGTAATCACTTATTATTTCAGGTTTCTTTTTTTCTCCAGTTTTGTCATCAATTTTGGCATCATGATGCATAGTGGATGCTAAGAGAACTATTTTGCCATGTTTGGGTACGTAAGATATTAGTGTGGCATCATTTTGAAATCCAAAGTACGTTTCGCGATCCTGCCTCCCTCTTCTTTGTGTAAACTCTAGAGGTATCTCTCTTTTATTTTTCTTTAGAGTTCCTAAGCAAGTCAGGCTATAATTGTCCAATAATTCTACCATCAATGAAACGAAAAATAGTAAATAAACATTAATAACTAGATGAAAAAAAACACTAACGTATTTAGTCGCTACCGGGTCCAAAGGACCCATACACACCTTTCACGTCCATAGCACTCACAGGCAGCGCGCTAACTGACAGCTAAGATGGCGATCTATCGCCTCATACTATTGTCGAAAGGTACTAAGAGCAGCAACATCGCAAACTTCATAATTTTTAAGTAATTCAACAAAATACAAGACACTGGGTCCACTGGACCCATTAGCGAGTCCTTAAGTGTTAACTGAACGGAGTGGTCTTGTAATAGGCTTTTACAACGTTAATAACGTTATATTATAGCGTAGGTAGTTGGTTCAAAGTGCAATAATGAAAAAATAATGTGATCGGAAATAACTTTTGTTAAATTGCGTTGTTGACAGAATAGATACCTTAACAATCATCTAAAATAAATATCGACCTCTGCCGCGTTCAGTGTGACAATTAACGTTTCTTTCTGGATAACGGAAGGGGTAGGGTTTGATTTTCTCCATAATGACAGAGAACTTTTTATATACACCGTGAATTTTCAGTTACTTGAGAACATATAATAAAAAAACCGGCCAAGTGCGAGTCGGACTCTCGAACCGAGGGTTCCGTACAAACCTGTAGGTATAAAGTAAAAGTTCACCCATCACGACAATCGAGTCATAGTTATGGTATTTTTAAATATTTTTTATTATATGATGTAACTAAAAATTTACGGTTTTCGCAATTTTTCCTTTATCTGTACTATAAGACGTTACTTCGTACCAAATTTCAAGATTCTAAGTTCACGGGAAGTACCCTGTAGGTTTTGATTCCAGTGCGAGTTTCGAAAATTTGCGGCATATACGGCTGTATATTTTGATTGCTCTGGCTTAGACGTATGATTTTTTCACAGCTCCAAGGGAGAGTAGACATGAGTATTAGATGTAAATTTCAGTTTCGATATGTATCGTTTACAAAATATCCTAAAACGGCGCAAATTTGTTAACAACATACTTACCTATTATGGTATCATTATCCGTTTAAAGTACTTACGTAGATCATAAAAGTACATTTATTTGAATCAATTTATAACAATTATATTGTTTATTACACACCAATACAATTATTGAGTAAACGTGGTGACATTTAGCGAAAAAACTAATTAAAGATTTTTTTGTGGGAATATAACCTAAATCTTTGTCTGAATTAGCTGGTAAAGTTTCTGTTCACGGTGTATAAAAGGCTCAGAAAATTTCTCTATTTCACCTGTTATGTAAGAGTTAAGATTAGTTGCAAAATAGTCTTTGCGCTTAAAGTTGATTTTTGATGCATAATGATTATCTAGCTGGTCGTTACTAAGTAATACTTACTGAGTAAGTATTATTTAGGCCACTGTTCATACTTCGTACGTAATTCTATTTTCAAAAATTAAAAAACTTCTTGAATTTTCAAGTTAAAGTGTTTGTGTAGTGCAGTGCATTCTTCAGCGAAGCTACACAACTGTTTACCAGGAGAAACAGTTAAGGATAAGAAAGATATTGAACAAGAGAAGTGGCAATTTTTCACCCGCAAAAATAATTATTAATTGTAGTGTTATTGAATACCCTCACACACTGGATATTTCAATGTCAATTTCGACTGACAACCTGTCAGTTTCATTTTGACAACTGTATCGAAGCTGTCATATTCAATTGACAACGTCAGTTTTCACTTTGACAAGCCCAAAGTGTTGCCACATAGTAAAACTTTCCCGGGTTTGGTGATTCTTTGATATTTTTGTGGCGTGCAGTCTTACTGCAACTAGTTCACAGTAGCTCAGCTATGGAGGGTGACAAAATGATTTGTGGTGGATGTCGGCAAACAATTCCTGATAGGAGATATTTATTTTGTGGCGGTTGTAATCAGTGCTACCACCTAGCCTGCGCTAACGTCTCGGAACAGCGTTTCTTTAACACGCTCACTAAAGAGCACCGAGACGCCTGGAGATGTGTCCTTTGTAAAAGTAAACAGCCAAAAACTGACAATTCTAACACCCCTGTTCGTGCAGCTGTGGACTGTGGCGTCACTAAGCAGCGTGGAGCTGCTGCTAAAAGCCCTGTAGACTTGAATATGTCCGTGGAGGAGCAATCGGTTCTTAATGACACCTCTCACAATATGACCATCGAAATGAGCGAATTCCAAATATTTGCATTGGAGATGCGTACCTTCAGGGATGAATTACGAGAGGAATCGCGACTCAATCGTTTACATATGGAGCGTATTAATGAGACTCTTGGTGCACTGCCTGATAGATTAACCGTTTGTGAAAGACAGGTTACTAAATTAGGCGAGCGTCTTAATGATTTGGAAAGCCACGTCTCCAGTGAAACGGTAGACAGATCTTTTACTGTCTGTATTGAGCAGCTAAAGGCCGAGCTTAATGAACGCGACCAGGACCTTCTGCTGAATGACATCGAAATCACGTGTATTGCAGAGCAGAAAGGGGAGAGTCTCACTCAATTGTCACCGTTTTGGCTAAGAAGTTGGGTGTTGAACTGGTGGAACAGGACGTCGTTAGTTCTGAGCGTATCGGCCGTGTTATAGATGCAACTGAGTCATCCGAATCGTCCCGCCCTCGACCTATAGTAGTGAGGTTGGCACGGCGAGCCGTGCGTGACAGCCTCTTAAAGGCTGCTCGCGTACGCCGTGATTCTACTACCGAAGATACGAACCTTCCAGGCACCCCGTGCCGTTTTTATGTAAACGAAAGACTCACAAAAACAAACAGGCTATTGTTTCGACGGGCTCGGGAGCTAGGGAAACGTTTCAAGTGGCGCTATGTGTGGACGAAGAATGGCCGCATATTTGTGAGACAGCGCCAGGGCGTAGAGGCTCCAAAATTGCGTATACAAACAGAGGAGGATCTGAATAGTGTTTTTGGCCTGGATGCAGTTCGTTCTATTGTCAATGATTAGTCCCAATGCAGTTTACTTTTATGCCAAATATGCTTTACTTGAATACATAATAAATGACAGTACAAATAATGCTTATAAATGTTTTATCTCAATTATCATGATTATTTTTCGGTATAGCTATTTTTGTTTTGCTTATAAATATGTTTTGCTTTTTGTTTTTGCATGGATTGTAATTAGTTTCGTAATATGCTATTGCTACTTGTGTGATATTTTAGCACTTTTGATAGATATTTGTAGAAATTATTTTATAAAAAAAATAATTTCAGCTGTTTTCAATATTTTTTTAATTAATGTTTTATTTCGTCATAACTATATTAGCGTCAAATATGCTTTGCTTGTTGATTTTGCATGTATAAGAATTATTTCTGTATTTTGCTATTGCTTCTTTAGAGATGATATTTTAGCCATATTGATTTATCCCACATATGCTTTTTATCAACACGTAAAAGTTGTTCGTACAAATGTTTGTGAAAATCTTATCTTGATTGCTTTAATTATGATTTTAATTGATGTCTTTTTATATCCATACTTTCTATTATATTGTCATAAATTAAGCATGGTCTGTTAATGGTGCTATTATGCTCAGCTTATATTTCTTGCCAACAGTTAAAGTTTTATAATGACCACGAGCTCAAATACTATTACTTGGTTTTTTTTCTTTGCAATTTAAAATTATTAACTTATAAATATTTAATTATATTTACTATAATATTATCTATAATGAAATTATATACTTTTCTATCATTCATTATTATTTTTTTGCGATGTGTAATGAAATGTTTTTCTTATTGTGAATTTATTTTTATATTAGTGAGTATCACAGTGGTGCAAAGCAAAGAGTATTCTAAGTTACATTTACATGCAATTTATGTCGATATTCGGTACTTGATTATATGCTATTTGATTCTTTTTTATTTACTAGAATATTTTGTCATGTCATGAATTTATGTCTCCCAATGAAATACTATTATATATTGTTCATGCTATACTACATTTTAATTTATTCTCACTTTTAACTTGCTCTAAGGTAATTATAGAATGGTCCTATTTTTTATTATCATCGATGAACATATATATTATGATTTGTAAAAATGTTAAATAAAACTAAGTTTCTAAAATTAGCGCTTTATAATGCAGGTTCACTAAATACAGATCATGATAACTTCCTTATAGCAATGAATCGTTTTAATGCAGACATTGTTGCCATTAACGAGACTTGGTTACAAGCAGGTCAGGAGGCGCGTGCGCCTGCCGTACCGGGCCACCGCCTGCGTAATGTGCCCCGGCCAAAGTGTATGCGTAAAGGAAGGGGTGGTGGCGTTGCTTTTTATTACAAGCGGGACTTGCGTGTACATTTTCTGAGGCATCCTGATGTGGGTATTGAGCAAATGTGGTTACGCACTCAGGTAAATGGACTCGAGGTTGTTATAGGAACGGCATATAGACCTCCTTGGCTCAATGTTGACACCTTTATTGACGCTCTAACAGAATCGGTCTCAAGTTTTGCGCAATGTGATTATATTGTCCTCATAGGCGACTTTAACATCAACATGATGGATCGTTCTAATTGTAATGTCTCTAAAATAAATGATTTCCTGGGCAGTTTGGATTTGCAGCAGGTGGTAAATGAACCTACACACTTTTCTGTAAATTCTGATACTTTACTAGATGTGGTGTGCACAAATTGCAGCATTCGCGATGTCACTGTGTCTAATATCTCACCCCCTTTTGGTCACGCAATGGTCAGTGTCACACTGTTGTTAAAAAAGGCCAAAGTGTCTCCGCGTTTTGTTACTTACAGACCCCTCAAGCGCATTAATCTCGAGCGATTTAATCATGATCTTGACTTGCTCGATTGGGAGTCTGTTTCTGAGCAGCCTACGGTTGATAGTATGGTTCACAGATTCAATACACTCATGCTGTCTCTTATGGATGAGCATGCTCCAATTGTATCTACAAGAGTCAAACCAAATCAAAATTTTCCCTGGATAACCGATACGATTAAGTTTATGATTGGTTTGCGGGATAGGGCCCATGACAGATACCGTAAGTCTAAGTTGGATGTAGATAAACAGTATTACATAGATTTGAAAAACTTGGTAATAAAAAGTATTAATAATGAAAAACAAGCCTATTATTGAAATAGGCATTTGATAAATTCTAATGTGAAAAATAGTAAGCGCTTTTGGAAGAATCTAAAGGGGAATATATTGGTCGATCCTATTAAGAGTGACGGCCTTCCTGATTGCTTTGGTGATGCTGATGAAATTAATAGCCTTTTTTTGAAAATTCCTGGCAATGAAAAAGTGTCTCTTTCCCAAATGACTTTTTTTGAATTTCATCGATTTAATGAGGCAACTCCTTTGTTCAAATTAAATTGTATTTCTGAAGAAGAAGTCTCAAAGTATATCTTATCCATCAAATCAAATGCAATGGGATGCGATGGAATTAATAGAGACATGGTATTGCTCACGCTTCCACGGACCTTGTCTATTATCACTAATATTTTAAATAAAGCAATCCTGTCTGGCGTTGTTCCTTCGCAGTGGAAAATGGCATTGGTGACACCATTGCCTAAAGTCGAACCACCAGATGAACTGAAAGATCTTAGGCCAATCAGTATATTGCCATTTCTTTCAAAAATTCTAGAAAGGGCAGTTTATAATCAGCTTGCGCGCTTTGTCGAATCTTATAATGTATTACCACCATATCAGTCAGGTTTTCCTTGTGATGTAACCGACAACATACTTACCGACATGGATGAGGGTCGGGCTACTATATTGACGCTTCTTGATTTTTCTCGCACGTTTGAGAGTATAAATATACCGTTACTCTTATCTAAATTGGCATTTTACGGTTTTGATCCTCATGCATTGCGGTTCTTTGACAGCTATCTCAGTGACCGGTATCAGTCGGTTAAATTGCGTAAGGAAAATGGATCGGTACTAACATCTCAACCTAGGGTGATAGATCGTGGAGTTCCTCAAGGTTCCATACTGGGGCCTCTCTTATTTATTATTTACAGTGCGGATCTCCCCTTGGCGATTAAACATTGTAAGTATCACTGTTATGCTGACGATGTTCAGCTATACATATCAACAACCCCAGATAAAATAAACGATGCCTTGCATAAGGTGAATCACGATCTGGATGCCATAGCTGCATGGTCGACTGATAATGCGTTGGTCTTGAATCCTTCAAAATCTAAATTTATGATCATCGGCACTAAACAACAGACTGAAAGACTCGCTAGTTGTAATCCTACGCTTCGAGTGTTGGGGTCAGATATTGAACATGTAAGCGAAGCCAGGAACTTGGGTATAGTGTTCGACAATAAGCTGCGTTTTGAGAAACATGTTTTGGGTCTTGTAAGGAGTTGCTTTTATAGGTTAAAAACTTTGTATAAAATTCGGAATTTCCTTACAGAACAAACACGGATCATTTTATGTGAGTCACTGGTTTTATCGGTACTGAATTATGGGGATCTAGTATATGGTCCTCGTTTGCTTACTAGTACTCAAAGGCTTATCCAGCGAGTTCAAAATGCTTGTGGTCGTTTTTGTTTTAATATCCCTCCTCGAACCCACGTGTCACCATTTCTTAATAGCGCCTCATTATTGAATATGGAGTCACGCAGGCATCTGCATTTGGCAGTATTTATGTTTGATCTGTTAAAATTTAAGAACCCGGAATACCTTTACAAAAAGTTACAGTTTCGTACCTTCCATTCTCGAAATGGACCAGGTGTTTGCAGATCAATACGTCCGATATTGGCGACGCAAAAACATAAGACAGTGGCATTTACAGGTAGTTTCCGCCACCAAGCGACTAAATGTTGGAATGATTTACCTCCTCCTATAAGACACGTAATATCAAGGTACACTTTCAAAAAGCAAGTTAAATTAGCCTTACTGAATTTGCAAACTTTAGGCATACGCACTAATTGTCGTTTTGCTGGAGGATCTTCTGTAAGCATTCAATCTTCTTGACATTCAAATTAAAATTTATATTTTATATTATTACTTACACATTTATTTAATATTGTCTACACAATTTTGTTTTTTAATGATTAATTACATACATTTATTTATTATTATTTAGAAAATTTTATTAACAAATATTGCTAGGTAAATTAATAATGAAGTAAATGATGTTCGTGTATTGTGTTTGTGTGGGACTAGGGAATTACAATGCTTTGCAGCGCACCTACATCCTCGCGCTTCCTACGGGCAGTTGCTGAAAATCAGCATTTTGTCTATTAAGGCAAAAACACTGCTGAGCTTCTGCCTATTTGCATCACTGTCACTCACTAATGATTGTAGTTCATACTAGTTATTTAAGAACTGTTAAACTTATAATCATTTATGTCTGCTTATTATTAATTGTATTAATTTGTGATGCAAATAAATGAATTTATTATTATTATTTCCTTTATTTCATTAAAATACATACAAAATTATATTTCTAAATATTAAATTTTTACAATGTATAACATTAAAAAAAATAACATTTAAAAATACAAAAATGCAGTTCCCCATCGGCAGCAAGATCAGGGTCCCTGCTACCGGCGGTTAAGGATCCATAGACAGGAACCTCCTCACTATACGGGCCGTGTCCAGAAGAACTGCCTTCTGCATCTGACTCTTGACCCAACCACCTAACGCGAGCCTCTTAAGGTGTTTATCGAGGCTCTTGGCTATCAAACCATGGGCAGATATGATTATCGGCACAACAATTGCTGAATCGATGTCCCACATGTCAACAATCTCGCGAGCTAAATCAAGATATTTGTTTTCTTTATCTTTTTCAGCTTTTACAAGGTTGTCGTCATGTGGGACAGCGACATCAACAACTACTGCACGGCGTTCGTGTCGATCTATCAATACAATATCGGGCTTATTAGCCACAATAGTCCTGTCTGTAATGATAGATCGATCCCAATATAATGTGGCATGGCTATTTTCAAGAACCTGTTCTGGAGCATACCTGTAGTAAGGAACCTCGGATGCTAAAAGATTGTATTTCAAAGCAAGTTGTTGGTGTATTATCCTGGCCACTTGGTTATGTCTGTGCAAATATTCGCCATTTGCGAGACGAGAACAACCGGAGATTATATGCCTAAGGGATTCACCTGGGCGATGGCACGCACGGCAAACATCCAATGTGCCATCCTTCAGTATAAACCTCCGGTAGTTCTTCGTCATCACAACCTCATCCATAATTGCACAGATAAAACTTTCGGTTTCACCAAAAAGGTCACCGAAACGTAGCCAGGATACTGATGCTGATAAATCTACGTCAGGCCCATGGAGAGCCCGGTAGAATCTGCCATGCAACTCCTTGCTTTGCCATACAATGCTGCGATCCAAAGTACTAAGTACTACAGGCCTGCGCCAGTTTTCTTTTGCTAAAAATAGAGGAGTGAGTCCATTGTCAACATCAACTACATCTCTATGAATCCCCATATCGACGTTAAGAAAATACTCCCTTAGATTGTTTATCTCGCGGTTATGCAATGTCTTGGCATTTAGAAAGCCACGACCACCACACTTCCGCGGGATATACAATCTCATAGTCGAGGAGCGTGGGTGATGCATACGGTGTGCTCTTAACAATGTACGAACTGTTCTGTCCAAGGCATCAAGTTCAGTTTGAGTCCATTTAAGTATGCCAAAGGAATACATCAATAGCGGCATTACCCAGCCATTATATGCACGAACCTTGTTTCCGCCCGACAAAAGACTTTTAAGAACTTTTGACAGGCGCCCCAAGAAACGCTCACGTAATGACTGTTTCATGTCAGCATCGTTGATGCCTAATGCCTGTGACATACCTAAATATTTATAGGTTTCGTTTACGGAGAGAGATCTAAGGTGAACTGAATCCGAAAGTTGTATACCCGCGGATTCCACTACCTGACCACGCTTTACATGCATGATTGCACATTTGTCCACACCAAATTCCATTCTGACAGCATTACTGAAATCTTCAGTAACCTTCAGTAAGGCTGTCAAATGAGAACTGCTGTGGGCAAAAAGTTTCAGGTCATCCATGTAAAGCAGGTGTGATATTACTTGACCATTTCTCCGTAAACGATAGCCTAAACCTGAACCCCCGAGTAGTGTACTCAGAGGGTTCAAGGCCAGGCAAAACCATAATGGACTCAGACCGTCGCCCTGGAAGATGCCTCGCTCTATTTTTATAGGATCGCCGTCACCCAGAGTCCGTCGAGATTCTGGATAGAATAAGACCGTTCTCCACTGTCGCATACATGACATCAAGAAAGCGCGTAGAGTTGCATTTATTTTATACAGCTCCAGCACCCTCATGAGCCATGAATGCGGTACGGAATCATACGCTTTCTTGTAATCTATCCAGGAAGTCGACAGAGTCTTTCGGTTACGGCGGACCTGTTGATTAATAGCCATGTCAATGAGGAGTAGCTCTTTAGTACCACGGGTCCCATTCCTACATCCATTTTGAGAGGTGAACATGATAGAATTTTGATCAATATGTTTACATATCTTAGATCTCAAAATAGATGTAAGAATTTTATAAATTGTTGGCAGACAGGTGATTGGTCTATAATTTTTTGGGTCCGTAGTACTACCAGATTTATGGAGCAGATGGGTTATGCCTGTTGTCATAAATTCTGGAAGCGACCGAGATGATAAAGCACGCTGGAATTGAGATGCTAAGCAAACGTGTGAGCTTGGTAACCATTTGAACCAGATATTGTGCAGTCCGTCTGGGCCTGGCGATTTCCAGTTGGGTAACGAACGAACTGCACAAACTACTATTATTATTATTATTATTACTAGTACATAGTTAGAAGGACACATTGAAAGAACTTTGCAATGCATCGATATTGCTTATTTTTATAAGACTATAGCCTCCAGAGCTATGGAAATAGCGTAATTGCGTAAATTGTTCAACTCTGATAAGTATCCATTTGGGGCCATCCATAAAGTACGTAACACGTTAATAGGGAGGGAGGGGGTTGACAAGTGTGTGACATTGTGTGACAAGGGGTGGGAGGGGTCCTAAATTTCGTGACGTCACATTTCAAAATCTAATACCTACTTTTGAAATATTATTAAAAATCTTTAAAATATGTAGATTTCTATCTGTATGATGACCCCTTTTCAACATTCATAAAAACCAAGTGTTTTTTTGAAGTTTGTGGTTGTGGATATTAATCCCTAAAGAAAGAATAATCCCTAAAATCTCGTTGCACTCAATTTTATTTTTGTGAAACTTTTATTTCATCGCCACAGATATTTTCGTCGATCTAGCATGGCGCATTACATTTTTTATTGTTGTTAAAAATTCTGACCTTATTAATAAGCATCGCTGGTTCAGTGGTAGACAGCGAACCTGTTATGCGGGCGGCCCGGGTTCGATTTCCAGCCAAGGAAGGTTTTTTTTATTATTGTTTTTAAAAGTTTCACTTGCATCGTGGCTTTATAAAATCACACCAATTTTTTTCTTACGCTTCGTCACTTTGTAAGTTTTTCGTGTTATTCTACCGTAGTACAGTGCCGTTAAACTGTAAAATTTTATAAATACTAAATGATGTCGCAATCGAACAGAACATTGAAGTAAGCCATGTTCCATTGCGTTCTCACTCGGCAGGACAAAAGCTGTCTGCACCTATGTTCGACTACTAACACGCTATGAATAATACATAGTGCGAACGGCAGTGACAACGACTGAAATGCTTTAACTTAAAACTGTGGAAAACAACAGTGTACAAAGTATTCTTAGTTTTGCACGATTGCAATCGAGCAATTCTGATAAAATGTAGAACATTTACGAAGTAGCTTTAGCTCAACTTAACCTATTCACTGGCATAAACAGATACGTGAGAAGAATCTGTTATTCATTACCGTTTAAATATGTGTTATGTTAAATAACTTTATAGTGAGTATTTTTGTATATCTTTAAAACTAATTTTCTGATTCAAATGAAAGGATTTCGCACAGCTTTTGATATGTGTATGGTTTTACCTCTTTTGCACATGAATCTTTTCGTACGATCTCGTTAGTTTCAATGATCTTTCGTTGTTTTCACAAACAAGATTTTTACTCATAAATCTCTGATTGTAGCTGTTAAAGTGTCTGTTTATATACGTAATTCGAATGATAAACAATCATTACTATGAACCTCCTGATGTTGATTACAAAATCCTCCAACCATTACAAAATGATTCTTTCTCATAAGTTTATGTTTTTTTTAAATACAGTGTTTTTGAAACCCGGTGACCTTAAACATTGAATTACTTTATTTAGCAAAACTAAATCTCAGCGACCATTTAATCTGTGCCACTTAATTAGGGCTTCACCAAAAATGTCTATGCAATAATTTTATTCTACATAGTATTCGATGTTTTATTATTAAGTTCAACTTAATTTATTTTAAGCTTAACTGAAACTTTATTTTTCAGTATAATTTCATTATAAACGTATTTGTGATTTTCAATAAACAATACTTAAAAGCTTAAAAGGTTAGTATCATCATATGACCGTTTCATCATCCGGTCGTCTTTGCTACTCTTGTTTTTATAAAAGTTTAAGGTTTACAGATTATAATAATTATGAATATTTATTAGCTGATGTTCTGAAAATCAATCAACAATTTGCATTATTTTAATTATCAAAACAAATCAAAAACGATCACTTCGGAACTTGATAATATCTCAAATTATGGTTGTAAACCTTAAAGTAATCATTCATTTAAATTTAACCAATTATAAGTACTTTTTATTGGAAGTTTCCAAATGGAATCTTTTGAAATAATAAAAAGGGAGAAACCTTTTCTACGCGAAAACAGCGGACCGCATGTGTGTGCCGTTAAAACCGCACGGTAGGGAAGTGTCTGCGAGCTGCTGAAATCGGACCACTAACCGTTCATGAATAAAACATGCGCTGGCATGTCGCGGACCTGTTGTGCGACCCTTGGCTCTGTGCCAGATATTAAGTGGCTCTTAAGTACAGCGCTCCTATTGCTAATTCGTAAGAAGCTTGCATTCGTTATTCACAAATGTATTTGGTCAGCTTTAAAAGTTTATACTTACATATCTTCAAAACTGATTTGAATAAAATGATTCAGTATGTGTAAAATAGCAAAGCAATTTCAAATATTTTCTAAAATTTTAAGGAATTATCGTGTAATGTCTTAAACTCGCGTCTCCTTATTAATAAACGAAGACTACGCTTGGATTAGTTACTTGATGTTTTGTCTCCGTCTATTGAATGACAAATGGCATTTGAGTGACATGAACAAAACATCGCCTAACTAGTCTACGGTTAAATCGTCACTCCATCGTGCTTGAGGACGTCCTACACTACGTTTGTCTAGACGCGGTCTCCACTCCAGAACTCGTCTACCTCAACGGTTATTGGTTCTCCGTCAAAACTGGCCAGCCGACTGCCACTTCAACTTGCTAATCCGGTGGGCTATGTCGATAACTCTGGTTTTTTGTACCTCATTTCTGATGCGATCCTTCAGAGAAACGCCGAGCATAGCCCTTTCCAAATATCATCATCATCACAGCCTAATAATGTTCCCACTGTTGTTGCAAAGGTCTTCTCTATAGATGGAATAGAGAGATTGAGCCGTTACCTTCCACGAGGGCGCGGGCGCATTGGTGGGTACTAAAAACTGTAGATGCAGCAGGAACCAGTGGCTAAAAATGTCTTGCAAAGAACGGAGCAGCTCGAGATTATATGTTTTTGGTCACCCATCCAATGCCGACCTTTAGAAAGTTACTTAACCTCAACGATCGCAGACCGAACGCGCTACGCTAACCACTTGCACATCGAACTTCTCAAAAATATACTACCAAGATATTAATGCAATATCTCTTATCTATTAGACAAGTCCGTCCGTCTGTCTGTGGTGCTGTTTCAGCGGCCAAACCGTAAGAGATAGATAAAGAGAATATTTAAGTTATAAGTTAAGAATAGTCTGATAAGACTACAAACCGGATTTGAGTAACGTAGCACTTCCGGTTTTCGAGAAATCAGGTTTTGGTGAACATTTGGTTCACTGGTTTGCTAGTTAAGTTATAATGAATTATTATTATTGCCTTTTTCTGAGGTAAAGAGGTAAGCCATAGCAAAATTTATGAAACTCTCCCACGATTTAGGTTATTCGTTTGTCTTGTGAAAATATTAATGGGTACAGAGTGCTTGAATCCGAGCCGTGGGTGGGCTAAACGGTTCACAGTCAGCATTCTATAATGGCGTACCCATGGGGAGGTTAAAGTAGTGTATACTTGACTACATAAACATACAAAAAAAACCGATTGTGCTTATTTCTTATTATTATAATTGTATATAAGAGGCACAGAGAGAAAGGAAATGTGCGCGCGCACTGCTTTCTCTTGCTTATGTCCCCCACTTAACTGCCGTTCGCCTCGCCCGAACACACTTTTCGTAACGCGTAACGCATTCGCCAGCTTACCCCCCAAGACAAGCGTGCGTAAAGAAGTTTAATTTCAAAAATGCGATGGTTTACTATCTCACGGATGGGTTACACGCGCGGTCGCCTTTGATACAAGCCAATCAGTGTCAAACAAACACACATCAAAGAATTTCGAGCAACATGCAAGTTTTATCAGTTGATATTTTAAATTATCTTCAAGAAATGTAAAATTTATCCAAAAAAAATGTTTGCAAGTGCTACACTTGCCTTATATTAGTTTGCCTACGCCCGTGCTGGATTTAGCTCGGCTAACATGTATTGGCGGATTTAGTCTAGGCCACACTCATAGGGATAAACCGAATATTTAGGGGTATAGAGATGTATGTATGTATGTATAGTCTGTTCCAAACAAATTTAGACCAAAAGTAAACAAAGAGGTAGGTAAATCTGACCCTAGACAGTTTAATGATGTGGATTCATTTACGAAATCCTTATCAAAATCAATTGAATGATCATATTCTTAGGAACTGTTAAAGATCTGGCTTAATTTGTAGCCTTAATAAAAAAAAATTCGTCATTACTCAAAAAAGAACTCTGGCCGTTAACTGTATTCGGCAATATAGTTAACTATATTTCGTTACATAATAAAACTCTTTTTGAACGATTAGTTTGCGGGATTTATTGAATATCTATGTTCGACGTCGTCGTATATTTGTCAGTTATGTATGCGTCTGTGCTATAAGTAAATCAAAACTATACCACTTTTACATTTATCCAGGATGAAACAATAAGCGAATAATTAACACCATCCGTAATTAAGAGTTAAAATAATAATAAAACCTGAAAATAAAATACCAACTTAATTGCTCATATTCGCAATAACACATAAATTAAGTTCCATAAACTGTATTGTTCATTATGTCACTTATCAGTTCGAATAAATAATCGATTCACTATTCGATTACTCACGTCAATTGAAATCATTTTGAATAGACTTTTCAGTGCAACACTGTTCAACCATAGACAACAGACAATTACCATGTTTCAAAATAACCTTACTTTTCCACTCAAGTTTTATTTCAATTTTTTCATATACACACATCAAAAGTGTCTAGGGATCAAGCATTTTTATGCGGATTTCTTGAGATTGAGATGTGGCTTTGTAATAAATTTATGATTTTATAAATTTATATGGATCCTTTTTGGTGCATTTCATAATTTGAATCAGGAACTGTGAATCAAATTCGAGTAAAAGATGAAAATCAGCTGTCAATATTTTCCCTATAAAAACATACAACGCATTGAAGACATTATTAGTGCTACTGTTTCCCTACTACTGATTAAAACCAACGTTATTATGGAGCGGCGACGTCATTTAAGCAGGGAAGAAATGCTCAGAGCCGTGGGAATGATAGAAGCTGGTTCCCGGCAACGTACTGTGGCTTTAGCTCTGAATACAAGTCAGAGTGTTATCAGTCGACTTTGGACACGATACCGAAGCACTGGTACCGTGGCTGAGCGCCATGGAGGACGGTATCGCTGCACCACACGGAGACAAGACCGATACATTCAAATCTTAACTCGAAGAGCTCCAACAAAAACCGCCATGATGTTAGCCGTGAGGCTTCATCACTCTTCAGGGAACTTAATTAGCGACCAAACAGTCAGAAACCGCTTGCATGAAGTGAACCTTCATTCCCGAAGACCGCTACGGGTACCACCTATGCACAATCAAATGCACAATCGTAGGATTCGATATCAATGGGCTCTTGAACACAGAAATTGGGCAGAAGAACAATGGCTTTTCGTGTGCTTTTCTGATGAGTCTCGTTTTGGTATGAGACCGGATACAAGACGTATACGACACTGGAGAACCCCTGGACGCCAACAGCGATTAAAATCCTGCCAGGAAGTCCATCCTTATAGTGGTGGAACCATCATGGTATGGGCGGGTATTTGGATCGGCGGAAGAACTGAGTTGATTTGGATCAGAGGCAACCTCAACGCTCAAATTTATGCTGAGACGATTGTATCAGACGTCATCGTTCCTCTACAAGTGCAAATCGGTCCCTTATTTCAGTTAATGCATGATAATGCACGACCGCACACCGCAAGAGTTGTAAGACAGACTCTCGCCGCAGCTAACATCAATGTCCTGCCCTGGCCTGCTCAGTCGCCAGACTTGAACCCGATTGAGCATGCATGGGATATGCTACAGAGAAGAGCTCTGCCGAATATGGAGGGTATCCAGTCGCAAGAAGACCTTTTTTTGTTGTTGCAACGAACATGGGCGGCCATTCCACAGCGTGATTTGGATGAACTCATTTTGAGTATGCCAAACCGATGTTCTTGTGTTGTTAGTGTTCGCGGTAGAAATACGGATTATTAATTGTTTAAGTTACCCAATAAAATTTTAGAGAAAACTGTTATTTCAGTCTTTTTTTCGAACTTTTGTGTTAGTGGTTCAAATGTCAAAAATCCCTTTATTAGGAAAATGGCAAATTTCTTTATTAATGCAAAGGTGACTTGGTTTATCGTTACTGTGACAAACGAAAACACTTTATTTGATGAATCCTTAAAGAAAATTTTAATTAATATCAATCAGGAGAAAAGTTATTGCAAAAATATATGTTGATCCCTAGACACTTTTGATGTGTGTATTTATAAAAAAATAAGTACTTATAGTACCTACTTATTTTTATTAAAGGACAGTGAATCAATAAGTCAAACCCCTAGAAATGCAAATGAATGTGTTGAGAAATCGATTTAGTGCGTCACTGCATGAGAATTAGGAGGTAAAGTGTTTGTTTACTTTTGGTTTAAATTCGTTTGGAACAGAACTATAGTTAAATCTTAGTGAAGACGTCGGCATTTCGGGTAAACCGATGTAACTTCGCTCTGTGATGGGTAAAATCTCGCACATCACAGGATTTATAATATGTATAGAGTATTTCTATCCATTACCCTAGCATAATTCGTTGGTAGTACCTATAAGTATAACACAGGCCTTACATCGCGGTTGCCAGAAATGAATTTCCTATTTCCGCCAAACTTAAAATTATTTTACAACAAAATGATATCTTTTTAGAATAATCAATATTCTAAAAAAATAAATTTCAGCTGGATCGGACTACAAGAAGTGGGCGCAAAATGGTTTACAAAGGACATGGTAAAATTTTGTATGAGCGACTGCCCTAGCAATGTATAAATATAGTACTTAGTAATATTTAATGCTGGATGGCTAAATATTTATAATTTCTATGAAAATAGGCTCAGGAACTTTTAATGAAGTCACAATCTTGAAAATTATGAGAACTCTTACTACGTCATTACCTAGCCACATTTGATAAAAGATGTTGCCAATAATTTACAGAGCCATCAATTTCGCATTTTCTTAGAATCTTTCCTCCCATTACTGTGATTAACACTTCACAAAAAGTATTTTAAAGTAAAAATCACGGTCCTGAAAAAAAGACGGACGTAACCTCGTCTAATCGTGACTGAAGCATGCCAATGGCCGCCCGCTTACCGCGTGTGCGTGATTTGAGGGTTGTCGGGTAAATCATCAGTTTCCCTACTTTTTAAATCTCGCAAACTAAAACTTTGTTAACATTTATAAAAATATATATATTATAATAACGGGATATTTACCACTTGTTTTACTCGTTGTGAGCTCCCGATACTGATGATGGTGATAAACATGATGTTCGCCTATCAAAATTATTTTTAGGAATACATCGATAGAAAAGAAAACACTTGTTACGTATAAATAAATTAATTGTTTACATATAAATATTAGTGCCTTAATATTAAGTACGAGGTTATTAATATATGTATATTTATAATAATTAAATAATCAGTTTCATCAGGGCTAATTGGGAACTTGATATTATCATTTTTGAAGTGAAACTTCTTTAGGCACGCTTTGGGGGGTAAACTGGCGAATGTGTTACGATTTCGCGTTACGATTAGTATCATCGGTGACTCATCGGTAAACAATGAACAATACCCGTCACAAAATACATGAATCTAGTGCTTAGTGGGTAATAATGGACCCAGCGCGGATTGGTGGGTAATAACGGACCCAGCGCGGATTGGTGGGTAATAAAGGACCTAGTGCGGATTAGTGTGTAATAACGGACCCAGCGCGGATTAGTGGGTGATAATGGACCCAGTGCGGATTGGAGGGTGATAACGGACCCAGCGCAGATTGCTGGTTTTTTTCTATCAACAAATCTTCAGGTTAAGTTTATGATTTTAAGATCATTTGAGCTAAAGAAGTTTTACTTAAGTCGTGTGGTCATAAGCACACTCGCTTTTTTATTATAGGAACTACCACAAAATAATGCTTGTTGTTAGTGCATCCACCCGGACATCGGAACACGCAGATTTGAGTCCTGCCTGAAACCTTGACAGAGTTGATTTTTTTATCTAGAAAAAATATTCTACCGATTTTTTATCGCACAGATTGCGTACGGAACCAAACAACGTAGCCCTTTAGCTGTAGTTATAAAATCTACATGATCAAAATGGGCACTGCACACAGTACTGGCAGATGATAGGTTCCAATTGTTTTCTCCTCTGCAGTTTCGAATAACTAAAACACACTAATAATAAAAAGGAGGCAAGAGTAATTTTATATGAATATTATGGGTTCTGTTCTTTTCCGTTCGGAATACGGAACCTTAAAAAGTTACGACATCTTGTCTTACCGAGTCAGAAATACATGAAATACAAATTTCCCGACTATTAGGAAAATTTTCCCGTAAAAAAAGTAACCACACAGCTGCATTTTTTGTTTTGAATTTTCGTCACACTAAATAATATATAATTTAGAAAAAATATCACGATACGTCATTACTTACGCATGGTAGGTGATTCCTTATGGCTTTCTAAGTTTATTCGTGTGGTTTTTACAAGATTTCATCACACAAGACGGCATATTTTAAAAATTTTGTTGGAGCAATTGAACGTGTGACTGGTGCTGTCACGCGGAGTCAAATGGCAGCGGGTTGTCTGACCTGGTGCATTTATGTGAATGTAATAGTAGGGGAGGCCACGATGCTAAATGGGGATTTACTCGAGCTACGTGGAGACCTATTGAATTTTGAAGATCAGATAGTAGAAAGAAAAAAAGGTTATTTGATAAAATCCCTTTCACCGGTGGAACAAGCATCTAGAAGCTTTTAAAAATGTAAAAAAAAAAATAGTCACATGGAAATACTCGAGCGCTGCAAATAATGATATTGTACTCGTATATGCCCCTTGTGTCTCTGATGACGGAAGAAAGTTAATCTGCCGGTTTGCATGGTGGGACTAGCCGTATGGATGGATTGCAAATGGGAGAAAAAAAAAAATATTCGAGCGCGTCAGATATTCAGAGGGGATGTCAAGTGAGCCTAAACGAAGCGCAGGTCAAAAAGTCTGACGATTCTGATGCGACTCATGCTCGTGACGACTTTTTGAAAATGCAAAATAAATCGCCATCTGGAAATACTCGAGCGCATCAGATTTTCATACAGGCGGTTCAGCTTGTTGCCCTAGTAATGCTGATCCTTAATCTGACGAATATTCGGAGGGATTTTCTTAATCTGATGGTTTAAAGAAAATTTTCACCGTGATTTTTTTCAAATAATTGAATGTGATAAAGAATAGCATGCAAATAAAAAAAAGCTGCAAATCTAATAAGGGTTAAATTAGGCCATGTATTTTGTCCACAAAACACACACTTTATAATATTGTCACTCATCTTCGTGATAGTAAATATCTAACTCATTAAAATTCAAATAAAACAAAACAACCAGAGCGTTGTACATATAATACCACGAGGTTCACGAGCGCTGTGATCAGCTGTGAAAGCGTAATAGTAGGCAGAAAGTGATGTGGGGACGGTGCGAGATTCCACTCTCTCGATAGAGAAAGAGCGAAATAGAGAGAGGCGCGTAGTATGAAATACATGCTTCGCTGCAGCTGCACGCGCAACACTTTATTAAAGATTTTTGTTACTTCGTCTTGTCCAAATCGGCAGATGATATGTTTTCCATGGTCCTTGAATTATTATCTTTAAATTAAAAAAAAATCAACCGCGCTCGAGAATGTCCAGGCATCGTTTTTTTTGCAACTTTGCAACCCTCCTACTCCCTTACGTCACGCTCAAATCGTCAGATTATTGAAATACACACTTTTCAGCATGCAATTAAACAACCATAATTTAATCTGACGCGCTCGTGTATTTCCGCCTATCGATTTTTTTTACTATTCTGATCGGCTGGTCTACGCGCGCGGCACTACATGGAGAACTCAGATTTGGTAGAGGTACTCAACTAGATGTAAGGTATCTTCCCATATATTAATCTGCCGCGCTCGAGTAAATCCCCAAATCCCCTCTTGGGTTCCCCTATTATAAGTAGTGTACAACAGACGAAATAGTAGGACCTTCCGTATTTTTTTCAAGTCCGTGGTAAAAAATAATACAAATAATTTGTCGTCGTCGGTTAGACAGAAAATCTGTGAAGTTTTATTCTGTTCATTTGCAAACATTAAGTGATTAATTATCATACAGCCTTGTCTCATACATCATCATCATACAGCCTGATCATAAAAATAAAATCTATGATTTTAGGTCTTTTGTGATTTGTTATATTAAAAATGAGGTCAATATTATGTCATTGTTATTGTTGGAATTAATATTGTTTATTTCGATATACCTACTTACAGAAATATTTTTTGTGTATATTTATTGTTCATTTTTTTGTAAAACGGAATATTTCTCTTTTAAAGCAGACCCGAAGTTAATTAATATACTTTTAAATATTTGATTATTTCACGAAAGTTGTATAAGAATTAAATACGTGATAATTAATAATAATAAAAAAAAAGTTACGTGGTAGTGTGAAATAATTATACATGTCAAGGGCAGTTACTTAGCCATGTGCTTTTACATACGAACGTTGCAAGTTAAATAAAAGCTTGTAATAAGAAGAATACAAAGTGTTCTCGTACTAATATCATTGTGAATTTATGCGCAGTGAGTGTGGCATGAAAGACATATCCTATATACTTACACCAAATGTCAAAGCTATCGGAGTTTTTAACACGTAGTTGAAATGTTTAATCAATACATCAAATAATATTATAAATTTCCCAGTACTGTTTTGAGTTTAATATTACCAGGGACTCTTCTGTGAAAAGGGATTTTAATGACTTACGATCCTTTATTATGAATGCCGGCTTTTATGATAAATTTCAATACGATCTCTTACATACAATAACATAAAAGGGAAATGCAGTGTATACCTACAATTAACTTTGAATAAATAAATAATGGATATATGCGATGATAAATAATATTGATTATAATATAATAATACTAATAATAATGTTTATTTCAGAAAAAACAAATACAGCTTTCGGAACAGAATTCCCGGTAAGTATTATAAATACTTGTAGTGGAAATTCTCGCTCCCCCTAGATCAATTGACACAAAACCATTTGTACAAGAAATAAACAGCTACGAAACTATAAACAAAGCCTCTTATATGTAACAAAAAACAGTTGGTATGTAATTTTAAAGATAAATAACATGCTAAGAAAAAATCACCACCACCCTTAAACACCATTAACAGCCAATACAGCTAAAATGAACAATTAATTACATAGGAGATCCTGATGTACGATTATTTACTAATACGATCAAAAAGTGTACTTAGTAACAAAAACACAATTTAACTTTCACAGCCACTTTCAGCTAAGCACAGTACACATAGCTTGCTACATTACACATATGCCAGTCATTAATGCCCTAAAATACTTAAAAAAAAAAGTTTTTTTCCTAAGCATGTCAGGAAACTACCTCTAATAACGCCTCCGTTTGGTCATAATCAAGTGTTCGCAACCACGTAATAAGTCGTTTTATGCAGTCAGAAGAGCCCAAAGAATATATTTGTAGTATGTTATTCAATTTATTGTAAAGTTGTTCTGCTTGTTTGTTATATTGACGGTACGCAAATGCAGTCTTAGTCATATTTACAGATACTACCATATGCTTCCTTCTTTTATTATTATTTATTGGTACGTAAGGTTAAGTTTTACGCTTTTTTAAAACAACAAGTAGAATATAAAGCCTTCTCACTGAGAGGTGACCACACTCTAAATAGAGAGAGCTGGTTGGATATTTGTATGGTTTAAAGTACATTACTTTTAGTAATGCTCTCTGAGCCCTCTCTATTACCAAAAACCTTGTTTTGTAAGCACCCCCCAAATCGGTACACAATAAACAAAGACTGAGCCAGCGCAACATAAACTCTATTTAGAACCTCTAATGATGCTACATGCCTCAGCATTTTGAAGATCCAGATAAGCTTTCGTATTCGACCAGAAACCAATTCAATATGACTGTACCAAGAGAGCCTTTGGTCAATCATTACACCCAAATATTTAATTGATGACACCTTTTCAATTGCCGAACAAGAGCAATCCATAGATAGATTACTACATTTATGGATCCTTATATTAAACTCCTTTTTGGGTTGAGTACGGCAAGAAATGGAAAAACAAATAACATTTGTTTTACTTATATTTAGACTGAGTAAATTTTTATCTAGCCACATTGCAATTTTTGCCAGTTGTGATTCTGCAGTAAACTTTACTTCGTCCCACGAATCACCTTCAAATGTTAATGCAGTATCATTAGCGTAAGATATAATCTTCCCTATATGTAATTTTATATTGCTAAGATCATTAATATAAACCAAAAACAGCGTTGGACCCAAAACGCTACCCTGAGGTACGCCGTAGCAAATATCCATGTCACCACTAAAGAATTGTCCTATTCTAACTTGTTGTTTCCTATCTGTAAGGTAGTCTTTGAAAAGTTCGAGTGCAGTGCCTCTTATTCCTATCCTTTCTAGCTTGTTTATCAGGATAGAACTGGACACAGTATCGAACGCTTTTTTTAGGTCGAGGAACACTGCCAGACATCTCTTTCCATTGTCAAGACTATTAAGTATAAATGAGCTTAATTGTGAAACTGCATCTTCCGTAGATCGACTCCTACGAAAACCATATTGCGAGTCTGCTATAACTTCGAATTTGTTAAGATAGCTCACCAATCTAGTATTAATTGGCTTTTCCTTAATTTTAGCAAAAACAGATAGTAAAGAGATTGGTCTGTAGTTGTTTAATTCATTCTTCTTATCGCTTTTGAAAACAGGTATCACGATAGATCTCTTTAGTGGTTTTGGAAAAACACCCTTGCCAAAGCAGGTATTAGCAAAATGTGAAATTATAGGGGCAAGCACATTCTTAGCCTGTTTCATAAAGTTAGTTGTGATATGATCCCAGCCCGGCGCACTGTCATTTTTAAGACTCAAAATGATACTTTTTACTTCATCAGGATCTGTATCCAATAGAACAATGGAAGAAGATGCCTCAAAATTTCCAACACAGTCCTCAAGATCTGTATTTTGAGTAATGCACCTAATAAATGAGGAGCTTGATGGCACAAGTGATTAGTGTGTTCGACTGCGATCGTTGCAGTTAAGCAACGTTCGCAATGGTCGGTCATTGTATGGGTGACCAAAAATTTACTTTCTCGAGCTCCTCCGTGCTTCGGAAGGCACGTCAAGCCGTTGGTCCCGGCTGCATCTGCAGTCGTTAGCACCCACCAATCCGCACTGGGCCCGCGTGGTGGGTCATGGCCCAATCTCCCTATTCCATCCATAGGAAAGGCCTGTGCCCCAGCAGTGGGGACATTAATAGGCTGATGATGATGATGATGACCTAATAAATCTGTACCATCTGAAGTATCTCGATTGAGATGGGTGATTTTTTTTATGAGTTTCCACATTGTTTTAGTACACTTAGTAGACTTAGCTAATAGATCACGTTCATACTGACGTTTTAGCTTTTTTATTGTTTTGTTACAAAAGTTGCGATATCTACTAGTTTTCAGTATATCGTTACCTGGGTTAGTTTTAATTTTGCATCGCGTTTGCATCGCGTTTCTATTTCTTATGCATTTTAAGATACCAGAAGTAATCCATGGCTTTAGTATACGTTTTTTACTTGTGATTCTTTGAGGTCTTGAGTTTTCCTTGATAGCAGTATTTATAATGTTAATTAACTGTTCTATAATATAATCAGGGTCATCACTTACGAATAATGTCATCATATTTTGGGTTTCTAAGCTATCTATAACTCTATCATGGTCAATGACAATCCTGGAACCACCATCACGTTCACTTCTTTTTATCTTAGTTAGATTTAACAATATCATAGCATGATCCATAATGGTAGTGTTCAAGACCGCAATTTGAGCTGTAGTACGTTGTTGATTTAACTTAAGTATAAAATGATCCAAGCAATTACTACCCCTAGTTGGAAAATAGTGACCTGGCAAGAGGCCATGGGAAGACAGCATATTCAAGAAGTCATTACAATTATGTGTACGTGTGTCGTTATCTTTTACTTTTTCATTTTTATAGGCATATGTGGTACCAAGTATATAAGCAGGCGTGTATTCCCGTGCATCAAATAACAAAAGTCTCTCCATTTGCATTATCATTAGAATCAGCAATAAAATTTTAAAGTAATATTTTAATTCTATGTAATTTAAATTTACAATTAAGTCTTGCAATTGTAACAATAGTATTTTTGGTGAAAAAGTAAAACAAATAATATAAAAAACAAAAAATAGATTAACATGCATTAAATAAATATTATTTATGTATGAAGTATAAAGAAACATCACGCATACTAGTCATTCAGTATTTCGTAGCTTATCCAAGTCCATATCGCAGTTAATGCGTATATGTGGCGAGTGACTATTCTTCCGCAGATATACTATTCCATTTGATGCCCAGCAGAAAGAATATTCATATTTCTTTTGAAAGTCTCGTGCTAAGTGAAATATTCTTTGTGATTTGGTCGTCAGACATTCGGAAACATATAACGGATGTTTAATGTTTATGTGACCGGTGTTCAACTTCATATTTAACTCATGTTGTATTATGTAAAGTATTCATATATTAGTAAATATATGTTACCGGCCAAACCCGATTTTAGGACAAACTAGTTTTGCCTAGGCTAAACCAGTTGATCCTGATATAAATACTCACACTCCAGGATAAACTAGTACGGCCTTATCTAAACCAATTTAGCAGAATCGAAAGTAATTGAACAAACATGTCAGGACTTGTACAGGTCGCGTCATGTAAAAAGAACAATGGAAAAAAGTGGAGGGAGTCTTTATGCGCATGGGTCGCACTCATAAGTAATAGGCCTTTTGTTTTGTGAGATGCAGCTGCAACAAAGATGTTCCACAAACAGATACCAATGATGGCAATGATACTCTGCAATTCTAAGTGCCACCAAAGCACACCATGTAAAATTAAATAACAATTTTAATAATTGAGATATGATTATTGCTTCTATTAAAAAAACACATATTATTTGTTATAGTGTAATTGTTTGTATTACTAATTATCCATAACTTTTAACGATGAATCATTATCGTTTTAATAAAAAATATTATTTTTCCAATTACGGAGTATTTTATTCAATTTATCAATTTATTTTGACTTTCTTCTACTATAATGTTTAGACTAGGCCATACTAGTTTATATCTAGTATGCGTATTTATATCAGGATCAACTAGTTTGGCCTAGGCTAAACTGGTTTATCCTATCGGGCTTAGGACAAATTAGTTTGGACTAGGCTATACTAGTTAATCCTGTCGCGTATAGGAAGAAGTACTTTAGCCTAGGCAAAACTAGTTTGTCCTGAAATCGGGTTTAGCCGGTAACATATACATAATTAGGCGACCCGGCGCACCGCTTACAATAGAAGAATGTCGTCACTTTTAGCTTAATTAATTTACTATTTCACAGATTATTACGGTAATATTATCAAGCTAACCCTCTTCTTAGTACTTTTCTCATCTGAAATAAAGGCAGTTAAAATTAGCTTTTAAAAAGAAAATTCACATCCGTTTTCTTAGAGGGAGTGATGACTTAATCCTCAAAGGTAACTTTGGCTATGTCCTATATTCTCTAAACATATCCAGCCCCTTATCTAGGAAAGGGCAAACTATTTCCTTATTCTGCCAATATTTACTATCAGAATCTATGATGAGTTAAGTTTTTTGCTCAGAACACTTAAGATTTGCACATCCCCTTAGCTCAGTAACAAATGCCCCTCACCCTAAAGCTTTGCATCAAATCACAGTATTTTATAGAACCTAAAATATTTACACCTTAAGGTTTTTGCATAAATCAATTATTTAAACCCTAATAAAGGCAAGAGTTCAATTCCCAGATCACTATTTTAAGTAAAAAAAAAGATATGAAGTAGCAAAGTTTTTGAAATTTGCGCATGAAAAAATTAACAATTTAATTTCTTCAAAAGACGGTTCCATATCTGTCCATGAGATATTTGCCACTTGCTAAGGAATTATTGATGGCATAATTTTGTAATTTTATTTTATTTATAAGTGTCCTAGTTTCCAAGAAATATATTTTTTTTTAATTTCGATTTTTAATTTTTTTCTCCAAAAATCGGCAAAAGTGGAACCTGGATTTAGTACAGAAAGGTTCTATAAGCCAAGTTCTATCACCCATAAATAATTGCTCGTTTATAGTATAGGATGTGTGTTAAATTTTTTCAAACAACATAGTTTATTTTTTCGTTGCCATTTAGCGTGTAAGGCAAAATTAAAATGTGGTCGTCAAAATTAAAACAAAGTATTCCTACATCATCACATCTACATTAGGTAGGTAGTATATGTAAGTATATTGTATTCGTCTATAAGTACAAGACTTATTCAATTATAATATAATATAATTTATTTAATTGATTGACGGTATTAATAACAAAAAAAAATAACATTTTCATTTAACTCATAGTTGACCTTTGTGACAACCCTAGATCATGAAAGTTGACCTTTATCTAAATTCTGTCATAACTTCTTAAAACCGCAAAAGTGAAACTTGATTTTTTTATGGGTGATAGAACTTGGCTTATAGAACCTTTCCGTACTAAAGCCAGGTTCCACTTTTGCCGATTTTTGGAGAAAAAAATTAAAAATCGAAATTAAAAAAAACTATATTTCTTGGAAACTAGGACACTTATAAATAAAATAAAATTACAAAATTATGCCATCAATAATTCCTTAGCAAGTGGCAAATATCTCATGGACAGATATGGAACCGTCTTTTGAGGAAATTAAATTGTTAATTTTTTCATGCGCAAATTTCAAAACTTTGCTACTTCATATCTTTTTTTTTACTTAAAATACTGATCTGGGTATTGAACTCTTGCCTTTATTATGGTTTAAATAATTGATTTATGCAAAAACCTTAAGGTGTAAATATTATTGGTTCTATAAAACACTCGGTATCAACCCTAGCATAAAAATTTAAAAATTAATATCTTCTAAACGCCGCAAAAGTGACACGTGGCTTATGGTGGTATGATAGACCACATCCGTAGGTTTATTTCTATCTAAGTTCTAGGTTCCACTTTTTCGTTTTTAGGGAGAAAAAACAATAAATACGAAATACAAAAAAAAAATGCTGCTCCCAAACCAATGCATTTTTTTAAGCTAAAGAAACGCGTTTATACGCCTCTGATTATGCCCGATTGACACATATTTATTAAAAAAATATATTGTTAATATTCACTTTATAAAAAAATATTCTAGATTTCATAGGTCAAAGGTCACGATAAGTTCATGATTTTTTTTCTCAAAAAGTATTTGAGTTAGACTTCTGTAAATTGAACTCATGCCTTTTTTAGGGTATAAATAATCTATTTATGTAAGAACCTGAACATGTAATTTTTTTTGGTTCCATAAAACACTGTGCAAATACGCGCCCCTGAGTTTGCTGCGAAGTAAATGGATAGGTACCAGGTTTGGCAGCGGGGTGGTGCTTGTCGGAACATGTGACGTTGATATTGATAATTCCTTCCTTGTACTTACTTTACCTTGTACATTCAATAATGGTGATTTAATAAACATCGTTGTCTTATAACAACGATTTCTTATCACTATTTATCGTTACAATTTGTTTAAATTGGATTTGTAATTTAGATTATTTCCTATTTATTTATTAATTTGAAAGGGAAAATTTAAGGCTATTCTACAAAAAAATATTAACAATTTTAACAACTATGACCCTGACTCGTACTTATACAAAAGCAATAAACATGCGTGACGTGAGCTAGCAATTGCAGAAGATGGCGGAACATCAAAATAATGTAATCTATTTCAAAACTCATTATTTGTTATTTTATTTCCCGTGATTTTTCCTATATTTTAATAGTTATTCTGGCGGGGCGGATAGGAACCAAAAAAAAACAGTAATCATAATAATCGGTCCAGCCGTTCTTGAGTTATAAGTGTTCTAAGTAACACAACTTTGTTTTAAATAATAAAGGTTTATTTAATAAAGGTATATAAGGCCACGTTTTTCGCAAAAGCAAATCACTGCTGATTATATTTGATGGTATCTTTTGGTTGAAATTAAAACCTTTTATGAATTACTCTTCTTCTGCCGCTTTTCCACTTACATAAGCTCAGAACAGTTCTGGGCGAGCAATTGTTTGCTCGTGTTGATGCCGTGTTTTCACTTAAGCTCAGAACAGTTCTGAATGAGCAAACATTTTCTCGCTCGGTAAATGGGAACATCAGAGCATCAGAGCGAGCGAACGAATTCGTACAACGATGTCTGACTGGACTCAGGAAACGAATGCTCTCTTTCTAAGGTCCGTATTACAGAATGACAACTAAGTGTTGATCTTTACTTGAGTACAGTTAGAAATAAGTAGTGAGTACATAGTTAGAAAGGGATGTCGCTATGTATAGCACATAGCGATATCCCTTTCTAACTATGCTCAAGACTAGATCAATCACTGAGAATCTTTCTATAATACGGGCCTAAGTCATCAATGGACAGAACGCAACATTGTTTAAAGCATTTCATTTACCGAGCGAGCTAACAATTGTTCCGAACTGTTCTGAGCACTAGGTGGAAATGCAGCATTAGAATCATTTTTTTAGTATTTGCCCAGACATTATTAATAACATATACTTATCTATCTATATAAATAAAAAATAATCGGCGACATGTATGACTGCACCAAATTGAATAATTCTTTTTTTGTGTTTATTAATATTAGCAAAAGGTTTGTATGAAAGGAAAATTTACAAGAAATGTAACAAAAATGGCGTTATAAATTCCACCGGGTATGTTAGTGATGTAATAATTCTATAAAATCGTTATTTACACACTTTTGTATGCTATAGTCTTTCTATAGCCAAAACTGCCTTCCCATATTATTGGGCCAGTTAAAATAGAGCTAGAGCGTTGATTGAAAACAAACAAAATGGGAAGGCCTCAGTTTTCATGTTGGATGTCGCTGACACTCCGTTTAATTGGAGAGACACTATACTGGTTTTCATGTAACAAAGAAACAGTTTCTTGTTTCCTTAATTGTCTAAGAGAACTCTGATCTCTTTGAGAATGGTAGTCAGCCATTTAATTATTTACTGAAAGCTATTTTGATTTGTTTAGATTTTGTTTTTATTTTAAAATAATAGAATAAATCTCATCTAATCCCTTAAGTTAACATGTAGTGCTTGTATTATGAGATAGCAGGATAACGGATATAATTACATACACTCATCTATGAAGAGGTCATTATATTTGAAATTCTCAATTTTAAATTGTCATTGATGACTGTTTCTGAGGTTTGAAATACACACATTAACCAAATAGGTAATAGAAATATCCACCATCTTTTCATGAAAACAAAAGCAACACAATAATTATTGATTTATTAATGATTTTTGAGTACGCTCTACTTGGGTGCGAGATAAATAACGAAATTGGGTCAGCAGTGAAAACACTGATGAGACAATTCACGTTCTTATAGGGCACGACAAATTATTACGCGATCCAGTCAAAAACATAATTATAAAAACATTAAGATACGTAACCTAATGCTTAAGAAATTAAGGTCGAACTTCCCATTACGCTTATTATAAGTGAACAGATGAACTTACCTACTTTTATATATCTTTTTAAAGCTTTTAACTGTTAGATGTTTAAATCTTACGTAATTTTCCTACTGTACTGTACCCTTAGCACGAACCAATATCGAATTCGTAACGTTTGCGAGTCAAAACTGACATTGTCAAATGTGTACTGATTTTAAGTTCTCGTTACGTGCTTTATGCCGCTGCTGTTCAAGTTTCCATACAAAATTTGACATTGACATTTCGGCTTGCAAACTATTCGAATTCGATAATGGTTCGTGCTAGGGGTACTGTACCCTACTGAGTAGTCAATTCAATTTACTGGTCATTTATCAAATACCATGTACCGCAGCAATTGTTTGTCCTTTTAAAGACGGATTGTCATGGTAATTAATATTTTATTTCCGAGTTGTCACAAATTATCCAGAAATGGCTATCAGAAAAAAGAGAGTCCTATTTTTTATTTTACATTAAGTACATAGTTTGTTTCTTATTTTTTACATAATATTATTTGAGACAGTTCTTAATTTTATAATACGAGGCTATAAACATTAGTGTTTTATTTGTTTTTGGCGTTAAACGCCACTAGGCTTTGGTCAGTTCTTGCCTAAGGCTTGGTTCGTGTTCAAGGCTTTGTTCAGTTCATATTAAGAGGGTAAGTTAAAGTTGATTCAATAATTGTAGTATCGTCGTTTGGTGATTGCTCGGCCACACTCCTTATTACGCGCGGGTGCAAAAATAGTTTAAAAAAACATAAATGTAGATAGATGTACCTTATGAATATCCAAGCGTACCAGGTTCATTAACTCGTAAACATAAACGTAATTTTTCTGACATACCTCACCAGAGTTTTCTACATCAAACTTATAAACAATTTACTAAAATAGATCGCCAAAAGAATGTCTAAGTCTTACATAGAATCTATCAAAAGGAGACACGAGGTAACAACGAAAATGCTTGAAGGAGTGGTCGTTGTAGTCTGTTTGATGAATAAGTCTGTGGTTACTATTACTACTTCAATTGATCGTCAAGTCAATCATTAGAATACGCGGATCGATATAATAATATCAAAAAAGGCAGCAAAAACTAATATCGACTTATAATAAGCAATAATCAGTAAATGGGTGGAATTGACCTTATGGATGCTCACGTGAATAATTACAGCATTGGTATTCGAGGAAAGAAATGTTGCGGTGGCCTATTTTTACGTGGATCGTAAAAATCTCCTGGATCAAGATGTTCATGATGTGCTCCAATCAAGAAAAGATACTTCATCATTTGAAGAACTATGATTTTTTTATGCCTTCAATTCTTTGAACAGTATCATGCCAAGCTGCTATCGTTATATTAGAAACGAATTCAATGAAATAATTGAAAAATATAACTGCCTTTATCTCCTAATACAAGAAAAAAAAATGTACTTCTATTGGCCTAGCGTTGCCATATGGCAACAGACTATAACTTAAAAGTGGAATTTCGTGAATCGAAAAAAATTACATATTGGCACTACCTGTATGGTATTTAGTCTTAATATAAATAAAAAACCTACAAAACATTATTTCAAAAACTCAGGCTCTAATGGGATAAAAATATTCTTGTCTCCAACAATTTTAGCGTAACGCTTAATGCATTGCCATGTAATTAAGCTTCTTTTATGTAATTTTTGTAAGCACTAATTTGGTCTTATTACAATATACCAACTATGTAATTTCCTATATTCATGACTGTTGATTGCCAAAATAAATGAAAAATTAAAACAATGACTACCTACCATCATAACATTACGCACTAACGGATCACAGATTGTCAGAGTTAGAAACTAATAAAACTTAGTATTTTTAATATTGTTGTTGATATTCGATTTTAAGTTTCCAGAAAATTTTATTGGAACTAATTAGGTCAACTCTATAATAGTCAAGCAACCATGCATCTCTATCCTATCATAACTAATATACTATATAAATGAGAAAGTGAGTTTGTTTGTTACTCAATTACGTAAAAACTACTGAACGGATTTGGATCAATTTTGGTAGGCATATAGTTTATGACGTGCATTGAGATAAAGAATACTTTTTTCTCGGAAAACGCGAGGTACCTGTGGGATTCCCAAAAAAAAAATTAACGTGGACGAAGTTGCGACAATATTGGATAGTTTACTAACGGCGATCTATATATAATCGGCTATAAGACGATCAAAACTCTTCACAAAATATTATGTTGTAAAAGGCAAGCATAGATATTTTTTACTTTTTATAGCTAATAGAAACGGTCCCACCGGATTCTGAATGGTGGCCTTCGAGCGATTTGCGGCGTTCGGGCCTAAGTGAGCATTGATTTAATGAAATACCCCCGATTGTTCACGCGCCAACGTCAGATCTTTTATAACGAGGTGAACTAACGATTGGCCCTTGAAAATTCTATTACAAATACTGCAATAATGTTCTCACAAATACATCAATGTTATGTCAACCAGCGGACCAATAGTGGCATCGTGTAAACATGGAACATTGATTTGTTGATATGAAACTTGCCGCGTTCGACCAGGAGAAACAATTCCGCAAGTTTTCTCTGTGGATTGGAAATACGTAATTTTCCAAATAAGTTATTTATATAAATACCTCGATGTTTTCAAACTAGGGTCACGTTGTTTGACGTTTTAGTAATATTTTTTAAGTTTGATTTAAGTCATTCTACAAATAATTTTCATTAATTGCTTTTTCCGAAAAGGTTTATTTTATCCATGTTTGTGAATAACATACAAATTAATACTATATTAAGATGAATGAATTTCATCGCAATAATCGCATATTCAGGTAGAGTTCACTTTTTTGTGCAAAACACTACCGGCTTTTCTACAAAACGTAGACTGAAGTTAAACCTAAACCAAAACGGATGCTGTTACTTTTGTTGGCTAAAAATAAGACAATGACAACTGTACGAGTCGCGTACAGTAATCTTGTACGTCTGCACAGCAAGCATAACCTACTTTAATCACGTAGCCATATCTAAGAAATACATCATAAGACGTAGTTGTATTAGGTATATAAAAAAATATCTTTGCATAATAAATCAATGCTCGTCACGCTTTCAACAGTATCAGTGGGTTTTCTTCCTTGATCCTAATATCATTATGTAGGGATCCCTCCTACTCCAACATTAGGTTTAAACCAAGACTAACTTTAGTCCGCGTTTTGTAGTAGTAAGGCGGTGGGTGTCCAATTTGTGTAGCGGATGTTTTAATTCTCACAAGGAATACAATGAAGTTCCGGTCACTGATTTATAATGCTTATATTACCTTTCGTTTCTCCGAAGCGGAGTTAAATGGAAAGTCCTATTATATTTGACATCAGTAGGTAAAATTCATGAAATTGTGTATACAATGTGGGTATTTTCAAGTACTTATGACTAATAGCTTCAAAAGATACGATACAATTATGCTTGTAAATCCATTTCTCGGTTTAAAACTTAGCCGCAGTTCTTCATAGCCCCGTATCGGGTAACCCAGTATTAGCTAACTTTAATATCTTCCCCGGCTTGTATATCCTTGTTCACCGACGGTCCCTATACCTTTAAGGTCAAATGAAGTTAAATGGGATCTCGTTTAAACTACCTACAAAGTGACCATTTTATGTAGCCAACTGACATTTATTCTCATCGGAAACTAACGTAAAAAGTCCGAATCGTTACTTTGTATGGACAGAATGTGACGTTTCGAAAGAAAAAAGTGGCTATAATTTTATTATATTCCGGCTTTCCTATTGTTTGCTTAATGGAGTTCTAGAGTAATGAATTGAGAAAACCTCACAACTTTGACTCTACTTGGCAACATACGAGTAAACTTGTAAAGGCGCTCCAAACTAATCAGAAGTTCTTAGGTCGTTTTTCACGTTTAGAAGGCAGGGTTTGACATATTATAAAACATTTACTAACATATATAAGCTATATCGATATACAGGTTTTATATACGCTAATATAATATGGAAAAGCTGTGAAGACTTTATTTTATTTGAACGAGTCCAACATTATTGAGAAACTACTACTATTGTATACTTTTAAAGATATTAGTTTGTAGGTAGGTTTTGGACAAAAACAAAATCTGTCTTTCCCCAATATATCTGTACCCTTAGCACGAACCATTATCGAATTCGAATAGTTTGCAAACTGAAATGTCAATGTCAAATTTTGTATGGAAACTTGAACAGCAGCGGCACAAAGTACGTAACGAGAACTAAAAATCAGTACACATTTGACAATGACATTTCGGACTCGCAAACGTTACGAATTTCATATTGGTTCGTTTTAAAGGTACTGTACCGCTAGCACGAACCATTATCAAAAACGATACTAATCGCAGTCCCTTATGTCTTTTGCAAATATTTTAAGAAGCCAAAAATTTGTCTCTTGACTCGACCGCTGTTCCCAGGCAGTCTGAATTGAGCAGGTATATCTGATAGTCTACCGAATGTATTTGGCTATCAGAATCATCATTATTACAGCTATCGTTCGAAGATTCACCTAATAAAGAGGTGGTATTTGTATTTTTACTACAAAAGGTTGCAGTTTAGCTTACGTGCCCACACTTTGTTTTTCTGTTAATCGTAAAGACTAATAATAATAATAATAATAATAATATATAAACCGATCCGATATAAACTTTTGTGAATTTGTAATCTTGTTTATATTCGCCAAGAGTATTACACAGATAGTATATCCCTGATTACGCAAATAATGCAGTAGGGGTCGCATAATTTTTTTAAAAAAATTACGGCGCAGTATTTTTGCTGAAAAAGGTAAAACTTTAGGTTTTCTTTAAATCTTATGTACGCTAATAAACAAATCGTTACAATATCTTTTAAAACTAAAGAACACATGATGGTATCACAAAACTATCACAGAAGACTACTACGAAGAAACTATCTATGACCAGGGCCGGATCTACCATATGGTTTTTTGGGCTGCAGCCCAGGGCTCCGTGGATTCAAGGCCCCGTGACAAAAATAGACGATAATGCGAAAGAATCCATACTTTTATTAAAGTATACAGATCGGAAATTCAGACAGGCAATTATCGCTGAATTTCCATAGCAGATATAATAAATTCAAAATAGATGTCTAAAGCTGAACTAGTGATTCACTAAAGAAAGAAAATTAGATTTATTTTCTTTAAATTTTGATTTGATTGATTTGGTGCAGTGATATGATGCAAAAATTTGATGCAGGCTTGTCACGGCGCGTTTACGATATTGTGACAGGTGACGAATCCAGGATTTATCAATACGTACCAGAAACAAAGCGTCAGTCAACAGTTTCAAAACGAACCAACGCCTACGAAAGTGAAGCAATCGAGGAGCGCTGGGAAAATTTTGACCGCTAGTTTCTTCACTTTGATAGGGTACCTAATTTCAATTCCACTTCGAGACCAAAGCAACATCAACGCCGAATGATTTAGCACAAAATGCCTGCCAGAAGGTTTTTCTGCAATGAGCAACAAGCGACCTAACACCGGTCTCCGCGGTGTCCTTCTTCACCACGACAACGCGCCCGCGCACTCTGCGATCAAAACGAAGGGCTTCCTGGACTCCATACCAGTCTGAATCTTGGGATACCCTCCCTACAGTCCTGATTTGGCTCCGTGTGACTTCTTTTTATTCCCTAAAATGAAAAATCTGCTCAAAGTGATACAGTTTTCATCGCCGGAAGAAGCGCTAGCAGCGTTTGAGATGACCGTGGAGGACTGGAAAAAAGTTTTGAAAATTAGTTCAAACGCATGAAACTTTGTATAGAGGCTGGTGAAGAGTTTTGAAAAGATTTAATATTTATTTTTATAGCAGTTAGTTTTTTAGTTACTTAAAACTTTCTGAGTGTCCCACGTTTTCTGTAAATTGTGGTGCTCATGCTACGGGGGTAGAGTGACATAAATATGATAGGCTATATTTTATTGCGTTTAAATATATTTCACCCAAGCAAAGGTGGCTAACAAATACTAATGCTAAAAATAAAATTAAGTCACCATCTTTTTAAATTTCATTTTATGTTTGCACAACGGTTAAAGGCAATATAGTAATTATAATTTCTAAGCGAATAAAGAAACAGCTTTTTTATATTTCAAATTCAAATTCAAACTCATTTATTCAGTCTAGGCTGTTACAAGCTCTTGTGAAAGTCAAACGCTACGCCATCGGTTCGTAAATCTACAGCGGGAGACCTTGTACTGAGAAGAACCAGCAAGAAACTCAGCAAGGGCTATTTTTTTCTCCCTGTTTTGTTTCATACAGTGTCGTCAATTGAAAGATGACATCAAAATTTGAATACATGTGTTGATGTCAACTTCCATCACAATAATATTATTAATTAACAAAAGTTAAGTATAGCTAGGTACTATTTGTAAATTTAGAAGTGGCGATTAAACAATTTTCAACCAAATTAACAAAGTAAAACGACAGTCTATTATGTTAAGCCCAAGGTGACTTATCATTTATGAAATCTTATACATTATAGTAACCTTTCTTAAGGAGACATGTTTTTATACACACTTTAAACTTATTAAAAGGTAAATTAATTATTTCTTTTGGTATTTTATTATAGTAACATATACCTTGACCCACAAATGAACCAAGAACCTTTTGGAGTCTCAATGGTGGCAATTTGAGTTTATCTTTATTTCTGGTATTGAAATTATGTACATCATCGCGCCTCGTATATGAATTTATGTTCTGACGCACAAACAATATACAATTGTAAATGTATTGAGAGGCAACAGTCATTATACCTATTTCTTTAAATTTATCCCTAAGAGAAGTTCGAAATCCCAAACAATAAATAGCTCTTATAGCTCGTTTTTGAAGAATAAAAACTGTTTCAATGTCAGCGGCCGTGCCCCAGAATGCCATACGACATAATGATGTGAAAGTAGCTGAAGTATATTGTCCTAGCAGTGTCGGCATCTGTAAGCCGTCTTATTTTATAAATTGCATAAGCAGCAGAACTTAGTTTACCGGCTAGTGTTGTAATGTGAGGGTTCCATTGAAGTTTGTGGTCTAGTGTTACGCCTAAGAAAACGGTTGTATCAAATAAAATTAGTTTTTCACCATTTAGAATTATATCCCCCATTTCAGCATGCTTTACATTCGGCAAAGTAAATTTCACACATTTAGTTTTGCTCGCATTCAGTTTAAGATTATTAGAACAGAACCAGTGAAGTACCTTGGAAAGTGCATTGTTTACATCGTCATAATTTATTTTACACCTGTCAACGTTAAAAATTAGCGAGGTGTCATCTGCAAACAAAACAATTTCACAAAAATTTTCTACAAAGAAAGGTAAATCATTAATGTAAATTAAAAAAAGAAATGGACCTAAAATTGAACCCTGAGGAACGCCTATTTTCACATGAGATCCGGCTGATTTTGAACCGTTAATATCAACTATTTGTGTCCTTTCTGTTAAATATGATTGCACTAATTTTTGTGCGGAATCTTTTATGCCGTAATGATTTAATTTTCGTAACAAAGTTTGATGATTAACGCAATCAAACGCTTTAGATAAATCGCAGAAAACCCCAAGAGCATTCTGCGACTTTTCCCAAGCATTAAATATATATTTTAGCATAGTGGCCCCAGCATCAGTCGTGGAACGGTTTTTAGTGAAACCGTACTGCGCTCTGTGTAAAAGTTTATTAATGTTAAAATGAGTCAACAATTGTTCCAACATTATTTTTTCAAAGATTTTACTCAATGCTGGTTATATAGATATTGGCCTATAGTTGCTAGGATCTTTACAATTTCCAGACTTAAATAAAGGTATGATTTTACTGAATTTCATAAGATCAGGGAATACTCCCTGATCTATACATGAATTAAAAATATCAGCTAGGTAAGGGGCTATAGAATGTATAATATTATTTATGACTTTGACAGATATACCCCATAAATCAGATGCATTTTTCATTTTTAAAGAATGCAAAACTTTAATTATTTTAAAAGAACTAACGTATTCACTTGACATTGTGGGTTACCTACAATGCGAAGAGATGGCGCTGCCTTGCAGCTTAAGGCTAGGAAAATTTCGACGCGGCGAGTAGGGCCGTGGTAGCATAATGGTCAGTGCATTCGCCCGGATTGCGAAAGGTGCGGGTTCGAGTCCCGTCCGCTGCCTGGTACGCGTGGATTTTTTTTTCTAGTAAACTTTTCTTTAGATTTAAACATCTAGCAGTTAAATGCTTAAAAAAATAAATAAAAACAGAACTAACGTGCTTGAAATTAAATAATAAACCACACGGAGGTACATATTTTTGTAACAGAGCTGTAGCAGTATCAGTCGATGAGTCCAAGTTGGAAGTAGTTTCTAATGATATATTCATAAAGAATTTATCGAAAATATCTGCGACTTCATGTTTCGATTTTATTAGATTATTATTGATTTTAAGAACCATGCTATTTTCACGAGGCTTACACTTGCCACTTTCGCGCTTAATGACATCCCAAGTGGTCTTAATTTTATTATTAGATTTTTTAATTTTATCCCTAATAAAATTTGACTTTACAGTATTACATATGCTTTTAAACAATTTGGTATATTTTCTAACATAGTTAATAAACTCAGGGTCCCGGTTATATTCTTTGATTCTATATAGCTCATACAGCCTTGTTCTACTCTTATATATACCACTTGTCGCCCAGTCACAGAATTGCAACCTCTGAGTACATTTAATGGTTTTCGGTCTGAACGTATTTTGATATTCATTATTTATTAAATCAAAAAGATTTTTGTACAAAATATCCGGATCATCATGAGTCCAAGGCATTAAAGGAAGTTTATTGCTAATGTTATTTTTAAAACTATTTACGCGCTCATTTGTTATAGGTCTACACTGCATTATATTCGGCTCAGTACTGACATTGAAACTGTATGTTGTCTTTAAACCGAGATGATCGGAAGTAATATCACTAAAGACTGACTTTTCAATTGCATCCAACTCAGAAAAAAAGTTGTCTACACAAGTGGCTGAGTGAGATGTTACTCTGGTTGGTTCAGTAAACTGGAAATTTAAATTTAAACATTTAAACAAGGTAATTAGCCGAAGACTTAAAGAGCTATTTTCAAGTAGATTGACATTAAAATCACCACATAGTATTACAGATTTATTTTTTAATTTATTTAGTGAGTCCTCCATGACTGATTCAAATGTACCAAAGTTTCCTGAGGGGGGCCGGTATACACATACTATATACAAATTTACTAAATGTTTCATAAAAATATTAAATAAACTTTCCATTAAAAAATATATTTTCAAATGTTTTGGCTAATATCTGAAATAAACGGGTGCTTTTTAAAATATAATTTAAGAGTGAATAGAAAGGAAATTATATTTTATTGAAAGTAAAAAAATGGACGCCCAGCCTCTATAAAAAAACACATATCCTTTGTGCGAGTTAATTTCTACCACTACGTAATAACACTTTTAATTGGCGAATCCTCTTGTAAATCATAGTATACTCGTCTATCATAAGATCGAATTTACCAGATTTTTCATAATCCTGTCCTCAAACCCGAACTGCGGTGATATTCGCGAGTTTTTAACATTTATTCTTGATTTTACAAGAAAGTAACTCCTCCATCGTGAAGTCTGCGTTTTCCCATGGATTAACTACTGTAAGTTAATACACAAAAAACACTAGAAAACAAAAAACGCGAACGCAAAATTACGTGCAAGATGGCCGCGACATAAAACTTGTATGAAGACATATATTTTAATTGGAACGAAAGTTCCTTACGGCAGGCTTGGAGGGGATAGGGATTTTGCTGCGCGACCGAACTGAAAAAAATGTGATAGTAAAAGCGTAAGAAAAAATGCGTGGAATAAAACCGTTAAATGAGACGTGCGCAGGCGCGACGAAGTTCCTTACGGCAGGCTTCGAGGGGATAGGGATTTTGCTGCGCGACCGAACTGAAAAAAATGTGATAGTAAAACCGTAAGAAAAAATGCGTGGAATAAAACCATTAAATGAGACGTGCGCATAGGGGGTGGTAGAGCGACGAGGGTGCATCACTGAAATATTGTGATATTACACCAACACTGAATATGTGTGAAGTTATAGGGGGTGGTAGAGCGACGAGGGTGCATCACTGAAATATTGTGATACTACACCAACACTGAATATGTGTGAAGTTATAGGGGGTGGTAGAGCGACGAGGGTGCATCACTGAAATATTGTGATATTACACAAACACTGAATATGTGTGAAGTTATAGGGGGTGGTAGAGCGACGAGGGTGCATCACTGAAATATTGTGATATTACACCAACAGTGAATATGTGTGTAGTTATAGGGGGTGGTAGAGCGACGAGGGTGCATCACTGAAATATTGTGATATTACACCAACACTGGATATTTGTGAAGTTATATCAAGCTGTGGACCAGTAACGCCTGTGAGACATGATTATGATTACAAGGTGAGTACTTATCAGGAGGTGGCAGAGCGACGGGGCTGCATTACTGGATTATTGTGACATTGTAGTTTATTATAATCTGTGGGCCAGTCCTGCCTAGCAATCTTTACGAACACTAGCTGACCGAACTGAAAAAAATGTGAAAATGTGATAGTAAAACCGTAAGAAAAAATTCGTGGAAAAAAGTGCGTGGAATAAAACCGTTAAATGAGACGTGCGCAGGCGCGACGAAGTTCCTTACGGCAGGCTTGGAGGGGATAGGGATTTTGCTGCGCGACCGAACTGAAAAAAATGTGATAGTAAAACTGTAAGAAAAAATCCGTGGAAAAAAGTGCGTGGAATAAAACCGTTAAATGAGACGTGCGAAGGCGCGACAGTCGCATACACAAGCGAGTTTGCAATTTGTGTCGATTCTACATTAGCCGAAGGAACTTCGTTCCTATCTGGTGTCCCACGGCACCACATCATTTTTTTATTTTAATTATATTTTTTAGGCAAAGGTTAATGTTGCTCTAAAATTGTGTACGATTTCAGCACATAATGTGTGAGTGTCTGTGTACTACAAGTGAAAAAAGTGTAATCTCGAAGGGTGAATCACAAAAGTTTAATTATAAATACAGTTACACATTTAATTTGACCACAATGGTCAAATTCATATTATTCTTTCAGGATTATAAATAAATATTTCCAACACTCACACCAATTAGCCTAGCCCCAAAGTAAGCACTGTAAGGCTTGTGTTATGGGATACTAGTAAGTAGTAAAAATAAGTATATTTTTATTTAGAAATACATATGAAACATCCATGACTGGAGTACAAATGCTCGTATCCATCACACAAACATCTGCCACCACCGGGATTCGACCGGGACCTCTCGAGTCGGCGACATCGTGAAACCCGGCGTACAAACCACTCGACCACGGAGGTCGTCAAATCTCAATTATCTCGTTTTTTCATAAAAAATAATTTATATGGTGACTTCACTTTAACGGAGACGTGGGTGACATAAATAAAATTGCTTGAATTATTATATAAGTTCTGTGATGCGGGCTTTCACTTTTTCGTTTAAAGATTAGACGTCTTCAAAAAAAAAAACTTAACTTTTTCCAATGCGGCGTTAACCCAATTTATTTTGAGAGTTTGGTGAAGGTAGATTTAAGAGTACCTACTTAGGTTTTAAGCACAGTGTATTTGGCAAATAAGCAAATATACGGATGACTCCGGTCGCCCTAGCATGAGCACCACAATATACATTATGTCACGTTTTTTATCGCGTCAAAATGTCAAAATCCATAGTAATTTGATAATTGAGCGTGATATAAACGACCTATATAACTTATCGCGGTGCTTATGCTAGCTCAGGCTAGATTTATAATTGTACTAGCTGTTACCCGCGGTTTATTAGGAAAACTAAGCCTATGTGTTAATCCAGGGTGTCAGCTAACTCCATACCAAATTTTACTAAAATCGCTCTAGCCGTTTAGTTGTGAAGAAGTAACAAACATTCACAAACTTTCGCCTTTATAATATTAGTGTGATGGTTGTTTGTAATGTCAAGTGCAGTATGGTGTAATAATTGTGACTTTGGTTTCAATAGCCAATCCAATGGGGCATTACACAACGTATAACAAAATTAACCAAATTCTTATGCGTATGAGTTTAAGACCAAGGTAAAAGAGTGGATACTAACGCGTACTTACAGTGAAACGGAACATATACTACTTTAAAATATAGATGAAATTATTACAAAACATACAGTATCTCACATAATATAAAAGATTCCGGTGTCTCGAATCGAACCACTGTTTTTCATAATACAGGTCTTACCTAGCATGAAAGTCAGGGGTCCTACTTATAAGATTATAAGATAGCAAACCATTCCTAGTTTATTTTAAGATGTTATTGTAGTAGTACTTGTAAGGTTTGATGAATAAACATTATTATTATTAACCCAGTGTTTATAAACCCATAGATTTATATCGATGACCTGAAATAATAGAAAAAGAGCATTTACGAAAACAGAATAAATTAAAATCGTAGTTCTTACACAGTTTTTCTTATTTTATTTCTCATACTCTAATAAAGTAAAGCCTAAAAGTTTTATAATCCATGAATGTTAATTGACTTAATTTTAATGCTTTACACTTCATTAAGATTCAGAGGGCGATGGGCTTACAGGAAATTATATGTTAACGAGTTCCAATGTTTTAAAGATTCTAACTTTTCATTTGAGTGAAAATTTAAATAAAATCTATTCACACCGTGAATAAGTATAACGTCATGATCAAATCAGATTAAAAAAAAATATTCATACAAAGACTTTTATACGCGTACAACGGATTCACAAAAATGATTGGCTTATTGTCTATTGACTGTATTAAATTAATACGGTAAACAAGCGGTTAATATTTGGTCGAATTGGCTTAAGGATCCAATCAAAGAATACAAACATTGGTCTCAATATCAGGCACGTCGACAAATGTTGCTGTAATCAATATAGGCTAAGTAACAAATGATGACTATGTATAGAACTACACTCGAGAGCATTGAATCCAGGCTACATCAATCCTAAAAATCTCGTAAACTGAGAGTGCTAGCTTAATGAAATAAATTGTGTTTTAATAGACAATTAAATACTTCTTAAATGAAAGTAATAAAATTAATGTGTCACCACATTTTATTTATAAAAAAATATATAAAAAAACTGGCTAATCTCGCCTTAAAACAAAAATAGAAAACATGACATTTTTGAACAACATTACGATTTTCTTGAATTTTAATACTTCGTATTTCCTCCTCGTGCTTCGAAAGTAATTTCGACGACCTCCGTGGCCGAGTGGTTTGTACGCTGGGTTTCATGGTGTCGCCAACTCGAGAGGTCCCGGGTTCGAATCCCGGTGGGGGCAGATATTTGTGTGATGAATACGAGCATTTGTACTCCAGTCATGGATGTTTAATATGTATTTCTATATAAATATACTTATATATGTACATGTATATGTATTCTATCCGTTACCCTAGCATCCCATAACACAAGCCTACAGTGCTTACTTTGGGGCTAGGTTAATTGGTGTGTTGAAAAAAAAAATTTTTGGCGAATATTCTTCCATTTCTCTGTAAGAGCAATTTTGAGCTCACGCAGCGTAATTGGGGGAGGGTTTCGCTGTTTTACGCATCTCTCTAGCTCGTCTCAAGCATGCTCGATCGGGTTGATATCCGGGCTGCGTACTGGCTACTCCATACGAGTAATATGCATGCTTGAAGGTACAATACGACCACAATCACGAATACAATTCACAATCCGACCTGTATAAGGTCGGGCATTGTCATGCACAAAAATAGCATCCTCACCCAAATTGACCATAAATGGACCAACGTGTTCATTCAAGATTTCTCCCACATATCTTTCGCTAGTTAAAGAGCCGTTTTCTATGAACACCAGTTCTGTGCGACTCTCAGAAGAAATTCCGGCTCGCACAAGTACAGACCCACCACCGTAGGCTACTTTTTCTTCGATGCATGCTTGCTTGAATCTTTCCCCAGGTTTTCTTTATACTCTGTCTCCCATCGTGCTTGTAGCACGACAGCATAAATTTTGATTCGTCGGAGAACAAAACTTTTGACCAATCATCAATAGTCCAATTTAAATGGTTCTGGGAATATCATAGTCTTGAAATACGATGCCCACGCTCCAGTTTAGGGCGGTCAGCAGGTCTAAGTGGTTTCCAGCTAGCTTCAGTAAGTCGTCGTCTTACTCTCCATGTGCTAAGCTTAATTCCTCCGAGGCGTTGAAACTGATTTGTAATTTCAGTTCCTGTGAGAAAGTGATTTCGAAGCATGGTGTTCACCAAGTATCGATCTTCTCGTGCTGTGGTTGGTTCTGCCTGTTCCTGTTCTGCGTAGATTAGAGCTACTTTTCTCGTAACTTCAGAGAATTCTGTACTGTTGACAGCGACACACCGACAGTCCTGGCTGTATCGCGCTGACTCCGGCCGCTTTTCAGCATTGTGAGAATTCTGGTGCATTCATTCTGCAGGTGTAGGCGACATGATTACAGCTCGAATAATTAATACTGAACACTATTGACATGGTTTTTATGAATGTTGAATGACAGATTAGACACAAAAGCAAAAACAAATGCAGTACTTTCGTAGCTCCATCTTAGAAAGGCTCCCTTTTTCAAATTTGTTTTTTTTTATGATATAATTTAACAAATAACTAAGAAGATATAATATATTCGTGTAAGGAGTATTTAATTTTCTATAAATTAGAATTTATTTCATTAGTTTAGCATTCTTAGTGTGCGAGATTTTTAGGATTCTTTAAGTCACCCGGATTCATTGCTCCCGTGTTTAGTACTATGTTGCCTGAAAGGAAGTTAGCGATCCTGGTTAAAGTTAGACAGCAAACACAATTACGATACCAATCGAGTTTTTTTTCTCTTCTATCCTCAGTTATAGCGTCGTAATAAATTATATTATTCTTAGTTTTATTCAGAAAAACTGAGCATATTTCTTTGAACAAAAATTCCTTTTTTTTCTGAAAGTAAAATAATTGGTTGTTTAAGTTATTTTGTTGAATGCGGACTCATTCTATCTACTTCAGAACAAAATGTCCTATTAAATTTTTCATGAATTCGGTTAGAGTTTGTCTCTAACCGAATTGTTGAACCGTCTTGGCATGTGTTAGACTTATATTTTCCATGTTAAGGGTCCAACGTTTATACTTTTAATATAATTACAGTTCCCTGATATATCAAAAAAGTGATTTAGCTTAGATATTTTTTTTGACATGACGACTTCCGTGGCCGAGTGGTTTGTACGCCGGGTTTCATGGTGTCGCCGACTCGAGGGGTCCCGGGTTCAAATTTCAGTAGGGGCAGATGTTTGTGTGATGAATACGAGCTTTTGTACTCCAGTCATGGATATTTAATATGCATTTCTATAAAAATAAAGGTACTTATATATGTACAGTATATGTATCCTATCCGTTACCTTAGTATCCCACAACACAAGCCTTATTAGCCTTACTGCTTAATTTGGCTTAGGCTAATTGATGTGTGTTGGAAATATTTATTTTGTTTATTTATATTTATTTTGCCAGTAGCGTGTTACTGTACCACAGGGAGTAAATTTATTATTATATTTGTTTTTTATGTTTTAACGAACACCACTCATTAAATAAAACAAGTCTCAAAGGTTGCACTGATTTATTTATTTATTGACGTTTCGCATCCTTTTCAGGATGCGTATATTTCAGACGATGCATCTTGAAAAGGATACGAAACGTCAATAAATAAATAAATCAGTGCATCTATACTGCTGAAACTTGTTTTAATTAAATGTATTATTAATTATTTTCCTTAATTTCCAAAATTAAATCGTACAGAAAATATAACGATTAGAAAGAAATATCAGAAATAAAAATGGAAATAGTAGACAATTACAAAAATCAGGAAGTGTTTTAATATGTTTCATTTTTTATAAATAAATATTACCAACACACACACCAATTATTATCCTAGCCCCAAAGGAGACAATGAGAGGCTTGTGTTATGAGATACTATGATTACGGATAGAATACATATTATAAATATATTTTATCCTGAAATACATATAAACATCCATGCCTAAGGTACAAATGCTCATGTTCATCATACTAACATTTGCCCCGCCGGGATTCGAACCTTGGCGTACATATGCCACGCGCCACGGAGGTCGTCTTTATACTTTAACGCTTATTAATGCAACCCTTTTTTGTTTGTCCTGCACAATCATTGTTTTCCTTAAACTGTAACGAAGACTCCATGATGTATTGTAAGAGTCATAATCACTACAGATAATATAACAACAGACAACAGAAAATATTATAGAATAGTCGAATGGTTTGCTGGCACGAAGCGCTACACTAGAATCTGTACAGATTTAGTACAGAAACGAAAAGAGTCCGCACCGACTCGGCGAGGAAGGCGTCTTACTATCGTGATGTATACCGAAAACTTTCGCAACAAGCTGAACAAACGTAATATTATTTAAGAGTGAAATCAACACCTACATCACCGTCAACAACCCACAAAGGAATATTACCGTTGACATAGGTCGTGATGCTTACACAGTGATTTATAATGGTAGGTAGATAACGAAAAAAAAACAGTAGTGAAATAAAATATATAATTTAAAAAATCTTATTTTTTATCTTTTTTTTCTTTGTGTTTATTGCATATAATTTTAGTTGAAGGGAATTGTTCAAAATTGGGAAATAGTCTTAATTTAAAATTTAGCTTCAATGAAAAAAAATATAAATGTTCATGTTATTTTAGTCATCGATATACCGAATAAAATGAATACGGTCAATACATGTCGACGGTTCAAAATTTTACCATTTTGTCATTTAGCTGTTGCTATTTAACGTGGTATAAAACCACGTATTAAGAAATTACAAAAAAATACAAACGGTTTTACGCGGGAATAATTTTTGTTCTTAATAATTCGTCATATAGACCTTCATCTAAAAACACTGAACACTGTAAATGGGTCACCCTGTATAATGGAGTTCTTCTTCTGCAGTCGGTCCTTCATTACTGAAGATCGTGACCACTTGATGGAGTCTTCCAGAAGTGAATGATTTGCCTCCATCTGTTGCGATCTCTGGCCGCTCTCACCACGTCGCAGAAAGTTTGTTGGTGTGATATCTCCTTAATTTGATCTGACAACCTTGTTGGGCATCTGCCTCGATTCCTTTTGCCTTGGACGTTTCCAACGCCAACTAGTTTTTCTAGATTATCATTGCCACGCCTAACGATGTGAATAAAGTATGAGAGGAACCGCCGAAGACACGCCGATGACAATCGGACGGTTATTTTTAGTTGGTTAACAATTGATGCATTAGTGCGCTTGGCAGTCCACGATATTCGCATCATTCGCCTCCAGCACCACATCTCTAATGCATCAATTCTTTTTCTCTCTCTTGCTAATATGGTCCATGTTTCCGCGCCATATAGAAATATTGGAATAACATACCAGAGCTCTAACCTTCTCTGTTTTTCAAATATTTCACAGCCGAGTTCTTTGGCCATAGCTATTCTTCGTTTTATAACTGATACGCAGCTGATAATGATAATGGAGTTAATACACCAATATTATCTACTTACTCTAATAGATTCCATTGACGTAAACGACAAAAGAATATTGATTCTGTATGCGAATATCAATCAATCATCGCAATGACAATCCTTTTAACATACCATTCTGCGTATAAAATTGAGCCCAATAAAACATAATTCACTCAACACGATATATACATATGTTTCCTTCTCCCCTCCCGTGTAGATTGATCAAATGAATATACATATAAATAAAAAAGATCATTGATTATTGAGTAAGTTTCCTTGACATTTTGTCCATTTTCATCGCTACAGTCCGTATATTGACAGCAGGATAACATCTTAGAGTCATGGTCATAAATACATTTATTATGCCTTCAATAGTATAAGCAGGCGGGGGACAATGAAATAGATGTTTGTATATGCTTACCAGGAGCACATACACGTCAAAGGTTTTGAGTGTGACTTCTGTATCATATCGGATACATCAGATATTGTGCCGTCGTCATGTTGAAGGCATTGTCACCCTTGCACAGGGGAGGCGCAAACTTGCGACTTGCCAGCTTTTATATAATGTGATGGGTATTATGGGAGCTTACGACACCAAATAAGACCATTGTATTAGTTATTCACATGCGACTTTCATAGAAAAATCGTTGCAAAAATGTACGTATAATGTTATGTATGTATAGTAGGAGTATGTATAGTATGAAGGATGGCGCGGTTTCTGTAGTAGTGTCAATTCAACAAATCAAGCTGCCAGACTCAAGAAAGTTCTGTCCAAGGACAACTCCAACCTCCTTGGATCTCTGAAAAGGGAAGACGGCACTTATACAAAAACAGAAGAAGAAGCCAATGCGGTGCTACTGGAAACCCACTTCCCAGGATGCCAACTGGCGCCAGGCCTGGAGTGGACGACTGAGCACCACAATGCACCAACAACCCAGGGATGGGACCTGGCAAAAACAATAGTAACGGCGGAAAAGATAGAATGGGCTCTAAAAAGCTTTCAACCATTTAAGTCAGCGGGACTAGATGGTATATTCCCGGCGCTACTACAATGGCAACTAGGTCAGGCAATTAGATACCTACAACCTATCTTTAGGGCCTGCCTAGCCTTCAAGTACATACCAAAATCATGGAGGGAGGCAAAAGTAGTCTTCTTACCGAAACCAGGCAAGGACGACTACACACAAGCCAAACCCTTCAGACCAATAAGCCTAACCTCTTTTCTCTTAAAAACATTGGAAAGACTGGTAGACCGACACCTTAGGGATGGAGCACTAAGTAAGGCTCCGCTGCACCCTCAACAACATGCCTACAGGAAAGGCAGATGAACAGAGTCGGCACTGCATTCAGTAGTCCACAAAATAGAGTCGGCAATCACAAATAAAATCTCAACACTGGCAGCCTTCATAGACATAGAAGGTGCGTTTGACAAAACGATGCACAACAGCATTAACCACGCCCTAAGAAAACTCAAGGTGAACCAAGTCACCAGAGGTTGGATCACCGAACTGGTTGGCAAAAGGGCGGTTCAGATAGTGGGGAACGCTACCACGCGTGCGAAGGTAGTCAGAGGATGCCCACAAGGGGGAGTCCTATCACCACTTCTCTGGAACATAGTAGTGGACAGTCTCATACGGAGTCTGAATGACGGAGGATACACTACTATTGGTTATGCGGACGACCTAACAATTCTGATAAATGGGAACGCTGAAAATGTTCTTGAAATGAAAATCTTCAGATTGTGGAGAAATGGTGTGACGAACATTACTTGTCAGTAAACCCGAACAAGACAGAGCTAGTACTTTTCACCAACAAAAGGAAGCTACCTGAACTACAGTTACCAAAACTGTTTAATAGCAAACTCTCCCTATCAACACAAGTGAAATATCTGGGCGTAATCCTTGATAACAAACTGAATTGGGCGAGTCATATTGATTTAAAAACAAAGAAGGCCTGCATAGCTTTTAATCAGTGTAGAAGACTAGTTGGTAAAAAGTGGGGTCTAAGTCCAAAGATCACCCTTTGGTTATACACAGCAGTCATCAGGCCCTCTATAACCTATGGTTGAGTTGTTTGGTGGCCCAGGACCCAACTGACCACAGTGAAATCCAAACTCCAAAGTCTACAACGCTTGGCGAGCGTAGCAGCAACTGGATGCATGAGAACAACTCCATCGGCTGCATTAGAGTACCTTATGAATTTAAGACCATTGGACCTGGTCATACAAGAAGAGGCGAAAGCAGCAGCCTTGAGACTAAAGTCTCTAGGAATATGGAGATTAAATACTGTAACAACACACTCCAATATTCTACAAAAGTGCACGAAGGAGATCCCACTCCTGGAGGCACCTATGGATAGAATATTAAGTCAACACGTCTTTGATCGAAGATACAATATCCAACTTACCGCGGAAAAGGCAGATTACTCCGGCGCCGGGGAAGTTAGGATATACACGGATGGCTCCAAAACCAACAGTGGCACTGGAGCCGGTGTCTTCTCAAACGACCTGAATATTAAAATATCTACAACCTTAGGCAAACAAAGTACAATCTTCCAGGCGGAATGTATTGGCATTACCAGAGCGGCACAGGCGGTTGCAGCCAGAGATATCAGAGAGTATAACATCAAGATCATCTCTGACAGTGCATCCGTGCTTCAAGCCCTACACACAGCAAGCACAATAAACTCTGTCCTAGTAATGGAGTGCCACAAGGCACTTCAATCCATTGCGGTTAACAACACGGTAACTCTGCAATGGATAAAAGGACACAGCAGCTCAATTGGAAACGACGCAGCAGACGAACTGGCTAAGAGGGGAGCAGACACAAAGATGTATGGTCCGGAGCCTTTGCTGCCCATATCTCAGGCCCAAATTAAAACGTGGCTGCGTGAAATAACTCATAAATCACACTTGATGGAGTGGAAAACAGGTGAAGGATGCCGGCAAACGAAAAACGCGGTTCCGCCGGTAAATAAAAGTTTTGCCCGCACCCTTACCTGACTAAATAGGGACAAACTTCGCAAGATTATAGGATCCCTGACTGGTCATTGTCCCCTAAACAAACACCTATATACAATAGGAGTTACAGACAGCCCTCTATGCAGAGGATGCATGGAGGCAGAAGAAACGCCACAGCATGTCATCATGGAATGCAGGAGTGTGGCCGACCAACGGGCACGACTACTCTAGTCACCAGAATCGTTTCCGGAAGCTTGCAGCAGTCTATCAAGGCTGCTTTCCTTCTGGACCGATATAGGCTGGCTGGAGTAAGCGGGAATGTTTATGAGATACGCACAATGGTCCAATAATTAGGACTAAGTGCGGAAACCGCCCTGAAAAACTAAAGTAAACTAAACTAATGTATGTATAGTAGTTACTCGTAGAACAGAAGGATTAATACACAAGTTTCTTTATCAATTGCGTACTAGTAATGAAAAAACTAATACTTTCTTTCGACGTAGAAAATCGATTGGATTGGAGTCTTGTGGGCGGTAAATGTTTCTTGAGGAAAATTGTTGAGTTAACAGAGAGATAAAGAATAAAGGATTTTCCGCTTGAATTGGAATACTTGACCGTAAAAAACTGCAGCTAAATAACACAACAGAATTGTGTAATAAAAGTAGCAATTTCCTAAAATTCATGATAATTGCAATGTCAAGTGCTCTTTCACCCGTATTAAACATTATTAGAATAATGCCTGCTCGTATACATAAATTTTAATATGTATAAAATTATAATAAGCTCTTAAACACTTTCACTCTCTTTATGTATTAAAACGGTTCATATCCCGTCTGAAATCTGGAAGGACTGGATTTTCTCTAGTAAAATTTTCTTTAGATTTAGCCGTAGCAGTCAAATGCTTAAAATAAAAGTATAAAAATCTAAGATATCTACATTATTTTAGTTGTGAAGTTTTTGTCGTTTCCTCCTACGTCTCAGTTGTTTCGTTGCGATGCTCTGTAAATAGCGTGAAGTGTGCATTACGGGGGCTATAATCAACTCAAGACTAATGGATCTTTTTTAGTTCCATTCCCTGTTACCTACTAACTGAACATTAAAATGATTGATTTTAAAGCAGTAGGCTACTTTCATTTGCGGTTTCTTTAACAATATTGTTCGATATTTTTATGTCATAGTTATTTAAAAGTTTAAATGTAAAATAACAGAAATTCTTGTGTAGTTTCAGAATCTATATAAGTCATATTCAATGTTTTCAATCACACACAGCTGTGTAGAAATTTCTGTGTATAACACTGTTCAGATCCAGTTCAGATAGAATGATCGATGTTTTATTGTACGACTATTTCGGCTACTTTCACTGGTCGTGTTTGAGTACGGTTTCCTGTTTATAGATCTGATATATGTTTTCATAAAAGTACATGGTAATCATTAACATCCCAACAAACGCCAGACCTAAACTTTGTTTACATTATTGCTGATTTTATTTCACAGCACCAACCGAGTGAAAACGAATTTTATTTCAAACATACATTTGTTGTTTTTGTACGGCTATTGCTGATTTTGTTGTTAATTTGACATTACCGTTTACGTTTTCATAAATACTGGTTGGACCACAAAAACAGTTTTTTAAATGTTCTGAAGTCAAGTTATTCTTTCATAGCTATATGTAAACTATCGCTGATATAACAAAACGCGAAAAGAGACGACAACGCAACCCCTCTCGTTCGCGAATGAGATTTTTATTTGGCGAACAATAAATATGCCGTTGCATGCGGGCAAACGACACGCGAAATGAGGTTGAAATAAAAAAGTACCAACTACCTTTTTACTACGATTTATTTTTACATAAAAGGCAGCAGTGTGGCAGAACGGGGAGCGTTTACGACATTAAAAATAAAGCTCTGTTTGCTGCTGGTTCTGCTGCAATTATTAAAAGTAAGTTTATTATAATTTACAAAAGCCTATTTTAAAAGTACTACGAATTTAGCTATTTTTTTTTAGAAATTTGTCATATGGTCTTGAGGATAAATTGCCATTGATCAAGTCCCTAAGCTGTAAAAGTGAAAACAGTGTACGTTAATGTCTTAGCAGCTCGCTTCGTGCGCTAGTGAGTGGTGTCCATATTGAATAGTGTCGATGTGCCGGCCTCGCCACAACTTCTACTATCTGTTTCGTTTCCCGCGCCGAGACAATTTAACTTGACAACGTGGACTTCGCAACAAAAGCCGCTCGCTCTATTTAGCTTGCCGTTCTGCCTGTGCCAATGGGAGAACTATATTTTATGTCTTTCTAATATAAAACTTACCTTGAAATTGATCTGAGATCTCAATTACGCGTTTTGTTATATACAAAACGTGTAAGTATCAAATGAAACGGTTTATATATTTTTAAGTATAAAATGTGGGTGATAATAGTATAATAGTGGTTCATAATTTTTAATATGCATGCTAAAAATCAGCAAACTGACAAATTTCATTCGTCTGTTTACTTAAACAGGTAACGTCTATCAGGAAATCGAGTGTGTGAGTAAATGTTTACTTAAAGTTAGGCGGAGAAAGGGGATGTACAAATTCGTTTAATCGTGTAAATAACGGATGGTAGACATCCACTCGTGTTAGATTTAAGGTCAACGTTACCTTGCGATGTGTAGAATATTTTGTAAGCGTTCTTTGTGAGATCGGGGACGAGTGTAAACAGTGATAGGCGGTGCGGCGCGGCGGGCCACGGCAGGGAGGCACGTCACTCGGGCGGCCGCCGCCGCGCGCTCCGCCCGCACCATGTCTGTGCGTGTAGACCACCGGGATCGTGACCGATTTTCGAGACACTCTTCGCGCGCTTCCGTAGATCTTGCCTTTCCGAGTAGTTCTAATCGGGAGCATTCCATTCGCTCGGTGCATTCGGCGCGAGTTCCGCGGGCGGCCAGCGATGATTTGATGGTACCCGTACGCACGCTGCGCTCGGCCTCATGTCGTGTAGCACCGGGTGCTCCTCACCGCTTGCGCCGCCACCACTCCTCTGCGGCCGAGTGCGAGCGTGCGCGTCGATCTCGCCGCCATACGCTCGAGTTGCCCAACAGCCGCGGTCCCAGTGTCCGGAGCCGCTCCCCGGAGCCCCCGCTGCCGCCACCCGAGCCGGAAATCCCGCCCGAAGAAGCTGGCAAAGAAGCGCGGAGACGACGCGTCGTGGCCGCCGTCGCCGCTTCCTTCTTCGCACTAGCGCTAGCGTCGGTGCTCGTCGTGGTGGTGACGCTGACACACAGCTCTGTGCTGCGAGCTCACAACCAAACGGCCAAGTACTACACGTTCTCCGTGCCGCCGCACCATCCTCTCAGTGAGCCCCGTTCATGTTGCCCCACCGTCGCCCCTCCCGCTTCGCATGCGACTGTCTCCGACCCTGAGTGCCAGGGGCTGCGAACGTCGCCTCGTCGCCTCGTCTGCTCACCGCCACCATATGCGGTATATAACGATAGTGCAGTACACACATTGATAAACAAACTGTAGCCTATCGACAAATGCTCAGCGATCCAGTTACTGTAATACTGTTTTGTGGCAAACTTGGAATGAGGAGAAAGGTTCGAGGAATGTGACGCGGGTTCCTTTGGTAACGAATCGCTACGCCTTTGTCAAATTAGGCGGCAGTGCATACAGACCACACATTTCTAAGCACGTTCGCAACCCCCTCTTCTGCATGATTAGATAATGTACTATAGATGTTACGTGTTTGTGTTATAATGACAGTAATAGTAAATAATATTCTTCATAAGTATACTATTTACTAATACATTAGTAAGTATTTATGAAGATGAATAACAATATAAGTTTGATCTCGTTCATGAATTTCGAACTTCGTACTTTTATAATTAATCATCAATTACGTTATTTACATTTCAGATATTTAAAATTTTGAAGGTCTAATTTGCTAAAAGAGCGCTTTAAATTAATAGACACGCCCAAAATGGTGGTAGATAGTAACACAATCACTTGATGTTGATGATTGTTGATGAACTAGGGGCAGCGGTGATCGGGGCTTACCTTTAGGTGGGCCGTCAGCTCGTATGCCACCTATAATATATATTTATATATAAAACTAGAATAATGGTATTTTATATGAGCCACCATTATAATTTCATCATTTAGATAACTGAGGACAGTCTTGCGGGTCTGAAAGATAACCTCGATATAAAATTTTCATCTTCACGTACCTGATTTCGAATAGGATGACCGTTACATACGACTTTCCAACAAGAAATAACCAATAGATAGAAATACGTTATTAAAACCAATAACAAAGTTTATTTTCCGTTTAATTTTTCAGTTTAGAAGGTTCATAGTTAACGAATTATTAATATTCAAACAAAAATTTGACATCATATAAATGTGTTGTCGATACGAAATTTAGGTGGAGACTGTCATAAAAATAAAATTCAAACAGATTTATAACCTATATATCAAAGATTTTTAGCAAAAATCTTGTAAAAGTTTGTATAATAATACAAACTTGCTTCAATTGACAAAATGGTGAACAGGTATTTGTATTTTTCAACTTACAATAATTTATGTAAAAATGCCTTGTCTCTGCCACAAGGCGTGATATGATATGGGTTAATATCATTAGTGTCGCACATTCATAAGTTATTTATATCCCTAAAAGTGACGAACCGACTGTACTGACATTTTCTTCTTAAATTATTCGCAGAATTCATAAGAGGACGTAATATTTTCTTATCTTGAAAGAAACATTTATGTATTATTAAGGAAAATCGTGGAAAGAAAATTTTTGCATTTATCTTTTGGTTTATTTACCGGAGTAAATTTCCAAGAAATTTGAGTGAGTATTTTTCTATTAAGTTTTGTGGATGCCACCGGATGCAAAGTTTCCGGAATATGAAAATTTAATGAAAACTTTTAATTTCATCTAATATATAAAATTCTCGTGTCGCGGTGTTTGTGGTTAAACTCCTCCGAAACGGCTCGACCGATTTTCGTGAAATTTATGCATATTCAGTAGGTCTGAGAATCGGACAACATCTGTTTTTCAACCCCCTAAATGTTAAGGGTAATCCACCCCTAATTTTTTTTTTCAATTTTAGATAAATATTTTTCTTACGTTTTTATGATATATCATACAAAAATAAATATAACCCAAAATTTTCGCCCTTCTACCACCAACCCCTATTTTTTTATGGCGGTACGAAGTTCGCTGGGACAGCTAGTATCTTATAAATGTAGGCTAGTTGACTCATGTCGAATTGTATTAAATAAATGATTATTTCTTAAAGTATTTGGTCTAAGGAACCTAAATACATCAATTTCACTTCATAAAAGCAGAAGATTGCTGTAGAAATTTAATTTTAAAAAATATTTTTGACGTGACAACGTCTTAAATTAGGTTGCGGCTGGGAGTCACTTATGAAAAAGTGTAACGCTCGGTAACGTTACGATGAGTCTCTCGTGTTAAGTTTAAGTTTACATGTACAATGTTTTAGTAAACAAAATATATTTCTATAGTTAAAATTTGTGCAATTCTTATTTTCATTCAATTCCTTGTTCCTATTGTGCAATTTAATTATATTCATATCAATAAATATTCTACCGAGAAAAAGACGTTGTCACGTAAAATCTTCGCCCGTAAAACCGACTTTACAGGCAACCATTTTTTTAGTCTATATTTTTTAAACACTAAAAACGCTGTTCGCCACATCCGCCATGATTTTGACGTCTCATGTAGTAAACAACTAAATGTCATTCGCGTGTTACTGTGGGTAGATTATTTCATCTGACTAAATTTATCTTAAAATACTTTAACTTTAGAAAAGTTCCCGTTTACTGTTTTTTTTGCCAAAACTAATTATGGATGCCGGCTTTGTGAAAGCAGAAAGCACAAATCTGCCAAGAATTGACGCATTGATGGTTGGTGAAATTTTTGCACTAAACCCCGATTCCTGCTCTGCGGAGTAGAGAAACGACAAGGCATCTATGTAAGTACAGTGCATTTAGTATTACAATGTAGTAATAGACATAAAACTGATACAACATATGAATAAGTGTAATAAAGTTGCGTAGGTTAATTTCTTTCGGCACTTTAATCCACAACTTTCCTGGAGTCTTCAAGGATGTGTTTTTATATTCTCGTACAATACAATAATGATAATTACTTTATTTTTCGTGATATTTATTAGTTATCATGTCTTTTTTTTATTATAAACTCAGATAAGTTTTTTTCCACGTGCTTACGAGTTTTTGTTTACTACAGTTGACGTCATAGCATAGATAATCTATAGACTAAAATGGCCGACAGCGTTTTTGTATGTCCATGAAAAGTCTATTTTAAAATTAAAGATTTGTAGCTTTCTAGGTCTCAAAAAAATACAATAATTTTTTTTTCGGTCTAATAGAACATTTATTAACCATTTAAAACCTTTTTCCAAAAAGGGTCAACTAGCCTATTGTTGGTAGCAACGAAGCAACATACTTCTAAGTAAAAAAAATACCAAAGGACTTGTTTTATGTTAGACTTTTATAAATAAGTATAAATCTAACACCCAATCTTTTCTTGAACTAAACAATGGTACTACAAGCATTTATATTTTCTCGATAATTGGAAGTCTTTTTATGTTCAAGCGTAGTTATAGAAATTCAACATCTTAATAATTGTTTATGATTTAGGCCTGTCAGGATAATTCAGAAATGTTACCTTGGAAATTTCATTCGGAATTATAATTTTCCCTGTTTAATGAATATTGCCGGACTTAAGAATTTTGATATAAAGATTTGATTTAATTTAAAGAGAATAAGAAATTATCTTAGAGTACACGTTACATATTCCTGTACAGTGTCATCAATAGTTTCACTTGTAACTACGCTGGACAACAAATAAATCGGGTTATTTTATAACTCGGAACGATTTGATTTTTTCCAAAAGTATAAAACTTACAACTATTTATCAAAGTTATAACTACAAAAATGCGTTTCATTGTGATTAGAACGATTTATTATTAATTTTGGAGATTAATTATTTTTTTCAGTTTTTATAAAGAAGAGTCGTTATCCAATTGTGTTAATGGGTAGAAAAAAACGTAGCAAAAACTTCTGAGAAAAATTAAAAAAATAATTAAAAATTATCAGACTATCTTCATTTTATAAAAAAGAACGTTAATCGCAACTTTATTCAAAAATAAGCAAATCGTTAGCATTTTGTTTCTTGCTTGATTATATAGTAAGTTGACAGTACTCTAGAATAAAATTATATGACTTTATTACTCATTTAATCATTATGAAATGCACTTTCTGTAGGTATAACTTTGATAGATGTAAGTACATCGAATCAGACTCCAAAGGTACCAGCGGGTTTATTTACGGTCGAGTGTAGTAATCAACTTCAATGATTTTAAATCATTGAAGTTGATTACTTATAAATATGCGAAATATAATATTGTGTTTACTTGCACACAACCAATACGTTTTTTCATTAAATCCAATTAACAACAAAAATTCAATCACTTTCCGATGAGCTTGAAAAAAATATTTTATATTTCATTCAATCGTAATAACATAACAATCAGGAAGAACTTGAGAATTCAACTTAATCGCGTCGCCAAATATTCTTTCTTCACTCCAAAGTCTCTGTTATTGAAATCCAATATTGCAATAGAAAGGGAGTTCTTTTTAAATTTTTATTTCTCTTTGAACGGTTTACTGAATAGTTAAACAGTTCATCGAATTAGAATTTATCACACGAAAGTAGCTGTTACCTAATCTTCGATAATACGCGATTAAGGTGGCCCCCGGTCCCCTATCGGTTCGAAATCACAAGGCAAAGTAAAAGGCAAGTGGCAAACAATCCCTCATCAATTTACAATCCCCGACGATGTTTGCTGTAATCCCAATAAGAGCGGATTCCATCTTACTTTCCGCTTTGAGGTGGGATTAATCGTCCCCGTTGTTTATTAGGTACCTTGGAAAATTTATGTTATTTTAATGAAAATGCATGAGTATGTATACTTAAACGATCACCATGACTTAGTATAAAATGTTCGTATTTATTTTTTTATTGACATCTCTGTATTTAATAATAAAGGGGAAAAACAGCTCTTGCTGAGTTTCTTGCCGATTCTTTTTAATAAGAATTGCAAACCGATGGCGTAGCTTTTCGAATCTCACAAGTGCTTGTAACAACCTAAAATGAATAAACAATTTTGAATTTTGATTCAATCAAATGAATCAATCCGTAGTCGTCTTCAGAGTAGGTGGCACACTGAAAACCGGCATAATACATATTACTCCCACTAAGGGTTGCCAACCCAACCTTATAAAGGATTTATTTTTCAGTACTTATTTGTTCGAGTATTTTGGGAAACGATAATTTTATGTCATATTGCAAGAAAAGCCTGATTTATAAGCTTTACTGGACGTAGTAGCTCTTTAGTCAACAGTGAGTGGGAAATACTGGAAAATTTAAACGCTGTAGCGTATACACTGAGTATACAACAACAGAATCTTAACAAAGGACAATTGTTTATACTCCGAAAGGTCCACAATCTCCATAGCTCCCCTTTAAATCTAAACTATTATTTATGATAAATAAGGAACGTTCGTGATTTGCACTCATCTCACAAAGCCCGTTGATACTTTATTTAAAACATGGTTTTCGATGATGAACTCAATGTTTAGAAGTTAAGCACTTGTTTACAGTAAGTATTATGAATTTACATAGGAAGCTAGAATAGAAAGTTCACTTGTTAAACTTTATTCGTATTCTTTAAGGCTTAGCCTCATTACATTCTGAGTTTGATGGAGTCTTAGACTGATAATAATATTGTTTTGAAAATTCATGGTCACTAACATCATAGTTTTTAGCGGGATTGCTACCATGTACCTTGTTTTTTGACAGTTCCCAATATATCGAGCGCTTGCAACAGTGTCAAAATATCGGAGACTCACAATAAACAAGGAAGGTACGTAGTAGCAATCCCGCTGATAACTATAATGATAATAAATACTTTATTTTGTACCTACCTAAATTTAGTTCTAGAAGTCTAACGTAGGGAAATCAGAAATGGAAACTTTATGTAAATCGTAGTAAAAAGCAGGTGAGAACACTTTAAAATACAACTTAGGCAGTTGTCCTACCGCCCGGCGACGAAGCGACTAACTATCGGCTATTTACTCGCTCAAGAAACGTACAATAGATAGACATTCCATGTAAACAAAAGATATGCAAATAAGTAGTTGATCGCTGGCTGTTCCCACTACTAGAACTCGCTCCACTAGTTTATAGCTGAGCGACAAGAGCTATCAAAGATAATACATTCTCAACGATGCCCATTACGCCGTTAAAATGCGAGCGCGTGCATTTTTGCTTAGAACTGTCACCTCGAGCGAATGGCGAGAGAAATCACCCGTTTTATTTGCACATTCGATTATAGCCCAGCAATTAAACATTCGGAACTACAAACTCGCTTCCCGTTGCTCGCCTACTCGTTTTCAGTTTCTAGTTCTACTCGCTTCTCTTTCATTTTCGGCGGTGGAACAAGTAAGTGCCTTAAACAGATTCATCGATCATGTCTGATCCCTTTAGAGTTTACAAATTCCCCAAGCTTCATCTGTTCGTCATAAAGTTTTTCATGGCTCTCTGTTATGTGCACTTATTTCGCTTTCAACAAAGGTGTGAAGCAGAAAATCTTCATAGCGTAAGATGAAACTGCTTTCAAAGAGGGTCGTGTGTCATTATTTCCTCTCCGCAGTAACAGCAGCAATTTTAACGATGCGAAGCTCTCGGCGCTTTATCATACTTGTTGCTCAACTGACCGGTTCATTTGTTCACTTGGGGCTAAATATGACGTTATAACGTAATATCTGTGTTGCGTTTCAGTGGAGCTTTGAATTTTTTAAGGATTTCCATTTCGAATTGCATGCCTGTCTGGGTAGTAAGGCCCAATTTTTTGAATACTGCTTTCAAAAATAACAATATTCTATAGAGCTCTAGTTTAGTAATAGGAAAAGTCGCCGTCGTCGTGATATAAGTCGCATTTTTCTCAGGTTATCTTCGCAACTTGACTCCACTTACACTTCACATCAAGTGGACTGTAATTTGTTGGCTATTGTATAAAAAAATTGCTCAGCAAACAGTGCTTCCCGAGCACAAAATTTTTTCAGGAATATTTTCTAATCAAATATCGAGTCGTATTACTTTTGTAATTACCTAACCTTCAAGTAGGTTTACCTATATAATATGTACATAGAAAAATTGTGGGAGTCATGTAAGTAGTTAAAGCAGTAGTAATTAATGCGTTGCCTACGAGTACATGATTTAATTCGTCTTACATTGGAAGTTATAAGTAAATCCCTAAGCGTATATAGACTAAATATGTTTTGTTTATTCATCGATTCACTATCAAATCGATTGTATTCGAATCTAGAAATTGTGAAACAATATAGGTAGGTAGTTGTTTCTTTGGCTTAAAGCCTACTACAACTACACCAGTCTTGTTACCAACAGCCAAATCCTACTAATAACTTTATACGTGAACTTGGCATTCCAATATTTGTAACTCAATTATGTTGAAACGGGTCAACATACATTACCTTAGATTATTATAATGTGATTTTTCATATCCCAGTGAAGGATTAGTACTCCAGAGGCTACAGGCATTCTAAAGCCTAAGCAGATGAAATTTTGGCCGCAAGCTAATTATATAATAGTCCGGGAGAGGTCCCTTCTTAAGATAATTAATCATACGTTATTAACATTTGCCCAGGATAAAGAAAGCCAACATTACTGGATATTAAATGGCTTCACTATCCAATTCTATCCTAATCCAACTTACTTATGTAGGCATAATATGACATCTATGATTATGTTGATTCACCTTTTATGACAATTCATCCGCAAAAGATATAGAGCATAGCGGATTTCCCTTTCGAATCGGAGTACCCTTTTGGTGTAGTAACCTCCTTAGTAAATAACTACTTTTGGTGATGTCTGATCTGTTGACGAGAAAAATTTGACAACTCGGTTTAACGGGGAAAGTCATTTTTTTTTTAAATTCGTAGCAAACAAGGATGTGACCCGCATAATGGTAAGCTGCCATCATAACCAATAGACGCTTACGATACAAAAAATATTTCGCTCCGTTGCACCCTGACTCAATCTCCTACCCCGTGGAGCCCTGAAATGGAATCTTACTCACCGACAGAAACACCACCAAACGGTAAGTAGTGCTATTTTACTGTGGTCTTCCGTAAGGTGGAGGCTACTTCCCCAGACGGGCGTTCCAATTTGAGCGGAAAATCCGCTATGCACTACCTCTCTTGATGGTAAGGAGTTGAAGCAAGCTTCCGAAGATTTAAGACTGGGCTCCACTACACACACCTAACATCAGGCAGGATGCAACTTGCTATGCCTTTTCATGAAAAAAATAAGCTTAGTTAAGTCATGTAAATAAATAACAGGGCGCGTCTTTTTTTTACTGAATTTGATTTTGTTTCCCTAAACAATAAAAATAGTTTAGTAACTTAAACATTTTTGTTGTGTTTCTGCTCAGAGAAACTATGAATTTTTATTATATGGCATGACAAGATTATATCACCTATGAGAAATTATTACAATTAATTTTCTTTTTGTTACGGTCTTACAATTCCAGCAATATTTTGTATCTGTAAGGCACTAAGAAAAGTATTATACAAATGTTGTACCTGTAAGATTTTGCGTTTTATATTGATGTGGGTTAACTTATAAGTAATAAGGGATGTGGGTCATCGAAAGTCCGGTGGCAGGTAAGCAATTAGCACGCACAAGTGGATAGATAGACAAGAATTTGTCTGAACATTGGCATATAAGACGTATTTTACAAACCGTTTTAAACTCTTTCAGGATCGGATTAAATAAATAAAAAAAGTATTTGTAATTCTTTCGTCATCTACTCTCTGATATTTTCACACTATTCAATATAAATTGGCTTATATTGTAACTTACAAAAGGCCGTAAAACAATCTCACATCCATAAATCAGAATATGTCACGGACAATTATATATATTATGCTCAAATTGAAATCACAGTCACTAATCTTTTTTATACAAAGTTTAGTAACGAAGTAAGGCAGTTCATCTATATCCATAGATAGTATAAACGTAGTAGTAATCACTTTCCGCATCTGTCTATATATCCGCTAACCTCTCCTAAGCCACGCAACGAATTTTAATGCCGTTTCTATCATCAGTTTGGTAGTGGGAAATATTTAAATGATCATTAAAAAATCAAAAATTCAGTTGGTAACCTGTTAGATTAGGTTGCCAATTGTATTTGTTTGGGGATCAATTACATTTTTTTTGTTGATCATTTAATTATGTGCCATTGGTAATTTTTTACGATAGGTTTCTATGTATTAGGTATATACTTGCAGGTATGGGAACAAAATAGTAAAGTCTACTAAAAGCTGACTAATCTTCTTGTATTCTATTTTAATTAATTTATTTTTATATTTCAGTAAAATTTACTCATTCAATAGCCTCTTTTTCAATCGAAGTATTGAACTGGATTAAAATAAAATTCTGGTACATGCCATTCATCACGGTACACGGTTTCTCAATGCTGATGTCGGACTTATGATGTAACAACGCAGAATACGGCTGGTCGCTGTGCTCTATTATTGCATTGTATTTTCCATTTTCCCTGGATCTATTTGCAACAGCCTTCAGTAATTGCGTTTTAATGTTTTGTTTTATAGCTTTTAAATTCGTTTTCTTATAGACACTTGACAACACTAACGTTATATTATATTATGCTACTCGTATGATACGCTAGCCCTTAACACGCACCCGAAAGTCACTCTTTTAGAATGCCTTTAATGAATTTTCTTAAGTATTTTAAAGCCCAAACCACTAGTTCAAATGTTTCACTATTTAATTAATAGTGTCCCCCTTATGACGACTACGTTGACCACAAGTTTCCCGTAATTTATAATTAAGGAAGAGTTTAAAATGATATTACAGTGACGAAATTTTCCTTGACTCGATTTAAAAAAATATCTCCTGGTAGATTTCTTAAATATACATTTTGAAATTAAACGTAGCTTCTTTTGATCACATCCGTCAATAAATGCAAATTTATCGATTTTCCTTTCCAAGTAGAGAGACAGGCCGGATGTTAATATTGATAACCAGTGTCGTCAAAGGACTTGATTATGAAGATAAATGTTTATTGTTAATTCTACAATGAAAATATTCAAAAGTTATAAATATAATAGTCCTTGAAGACCGATGATAGCTATGGATTGAAATATAGGTACTTAACTCACATAAGTTTGTAACTCAAAGCCAATCGTTCTTTATTGAAATTTGATTCATAATAGGTAAAACTCTTTAAAATAGTCCATTTTTAATTTTTTAGCTGTGGAGAAAATCAGCCAAAAAAGAACTCAACAAAATTTTATGAGTAGCAACGACATTTACAAAGATATAATGCAGTTACATTATCAAAACATGATTCATAAGTTATAATATTTCAAATATAAATGTATGATTCATGATTGGTACAGTTGAAACCAAAACATTTTTGTCTGTAATATAACCAAGGAAATAAGAAAGTTTCTCATTTTGATTTTTTTTAAATAAAAATATTTCATTTTGAGTATTTGACTAGGCACAATCACAAACTTTTGATCAACAAAAAGAGGAATGGAAGTACCGAAGGACGAACATAAAAATATAATTCTAGTCTACTTTGGAACTCTAAAGGTGGTAATGTATCCTTCGACTATGTAGTACTGAGATGCACCTAATTTCCGTTACATAATACTTTGCTTTTTATATTTTCTGTTATTATGTAAATCGGGTTGGCAGACGGATGTGGTTCAATTTATTACATATCTCTGGGTCATTAATCTAACGCGGGTCGGTACCGTTTTTTAACAACAACGGTGTTCATTACTACATTGTTTTTAAAATTACTTATTTTAAAATAATACTAAAAACGTTATGAAATTTTCCAAAGCTTCGTTTACGTTAGTAATATTGTAGACCCCATAATTCAATATCGATCTATCTGCTGACTTTGCAGATTCTCAGCTTCTGCCATCGCTGCCTTAATGTGGTGGTCGCTCTATTATGAACATTCTAGTTATGCCACAAACTCCATTAAACCTCTTTTATGAAGTTCACGTTCACCTTCATTATAAAAATATAATAGGAAATCCTCTGCGAACAGTTTACTAAATAAATAAAGTAGGATGAAAATCTTTAACCCTTTAAATTCAATTACTTATATGCCTGAGTTGGTATTCGAGGGCCAGCCAATGCAAGCAACGCCCTATCAGAGCCTTTACAAAAGCTATAATAAAATTAGCGGCTTGTAAACCCGGCCGGGTGTCTGACCGCCAAACGGCCTCGTTTTGTTTCAATGGCTGACTCAACCTGCGATCTCGCACACTTCACCGATTGCAAGGCACGTTACGATAATAGGAATCGCATTTCTCTTTATAACTCTTAATACCTTTGTAAAACATTTTAAATTTGTGTTGATGATTTAGGCCTAAAATAGTATAAAGCAAAATATATATATATAGTATAAATAGTATAAAATAGTATAGCCTTAACTGAAACTAATTAAGTATAGAATAGATACTATTTATTTCTAATCCCATAAAAAGATATAATTTCAACCTCAGGACCTTAGGAGCAGAATGATATTCAACAATAGGCGTCGATAAAAAGTAAACAAAGAAAGATTTCTGTTTTTAATAATTCTGGTAATGAAACAGATATATATTATATGGTGTATGTTTTACACAACAATGTGTAGATGAGATGGGGAACATTCATTTCCTATTCTATACATGCATATAAAACGTCCAATAAAAAGATGCCAATTTTATATTTGTACAATCAATGAAGTTCTCGGAATATTAGGTACATAAGTATGTAAATCTTTATAAGTCAGAACTTTTATAAGTGTCACATGGATTATAGGTATATGTATGAAGATCAAATAAAGCCCTGACTTATGATGGTAGTGCGGATGCCTACAGCCATGGCTCACTAGTTGGCATCATTTAATTTCGCTGTGTTCGCTTCAGTGGCTCAGAAACCTCGAGAACATTTCCAATTCGAACGATTGTGCCTCACGATGTTTTTCAATTATCAGTGACTTGTTGATATTTTGCTTTCGGCAGCGAAAAAATATCGTAATATCCTGAGATGTGAATCGGTTTGGAACTCTCGACTAAAATTAGGTGCCATCAATATCAGAGTACATAAGTTGCATATGTAATGACATGTATAATTTGATTTTTTATAATATTTAAAACCTGATACTGATACCTGCGAATCTTTTATACTTTACATACCTAATCATTATTAAGACTCTTTGTATGGTATATCGTTTATATAGACTATGATATTGTATATATATTATATACAAATAAGTATCTACCTATTTTTTTTAATCGGCTTCCTATTATTCCTAATATTGCTTATTTATATCTATTACCACTAGCTTACTGCTATTTTTCTATGTTATACAAATTAGTTATTTTCTTTTCTTACATTCATTTGGAGATGCATTCAGGGGTATCTACCTATTACTATAAATATATTCCTTCCCAGATGGGTACTATCTGTCGGAGTTATATCTTTAAGATGTGCAATTAAATACATTCGATTAGGTTTATCTTAATATAGCACTGATTTTCTGAAGATTTGGATTTCGTCGAAAACTATTTATTCGATCGGTCGACAATTATAAGGTTCGGTATATTCCGAGTAAAAAACTCTTCTTTGAAGTTGCTCTTCATTTATATCAAATAGATTGAATACTCTAGCAGCTTTCATACAAAATTCAATTTACAATTTTATTAAATACCTACCGGTTACTCGGTCTCGCTATGATTAGGCTAAGACTACAGTTGTTTTATGTTGAAAACGTCATGAAAATCCCTTCAGTAGTTTTGAGATCACAGGGAACATATTATTATTCATATTTTCAATTCATATTTATTGAAATATGTAATTGCAATTTCAAATTGGAGTTATTCAATTTATTGCCAAAGGTAGATACTGTATCTTCAAAACAAATGCACCGATTTACTATGGTAAAATAAACTTGGCAATATATTAGGAGGCCGATGTTATGTGCTGAGAGTTGCTAGTAATAACTGAAGTGAAGTGTACTGATAAATTTATGAGGGTTAGATGGACTGCTTTGCATATATATAACAGTTGATTTGTTTCTATTATTTTTTATCGACTTCTAGTAATACTTTAAGTGACTAGTATGACTTCACATTTATAATTTTGTTTGTTGCGTTTAACAATATGGTTCTAATACTCTTTAGTGACGTAATACTAATAAATAAACTGTATTTTCCTCTTTACTACGGTTCGAGGAGCTCGATAGCGCAAGTGGTTAGCGCGCTCGGCTGCGAACGTTGAAGTTAAGCAACTTTCGTGTCGGTCATTGAATGGGTGACCAAAAAAAATCTATCTCGAACTCCTCCGTGTTTCGGATCGCACGTTAACTTTGGTTCCGGCTGCACCTGCAGTCGTTAGCATTCACCAAACTGCCGCGACCATGGTCCAATCCATAGGGAAGGCCTGTGCCCCTGCACTAAGGGGCATTAATAGGCTGATGTTAAAGGTTCGAGTTCATTCATTAACATAATCACATATAAATTAAGTTAAGCTAAGGTTAAAAAAAATGTGTGAGGCTGAAGACGCGACCCTTGGAAATGCGGATAACTGTTTTATCACCATGTTACTGAACCGTTACAAATCACTCGCTTCATTTCTCCACTGTTTATTCAACCCACTTGGAAAAAAGCTAAAAAAATTTAAAATACCTGAGTTTACTTTGACAAGTTAAACGCTTATTCTAACTTGCTAATTCATTTACGCATCGTAAATATTCAAACAGGAGCGAAGAAAAGCGCGGATAAAGACTGAAATCTTAAAACAAAGGAATCTCTTTCAAAGAAATTATATGTTTAATTACATTATTCCATCACACATTATTCGCCGTGTTTGATGTTTTATAATCAAGTAATGCCCATAATACTATGTATTGAGGGTTAAGCTGATGATTTTCTAAAGAGAATGAGGTAATATAAAATATCTTGAGTAGGTAAGTATATTTTCTGTAGTATTTTTTGACAAATAATTAACTTTAAAAATACGCAAAAATCCTATACTAACTGATAACTTTTGTGGACAAAAATACTATTCCATGTAATAAACTTATTTATTTAAAAGAAACTGTGTACAACATATGAAAAATATGGTATATGAAAAGACCGATGACCATTGAGCAGTAATTTAAAAGAGGTGGCGCTGTAGTGCACAACCACAGATAATATTATGCATTAAACAAGGCGTGAAATTTAAACATACATTTTACTTTTACACTCTTCCTAAATTCAAGCCTTATAAGAAAAATGAATTACAAACAATGAGAGTTACTGACTATTGACATATTTTATACCTGACAGTAATAATTAAGTAACAAACTTTGACATTCCAATATTATGTTTCATGAATTTAAATTTATCTTTAGGCAATGCTTTTGTAAAAATATCAGCAAATTGGTTAGAACTGTGTACATAATTTAAACTTATTATCTTGTTATGGTATTTATTTCTCTTTAACAAAATTGTACTTAACATCAATGTGTTTAAATCTCTTATGGAATTCACTATTCTTAATAACACTTATAGTGCTCTGATTATCAATGTTTATACACACAGAGTTCTGCTTGTATTCACAGATATCGCAAAGTAGCTGTCTTAACCAAATAGCTTCTTTGGTGGCTGCACATACAGCCATGAATTCTGATTCGGTAGTTGATAATGCCACTGTTTGTTGTCGCTGTGTAGACCATGTGACAGCAGCTCCATTTTTGAGAAAAACATATCCAGTTGTTGATCTCCTGGTCTCTATGTCATTTGCGAAATCAGCATCACTATCTCCAATTAAATCGGTATTCTCTGGCTCAGATATATAATTTAAACCATAATCTTTAGTTTCTTTCAGATATTTTAATATCTTCATTACCGCATTCCAGTGTGAGTCATCATAAGAATGTAAGTATCGACTGACCTGACCAACAGCAAACATTATATCGGGTCTGCTTACAGTAGCCGCATGTATTAGAGATCCGACTGCTTCTCGATATGGATGATCCTTCTTCGGCTTATCAGCATCTGCTTTTTGGAGTTTCACATGAGGATCAGCAGGAATACTGTTGGAATTTGCATTTTGCATGTTAAATTTCTTTAATAATAAGTTGATATAATTTGTTTGATGAATGAAAATACCATTGTCATGTCTTTTAATTTGCATACCAATAAAGTTTGTTAAATGAGGACATACTTTTAGATCAAAATTAGATTGAAGATCGTTGATCACTTCCATAATCACTGATTTATCTCTACAGAGCAATAATCCATCATCAACATATAGACATAAGTAGCATTTGAGCCCTTTTATTTGTGCAGTATACACACATTGATCTGCATTACTTTTCTCAAATCCAAGCCCTTTTAAGGCTGAATCAAATTTATGATTCCAGCACCTGGGTGCTTGCTTTAATCCATATAGAGATTTAACTAGTTTACATACCATGTTTGGTTTGCAGTCCAGTCCCTCAGGTGGCGTCATCAGTATGTTCTCATTCAGTTGCCCATACAAGAAGGCTGTGTTGACATCAAATTGGATGGTCTCCAATTTCTCTTGGGCTGCAACAGATATTAGTAATCGAATAGAGTCATACCTGACGGTTGGTGAAAAGGTTTCATCATAATCAATCCCTTCCTGTTGTGCATATCCTTTAGCACACAGTCGAGCTTTATATCGAGGACCTGTTGTGTCACCTTTTATTCGGAATACCCATTTGCTTCCAATTAGTTTGGTATTCGGAGGCTTTTCTATCAATGTCCAAGTTCCATTCTGATGATGAGCTTTAAGTGCTTTTCTTATTGATGTCATCCATTTTTCTGAATCAGGTGATGCAATTGCTTCACTGTAATTGAATGGAACAGTAACATCTTCATTATTATACAAGTGGCTTTGTTCATCATTCAGTTTTGCAGCTAATTCTCTGTTTCTGGGTCTCAAAGTGATGTTTGATGGAATAATTTGCACCTCCTAGAGATCTGGTCTCCATTGGACCACAGATATCTGAATGCACTAATTCTTATAATTTTGCATTTTTAGATTCACTATGTTTAAATGGTAATCGTTTTTGTTTCCCTTCTAAGCATGTTATACAAGTTAATTTATTATCCTTCTTAGATATTTTCACACCATTAGTGTTTTCTACTATTTTAGTCAAATCTTGAAAATTCAAATGGCCCATGCGTTGATGCCATATATAAACATCCTGTTCATCAACATCTGATATGTATGCATGTTCACTTTTTACATTTAACCGGTACATATTGTTGATTAAACTGGCAGAAGCAACAATCATATTGTTTTTATTCATTATAACACAGCCTTTGCTGTTAAATTTTACTTGACCTCCATTTTTGATGATCTGACAGATAGTAGGTTTGTGGCCAGCTCCGGCACATAAAGTACATTTTGGAATAATATTTCATTGTTCTGACCTTTATCATTGCATGTGTCTAAAACCAACTGTCCTGAACTGCGAACTGATAATAACTTGTCATTTGCTACCTTTATTGTTTTTATGACAGATATTTTTTAATTTTTCAGCATGTTGTTGCATTTGGTCATATGCATTGACGCACCAGAGTCAATAAACCATGAGTCACCACCGGAGTTTTCAGAGGCTATGAAAGCAGCAGCATAGCTTGAACTTTGTGGTTTCTTCTGTTTTGTTTCTGACTTGCACTGAGCAGCCACATGCCCATATTTATTACAATTAAAGCACCGAGGTCCCTTGTTGAATGGTTTATTATGGTATCCTTTGCTTCTATGATTTACTGAAAATGCATTCGAGTTAATCTCAGTCATTCTGACATCTTGTAAAATTTTGGCTTTAACGGAGTCTGCACTTATTGTCATGCCTGAACTTTCTATGGCAATGATCATAGGTTTATAACTTTCTGGAAGACCGGAGAGGAGTAGTGTGCCTAACCACTCATCGTCTACTTTGAAGCCAATATTACGGAGCTTGTGAGCTGTGGTCATTATTTTGCTTACATATTCTTCTACATTGCTGCATCCATCTAGATTAGTTGTACATAGATCTCGTAGCAGTCCCACGCGACGTGTCAGTCCCGAGTCATCAAAGGCGCTTGCCAATTTGTTCCAAACTTCTTATGCGGAGCTTGCCTCCTGTATGTGGATGTAGTTCACTGAGTCCACTAATAAGATAATTTTTGACTTTGCTTTCAGGTCGCGTTTTGGATCAACAGAGTCGCTAGTTTCCGATTCGATACAATCCCATAGCTCCTCATGCTCGAGGTAGGGTTTAACTGCGAATCTCCAGGTGTTGTAGTTCTCCCGACCGGTTAGTTTCTCAATCACGGCTAGTGAGTTGTTTGAAGACATTTTCAACGTATATTTTGTTGAACTGAGTCTTATTTTTCAGAAAAGAAAAAATGTTCACGTGCACTTTCAGGTTAGTTTTTGCCGGTTCGTATCACGTTCATATTACTGACTAGTTATGTCCACATCAATAACTATAACCACGCTCTGCTACCATGATAACTTTTGTGGACAAAAATATTATTCCATGTAATAAACTTATTTATTTAAAAGAAACTGTGTACAACATATGAAAAATATGGTATATGAAAAGACCGATGACCATTGAGCAGTAATTTAAAAGAGGTGGCGCTGTAGTGCACAACCACAGATAATATTATGCATTAAACAAGGCGTGAATACATTTTACTTTAACACTAACAAGTGCGTTTATTTAAACTATCCCAGAAATATGCACATAAACCGGCTTTAAATGCATTAAAAATATTAGAATATACTACACCCACATAAAAACTTATAAAGCATTAAATAATATTAAAAGGCAACCTTAATAAAAATGACATGCTTTTGTAAGCGATATTTACAATATTTTTAGTATTTATATTACATATATAAAAATATATATATACATTTTACTAGGTAAAAATTTCGAGAACACCATTTGTAACCTTTACCAAGAATTAATGAGAAAGGTAGGCAAATGTATCGAAAAAATAAATATCGCTTTACGCTTTAAGATGTTTTGTTACGAGAAAAATATCCACTCGGTCCAGAAATCAGACGCGATTCGTACCGCACCTTCTGGTTTGGTTAGTTCGTTCGCCAGGATAGCGGACGATGCGAGTTCAAATCCCGTCTGATGCCTGGTCATAATGGATATTTTTCTAGTAAAAGAAATCCTAAAGCGTAAAGCGATATATTTATTTTTTCGATACATTTGCCTGCCCTTCACAATAATTCTTGGTTAAAAAGGTTACAGATGGTGTTCACGAACTCTTTAACCGGAATTCGTAACTACACAAGTATTTGCTAGGAATGCCTGTTTATCCCTTCCTTTCATTTACTTTGTATTACCGAAATCCGAAATACCCCTGATACCTCACGAATTGCTACAACGTTTCCAGGTTTATTCAAGCTTTTGCAGAGGAAAATGCTGAATTATTTTTAAACAACAAAATCTAAATAATAAAATATATTTGTTCTTTAATATGAATTATGTACTACCTACAGCAGCTAGATGTTTAGAATTAAATTTTTTCATAAGTGAACTTACGTTACAATAATTTAGTTTGCATCCTACCAACGTATCAATCTTACATTAAGAAGTGATTTCCTTTTTGCGAACTAAAACAAAATCTACATTAACTAAAAGCAATATTAAACTTATTTGTATCGATTAATAATATTTTTGGAAATGCCTAAAATTAAGTGTTCTTGACAAAGTTACTTGCCAATTTGGTTACATTAAAGACGATATTGATATTATAAGACAAATGAAATAGGTACACCAATATATTGTTTATAACTTTCATGGTTACTAATATTATAGTAATTTATGTTATTTACGGGATAACTGCCAAATATCTTGTTTAGCGAGTTTCCGATATTTTGGTACTATTGCAATCGCCTTAATCATGAAGTAAACTCGCTAAATGACATAAATTACTGTAAGGTACACCAATACTTTGATTTCATACATTACAAAAATACTCGTACCCTTCTGTGATCAGTCATCCACCAATGAGCACTCATACCACATGTAATTCTGAACATAAACCCAGCTGTGAGGATTAATAGGCTACCACGCCGTGTCAATGTTTCACGCAGTGTCCTGGGTGGATTAATATGAATTAAATAACCGATGCTGAAAAGCCTCATGCTCCGTGTATAAGCGCTTTTTCTCTGAACTGTCGCAAACAATTCAGGCGAAGGGTAGATAACATATCACTTATTTGTCTTACAAATTGAAGCAGTGGCTATGGAAGTGACGAATAAAAAATAACTAAAGCCCAAAGTATATTTATCACGGTACATCTTTTTAAATCCGTACTTACACCGTAAGAAAAGGTAAATATTCATCCTACAACAATTAGGAACTCTTAGGCCCGTATTACAGAATGACAACTAAGTGTTGATCTTTACTTGAGTACAGTTAGAAAGGGATGTCACTATGTGCTATATATAGCGACATCCCTCTCTATATATATCTATGCTCAAAATTAGATTCATTACTGATAATCTTTCTATAATACGAGCTTTAGACTTATCGTCTTAATCGATTAATGTTGAAGATGACAAGATCTCAAAAGCATATGTAAACTTACGTATCCTTTGGTGCCCTTTCGTATAATTAAATTCTGCGGTAGGAACACTCCTAAAGTTAAACTTTGCTTGCAACTTCCTTACCTCTCCTCACTTTCATTTCCATATTCATTAGGTAGTGGGGTGCAGCGTCGTCAGTCACCGTCAGACGTCACCAGTTCTTCACATATGAAGGGTTTTATGGGCTTCGTCATATTTAGCTTATATCCGGGTAGACATAATAGAAAAAAAAACTGGCCAAGCGCGAGTCTGGTCTCGGTCTATTAGGGTTCTGTAAAATCATTTCTGTGTCATTTGTTTTCATCACAACTTACAATATACAAATTATTATTATTACTTATTACAAAGAGACGAACTTCTTAGCAATCCATGGTTTCGCGGAATTTCACGGGACTTGCGACCCAGGTGTAGATTTAAGGTGCCCCATCAACGCTCACCTTCACGTTAAGTTTCCCATTCAGTTGTAGTTCTCGAGAAGCCTAGGTCTTTTAAAAGGTTATAGGGAGATTTTGCTGGTATACCTCTCGCTCTATGTTTAGTTAGTTCGTTGGTTAGATCATAATATTTATTCAATTTTATTGTGTGGTGTTTTCCCCACGGTACAGTAAGCTCTATTTTAGTACTATGTATGATGTGCCAAGAAAAGAGAAATATGTCTGACCTGGATGACGAAACACGAATATCCTGTGGTATCTAGTAGCTTTTCATACGTATCCATTAAAATAGTCCAGTCAGGTGCATTACCTAGAATTGAAAAGGCTTGCTTTTCGAGTTAGTTTAGTATTAGTAGTTTTTGGGTTTTTTTTTCTTGCCTAGCAAGACGTGCTGCTTCACGTACGACTTCAAGTACTCTATCATGGCGACATGAGTATTGACTCATATCAAGGAGCACTTTGCAACCTACCAGTATGTGCCTAGCAGTACGTATTGCCTCACCACAAGTATAGCACGAGTTTTCAGGGGCTTTCCCCCATATTACTAGGTTACTCTGGTCTGGGAGGGTCCTTTGGAAGGTATTGAGATAGAATTTTAGTAGAACAGGAGACCAACCATGTAGTGAAGTGCGCCACTTCAGAGCTAATTTAATGCAGAACTCACCTATGGTTAACCACTCATATTACATTTCTAAATTCATTGCGTGTACTTAATAGTAATCTTTTTCGTCTTGTTGTAGGAAAGATTTTATCATGTCTCGGTCCTCCTTATCTTTGCGGTACCCAGCCCGACTCTATTTAACTGTGCACCTGCCAAAAATTGTTTACGGAACTGAAGTCTTGACTCAAGCTCTGTGATACGTTTGTCTTTTGGAAGCGATGAGACTATTTCACCCTAGGTTTGTCCCAAAACATGCATATTGGTGACTGAGGTGTTTATAGAGTTACGGAGGCTTCTTTAACTTCATTTCAAAACTATTATGATCTCAAAATAGAGTTGAGGGATCAGCTGAATTAGTTAGTCCAAGCCATAACTTCAATGTTTTTATGATATTTGCATCCAATTTTGTCAAGGGGGTTTTATGAATGTCATATGCCTACAAGGTAAGGCCAAGTCAGACGTGACGTAAAATAGTTGTCGTATATCCAAAATTTTTTAATATTGCTTAATGGTTGTTGATCTACCTTAATGAAGTAGTTTAATAAATTATTCACAACTGCCTCTATGGAACACGTCCTTTGTGATCAATCTTTCTTCCTAGAAATTTGAAAGGCGCAGCTTCAGCAATCGTGGGAACACATTGTCCTCCTATTGAGAGTTCGGGATCGTAAGAGGTATATTTGGTTTTTCGTTTAGTCAGGCATAGACAGCAGCACTTACTTAGTTTTGTCCTCAGTCCGTCAGTCCATGCACAGTACTCATCCACTTCAATTAATAATTTCTGACATTGTTTAGGATTACGCGTCAGTATTGCAAGGTCGTCTGCAAAAGCTAAGAAGGGCTCTGTGTATTTATTTTTTTATTTTCAACCGATAGCCCCATTTTTTCTCATGACTTATTAGCTTGTCTAGAAGAATATTTATATAAAATGTTATTGGTGACAGGCAGCAGCCCTGAAATAGCCCTAACTTATTATAGTAGATACATAACAAAAATTGTCAAAGATTACAACTTCGACGGCCCCCTCATTTCTTAGTTATTGAATATAATATACAGGGTTAATTTTAAAACACCAATAACCTTTTAGGGCGTGATTCTACCCATCAACAGGAACATTTTTTTATTATGGGACCAACGCTGAAATCGCGAAAAACAAAATCTGCTGTTTCATACATAAGTGCATCAGCTTATCGACGGAAATGTATGTAACAGCTGTTTTTTTTGTCCCATAGTAAAAGTTGTTCCTGTTGATGGGTAGAATCACCCCCTAAGAGGTTGTTGTGTTTTAAAATTAACCCTGTATATAAAAATATGTACCCACTTCTGTATCCACTAACTTTATTTAACATACTGGCAATGTAATTACTAAGATAGGCAAACGACAAGAGTTAGTTTGATTAGCTCTACCTAGTCCATAAATCCTAAAACCGCTGAAATATCCACTAAGGAGAACTTAATTGATTAACAGCACCAGGAGGGCTATTATATTTCCCAATTAAATCCATAGCAGACAACGTTTTGCAGATTAATGATAAATCTTGGTTACCCTCACCAGGAATAGGTGAAGTTACAATTAATGTTATAATGAAAGGTTAATGTAATTACAATACATTAACACGGTAGGTTTTCCTTTTCAACATGAAAAATATTGGAGTGGAGCATAGTGACGGGTGATGAATCATCTGATTAAACAATAAGGACATTTCCTACAGACATTTGTTTTAACCAAAGTTGAACAAATATTAATAAATAGAGGAGCTCGATGGCGCAACTGGTTAGTGCGTTCGGCTGCGATCGTTGAAGTTAAGCAACTTTCGCAGTGGTCGGTCATTGGATGGGTGACCAAAAATTTACTATCTCGAGTTCCACCGTGCTTCGGAAGGCACGTTAAGCCGTTGGTCCCGGCTGCATCTGCAGTCGTTAGCAACCGCCAATCCGCACTGGGCCCGCGTGGTGGGTCATGGCCCAATCTCCCTATTCCATCCATAGGGAAGGCCTGTGCCCCAGCAGTGGGGACATTAATAGGCTGATGATGATGATGAATAAATATTATTCTTAAACCAACAAATCTATCTTAACCATTAGTTTTCCTCTAAAGTTCATAAAACGCACTATTATCATGTATTTTTCCAAGTTTTTCAAGTCCATAGTTTAGCTTTTAGAGAGGGGGGGACGGGGGACGACGCCTTGCACTTTAAAGTTCAATATTTCGCAAACAGATCCCTAAATCGAAAAATAGTGTTTAAACCCCTAGTATGTTTTAAAGGACCTTATTAACGAGATCCCTCACGATGGAGTAGTTGATGAAACAACACCCCCTGGTTACAAGTAGGGGAGCTACCCTAAAAAAAAACTTTTCGAAATTTTAATCTACCATTTTGTCGGCGTGATTGATATACATATCTCCACAAAATTACAGCTCTCTAGTGCTAATAGTCTCCAAGTAAAACCGGGGACGGGCAGTGTGACATGACGAAACTATAAAGGTCAGGACTACGGAACCCTAAAAAATGTGTGATTTTCATTTGTTTTTCTTACTGTCCAGATGAGTGAATCTAATAATGAAATTCGATACATTTTAAAATTTTACCACAAAAAAGGTAGAAATGTAACGCAAGCCGCGAAAAATGTTTGTGATGTTCATGAACCTAGTGCAGTCTGTGAGAGTAGCACCAATTTGGTTTAAGCGTTTTCAATCCGAAAATTTTGTTTTGGTCGCCCTGTTACGGATAAAATGGATGCCATTTTCGAAAAATGGAGCAAGATCGGCATATCAGTAGTTACGATGTAACTGAAGAACTAGGAATGGCCACAAAACAGTATTGGTGCATTTGAAAAAAACTGGGTACACAAAAAAGGTCGATATTTGGGTGCCTCACGAGCTCACTGAAAGAAACCTAATGAACCGTGTACTCATTTGTGATTCCTTATTACGACCATGGACCTGAAAAAAAGACGGACGTAATATCAAAATATGCATGCAAGGTTCTACAATTTCCTTTGTTGTACACTACCCCGCGTAACAGCGCCAGCGACAAATTCAATAGGGTATTTTCCAAAATTTTGAAAACTGCTTATATTTAAAGATTGGGACGAACGATTTAACAGAAAAATAAAAATAAATAAATTAATGTCTTTTTTTCCATTAGACCAATTAAAGTTGAATTTATTTTTAATGGTTTTGAATTTGCCGCCAAAACGCTCGGTTCGTTGACGTCTACTGTGTGATTACATAGCATACACAAAGTTGCAAAAGACGTCAAACAGTAGACGTTTTCATGACGTTCCGAGCGTTTTGGCGGTAAATTCAAAACCATTAAAAATAAATTCAACTTTAATTGGTCTAATGGAAAAAAAGACATTAAATTTATTTATTTTTATTTTTCTGTTAAATGAACGATTTAACATATAGATTTTCCAATCTTTAAATATAAGCAGTTTTCAAAATTTTGGAAATAACCCTATTGCGCCGACGTCATTTTTGACATGTAAAAACTCATGAACTTAAAAAGTCACAAGAAATCACCTAACATGTGTAAGTTATAACGAATCGTGATAATTTTTCTAAATTATATTTTATTAAATGTAATGTACATTCTAAAACAAAAATACAACTGTGTGGCTTTGTGGGAAAATTTCCCTCAACGTGGGAAAATTTGTATTTCTTGCAAGTGTGACTCGGTAAGACAAGATTTCGTAACCTTTTAGGGTTGCGTATACCAAACGGAAAAGAACAGAACCTATATTATTATATAAAATTTCTCTTGCCTCCTTTTTATGATTACTGGGTTTTAGTTATTAGAAACTGCAAAGGGGAAAACAATTGGAACCCATCATCTGCCAGTCCTATGTGCAGTGCACATTTTGATGATGTAGATTTAATAACTACAGCTAAGGGACTACGTTGTTTGGTTCCGTCCGCAATCTGCGTGATTTATAAATCTATAGAATATTTTTTTCTGAAAAAAATAAATTCTGTGAAGGTTTCAGGCAGTAAATTTCTTTATACGTAACAAGTGTTTTCTTTTCTATTTCTGTGTTCATACAAATGAATTTGATAGGCCATCACTATGTTTCTGAAGTGCAACCATTTCAATTGCTTAAATATCGAGAGCTCACAACGAATAAAACACATGGTAAATATCGCGTTATTATAATATATATTTGATTACATAATGTTAACAATGTTTCAGTTGGCGAGATTTAAAAAGTAGGGAAATTGATGATTTATCCTTCAACCCTCAAATCACGCACACGTTGTAAGCAAGCGGCCATTAGCATGCTTCACTCACGATTAAACACGGAGCACCCCCACTAGAGTCCGCATACAAGGGCAAGCGCTTACGCCAAGCTTAAGTAGTATTTTACCTATGCGTGAGGCACGCCTACAGACGTCGCGATACATCGTTTCATTCGGTAACCGAGCGTTGGTCGAACTGCTTCTCTCGTTTTCGTGTTAAAAAACTGTAAAAAATGCCGTACTGTGCAATTAAATTGTGTGAAAAGTCGAGTACAACTTCCAGTCTTCAAAAAAATGGTATTACTTTTCACTGGTTAGTTTAAATGCATTACAAAAAGACAAAAATACTGTTATATTAAATTGCTGTTAATTGTATTTATTTTTTGTTGAACGCGTTGATGTCTTTTTACACTATCCCTTTCTCGCATGGGCTACATCATATATGCTATCTCGCTCTCACACCGGCACGTGTATTGCTAGTGACTCAGACGCAGCTCATGTCTCAACGCGTAAGTTTATCGATAAGTTTGTCAGCTATGGAAATGGAAAAAATAAATAAAAACTATTTATTTCATCGTATACAATAATAGATGTCATTAGTATACAACCAACAGTTTTTATTTGACTTCAAACATATCCTAATAAAATTGAAAAAACGCGAAAATTTGTATGCATATTTGTTACTCTTTCACGCTAAAACGGTTAAACGGATTTGTATGAAATTAAGTGCGCATAGTTTATGACCTAGATAAAGGCATAGAATTAACGATATTAAATACCCTAGATACACCACGAGCGCTCAAAATGTGTCCCAATCAAGAAGTGCTTGAACTCCACTCAAGCACTTAGTACACAGTCACCGTAAAGCAGTTTAATGCTTAAAAAATAAATAAAAACATAACTATAATTGCTATTTCTTCTTTCAAATGTTTAATACTTGAAAAAGTATTCATTTGACATTGTGGGTTACCTACAATGCGAAGAGATGGCGCTGCCTTGCAGCTTAAGGCTAGGAAAATTTCGACGCCGCGAATAGGGCCGTGATAGCATAATGGTCAGTGCATTCGCCCGGATTGCGAAGGATGCGGGTTCGAATCCCGTCCGCAGCCTGGTCCGCGTGGATTTTTTTTCTAGTAAACTTTTCTTTAGAAGGCATTATATTGTTTTTGACCACGCGATCATCTTACGGACCTCCGTGGATCGTCCAATGTACCTTTTGGACACGTTTCGGCCACGATTTTGTTCGTGTTGTTGTATCTAGGGTAGTTAATATCGTTGCATTAATACTTCTTGTCCTGGACGTGTTTTTTTTTGTGTTGCTTATATATAATTTAGTATGTAGTTTCTAGTCGCGTCATGTAATTGGAACGCTGGAAGAAAGTGGAGAGGGTATGATTACGCATTTGCGCACCAAAGTGCTAGGCCTCTATTTAAATTGTTTCTCGATAGAAAATATCGATATTTTCTAAAATCGATCTTACCCTCATCACTTCGCTGCACTGAGTATATGATCTGACCTTGACGCGTCCAATCACAGCGGGGCTGACCTCCCTGCACCCCACCGACTTTAGCGATTTTGATTCCAAACAAAATTTGTGTGATGCGGACTCTAGTGGGGGTGCTCCATGCGATTAAACGAGGAACCGTCCGTCTTTTTTTTACCCGACTGCGCAATGCAAGACCGCGAAGCGCGACGCGCAGACAACGGTGTCGTTTAGACCACCGCAAGGTACTTAATAATCCGCTTGATATTATTGAAGTGACAAGACTGCAGTATATACCGTCTTATAATCCTAACTAAAAAGTGTAAAATAAAAAAGGTAAAATCTATTTTACTACTGGACTTGTTTTTTTCTTTTCAGTTTTTATTTGAAGTAATATTTACGCAGTCGGGTTTTTTGATTTTTTAAATTTATCTTTTTTCATGCCCATGATTACGACATAATAAAACCAAAACATTTTTGAAGAGGCTGATAACTGATGATGAAAAGTGGTCAAAGGTTGGTCAGCCTTTACAGACCCTGGGTTAACGCATCCACTGATTAGTCCTGACCTTTCACCTTCAGATGTCCACCTGTTTTGGTCTACTCAGAATTCTTTAGGCAGTATCAGGTTAACATGACGAGAGAACTGCCAAAACAACTTGTCGCGGGTTTTTGATCAGAAGTCCTAAAATTTTTATAGCAATGGGATCATGTCCCTACCTACAAGGTGGCAAAAACTTATAAAATGAAATAAAATTAAATAAACTTAATAAAAAATGTTTAGAAGTTTCATATAAAATGCGAAGAAACTTTTTACCCAACCTAATTCAAAATTTGTCTCAACATGGTTTAAAACAGAGCCTTACTTTTTTTATTGTGAGACCGTCTGTATTTAAGTTATGAATACTAATGTTACCGGAGCTTTTTTAATTCATAGCCACCAAAAAAAAATGTTAAGCGCCTCGAATTGTTTTGTTCTTTCACAATATCTTTGCGATTGTAGTACCTACAACTACTTTTTGCCGACTGGAATGAGAACATTGCGAACTAATTTTAGAGAGGCATTATATTTAAGAGCTCTGTGAGAGTTCTAAAGCTGTTATTATTTATTCATCAAAATAATGACAGTTACCATTTGTCTCCAGTTTTATTAATTAAATCAGATAATATATGTTATTATTTATAACTTTAATGAAACTGATAATAAAATTGTGATAATATAATATTTCGTATGTATAAGATATGACTGCTATGGTTTTGAATTAAAAAAATGCCCCCCTCATATTTTTTGAGCTTTTATATGATAAAATATAATATCACTGACATCCTTAGTCGCTATTCGGCAGTTTTTGGTAGCTGAGAGTTGAAACCGATCTTAAAGTTTGTGAGTTTTAAATTTTTAATGTTTCCCTACCTCTAATGTAAATGCACCTTCTATCTTATCCTTATCACTGGATGGATCACTGCCCGTCTGTCTGTCAATACCCATTTTTCTCTGTCGTGCTTGTCAAATTGAAATTAAAATTAAATACTCGGGTGTTCCATCCTTAGGATCTTTGAATTAATTAAACTTTAATTTCAACGCAATCATAGGATATGGCTGGTTATTTCGCATATTTTGACACTCACAAAAATATCCTTAAAATTCTTAAGATTTAACTTAGAGTAATGAAATTTGGCAAAAACAATTTCTTGGAAAGAGAAAAATCCGGAATCCATATATTTGTAGAGATACCTGCGTCTCATTTTTTATCTATTTACCTATAGACGTCTGTGCGTCTATCTATTCACATACATACAAGTTTCCAATGAACCCCATGATACTTGAGTCAAATTGTAATGACTAGTTTTTTTTTTGAAGATGAGCATCGCTATAATATGATACAAATCACTTTTTTATCACGTCTAAGTATCAAGCTCCATAGTAACTACTCCAAAAACGTTGTATAATTTTATTTTATCATGCTCAAGCGATTGTCAGGGAATTTCATGTCATCTAATATACATATACAGAAAAAATATGGGTATATTTAGGAAATAATTAGAGAAAATTAATAGGTATTTAATTTTGCTCAAGACTTAGTTAACAATTTTACTCTTATTATGTTAAATTGTGGAGTGATTATCTATGTCTACCCAAAACTGTAATGTTATGTTACCTACATACATTTGTCATCACATGCGGACCGCACCATGAAACTTGAATAAATCAACCCATGTTAGCAGCTTGTTTAACATAAATTACAGCCTTCATAGACTGATCTGAATTTCATGGGTGAATAGGCATTATAAGCGAAGACCCTCGAGAAATAAACATGGTATAGTGATTATCGACCCAAGCTCACAATTTATGGTCGACAGTGTTCGAACCTTAGTAGAAATGATAATATTAGCAAAACGCTGTGCATGTCGCCTCGTTGGTGAGGTTTCGCCCTTGTCTTTTTGCCATAGTCAAGGCTTACTTGTGAATATTAAATCGTCATTCATAAGAAAATTAAGAAGTCCTGTTCTATTTCTCGATGTTATGCTTGTGGAATATTGATGACAGTAAACGGTTTACCAATCTTAGGAGATATTTACTCCATTTTCATGATTTTAAAAGACGTAGAGGACAACAGATTTTTCTTTGGAATTGGATCGCTTTATCTGTTTGGATAGGTGACCTTCTACCTATGAAATAATACTAGCGTTTGGTGGTGTTGCGTTCCTGTTGATGAACAATAAATAAAATAGATAAACTCTTATTACATCAAAAAATTGCTCGACACCTGTGTTGATGGATGAAGCAAACTATAAGATTTCGTTTAAGGGAGAATCCTCAGCTTATAAAACGTTGCAGCAAGATTACAGAAGGCATAACATTATTTTGTAATGAAAACGCTGGTTCGACGGTCTGACAAGGAAGGGGGAAGTTTGAGGACTTACGCAGCACTCCTTGATTTCGCCTCCTTTTTGGTTATTGTGTTTGTCCACGTGCCGGCACGGATCACTTTAGTTCATTCTAGATTTGTAATTTATCTTGCTGTTGGACTTAGCACTGCACTTAGCACTTGAGAACTGGTGTATTGTCCAGATTTATTTGTGTTAATGCGAACGTCATCAAGTAGTCACTCACAAATGTCACATATATTGTGCTCAATGAACGTGACTGCGTTCCGCTTGCATCTTCACCAAGAAGGTAGCAACAGTGGTGTGAGGGAAAGAGGATGAACAGGATTTTCCAAACCATCGCGCAATAAAGATATTTCAACTACTTATTCTTTAATTATAATTAATTTTGCTACTGAGAAGTTACACCCATTTTATTTTTTACTTTATATGTAGCGTGTGTGTTCTTACCGTGACCAAGTTCACCAGTTTTGTTCTTTGGAGTAGGAATGGGAAAGTGATTCAGAGATTTATTTATACAAGACGAAGCCAATCTGATCTTGTAGTTCGTTGCCATTAAGTGTAGGTGGAATACAGTCGAGAAATTAGTTGATACGCCAAAAAAGTTTAGTGGCAGTCAACCAACTTCTATGACACTACATTTTGTGGGCGTGGCGAATTCATCACTCCATATCCAACGCGCACCCGCTGTTATAATCCTCGTCAGCCGTTCATTGGACCGTGAAAAATCCATTTTCGATACACCCTAGCCACGACTGTCGAAATTTAATTTCGCGCGGCGACCGAATCAAGAAATTCCGTAGCGAAAATAACCTAACAAGAGTGCATATGAACACAATTTTTGCCTTACAAGTATCGATTGAAACGGCGCAGTGTGTTAAATTTTCTCCTCGGGACCAACGTTCGACGCATCACCGCGGTCTTCGGTTCAAATCCCGCACTCGTATGTTTTATTATATTTTTTCCCCTTTTTTATATATTTGTTTTGGACCCCAGCACCTGTTCTTGTTTTTATTTGTCTCCCTTTTATTTAGACTTTATAATTATAATTAAAATTTTTGGACTAAAGATAAATTTTTATATTTTTTTTAAAGAGCTTGTAGAAGTTTTTTGGCGCCAGGCAATGCTGTTTGCTGTGCTTGCTCAATAAAATATCATAAGGTCTGCCTCGCCATCTATTAATATAAAAGAAAAAACTTGCATTAATATCAAAGAAAAAAAAACTGCTTAAATAAAATAAATAAATAATTATAATTGCATAAGTTGATAAATCTATCTATCTTATCTATCTTCACGTCTGGACTTCACCTTCACTTAACATCAGGTGGGATGGAGTCATTTGTCGGACCTATCTATAAAATAAAAATAAAATGCTCTATGCACACGTATTTTTTTATTATAACTACATTAAAGTGATTGCAAAAAAAATTATCCTTTATTGAAGGCCCCGGCTACATGTCTAGTTTAAAGCATCCATCCATACGTATTGTGCCCGTTCTTCCTATTGTATCATTGGGAAGACGTAGCCCCAGTAATAGTCTTAATTATAACAACAAGTGTTTATTTAGCTCTACCTTTCCCGGTGTTTGTGATTTCAGATGAATATACCTATTTATTCTTTAATATAAAATAGGAGGTAAACTACCTAACGAACCATACCCTAGGGAGTGGCTTTCGTCGCTCATAAACACTTGGGTACCAGAGGCGTCACCCAGGCGTTGTCGACCTAAAAGCAGCCTGATAACACGCCTTAATATTACTCTATATGCCTACCCAAGGATGAATTTATATCACAGAGACTTTTTGTGACTTGATACAGACACTCCGCGGGGGGAAAAAATCTTTCTGTGGATGCCAAATATCCAATCCAATGAGGTTACTGTAGTACCAAATCTTAAAGTATTTCCGAACATTGCCTATTACCATTGTACAAGCACATAACACTAGAATAAACTCATCTAGGGTAAATTTTGTAATCTCTAGATAAAACTTTAAAAAGTACCTTTGAAATCGTTTGTTTTTTAAAAACAAAGACATTGATATATTACTAATTTCTTTGGTTAAAAATGTATTATCATTCATATTTTTTTTAATATTGTGGATAGCATTTAAATACTCTGTTAAGTAACCTGAATAATAGGGTAGTATTGTATGACCTCGACATCTCTGATGATAGGACAACGGCCATGTTAGCTCTATAATACAAATGTAAAAATATCTTTTAATTTCAGTTCTATGCTAAAATTGATGACTATCTTTTTTTTTCTTTGACTTGATAATCTCTGTGATGGGAGATTATCAAAAAAATGTAAAGGAAAAGCAGACGGGAATCGAACCCGGATAGCGGAGGATTTTATTCTAGTAAAATTTTGTTTAGATTTAAACAGCTAGCAGTTGAATGTTTAAAAAATAAAAATACGACTAGATTATCAAAAAGTATTTTTCTTTATTCATAAAAACATTACATAGATACCTATATAGATTTGAAATGTCGCATGACGTCAAGTCTCGGTACAATTTTGACTTAGTAGTGATGTCACGAGCCCCCACTTCCAAACTTTGACGCTCTTTATCTTTGTCATTTTTAGGTTCATTGCCTAAAAATAAATGACCATTATTTTTGATAATCTAACTGAACTCGAACTAAATAGAATTTCGTTTACTTCAACGCGGCATTATCACATGAAATTCACTTTTCTCGAGAGATCGACCTCAAACCTAATAATTCGTTTAGATCGGAACGATTATTTATCATCATTTTCCTTCATAGAAAAACCTTTTGTCCGTACACATATTGCGTAAGTAGCGTACGCCTATGGCGTAAATAACGATTACTTCGCTCTGTTGAAAATGTTGATTGGCAGAATAATAAATTTGAATAAAAACGAACATATTCAAACCACCTTTCCCATAGCTCCGGTTTCGCGATTGATTTTCTACTGTGTGCTTTATTCGTAAATTTTCTCAAAGTTGATTACAGAAGCATAAATGCCTGGTATGGTGCTTACAAAATTTAAACATTTTATATATTTTTTCTTACTTGCTCAAAACCAAAGATAATGTTCATTATTCGTTTACCTTTAGGTAGTTTTGGTTCATTTTCTATCTGAGTTGGTATTTTTTTTATTTTTCTTCTCAATGTTTGTATTTTGTTTTGTTCTCTAAAGTATACGTAAGCATCGAGAATGAGACTACTATTCATTTAAGACACTTTCTTGTCAAAATAATCTTGAATAATAAACAGGTTAACTATTTTCTTTAATTTTGTGAGTATTGTTATTGTTTTTCAATCGATATTCTCACAATATGTTTTCCACGTTTTTCGTGGAAATCCTGAAACAAGAAATAAAATATTTAGCTACTTTCACACAAGAAAGGTCGAAGCAATAGTTTTTCGATAAACAGTTTATTCGATCCATCATGCATCGATCATGTTTACTTCGAAAACAAGTTGCGGACATCGTACTATCGCGTTTGGTCGGTAGGTATGAGATATTTCTGTACTGATATATTTTCCTTCATAACAAGTACTTAAATCTTAAAACATATATACTTGTATTGTATGTATGTATATCGTCCACTGAAAGTATTACCTACAAATACCTTAGATTCGAAATATACATTTCACGATTAAAGGTCATAGTGCAGCTGAACCAACCGCCACCCGACCAGCACGCGCGCGCGATTTATATTCTTTGTATGGATTCCTATGGGGAATATTAAGTATTAGAGCAAAATTTGCTTCAAATGTGTTGAATTAACAAACCTATACCTGTTGAAAAAACGACACATTACGTATTATCAGTATCTTGTTCGCATTTTTTCACGGAGCTTTCCGAGACTTGGAGTTGAGATAATAAAAAACAATTTTATAATAACTTTGGACCAACGATATTAAATACCCTAGATACACCACGTGCGCTCAAAATGTGTGTCAAGATCTGCGGCATCTTGACTTTTCAACGGTGCGTGCGTGACTGTGAACCAAGAAGTGCTTGAGTGGAGTTCAAGCACTTCTTGATAGGGATACATTTTGAGCGCACGTGGTGTATCTAGGGTATTTAATATCGTTGGTCCAAAGTTATTATAAAATTGATTTTTATTATGTCAACTCCAAGTCTCGGAAAGCTAAAAAGTTTCACTTTCTTCTTGTCCACGGGCCAGCCAGCCATGGGCTCAGGGTGGGGCAGCAGTCTAAAATAATAGGTAACTAGCAAACTATACCCGCACCGGTCTTAACCCGATTATTTTTTTCAAACAAAAAGGTTACACTCTGTAGCACATTGTATCTGTATGCATAATTCGAATTATCCAAAACACTTTCTCACCTACCAACACCACGAAATCTTCCATCCAAAAAACAAAAGGATTGCGTTTGTGTAACGCATGACCGACCACATTTTGTGGGGCAAGCGCCTCACCCTGCCCCATCGTGGCCACGCCCATGTCCTTGCCTGTCTCTCGCTAACAATCAATTTGCACTATATCTTATAGATATGATTTGAAATATATAATTTTTTCTGCGGTGCTATTCTGTAAGAACAAACTCAATTTTCACCGCGGATTTCGCCGGGGTGATTTGAAATACATTTTAAATTCTTGTTCTAATTTTCAATTACACCGCGGATTCCATGGTGAAAGTGAGCCTGTTCTTGCAGAATAGCACTACTGTTGTCGCTTGTACTCTCGAGACTACACCTATGAAATTCTTCAAAGACGCATCTTAAATGTTTTTAAAATATCAAAGTCTTACATGATTTATTTAAGTTATGAGTTCAATGGGCGCAGAAGTTAACGCGCGATCGGTCAGCGCTAGTGCGAACGCAGCATTTTCTAAAAATAATTTAATGGTACAATTGCTAATCGAACACTTGTTAATCGAGCAATGTGTATTTCTAGGTTGAGTTATTCGAAACAACGAATGCTCGTGTAAACGTATTTGTTATAGTTCATTCGAACAACGTTTATCAATTACGAATGAGCATCTTGAAAATAATTTGTCGACTCAATCGAATGAACAAGCGATGAATACATAATCATCATATTATTATTATGGAAATTGATGGAGAAAAAATCAATATTATGGACAGAAATATTTTCCTTAATAACAATTTTTACACAGGAAGTAATGTTGACAAATTGGATTTTCTTTCAATTCTGGAAACTTAAAATATGACAAGCAGGCATGATTCTTGAGTCTCTTTATGCCTCTTGCCTGTTATTGAGAAATCACTTTATCATTCCCCATATTGGAATGCTGATAGATACACAATACTTTCGCGGGATTTCGCTTATTTCAGGATTATATATAGATAGTATCTACCTACGTACGACAATATTACCCGAAGCAAAAATTTCCAGTTTTTTCTTCAGATAAGTATTCCTTGCAAATTTGTACATTAAAAGTTATAAAGGAAAAACCCTTTATGACACAAAGAAGTTATGACACTCGGTTAAAACTTGACTGGAGAAGTCAAGTCATAATATAACAAAAATATCATTATTCACCTGTGCACGTTAATATCACAAAAACGCATTATAATCCAATTTTGTTAGCTTGTATCTCTTGCGTAACAGATACAATGTCTTGCAAGGTGTAAAAAAAAAGAATCTGAGGCATTCTGTAACTTCTGTGCTGCTCCTTAATGTTTACTTGTAATTAAATTTCAAGATATGAAATATTTCAACATAAAAGTTCCGATCCGCTTCCTTCACGAGATCGCACAATTTCTGTCCATTAGTGTTCAGTTGAGTAGCTGTCCAGCTTTTTCAGAAAGTATTAGTGGCATGGCAATGGCACGATAAAAGTTGAATTCCAAGGTATTCCACCTCTTTATGTTTACAATAATCTTTTCTTGGCCAGTTATGCATTCGCGTACTGATTAAACTTATTATTAATAACTTCTATTTAAGGAGTATCTAAAATCAGTGGCGGTTTTTTATTTTTAAATTTCCAAAGTTTTAATTTTTATTTTATATCTCACACGAAAGCATAATAAGAAACTTAATGTGTGCTTTTTGATGTTTTAATGCAGGTGTTGCTTATAATATACCGTATAAGTAATAGTTTCATAAGCAGGAAAGAGAGTAAAAAGGAAATAACAGAGTATGTAAGATAAAGAAAATTTGTCTGATTTATTACAGTTTTGCTCTCCCTTGAAGGAAGCAATAAAACTAGGTCGGATTTGTCGATAAAATATTTGCAAGACAGTTAGGCAATAAAATATTTTTTCCTTTATTTCACGTATCATGTGAAAGTTCTTCCAATGACATATATTTATTAGACAAGCCCGGACTATTGTGTCTATTAGGTTTGAGCGTCAACGCGTTAAAGTATCTAGGTGTACATACTAGTAAAACTTATCTTCGTATCGAAAAACAAAAAAACTGTTTCAATAGTCATTACAACTTATTTGTAAATTCAAAATAAATAAGTGGGGTTGGTAGCTTATTAATCCTCAACGTCATGGGGCTAGTTTACAAGCTAAGAGCCTGTAATTGTAAACTAGCCCCGTGTCATGGAGGCTAAAATCCGATGACATGGGACGAATTTACTAGCTGCTAACGGACTAAAACAGAACAAAACAAAAATTCATAATAGGTTTATACGGAGAAGAGTTAATTATATTAATATTTATTTTAAACAAGTAAAGGTATGAGTTTTTGTTATGTCACAAGTTTTAAATACACAAATTGTTTGAAAAACTGTACTAATTAATGTTGATGGAAGCCTTTTTGTAGAAAAACTGTTGAAGTCGTGTACTTGACTCAGAATGAATATGTCAAAAGTAATGTTATTATTTTTTGGAAATATATTTCTAGCTGAAGTGTTTTGTAATGTCGTATGTCATCTTCCAAACATTTGTTATTAAGGTACCTAATACATATTACTATATTTATATTTTGACGACCTCCGTGGACGAGTGATTTGTACGCCGGGATTCATGGTGTCGCCGACTCGAGAGGTCCCGGTTTCGAATCCCAGTGGGGGCAGATGTTTGTGTGATAATACGAGCATTTGTACTCCAGTCACGGATGTTTAATTTATCTATAGAAATAAAATTATATATGTACAATATATGTATTCTATCCGTTACCCTAGTATCCCATAACACAAGCCTTACAGTGCTTACTTTGGAGCTAGGCTAATTGGTGTATATGTTGGAAATATTTATTATTAATACTATTTAACGCTGTGATATTATGTTCCACGCATCCTTCACTCTATCTGTATCTACAATAAGTGCTATGGGCCAAATATAGTCACTTAGACTTCTGGGGCGATTTACAAATATGGCCCTGATTACTTTTTACCTTAAGATTAATTACTAAATCAATCAAAATATAGGTCTTTTTTCTCTTGCAGCCGCCCCTCGCAGCCTATCGCCCAGGGCGTTTTGGGCCTTAGGAAAAATACGCCCCTGTTAGCCTTTATCACGCTATAGGTTTGTGTGAGCAGAAATTATTAAGTGTTTAAAAGTGTTGTTGTTAGCTATAGGCTTAAGCTATAGTTGAAAAGGAAGTGTGAAGGTGAAGTATCTGTCACTTTCATGCACTAATTTAGACATAGGCTTGTTTTGGAGAATCTTATTGTTGTCAAAAGTCATGTTATTTTGTATTTTATTAAATTAACTGTTTAATATAACGCTTTTTAAATTTAAGTAGGTATATTATTCTTAAACACAACGCATTTTTGTATGATTCATTCATTCTCTATAATAAATACGCCAATATGAGCAACTTTAATGGTTAGTAGAGCTTTTGTGAGGTCCCAATAGGTACCTAATCAGGACCGGCCCTTACATCGTACAAAAGGTTTATACTAAACAAACGGATCAACCCCCTACATAATGAAGCTCATGTAGGCATAGAATATTAAAAAATGTGAACCGTTGTGCGGGTGGGCGACTTCATTTCTAACTTTTGAACGGATGTGGGATAGGTATATTTATATTAACAGACACAGCGATGTTATTCAGAGCGTAGCGGAATGATTTTCACCATAAAAAATTAGTAGATATTTAATATGTGGGTTTTGTACAATAATGGTGTACTGACAACATTCGGATGTTAGACCTTAATATTTGGAATGTTAGTTTCATTCCACCTTTATTCCTTAAGCTGAGTACGGAGAGCACGTTTCAGGGCATATCAACTTGTGGAGGGTACGCGAAGATACAAATTTTTATGTGGCGGTCCAAGGTACGCAGAACCGACTAAGTACGCAAACCCCGGAACGAGTTTTATACTTCAGCATACTTAATAAGAATTCCATGTTGACTCCGAAAGCCGGAAACCTAAAAACTCTTTAGGGGATTAGATATTTTATTACTACTAATAAAACTTTACTGTTTTATATCTCCTTTGAGTATTGAATTATTATTAATGACTCATACTCAGTCTAAAAATAATTTTAATTTGTTTTTATCAATTTCCACCATATAACAGATTCCTTGGTTCAAGTTATTAACGAAGACACATTCCGGAAAGGTATCAGTTTGATAATACAATATGTGAGTTCATAAAATTTCAGCTCGTATGTGGAACTTTTTTAATTTCACGCTTGATACGGATATTCTCATCGTGAGAATGAGAGCGAACAAGCACTCTGGCGTCACTCAGTACGTGTCTAGAGCTGACTGATGACTCTTGGTACACATCACCGCTTCCGATACAGTGTTTTTTTACACTTAAACACCGAATATCAATAGTTATAAATAGTACCCAGTAACTGTTTAAATAATTTGGCAGTACTGAATTCAATTTAAATAAATTCAATCAAAACTTTCATGGTCACCAACATTATAGTTATTAGTGGGATTGCTACCATGTACCTACCTTGTTTTTTGTGAATTTTCGATATTCTGACACTGTTGCAAGCGCCATGATCACGAAGTAAGTACCAGCCAGTTATTAACAGTACTATAGAAGACTCACTAAAAGAAGGTACCTGGTAGAAATCCCGCTAATAACAATAATGAATAGTTATTAGCTAAGTACCTATTTTCTCTGAAGAGAGGTAGGGTATAGCGGATTTTCGTCTCAAATAAGAGCACCCATTTGGGGAAGTAACATCCACCTAAATATAGAAGACCCCAGTGAAAAAACTCTACCTTTTTTTTATAGATAGGTCCCACAAATGACTCCACCCCACGTGATGTTAAGTGAAGGTGAAGTCCAGACGCGAAGATAGCTGATAAAGCAATTCTACCTGCCACACCAGCCATTCTCACCCTGCCGGCCTGCATGTTGCTTCTTCACACCTCTTTTAAAGGATCCCAGGTTGTAAGAGGGAGGGAACACGTGAGCGAACATGGAATGCTCTCCATTTACGGATAGTGCGACAAAGAAATGAGTCACCAAATTTCTTTGTACGCTTTGGAATTGTGGCCACAGTTAGACGGTGACAACGTAGGCCAGCACGCGTGGTCATCTGAATGAAAGGGGAAGGTGGGATAAGAGAGAATAACTCCTCAGAACACTCGCCGTGGTACAGACGATAGAACGCGCTTAGTGACGCCACGTCACGGCGTAATTTGGTAGTGTTGTGTTTTTGTCGGTGAGTAAGGTTCCAGAACTCCACGAGGTTAGGGGTCAGGGTTAGGCAACGATGCGAGTTATTTTATTTTTTGTATTACATGCGCCTACAGGCTGTAGTGGCCTCTTACCAACAGCAGGGCCGTATGCTTGTTTGGCACCCATTTAACATAAAAAATGTATACGGAAGATGGAGTTATCAGTTGGCTAGGTGTACAAAATTATGTTCGCAGCTTTCAACTCTGTTAGTTTTTCGAATTCATTCTCTCCCTCACAGATTCCGCTCTCTTGTAGGTTGTATCTTAACTCGGTAATTAAATTAGTGACAAAATTTAGGGCCGCTTACACCAAAATTCATAAATCAAATTAAGGCTTAATCCTGTTTAATACATTAATCCATCTTTCATAATCATAATCATAATAATCTTTATTTGCAGAATATGGTTACAAATGGTGATACAGAGATAAAGAGCATGCTATATTCTTACCCAATGGGGTGTGTCTAATTCTTTACCAATTGTTTATAAACAAAAATAGATAAAATAAAATCTTTGAAAGTGGCTTTTAGGTTATTTATTTTCATTAACCCAGATACTCCTGAAATATTTTATTGTGTCTGATTTTGATATTATTTTTATTTGAGGCTTAAAATATATCTAGTAACATAGGAAAAATATGAAAAACAAAATCCTCATGGAAATCCGGAAAACGGTGTCGTTTATAAACTACAGTAGTAGAATGCACTATTATCAGGTATGCATGGAAACAGAAAATAGTTTCACTACAATCCTGTATTTTAATGACCTTAATGATAAATCTATCTGAAAAAATGCCTTAATATTTTTATTATTATAGGAGTAGGTATTGTAGTGTATTAACTCGAAACGGTTTTTAGAATGAAGAGTGCTAAAAGTAGTGTAATGTATATTTTCAAAGTTCATGGTACGTTTTAACAAAAATAAGTTGACTTGTTTGTGGCAAATGATCAGGGTAACTCCTTCTCTGTATTTTACAATGTGATAGATACCGTCATACCACGAAGACTCATGTTACGACCAGACGTACCATTTCTAGTCTATAGTTGATACTCCCTAAAACGATCTGTTCTGGTCGACCTTCCCCATGTTCTTGATATAGATTTTTATAATAGCCGGCTGATCGACATGAACATGTTTTTTTCTTTTTTAGAAAACTTTATTGTTTTGTTTGTTGGGGATTCTTACGGCATTGATACCACCGAAACTACATTGTTGTCTTTTACATAAGATAATTTCTTCATTCCTCTTTGATGGATATCGGATTTTTTCATTCCGATAGGATAGAACAGATCGTTTTAGGGAGTATCAACTTCGTTCTGTCTTTGTCATTTCTTTATTGGCTGGTAATGGTCATTGAGACACGCATTTTTTTCATATGGTTCAAGTTATCCTAAAATTTCTTTGACCCAGTTCTTCAATATGTGTTATTGATGAAAAAAGTTATCAAAAAAATGGGTGCGTGTACTTATGTAGGCGCGTGAGAAGTTATCCTTCTTTGGCATCGTTTAAAATTAGTTTTTAATTGCATGCAAATAATTAATTACAATAAATTAATAAAAAGTCTGGAAAAGGACACAGTCAATAAAGTTCAGCTTTAATTTGAAAAATAAATAAATAATCAAAATATTCAATTAAAATCGCTACTGAATATAATTTATTAGAACATATTATGTGATTTACACTTGTATGAAACTCAAACACGTATTCCGAATATACAAACTAGAAACATGTGGATAAATATTATAAATATGAATAACTATAACTGTTACTTTATTACAATAATAACATAAAAGTAACATTGAAAAATAAAGATGTGGTTTTTGGTTCTACTACACCAATGGTCAAGAGATGGCGCTGTAGTCTCCTGAATCGCGCTTTGGTTCCGTTGTTCCAGATTAATAAATACTTTTGATAGGCCTTCACAATGCAGTCGTTAGCACCCACTAAATAGAGATTCTATTTCTATTTTGTTGGTAGATTTTCTTAATGTGCGGTAAACACAAAAGTTTTGTGTTACAGTGATGCGCGCGCATCTTAAAATTTCACTCTCATAATTTTTTCATAACGCGCCTAAAGAAGTATAACTTCAAAAATAGATGGAAGAATGCCGAGTATCGAATTTTCCGCAAATCATCAGCATTGTGCCTCCAACCCGATATTTCTGTACTGACTCAAGTCTTCGTCACAATGTCCTTGATAGTATTCAAACCAATTGAGATAGTCCAAACGAGTAGCATTTACCCAAAATATACTCGTATATTTCGTTTTTTTCATCTGATGGATATCACTGCACATTAAGTGTAAATGTTACTGCATGTTATTCATACTACCACTGTCAATTATGCAGATTATCTTATTCAATATCTGAAGAACCCAACTAAATGTCTGCTTGAATTAGAATATGGAATATAGTATTCCATACCCATTACAATCTCCTCAATAATAGCTACGGCGCTGGCCGATAGGTCCCTGTCGGTGAAGCAACGCTACTTCCAAGGGATGCACGTAAAGTAGTCACGCATACCGTCCCTATCTGCCGATCCATAGTGCCAAATGCGGCGTTTGACCACCGCTGGAAGCGGATGCTTGGCCTGTGGCGCTTTGACAGATATCAGGCAGTGATCCGACGAGCCCAATGGCACTCTTACCACAACCTGATAGCCCTGTGGATGGGTCGTGAGCAGAAGGTGACATTCGTTCTATTGTGGCAAGCTTATGGTACTTTCGAATAATATGATATTCATGTTTGCTTGAAAAAAATGAACGATTGAGTACATCAGTACTTTATTTGGTACGCTGGATTTCCACGAAAATACTTGGGTATATGTGCTTATATTAGGTACTTACTTAGATTGAGGTAAAAATGAAATCAATGTGAAATAAGTACCTACTTATACTTAGGTATTTTAAAAAACATCCAAAAAACATCACAAACAAATCCTTTGAAATGTGAATAGTAAAAATATAAACTTTGTTTTACTAAAAAAATTGTAAGTATAGAAAACATGTAGAAAACTTTCCGTATCATTTCCAGCAAGCAAATCATCTTTTTGAATATAATGTCTATTAATATCTTCAACTCAGTGTTCCTTTTTCTTTTAGAAAGACCCCTCTTTTTGTCATTGAAACAAACTTTCCTTAATTTGTTAGCTGTCTGTTCGAACAAGCGAATCAGCGTGTCAGAATAAATTAAACGTTTTCATACGAGACGTTCGAGTGGAGTGAACAGTGAAATAATGCAAATGATATTTCAATTCGTAATATAAAATTTTTCATTATCAAAATTTCAAACAGTTATCGAACCCCGAGTAGGTCTTTAAACGCCCTTTAAGTTTGGTAATAACTAATATAAGTAATATATCACTAGAAAGGTACTAGGTACTTATTGAAAAAATTGTTTAAAAAAGGAAGCGTCGAATCAACAAAGAGCTGCTTCGTCATATTTTCAAAGACGGCACCTTCCATATTTCTCTTAATAAACCATAGTCAATAAATATTTTTTTTAAATTAATCTCGAATTTTAATGATTTCATTTTCTAATTACTGTATGTACAGTCGAGGAAAGAAAAGATTCGTCACCTTAAGATCTATTTTCATTTGCTCAGAATGAGCGATACTCTGCTTTACTTATTGAGGGCAGGACTGATGCCAATCCCCACGCAAAATAGGCACTGGGTGTCGAGTTGCGGAAACAGCCCGCCGTACTACTACTATTCTGCTTTACCAATTGAGTATGACATATTGCAGTCGGTGGTCAACTGTCACTCACCGCCAGTACCCCTAGCACGAACCAATATCGAATTCATATCGTTTGCGAGTCTGAAATATCATTGTCAAATGTGTATTGTTTTTTAGTTCTCGTTACGTACTTTGTGCCGCTGCTGTTCAAGTTTCCATACAAAATTTGACATTGAAATTTCGATTTGCAAACTATTCGAATTCGATAATGGTTCGTGCTAGGGGTACAGTCCAGATGACAATCACAATTAAAGGTTACCAACTTTTTAGACTACAAAGCATTCACGAAAAACGAATTTTATATCAAACTTAAAAGCTATTTATGTTTAATACTCATTCTATCTATTTTTGTATTTAAACAATTGTCAAAGATGGCTTAATGTATTAAACAGGATTAAGGCTTAATTTGGTTTATGAATGTTGGTGTAAATGGCCCTAAATTTTGGCACTAATTTTATTACCCAGTAAAGATACAACCTAAAAGAGAGCGGAATCTGTGAGGGAGAGAATGAATATTCGAAAAAATTAACAGAGTTGAAAGCTGCGAACATAATTTTGTACACATAGCCAACTGATAACTCCATCTTCCGTATACATTTTTTATGTTAAATGGATGGCAAACAAGCATACTAATAACACTTAAGCCTGTAGACGCTTGTAATACCAAAAAAATAACTCGCATCGTTGCCTACCCTGACCCAATCCCTAACCTCGTGGAGTTTTGGAACCTTACTCACCGACAAAAACACAACACTACCAAATGGTAGAGTTTTTTCACTGGGGTCACAAAAAAATAGTTTTCTCAAAACCATTTTCTTCATATGTTTGCCTCATAAAATTTAATTGTTCATGCCCTCACCCATGAACTAGTATCGAGATGATCGGTCGGGCGACGTCCAGAACTAGTATCGAGATGATCAGTAAGATTTCTCTTCTGCGAGTCTGATAATCCGAACTTTACAGAATTACTTGTTATGTTAAGATTTGATGAAATTTCGCTAATATTATATCCATGTTCATTCATGGTCTGCAATAAATTGCAGCTCTTTCCTCGATGTTTCATTTCTTCGGCATTATCAAATTGCACATAAATTTTATTAAATATGTGACAGTGACTTTGACAATTAAACAAAAGATATCGTAATTATTAAAAGTTTGTAATAACTAAATAGGCCATTAAAAGGTGTGATGTTGATATAAAACTAGACGTAGATCAAAGGTGTGTACTAATTCGACCCTTGTTATCATACTATGTTAGTATAATTTTATGTGCGGTTGTCTGCGTAATGCTTTAGTTTCAAAAGGACGAGTTAACGATTTGACGTTAGGAGTTAACGACTTGACAAAGGAATGAAAAAGATAACTGACTAAGTTTTTCTTACCCTGACTGTACCTAACATCTTGCCAGAAGTTACATTTTTTTACGAATGAAAATGAAATTTAAATATTATAAATCTCGCAGTAATAAACTGTTTTGATAATTTTAACAATGAATTCTCTTTTCGTAAATGGTAGGTATACCATAATGCCATACATAACACTATTAATAGATTTACTAAGATATGGTCTTTTTGTGATTTCATTTTATTTTCATGACGTTACATTCATTAACATTAACCTATTATTTATATATAAAAAAAAACATTATCTTTGTGACATTAAATACTTACGCTTACTCAAGCAAGAACTTTTAGTAATAGGAGATCTGTGCAAGTATAACTTGATACTATTTTGTGGGAGTTAAGAGAATTAGCGACGACGTCTCGCGCCGACCCGTTGCGCGTCGGATCTTCAAAGTTCAATATTATTATACCGACTTATGGCTGATTTCGCTGTAATTACAAAGTTTATTCCCCACCTCTGGGTGATTTGCCCTTGTAACTTCTGGTGGAGTATTTAAAAGGTATATAGATACTTGTTAGTATACAACTTCTTGTAGTCGTATCCTGTTTGTAATAATAATATCTGGAGATTCTTCAAATAACCAAAACATCAATTGTAGTCGTTGTTTTGTCTAAACGTTCTTATATTTTTGTTGTTGTAAACATTTTTCAACATTTATCTTATTCTACTCAATTATTCCAACTTGGAATGAATGAATTTGGAAATGGAGTAATTATATGGACACAGATTTTTTTGGAATTAATTATACTTTTTTTCTAGACTATCCCATCTGAATTTGGTGAATATCTTAACATATTATTAAGAGATAGACAACGGAACTCTTCCATGTCAAACAGTACATGTATTCTATTGGTTATTTTGAGTAGTATATATAACAAAAACAATTTGTCTAAAGTTCCTGTTATTTCTAAAGGAATAAAAATTGAGCCACTCAAATTTAAGAAAAAGTTTAGTTTCTTTTAAATATAAAGTTCTATAAGCTGGTCTGCTTTAAAAATAATCGTACCTATTTATGACCTAAACTGAACAAAAGTAGGTATAATTTATCCTAAAAATTCGCTTCGGATGACAATATAAAAAGCCTAAATTAATCAATTTAGGCTTTTTATATTGGAGTCCCTTGTCGGACCTATTTATAAAAAAAACCATGTTCACAGAATTTGTTGTTTTTATTTATTCCAACATTTGCATAATTCATATTATGTCTTATCAATGGTATGTCAGTTCATATTTTCTCATTGCTTTATCTCATTATGTTCGTCTATGAATACCCTGCACCAGATTCTCGGCTTACTGGTAGAGAATACGGAAGAACTTATTCAAATCTCTTCTCATACGTAAGATCTGATGAGATGAGGAATATTCGCTGTTGATAATCATTGCCTTCCAAAACAAAGGAATGGTTTATACAAGTCTCAAATTAATAGTACCAAACAAGAGAAAACGCAAACAAAAGGTTCAATTCTTGCGTGAGATTTGAAGCAAACAAAGTTGCTGTCCTGTGAGTAAACTACATGTATTTAAACTTTCACCAGAGTGGATCTAGTTTGCGATAAATTTCCGTCCCCCAATGGTATGCTACGATTTTTAACAGATAAACTAACGTACAAGGCTATTTGTCAACTTCGGAAGCTCAAATGGCAACTTAATTGCTTTTTTCTTTGAAATAACTTTAGGAACTTGAGAAAATTGTATTAATCCAGTATAAAAGTAACGAACTGCGATCAAAGTTTGTAAGTTCAAGGAAATGGTAACTTTTCCGCAGCTTATTTATTACTTAGCGTATAAATTATATGTATCAATCAAAATTATTAAATATGCAGTGAGGTTATGAAAGGCTAGGCTAATAGGCTTTTGCTAATCGCCTCCAAATAGTTATGAAGACAAGCATTATTAGACACACATAATGCTGAAATTAATTGCAGAATTAGTTTGTGAGATCACTCCGAACAAAATACTATAATATACATAACATAGAAGTTACGAAAGTACCTTTTACATTTTTAATTTGAAAAGCTAATGGCTTTTCAAATCTAAAGAAAAATTTTAGCAGAAAAAATTCAACTTGGTCAAGGTTTTACGGCACAGCAGAAAGTTTCAGGAGTTGAATCTTTTCTAGTGAGACTTTTTCTTAGATTAAAGATTAATGCTTAAAATAAAAATGTAATACTTACGCGATTTATAATTCATGTTTTATTTTTGTGGTTTACCATGAATGTTTCATGTGGGAACATAAAAGTTAAATATAAAAAGATAACTGAACAAATTAGTTTATTATTGTTCTATCTATACTCTGTTCATGACAATTAGTGGAACGCTTACTTTATGACATAATTACTCACAAAGGACAAGGATGTAAAACTGCGTCACACAAGGAAAAAAAAGGTTTTTGTTACAGTCCATGAGACTACGGTACTGAACTGTTTTCTTGAATGCAGTAGCTATAATCTATTGTATTATAATATTATAAAGAGGAAAGATTTGAATATTTGTTTGTTTGTTTTGAATAGGCTCTGAAACTACTGGACCTATTTTAGAAATTCTTTCACATTTAGAATGCTACATTATCCTCGATGCGCAGCTGCGATCCTGCGTTTTCGATATGTACAATGGTAGGAAGCTGATCACTTGGTTTTGGTTTTCAAAATTATTGATTGCTATGGTACATTTTTATAAATTATAAACTAAGTTGACATGTAAATTGACTGATCAAAGTGTTTGCATTGAGAATGTTTAAATAATGTAAAACTATGGATTTCCTAATGCCATATAACCTATGCCAGAGTTTACGAAAATTTTACTTTTTTAGACTGCTATGGCATTGATCGCTCTGGACTAAGTGGCCATAGCCTTGGCGAAACGGCAATAACTACAGAAGCCCATAGTATGCGTTGTCAGTTCGTGGCCAATATGTGCATTGTACAGCACAATTGCGATAAACCAGCGGATAAATGTGCCCTTACAGAAACGATGAAATGAGGAATATAGTATTCCATAACCATTACATCTCCTCAGTAATGGCAATGACGCTGGCCGATAGGTCCCTGTCACTGAAGCAGCGCTGCTTTCAAGGGCCGGAAGCAAAATCTTAAAAAATCTTTGGAGCAAGCAGTGGTGAATCTTTTGGAAATAGTGCGTAAATCCATATATTCGTGGCTAAACATATTAAAGGCCTGTAAATAAGCCAAAGGTGGCCATTTCAAATAAATTTATTTTTTAATTTTTTGCTGAGACTTTGATTAATATGTAGGTATAGATTTTAATAATATTACATTACTTCATTAAAAAAAAGGCATTTTCATTAGTAATAGAACTTATGGCTGGACTAGGTATTTATATTTTGTTTTTCTAGATCATTTACGGGTATATTTTAATAGTATTATTAGTTAAATTAATTGCTTTTATTGATCGCTATGGTCATAATAATATAAAACATATTTGTCTCACAATCCCTTGGCAGAAAATGAGGGACAATAAAAAAAAAATCTCGTACGACTTCTTATTTGCAAAAAAAAAACTAAAACCTTAAATTATTAATAAACAATAAAGCAACAGAGCGATCAACAGAATAACGTTATTTTGGAGAAGTAGCCTATAGTATAACTTGAACTCGTGTAACTTACATTCATTTCATACTCCTTTATTTCCTATATGATTAGGCGATCAAGTTGGTACTTGGAATAAAAATATCTTATTCGTGCCTATTTAATAAACTTACCGATAAATATGTATGTGAATACATTAACCTCCTAACGACTTGGGGCGGAGTAAGATGTTTTTTTTTTATTTCTATAGTGAAACAACTTAAAGCAAGAAGATAAATCTGAATATCTGAAAGAGCGCGCACCTATTCCGTGTTTTTCGACATAAAAGTTCGTTTTGGTAATAAAGTCATTTTTTTTGTTAATGACTTCGGAAATGAGGAAAGTACATTATCGACTTGTAGGTTACCGTTTGACGTGTAAATAAATAATAATACTAATATAAGGTAAAGCACATTACTACTATGTCTCGTATATAACCTCGAGGGGTTTGATGACTTGCTGTAAAACAGGTTCTTAATTTAATGAAGTATTGGCCGTTATTGTCGACGTTAGCTATTTTAATAGAAGTACAGGAGCCTTTTTGAAGATACTCGGGCCGGGAATCAATTAGGTCTTTATAGGCGTTTTTCACTTCCTCGTCGGGTTTCAATTTATTGGCCTTTAAAAAGGCATTATTAATTATGGTAATTGTAAATTCAGTCATTATAAGCCAGAATGTTGATTTTGGTTTTCAGCTCTTGTTTAACGACTTTTTATTGTTCGGCGGCTATGACTCATCATTGTGGTTTTCTAAGACTTTAGGGTACAATCTAAAACCCACAATGCATTCGGTTGGGATACGTAGTCCTTAAACTCGCCCGGTCGCTGGTAATGTTTAGGCGTAAATACTTCCTAACTATCAAAATGTTCGTTACATTCAAAAAAACTAAATGTTTCATGCAAGAATGAACTAAACAATCTCTCCTTTCTACTAATTACAAAGAGTTTTCAAATATTTTATGAAACAAACTAAGCAGCTTTGCATTGTTATAAAAATGCTCGTTCAAGTAATTAAAGCAACTACAAAGGCGCCGGAGATTTTCTCTCGAGTTAATAAAATAAAAAAGTAAAATTTTAAGTAAATTAGATAATGATTAATTTCTCGCCATTATGAAGGACTACTAAAAGTCTAACTCAGGGACTTCAATAAAATTATTTTTTGTAAAAGTGACGTCTTGTCCTATTCTATTGCTATCTCAAAGAAAGTGACAGCAATATGTAAATAATAAATTTTTAAGAAATCTTTATCTTTTACCTACTTGTATAATAGAATGTTTTCAAAATGCGCTTACTGCCACTTTCAAAACTCATGCGTATAGTCAAAGTACAGTCAGCGACATATCAATTCACCACCAAATGACAAAGTTTCTCTCCAATACGCGTAATCTGAATATGTTATATTTTCAACATGCGATATTTGGTTTAGCAGTCTTTCTATTTTCTAACACTGCTTATTTCGCACTAATGTAGTAGTAGTCCTTTTTGATTTATTCTAACGGGTTGTTGTTCATTCGTCACAAAACAAGTAAGTAAGGGAGAGAGACAAAGGAGACCTTCGCTTTTTCTCAATTTTGTACCTTGGTACAAATTATCTCAAAAAAAGAACCATTTATAATTGCACTGTAAATGATTCACTCATTAAAACCTCAAGCAAATTCAATAAAAATTGCTGAAAATCTGATGATTTAAAATAGGGAATCTGCGTATAAAGAAACGTTATTACTAGACGGATTTTTTTCATTGTCTGACAGCTAATAATACTCGTACTATTGGTTTAAATTTATTTCCTCGATTGTGGTTGGTTGTATCAAAAATCGCTCGATTTCCGTAGCTTATTGTTATTAACATAAAGATGGACATTTACTATAATATATTATCTGTGTTGCCATTAATTTAAATGTTTGAACGAAATTTTATGGTACAAGTGGATCATAAACTTCATTTATATTTTTGATGAATTCGGCGTATTTTTCTACACATAAATGCATGATAGAACTTGAGGTAGAAAATTGGGTAGAATTGTATGGAGAAAAAATGGATACTTTGCCACAGTTATAGTTTAGGAGAGGTAACCGCATCTACGGAAATAATTTTCAATATACTTATAGAGAAAACAAAAAAGTGACGAAGTAACTTTCAATGTATGGATGGCTTAAACAAAAGTGTGACCAATTCACTTTGTGGCGAATGTACAACAACGCAATCAAGAGATTTAGAAAATCCCCTTTTGACATTCATAAAAACATATTCTGATTATATTCTTTACAATAGGTATGGTCAACTTAACGTACGTCGATTGGACTTGGAGTACCTATTTATGGAAAAAAAATATTCTTCCGCCCATCCAAACGGCTATTCAAAGCAAATTTTCATAATTTGTGCCTTGATTCGCTCCAAAGGACTCGTGTTGTGACCTCCATTGTTAAGAATATTCCAAAGAATGTTGACCTTTCTCTTTCAGTCCGCTTCTGCATTGTTATTCACTTTTTATTTTATTATTATTTTAATATGAGAAAACAGATTATTGTCATAGGAGTTTGAATTTTAAAATGATAAAATGTTAATGAGCACTTGGAGCATTATATTCTGTCATTTTGCCGGCGGCCAAATAATAGGGATGATGACGAGGTAAAGTAAAATAAATTCAATTTAGTCCGTCAGATTAATCAAAACATAATGGACACTTAATTTGGTTTTGTCAATCAACGAATAAATAACAAACATAGCGCATCAAAGTTTGGGATAAGGGGCTCGTGACGTCACTTCTAAGCAAAAATTGTACCAATACATGACGACGTGCGACATTTTAATTCTATATGGTATCTCTAAATGTTTAATTCTTTCTTTTAAATGTTTAATACTTGTATAGGTATTCATTTGACATTGTGGGTTACCTACAATGCGAAGAGATGGCGCTGCCTTGCAGCTTAAGAAAGGCTAGAGAGAATTCGATAATGGTCAGTGCATTCGCCCGGATAGCGAAGGGTCCGGGTTCGAGTTTTTCTAGTTAAAATTTTCTTTAGATTTAAACATCAAGCAGTTAAATGCTTAAAATCTACTAATGTATAAAATTCTCGTGTCACTGTGTGCGTAATTGAACTACTCCGAAACGGCTCGACCGTTTTTTCTGAAATTTTATATGCATACTAGCTGACCCGGCGAACTTCGTACCGCCTTAGCGTAGCTTTGATGCACTACTTTATTTTGTATAGCTGACCTATCTTATGTATGAATACCTATTCAATTTGAACTGGAATCTATAATATCCTCCATATAAAAATGAATCCTTATTTCCCTGGTCTCGCCATACCTGAGGACTTTACTAATTTTTATTAAATAAAAAACAACATATATATTTTCATAATAGTGTTTATTCCATAGGGTTCAATTTCACTCATATTTTTACAAATCGCTATTGAATAACTTTGCATTTTGAAGTAAACACTGAGCTCAACACCACGCGCGCTCTTGAAAGCAACTAATAGACTCTATACCCTTCACTGCTTCTCTCTATTCTAATGCTTTTTGATAAACTATACGGTACGAAGTTCGCCGGGTCAGCTAGTCCATAACCGCGCTAACAATAATTTTATTAAGTTTTTGATAAAGTTCGTTTTGTTGTAAAGACTAAGAAGTTTTTTGTTTGCTAATAAGTGTTTTTTCCTGTCACAGATTACCACGGTTTTTTTTGTTTTAAATTGAATGACGTTGACATTCGTTACGTTATATTTTTCAATCTTTCTGAGAGATTTTCTTTATATTTTTTTCCGTAAGAACCTTGTACAGAGTATTAGAAAACTACAAAAAAAAATCAGCCAAATCGGTCAAGCCGTTTTCATGTTATGTCGTGACAACGGAAAACGGGTTTCATTTTTATATATATAGATTTAGTAGGTCTGAGCATCGGACAACATCTATTTTTCATCCCCCTAAATGTTAAGGGTGGTTCACCATATTTTTTTTATTTTTGGACAATTATTTTTGTTTTTATTTTTTTATGATACATCATACAAAAATACATACAACCCTAAATTTTCACCCTTCTACCACCAACATCTATTTTTTTATGGCGGTACGAATTTCGGCTGGGACAGCTATTATATATATATGTGTATATGTATATTTATAAATATCTCTCTAATATTTTGCTTTTTTACAAGATTTGGTTGCAATACCTATGATAGTGATAGAATGAAAACAAGAATAGTACTTTGACTGAAAGATAGATTTTTTGTATCATTATTTATACGAGAGTTACATATTTATGCGAGTTAGAATTTACCGTTTGTAGACCAATTTATACTGGTAATATTATCACACATGTAGGCTTTAAATAAAATGTGGGATAGGCCACAAAATAATGACGTCGACATTTTAGTATTTTGGAAAAACAAGACATGCTCTCGTGTTGTGACTACAGTACCCGTAGCACGAACCAACATCGAATTCGAATAGTTTGCGAGTCCGAAATGTCATTGTCAAATGTGTAGTGATTTTTAGTTCTCGTTTCGCCCGTTTTGGCGCTGCCGTTTAAGTTTCCATACAAAATTTGACAATGACATTTCGCACTTACAAACTATTTGAACTCGATATTGGCTCGTAGTGCTAGAGGTACAGCTCTTGTCGACGCTATCGCATGACGACTTTCCCTATTAAACTTGTGCTTATGAGTGAAAACTAGAACAACACCACAAGTAAGACGTAGAAAAGTATAAGTATCTTCATTTTTTGAGTAGTAGTTTAGTAGTAGTTACAAGTTTACTTTGCCGGCCAATTAATTCAGAGGTTGGAAAAGTCAGTCAGGGAAAAATCTTTATTAAACCCCCAATCATATGTTATTAATATTGATAAAAAATTCTTCATGATGTAATATAAAATGAACATTATCGAACTGTTACCATCACTGAATTGAATCTCATATAAAGTGGACAATAATCTTTAACGTAGGCTATCGAATGCATATATACAACCAATGGGTCACTCAAGACTTTTTTCAGTTTTTGGTCACCTGACCAATAATTTGCAAACCTCAAAACCTCTTTTTATGAGAATGCTTACAACTTACAATACGAAGGTATAACATCATTTAATTTATTAGATAATTATGAACCGCATTTCCTTTTTTTATTACTGACATTGATATCTACATAAAAAGCTTTCACAAAAAAGTATGTGTGTTGTAAAAAAAGCAGCATAATCCTTCCTCTGCGTGGTGAAGAAGGAGTTAGCGGATACACAAACAGACGCGGAAAGCTACTTTTTATAATAATATTTATGCATAGATGGTCTCAATAACGCAATACAAAAAAATCGCCACCAAGAGAATGAGTTATATTTTTTCTATAACCTCTATAAACAAGAAGCCTTGATAATAATTAAGAATCCGACGTAGCGGACTGATTGTTGCTCACGAGAGGATATCGATCTAAAATCTGCAGAGACTACAATGTACTGAGCTTTTAGAAAGCACGCTGTATTAACTATTCATGCTACGAAGTGCCAGTTACGTCCGTAATTCTGTCGACATTATCGATGAGGGCGAAAAAATTACAATTTCCATTATATACACTCGTTAATTTGATACATCGTAATATTCACACAGAGAATAAATAATATAGCATAATTACAATCTGCAGTCTTCTGATAGGTGCGATTTTTTTAACAATTCAAAAGAGTTATGGTAGCCATACACACTACGAGAAATCGTTACGATCAGACTGTACAGTTCGAACGGAATAGTTTATCGTACATGGCGTACGTATAGGAAACTGTGCAGTTTTATAACATACACGCTACGATTTATCGGTACCGTTCGGACTGTACAGTCTAATCGTAACGATTTCTCGTAGTGTGTATGTCTACCATTAAGTTCGTTTATTACAACACTATTCACATTTGAGTCATTTGTACGAGTATTTAGCAAAATTTCTACTAAATTGATAACTTTCTCCATCACTATCTATATCAAAAACCCTCATGATGATACAAGTAAAATCGGACATAATAATATAGGAAAAATAAATTTAAACCACCACATAGTCCCAGTGCATATTGGTTGCTGCCTAAAATACGCAATGGAAATTAATTGAAATTGTTAGTTAAAGATTTTGCCATTAAAATATCTGATCCCGTCCGTTCACCGGCCTTTTCAAGAGAAAAGTCACGAGCAAGAGCGTTTAATATTTAATTTTACCTAGCAAAGTATTAGAAATAATCGACATGGTTTTAAGAACGAAGTCGCCACATAGTCACAACACTAAGTCAAACTCATAAATCACTGCTCGCTTCTTCTGGGTTTATTTAACAACCATAATCAGTTTTATAATTCTTCGATTCGAAACTTATGAAGAAAGTGGCACTGGTACTAATAGACTGCTGTACTAATTTAATGTAATTTAATTAAAGATTATAAAAAAATAAAAATATGAGGCGCGCACTTTATTAAGATTTTCGTACTTTCTTTATCCTTACGTTAATGAAAAATTAATTTATAATCTCAACACAAAACTATGTCTTTTTTCTACTAATGACAGATTATTTCAGAAAATAAATTCTTGTTCTTTGCTTGTAGATTACAGGAAAACCTATAAGAATATTATGGTAATTAAATAAATATTTAACGAAAAAAAAATCACATTCGTTGTATGGAAGCCGTACAATACAACAGACGTGATTTTTTGTCGTTTTAGTGTCTAATGTTGCGCTTGGCCGGGTTTTTTTCTATTGATGACGGTCTACTGATATGAATCAGTGATTGTACCAGTGTCACTTATAAATACGAAGGATAACCTTGTTGTGTAAGTCGATTTACTAAAAATGTATTAATATTTATTCATAGGTATATTAAGATACTTCCTGATTGGATGTATCATCGTAAACCACACGCTGTGTCTCAAACATTTTCCTCCAAGGGCAAAATTGATTGATTTATGTCGAACAGGCTAATTAGTTCCCGACGGGATACAATTATAACCTAACACCCGAAAAGCCCAGTAATTGGACTCTACGTGTAATTAACTTCAACAAGCCATTACAATATTTGAGATCGAAACTACTCACGAAGGAAGAAACTGGGTTTGTTAACAGGATAATTAAATATTCGGCGGTTCATTCAATTATCGTTAAGAAATTCTCACTAAGAATTCATTAACGTAGACTCCTTATCCCTCGATGCTGCCAATCCGATTGAGTAGTAGATTAATTCATCAACTCCATAAAAACTTTTTTGAAGTCCTAATTTTAATTTATACTTTTTAACTTTGTTAATTGAAAAAAATTGCTCAGTTTTTGCGGAAATTAGGAGTTACTGAGACTTGTTTAGTATGTAGGTACTTTATATCTTCTTAGTAGCTAAGTAACAAAGGTACAGTCGCGGTCAAAAAATTTTTACCACCTTATGGATCATAATTGCATGTACACATTTAGGTCACAAGTTCTAAATGTCTATTTCATAATAATTTGATTGACCATAGATTATTGTAATTATATGACAATCAATCGCTCTAGACGATGAACTGACTACTATCAAGGTTTGATGTATATATAAGTATATATATATATATATATATATATATATATATATATTTTAAATACTTCGCCTCACACTAGGATTTCCTTCTGTATCGTAGGTGTAATTACAAACATATAATCTCACATGCTCATTGCACATACGCCCAGACCAGGACAAATTTCCATAGGCCATACAAAATATCTGTGCCGTACGGGAATCGAACCCGCGACCCGTTGCGCAGTAGGCGATGACCTCTGCACTAGCCGTGACATCAAACAAATATAGAAAACCATTGAAAAAACTAAGAATACGAAGAAATAATTAAAGAGAAACTTCAAAAATCTTTATTTAATATCTAGTATAACCTTCCTCTGCAGCTATGACGGCACGTAGTCTATCCCGCATAGATGCAACAAGACGCGCGCATAGATCGGTTCCTCGAATATCATCGCATACTCGAGCACAGTGTGATCTAAGATCATGAGGGTTCTTTTTATTTTGACAGTCCTAGCATTGAACCATAAGAATTTTCCATAGGGTTTAAATCAGCAGACCGAGCGGGCCATTGAATGGGACGAATGTCACGGTGCAGGTTGAACCACGCTATAGTAGCACGGACCGTGTGTATCCGTGCATTATCTTGAACATAAGTAACTACGCGCACAGTAGGCAGCATCACTTCTGCCGAAAGCGACACAGAATTAATCGCAGTAGCCCTATTCTCTAACGACGCCAGTTCTCCGACACCGCCGAGGCTCATCCACCCCCATAACTTTACTGTTATGCGACCTGGGGGCCAATCGCCTAACGAAAATGCTTTGGAAAACGCTAACGCTTACGATTTTATTTTGTTATTTCTAGCCGCCTGAGGTATTCAAATGCCTCGCGCTCTTTCTTTTTCTTTTGCATTGGTAATAACAATATTAAAAAAAATGAGCGTGAGGTATTCGAAAACCTCAGTCGGCTAGAAATAACAATATAAAATCGTAAGCGTTAGCGTTTCCCAAAGCATTTCCGTTAGGCGATTGGCCCCCTGACTCGTTTTGAGGCACGATATGAGCTTCATCATACCGAGTTCGATTATAGCGCCATAAAGTTAATCTTCCGATTTGGCTCTATTTAAAGGTTTTCTTATCGGTAAATATAGTATTCGACCTAGCAATCATGATGTTGTCGCGCAAAATTAAGCCGGGCTGTTTTGTGGTGAGGTTTCTGCTCGATTTTAATAGCATGGTGTCTGTAGTGTAGTCCAGCACCGTGCAAAGCTCGTCGGATCGTCCGAACACTCACATCATATAAAGCAGCAAAATAACTAGTTGGTGTGAAACTGTTCTCTTCATAACGACGAATCATTTCTGTTATTTGCGCGACGGTTAGAATTGGTCGTCGTCCTGAATTATTTTTATGATCTGTTAAGTGCCCTTCTTCGCCGTGACGCCTTCGACCAAAACCTCACAGTGAATCGCGATATATTGAGTTCTCGTGATATATCACTAATACTTGTCCATCTTCGAAGAGAAATATTATTTCCGCCCTTTGCTCCAGGGGCAAACTTGTCATTTTATTTCATTATGAAAATATTATTCATAAAATTTTGCTCTTGTCCAAACAATGTTCAAACATTTTTTTTTTATAAATGTCATTTCAAGAAATAAAGAAATGAGTTTCAATATCAAAAAGTAATATATAATTCTTTTTGTTATTCTCGATGCGTCATATTGCATAATAACTTTTGAAAGGTAATAAGTTACTTGATATGGCATTTTAGACTTTAGTGAAAAAAGTGTGACATAGATCTAATTTGAAAACTGGTAAACATTTTCTGACCGCCACCTTACAAACAGACAAAATAAAAGGTTGAAGAACCAAGTAGCAATCTGAGTTAAGATAAACCCATTCGTTTATAGAAAAATTAGATTTTATGGATTTTTCAAAAAAGACGAAGACAAAAATCTGTTTTAAATTGGATGCACACAACTCTATTGAAGCGTCCATATTTTTTTCCCTGCCACCAGTTAAGGACATTTTTAGCTGTGGAGAAAAACTGTCGAAATAATGATGTTACAATATTTACAAATTATTATATTGTTACGGTGTGAATACAAAAATCATATTATCTTCATCATAATTATAGAAAAAGCCTGCTGGAACGTTTGGAACAGTTTTAACCCAAGCAAGACAAAACTGAAATATAATTAGACACCTTAAAATAGGCTTTATTAATAAGAACTTTTTTAATGGTAGCTTTAAATTTATTAACGCTAAATTTTTGGATATTGCTAGGGACTTTATTGTAGAATCGTACACAAGTACAGCTAATTAGCTATAGATATTTTTATTTCTAGTATTAAGCGGGTGCTTATCACTATTTATAGGAAATAATGTAATATTTTTTCGAATACACATTAAATTTTCATAAATGTACTGAGATACAACAGTTATTATATCGATTTCTTATTTTTTTTTTCTCTTAGAGAGTCTTTTGCAGCACAAAAATAATTTTAATTTTAAGCCAAAATTATGACAAAAAAAACCCTATTACTAAGCTTCCGATGTCAGTATGTACTGTCATTCATGAAGCGTAGTATTAGTATGTGGGTAAATAGGTACTCAAGTAAAATAAAAGTTGTAACAAAATTTATTAAAATAAAACTACTTAAACACTGAGATTGCTTTGCTGTTCCACATAAAATAAGATTTTTGACCCGAACACAAACCAATTTCCCTGAGCATAATTACACATTAAACGTCTTAGTCGGTATTTCCATTATACGATGTTTCAGTGAGATAGAAGATTTGAGATTTATCCGTGTAATTGTTACACAAATTTAGTTAAGTCAACAGGAGTCGAGCCGTATGCATAAAGTGATATACTTACATTTATATTGTAATTAATGAAAGTTTAGTTTAGTTAGAAGTACTTAAGTTTGTTTAGAGTTTGCTATTAAGAAAACAAAAGTCAGTAAGCAGTGGTTAGTTAAAATTTTGGGAAAAAAACAAACTAATACATTATGATATAAATACAATAACGTAATATTGAAAAGGAAGAAATGGTTGTCCAGTGTAAAAAAATTATTTATTATTTTTGGAAAGTTAGTAATGTTGTATTCTATGTCATTCTTTGACACCTAGTCCTGCAATGTTGAAGTACTAAGCTATATGCCGAAATATATTTGTTGATAAATTCTATCGTTAGTTTTAATAATGTAGGTACATTTTAGTGACACTTTGAATATAAAAAAATATCTAATAAAAAAAATGTAACGTACGTGAATAATAACGGTCATCGTTTAGGTAGGTACCAAATTCAATCTATATTAATATGATTTCCCTAGGAAGAAAAGAAATGCTCTGTTGATTTTTCGCAAGGTACCTAAGAAAGTCTGCCGTGGCGCCATGAATACTGTAAAAGGAATACAATGGAGTAGTAAAAGCATTTCGAAATTATCCGAACCTTTGTTTACGACTATATTTACAATAAGCCCCAGACACTTTGACCTGAAAAAATGTAACTAAAAAAGTACGCCACTTTTATGTATTGTACCAATTAGAAAGAGGATATTGCTGCCAACTCGTGACAAAGGCCAAGATCACTGCCTTGACCTATAGAGTTATCAAATAACAAGCATAATAAAGAATATAATATATGATTTATGTATCTAGCTTCGCGTAATGCTGCATGCATTACATAACACAGTGAACACTTTTTATTACACAAGGAAAATGTTGAACTACTTAAGTAGTAGATTGATGAGCATACGGAATCAATGCCATCTTTTCTAAAGTCCCTGAATTGAATGGAAACTCAGAAAATTTACTCAATTTCTGACAATAAGTATTGATTCAGTACCTAAAAAAACTATGATAGTTTTCGTGAGCTACGGTTACTGATTTTATTGTTTTCGTTTCAATACAAATAAACAGTGTTTAAATTCTATCATTAAAACATTTGCGTCTTCATAAATTTTAAGTATATTTGGTTACTTTTCACCAAAATGGACATAGAAATATAATTTACAATTACGAAAATTATGATAGTTTTCGTGAGCTTAAACTCGTACTAAGGGTATAGCAGTTGTTAATGACTGTCTTAGCTTAAAGTGTAGAAATTCACTTCAATGTCAGAGCCGTATTAACTAAAAAACCAGCAAAGTAAAAAGTCGTACTCATACACGAAAGTATCTGTAATATTTTATTATTTATAAGGTATAAGTTAGTTAAGTGAAGATGGTTAGTGCTCCATCTATCGTAGAGTCTGGACTTTACCACCACTTAACATCAGATGAGAAATTTTAAAAAAGTCATGGCATTTTTAAAAAAACACTAACAATTAGTGTTCGTATATGAAGACCCTTTTAATTATACCGTAGCTCAGAAAGTACGATCAACAAACATTGTGTTTTTATAATTATACATTTTTTTTTCAATGTGATTTGAATATTTACTCTCTCGTCGAGGTTTTGTTGTTTGTAAGTATTGTTGTTAAGGTTTTTATTAAGACGTAAACTAAAGTTTGCAACATTTTTTTAAAGTCCATAACCAAGAACCCGTATCCTTAGGTATAATTTCACAGAGAGAGATGTTTCCTATCTCAATCGCTTTTTTTTTGTTACCCCTTGGTCTTTGCCCATCACATCAGTTCTTATGACTCTAACCTTTTACTAGGATAAAATAATATTATGATTACACAATAGATTAAATAATATTATTCATTTATACTTTTACTTGTTTTACATGATATTTCTCTCCTCATATTATTCAATCTGCTTTATCTTAAAGGCTTATTAATGAATCCCTCAATATCTTTTATAAATTATTAATTTAAATAATATTTCTATTTATTATAAATTATTAATTTTTACTTTTACTTGTTCTACATGATATTTCCCACCTCATATACAGGCTATTTTATTTTATAGGCTTACTAATTAATCCTTCAATATCTATTCCTAAAATCCGTTGATCATCAATTCTATAGCTAACGGGTTGCATACAAAATCAAAGCTTAAAACTGTCCGCGTATGTTTAAACTTTTGCAGCTACATTCGATTCCCAATGAACAAAGATAAATGTTTTAAAACAATTTGAGTTGAACCTAATAACAACTATCTTAGGAATAAGATTACAAATAACAAAATGTTATTTCACACATACGACCTTTTATCTTATAAAACGAACAAGACAATTTAAATAAATTATATATGATACTTGTAAAAAAAAAACCGGCCAAGTGCGAGTCGAACTCGCGCACCGAGGGTTCCGTACAAACCTGCAGGTATATTTTAATAATTATTAAAAAATATTTTTTATTATGTGATGCAACTAAAAATTTTACGGTTTTCGAAATTTTTCATCTATTTGTACTATAAGACGTTACCTTCGTACCAAATTTCAAGATTCTAAGTTGACGGGAAGTACCCTGTAGGTTTTGATTCCCGTGCGAGTTTCGAAAATTTGCGGAAAACACCATAAATCTTTTGATTGCTTTGGCTTACAAGTTTTATTGTTTCACAGCTCCAAGGGACAGTAGACCTGAGTATTAAATATGAATGTCAGTTTGATCCCTCCACGCGTTTCTGTGAAAAACGGTCTTGACAGACGGACGGACGGACCACAAAGTGATTCCATAAGGGTTCCGTTTTTTCCTTTTGAGGAACAGAACCCTAAAAAACGATAAAGTGAAAAACCGACCAAGTGTGTGTCGTGCCACGCGCGTGTAGGGTTCCGTAGTTGCCTGTCGTTACCACAATATATTTGAGCAGGATTGTTTATTTTCTGTATCGGAAATTCAAAAACTCTAGTTCTACTCGTTTTCTTTAGATTTTGTTTTTCAATGCAAAGTTTTACGCTACAATAACTTCACCTTTGTCACTATTAATAATTTCTTCTAAGGATTTTTCAAAAGGTTAGAAATTTTCTTTATCCAAAGTTGAACGACTATTACTCTTTAACTAACAAATCTATCTTGACGGTTATATTTTTTCTTAAAAGTTCATGAAAAGCACTATTATCAATAATTAGGGGGGGGGGGGGGGGGGCTACTCGAACAACAATTAGCACTTTAAAGTTCAATATTTTGCAAACTTATCCCAAAATAGAAAAATAGTCTTAGGAACCCCTAAGACTTTATTAACGATTTTGGGATAGTAATTTTAAAGGACCTATTCAACGATACCACAGACGATTGAGTTAACGACGAAAAGAAAATCATCTTTGGGTTGTATACGAACCCAATTATTCGTTGTGATTGACAAACATATATGAATAATATAGAATTGTTGATCGAAGCTAAAATCTGAGCAATTTAAATTATACCGTAAGTATTAGTTTTACCAAGCTCGACTCAATAGGTACTGGTCAACTGTTTTTGTGTGAGTAACAATAAACAATAATAAAATCTATCATCCATACTTAGGGTTTTTTTGTAGGTATAAGAAGGATTAGAATAAGGTCAAAATCTCATGAAGATAAGTACAAATTTCTAATGTGCTCTAAATCAAGGAGACTTTTGATAAGTGAAATTATTATTCTCCCTACATCGTAGTACCTACTTAAAGTTCGTCGCCAGGGGCAACCCTTTTACGTTTTGTCTTAAGTAGACGTTACGTTAACCTCTTATGACAGCGCACCGGGACTCCACGGTGTCGAGGGGCGGATGTCGGATGTAAGTCTGTACTCAGGGTCTGTATGCGTAGTAAAGTAGGTACTCACTCACACCTATATTACATGAGTAAATAAGGCACAGATAAAGCTTCATGCGATTGCGCGTGTGTGAGTGAGTACTGGTGGCCTGCCGCATACGCACAGAAACTTTCCATTGGTGGCGACCTCAGAACAATAACAAAAGCATTGAAAGAGTTTAACTTAAAAAGTCGACGACTCTTTTTTTATTGTGTCTGCTAATGGTCGCAGATGACCTTTACAGCGTCACCGGGTTTGGGGACGGCGCCGGCGAGGTCCTAAGGGGACCTAAAGCCGAGAATTGGTGAATGTCTTTAGAGGTATTCCAAGCGGATGGCATCTCCCCACGGGGCGAGTCTCCTCTCCGTCTGAAGCCTTTAGACCACTCTAACCAGAGGGGGTCGACTCATCTAGAAGGCTTCTCTGAGACTCGGACCTCGGCTCTAGTTAGCTGTTGTCGTGGGGGATAGTGTTGGGTAGGACACGACTTGAAAAAGAGTTTGTAAGAGTAGCCTCTTTTTTGTACTGAGCCAGTACAATGTCCCACTTCAAATGAGGCGAGGCGTACTGAAGCTCGGCAATACATTTGAAGTGACGAGTACAAACATGACATTGAGGCGTACAGAAGCTCGACATTACGTTTGTGTGCACGAGTAGCACCTCCTCTACGCACTATCAATCTTGCTGGATCCAGCATGCAGGACAACGCTATACACGTAGAAGAGATAGAGATACAGATGGATAGTGCGTAGAGGACTTAAATGAAATGTCATGCCTCGCTCTCTCTCTCAGACTTACGAAGAGTGAGTGAGTAACGAGACGCGACTATCGCGACATTTAATGTGAAGTAGTACATTTTAAAATTTTGAGCCGCTCTTACATTTTGAGGTCATGTCCGGGACAAATGTACCGCCTCTTGTAAGTCCTACTCAACACTAGTGGGGGACGGGGTACGTATATAAAAACGCTTAGGTACGTATCTGTACCTGGTATAGCGTGTCGTGTATAGACCGGGTCTTCGCACTGTTATCCTAATGGTGCGAAGTCTGTGTAATGCTAAGCTAGTGTGCAAGTTTGCTAGCTGTGTAGTATTGGTGTTTGTGGCTTGTGTGGGAGGAATCGGAGGCGCGTTGGCGCGGGTGATTTCATCGGCGGGGTATTCTAAGACGTGCTTAGACCAACGGAATCAGAGAGAATTACGAGTAGAGGGCGGGAAGTAATGTCTCGAGGCGTCCTTCATGTACTTCGCGATGGAATCTAACTTAAGATAGCGATGCAAATCACATTGCGCACGTACCACCAGGGGATGACCTGGTCATATAATTGTATGCTCGGAAGAGAGCGCGTAGAAGGCGGTATCATGCTAAAGAGGATCACGACGCTTTGTTCCATCGCCAAGGGTGGTAGCGGGTGTTTAAAGTCTATTACAGACTATTCCAAAACGTCTATCAGAGGTGTAAAGTCGACTCATATAGTTATCTTATTTTTATATATGGTCCAAAAAGGGACAAATATATGTTGCGCACCATTATACAAACGCCAAATCGGTTACCTTTGTATAGTATGCCTTGTTTTTATGAATACCTATTACCTTTGCGATAACGAATCAAAAAGCGATCTTATGTCAAATACAACCTACCAGCACGCCACTAATATTTTTTAATTTTTTCGTTAATCTTTTATCTATGGGAGTGTACGCTCAAACATCACATAGCATTACTACTATGTTTTAGTTCTTGTTCAGTTGTGGCACCAAGCCACCATAGCTCACGCACACTCCTTGAAGCTCTACCTCTGTGCCTTCCCTACTCTTTGAGTCCATATTGAAAGGTGATAGTATAGATATCAACCCATCATTTAAAATTTTCTCAATCGATTATGAATCTTATCTTGTAACAAACAAGAGTCGGTAGCAAAAATTTGGCGTTTTATAATAACTTCACCTATGACCCGCTGTATATTTTATAGGTCAGTTTTATAATATTATTTTTTATGTAACATAATCATTTTAATCAATCAAAATAATCTGAAATTGAAACCATTTCATGATATTCTTATATTCGCACAATCACAGCTGGAAATTCGCGCGGGACATTTTCTGATATTTATGAAAATGTAGTGTTGTGATTCAGTGCCTACAAAAATACTTTCCCTATTTTCGAATGCTACGGTGGTTTCTCAAACCTTTTCATAAAATAAGGAAATACTATAAAAAAATGTCATGTCATCCACCTGATTGTTTTTAGACTACGTAAGTCTTATCTGAGTAAACTTTACAGTAAGTAAAAATTTTTTTTTACAAAAATGCTCAATCCGTATGGTTATTATTTTATTCATATCATTTATTCTATTCTAGTTGCTGATCAATTTGCTATTTTTGAGTTATACATTTAAAAACTGGGTAATCATTTAATAAATGATTTTAATAGCAAACTTTGTATGTTAGTATATTAACAATTTTAAGTAAGTAAACTAAATGTACCTATATGATATAAACTCATAAACAAGACTGTTCCACAAGATCTGTTTTAATAAGTAAACGAACAACACAAATGAATATTCATGACACACACAAATGGGACAGGAACTTAGCTGATGTCAAAACTTTTCATCAAATTTAGATTTAACAATAAAATTGCCTTGGTGTAAATTGACTTTGGGATAATTATGAGTGGAACGAATATCTTCTATGCAGGAAAATAATTAAAATACAAACTTGAATTGGGAGAGTTTGTAAAGATTCAATCGTTAATTATTTACGTCGCTGGATGAGGAGAGCCCTTTTGTAGATAATTTACATAAACTTTACAGGAACAAAAACATTTTCATCATCTAAATTCAATATTATTATAAAAATAGTTTAATTTCAACAATTAACAGCATCTGTCGTGCCTGCCAGATGAATATTTATTTATGCAAACATCTACTTGCATTAAACCCTCACTTATTTTAGATGAGTGGCCATTATACTAAGTCAAGGTCTTAAACAACGTTCAACAGCACATGTGTGGTATATGCATTGCAGAGAAATGAGAAGATAATTACAATCAAGACATTTCAAATTACGTTTTCTGCTCTCTTACATAACGTATTCCTATCTTACTAATTAGGCACGTCCAAACGAATTCTTAAAAACTTTAGCAAAATTTGCGATACGGGTCGACGCGATGCTGTGTTAAATAATGGTTTTAAATTACACTGTTACAATTACAATTACACATGACGACCTCCGTGGCCGAGTGGTTTGTACGCCGGGTTTCATGGCTGTCGCCGACTCGAGAGGTCCCGGGTTCGAATCCCGGTGGGGGCAGATGTTTGTGTGATGAATACGAGCATTTGTACTCCAGTCATGGATGTTTAATATGTATTTATATAAATATACTTATATATGTACAGTATATGTATTCTATCCGTTACCCTAGCATCCCATAACACAAGCCTTATAGTGCTTACTTTGGGGCTAGGCTAATTGGTGTTTAAAAAAAAAAAAAAAAAAACTGTAACGCCGTTTTTTTTTTATATATCGGCTACCCCCGTTTTGTAACAGGTCTTTATGTTATTTATTATTTATATATATTTCTTAATTATATTATATGTTCTTTTTTATTCTAAGTTATGCTTTAATGAGAAAATTTCTATTTTACTCATTTCTTAAATTCTTATATCTATTTTACATACATTTCTTGTTTACTTATATCCTATGACTTTTGCATTTTTGCTTCCTTATATACTTATTTCTTATTTTTATTATACTTATTTTATACTGCATTTAACATTAATAGATTTACCCTATTTCAATTCCACTTTTTATTTCCAATTGAGAAGCTTCCTTTACTAATCCTTATTTTTTTTTATTACTTTCTGTACTATTTCACGACTAAGCTCTAAGAATAGTTTCCTTTCTTTCTCATTTTTGATAATTTCTCTTAGTGTGTCCCTACTGATTTTTTGTATCTATGCGTGTCTGAAGTGTGTGTCTGTGTGTTCCGTACAGGGGGCACTCTAAGAGGACATGGAAGATGTCCTCCTCTACGCTGTAACGCCGTTTTAATTTAAGCCTGTCACGTTAAACTCATTTAAGCTTACAGGTGAAACTGATACAGATCGTTCTTCACATTCATTTCTTCCGATTAAGATTTAAATACTACTTCTTTCAATATTTTTTTAACTTTAAAGTATATGTTGATTCATTACTTTAAAGTATATGTAAATTCATTAATCAATAAAGAAATAATATTCGTCTTGTTTTGTTGAGAAGATGGGACCTAAACAAGTTAGCAACTTGTTTACGGAGTTCCATTGAAAAGTGCTGACTCGGGGGGAATAATCCCATAACGTGTCCACACATTACACACCACGTGAGTGCAGAGTTATGTTACACAACATTAAGGAACTAACACTTCGAACAACTTAAACTTGACAATTGAAAAATGACATCACGATGTAGGGCCGCCATCCGTCCGGATTTTCCTAGTTTATTTGTGAAAATAAAAATATAAGCAACTGTAACAATGAAATATTTTAAGTGGTCGGTGTCCGATAGTTAAAACGCAATTATACACAATATACTTCAAGACGTTAATACGTTATTTATTAGGGGACTCCATAAAAAATGGATCTTTATAATTCTGTAGCTTATATCAGTAAAAAAACGAAAACAAAAACTTTTTTCAAATATGCCGCGGAAACGTTTCTCTAACAAACAAGGCGTCTTACAGACAGGTGATGTCACACGGCTCTCATTAAAACCTCAAACAATACCAAATAATGTCACTTCGGCAGTATGTTTACAAGCAGGCGACGTTATTTTAGTCGCAGCCAATCCTAGGAGATTTCGGTCAAGTGACAATAGATCAAAAAATACTATTCATTTAGAATAGTGAAACCGCTCCAAATATTTTTGATAAATACACATGCTAATAATTGATACTTTGTTTTTCGTACTATCAAAAAGCCTACTCGGCTGTTTAGGTGACGGCAGCCCTACATGACACGTAAGAAACTTCGATAATTCCGAACATTCTGATTCTACTACATAATATAGTCGTTTTCAATTTCTAAGACACTTTGAATGACGGTCCCAATCAATACCACGCGTTGCCTTTTGAGTGATTCCAATTTGAATGTGATTAAAGGACCTTCCAATCTTGTTTAAATCAATACCTACTAAGTATAAGTCAAAACAACATAATGATGCTTCAATATCAGATTACGAAACATCTCGCAACAGAGTCACTAATTCAAATTAACTAATGCTCAAAAGATCCCACATCAGTGATTTAATGAAGTCACCTATTAAACTTAGATTAGGCCCCCCAGGGTTGGGGATTGGGTCAGTGTAGGCAACAGTAAGAGAAATATTTTCGGTATCGCAAGCGTCTATAGGCCATGGCGGCCGCTTACCATCAGGCGGGCCATACGCTTGTTTGCCATCCTTTTAACATAAAAAAAAAACTTACTTAAGTACTAAAGATTTTATTAATTCATATTATTTGAATTATAACCATTTCTGCTTTATGTTGAATAACATAAAGCTGGTATAAAAACTGGAATAGGGTCAAATTATGGTAATTATGAAACAGTCCTTAATTAATTAAATTAATGAATAATACATGTTTCTTGTTTCCTTCTTGGAATCATGACTCAAAAATAAATAGTAAATTTAAAAAATCAAAAATCCCGACTGCTTTGTATTACTGCAAATAAAAAATGAAAAGAAAAAAAAAGTCCAGTAGTCTATAATTCTGTTAAGTAAGAAACAATGCTACTTTAACAGTCGGGACCCATTAGATAAAGAGTTTTTGTATTGTATTGTATTGTATTGTAGATATTCAAGACTGGATCATATTTCTTAATAATGGGTCCCGACTGTTAAAGTAGCTTTGTCCCTTACTTAACAGAATTATAGACTGCTGGACTTGTTTTTTTTCTTTTTAGATTTTATTTGCAGTAATATAAAAGCAGCTTTATTGAACACCACAGAAAACATTACAATAAATACAGAGCCATTTAAATTAAGTGTTACAAAGAAGTGGGAGAGACGGCGGCGTAAATTACAATGTAATTTATTAATATATACTTATACATACACAAACAAATACACATATATTTTATATTTATAAATGTATATATATACGAATAAACATATATATACATAAATCTAGTCCTAGAGATTATAAAACAAAGGATATGAATATTCCGGCGAAGGCGAATAGGTAGCCACTTGAGCTGCGAACGAAATTGAGAAACGTGATCATATTTGCGCAAACCAAATATGAAGCGAATACAAAAGTTTTGAAGTCGCTCAAGCTTATAAAGCTGTTCTTCTGTGAGATCAAGATAACAGAAGAAACAGAACAGTCAGCGTAATCAAGAATAGGAAGCAGTAATGACTGTGCTAACGTAATTTTGGTGGTAACGGGCAGGAAATTACGTAGTCTCCTAAGTGACGCTGCCGAAGCAAATAGTTTGCGACTGACCACTTGCATTTGTGGGCCCCGACTCAAATAAGTGTCGAACGTCAACCCCAAGTTTTTGACCGATGTGCTAAATGAAATATTATTACTAGCCAGTTCGATGCTGAGTAGTGACTTCCAATCAATTCCGTCTATCATCCTAGAACTACCTATTATTATGCTGGTTATCTTAGTGGGATTTAAGTCCAAATCAAAAGATTTACTCCACGCTGCAATTACATGGAGACCACTATTATTTGCTTCTTTTATTTCAAACTTTTTAGGCGGTATAAACCACAGTCTTGCCACTTGTCACTCGGCAAGGGAGTTAATATCGCGGGGATTATTAAGAACCTTGCGGTGGTCTAAACGATTGATTTACATAGAGAGACCTCACCATAGGGTCAAAGCTACAATGCGGGCCTCAATTTTCGCAAAAATGTGTGAAGTTAACTGAAGTCGTTACCTACATATCTAATGCATGTATATTTTATAGTTAACTAGAACTTATTCAAAAAAATCATCTTTTGCTTATGTTCTTTTTAATAGTAAATATAAAAATCATTTATGTTTATTCCTTGACTATCTAAAATTGGCAGTGGCTGCATTGTCAACGTCCGGCTTTATGATTTTGATATACACAAATGTAGTACTTCACAGAAACCATATCAGTAGATGCCAAAGGTTACCTTGAAATGTTGTTAATCATCCTTTAAACAATACCAATTAATGACGGTAATGTCGCAGGTTGACGAAAGCAATAAGTCCCGTCTTCTGTTTTAACTACTGGTGACTACCTAAGATTGCTAAATTTAATAATTATACAATCACCAAAGCAAAGTTTATAATATTTGATTAAACTAAAGGCGCAGAATAAAATTTCCATAGTGTTAAGAACAGCACCATAGCAATCACATTTAATATCAATTTACACCCAATGTATAGATTTACATCTTTGTCGTTCTCTTTTAAAGCATTTACTAGTTACAGTTCGCAGACTTTCTGGTCTACCCTTTCTTATTGGTAGTATAAAAGCTCGAATAATGAGTACTTCCATCTATCAATTGGGCTGCTACCAGTCTAGTAAATATTGCAATTGGTGCAATCATAGCAATTATTTTCCAAATATAATTTTCTACCTCTAAACAAAATAAGAATAAATATGTAAGTAGAAATTACCGAATAACTAATCAACGTTTTCCAGAAATGCTTAGTAACTCCGTGGCCGAGTGGTTTGTACGCCGGGTTTCATGGCTGTCGCCGACTCGAGAGGTCCCGGGTTCGAATCCCGGTGGGGGCAGATGTTTGTGTGATGAATACGAGCATTTGTACTCCAGTCATGGATGTTTAATATGTATTTATATAAATATAGTTATATATGTACAGTATATGTATTCTATCCGTTACCCTAGCATCCCATAACACAAGCCTTATAGTGCTTACTTTGGGGCTAGGCTTATTGGTGTGAGTGTTGGAAATATATAATATAATAATAATAATAATAATATAATAACTTTTAGAAATATAATCAAATTAATTTTATTTACTTACTTCATCATTATATTACTTAGTCTATTTTTGAATCTTATTCGTCAATTAAATATTATAATTCTATCTATACTAATATTACAAAGAGGCAAGAGTTGTATGTTTGTAACAAATAATCTTTCAAACTACTGAACCGATTTATTAAGTACTTCGTATAGGATTAGATACCGCAATTAGTCAATTTTTTTTCTTTTCCTCCTAGGTTCTGGCTACGTTTATAAACACCAAAATTCATCAAAAAATTCTTCTCCGACCATTCCCGCAGTCTACGCCTAGTAGGTACACCGCGCTCTCATTTCGTCTTCGTTGTAACTGTTTAAATATGTCGAAATGACATAGAGTAAAGGGCAAAGTTTATCGTTTTTAAATATCAAAAGCGATAACAGTATTTGTTTTGATAAAAAAAAATATACAAGATTTGCATTTTGGAAATGGATATCTACTATTATTTTATTTTTGATTCACTATTTAAGCGATAATGGCATACATATTAAAAATAGATAAATGCTGTCGCGGACTTTTTTGTAAAACTATTTAGGAGATACATTTACACTGTACATTATATTCATGTAACTTTTATTGTTTTTGCATTGCAGGCCAAAATGGCTAGCAGATAGGAGACTTTTTCCGTCTTACGTGACACTTATTGTAATATTTTAGCCAATTCACTCAATAACTACATAAATTATTATCTGTATGTTATTATTATGTATGAGCTATATTATTGTTAAGTTACGATAAAATCCATTTAGTATTTTTTGAGAGAAGGTGTAACAAAGATTCATACAAACGTTAGATTGAAATTAAAAGCGCAAGTGGTTGATATGCATATTTAAATCATTGTAAATCCTAAACAGTCAGATAAAAAAATGGTGTAAGGAATCTAAACATGATTTTAGATTATCTAGACAATGATACCCCACTCGACATATTTCGTCAACTTATTTTTTTTATTTTGTCACAATATAACGCCTAATTGTTCCCATATTGAATTTTGATTACTATAATATATTTAGTAGCACTCACATCATTAAGATGAATCGATTGATGTATCGAATCACAAAGGAACATACATACATATATAGACTGTTAAACACTATACCCTGTCTGCGCGTCACGCTTCGCGCTCTTGCATTGCGCAGTCGGGTAATAACTATGTTCAGTAAGACTTCAACATTGATTAATGGCAATTTGAAGTAATAATTATTATATTATATCAAGTTTCGGCGTCTTAGACTTTACTCAGAACTTGGGCGTACTTATATTTACCAAAAAATATTTTATATCACGAACTGGATTAGGCGCCAATCGGAAGTTTCCTTAATATAAGACCTAGAAGTGATGCTCGTAGGTGTAATTACTAGCTATGTAAGAATTTCCCAAGCAGCATAAATACAACTGTACAAGAGTTGATGAATAGTTTTTGTTCTTTTAGCTGTCTTGGGAGGTTGTTTATAGTATGGACTAAGTGCTTATGCAGCTCTTATAAATGCGGATTAGGATCAAATTATACAGCCTCTTGCCTTATATAGGCTGATTAAAGTCAGTACTACAGATGTATTATAACAATCTTAAGACTGTTTAAAGCTGATTAATAAGCTAATAAATACTCTAAAATTTTCTCTTTTACATCACTTTATCAAGTTTTAGTTACATTATTACCCTGTGTAAGTTTATTTGAATGACTTAAGATTGTTAAAGTATTTAAAATATCAATTTTATTCTATGGTAATTTTATAATAAAGCAAAGAGCTTCCAAAGGTATTCTTATTATTCTCTTACACATCTTAAGCCTTATTTAAGTATAATAATACAGAACTTGAAGTGTTGTGAACTGTTAGGAGCTGTATTTTGTACAGCTTTTGTCTGTATATTGATTTTTATGTATCTATTTTATAGTAGGTAGCTGAATAAAAACTGCGTAATTACTTCAGTACAACTAAAACATATTTAAATAAATAATAATAAATATTTCCAACACTGACACCAATTAGCCTAGCCCCAAAGTAAGCACTGTAAGTCTTGTGTTATGGGATGCTAGGTTAACGGATAGAATACATATATAAGTATATTTATATAGAAAAACATATTAAACATCCATGACTAGCGTACAAATGCTCGTATTCATCACACAAACATCTGCCCCCGCCGGGATTCGAACCCGGGACCTCTCGAGTAGACGTCACCTTGAAACCCGGCGTACAAACCACTTGGCCACGGAGGTCGTCACGCATATAGGTTTAATAAATTCAGTCACGGAAACTATTATAATACCGTAATACAACCTATGGCTGTAAGTTTGTATAAATATCCTCGGTTATAACGTCTACGTACTGCTTGGGATGCTGCAAATCAAATTATTGTATGAAACTGAAACAGTATTGAAATTAAAGGAGAAGAAAACATTCGTGCTCGAGATTTCTAAAGTTTCATTAGCAATTAACACTCTGGGTGAACAAGAACATGTACTACACCAAAGTTGCAAATGAATGAAAACGAGTAGGAAGAAACTTCGTGGACAAAATTAAACGTGGTAAGTGGTCCCTTTTGCAACCCACTTTAAATTTACATTGTGATTTTGAGAGAGTGATGAGTGGACCTAGATGGATGACACCAGTTAAACGAATCAACAGTTGTTATTTACAAGAATTTTCATGCTCGGAATCAATCATTTTACTGACCATTCCAGAGACACTTTTGCTTGTTTGTTCCATCTTATAATAAGGTGATTAATACTACAATACAATCATTCCTTGTTATACACTTCTTATTACTTCTATAGTTTAGACACTTAAATAATACAAATTAAAGCCTACAAAAAATAGAGCTATTTATTGTATAAATTATCATAACTATTATGAATATAAATTCAACTATATTATCTATTAGGTATATAAATTATAAATTCTGTGTATAGTATGTCGCATTGTTCTACCGTCTTTTTTGTTTTTGGAATAGTACTACTTACATCTAAATCGAAGCAATTTTGTTTGTATTGTAAGCATGACAAAAAATGAATTTGTAAATCGACAACAGTAATATTTTCCATTTGTGTAGGTGGGTATGTAATCACGTTTTACTTTAAACAAAAGCAGTCTTCTCGGAACATGAAAAATAAAAAATGTCCATAAAAAAATAATCCGCCGAACTAGGGTCTACAAAACTATGAATTGGAATATGTTCATAATCTCAACAGTGCTATTATGTTATACATGTGTACTTAAGCTAGACAGACAAAATATATTATGGGGGGGCACGGCAGTGCCCCCGCCAAGTCGAGCGAGAAACAAACACTGCCGTACCATCCTTTACTGGAACCATTTCGCCGCATTTTCAGGCCCCTATTTGAGAACCTCTGGATAAGACCAGAACGCTGAAATTTTCGTCATCCAGTAAGCTATAATAACATACCTAATATCCTTAATAAAAAGTCTGTAGGTCATTTAGTTCTGAAGTTAAGCGAAAGCAAAGTTTCGCATTTATGACAATCACTCACTCATGATCATCAGAATAGAACTAGTACTTCCCATAAACTCAGAGATCTGAATTTTGGTACAGAGTTAGGGTTTAATGGCCACATAAAGGGAAAACTATAAAAACTAGGATAATCGAAGATCTGGAGTACCTGGTGACCCTGATTAGAAAACACAAGAGCCCAATCAAACTATTAGAAGTGATCGACATACCGCCTTTACAAAAAATATTCAACTTGATGGGCCGCTTCATTTATATTGTGTAACTTGGCCGTTGAAGGGTACACAAGGGTACAAAACCAAGTGCTACATGACACCAAGGTTGTGTACCCTTCAACGGCCAAGTCACACAACATTAACTATAATTATAAAGAAATCGCAGTAAGGAACCTTAGACTTGGCACGACTTTGTTTAGATTTTATTACTTTTTAGAGATAAACAAGCAGCTCCATCAAGACTTGGCTAGTTTTTTACAGAATGTTTTTGATGGGATACTATTTACATCAAGATATCATTGGCATGCTAACAACACCTTACTTTAAAATGAGACATAGTGTAAAAAAAATAGTTTTAACACAAGCCTGTGGTAGGGTCGTATATTGTGGGGTAGTAACTCAACGATATTCTTAGTACCTCCTAATAGACTGACCTGACTTCCAAAAAGAGTGCGATACAGTTGACATTCATGATTTTTATATCAAGATGTTCCATGTCCCATACGTCACAACGCTGGGATCATCCATCTTCAATACTTCGGACACAGTCTCTTGAATAGCTTATATTTACTTTGAGAAACGGCTTACACCCACGCCTCAATTTGCCACGCTAAGGGTGCTTAGTTTATATCTTCAAGCAGTTTGCAAAAGGTACTTTTGATGCTTATTGTTGATGGTAAATAAATAAATCCCTTATTGGGATTTCTTTCGTATTTCTTATCATGATATTGTGTGAATTTGCGGGCGGGCTTAGGTACCCTTTGGTTTTGAATAGATCGTGCAAAATATAGTATAGCTGTAACTTACAATACACTTAGAGAACAGAAAGGAAACATTTTATTTAGTACCTTTTTCCAGATTATATTATTTCACATCACGCATGTTTAAGTGTTTTGTGAGGTACTGAGAAAACAGCATATAATATGTTCGCTTAATCCAAGAGTTACCACTGTTTCTGGTATTAAATTCAAATCATCGTACTAATAATACCCAAAATGAATATACCTTTTTTGACTTACATAGCTTAACTTGTTTACACACCTTCAGTGGTAAAAAGGTTGGTAAAAAAGTAACCACCTCTAATAAAAACCTTACAGTAAAGTACATTACCTCTATTATAGAAGTTTTTTTTTAATTATTACACACCAATTAGCCTTGTCCTAGCCCCAAAGTAAGCACTGTAAGGCTTGTGTTATGGGTTGCTAGGGTAACGGATAGAATACATATACTGTACATATATAAGAATATTTATATAGAAATACATATTAAACATCCATGACTGGAGTACAAATGCTCGTATTCATCACACAAACATCTGCCCCCACCGGGATTCGAACCTGGGACCTCTCGAGTCGGTGACACCACTAACACAACAAGTAACACTGCATTTCTAGATTCACGCATAGATTTTTTAAAATATGTGTCAGATCTCTGTTGCTACCACAATTTAGATATGATACCACTTATTTTAACTTATCTCAGGTGTTTATGATCTCTTTAGCACAGTCGTAATTACATTATGTATAATTAACACTCACCTTGGATACGAACGTTTGTCATCTGTTCAGTATTTATTATTATTAGATGCGTACAATTTCTTTAGGAGCTAGATCGTGGATTCATTTTCAATATATCAATATACGTGTTCCCATAACACAACAAGTAACACTGCATTTCTAGATTCACGCATAGATTTTTTAAAATATGTATCAGATTTCTGTTGCTACCATAATTTAGATATGATACCACTTATTTTAACTTATCTCAGGTGTTTATGATCTCCTTAGCACAGTCGTAATTACATTATGTATAATTAACACTCACCTTGGATACGAACGTTTGTCATCTGTTCAGTATTTATTATTATTAGATGCGTACAATTTCTTTAGGAGCTAGATCGTGGATTCATTTTCAATATATCAATATACGTGTTCCCAAGAGCAAAGGAAGTCTGTAGTAGTAATATTTCAAAACACTTCAACTAAAGTATTGGCTGTATCTTTGAAACCTTAAACCTTTATCATCCATGTTATTTGAATTCGAGGTTATATAAAAAACGTGTTTAAAGTTTACTTGAAGGGTGAAAATATTTTTGGTGACTAATCTGAATGTCATTTTTACAATTTTGAAATCAGAAAAAGGAAATAGTTAACATCTTTCTATGTGATTAGCGGCCGCCCGCGAATTCACTTTAATTTTCACTTTTACTTTATTTTTTTAAAAATCCCTCAGGAACATGCACTTTTCTGGGATAAAAGTATCCTACGTCTCAATCCAGGTTATAAAATATATGTGCATCAAATGTCATCTAAATTTGTTCAGTAGTTTTTGCGTGATTGAGTAACATACTCGTACATACAAATTGGACAACATAAATGCGTGCATAGTGATTATTTTGATGCGGAGTTATTTTAAAACTATAAATATCTCTTATGGAATTTATTAAAATCGACTGAAGTCAAGAACAATTTTAATCAAAATTAAATACTTGTGATGAATAATGTGTTAATTTTGATAAGGAATAACTATCTTGTTTACAAAAACACCTTCGCAGATATTGCATTATTTTAGAACAACTTTGATGATTTAAACTAAAAATTTCGGACTCCCACACTATTCGAATTCGATTTTGGTTCGTTACATTGATTACCAATAAAAGGTTATAATGAGTCAACTTTAAAAGATAGACATATGACGTCGCAAACGTTTTTTAGAACTTTTAAAGAAGAACATTCCTTTATACATTTTTTTGTCTAACTTTAACCGTTTACATAGCGCACGCAACAAAATCTCTGAAAGGGAATATTTTTTTCCGTTTTCGTAACATTTTTCATTGATGTTCCGCTCCTATTAGTCCTATCATGATGGATATATGATATGATATATATAATTATATGGTCTCCATTCTACAAATCGCACAACGCCGTTTTATGAGATACCTCAATTACGTGGGACTCGTCGCTCATCCGATTATGTCGATAATCTTCATAAAAATTGACTATCAACTCTTTAAGAGCGTAGGATACTATCGGATATGATCTTTCTGTTTGATATCGTAAGAAGCAATATTAATACCCCTTAACTTTAAGCAAACATTAAATTTTGTTCACCAAAGCGTTGTACGACCAACCCGTTATTCACTACTCCACTACATGTTACTTTGTATGGAGCAGGTGCAATATTGACTTGGTTATCTGCCTTATACCAATACACGTATAATAAACTTTTTAGTGGTAAAGATATTTTCTCGAATACTAAACGTGTTGTCAAATCACAAATAATTTCCAAATTAAAATATCAACACTAATGCCTTGATCACACGTACCGAATAAACGGGCGAGACATTAAAATGTGTCTCGGCCGAGACTGTGATGCAAGTTAAAAGCTCATGTAAGAGTGTTCGACCGAGCACTCGTCGCTATGTTTATACGTACCTAGTACTCGGGCACTGTCTCGCTCGTTTGCTCGGTGCGTGTGATCAAGGCATAAAAGCCGCTTTGTAACCGTCTCACGCTATTAGAACATGCATACCTACATGTTACCTACTTACTTGAGCCTGCATAACGATAGTTTTAGTTATTATTGTATCTATTTTAATTTGTAGAAACCTGTTATTGGCTATTCTAATTACTAAATTCGATTATGTAATATCAATTTGTATCACTGTTGGTTGCTCAAAAATAAAAAAATAAATGATGTTATATGCCTATAACCTTCCTCGATAAATGGGCGGGCTATCTATCACAAAAATATTTTTCAATTTGAATCAGTAGTTCCTGAGATTAGCGAGTTCAACCAAACAAACAAACTCTTTAGCTTTATAGTATTAGTATAGAAGTAATTATTCTGACGATGCAGACCTGAAAAGGCTGCGAAACGTCAATAAATAAATAAAGTTTTCGTGCATTAACCCGTAAAAACTAGTTTTATTTATAGAAGTATAAATTTATTTAAAGGGAAATAAATACAAACCAACTAGGCGGTAGGTATCACTAACCGTTCTAAGTATGTAGCAAAGTGATATTATAAAATTAGGTTACCCATCAAATAATCGACTGCTAAGTTCCTCGAAAGTCAAAAAGAATGCCATATTAATTAACATCAATACACCGAACATCTGTTCTGGATATGTATACGGAAATTATTGAAAAATAACAATAATTTTAAAAAGGCCATATTTCTGTCAGATTTTAATTTCCGGTGCAACGCGTAACCAACCATATAAATGTAAAAGTGAATTATGTTAGAAATGTTTAAAAAAAATTTTTATCAAACCCATTAATAAAACCCTATAATCTTGTTGGAATTTTCATAATAAACTCCTACAGTATCATTAGCATTCATTTTAGACTTCTCCATTTAAACTTATGTATTCATTATTATAACAGTTATAATAAATCTGGAACTAGAAAAATCAAGTTGAATTTTACTAACTTGCGTCGAATATAAAACAGTACATTTCTTTAACTTAGCTGGACATCTTTTGCAAGTATGGTTTTGCATACCTTGAAATATTTTGCATTTATTTTACGAGTCACTTACGTACTCGCAGTTTTCGTCAGACTTTTACGAGAATCTGTTTTACTATACCTAGGTAAAAGCTCGTGACTTCAAACATCTGTACGTACTCCTAAAATAAACGGAGCTTGGTCTTGGCGAGTAGGTATTTGGGTTCATTTGTTTTGCTATTGTTAGATTTACTACCCAAAGATTAATGACGCCGCTGTAAATACAGATTCGTAAAGGATTGTTAAACATCATAAATAAAACCGGTAGGTAATGCTGAATAGAAATTATCATCGTATTCGTTATAAATCCAAAAAAAATCTAGTAATTTCTTTCTTAAGATACTTATATCGATCTAGTAATTTAAAGTTTTAAAATAAACAAAATATACTACACCGTTTTCCTTATTTTAAACTTTGTATATTAAAAAGATATAAATATTGATTGTACCTATTTATTAAAGATGTTGACGATACGGCGACTTGTGTAGATTATTTTTAAATAATTTGAATGGGTTAGGGTTTAGCTACAAAAAGGTATCTGTATATAGTGATTGTAAGTAATATTTTTTCATTAAAATGTTGTCCACTTTAAATTTTGACTAATAAATGGTCCCTTTTTTTAAATCTGCTTTTGATTCAGTTATTAAAAGAAGGCAAAATTACTACTGTAGTTAAGTACCTAGGTTCTAGCAAAGTTTGTATTGTAGCCAAGCAATCACATTTCCTGAAATTGGATATACTCAGGGCAAAAGCTCTAGTTCAACTTTTCACCTGTACCAACTGTATTCTTGAGTTCATAGTAGAGGAAAAATTATCTTACTTCCAGTTACATTTACTCACTAGCAGCTTCACACGGTTGTATTTAATACTATGGAAACAATAAATTTACAATAAAACTTCCTTTCGATTCGATAGTAATTAATAAAGAAATATAATGTTTTCCTTATAAATGTATGAGACTAAACCGTTATTTTTATTTGTAGAAGCTTTTATGTCTTATTGTATCAACCTAAGTATCTATACATTATAAATTTAAGACCAACTCTGTCTGTATGTCACGCTTACTTTTTTTCGCGAAAATGTTACTTGAGGTGAGAATGAGGGGCAAATAGGATGTAAAATTTTGTATGAAAAATCTATTATTTCTCGCAGAAAAAGTCTTCTTATGTAAACAGAAAAATACCTCAGCGAACCTCTTATAAATTTTAAGTTAAGAAATTTTATTAGAATCGTTCCTTGTTAGAGCGAGTCTCCTTCATTGTGTTATTCTGTGTATTCAGTCGAAAAGTTAATTTATAATGAAGGCTGTTCGGAAAAGGAAATTCTATAAATTTTGTCACACAAAATTCACTTTGCTAAGCCATAATTGAACTTCGCCATTATTCTGTTCCATAAAAGGCAACCGTTACTGACTGACTCATGTATCAACGCTCAGCTCAAACCACTGAATGGATTGCGCTGAAATTTGGCACACATATAGCTATTGTGATATAGGCATGGATTTTTCAAAACTCACCCCCTAAAGGAGGTAAAATGGGGGTTGAAAGTTTGTATGGGAAAGTAATATTTCTAAGCAAACGAAGTCGCGGGCACCCACTAGTGACGAATAAACTCATTGACAGGAGGTTACTGTATAATGCTATTTTATATTCTTCAATTGCTTAAAGTTTTATTTTAATATAATCTATTAATACATTTTCCATCTCCATTTTCTGAAAGTTACGATACCGTATATATAAAACTTATTTAATGGCGCTTCAAGGCTTGTATAAAGTAGATTGGTTTACATTTCATATTTATTGAACTCTATTAATCTATTTTATTATAGTTTGTTGTCACAATAAAATGAAAACAAAATTTCAGTCATAGAAGTGCCCATCAGAACTGCATATAGTAATAATTTTGTTATTTATTGCGCTGGTATACATGAAAAAGAGTGATCGTTTCCTATATTATATTACAAGAAAATTTATAAATACATAATATGAAATATTCAATAGTTCGCTGCCCATTACCCAAAATAAAAACTTAGTACTAAAACTTGATCCTTGGTGCTTGAAGCTTGATCTCCAAGTGTTTTCAAATCCAATGTCATCAATGGTTTCATTTATCCGATTCTTTAAAAAAGTTGATTTAGCTATACTTGATACTTACAGAACTTTGTAGAACATTATTAAATAGATGCGAATCTGAATTGGTTGGTTAAGAACATAGTGGTTGTTGTACAAACAAACTACATATGACAGCATATAATTAAATATAGTGAATATTTATGTTTAAAGTTTGTGTATGTATGGCGGAACGTTTCTTAATTACGTATAAATAAATAAAGCAAATTAGTGCCGAGCAGCTCAATATTCCGCAACAGAATTTAAAATAAGGCCAACTATTGAACCAGTAAATCTACCGGACACAAGCGTCAGGATTACGGAGGGCGGGTCCCAGTTGGGGTCCAAAATATGTTGAACATCGTAAACCTTTATTACAAGCAGTAATCGCCGGCTTTTAAGGTGGAAATCGCTAAAAAACCTCTCTACGCACTTTGAATAATGGCCACGTTCAACCTTTACACAGCTTTAAATAAAAACATTTGATAAAAAGTAAAAAATGGTTATACTACTTATATCGCAGATAACTTGTACAAAAAGGGATTTGGAATAGTAGATTTGAAATTAACGAAACTAAAATCCAGATTTTGAGACTTGGACTAATAAAAATAAAGTCGTCCGGGGCTATTGTAGCTAATGGGCAAATGTAGATGTTTCGTTTTTAAAATCATAAACATCTGTAGCTCCGTAGAGTAAATTTTGCTCTACAGAGCCACATTGTTTGTTATTAAAACGAACTCGTTACTGCTTTGTTTTTTTAAATTACACACATCTGTGGTTCCGTAGAGCTCTACAGAGCCATCTGTGGCTCAATAACAAACACTGGTTTGATATTTAAAATACAAAACAGTAACGAGTTATTTGAAACAGCTACATTTGCCCCCTGGCTAAAATAGCCATGGGAGACCTCAACACTTTCTTTTTTTACATTAAGGTTGGTTTTTACGATTCACAATTTGGGTAATAATTGGAGTTTCTAAACTCGAACAGCTCCGCTAAGTACTGTTTTATGAGCCCCTCAACTGATTAGAATATTTTTTCAAAGATCCACCCCATTGGTTTTGATTAATGGCTGCATTAATCTGGAAACGTCCGATGGCCGATTTTGTTTGAAGAAAATAAAATTATTGCATGTATGACAATTAAAATTATTCTGACGATGCAGACCTGAAAAGGCTGCGAAACGTCAATAAATAAATAAAGTTTCGTGCATTAACCCGTAAAAACTAGTTTTATTTAATGAAAACTATTTTTAATATTTCGTATGTTCAAATTTCTTGGCTATATTATAACTGTCTTGCTAAAAATATCAATTTCCCACAAAATTTTACTAAATATTATTCCAACAATAACTCAACATTTAAAAAATAACGATTTTTTTTGTTGATTTAAGTACCAAGTTTGTTTTCATTAATACTACTTACACTAAACTGACAATAAATTTTGAAGCTACGTAACAACCACTTGATTTGTATAAATTTTGATTCGTTGTTCAAGATCATTATATGTAAATAATGTTGTGTAATTTTAACAATCATAAGTAATAATATCAATAATCTAATTGAAATCCAACGTATCTCATCAGTTTTGTATAAATTATTAAAAAGCTACTAGGTGTTTCTTAAAAAAAGGCTCAGTAAATACAGTCCACCTGATGTTATGTGTGTGTGAGTCCACTGGATCGACACGCAGAAGCGAAGAATGCCTTAATCTAGGCTTACGTTCCAAGAAAACGTCCATTCAAAACGGTTCGTAATCCGAGGAAATGCGGTCGATCTGCTGCTGGTGCATTTCTTCACAAAAACAAGGTCAATACTCATCGTTGTATGCGACTATATTTTTTATAGTTCCGGCAAATCAGTCCACCTCGCCTGATGTTAAGTGATAATGAAGTCCACACGCGAAAATAACTTTCAGTTTTTGTACAGAAATTCTACCTGCCACACCAGTCATGCTCACCTTGTCGTTTTTTTGTTACGAGTTTTCCGAAAAGGAACAGTGCCTTTATTGATTTGAAACATATTTATGTGAGCTACTTTGGACTGGTGACGCTCTATGGCAAATACCTAGAAGTTTGAGCAATGATTTATATTGAACTAGCGGCCCGTCCCGGCTTCACACGGGTGTATTAAATACTATGGAAACATATTGAATCAGCATCCGAAAAAAGAACATGAAGAAATTAGTACAGATTTTGAAAGTAGCTCATATAATTATTTTCCATTGCCTTTTGAAAGCCTCGTAGTCACGCCACGACACATAGACAGACTTTTTGACTCTTTGACGAATCACAACAGACTGATATACTTTTTGACTATTTGACAGATCACAAGTGACTGAAAGAGTAAGAGAGACAATAAAAATAAGAGAGAGTGAGACAATAAAAATCATTGTTCCGATGACGCGTTCCTGTAAAGGACGCGAAACGTCAATAAACAAATAAAATAAGTACATCTAATCCGTTGAAACGTGTTTTATTTATTGACTGAAAGAGGTTTTTACTCTTTGACGAATCACAACTGACTGACAGAGATTTTTACTCTTAAACTGATCACAATAAATTGAAAAATTTTTTTGTTTATCAATATAACATCTTACGTTTTTCGAATAATTAAAGTGTAAATTTTCATAAATAGCTTAAAATTACAGAATGATTTAAAAAAAAAATTATCGGATAAGAGTGTTTTTCATTATTAATTTGCAGTTTCTGAGAACATTTAACATAGTTGTGTATATTTTTTTATACCATCAGAAAGCAGAGATTTCAGCAAACAAAAACCACACCAACTTTTTAAAAAAAGCAGACGTTGACGTGAGAATTTTCGACTGAAAATTAGGGTGCTTTTTCGATATTAAGTCAAAATAAGGTGAAAAATTTAATATTTTAAATTAAAAAAATACTGTGTGTTTGGGACATACAAAGGTAAGTTTTCACTAAAGGAGATTGGTCAAATTGGCCTAAATGCAAATAAAATATTGACATATACAGTAATTCTTGGCGTAATTTATACTTTATTTTACAGTCATTAGATTTTAACGGCCACCTTTAAATAATATATTAATTTTAAAAAAGGACTTCTATTTTTACCGGTTTGGAAAACATACGAATCATTTTTATTGGCTATGGGTGTAGTAACATTCACAAAGACTGATCGAGTTTGTTTATATAACATCAAAACAAATCTATTTTGTAAAGATCGATAAAATATATTTTTTTTTATTACACGGGTGGTATTAATATCCACAACTTTATTATCATTTTTACTACATGCAAATGTGCTAAGACAATTAATATAGATGGTAGGCGACATCATAAAGTCTATTGCCGTACATTTTTTGCCAAACACCTAAATGAACACATTATAAGGTGTGATACACTAAAAATCTAAAATATGGTTATAATAAAAACATAACAAAAATAACGAAGCTGCTGAAGATATGGCTGTATAACCTACAGCTCTTAGCTTTCTTTGATTAACGAGAGTTTAAAAATTCTCTCTAATCTGTGGCTCATTCACAATCATCACAGTTTCTGTTCGTGTTTTTAAAAACATGCACATATCTGTTATTTTACATGCTCTATATACCTGAATCTAATACATAATATCGGTAGGTACTTGGCTTGATTGCCCTATTTTCCTATATAAGTTATTTGGTTTTTATTATTCTAATACCTATGTGCCTATTTGAAAACATAACCTCAAAATCATTCAGTGTATATGGTTTATAGAAGTTCTCAGGAGTGGCCGTCGATAATATTCGTTTCTACGGTAATTTATATATAATTTCGAATGTAGGAAACAATTTTTCATGGTTATTGGTTTTTAGGCCAAACATGTATGGAAGCTGAGCAATCTCCTTTCGCGAAAAAATATTTTTTTTGCAAAAAATAAAAAACCAAAAACTCGGTTAAATAAATTATTGTGGTTATGTGGAAAAAGTGTCGATACAAAAGTTGTAGATCTTTTGTATTACCTACAACTTTGCCATTTAACTTTTTTCACAGGACTTGCAGTTTTACCGGAAATCGAGATTAACCGTTTTTTACCCTTAAAAACTCACCCCCTCCCCCTTCCCAACCTCAGATCGCCCTTAATTTATTTTTCCTTTCATTTTTGTTATATTCTCAATCTTTTCCAATGGGTTTCATTTTACTATATTTTTATTTGATCTCAAAAATTATCGACCCTGGTCTATGATGCCTACGTCGTTTAAACAACCTAATTTCTAAATATCATGTCTCTACGACCAGAAATGTAGGCGTGCTTTCACGCACTATTTAAACCTTCAACATGCTATATTTTTGTTTTATGTGGGTAGCTTTGATAAATGAAAATAGAGTATTTCCATTTTCCTTATATTATTTCCATTAATCGACGTCCGTGGCCGAGTGGTTTGTACGCCGGGTTTCATGGTGTCGCCGACTCGAGAGGTCCCGGGTTCGAATCCTGAGCCTAGCCTAGACCCAAAGTAAGCACTGCAAGGCTTGTGTTACGGATAGAATACATATACTGTACATATATTATAAGTAAGAATATTTATATAGAAATACATATTAAACATCCATGACCATGACCATGAGAGTACAAATGCTCGTATTCATCACACAAACATCTGCCCCCACCGAGACTCAAACGCGGGACCCGGGACATCTCGTGTAAGCGACACCTTGAAACCCGACGTTCATACCACCCGGTCAAGGAGGTCATCAGATGATTTGAACTTTAAAAAAAAACCTGGGATGTTTCAAATTCGCCATCCCTAAAGCTACCTTTTTTAATTGCCCTTTGCTTATATTCCAATTAAGAAACAGCGGTTTGAGAGCTCATATTACAACTCCGAGCGAGCATGTGTTGAAGGTAACTGCAACACCTGTAAACTTTTTGAACGACGGCTAATTTCATTCACCGCAATTATCAAAATCGTCTCAGCACTTAACAAACTTTTGACAGCTATTTTAGTACTTTTAATTAATTACTTTAGCTCCCCATAATCCTACCTACAGAAATTATAAAACAACAACGTAGAAATGTTTAATAGATATTAAACGGGATTATTTCTTTCCTAATGACTCGCCCTGGCTTTGCATGGCTGAATTTTATTTTCATACTAAGGTATTATATTAATTATATATATTATTATAGAAATAATACCATTGTATTAAAAAAATGGGTATTAATGTGTATTATTATATAAATAATACCTTAGTATTAAAATAAATTTCACCCATGCAAAACCGGGGCGAGTGAAATGTTATTCAAATATTGTAAAGTTTTCTGTTTTTTCCCCAGAAATTACTTGCTACGGAGAGATATACTTTACCTTTTTTAATATTATTATCATAAAGTAGCTAACCCGGAGAACTTCGTACCGCCTAATATTTACAAAAAAAGATTATGCCAAGTGTGTTATGCCAAATGAATTTCGGGGCAAAAAGATTCTTTGATTGATCGAAATCAAAGATTTAGTGAACAAATAAGTAGGTTCCATTTTCTAATCACAGCTGCATTTACCTTTTTGTAATATTGTTAGGTTTATGCCTATATATGCGGATACAAGTAGATCAAGTATTGTTGTTCAACACAAATTGAAACCCTTTTTGTGACGCTCGATCGCTTGATTTTACCAAAAAATCCATAGGGATTATAAATACCGTATTCAATACTTTCCCTAAAGAATTTCGAATAATAACCTGACCTACTTTCATGCTTGCCAGAGCTTGGACAATGCATGCAATAATTTGTTAACTTTTTATTGGAGCCGTCCGTTGGTTGCTAACGAAAATTAAAAGTCATTATTACGAGAAAAAAATATTTTTCACTTTCATAAAAATAAGTCGACGCGAATATTATTTACATCATCAACCTACTAATGTCCTCACTGCTGGAGCACAGGCCTTGCCTATGGATGGAATAGGGAGATTGGGCCGTGACCCACCACGCGGGCCCAGTGCGGATTGGTGGGTCCTAACGACTGCGGATGTGCCATCTAAAGCATAAAGTAATTCAAGATAGTAAATTTTTGGTCACCCATCCAAAGACCGACCACTGCGAAAGTTGTTTAACTGCAACGAAAACGCTAACCAATTGCGCCATCGATCTCCTCTATTAAAAAAATATTTTGCAATAACATAAATTCTATACTATGTGATAACATTATTAATAATTACTGTTATGTAAGAGAGCATTCCCTATTGTGGAAAAAAATAACAGTTACTTATAAAGAAACTTTCTTTATTTAAGCATAAAAAATCTGACATTGATAGATAAAGTTTTCCTAAGACTATGCTTTAGTAAGTAGGTAAGTATATATTTATAGTGGTCGTTACAGAAACAGAAATCATTTTTTTGCAAGGGACTTTTGTTGGTTTTCACCCATCTCGCACTAGACAGAGTTTGAAGGACGGACGGCTCGTTCGCTCGGAAGCTGAGCATCGCTCGCTCCACTAATAAAACGAGGGGAAGTTGTAATGCGTCACTTCACTGGACTTGAAAATACGGAAAACTATTGGTGATGACTGAAACAAATAGGCAGAGGTCGTGTAAAAATACAAAATACTTATAGGCACCTACGGTTTTGATGTTATTTAGTTCCATGTCGTTTCGTTGATATGTTATGTTTTTGTTTCTAAAACACATAATATACATACCTATGCTTAATACCTGCTTTTCAACAATGTCTTTTGACAGAATAACTGAAAAGGCCGAATTTCGACCAATAGGCGACAAATAATTAACATTTAACATTCATTTATATTATTGTCGGTCTACATCTAAACGTAATATATATCGTATACAAATATTAAAAAATAGGAAAGATTTGATTGTTTGTTTGTATTGAATAGGCTCCGAACCTACTGGACCGATTTGAGAAATTCTTTTATATTTAGAATCCCACATTATCCCAGATGAAACTAGGCTACAGAATATTTTGTACAAAGTTAGGGATCCGTATGAAAACTTCAATAATGTAACCCAATATGTGCAAAAAATAGCCTTATATAACGCGTACTATGTTTATGGTCATTGAGTTGACTAACAAGTACGTCGGTCTGATAGAGTGTGCAAGTTAGAGAGCTGCAGCCTTGGTGTGGTGAGTCGACAGTATAGATTCCTGAGCCCAAAATTGTATAACAAGGTAAATAGAGTTCTTGACATTTACAGGCTTTCTTCAAAAGAATGTAAAGCTTTGGTTGACAATTGGCTTTATACACTTACTTATGAGCAGATAGAAGACTTTCTGAGTAGATAGTAACGGAGGATAACCTCAGCTTATTCCATTAAGCTGCACACCCACAATCACACACAATCACACTCACACTCTCACACACACACACACACACACACACACACACACACACACACACACACACACACACACACACACACACACACACACACACACACACACGCACACACATACCCATGCGCACACGCATAAAATGCATTTAAATGATTTATTAATATAAGTACGTTAAATTAAATTTAAATCATTCATAATATTTATTGTTTATTATTATCGTACACATTTATTGTATTCACTGTTTTTTTCCAATAAAATATATTTCATACTCTCTTTATTGTATTAGGTTACCATGGAAACATTAATGTTAATTCAAACTTGATAAAATACAGTTATTTTACAGAGCAAGATTATAAATTTTATTTAATTACGTATTTCTTCCCAACTCATCATAAACATGTCCTTAGTCACCGGTAAAATGTCTATTTTCAGATCATAGTTCATATAAAAGTTACAGTAAGATTAAAGTAAAAGTACAGTCTAACCAGATGAGTATTGGAGAAAATTAGTTCAACAAAGTATGTTTTTTTTTATTCCATACTTATTATCGTAAGATCGATACTCATAAGTACAGTTCCAGCATAAGGACATTACATGGAGTGCAATTATATTTCATCGTAAGAACTTTAATTACTACGAAAATTATTGACAATAGAGCAAAAAATGTACTACAGTTTTATACTTCTATATCTACAAAAAAGTCTACGATACCAAATATCTAAATATAACGGTTATTTTACGATAACTACTTTTTCATGTTAGAATATGCAATAGTAAACGCCACGCTGCTACAAATCAGGCCTAATTAATAATTATACAAATAAATCACTTCATATTTAAGACTGAGGAGCTCGATGGCGCAGGTGGATAGCGCGTTCGGCCTGCGATCGTGAAAGTTAAATCAACTTTCGCAATGGTCGATCAATGGATGGTTCACCAAAACTTATTATCTCAAGTTCCTCCTTGCTTCGGAAGTTCGTTTAAGGTTCCGGCTGCATCTTCAGTCGTTAGTTCCCAACAATCCGCACTTAACCCGTGTGGTGGTTCATAGTCCAATTTCCCTATTCCATTAGTAGGGAAGTCCAATGGGGACATTAATAGGCTAGTAATGATTCAAGACTATATAATGTGTACTAAATACTGTATCACGAGATACGTTTATTAATAAGGCCATAGACCAATGGTAACGTATGTAGGATCAGTAGTACCGAAAGCAATGGTGCATTCGGTACTACTAATGCTAATACAAAATGTTCACTGCAGGTTTATGATATATATAAAATTCTGCCACAATGTTAGTTACCATACTCCTCTGAAACGGCCTCGCTGATTTTTATGAAATTTAATATTCATCTTCCGTGGGTCTGAGAACCGGCTACTATCTATTTTTCGTATCCTTAAGTTTATCACTTAAGGATATGAAATATAGGTTTTCCACCTGTAACGTAGTGTTCTGAAACCTACATTGCGCCTTCGCGCCAAAATTCAAACTATTGGGTATTATAACGTAGTGTTCTCATAAGGGTTAGGAGGTATGTTATCCCAGGAAATTGATAGAACACTACGTTACACAACCCTAAATTTTTTTTGGACAATACCTATTTTTAATAATGTAGTTTTAATTAAAAAATACATACAACCCCAATTTTTTTCTTCTACCACCTGCCCCTATTTTTCTGGCGGTAGGAAGTTCGTTGGGTCAGCTAGTCGATAATATAAAATTCTCGTGTCCCGGTGTGCGTAATTGTACTACTCCGAAACGGCTCGACCGATTTTTATAAAATTTTATATGCATATTCAATAGCTCTGAGAATCGGACAACATCTTTTTTTCATCCCCTAAATGTTAAGGGAATAATTAATAACCTTAATTTTAAGCGAAACGAGGGCGGGTCACTGGTTATGAATAAAAAGACGAGCAAGACAAGTTCGAATGGGACTCACACACGAAGGGTTCTGAACATTGTACAAGGTCACACTGGAAAAACAGCTACGTTTTGGCGGATCACCTTTTAATTGTTAAAATTATTTGATTTCATATTTTTTCCTTAAACTTGCAACTATATCTTCCTTTTAATAGTTCATGAGTAACAACTTTTACAGCCCGCTGGCCGACGAACGGAAAGTAAGCTTGTAATAGGTTGCCACCTTTTGAAAAGCGTGAAAATTAGATTTAAAAAATTTCAGGTATTCTAAACAAGTTATATTAAATTTTCACATGCTTAAACAGAATTCTTTGACCGTTTTCAGGTTGTGTTTGGACGGAAAAATAAGCGATACATCATTTTTGATTTTTAAATATTGTTCACATCATTATAGGTACTCAACAAGTTTTCGTAATTTAGTAAATTTCCACACCACATACCAACTCATTTTACGACAAAACCTTTGAAGAATGTATTTATCTCATTAACATTCATAGCGTGTGCGAAAAAGGGTTGTTGCTATTTTAAGAGTAACTCACGCCATTTTGGAGAACCTAATAACTTACTCTAACACCCGATTTGAATGTATGACGACAGAATTTTCATATTTTATTTCCATTTAATGTAGCTTCGGGATTGTCTCATAGTTTTATATTTACATTAATACATAACCCATGCAGAAGCGGAGCATCATCAATACATTAGGATAAATATCACTGTTATTTATACTTCAATGCCATAATTCTATACAACTCGTTCATTTGATGCTTTTTCCTAAACCAAAGTTGAGCTAAATTAGATCAGAAGCCCCAAAATTTCTATAGTAATGGAATTATGTCCCTACCTACAAGATGGCAAAAAGTTATCGAACAAAATGGCAGAGGAATATAGCGTACAATTTTCGTTAAAAAATCCTTACACAAAAAATGAAAATATAAAGATTACAATCTCGACGTCCTCCGCGGCCGAGTGGTTTGTACGCCGGGTTTCATGGTGTCGCCGACTCGAGAGGTCCCGGGTTCGAATCCCGGTGGGGGCAGATGTTTGTGTGATGAACACGAGCATTTGTACTCCAGTCATGGATGTTTATAATATGTATTTCTATAGAAATATACTTATATATTTACAGTATATGTATTCTATCCGTTACCCTAGTATCCCATAACACAAGCCTTACAGTGCTTACTTTAGGGCTAAGCTAAATGGTGTGTTTAAAAAAAAAACTTTTATTACATGCAGAATAACTCCGTTATAAAGAACTAGACATACTCGTTTGTTACTCATTAACGCCGATACTAAGTTGACAGACTGATTTCAAAGAAAATTTGTGTTTGTTTGTAAATACCTGGTTTAGTATTTTCTTCTTGTTTTCTGTGAGAAAATTTTCACAAAATAGCGAGCAGAAAGCGAGCAAAAAATAGAATGATGGAAAAAAAAACCTATTCCTAGGTCACATTAATATGTCTGTATAAAATAAGTTAACCATTTAGAAAATAGTACTTTGCTAATAAGAATAATCTATATATATAAAAATGAAACCCGTTTTCCGTTGTCACGACATAACATGAAAACGGCTTGACCGATTTGGCTGTTTTTTTTTTGTAGTTTTCTAATACTCTGTACAATGTTCTTACGGAAAAAAATATAAAGAAAATCCCAAGGGGATAAAATAAGGAATGAAAGTTTGTATGAAACTTTATCAATTTTAAACCGATCGGGCTGAGACTTTGCATGCAGGTATAAGAAGAATCATAGATGAATGTCATTGTGTATAATACAAGCCTGAGAACAAAAACTGTAGTCTACACTTCAGCTCTACACCGAAGCGAAGCGAGGGCGGGCCGCTAGTAATAAATAATATTTAAGAAACACACAGTTTTATATATATATAAAATTAAGAAATAGGTAGGTACTGATAAGCTAAAAGTAAAATAAATTCCTTATCCCGTCAACACTTCAAAACCTCTAACAAATCTCTATTTACTCAGTGTAAACAAAAATAAACATAATGGAAATCGTAGAGCAGAAAGTAGGTCAACAACAAATGAAAGTCAGAATTATTTGAAAATATATCTCCATGTCATTACTTTAAGGGTCGCCGCCGTGGAAAGAAAACAAATCTCACTCCATTAATCTCTATCCCATTGCGCCATTTTCGTCGACAACTAGCAATGGATCTACCTATTTAGTTCCAGTCCCAAAACAATTAGTTCCTCGATAGCTGTAGGTAATTGACAAAGATTCGTTATACCACTAAATATTCAGATTCATTCAATTTACATTGAAATAGGTACCAACCCAGGCTGAGTGCTTTTTAAAAGCTTTTATTTTACTTGTGTTCGGGTCAAATCTTCAACTGAATTTTAAAGCAGTTATCTTCAATCTATCGAGATTAATATGAAATATTGCATACACGTTTAGTTTGGATGATAATATGTAGTGAAGTGACGACATCCTAAATTCATTATGCAGGATGGTCCATGATGGCGGACTAGTAATATTTTATGCACTCAAACCAAAATGCCATATGAAAGGCCTTGTTCAGAAGAATACTAATATGCTAATGCCTGCCTTCAATTATCATAAAAAAGCTTGTTTTTTTTAAAATTTAAATTAATTAACGTCATCTTTTAGGGATTTAAGATTTAAGTATGTGTATCTGGGAAAAATAGCATGATATTGATATACATAATATTTATTAGCCATCCAATACCCTATGATTTAAAGTGACATATTATGGGGAATCGAGCAGCTCGATGGCATAGGTGGTTAGCGCATTTGTCTTGCGATCGCTAAGCAACTTTCGCAATGGTCGGTCATTGGATGGGTGGCCAAAAACTTGATACCTTGACCTCCTCCGTGCTTTGGAAAGCACGTTAAACTGTTCGTACCGGTTGCATCTGTAGTCGTTAGCATCCACCAAACCGCACTGGGCCCGCGTGGTGGGTCTCTGTAATATCCATAGTGAAAGTCTTTGCCCGGCTGCAGTGGGGACATTAATAGGCTGATAATGATGAGGAATCGCTCTCTCAAGCGCATACATTCCATTGTAGTCGTTTCGCTGCCTTACTTACTTTTTTTCTTTTTTTTTGAGTGTGTATGCTGTTGGTCGCAGATGACCTTTACAGCGTCACCGGGTTTGGGGACGGCGAGATCCTAAGAGGACCTCAAGCCGAGAATTGGCGAATGCCTCTAGAGGTATTCCAGGCGGATGGCATCTCCCCACGGGGGGAATCTCCTCTCCGTCTGGAACCTCTAGACCACTCGAACCTGAGGGGATCGGCACAACTAGTTTAAAATTGCTACTGCGCAGGCTTCCTTGTCTATGGTCGTTGCCCAAGAAGTTTGTTGGGATGTATACTTACAAAATGCAGCCTTACGTCGATTAAAATAATTTATATTATCACATCGTAAGGAATAATCCTCCAGTAATGAGATCACGTTGTTAATTAACATACACCATAACATGTAACATATATATGATTGACTTCATATTATAAAATTTTAAAGACATGTTACGACCATCCTAATATTTTATTCAACACTTACTCAGTTGTTGTCACATCAATTCATCATGAGTATTTGTTAAGTACAGTCAAATATCGCTTTAACAGTTTTGAGTCACTTTGAAAGCAGTTGCTACTTTAAACCTGTTTATCTATCTATGTTTATCTAAAACAAGCGGCTTCTTTGAGAATGACGAAAATGTTTTGCGTTTTGGAAATTCGGCTTTGCGTATACACAATAGCAAGTATGTAACCTATTCGAAATTTCCATAACGTTTAAATTTTAACTGTTAAATATTTAATAAATATAAATTTAAGGTAAAAACTAATATATAACACTAATAAACCTATTTCAGCCACTAATTTTGATAACAGTTAACACAAATATTGTCTTGGGTGCAGTAATTAGATAAGTCCTTAGTTTACACTATCCGCATTAGACAGTGTAGGTTTGAAATTCCTATGAGGTAGCCTAAAGAAACAACGCGATCCTTAGATATTTATAGTGTGATGTTGACTCCATAAGCTGTGGACGTAAAAACACCTGGTAGGAAACACGACCACCGACCAAATTAGACCGGGAGGGATGTAGAAATTAGCCCCAAAGAGTAGGTTTTGGCAAAGTCCGTCCAAAGGATGAAGTATCATAATGGCCTAATAGTTCTTATGACACTTCATAATCTGTTTAAAACACCTGGTAAGAAATATGATCACCGACCAAATTAGACCGGGAGGGTGTAGATAGTAGCCCCAAAGAGTAGGATAGGCAAAGTCCGTCCAAAGTATGAAGTATCATAATGACCGTTAAGCTCCATCTGTTTGTCGGCAGTTCGGCAGGAGAACGAGCGCATGATGTACGACGTGCTCCAGGTGGGAGTCTTAAATCGCACCCAGTCGTCGGGGGCATCGCACTGACGCCGCGCTACTCGCCACGCCCGCGCATCGACAACATCCGCCCGGCCGCCGCCCCGCCCGAGGAGCCGCCCGACGCGGGGCCCCAGCCGGACCCGGGACCCGACGCTGCCCCTGACTTGGGCCCTACTCACGAGGCCCTACCCCTCCGCCATGACCCCACTCCGATGAGCGAAGCTTCGAGTCACGCGTGAACCGACGCGTCTCACAAACTATACCAGTGTTGATGTGACATGATCATTGATCACGTGTACTGAGAGAATTTGATAGACATAAGTTACTCTAACGTGAATCGAGTGACAATGATGTGTAGCTAGATAATGTGAAATTGTGAATAGCAAAGATGAAAATGTTAAATTTGTTCAATTATAATGAATAGAATGTAAAAGACACGTTGTCAATAAAGCCATGATTTTAGTCACGAGAAGGGTATTTGACTATTTTTGTTGGATCTAATACTTGTTAAATTTAATTTATATAATACTCAAAGGTACCAAAAGTTTCCAAATATTTATTTAAAGTAGTCGAATACCCTACTATCATAGTGATAACTTAAGAATTCAATTATAAAAAGCTAAAGGAAGAAATGTGACTTCATTATACTTATTATATTAAAAATAAATAAAACATACATAAAGGGCTATAAAAGCCTGAAAGAAAACAAAGAAAGGATGCGTTAAATAATGAAAATTACAACAACGTTACTCAGAGGAAGGTGCGCCCGCGTACGCATATTTAGAATTCCACACGCTTAAAACTGCAACAGAAGCATGTTTTTTTTAATACCAAATACCCTAGCCCCGAAGTAAGCAGTGTAAGGCTTGTGTTATGAGATGCTAGGGTAACGAATATAATACATATAAGTATATTTTATCTAGAAATATATATATATAAACATCCATGACTAAGGTAAGATATACTAACTAACATTTGCCCCTACCGGGATTCGAACCCGGGACCTCTGAGTAGGCGATGCCATATAACCCGGCGTACATACCATTCGGCCACGGAGGTCGTCAATTTGATTTGAATACATTAATGTTACTTAAAAACAGAAAGTTTAATAAAACATTCTAATTGGGATCAATCTTTTATGATATTAATATGTAGAATGTTATATTTCTTTCTTCAGCACTATTAAGATTGTGGGAGAGGTGCCCTTGTAACAATGTGCACAATTAAAAGTCTTTATATGACTCATATACGATACAGTAGTGGAATTATAGATGTCAGACTTGGTGTATATGAATAATGAGAAATGTTATTTGTAAAGGACATTCTATAATTTAATAATTTTGACATTAAGAGCACAAATTAATATAATTTTGTTTAATAATATTCACAACTAAATACGCTTTATTATTATATTCTGGCAAAACACTTGGAAATATATATACATGTTTATTTTCTAGATATCAGTGTTACACAATACATTTTTAATGCGTTTCAGAGTTCTAACTATTGAGATTCTAGTCAAAATGAGCTTCTGTGCTTAAATCTGTTAAGAATAAGAGCTTTTTGTAATGTAGCTGTTGTAGATAATAATATATATTATATACATATATATTACTATAATATGCAACGATGGGGATCTTGTCAATAATAAAACTGAAATAATGCTTCGTTCCTTATATGAGAATTAAGTTTCCATTGGAAAATTATCTCTATCGATAGGTAGCAAGTAAGTTTGAATTGATTATTGGGGAAAAGATTTGGACTTGAACAAAAATTATAGAAACCTTTTAATTTGATTCTATTTGTTCGACTATTTCCTATCTGTAGCCGTAATTTCATTTAATTTTGCATTCAATATTTAAATGATGACAGACTAAACGTTAAAATTCCAAACGACTTTAAAATATCAAATTATATTACTTTTAAGCCTGTGTTTAATAAGTATACCTAGTGTGTTTCTTGCCAACTGTACAGGTTATATAATATAAAAATATTTATCGAATGTTACTGGATACTGAGCTTACTTTCTAGAGTAAGGTTAAACTTGTGGGCTGCAAGATGATTGATAAATATAGTTTTCTCATACTACTTATGTTTTAAATGATTACTTGCCTCGTCTAAGTTTTCGGATTTAGTCCTAATACGAGAGAAGGGTAACTTGATGTTAGGTCATGAATTATGACTATAAATGATATTTTAACAATATTTCAGCGTGAACACAAAAAAGGGATCTTAATCCAAAGCCTAAAATAAAAATACACTGTCGATAACAAATAACTGTTGAAGCTTTTTAATATTCCTATAGAAAAACCTCCGAAGAGGCGTAGAAAATAATAACGTTGAACCTCTTTTTTTGTAAGCCCTGAATGTTCGGCACAGTGAGTGATTGCAGGGTAACACTCAAAACGTTACTGTTTCATGTTACGATAATGTTTTGAATAAGAGCGAAGCGAGTTCGGTGCCCTTTTATCGGAAATTTTCGCACCGTCACTATTGGAGTCCCGATGCCATTTGAACACGCTTTTAAAATTTCAACCACCTTAAAACCTTGTCTACCTTCTGTATCGTGCCATTTCGGAGCAAAATCTTAATGGAATTTCGACTGTGCCCCGTTACAATATTTGCAGGCTATTACATAACGTATGAGTGTAGCCTCAAAAGAAAACGTTGTCATTTTATTTCCGCAACATTTACAAGCATTATTACTGAGCAAAGGAGACACTGACAGAAGTTAATGGACTTGTTATAATACCTACTGCCTTCGATGTGTTCCTTACACATATTGTAGAAAAAAATATATGCTGAAGGTTCTATTATGTGCTGTTGTTTTCTCAGAAGTTTTACAGCTTTAATAGTTGGTGCCCTCATCTTTGTCTGTGTATAATATTGATCTCTTGTATATTTCATGCCCTTTACCACCTCAGTTGTTTTTCGTTACAAGATACCAAAATTGATTATAATTGGTTCAATAGTGTTGGCTTGAAATCGTAACAGGCAGACAGAGTGGATACATTCTATTTCTCGTTTTTTTATAATCCTGTGCGTTATTCCGATAGTGGGCATCGAGCATTAGTTGCATCGCATAAGTTACGATAATGTATGTATAAGCCAATTAATGCGACCCTTGTCCCCACTCATTGTCGTGATACGATACGCCACGTGTTCAAAGACGTTATCGTTTTAATACCTCTAAGTCCAAAACCTCGCCGAGTACCTAATGTGAACGCATTCATTCGGCTATACTTATTTATAATAGAGATCAATTCCGAAATTTATAAACAGGACCTATTAACGTAATTAGTGTTAGAGGAGGAATACAAAGAATTTTATAGTTGTTTGTTGTAAATGTCAGTTTTAATTAATATCTATTTTACAGAAAAAAAACATGTTTAATAAAATCTTTGTAAAATAAAATGTGTACGTTTTATTTAAGGATATTTTTTAAATCAAATTGGAAGGTCATTCGAACTCATTTGAATGTTCCAATTTCATTTTCCCTATAGCCCAAGAAAAAGAGATCGCGGTTTTATCTGATTGTAATGCAAAATTTAGCCACACTAGTTTTTTTACAGATATTTGGGTATGTCATCAGAAGCTTAAGTTTAAAAATCGGGGAATGTAGGGTGGTCACAACTGCCCGCTACTATAATTGAAAAACGGTAAGAGTTAACAATAAAATGTATTAGAAAAAAAAGGTAGTTCATTTAATAATAAACAAAAAAACAATCTACATTTTTTTCCGTAAAGTCAATAATTTCGGAGATATAGCGATAAACGCATTTTCCAATATGGCGTACAGCTGTGACCACCCTACATTCCCCGATTTTTAAACTTAAGCTTCTTACCACCTACCCTAATACCTGTAAAAAAGCCAGAGTACGGCAAAATTTTGTTATTTGGTTTTACTCTATTGCTTGGGCTACTATACAACCATCCGATTCGTTGTCAAAACATCGTCTTAAGCCCACTGGCACCAAAGCTCTTACATTAAATTGATTCATATTCAAAACTACTACGAAAAAGTTAGGCAATGTTTTAAACCACATTAAGGCAATATCATTTTCAAAACTCGTGTTAATCGCATGACAAACTTTTTGTGTTATTAAGAATATTCTTTCTCATTTGATTGATTTAGCGGGATTAAGCTTAATTTGATTTAAAAATGTTGGTGGTGCATGTGGCTTTTAGACGGTTTTGGTGTGGGGGTGCAAAGAAAAGTGATCTACAGAGGGTTTTGGTGTGGGGTTAGTTGTGTGCACACAAAGGTAAGTTGTTTACAGGCAAGCTGGAAGGTAGGCGGGCATGACGGCGGTTCCGTGTGCGAGGCACATTCCGTTCGAGGGCCCCGCAACTATGCGGCCGCGTTCCGATGCGCCGACATGTCGACTTTGTTATAAAACAATTTTGCGTCACGGAGGAAACTTGCTACTTACTCCTCGAGTTACGCTGCACGCAAATTTAGTCACGTTGAATTATGACTTTGCCTGCTCAAACTCTACTGGGTCTACGGGTACTCAGTTCATCAGCTTTCGCAATAGATTTTTTTACTAGGAAAAAACTCGCCTCAGATGTCAGGCTGAAATCACAAGCGTTCGTCGCTGTGAACTGAGGCCGAGTTCAATATTTTCTAATTAACATTTTCTTTATGTGCTGATAAAAAACAAGCCATGCTGTATTTTTTTAATATAATAAATAAATATAATAAAAGCTTCTATCAAGTTTATTGCCGAAACTTGTAAATATGTAAGAAAATACTTTTCGTAACCCGACCGGAAATTGTAGATAAGTATGACCTCGGAAATAACGATGCTAAGCTCCGAGTACCTATTAAGGTATGTGCACATTGTGTCGGGCCGCAGCAAGGCCGAGCGAACAAAATGCTTACTTAGCAAGTTAGTGACAGGTTAAAGTTATTAGAGACATTATTAAATACACTTATCGGGGAACTGTTCTACGGAACACTTTTAGGGTTCCGTATTTAAAAAAACGGAATCGTTTATAGGATTGATACAATGTTGTCCGTCTGTCAAGATCCTTATTCTCCGAAATACAGGAAACATCAATCTAAAATTACAACGAAAAACTTAAATCTGCAATCCCTTGAAGCGGGTAAAATATCAAACTTCTAAATCAACGCAATCAAAAGACACGACCTCTTACGATTCCTTTATATACCATAAATTTTTACGATCGCGAGAGAATCAAAACCTACAGAATACTCCCCGTTGACCAATAATCATGTTGTTTGGCAAAGAGCAATGCCATGTAAAGAAAAAAAATCAATTAATCGACAATGGTAAAGTTGTAGACATATCATGAAAAATAAAATGTGACTATACACTTATTTTCAATTATTTATTATATAATTTTCATTTTATAATTTAGTGTAGTGCCAAGTGTTAAAGTTTTTGAATGTTTTTTTTTTAATAACGTATTTTATTGTAACTTATAAATTTTATAGTTCTATATATATTTTTCATATTAATATCCATATCCGATTATGCCTGATTGTTGACATTCAATACACTAATGCAGATGTCGATACAAAAAATGTCTTCTCAGCATTGAAGCACGCTAAGTCTGCAGTAGGAAATTCGAAAAATTGTAAGCCGAGGCGCTTGGGGAACTGCTTCGTCGATGATCCCAGATTAAGCTACTGTTTGGACTCAGTCTGAGAATACGATGTGGAATATTTTTTTCTCTTTAGTTAGACCAATATTCTAAGCCTCTTTCTATTCAATGAATGTGTACCTACCTACTCTTCAAACTTGCTGGAGTTAATCGAACCATTCATATATCGAAGGGGACAATTTATAGCATCCAATATTTTATATACTAAGCCATATAAGTTATATTTGTAGGTGTATGGGCTTCGGAGATTCATATTAAATGTACCTAGCAAAATAGCAAAGCTTTAACTATACCTCTACGATGATATATTGACTTTATGTTTAAGGTAATGTTTCAATGTAATAATTATACACTTTCAATAATAAAAAAGCAGTAGCAATCTTAAATAATATCAGTTATTCAATAATCGAATCAAAAAACCTAAAGACCGCAAATTATCTCGGACGTCACTTAAAAAATCCCAGTACTCCTCATAAAAGTTCAGCCAAGTAAAATGTTTAAGACATTCATCTAAAATTTAACATCTCAGACCGTTTCACGATTAAAATTTGTCCCAAACAAGGGAAGAAGAAAATTTATTTTACTTGTTGAGGTTACCCACTAAATGAAAAGGTTTTGACCGCTTATAACTTATTAATAATATTTATCCATTAACGTTCATGGTTTATTAATAAAGAAATGGATACAAGATTTATTAACATTGGTCAAAGATAAAATATTATTTAATCCATTTACAAATAACTTAAAAAAAAGTAACAACAAAAACATACCTACTTTGGTTATACAATGTACATGAGGTTTATATAATTCAGTGTAAGTGGTGAATTTTTAGGACCTATTCAGACTCAGAAATTTTCTCACACGCCATCTGATGTTAAGTATAAGTTGAGTCCAATTTCAATAATAGCCATAGCCACCCTCTTTCTGCTAGCCTCACTTCATTTCCTCAATCCTTAGGAGCTCTGGTACAAAATTATGAAATCTGTACACTTACATAATAAAAGGCAACCGTAACCTAATTTGTTGTTACAGCGACAATGAAAATAACTAAATTTAAAAAATTTCAACTAACTTTCTTTTTCGGGTCATGAGAAATGGCTTGCTGATATGGACAGCGGAGGCTTTAAACAAGGTTTCGATGTCAACTTTTGTGTAGATATGAAATCACGAAAATAACAAAAGCACCCCACGCACAGCTGATTAATTGACAACAACCTACCACACGACGCTGAATGGATTTCAAGCATTTTAAAAACCTAAAATATCCCTGTGTAGGCATATTTTATACCTTCAAATATCAACCATCCTGCACAGTACCTACTGGCATAAATTAGTTATCTATAATATAAAAATGAATCGCTGAATGTGTTGCTAAGCGCAAATCGCGAAACCAGCTGAACCGATTTCGATAATTCTTTTTTTAGAATATTACTGGAAGTACGAGGATGGTTCTTACGCAGAGAAAAATTTAAAAAAATGCCTGATAAGTCCAAAAACTACAATTTTCTATACTCCCATACAAACGATTCGTAATAATACTTCAAAGTCAATTTGGACTTTAATACCATACCGTAAAGGACGATGGCGAACTCCCATACAATTTTTTGTTGAATTTTTTTCTAGCGTCTATAAATGAATTGCATGTTAAATTATAGAGTTTACATTCTTGATTTGATTCATCTTATTTCTTATATTATAGGAAGTCTGGATTTATAGATATTCTACTTTGAAGTTTTGGAGGTTATGTCCTACCAAGTAATGCAAAAACGAATTATAAAAGTTATTTCAAGAGTATTTTTATATCAAAATAAAAAATACGTGGAACGGAACTATAGAAGTATACCGGTCCTGAAGATTAGTGACGAAAAAAAAATGTTTTTTGCAATGTATGATCAGTTGGCTTTCTTTCTTTCTTTGGCGTAGGTACTGACCAACCGCGTCAAAATACTTTTTATCAGACAAGAGTTATTGAGTTCAAATACAATGTCTGTGCTGTAAGAAGTACTTAACAATTTGAAAATGCCCACTGCAATAATAAAGTATAAAAAAGGATTTCTAATAATGTACTAATGGGATATTAATTAAATATGCAACACTTTTTATATATTTTTTATTCCACATCGTTGATCACAATATCGTAGATAGTAGATACAATGAAATGAAATCCACAGTATGGGACAGAATCGTGTCCAAAATCCACAGCAAAATATCAGATTCGGAAGTCAAGCACTACTCAACAGTCGCAGATAAAGATTTCGAAAGTCCAAATACAGTTCAAGTCACATAAAAAAACAAATCTCTAGGCATGCGTCCGATATATCAAAACGAATCCAAAATCCGATTTCAAACACAAATCGATACCAAACGATTTCTCAACAAGAAAATCCGATTTCAGAAATCTAACCGAACCAAAACGATCGATCTAGCGATCTAATACCACCACACGTATCTAAATGTAAATCGGATTCGAAATTCGTGCCATCTTTTTTACTCCGCTATGTAGCGATTGGTTAGAAAGAGAGAAAGCGAATTTGTTCACAATTTCGAGAGTCAGTAAAATTCGCTTTGTCTCTTTCTTACCAATCGTAACAAAGCGGAGTAGATGACGCGAATTTCGGAAGTCCGATTTCGGTTTGTTGTTTACGGAAATCTATTGCCATTGAATATGTGCGATCAATTTAGTCTTACGACACAGTACTTAAAGACTATATTTGCGTGACTAGGCTGTGAGGTGATGTATTTTGGCTTATAGCTTAGTGTGCGATTGTTTACTACAAAAACTTGGTGCTTTCGTTTAGGCGCAAATTTAACCTTGATATGCAAGTGCGCGCGTGTCAGTCAGTGATTTTTGTTTGCCGGTTTTAGATAATTATTAATTACATGTATGTTAAGACTGGATTGGAGTTAAGTAGAGTTCATAAAGATAAAAATAATAAGTCAACTTAGTAAATTGGGTACCTACACATTATTTAAATTGATAGTTTTAATTTGGATTTTTTTTTAACTGTTGTCTTTTTAATTGATTAGACGAGTTTTGTGTTGGTTTTCAAAATATCGTCAATTAATTGTTTGTGATTGTCGTTAGCTAATAAAACCAATATCAAAAAAAATAATCTAAACACAAACTAGTGAATTGGCTAAGTTAGGCACATCTGAAATCGGATATCTAAAAACGGATTTCGAAATCGATTTTGAAATCTGAAATCCGATAAATATCCGTTTGCGTTCAAAACCAAAAACGCCCATGTCTACAAATCTCAGAAAAACACAATACGCCGATTGAAATCTTTGCAATATGTATGCACCTAAGCACAAACAATGTTATTTATTGATAACAATAACAACAACAATTCTTTCTTTTTTTTGGTTAAGTTCTCCCTTTTCAGGGAAGGCAAGGGGAACAATGCCCATACAGCCTAGTCTTTAGTTAAATTATTCTATTTTTCTTTTTACATTAGAATGTCGGTGTGACGCATTCTAATGTTTCTTGAAGTGTTTGGCGCGAAATGTATCGAGCTGGCTTTTTCGATAAGCTTCTGTGAGGTAGTTAATACTACAATAAAATTCCCACGTCCACTTGACCGGAATAGCGTATATTTTGACGATTTTACTAATACTTCAGTTACGCAGACAGTTGTAACACAAAATCACACCAATTTTATTTCACAATATCCACTATGAACGAATTTAAGAATAAATAAAATAAGACGCCAACCACACTCGATGAAATCCCGCCAAAAACTCCAACAACAACAATTCTATGACAAGCATGACAGTGACAGTTATAGTTTTTTTCGTTAGAATTGTCGCCATAATCTTTTTGTATTGTGGAGATTATTTAATATGATTTCAGTACAATATTGAAAAATAATGTTTCCCGATATTTTTGATAGATAATTAAATACAGTTCAAGCATAAAGCGATGCAAAACATACGAACAACATATTTAAAGTTGATTTCATCACTAAAATCACTTAAAATGAATGGCTTAAAAACCATCATGGCCAAGCCACAATAAAAATAAAAAATAAATAGTCAATTGTGTTTCCCTTTTTTTAAGTTTTTAATTCCAGACTTAGACAACCCTCCTCAATTGTTTAATAAATCTTTTGAGATTATTTTATTTACATTTCTGATGAGATTTACTTCAACAAATATTTCGCCATTGTCCTTTCAAATGTTAGTGCAAAGGTTCCGGCCCTAAGGTCTGGCCGCGGCTTGGCCACCGCGTGCCCTAGGTGCCATTTGGCCAGTACCCTAGCGTAATCCCCCAGAGGCGCTTCGCCCGGTCCACACTCGTTGGGCCGGGCCGGCCCGGGGGTTCCCAGTGAAGTGGCGCACAGAGGTGCGCCGATCCTGAGACACTCCCACTGGTACCGGTGAGTTTTAGTGGGTGGGACCAGCGCTGTGTCCCGCGACGGGTGAGTCCCACGCACGCCGTGCGCTTCGCCAGCGCATGGTATGGTCCGTCAAAGGATTTCTCATCGACAAAAAGAAAATAGCGTAGTAAAATGTCACTTGGGCATAAGTTGATAATATACAAAACTTCCGTTCGCCATAATATTATGACCTACGCGAGTGTTTGCCTCGCCCACATACCTCCGTCGCGTCTTAAACCACTACAAACGCTGCAAAATCGTGTGTTGCGCGGTGCCACGGGTTGCCCGTGGTACGTGATTCCATCGCGAAGTATATAAAGGACGCCTCGAGACTTTACTTCGATAAAGCCGCGCATCATCCACATCTCTTAGCAGTCCTAGCCTCTAGCTATCACACGTCCGCCCTTCCGTCCTCCAATCGTAGGTCCCTTCGATTCCGTCGGCCTAGGCACGTCTTAGCGTACTCCGACGACGAAATCACCCGCACCAACGCGCCTTCGACTCCTCCCATACAGGCCACAAACAGCAACACTACACAGCTAGCATACTTGCACAGACTGACTAGCTTAGCACTAGGCAGACACCGCACCCGTAGGATAAGAGTGCGAAGACCCGGACTACACACGACACGCTATACCAGGTACAGGTACGTATCTGGGCGTTTTTCCCCGCCCCCTACGACAATGGCTAACTAAAGCCGAGGTCCGAGTCTCATAGACGCCCTCTAGTTGAGCCGACCCCCTCAGGTTCGAGTGGTCTAGAGGCTTCAGGCGGAGCGGAGACTCCCCCCATGGATAGATGCCATCCGCCTGAAATACCTCTAGAGGCACTCGCCTATTCTCGGCTTGAGGTCACCTTAGGATCTCGCCGTCCCCAAACCCAGTGACGCTGTAAAGGTCATCTGCGACACACTACACATACTCAAAAAAATATCGAATTCAATAGTGGTTCGTGCTAAGGGTAATGAGGGGTATTAAAATACGAATGTGTGTTTATCATACGAGGCGAAGCCGATATTCATATATTCATATTTATCTAGTTTTTACATATTTATATTTATCTTGTTACGTATTAAACTAAGTAATGCTGTTTGTAACACTTGTTTATAACATTGTTTCCTAACTTCGCTTGACCAACAATTAAGTCTCATTGAAATAATGGGAAAATAATAATTACACAAAGGGGACGTTAATACTCTTTGTGTGATTATTATTTTCCCATTATTGCATACGAGTAGGGAGACTGTCAGTTACATGATAACATTATTCAAAGTTCTTGAAACTAGCTTAATATGGAATGAGTTTAGTTTGTTCTAGTTTACTAAATTTTATTTTTGGTCATTATTACGCTTTTTTAGGGTTCTGAAGTCAACAAAATCAGCACTAAAAAGCTGTTATTTGGCAAGGCTATATAATCAGCTGTTAAAGTGGTCTAATAAAATCTTTAAAAATTTGGTTATCTCCCCCGTACGAAACAAAGTAAAGCTTAAGTTACATAAGTGGGGATATTAAATTTTTTCACGTCTATCTTATGTATTAGGGTGCCGTTAGGTAGGTCTTAAAAATATTGAGGGTTTGTGAAGACAATTTTAAAGGTCAGTACTTATACGATTCTGAAGTGCAAAGGAGATGGAAAACTGTGGGCCCAAATGTAATAAGTTGAGATATGATCTAAAGACTAGTCATATTTTTTTATCTAAGAATATGAAAAATCACTTCAATTCTCGATCTGGAAGCGGAGAAATATAAGAAAGAAAGTTTCGTGAGATTATTGATTCAGTAATCGATTACACAGTTACGAAAATAAAACTTTTGCACTAAACAATTAATAGTCGAGTCAATAAAGACATAAAACAGGCAAAACTTGGAAACCCGGTGGAACAGCTCCGATTTTGATTTTTTTTTTTAAATATTGTTTTTTTTTATATTATTCAAAATCAGAAACCTTTGGAAGGGGGGAAATATTTTTTTTTATTGTTTAAACAATATTTATGATTTTTTATTATATTATATTAATATTCCACGCAGGACCGCACTTGCGTTTTGTACAACAAGCACAGTTGATCGGACGTGAAAGAACGTCGTACCTTGTTCAGGACTCCGAGTTTGCGTGAAGCTGTTTTGATTTCGATGTAGTCTTTTGGATTCAGGTCTGAGCGAACTTCCATTCCGAGCATAGAAATGTTGCTCTGTAGCGGTAGTGTTTTGCCCTGAAGATGACAAATAAATAAAATAAATATAAAATAAGATGACGGGTCAGATGGTTATTAAGGAGCTTTTCTAGAACTTTACATAAAACTGAGATGACTGCTATTGGCCGGTAGTTTGCCGGGTCTGAGCGATCCCCTTTTTTAGGCACCGGTTGCACGTTAGCATCTCTCCAATTCTCCGGCACACGCCCCAAAGAATACGAGCATTGGTACAAGCGCGTGAGCACAACTCCGTTGCACATTTTTTGAGTACTACTGCTGGGATGCCATCAGGTCCACTAGCTTTCCGGACGTCGAGTGATTGCAATTCGGCACGAACCTCACACTGCCTGATTTTAATATCAGGCATCGTTGTGCCACAATGAGGTAATGATGGTGGTAGTGCATTGCAATTATCGATTCGGGAGTTAGCCGCAAAGAGTTTTGCCAGTAAATCGGCTATCTCCTGCGGCTTATGAGCTAGAGTTCCGTCTGAGCATCTCAGAGGTGGCAGCGAGGGCTGGCAGAAGGGATTTTTGCACGGCTTTGGCCAAACTCCAGTAGCTACGGGAGCGTAGGATGCGTTATAAGTTCCTGGCCAATACGTGCAACGCGCTGGGCATCCGCTCTGATGTAAGCCTTCTTACAGGCCTCGCAAGCAAAATTGTAGGCTGCTTTGAGTGAATCGACCTCGGGATCCTTGAGAGCGCGGCCTTTGACCTAATAGATATATATATATATATCAAATATTTTTTTTATTAATATTTTTTTATTTATGTTAATAATGAAACTATTAATTTCTTATATTTCATGAAATATATCCTAACTTTTTTATGTATATCAGCGTCATGTCATTATATTACATGAAAGATCTTATAATTAATTGTTTTTAAAAGTTTTTGATATAATGTACATAATAACATTTTAGTTATGTTAGTGGTGAACTTGTTTGGCCAGTACAACTTATATCGGCCGCAATCAATGTCTACTTATCTGTGATCCAGTAGGGAGGCGGCGAGAAATAAGTCCAACACTCAATCACAGAATAACACAGTTTATTCCACAAGCACACACAAGGAAAGTACAGAAGGAGTAAGCACATATAGTCCAAAGCACAAGGAAGAAAGTTCGGAAGAGATAGAAAAAGCGTACACATACAACAACAATAAATATAAGCTTAGCGAACTATAAGCAAGGGAGCGCGGAGCAAAAAATGAGCGTGCGTCTAGTGCCGATATGAGATTTCGACTGGCGTACGTGACTTCGGTGCGCGCGCGCAGCGCGCCGGCCGGGAGGCCCCGCCTACCAGTTTTAATGCAGAATAGGGTGTGCATGTTTGTGGCAGGACTGACTACGTCGTCCGGCTGGTATACGCTATTGAGTTATTATTTTGATATAAATGTAAACATACTTAAATATAAAATTTATGAAAATATTATTATTAATGTATATTATAATGTAAATATTGTTCAAGTATAGATATAAAATTATATAAATAAATATTAAAGTAAAATATTAATAAATAAATTTAAATAAAAGTAAAAGTAGGAAAATCGCCTACACCGTCAAGGGCGATAAAAATCTGGGAAGCGAACACGACGTCCACTGCGAGTTATACGCTCCTTTTGGATAGTCGGCTCTGGCAAGGGTTCCGTATGGGGACATTCGGGTTCACTATTACATAATATGTAGGCCGGTTTCAACCGGTCTATGGAAACCGTGACCTCTTTGTTATTTAACAAAATTTTAAAAACTTTATTCCCTCTGGTTAATACTCTGTGTGGGCCAGTATAAGCTGGAGTCAGGGAACCTCGTGATGCGTCTTCTCGGAGGAAGACAAAATCGCAAGTGCTCAACTCCTTAAAAATAAATACTTTTGGGCTGCTGTGCCGCGAAGTAGGAACGGGACGAATATTTTTAGCGAACTCCCGTATTCGAGCGGAAAAATCCGACAAATCAGTTGTGCCGGGTACTGATGGCTCGAAAAATTCGCCAGGCAGTCTTAAAGGCTCGCCATAAACTAATTCGGCTGACGAAGCCTGTAGGTCTTCTTTGAAGGCGGTTCTCACGCCCAGCAGCACCCAAGGTAACGATTCGGTCCACCTGTCATTAGCATGGCACACTATAGCCGCCTTCAATTGACGGTGGAACCGTTCAACAAGTCCATTGCAGGCAGGGTGATAAGCTGTGGTACGCTTATGCTCGAATCCAGCTATTTTCGATAGACACTGAAATGGTAGTTGGGCAGCCGAATCGAGCAAACCACATCGAAATCAGGGCTTTGGCCACTGTCTCGGCAGTAATATCTTCGATCGGTACTGCTTCTGGCCATCGCGTAAAGCGATCAATGGCAGTCAGACAGTACCGATACCCCTGCGATAGTGGAAGTGGTCCAACAAGATCGATGTGGATCTGCTTAAAACGTGCTCGCGGTAAGCAGTACGTACCTAATGGAGCTGATACGTGCCTATTCACCTTGGCACGCTGGCATGGAATACAAGCGCGAGCCCAATTCCTGCAGTCCTTCCTGATGCCAGGCCAAACGTACCTTTCTGCGACTAATTTAGCAGATGCAGTGGCACCAGGGTGACTTAAGGAATGCAAGCTATCGAATATCTGCTTGCGGAAATTCTGTGTGACGTATGGCCTGGGGGTCGGAGTACTGACGTCGCAGTACAATGCAGTACGGCTCCCAGGTACTAGTCGTTTTTCTAAGCGGAGTGAACATCCGTCTTCAAGAAACTTGGTGAGTTCCTGGTCAGAGGCTTGGCTTTCGGCTAATGACTCGAGACCGACGGGTGCGCTCAATTCATCGATACGCGACAAAGCATCAGCAACGACATTATCTTTGCCCGATATGTGGCGAATGTCGGTCGTGAATTGAGCGATAAAGTCCAAGTGTCTATACTGCCTCGGCGAGCAGTTACGCTTCCTTTCGTGGAAGGCGAAACTGATGGGTTTGTGGTCAGTATAGACAGTGAAGTGTCTAGCCTCGAGCATGTGCCTAAAATATTTAATGGCCTCGTAAATGGCCAGCAACTCACGGTCATATGGCGAGTACTTCTCCTGCGATGGACTGAGCTTCCGGGAGAAGAAAGCAAGTGGCTCCCAAGCGTCGTCTCTCAGCTGCTGAAGTACTGCGCCAATCGCCTTGTCCGACGCGTCCGTAACCAACGCCAATTTAGCCGAGCAGTCAGGGTGGGCTAACATGGCAGCTTTGGATAGGCTCTCCTTACAATTTTCAAAAGCTGTCATGACGTCTCCTGTCAAAGTGACGGGGTGTGAACCTTTAACGTTACCCGTCAATAAGGCGTGTAAAGGTGCCTGAGTTTGAGCAGCCTGTGGTAGGAATCGCCTATAAAAGTTCAGCATACCCAAAAATCGCCTGAGTTGACGAACGGTGGTGGGTACCGGGAACTCTTTGATGGCCTGAACCTTGGATTCCAACGGCCTGGTGCCATGCTCCGAAATGCTGTAGCCTAGGAATGATACCTCGCTTGCCCCGAACACACACTTCGAAGTATTCAGCAGCATCCCGTACTTCTTCAGCCTTTCAAAGACAATGCGAAGGTGTTCCTGGTGCTGCTCTGCTGACCTTGAGAAGACCAAGTAGTCGTCCAAAAAGCAATAGACGAAATCAAGTCCCCTGGTCATTTCATCCACAAACCTTTGGAATGTTTGGCCCGCATTACGTAGACCAAAGGTCATGTACGGGAATTCAAACAATCCGAAGGGTGTGGTGATCGCAGTTTTCGGGATATCGTCGGGACTAACTGGGATCTGATTATATGCCTTCGCAAGGTCAAGCGTGCTGAAGATCTTGCACCCAGCAATGCTGTGGGAGAAGTCGTGGATGTGCCTGATGGGGTACCTGTCGGGTATTGTGCGAGCGTTCAACATCCGGTAGTCGCCGCATGGTCGCCAGCCGTTGTCCTTCTTCGGCGCCAGGTGCAGAGGCGACGCCCAGGGACTCTCAGATGGTCGAGCTGTACCGCAGGCTAACATCGACTGGAACTCCTGTCGGGCTATTTTCAGTTTGTCGGGAGCTAGACGTCGAGGGGAACAAGATACAGGTGGGCCTGGTGTAGTGCGGATGTGGTGTACCGTGTTGTGAGGTGTAGTGTGGTGTATACCAGCTGGGCGTGTTATTTCTGGAAATTCGTCCAAAAGTTTATGATAACGCGTAGCGCCAGTTGAATTTTTTACAGAATATACATTATTACATAAAGCAAAGCTAGCTACAGCAGATACAGATGTAGTATTAACAAGCTGATAGAAATTTAAAAAATCTACACCTATTATTGGTTTAGTAACATCGGCGACTACAAAGCGCCAAGCAAAAGTTCTACGCAAACCAAAATCTAACTGTAAATGTATATAACCATACGTAGCGATGTTGGATCCGTTGGCTGCGCACAGGTCGTAGTTGGTCCGGGTCCGACGTTCTCGTAGAGAAGACCGAGGGAAGACACAGAGGTCGCTACCAGTGTCGACCAGGAACTGCGTCTTTGAAGTGCGGTCCGTCACGAAGAGGCGACCCGAAGATGGAGATGAGCAGTCGTCGGTCGCCATTATCGACTGCTCGCGGCGTTTCCCGCCTTAAAGTCGCATGGCCGAATACACTTATCGGCTTTGTCGCCAAACTTGCCGTGGTACCAACACAACGGGAACTTCCGATAATTCGAGTTAGACCGCTGTCTTGGGGTAGAACGGGATCTGCTTCTCGAACGTTGTGATGTTCGTGCCTGCCCTCTGCCATGTCTCTCAGTCGACATCTTCTGAATTTGCCGTCTAAGTTCGGCAATCTCTTTAGTCAGCTCGCTTACCACGGAACCAGGAATATCATTACTAGTGACAGCTGCAACCCGTGGTGTGGTGGATGCCAGGTCATGCACTCGATCTGCAAGATCCGCCAAGTCTTCGGTAGTGCTAGTGGATGGTTGACCGGCGAGCACTGTCTGAATGCCGTGGGGAAGACGACTGATCCAAATGGTCTTCAAAAACTCGTCGGTGACGTCACATCCTGCGAGGCTCTTGAGGTGTCGAAGAAATTGCGAGGGTTTTCGGTCGCCAAGCTCCTCGTGCATCAGCAGCTGCTTCAGCTTTTTCTCGTTTGACGCCGTCAATCTCTTGATAAGCTCCGTCTTTAGCTTGCCGTATTTATCTGATACGGGAGGGTTGATAATAATGTCCTTGACCTCCCTTGAAAATTTATTGTCAAGCTGGCTGATGACATAATTGAATTTTGTCGCATCATTGGTGATTCCGGAAATCGCAAATTGTCCTTCCACTTGCGCAAACCAAATCTCCGGTTCTTCCGGCCAGAATGGAGGTACTCGTACGCCAACTTTAAAAACTTCCGTTGAGCCGCTCGGACCGCCCGTGGACGTACCCTCAACATGGACATTATCGTGTGCATCTTGGAATTCCTTTTCCATTTCGTTCAAAATATGGGGTCACCAGTTTAGTTATGTTAGTGGTGAACTTGTTTGGCCAGTACAACTTATATCGGCCGCAATCAATGTCTACTTATCTGTGATCCAGTAGGGAGGCGGCGAGAAATAAGTCCAACACTCAATCACAGAATAACACAGTTTATTCCACAAGCACACACAAGGAAAGTACAGAAGGAGTAAGCACATATAGTCCAAAGCACAAGGAAGAAAGTTCGGAAGAGATAGAAAAAGCGTACATATACAACAACAATAAATATAAGCTTAGCGAACTATAAGCAAGGGAGCGCGGGGCAAAAAATGAGCGTGCGTCTAGTGCCGATATGAGATTTCGACTGGCGTACGTGACTTCGGTGCGCGCGGGTGTGCATGTTTGTGGCAGGACTGACTACGTCGTCCGGCTGGTATACGCTATTGAGTTATTATTTTGATATAAATGTAAGCATACTTAAATATAAAATTTATGAAAATATTATTATTAATGTATATTATAATGTACTAGTAAATGTATATTATAATGTAAATATTGTTCAAGTATAGATATAAAATTATATAAATAAATATTAAAGTAAAATATTAATAAATAAATTTAAATAAAAGTAAAAGTAGGAAAATCGCCTACAACATAATAACATGTAAATTAAAATTATTTGTGATAACAATATGAAAACAATAACATAAACATATTTTTTTGTGAGTTTTCAATTGATATTTTATAAAAAAAACATTTTTTTCTAAAAATGTCATAAAAATTGTTTAAACAATATAAAAAATTAGTAAATATATATATTCAGAGAATAAACCAAAATTGTAGTTTTATATTTTACAATAAATAACATTGCACACTGACATAACTCTATCAACAACTCGTTGCTAGGTCACCATGTAATAAGGCTTTATGCCTTCACACCCCCACTACTTTGATGAGCCCTAGGCGATTACACAAAGTTTCCAAACGAGGCTTGAACAGTGGTTTTGTAAACATGTCAGCTACTTGAAATTCTGCTGAAATCTGCTTCACTGTTAGCTCTTTATTTGTCACACATTCTCTTACGAAGAAATGCCGTAATTTAATGTGCTTTGTTCTGTTGTGAAACTCATGGGGTGGATTGTATGTCAGTTTCACAGCACTCTCATTATCGGCATGAAGAATAGGTGGAATTTTCAAATCTGTTAGTTCCATCATTATTTTCCTTAGCCAAATAATTTCTCTTGCGGTTTCACCAGCAGCCACTCCAAGTAAAGCTCTGATTGTAGCTAATCTTACAACTGGACTAAACGTTTTATCAAAGTCTACTCCGGGTTCTTGGGAAAAACCTTTAACTACCAGTCGTGCCTTATATCTTTCAATTGACCCATCAGGATTCATTTTCACTTTATATACCCATTTAGTAGGTAAAGCTCGTCTTCCTTTTGGTAAATCGACCAACTCCCTTGTATTATTTTCATTTAGGGAAGTGACTTCGGATAACATTGCCTCTAACCATTTATCTCTATCTGAATTTTTCATTGCCTCCTTATATGATAGCGGTTCATTAGGCTTTTCATCGAGTTCATTTACTGCTGTCATTACATAATCACTAAAGCGCTGAGGTAGTACAATTTTTGATCTGTCTCTTAGAGACCGTCCTGTGTGTTCATTACGAATGCTAGGCTCCATTTCATTATCAAAGTGATCTTCTTGCTCAGCATCTTCTGAAACTCGGTCAGGCTCTTCAACATTATATTCGTGATTTGTGCCTGTCTCGAGCTGGTTAATTTCAGATTCGAATTCTTCATGAATATTAGAGCTCCTTTCTGAATCCTTTTTATTATCAAAATATACTAATATATCTCTAGGACTATGTTTAACATTGTTTGAGTTCTTATTTACATTTTCTTTATACAAAAATCTGTTTGCAATACGTATATCTCTAGAAATAATAGTTTTATTTTTATTTGGGATATAAATCCTGAAAGCTTTAGAATGTTCTGAATATCCAACAAACATTCCGACTAGAGCTTTTGAAGAAAATTTTTGTCCTTTTGGTCCTTTTTTAAGAACAAATGTTTTTGAACCAAACTTATATAAGTGGTTGACACAGGGTTCACGTCCAACCCATAGCTTGAATGGCGTATTATTATTTAAGCTCTTGTTAATACTTCTATTCGAAAGATAATTTGCGGTAAAAATAGCTTCCGCCCATAAACTCATAGGTGCATTCGATTCTATCATCATGCATCGCGCTTTTTCTATTAGAGTTCTATGCTTTCTTTCAGCTATGCCATTTTGGTTTGGAGTATAAGGACATGACAATCTGCGTGATATACCATGACTTTTAAGGTAAGAATTAAAATTGGTATTTACGTATTCAGTACCATTATCTGTTTGAAGAAATTTTATTTTATTTCCTGTATAGTTTTCAGATTCTTCTTTGTACTCTTTAAAAACCTCTATCACATCTCTCTTGTTCTTTATAAAATACATTCGACAGTAACGACTAAAATCGTCTATGAAGGTAACAATGTATTTATTCCCGTTAACTGAAGGTGTTTGTATAGGACCACAAACATCGCTATGTACGATCTCAAGTCTTTCAGTCGTACGTGGTACTGTGGAGTCATTTTTATTACAAGGAGTTCTGCAAATTTTTGCTTGAATACATATCTCACAATCTCCAAGTTGATCTGCATCGTCAAAATTTAGGCCTTGTAAAGACTCGTTCCTCAAAGCGAGCTTCATATCTTTTTCATTCATTTGACCCAATTTAGAATGCCATTCTTGTATAGAATTATAACTTACTTGATTGCAGGAATTCTGTGTCTTTGCTATAGATTTGGGTGAGACTAAGTACAACCCATCTTTTTGTTTTTTAGCTTGTAGTATAAGACCTATTCCTTTTTGTACAACTGTAGCTTTTTTGTTGGTGAAATTTACTGTACATCCAGCTTCCGTCATTTTTCCAACTGATAGAAGATTTACATTCAGGTCTGGTATGTAGAGTGTATCCTTCAAAGTGATTTCACCGTCATAATTGGTCACGTTTAAAATGATTGATCCTTTTCCTTTTATTTCTGCTGTTGCGTCTTTGGAGGCAAGGCGGAGAGTTTGCGACGTCTTTGTCATTTCTGCGAACATTTCTCTATTATTCGACATATGTGCTGTGCATCCAGAATCTAATATCCACTCCATATCTTGTGTATTTTTATTGTTATTCATCAACAGACATGTGGCGAAATTATTTTTATGTTTATTATTAGTACTGGATACCTGCCTCTCTTTATTGTAATCTTTACCTTTATTTGTTTTGTTCCTTTTCCAGCAGTTTTTAGTTAGGTGTCCTTTCTTTTTACAAAATTTGCAAAATGCGTAAAAGGATACTGTCTCGGATTCGGAAATATTTGCCTCTACTTGTTTACGAGAATCATATTCTTCTATGATTTTTATTTTTAGGATTTCAGGTTTTGGTAAAGTATCTCTCGATTCTATGGCAACTCTAAAGTTTTCAAAATCAGCGGATAAACTGTATAGCATAATAATAGATAGCAAATCATCATTTATTAAAATATCCATATCAGCTAATTTATCGACTGTATCCATAAATATATTTAGATGCTCTCGTACATCTCCACACTGCTTAGTCAAAATTAATTGTTTTAATAAACTAGCTTTTCGTGCGGGACCTTTACTAGCATAAATTTCCTTCAGTTTTGTGCAAATATCATGTGCAGACTTACAGTTTTTAATTTGCTTTATCTCCGATGGCGAAATCAATAAAATCAATTCTGATTGAGCCAATAGGTCCTCTTCTTTTACATTTTCATTGCTCAAGTCCACGGATTTTTCAACAAATTTCCATAGCTTGTTTTTTATGAGAATAGCTTTGGCCTGTATCGCCCAAGTGTCGTAATTATCTTTTGATAGTACTTCGATTTTTGAAGCCATTTTTATATGAATCACGGAGCCCTGCTACCATATAAAAGTAATATCATTGAAAGATAACAGACTTTAGTAAATATATATATTCAGAGAATAAACCAAAATTGTAGTTTTATATTTTACAATAAATAACATTGCACACTGACATAACTCTATCAACAACTCGTTGCTAGGTCACCATGTAATAAGGCTTTATGCCTTCACACATATTATTAAATCTAATAACAATTAATTACTGATAAACCAATATTTAGTGATTATTGATTCTAATCTCTCTTATATGTCACTAACATGACAGCTGACTGACATTGACACTAGACACTTGCCGACTGTTTTTGTTTGCTCACTCGTTTCGTGTTTTCCGATGCGTTTTGAGTGCTTTCCCGATTATTCGTCGTTTTTCACGACCACTGCTAATGTATTCTACGGATTCTATAATAATAATAATAATTTATTCTCAGACAATATACAGTCCATAGAATGTTAGTAACAATGTACCTTAAAAAACTATGTTAGTAAAGTATAAAATAGATTACAAATAAAATAAAATAATATGATCATCCCATGCTGGAACACAAGGCACCCCCTACATGCGGCCCGGGGGCTTTTAGTGGGGCCGACAGGATGCTGTTGGTGCTACCACGTATTCTGCTCAGCAGTGCCGCGCAGCGTTTCCTGATTATGGCATGAAAGCCGTCAATATGCACATCTGCGAACATACTTGAGGCACTACAACACCACGGCAAACCCAACAGCACCCTGAGAGCATTATTGTACTGGACCCGTAGTGCGCTGTAAGCCCTCTGCGTAAATCGGACCCATAGGCTACACGTGTAGAAAGACTGGCAATACGCCTTGAAAAGTGTAATTTTTACTTGCTTTGTACAACGTGCGAACCTGCGAGCCAGCATATTACATCGAACTGCCAGCGCCCTACGTTCCCTATCGATATCTATATCATCCTTTAACGTATCTGTAACCCAGTGGCCAAGGTATTTATATTGAAACACTCTCTTTAAATTTACATTACAAAGTTTGACAGGTAAATCAGGGCTAATACATTTTGTCCCAGCTTTGATTCTGACCCTGCCTACACCACCGAAGGACACCGAGGATCGCTCACACATTTGACTTGGAATTGTTATTTTGGATTTTACCGCCGGCTTGTGGATTGGATATTATTCAAACTATGGATCGCTTTGTGAATTGCGGGATATCTACTGGTCACACCGGTACACTGGGCCGACGACCCTTACACAATGAAATAATTCTTTCCGTGATTCGGCAATGGCTTGCACCACAGTCTGTAAGTAAATATAACCTCATTTAACCAGCTATCATCCTGGTAGGTTAAAAATACATATAATGAGGACTACCGTTTTCTGCCTCACCAGATGGCGCCACTGTTGAGTGAGGTCCTAAATTGTAACTTTTAAAGTTTATTAATACGCACATGAAATCAAAGGTTACATTTAGATCGTATTTTAACACAAAAGAACCATATCCTAAACATAATAGGCCATGCCACAGTGACGCGCAGTTCCGTTTTATTCGGAAAAAATGGGAACATAATCATTTTTCTAAGCTCAAATTTTTAATAACTGACATTCATTGCCACATAACTCATATTTGCCATAATTAAGCCGAATTGTTACCAATTATTCACAACATTATTTTAATTAGAAATAAACCCGCGTAGTCAACCAACAAGCAATAACATTTGACATTTCGGAGACCTCACGCTGCACTAGCGCCTCTAGCGGCGGATTCATACGCGATAGCCCTCATTAGAAGGCCCATGGAGATTGTTTACAGTTATTGCAAAGAATTATTATTTATCAAACAATGTTATAATACCCAATAGTTATTTAGGTATTGTTTATGTAGCTGAAGATTGATAAAAATGTTCCATTTTTAGGTAAGCAGTAGTGACTGTGTTTGTCAAGCGTGATGGGACTTGGCTCAAAGCCCACATGTCGATGACCAAAGAAAACCACTAGAGTCCACCGTAATGTTTGCTGTCTTGCAACGCGTACCCATCACCTACTTCATACTTGCACAATTTCTAGACGCCATTTTAATTATAATAAAAGACGAATAAAACACTATATTAATTGATTTTTTATTTTATTTTAGACATCCCCTATCTCCTTACCTGATACCTACTTATCGCTTAAAGTCGTTGACGTTCATTCATATGATTTTTCAAACATGTTCTAGTAAATATAATAAATAACTATTAGTGCAAAAGAACACATTTTGCACTTCACAAATGAGCTGTTAGTTAAAGATTGTAACATAACCTGACTTTTACTTAATCTCTTATATCTCTGTTCTCAGATTGACAAAAGCTGCAGAATTTTCAGTGAAAGTTTGATAATATGTAAGCTATCAAATGTCAAACAATTTTCTCACGCGTGGAGCCCTGGAACCAACAGAAGCAACACCTGTGACAAGTTGAAGTAACCAGATTCTGCCTGAAATACTGCCAGAAGGCGAGCACGCTCAGTGGCGCTTTCAAAGAATTCTAAAAGATCACTGAAACGAGAACAGAGTGGCTCGTCCACTCCTGAGATGCCCTAGATCATGCACTTCTGGCCTCTGCAAGGTGAGCTAACTCCACTACGCCCTAAGAAGCGCATAATATTTTTTTAAAAAGCTCGGCTATACCTGTGCAGAAGACAGAAAAGCGGGAAGGACAATATGAGAAATATGGCGAGTATCTAAACCTCCGAAACGAACAGGGAGAGGCCTGCTTCCAATCGTTATCGGAAAATGAGCAATTTAGAACTTTAGAGAGTGTCTTCCTGTGTGAACCGATTATCTCTGTCATTGCGCCTCAACTGGCCATTATACTGGGAGGGAGTGTTTCCAGATCTAATGAAATGTGCTAAAGTTATCCCTCTATTTAAGGCTGGTGACAAATCCCATCCCAGCAATTTTAGGCCTATATCTACATTACTAGCGCTAGGTAAAGTACTTGAGAAAATAATTTATAACCAATTACTAGAACACTTTTCTATAAATAAGCTACTTCATTTAAAACAGTTTGGTCTCACTAGAGGCAAAAGTACTACTGATGCTGGAACTGCATTTCTCAAACACAGATTTGATAAGTAAGCACGATGCTATTGGCATTTTTTGCGACTTATCAAAGGCGTTTGACTGCGTTAGCCATGAAACATTGTTAAATAATTAGTAACAAATATTTCACTAAGTCTTATACAGTCTTATCTTTCTGCTAGGATTCAGAAAGTAGTTATAAATGAAGCTGTGTCTACAGGAGCACCCATTTCTATGGGCGTGCCCCAGGGTTCAATATTAGGCCCATTGCTTTTCCTTATTTATATCAATGACCTTCCTCACTTTACAAGAGATTTGTGTTAGACAGTACTATTTGCTGATGACACCTCTTTAGTGTTTAAAGCTAGAGGAAATGATTGTTATGACGAAGTAAATTGCTCTCTCTGAAATCCTTCACTGGTTTACGGTAAATAATTTAAAACTAAACTCTAGTAAAACAAAATGTGTTAAGTTTACCAAATGTGGGGTAGGTTAATACTAGTATAAAAATAAATGACCAGCCTGTAGAGTTAGTGGATTCTACAAAGTTTCTGGGTATTACTTTAGACTCTCGTCTGCAATGGGATCCTCATATTGAGGCCTTATCAAGTATACTGAGCTCTGCGGCTTTCGCTGTTAAAAAAATAAGACTCTTAACTGATGTGGAAACGGCAACATTGGTTTAATTTGGTTACTTTCATAGCGTTATGTCACATGGCCTTTTGTTGTGGGACTCGGCTGCTAATATCGAAAGTATTTACATACTGCAAAAGAGAGCTGTTCGCACTATATATAATTTAAAGGCAAGAGAATCTCTTAGAGAAAAATTAAAGAAATTGATATTTTAACACTGGCATCGCAATACATTTATGAAAATATAACATATGTAAGAAAAACCTATGACGCATTTGCAAACAAAGTCAAACCCATAACTTTAACACGAGATTTAAGTACAAGCTTGCCGTTCCATGTTTCAGGCTCCAAAAATCAAGAGGTTCCTTTCTGGGATGTAGTATTGCATTGTTTAAAAAAAATCCCCAGGGTCTGATTCAGCTTCCAATAACCAAATTTAAATCTCAGATCAAGAATACTCGTATAAATAAGGGCTATTATAAAGTTAATGATTATCTAAATGATAGTAATGCATGGACATAGTGTTTCTTGTAATTTGTTATTTGATGGGTATAAGTCAGTTTTTGTGACAGTAATATGGTACGTATAATGCCGCTTCCTATATACTAAATATAAAATTTATTGTTACTATATGTATATCTATATCCTAAATGCTGTAATGGGAGGTGATTTCAGAAGTATCTCTGAAGTCATTTTTCAACTTGACGGCTCTGTATATATCAATACAGGGCGAAAAAAGCAGCCCTTGCTGAGTTTCTTGCCGGTTTTTCTCAGTACAAGGTCTCCCGCCATAGTTTTTTGAACCGATGGCGTAGCTTCTTGACCTTCACAAGTGCTTGTAACAGCCTAAACTGAATAAATGACTTTTCATTTCATTTCGAACTGTCAATAATTGACAGTTGCCCTGGAAAAAACCAAAAATAAGTACTACGCAAAAATATATAAAGGACATTGGGCAAACTTTTATGGACGCTGCACCCACGTCCGCCACAGCTTAAACTACATATTTTGGAAAGGTATTATATTCAAGATCATCTGTGCCAAAGCGCATCAAATTCCATCACGGGGGTCTTTAGTTATTTTAAGTTAAATATGTACAAGTACTATAACGAACGAACATTAATGAAATAAGGAAATTAATTTAGTTAGTTAGTTCGACCCTACATAGGGTACTCAGGAATTATGGGAGTTCTTCACAACGTGCAAGGTTATGTTATTCTGCCGCGCTAGAGTAAAACCAAAAATCCCCGCATGGGTTGGGTTTTTTTAAATATTCTGTTCGTTATTGTAAATTGTCTTCTATGTAAAACGGAGCGACCGCAGATTACACAAACTTGTCCACGTTTGGGAAAAGACATGATTCCAGTTCATCCATACTAATTGACAAAACCGATAATCGTGTTCCAATATTCAAAGCGTGTTAGATAAAAATCAATCAAGTAGCAGGGAACGCACAATCACAACGAAGTAAGACGAGTGGACTATTTGCAACTGCAAGTCCTTCATCATCCGTAAACCGTTTTGAAATGTCTCAGTAAGAGCAAGCGCAGGATGGTCGGCAGGCTTCGTCGTATATCTGGTTGTATAGTACGATATGGCATATTATTATGATTACTAATAATATAAAATGAAGGTACTATAAAATAAAGGACAATGGGCAAAACGCACCCAGCTCCGCCAACAATGTAATTAGTATGAATCGATAGATCTATGAAAAACTAGCCTTTTTTATTATGGCACCAAAAAAAAATAACCTGGGAGTCAAAAGATATACACCTGGGTATGTTCTATATTAGGGGTTAAGGTTTCCGCACATAGTCCTTATAGACGACCTTTGTGTGTAAGTCATGGGGACCGGTTACACACGGGCATATTTAAATAGCTCCTTATAGAGAAGCTCGATGGCGCAGGTGGTTAGCGCGTTCGGTTGCGATCGTTGAAGTTAAGCAACTTCCGCAGTGGTCGGTCATTGGATGGGTGACCAAAAACATCTATCTCGAGTTCCTCCGTGCTTCGGAAGGCACGTTAAGCCGTTGGTCCCGGCTGCATCTGCAGTCGTTAGCACCCGCCAATCCGCACTGGGCCCGCGTGGTGGGTCATGGCCCAATCTCCCTATTTCATCCATAGGGAAGGCCTGTGCCCCAGCAGTGGGGACATTAATAGGCTGATGATGATGATATTTAAATAGCTAAAGAAATTCATTCAATATCAATAGTACTTTCGTTTTATAATATTAGCAATAATAAGTGAGTGAATCATATCTTACTGTACAACCAGATACAAAATACTAAACAACAAAGCCTACCGACTATCCTGCTTGCTTGCTGCTTGCACTTACTGAGACTCCTCAAAACGTCTAACAGGGTATGGGGGTTGAAGGATGTGATATTGCAGTTGCCGTTGCAACTAATCTACTCGTATGCAGTCCTATGTCTTACATTTTGTGCGCTCCCTGTTATTTCATTGATATTTAACTAACACGCTTTAGAAATAGGAACACGATTATCATCGCGTACGTCATTATAATCGTACGAGCTAATAAAAAATCTATGGATCAATTTAAATGCTCGTACTCAGCACACAAACATCTGCCCCCACCAGGATTCGAACCCGAGACCTCTCGAGCCAGCGACACCATGAAACCCGGCGTACAAACCACTCGACTCGGATATATTAATTGACGACCTCCGTGGTCGTCAATTAATATATCCGTTCTATATACTCGTCCTTGTATCTTTAAATATTATGTTCGTTATAGTTACTTTTACCTATGGAATTGTACCTATTTAACTTAAAATAACTAAAGACTCCCGGGATGGAATTTGATGCGCTTTGGCACAAATGATCATGACTATGATACCTTTCAAACAAATGTAGTTTAAGCCGTGGCGGACGTAGGTGCAGTGTCCATGCAATTTTGTCAATTAATATATCCGAGTCGAGTGGTTTGTACGCCGGGTTTCATGGTGTCGCTGGCTCGAGAGGTCCCGGGTTCGAATCCTGGTGGGGGCAGATGTTTGTGTGCTGAGTACGAGCATTTAAATTGATCCATAGATTTTTTATTAGCTCGTACGATTATAAATACGCGTACGTACGCGATGATAATCGTTTTCCTATTTCTAAAGCGTGTTAGTTAAATATCAATGAAATAACAGGGAGCGCACAAAATGAAAGACATAGGACTGCATACGAGTAGACTAGTTGCAACGGCAACTGCAATATCACATCCTTCAACCCCCATACCCTGTTAGACGTTTTGAGGAGTCTCAGTAAGTGCAAGCAGCAAGCAAGCAGGATAGTCGGTAGGCTTTGTTGTTTAGTATTTTGTATCTGGTTGTACAGTAAGATATGATTCACTCACTTATTATTGCTAATATTATAAAACGAAAGTACTATTGATATTGAATGAATTTCTTTAGCTATTTAAATATCATCATCATCAGCCTATTAATGTCCCCACTGCTGGGGCACAGGCCTTCCCTATGGATGAAATAGGGAGATTGGGCCATGACCCACCACGCGGGCCCAGTGCGGATTGGCGGGTGCTAACGACTGCAGATGCAGCCGGGACCAACGGCTTAACGTGCCTTCCGAAGCACGGAGGAACTCGAGATAGATGTTTTTGGTCACCCATCCAATGACCGACCACTGCGGAAGTTGCTTAACTTCAACGATCGCAACCGAACGCGCTAACCACCTGCGCCATCGAGCTTCTCTATAAGGAGCTATTTAAATATGCCCGTGTGTAACCGGTCCCCATGACTTACACACAAAGGTCGTCTATAAGGACTATGTGCGGAAACCTTAACCCCTAATATAGAACATACCCAGGTGTATATCTTTTGACCCCCAGGTTATTTTTTTTTTGGTGCCATAATAAAAAAGGCTAGTTTTTCATAGATCTATCGATTCATACTAATTACATTGTTGGCGGAGCTGGGTGCGTTTTGCCCATTGTCCTTTAAAGTCATGTGAGGGTGTGTTATTTTTTAATATTATTTCAGAGGATTGCTGATGTTTAGTAATTTGTTTATTATTAAAATAGGAATGGCATCATCAAAAACCGGGGAACCTAGGAGACGGAGTGATTTAGTATCAAGAATTTTCATATTACGAACTAAGCCGTGATATCGTGATAATGTATTGTAAATGTTCAGTACCCCTAGCACGAACCATTATCGACTTCAAATACTTTGCGAGTCCGAAATGATATTGTCAGATTTTGTATGGAAACTTGAACAGCAGCGCCACAACGGACACAACGAGAACTAAAAATCCGTACCCATTTGACGTATAAAATTGATCGAATTCAACTATTCCAATTTGATAATGGTTCGTGCTAGGAGAACAGGTGAGAATTTGGATTCTGGAATAAATAGCTCGCATTTTAAATTATTTAAGTTAAGGACAAGGACTTTCAAATTTATCAATAATGACGTGAAAATCTGCAAGAACGGTTGAAATGTCGCGGGTGACAGTTTCGTCATGGTACTAGCGAATTAATAATAAATAGTTTGTATAGCCAAACTAAAAATAGCAGGCCCTAAAGGATCACCTTGCTGACAGCCAACAGATGAATACAACATTGTTTTTGAAAAGAAGTTTAGTTTCTCTGTTGTTGCATTGCCTAAGATAATAAACAAATAGTAGGAGTTTTTATTGAATTGCTGAAAGCAAGGCAATGCTTAAATAAATAAGTAATTAATTTCCATATTTCATAAAATGGCGCTGCCATTTCTTGTCCACGTTGTATGAAAGAATTACCGTTTCATATCGATAAAGGAGAGGGGCAGATCAAAATTAACGAGTTTAATCTTTCTCCGATACCTATAATATTATGAAAAAGGTATTCGAGAGCTTTAAAGGAATTAAGTTACCTAAGCAAAAAAATTAAATCTGATGACAAAGACTGGGCGCTCGGGTTAAAATTAAATTAACACGATAACTCCGCTTGAAAGGTTGAGATTTACTCATGAAAATATTCAGTAATAATATTTATGGGAAATACTTTGCATACCTTCTCTCTTTACATAGGTAGATATTTTAATTTTTATTGTATTGTTTTAAGAAATACAAAATCCCACCGCTACGGCTTAAACATGATTTCACCAGAGACTAACCAGTGCGTTTTCTAGCTTAATTTCACTTCGTTGGTACTCACTCACTGTTTGGTATGCACCCAAAACTAAGGAATAGAATTATTATTTGTCTGTAGTCTGCTCTAAGGTCACCTCGGCTACGTTGCTCTATGTGTAAGGTTACTTTTCTTTCACAAACCAACACTCAAATTCGAACTGAAAACCCGCTATCTTTTAAAATTTGTATTCCAGGAAGTTACGCGCTGCTTTTGGCAATTTTTGTTATCTCCTAGCACATTAATTTATTCGTAATTAGAATTTGAATAATCCATAGGATGATTTACTAATAAAAGATTATTGTAAATGTAGACACGCTGTTGACTGTGAATTAAGCTGAGTTATTTTGTACTCTTAAAAATAGCTACCAGTAGGGACATCGGTATCGTTATTTTGTTGCTTAGAGCCTAACATTTTTAGTGGAACAATTTTGTTATACCTAATAGGAAAGATCGTGCGGTATCGACATTTATTTTATTTATTTATTTTATTTGGTTTTTATTTATTTACCCTACCTAACTAATTTACGTAACCTATCGTCAGTTCCAAATGGGGAACCCTTTGAGAAGAACTGGTGATACAAAATATTACATTTAACAAAGATGGCGGCGTTAGTTCCAATTTCCACCACATTTATTAAGATCCTTGTCGCATTGTGATTTAATATTGTGATATGATTCACTAAAACCCTAAACTAAAGTTTACAACGTATATTTTTATCTAGCTCCATATACAATGAAATGGTGACTGTTATAAAATTAAAAAGAAAACAAGTTTAGAGAATGCTTGTTATATAGACTGTTATTTTCAAATCCTGTCGTATCCCGAGGGAAAATACTTGCTGACAGTTTAAAATTGTTTTCCTAATGGTCAATTAATGCATTATGCGATCACCTTGTAGAACCGCACGTTTTGTTCCAGAGAGGTTAACCACAATCAGATTGGGCATTCGATTGCTAGTTTAGATGCCGTCGTGACAATAGGAGCTAACCGCAACTTAAGCGTAATTTTGCAGATTGATGTAGCAGATTGCTCTATGAATTTAGCCAATCTATTTAAAATTAAATTTAACCAGTAGAAACTTCTTCGTACTCATAGAGCAACCAAAGTTACCGCCGAAAATAAAAAATATTTGTTTACTTGCCTTTTCAGATAGTTTAATATTCAAAAGGCAACAGCCTAATTCGTTTTGCAATACTGCTGAAAACAGCAGAGTTAAGTCAAGACAATGAAGAAAATGGAGAGTTGGATCCCCCCCGTATTTTTTATAATGGAGCGGAATGAAATAGACAGGAGAGGTAGGTAGTTGTATATTCAAGTCCCGTTCCACTTGATTGCTAAATCTAACATCAGAATTAACCCACCCAAATTATTAATACTTTCATTTCATCACTAAACTCCAAAAATTTCCGGTTTTCGGAGAGTACGCTGTCAAGTGCGTAATATTGTATTCGGCTTCCCCCAAATATCAAATTAAGAATGTTTTGCCTTTCCCTCGTCTAAATGTAATATTAAATAAGTAATATTATTTGGGTAATTTTATATTATAATTTTGATATGAATAGAGTATTATTCAGTGGACATTCGTACAGATTGAAGCGTTAGCGTAGCGAGTATATGCATCCATCACTTTGTAAAGGCAGCATCCAAAATATACACCTGTAGTGATTATGGTGCCAGAACTGCATTGTCTATCTTTGAGAAAATCGTTTAAGCCAGCAAAGTAAGTGTAACAAGGATTTGTTGTATACGCATTTGAAGTACACGCTTACACTAGGATAAAATCATAATTAGAAAAGACACGCTTAGATACCCACCGTTACATAATTTTATTGCAAAGTACTTAAATCTTTCATTATAAGAAAGCTCGTCAAATTAAATAAACTCATATATGATGTGGTTAAACGGGTATAATACCTGAACCTCATTAAATACAGTACGTAATTAATAAATTATTAAATCCCGCTCGTGAGCGATGTCACCATAGTTAGCTAGCTATACACAGTCAAAGCGGATTACCGCCGCTCAGTTATGAAATTTCATTTAGCGACGTATAATATCTGTAGTCGCGCTTTGCGTATTAGGCGGCGAAGTAGATAACAGCTATGGGTAGAGTGACACAGTTAGCGATTAATATCCTCATCATTATCAGCGACTGCCGATGCTCTGCGGTGCTGCAGAAGTCAATATTTCGTATGTTTTAAGTAGGTACCTATCAAAGCTGAACTATGTCTATTAACTTAAAGAAACTAGAACTCGCAAAGCGACTGATTGAGGATGACACAATAATATTACTCTTACTTTCATCAAGGGTGTAAGGGGTGTAAGGGGTTCTAAATACACCTGCAAGAACCCAAGCCAACCTCACCTTCACGTCGTGCACCCTGTCGACCAACAGACGAGGCTCTGACAAACTGACTGATGGCGGTATAACCATCCAATGAAGTAGGGGAGGGAATTCTCACTGATGACGGGCAGCAGCGTCATCAGTGAATCAACCTAAGTTCTGCGATCGCCAACCCGCCTGCCCAGCGTGGCGATTACGGGCAATACCTCCAATCTACACAGATCACAAGTCACGGCCCCCAGTTCCTGGCAGCCCCGCTATTCCTGGTCACGGTGACGACCACGCTAACGGCGGGGTGGGGGGTGCTAAGAATCTCCGGGCTACGGGAGGCCACCACAATAGACTAACCCTGGCGACGTACAACGGACGCACGCTACGGCTTGACTCGCATCTGGTGTAACTCGAGGTGGAACTTGGGAAGATTAGGTGGCACATATTAGGGTTAAGTAAAGTCCGAAGAGAGGGGAAGGACACCATAACCCTCGAATCGGGCCACCTAATGTACTTCCGCGGGGGAGACCAACAGTCCCAAGGTGGCGTTGGGTTTTTGGTAAATAAGTCCCTTGCCGATAACGTTGTAGAAATGTCCAGCGTGTCGAACAGGGTAGTGTACCTTATTATAAAGCTCACCGAGAGATATAGCCTCAAGGTGGTGCAAGTGTATGCACCGACCTCGACACACTCGGACGACGAAGTGGAGGATATGTACGATGATATATCGAGGGCCCTCCACTCCACAAATAAGACCCACTATAACGTTGTTATGGGGAACTTCAACGCTAATGTGCGAGTACAAAATTGCAGCGAATCGGTAGTAGGATCCCATGGATTTGGAAGCAGAAATCATAGGGGGCAAATGCTCGTCAACTTCCTCGAACAGGAAGGGCTCTTCTTGATGAACTCGTTCATCAAGAAACAGTCCCAAAGGAAGTGGACGTGGCAAAGCCCCGACACTATGACTAAAAATGAGATCGATTTCATCATGACGGACAAGAGGTATATATTTAGAGATGTCTCCGTGATCAATAGGTTCAATACCGGTAGTGATCACCGACTCGTACGGGGCTCTCTGAATATCAACTTTAAGGCCGAGCGCGTCCGTTTGATGAAATTCAGGCTCCGCGACCTACTCTGCTCCAATCTACAACAGGATTTGAAACGTTCCAGTCAAATCTGGAGAACCAATTTGCTGCCGTGGAAACCACATCAGACGTAAACCAAAACCTCGAAAATGTGGTTCGGATCCTCAGGGAAGAGGTACGAGATTATGTGCAACGCAGCGTAAGGGCAGGAAGTCAAAGCTTTCGGAAGAGACTTTAGGGTTAATGAAGGAACGACGTGAAAATCCACCCGTTACTTCGTCGGCAAAGCGGACTCTAAACCAAGAGATTGTTAGAATACATAAAAAATATGCAGCTAGTGCCATCTAGCGAACTGTCTTATAGGGTTTAAATCAATAAAGTTTTACTAGTCTGTGAAAGCAACTCTGTAGTTTTATTAGGTTATGGGCCCAGTCCCGAAAAAATAATTAAACAGTAGTGATCTCAGTGTGCTTGATAATAAAAATGTCGACTAATTATTTAACAAATGTCCCGAAATTAAAAGGTCGTGAAAATTACGACGACTGGTGTTTCGCGGCGGAAAACGTGCTCGTGTTGGAGGGAATGGCGGACGCCATCATAGAACCCTTATCGCCAACAGCTACTGCAACTCAGGTATCAGATGACAAGAAGGCGAAAGCAAAACTGATATTAACTATAGACGGTTCCTTATATGTGCATATCAGGAAGACGACCACAACGTACGAATTATGGAAGACGTTGAAAAAATGTTCGACGATTCAGGGTATTCAAGAAAAATTAGTTTGCTCAGAAATCTAATAAGTATACGCTTAGAAAACTGTGAGTCGATGACCAGCTATGTCAGCCAGCTCACCGAAACAGCACAGAAGCTAATTGGTACCAGTTTTGAGATCAACGATCAATGGATTAGGTCGCTTATGTTAGCAGGATTACCGGAAAAATATGGGCCAATGATAATGGCAATAGAACATTCCGTTATAAATATCAATGCTGATGTTATTAAAACCAAATTATTAGACATGTGTTCAGATTTTGAGGTTAAGTCGGAAGGTGCATTTGCCGCCAAGAATTTTCACAGGCGTAATGTTGGCAGCAGCTGTGGCGGATGCAATAACAAAACGCAATCGCAACAACAACATGGCGCCGGCGGAATCACCGATATGAAAGGAAATTTATTTTCATCTGTCAATGTTAGTGGAAACAATATGGCGCGGAAGAAAATTATTTGTTGTTACAAATGTAAACAGATTGGGCATTTTAAGAATCAATGTCCGTTTACAGAAAAAACGAAGACAAATGCATTTAGTGCAGTTTTTCTAACAAAGGAATTCAGTCAATCAGACTGGCACTTGGACTCCGGAGCAAGTTCACATATAATCTCGAATATAAACATGTTGTCGAATGTCTGTTATCAACCGCAGACTAAGGAGATCATTGTTGCAAATCAAACAGTTGCGGAAGTTTTATGCTCAGGAGATTTACAGATCACGACACGTGTCCGTGATAAAGAGTTTTTGATAAATAAAAACAATGTTCTATGTGTACCTAACCTCACCACTAATTTACTATCAGTGAGTAGAATCATTGCTAGCGGTAACAAAGTGATATTCAATGAACATGGATGTTTAATATACAACTCATGCAGTGAATGCATTGGCGAGGCTATCCTAAATAATGGTGCATACAAATTAAATGTTGTGAAGACTGAAAAACTCCTAGTAGCGGCAGTAAAAATTTCAGGTGCGACTTGGCATAGGCGGCTAGGCCATATCAATGCAAATGATTTGAATAAATTAAAAAATGGAGCAGCTGAAGGTGTTTGTTTTGAGGATAACTATAATACAAGTAAGGCCAGTTGCAAAGTTTGTTACGAAGGTAAGCAAACAAGACTGCTTTTTCCTCGCAGCACTTCAACAAGTCAGGAGATCCTAGAACTAGTTCACACGGACCTGTGTGGACCAATGGAGAATGTATCACTTGGAAAAGCTAGATACTATCTGTTATTTGTGGACGACTTCAGCAGAATGTGCACTATCTATTTCCTGCGATCAAAAAATGCAACATTTACATATTTCAATCAATATAAACAGTTAGTTGAAAACCAACAGTCAAGAAAAATCAAAATACTAAGATCGGACAATGGAGGAGAATTTTGCTCAGCAGAAATGACAAGATATTGAGAGCAATGTGGTATAGTTCATCAAAAAACAAACAGTTATACACCTGAACAAAATGGTCTTTGTGAAAAATATAACAGATCATTGGTGGAAAAGGCTCGTTGTCTCCTTTATGATGCCCAATTTGAAAAATTTCTTTGGGCAGAAGCTGTCAATACAGCTGTGTACATAAAAAACCGATCACCAGCTGCAGGCTTGGATCAGAATACTACTCCCTATGAAATATGGACAGGCAGAAAGCCAAATTTGAGTCAACTAAAGATTTTTGGCAGCCAAGTAATGGTCAATATCCCAAAAGAAAAGAGAAGAAAATGGGATAAAAAGGCGCAAGAAATGTACCTAGTTGGATATTCGGAAAATGTCAAGGGCTACCGCGTATAAGATCCTACTTTGCATAATGTTATCATAGCCAGAGATCTTGTTGTCACGGAAAAAACAAATGACAGTTTAACAACATCTATTGTTATCGAAGAAAAGAATGAACCTGACAGGTCAGCTGATATGGCTTCTCCCAGCAAATCAGATGAAGAAAGTCAGAAGAAAAGTACATATGACCCTGATGATTCATCGAGTGATACAGATGACAGTTATGCTGACACCTTGTCTTTGTCACCAGAAGCTAGGGATCTTGTTCATCAGCAGTGTGATATAAATCTACCAGAAAAACGTGTTAGACGCAAACCAGACTATTATGGAAATGCAAACATGTGCGTGGAGATGTCTAGTGATCATATTTCTCTTGGTGATGCAATGAGTGGACCTGATAAAGAACAATGGCAGTGTGCAATGAAAGAGGAACTAAAATCGTTTCAAGAGAATGACACTTGGGAGCTAGTGGATAGGCCAAAAGACAGTACTGTTGTGAAAAATAAGTGGGTTTTTAAGAAAAAGTTTAATACTGATGGTGAAGTGCGATTCAGAGCCAGACTTGTTGCCAAAGGTTTCACTCAGAAGAAGGGCATTGATTTTACTGAAACATTTTCTCCAGTGTTAAGGTATTCTACTTTGAGACTATTGTTTGCCTTGAGTATTCAACTTAATCTTAATATGAACCACCTTGATGTACCAACAGCATTTTGGAATGGTAATTTACAGGAAAATGTTTATATGGAAATACCAGAATGTTCAAATTTTGAAAATACTAATAATAAAGTTTTAAAGTTAAATCGTGCAATTTATGGCCTGAAGCAGTCGGCCAGGGCCTGGTACACAAGAGTGGAAGAATGTTTATTAAGTATAGGTTATAAAAAGTCTGAGTATGAACCTTGTCTCTTTATAAAATGTGATAAAGATGTTAAAATATTATGTTGCATTATTTGTTGATGATTTTTTTGTATTTTATAATTGTCAAAATTCTTATCAACTGTTAAAAAGTGAATTACAAAGTAAATTTAAAATAAAAGATTTAGGTTATATAAAACAATGTCTGGGTATGCGAGTAAATGTAGAAAAAGACCGCATTACTATTGACCAGGAGAAATTTATAATCAATATTTTAAGTAAATTTAATATGTCTGATTGTTATGGCATAGATACACCTATGGAGGTGAACTTAAAATTAAAAAGGGATGATAACTGTGAAATTAGATATCCATACCAACAATTAATAGGGAGCCTTATGTACCTTTCTGTATTAACTAGACCTGATATTGCATATAGTGTAAGTTATCTTAGTCAATATAACAATTGTTTTATTAATATCCATTGGAAGCATCTGAAAAGATTGTTAAAGTACTTGCAGAAAACAAAAGGTCATGGTTTAATATATAAAAAAAGAAAATCATTATTGCATGGTTATGTAGATGGTGATTGGGCATCATGTACCTTAGACAGAAGGTCATATACATTATACAGGCTACTGTTTTATTATGTGTGGTAGTGTTATTTCTTATGAGTCAAGGAAACAAAGAACAGTAGCTCTATCAAGTACAGAAGCCGAGTATATGGCTCTCTCCGATGCCTGTAAAGAGGCTATCTATTTAAATAATTTATTGTGTGAAATGATAAAGTTAAATGAAAGTACACCAATATGTTTATATAGTGACAGTCAAAGTTAACTTAAATTGGCTGTTAATCCATTGTATCATAAACGCACAAAGCATATTGATGTCAGACATTATTTTGTGCGACAATGTGTGTTTAATAATCAAATTAAATTAGAATATGTCTCGATCTCTAATATGCCTGCTGATTTATTAACAAAAAGTCTTTCTGTAAACAAACATTATAAGTTTATGAATCTGATGGGAGTGTCCGAGATTTTAATGTTTTATTGAAAAATGATGTCATGCTAAATTTTTTTGTTGTTTAGTTTATTTTGTTAGGAGAGAGTGTTAGAATAGATAACAAAATATGCAGCTAGCGCCATCTAGCGAACTGTCTTATAGGGTTTAAATCAATAAAGTTTTACTAGTCTGTGAAAGCAACTCTGTAGTTTTATTAGAGATCAGTAAGAACGACCTCCGGTGCTACAATACTCTATCGATCGAGAGAGCGATCGAGCAGAATCGAGGGTCCAAAGTGTTCGTACAATCTCTTGGAAGAAGCCATCTGACGAAGCTGACCACAGCAAGTGGGGAAGTTGTTGCTTCAAAGCCGGCAGTCATTTCGGAAGTGGAAGACTTCTACGGCCAATTGTACGCATCACATGCATGGTCCCGGAAATGAGGATTCTAGAGCCACATTAACACGCCACTTCACCGAAGAACTGCCAGAAGTCAGTATTGGCGAAATCGAGATTGCTCTTGGGCAGCTTAAAAATGGAAAAGCCCCTGGAGAGGATGGTGTTACAACAGAACTCTTGAAAGCTAACCCGTACTGAGGGAGCTCCAAAAGCTTTTTAACACAATCCTTTTCGAAGGGAGAACTCCGGAGGTGTGAAGCAGGAGTGTGGTCGTCTTGTTCTTTAAAAAGGGGAACAAGACCCTCCTTAAGAACTATCGACCCATATCCCTTCTAAGTCACGTCTATAAGCTGTTCTCAAGAGTGATCGCGAACCGTCTTGCGCGAAGACTTGATGACTTCCAACCATCGGAACAGGCTGGGTTTCGGAGCGGATACGGCACCACACAGTACGGTAGATGATACAGAAGACTGAGGAGTACAATCAGCCTCTGTGCCTAGCATTTGTGGACTATGAGAAGGCCTTTGACTCGATTGAAATCTGGTCAGTCCTGGAGTTCCTGCAGCGTTGCCAAGTCGACTGGCGATACATCCAAGTGATAAGATGTCTCTACGAAGCCGCCACCATGTCTGTCCAAGTACAGAATCAGCAAACAAGTCCCATACCGTTGCATCGTGGAGTGAGACAAGGGGACGTTATTTCCCCGAAATTGTTCACTAATGCAATGGAGGATATGTTCAAGACGCTGAACTGGAAAGGACATGGCATCAACATCAATGGCGAACGCATCTCTCACTTGCGATTTGCAGACGACATCGTCATCATGGCAGAAACCCTGCAGGACCTACAAAAAATGCTGAATGACCTGGCTGACTCTATATGTATATACATATATACGCATCGGCCTACGGATGAACTTGGATAAAACCAAGGTCATGTTCAATGATGATGTTCTACCGGAACTGATTGCAATACACGGTGCCGCTCTCGAAGTTGTTCAAAAATATGTATACCTCGGGCAGACATTGCAGTTAGGTAGAAACAACTTTGAGGACGAGGTGAATAGGAGAATTCAGCTAGGTTGGGCAGCATTTGGGAAGCTACGTCGAGTCCTGATATCGTCGATCCCACAGTGCCTAAAGACGAAAGTCTTCAATCAGTGCGTCCTACCTGTGATGACATACGGAGCCGAGATGTGGACACTGACGGTACGGCTGGTCCACAAGTTCAAAGTCGCTCAGCGCGCTATGGAAAGGGCTATGCTCGGCGTTTCTCTGAAGGATCGCATCAGAAATGAGGTAATCCGACAGAGAACCAGAGTCATCGACATAGCCCACCGGATTAGTAAGTTGAAGTGGCAGCATGATGATGATGATACTTTCATCAAAGTGGAATAAAAGAGATGCATTATATACATCCAGCCTTTTACTTATAAATTGTTTCCATTAAAAACTCTTCAATTTTATCTTTAGTCAACCATAAGCGAGCAACGCGCCAACACTGCTCACGGAGCGGCCGGGCAACGCTGCAAAGGTCGCACTGCCGGCGCTAGACAGCCGAGTGCATCGGCAGGCGTCGTATACAATTCCTACAATGCAGTGCAGTGCACTGCCATGTCACGGCTGCAGGGCAGCGACTGCTGAGATCGGAATGCTGCCTTATTCTTGTCTTCACTGCTGGCGTATAAGCTTTAGCTGACATAGAAAAAACGCAAAGAAAGATGGTATTGGCCACTATGAAAACTTGGTATTGATGGCGCTAACACTGCCGATTAGCATTCCTTCCAAAGCACGTAGTAACTGAATTTTTTTTTTATTCATCAATTTACTATCCATTAACCGGCCTTTCAGAAACGAACTGGCAGAATATCAGCGCCGCAGCGGCCTTGGTGTCGTTGTGGTATTGTGCTGAGGCAGATACCTAGTTGACCTTTTTTTTTATGCTTTTTTATTTAAGAATGTTCTTGGTCAATAAATTCTTTCTTTCTTCAAATAGTTGATAAACATCTCTTCCTAGTCGCACCACTCTTGACAGAGTGGTCGTGGTCATGTCTCGGTCGACTCCAGTGCCACTGATGCACTCGCAATACGTCGCCATGTAGTTCGGTGTATTGCAGAGAGAGCGATCATTTTTACACATCGTTGGAGTGCGTCGCCGATTTGACGAGTGTTTTGTTGAGTGTTTTTTCTCTGTTCATTGAATTTACAAATGCCATTTGGAGGGTGTTGAGAAAAAAAATCCATTACTTATTTCAAGATTATTCTTAACAAAGGAGTTTAAGTCAAAAAAAAATAGAACCTATAATATAAAAGTGACTAGAAGACATAAAAGTTTCCTTTGTTAACGAAACAAAGTCGTTGGTAACGAAGAACCTGATCATCGCCTAAACAAATATTGAAGCATAAACAGATAATTAAAAGTTTTACAAAGAAAAGGGAGACCCTTTTGTGGGTCTGTAAACAGGACGAAATCATGGGACTGTAATAAAAACGACGGTAACATGAATTATAAATTGCAAGAACGCTGTTGAATATTAGTTAGAAAAGCAAACTAGGAGAGGTAGAGCTTATTTTCCGTTAGAATTTGAGCGCCGCCCGTCTGGGGAAGTAACTTCCACCTTATGCCTCCTGTACACGACGATAGATTCATCTGCAGATGCCATCTTTGGACTTATCTGCCGACGTGTAGAGAGGGTAGCTTTCTCATCTCTGGTAGGTATTCAACATTGGCAGATGCGTCTGCCATCAATCCGTTTGGTGTCGGTTTTTGTGGCACGCAACAAAGGGTTTCAGCGCGAGCATTCGGCAACTGCCAACACGTCTCAGGACGCAGCAGTAATATCAGAGTTGCGAATGAGAGTGCACGCGTGCTTGCAATTTTTATTTACTCGTTTGTTACTCTCGTTCTCCAAAATGGCTAATAAGAGCACTGACTAAACATTTAAATTCCTCTAGTTGTATCAAGCAGAAAGAAAACTGCCTGTGGAATCCGAAAAATAGCCAACATGCACCACCTTCTTCTTTTCCATTTCTTTTTAATAACTAATTCTCCAAGTAGTACCTTGTAAAAAGTACTAAAAAATAAACATTTATTTTTTAATGGTGCGTGCATGTGACTTGCATCTGTAGAGAATTAACACAGACTGAATGACCTACAGACGACATTAGACGTGTGGTCGGCTCCTGGCGATCTATCAACCGATGCATCTGTCGATGTGTAAAGGAGGCATTACAGAAGAGCACAGTTAAATAACACTACCTCTTGGTGGTGTTGTGTTTCTTTCGGTGCGTAAGGTTCCAGGGCTCTATGGGGCAGGAGATTGGATTAGGATAGGCAACGGCGCTAGAGTTATTTTTTGGATCGCAAGCGTCTATAGGCTGTGGTAGCCGCTTACTATTAGATGGACTATTATATATGCCTGTTACATTATACATTAAAAAACCCTTTCAACATAAAAAAAGGTTGGCCATCCGCTGTCAGCCCGCTCTCCGCTATCTGTGTGTCGTGAGGTTCTCTTATGAAACGTGGTTTTGGTGGTGGCCTTAGGGGATCAATCGAAATATAATCAAACTGCCAGCTCAAATCAAATAGGTAAGTAAATTAAAGTATTTACGTATTTATATTTTCAGAATTTTACTGCTAGCTGTATAAATTCATAAGAGAGGTAGGGCATAGCGGAATTTCCGCTCGAATTGGAAAGCTCCTACTAGGGCTCTACGGGGTAGGGGATTGGGTCAGGGTTGGCAAAGGTGCGTGATATTTTTGGTACCACAAGCTTCAATAGGCCATGGTGGACGCTTACAATCACCTTTTAAAGAAAATTATACTAGAAAAATACTGATATACTTTATTTTGTTTCACAAATAATAATATAGATCCTTCTATCGCAACAAAAAAAAGATAGATCTCTAGAAAAACTTTTTGTTTTATTTACTATTAACATCGTGCGTTATGGTTGGACCACCCTATTTATATAAGGTGGGTGGCCATAGAAGGCCAAGCTCCTTTGAAGGTCAACTTTTAAAAATCGATAGTTATTGTCATTTGATGAAAAATTCCTTCCAATCACATTAAGCTCCATCAAACTCATGAACACAGACGCGGCGGCGAGTCGCTCGCGTCGTTATTTTGTGATTCCGTTCCCTCGCTTCGTAGACTTCAATCGTCGACGGTAAAATTGTAATACGCGCGCACAGGTGCGTAAATTCGTTATGTAAATAACCTATTATTGCCTTATTTTTTTATTGGTTAATTGTCATTCAAGGATTTGTTATGGTACTAAAAAAAATATTGCTTTGATTTCTGTTAAAATATCGGTAGTGTCCTATGAAAGTCGTTAGTTCCTTATAAGACCAATCAAAAATTTGACGGTTGGCCTTGCTAGGGTATATAAAACCTTACTTTACAAATCATGGAAATACGAACACTTAGTTTATGGTTATAAATATGTACCGGAAAAATTGTATGTTTGTAATATTATCTACTATATAAAAATAAGTCGGGTTTTCCTTCCTGACGCTATAACTCCAGAACGCACGAACCGATTTCCACGGTTTTGCATTCGTTGGAAAGGTCTCGGGCTCCGTGAGGTTTATAGCAAAGAAAATTCAGGAAAAATTAAAAAAAAATCTTCTTTTAATCACCAAACGAAATGTTACATAAAACGAAGCCATCTGGTGGCGAAACGGAGTTCGCGGGGTTTGCTAGTTTTTTATAAGGGTTATTCAACTTAACCTTCTTAGAAACATTTTGCCTTACAAAGAACGTACCCATAAAAAGGCCATTATAGGCCAATTTTGTTATATATCATTTCATTTCAAAAAGCATTGGCAACTTATTTGTTATTGAAGTAATACTCATAACTATATATTTTAAATAATTTCATTTCATTACATCATGACGATCATTTTTTTCTTCCGGACCATATCTGGGAAATTTATGGTTAGGGAGATATTGAAGGTCAGTCACATAATAAGGCTTTTGTCTTTACAACGAGAAATGTACAGCAACGCATGCACACACACTGTTAACGCCTCTGTAACTGTAATAAAACCCGAGTTACGGTCCGGGGGTGAGGTAATTTTTGCGGGGCGGGGGGTGAAGATTGGTGGGTGCTGAAACGGATCCTGCAGATATTTGGTGCTGAAGATTGGCCGGGCCTGAAGATTCGCGGGGGCTAAAGATTCGCGGGTGCTGAAGATTCGCGGGTGCTGAAGATTTACGGGTGCTGCAGATTCGCGGGTGCTGAAGATTCACGGGTTCTGAAGATTTACGGGTGCTGAAGATTCGCGGGTGCTAAAGATTCACGGGTGCTGAAGATTCGCGGGTGTTGAAGATTCGCGGGTACTGAAGATTCGCGGGTGCTGAAGATTCACGGGTGCTGAAGATTCGCGGGTGCTGAAGATTCACGGGTGCTCAAGATTCACGGGTGCTGAAGATTCGCCGGGTGCTGAAGATTCACGCCGTGCTTAATGGCCGCCATAAAAGCTATACTATAGCTTTAAAATTATAGTAAGACATTACGAGAATGAACTCCGTTTAGTATAGATAGTCCATTATAAATCTAGGGCATTCGTTCATACTCTGCATTCCTAAGATGAAATATAAGTAAATTTCAAATAATTAAAAATATATTATTTTCATCCATCACATTTTTAAAACGTGTCTTTCTAATGGATATAATGTTTTGGCACTCGTTTGTACAGAAACTCAGACATGAAATATATTATTTGTTTCATAACAGTGTTTAGCATAAAAACAGTTTCCAACTTCGCTAACTAGCTGCAGCGTCAGTTTTAACAGTAGGCAAAACATAAAAAAAGTCATAAGGTTGACCGCGGAATCTGTTTACACAGAGCAGTGTTTTAATTTTCTTTGCTTATTGTAACTGGGAAAAGTATAAAATGCAAATTGCTAACACGGTGTCTAAAGATTTACATACAATTCAAATAATACAAAAAGTATTTCAAATACTGTTTTGTTGCGGAAATGTTACCATACTCGTATTGATTTATAACAACATCAGATAAGGTACATACCTACCTACCAGTATTTATTATCAAGAAGAATGTTAATAAGATACAGATTTAAAACTTTTAGTAGTAAGATCAAAGTCCAAGTTTTAATAAATTCTTCATCATCAGTTAATTAATGTCCCCTTTGCTTGGGCACAGACCTTCCCAATAGATGAAAAAACTGGCCAAGCAACTGGCAGGTCCAGTGTGGATTGGTGTATGCTAATGACTATAAATGCTGTAATTAACTATTACGTGCCTTCTGAAACAATTTTATGGACGCCACCAGTAAAAACTACCCCACCTCTTCTTTCAGTCCCACTATATCAGTGCCAAGTATGGTGCCTACCATATTAGAAATTGATATAGCGGGAATTGGTATTCCAAAATAAAAGTAATAGATTTCAAACCAGCACCAAACTCGAAGTCCACAACAGACTCCTACTAGTTGAGAAATTAAAACATCTGACAAATTTTAAAGTACACATTAATCTTATACCCCGAATATATTTTTAGATTTGAAAGTCTGTGATAAAAACAAAAAGGCATGTACAACGTTTATAATTACACAGGTGGCATCCATGGACGCGCGCCACCTGAAAACATTGTTACGGAGACCGTCCGCGTCATAACGAAAAAATTAATTAGCTTTTTCAAACAACGCTTAAGTTAGCACACCGGGGCTCGGTTGCGCACATATCGATTCGGTTGATATCAAGGGTAGTTGAGGCGGCCGCCGGCGGTGTATCAGTTCCACTCGACCGACCATCCATTGTCCGCTAATGAGCCAATCGGGCCCACATGCCACTTAATTACTAATAACATTAACCACGACCCGAATAACTCTTTACTTTTGATTCTTCAGTCTGTAATAACATCGTGATTTCTCTTAATTTCATAAAGGTAATTAGTTTTGAGGAGCTCGATGGCGCAAGTGGTTAGCGCGTTCGGCTGCGATCGTTGAAGTTAAGAATCTTTCGCAGTGGTCGGTCATTGGATGGGTGACCAAAAAATTTACTATCTCGAGCTCCTCCGTGCTTCCTGAGGCACGTTAAGCCGTTGATCCCGGCTGTATCTGCAGTCGTTAGCACCCACCAATCCGCACTGGGCCCGCGTGGTGGGTCATGGTCCAAACTCCCTATTCCATCTATAGGGAAGGCCTGTACCCCAGCAGTTGGGACATTAATAGGCTGATAATGATGTTGATGAATGAGCTTTACTTTTTTTAAATTTAAATTGTATTCGGTGTATTGTAATAATATGTAGTCGCATTTCGTCTGCGATTGTGTAAGTCAATGAATTTATCATCTTCATCTCCTGTTGACTTCAGAAGACGCATCGCTTAAGCCGTTGGTCCCGGCTACCTGCATCTGCAATTGTAAGAACTCTCTGAAGTCCAAGCACGTGTTTTTGATAGCTCCGTGAAGTATCGTAATCGTCAAATTTTGCATGGAAAAAACTAGTTTCTTCTTACGTCCGATAGGGACGCTGTTTAGTTTTCTTGACGATGCGATACCCTATGGAGCTATCAAAAACTCGTGATTGGGCCTCTGGCTGGACTGCGGACACGCCACGTTCTTTCTGCTTTACCCATAAATAAGGTACATTCCCGAGAGGTGCGGACATTAAAACGCTGGTTTTGAAGATGATCAATGAGAGATAGTGTACTAGTAACAGCGTAGTATTAGCACGAATTGACTGTGTCTGTCTAGAGACTCCCCTAGCTAGACACTTAAATTACAGGAGGTAGTCATCTGCTTCATTTCAGAGGATTAAAACCCAATAAATCTATCAATCGGTCGGAACTAATGAATGATTCAATGAGTAGTAATGCATTAATAGCGGCGGCTTTAGACTTCAACCGCGATAACTTTAGTTTTTTGAAAATCTCTCAGAAACCTTAAAATTTTCCAATATCTTATATCTATGCTTGCATATCCATATGCCTCAACTCAGGTAATAACTATATGTGTGCCAAATTTTATCCAAAATTGGTTTAGCCGTTTTTGCGTGATTTAGTGACAAAGATGCGAACATACACACTTTCACATTTATAATATTAGTAGGAAGTAGAATAAGAAAGAAAAAGAAAATAAATTTATTTGAGACAACACACACACAACAAACAGAACCAAACACATATATTTTTTTTTGTCTCAAATCGGTCCCAACTCAGCATGTGCTGATGTTGCCATCAGCGCTGGTCTTCCGTTGGAACCGGTTTAGTGACGACACGAAACAATAACATTAACAAGTAATAAAATAAACATAACAAAATAAAAACAAAACAACAACAATGTGAGTTCAGGGCGGCGCCACTATCGCCATGTCAAAATTGGTTGCACCCGGAGCACAGGTTCCGAACGCGGCCCCGACTGACATTGCCATTCAGAGACAATCTTAGTAATCTGTGTATTCACTTCTGATTATTTTTTCTTTTTTCTTTATAAAATGTAATCTACAATTTAGACAATTTACAAAAAATTTAATTTTTTAGTACCAGACGAACGAAAAGAACAATTTACATTTACATACAAGACATATCTTCTGATTAAATATTAAATACCTATAAAATAAACAAATTTCGGATACACATGTAAGTTGAACATCTCCTCACAATCTTTAAATTGCACTAGTATCATGTAAGAGTGTTTCCTCTGATTTTTGATGCATATTAAGTAAATTGCGTAATTTTTTTCTAAATAATTTGACATTTTGCAGGTCCCTAATTGGTGGAGGTATATTATTCCAGCATCTGGTTGCTGCATAGCGGAAACTACCTCGAAAAGCAGCAAAAATAACAAATTTGCTTTACCCTAGATAGCTAACCTTCTGGTGTACTCTTTTTATTTTTAAGCTTAACATCCGTCGAAACGACCGGTGTTTTTTTTGGATTAAGTAATTGAAAAATCTACCTATTTTATAGTTTTTTTCTTTAATATGATTGTAAGATAAGAAATACAATTTGTAATATTACCATTTTTATTTAGGTATCCATCAAATTATAATACATTTTCTTAGACCTCTAAAGGAATAGGAACATTTTTTAATTAATAATTTTGGCATGCAAAATAACTTTACTTGAAGATGTTAATGAGGAGCTTGATGGTGCAAGTGGTTAGCGCGTTCGGCTGTGATCGTTGAAGTTAAGCCACTTTCGCAGTGGTCAGTCATTGGATGGGTGATCAAAAGTGGTCAAAGATCAAGACCTGATAAAACTATGACACTTATCTATTCACTGCGTGCACGCAGTGAATGACAAGTGCCCGTTGCAGTGGTGCTCCCTTGCAACTAAATTGGACGTTAAAAAGATACAACTATATTTCTTTGTACTGCCTGTCAAATCGACGGAGGTTAGCTTAACTTAGGTGGTAGGAAAAAAATTGACGATTCAAAAGAGTTGAATCATGCTTTAAATTTGAATAAAGATTTTTTGACTTTGAATTCGACTGTTGTAGAAAGGTACACCGCAATAAAAACCACTTCCGAGTTCAAAAAGCAACCAGTGCGAATCGACATAGGAAAAGTGACAAGGTCATCCTTTAAAAATAACGATGAGTTATTTTTTTACAGATATAACAAAGCGCTCGTATTAGCATACTCGATCCTATTTTCTGACTTTTCTATGTTAACAACCTCTAACAACAGTAACATGAATATCATCAATGCAAAATTATTCTCCTACGCAGATGATACAGCAGTTCTTCTTTTTGGACCGTCCTGGTTTGCTACTAAAAGGTATTTTTTTACTATGGGCATCTAAAACTGACTGGAGCTACGCGTATCTCTGCCAGATCACCAGCTGATGTAATCGTCAAGTACCAGGCTAAAATTATTTGCTTAGCCACCTATAATCATATAAACTAGTGACGCCCCCGTTTGAATACTAATGAGAAACGGAGAAGTGTTGAAATTTCAATACATCAAGCAAAAGTTTTTGTTAACGAAGATAACAAAAATTAATATCCAAGTTATTGCAGTATATTGGGAGTTATGCAATTTGTTTATACGTTTCAGAGGTTCATTTTAATAGTAATTCATAGTAATGTGAAACGTCTATGTTTGTTACTCAATGCCTCATGATATAAGACATAGGTATAATAATTCATATCTCAGAAAAAAAAAATCCTGTGAAATTATAAAAAATAACTTACTACAGGACTTATCCACTATTATATAACTGTAACAGCATGTTGCTGTACTCATTCACGAGTAGATTTTTCTACATTATTTTGAATTCTTAAGAGTACATGCACTAAGCCACTGCATAAAGTCTAGTCTATACAAAAGTCTATTTTATAAGAGTAACCACCCGAAAGCAAAAGTTGGATTCAGCTGAACTGATAAGTCTATCGAATAGCAGAAATTTTCACAAGATGAAGACAATTCTCAGGTGCATCTTATGAAAATTGTGCATAATTATTCACTTTTCAGAAAGGCCTCATTTGTTTTATAAACTTGTAAAAAAACAGTTTATATACTTGTGGCCTGGGATTCTAAAATTAAATCTGACAACAATGGTGTCGATTCTGGTATGATTCTCTAAATCTAAACTTAAAGGAGATTGCTCAGCTTCCATACATGTTTGGCCTAAAAACCAATAACCATGAAAAATTGTTTCCTACATTCGAAATTATATATAAATTACCGTAGAAACGAATATTATCGACGGCCACTCCTGAGAACTTCTATAAACCATATACACTGAATGATTTTGAGGTAATGTTTGCAAATAGGCACATAAGTAGGTATTAGAATAATAAAAACCAAATAACTTATATAGGAAAATAGGGCAATCAAGCCAAGTACCTACCGATATTATGTATTAGATTCAGGTATATAGAGCATGTAAAATAACAGATATGTGCATGTTTTTAAAAACACGAACAGAAACTGTGTGATGATTGTGAATGAGCCACAGATTAGAGAGAATTTTTAAACTCTCGTTAATCAAAGAAAGCTAAGAGCTGTAGGCTATACAGCCATATCTTCAGCAGCTTCATTATTTTTGTTATGTTTTTATTATAACCATATTTTAGATTTTTAGTGTATCACACCTTATAATGTGTTTATTTAGGTGTTTGGCAAAAAATGTACGGCAATAGACTTTATGATGTCGCCTACCATCTATATTAATTGTCTTAGCACATTTGCATGTAGTAAAAATGATAATAAAGTTGTGGATATTAATACCACCCGTGTAATAAAAAAAAAATATTTTATCAATCTTTACAAAATAGATTTGTTTTGATGTTATATAAACAACCTCGATCAGTCTTTGTGAATGTTACTACACCCATAGCCAATAAAAATGATTCGTATGTTTTACAAACCGGTAAAAATAGAAGTCCTTTTTTAAAATTAATATATTATTTAAAGGTGGCCGTTAAAATCTAATGACTGTAAAATAAAGTATAAATTACGCCAAGAATTACTGTATATGTCAATATTTTATTTGCATTTAGGCCAATTTGACCAATCTCCTTTGATTACAGTGTATCCTTATAATTTTTTATACAGAAGGAAAAGGAGAAACTGATGTAAAATGTAGTTTTAAGTTTAAAGAATCATACCAGCAAGAATCGACACCAGTGTATCCTTGTACTGTGCTCTGTACAAATTGAAAAAAAAAACTGTTATTAAATTTAGTTTTAAGTTTAAATCTTCACACATCATACAGTATTGAGTCACTTCAATATGATTGTAATATAGCAGAGCAAAAACCTACATATAAAGAAAAGAGACCTTGCTTTGGGTATATGCAAGTGACAATATTGAACAGCACTCCGTTTTATTACTGCTGCAACAGGCAAAAAAAGGTACAAAGCGGCCTACTATTATTCATAAGCAGGCATCTACGGCGTGCGGAAACTTTTATTCTGCGAACGCGATTTTTAAACATTAATATAAAATCTGTTCTCTTTGTGTTTATGGAAATCTCTTACGTTGAGAATAATTATTGGATTGATACCATGGTGCAATTTATTGAAGCTATCAGAGTTCGTTGTTTCTTTTGTCCACACTTAGTACTAAAGAACATTTTACTAGAAAAAAATTTAAAAGCGGACCAGGCAGCAGACGGGTCTCGAACCCGCACCCTTCGCTATCCGGGCGAATGCACCATTATGCTACCGCGGCCCTGATGGCATTGCCGAAAGGTCAGTGCATTCGCCCGGATAGCGAAGGGTGCGAGTTCGAGTCCCGTGTGCTGCCTAGTCCGCATGGTATTTTTTTTAGTAAAATTTACTTTATTTATTGTACTTGTATATATGAATAGGGGGAAAAAAATAAATCTATACATTTAAACATTTATTTCATAAATATAAATAATATTATTATACATGTGTAATGCAATCTAAAGCCACAACACCAACACAAGTAGAAGTTAATTATATTTTAGACTCAGTTCGAAATTATTGTCATTAATAATACTCATGAGTAATTTTATAAAAATACAAATACAATCTAAATTTTGGTTTTACAGAGTCATTATCCCTTAAACTTTTGGACTTGTTTGGCAAAGTTGAAATTAGGAACGCAAAAAGCGGAAACCGTAACTAAATACCCTTGTCTGGCAACTATAATTATCATCTTCATTTTAAGCCGTTACAAAATAAGTTTGAGAGGAAGATGCTCAGATGACTATGTCCATATACCTAGAATAAATTATTGAAAGAAGATTGGGGAAAAAAAATGGACAGTCGGAAGTGGAGTGAAGCCTTACTTGTAGATAGGCGAATGTTTGTCCATCAAATCGAAAACGTTTGGTAGAAGGACTAGAGTACCGGAAATTGGTGGTCATGTATGGAAACTATGTGTAAATGATTCAGAAGGAATATGAGTAGTCTAAGAAAGTAAGTAGTAGGTATTAAGTGGTCAAAAGTGATCTCTCTATCTGCATACATTTAAAAGAACAAAGGTGAGCTTTAAGCTATCCATGTATTATAATTTGAACTAGGTATCCATGTAGGAAAATAAGTATTTTTTAGAAAACTAGTTTTTGAAATAAGTATTTTTATTATCATACTATTATAGTGTAAAGATATGTATATAAGCACAAAGGAGTGAGATTTGGCTTATATAGTTGGAGTAAAGCAGCAGAATAGTGTGTCCATACCAACGATATTAAATACCCTTGATACAACAACACGAACAAAATCGTGGCCGAAACCTGTCTAAAAAGTACATTGGACGAACTACGGAGCTTCGTAAGATGATCGCGTAATCAAAAACAATATAAGGCATTTTTTAACATTGAAAGTCACCTTTAATGCTTACTGCATAAAGTCTTAATTAAAACGCATGCGTCTAAGAGTAATGACAGTTCCAAATGCAAGCTCGCAAAATTTTACGACTTATTGCTATTGGCTCTGTGCACGATTACAGCGCCAACTAGCGTCCACAACTTTGTAGGTTCTTTCATATTGACATTTATATATCGTCGTATATTTGTGAAAAAATATCGAAATGAAAAAATAACAAATATTTTCGACTAATAAGTTGTTGTGATACCACGATTTGGATGGAAAGAAGGTTTTGAAATCATTTTGGTCATTCAAAGCAAATGAAGTAAGTCCAAAAAGTGTGTTAAATATTGATTGTGTCAGGGTTTGTTTACTTCATTTATAGGTGTAGTTTTACAGTAAAACATAAAGGAAAGAACTACTTTAATGGTTTCATTATATAACAGTAAATATATTGAAATGTTCCTGTATCGCTAGTAATAAATTAAATATTGTTTTCAGATCAAAATGAGTATTGTTTTGAAGACCGGGTTTGTGAGTGTTACTCACAATATCAAATTCCAACCACAAACCGTATTTAAAGGAAAGTTGTTAGTATTGGCTGGACATGTCCGAGATGTAGAAGAATTAAGAACAAAACAAGGGCAGAGTTCAATAATTCACGCTCTCATCATAAGGCAAACATCTATTACTTTGCCACCTTACAAAACGGTTTTAAACGTGAGTAATTATTTCCGTTGGAACTTAATACTTAGTTTGATCGAGTTTTGATAGACGTAATATTCAAATATTCATTTGATTGCAGGTGAATACAGCACGAGTAGTCACAATTGTCAAATGTAATTGTGTTTATAATCAAAGTGGTAAATGCAAGCATATCGCTGCTTTGATCCACTTTATAAACCATGAAGAGAGTCTGTCAAAAACATGTCACGAACAACAGTGCACGCCAATTTGCCAAAGAAAAAATTCCAAAGGGAGATATTTTGATGAAATGTTTCCAACAAAACAAAAAATATCCTATGAGCCAATGACAATAGATCTGTCAGACTTAGCAGAACACTCAGCTATAAGATCTGTGATGGAAGCCTCATCTCAAATGAAGGATACATTTACAATAAAGGATGTGGTAGAGACAATAATAAAACATACAGAATCAAATTTGGTGAGAGAAGACTGCAAGGCACCCGTAATCAGTTTTTTTAATTTTCAAAGATGAATTTGAAGTATATCAGGCTGAATACAAATTGGAAGAACAATTACAACAGTTCTATGAGAAAAGCATTCAGATAAATGAAGAAACCTTAATTAATGTATGTTGTAAAACAATTGAGCAGTCCCAGTGTGAAGACTGGTATGCTAACCGACGTTTAAGAATATCAGCGAGCACAAACGTTCACAATATTAAAGTGCAAAAAACTAAAACCACTGAAAGTCTAGTTTCAAGCTTTTTACACCCACGAAAAATTGAATGTGAGGAATCAAAATTATGGTTTAAGAAATGAACAGCACGCTTTGCATGAATATGAAAAATTACATTCCTGTAAGGTTAAAAACGTTGGTTTAATCATAAGCAGATATCAACCTTGGCTTTGTGCCAGCATTGACGGGGTTCTCATTGAAAATGATTGTATCTTATCAAGACTAGTTGAAATCAAATGTCCGATAACTTGTTCAAAACAACCTGTGATAAATTATAATGAAAAGATGTGCAATGTCAAGTATTTAGAGTTTGTAAATGATAAATTAGAGTTAAAAACACAAAAACCGTATTATACTCAAATTCAGGTACAGATGTATGTAACTGGAATGACCGTTTGTGGTATTTTTGTGTACTCGCCTGTAAAACATGGTAGCTGCGCAGTGCGGGTACACCGTGATGAAGCATTCATTAAACATGTAATTTTGGCTAATGAAAGATTTTACTTTGAACATTATTTAAAATCATTATATTTAGAAAGTACTTGTGAAAATGATAGTAATAATAATAAAACTGAACAACCAAAACGTAATTTTACTGGAAAAAATATAATCAATGTGATGTCGGTTCGATAAAAAAAGTAAATAAGTCATACAAGTTATTTTATTATTAATGAGCAATATAAAAACATATATATTTTGTATTCATGATTTATTTATTGTTGTGATTTAGGTTTGACTGAAAGTAAAAATAAGTATGATTTAATTATTTTTGGATTGTAGACAGATTGTAAACAGAACATTATTTTGTTGGAATAAAATAATAAAGAAATATTCACAGAGACACATTCTTTTTTTTAAATATCGGGGGCTGTAAATTTAAAAATACACAGCAGATATGTACAATGTCATCGATGCAGTCAAATAAATTTTCAGGGATTTTGTTCAAAATTTGGTAAACTCTTAATCTTTGCATTATCTTTTCGACATGAATTCTTACACTGGCAATATTATATGTTAAGAGACTCAAGTCTCTTCTGTAGAAAATTCCCTCTTATTTTTGAGAAAAGGAGGCATAACAATCTTCACCTCTTTTCCACTTCTATTTATAGCTGTTTTTATTTGTGGAAAACCTTTATCGGCTAAAACAATGTCGCCATCATCCAAATAATCAATCAATCCGGATTCTATTATCATTTGCGAATCACTTTTTTTTCCACCAGCCACTTTAGACTTTAGACAGTTTTATTTCCATTCCATTTGGTTTTATTACTTTATATAAGTTCTATGTGTGTATAAAATAAATAATTAATGAGAATTCTAACACGCGAGTGAATATGAACCAAGAAGTGCTTGAGTGGAGTTGAAGCACTTCTTGATTGGGATACATTTTGAGCGTTCGTGGTGTATCTAGAGTATTTGATATCGTTGGTCCCTACAGACATACTCACCTTATTGGCCATCCCGTGGTGCTTCAGAACATAACCTTTAAAAAGTCCCAGGTGCTATGTTATGACTGTGAACCACAAAATTTTAAATTCCAGAATCTATTTCCACCAATTACACCGATTAAAGATCTTACAAATTTTGAGTTACTATAAATTTGGTTTACTTTATTCAAAAAAAAACCTCTCTTTACTATTTTAAGGAAGGCAAAAACTTAAAGTGCCGTTTAAATAGAGATTCAGAAATTGCATTCGTTTTTTCCCTAATGGATTCAGTTCAGTGCACTTTTTAGGTAGACAGCTATTATTTACTCACTGTCCTTGTTCGTTTCGTAGGGACCGCAGGGTGTAAAGAGAGTATGTAAATTGAATTTCTGAGTGCCTTTAGAATTAAGCGCAACCTAAATACAAATTAAGTCGACGTGTGCGGAAGTCAAGGTATTTACATTACGAGAAATTTAACTTTCTTTATTAACACATGCAAATACCATTGGGGTAATTTAAGTAGCAGCCCATTAAAATTTTCATATTTTAAGCTTTGTTTCACCTTTTTGGGTAATCGATTTTATAACCTTGTTGATGGAACCTTACTTTGTGATTCTTTATGGCATCAAAATAATTATAAACTTTAAATTAATAATGAACTATCGGCCATTGTTCAACTATTATTGGAAATTACCTACTCATTAACTTTTTAAAATCCTGGGAAAAACCTAGGGGGCTATTTGTGTGTAACTTTCACTCTTGCTCTTTTCGCAATTACATTTTAAAGCTGAAGAATAGTGTCTGAACTGAAAATGAATGAGGAAAACAAAAAAATTACACTATGAGGCCCCTGGTCACCTAAGACCACCCATAATTTATCGGTTTTAGATCAAAAAGATTTTATGATATGTCTCATTTCAAAGTTATAGCTACTGTTTTGCTATGTTGGTTATCGTTCTTCATAAGATACCCATGTTGTCTATGTATATTTTAAAGATACGAAAAAGATTGCAACTTTGCTTCACCCGCATTTGTTCTTGTTCTTCAGGTAGACTAAAAATAAAAAAAAAATATATATAAAAAAAATAAGATAAAAGGTAAGGTTTCAAATGCTTATAAGATTACTTAGAGATTTATTTATTAATTCGCATAGCCTGGATCAGTTGTTTAGAAATCTGATGATTTGCCACTGTCATTTTCAAGCAAATCAAAAAATCGGACTGGAATCGATTACGATATCAGACAGTATCAGTAGACTGTATCTCTGTCTGATATCTTAAGCGACACTCTCGCACGGGTGGGGGTGGGCTTAGTACCAGTAAAGTTTCCTTTAAGCAGGGTTGGTCTAAGCACGCCCCTTTTTCACACACCTGTCCGATGTGTGATTAGGCGAATGGCCTTAGGGGAGAGCGCTACAGTCGTGTAGATCCCTAAGGCAAGCCAGGTATATATCCTTCCCGCGGTTGCCACCTGTTACGCATTGTTCAGCCTTTTGTTGAAGAGTGCAACCGAAACTACCTGACGCATCTCCCATAGAACTCCTCACCCATCCCATTCCTATGCATCCTTATCGTAATCCGCCATAATCGACGACGTGGTCACGCCGACATGGGCCAGTCATCCAAAAAACCAGGATGGCAGGTTGAATTTGACCACCCGCGTGTTTGCCGTGCGTGGAGACCCGTGCGGAGGGATGAAGGGATCCTGGAGGTTGAGCTGTTGGTGACCACCACAGCAACACGCCTCTTTGGCCCTGATTTCAGCCTAAACGGGAGGCCTCAGAGTAGCCAACTGGGGTCAATCGGCTCGACTTACTAACATCCAAGTCAGGCGAGGACTCTGAACTGGCGGGAGCGTTTGGCCCGGTTGCGGGCCCATGCGAAAGCGTGGCAACCCAAAACTGGTTACCGGACGTAAACCCACGGGGCTGGAGTCCTATATTCCCGGGGTATTTCTGGCGCATGTACACACAATGGTGTGCAGCGTCCCCACTTTGCGGGCTCCGAGGAGGGTGGAAAGCCGCTGGGAATGAAACTTAACACTAACACTCATGGAACATTTAAAACAAAACAATTCCTTGAACAACACCAACAAGCCCGCTGCGTCCTCGGATGCGCAGGCTAAGCAACCACACACGGCTGCGTCTTCGGATGCGCCACGTACCAACACCGTCACGACACGGGAAGTCATGGACCTATCAGCTATCGGTGCCGCAATCCCGGATACTACCCCGAAGGGGACTGCGTCCTGGAGCGTGGAGGTCCGGAGTAGAAAGGTCACTGACAAACCGTCCGTGAAACCACCCAAGAAACCGTTGCCACCGCCGAAGAAGTCGTTGACCGATGCAACACCGGCCAACGTACTCCGCAACAGACGACGCGCGAAAGCGCGCTTTATTGCGAGGCAGATGCGCGCGCTGGAGACTGGGGGAAGTAAGCAGCCAGAGGCTGCTGAAGAGTCCGCTGCGACTCACGCCGCCCGTGTAAGCAAGGAGCCCACCGGTACGGCTGGCGCCAGCCGGCCAACTGGTGAGAAACCTGCCGAAAAGGCACCTAAGAATCCGGACGACGAGCAGCACGGCGACGATTTGTTGCGACCGCGCGGCAAACGATCGGGACAAGCGCGGAACAACCGGCCAAAGAAGTCCCATTCGATACCCTCGAAGAGAGGACGTCCCGATGACACTATATCGCCCAGAGGGGATACCAAGAGGCCAAAGACAGGTCCGAAGGGTTCAGCTGTAAATTACGCGGACGCATTGAAGGTCAATGACCTCTGCGTCGCAGTAATGGCAGAACCATTTCAGGACCTGACTGAGGTACAGGCCTCTAAAATCGAGGAAGACATCGAGGGGGCTCTGGATGAACAAATCTATGGACCGTCCACGATGTCATCCCGCTCACCGGCATTCCGTGGCAAAGCCTTCTGGTCGGAGGGCGTCCTCAAACTTTGGTGCGAGGACGACTATTCGCTAGAATGGTTGCGCCAAACAATCAATAAGATCAGATCCCCCATCTCGGGAACCGTATTGACGGTAAAACGTCAATCGGAGATTCCGAAGAGGGTGAAGGCCTCCATTATTGTGCCACGGTACAAGGGCGAAAACCTCGACCAATTGAGGATGAGGCTGGCCGCCCAGAATCCGTGGTACAATATTAATCAATGGGCGCTGTACCACGCGGTGAAGACGGAGGAGAAGGAGGAGCTGTTCATCCTGGTGGGTATACCCCAGGATGATGTGGCGAAACTTCTCGCGAGGGATAGACGCGTTGCTTATAAGCTCGGGTCTATCTACGTCCGCTTCTCGTCGGGGGCAGCCGATCGACCGTCCACGGAGAAGATACCACCGGCCACCATACCGAACCTACCGAGGGAGGCCAACGTAGGACAAGGCGTGAGTATGGCCAACAAAACGTCGGCCTTGACACCGACAACATCGGCCTTCAACCCATCACCGGCCCGTCAATCCAGCATGGAAGAGGAGGGTGCCGAACGTATGGACTGGTGGCTAGAGGGTGAAAAGGCGACGGAAGAGGAAGCGAGAGCGGGTAGTTCGATCAGTCAAGATGACGATCAACAACCCAGCCCCTCTCTTTAACATCATACAGTCCAATCTCCAACACAGCCAGACAGCCACGGCAAACCTTCGGCGTGTGTTGGAGACAAACACCAAGACCATAGCCCTCATCCAAGAGCCGTGGATCAGGGGTGAGAGGATCTGTGGTCTATCCAACATTGGAGGCAAACTACTCCTAGACACTACCGTAAGTAAACCACGTACATGCATCTTTGCTCCAAAACATGTGAAAACCGTTTTAATTACCGAGTTCTGTTCCAGGGACCTGACTGCTATCAGGCTCCTCAGTGATACACCTAGCCTCCCCGAGGTGATTATAGCGTCTGCCTACTGTCCGGGCGACGCCGAAATCCCCTTACCGGAGTTCGAAAGGCTGGTGACACACTGTGAGCAAGAGGGACTGGAGCTTATCATCGCCGCTGACTCCAACGCACATCACACACTTTGGGGCAGCCACGACACCAATACCAGAGGTGAGGAGTTTTCTAGCTACCTTTTCTCAACAAACTTAAAAATTATCAACAGAGGCTCTGAACCTACCTTTGTTACATCAAGAGCCCAGACAATAATCGACCTTACCCTAACCAGTGAGAGGATTGCTGAATTCATCACTGACTGGCACGTATCCGACGAAGCATCTTGCTCGGATCACAGATGGATTAGGTTCTATCTTCATATAAACAATAAACCACCAGAGCCCCGACGCATTCCACGTAAGACTGACCGCAAGAAATTCTCTTCACTAATCACGGCCAGTCTGAAGTGTCTCCACTTGCCAGCGGATTACAAAAATCCAATGGAAATAGACACACATGTGAATAACCTAACATCAATTTTAACCGTCTGTTATGAACAATCATGCCCACTAGTACAGCAACGCACAACAGCCAAAGGCAAACACAATTGGTGGGGTCCTGAACTGGATAAGTTGCGACGTAGGGCAAGAAAGATGTTCAACAGAGCAAAAAACACCAGACTCGAACACGACTGGATCCTCTACAAGGAGGCACAGTCACGCTACAAAAAATGCATCCGCTTCAGAAAGGCTGAATGCTGGAAGCGTTTCTGTAGCGATATCCAAGATAACAATCATGCCGCAAGAGTGAGGAAAATACTAAGTAGCGATCCCGAGCGCAATTTGGGTTACCTCAAAAAGGCTGATAATACTTTCACAAAAACCGACGCTGAAACCTGTGAGCTGCTGATGCATACTCACTTCCCAGGCTGTAATACTAGAGACGACCAAGACTGGGAAGATGAGATATCCGCGGTTCCGGATTTAGCTGACTGGACAACTGCACGCAAAATCATTAAAATCAACACATTAACTTGGGCCATCAAAAGCTTCCTCCCTTTTAAAGCAGCTGGTCTGGATGGCATCTTTCCGGGCCTACTGCAATGGTGCGAGGAATCGATACTCGAGCATCTACTGCGAATCTACACAGGATGTCTTGCCTATCGATACATACCCACCAAATGGAGAGAGGTTAAAGTTATATTCATACCCAAACCAGGCAAAAGTGACTACACGCAACCTAAAGCATTCAGACCGATAAGTCTCACATCATTCCTCCTAAAGGTGCTGGAGAGAATGTGTGACCGGAACTTGAGAGATGATGCTCTAAAGCGTGTACCACTTCATGCAAACCAACACGCCTACAGCATGGGCAAGTCCACCGAATCCGCATTACACAACGTAGTCAGACAAATAGAACGTGGATTATCACCAAAACAATCAACGCTCGGGGTCTTCATTGACATCGAAGGCGCCTTTGATAAAACAAACTTTACCAGCATCAGCCAAGCACTTGTCAGACATGGAGTTGACCCCACGACTGCGGGGTGGATCAACAACATGCTAAAATACAGAGCAATACAAGTGACTGTGAACACTACGAAGAGAGCTGTAGTGGCACGGGGTTGCCCACAGGGAGGCGTTTTATCCCCTCTCCTGTGGAACATTGTGGTTGACGAATTAATTTGCCAACTTAATCAACGCAACTACTACACAGTCGGCTATGCGGACGACCTAGTTATCCTCATAAGCGGGCCATTCCAGAATGTGCTGTGCAACTTAATGAGTAACGCTCTCAAAATAGTTGAAACATGGTGTACTAAACACCAACTATCGGTGAATCCGACCAAAACAGAGATGGTCATGTTCACGAAAAAACGTAACTTGGATACCGTTAAATTGCCCAAGTTATTTAAAACCGAACTGTCCATGTCAAGCGAGGTCAAATATCTAGGCATAGTTCTTGATCATAAGCTAACATGGAACAACCACTTAGACCAAAAGATAAACAAAGCCTGTATCACGTTTTGGCAATGCAAAAGATTACTTGGTAAAACCTGGGGTCTTGCACCAAAAATCACAAAATGGCTTTACACAACCATAATCAGACCACTCATCACCTACGGTGCAATAGTTTGGTGGCCTAGAACTGAACTAAACACCGCAATTAATAAACTGCAGCGTTTTCAAAGACTAGCTTGCTCTGCTATAACAGGCTGCATGAAATCTACACCTACAAATGCCCTAGAAATAGCGCTCGACATCCCGCCACTCGACCTGTTTATACAACAGGAAGCAACTATGGCAGCGCTAAGAATGTACCATCTGGGCTTGTGGACGGTAAACCAGGGACCTCACTCCAGAATTCTGGAAAGGGCTATACAATACCAACCTATGGTAACAGCCCGCTGTGATAAAATCCCGACTACTCATACATTTGATAGAAGATATCAAATAGAACTACTAGAAACCAACAAGGACTGGTCGGGCACAGACGAACTACGCATTTACACTGATGGATCCAAAATACCAGGATTCGGATCAGGCGCAGGAGTCTTCTCACTGGACCTTAACATCCATATATCAACAGCACTGGGTGATTACAGCTCAATATTTCAATGTGAATGTATAGCCATTACTCAGGCCGCCACCGCTGTCATTAATAGGAAAGTCAAAAACTACAAGATACGTATATTATCTGATAGTATGGCTGTCCTAAGAGCCCTAGATAGTAACAGCAAAACTTCTGGGCTAGTATACGAATGTCACCTGGCATTGGAGCACATAGCAACGGATAACAAGGTTATCCTCCAATGGATCAAGGGACATAGCGGTTCTGTGGGTAATGACGCAGCCGACGAACTAGCTAGAAGGGGATCATCACAGAAAGTGGAAGGCCCTGAGCCACTTCTGCCATTACCCTTCAATCAGTTTCGTACATGGATGCGGCAACGAACCACACAGAACCATAACACCCGTTGGGCGAATACCGAGGGCTGCAGGCAATCTAAGGATATTCTTCCCAACCTCAACCCCAGACTAACTAGGAAACTACTAAATCTTAACCGAAATGATCTCCGAGTAATGCTAGGCACCATAACAGGGCACTGCCCACTTAACAAGCATTTACTAACCATACGCGTTACAGATAGCTCTCTATGCAGAGGATGTCTGGAAGCAGATGAAACGGCCGCTCATGTGATCCTGGAATGCACGAGCGTTGCAGAACACCGGGCATCAATCCTCAAGAAGCCGAGGACGCTCCTAGAAGCCTGTGAGAGCCCCAGGAGGCTACTGCGCTTCTGGAAGGAGCTGGGCTGGCTGAGCTAGCTAGCCCAACACACCCTGCACGCACAATGGACCAAGTACGGAGTCTACGTGCGGAAACGGGGGCCCACAACAAGTAACAAGTAGACACTCTCGCACAGCGAGAATAGGGTGTAACTTTTACTTAACTACGACTGTAGATGTTGGCGTATCTTTCTCAAAATCAGAATAGTTCGAAATCACATATTCTTATTCGACTATCAATCACATCGTCTTTAATTTACAAAAGTTGCTTTATCGCAACAACATTAAATACATTTATCATAAACTAAACTGCTATATTGACAAGAAGTTACTATATTTTTTTAAGAAAAGAGGAGAAATCTAATATAATATTTACCTGGAAAGCCAATTCTGGGATGACTCTTATTTCTTTACGGATCTGATTCTCCAATATACTTACCCATAATTTTATCAAAGGAATTGAATGCTTTCCAAGAAAAACAAGACCTTTAGTTTAAGACGGACCGATAGACGAAGGCGATTCTTTAATAAAAAAAAATAACACTTATTTTTCTTACTTTTATTTAAGTAAATCATGTTTATTCTATTCACATAACTCTAAATATTGTACGTAACTTTAAGTAAATTATATAAGTGTATGAATGTTTCAGTCTGTGGAAACTTAACTAGTTTATGAAAAAGTTATAAGCGTTACTTAATTGAATTGTGTAAAACTGTATGTTTCCCAAATGAAAATAAATAAATGGTGGGGAATTATATAGTTATTTTTGTTATAACATTTATCAAACGGATTCCTCCTAAAACAAAATTTGTAAGGGTTACATTTTGTCGATACAATTCCAAAGGTAGACCTTTGATCCCGCTCTATTGATATTTTATTCACTTTATGCTGTTTTTAGAAAATCTGTCTTACACCAAAATGTTTAAAAAAATCGACGGGTTGCACTCCGGGAGTGCCCACAGGAGTGAAAACTTGAATATTAACGTTGTGCATTTTTGATATTTTGGAATGGTTAGGGAATACTTTTGCACGAATTGCTTTAATTATCAGTATAATAGTACTATCATGTATGTGGTAGAATACAATATTTATTTATTGCGCTCTCGTACACAAACATGACAATTTATATTACATTAAAAAAGTTTATCTCTGAGAAAAATCAACTTACATGAATCACGTTCAAGCGCTCCTAGCGACATCTATTATAAAAAAAATGCATTTTCTTCGCAATAAAGCTGCCACGTGGACGTCCTAGATAGAGACTTATTATTATAATACGATAAAATAAAATATTACTACATAGTAATATTTCGTCCAATATATTGAAAATCAACAACCTTTCCAATTTTATTGTGTGTCATTATGCGATCAGCCCACGTGTTTAACCTGAGGTGAGTTTAACATTTTTTACCCATACAAAAAAAAGTGTACAACGCCGCTAAAGAAGTTTTCACTTCAAAAACAATATTTTACGAATTATCACTTAAAAAATCAGTTTTAGACCAAAATATTACCAAAAAAAAAATTTTTTTTTTTCACAACTCATCACATGATGTTGCGTGATAAATTCTTATGTGCTCAGTGTTAATACTATACATAACAGGGATTGTACTCTCCAACTCCAAAATCACGCTAAATATTCGTCTAGCAAATTAGCTTTCCAGAACTCTACGACATGAGAAATTGAAGTCGGCAGTGCTATTCTGTAATAACAAACTCACTTTTCACAACGGAATTAGCCGTTGTGATTTGAAATTTAATTGAAACTAGCTGTGCCCCGCGGTGTGACCCACGGTTTATTAGGGATATTTTCCGGCAGTAAAATGTAGCCTATGTGTTAATTCAGGGTGTCAGCTAACTCCATACCAAATTTTATTAAAATCGCTCCAGCCGTTTAGACGTGAAGAAGTAACAAACATACATACTCACAAACTTTCGCTTTTTATAATATTAGGGTGATTTGTGTTCTAACTTTTTAATCACGTCGCAGATTCCGAGGTGAAATGTGAGTTTGTTCTTACAGAATAGCACTATAGGATGTGCTACAACATCGATATTTCATAGAGCTGCTTATCTCGATCAAGCGAGCAATATTTTATCTTACCGCCGTATTTTAATTCTAGTGTAATAGCAACTTCAAATTATAAACAATTTTAGGTTCAAAATCAATTTATGTCGAAATTTTTAAAAACTTTTCTGTATCGCCGCCGTGGGCATTATTAAGTTGTAAAAACACGAACTGGGATGACTCCCTCTCCGAAACACGCGACGCGTGATAAACACCAGACGCCGCTTTTCCATACCAAAGGAGCTCCGACTTCCATAATGCAAATTGAACTTGGGGGGTAAATGAAGGCCCCAAAGGCAAAGTGACCGAATATACATCGCTATTTAAATTCCTACGCGAAAAACGTTCAAATTACGGAAGTTTTGAGTTCCGAGTTCCGACTCGTGCACCATATATTAGATTAATTTGTATTCGTTTGTTTACCCTGCTTAATGATATAAATACGAAACAGGGATGTTTTGTTTGTTACGCAAATACTCTTGAACAGGTCCTAAAACGCTGTTATTAAATTTTACTCGATGTTTGAAATTTCTGACCCTTTTAAACCGACTTTCAAAATGGAGATACTTTTAATCGTTGTTTACTGCAATATTTGTGGGCCTATTTCGTAGCTTTATTTGAAGATGACCCCGTAAATTTTGTGAATATTTAATGATAACTTACGACTAGAAAAATAACGAAATCCTTCATCTTCCTCCGTGGTGCAAATGTATACCGATTTCAAGGTGTCGCCTGTTCTGAGTTCCTGGTATTGAATTCCGATAGGGGCAAATATTTTTATGAAGAATACGAGCGAGCATTCATACATGAGTCGTGGTTGCTTAAACATATTTCTACAGTATCGGCATGTTTAAGATGTATTTCTATCCGTTACCCTAGTATTCCATATAAGAAGCCATACAGTGCTTACTTTGGGGCTAGGTTATTTGCTATATTGTAAGAAATATCGGTTAATATTATTCAAGGTAAAACAGTAATCAATATTGCGTTTGATTATTGTATGAATTACAAAATATTGATTGCTGGCCAGATCACTCCCATACCTTAGTCATCGGTTATGTAAAAAATTAAAAATTAACAACTTTTGAACATTTCAAAACTTTCCGTACACTTAGATCTTTTTTCAGAAATAGACAAGAGAAAGTTTTAAATGTGTGTTTCTGATGTTATTTATTTTCTTTTGTTTTTGATGTTTTACTTATTCATTGCACTCGTGTGAAGCAGGGGCGAGTCGGTAGTCTATTAACTAATAATTTTTTATCGATATTATTTATTGTCCTCGCTTTCTTTGGTACTTAGTGGAAAAGTAAATTTTAGTGTGTGAATGTTTTCATCGTTCATTAACCGTGAAGTGATTGTTGGGTAATATTTATCCTGGTTGGTTAAGCGAGTGTTCCTAATTTGCAACGAATCCGTCCGTACAACGTCTAAAAGGTTTTGATAAAATCTAGTTGATTTTTCCACTCAATGAGGTGATCCAATTACTAAAAAGGAGGTTAATTGAATGAGCTGATGACCTATAAATGTTTTTTACGATATCTTCGTTAGTTAGATAAAGTAATATCGGCAATATAAAAGGTAGTTTTAATTAAACGCTTCTTTAATTTACCTGCGAAGGTGAATAAAAGCGTAATTTACATTACAAACGAACTGTGCGAACAAATTGCTTTATTAACATGCAACGTATAGGCTCGGGAATAGTTTCTTCTCGACTATTTTTCTGTACTTTTAGTACGAACCATATCAATATCGAATTCGAATACTTGAATTCGATACGCGTCAAATGTCAAGAAGTTTTGTATGGAAATTTGAACAACACTACAACGGACAGAACGAGAATGAACCCTAGATCTGTAACCTTATTTTTGCACGCTTAATACTAACCTTCGTCAAGTTCCTCTCTACGTTTATAAATCAAGGGGGTTAAAGAGTATTATTGAAATAAAAAGTATAGATAATTTGTTATTATTATGAATTACAAGCATTTATTTGTTTAATTATATATATTTAAATCAATTATATGGCTTATTTATTAATCAAGCAGTCTTTCTTTTGTAGAAATTGTAACAACCAAGCTTTAAATATTAGAAATAATGTTTTTTTTACTAATGAAATAAAGTCTTTGATGAAACTCGATATAATTATACATTTGTGACGTATGTCAAGTTTGTGCCCTCCGTACAGCAATTTATTTCACTTGTTCCAACTACTTTTAGTCATCGTTCGCTTTACAGACATCAGGCACATATTTTTATTCAGAAGGTACATTAGCTGTATTGTTATGTTTGGCCTCAATTGTAGAACCCTAAGCACTATTTCTGATATGTTTAAAATTTGTGTGATTCGCAGTCCGGTAAAGCAGTTTTTGGGGTCTATATTGCTAATATCTTTTCTATATGCGGTTCGATTACCTTCTGATGCAGAGTTTTAAGCTAATTACATCTGAGCAAAGATTTTTGTTAGCTTCTATATTATTAGTTACACAAATAACGTAAATATTTATAAATGTAATGTTGAGCATTCCATAAAAATTGCACAACAACTTTTTTGACTGCAAAAAGCAAGGAACCACATTTGATCCAATGTATCTACTACACCTTTTGTTTCATAGTAAACTTCAGTTTTTGTGGGTTATTTTAAGTAATTTCAAATATCGTTGTGCTGGGTAAAAATAGAACCTTCATCACAATCCGTGTCATAGGCTGGATCGGACTCAATGACAAGACCAGATGACCACTTTTCTCTCACTCCCTGATGAATTTTGGGTATTGCTTTCACCTTTTAATAAAAACTGACAAATAGTATATAAACCAGCGAATAATAAAAAGCATTACACATAATTAAAACATATTTACAAAAGAAAAATAACACACACACAGGCACACTACACTTAAAGCAGTACGGTCCATCGCATAGCCAACGGGTAGATTGAAATTAGCCAAAGTATCCAAAAGCGATGCCATCGCGCGCGTGGAAGTTTATGCGATTTTTTTAAATGTGCGTCGTCGAATCGACGAAGATTAGTAAACTAGGGTTAAAAATCTTCCATATAAAACTTTATAACATTTGACACGTAAGGAAATCGAATACAGCTATTCGAATCCGATATTGGTTCCTGCTTAGGGTACAGTAGAAGGTCCTATCAATACCGCTCGTTTCTAAATGTACCTATTTTCTGTGGTAGATATTCTTTTGCATTTTAATCGAGTAAAACCAAAAAGGTGGATATTCTATAGTTTTCCTGTATGTATGTTATTAATCATAGATATAGAGAAGAGAATGGACTGATCTTTACCTATCCAACTGCAAAGTAAAACTGAGAAAATATGTGTGTGAGAGATGAAGCAATAGAGCGGCCAATAATTCGTATAGGTATTACCAGCACCAACGTTTTCACTGTTCCTAGAGAGTTGACAATATGAAAATGTGCGGGTATTGCTCAGTACCATTGAGCAACAGTCAGTCCATTTTCTATGTCTATTGTTATGTTCCAATTAAGTAAGTATAGAGATGCAAATAATATGACCAAGCCATTGTTTAAGGGGTGAGGGTTAAAATAAATTAATTAAAGTAAACTCATTTCTTTAAAAGTAGTGGTATGTAGTTTTCCGTGTCTTTGCCAGCCGAAATTTTATGTAATTTTAAAAATTTACTTTTGTAATTTTTGCAGCCATTTTGTTAAACGTTAGAGAACGGTTAGTTCTCTTTCTAATGGATGCGGATGGCAACGGAAATCTAGCTATTACTAAACATCCGCTGTCTCGTCCGTCTGTCAGCGAGCTGTAACTCAAGAACTGTAAGGGTAGACATTTAAATAGTCACAGAATAATATGTATTTCTATCAGGAAGAAAATAAAAATAAAATGTACCTTTCGCTATAATTCTGATTTTAGGGCTTACAAGATGGTATGGAGCCCGTTGTGTACGTTGTGTGTAGGCTAATTCCGACTCCTCAGTCCTCAGTCCCCACTTAGCCGATTTTTGTTATTTGGTTTGCAGATCATGAAGGAAGTGAGATATGGCATATGACATAGTTTAAACATTTTTCAATATATTTTGGACGAATGATGTAGGTATAGGTTCAACGAAATATTTAAAGCATTTTATAGTTGAACTAACGGCCGTCTGCGACTTCGCCCGGGTGAACTTTAGTTTTTTCAAAAATCCCTGAACCTGACATTTTTCCGGGCTAAAAAGTATTCTATGTCTCAATCCAGGTTATTAGCTAAATGTGCACCAAATTTAATCTAATCTAAAGCAATAAACATACAAATTGGACAAGATAAATTCGTGCGTGGGGATTATTTTGATGCGGAGTTATTTTAAAACTATGATATCTTTTAATATATTTATTGAAATGGACTGAAGTCAATAACAAAACATTACATGTACTTGTTATGAAATAATATGTTAATTTTGATAAGGAATAATTATCATGTTTACAAAAACACCTGCGCAGATGAAATGTATTATTTTAAAGCAACTTTGATTACCAAAAAAAGGTAATAGTGAGTTTACCTAACTAGATATACTGTCGTGAACTTTTAGTAGTAGTCGTGATAGTTTCGCCATGTCCGACTGTCCGTCCCCAGTTTTTCTTGGAGACTATTAACAGTAGAGAGCTGTAATTTTGTGGAGATATGTATATCGATCACGCCGACAAAATAGTACAATAAAATATTGAAAAAAAAATTTAAGGGTAGCCTACATGTAATCTGGCGATTATTATTTTTTTATTATCTACCCCATCATGTGGGATATAATTGAATGTGCGCAAAAAAGTGCTATTCATGAACTTTAAAGGAAAACTATAACAGTTAAGATAGATTTGTTAGATCTAAATAAAATATTACTAGAAAACATTCCACGCGGACCAGGCAGCAGACGGGAATCGAACCCGCACCCTTCGCTATGCGGGAGAATGCAATGACCAATTATGCTACCGTGTACCTGATGGCCGTGTCGAATTCTTTCTAGCGTTTCTTAAGCTGCAAGGCAGCGCCATATTTTGGCATTGTAGGTACAATTATAACTAGATTTGTTAGTTTAAAAGTAATAGTCGTTCAACTTTGATTAAAGAACTGAAAGAACATTTCTTACCTATTGAAAATTCCTTAGAAGATAACATAGATGAAGTTATTGTAGCGCAAAACCTTGCATTGCAACAAAATCTAATAAAAACGATTTAAAAACCACAATAATATATCATTCGTTCCACAACGCTACCGCGAGTACCAACGGCAACGGCTTCTGGGTCGCGCTAATGTTACATTTTTATAAGTTTGAAAAGATCGGCGGTTATACCGCATTATCCCCTTCTCTGGCGATGATCGCTTCAGATGAAGCTTGTAAGACCCTTCTTGCTATAAACATGAACTACGAGTGTGTTTAAGTTAGTAAGAGCATATCCTTGCATCCGGCTGTAGAGTATCCATGAGGATTTCACACCAGCCCCCCCGCCTGGGAGGAAACAAAAAAAACGTTTTTAAAAAGCACTTGAAAAGATCGGCGGTTATCATACATATTTAAAAAAATATATCTAATTTACATAGAGTTTGAGACGCAGTTTGACTTTGATTTAGGTATTTCAGATGAGATACATAGTTTGATATTAATTGTATATTTTTAATTTCCGATACAGAAAATAAAGACTTTTGCGCAAATATATTGTGGTAACACCAGGCAACTACGGAACCCTACACTGCGTGTGGTACGACATGCACTTGGCCGGTTTTTTTTTAAATTATAAATTAGAACAATTTCTTCATACCTGATTTTTGTGTAACTTTAACCGTTTACGCAGCATTTACAAAAGCGCTGAAAAGGAATATGTTTTTCCGTTTTCGCAACATTTTTCATTGATGCTCCATTCTTTTTAGTCTTATCATGATGTTATGTAGCCTATAACCTTCATTGGCTATCTACCGCAAATATATTTTTTCAAATTTGAATCAGTAGTTCCTGAGATTAGCGCGTTCAACCAAACAATCAAACAAACAAACTCTTTATAGTATTAGTATAGGCTAAAATACAGTTTGACTTGATGAAAAAATTTTAAGCACAAGAAAATACATAAGAGAGAGCAAAATAATGTAAATTAGTATATAAATGTATGTTTCCCTGCTACTTCGATACTTCCATTTTAAGCATACTAGTAGATTAAATGTTCTTATAGCTAAACTTTAAAATATAATTATTATGGGATGCGTATCATCCGGCGAAAAAAAGTAAATAGAAAAATAACCGTTTATTATTCCTGTGAATACCCGCGTCAACTTTGAATGATGAATCTGAAATTTGCGAAGCGGATTTTGTAAACAGCTGTCTGCTGCTACCTTCCAAATGACTCGTACTTTACTTGCCCATAGATTAAGGCTAATTTTTAAAAGCTGACGGTCAAGAGAACAATAATTACAAATGGTGAAAAACAACATTTTATTTCGCTATAACTTTCCCAAACAGATTTTATGTGTATAATGATAACGGTGCACCAGTTTCTGAAAATTTTGAAGGTAATCTGTCTCTATCATTTTACCATACGTGTAGATAATTATTTGCTACCGGAATATTTATTGATTAAATAAAAGAAACATTTTAATAATGAGTTGAGTTGATTGATATTACCAAGAATTGCAGAGATGGCACCAACTCTAAACTTAATTCGAGTGAACCATATTTCCATCCATATTCCCTACCTTGCAAGACCCAAACCTAATCATTACTGCTTACGAACAAACGGCCCATGCGCTTGTTTGCTTTCCTTTTAACTTTAAAAAACCTTGCATCTTAATCTATAACAAATGTAACAGATATTCTGTAATTCAATTTTAAACGGAAAGGAAGTTAGAATATCATCATCATCTACAGCCTATCCTAGTCCACTGCTGGACATAGGCCTCTCCAATGGCACGCCACTCAGTTACAATATACGTTACATGAAATCATCGAAGAATAGCTTTGAACCATAATATACTATATTTACACATTGAACTAGCTTATGGTTTCTGTATGACTTTCATGCTTGATTTTTTTTATTTTTCTCACAACTACTTCACTCTATTGCTGACTTTTAAGTCAGTTATTACGCCGCCAGTGTCGAAAAACTCCATTATATTTTAGTTCAAAAGCCCATAGATTATTTTTATTCACTGCTTTAGAAATGTCAAGACCTTTCTTACTAAATAAATTAACTCGCTCATCTCAGAATCCTCAGAGTAGGTTCTTATACCTCGTTTAGACTATGCCCATGCCGCTGCCCCTCGCGTTGCCGGCAATAATTCCCTAAATATTGCTGCGGCATGATTGAGAGAGAGAAGTATGTGTTTACATAATGCCCTTCCTCTCACTTCGCTTCAGAGTTTCGGCAATGGTAGACGTCGAAGTAATAACAGCGGCCGAGCTGTGTCTTTTTGCAATCCATAATTATGTTCGAAATTTAAATAATTAATAATTTTAATATAAATAAATTAATAAATATTAGTTATAATTTTTATTTTTTTAAAGCATATAACTGCTTTATGTTTAAATCTAAAGAAAATAGAAAAGAAAATATAACAAGAAAAAATTCCACGCAGACCAGGCAGCAGACGGGACTCGAACCTGCACCCTTCGCAAAAAAAAATCTAGTTATATTTTCTTTAGATTTAAACATCAAGCAGTTATATGCTTTAAAAAAATAAAAATTATAACTATAATTGCTATTTCTTCTCCAAAATGTTGTTTGTATGTTTCAACAAATTCAAACTTGTAAAAGAATTCATTTGACATTGTGGTTTACCTATTATGCGAAGAGATGGCGCTGCCTTGCAGCTTAAGAATGGTTAGAGGAATTTCGACGCGGTCCGTGAGGGCCGCGGTAGCATAATTGGTCAGTGCATTCGCCCGGATTGCGAAGGGCGCGGGTTCGAGTCCCGTCTGCTGCCTAATAAATATTAATTATTAATCATATTCAATTAATAAATAATTTTTAATTTGACGTCTTTCTCCACCAAGCGCGTGGCGCGAACTAAGCGACGAATATTGAATTAATAAAAAGTGCTTCAGTGTAACATTTCTGTTTATCGAAGCTCGACGTTTAAAAGCCTACTACAGCCGTCATCAAATTATCAATTTTATAAAATTAACACAAAACGCGTTCAAGGTTATTTACACCGTAATATAATTAGCTAAATTATTTAATGGTTTAAAGTAGTAAATATTTAAATTAGTCCGTAGGTAATTGAATGAATTTAATAGGAAGCTCCATATTTCCCTCAAATGTAGTTCTTGCCTTGTCATTCTTTGCCAATTTTTATTTAATATTAAGGGAGCTTTTGAGTCTCTTTATTTTATTTATTATACATAAAAACAATGCCACTTGCCATGCCAACCCTTGGGATGGCAGATCGCAGCAAATTATAACTCAGATTTATCAACATGCATGGCGCCGACTCCAAAAGTTTATTTAACTTTAAATATAATTCAGTTATTATAAAGAAAAGCATATGTATTATTTTTGATACGAACAACGGATTTCGATGCGGGTCCCTCCATTAGTTGAATAGGTATAGTCATAGAAATTTTATTTAAAAAATACAAGCTCCAGAACAAGAAATATATTCCAAAATGTAACGCAGCGAAGGCAGGTCACTGTTTGGTATATACTTTATTAGACTTGACTAACCGATTAAATATTATTCTTTTATACATTTCTGTCACATTCTCAAGTTATCTATATTAATCCTATTTGACGCACATGAAACACCCTTCCAATAGGTTCTATCCGTCACAAAGTAAAAGGATAACACGAACGCAAAAACAGTAAACATCGCAGTCGAACGGGAGCTACATAAATTCAAAAACGACATGGCATAAAACCGCACGCGATACTTCCCGCGGATCTCTTGTGACAGGTATATTACGAGATCTTCCCTCGGGACTGTTCTCTGTAATGCAAATCGAACCGTCGCGTCTCGTCTCGCAGTCCCGACAAGCAACCAACACTATACACCACCGGAAAACTGCCTATTCCCAGGTACACCGTCTTCAATTATACTTTCAAATGTAATCTGAGTAGTATTTGATTGGTTTATTTCACGGCGATATCACTACGTCTCATCTTCATCTGGAGCTAACGTCACATAAAAGGATGTCATTAGAGTAGGAATTGAATTTGTTTTCTCCATTTTCATTTACCTTTTAAGTACTAACAGTAACACATTAAGTTGCCACTAACTGTTAAAATTATTGGAAAGATTGCTAGTCCCATATTAACCATAAAAAGCTCAGTCCGTTGGAAAAATTTCACCCTTTTGGAAAACTTGATCTGCTCCTGTCTGTACTTCTTTCTCAAAGTAAATGGCGGAATACGCCTATTATTATCATGCCCTATAAATATATATAGATTTGCAATGAAAATGGGCGATGTCTTACGGCTGAGTACCTACTAAACAATGGAAAATTAATTTAAAAGTTATAACAATATTTTAACTTACAACGTCCAAAATAGTAACATTGAATCGATCGATTCTTTCATATTAAAATTAAAGCTTTTATGAACATAGTTTTTCCTTACTTTTAGATAGTGTTTTGACTTAAGTATATATTTTATTAATGACTAGAGTTACCCTGCGGTTTTAACGCATTTATTTGAGATCCCTTAAAAAATAGACATATACTGTCGCGTACTTTTTTATAGAATTTTTCATAGAACTTTTTCGTTGGTATTATCGGTAACTGCGTAACGGAAGCTCACAAATGGAATATTTTTCCCATTTTTGCAACATTTTACATTGGTTCTCTGCTCTTAGTCTTAGTTATGATAATAGCCTTAACTCGATACACGCACAATCCAACCCAAAAATAATTTATCAAATCCAATAGTTTCTAAGATTAGAGCGTTCAAACAAACAAACAATGAAACAAAAATACAAACTCCTCAGCTATATTACACGTGACGACCTCCGTTGCCGAGTGGTTTGTACGCCGGGTTTCATGGCGTCGCCGACTCGAGAGATCCCGGGTTCGAATCCCGGTGGGGGCAGATGTTTGTGTGATGAACACGAGCATTTGTACTCCAGTCATGGATGATTAATATGTATTTCTATATAAATATACTTATATATGTAAAGTATATGTATTCTATCCGTTACCCTAGTATCCCATAGCAAAAGCCTTACAGTGCTTACTTTGGGGCTAGGCTAATTGGTCTCACACCAATGTTGGAAATATTTATTTATTTCATTTATTAAATTGGTATGTATAGATAATATTAAAGCGGAAACAATGGCCAAAAGTTAACGTAATGAATCGAATGCATTTAAACTACTTCTGTTAACAAGCCCGCATTCAGGAAGTTACCATGTTACCATTATAGTGATCGTACACAACGCAACGCTTACAGAAACAATGTTGGCTGTCTAGAAAACTGTTGCGTTTTCGTTTATTATTCAATATGTTGGAATCCTCAACTCGCTACTTATCTTTTCTTATATAAGCGGAACACATTTACTATAGTGTTAGTGGAGTCCAGTTCTGAATGATATAATAATGATCAGCATCAGCTATCTGAATGATAGCTGATGCTGAAGAAATATGGGGACACCAGCCCCCTTCACTTTATCCACCCAAGCCCCGTGGTGCCCTAGAATCTTACGCACCGACAGAAACACAACATCACCAAAAGATTTTTATTTTAAAAAGGTGGCAAACAGCCTGATGTCAAGCGGCCACCATAGCCTATATAGACGCTTGCCATACCAAAAATATCACTCGCACCCTGTTCCTGATCCCTGGAACCTTAATCACCGAGAGAAACACAACACCACCAAAAGATAGTGTTATTTTACTGTGATTTTGTGTAAGGTGGAGGTTACTTACCCAGACGGGCGCTCTAATTCGAGCGGGAAATAGATTTTCCGGCCGCCAAGGGCGAAACAAAAAATAAATATATAAATCAGAAAGGAACTTTTTTTTCTGTCCATCTGTCTGTTAAAAATACTAACTGAACATTTATGAATTATGGTGTCCAGAGATCGAGTTAGAACAAAGGCTACGCAAGTCAAATGGGAGAAGAAAAATTGTTATGACCTACCCCTCTCTTAAATTATATTATTTTACTGAGTGTATTCTGTGAAGCGCAGTTTAATCCTTCAAAATGGTGTTCTTATTCGAGCGGCTATCTGCTATAATATGCCCTACCTAAAGACGAATTACAAGAACTGTAAAGAACTTATTCGTTTCTTTAGTTGAATAAAGTTGAATTTCATCTCCTTGCATTGGATTGGATTTATTCTTGCATTGATAGTACATGAGCATTAATATGTTTTAGTTAGTATTCAAGCAAATACTTTTTATGCCAATAAATAGCTATATATATACATGCTATTATATTTAACTATCCTACAACCTACAAGAGGAGAAATATACGTTTACTTAAACTTTGCCTCGGGAAAAGATCATGCACAATATTTTGTATGCGGACAAGGAAAATAATATAAAATGTATGTGGAATTCCTCGTACATTTTACGAAATCTGAAAATCGGATGATTTTTTATTTGGATGATTTAATAAATCTATTGAGTTGCAATGAGCCCTATTCAACAGACGAAAAAAACGGAGGAGTTTATCGATACGATGCGTATATTTATTTGATGTATAATCACCTATGATTATGCATGCATAACTTTTTACAGAATAGTCCGATTTGGATAATTATTTTTTTATTGGAAAGGGTATACTTTGTAGTTGGTCCCGTACAAATTTGGAGAATAAAACCATTCCTAAGGGTAGCAAAACAGAGGATAGTTGATTGTTCACTAACTGATTGTAATATTTGACCACGCTTAACTTTTTGAATAGTAGTCCGATTTTGATGTTTCTCTTTTTATTGGCTAGGGTATACCTTGAAATTGGTCCTAGATAAATATAGACACCTAAATCCAACCCTAAGGTTGGAAAAATAGGAGTGACTGTTCACTCAAAGATTTTAATGCTGAGTTTATACTATATTACAAAAATTTAATCCACAAAAAAATATGAAATAAATACTTTTCAAAGAAATAAATACAACCGCCGAAAATACTGAAAAACAAAAAATAATAAACCTTTTTTATCTTGAGTCAAATTAATATCGCCTACGTAACTTTTTGCCGACCAGTACTAAAATCACTCTGGCGCATACTCTTTTACTCTCCATTCTGGACTATGCTGATGTATGTTACACTGATCTTTCTGAGGAACTGCTAAGCAAGTTGGAACGTTTGCAGAATATAGCTATCAGATTTATATATAATCTCCGTAAATTTGACCATGTATCACACTTCCGCTCGAAACTCAACTGGCTCCCTATTCGCTGGCGCAGGGACTTACATACTCTTGCGCTTCTTTATTCTGTACTTTTCCTACCTACTTCTCCACCTTATCTAAAACAATGCTTCTCTTTTCGATCATCCTCTTCACAATGCATTCTACGCTCCTCTTCTAATCTCACTCTAGAAATACCTTGCCATTCGACTGATTTTCTTTCTTACTCCTACTCTGTGCATTCTGTTCGCTTGTGGAATTCATTACCGGAATCCATACCAAGGGCTCGCACTCTGGACTCGTTCCGTGAGCAAGTTAAGCGTCATTTCCTATCTTTACTTTGAAAGTACCTCTTTCCTTTATTTATTTGTTTATTTTTTATTTTTTTCATATAAATATGCATCTATATTATTATTACCGTTTTTATTTTATTTTATAATATTGCTCTTACACCCTTCCCCCCTTTTTTTGTTCTTTATACTTATTTAATTTTCCGTCATGGGTTGCCTGGAAGAGTAGCTTGCTGGGCTGGGCGGCCTTATTGCTATTAAGCAATAAGGCCGCCCATTGTGTAATGTCTCTCTGTCAGCGTAATTTTACTGTTATGTCCATTGTGGTGTTATACAATAAAGAATATTATTATTATTATTAATATTTGCAGTCGGTACCATGCATATCTGATAGATTTGAATTCCCTAATTTCCATTAACTATTTGGGTTGGCATGGCAGCAACTCCTAATATTAATTTAACTAAATATAAAAAAAGGTTTTATATTTATTGCTTTTCAGTATTTACAGCGGTCTATTTATTTTGTTAAAAAAAAATAAAAAATCTAAAAACCCGACTGCTTTATATTACTGCAAATAAAAACTGAAAAGAAAAAAAACAAGTCCAGTAGTCTATAATTCTGTGTGCAAAGCTACTTAACCAGTCGCAACCGATTAGATATTCAAGAATGGATCAAAATTTTTATGAATGGGTCCCGACTGTTAAAATAGCTTTGTACCTATACACAGAATTATAGACTACTGGACTTGCTTTTTTTCAGTTTTTATTTGCAATAATATAAAGCAGTCGGGTTTTCTGATTTTTTAAATTTACTTTTTATATTTCAAACTTTTTATTTTCATCATTTAATAAGAAGAAATTGTATCACATTTTTATTGTAAGTACTTCGTTTAGGATAAGATACCGCGAGCAGCCAGTTTTTTTCTTTTCCTCCTAGGTTTTATCTACGTTTATAAACACCAAAATTTATCAAAATTTCTTCTTCCACCATTTCCGCAGTCTACTCCTGCATAGTACACCGCGTTCTCATTTTGTCATCGTTGTAACTTTTTGAATATTCGTCGAAATGACATAGAGTAAACGGCTAAATTTATCGTCTTTAAATATCAAAAGCGATAATAGTTATTTATTATACAAGAGTGGAAAGTTCCTTTTTAACCGCGTGCTCGATTTGGATGACCGAGCAAGCGAAGGATTCCTAAATTAGAATCCTGAGCGTCAGCGAGGGAAACAAACGAGCACAAGATGAAAAATCTTTCCACTCGAGTGCAATACGTAACTTTTCATCCCACCTCAGCGAGGAAATGACAAAATGAAAAAGAAAACAATTTATAATGACAAAATATTTAAGCAATAAAACGTGAAAAACTAGAATGGCGCGAAGCACGCAAATAAAACAAAGAAACCAAGAAGGTTCCAAATTTAAATTTTTTCACAATTTAAAAAGTTCTAATCATAAATTTGGCACCATAGAGGTTACATTAAATAGGTTTAATGACGTTTTGAATTTACAATTATATTGAGTACTCATTATATGTGATGTTCTAAATTCAAATCTACTTTGCCGCTCAAGCGAATAAAATAGAATTTTCCAGCCAGATTTCGAAGCGCAAAATTACACTTTCCGAGGTGGTGGGATGAAAAGGTATTTGTTTTGATAACAAATAATTTATTAATACAAAATGTATATTTTGAAAATGGATATCAACTAATATTATATTTTTGATTCACTATTTTAGCGATAATAGCTTCCACATTAAAAATAGATATATGCTGTCGCGGACTTTTTATAGAACTTTTTAGAGATACATTTACACTATACATTATATTGTTTATAACTAACTATAATTTTATTGTTTTTGCAATGCAGGTCAAAATCGCTCGCAGATGGGAGATTCTTTCCGTCTTACGTGACACTTATTGTTATATTTTGGCCAATACACTGAATAACTACATAAATTATCATCTATATGTTATTATTATGTATGAGCTATATTATTGTTCAGATTCATTAAACTCCATTAAGTATTTTTTGAGTAAAAGAGTAACAAAGATCCATACAAACGTAAGAATGAAATTAAAAGCGCAAGTGGTTGATATGCAACTTTAAATCGTTGTAGACCCTAAAAAGTCATATAAAATATAAAATGGTGTGAGGAACCTAAATATGATTTTCGATTATCTAGACAATGATACCCTACTCGAAATATTTCGTCAACTTTTTTTTTAATTTGTCACAATATGGCGCCTTATTGATCCCATATTGAATTTTGATTACTATTATATCTTTAGTAGTACTCCCATCATTAAGACGAATCGATTGGAGTAGTAGAGTAGAGTAGTGAATCATCAAAATCGGTCCACGCGTGTGGTCTCTAATGTGCCACAAAGGAACATACATACATATATAGACTGTTAAACACTATACCGTGTCTGCGCGTCGCGCTTCGCGCTCTTGCATTGCTTAGTCGGGTAAAACGGCTTACAAAATTATCATTATCTATATCGTTATGCATAACAAAAATTGCCATTCATAATGTAAAACACAAAATACAATTCCCTTTTGGTATTGTTTCCACGATTCTATTTATTTTGTTCTACTAATATTTATTCGCAAGTCCATGTAACAAACAATTAATCAAAATAAAATGTTACATTGCAAACGGAAAAAATACGAGTGTGAACAAACCTTTTGTGTTTTATTATCTTTTCATTTCATTAATTCTATTCAAATAAAAGTTATGCCAATGTGATGAATATTTATTTGCGTGAGAAAATAAACTGGTTAAGTTATATTTTCAGGAATTTAAGTATACAATTGGTTGTAGATTGTCTGCTAATAAATAAAACTTACGAATGTTTTATTTTATTTTTTAACTTTGCATACAGTACATACCTATTCAAATATAACTGGTTTAAAAAGGCACGTTCAATAAAATTCTCGAACATTTTGAAAATACAACAGAATTTATTGAACCGTATTTATTTACTATATTCAAATTTGATTGATTAATTGATCTATACTATACCAATATTTCAAAATGAACTGCTCACTGACTGCTGAATGGAACTTTAAAATTTTAATTCTGTTAGAACCATAGTCCCTGAAAAACTTACACTGAGCTCTAAGGAAATTATTACTTATTAACCTAATTAGTGACAAAATCTTCACAGTACCATATAAAGTTGCGCAGACAAACAATAAACTAATAGAACAAGTCTACATTATCACACATTATTCATAATTAACTATCTGTCATAATTATCATATTATACAATTTTATGGCAGTCTTTTGGTTATTTATATTTCGTTATGACGACCTCCGTGGCCGAGTGGTTAGTACGCCGGGTTTCATGGTGTCGCCGACTCGAGAGGACCCGGGTTCGAATCCCGGTGGGGGCAGATGTTTGTGTGATGAATGCGAGCATTTGCACTCCAGTCATGGATGATTAATATGTATTTCTAAAAAAATATACTTATTTATGTACTGTACAATGTATTCTATCCGTTACCCCAGTATCCCATAACAAAAGCCTTACAGTGCTTACTTTGGGTCTGGGCTAATTGGTGTGAGTGTTAGAAATATTTATTTATTTGTTACTGTCAATTTATAGTTAAATTAATTATAGAAGTTTGTTTTCTTTAATATTGTGATATAAAATTATATTCGTACTATGCTCTAAAAAGTAGAATAAACAGGTGAGTACCCTAATTCTAGTATTTTAACTTGGTATATTAAACTTAGGGATTATATAAACTACTTGGTCCTATCTTTTACTGTTCCTGACATACCTATTTCAATTTGATAATAATATTGAGATTCTATCCTTCGCTATCGGAAAAAAGGACGTCTCTCAAAACATTAATGATGGGTCGTCTAAACAATAATATGGTCGGATTGTTTTCGATTGAATGTAAACCAGCAAAAGCCTCGTTGTAATGGTATTTTCAGTTTATAGTATAACTAGTTTGATGTGATTAAATCTCATTATCTCTTTAAATGACTGCTTTTGACATTTTTAACGTTGTTGCTAAAAATTGTCTTACTTTTCATTTTCATTACTTCTTTTCAATTATCAATTTTCTTTTATTTCAATTTATTTACATGGTATGCCATCTCTTCGCATTGTAGGTAACCCACAATGATGGCGCTGCCTTGCAGCCTAAAACTAGAAAAAAATCGATGAGTTAGTGATGGTTAGTGCATTCGCCTTTTGGCCATTCGCCATAGTGTTTTTTTTCTTGTATACTTTTCTTTAGATTTAAACATCTAGCAGTTAAATGTTTAAAAAATAATAAAACATAATATCCATATTACTCATTCAAATCACTTTTAGTTCCTAGGGATTAAAATGCTAGTTTGGTGGTATTTGAAAAACAATCTCTTTTCGAATAAATGTGATAAAAAGTAATGTGTGTGTAAAAGATAGGTATTAAAATCTACTTCGAAGTAAGGTAGTAAGACTAAAGACCCTGTGAAACTTGACATTACGTTATTGTTAACTTGAACAAAACAGTTTATTCCATCCGTTCTTACTAGTAGTTTATCGAACTGCTTGGACATTTTTTTCCAAACTGTTAGACTGACTCTCATGATCGAACTGTTTGGACATAAATATAGATTATTCCATCCCATCCTACTAGAGATCTACGTATTTCTGTGTACCTACTTAACATATACATAGATGGACAATGAAAAAATGTTTTTTCTTTCAACTACGTAGTAATGCTATCACTAATCTAAATCCCCCACGATATAAGTGCCACACCAGCCAGTCTCTAGCTTGACCTCATCCTGACCCCATAAAAACCTATTCAGCCACTAGCAATATCAGCATCCTATTAATGACCCCACTACTAGAAATGGAATGTATTAATGGCCAAAAGATAACAAACAATTACTGTTTTCGTGAGTTCCTCCATGCTCTAGACGGCACGAAAAACTGCAACCACTATTCTTCAGTGAGCTTAGGTGGTGGGTCCATGACCCTCTCTCCTTATTCCATATCAGTGATTACAAAAATAATAGTCCCATGGTGTGAGATAACTTGTTAAGTTATTTCTATAGACACCTTAGCGTTTTATAATCAACCTAGCTGCAGTATTTGTAACTCTATAATTGTGACAATGCATAAGTAGTACCTTAAAATCACACTAATATTATAAAGGTGAAAGTTTGTGAGTGTGTATGTTTGTTACTTCTTCACGTCTAAACGGCTGGAGCGATTTTAATAAAATTTGGTATGGAGTTAGCTAACACCCTGGATTATCACATAGGCTACGTTTTACTGCGGGAAAATATCCCTAAGAAACCGCGGGTAACACCGCAGGCCACCGCCAGTAACACAATAAATAGACTTACACGGCATCCAAACGAAAAAAATCAAAATAAACCGAAATAACATAATGGAAGGTCTTACATAGGTAAGAAAAATGTCGTTCCTCCTTAAACGGGTTGATAGTTATTGATAACTCGAAGACAGCAGCAACCCTTGTCAACGACTGAAGGACATTTGATATGAGTATGTGGAATAAGGTTCGGTGAGGCTGCTCCACTGAGGTGTTATCGCCGATAACGGAGACAAGATTGATATCCATTCATATGATTATAAGACACTTGGTTTCTCTTGAGAGATGGTGTAGGACGATAAATTGCCGGACTTGTTGATAGAAGGTGTTCTTTTTTGCGACAATCTATAGGCACGCCATTGTTCAGGTTTATGTTAAAGTGCACATGATTCCATGATTTTGACATTTGTTAGGTTTAAAGTCTATAACGGCCATAGTGGCATAAGAGGAAAATTGTTAAGTTCAACCGGGGTTATTGTAGCCAGGGGGCAAATGTAGCTGTTACAAATAGAAAAATCCTGCAAACAAGGGCTCACTTTGATTCTCAAGAGTCAGTATTATATAGCTTCGTAAATTTTATTTTAAAAAAAAGACTGCTACTCACTCTATGTTAAATGTAGTGTGTAATGTAATGTATAGTATGTGTATATAAAGATATAGTCCACAAGCGTAGATGTCTGTTACTATACATGCACCTTGTCGGTATGCAAGATGCTTCTTCACACCTTTTTAAAGGAAGGAGGAAAAACTTGTGGCGCCAAACAATTTTAATTACGAATGTTGAAACCAATAGATTGCGTTATATCAATCAATCAGTCAATCTTTTATTTATTTTTCTCTCACATGAAAATAAAGTTCATTATAGTATACCACTTGTGGTTTACAATATGTTATAGTATTGTGAGAGACTGGTGCCTGAATTAGGTTTCAGTGAAACCTGTGACACAGGTCACCAGGACCCTCCCGCTGACTACATACATCATATAAACAGGGTATGACGTGACTTGAGGCTTAAGTAATGTTAGGTATAATTTTAAAAACTTTATGCTAATTTTAGGTAACTGTTGCATATTAAATATTTATTTTATATATATATACCTACATATATAAAAGTACATATATTACACAAATTACACAATATAAACAATATTAATCAACATTTAGTAAGAGTATGTGTATATTTGTGTGTGCGTGTGTGGGTGTGTATGTGTGAGAATGAGTGAACACTAATGGGGGCCAGCACATCGGGAAGCGGAATCAAGTAGTGGGCAACCTGGACAGACAAACTACTTAAGAGGAGTAATTAAGTTTTCTGTGGCCTGATAATCAAGGCTCCCCAGGTATTTGCTAACAGTCCACTTGCATACTGTTTTAGAAAGAGGATAGATGTTAAGTAACCCATTTAGCTTGTTGTGTATAGAAAAAAACCCTTAAAAGCAGTAGAAGTTATGAGAAGCTGCCTATTAAATAACCGTGTTGAACATATTAAGCCCCTTTTTCGCCTATTTTTTAAGGTCTGAAGGTCAAATTCCAGTTGGGAATGCATCCTCAGAGTGGTGTGGAGTATAAACGTTTGCCTGACCGTGAGCACATCCCAGACCCGATACAGATTTTCCGTGGAATGACGAAAGGGTAAACCAGCTGCCACTTTTAGAATGCATCGCTGGGCCCTCTCCACTTCAAGGAGAAGTGTTTTCGCAATGCCCCCTCATGACGTGATACAATATTCCGTCAGGGATTGGCAGAGAGCAAAATAATTATATATAGCCATGTAACTGGTAAAGCAGGAAACTCAGCACGCGTGATCCTAAGGCGCAGCGCACATCACTAGAGATGCGGCAAAGATACTACACGCGGAGACCCCAAAGGCGGCCAAGAGCCACAGAGCGACGCGCGACGACTTTGGGCGACTTAGAGCCACGGAGCGGAGTAGCTGCTCGCCGGTTCTCGTGATCATTTTACAGCGCTGTGCGCCACTTGCTCTCTTCCATATTTGCCATGAATTTTTTTAACGTTTTATATACAGAGTTGTAAAATTGAAATATGACTTTAATATGAGATAACTCATGAAAACACTTCCCATTACAAATGTAAATTATATAAAATTATGACTATACAATAACAAAATAAAAAGTGATATAACAAAGTTTAGGAATGCCGTGTCCTACTGTTTAACCATAATACATCGTTGTATTGAACTTTAATAAATGTATGATTAAAGTTCAATTAATAGTACCCAATGTAGCAAGGGCAGACTCATCTCCGCTGGCAGCACCTGTTCACGAGCATGACATATGAACCAGCCATGGCTTGGCTCAACCATTTTTTAGGGAACGCAACGACCGGCCTCACTCGACACCGCCGAAGAGAGAATAAGCACATATGGATACTAGGTTGCAAATAAATATATAAGACAAAACAAACCATAAGTCCCCATGAGAGGCTATGTGCTACACTTCGCTTACTTACTATTCAATAAAAAAATAATTTAAACCATACAATACCCATACAGATTACATTATGTCTAACTACCGGCGGCGCCGCCAACACCAGACCCACTAACAACAACAAACTGAGACTAAATCACAAAAAATGGACGCGGTTTTGCCCAATTATAGACAATCCGGATGGCTTACAAATGGCGTGGCGCACGTTTATAACATTGACAGTCGGCCGTGAACGACGCCCATGCAATCCAAGTTGGACGCATGGATTTCAATCCGTTTGGAAATCCAAAGCTGGGACGACGTCCATTCAATTGGCCTACGTTTTTCACATTCACGTACTATTTGGAAGACTTCCAGTCCATTTAGATTGATGGAGGTATCGTGAATAGACACCTTTATACATGGTAAAGACGTTTGAACATGCTTCTTAACAACAACAATTTGACGTAATTATAGAGACTGTACGGTGTTTGTTACCTCTACATCGTTAGTTTTAAAGGCACACATGTATTTAATGTTCATCAAAAAATCGTAATATTGAGTCGGAAAAAATACAATCTTAATATACCTATATAAATCTCGTGTCACAATGTTTGTCCTCAATGGACTCCTAAACCACTGAACCGATTATAATAAAATTCGCACACCATGTGCAGTTCGATCCAACTTGAGAGATAGAATAGTTTAAATCTCAAATTATAGTCGCAATTTTAATTTATTGCAAATTATTACTTTTGGGCGGTACGAAGTTCGCCGAGTCAGCTAGTAATATATAATAACAAGCTACCAAAAATTTCTACGTCGTTTCTCGTTTTCAATAACAAGTAATAATATATGTATACTCGTACCTATTTGTTTCCTAACAAGCACATGGACTGTTTTGCATTAACTTTCTATTATCAAGATTACGAACTCTGTTACAAATTAAGCCCGCCGTTCTTAATTCAACTCAATATAAAAGGCAATAAGACGTATTTTATTATGCTATTGTACTGGTAAATGTATTCAAAGTACCATTACTCTTCTGTTTAGTCCAAAACTTTGGACAATTTCAAACGTAATCATGAAAACTTAATCATGTCACCAGAAATTCCATTGAAACTCTCGCAGAATGATTTGTTTATTAATAAACCACATCGAAGGACGCAATTAGCCTTTCATGATAAGTTTTTAAGCATTAGTTAGTTAATGAAGAAAATCTTTGTTCTGTTGAACAATCTTAATATCTTAATACTTGTAAAAAATCTTTCGGATAATATACTACATACTTATTAAGAACAATGACATAAGAGTTAAGGGATTCCTGCCACTTGAAACCATAGTAGATTTATGTGCGTCTGATCTATCAGAAGAGTTATAAATAAATTACTTACAGTCACTATAAATCATTTATTTCAATCTCTTTACACCCTATGATAAAAAAGTTGTAATTTTTAACTACACTTTAAGAAAAAAAAACTCATAAAAAGGACATTGTTCTGCGTCCATACATAGTTAGCCTAAGAACCAACAATCATGAAATATTATTTTCTAGGTTCGAAATCGCAAGTAAATGACTGTAAAAATAAAGATTATTGACGGGCACTTCTGAGAACTTAAATTATTAAGAAAACTAATTTTTGGTTATGTTTAATATTCAAAGAAACATAGGTCAACCTATGAAGAACTTAGTATGAACACAGTATGAAGTGAATTAACAACAAATTCATTTTATTCGGTGCGATTTTAAAGAATAACTATTAGGAAAAACTTGGTTAGGTAGGAATCATGAATAAAATAAAAACAATAGTTTTGCTTATTATTATTTATTGACTATTTTTCACAGAATTGTATCTATTTGTTTAACACATGTATATTGTGTAAATATACAGCGTATCAGGTCTTCTTGAATAATTTGGCAGTATGATCCTCTCAGGATGTTGTGGCACAGGTTCACTAGCACTTGGTATTAAGGTCTCTGCTCTTTGTTTACATCGATGGCATATTAGATAGCTGAAATAGTAATAGTTTAATTAAAGGAAAAACAATCGCAAATAAACACACAACAGGTAATCCGAACGAGAATTTTCCGTATATAAAAAGTACTCTTTGACGAGAATGCACGAATGCCACAGATTACTACGAATGCAAACTGCCTGCACCACAACCACAGAGTATCGAGTTTATGCCGGCCCTTCACTTGACAACAGTTTGTCCTTGTCATGCTTAATAAGAAATGAAAAGGACACACTGATATCATGTTTTTAAATAGCAAATACGAATAGCCAAGTGAAGTGCCGCCATTAGGAAGAAAATGTTTTTGTTTGCAGCGCTGTCATAGATTATACACATAAAATGGTATTTATTATCTCAGATTATATATTAACTTTTTAATTTAGCTTACTTAACTGGAAGTGTCCGTCACAATCTAAATACTGATAATTATCGCAAAAAATATACTAAGAATTATCATAAATGCCAAATTGGTGTTGGTCCAATTTTAACATTGTCCTTTGTTTGCAAATGGAAGCGATGTTATATAAGCACTTACCTAAGGTATAGGTAAGTTAATGTATTTTTTCCATGCGAATACGATCGAGTTTAGTGAGTACAAGCGACAATTCAATCATTTTGTTATTAATAACATGTCAGCCTGTGTTACGCTGCCTATATCATTTTGTTACACTGAAAGTGAAATAAAGGGGCGGGGGCTGATATTACGAGTACTAACGATGTCATAGAATAATTTACTGCTTCGGATGGCTTTTTCAGTAGGTATTTAGGTGTCGCTTTTTTCTTATGAAAAGAAGCTTAGATAATTAATTGTATAACATTAATAGAATGTCTATATATATAAAACTCAAAGGTGACTGACTGACATAGTGATTTATCAACGCACAGCCCAAACCGCCGGAAGGATCGGACTGAAATTTGGCATGCAGGTAGATGTTATGACGTAGGCATCCGCTAAGAAAGGATTTTGATCAATTCTACCCCTCAAGGGGATAAAATACCGAAGCGAAGCGAGGGCGGGCCACTAGTTAAATATAAGCATGTGGGGTATCGTTAATATACTATACTGTGTTTTACATTGAAATCTTATTCGATGCTATATAAAATCTTTCTTAGGTATATTCAGATTCACACTTCGCCGGTCTTAGATTTTTATATAAAATAAATTTCCGAGTTTAACTGACACACATAATTTCTCAAGGTTTTATTTTACTGTATTCATATGGTTACAAGCGAAGGATATGAAAACCCGAAAAACAAATTAAGCACAATACTGTTAAAAAAGGATACCATCAAAAACATAACACAAACAACACAACAAAAAAAAACAAGTCTCGCAACTCAGTTCTACTTCTTCTTCCGTCAAAAGTTGTGAGATCCATGTTATGCCAAGTCGGTTAATTTATTCAGTCCCTACTTAAGGAACATTCTATCTTGAGCTATTACAAAATTAGCTCACCTAACAACATCTTATACTGACCATATCAGTATTAAAAAATTTGTACGTTTTAAATAAATAAATTGACTTGACTGTCGTGCCCCCAGACCTCTCCTTCAATTTTCCGCATCGTGAATATAACTGCAATTACCTACATTGTGCAAAACTACGGAATCTCATGAATAAAGAAACGAATATTGGATGTAACATATAAAAGCGGCCAAGTGCGAGTCGGACTCGCCAATGATGGGTTCCGTACTACAAGTGCTTTTATATTAGGTTACTTACTGCTAAGTAACATGTATACATAATAATAAAATGGTAGGAAAGTCAAAACTGTACATTGAATATTATTTAAAAGAATACTTGGGGTGTGATCTACAATCGATACCGAAGCCAAAAATATAGCTTTTAGAATTTTTGTCTGTTTGTCTGTATGTATGTCCGGAATAAACTCAAAAAGTACTGCATGGATTTACTTCAAATTTGGCACGAATATTATTAAGAAGTCGGGTCGACATATAGGCTACATATTATCACGCTAACTAAATAAATAAATTATAAAAAACCTACTTACTAGATCTCTTTCTGACCAATTTTCGGTGGAAGTTTGCATAGTAATGTACATCATATATTTATTTCAGTTTTATCATTCTCTTATTTTAACAGTTACAGGGGGGCACACATTTTACCACTTTGGATGTCCTTCGCGTAAACTATTCAGTTTAGAAAAAAAAACATATTAGAAACCTCAATATCATTTTTGAAAACCTATCCATAGAATATACCACACAGGTATAGGATTGATGAAAAAAAAATTTTGAGTGTCAGTTCTAAGTATGGGGAGCCCCCAAAATTTATTGTATTTTTTCTATTTTTGTGTGAAAATCTTAATGCGGTTCACAGACATCTACTTATTAAGTTTTAACAGTATAGTTCTTATAGTTTCGGAAAAAAATGGCTGTGACATAGGGACAGACAAACAGACATGACGAATATATAAAGGTTCCGTTTTTTGTCATTTGGCTACGAAACCCTAAAAAGTGACTTTATAGTTTTAATTTGTGTCAGTGATTTTAATGGATACGTACATCAGTATTTTTTTGTTTTATGATTTCTTAAGAGAATATTTAACAGACAGACCATGAAACTCTAGCAAAAGTACTAATCAAAAATCTTTGTAATAGGTGTAATATCGAAGTTTTCGAAAACTACAGCCTTTGATGACCATCTAATTGAATACCGGAACATACTATAATATAACAATACCTATAATATCATATAATATAACATATTATAGCTTACTATTTAGCTTTTTTAGTTACCAGCGCCACCTATTGAAAAGCTTTGGGAACTCTTGAGCTTGCGTAATCTGTATGAAACGTACACACACCGTAGCGCTTGCTTTATGCTACGAAGTGTTTTCATTTTCCTCCGTCTGCTGTAGCATGTTTAAGCGACATCTGGTAGAAGTGGCTATAACTAGTATTGTGTGCACAAAAAAGCGTCAACATTTTTTTTCACTAATCATAATTGAATCCCTTTTAAGATTAATGTCTCTTGGAACATAGTTTTATTGTTTTAATTATGTTGATAAGATAAACAATAACATATAAGATTACCGCATATTTTGTATTAATCACACTACACCTGTATTTTAATTGGTTTGTTTGACACAAAGACATTAATGTACTATTTGCTAGTCACACACATAAATCAACTTATTTACAAGTGCAAATTTAATGCTTCAGACTTCCCCATGGGTACTCCGATTGGAGAGTGAACTTTCTGTACATATAGGTATACCTACCTTCTTACATATATAATATATTAAATTCTCGTGTCAATACTCCGGAACGACTCGACCGATTTTCTTGAAATTTTATTTGCATTTTTTTATTTGCACCCTTAACATTTTTTTTTTGACAAAGGAGATTGCTAAGCTTCCATACATGTTTGGCCTAAAGACCAATAATCATGAAAAATTGTTTCCTAGATTCGAAATTATATATAAATTACTGTAAAAACGAATATTATTGACGGACACCCCTGAGAACTTCTATAGACCTTAAACACTGAACATATTAAAATAATAAAAAACAAATAAGTTATATAGTAAACTAGGGAAATCAAGCCAAGTAGCGAAATAATGGATTAGATTCAGGTATATAGAGCACGTAGATTAACAGATAGTTGCCTGTTTTTAAAGTTAATGCATAAGAGTAACTTTTAAAATCAGGTGTCATTTCCGGTTATAATAAGGTACTCTGTGACAGAAACTGTGTGATGATTGTGAATGAGCCACAGATTAGAGAGATTTTTTTAAACTCTCGTTAACCAAAGAAAGCTTCTTAGCTTTCTTTGGTTAACGAGAGTTTAAAAAAATAAATCTCTTGATTTAGGTTCTATAGCCATATATTCAGTAGCTTCATTATTTTTGTTATGTTTTTAAGATAACCATATTTTAGATTTTTAGTGTATCACACCTTATAATTTTATTTATTTATTAATTTATAGTCAGGGAACATAGGCCCATAGATAGTTACCTGAAAGTCTAACATATATACAGATTATAATGTGTTTTTTTGTAAAATTAAAAGTCCTTTTTAAAGTAAATATATTATACAAAGGTGTCCGTTGAAATCTAATGACTGTAAATTAAATTATAAATTACGCCAAGAATTACCGTGTATGTCAATATTTTTTGTGGATTTGGGCCAATTTGAGCAATCTCCTTTCTTGTTTTTATTTTTTATGATACATCATAGAAAAATACATACAACCTTAAATTTTCACCCTTCTACCACCAACCCCTATTTTTTTATGGCAGTACGAAGTTCGCTGGGACAGCTAGTATAATTATATAAAAGCCTTCCATTAAAGAATATGCCGGTATTGAAATTCATATGATTATGATCAATCATTAACTATTTTAAGACCATATTGCCACAAATAATGCTAAAGTATCATTATGGATGCGTTTATCGGAGTAAAATACTAAGCATTAGCTCTAACATTTTCATTATTTTTTTATTAAAGGAATATATACTACTTCCTTGTTTTATCCAAAGAAAATTCCACTAGTACAAAACTAATGCACTCATCGAACTAGCGTCTTTCGCTGGTTTTAGTCCCGTCTTCCAAATTGGCCGAGTTGAATAATACTAATAAAAAAAAACACTCGGGGAGTGCCGGCAGAAGTGAAAACTTGAATATTAACGTTGTGCATTTTTGATATTTTGGAATGGTTAATGAATAATTTTGCACGAATTACTTTAATTATCAGTATAATAGTACTATCATTTATGTGGTAGAATACAATATTTATTCGTACACAAACATGACAATTTATAGAAAAGTTATTCAAATAATGCTAAACATCTAGCAGTTCAATGCTTAAAAATAAATAAAATCATGACAATTTATATTACATTAACAAGTTTATCTCACATGTTTATCAGGTCACATGTCCTGACGTAAGTTTAACAGTTGTTACCCATTACAAACAAAAGTGTACAACGCCGCTAGTTTTCACTTCAAAAACTAAACAAATATTTCTATCACTCACACCAATAGGCTAGTTTACTCATGTCGAAATGTATTAAATAAATGTTTATTTCTTAAAGTATTTAGTCTAAGGAACCTTAATATATCGATTTCACTTAATAAAAACAGAAGATTGCTGTAGAAATTTAATTTTAAAAAATATTTTTTAGTCTATATTTTTTAAACACTAAAAACGCTGTTCGCCACATCCGCCATGATTTTGACGTCTCTTGTGGTAAACAAACAACTAAATGTCATTCGCGTGTTACTGTAGGTAGATTCTTTCGTCTGACTAAATTTATCTTAAAACACTTTTAACTTTAGGAAAGCAAAAAAACAGTAAACTTAGTTTTTTTTGACAAAACTAATTATGGATGCCGGCTTTGTGAAAGCAGGAAGTACAAATCTGCCAAGAATTGACGCATTGATGGTTGGTGAATTTGTTGCACTAAACCCCGATTTCTGCTCTGCGGAGCAGAGAAACGACAAGGCATCTATGTAAGTACAGTGTATTTAGTATTACAATGTAGTAATAAACATAAAACTGATACAACATATGAATAAGTGTAATAAAGTTGCGTAGGTTAATTTCTGGCACTTTAATCCACAACTTTCCTGGAGTCTTCAAGGATGTGTTTTTATATTCTCGTACAATACAGTTATGATAATTACTTTATTTTTCGTGGTATTTATTAGAAATCATGTTTTTTTTTATTATAAACTCAGTTAAAAGTAATTTTCTACGTGTTTACGAGTTTTTGTTTACTACAGTTCACATCATAGCATAGATAATCTATAGACTAAAATGGCCGACAGCGTTTTTGTATGTCCATGAGAAGTCTATTTTAAAATTAAAGATTTGTAGCTTTCTAGGTTTAAAAAAATTACAACACATTTTTTTCGGTCTAATAGAACATTTATTAACCATTTAAAACCTTTTTCCAAAAAGGGTCAACTAGCCTATTAGCCCAGCCCCAAAGTGAGCACTGTAAGGCTTGTGTTATGAGATTAATTTATTTTTTTAACATTCACTTAAATCTATCATTACAGGAATAATCTAATACAATAGAGCAGTTACAATACAACCAATTACTATACAAAACTAAAAAATAAAAAAGCACAAACACGACAACGTTAGATAGGGTAAAGAATAGAATACATATATAAGTATATTAAGTATTTATATGGGTACATAATATGTACCTATATAACTACTTAATATACTTAATATAGTATTAATATAGAAATATATATAAACATCGATGACTAAGATACAAAAAAAAGATCGTATTCAGCGTACTAACATATGACCCCAACGGGATTCCAACTCCAGACTTCTCGAGTAGGCGACATTATGAAACTCGGCGTATATACCACTCAGCCACGGAGGTCGGCAATACCGCTGCTTAATAATGATCTTCGAATAAAAACTGAAAAAAAAACAAATTCAGTACTCTAAACTTTTGTTATGTAATATTGTGTAGTCAAATTATTTTGAAATATATATTTTTTTAATGATAATATTACTATCGGCATTTTGATTGTTATTGATCACCATAATTTTCTCTAAGACAATATGAAATAGTTATGCCTTAATCACACCGAGAGAGCACTGTCTCGCTCGTTTGCTCGGTACATGTGATCATGGCATAACTATTTGATCGTCATTCAACATACCAGCTATAGTGCTTAATAACTTTCTAAAACGAAAATACAATGTATGAGAGTGAATACCAAAAAATAGCAACGTATAGTCTATAACACAGCAAACTTCTTGAGCAACGACCAAACTACAAAAACGTGTAATGCGCACAATTAGGTATTTTTCTTCACCAACAACCTCCTCCGAGATTAATCGAATTGCTGTATTGGTCACATAGGGTAGACTATACGTGGGACACTCAGAAAGTTTTGAGAAACTAAAAAAGTAACTTCTATGAAATAAATATTTTTCTTCAATCTTTTCAAAGAACTCTCCACCAGCCTCTCCATCATACAAAGTTTCATGCGTCTGAACCAATTTTCAAAACATTTTTCCAGTCCTCTGCAGACACCTCTTCCACGGCCTTCTCAAACGCTGCTAGCGCTTCTTCCGGCGATGAAAACTGTATCCCTTTGAGCTGATTTTTTATTTTAGGGAATAAAAAGAAGTCACACGAAGCCAAATCAGGACTGTAAGGATTTGGGGGTCCCAAGACTCTTACTGGTGTGGAGTCCAGGAAGTCCTTCGTTTTGATCGCAGAGTGCGCGGGCGCGTTATCGTGGTGAAGAAGGACCCCCCGGGCAAACACCGGGCTAAGTCGCTTGTTGCTCATTGCAGAAAAAACTTCTGGCAAGCATTTTGTGCTATACTATTCGGTGTTGATGCTGCTTTGGTCTCGAGTGGAATTGAAAAGCGATGATAATTTTCCCGGCGTTCTCGATCGGTTTACTTTCATAGACGTTGGTTTATTTTGAAACAGCCAAGCTGTCGACTGACGCTTTGTTTCTGAATCGTATTTATAAATCCAGGATTCGTCACCTGTCACAATATCGTAAACGCGCCGTGACGAGCCTGCATCAAATTTTTGTATCATATCACTGCATCAATCCACACGGGTCTGCTTCTGAGCTTCGGTGAGGTTGTGCGGCACCCAGCGGGAAACTATCCTCCGTGCGCAAAGGTGCTCGTGCAAAATCTCGTGAACACTTTCTGAACCTATCTGCAGAGTATGCTGAATCTCTTCGTACGTAATTCGTCTGTTTTCTTGGATTCAATTTTTTACTACCAGCACACTTTCTTCGGTGACAGCCCTCGTATAGGACGACCACTCCTTTGTTCTTCCCCCAAAGTAAGACGACCGCGTTTGAACTCGCTATACCAGCGGTATATGATTGCTTTTAAAGTTCCTTTATCCATAAAAGCAGTTCGAAATCGATCAAATGACTCATCAGGTGCTAAACCACATTTAAAATCGTAAAAAATCATAGCACGAAAATGTTCTCGATGCAGATCCATTTTTAATGAGACAAGAAAATTTTAATTGGCTCGAAAAAATGCGGAGGGAAAGGAGATTGCTCAAATTGGCCCAAATGCACAAAAAATATTGACATACACGGTAATTCTTGGCGTAATTTATAATTTAATTTACAGTCATTAGATTTCAACGGACACCTTTGTATAATATATTTACTTTAAAAAGGACTTTTAATTTTACCGGTTTGGAAAACATACGAATCATTTTTAATGGCTATGGGTGTAGTAACATTCAGCCAAAGACTGATCGAAGTTGTTTATATAACATAAAAACAAATCTATTTTGGAATGATCGATAAAATAAATCATTTTTTTATTACATTGTGGTATTAATATCCACAACTATATCTTCTGACAACGTAGCCTGTAAAGGCTACGAAACGTCAATAAATAAATAAAATTTCGTGCATTAACCCGTAAAAACTAGTTTTATTTAACTATATTATCATTTTCACTAGATGCAAATGTGCTCAGACAATTATTATAGATGGTAGGCGACATCATAAAGTCTATTGCCGTACATTTTTCGCCAGACACCTCCATAAACACATTATAATCTGTTTATATGTTAGACTTTAAAGTATCTATCTATGGGCCTACGTTCCCTGACTATAAATAAATAAAATTATAAGGTGTGATACACTAAAAATCTAAAATATGGTTATCTTAAAAACATAACAAAAATAATGAAGCTACTGAATATATGGATATAGAACCTAAATCTCTTAGCTTTCTTTGGTTAACGAGAGTTTAAAAAAATCTCTCTAATCTGTGGCTCATTCACAATCATCACACAGTTTCTGTCACAGAGTACCTTATTATAACCGGAAATGACACCTGATTTTAAAAGTTACTCTTATGCATTAACTTTAAAAACAGGCAACTATCTGTTAATCTACGTGCTCTATATACCTGAATCTAATCTATAATTTCGGTACTTGGCTTGATTTCCCTAGTTTACTATATAACTTATTTGTTTTTTATTATTATAATATGTTCAGTGTATATGGTTTATAGAAGTTCTCAGGGGTGTCCGTCAATAATATCATTTCTACAGTAATCTTTATATATATAATTCTTCTGTGAGTGTGTATGTCACTGAACTTCTCTTAAACGACTGGACCGATTTTGATGAAATTTTTTGTGTGTGTTCAAGGGGATCTGAGAATGGTTTAGATTCACAATTTTGTCCGCTGGACAACCCCTATTTTTTTAGGGCGGTACGAAGTTCGCTGGGTCAGCTAGTTTATATATAATTTCGAATCTAGAAAACAATTTTTCATGATTATTGGTCTTTAGGTCAAACATTTATGGAAGCTGAGCAATCTCCTTTGAAAATCGAACAGTGGAATTTTTACTTTTAAATAATCGAAGTTTTCAAAATAACTACAAGTGGCCAGTGTCGTATACATAAAACTTTTTTTCGCAAAACTTTCTGAGTGCCCTGATAAAATCACAGATATGAAACATAGGCGCGAAAATAAGTTTGCAGTGTGTGAACATGCATTAGGGGGACCAAACCATTATATTAGATTTGATCAACCACAGATCCTTGCAACTGAGCAACGATTCATTCCAAGAATGATACGCGAGGCTATTGAGATTAAAAAATACCCTAATTTCAATGGAAAGATGGTGTGTATATACCACCAGCTTGGGAACCCATTATACAGGAGATAAAATCCCAACCCCGAGCACACACTGCAAGACCAACAGATACTATTAGTTCTTTTTGTTTGCATAATTTAACATAAGAAGGAGATAGAAAGCCTCTCTTGAGTTTGTTTCTTCTCAGAAAGGTCTCCCAATTTTGGAACCGGTGGAAGTTTACGGTAGTTAGGGTCAAATAAATAAACTCAAAATTACAAAAAAGAATTTTAAATAAAGTACTTTATTAACTAAATTAAGTAATAAATTCATACATAGACAAAAACCTTAAAAATCGAACAATGAAATAACCGAACGCTCAATAAAAGTCTTTCGAAGGTAGCTCGACAAAATTAAATAAAAAATTGATTCCGACGATGCAGCCTGTAAAGGCTGCGAAACGTCAATAAATAAATAAAGTTTCGTGTATTAACCCGTGAAAAACTAGTTTTATTTAATTTAATTATTTATTTTTGAAGTGAATATACAATTAACTATTCTGTGAATATTTCAAGACGATGCCATTATTATTGTAGAGCAAAAATATCACGTTTGTTGTATGGAACCCCACTTAAATATTTATTTTATTCTTTTTTTTTATTTGTTATTATAGCGGCAACAAAAATACATCACCTGTGAATACTTCAACTGCCTAGCTATCACGGTTTATAAGATACAGTCTGGTGACAGATGGACAGCGGAGTCTTAGTAATAGGGTCCCGTTTATAACCGTCTGGGTACGAAACCCCACAAAAGTATCATGCAATAAAAGAAAGTGGAGTGAGCGAGACACACTCAAATTCATAGAATAATTCTATGAATTTGAGAGGCAGAAGTAGTTCTTCGGACGTAATGCTCAAAGTCAATAAGAACAAGGATGGAAGAATGGTAAAAATAAACAAACTGTTCCGAGTGAAAAATAAAACAAAGTGAAAAAAAGTCTACTTTGATCAAAGCTTCTTTTTCAAAACAGACTTTGAGCTTGTCAACGCGGCTTAACATACTAACAATATAGCCCTCATAGCCAGGAATCCCCTTTGTAGCATCTGATTTATTCGCTTGTGCTTCCCTATTTACTTATTAGGTACTAACGGCCGCCCGCTACTTTGTCCGCGTTAAGGAACTTAAATTATTTTCGGAATAAACAGTATCTCAATTCAGTACCCCAAGCACGAATCAACATCGAATTCGAATTGTTTGCGAGTCTGATGCCGAATATTATCTAAATCCGTGAAGCAGTTTTTGCGTGATTGAATAACAAACATACAAACACACAAACCTAAATACTTTCACATTTATAATAATTATTAGTAGGGAGTAGGATTAACCTTTTGCTTTGCTTAATTGCACTTTTAATTTTATTTGCTGTAAGTTATAAAATTGCCTTAGTTTTTAAGATAATGATTGAACAAGAGTTTTTCTTAAAATAAAATTACTTAATGTTCATTAGGTATTGGATAAAATGACAATCTTAGTTAGCATTATATGTATAAGTAAGTCAGAAATACCTATATAATTTTAAGGTGGTGACAACTATATTACATAGTAAGGTAAACAAATATGCTACTTTTGTGTAGTCTATTAAGATTAAACAAAACAGTGACCGTTCATAATGTATACAAATTATTTTAGCAAAATGTGTGGTCCTAACTTGACAATCTTTAATACATTACAATATTAAAATGGTATTTCATTCTTAAATAGGTTATCTTTTGTATATTGCTTATCACATATTGATAGGTATAAATATGGTATAAAAGAAATAAATAATACGGAAGTAGTAATAGTAGTATACGATTTCGCTACATGCTTAGTCGATGGTTGTAATCCCAAATACTATAAAATACCCATTCAGTACTCATTACTCAGATAAATTGCTATAAATTACACCCTCAAAACGTATACAGCTACTTTAAACAGCTCCTCAAAAACATTAGTCGTTGAAACCACCCCGTCCATTATCCAGTACCACTAGCAATAAATCACTTAAATCGGTGACATGATCAAACAATAAGCTGAGAGCAATTTGATCCCCGCTCATCACAACCTTTTAGAGATCCTTTGTGCGGTAAAGAGCTCTGACATAACGTGTTATCAAATAAAAGAAAGGTGTGAATTTTCACAGGCGGCCACGGAAGCCCCACCTACTTAAGATGGCGTTATCCCCTCCATCGGATCACCGACCAGTAGCGTTGCGAGATCTCATCTCGTTCATACCTACTCTTAACTCAGCACCACCTATTTTCAAATCCAATTATCAGTCCGCGACTTGAACTCAGAATACAGGGAAACAGTTACCGCACCACTTTTTAGATTTATTCGAAAACTGTGAAATAGGTACTTCATTCGTTGTGATAATGTGTATGGATATTGTGTAAATGAAACAAAAAAAGAATGGATGCAATGAACGATATATCAAGTACATGTGAAAGTGTTACCGTTAAAATAAATGAAAAATCTAGTGTTATCAGTGGAACTGGAAAAGCTTTTGATGGTGAATCAGAAACTGAATATGACAGTGAAAATGAAACAATTGATGTTATATGTGAAAACAGCAGTGGGGCAAAATTTTGTGAACGTAACAGTGACATGAATCCATTTAATTTACTAAACAGAAGTTTATTTGAAAATAAAAATGTGTATGAGAATAATTATACAAATGGTCACGGTATTGCTAAAAATGCGTTAAATAGTGATATGAATAGTAAAAGCAAAACTTTTCTGATAGATAATATACTAGGAAATAATAAAAATTATAGCTCTGAAACATCCGACTCAGTTAGTCACGATGAAGGAGACAATTTCGAAGAGACAACTGATGAACACAATGGTGAGCAAACGTTCTTAAATTTTTCGTATTTAAGTGTTTATCAAGACTCATTCTGCAATCATGGAAAGAAAATGACTAACTACCTATTATTTAAGTTAAAAATACATTATAAAATAAACAGTATAATATGGAAGTAAACGTTTCCTAGGCAATTATGCATTATAGTAATCATTGTTTGTCAAATTGTAGCATGGTATTAATGGCTCAATTATACTTGGTCATTATCTGGAATACGATTGCCAATGGAATTCGGGTAAACGACTAAATGTGAATGAATGAATTCGGGTAATTTCGTTTTGGTTAATCGACACCATCTTGGTACTTCAGGTGCCCGAATTCGAATAATGTCTTTCGTGCACCCGAATACGGGCTAACGACCAAGTGTAATCGCATCATAAGATTTTTTTATGTTATAAGGGTCCAAACTAGCGCTCTAGGGTCGCTAATTATTCCCCGTCTGATGGTAAGCGACCACCATAGCCTAAAGACGCTTGCGATATTAAAAATATCTCTCGCACCGTTGCCTACCCTGACCCAATCCCCTACCCCGTGGAGCCCCGGAAACACAACACCACCAAAAGGTATTGTTATTTAAACTGTAGTCTTCTGTAAGGTGAAGGTTATTTCCCCAGACAAGAAGTAAATGTCCATAGAACAGACACTGCTCGATTCTCTCTCTCGAGTAATATGACCTACCTGGAAATCTCATTCCATAGATGTTTGTACAAAGTTATATAAATTCTTATATGCATTGTACATGTTGTCTAAATCAGTTGATCAAAAATATTACTAATGGGATATTAACCTTTAAATCTTTAGCACTGTTAACTTTTCCCAGCCTCAATATTTTGGAATGCCTTGCATTTATTAAATGTAACCCAAACTTGTTTGAAGTAATAGAGCCTGCAAAGGATACGTCTACGCCCTAGAAAGCCGTATCGTTATATAACGCTACGTGGAGTGTATCGAGACCAATCATTTATCTGACACAAATGATATAAAATTGACATTTAGCAATTCATTATTTAAGTTGTTTTTTTTTTTAAATCCATAATTTTATATTTGTTTTTAATGATAATAATAACAGGAATTGTCAATCATCATCATCATCAGCCTATTAATGTCCCCACTGCTGGGGCACAGGCCTTCCCTATGGATTGAATAGGGAGATTGGGCCATGACCCACCACGCGGGCCCAGTGCGGATTGGTGGGTGCTAACGACTGCAGATGCAGGCGGGACCAACGGCTTAACGTGCCTTCCGAAGCACGGAGGAGCTCGAGATAGAAAATTTTTGGTCACCCCTGAATTGTCAATAATGTAATAATATATAAATACCTACAGAAATTCATAAAATAAAATGGTGAAACATAGCCAGAACTAATACTTTTACTGTTATATCACTATTGTACCTATGTTTATGAATAAATTAATTTTATTCTATTCAAACTTTTCAATTAATCTCTTTGTATATTATTTTCTATGAATCTCTTATTATGCTACTAGTTAAATACAATTTCTTATTTATTTATTATGCATAGATAAATGATTGGTCGCTTGTAAAGCAAGACAAATCATTTATCAATGTTTATAAGAGGTTGATATAACTATCCTATGCTGACCCTAAGTTGTCTTGGGTAAGGTTGTCATTTTTTTTACAATGAGCTAATTGCAACTACATAGTGCAACAACAAAAGAACTCGTCAATCCAAAATTGCATATAGGTGTTCAAACTTGATTCAATTCTATTTGAAGAGCGTAAACCATATATACTATAATGTAAGCACACTTCTTGTGAATTTTGTTCATTAATGCCATGATTAGTAAGAGCATAAAATGAGTTTTGTGTAAAGTAATATTATTATAACCCATAGGTATATTTCAAGTTATATTTTGCATTGTCGGTAGACAATAGTGAAAGCAATGAATTACATATAATTAGTGAAAGATAGTCAGGTGATTACTTTAATTTTTTTCCGAACATGCGCTGCCCGCGGTAAGAAAAATTATCAAATAGCGTATTCTTCTTTTACTCATGATAGACAATAATGGACATTTAAGAGATATTTTTATTATCATATTCTTGTAACTTTTGATCAGTGAATTTCATGTTGACATATCTAAAAGTAGATTTCAAATGCGGAGTCTTAACTGAACTAATTTTTAGTGTGTTGACTAGCTTGAAGACTGACAAAAAATATCTTATGCGACTTCATACGGAACACGAACGCACGACCTTTCGCTCTTACCACCGAACAGCTACCAGACACCTAAAATTAAAATTATTCTGATTAAATTATAGATAAGAGCATCAAAACCCCCGTAACCGCCACTATTTTAATATTATCCTACTATAACAATATTATAAATGTGAAAGCTTGTATGTTTGTTACTCAAGCACGCAAAAACAACGGATTTTGATGAAATTTGGCACCCATATAGTTTATTACCTGGATCGAGTGTGAAATAGGGTACTTTTTATCCCGAAAAAATTTTAAGTTACTGAAGAATTTAAAAAAAACTGTAGTTAATGTGGCATGTGGTCGCAGGTGGCCGCTAGTATTTTTTAATAAATACTATCCCAAATCATCACACAGTTTCTATAACCGCTTCCAAGTCCCACAAGAAGGGAATAGCGAGAGCAAAGGTACAACTAACAAACTCGAGTCTCTACAATTACGCCGCAATGTGGCATCATTAAGCGCATTCTATCGACTAAACTGTGTTCAGAGGAGATATTCTCCCTTATCCCACCATCCCTTATATACCCTTATGTCCCTTATAATATGTAAACCTGATGGCGCTATGGCCCTCACTGCGAAGGACAATGCTGACCTACTGTTCAAACTCTTTGCTTCTAACTAGACCTTGGACGATGTGGGAGCTTCGCCTCCAGTAATCCCCCATTGTGGATGATCTATGCCAGAAATCCGCATCACCTAGCGTGCGGTCCGTCAAAAACTTATGCAATTAATCGTTTACAATTCATGTGGGCTGCTGTAGTATTCAAGATATGCGCCCCCGAACTTGCCCCCATCCTTACGCGCTTGTATCGCCTTCCCTACGAAAATAACTCAATTCTAGCTTTGCGGAAGTTTGCTCACTTCTACCCTAATCCCAAAAAGGGTGACCAATCTGACCGTGCAAATAACTCGTTTGTCTCACTTGTTGCCTTTGCAGTGAGCCTGAATATTGCCAAAGCGTTTGACAGGGTCTGATATAGAGCACTTTTATCAATGTAACCATCTTACAGGCTACCTAAAGGGCTTTGCAAGTGGATATCCAGCTTCTTGGACACCGGTAGCATTGAAGTCGTTTTCGATGGCTTCTGCTCCTCATTTTACCACCGCATCACCCGTCACCGAAGTCATGTTCACTCATATTACCTGGAAACACTGAACACAACACAACTGTTTGTTTCCAGAGATCTTCCCTTCCACGGACAGTAAAATTATGGAATGACCTTTCCTCGACGGTGTCCCTTCAGTACCTACTACATGGTCCTCTTTAAAAGAGGCTTAAATAGAGTGTTTCGCGAAAGGCACATCTTTATTTATATTATTCTGTCCACGACAGTTATGTATATTAATATAATATTGTACCCCAGCAGGGAGACATTTATAATATTATAGATACTCTGTGATGGTGACGAAGATTTTGATGTTAGAAGACATTATTATGATGAAATAAAACTAACAATAATCTCATAAATAAAATTCCTGAAAATTCAGCTAAACCTTGAAGCAAACCCCCTCTTCTATATTCAAAACTAGCGGCCCGCCCTCGCTTCTCTTCAGTGTAGAGCTGAAGTGTAGACTACAGTTTTTGTTCTCAGGCTTGTATTATACACAATGACATTCATCTATGATTCTTCTTATACCTGCATGCAAAGTCTCAGCCCGATCGGTTTAAAATTGACAAAGTTTCATACAAACTTTCATTCCCTACTTTATTACCTTGGGGGTAGAATTGATCAAAATCCTTTCTTAGCATCCGCTACGCCTACGTCATAACATCTACCTGCATGCCAAATTTCAGCCCGATCCGTCCAGTGGTTTGGGCTGTGCGTTGATAGATCACTATGTCAGTCAGTCACCTTTGAGTTTTATATATATAGATAAAAGCCATAAACTAACTCTATCTTTTCTTCGACAAAATCATAAGGAGTATGATGTGTTCTTTATTTGTTTTTTAGTGTCATCCTCGACGTGTCCTGAGCTGAATACGCTGTCGGACGCCGGTTTCCTGGCGGGACATGCGTACGCGCACTGGTTGGCTTCACACCAACCCACCACCACATACCACGGTACTATATTACTTTTCAACCGACGAAAAACAACGGAGTAGGTTATCAATTCGACGCATTTATTTTTTTTATGTATGATCAGATATAACTTTTTAGAGTGAATTCTGATTTTGATAATTCTTTTTTTATTGGAATATATAAAATATTTTTAGTGTACATGTAAAGTGGGGGTGATTTTTTTCATCGACTACTCTCGTGCGTATCGTTAAATAGGTCATTTAAAACGGCTTAGGGGTTGCTCAGAATATATTTCGATTTGGTTAAAGTGCAAATTTTCTTCGAATAGGTCTTGCATGAACCACCCACTACAGTCAATTTGATTCCGAACAGAATGTTAGTACCAAGTATAGTGAGTTTAATCAGATGTACTTAGGTTATGTGGGTGTGCCATGAAAGAACATGATTATTTTGGAGATATGAATATAGAACTTATTTTATTAGCATATATAGAAGTTTAGTTTTTTTTTATTTTGGTCAATATTAAGAATAAGATGGTACTTATATAGTTTATATTGTGGCAGCGCGTTGATGTCCTTTATGTGTGGAATGTTACAATTATCACAAGGATCAAAATAAACTTTGTTGCGTATTGTATTAAATAAAATAATTCCGTCTTTTAAAATAATGATATGTAGTGTAATATTTATTTATTATACTAATTGACCCAGCGAACTTCGTACCACCATAAAAATAGGGGCTGGTGGTAGAAGGGTGAAAATTTAGGGTTGCATGTATTTTTATACTCCACTTTATGAAGAAAAAAATGTCCAGAAAATAAAAAACAAAATGTTAGGGGTGGACATAACCCTTGTCACTAAGGGATATGAAAAATAGATAGAAGCCGATTCTCAGATCTACTAAATATGTGTATAAAACTTCATAAAAATCGGAGTATGGTAACTAACATTGTGTAACGAGAATTTTATATATAAGATTTATATAGAAATATTTAAATTAAAAAGACTTAAAATTACTTAATGTCTAAAAACTCAAGATCAAATTAACTACTTACATAATATAAAGTTTACAAAATAAAAAATATATCGCCCCCAGCGTCGCCGTCAGGAATGGTGCCCAATAGACTGGCAGCATTTCCATGTTGGATAGCAAGGCTAATCCGTTGACCAAGGTAGCTGCGAGCCTTTTGATGACCAGTCACTTCGGCGAGTCTCTTAAACAATTCCTTAAAAAAGGAACAAGCACCTAAACCCCATGGTCCCATAGTCTCAATAACAAACGGCACAAATATATAGTTCTTATTGAGACCTGAATTTGCTCAACGCATTTTTCGCCGCTTGGAGCACTCAGCAGAGGCCGCCGCGGCCGCAGCAAAGGAGGTACTACTTGTATGGCACGGAGCAAGGGTATCTGCGGATGATGCCATTGATGAAGGCATAGCGGGAGATTCGACCAGCGCTCATTTGGTTTTCGGGCAAAGTTGTCAACAGCAGATGCGGTGCATAACCTGACTAACTATATTACTCAGGAACTAGGCAAAGGAAAGCATACTTTAGCTGTTTTTCTTGATTTAGCAAAAGCGTTCGATACCGTTTCAATTCCGAAGCTTCTAAAAAAGTTGGAAGCATTGGGTATTAGAGGAACGCAGTTAAAACTGTTTGCAGATTATTTAGACAATCGATCTCAATGCGTTAAAATAGGAAATATTAAAAGTGATTACCAGAAAATGACCTGCTATGGTATTCCCCAGGGAAGTATAATCAATCGGCCCTACCGTTTTTCTCTTTTAGATCAATGATTTATGTAACCTTAATTTAAAATGTGGTAAAATTATATCTTACGCCGATGATACGGCCTTGATTTTTAGCGCCAATAGTAGGTCAGAATTATATGAGGTAGCTCAACTTGGTCTTAATGGTGTAAATAACTGGCTTCGCTGCAATTTACTAACACTGAATACTGACAAAACCAATTATATTCACTTTTCTATGCGCCAGCCTTGTCATGGGTTTACAAATCCTAACTTATACGCACACCAATGCTTCCTTCAGTCAATAAATGCGATTGCCCTTTAATACAGAACACATCCCATATAAAATATCTTGGTATCTTAATTAACGACACATTATCTTTTAGACAGCATATTGCAAATCTAGTGGTCAGGATCCGTAAATTAATGTATATTTTTAAAAAATTACGTACCATTGCACGTCCAAAACTAATTAAACAGGTATATCAGGCCTTATGCCAATCAGTAATTCAATATTGTATAACTTCATGGGGTAGAGCTCTCAAAACTATTTTAATCCCTCTCGAGCGAGCTCAGAGAGCCATTTTAAAAGTAGCCAATTCACTTCCCTTCTTATATCCTACGCATCAACTTTACAAATACTGTAATGTGTTAACTGTTCGCCAGCTTTTTATTTCATGCACACCATATTAAAACAACACACCATTTCACCTGTTTGCTCTGATATCACTAACAAAAGACGGAAAGATATAGTCTGCATCTCTACACATGATTCAAAATACATCTTTTCACATAGATTCTCTACTTTCCTAAGTCCTTTCTTATATAATAAGTTAAATAGAGTGTTAGGTATTTATACATTAAACTATTTTAACTGTAGAACTGTAGTATTTAATTATTTGCACAGCCTGACATACGAGCAGACCGAAGAATTACTTCTTATTTGTAAATAAATGAATGTAACTCCATAATTTACATTTACCAACATTTATAGAATGATTACTTTAAGTTCTGTTTTAATTAATTTGTTAATTTATTAATCATTCAATGTATTATTTAGATCATAAAAGCCTGAAATACAGGTACAATTTTAACTGTAACCTAGTTCAGGCATCCATTATTTTGTACTTTATATTCTTATTAGTATTATTATGCAATGTATGACCTTATTTGAATAAAGATATATTTATTATATTATATTATATTATTATTATTTGGCATGAGAAACCATGGTGAGTAGGGACTCACACCGACGCGAGTTCCGCAACGACAGCCATGACGATGATTGGTGTTAACGCCTAGTCTAAGTGAAATGTCAAGAGGCAGAGTGCTACTGCCCAGCAAAGTCCCGATATTTGCTGAAAAAGAGCTTGCAGCCAGTAACCAGACTCTAGCAGAAAGACCGTTAGGAGGCGACCAGCTAAAAGATCACTCTGAAGATGCAAACGTCGTATTTTTTACCTGTACGAAAATAAAGAGGATGGTGGATCTACTCCGGGCATGTCCTATACCAAGCATTTCTGGCCTCTACAAGGTGCGCCAGATCCACTACGCCTAAAGAAAGACATAGTATTATATAAAAGAGCTCGGCTGTACCATGTGCAGATGACTGAAAAGCGGGAAGGGCTATATGTGAAATGTATGTTATGTATGATGTTATTTTCCTATAAATACATTATATTGATTATTATAACAATAAAATAAAAACAAAATCGAAATATGTTAAAATATAACTATTTCAGATATTCATATTGATTAAAGCACAGCTAATTAGAGCGTTCGATAAGGGAAACCTCCACCTTACCGATGAGCACATAAAGTAATAATATATTATCTTTTTGTGGTGTTGTATTTCTGTTGGCGAGTATAATGATTGTTTGTTAGTAGTGTTTAGTAAGTTTGTATGAACAATCGCATTCTCTAGCGACAGGAACATGTAACATTTATCACAGAACATAAAAGAGACATGTATATGGGTTCGAGCGTGACAACCATATTTTTGGCTGGTCAGCTGATGGACACTTTATTGACCGTGACGCAAAAGTCGGATTTTTAGTCTTGGGTCCTTTAGTGTCCCCGGAACAATATGGAGTATTAGCCTAGGACACAATAGTGTCCAGGATGCAATTGAGCGGTTAAGATCAGGATGGCTCGAACAACACAAAATTCTGCCGCTTCAGCTGTCTTTGTGACTGCGCTTCACTTAGCCATTCATAAGATCAAGTGGGGTAACATAATTTGCTCTCTTGAACTAACTTTAAGGTCGACATAAATCAATTTATATATAACAAGAGATACAGTTATATTAATAACACCTATCTCCCGAGTTGGTTCGACAGAGAGAATGGAACACCACGTTGACGGGGCAAGTTTACAGTAATTTGACTTTCTGTTCATCTAATCCAATTAATAAACTACAGATCTATAAAATCGTTAGTAATAAGAGCTAATCGTCAGAAATACTTCAAAATAAATTAGTCAAAGCCAAAAAATACTAAACACCTATTAGAGACTGGGTGAAAATTCTCAAAATAATATTTATCTACGATTGGGGGAACGTATCTGGTAATAGAATCCGGAGCATTACGGCACCCTCGCTCGGTAGAAGGTGTTTTAATAAGTGTGTTGCATGCGGTAATCAGTCGTAATCGCGTGACCGGCCGACGGGTGCTAACATTCACACGTAGCGGGCACGCTATACTTCTGCGGATAGGATACAGACAATATTATTTCCCGAACTGTCATTCACAATAAATAATAATGATATCTATATACTAGTTTACCCAGCAAGCTTCGTACCGCCATTTAAATAGGGGCTAGTGGTAGAAGGGTGAAAATTTAGGGTTGTATGTATTTATAATGCCGCATTATAAAAAAATTAAAATAAAGTTATTGTAGAAAAAAAAACTAATTTTAGGGGTAGACAACCCTTGTCACTTAGGGGTATGAATGAAAAATAGATAGTAGCCGATTCTCAGACCTAAATATGCATATATAATTTCATAAAAATCGGTCAGCCGTTTCGGAGGAGTATGGTAACTATCTAAATAACATTGTGACACGAGAATTTTATATAATAAGATATATATTTAAAAATGATTCCCTATTTATATCCACTTGAGAACGACTAAACCGATTTTATATATTTTATTTAATCCTACTGAAAAAAGAGAAGAAAGTGCTTTTTATGAGGTTAAATAATTTATTAAGTTTTAATTAAGAAATTTTCAAAGAGCAGTTGTTTTCCAATTGTGTTAACGGTAATAAAGAACGTAACCAAAATACACGTTAACTAAAGATATAATAAGTATCAGACTGCATTTTACAACAAAGAACTATAATCGCCACTTTATTCAAAAAATATCAAATCGTTAGCATTATGTTTCTTACTTCATTACAAGTAGGGGGCCATTTATTGCAAATTTTTGCCCCCCCCCCCCCCTGTTTAATATTTAAGTTACGTAAGAATGTAAGAAAAAATAAGAAATGGTCGACTCCCTCCCCTCGCTCCCCCTTAAATCATCTAACATAATAAATGAATGCCCCCAAAGTGTTTTTTTTATTTGAGAAATGTTCACGACGTTATTTTGTCTGGCCGCAGGACTATTATCCCTCTCATTCAAAGTTATATTAATTACCTGTTTTAAGACAGCTAATTATAACAATGATCTTAATTTTCTTTCTTCTTAATGATCTAAATTTAACTGCAAAATTTTACTTAGGTATGTGAAGAATTATGGCATGATATTTATCTCAATGTAGCATGTAGTATCAATGCTGCTCATCAAAGCTATGTTTTACAATGGTGATGATTCTAGCTTGATTCTCTAAACTTAAAACTAAATTTAACATCAGTCTCTCCTTGTCATTCTGTTTAGAGAATGACAATGATACTGTCAAATTTAATTTTAAGTTTAGATAATCAAGCCGGAATCAACACCAATATCTACACTTCTACAGCAATATTAATCTGGCAGTTAGTTCAAGCGGAATGGAATTTCGGTGGCAATAAAATTAGTGTGATGGTGTCATGTCCGGGAATCGGTTGGTAACTATAAAACGGACAACACACTTTCTATGTAAACTCAACGCATTCTTTCACCTCTCATTCTTTGTTAAACACTGAGCGTGGCGAACTACCGTTTCCAGGGTTTTTTTTATTATGTCAGGTAGGCAAATGACTCTACCCCACCTGATGTTTAGTGTTGATAAAGTCCAAATGCGGAGAAGGCTGATAAAGCAGTTATAAACTGCCATACCAACCATCCTCACCTTGCCAGCCTGCAAACATGCTTCTTCACGCCTCTTTTAAAGGACCCCAGATTGTAGGAAGGAGGGAAGACAGTACTCCGGTTTTGAGACCCTGACCCTGAGAATTTTGCTTCGTAAAATCCTAGTTTGTTCTTACATCCGATAGGGACGCTTCTTAGTTTTTATAAAAACTTTGGCGATGCGATACGATTATGGAGCAGTCAAAATTCGTGCTTAGGCCTCTGTATTTAAATGTTCTTGTATAGTTGTTGAATAAGTAGGTCGATGATCTGACTCTTTTTGGTGAAAAGCAATGGAATTCCTTTTGCATCTAGATGGAGTTTCATCAATTTTCACTCTGAAGCTGTGAACTTCATATATAATAATTATATAGGATCATATAATATTGTACCCACTCTTAATTACCAAAATACCAAAGGTTAATAAAACATCAGTGTAGATTCCTCAAATAATGTCTAATGATATTTTTATTTTTTTAAGCAATCAAGTTCTAGATGTTTTAATCTATATTTTTTTAGATTGTAACGTCTAATTTTCACACGTTCCATTGGTTGAGTCTAGGCATCATCTAGCTAGATAATTATTAAATTATTTGCTTAGTTGATCGCGTAATACCAGTTATTTTTAATTTTGGACAATTACACTAAGCATTGCATATAAAGGTATTTCAGACGATATCAAGTTTTAAATTGCCTGACAATCACAACTGCTTTGGAAATTCAAAAATATGATGTCAACTCAAATATGCGTATTCATAAAAAAATCGATGTATATGTCTTTTTTTTATATAGTAAATGACATTATCGGCCACAAGAATAAATTCTGTGTTTAAATACTAATTATTATACCCGTCATAATTAGTATTTAGGCCACTTGCGCAGTCCAGAGTTAACTCATTTATGTCCCTATGTGTATGTTTCTATGTGTTTAATGCTAACCCGTATTAAACTTATAATAATCGTCTTGCAGAGCTCAGAGTTAAGAGAAAATTCTGTATTGAAATACTATATAATACTAGCTGACTCAGCAATTTTCGTACCGCCATAAAAATAGGGGCAGGTAGTAGAAGAGAATATTTAGGGTTGTATGTATTTTTAATACCACATTATAAAAAAATAAATATTGTTAAAAAAATAGGGTTGTATAACATAGTGTTCTATCAAGTTCCTGGGCTGACATTCCTCCTAACCCATATGAGAACACTACGTTACAATACCCAATAGTTTGAATAGATAGCCGATTCTCAGACCTACGGAATATGCATATAAAATTTCATAAAAATCGGTCAGGCCGTTTCGGAGGAGTATGGTTACTAACATTGTGACACGAGAATTTTATATAAGTACTAGCTGACCCAGCGAACTTCGTACCGCCCTAAAAAAATAGGGGTTGTCCAGCGGACAAAATTGTGAATCTAAACCATTCTCAGATCCCCTTGAACACACACAATAAATTTCATCAAAATCGGTCCAGTCGTTTAAGAGAAGTTCAGTGACATACACACTCACCGAAGAATTATATATATAAAGATAAGATTTATCCATCAATATTCGGGGGTTAAAATCATAACCTCAGGTGTGTCACAGTTAGATTAGAACCTCTTTGACGTAAGAGCATAGATTATTATATAGAAACATTGTATTTTAGCAATGGACGACGATTTTCAATAGTCTATGTCATAAAACCCATGCGCCCTTATTAATAAACGAAAAAGAAGTTTGGATTTGTTACTCAATGTTTTGTCTCTGTTCATTGAATAACAAATGGCATTTCAATGACATGAACAAAACACGGCGTAACTAGTCTTACGTTATTCCTCGTTTATTAATGAGGGGGAAAGAACGCAGAAAATACTTAGCACCATTGTGCTAAGTGCTAAGTTGAGCACAAACCTTAGATAATCTCACAAATCTGTGATATACCCATGACACACCAAAGGCACAGTACAAATGTCAAACAGTACTGTGATTCGGCTCTATTTTTGAAATAAGTTCCTACAACCGCTCGCGTGATAAGTCTACTTACCTAACTGTAAGTATTTTATTTTATTTCATGTACCTACTAGACTGTTTTTATGGTTTTGTTATTTTGTTTTTGTGAAGTCAGTTTTTATTTTTTGAGTATGTATTAATTAAAATTAATTGCGGACCAGTATTTCTTGAGATTAGCGCATTCAGCCAAAAGAAGTGCATAAATACAAGCCTGAGAGCAAAAACTATAGTCTACAGCTGTACACCGAAGCGAAGCGAGGGCGGGCTACTAGTGTTCTATATATTTGTAGCCTTATGAGCAATTATTATGAAGTTTTGCATGGTGTTGGCACTATTTTATTGTTTTTGCTAAGTTATATATTTATTTTTATATGTGCAACTGCTTAACAATAAGCCGTTTTTCAGTATGGGCTGCCAGTACGCTAGCTTGATCGTCAAGTCAGCGTATACCATGAAAATGGTTATTATTTCCTAATCTAAAGACGAAGATGTTTTTATTTTTGCACTTACTAGGCACTTTTTAATAGCCTTAGAAACAACCTCGAGTTTGGTGTGGTTTACGCTAGCATTTCGGACACCATCAGTTATTGAAGAATCCGGTGATTCACCGGTGATCACCGGAGATTGCACAATAAACGGTGAATTCAATCGGTTCTCAAAATTCCGCTCCGGTGCAAACCTCTAGTCCCTAGCGCGTAGGATTCGCGTATCGACCGTTTGTATGAAGTTCAAAGTAGTACTGTAGATGTGTAGATATCAGTACTGTACTACAAGGTTATGAATTTAAACTGATCCCACCAATTTTGACAGAATAAATAGTATTGAAACACAGAGTTTACTCTTTCGTGCAAGTGGCCCTAAGTATTCTGTCCCAATAGTTAACGACAATCAAATCTTAAAGAACACGAAAAATGTCATGGGTCTGCGCTCTAATCAGCTGAGTCCACACGCGTCGCGTTTCGCGCGACGCATCCCGGGACAACCATGTTCGTCGAACTGCTGCGTCGAGCCGGTGGTCGCGACTTCGCACCGAGGTGTCGGCAAACAGCTGCCGCGGCGATAATTACCAACAAAGCTCGCGTGTTTGGCCACCGCCTTAGCGCGAGGCCCGCTCGTATGATGGTTCTGTGAAGTTTCACGTTATGTACGCGTTATCACAATAATTAATGACGTTTTAACCATTCGAAATGACAGTTTGAGCATGCGTTGAATGTTTTTATTGTAAAGTGTAGAGGAAAATTACGTAATTTTATTAATACCTGCATAATTATATTCAGTTTCAGTTATTAGGTTATTGATGTCTGAATTTAAAATACTACTAGCTTAGCTTAGAAAACTACAGTCGTGAACTGTAGTTTTCTGAGAATCCCACAGGACCCTAACATTTTTCTGGGATAAAAGTATCGTATGTCTCAGGTATATATATATATATATATATATATATATATATATTCAGGCTAAAAACTAGATGTGGCCAAATTCGTTCAATCGTTTTTGCGTGAATGAGTAAGAAACATAATTATAAATACTCAAATCATACAAACTTCCATATTGTTTAATATAAGTAAAATATTTTTAATCATTTTCATTCGGGCAACTGGCTAAACAAGATGTCTACACATAGGTACAATCAATTAAAAATAAATAAGTATAATTATGGGATTCTAAATAAAATCGTATTCCCAATGTCAATATTTTGAGTGAAGAACTACCCAACATTTACCCAATTTTCACCACTGATGTAGGTACGTACATGAAATGTATACATACGTTAATTCATATACATACCTACACTTGAATTGTCTAGTCATTTAAATTTTCTTAAAGCCTTTTATGTAAACAATTAATAAGCGCTCATAGTGGACGCACACTGTCACAAATTTGTCGCCTCGCGATGTCAGCGCGGGCGCAGTGCAAACACACTGATTGTGTTTATAGCCACTTAACGAGTGCCCGCTACAATTCCGATTACAACTCGAAAATATTTCTACTGGTTATTTGTTTTTAACGAGAGCTGCTACTTTGTAAATTGGTGCTTATTTTGTGCGTGTTTATAGTTGTATAATAACGTAGAAACTTCTCCATTCATGTTATGCGTAACATAAAACAATCTTATTAAAATTAATCTAAAAATTTGTATAAAATTAAGTCCTTTGTTTTCTTACTAATTTAACTGAAGCGATCGAGATACAATAGCTTTTTTTACTGCTCCTGGGACCCCGATCGATCTCCAAAATGATTGATTTTGAGATTTCGAACCCATGGTTATTTATCGCGTTTAACGTATGATCTTTTATTTTTTATTAAATACTATGTATAATATATGAAATGAAACTAAAATCTTGATTGCGAAAGATTAAAAAAAACATTACATTATTTAAGCTTGACACTTGAATTACAGCTATTGTTTAAAACCGACTAAAAACGTGAATTCATTTTTTTTAAAGCAGTAATAGAAACAGTAATTCTGTGTAGAAATCTGGGTAATTGTTATAAGTAGGTACGATTCATGTAATACAGAATTAGAGACCACAGATAAGATTGTTACCACTGTGGTACGAAATCCGAAAAAATGCTTTAAATATCAAAATCATGAAGTTCATTTTCATGTCAAATTTCTATTTGTAAACAATAGTTCTTTTTTTTCAGATGACAAAAGCAACAGACGACCACGTAGAGTCGGGCCTGAACGGAAACCGCGACAAGCTTACAGCGCGAAGCAACTGGAAAGGTTAGAGGCTGAGTTCAAACTGGACAAGTACCTAAGCGTGTCAAAAAGAATGGAGTTATCAAAAGCGCTAGGTTTAACCGAAGTGCAGATCAAAACATGGTTTCAAAACAGACGAACGAAATGGAAGAAACAGTTAACTTCTAGGTTGAAAATTGCTCAACGACAAGGACTGTTCCCCGGCCAAATCTTCGGACACAGCCCACAGGCGTACTCACTTCTGAACCCATATGGCTATGCCCCTTTGAGCTGCGTCTTCACGCCAGTTTCGTTGCCATCTACACAACCCCAATAAACGAGTGTTAAAATAATATAATGATAAGAGTTTGAAAGACTACAAATATTAAAACATTATGTTAAAATTTATCGAAATCAATGTTTTTCAAGCGCAAATGTATAAAAGCAAATTTGTATAGTCTAATCGCCGTGCCACTTCTGCTAAAAAATAGATTTATTAAATCGTCTTATTGTTCTGCAAACTACAGCCACATTACATGTTTCCACATTATCATGATTTTTCAATTTGTTTAAAATTGTTGTGTTGCAATGAAAATAAAAACAATTATATTTTTTTATGTTATAATAACAAAAAGGTGTTGTAAAAAGCGCACAGTCAGCATCCGCAAGCCGATTAATTGACCTAACACTACTTTACTACTATATGTAATATTGCAGTTGCGCCTTGTTCGTTATTTGAAACTAGGCAAATAGCGTTACAATTACCTACCATTACGTTTGGGTGTAACTGTGACTTTGACACATTTTCGTAACTAGTGCTAATTCATTCAGAATAGTTTAATAGTCGAGACACTCGACAACACTAAATATACGATGATTTCATCACACATACTTATTGCCGTAACTTGCAATAATTATGTGTTAACTTTTTTAATGACAGTGCGTAAAATACACAGACAACGCATGCCTAATGTGAAGTCCAAATCTCTACTTCTTCGACAAATATTTGATTAAGCTTCCATCGAAATAAATGTAAAACTATTTAAAAAATATAATATATTATAATATTGTACATTGAATGTCTGTAGAACTTTTAGTGGTAGTCAGTGAAGTCAATCTTGAGGAGCTAGACGATGCAAGTGGTTCGCGCATTCGGCCTGCGATCGTGAAAGTTAAGCAGCTTTTGCAATAGTCGGTCACTGGATGGGTGACCAAAAACTTGTTATCTCGAGCTTTTCCGTGCTTCGGAAGGCACGTTAAGCCGTTGTTCCCGGCTGCATCTGCAGTCGTTAGCACCCACAAATCCGCACTGGGTCACGGGACGGTCCAGTCTCCCTTTTCCAGCCAACCATAGGGAAAACCTAATTATGCCCCTGCAGTGGGAACACTAATAGGCTGATGATGATGAGGTCAATGTTGATATTAAGCGTGAGATAAAAAAATATTTAATCATTTTGATTCTGATTTATTATTAGGTATGAAATATTATTTAAGTAATAAATATTGTAAATAACGTTAGAGGTACGTACACATAACATATACGTCCATATCTTGATAACTTGCGGTAAATAATGTCCAATAAATAATATACATATTAAAATGTGTAATTTACTCACCTACATATGTATTTCAATTTATAGAGTTGTTTCACGAAATGAAAAGTACAAACCAGATAAACAATAGTACCATTAGATTTTTTTACCAAAATTTTGGCATTCAATATGTCACTTTATCCTTGTCATGCTACCAAACCTAGAGAATTGCTAAATAATTACATCTTCATCTTTATGCAATTTTTACAAAAATATGAATTGAGATACATAAAAATTACGTTACTAGTTGCTAGCAGTTAGTCGGCGAGTAGATGAGATCGCAGTTCGCGCCTCCAAGACCCAGCGCTGCGGCTTTCAAAGCACCCAGGGAACCTCCACGAGCCCACGCCACACCTGCACTGTGGACAATCATGTTAATATTATATTTTTAATCACTTACCTATAGGTAGACCTACTGCTTAACTGAGTCCTCGCCTGCGGGGTAAAGGGTGTGGGGAAGACGAAAACGGGGACCTTGAGTCGCGAGGCGGATTCTGCTTGTTGGGTACTTGTTTACTACACGTGCGGGATTATTTTTTCTTATAAAAGTATAGGAATTACGGTTGATTGACTAATATTTTGTGTTTTTTGTACGTGGTGTGTGTTTTACTAATTCTGGTAAGTGTTTTGTGCTTGTTCAGTCCCAGAAGATAAAGTTTCATGTATGTTCTTTTCGGGCCCCCATATGGCCACAAGCTTTAGCTGCCCAGAGCACAGTAGGCAAAAATGAATAAAGTTAGTCATGGCAGAAGAAAATATCCCATATTCCGAAGCATCCCTCCGATTCCGCCCTATTCGTCGCACCTTTGCTGATACATTAAGATCAGCCTCACCTCACTCTATGACCTCCTCCCCAATGTCCCCTTCTCAGAAGCAGTTGGATCCACGCCTATCACAAACTATAACGTCCCCTAACCGCCCATCTGTATCATCATACAAAAAAACTTTACACATTCCACGCTCTCCGAAACCAACTATGGGTAATGGCTATGATACTGAAGCCCATAGAAATATCACTAGCACACCTAAATCCAGCCAACATAATGGCTGTGCTCTCAATGCATCTGCAGAAGCAGACTATGAAGAGTCTGCCAACGACAACTTTGCCGATCTATTAATGAAACTCCTTCTCAACTGTTTAACCCGCTTTAACGATATCCTACCGTACAATGGCTCAGAAATACTGTACCGATTTCTATATACAACCCTTAATAATGGACCTAAAAATTCTCCAGTGGAACAGTAGAAGTATACAGAATAAAAAATTTGAATTAACTAATCTAGATAATCTTTACAAAATACATGTTTTTGCTATTGCAGAAACATGGCTTAAAAAAAGTTGTAGGTTTTCATTGGCAGGCTTTACATGCTTGCGAGATGATGGTCCTGATGGTTATCAGGGCTGCGCACTTCTTGTAAACCGCTCTCTTACCTATGTCTCTATCCCCATACCTCAACACTCCGGCTTCTATATTACAGGTGCAAGCATCACTGGTATTAATATTTCTGTGTATATCCCTCACCCCTCTACTAGTATTCTAGACTCCTTAGAGAATATCCTCTCCTCTTTCCCGGGCCCTACTATACTTCTAGGAGACTTTAACATCCATCATACCTTATGGGGATCCTCTTTATGCGACTCACTGTCTTCCCAATTCCTAGCCTTAATGGATAACGTCAATCTTTGCCTTCTAAATGATGGCTCCCCTACTCGCCGCACCTCTCCTCTCCAAAACCCTAGCGCCGTCGACGTTTCCCTTGTATCCCCTTCCCTCTCAACAAGTGCTATCTGGCGCGTCTTAGCGTGCTCTCATGGAAGTGATCACCTTCCAATCCTCATTTCCTTCACTCATCAGGTCCAAATATCTTCTGATCCCTACCCTCCTCTATGTAAATTTAAACTTGAAAAAGCAGATTGGCCCCGATTCCGCGATATACTGGACTCAAAATTAGAAAGATTGCCTCCGCTAGATAGTTCAAATTTTAATCACCTTTACAATGAATTTGTTTCTTCCTTGCTCTCCGCTGCAGAATTATCAATCCCTCTGAAAAAAAAACACCTGGCCGGAATAGATCCTCTCCACCTTGGTGGGACTCTGATTGTACTCAGGCTATTAGACAACGCAACGAAGCAGAGCAGACATATCTTAATGATTTAAGCCTTGACAACTACCTAAACTTCCAAAGAGTTAAAGCTTGTTCCAAAAAAATTCTCAGAAGTAAAAAACGTAAAGGGTGGACATCATTTTGCGAAAGCATATCTCCACAAGCACCACTATCATTAATGTGGAAAAAAATAAAAAAATTTAGAGGGTCATTTTCGGATAACCCGCCACCTTCAAAAGATTCTCCTGCTTGGATTGAGGAATTCATGGATAGACTGGCACCTCCATTTGTCCCAGATAAAGATTTTTATGAAAACAATGTCCCCCTATCTCACTCAATATCTTTGCACAATCATATCAATGACCCTTTTTCCATTAATGAATTATCTTCAGTTCTCACTCATTTACGTGACTCCTCGCCAGGGGTAGACGGGATACCCTACTCATTTATTAAAAAAATGTCCGATAACTCTAAAGTATTTTTTCTGGTGCTCCTTAACAAAATTTATGATTCAGGCATAATTCCTGACTCCTGGAAGCACCAAATAATTATCCCAATTTTAAAACCAAATAAAAATCCTAACGATCCGCTTTCTTATAGACCTATTGCCCTATCCTCGGTGCTAGCTAAAATCATGGAGCTACTCATTAAAAATAGACTCGAATGGATACTCGAACATAATAATATGTTAGGAAAAACACAGTACGGATTCCGGAAGGGCATGGGTACCATGGACAATCTTAGTATATTCATTTCGGATGCTCGCCTCGCCTTCTCTAGAAAGCAAGATATGGTCGGTGTATTTCTTGATGTCACATCAGCCTATTACTCTGTACTTCTTCCGCTACTCAGGCAGAAAATGCATCAGCTGAGTCTTCCCGTGAAGATGATCAATGTCATATTTAACATGCTTTCTGCACGCTCCATCTCAGTTCACCTCCAGGGTTGTCTTCTTCCACCTAGAATGGTTTGGAGAGGGCTCCCTCAAGGATCAGTCCTAAGCCCCACCCTTTATAACTTCTATACAGCCGACCTTGAAAAATGTGTTGAGAGCTTCTGTGACATCGTGCAATATGCCGACGATATAGCTCTATATTCTTCATCAGACACTGTTCAAGACTGCTCTATTCAACTAAATACAGCTCTCAGGTATCTCAATGAGTGGTTAACTGAACATGGTTTATCCTTAGCCCCATCCAAAAGTACAGTACTAGTTTTTTCTCGAAAAAGAACAATTTCCTACGCCCCTATTGTCTTGGGCGAGGAAGAATTGCCATGCACAGACGAAACTAAATTTTTAGGCCTTATATTAGATTATCGTTTGTCTGGTGCCTCTCACCTCAATTATATCAATAATAAATGTGAGAAAAGCATTAATGTCCTCAGAGCCCTCTCAGGTGTCTGGTGGGGTTCTCATCCATACTGCCAAAAACTTCTGTACAACGCAATAGTTCGAAGCTATTTCGATTACGGTACTTTCTTACTCGAACCCTGTAATAAGACTTCCCTTTCTTCCTTGGACAAAATACAGTCTAGGTGTCTCCGCATAATCACAGGTGCAATGAGATCTTCTCCGACAAATGCCCTACAGGTAGAAACTGGGGATCCTCCTCTTAATATCCGTAGACAATTATTGTCAGATCGATACCTGTTTAAAATAGCTGAAAACTCTAACCACCCACTGCTTTCTCGACTTTGTCAGCTTTCCAATCTCATTACTAATTCTAAATACTGGATACATAAAACCACGCCCCGCTTAGCTAACAGTTACGAAAAATTGGTCAATGGTCCCCCTATGGCACAATTTCCCGGAAACCCAACATTTAATGTAAATTATGAGACACTAATATTCGAACAAAACGAACCTGGCGCCGACAGAATTTTTAACAAAACTATCGCAGAAGAATGGGCTGACTGGACCCCGATTTTTACCGACGCCTCTAAAACCACCAATGGAGAAGCTGTAGGTGCTGCTGTTTGGATCCCTCGCTTTCAAATAATTTTAAGCTTTAAATGCCGCCCAGAACTGTCCTCCTTTTCGGGAGGAGCCATTGCTTTATATGAAGCTATTAAATATATTGAAGCCCATTCTGAAAAACTTAACAAATCAATAGTTTTCACAGACTCCCGAAGTGTTTTGGATGATATTTTAAAATTCCCTTTACGTGCCAGGCAAAATTTTTATATAACTCTAAAAATCCGAGAACTTTTGTTTAACTGCCGTTCTCAAAATATAAATGTGGCCCTCTCATGGATCCCTGGTCATTCTGGCATTATAGGTAACGAAAAGGCAGACAGCCTTGCAAAAGAGGCTGTAACGATGGGTTGCCCAACCTATGATAAATGCTTTGCCCAAGATCTAAGAAGCAAAGCTAAAGCCGAATCATATCGCGAATGGTCAGCACACTGGGACTACTCCTCACAGTTCAAAGGGAAATATTATAGAAGTCTGCAGCCTTTTCTTCCCTCTAAGCCGTGGTTTTTTAAATACCGCTTCTTGGATAAAATCTGCACTTCTACCATTATTCGCTTACGTCTTGGTCACATATGCTCCCCCGTCTTCTTAAAGAAAATTAGGGTTAGGAAACATTCGTTATGCGAATGTGGTCTTGACGAAGGAAACGTCGATCACATATTTTTCAAGTGCCTAAAAAATACCATCTCTCTTTATGATATACTGCCTAAAAATATCGCCCGCCCTGTGAATGTAAACCACTTACTAACCATGGTGGACTCTCCCTTCATCCAAGTCCTTGCCAAATATATACACACCAATAAAATGAAATTGTAACTTTTAAAATCCCATTTATTACTAACGCTTTTATCTGTAACTGTTGTGTTTGTCATTGTGTCGTCTATAACCTTTTTATATAACCCTTTTAGGTCACTCAACCGGCCAATAGTGGAAGATGCGTAAAACTGCAAAAAAAAACTGATCATCTGTAGTACTCAACCCTGACATTGGCAGAATTGTCTAAGGAGTCAACAGCCAGCCTTTACAAAAAATAGAATAGAATAGAGTCGCGAGGCAGGCGGCAGGCAGATTCTTGCCAAAATTACAAGTGCCCGCCGCCCGCACCTCTCACGGTCCCCGTTCTCGCCCTGCCCCACACTCTGTACCCCGCAGCCGAGGTCTCAGTTAAGCGGTTTACCTATAGTAGATGCAGTCAAAAGCTTATCTATCTTTAAAAACTCTATTCAGAAAGAATTCTCACAACTTAACGCAGCTAATAAATACTGCATTCCATTTCTAACTCGTTTGACATCTATTTACTATATACATGTTTTTGACAAGCAATAGGTAAATAACCGATTTCCGGATTTCCCAATTTAATTGAAACGCCCCTTTGCAGAAGCAAACTCTACCTTAAAGAAGAATGGTAGATAGATAACGCAGTGAAATAACTTTGTAGTTTCTGTCGGTGGACTTCTGTAAGGCTATTAATGTGGTGTTTAAGTTCTTAGTCTTTCGGCCGCGAAAAAAACTATTGACGAGAGACGTCAATAATTTTAAGTGTAATTAATTAATTATATTCGATGATGTCACTTTCTTTCTGATTAAATTAATTGTCGTCTCTGAGTAAAAATTAACATCATAAGAGATAAATAGCTTAATGGTTCGTATGGAGCTATACTTACTGCCACACTGGCAGCAAAAAGCGGCCGTTGTCTGTGAGTCCCCTGGCTCGTTTGTTGCCGATACACAGCACTCGGTACAAACACTGCTTTGAGAGCGGTTTCAAAGCGATGAGAGCGTAACGTGCGAGCGAATTCATCGTTGAAATAGAGCTCCGGTTAGACTCCGCCTCCCGTTTAAATCGAAACACATCGTCCACATTTAAGCTGTCTCCGTTGTCTACCATTTGCATGACTTGGGCTTGCTGTGGGTGCTGAGGAATATAGAAGGTTTTTTTATTTATTCCTGAAGTTAAAATGCAACGAAAAAATGTGCCTATGCGCGAGAAGTAGGTACCTAAGTAGTTATATATTTGGAACAAGAAACTATATTATGTTTGGCACATTCGGTTCACGATTATGGCAATTAAACACTATCAAAATGATCAATCACAGGATTGGTGACCAAAATTTTATTGTCTCAAGCTCCTCCGGTATTGGGAATGCACGTTAAGCCATTGGTCCCAGTTGCATTTGGATTTTTGGATTCGTTAGCACCTTCCATCACTATTCCCGCTTGGTATGTCATAAGAGCCCTATTCCAACGGGCCCTATTCCATCAAAAGGAAAGACCCCAGCAATTGGGTCATTATAATAATAGACTGAAGATGATCATGAATGAAAATTCAAGTTTAGTCTACTTACTACGGAGCCTATAAATGATCTGAAAGGTTAGGAAGAATGAAAAACATTCAAAAAATGTCTTATTAGATGATGATGATGATATACCAACCATAGTTATACACATGAGCACCTGCAACACGAACATTCCAAACGATAAAAATGCTATCCCAGTGAGGGATATGTCGAAGAGCTCCGAAATGCCCAGACCTTGTGGATCTTTCTCGACTACGTACTGCTCGTGTTCTTGTGAAGTTGGGTGTTGGAACAAAGGTGGTGGTGGAGGCGGCATGGAGTATTCATAGCCACCACCTGAAAGTGTAAGGATAATCTGTTTATGAATGTGAAAGCAGCGAAAAACTTGACAGCAGAACAGTGAAGCTTGGTTGTGATTGCAAAGGCGAATGCTTCTTTCATTAAATACTTCTAGGTTATTACCAATTGGTATTTTTTGCTGCCGTTGTTCCTGTTGCACATATGCAATGCACCTACTAATCCCGGGTGGTATGTCATAAGGAGAAAGGGCCAACGAATATTTTTTATACGAAGTGCAACAAATTACCCCACTCTAATTGATGTTAACAATATACATATTTAAAAAAAACGTTACAGTTGACATTACATTAACAAATTCATCTGTTTAATATTTTTGAAGTGAAAACTTCTTTAGTATCGTTATGACTTGAGATTCGATGAAGCGGAAGTTGAGAATTTGACAGAAGATAGGTATTCGTAATTTTATAATTTACTTTATAAGACAGAGACATACACATAGCCGAACGCAATCGGTCTCTTGAGGTCAAGGCAAGTGGTAGGTGGCTCGAATTTCATTTTTTTTTTTATAAATAAATATTTCGAAAAAAACCTAACATAAAAAAAGATAACAAAAGATATAAACATGTACATATACAAACATAAAGTTGTGTGTCTTCTTTAGTACAATAAAAAAAATATGGCTTAATTTTTTAGCAGTACCTATTAGGTTTTATCCTAAAATGCGCCATCTAGTTTTAGTTGGCATTATTAACTGTCAAACCGGTTTATGTTTATATAATTTTGTCGATAGAAAACTGGGGAGTGTCTATTAAAAACCAAAAAAGAAAAACAATTTAAATTAAGGCGCGATGTTTATCTATTATGTATTGGTTAACACTAAATTTACTGTTTGTGTTTATGTCAACTAGATGGCGCTAACATACACAGTAAATAAATAAAATTGTTTTAGTAGCAAACCTGAATAGTTAAGTATTTAACGTTTGGTAGGTACTTACTGAAGTTGTTGATCAAAACACAGCTCTGGTTTTTTAATCAATAATGCATAAATATTTCAAAAAAACCCTAAGATAAAGAAAAAACCTATATAGAAGATATAACAAACGTGACTGAGTTTACAACGCCCAGCCTAAGTCATTGGGCGTAGAGAGTTGAATTTTAACTCAGTTATTGTCTTTAAGACATACCCTGTAGGCGATTCTGTAAAATAAAATCACACATCCGATTTCGGTAGCTGCCATTTTAAACATTAGTTTGATATGCATTACGCCATTACACGGCAAAATGTCGCTATATCTGTAGAAACAGCCAGTATTAGATATTTGACATTTGTCAGCAATCCAAATAAATGAGATATATGAGTAAGTGAGATTGCACCTTACAGAATACCTATGCCGGTCATGAAGGACTTTTACGTGGTAACATTTTTGTAGGTTTCACTTTTCTCGCATGTGAACAGCACATTTCCGTTTCTTTACTTACTGTATTTAGACACTTCAGGATAAACATCTTGTTCAGCATCCCCTGGCTCGTATACCTGATATCTTTCACGCGGTAACTGGATTGTATCGTTTCCTAAAATGGAAGAATTTATAGTTTCCGTACTGCCGGGCAACGACTGAAACTGGCGGTAATTTGCGTTCATTGCTGCGATTCTGCGAATATAAGAACACAACTTGGGTCAGAGACGTCTCTAACACGTTTAGCGCTCGTGTGCAATCATTAACCTAACGCCCTGTAGTAAGCACGCGGTCTAAATGTAATGTTGGCGAGTGACGCTCGCTCGGCGCCAACTGAGACCAGTGGGCAACGCATATCCTGCACCATAGGTTAAGTCGCCTCTGCTAGTTGTAAGTGCATGCGGTCTGCGATCTTGGAATTTAAGCAACTTTCAGAATGGTCGGTCATCAGAAGGGTGGCCAAAAATTGTTTATTGTCTCGATCTCCTCGGTGCTTCGACATTCGACATTTGGCGCCCCGAGTCATTTACGACTTTGCACCCCAGTATTTGTAAATCATATCAAGGTCATGGCCCTCTTGGCGAAAGGGTAAATACGCCCCCGTCCGAAAGTGTTAGGATGTCGATACGATAGTTCTTCCGGCTACTTACTTGTTGTTGTGTTGTGTTGTAGTCACATAGCTACATTAAGTGTTGCAAGACAAAGAAAAGAATACCTATTTACAACATTCGGTAAAACCACAAAATGTAAAATGAAGATCGTGGTTTTATTAATTAAGTTTTAGTTTTCTTCGGCGGGTACCTATACCTTAACTAGAAATAGCGTTGGTTAGTGGTAGAATTCATCTAACTTATATAGTGGCTTATCCTGGTGAACAGATATATTGCTTGCGCCTACTACCTACAGCAGTAGGGGCAGTTGGTTACAGTAAAAGCAACGATCTATGCAACTATATATGAGAGAAAGCAACGATCTATGCAACTATAGAAATGAGAAATCTGGATTTTTAAAATTGGAATAGCCTTTGTTATTGAAATGTTTCGGAACATTTGAGTGTTAGCTTCGTATAATCACGCTCGAGTGTTTACTTTGGGGCTAAGCTACTTGTTGTGCTTTGAATGTAAGAAATATTTATTCAATTATTTACGTACTTGTTTAACCATTCTTGGTAATTTGCGGAACCAATGTCATACAAGACGTTGTTTCTGAGATCCTGCGATCGCTTTGTCAGGGAATCATAAGGAACGCTCGGCTCCAAAGGTGTCCCAACTCGACTCTGAAATGTGTTTTTCCCCATTTCTTCCAATATTTGCTCTGCCACATAATTTCGGCAGTGGTATTCATTCATCATTTGTCTGAAAGAAAATAAATAAAATAAGCTCAGTTGCTAATTCATATTGAGTAAAAAAAATTGGAACCGAGTTACATACAAAACTTTAAGAAATAGACCGATATAAAAACTAGCAGTCTGACGCATTCTATAATTTTTATTTCTCTTCCAGTCCGCTTACCATGGGAGTTGAATTATGTATAGATAGAGATAAGTATTTGTTGTAATTAACGGTACTTATAAACATTATAAAGGTATTACTAGTACTTTAACTTGCTTTTCAGGTCAGTTTTCCAGTTATTGAAATTTATTTCATGTATCAAATGTCACCCGCTAGGTACATAGGTACTAGGTAGGTCTTTTTTTTACTTGAGACCAAAAAATTTTTCTAAGAACAAGAAAAACCTTCTGCGAAAAAATTATGAAGTAGTTAGTTACTTGCAGGCCGGAAAGGTGAGATTGGCAAGTGCGGCAGGTAAACTTAACAAACCTGGGCTCCACCGTCATTTAACATCATGTGAGTAGGAGTAATTTCTTCGGACCTATATTCAAAAATATATGAGGATAAATATCGCTTAGAAACCTTCCATTACCGCCCTCAACCTCCTACCCTGTGCAGCTCTGCACAAACATACAGCGTAGATTAGAAACTTCTCTTCAAATCTTTAAAGACAACTTCTTCTTCTTACCTTTGACGACCTCAGTGGCCGAGTGGTTTGTACGCCGGGTTTCATGGTGTCGCCGACTCGAGAGGTCCCGGGTTCGAATCCCGGTGGGGGCAAATGTTTCTGTGATGAATACGAGCATTTGTACTCCAGTCATGGATGTAAAATATTTATTTCTATATAAATATACTTATATATGTACAGTATATGTATTCTATCCGTTACCCTAGCATCACATAACACAAGCCTTACATTGCTTACTTTGGGGCTAGGCTAATTGGTGTCAATGTTGGAAATATTTATTTATTTACCTGTGAAAAGTCAGTGTAGACAACGCAGAGTCGATTGATCCATTCGCAATGGGAAGATTCATTGAATTTTCTTCGCCACTGGACAAATCTATTCCATCTTCATTTATTCTACTCTCGATACTTTCACTTGTTTTTTTCTTGCTTAAATCTCCGCTTATTAAAAACGATGTAGGCATCAGATCCGTACTTAAAATGTCATTGACATTCAAATCATTGTAGAACATTTTCGTAGAGTTTACGAAATGTAAAAAGAAAAATAAACACTGAATATTTATTTCCATCGTGTTGTGTACATTTGTCACTCAAGGAAAGTAAGTAAATGAGAAATGATAAATCTCTCGTTCACATCGTGTGCATAAGTTGAACGACGGTACATACAATTTGAAAGACGCGTTTACTCTGATTACGAAGCGGAAAATTCTTTAGAGATCGTGATCTTTAACTGTTATGTTAGATAGGCAACCACATAGGGTCGTAAACTATGCAACATCTGTTAATAAGAGTTCTTGCTTGAGTACAACGTAATAAAAAATTATAAAACTAAAGAATAAGAGAAACTAAAGAATAAGTTAAGAATAAGACTTAACTTACATATCAAATTGGAAGAAGTAGATTAAACAGTTGCAATTAAATAGTACAATGTATTTGCATGACAGCCTCCTAAACATTATTAAAAAAAAGGGAAAGGTTAGTCGACAAGTAGTTCGATCGGTTGGTAGATATAATTTCTAGTCACAGTTGCGAAACCTGTCCCTGTAATATGAGCAATACATTATATCACGTTTTTATCGCTTCTAACTGTCAAACTCCATAGTAATTTGAAATTAAGCGTGATATCAACTAAACGCGTTAAATATCATATCGCGGTGCTCATACTGGGGGGCTGGATGATACATTTGATTGGCAATCATTAGTTCGGTCGTCGAACTAGTGTGGATTTTTTTCCTGATTTGTTCTACCGTTAACTACTGACACTTTATTGTTCTCATTTGTTTGATTCGAACTTATTTTAATCGTGAAATAAAAAATAATAAAAGGATTAATAATCTCTCTATACTACACCCGTAGTATTCATAAAATCCATAAATATTTATAAAATCATTATTTTGACAAAAATACTAGGAGACCATACTTAACTAAGTGGTTCTGGTAATGAAAATGTAAAATGGTCTGGTAATGATAAATAAAAGAAAATAAGACGACGGTCGAACAAATGGAAACAATAAAATCCCAGTAGTTCGACGATAGAAGAAAGAAAAAAAATCTTACTAGTTCGACGATCAAACTAATGAATTGAACAAATGAGAGTGAAGGTTTGATTGTATGTTTGTTTATATGTATCACAATATAAAAAATTAACCTTAGATACAAAATCACATTTTATTTATTAAATACCGTACCTATCTCCAGCATTATATTGTAAAATATTAGATTATACTATACCTTTCACAAGAAAAGGTATAAAACATTGGGATTTATGTCGATCTTAAAATGATCCTCCACCCCTCGAAAATCATGTTTTTGCCACCTACTGCGCTTACACCCCACCGCGCGCTGTAAAGGATCCATTGTAATATTACTAATGTTCGGATGTCATCTCTGCGACGTATGACGTGAGAACAAACCATACTGCTAGCTATTAACAGATTTTGGTGCAAACAAGTAGGCTTGGCGTGTACCTACTTATTTAGATATAATTACATCTTTAAATTAATAATTTGACCACAGCTTAAGCAGATTAATATAGTAGACCTAGATAAAATTAAAGAAAACCGGCCAAGTGCGAGTCGGACTCGCGCAGCGAGGGTTCCGTACAAACTCAATTATACCTCTACGCATTCATGAGTAAAGAGGCAGTAACTTTAAAATTAAAAAAATATATATATGATGTGACTAAAAATTTACGGTTTTCGCATTTTTTTCTTTATCTGTAATATATGTCGTAATTTCGTACCTCTCAAGATTCTAAGTACCCTGTAGGTTTTGATTCCCGTACCAGGTTCAAAAAATTGCGGAGCGGCATAAACGGCTGTATCTTTTGACTGCTTTGGCCTAGAAGTTTGATTTTTTCACAGCTCCAAGGGACAGTAGACATGAGTATTAGATATGAATTTCAGTTTGATACCTATACGCGGTCTTGACAGACGGACGGACAACAAAGTGATCCTATAAGGGTTCCGTTTTTTCCTTTTAAGGTACGGAACCCTAAAAAAATCTAAAAAAGAAAATTATACATTCGGTCCTGAGAAACGGGCTCTTGACTGACTAACAGATAGACTGAAGGACAGCTAAGTGATCCTTTTCCATCATTTTCTTTTTTAGGTAAGTACGGAAACTTTCAAATTAACTTCTGATCGTTCTATCTCATGCGTAGACCTTACCCTTGCCGTTAAACCATGGCCTCTCTTATTATAAGTGCAGTTCAGTTGAATCACGACGAAATCAAGATGAAGCGGCAGAAAAGCGTGATGATATAACCATCACCTCAATGAGCAATCCCTAGGGCTGGATTAAGGGCAGGGCAGGCGGGACTGTGGCTCTCGGGCCCCCACAACGGAGATAAAAAATGGCCCGGCCTAGATTTAGGGACCTCCACTCCTTCATTGCCCCGGAGCCCTCACACCTTTAAATCCAGCTCTGACTACCTGCCTTCACCACTCCTCACCACCGTCACCCTCCAATAACGGAAAGACCCCACACCCTGTCCCCTGCATCTTCCGCCAAATTGTATCTCCTGCTGATAAGATGCCGAAACTGTCGAAAGAGAAGAAAAGCCGTCGCTGCTGCAAGAGAAGAAAATCATCTGCCGCCTTCAAGAAGATCCTAAAAAAGAGTCCTCCATCCCCAATATTACCCCCTACCCCATCGTATCCTATCCCCATTCTCTACATCCTTTCACCTCACTCAGGGGCCCTGAAAATCAGACCTTTTGACGCATACTATTAGATGCTTAAGTCTCTGAAGTATTAATTTTAATGGATTATTCATAATTGTATTGGAATATGGAATTAGTATTATTGTCTTTTTTTAATACAATTATGTTTATTTTATTAATTGTAATTTTAAGAACTACACTATTGCATTAGGATTATTCCTGTAAAAATAGCTGTACCTGTGTGTTTTCTAATAAATAAATAATTTAAGTGTAAAGTTATTTAAGAGTCATATTAATCGCACCTACTCACTGAGGGTACTGTTACGCGAATAATCGCGAATGGTTTTTTAAAAAAAATAATATTTTAATCACACTTAAAATTTATTTTAAGAACAATAGAAATATATAGATTTATCGGATAAAGACGTTAAAACGATCTTTAGGCAACCGCACTGAATGGAGGATGGACACGGACTGTCGGATGCTAACCGAGGAGACTAGGGCTTGAGTTCTATAGTGCTGACCAGACATAATGGTCAGTAGGAGCAGCAATATACCTAACATGTATCAGATATAACACCTCCCCCTTTAAGAGGAGACTTGGGGTTGACTCTAAGTCTCCGTTAGATTTTAGTTCTGAGAGGGGCAATAGGGCTGGTCATTTCTATTTCAGGATCGTCAGGGTCTTGTCTGTCTGTTTCTGATGCTTTAGGAGCAGATTGAGATAAGGGATTATTTAGATTAAATTTAAATTGAAAAGGACGGTTGCTGCTAGATCTGCAAATGATTTTCTTAACAATAAAATAAGCAATTATAAAAACGATAAGTATAAACAATAATATTATAAGAATGGAATAATGTGTCCCATATTTCACAATATGTGGATTTATAGGATGTTCAATAGATTTTAAATCGTCTAGAAGAGACTTAATTTTATTTTTGTTTTCAGAATTGAAATCATCCAAGTCTATGTCATGCAAATGAACAGGAGACACATTATTTACTACAACATTTAACTTATCTAAGTTACAACAAGTGTCGTTTATTAAATTAAAATCTGGTACGTGGTTAATGGGCGAAGTGATATTTAGAATATTATATTTAGGGACTAATGTAGTGCTTTTACAATATCCAGTACAATCTCTAGGGATACTAACAATACCTGTGCCTAAAATATTTGTTTCATACAATTCAGAATTACGACAATCTATCGAGATTTTGTTGGGTTCTGATTGTATAAAGATCCACTTGTTAATGGACAATGGTTTCCAAATGTCCAACTTTCCAACTATAATTTTAGATTCGCACTGTAACGGTTTTTCACTTATCACTTTTGCTAAAAGTTCACTTTCACATGTCATTTTTGCACCTGTAGAATACAGGTTTTCGATGTCACAAATAAAGTCTTCTGTGCTTATGGCTTTACAGATTTCCAGATTGTCGAAAGTACAATAGTGAGACTTGTCTTTGGTCATTGCAATATATTTATGATTAGGTATAATTAAACTAAACGAGTTTGGTTCTTTAGAGTTGTATGGTATAGGAAGAGCAATGGTATGGAATAATACATATTCTCTGGTGTTAACTAACGGCACTTGCAAAACAAATATAATCTTATTCTTAAAATAATAACAAACTAACTTAGAAATACTAAAAATAAGATACACAGAATTAATGTCTAATACAACAGGCAACTCAAAGTCGTTAGATAAATGTCTGTAGTTATCGGCAAGCTCGTGGTATAATTGATTTGGTGTTATGATTGCGGGGTGTAATATATTTTGACTGCTGAACAAGACAGCATTGGTTATGTCTTCCAACTGGAATGACAAGGTCAGTATTGATGTTTCTAGGATATTGAGTATTTCATTTACATCAGCGCGTATTTGCAGTCCATTAGTTATTTCAGAATTTTTTTTTATATTTACGGAAAGCTTGTCGATAGCTTCATTAAGGTTGGCTTCATTACTTCTTATTTTATGTAAAGTGTTATTATAATATGTTAAGGTGGAACTAGTGATCAAAATATTTTCTATCATAAGCGAAGCTAATTTCTTTTCGTTATTTTGTAATGATGTTATTGCTTCGTCATATTTTAAACCATCATCTTCGTCTAGGGAACCGAAAATCTGTTTTATGACTGTTCCTATACCTCCTATCCATGCACTACGTTTTGTTCTATTGTCTAACAGGTGAGAGATGGACGCATACTCTCTTCTCATTTCTTGAAATTGTGCGGCTAATGGTTGCAACGAGTTACGGCATTCTGCATCAATCTCTATAATCGGGGTTTGTTTACATAATTGCTTTGTAATTTCAAATATGGCTTCGATATTTTGTATATGTAGCTTAAAATGTGAGATGTCTACTGGTATTACAATTTTTAACTGTCCATTATTTATTCTAAGTTTTCCTAAGTAATCATAGTAGAGGCCTGAACTTGAGGTAATCGGCTGGATAAAATCTTGGTGAGATTGACTTCGAGTTGAACTGTAAATAATAATTTTAAGACTATTAAACAAAACTAAAGGTAAGTATTCTATTTTACTTAATATTCAATTTTTTTTTATAGGTTTTATGGGCAAGTAGTCGTGTAAACAAAACCAATATCTAAGGTAAGTATAATATTACTTCTTAAAACTTAATTATACTATTTACTAATTCTATAATATCTATTTACAGGTTCATTTCGACATCCGCCAGCTTCACCTGATCGAAGTGATGGGTGACGTGACGTCGATTAATAAGTAAGGTAAGTGTATTATTACCATTAATTTTTACTATTTTGTAGGGTCCTTTCCAAAGAGGTGAAAGGGCCTTACGCATTCTTAAATGGTTTTTAACATAGACATAATCGCCAGTTTTATATTTCCTCAGGCGACTATGAGTGTCATAATATGATTTGGAGGATTCTTTGGATTGCCTTATGTAATCTAAAGCCTTCTCCCGAGAATGTTTTAATCTGTTTTGGAGCATTCGCACATAATCAGGGTATGTGGCTCCTGGTGATTCTTCGTAAATAGAGTTTGGAATTACTGGTTTACTTCCGAACATTAATTCGTAGGGTGTGAAGTGAGTTGTTGAATGAACTGTCGTATTATAAGTAAGCATTGCTGTATAAACATAACGAGGCCAATTTGTTTGTTCTTCGTTAGTAAAGGATCTAAGGTACTCTTTAAGAGTTGAGTGACTCCGTTCCAGGGCACCTTGGGTTTGTGGGTGATATGGAGAAGCCCAAAGGTTTTTTATTTTAAGGAATTCGCAAGTCCTTTTAAAAAGATCAGACGTGAAGTTGGTTCCCTGATCCGTAAGGATCATTTTCGGTATACCAAATATTGATATATAGTGAAGCAGGCATTCACTCGTTTCTTCAGCAGTGGTGCTGCGAATAGGATATGCAGAAGAGAATTTTGTGAGATCATCCTGTATTGTTAAAATATATTTTAATTTTGCAGGTCCAGCTTCGGGTAACGGTCCTACAATATCTAAGGATATTCGTTGGCAAGGTTCAGTGGATGTGCTGGTGATCTGCATAGGGGCACGATTTATTTGTCTAAGGGCTTTGTTAGTTTGGCATTGTGGGCATTTCTTTACGTATGATTCAATGTCACTGCGCATATTTTTCCAGTAAAACAACTCTTGAATTCGTTTAAGCATACGGCTCATTCCGAGATGGCCAGCGATTGGAATGTCATGGTTCTCTTTGAGAATTTTTGGGATTTCTGAAAGTGATGGATATAAAATTTTATCTTTATATATGTGGATGCTAATACTAGTATTGTGGAAAAGATAAAGAAGCATATTATAGATTTTGACGAAGTGGTGAGTATCAAAGGGATTTTTAAAGTCTGTTACTGCAATCTCCGGAGTGTTTTCTATGTCAATGTTGACAATAAATTCATTTCTAAGAGACCTAAGGCTTTCATATAAGTCCTTATATGTAGATTTATCAAAATGGTAGACTTTGAAAAAGAGCAGGTAATAGGACCTACTTTCATGTGTAAAGGTGAGGAAGGAATTAACTGTTCTTTCTTTTTCTATAATTTCGGATTTGTTAGGTATTTTATCGAGAATTTCCTGTACGAAAGGATTAGATTCATCAAGATCGATGGAGGTAGGTAAAATTATGATTTTACAATGAGATTTTGTTATGTTTTCGTTGTGTTCCTGGATTAAAGTATTAAAAGATTTATCTTTGCTGGTCATTGTTTTTAGGAAAGTGGGATAGTCATCGTCAGGTAGATCTAAATGAACGTCAGTGGATGGTGTTGGTGCGACACTAGGTTGAGGATCAGGAGTCGCTGATTTTTCGGCAACGCTTCCAGGAAGGTTTAACACTTCATTTTCTGTTTTGCTTTCCAGCGTATCAGAATCGTTAAGTTGAGAACTTGTTCCAGGTTGAGGAGACGTTAAATTATGAGCACTAGGAATCAGTGGATCCACTTCGGGTAAAGGTAGAATTTCTTTATTAAGATCCAGAGGATCTGGTGAGTTTATTTCATCTGGATCGAATGATGGGGGAGATACCAGCAAGTCCATTAGGTCCTTGTCTAGTTCTTGATTGGATTCTTGGATTTGATCGTTTTCGGGTATGTTTTCGGAAATTGGTTGAATAGGATTCACCGGGTAACGTGAGAGGGCGTCGGCATTTGTATTTATTTTGCCCTTCTTGTAGTGAATGTCATACTCGAATTCTTCTAATTTTAAGCGCCAACGGATCAGTCTCGATCCAGGGTCCTTAGAATTGAATAGCCACTGTAGTGGTTTGTGGTCTGATAGGATTTTGAATTTATTACCATATAAATATGGCCGAAAAACTTTAGTTCCAAAGACGATTGCTAAGCATTCCTTTTCAGTGACGCTATAGTTACACTCTGCTTTATTCAGAGTGCGGGAAGCAAAGGCAATAGGGCGATCACGGCCCACTTGACCTTGGGATAGAATAGCCGAAATAGCGTGATTCGAAGCGTCGCATGTCAAAAGAAAAGGTTGAGTGAAATCTGGATACGCGAGTACTGGAGCGGTAACTAGTTTTTCTTTGAGGGTTTCGAATGCAAGCTGTTGTTCATTTTTCCAGTTATATGGAACGTCTTTCTTTAAAAGAGATGTGAGAGGTTTTGCTAATTTGGAAAAGTTATCAATAAATCGTCTGTAATAGGATACGAGTCCAAGGAATGATTTAATATCCTTGGGATTTTGAGGAATTGGGTACTCAGAAACAGCCTTAATCTTTTCAGGATTTGGTTGTACACCACTTTCATTGATAATGTGGCCCAGGTAAGCTACTTCCTTACGTAGAAATTCACACTTATCTGGCTGTAATGTAATTTTAGATTAAAATTTCTGAGTCTTTCAAAGACATTTTTGAGATTTTCTATATGGGATCTGAGATCGTAGCTATAAATCACTACGTCATCTAAATATACATAGCATCTGTTGCCCTGAAGGCCTGAGAGACATGTGTTCATAAGTTTTTGAAACGTAGAAGGGGCATTCTTAAGGCCAAATGGCATTCTATTAAATTGGAAGTGTCCCTGAGGGACGGAAAAAGCTGTTTTTTGTGCGTCTTCTGCGTTCATTAGGATTTGATGGAAACCGGAAGTAAGATCGAGGGTACTAAAATATTTACTGTTTCCTAGTTGGTCCAGAATTTCAGAAATTTGGGGAATTGGATAAGTCTCTCCGATTGTGATATTGTTTAATTTCCGGTAATCATTAACTATTCTCCATTTTCGTTGTCCCTGGGCATCTAGCTTCTTCGGTGTAGTTTGGGTTGTAACCCAAATGGGAGAGCTCCATGGAGATGAAGAAGGTTCAATAATGTTCTGATCAAGCATTTTGTTAATTTGGGTTTCTACTTCTGTAGTATATGTTAACTGGTCGTTGGGGAGATAGAAAATGTCGGAGTATTGGGAACATAGTTCCGTTAATGAAAGGTATTCTTCCGTGTTTAAGTGAGACAGCCTGAGAGTGTTGATTACTTCTTTTGTGCGATCGGAAGCATTTTTAAAATTTGAGGATAAATGTACGGCACATGAATTTATAGGTTTAATTTTGAAGTTTTGATTAGCGATGATTTTAATGGGTAGCTCGGATGTGTTTGCAACTGTAATATTAATCCTCTTATTATCTTTTACTTTGACTAGGCAGTTTGCTACTAGTAAGGATTCCGACAGATGTTGATCTATGATCATACCTTCCTTTAGGTGATCGGGATTTTGGACGGTACATTCGATTACCGTCTCTGAACGTGGTGGAATAATATAGAGAGGTTCGGAAAAGTGGAGTTTTATGTCGAATTTCCCTAATTTTAAAACATCATGGGTATAATCGATTCTGCAACCAAAGGCAGTAAGGAAGTCTGAGCCGTCATAGGGTAAATCAATGTCTTTGACGACATGGAATTTAAATGATATAGATTTGTTATTTATTGGATTTAGTTTAAGTTGGAGATGACCTTCAGTCTGGGTTTGTTCATCATCGGGATCTATACCCTTGAGTTTAATTGACTCTTGGACGAGTTTTATTTTATTTTTGATACAGGAATCTTTTAGTAGGCATATAGCAGAGCCTGAATCGACTAGTAAGGATAGTGGGATATCTGATGCTTGTGAATCCATCAGCACATGTGGTAGCAATCTTTTAGTTGTGTCGATGTTCACTTCGTATACTTTACTAATTTCTTCGGATAAGATTGAGACTTTAGGGTTTGATTTAGTAGAGTTATTCGAATTTGATTGGGTAATATGGTCTGGTTGTGGCTGGTTACCCTGTCGATTGGTCTGATTTGATTTAGGAGATAGGGCGCTTATTTGGGGCTGGTTACCCATGTGGTCCCTGGATTTAGAGAATAGGGCGCTTATTTGGGGCTGGTTACCCGTGTGGTCCCTGGATTTTGAGAATAGGGCGCTTATTTGGGGCTGGTTACCCGTGTGGTCCCTGGATTTTGAGATTAGGGCGCTTATTTGGGGCTGGTTACCCGTGTGGTCCCTGGATTTTGAGATTAGGGCGCTTATTTGGGGCTGGTTACCCGTGTGGTCCCTGAGTTTTGGAGATAGGGCGCTTATTTGGGGCTGGTTACCCGTGTGGTCCCTGGATTTAGAGAATAGGGCACTTATTTGGGGCTGGTTACCCGTGTGGTCCCTGGATTTAGAGAATAGGGCACTTATTTGGGGCTGGTTACCCGTGTGGTCCCTGGGTTTAGGAGATAGGGCACTTATTTGGGGCTGGTTACCCGTGTGGTCCCTGGATTTAGAAACGGTGTCATTGGATATATATGATTGAGTCAGGATTACGGGATTGGGCTTCGCGAGACACCTCCGTGAGCCCATTATTCGTTTAAAGGATCGGCCGAGGAATCAACTTCGTCGCGGCCTTCCTCTTGTTCGGGATGTTGGAGAAAATTCACACGCGAGGATTGGTAAGGATTATTATTCGTTGGGTTCTGCTGGACCCTAAAGCGATTGTTATTATATTCGCGTCTTTTACACGCTGAGATATCGTGGCCAGGTATCTTGCAATAGCGACAATATCCATTATAAGCCCCTTGTGATGTGGGGTTAGATGGTCTTTGAGAATTAAAAGATGAATTAAGATTTGGTTTAGGGGGACCGGCCCTAAATTTGTAAGTGTTGTTATTATTTGGTTTTTGGTCTTGCTGTGGACGTCTATATAGCGTCTGCTGTATACGTTCCTCTGAAATGGCATAATTGATTGCCTCATTTAACGACTTGGGAGATTTGCATCTAATAATATTAGAGATTCGGGGGTGAAGCCCCATTACGAAATGGTGAAGAGCAAGGTCTTCCATGGCTGCGGTACGGCCAGCTAATTCCTTGGCCTTGGTATTCGAAAGTGATATTTCGGTTAATAGTTGCGAGAGGCAGGTCTCAGTGCGCAATGCATACTGGCTAACGCTATCTTGTGGGCCCTGCCTATTTTCTTGGAGTTCGGTAAGCAGATGTGAGTAATGTTTTCTTTCGCTAAATTGTGTTTTCAAAAAGTCCTTGAGCTGTTCCCAAGATGTAAACTCTTTTATGGAGCAAGCGATTTCTGCTTTCCCGTGGAGTTGACTGAGGATAAATTTAAATTAAAAGCATTATCACAATTCACTAGAAATGAGTTGAGAGTTTCCCTGCTGCCATCATAAGATTTGACAAATTTGAATAAAATGTTTAATTCGAGTTCGGCCATTGTGAGAGCTGCAGCGGTTTTCCTCGTGATGCGAGGTGAAAGCTGAGGTGACTTCGCGTCGGCGTTACCGGAAAACAGCTCTAGTTCGGGAATCTCGAAAAACACACTTTGTTCTTCGGGGTTTGAGCCTCTTAGCATAGCTTATTATTAAAACTCAAATTTAAAATAACCAATGGGAACTATTAAGCATCAAATAATATCCACAATAAATAATTTGTTAATATAGAGTGACAAACGAAATAAATTAATCGAACAATGTTTATAATTTATAGGACTGAATGTTTAATTTAACTTAGTCTAGACAATGACCAAAGACTTACAGTACAAAAACTGCGTGGGCGACCGATAAGAACGCGACGGCGGCCAGGAACATTCCGATGCGATAAGGACGTTGCAGTACGACTCCGTACGGGCTTCAATGTTCTTGAATAATAACTTGAATTATACTTTGGTTTTCAGGTTCAGGATACCTCGATGAACAGTCACGTAGTGAGATAAAGGCCAGGTAAGTATCTCGTGATGTCTTCCTTGCAGGTTGTGGCTCGGGGAAACTTCGCAGAGCAGGTAAGAAATTGCGGTACAGGATGCAATTAATTCTTCTTTTCAGCACGAAATTATCCTGTCAAGGATCTGGATGAATTTTGTAGCACAACACTTCAATAATAGCACGATCAGTTTTATTTATTACACTTATGTTTTCTTCACTAACACAAGGTGAGTTTTCCTTTTTTTAGGATAAGAATTATAGATTATTTATGATTGGAATCCGGGGCGAGTCCGTGACGCGGCGCCTGGGCACTGGGAATTTCCGGATCCCACCGCTGCCACCAATTTGTTACGCGAATAATCGCGAATGGTTTTTTAAAAAAAATAATATTTTAATCACACTTAAAATTTATATTAAGAACAATAGAAATATATAGATTTATCGGATAAAGACGTTAAAACGATCTTTAGGCAACCGCACTGAATGGAGGATGGACACGGACTGTCGGATGCTAACCGAGGAGACTAGGGCTTGAGTTCTATAGTGCTGACCAGACATAATGGTCAGTAGGAGCAGCAATATACCTAACATGTATCAGATATAACAGTACGTACACCCTTAGGCGAGCTGGCATAGTTAGTTCGGCAGTATTTATTGAACAAAAAAGCCGACCTGAAGTTATTACTGCAAATTTTGTCCGAACAATTATCTACATTTATCTATTCGATTTTCCCCGGCTGTGCCGATTAATACCAGCCCGCTTATGTGTGTAGGTACCCTCACTGTACATTGAACCCTAAGTCCAAGCTTATTCTTTGTTTATTAATATGTAATAAACAAAGAATAAGGTTGGACTAGTTATTCCATGTTTAGTCTCTCCATTGAATGACAAATGACATTTAAGTTATATGAACAAAACGCGGCGTAACTAGTCTAAGCTTATTCCTCATTTATTAATCGGGGGGTAGGTGTCAACTCTGAGGATGCTATTTTTATGCATGACAATGCCCGACCTCATACAGGTTGGATTGTGAATGACTACCTTTAAGAGATGAACATTACTCGTATGGAGTGGCCAGCACGCAGCCCGGATATCAACCCGATCGAGCATGCTTGGGACGCGCTAGAGAGTTGCGTAAAACAACGTTGTTTTACGCATCTCTCTAGCTCGTGAGCTCAAAATTGCTCTCAAAGAGGAATGGGAGAATATTCCTCAAAATCGTATAAGAAACTTGGTGTACCTCTTTCAAGTTTCCGGACACTGCGACCGCGTCAGGGCGGCAGTCTACATTAAAAGAGACTTTGCTATTAAGTCTAAAGCTATACTACTCTCGCAATATTCCACCCCGGACTTGGCAGTCGTTGGGCTTGCTCTTGGCTCACAAAAATGCTACATTGTTTCTATTTACTTACCGCCCAGAGCTGACGCCTCCTCCACACTGGATGCCCTGGCCTCCTTTCTTGACAGCATTAACAATTCTCACTGTATTGTAGCGGGTGACTTTAATGGCTGGCATCCGGCTTGGAATGACTCGGGAAAGCTCAATACTAGAGGCGAGATCGTTCGTGCGTTTATGGAATCACGAGCCTTTCTGTGCTGCAACTCTGGCGCCATTACATTCGAAACAGTTACTCATAATCAAGTCAGGAACAGTAGTATCGATTTAACTTTTGTATCAGATGATGTGTTTCCGAGAATTTCCCACTGGAAAACAGACTATGCCGCTGTTGCTTCTTCCCAACATATAGCTATCACTTATAAACTTCACTCCTCAACTCCTTTACTTGAACCTCTACCTTCGCAGTCTACCTTCCGTTATCACACCAGCCAGCGCAGCGACTGGACTGGATTTAAAGATGCCCTCGCGTCTGCTTTGCAAAACTCTGGTCTGGTGGATGGCAGTTTATCCAACCTCTCGGCCTTCGATCTTGATAACGTGGTACTTAGGCTTACGACCGCTGTCAATCAGGCAGCTGCTTCTGCTTTTTCCGTTCGGGGTAGGGGCCTTCCCCGACCAACTGCTCCTTTTTGGTCCCCGCATCTCGAAGAGGACAAGAAAGCGGTCGCTCGGCTGCGAAGAGAAATACATCGAGCTAGGCAGCTTAACCTATCGAATGATCACATACAGTCGTTAACCATTGAATTTCGACAGCGCAAAGAAAGCTATAAAAAAGCAATTAGGCGGGAGTCTGGGGAGCATTTTAGAAAATTCTGCGAGTCACAATCCCTTGAATCTGTATGGACTATTACCAATCCGACCTTACATTCCGACGGGACTCCTCGACTACCTCCTGCCACCCTCACTACAGCAGATGGACATACTTGTGATGCAGAGGACTCTGCGGATCTCTTATTAGAGCACTTCTTTCCTAGTGATCCTCCTGAGCTCGACACACCAGCACAAGCTGCTTTAAGAGCTGATTGTTATACCATCCCACACAATCAGGATGATCTTGCATTCACTGAAGGTGAGATACTTGAAGCCCTCAAGAGCGTGTCATCCAAGAAGGCTCCTGGCCTAGACGGTCTGACCTCAGACATTTGTCTAGCCGCAGTAGAAAGCTTTCCTTCTCTCTTTGTAGAACTGTATAACAGGTGTCTCACACTAGGTCACTTCCCAAGGAGCTGGAAGATCGCGTTGGTAAAAATTATCCCTAAATCGGGATCGAACCCTTCGGACTCTCTTAAATCCCATCGTCCTATTGGACTCATCGCCGTTTTCGGAAAAGTCCTGGAGAAACTCTTTATCAATCGTGTTGTCCACCATCTCTCCACTACAAACAATCTTTCCCCTTTGCAGTATGGTTTTAAGCGTCATAGCTCCACTGTGCACGCTCTTCAAGACGCCTTGGAATTTATAAAACGTAGTCGGACCTCTGGCCTTCTGTGCATTGCGGTATCTCTAGATATCCAATCTGCCTTCAACAGAGCTTGGTGGCCGTATATCCTTCAACGACTGAGAGATGTTAACTGCCCAGCCAATATCTTCAAGCTCGTTTCCAGCTACCTCCAAGATCGCACCGTCCTCCTTAGTTATTCTGGTGCTAATTCATCTCGGGGAATGCAGAGGGGATGCGTTCAGGGATCGGCCTGCAGCCCAGCACTTTGGAATTTAATCCTTGACGGACTTCTTGGTCTGACGCTGCCCGACGGGTGCCGCATCCAGGCGTACGCTGACGACGTCTTGCTCATCACAACGGCTAAGGACGTTAATACTCTTCAGACTCGCACTTGTACCGCCTTAGACACGATCGCTGATTGGGGACATAAGGTCAAACTAGTCTTCGGCCCTGAAAAAACCCAGGCTCTTGCATTTTCTCCTAAAGCTGGTCGAGCTCGTATTTTTATGCAGGGTAGGCACATCGTCTTTGACCGCTACTTCAAGCTCTTGGGTGTCATTATTGACAATAAATTAAAATTTAATAAACACATCTCATACGTTGTACAAAAGGCTCACAAATTGTTCCAGCGTCTATGTCTTTTTGTTCGCCCTTCCTGGGGTCTTCATCCAGAAAATATAGATTCCATTTATCGTTTTGCTATTGCCCCTGCTGTGACATACGCTGCCAGTGTGTGGAGTCATGCTGTCCACCGTGCCGTACACCGCAACAAGCTTTTGTCTCTCCAAAGGGGGTTTGCTTTGCGAGCTATTCGAGCATACCGCACAACTTCTACCAATGCTTCTCTTGCCCTCGCTTCTTTTATCCCGATAGACCTGGAAGTACTTCGCGTCGCTGAAGCGGAAAGGACCCGCCTATTAGGTACATCCACGTTTCTCCCTGATGACCTGTCCTTGGAGTTTCCTACTCCCGTGCCTCTTCTACCCCATCCGGCTCTACGTATCTCACCCGATTATGCAGTTGCTACCACCCCAGAAGGGATTAATTTTGCATGCCTGGAGAACACTGTGCAGATTTACACAGATGGTAGTAAACAGGATGACGATAAGGTCGGAGCTGCTGTCGTCTGTGTCGATCTTGACGCGCGCCCGACTGTCACAGTTAAAAAGTACAAGTTGCACAAAGTCTGCACAGTGTTCCAAGCTGAACTATTTGCCATTCTGGGAGCCTGTCAGCTGGCCGTCAGCAGGAAGTACACGGACGCGCTGATTTGTTCCGACTCACTCTCTGCCCTTCAGGCGCTGCAACAGCGGAGTAGTACTATGCCCCTTGTGACCCTTATCCATAAGGCTATAATAGATCATAAACCAATCGGCAAGATCCGATTCTGTTGGGTCAAGGGTCATACGGGTATTCCTGGTAACGTGCGCGCGGATGCGGAGGCTGGGGAGGCGGCAGCTCTCAGACGCGCGCCAGATTACTGGCATTACTCCATCTCAGTTGTCAAACGCCTCTCTCGTATTCAGGCCCAAGAAGAATGGGAAGAGCGCTACCGAAATGCTCCCCAGGGCAGCCATACGAGAAACTTGTTTCCCTCCCTTCAGAACATACTAGACTTCCGATCTCACTCTACACCTTCTTTCCAACTTTCACAATTTCTTACAGGCCATGGTGCGCATAGAACCTACCTTCATAGATTCTTAATAACTTCAACGGATTCTTGCCCTTGTGATTCCATTACTCCACAAAGCCCTATTCATCTTCTGACCGAGTGCCCGCGATTTGCCTCGCAGCGCCACTCGCATGTAGCTGTCTGCGGTAATAAGGTCCAGGACCCATTCAACTTTACTGATCTCAGTCGACACAGTAGGCTGGTTGAGTCCGTGGTACGTTTTATCACTTATATATATGACAACATTAAGGCATTCAACGAGACTTCCCTGGTTTCACTCTCTCATTCCTCTTCCTCGACCTCTTCTACCTCTTCCATTCCTTCCATCAGCCGTTTAGGGCCTGCTGCACCTACACTATCCCCTGAACCGCAGGCACATTCTCCTATAGTTCGTCCCTTCGTCTCCATTCCTTTATCATGGCCACCAAGCAATGATCCCGATAGTCCCGGCACACAGCGGCAGTCGTCGCCTTGAGTTGCATGCGGCGTGTATAAATAATTGTTAGTGTGTTTATTATTGTTGTTTAATATGTAACTATAACTGTTAATGAACATGTGACTTTATATTTTCTTATTTATATTTTTTTTTATAATTCCTTTTGTTTATTTTATCATTAAGTTTAAAGTGTCTCACAAACAGACGCGGCCTGCGGCGGCGGCCTCTCCTATGTGTATTTCTGTAACCATCACGACCCCGGCCGCGGCCGCGGGTGGCGTCTGTCTGTGAGACACTTAATATTATTGAATATATTTTGTCAATGCATGTATATCATGCAAGATTGTTAAACCCTTACACTCTTACTCCCATACTTTAAACCTGTTATGTATTTTCTGTTTCGTTTCCTTTCCTCTCCTATTCTTTCGCCTCTCACTATTATTAAACCGTCCTCTCCTCTCCCTGTCTTTCCCACCCATTCGACCTCCCTGGCTGCATCTCGACGCGGCCTCGGATTCTGATGGGGCTACTCTAACAAATATCGAATCCCTTATATATTACAATTATGTTATATTCAGCACCTTAAAATGTAAAATGTAATAAATAAACAGCATGCCAAAGCGGGTAAACGCAGTAATGGAAGCACGAGGAGGTAATACGAAGTATAAAAATTCAAGAAAATGATAATGTTTAAAAATGTCATGTTTCCTATCTTTATGTGACCCGGATTCATTGTTCTCGAGTGTGTATAAGTACCTACTACTTAAAACTTCCTTTTTTAACACGCTTTAATTAGGTCGACTTGTATGTAACGATGTAATAAAATGTAAGAATCTGAATTACACGCAGTTATAATTCTTGTATCATCATGAAACTTGGCAATTATATGTAGATTAGATGACAAGACAATATTATGGTACCATGGAGCTGGTCTCGATGATGGGACTGGAAGGTGGCTGATGGAACCTTGGACTGCCTACTAGTAAACATATCGAGTTTGGTATTTATCAAATCAATTTATATATTTCGTGGCATATAACGTAATATATATATATATAAAATAAACTATAAACATGGCTAACTCTAAGGCCCCAATGGAGTAAACAGAGTATATTTTATTTTTGGCTTTTTAGTGCAGTAAATAAAAGCGTGTTTTTAGTTTTTTTTAACTATTTTTTCTATTAATATTTTTATAAGTAGGTATAATTTATATTTATAAAATAATTTATTAATGAATGTCAGTATGCTTTCTTTTTTTCTTAGAAATAAATAAATGAAACCCAGTAAATTACATTACCATCATTTAATACACAACTATATATTAAGCTTTTTGGAAAAGTAAAGGAGATCTAGTATTGCAAATTCTTTTAAATTTTGTACTGTGATAGCTAAAACTAGAATTATTGCCAATGGTTGTAAAACAAATTTAGTAAATTTATACACTAAGCGTCACTGATACAAATAATGTATGCCTGTATTTTTGGAAGGTAGAAATACTATTATAAATTGTTTTATGTGGTATACAAATGTACCTATTCTACTACAATAATATCAAGCATATATTTTATAATAAATACTTTTAAACATAATTTATATTAAGATAATACACTGTCATGATAGTTTATTTTATTTCTCTTTATAAATAAATCTATCAGTAGTTTATAAAGCATAAAATCTTAAGGTCTGTATTTATATGCAGTTGAGTACACAACCTATTTCATTACATAAAAATGTACAAAGGGAATATTGTTGCCTATCATATTAAGATAATATTATTATCTTATTTTTAGTTTATAGGTATATGTCTGTACCTTTTTAATTTACTAAAACTTCAATTATCCTACTGTATGTTATGTTACTGTATAATAGTTATTGTAACAGTAAAATATGTAGATATCAAAATTCATGATTATTTCATGCTGTCAGTAATCTATCCCAGTTTATCTCATTGTTGTACACCTCTTGTTCAAGCCACAACTCATAATTTTCTTTGAACTCTTCGTCAAGCTCAATATTACTTTCAAGAATACTGTTAATATCAGTTTCATAAGGAGACAGATCTAATTCATGTTCACCACCAGTGCCATACCTTCGAAGGTTGAAGCGGTCCACACTCACTCTCAATGCACTTTCTTCATCCTGAAAGTCCCATGGCCTAGCATCAACATCATTACCGAATGCCCAGTCATCATTTAGTCTGTGCCGAACCTTTGAATAAATGGCGCTTATAGTCTTCATATTTGTCTTTCTCCATTGTCTTCCCAAATACTTAGTTTGCATCTTAAGTAATTTAAGTACATAAAACTGCATGAGGGCATGCCTTACTTTAAGTGTGCGTTTCAAAATTGGTGCACTTTTGAACACCACAAGCATCATGATTCGTGCATTTTTCCACTTTGTTAGTTTATTTAATATCCTCAATAGGTTTATACAAGAGAAAACATTTCGCCATGAGTATGGGACTGTCGAATCTCCAATATCCAAACACTCTTTTGTCAACTCTGGTTGCTCTCCAATCACACATGCGGGGAAGTCAAATATAGGTATTGAATTTTTCGCTCCAACATATGACAAAATGTTTTGATTAAAAAATTTTAAGACTAATGGCATGCAATTAGCATACACCAAGTGTTGTGACATAAATTCAAATTGATAAACATGATTCAGTTTGAAATGCTTCAGAAGCAACAACAATATAGCAGTTACAGCTTTGACAATTATTTCCTTGTGCCTATTTACATCAATGCCAAGTTTTAAAGATTTCAAAACAGTCATTGGCATTTCCTCAGGCAGAAGATCCGCCATTATGTTTATAGAATATGTCTTTGCAGTAGATGTGGGAGCTGCTGCCAAGAGAATTTTTAATAAGGCTATCATATATTGAGGAAGATTTGGAACCATGGCCCTGTACAAGATTTCTGCCTCAGTTTCCTCAACTTCTTTCTCACCTTTGGTAAGTGGGCTTCGTGCAATCTCAATCTCCCTCTCTATTTGTATTTCTGAAAGACTAGTGTACATGTGCTTTTTGAGTATTTCCATACCTTCGTGTATGGGCTGCGGCAGACCAGCTATTGTTTGTCTATCTCCTGGTAGAGAGTAACCGACAAATTTGATACGTACATTGTCCAAAAACATGTCAATATCCTTCTGTCTCACTTTGGACTGCCATGGGAGGCTTCTAGGTAATGGTGGTGGTGGAGGAGGACTGTCAAACTGCTTAAAATACATGTAATAACACTGCTGGTTGTTATCACTTGATGTTCCATCACTTGGCATTGATTGGAACTCCATAGAATCTTCAGATCCATTTCCAGTCTCCTCTTTGTCAACAAATATTTGCTCGTCAGATTCATCTAAAGAGGTCTGTTTCATAAAAGTTTGTCTTCTGAGTATACGTTCATTCTCTTTCATCTTTCTTTGTCCAGGATTTTGATTCTCCAACATATCTGCTGCACTGGGAGGGGGGGAACTAGCTCGCATACCTTTTATAATTTCAAGAGTGTCTTCTGTTACCTTAGGTAAGCCATGTCTTTCACGTAATCTTGCTTTTCTTTCTTTTAACTCCTCTGTACCTCCCAGGTACACAAGCAAAACTTTCCATAACAATAACAAGACCTTTTTCATTGGAAAATGTGGTGTTGTGCCAGCACACAAATGTGTAACCATGTTTAAAAGTTTAACTGGCAACAGTTCATCACCAAATGGCTGTCCAAGTTCTTCTTTAAAGTTTTGTACCAGATGACTGTACTCTGATTCTGGATGGTCTTTTTCAGTCCTCATGTATTCTGTTATCAAATACAATACTGACAAAATAACACGAAGATTGGTTGAGTCTGCAAGGGATTCAGTAAGTTTTCTTGATGCAATTGCTGTACTACTTCTAACAATTTCAAGATTAAGTAGTTCCACAAAAGCTGTAAACGTGCCCATTTCATACAAAGTCATAACATTGATACGCGCCCAATAAGCTTGCTCCGCATCTGACTGTACCTCAGCCCAACAGCCTTGAGCTAAATAAAATATGCACCTTGTTGCTCGCATACGTATTTCGGTAACAGCTACATCCAAATGTTCTAACAACTTTACAATAACCGTTCGTTGTTGAGTTTTATTCAATCTCTGCCAACTAGGAGGATAGTTAAACTCTTCCATGATATCCTCAAAAGCTTTGACATTCAGTTGAAATTCTGGATGTTCAGTGTAGCTGTAAAGTTCTGCTATTTCGTTGGTCTGCGTGTCGCAGTCATCGTACACGAAATCCAATTCGGGGCTCTCCATGTCGTTAACACAATCTCCTTCCTCCATCGGGCGACGAACATCGGGCAACTTAGCTCCACCTCGCCGGCCGTTACCATTAGTGCCCATTATTATAATGGTACCTAATTCAAAAAGATATAGTTCGGTACCAACCAATCTAAAAACTTTAATATATTTTTGTAAATTTTTGAAGTACAATCATTTTCTCTGAAAATAAATCGAATCGGACAGAATTGGACAAAGGAGATGGCAGCGGGCTGTCAAGTGTCAAATTTTTGTAATATTTATTAACTCTCGTTTTTTTTAAGGAAGGCAAAGGAAACAATATCGATACAGCTAAGTTTTAAGTTATTTTGATTTTTTTTTTAACATTAGAATGACGGTATGACGCTTTCTAATGTTTCTTGGAGTATTTGGCATGAAAGGTATCGAGTTGGCTTTTTCGATAAACTTCTGTGAGGTAGTCAACACTACAATAAAGTTCTCACATCGGGGTGCACAGCAGTGCCCCCGCCAAGTCGAGCGCGAAGCAAACGCTGCCGTACCATCCTTTACTGGAACCAATTCGCCGCATTTTCAGGCCCCTATTTGAGAACCTCTGGATAAGACCAAAACACAGAAATATTCATCATCCAGTAAGCTATAATAACATACTTAAAATCCAAAATTTCAAGTCTGTAGGTCATTTAGTTAAGAAAGTTGTGGCGACGGCAACACCAGTCGCGATGTTTGAGGTGGCAACACATATCAATTGCCGCTATAACTATTGTCAATGTCAAGTAAGCCGCTCTTTTTTCTCTTCTTGTTTGTTGTGCTATTTTAACTAATATACTATTATTACCTTGTACTGTTATTTAATAACTGTTATGTGCCATAAAAATGTGCCCACCTGATGCGTGCCTGTCTACGAGCTCGAGAACCAACGGAATATAACGAAAGCTAAGTAGTAGAATAGTTCACCTAAATAATAGCCTGTTTGCATCTCATGAAAAGTTTGTAAGTGTAAAAATAAGCGCTTGCCTGCGCTCTTGATATTAGCCTATGTACCTGTGTTTACCGGCACGGTAAAAAGATACTCTCTCACACCGGCGTAAGAACGGGAAACGCCTGTGTCATTGACATAATTATAACAATATAAAAGGAGGTAAAAAGATACTCTCTCACACGGTGAAAGTACCGGCGGCGTTAAAGGCGTGAACCGCCTGTGGCATTGACATAATTATAACAATATAAAAGAGGAGGGCTTGTGCTTCTGCAGGAGGCAAGTCCTAGGGTACCCTACCGAAAGACCACAAGAGAGAGTGTTATGGCATGCGCAGCGCTATGTCTGGACGGAGCTGGAATAGTGGCTGAGCCAGATGGGAGACGTTCCATAGTAGTGCCATAAGAAGTGGGCGACGCGACTCTTGCATGTGGGCGCACACATGCAAGGGTTGCGTGGGGAGCAGGCGACGGCTTGGCTCTCATGCTCACACCGCTCTGCAGGAGCGTAGGACACATGGCATAAAGTCATGTTAGGAAATCTCCGCATCGTTTAGACAGCTAAAGTAGATTGTTGAGTTAACATGGGTAATTGACATATAGATGATCTTGATACTCATTTATGACAATATTTATGTGTTCTGTGAATCCTGGAATCATACCGTGATGATGGTGTGACTCCGGGACTTAGTGGCACCACGCAGTGGTGTCATAATTTTATTTATACTTACAGATGGAGTAAGAAAGAGATGAGAGGCATGGACGGACATCCGCTGGTGCTTGAAGGTACATACAATATAATCTATGGTATGTAATCACCCTTCATCTCTCGATTCTCCCTTTGTCACGTGTCTATCGTCAAAATCTCGCGATCCACGGTGGATACGTTTGTATCACGGATATGGGCTGCATTGGCAGCCCCGCCTCCAAGAGGGTCGCGACAGAAGTTAAGCGAAACCAAAGTTTCGCATTTATGACACTCACTCATGATCATCAGAATAGAACTAGTACTTCCCATAAACTTAGAGAGCTGAAATTTGGTACAGAGTTAGGGTTTAATGGCCAGATAAAGGGAAAACTATAAAAACTAGGATAATCGAAGATCTGGAGTACCTGGTGACCCTGATTAGAAAACACAAGAGCCCAATCAAACTATTAGAAGAGATCGACATACCGCCTTTACAAAAAATATTCAACTTGGTGGGCCGCTTCATTTGATGTCAAAAATCGAAGGTCTGAAGTATCTGATGAAGAACCCTCAGCTGTATTGGAGATATGGTAACGCCCCCTTCTACTATTGTTACACAAAAAAATCGACTGTCATTGCAAAAGTCCAGCGTAGTGGGACACATCTTTTAATTTAATCTAGCCTATAGCGTCCCACTGCTGGGCGAATGCCTCCCCTTCAGCTTTTAATACGCATATAAATAAAATTAAAGGAAACTCTGGATAACACTAGACTGGCTTTTATACTTATACTTACGAGTTTACAAGAAAAATAGTGGTACGATTAACTTTATTCTACTCGAACATTACACAAATTAAATAAACAAATTACACTAAAATATTAATTTCGCTCAAAGTTTGGTCAAAATATAATGCATTGGACTAAAAGTGGCAGTGATACCAAGGTCTAAGTCTAAAAAATGCCCTCATGGACATTGGCACCTCCATTTTCTCTTGTGGCCAAGCCTATGTGGCGCTTTCACGACTAACCAATCTTCATGGGGTGCACCTCATAAATGTTGACTTCAAAAGTATAAAAGTTGCGTTTACACGTAATGTTGCTCGTATGAATGCATAGGTGCAATGGTGTCAGCACCAATGTGTAGCACCTGGTTTTGTACCCTTGTGTACCCTTCAACGGCCAAGTCACACGACATTAACTATAATAATAAAGAAATCGCAGTAAGGAACCTTAGACTTGGTACGACTTTGTATAGATTTCATTACTTTTTAGAGATAAACAAGCAGCTCCATCGAGACTTGGCTAGTTTTTTACAGAATGTTTTTGGTGGGATCCACTTGACCGGAAAAGAGTATATTTTAAAGAATCCACTAATTCTTCAGTTGCACAGACGGATGTAACACAAAATCACACCAATTTTATTTCACAATGATCTCGATTCTGGCATGATTCTCCAAACCTAAACTAAAATTTGGCAACAGTGGTGTCGATTCTGACATGATTCTCTAAACCTAAACTTAAATTGGACAACAGTGTATAATCCTTGTCATTCTCTTTACAGAATGAAAAGGAGAGACTGATGTAAAAATGATTCTATCTCTCTCTCTCTGATGTTAAATTTAGTTTTAAGTTTAGAGAATCACGTCAGATCGATACCAATAAATTTAAGAATAATTAAAATAAGCCGCCAACCGTCTTAGACCATTAAACCATTGGACTAAGTACGCGCCTAATTTTACTCAGTGCAAAGTTTGTCACTTTTTGAGGGGGACGAGGTAAACCACTACATTGAAATAAACTCACACAGCCTTAGTTATTTGTATTGTTACAATCGCCTACAAATATATTTTTTCACCTACGCACACTAATGACAATCACAAGTAATCGTAACTAGGGAAAGTTCGGTATCGATATTTTATTGAAGTTATACTTCTTTAGGCGCGTTATGAAAAAATGATGAGAGTGAAATTTTAAGATGAGAGTGAAGTTGGCTTTAGCGACCAACTTCATGCGTTACTTTTGTGTTTACCGCACATCAAAAAAATCTACCAACAAAATAGAAATAGAATCTCTAGTTAGTGGGTGCTAACGACTGCATTGTGAAGGCCTATCAAAAGTATTTATTAATCTGGAACAACGGAACCAAAGCGCGATTCAGGAGACTACAGCGCCATCTCTTGACCATTGGTGTAGTAGAACCAAAAACCACATCTTTATTTTTCAATGTTACTTTTATGTTATTATTGTAATAAAGTAACAGTTATAGGTATTCATATTTATAATATTTATCCACATGTTTCTAGTTTGTATATTCGGAATACGTGTTTGAGTTTCATACAAGTGCAAATCTCATATGTTCTAATAAATTATATTCAGTAGCGATTTTAATTGAATATTTTGATTATTTATTTATTTTTTCAAATTAACACTGAACTTTATTGACTGTGTCCTTTTCCAGACTTTTTATTAATTTATTGTAACTAATTATTTGCATGCAATTAAAAACTAATTTTAAACGATGCCAAAGAAGGATAACTTCTCACGCGCCTACATAAGTACACGCACCCATTTTTTTTTATTAAAATAACAATATCGATGGTTTTACTTGTTCTCAAAGATTATTTTATAAAATAAAAATATGACAACGGAAAAAATAAGTCCGGGTCTTTTAATACTCTCACTGGTAATTACCCAATCACTTATAATTTTTGCTTAACTTAAAAAATCGTTTCGTGGGAGAAAATCCTAAATGTCATTTGTTTTATGTATATATTTGCATTTCTTTTTATCTGTCAAACAGTCGTTTCAACATAGGTACAGTCTTGTCCATAAAATGTGTGTTAAATTTAACGATTTCGGCAATAAAAAAATATTGCTACTGTAAGTGCAGATGGCCAGAGGTATAATTATTAAAATGAAATAAAAATACTTTAAGACATTAGATTAAAACTTTTATTGAAAAAAGTACAACATGAATCTTCTACACTCACTTTTATTTAACATTATTATGATTATTACAATTATTCTCAGTGGTACAAGATCTGTTGATGATTTCATATCTTTTAAGAGCTTATGTCTAACAAGTCAAAACATCATATTTTAACACGCTTATATTAGCGTCACTTGTAATTAACTAGGTAAACAAATCTGGAAAGTCGAATTCAATCTACTTCTTATTCTCATATTGATTCAAAACTTGGTAAGTGTATGTAATTTGGATGACAATACGATAATCTGAAATCATTGAGCAAGTCTGATAATGAAGCCAGGGGGTGAATAGTGAATTCTTCAATGTTAACAAAAAGATACCTCGAGTCTGGGTTTATTTGGTTTGTTTTAATGAACACTCATTCCACCATTCCAATGTTAAAGTATAAAAACTCATTTTTACTAAACCGTCATGAAACCACCAGCTGTCTCATCGTATTTTTTCTCTACTCTGGCTTTTATGTATTAAAATACATACGTACGTTACGTTCATATTACATACGCAAGCATGCACAAGCATGTTATGTTATTTTCTCTAATTATATTTTCTTTAGATTTAAACATCAAGCAGTTGCATGCTTTAAAAAATATAACTATAATTGCAATTTCTTCTTTCAAATGTTTAATACTTGTAAAAGAATTCATTTGACATTGTGAGTTACCTACAATGCGAAGAGGTGACGCTGCCTTGCAGCTTAAGAATGGCTAGAAGAATTTTGACGCGGCCATTACATGCTTAAAAACAAAAGAAAACAAAAAATTATGTATTATTAATATCTAACTTATTGATTTTTAAAATGTATTAATTTTGAGTAAAAGTGTCTTATGCATTCAAAAAAACAAAAAACCATTATATCGATATTATTTTTTCAATTTTATTTCCCATCACTTAAAAGTCGTAAATAAATAGTCTCGCTACACTCAATTCAAGTTAAATAATTTTTATTTCGAATCTTAAATGCGGGGCCTAAGGTCGAAACTTGACAATTAAAAAATGTAGTCTCGTGGGGAGTGCGTTTGCAAGTCTCGTGGGGAGCATGCAATAGAGACTATATTCGCCAATAAATAATTAAGGTCACTAAAATGGACTCAATTCTTTAATTATAAGCCGTGATTATAAGGTATAAAATCATATGAATATGTTTCGGCACACATTCGAATTGCAAGTTTCTATTCTCGATTATTGTAAAATTCATTTTTAATTGAAAAAAAAAGCACTAAAATATAGAAAAAACGTTACATGTGAAATGATATCCCTTCTTTTTGTAAATTAGAGGTGTTTGATATTTTTTTGCACGTTAAAACGGCACAGATTAGCATTTTTTTGCGAGGAGACACGGACTGTTGTCACAACGATAACGATTCTCACACTGTGGAAATCTATCGATTGTAAGTAGTTTTTATGAACGCACAGGATCATTTGATCTTATACCTTGACAGAGGGGAAACATCTTGCGAGGCTAGTCCTGTGGTTTAATGGTCTAAGCCAACCGTACTCGATAAAATCCCGCTAAAAAACTCTTTTGTATTTTTTTAGGTCTCCCTTTTTAGGGAAGGCAAAGGGGACATTGCCTATACAGTCGTGTCTTAAGTTTTATTATTTATTATATTAGTTGATTCATTCATTCATCTGACTAAACATAAAAACCATTTTTGTTTCTAACTTCATAAGAGGAAAAACTACTCCGAGGACAACGACGAAAGCGGAATCTGTCCCTCTCTTGCAATTGTCAATGTTAATAAAAATAGTCAAATGGTAGTTTTCACATTATTCCGAAACCATTTATCTTTATATATAAAACTCAAAGGTGACTGACTGACATAGTGATTTATCAACGCACATCCCAAACCACAGGACGGATCGGGCTGAAATTTGGCATGCAGGTAGATGTTATGACGTAGGCATCCGCTAAGACAATTACAGCTGCGCTTCGCACAATCGAGCACTCTCAAAAGTAATGTTTTCGTGTGATGCGTGCAATAGTACCAACTCAGTGACAGAAAATTAACAAGTGTTTTTTCTTTAAGTTGGCATTGATCGAAATGTTATAGATAATTAATATCGTTAGTAATATTATGTATTGTAGAAAATTTTTTAAAGCTTTCGTTTAATTGTAGTTTTTTTTAAATAATCCAAGTTAATTCAAACTGTGTTAAAAAAATAAATATAAGTATGGATGAAGGTACATACAAACATTGTCTTTTTTTCAACATTGAACTTAGCGCACTCTGCTGGTGCATTTGAAAACTAATTCACGTTCCAACTAAGCATCAGCATAATTCGGCATTGTGCGCCACTGAGTAATTGGAAAACTACCAAAGCAACTAAAAATGTGTTTATTTTTATAGAAACGGATATCATGTCTAATAAAATCTTAGAGCATATACCAATGGAGACATACCGTTCTTTCATTGAACAAAAAATTCCGGCATTATTGGCGCGGCACGAGGTAACATAGCACACCAACGAAAATATGCTCATATATCGAAATATTCTCCCACAAACACGAGCGCGTTGTTGCTTTAAACGCACATTTCAAAAATTACGTCACAGAAACGCACACACGATAACAATTTCTATGTAACTATGAAATTGTTCGAGCGTACACCAATACAAAAGTTAGTGATACGACATTTAAAGAATGAACGATATTTGAATGAACAGTTCGCGATTACTAAACATAATGTTTGTTTATAAAGAAATCAAAAAGTTTCGTTTATAAAAATCTATATGAAATTTTATTTATAGTTTTAGTACTTTTGATTTTTATAAACAAAATTCAAATATATTTCAATGTCATAAATCACATTTAAAGAATATCGAAATATTGTCATAAAATTACTTGTCTCTATAAAGATATCGATATTAATTGAGACAGCCTTGGGGCTGCACTATGTATAGGCGCCATTTTGGTTTCTCAGTAACTTTAGGTAGAATATACACGTTTTTTTCGTAAGTATGCCATCTCCTTAGGTTTCAGTACTCAGATGGTGCTATCTAACTACTCTGTGGTCTAGTAGTATCTATGTAGTAGTCTGTGACATAGAGAAACTGATCTGTGATTGGGTGTGTTCCTCTGGTGTGTTCCCATCACGGCATGGAATCTTCATAGTAAAAATTGGACCAATTTCGTGGCCATAGACAAGAAACGGTACTTTAGAATCTGACATTTCCGTCGCCTTCATCCCTTTCCGTCACCCCTGTACTCCCCGCCCGCGTCAATTAGCACAGATGTTTTGTTAAATTTTGTTAATTTATTAAAGGTATGAAAGCAATGAGTAACCAAATAATATCAAGTAGCCACAAAAGTTAGATATATTACCGAAATTACTATAGTATTGTGTAGTGTTGCTTTCCAAAATTTATTTTTGGTGAGGATGCACGGTTAAGGTTTCATTTATGTTTATTTGTTTTTTGAATATTATTTAGGTATTGTAATTATATTGCTACGTTTACATAATATTATGTAAACAGCTTTGAATTTATGAAAAATAAAGTATTTTGTGTATAATATTTTAACAATTCTTATTTATCTATCTCTGAGTTTATTAGTCGATTAATGTCTACTTGCAGCAATTTTGCGAAATCTCGATTCAGATTGAATGTTTATTCAGATATACAATATGGTTCAATTGTCATTTGACACTTCTATGGGCTAAATCTAGTTTTACTTAAATCTAGATTTTGCAAAGTTACTGCAAGGTTTCGCGGTATTGGTATTTTAAATAGCCCGCGGAAATACTGCTTATGAGCGAACCCCAAACAGCAATATTGGTCAATGATGGATCATGGAAAAAATAAATGTGTCAAAGTCTAAAGTACCATTTCCGTATTGGTTCTTCGAAGATTCCCGTCTGATGCGTAGTATCCCCTATAACCGTAGTTTGTGGTTCCATAAATTCTTTCAGTTTTGTTGTGTTGATATTACAACTCAAATGAAAATTGCTAAATATCTTTCGAATAATAGTCAGTCAGTCAGTGAGAACACATAAATATAACACTTAATTGTCAGAACATTCTAATACTCAATAAATTTATTGAATATTCAGGTAAATAATGATATAAGATGGTTAAATTACCTATTAAAATTCCTACTGTATCAGTCCGAATATTTAAAAAAGTGATTAATTAGTTCTTACAGTATCAAAATGGCAGAATTAGCAGCTTTACTTCAAACCGAAATACCTGAAGGTCGAAATCATCTCACTGACAGCCATACCAATCTGGAGCGAGTGGCAGAATATTGTGAAGCCAATTATTTTCAATCCGAGAATAAAAGGCTTGCCTTAGAAAGCACGAAAAACTATACCACCCAATCTTTAGCCAGTGTAGCTTATCAAATCAACACATTGGCTTTCAATTTTCTTCAATTATTGGAGCTGCAGACAATGCAGTTGGCTGAAATGGAAGGCCAAATGAACCACATTGCACAGACTGTTGCCATACATAAAGAGAAAGTAGCTAGGCGGGAGATTGGTGTCCTTACTGCCAACAAAGTTATCACTCGGCAGTATAAAATTATAGCACCAGCAAATCCAGAGAAACCAATCAAATATCTGAGGAAGAGCATTGATTATACAGGTAATTCACAATTTTCTTTCTACAAATTTAGTTCCTGAATTCAGTTCACAATTAGATGACCTTTTACATTCTAACATGGCTATTATCATACAGAAACTTGAACCAATATTAGGCATAATAATATGTGATGTAGAAGTGAAACTAAACAATTGATAAAGTTGACTCTTAATTGTTGTATTTACATGTGTTTTCTGTATTGTTTAGATAAAACTTATTACAACACTAAATTAATGTGAGTTGTATAGAATAAAAAATGTCTTTTAAAGATATTTTTGATGTGTCACATCTTTCCTCTTTTTTTATTTTTATTTTATTTATTTATTTAAATTTATTTGTAGCTCTTGACGACATTGGCCATGGTGCACGATGGAACAGTGGCCAGTCTGGAACGCCGCGCGGACGTCGTTCCGGGTCTGCGCCTAGTTCTGCAACGCTTCCAGCTCCTACTACAAAACCACCAACACCTCCCGCTGCTGTGCGAGCTGCCAATGCTGCTAACACAGGCACCCTGGGACGGGGGACTCTCGGTATATTGCCTTCTTACAAGGATTCTTATCATGTCATATTTCTCTTGAGAAATTGTTTCTCTTGAGAATATGAAAACTTAAGTAATAAAAACCTTATTACTCAGAATGGGAGGATGTATTGAAATTGACAGCTAAATTACGCTGGCGCAGGGTTGCTCTTAAAAGAATGCACTGGAAGGAACTAAAGGGGGCCTAAGCCAGAAGGCACACTTTTCTATCTATTTTCTTTTAATTAAATTTCAAGAAGACTGTGTCAAAAAAGCCTAAATAAAAAAATGTAAAAACCTTTATAGCATTGCTCTCCTCTACAGGATTTGACTGTGCTACAAAATCTCTTGTACAAAGAAAGAGTCAGCACTATCTTTGATGAAACTTAAAAATCTCTTGGATACCTATGTCTAAAAAGTACTAAATGTTTAAATGTAAAGAAAATATTTACTAGAAAAAATCCACGTGGACAAGGCAACAGACGGGATTCGAACCCGCGCCCTCTGCGGTGTCGAATTCCTACTAGTATTCTTAGGTTGAAAAGCATTAGGGCCATGGTAGCATAATGGTCAGTGCATCCGCCTGGATAGTGGAGGGTGCAGGTTCGATTCCTGTCTGCTGCCTGGTCGGAGTGGATTTTATTCTAGAAAATATTCGCTTTAGATTTAAACATCTAGCAGATTAATGCTAAAAAAATAAAATAAGTAGTAAATCTATACATTTAATGTAAAGTCAACTGTACATTGAATATTTTTTTGAAAGAATACTTGGGGTGTGATCTACAATTGATACCCAAGCCAAAATTATAGTTTTTATAATTTTTGTCTGTTTGTCTGTATGTATGTTTGGGATAAACTCAAAAAGTACTGCATGGATTTACTTCAAATTTGGCACGAATATTATTAAGAAGTCGGTCAACATATAGGCTATATATTATCACGCTATCACCTACGGGGAACGAGCAGTGAACCTTAATTTCTAACTAACTCCACGCGTACGAAGTCGCGGGCGGCCGCTCGTAATTAATAAATGTTTTGTAGGCAAGTCGTCTCGCGAGTATAGGACTCCGCCTGCAGTGGCCCCGCCGCAGGTTCCGTCGCACTACGCACCAAACTATCCGAGGAGACCACCCGGATATTCTACGCTGCCTGTGGCTCAATCTCAAGTTCAAGTATGTATTTAGGTTTCGTCCACTTTAGTGCTCTTGATTTTTTTCAATTAAAGTATTTAGTAATGTTTGTAGGCCTTACGGCCAATATCAATAATCAAGCTTCAGTTAAAGGTAAGGATAATCTAGTTCCGTTTTTGGCAACGGCTGGTAAGATATTTTTATTATTAATCTTAATAATAAAAATATGTTATCAACAAAGCTCAAGTAGGTCTACCTTACTGGAGTTTGATTATCAAAGCCGTTAGTAATGTAGCCTTTAAATTTGGGTCTTGTACATTTTGTATCAAAAATATGCTTCTAATTATATAATTACACTGTGTCATTCATTATACTTCTTTGAATATTCAAAGTAGCATAATGAATGACGCAGTAGTTAGCACATTCAGTCTGTAATCATGGAAGTTTAGTAACTTTCGCCTTGTATCGAGTTCCACATACTTTTAAAGGTATGTTAATCCATTGGTCTTGGCTGCATTTGCAGTCCTTCCGAGTAAATTGCACTGGGCCCCTGTGGTGTGTCATGTCAAGGCACCCAATCTCCTTATTTATTTAAATAATTAATTCAAATTCAATTAGCTATTTATTAAAGTTGAAAGGTAAGAAAATGTTGTGATATTTTAAGGTTGGTATGGTGCACCCAAATCAACACCAGTCACCATCGAACTACTCTCAACAAGACTTGCACTCCAGCATGCCGCGTAAGTATATTATTTATTATATTTTATCAAATTTTAATTTAATTTTCAAATTGAGTCACAATTTGTAATCAGTATTTAGGAACTGTTTCGGATGGCACTGATAACAAGCACTGCTAATATATTTGGTCTCGCTATATAACGAGTTGAATCACATTCATTTTATCTCTTCACATTTTTATGTACTTAGGTTGTTACCATACAGTTATGACTAATTTAACCACAAAAAAATAAGTTTCTCTCTTTTAACACTAGACGCTTACCATCGGTTTGCGCAATTCAACCGGCATGGCATTACTGACATTGTGGTTGAAGTGCGCAAACCGAGTGGAACTCCAAACAATCAGCTTCATAAACTTGTAACATTATAAAACACTAGCGGCCGCCTGCGACTTTTTCCTCGTTACATTTTGGTTTTTGATAATCCCACAAAAGTTACATTTTTTGGGATAAAAAGTATCATATGTCTCAATCAGGGTCATAAACTGTATGCGTACCAAATTTCATCCAAATCCGTTCAGTATTTCGTTCGTTGCATGATTGGCTAACAAACACACAAACATAGAAACTTTCACATTTATATTTATAATATTAGTAGGATTACAAAACTTCAATAATTTGCCGATGAAGTAAATATACTGAAGTCAAATTCACGTATTTAATTTTGTTAAATTTGTTTGATAATTAAGGCTATGTTTGAGGCGTTTGACAAACAAACGTGTTTGAAGGAAATCTGGATTGACGCCGTGTTTGACAATCAAAATTTTAACGTTAACTACAGCGTGGTTTGTCAAATAAGATCTCACTCGTGCGTCATGTCTATGACCTTGTCAGCTCAATCAAAGCACTATACAGAAAAAGCCTAAGTTTAGGAGACGTCACTTCTAAGTTAAAATAGTACCAATAAAATTACGGGCCTCGCTTGACAAATTTGTTTGATGTGTGGTTTCATTGTCAAGCTACTTTTTCAATTCAATTCAATTTTTGGTGATTATGGCGGCGTCTCATTACGTGACGATTCTGCCAATGTCTGGGTTAAAGGAGACAAGGTATATGCTGAGCCTGTACGGTTTTGTTGATGTTGTGCAGTCTCGTTGAGTATCTGTAACAACACATAGACAAACATTTGTGATACCAGGTACCCATGCTTTTAATATGGAGAAACAGATAAATATATGTATTGATATAGTATACTAGGGTAAAAGGAGGGATTTTTTTTGTGTTACTACAATCAAAGTTTTATATTATTTTGTTTCAGGAACTTGCTCAGTATATAAATTAAGGGGGATTGTACTTGGGTTAGCATATAATTAATATTAATGGGGCGGCTTGCCTTTTTTGATAATAAATTATACAGGGGAACAGAAATTTTATTGCAGTGAAATAATATGTGCTCAAGGGTCCCTTCATCTAACCCACACTCACAGAGTGAATGATCGCGTACTTTGATTTTTGCCAGAAAAACTGGAGTACATATATGGCCCAGTCTCATGCGAATGATGGTAGATATCACAGATTTGGGTATATGTTTGTGGCGGAAGAACCAACGTTTTGATGGGATGTCAGGTTGTAAGCTGCCATAGTGTTTACCCTTTGTTTAGTAAGATTTTTGGTACATTTCATTCCATGTTTCTAGCATCATTGATTTAGCCATATGTCGGATGTCGCGGGAATAACATTGATTTTGTAGATCAAGGCCAACAAGCTACTTTTTAATGAAAACGTAAAGTTTATCAAGTAATTTTGACAAACAAATTTGATCGTTCACAGGGCCCTTCATGATTATATCATTATTTTATATTACTTATACTTACATATTATATATTACTATAAATGTCATTTTTTCTTTTTTAGCTCCGCCATCTCCTTTGATCGGATCTGACGGCGAACACAGCCAACATTCTATGAGTTTGCCTGGGCAGGTTGGTAGATCGATAGTTCTGTTAAGTATTTGTTTATCACAATTGAAACTGAAAAAACTGTTTTTGTGAATCCAATCCAATCTTTTCTTATTGACTGAAATGATACTATGGCAATGGCCCGAAATATATATCGAAAAGATGGGTCACCAATCTTGAGCTTCTTTGTGCTTCGGAAGCACATAAAGCCATTGGCGCCGGCTGCATCTGTAGTCCCTAGCACCCATCTATCTACAATAGCCTTCGTGATGGGCCGTGCAACCGACTAATGATAGGCAATTATACCTGACAACACATTTGACTAAAGATCAGAGCGCCCGACCCGACCCGACCAGCGCCGCCTCCGCGCGCGGTTGATATTTTTAACACGCTTTTATTAGGTCGACTTCTATGTAACTAAGTATGTAATAAAATCTAAGAGTCTGAATTACACGCACATCTAATTCTTGAATCATTATGAAACTTGGCAATTGTATGTAGATTAGATGACAATACAATATTATGGCCATACCATCGAGCTGGTCTGATGATGGGACTGGAAGGTGGCTGGTGGAACCTTGGACTGCCTACTAGTAAACATATTGAGTTTGGGCTCATAAGATTCGTCTTAACATATTTTATTCATTTTTCCTGATGACTGAAAATAAAAAGAGTAAAATAAATTAATAGTTAAAAAAAACTAAAAACACGCATTTATTTACTGCACTAAAAAGCCAAAAATAAACAAAATATACTCTCTGTTTACTTCATTAGGGCCTTAGAGTAAGCCATGTTTATAATTTATTTTACCATATATATATACAAATAAAGAAGTCTAAGCAACATGCATCATTCACGCAAACTGCAAGTTTTATCAGTTGATATTTTGTATTAACCTTATGAAATGTACAATTCATTCAAAGGTTACTGGTGTGACCATGAGAAAAAAAGCGAGTGTGCTTATGACCACACGACTGAAGTGAAACTTCTTTAGCTCCAATGATCTGAAAATCATAAACTTAACCTGAAAATTTGTTGATAGAAAAAAAAACCACCAATCCGTGCTGGGTCCGTTATCACCCTCCAATCCGCACTGGGTCCATTATCACCCAAAGATCCGCGCTGGATCCGTTATATATATATATGTATATATATTATTATTATTCATGTATTTTGTGACGGATATTGTTCATTGTTTACTAATGAGTCACCAATGACACTTATCGTAACGCAAAAATCATAACACATTCTCCAGTTTACCGTCCAAGTCAAGCGTGCCTAAAGAAGTTTCACTTCAAAAAATCGTTAACAGTTAGATTGAGCAAAGTCATTGTCACTGTCTAATTATCCGTATTTTCGCAATATCCCTTTTTTTTTCAACGGTGAGAAATCCCTTGACGGTCCGTACCGTGCGCTGGCGAGGCCCACGGCGTGTGTGGGACTCACCCGGCGCGGGATACAGCGCCGGTCCTACCCACTAAAACTCACCGGTACCCTCCTACGCCCATGTGGGAGCGTCTCGGGATCGGCGCACCTCTGTGTGCGCCATTTCACCGGGACGCCCCCGGGCCGGCCCGGCCCAACGAGTGGACCGGGCGACACGCCTCTGGGGGATTGCGCTAGGGTACTAGGCAATCCCCAGACAGGGTGGCCTATGCCGAATGGCACCTAGGGCACGCGGCGGCCAAGCCGCGCCCAGACTACCTTCGGGCCGTCGAAGACCGGCAGCCACGGCTGCCTGCCTTCTTCGGCCCACCCGTCTACGTCGGAGGGGAGGGGCTAGAGCGTCCTCCTCTCGCTCCCTCCGCGGCCTCCTTCTGTGTCATCACCGATTCGCAGAAGGAGGCGGCAGCCTTCCAGGCCCTCTCGCTACCAAGCATTAACCATGCTTGGCAACGAAAGGGTCTCTACCGCTGAGCGCCGCAATCAGAGTGCGGCGCTCGTTTGTTTCGCAATATCCCGAGGATTTTCGCGAAAATTCGATTTATCAAATCATCCTACGGCATATAACAATTATAAACGTTGGTATTATATTGTCCGCTAGCGCGGGTCGTCATCATCGGCGGGCGGCGCCTCCATCCGCGGCGGGTCGGTGTCGCCCCCGCTCCCGCCCCCGCCCATGGACGACGAGCTCGTGAGCGACGCCTTCGGGCGCCCGCCCCATCTCTCCGTACGTATGACACAATACAAAATGGATAGATAAAAGAATATAAAGTGCGACAAGGATCTTTATGAATGTAATAAATAAATATTTCCAACACTCACACCAATTAGCCTATGCTCGTATTCATCACACAAACATCTGTGTCATTCTGTTATTTTAGAAGTTACAGGGGGGGGGGGGGGGGGGCACATTTTACCACTTTGGAAGTGTTTCGCGCAAATTTATATTAGAAACGTCAATATCATTTTTGAAGACCATCCTTAGATACCCCACACGTATTTTTTGATTTTGTTTGATTCATGGGTTTGATGAAAACCATTTTTGAGTTTCAAGTATGGGGAACCCCCAAAATTTATTTTTCCATTTTTTCACATTCATGTATTGGTTTACAGAATACTTACAGTTACGAAAAAAAGTGTCTTTGACATACGGAGGGACAGACAGAAAGACATGACGAATCCATAAGGGTTTCGTTTTTTGCAATTTTGTTACGGAACCCTAAAAATATGATGTTTACAAAGTATAGTTCCATTCATAAAGATCTTTGTCGCACTATAAAGGCACTCGTTACTGATATTTTTATTATGTTTATGCAGGAAAACGAGCTGGCAGCCCACTTGAGGGTAAGTGGTCACTCTTGCGTTGCCGGCTCTGAAGGAAAAGGTTTGCCCGCCTTTTGAAGACCGTCATATCAAAGCTAAAAGGGAAAACAGCTGATCGTAACTGGCCTAGACGTCAGATTTTGAATAGGATAAATCTCTAGACACGCCCATCATAGTTACAGTTTATAAAACTTACTAAGATTGCGAGAGACTGGTGAGTAGTGACGAAAGACTGGTCCTCATTACATTGAGAATAACGATAAATTTTAGTTTTACATTGGTGTCGATTCTAGCATGATTCTCTAAACCTAAACTTAAATTGGCAACAATGTATCCTTGACATTCTCTACACAGAATGAGGAGAGACTGATGTTAAAGGACAATGGGCAAAACACACCCAGCTCTGCCAACAACGTAATTAGTATGAATCGATAGATCTATGAAAAACTAGCCTTTTTATTATGACACCGTAAAAAAAAATCCCGTTAGTCAAACAATATGACACATGGGCATATTAAGTAGCTACGTACTAGCTAAGCGTACCATTAATATGATTTTGCATGTAAGGGGTATAAAGTGCTAGTTACGAGTATGTGTGCGTGTGTATGGGAGATTGTAGTGTGTGTGTGATTCTTGTAAATAAATACAACGTTTACTTATGTAATCGTGTGTGGACTGTGCGCCGACCTTCTTATGTTTAAAAGAAATTTAACTATCCCATGCTGTGATTACATTTGTTAGTAACATCTTATCAAACCTACAGCTTGGCCGACAATCCACAAACGTACGTAGTATTCATCTGGGACGACATTATAATCCAGAGGAAACCAAATTTCTAAAAACTAGAAACGGTCTAAGCTTCTTGGTAACTGTCGGGCTGAAAGAGATACTTTAACTTGGTGGCGAGTCACAATAAATCTTTCGCAGTTCCATTAGGACTGTATAGCCCCAAAAATTTGAAATAATTATGATAAAACATCAGACTGGCTAATATTCATCGGCCAAGTATTATACAGGGCGGCCGGAATATTGACGTCCAAAAAAATATTTAGGTCCCTCGTATCGTGGGGTATCCGAATCACCCCTATGTATGTTCCGCGACTTTTTATAGTTTTCGAGTAATGTTTTATTTTCCGAATTTTCGACCTGTTCAACTTAAAAAGAATCTAAAAACAAGTAGAAGACTTCGTATTTTTCTTTTGCAACTGAGTCCTCATTAGTTTTCTTTTACTCTGTATCTATGTAAACAACGTGATGATTAATTATATTTGATGCAGAACAAGATGAACGCTCCGTACACCAGCGCTGTACCGGCTATAGTGCCCGACGAGGAAGATTTGCCTGGTTGGGTCCCCAAGAACTATATTGAAAAAGGTAAGCTTTTGTTACTTAGCAGTTTATTTTCCTTGATTAACTGAATGAGTTTCAAGTGTGATTTTATTATGTTTAAATTGATGTTGTTACCTCTTGCGACCACGGAGCCTGTAACTTGGAACAGGGTCTGAAAAGTCAATGTAAAAAAATAAAAACGAACTTTAAACTTAAAGAAAATGTAACTAGAAAAAAATCCACGCGGACCAGGCAGCATACGGGACTCGAACCCGCACCCTTCGCTATCCGGTCGAATGCACTGACCAATTATGATACCGCGGCCCTGACGGTCACGTCGAAATTCTTCTAGCTATTCTTAAACTGCAAGGCAGCGTCGTCTCTTCGCATTGTAGGCAACCCACAATGTTAAATGAATACTTTTACAAGTATTAAACATTTGAAAGAAGAAATAGTAATTATAGTTACAATTTTTATTTTTAAGCATGTAACTTCTTGATGTTTAAATCTAAAGAAAATGAAAAATGCTTAAAAAATATGGGTGCGTGTACTTAAGTACTCGCGTGAGAAGTTATACTTCTTTTTGGAATTATTAAAAAAAAGATTTTAATTGCATGCAGATAATTAATTACAATAAGATAATAAAAGGATTGGAAAAGGATAGTCAACGCAGTCAATAAAGTTCAGTTTTAATTTGAAAAATTTAATAAATAATCAAAATATTCAATTTAAATCACTACTGAATAAAATTTATTAGCACATATAAATTTCGCATTTGTATAACATTATAACACGTGTTAAGAATATAGAAACTAGAAACATGTGTATAAATATTATAAATATGAAAACAGTGATCAGAGGCGACGAGCGTCCCAACATGTGCGACTAAGAGATCCTATTACTATTTTGTTGGAACTTTTTTTTCGAGACTTACGAGTAATGTGCGGTTTAGCGGCCGACTTCATAGTGTTGCGCGCGCATCTTAAAATTTCACTCTCATCATTTTTTCATAACGCACCCGCGGCTAACTTCATTATGTTACTTTTGTGTTACAGTGATGCGCGCGCATCTTAAAATTTCACTCATATTTTTTTCATAACGCGGCTAAAGAAGTATAACTTCAAAAATTAGAGTTTTAAAATTATTTATGAAGTTAAGGAAAATTATACTGGCTTAAAAATTCCATTGTACTCCTGTAATTCTGTCTGAGGCCTGTACTAATAATAATATTTGGATCACAAAATAGGCATGTTACATTTAATTAATCCCTGCGGATTGTTGTAGTTAAAACTGTGTTACAGGCTGCAGTACTTATTGTGTTTTTTCTAGTAAAAATTTCGTTCAAAAAGTGTTTAAGTAAAACATTTTTTTTTCAATTCTTGCAGTGGTAGCGATATACGACTACTACGCCGACAAGGAGGACGAGCTGTCGTTCCAAGAAAGCGCCGTGATCTACGTACTGAAGAAGAACGACGACGGGTGGTGGGAGGGCGTCATGGACGGGGTCACCGGCCTCTTCCCCGGCAACTACGTCGAGCCCTGCGTTTAAATACAAATAGTACGAAGATCTTCGCTTTTGAATACTGATTCCGCTGCAAATGCTACGCAGATCTTGCTGTTTATGAGTAATCTTATCGAGAAAATTCCTTATGTCCCACCTTATTTGGTAGGTTCGTGCGTCCTTTATAGTTGTCCATTAGAGCGGGCGCATATTAAACCAGTAAACGCGTCCACAGTCTGCGGTAGAGTTTTTCATACATCTTGTATAGTATCGGCGCAAACTTAGCATTCGAGTGGCTGCGTCTAGTGGCTTGACGGGGCCACTAGTGGCTCAATGTGCGCTTGCTCTTAGTCATGTGATGTTTTTAGCACATTTTTGTCAATGGTTGTCGCCACGCTATGTGATTCATGAGGGGCAGAAACACCAGCCTCTTTACCGACGTCGAGCCCTGCGTTTAGATACCGATAATCTTGCATTTGAAGACTAATTTCCTTCATATCCCACCTATTTTGTTCAATTCGTATGTCTTTTGTCAATGAATCGGTTGTCCCAGTCAATTTTAGGATTCATGGCAATGGCTGGGCTTGTGCGTGCACAACAGAACGACGGGATAGACGGAGATTTTTGAAGTGAAACTTCTTTACGCACGCTTGACTTGGGGGGCAAGCTGGCGAATGCGTTACGCGTTACGAAAAGTATGTTCGGGCGAGGCGAACGGGAGTCGAGTGGGGGATAAAAGCAAGAGAAAGCTTTCTATTATACATGTTTATATTGTACACACATATATATATATATATACATATAGATGGAGCTAAAGAAGTTTCACTTCAGTCGTGTGGTCATAAGCACACTCGTTTTTTTTATTGCCTTCGTAGGCAGACGAGCAGACGGGCCATCTGATGTTAAGTGGTCACCGTCGCCCATGGATGTAAGGGCTATAACTATAGCCAAAAGCAGTCCCGATAGGAGGTAGGGGCCCCAGCGATGCCCAGTGACGTAGCCGTGCCGCTGACTTTCGTGGAACACTATTTAAGCCTTGAAGAGGACCATGCTAAAGTAATAAGGGAACACCATGGAGGGGAGCTCATTCTCAATAACGATGGGGCCCTAGCCTAATAAGATATATGTTTTAGAACAATTTTCCTGCTACCAAGTAAAGGATTCAAGAAAAAACCTTACAAGAGTTGGTGTTTGACTTTTTATATTTAAGCATAATATAAATACTTTTATAAGTAGTTTAAGATTCTTATTATCAATGTATTATTATTTAGAAGCTGTCGTATCTAGTGTAACTTACTTTTATGTCAAATCATCGAAAACTATTACTGAAAAATCATGTATATACGCCTACTATTTTGCTATATAATGTTTAGTTAAATCTTTATTTCATAGGTACAATTATTATTTTGATGTGTAAGATCATAAAGATTTTATAAATAAAACAAATTATAGATGTACTTAATGTCTGTATTATTGCGATCCTCTTAATTTATTAAATACAAACACATGGTCGATTGGAACTACACTCCAAATAATGAAATCAATTCTGATAATCTCTTCTCCTGGAAAACATTGCTGTCATACATATTAAAATTGTAGATTCGCTGACAATATTGAAACACCATTGTGTTCTACTGTCTTTCTTTACAATACAGAACTAGCTTACAATTAATAAAGTAATCGAACCCAGAATATAATCTAAAATAGTCTTAATCATAATAAGTTACATGACTAAATACTTAAAAGAATATTAATTAATGTCGACCTAGGGGTCAATCGCCTAATGGCGTTGCTCTGGCTATCGCTTACGATTTCTTTATTATTTCTGACCGCCGAAGGTTTTCAAATGCCTCGCGATTCTTTTTTTTTCTTTTGCATTGGTAATAACAATATTAAAGAAAATGAGCGTGAGTTATTTGAAAAACCTTTGGCAGTCAAATATAACAAAATGAAATCGCAGCAATAGCCATAGGAATCCCGTTAGGCAGCCCCCTGATCTAGAAGTTTTAACTTGTTACTATACAAAATATAGCTTTTAAACTGTATTTATCCATCTGATAAATTGTACAGTTAGAGCACTATATCGATTCTATCATTATTCCTTATCATCTAAATCCATGTTCTCCGAGGTTGTTATATCACTATCTTTGTCCTTGCTGTCTTTTGCAACTTCAGTTTTAGTTTCAGATTCTTTTGGAGAGCTTTCTTGTTTTTCTTCCTTTACTTGATCTGATTTTTCATCAACTGCTTGTTTCTTCACTTCTTTCTCCGCCCTGATAAAAGTTTTAATTTTTATAAGTACAATAAGTTTTTTTATAATTACTATAGGCTAGTTGACACTTTTTGGTAATATGTTTTATATGGATAATGTTCTATTAGATCGAAAAAACTGTATTGTATTTTTTTTGACCTAGAAAACTACAAAACTTTAATTTTAAAATAGATTTTTTAATGGAAATACAAAAACGCTGTCGGCCATTTTAATCTATAGATTATCTATGCTATGACGTCAACAAAATTGTAATCAAACGTTCGGAAGCACGTAGGAAATAACATGAATCTGAATTTTTATTGTAAAACCATGATTTCTTATCAATTTCATGATAAATAGAGTAATTACCATGATTGTATTTTACGACAATGTAGAAAAATATCGTTAAAGACTCCAGAAAAGTTGTGGTTTAAATTGCTTAGAAAAATAAACATACCTATGAACACACATGAACACGTGTTCCGGCGTCCAGCAATAATTTAGTCAACAAAACCAATTAAAGGAACCTATTCTACAAGATATAAGGGCTTTTAGATATATTTTAGTCAGACGAAAGATAGCACAGTAACAGATACGACTATGACGTTTACTTGTTTACAAATTTTTTGTTGTCACAATCACGGTGGACAGCGTTTTTAGTGTTTAAAAAGCATAAGACTAAAAAACTACTTTTTAAATTAAATTACTACAGCCATCTCCTAATTTTGTGAAGTGAATAGCAATTTGACATGAGTCAACAATATTAGACTATTACGATTTGAGACAAGACTTTTTTATAATATTACTAGCGGCAGCCAATGTGTTAGTCCGCATTAACTTTTTTAAAAATACCTCAGGAACCTAACATTTTTCTGGGATAAACGTATCCAATATCTCATTCCAGGCCATAAACTATATATGTACCTAATTTCCTCCAAATCCGTTCAATAGTTTTTGCGTGTTTAAGTAATAACCATACAAACTCTCACATTTATAATATAAGTAAGATAGGATAGAACTTACTTGGCTGGACCGTTGACAATCTCAACAACATCATCATCCTCATATTTGATGTTGACGACAGCTTCTACTTTAGATTGGATGCTCTTCAATGTGGAATGGAATATTTTCGAGCTCGCCTGCAATATAAAAATTAAGTTGTGTTTAATAATGATTCCACATCATAATAAAACTGACCGAGATGAGAATGAATATATCGGGAAAATGTTGGATACATATTATTAAAGTTGCATGCCACTATATAATAAGAAGAGCATAAAAAAATGGTTGCCTGTAAAGTCGGTTTTACGGGCGAAGATTTTACGTGACAACGTCTTTTTCTCGGTAGAATATTTATTGATATGAATATAATTAAATTGCACAATAGGAACAAGGAATTGAATGAAAATAAGAATTGCACAAATTTTAACTATAGAAATATATTTTGTTTACTAAAACATTGTACATGTAAACTTAAACTTAACACGAGAGACTCATCGTAACGTTACCGAGCGTTACACTTTTTCATAAGTGACTCCCAGCCGCAACCTAATTTAAGACGTTGTCACGTCAAAACTGCCATACAGACAATTCGGTAATAAAAACAGGGGTAGTGGTTTCCCGATTTTCTTTTTAGAAAGCTGTGCTAACTACTCCAGCCCAATCTAGATTAGTGTTATATGACTGCATTCTATTGTGAGCAGAAGGATTACTACAGACTAGTTCTTAAATTCGTTCACTATAGGCCACATCGAACCAAAGTATTTCAGATTGAAAACAGCGAACGATAGACCGTGGCGTATTGGTGCAAATGGAGTAGCTCGGTGGCGCAGGCGGTTAGCGCGTTCTGTCTGCTAACTTTCATGATGATGTTAAGCAACTTTCGCAATGGTTTGTCATTGAATGGGTGACCGAAAACTTATCATCTCGAGCTCCTCCGTGCATCGGAAGGCTAGTTAAGCTGTTGGTTCCGGTTACATTTGCAGTCGTTAGCACCAACCGATCCGCACTGGGCCGCTGGTGGGTCACGGCGGTCGGCGGAACTCCTGTGGCCCAGCAGTGGGGACGTTTATAGGTTGATGATTTATTGGCGCGCCAAGATCCTTTTATAAGTATGAAACGGTTAGGGTTATATGCATCGTGAAGACACCGTATAAAGACATGTGCTGGTCGAGTGCCTCGAGCATGTACCAGAGCGAATGCAACCCGCGCAACTAAGGCGCTGTGTCCACCTAAAGGCGAAATGAGACGGTTCATCAAGTGTTTAATTTTTGCATTGAATAGTGATAACCATTGTTTGTATAAACGCTATTGATGAAAGCTGATATTCCATTCCTTGTGGAATTCCCGCATGGACATCGTCTGTGTCGAGTTTTTAATAAAGGCTAAATCCCTAGACAGTGAAAGAAATGAACTGTGAATGAGCTATCGTTGTTTAGGTATTTCACTTGTCATTCAGTGCCGATGAATGATCGATGCTAGTGAAAATAATGCGATTCAAATAAGAATAGGAAAGCCATCTGTCAAATGTCGCCTGAAAAGTACGGTTTGCAAAAAAATCTCGGAACACTTTTTTAGCACTCAGCTGATTCTAGAATAAAAACCAAGCATTTTTAAACAAACAATAACAAATGTTGATCATTAATATTAGTTGCTTTTTTTTTCATTTATTTAGCTTTGGCTATTAATGGTTGATAACCTAAATTGTCAACCAAATGTCACATTATCATTTATTTTCCAAAATTCAATTTAAAACTTTCGTTTACTTATAGGATGGATGTTCGTATGTGACCTGCATGATTATTCATAACTTCTCCGGCGGTAATGCAGAGTTGAGCGATATTGAAGAGCTAGATTCTTATTAATGTTTTTTTTTTCACATAGTCTTAATAAAGAAATACTATTAAAAAATGGTTGCCTGTAAAGTCGGTTTTACGGGCGAAGATTTTACGTGACAACGTCTTTTTCTCGGTAGAATATTTATTGATATGAATATAATTAAATTGCACAATAGGAACAAGGAATTGAATGAAAATAAGAATTGCACAAATTTTAACTATAGAAATATATTTTGTTTACTAAAACATTGTACATGTAAACTTAAACTTAACACGAGAGACTCATCGTAACGTTACCGAGCGTTACACTTTTTCATAAGTGACTCCCAGCCGCAACCTAATTTAAGACGTTGTCACGTCAAAATCGATTGTGTTCTTTATCAACCTTAGTAAATTAATTTACTTAATCTTAGTAAATACATAATATATTTTTTTTTACAATTGTAATTTCCCTCATTTCTGTTCTGTGTTGTGGTGTTTTCAATAAAGTATTGTGTATTGTATTGTGTATTGCATTGTAAATAAGGTTCATTAAATAGCAACATTTTTTTGCTCACTCTACCTATTTGGTTTGAAATGACAGCTATGACGTCAAAATATGGCGCCCAGTCGATCCTATTCTTAGTTGAATCGCATTATACACAAAATACAAAGGTCAACGTTCATAAACTACGATCCAGGTGCAACAAATGTCAGATGTGACAAAAGTTTCGTACATTTTATGTCAAAATTGAAACATCAGAGTGAAAAGTTGTACACGGAACGTAGGTTTGAAATGGAGCCCCCGCTAGTGAGTTGATAAAAAAATTGCCAATGAAACAGTAGCCTGTCTTGACCCGCGCGGGGGAGGGGGAGTGGGGGTGGGGGTGCACTCTGCTCACGCGAGTAACACGCATCTTGCTCCAGCTTCTAGGTCGGACACCTGCTCCAGTGCCGCCTCCAGCCGCGAGCGGTGCGCTGACCCGCGCGTTCTACTTGCACCGTATATACGTGCGCGTACTTACCGTGAGTGAGGCGATGCGCGCGCGGGCGGCCCCCAGCGTGGCGCTGAGGTCGGACACTTGCGCGTGCGCGCCGCGCTCGGCCTGCTGCGTGGAGGCGGCGGCTGCGCGCGCGGCCTTGAGCGCGGCCCGCACCTGCTCCAGCGCTGCCTCCAGCCGCGCGCGGTGCGCCGACCCACGCGACTCTGCGGCCACTAGCGCGCCCACGTCGATCACGCGAGACTTGTACATTACCACGCCTGAACAAAAAAAAACACATACGACTACTTTAATAGGGTATTTTACAGTATCTATACATATAATAAAACGGTAGGAAAGTCAAAACTGTACATTGAATATTTTCTTAAAAGAATACTTGGGGTGTGATCTACAATTGATACTGAAGCCAACAATATAGTTTTTAGAATTTTTGTCTGTTTGTCTGTATTGTTCTCCGGGGTAAACTCAAAAAGTACTGCATTTAATTCAAATTTGGCACGAAAATTATTAAGAAGTCGGGTCCACATATACGCTACATCAGGGGTGCTCAAACTTGAACGATCTACCTCAAAATTTTTAGACTACTTACGATCGACTCTGAGGGGCTGCAAGTATGTGTGATGCAGGGTTGTCGTACATACACGATACACCCCACCTACCTACCCTACCTAGGTAGGATGTACCGTAGCATATATAGATATTCGTAGGTCGATCGCGATCGACCGTTTGAGCACCCCTGGGCTACATATTATCACGCCTACACCTACGGGGAACGAGCAGTGAACCTTTATTTCTAACTAACTCCACGCGTACGAAGTCGCGGGCGGCCGCTAGTGGAAAATACTATACCAATTGTTGGCATCTGTATTTAATATGAATATTAGCAACGATTTTACTAATCTAAAAGAACAAATAATTAATAACTTTTCTAAAAAATCATTTAATAGAAATTATTTTTTGCGCTCAATGGTCACGTGAGCGAAAATGCCTGGGATTGGCCAAGATTAAAATGACGTCACACAATAGTATATTTCCGGCCAGAGTGACATTACATTATATCGTTTGACGGTTTTAATAAAAGTCGTGTGACGTCACACACTAGTGATACTTCATAATTGATCAGAGAAACGTTATCGCGGCAACTTAAAAATTTAATTAATTATTGAGTTTTTTTACTGAATTACACAACAGAATTTAAAATATTCACTTTTTATGGACTCCATAAACATTACTAAATAAAGTGAGATCGTTTTTTAAAACTTGTCAAATACCCTATTGGAGCTGGGGTAGCGGGACTGTAGCTATCCCTCAGGCGTAAAATAGGCACTAACCCCCTTATTTATAAACAAAGACTACGCTTGGATTAGTTACTCCATGTTTTGTCTCGGTCTATTGAATGACAAATGACATTTGAGTGACATGAACAAAACACGGAGTAATTAGTCTAAGCTTAATCCTTCTTTGTAATAATAAGGGGGTAAGTGTCGAATTGCGGAAAACTACTTAAAGAGTCTACGTTGTGTAAGCCCTTGAAGAAGTAATGCGACATGCTGAAGATGAACGAAAAAATTTGTGGCAATGTGATAAAAGTTTCATTTAAAAAATGGGTACTTTAATTAGAGCTCCGAACTGAAGCACACATGGAGCGCACACTAGTGGGGACTAGTCCGCATCACTCAAATTTTGTTTGGCATCAAAATCGCCCATGTGTCCATTAAGGGATTGAAGTTCACAAATTCACACACAAAAGTAAAAAATAATCCCCCACCTCACAACTTTTCTATTGCTCGAATTTAATATAAATAAGATAACAATTATTAATTTTTTAGACAGAATGGGAAGTTTGTTTTAAATACACAAGCAGGGCAGGCGGGGGCTATGGCCCCCACAACAGAGTTAAAAAACAAATAAACTACCAACAATCTCTCTCTCTCTTTCTCCGAAATGAACTTTCAATAACGAAGTTCAAACAAAATTTAATTTATTTTATTCTTAGGTTTTCACGCACATCACTCATTAAATAAAACTAGTTTTTACGGGTTAATGCACGAAACTTTATTTATTTATTGACGTTTCGTAGCCTTTACAGGCTACGTCGTCAGAATCAAACTTTTATTTAATTTGTCGAGTTACCTTCGAAAGACTTTTATTGAGCGTTCGGTTATTTCATTGTCCGATTTTTAAAGTTTTATTGTCTATATATGAATTAATTATTTAATTTACTTAATAAAGTATTTTATTTAAAATTCCTTTTTGTAATTTTAAGTTTATTTATTTGACCTTAACTACCGTAAACTACCACCGGTTCCAAAAGTGGGAGACCTTTCTGAGAAGAACCGGCAAAACAAACTCAAGAGAGGCTTTCTATCTCCTTCTTATGTTAAATTATGCAAACAAAAAGAACTAATAGTATCTGTTGGTCTTGCAGTGTGTCCTCGGGGTTGGGATTTTATCTCCTGTATAATGGGTTCCCAAGCTGGTGGTATATACCAACCATCTTCCCTATTGAAATTTGGATATTTTTTAATCTCAATAGCCTCGCGTATTATTCTAGGAACGAATCGCTGCTCAGTTGCCAGGATCTGTGGTTTATCAAATCTAATGTAATGGTTTGGTCTCCCTAATGCATGTTCACACACTGCAGACTTATTTTCGCGCCTATGTTTCATATCTGCGATATGTTAAATTTAATTTCGTAAATTTAAGGTTCTACTTAATTTAAATTAACTATAAAGTATTAAATTGAAGCTTTCTTTGAGTGGGCTTAGAAAATCTACATCTCAATCTATATTCCGACGACAAAAAAACGAACCAGAAACATAGTAAGAAAAGTGCGAAGTTTCGATCGAAATTTCGTTTTTCGTTGAATTAGAGAAGGCCTCCAGGCCGTGTGCAAATCGTAAATGGCTTAGAGGGTCGGATTTTAAAATACGTTTTTGTTAGGGGCTTCCAAACCTTTGTTACCCCAGCCCCACACCTCGAAATCTGGCTTTGTATAGAAGCCAATATTTGGTATAGTATGATGCAATATTAATGAATAAATGAGATGTTTGTATACTCACCAGAATCACTAACATCTTTAGTTTCTCCAGAGCCCTTCTCTTCGCCCTCACTGGGCCTATTGAACACTGGCAAAAGGTTCCTGTTACCTGCTGCAATAGCAGCCTCCAATTCAGCAATCTACGTAATTAAAAATTATAATCAAATCAGATGAAAATAAATATCTGACTAAACACATCTTCACAAGAATATTTCGTTTTGGTTTACATTTTCAAAAGTGATGGGCGAAGATAACATTCATATTAGACCTTGTACCTTAACAAGTTTTAAAAAGTGATGCTGCCGCGCCGCCACGGCCTAATGTATAAATAAATACTCGCAGTAGGTTTTTTTTGTAGTTCTATTTCCTCGGACTCAATTCAGACACATTATAATATCTTTGTATTTTCCTCGAAGTAGGTAAATTAATAATTCCTAATTTTTTATAATTATATGAAGCTAACTGAGATACTTACATGAGGCGGGACTTCTGTGGATGCTACAGTTGAATCTAAAGGCAAGTCTTGCATTGCTTCTGAAGTGCCTGAAGCTAGATCTTTTATAGCTTGGGTGAGATTTCTGCAGAAAATAAAAAAACAATATAATCATCATGAATAAAGGTTAAAATACAAGGTACAATAATACAATATTTTTTGTTTTTTTTTTCTGCCAGTAATTAAAATGTTAAATATTACAACGACACCCTAGAAGAGAAAAAAAAACTCACTTGTAGCTGAAGTTGTCTTTGACACAAACTTTCTCGAGCACAGCTCTGATTTGGGAGCGGGACAGGGCCAATCCGAGACTCATGAAAAGGTTTTGTAGGTCGTTCTTGGAGATATTGCCTCCACGAGAGGTGTCGAAGTACACGAGTGATAGCAGTAAGTATGGGTCAGGCGGCAGTTCTACTCCGCGGCTGCGGCGACGCGGAGAATTGCTGCGGTCGTCGTCGCTGTGAGAATCCTGGTGGAAAGATGAAATGCTTTATTTATATAAATATACTAGCGGCCGCCCGCGACTTCATACGTGTGGAGTTAGTTAGAAATAAAGGTTCACTGCTCATTCCCTGTAGGTGATAGCGTGATAATATGTAGCCGATAATATGTATATGTTGAGCCAACTTCTTAATAATATTCGTGCCAAATTTGAATTTACTTCAATCCAATCCAATCCATGCAGTACTTTTTGAGTTTTTCCTGGACATACATACAGACAAAAATTTTAATAACTGTATTTTTTGCTTCGGTATCTATGGTAGATCACACCCCAATTATTCTTTTAAAATATATTCAATGTACAGTTTCGACTTTCCTACCATTTTATTATATGTATAAATATGGTATGAACAGTGGCAGGGTATTGAGTGTGGTTCAATATTATTTGGCAAACACGATATATAAGAATTGGAAGTATAAAACAACTGAATAGTCCAACATTTATTGTTCTACCAACATTTCAGGATTTCTTTAAGCTATGGAGAAGATTATGGCGAATTAAACTCTACACTACATGGTAGAAATAGAAATGACATTAAAAAAAGATGTCATTTCCATAAGTAATGACTCATTTATTACAGAGTAAGTAAATGTAAGAGGAGCTCGATGGCGCAGGTGGTTAGCGCGTTCGGCTGCGATCGTTGAAGTTAAGCAACTTTCGCAGTGGTCGGTCATTGGATGGGTGACCAAAAATTTACTATCTCGAGTTCCTCCGTGCTTCGGAAGGCACGTTAAGCCGTTGGTCCCGGTTGCATCTGCAGTCGTTAGCACCCGCCAATCCGCACTGGGCCCGCGTGGTGGGTCATGGCCCAATTTCCCTATTCCATCCATAGGGAAGGCCTATGCTCCAGCAGTGGGGACATTAATAGGCTGATGATGATGAAGAAAATGTTATCAAGAATTACCTGTTTTATAGTAGAAATAGTGCAAGATAAGTAAGCTATATATTTTTAGTTTAGGAAATGTGATGTCACATGCCACAACTGGGGCCTTCTAGCAAATGGGATTTACACAATATTCCTGTATTATATATACTTTTGAAATACACAATTCAAGGCCACTCACTTATTTACTAATGTTCATGGAGTTCATAAAAAGTGAATATTTCAGTAAAAAAATACTAAGTGTAGTATATCACTGGTATGTGAAGTCACAAGACTGTCATTAAAACTTCAAACGATACAATGTAATGTCACTTTGCCCGGAAGTTAACTAGTGTCTTACGTTGTTTTTAACCAACTTCAAAAAAGGTGTAGGTTCTATGTTCGACTGTATAAATACATAAATATTTTTTAATATATGTTCACCGATTTCTCCGTCAATTGTGGACCAATTTCCAAAATTCTTTTTTTATTCAGAAGAGTGCATGCACTTCAACAAAAAATAAAACCAAGTTCAAAATCGAAAATGGAAGTAAAAAGTAAAAAATAATATCTGGTTCATGATTTGGAAGTCAGGCGGGGTCAAGATTGAAACATTAAATAGATTTTCGTTTCTGATCGGTAATAATTCGTCTTTCAATCTGGGCCCACCAGAAAATATTTCAAATTAATTAGGAAATGATTTTGTGAAGCCTAGTAGCAGGTAAAGGTAGTTTATTTTTGTTTCTTGTATTAAGTGTGTGAACATCACTGTTTTAAAAAAACAAATTAACATTTTTTCTTACAAGTAATAAATTTTCGTATTATGTATTCTGATGCAACCGTCATTATGCCAAATTCTTTAAACCTATCTCTAAAGGAATCCTTAACTTGAAGATTATAAATAGATCGCATAGCTCTCTTCTGCAGCACAAAACACAACAAAACACAATTAATGATTTTTTAGAAAAGTTATTATTTGTTCTCTCTGAATAAATAATTGTTTAATATGAATATGAGCATCGATTTTACCACTGCATGCTGCAAATATAGATGCTTATAATTTGTACTTTATGTTTCATACTGTAGTGTTTGTTTTTAAACAGAGCGTGACACTGACACACGTAGGACAGCTGTTTTGTCTATGATAGCGAACCGCTTACGTCAGCGTAACTGTCAAACTTCATTGATTGGGTTGGTAGCCTTGAGGGAAGAGTCGATTTTCCTATTCGACTAAAATATTCGCCTTGAGACTTATAAAAAAAAAAAAAAAAAAGTAATCAGGCGGTGAATCTCTGTGGGGGCGCGTGGATGAATGGATGGAGTTTGACAGTTGTTGAATTTTGAATAGTCTTTCCCAGATCGATTTGAGTCCTCCTTATCGGGTGCTGTTTTTAGTCGATTTTGAATTTTACTCGAAATTGAATTTCCTCGCTGATTTGGGTAGGTGTTCCCTTTTCCTCAGCTTACGGCGAGCGTAGGTATATAGTTTTGAGTTTATTCTTCGGTTCGTCTCGAATGCGGCGGCTGTCTGTTTGACTGTGGCCTTTGCCTTCAGTTGAAGTGGGAAACAAATCATAGACACATGTTTGGGAGTGGACGACCCGTCTATCATCTATGAGCAATTGTAAAAACAACTTTTAAAATTTCACAATCTGTTTGTGGTACAGTTAACTTTTCATCTTTTCTTCTGCCCAAAGTATAATAAAAGGCATATTATTGTCGTCGGAGTCGTGAGATAGATCCGAAAAGTTTATATCCCGAAGGATATTGGCGGAAAAAGCGCGGAGTCGCTAACCGAACTGAGTTTCGTAGGTGGACGAACACGAACCTTCGCAAGGCGATTGCAATAATAAGGCGGTAACTTGTGATAGGAAACAAAATACTTACGGATAGTTTCATATTTCGAACGGCTTGTACGTTCCCCTCAAGAAATACTGGAGGAATAACAAGGAGACTTTTGTTCTGTACACGGACCAGAAGGGACGCGGGAGTTTATTTGCCAGCCGCTCTCCGGTTTTATGTAACCCGGCCGTAACAGCAGACAGATTATACACAGCTAAACCTATCATAATCAAGGTATTTCTCTACTAACCCCGGGTGAACGTGGAAAGGAACCACCAGGCGAGGTTGGACCCCGACTTACCCATTTCCATATATTTACATATCTCTATATAACTGGTTATCTCGCTGAGAACTAGAATTAACTAAGTTTGTCACCAATATCGATCAAACGAGCCGTAGAACCTCTGAAATCCACTAAATAGCTTATTCAGTCTAGTCTATGTGGTATTTGTGGATGAAATATATTAGTAAGTATTATATTGTAAGTACTTGGTAAAGTGTTATGAATGTCTGATATTCATATAATTATAACCTTTCATGACAACTTGTTGGTTTATATACACATTAACTTTGAACTACTGTATTCAGCTTAGATATTTATAATTAGTGAAACATAGTTATTATATAAATAATAAACATAGTTAGACTTGTTGATTTATATAAGCAATAACTTAAAACTACTGAATTCCTATGCTTTGGTATCTAAAGTGGATAAAATATACTTATAACATTATCTTAATTTTTTGGTTTTCTTTTATTGTTCCCCCGGTGCTCTGAGTGAGCGAGAAGAGGGCTGTTGAGGGGAATTTAACATCACAATACTGTCACATAGCTTAACAAATGGAAATTAATAAATACAAAAAAATATATAGCTACATATAACTTTTTATCCAGATAAAACTTTTTTTAAAGAAATTCCTACATTATCAGTAGAGGAAATACTTACGCGGCGCCGCCTTCCGTCCCGCTTGTCGTCGCGGCGGTCGCTTTTCTCTTTCTCATCCTTTTTATTATCATCTTTTTTCTCACTCTCTTTTTCATCCTTTTTCTCATCTTTCTTCTCACCTTTCTCTGAATTTTTGTCACTCAAATCTACTACTACTTTAGGCTCTTCTACCTTCTCAGGCAAAGTGTATAGTGTCTTGTAGATGTAAAAACCGAAGTCGCGCATCAACATCTCATTGAACAACTCGGCGAATACGAAAAGCTGTAATAGGAAGATTACATGAATTATTTTTAACCATCAATAAATAAATAGCTGATAGTATCGTAGTAATATAAATAGTGTGTACTATTAAATTAAGTGCAAATGTAAAGAGCTGTAAAATCTTAGTCACTGTACCCTTAGTACGAGTTTTACAATTACGTAAAATATGATAGTTTTCGTGGGCTCAAACTCGTACTAAGGGTACTGTATGCATTAAAAATAGGTATTATTATTCATAGACAAATAATGTGTTCAAAATTTTGGACACAAACATATAAATAAAGCACGACTTGTAGCAGATCATAGCATTTTCTTTATTCTATATAAATACAATTTAGTGATAAAAGTTAGGATGTGTTATTTAGTTCTAATTACCAAAAAAAAAATTTTCTAGATCATGTATCTAAATCTGTAGTTCTTAACCAGTGGTCCACAAAGCCATTCGAAAAATTTTTAATTTAAAGAATGGTATTTACAAATTCTAGGAGAGGGTGTAAGTCATAAGTGCTGGACCATGGCAAGACGGAAATTTTGACAAATGGGACAAATCTTCACTACAATGTTAACTGATCTAAAGCAACTAATAAAAAAATCTATTTAGTAATTACATTTTCTATCTCTATATACATACCTCGAAGCTATGTTCTTTGTTGTCAGTGATCCTATAGTCAAGAAGCAGAGATAACGTAGCCACGTTGCAAGTAAACTTGCCGCCCTTTGCGCTCTGCGAGGGATGTACTATAATGTGCGGTGCACTCGGCAGCTCATATCGAGATTTCACAAGTTTCTTCTCCTTTTCCAGCTAAACAACAATAGAGGCATATGTATACTATTATAACACAATAATTTTAGGGGGAAAAGTAAAGCAAATATGAACAAATAACTTATAAAAAATACCTGATTATGATATTTTACTACAGGTATCCTTATATCATAGTAAATCTTAAAGTGTAAAAACATTAATATAAAATTTATAATAAAAAATAAAATAAAATATTTATTATAATAAAAAATAAAATAAAATATTTATTATAATAAAGTATATACAGTGGTGGTTACATAATTAAAGACACCCCCTAATTAACCACAAAAAAGTTACTTATGGTACTAACATTAGCTAAAATTGGTACTTAATTCAGTTTAATCGTTATTAAACCATACACGACGGCGTTGTATTCTTACAACGTGGGACAAAAAATAGTTGTGTTCGTTAGTAGTTTAGACACTGCTCACTATGGGAACGTAACACCAACTTTTTACGTATTTATAGCTGGCCAACTAATTAAAGACACTCGATTTGCTCAGAAGAAACCAAAAAAAAATATTGTTATTTTTGAAATATAAAATATAATAAAGTTATAATTACACATTCCTAACACATTTATGAAACTTTCTGGTACGTATCAATATTTGGTTGCATGTCCTTTGGCACATTTTTGCCAAAGGACATCTTTTGGGCATGGAAGCTATAAATTTTTTACAAGCTTTTCTAAAAGCTGTGTAAAGTTGATTGATGTTTGATGTCCGTTTTGTTGCCACTGTCTTCTTCACCTGGTACCACAAATTTTCTATTGGGTTCTAAATCAGGACTGTACAGGGGCCAATCCAAAACTGTCACAGACTGGTTCCTTAAAAAGTCTTTTATTACTTTTGCAGTGTGTTTCGGATCATTATCCTGTTGGAAAGTCCAAATGACCCGTAAATTTTAGGTAAATTAAAGGGCAGCATGGCTTGTTCTAAAATATTCCTGTACTGAAATTTATCCATGTTGCCTTCTATTTTCCTGACAGATCCAACACCAAGTCCTTAGAAACAGCCCCAAACTTTGATATTTCCGCCCCCATATTTAACTACTTTCTTGGTATACTTTGGATCCATTTCTTTGTACAGGGAGCGCCTAACATATTGTTTTCCGTCAGAATTAATCATATTAATTTTTGTTTCATCAGATAAAATCACATGTTTCCATTTTGGTTCAGTCCAGTGTACATATTATTTAGCAAATGCTAATTGTGCCTTAACATTTTGCTTCTTCAAAAGTGGCACCTTCCGAGACACTCTTCTGTACAAGTTTGCCTCACATAGTCTCCATCTAATTGTTCTTGCAGACACACCCTTCGACCCTCCTGCACCAAACAACTCCAAACGTATCAGTTCTGATCCCTTGAACGGATCTTTTTTTGCCAACAACACCATCTCAGTCTTCCTGCAGAGTAGTTTTTCTTGGTCTCGGTTTTCTTAGTATGTTTTCTTTCGTGTTGAACTTCTTGAAATGTTTTATAGCATTCATAACCATGTTCTTAGAACAGTTCAAGTGGTTTGCTATTTTTCTGACCAATCTTTATTATGAAAGTTGAAAATAATCTTCCTAGTGGACGAAATTCAACTCTTGTTTTTTCCCATATTGCTGGGTTTAAAACGTATTAATTTTAATAAAAAAAATAGGTTTTATATGTACCTAATATCGACTTTTCATGAAAATATGTGGCAAAACAAAGAAAAAAAATTTTTCTTTATTTTTTTAAATTCAGAACATAGCTTTTACTGTCTATAATTACCTGGCCAGCTACAAGTACGTTAAAAAAGTTTGTGTTATGTTCCCATAGTGAGACCTATTTTTTGTCCCACATTGTAATACAACGTCATGTATAGTGCAATAACAAATACACTAGAGAAAATAGCAATTTAAGCTAATTTTAGTACCATAAGGAAGTTTTTTGTAGTAAATTAGGGAGTGTCTTTAATTATGTGACCACCACTGTATAATTATATGAAAAAAGTATAGAAACGTTAATTAATTCTTGTGAATAATAATGTTTGCTTCAAAAATGTAAGTAAAATTTTATATAAATTATGTTAACCCAGTTTACCTTCCTTTTTTCTTCCTCCAGCTCTTTCTCAGTCTTTTCTGGTTTTGGTTCTTCTTTCTTCTCTTCTTTGTTTTCTTCTTTCTCTTCTGCTTCTTTTTCCTTTTCCTTAGTTTCAGGAGCCTGTTTTTCATCCTGTTTCTCAGTTTGTTGTCCATTGGTTTCCTTCTTTTTTTGATCTTCATCTTCTACTTCCATGACATCATCACCTTTAGATTCTTTTTCTTCTTCTGCTTTAATAAGTTTTGAAAGTCGAGAGACCAGTTGCGCACGCAATCCTGAAATTACATAATCCAATAAGTTCCATACATAGGTAAAAAACTACTTTAGTTACTTTTTAGGTTTTTTACTAAACTTACCTTTACAACTGACATTACGTGCCCTTAGTTCCTCTCTAAGCTGATCCACTTTAATAGTTTTTAGATCAATTTTAGAATAATGAGTTGGTTCAGGTTTACTCTCTTCATCATCATTTTCGTCAATGGTTATCATACTATCATTGACATCAGTATTTTCCTAAAAACGTTTTACTACAATTATTATTCACATCATAAAAGCAAAAATTAAGTAGATGAAAAGGGATTTAGAAACTTGTCATTTAGTATTTAATTTAAAGCAAATCATAAAACTTTATAAGAATAATACGACTGCTATTTGGGAGGAAATTTATATAGAAAGAGAATTGTCATCCATGTTTGAATGCGTTTGAGACATCCAAAAAATGGAATGGAGTCTGGCAGCTCGGTCGAGTTCTTCAATTAAGTAGCAGGCGCAGCCGGAAACATAACCAAAGAAAACTGGGAACAAACAATTTGTGATTTCTCCACTGCTGGCGCGGCGTCCGCTTCCGCCGCCACTGGCACCGAAGGAGTCTGCGCCGTCGTTGGCGCTGCGTCGCCGGACTCGGCGCTGGTGTCGGGGTTGTCGAGTTTCCTTAAGGCGTTTTCGCACGCCGCGCCATATTGCTCCTGAACGTTGCTCCACTCAATACGCGACGGCTGTGCAGACCACACGTCGGGCAGGAACAACACCACACACTCGAGCCTGGACTTGCCGCCGCTGCCTTCGCGCCAGTAGTAAAACTCCACCACTCGGTACCTGCGCGGGTAATACAGTTATAGTGCAATACTCACAAGCGCTCGGTCGCGCTGGCCGCCCCACTGCACACATGGACATGGACACATCCGGTAAGAGTGAATACAACAGCGCATTTGTAGGCTGGTGGTACATCTCAGCATCCAATTGGTTCCATCATGGGACGATGTACAAACGCCTTCATACTCTCACATAATGAATGTGTGCTGTACCATGACTTATATTAAAAACAATAGCCAAAAGCTTCTTATAGTAAAATACCTGAATGTAAGATGATGATGAAACTATCATTAAGTTGGACAAAAATAACAAAATACCGAAACTTTGGACCAGTGTTCATATCAAACTATGCAAACCAGAAGGACAAGTATTGGGTTGAATCACCAGTTTGCTGAAGTTACAATATAAAATTAAACTTACCATTGAGTGCAAGAGGATAAATCAATGCCTGTTAAGGCTTTGCAAGTGCGTATAGCAGTCTTCACCAGAACCTTAGGATCAGTCTGTGGATTTTCACCATCTAATGATGGACTCCATGGTCCCCCAATAGCAAAGTTTTCACCACCTTTTCCTTTTTGGCCAACAAGGAACTTGATAAGTCTTGTAGGATGTAATGGTGATTTGCTTGATCTTTTATCTTTTTCATCCACTTTTGTAAGTCCACATTTTTGATACAGAGTCTCTAGTGTTGGCATACTGATTAACATCACCTTAATAACAAAAATATGTCAGTATTTTGCATAATATAAATTGAAACTATTTCTTATATAATTTAACACAAGAATTTATTTGATAGTGTTACCTTAGCTGAAAATCTGTAGTCTGCATCTGGAGGCTCCAAAACAGCATCATTTTCTTTAGGATTCTCAATTTCTCGAGCCATGATGTGATATCCACATGGATTGTTTAATGAGAATGGATACTGTGGTGGGAATGTCTCACCCCACTTAACATTAGCATTGAAGAAATCAGAAGGTATGTACAAGTTACTATAGCGTTGAGATAAACCAGGAACATCAATTTTTTGGCTGAAAATTTATTATTTGTAAATATGTGTTCATTCATACATGATTAAACAAAATAAATCTAACATAGTATTGAATAGAATATTTACATGTCCAAAGGCATACGAGGTACTCGAACAACATATTTGAAGGGAGAAGGCTGGTGTACAACTGGACGTTTGCGGGGAGGTGAGTCCCTACGACTTCTGCTGTCTCGCCTTGAACGAGAACGGCTCCTACTGCGAGATCTCTTCTGCAATTTGATAAATGCCACATTAAAAAAATATGTAATTAACTAACAGCAACTTTACGTATCTAAAGTTATTTGCAGCTTATTAAAAAAATACCCAAGACATTCACTACAAAACATTCAAGGCTGAAATTGGAACTTTTTCTATCAGAATTTCCAATAATCTAAAAGTTATTAATAACATTAAAGAACTCTGTGTTAATTGTCTCATTTCATTTTGTTTTAGTACCAAATATTCTTTGATATGGTCCCAGTAGCATAATGATCAATGCATTTGCCTGGATTTCAGAGTGCTGGTTTGATTCCAGTTTTGCAGCTGTTATTAGTTTAATTGTATCTAGTAAAAATACTTTTTAAATATCTAGCAATCAATTGTATAAATAAAAATATAACATTAGAGATAAATATCAATCTTTCTTTGTACTAAAAACTGAAACAAAAGAATCATATCACTTACCCTTTCCTCTCGCCTTGGGGGACGTTCTTCACGACGTGGTGGTAATGACTTCTTGTTTGATGGGGGAGGGACTGCATTGTAAGAATTTGTCTTCTGGTTATTATTACTTTTTTGATTGGGGCCACTTTTAGGCAGGACTTGTACCCTAGTGGCATTCCATTTAAAAGGCATGTTTGGATTGTATGTTGCCTCAACCAGTACGCGATCATTGACTTTAGGAACAACACCTTTAGCGCAAACCGATGTTTGATAAAATACATCATGATCTACAAATCCGAAGTCATTGTGAGTCTTTGTAACAGTCCCAGTAAAGACGCGCTGTTCATTATTTGCTGAACCCTGGTTAGACTGTGAATTTTGATATAAACCAGGATTCATAGCACGTGGTGTAGGGTAAGCTACTACATTACCGGGATATATTTGACTTTGAGCCATTTGATTCATTGGCATTTGTCCTGCCATAGGCATAGCCATTCCACCTTGTGCTTGCATCATACCCGGATTGAATACAGCTGGTGTTTGTTGAAACTGCATCATGCTTTGTTGAGTCATCATTGCGTTTGGGTCCATGATTTGAGGATTCATGCCGGTCATATTTGTATTCACATTGGACCTGGCCCACGGCGGATTTTTCGTTCCGCTACCTGATTGCATTGTATTTTTTTTCTTTAACGTATTGTTTTCAAACAATCTATATAAATTTACTAAGGTTGCACTTTAAAATATTCTCACATCACCACGCAAAAATAAACCATGCACGATCAACTAACTAAAAAACTGACAATAAAGGAAGGAAGTGCCCTCTACAAAGATGGCGGGTGGCGGCGGTAGCGTTGTTTTTTTTTATGGCCCTGGCGATAGCATTGTTTTGATGGCTGTACGGAAAAAGTATCGATACTTTGTGGTAACAAGTATGTTATTTACTAATTATGTTAAAGAAAATTATGGCCTTCACTACTCACAGCCTATTATTATGTTCTTTGTCTGTGCATCGTGTTCTTGGCCTCCAACCCACTTCAACAGATTTTACTTTTGAGAATATAAGAGCACAATAAAAATATCGAATTTACTATAATTGCCCCTATAATTTAGAATTCTACAAAGAGTTATTTATTTATTTATTAGTTACCTCGATTTCTCTAGGAGCCCATCACACTTTGGCTTGGTGGATATGAAACCACACCGTGAGCATTACTTAAATCCGCATTAAATAAAAAAGTAGTAGAAGCGGCAGGTATGTCAGTAGTCTGCTTTAGCGAACCACGTACACACTATGCATTTTGGTTCCAGTGCATGCAATGGTTACGGTTACAGCTCGCAAAAGAGTACCCGGCTATACAATTTACTAGTATAAGTCTAAGGCTAGGCTCTAAGGCTTGTCAGAAACCAGGAAACCGTGCATATGCTGATAAGAAAAAGATAAAATTTCAATAATTAACGGAAAAACGTAATCGAGAGCCGGAACAAACTGGTGTCGAAAGTTGAGACTTTGCTCAGCAAAGTATCAAATTAGGGACTATTTAATCAAGTCCTATTTAACCCAACGAAGACACATGTATACACGTTTACCGCAAAAAATATTATTTGTCGTATCCCAACTTTCGTATCGGTAGTATCGGTATTATTGGCTTTGACATATCGAGTGACATCCAATTCCGAGTTCATCTGGAGGGCAAGGCCAAATTAGCCTCCAAGAAGCTTTGTGTGCTCATTAGATCTAGAGGGTACTTCCCACCGGCCCACCGACTACAACTTTATAAAGCACAGGTTCGGCCTGACATGGAGTACTGTTCTCATACTTTGTTCACATTCTTTGGGCGGGGGCACCCCAGTACCAGCTTCTCCCTTTGGATCGCATCCAGCGCCAAGCGTCCTTTGACTTTGCGTAGAGATCTAGCTTCGCTCAGCATCTATCGCATTTATTACGAGGAGCGTTCAGAGGAATTGTTCGGATCAGTTCGGATTAATACGAGGTGCTGCTTTTCCTTGTCGTCCATCGCGACAAAAATTTCATCCCCACCATCTTGAACATATGGCCTGTTGGATATTAAAAAGGATAGGAATATGTTTCAGCCATAAACTATGTTGCGCAAGCCCCAACCTGCAATGACTTTTTTGATTAAAAAAAACCACATAATGTGTATTTTTTATACCATCAGAAAAGAGATTCCAAAGAACAAAAAGAGCCAAACTTATTTAAAAATCAACTTTTTGATGGGCGATTTTTTGATTGAATATAAGATTACTTTTTCAATTTCATATCAATATATGGGGGACAAATAAATATTTTGAATTGAAACAAATTGAGTGAGTTTAAGATATAGGAAGGTTAGTTTTCAACAAATTTCGTGAGAAAAAAAAAATGGTTGCCTGTAAAGTCGGTTTTACGGGCGAAGATTTTACGTGACAACGTCTTTTTCTCGGTAGAATATTTATTGATATGAATATAATTAAATTGCACAATAGGAACAAGGAATTGAATGAAAATAAGAATTGCACAAATTTTAACTATAGAAATATATTTTGTTTACTAAAACATTGTACATGTAAACTTAAACTTAACACGAGAGACTCATCGTAACGTTACCGAGCGTTACACTTTTTCATAAGTGACTCCCAGCCGCAACCTAATTTAAGACGTTGTCACGTCAAAAATGTTTAATATAAAACCAAAAATTATGACGTTTCACACAGATATTTTTTGGATATGTGAAAAAACTATAAATACCAAATTCAAAAAATTCAAAATTTCGTTTATTCAGTCTAGGCTGTTACAAGCACTTGTGAATGTCGAAAAGCTAAGCCATCGGTTCGCAAATCTAAGGCGGGAGACCTTGTACTGAGAAGAACCGGCAAGAAACTCAGCAAGGGCTGCTTTTTTCTCCCTGTTTTATTTCATACAAGTGTCGTCCAATTGAAAGTTGACATCAAACTTGCAAACATGTGTTGAGGTCAACTTCCATCACATAATGTCAAATATGTAACAATAGACAATCAACGAATTTACTAACAATAAGTGCAAAGATAAGTCCCAAAATAGCAAGAAACAATTTTCAAAACAAAATGAACAAGTATATGAAAGGGAGTAAGTGCAAGGTTCTCTTACCTTAAGCCTTAGTTTTAATATAACTTTTGAAAAATTATCTACAGGTAAAATTACAACCAGGCCGTTTTATCATTCAAATATTGATTGGCAGTATAATATTCTTTCTTAAGTAAACAATTCTTAATGTGTATTTTTATGAGGAGGCAAATCAAGGATATCAATAGGAATCTTATTATAGAAATGTATACCTTGACCCATAAATGATTTATGAACCTTCTGTAACCTGTAATTTGGTATCTTAAGTTTATTTTTATTCCTTGTATTAAAAGAATGTATGTCACTGTGTTTGAAATAATAGTTAATATTGCTTCGAACAAAAAGTATGCAATTATAAATGAATTGAGAAGCAACAGTCAAAATCCCGATTTCTTAAATTTTTTCTCTAAGAGATGTTCTAGAAATAAGTTGATAAATAGCCCTTATAGCTCTTTTTTGCAAGATAAATATAGTTTCAATATCGGCTGCTGATCCCCAGAGAATAATACCATAGGATACAAAACTATGAAAGTAAGTAAAGTATACAGTTCTAGCAGTAGCTACATCAGTAAGTTGTCTTATTTTACGTATGGCATAGGCTGCTGAACTAAGTTTACCAGCTAGCAGAGAAATATGAGGATACCGTTGCAATTTCGAGTCTATGGTTATACCTAAGAATATCGTTGATTCAACTAAATCTAGGTTTTCATTGTTTAATTTAATTCTAATGGTTTCGCTTCAAACATTAGGTAAAGTGAATATAATGCATTTGGTTTTATTTGCATTTAATTTTAAGTTATTTACATTAAACCAGTGCAATACTTGTGAAAGAGCATTATTTACATCGTCGAAGTTATTCTTGTATCGGTCAACCTTAAATAGTATAGAAGTATCATCAGCAAACAATACGATCTCACACAAATTTTCCACAAAAAATGGCAAATCGTTTATGTACAATAAAAATAGAAACGGACCTAAAATTGATTCCTGGGGAACGCCCATTTTCACATAAGATCCAGATGACTTAACACCATTTACCTCTACAGTTTGAACTCTGGAACTGAGATACGATAGTAGCAAGTTTTGGGCTGCGCCTTTGATTCCATAGTGATTTAATTTTAACACCAGCGTCTGGTGCTCAACGCAGTCAAACGCCTTGGATAAGTCACAGAATACCCCAAGAACATTCTGCGACTTCTCCCAGGCTTCCATTATATGTCTAATAAGTGCAACACCCGCATCCGTTGTTGATCTACCCCTTGTAAAGCCAAATTGATTATCATATAATAGTTTGTTCAAACTGACATGCGATAATAATTGATCTAAAATAATTGTTTTCGAAAATTTTACTTAATACCGGTAATATTGATATAGGTCTGTAATTACCGGGATCATCTCTCACGCCGTTTTTGAAGAGAGGGATAACTTTACTATATTTCATAAGGTCTGGAAAATCACCTTGATCAATACACTTATTGAATATATCTGCAAGATAAGGAGCGATAACTGTTATTATACTTTTAGTAATTTTAATAGACATTCCAAATAAATCACACGTATTTTTCTTTTTAAGTGAGTTAAAGCATTTTATAATATCCATAAAATCAACATGTTTAAACGTAATCAGGTTATTACACCGAGGCACACACGTCTCTAGCAAACTCCTAGCACCCGCTGGCGTCGAATTCAAATTAGAAGTAGTAATTAATGGTATATTAACGAAATATTCATTAAAAGTATTGGCAATCTGTTCTTTTGTTTTAATTTGAATATTGTCTACTTTAAGTGCGATCCCGTCATCGAGGGTTCTTTCTTTACCAGTTTCTCTATTAATAACATTCCATGTCGTTTTAATTTTATTATTAGATTTTTTGATTTTATTTTTTATGTAATTGGATTTGGCTGTTGCACATACACTTTTGAATGTTTTTGAGTACCTTTTAACATAATCAATGAAACCCTGAGAATGATTGTACTTCCTTAAGTAGTACAAATCATAAAGTTTATTTCTGCTCTTATAAATACCAGTCGTAGCCCAGTCACAGAAGTTCAACTTTTGAGTTAATTTCAAAGTTTTAAGCGGAAAAGCCTTATCAAATTCTTTCTTAACCAAAGTGAACATATTGCCGTAAAGAATATTAGGATCCTCATGTGTCCATGCCATTTGAAACATTTTATCATCAATATTGTTTTGAAAAATTTCTAAACGTTTATTTGTTACTGGTCCTAATTCAATGAATTTGGGCTTAGTAGTGTCATTTGTATTATATGTTATTTTTAAGCCGTAATGATCTGATGTGATACAATTAATAATTGATTTACTAACTGGATTATTATAGGTAATAGGTAATCAAAAGATCTACAACAAAAGTTGTAGATCTTTTGATTACCTATAATTTTTTCATAAAATATTATTCGATAGAAGTTGTGGTTTTCCCGAAAATAGCTATAAATCGTTTCCCCCATAGATGAATGATTGGTCTCGCTTCACTTATGTGATACAATTAATATGGTTTCCCCTTTAAAAAAGGTCACCCACCCTTCCTGACCTCAAATCGCTGACCGTAATTTACTTTGCCCCCTTTTGATGAGATCTCTTCGTTTTGGTATGGGTTTCAACATGTTCTGAATTTTTTTTGCTCCCAAAAATTACTATCGTACCTGGTCTATATTTTTGAGGATCATTTTTAATGTTTCTCATTTAAATTCTGCTACGCGTGTATGGACAGGTACTAGTGTAACAATTTATCTCTTTTATTCAAAAGAAGCCTGACGATATTATATATATATAACACACACAGAGCTAGTGCATGAGGCATTCTTTAAGGTGTGCTGAAATATTAGACAGGTTTTAATTTTTACTCGGGAGGGTTAAGCACATCTGCTACATCTTTTGGCGCGGCTCGCCTCTCACATGCTCTCACAGACACAGGACTCACAGTGTCTCAGCTCAGTTATCACTAGTCGGCTGAGCACGGTTGTCGTTTCAGTCGAAACGAAAACTAAACGAGAGCGCAGCATGAATCGCGATGAAAGTTGTAGGGGAAAATATTTTCCTCGACGCATAAACATTCAATCGTTGTGAAAAAAAGACTGTTTTAACGGAATGACGTGTTGAATTCTTAATTTAGCGAAATTAAAAACATTTATATATTATGTAGAATTTCAAGGAGTGATATTTTGGTACTTAATGATGGGCAACGTGCCAGATCAAATGGAAGTTCTGTTTGTATGCAATGATAGTGCAGAGTAAACATTATAGTGGTTTTGATTAACAGTGGCTAAACATTATGATCGATGAGAGGTAATGCGAACAACATTTACAGGTGCGCGCGATTGTGTTTACGTCTGGTAATGAGTTCGATAGTTCGATATGAGTGTAAATTCGGATTGTGCGCCTGACCTTCAGGAAGGCGAGGCTCAACGTGTGTCGAGCAGGGGTCGTCCCTCGTCCCCAAGCAAATCGGTGGCAGCTGTGCTATGGGACTGGTTACAGCCACTAGCAAGACTGTGGGGTCTCATAACGGCCGTCGGTTAGTATAATAATGTCTTGTAATAGATTACTGTATTTACACAATATGTTGGACATAAAAAATCAATTTGCAAGTTTCCATTACACACACACACACAACCGACACGTAAAAGTAAATAAAAGCTTGCAAATTCCACGTAAATAGTGTTGGGTAGGACACGACTTGAAAAAGAGTTTGTAAGAGTAGCCTCTTTTTTGTACTGAGCCAGTACAATGTCCCACTTCAAATGAGGCGAGGTGTACTGAAGCTCGGCAATACATTTGAAGTGACGAGTACAAATATGACATTGAGGCGTACAGAAGCTCGACATTACGTTTGTGTGCACGAGTAGCACCTCCTCTACGCACTATCAATCTTGCTGGATCCAGCATGCAGGACAGCGCTATACACGTAAAAGAGATAGAGATACAGATGGATAGTGCGTAGAGTACTTAAATGAAATGTCATGCCTCGCTCTCTCTCTCTCAGACTTACTAAGAGTGAGTGGGTAACGAGACGCGACTATCGCGACATTTAATGTGAAGTAGTACATTTTAAAATTTTGAGCCGCTCTTACATTTTGACGTTATGTCCGGGACAAATGTACCGCCTCTTGTAAGTCCTACTCAACACTACACGTAAACGCAAACATTTTATTGTACTTGACACGCTTTTAAACTTTCGCGTTCAATAATAAATTTTATATGTATTTTACGGGTTATAACGCGCACATAAACAGGTACGTATTTAAACGGTTTTCAAACTTTTTTAAAAATTAAGTAATCTTAATCAATAGCTCAAAATTTCAATAAAATGAAGACGAAGAAATCAAATGTGATTAAAAAGTTTCAAGGGCTATAACGGTTAGATAATGAAATCCAGAATGTTCATTACTTTTAAACATGTAAATTCAATCAACATTTCAAAAATGCAATGTAAAATGGCTTTTTCTTAATCATACGTTACGTAGTCATACTTACAGGTACCTACTGAGAGAAACGGAAATGCAGTGGATGTTTACTGGGAAATCTGGTAATATAATATGGTAGAGTCACTTACAATTTTTTACCTGCCACCTCAACGATATCACATTTGGTAATGGTTGGGTTTAAATTGCTATTCAGAAATAATAGTGACTATAGTATGTAGTGGCACGCTATGATAGCCGTTTTGACTTTTGTTCGCCCATGAAGTTTTATATTCGAAATTAGTTCTGCATTTAAAATAAATAAATATTATATTTTATTTTCATTAGGGACGCGCATTTAGTCATAAAATTTATCAATCATAATCATAATAAAAATCATTTATTCAGTTTAGGCTGTTACAAGCACTCATAAATGTTTAGAAGCTTCGCCATCGGTTCGTAAATCTACGGTGGGAGAAGAACCGGCAAGAAACTCAGCAAGGGCTGTTTTTTTCTCCCTGTTTTATTATTTACAGAGTCTTCAAATCGATATCGAATCGGTAATATTAGGGCTTAGAATTTTTTTTTTGAAAGGCTGTGTTTTCTCTCTTTCGAGCTTAAAATAATTCAATATAATGAAAAAAAAAACACTTAATATCACCGGCCATTTGAAAAAAATTTTAAAGGTGTAAGTAAAAAAAATTGATTGTGTTATTCGTCGCCACTAATATATATTCAATAAAACGGCGAAAATTAATTAATTATAGCTTAATTAAATATAGCAACGTACAGCTTGGTTGGAACCGCAGACAAGAGAAAGGGAGCCAGGCGTAGACAATTGGTGATACCACAGTTATTATTAATAAAATAAAAATTATATTATACTTAAAAAAAATATTGTGTACTTGTACCAAATATCTCTACCCTTTTATTATTTGTCTATGGTCTTGGTCAGTCTTGGCGTTCTTTTAATCGTTTTAATGCTGCCTTCGTAAGAAACTATCATCAGGCGTCAAATGGCCAGGTATAATACAGAGTTATTCCTTTTGTTACACTGTCCCCCACTTGACCCTAAGTATATACCGCAACCCATCGCCTTGGTTATATAAAAAAACACACCAATTAAAAAACTCACTTCAATTATAATACGTAGATCGACACCAATTATATTTGTGTTGATCTACGTATTCTTTGTCAGAATTTTACTTTTTGCGCGAGAAGAAATGTAAAGTTAAAATATGACTCAATACGAAAAATATTTTTATGTAATTAGTGCGGCAAGTATGATGTTTGAGACGCTCGTGGTTTTTCAGCCTTCGCTGAGTTACCCTTCAACTTTCATACTCGCCGGAAAGAGCTGCGCACGCATCTCACACACCACACCACACACACACACACGCACACACGCAAACACGCACGCACGCACGCGCACGCGCACGCACACACACACACACACACACACACACACACACACACACACATATATATATATATATATAGCCGTGAGACGTTCGTGACGCATTTCCGTTTCATCTTTTCCATAAGAATTTTCCATTTTGGGATGGGGTGGTGCAAAAATAAGTTTCACTTCAAAAATAAAACCTTAAAGGATACGCACGGCGCCATGTATGGGAGCGGTAACTATGATAAATAACTATTGTTAAAATTGAAACTAAGTAGGTATATCAAACAAAACAAACTCTTGAATAGTTTCAAAAACACGTTTTATGTAACATTAGTAATCTTATTTTCAACCACTACTGTTTGTGTTGTGTTGTTGAAATTACAGCTTTTATGACGCATGACGAATTTTACTTAACGTAATATTTTCCTAACGCTTCTTAAATGTGCTTCGATGTCGTTATTTTTTTATCCTCTATCTTTTTCGAAAAAGTTCGCGATAAAACCAATCAAATATCTCGAAGTGGCATTCTGTGATAGATAATTACAATGTGTCAAAGAAATTAAAAAGTATTAACTGGTCTGAGTTCCAATTTACAAAGATCCAATTGTATTATATAAAAAAATAGTCTTTACTTTTAAGAATATTCACAAGGAATCTACTTTCCAACGAATATGAACAAATAAACGTAATTCTAATGTATGGGTAGATAAAAAATTGCAAAACATGATAGAAAAGAAAGATAAGTTATTTAGAATTTGGAAACAACAAACAAAAAGTAATATTTTAAGGTTAGAATATACTAAGCATTTTTTTTATGTTATTTATTAAGGGACAAAAAACGGTTACAATACGTGTTTTATGACTAAAGACTAATATGTACCATGGTTCCGTAAAATCTAAGGTAATGTTGTAACCCACACGATTATCCACAAATTATTAAATAAAAATAGAGCCATGCTGATGTTACATTCAGTGAGAATAAATTGTTATAATCCTTATGCTTAATTATAATTTTAACAAACAAAAAGTAATTAAACATTTTTCATTAACTAATCGGTAATATTTTATATATATTTTATCACTACATCAAAAATAAAAAAATAACTACACTAAGCGAGTTTAATACATATAAATACAGATGCTATGTCTCTCTATGCAATATTTTAATAACATCATACCTAAATTTATATTTTGTTTTTGAAAATATATCCACTTCTGCAAACAAAGTATTGTAAGTTTCAGCCATTCTATATAGAGGACAACGTAGCCCTGTATTGTTCGACAAATTTTAGTGGCAAATAAATTAATATTTTTGAGCTTGCGGATGTTAACGGTTCGAGGCACTTTGTAACTTATTTTATTTGTAATATCACTACAATCAAATTCGTTATTAACAATGCCATGCAATACTGTAACTTCTAGATATTTGCGTCTATCCTCTAGAGTCATCATATTATATTTGCTTAGCAACTGGGGAGCTGACAAATAACGCCGAAAACACCTGTAATGCATAGCACGTAGATATTTACGTTGAACTCTCTCGATCTCCTCCTTGTATTTGTCGTAAAAAGGGTTCCAAATAGTTACAGCGTATTCAAGTTCTGAACGTATTAGCGCTTTGTATAAGCTCAGATAGGTTGATACACGTTTAAATTCCTTCGTGGACTTCATAACAAATCCGAACATTTGAAATGGCTTTTTTTCTTTTTTTTTTATACATAGGTCCGACAAATGACTCCACCCCACCTGATGTTAAGTGAAGGTAAAGTCCAGACGCGAAGATAGCTGATACAGCAGTTCTACCTGCCACACCAGCCATCCTCACCCTGCCGGCCTGCATGTTGCTTCTTCACGCCTCTTTTAAAGGATCCCAGGTTGTAAGAGGGAGGGAACACGTAAGCGGGCAGAGCATTCCATTTACGGATAGTGCGATAAAGAAATAAGTCACCAAATTTCTTTGTACGCGTTGAAATTGTGGCCACAGTAAGATGGTCACAACGTAGGCCAGCGCGCGTGGTCCTCTGAAGGAAAGAGAGAATAACTCCTCAGAACACTCGCCGTGGTACAAACGATAGAACGCGCTTAGTGACGCTACGTCATGGCGTAATTGAAGAGGCTCGAGGTGTTTAGTCACCTCCTCATCGCCTATGATGCGGATCGCGCGCCGCTGTAACCTATCCAAAGCATCGAGCAAGTACTTGGCGGAGCCATCCCAGAGGTGCGAGCAATATTCCACGCAGGCGTTTTGTACAACAAGCACAGTTGATCGGGCGTGAAAAAACGCCGCACCTTGTTCAGGACGCCGAGTTTGCGTGAAGCTGTTTTGATCACGGTTTCGATGTAGTCCTTTGGATTCAGGTCTGAGCGAACTTCCATACCGAGCATGGAAATGTTGCTCTGCAGCGGTAGTGCTGTGCCCTGAAGAGATGGAAGGGGAAGGAATGGCGATGTTTTTGCCGTGAAAGCGCAAGCCTGAGTTTTCTTGGCATTGAACTCAACCAAGTTCCTGGTACCCCATTCGGATATGTGGTCCAAAGCATGATTGAGTTCAATGACAAGATTTTCCGCTTTCTCCTTGGTTACTGCCTGCCCAGCCGCTGCTTGTCCGAGATACCCCGCATGCACTGTACTATCGTCTGCATAGCAATGAATATTCCCAAGAGGAATCAAGTCATTGATATGCAGCAGAAAGAGAGTGGGGGATAGGACGGAGCCCTGGGGAACGCCGGCATTCACTGACATGAACCGCGAACTGCTACCATCCGTAAGGACACGAATTCTACGCTCATGCAGGAATTCAGCTACTCAAGAACAGAACTGGACTGGCAGACCGTATGCCGGAAGCTTGGAGAGAAGGCTTTTGTGCCAGACCCTGTCGAACGCCTTGGCAATGTCAAGGCTGATAGCCAACGACTCGCCACGCTTGTCGATAGCCTCACCCCAGATATGAGTTAAGTACGCTAGAAGATCACCCGTCGATCGTTTCGGTCTAAATCCATATTGACGATCATTAATTAGGGAGTGATCCTCTACGGGTCAGATGGTTATTAAGGACCTTTTCTAGAACTTTACATAAAACTGAGGTGACTACTATTGGCCGGTAGTTTGGCGGGTCTGAGCGATCCCCTTTTTTGGGCACCGATTGCACGTTAGCATCTCTCCAAGTCTCCGGCACACGCCCCAAAGAATACGAGCATTGGTACAAGCGCGTGCGCACGGGAGACAATTCCGCTGCACATTTTTTAAGTACTACTGCTGGGATGCCATCAGGTCTACTAGCTTTCCGGACGTCGAGTGATTGCAATTCGGCACGAACCTCATGCTGCCTGATTTTAATATCAGGCATCGTAAACAACGCCAGTAGCTACGGGAGCCCGCAGGATGCGTTATACACGTGCACGTGCAATACGCTGGGCATCCGCTCTGATGTAAGCCTTCTTACAGGCCTTGGAAGCAGAATTGTAGGCTGCTTTGAGTGAATTGACCCCGGGAACCTTGAGAGCGCGGCCTCTGATCCAAGCACGATATGCCGCTTGCTTACGCGAAGCAGCTTCAGCACAGTCGTGATTGAACCAGAGGTTACGTGTGCCCTTACTGATGAGATCAGAATGAGGAATATAGTATTCCATACCCATTATAATCTCCTCAGTAATGGTAACGGCACTGCCCGATAGGTCCCTGTCACTGAAGCAAAACTGCTTCCAAGGGCAAAATAATCACGCATACCGTCCCAATCTTCCGACCCATAATGCCAGATACGGCGCTTGACCACTGCTGGACGCGGAGGCTTGGCCTGTGGTGCTTTGGCAGATATCAGGCAGTGGTCGGACAGGCCCAGGGGGACTCTTACCACAACCTGATAGTCCTGTGGATGGGTCGTGAGCAGAAGGTCTAGTAAAGAAGGCGCTTGACTTGGAATATCTGGGATCCTGGTGGGCTGATCAACCAGTTGCTTCAAGTCATGCGTGAGAGCGAACGTGTAAGCAGAGATCCCTGCATGGTCAGTTTTGGAAGAACTTAACCACAACTTGTGGTGAGCATTAAAGTCCCCCAAAAACACCAATTCTGCATTGGGAAATTGTTCCTGCGCGTCATCTGCTGCCCGACTAAGGTGCTCAAAAAGTCGAGTTGTCTCAACATCGCCGGTGTGGGATCTGTAGAGGCACACGTAGACTCTGGCCAGGGGGCCAGAGTCGACGTGTACCCCCAGCATGGAGAAGGAGGGATCTTCCAAGCAGCGGAGACGGCGACAACAAACATCCGCCCGAACATACAGGCATACATCGGCTTTCGCTTTGAAGGACTCTTCAAGCACGTAGCCGGGATAATTAAGGTAGCCTGTGTCAGCAGGCGGAAGTATTTGTGTCTCCGTCAGGAACAACAATGCTGGCCGTGCTGTCTCGAGATGTTGGTGGACAGCGTTGAGGTTAGAGTGGAGTCCGCGTATGTTGCAGAACTCGACCTCAAACAGCGTTGAAGGCGTGGGGGTGTACACCGCTGTACGTCCAAACTTTGTTATTGAGGCTGCCATGGTGGAAGTGAAAAAAAAAAGAGACGCGAAAACGAGCGGACGCCGTCGCGAAGAGTCCGGGCAAATAAGGGAGGTTTGTTTTCCCGATTGACTGCCTGCAGAGGAGATGCGCCGACCCGCCGGACGGAAGGGCCCCCGCACCCCCCCGGGAGTGGCCGCCGGGACCCCACGCCCCGGTCACCAACCGGCACGACGGTCCACCCCGAGATTATGCGTGACATGATGGGGCAGCCTCGCGAACTGGTTAGGAACGCTTGGCCCCTGTACTGTGCCACGGGCGGTCAGCGGGACAGCCGTTTCTACGGGTCTCTCTGGCCGACGGGTTGATGCAGTCCTCCCGGCATCGGTTCCACGGATGCCTTCCCTGGACCGAATCCTTCGCGACAACTTCCACTCGAACTCTGGTTGTACGCTGGCTGACCCCGAAACGCGCGAGAAGCACTTCACGGGTTTTTCACCATGCGCACGGTGGTAACAAACCAGGCGGGTGTTAGGCACCCTACCACCAGAAGAGCGGATGGAAGCTCCGACATTCCTTAGTCGCTTCTTACGACACCCACGGGAAGAAAAGGGGCGGTGAGTTGTATTCTTTCTCCGTCATCGCATGGATTGAAATTACGGCCTTATTGACGATACTCTATATATGCTGGTCCATTTTTAATTTACTATCGAATTGTACGCCGTGATCTCTGATTTTTACAACGTTCTCCAATTCTGCATTACAAAGATGATAGCTAAAGTGAACAACATTAATATTTTAATAAAGCTACACTTTGGAATACTAACACGAAGCTTATTCTTAGTACAGTAGGCTGATAGTCTATTAAGTTCTTCCTGGAATAAACGACAGTCCTCAACTGAATGCACAGGTCTGTAGATCTTAAGATCATCGGCATACATAAGAAATTTTGAATTCTGAAAACAATTGTTAATGTCATTTACGTTAAGAATAAATAATAACGGTCCCAGTACGGAACCTTGTGGTACACCAGATGTGATATGAATACTCCTTGATTGGTAGCCATTTACCACAACTTTTTGTGTTCTGTTTTGAACATACGAACTGAACCATCGAAGTAAGTTTCCACGGATGCCGTTAAATGCAATTTTATTGAGAAGTATTTCGTGATCAACCTTATCAAATGCCTTTTTAAAATCTGTGTACTCAACGTCAACTTGAACACGCCTATCAACGTTCTCAAACAGTTCGTTAGTAAATACCAACAAGTTTGAAGTTGTTGAGCGGCGCTTCACGAATCCATGTTGTTGGGCTATCACATTTTGATGTAGTCTGGGATAAATTTCATCGTGTACCAATTTTTCAAAGAGACTTGAGGGGACTGACAGTATTGAAATAGGTCTATAATGTTCAACTTCGTGCCTCGAGCCACTTTTATGTACCGGCACAATATTAACACGTTTCCATACTTCAGGAAAAGTACCACTCTGCAGGCATTTGTTGTAAATTATCCAAAGCGGTCTACATATGCTATCAGCAGTGTTCTTAAAAAAAAGAGACGGATATCCATCGGGACCAGCCCCTTTATAGAGATCAAGTGAATCAAGTTTTCTCATAATTTTGCTTTCATCAAGGTATAAGTCATTGGATTTATTATTTTGATACTCCATTGTCGATGGAATTCCAGATTTATGGTTTAAATTAGAGATATATGTCCAATAATGTTTGGGGTTTCTATAGAGACTCTCCTCAACCGAATTCAGATAAAACGAATAACAGGAGTTGCTAAGTAACTTAAACGACGAACGATACTAAAATAAAAATTCATGGTAGTCCCTGGGGTTACCATACTTCTTCCACTTGATCCAGGATTTCGTTTTCCTCTTATTCAACCTGATAAGTTTTGGGAAAACCATACTGGATAACCTGAAGATCGATTCCTTGCCAATGGGGCATTCGCACGTACAATCTTATCGAGTTTACTATAAAAAGTGTCCAATGCCTCCTCGGGCATTAAATGACTGAACAGATTAACCCAATCTGTATCAGCAATATTTTTATTAATGTTAACATAGTCAGCTATGTGGTAATTGTACCTGGTTCTGGGTTTACGTTTCATTATTTGGTAGGTAATATCAACAGACGCATTTATGGCAAAAGGAGGATGATAAAAAATTGATAGGTAGCAAGAAATCTGTTATGTGCATCAGTGTCAAGATCAAGTACTTTTCCGCTGCTATTTAAAATCGTATTATATTGAAAAGCATCCAGTACGGACATAAGCTGTTGTAGCCTGCTACTCACAGAACCAGATCCAGTACATACCATTACGGCCCCATGACTAGGTTTTGTTTGAGGAGCAGACCAGGTAACATCGGGAAGATTATAGTCACCAACAATAAATACCCTGAACTTCGGATCATTGAGAATATCTTGTAAGAATTCAAAATGCGTCATATATGAGATCGACGAATTTTGGGGAGGTATATAAGCAGCACTGAACACATATGAACATGAGTTATTCCTACTATGGATGGTAATCATTAGATGTTCTACATTTAAGTTAAGGGATGTTTGAGAATTGTTGGGCCAGTCCAACATAGTAGGCATGAGATTACATAGAACCGCAATAAGAACACCACCACCATCACGTTTCCCAGTAGCTTTGTGATCCCTGTCACATCTGTAAACATTATACCGACTATCTATAAACTCATTATTGTCTATTTCTGGTACCAACCAAGTTTCAGTCAATATTATAACATCGTAAGTGAAGGATAGAATATTCATATAAAGCTTTTGAAGTTTTGTTCTTATGCCTCTATAGTTTTGATAATAAATAGTTAACTGATCCGTGTTAGGCATTGTTCACAAAATTCTCAACAAAGTCGTATTAATATAATACAATGAATGAACGGGAAACTAGTTTTAACCGATGCGAGAAGGGATTTATTATTGAAGTTATACTTCTTTAGGCGCGTTATGAAAAAATGTTGACAGTGAAATTTTAAGATGCGCGCGCAGCACTGTAACACAAAATTTTAACAGCATGAAGTTGGTCGCTTTAGCGACCAACTTCATGCTGTTACTTTTGTGTTTACCGCACATTAAGAAAATCTACCAACAAAATAGAAATAGAATCTCTATTTAGTGGGTGCTAACGACTGCATTGTGAAGGCCTATCAAAAGTATTTATTAATCTGGAACAACGGAACCAAAGCGCGATTCAGGAGACTACAGCGCCATCTCTTGACCATTGGTGTAGTAGAACCAAAAACCACATCTTTATTTTTTGTAATAAAGTAACAGTTATTAGTATTCATATTTATAATATTTATCCACATGTTTCTAGTTTGTATATTCGGAATACGTGTTTGAGTTTCATACAAGTGCAAATCACATATGTTCTAATAAATTATATTCAGTAGCGATTTTAATTGAATATATTGATTATTTATTTATTTTTTCAAATTAAAACTGAACTTTATTGACTGTGTCCTTTTCCAGACTTTTTATTAATTTATTGTAATTAATTATTTGCATGCAATTAAAAACTAATTTTAAACGATGCCAAAGAAGGATAACTTCTCACGCGCCTACATAAGTACACGCACCCATTTTTACTGTAAGTAAAGCAGACAAAAACAAACCTGAGGAAATCGAGAGCACATAGACACACAGTGATGAGCATTACAATGAGTATAACAGCGGTATTCATAATATTTGCATTGATTTGAACAGCTTAGACTTACAATAGAAAACCGTTTAATTGCAGTTAACAAATGATTTTCAGGTGTTAACATAAAAACAGTAGTAACTAAAACATGATTAAAATTAAGTTTCAACAAAAACACGCGCAAGATAGACAACAAGATAACAACAACCTTAACAGTGTTTATTATTAAATTTACAACATATAGTCTAGTAGTATGATGCAATTTGATTAATTTTAAAGTGGAACTCTTATATCTTAGTGGACGAGGGAGTAGCCTTGATTTTTCTGAGATCCTCCTCACCGCGTACAGCAAACGCAGCAGCGTCATCCATTTCGCGTACGAGTATTGTTGCATTAGAGATCCAAACATATTTATAATTGTTATTTTTTGCGACTTCTCTAGTTTTACGAAACAACTGCTTCTTCTTGAGAGTCAAATGCTCATTTAAATAAAAAGGTACTGGCGTAGAATCAGACAATCCAATTTGATTAGTTTTTAAATCTTGTTAAATCGTGATCTGGTCTCCATTTTAAGCTGGGCAACTTCGTTTGATCTGGCAATAAATCCAAACAAATGTCAGGCTATGATTGTGGGTAACAGCCGGCTCAGGAGTAGACTGGATTGGAATACTGTTCCTCCACTCCTCTACAACAATATTCCAATACCATACACTGACAAAGTTAAAAACCTTGGTTTGATAATGAACTGTAACATGTCATGGTCCCCGCATATTGGTGAAGTTAGTAAGCGTACACATTACTCTTTCCACTCTCTCAAGCAACTTCAATATTTTTTACCATTTAAAACCAAAATTATGTTAGAGCAATCACTCCTTCTTCCAATTCTCGACTACGCCGATGTCTGTTATCCTGATGCAAATGAAGAGCTACTCAATAAATTAGAACGACTCCAAAATTTAGCCATACGATTTATATTTGGTCTGCGGAAGTATGATCATGTGTCAGCTTATCGCTCTCTACTTCAATGGCTCCCTACTCGTCTTCGCCGAGATTTGAATATGCTTGTCTTCTTATTCAAGATTCTCAAAGATCCAAACTCCCCAGTATACCTGCGCTCCCGATTTAAGATTCTTCCCCCTCCTTCACGCTTTAGGCGACCTTGCATTACTAAGACGCTTGAGCTTCCTAAAAGTAATACCATCTCCTATTTGAATTCCTTTTCTTTTCCACAGCTGTGGAATAAACTACCGTCCAATATTCAGGAATGTCCGACCATCTTCTCGTTTAAGTCTATAGTTAAAGATCATTTTCTCAAACAGAAATCTCAAACTTAATTAATCATTCTCACGAAGTATCTTGTTTCTTATTAGTATTTATTTATCAGGTTTATATGTATGTTATGTATATTTGGATAGGTATTGTATTTATCTATGTATATTTATGCAAGTTTATTTATGTAGGTATATGTATCTATATATGTAATGTGTATCGTATATATATATAACTATTATTTATTAAGTCTATTTCCTATAACAGTAGTAATAAATTATTTTTAGTTTAATTTTTATTGCACTTTCTGTTTCCCGCTAAGTTGTGAATCTCCGACACCACCTAGGTTGGCTGGAAGAGATCTCTTTTAGAGATAAGCCCACCTTTGCTTACTATGTATTTTACTATATGTTTTAACTATATGATGCAATAAAGAGTATAGTAATAAGTAGGATTTCTTTTTGCAAACGTGTAGAGAATTTAACTTCGGTTTCTTGCTTGTTTTGTCAGCATGGGGGACTCGATGAATAGAAATGATATCGTCTTGCTGAATTGGACACTTCAAAACCTTCCCAATGCTATCCATTATATCATAAAGATTTTCATTACGCCTATCATGAAGATTGCATATCTCAATATTACACGAGCGTGCCTGTTGCTCTATCATATCCATTTTAATGTTAAGTTCATTAAGTTTCGAAGTTATCTCAAGAGAACCCTCCTTTTTAATTATCTCAATGTGCTTGTCCGCGACATCTTGACGATTAAACAAACTTTCAGTTGCAGTTTGTAGGTTGACCACCTCTGCCCTTATATGCCCATATAAGCATCCAAATATAACAAATAAGCTTATTAATATTGCAAAAAATAAATACCAAAAGAGTTGTTTAGTGAATTGTAATGGAGACATAAGTAAAATCTGGAAATATTAATACTTGGTTAAGAAGAAATAAATTAACAGTTGATAATATAGTGGACAAATATTTAGTAAAGAAGCACTCAAAGAAAAGTGTGTGTAATAGTTTTTGCAGAACATTTACTAAGGAAATAGGAAATATTAAGCATGAATGTCACACAAAATTTCTCGCCAGAAACAGTTATGTCTTAGATAGCCCAATTACTTTCAGATTTAAACCGGTAACTACTACCGAAATATCGAAAATCATCAGTAACTAAGGCGATAATAAAACCTCTGGGTCGGATAGTAGGGATCTTAAACATATAAAAGATGATAATTATTAGTCCTGTATTAGGCCGATTTATTAATCTTTCGGGTATTTAATATCGTTGACTTTCTGTCAAAAGGTGTCTATACCCAGACGAAATAAAAATGGCTATTATTAGACCAATATACAAGCAGGGATCCTATGCAGAGTGTAATAATTGCAGAACCCATATTAAATGTAATAAATAAGATCGTAAAAAAAACAGAGTAAATCAGATAACAAACTTTCTCGAGGAAAATAGCTACTAACTAATCAGCGTCAGCGTGGGTTTCGTGTTAAAAGAAGCACAGCCACAGTACTGGCAAATTTCACAAATGAGATCACTGATTATCTTATTGAACAAAAAATTGTGATGGCAGTTTTTATCGTCTTTAAAAAAGCTTTTGACACGCTAGATCATACAGAACTGCTGCAGGCAATGGCGGAGTGTGGAATTCGAGGTCCAATGAATGATTGGTTCAGGAAATACTTAGATAATAGATCCCTAAAGGGTCCATCTGTGGTGCAGAAAGCGAAATAGGTAACATCAAATACGGTTTGGTAACTGATTCGGTGTACGGTCCGGTAGGATATGTAATGCATGCCAACAGCATGGTTAACGTGATCAAGTACTGTAGAGCGTATATGTATGCTGACGATAGCTGCATTATGTACAGGGGTAAGGATCAATAGGTTATGCAAAGCCGGATACAGTGTGATTTTAACAACTTCGTAAAATGGGATAACGATAATGGCATTAATATAAAACAAAAAGCATGATAATAGTAAGGTGCTCCCTATGACTAGGGCTGCCATCTCTGGCGGAGGCTACACGGGCACGCCCAAGTAGCCCTCCGCAGCGGACGGGGGGGCGGTACGGTGGGCACTAGGCCGCGTACTCAGCCCCCGCGCGCGGGCCTACCCGCGCACGTCTGCGGGGTCCCCGCGATACCCCGGGAGACCCCTGCCGTGGAGCCCCGGCTTGGCCGGGAGGCTGCTAGGTGCGGAGACGCGGAGAATCCCTAAACGGGGATCCCGCGGCTTCGCGCTAAGCAGCTTAGAGGGTATTCGCAGGACTTTTTTAGCGGATATTATACCGTAAAGCGCCCGTAAGAGTTGCGGGGTCTTCGGTGGGCAGCCACTGGGGGTTTCGTAAGACTTGCGGGAGCCAGGTGTGAGGTCCGTTCGGCGGTGTGCCTCTTAAAGGCGCCGTCGTCTGTAAATAGATTTTTTACCTGCGTATTAAAAAAAAAAAAAAATAGCTGCCATCTCTAAAATGTGGCAACCAGGATAAGATGAGTGATAACCCCGGATTTTCAAGCCCAGAACCCGGACAGACCAATAAAAAAACAGTTAAAAATGTCACAAATCAACTTTTTTATGTTGATCTAGGCAAAAAAGCTAGCGGTCCACCTCATAATAAGTGCTGCCCATGGACACTTGCAGCACCAAGGGCCACTCATGCATTGCCGTAATTTTTTAAACCCGGACTACAAATAAAACCCCGCCCGGACGCTCCCCGGACGCCCCGTAAACTAGGACAAATCCGGGGAAACCCGGACGGATGGCAGCCCTACCTATGACCATTTAAGGACATTCCTTTGAGTGCTTACATAATAGCGGAATAAGCTGTTCAAGTACATCTTTAGATTTAGTTGAGTCTTACAAATACTTACTTAGGAACAATTAAATATTTTTTCGTGGAACTTGCATATAGAATCAGTCTGTTATAAATTACGAACGATAGTAGGTTAAGAGTTTTTGAAGTGAAAACTTCTTTAGCGGCGTCGTACACTTTTTTTGTAATGGGTGAAAAATGTTAAACTCGCGTCAGGACACGTGACCTGATGGAAAATTCGTAAGGCGAAAACTTCTTTAGCGGCGTTGTACACTTTTTTTGTAATGGGTAAAAAATGTTAAAGTCGCGTCAGGACACGTGACCTGATTGAAAATTTGTAAGACGGATGGAGTCGTTTAGGCGGCGCAGGGCGCTTGCGCGAATGTTCGTGTGTGTTTATGTTACAGCGTGCCACGCGCATCCATGGATGGTGACAGCTGATGGCTCGACCGTCTGTGTAGGGGCCACACTGTTGTGTATTCGTAAAATTCGTATATATAAAGTGTTACTGATAATTAAAGCAATTCGTGCAAAATTATTCACTAACCATCCCAAAATATCAAAAATGCACAACGCTAATATTCAAGTTTTTACTTCTGCCAGCACTCCCGAAGTGCAACCCGTCGTTTTTTTTAAATGATAAAAAGCGTATCAAAATCCGTTGCTTAGTTTTAAAGATCTTAGCATACATAGGTACAGACAGCGGGAAGCGACTTTACTTTATACTATGTAGTGATGAGTGCGGGGCAATGTAGTTACCGTCTCAATATAGAAGGCAAAGTATGCGTTGCATATAGTCACTATTTATTTAAATTATAGCAACTTATCTTAGCTTAATGTAAAAAAAAAGGTATTTTTTTTATTTGTAAGGAAACTGCTGCCGTCAAACTGTGTTGCAGTTTGGCAGCTTTGTAACTTACCATTTGCCAAAACGTATTGAAGATCGATAGCAGAGTGTAAAAAGTTTGTTGGTTAAGGATGTCGAGTGATTCACATGTTGAAAAATTATTACTTTTATACGCTTTATCACGGTCACAGAAAAAAATAGTATGGGTTCATGACTTGATTGATATACTTTTATACAAACTATCCTTCGTATTAAATAAGCATGGGTATTATTTACTAATTCTATCAAACTTTCGGACATTGTGCAGTATTTTAACACGTATTAACTAGGACGCTAAAATGAAACCTTTAAAAAAATACGACGCCCAACGTTAAAGCGTCTGATGCCGCGACAGAGCGTTGCGTACCTGTTTTACGGTATTTTACCATGGTATAATATATTATAGTATAGTTATAGTATAACACATCTTAGCGTCATAGCGCGGCGTCAAGTTAGCGCTCTGACGCGCGCTAAGTACGCGTTCTGTTTGACAAAGCCACGGTAATATTATCTATACAGTATTATGACTGGGCCATGTCCTTGAAATAACTACCTACGGCCGAGCGGGGCTGATCCACGCGGTAGGGTTGACCGCCTACAGTATTTTAATTTTATCTACATAATTGAGTTGATTGAGTCTTTCTAGTTTTGTGATTGTAAATATTTTATTTGACGTTATAAGTTGATAGTGAAACTCAAAAGTTAATTTTATTCTTCTGAGAGCATTTAATTTTTATTTTTATTTCATATAAATTTAATGGAGCAACGGAGCTTAACTCGCATTCGTTATCTCCTTTCATTAGTCCTTTCATTTGAAATAAACCATATTGTATGAGTGCAATGAAAAGAACAAGTCCGCCATCTTGGGTGTTCCGCCATGTTGGATTTAGAGTGACGTCACTTTATATTTTGAGCTATTCTCCGCAAGCCCTTTAAATTTGATACCCATATCGTAGGAATGCAATAAAAATAACTATTCCGCCATGTTGGATTTAGAACGACGTCACACAGCTAACAGTGCTTTTTAATCAAAACGTGTGTATACAAAATTCCAGCGCAACCGGTTGAAGATATCTGCTTCAAAATAGAGTTGCAAGATTCCACCCGAACAAACATAGTTACATACCTACCTATATTGCAAGTTAATTAAAAGCTTGTAATTTTTTATTCTTACATAATTCAATAAAAGAATATTATTTTACACACACAAGTTATATTTATTTCAGTCTTTAGTCATGGCGCAGTCGGGTAAAAAGGAAATTACCTACATCATCATCATTATCATCAACAGCCTATCCTAGTCCACTGCTGGACATAGGCCTCTCCAATTGCACGCCACTCAGATCGATCTGAGTCTCTAGACTAGATCTTGGGCTACTCGCATCCAGCTCCTGCCAGCCACCTTGCAAATCGTCGTCACTCTGTGCCTGAGGACGTCCTACACTACGTTTGCCTAGACGCGGTCTCCACTCCAGAACTCGTCTACCCCAACGGTTATCGGTTCTTTGGCAAATATGGCCAGCCCACTGCCACTTCAACTTGCTAATCCGGTGGACTATGTCGATGACTATGGTTCTTTGTCAGATTACCTCATTTCTGATGCGATTCTTCAGAGAAACTCCGAGCATAGCCCTTTCCATAGCGCGCTGAGCGACTTTGAATTTGAGGACCAGCAGTACCGTCAGTGTCCAAGTCTCGGCTCCGTTTGTCATCACAGGTAGGACGCACTGATTGAAGACTTTCGTCTTTAGGCACTGTGGGATTGACGATGTCAGGACTTGACGTAGCTTCCCAAAGGCTGCCCAACCTAGCTGAATTCTTCTATTCACCTCGTCCTCAAAGTTGTTTCTAGCTAACTGCAATGTCTGCCCGAGTTATACATATTTTTAACTTCTATTCTTCTCTATTAACTTCGAGAGCGGCACCATGTATTGCAATCGGTTCCGGTAGAACATGTTCATTGAACATGACCTTGGTTTTATCCTAGTTCATCCGTAGGCCGATGCGTAGGGAAGACTCAGCCAGGTCATTCAGCATTTTTTGTAGGTCCTGCAGGGTTTCTGCCATGATCACGATGTCGTCTGCAAATCGCAAGTGAGAGATACGTTCGCCATTGATGTTGATGCCATGTCCTTTCCAGTTCAGCGTCTTGAACATATCCTCCATTGCATTAGTGAACAATTTCGGGAAGTTACCTGCAATGTAGGTAAATCTTACTAGGTAGGTACTGCAGGGATCGTTTCATGCAAACTAGTAATTGGCATTGAAACACTTTTATTTTCAAGAAATTACATTATTATTATCAATAAACAAAATACTGTTTTTTAAACTCCGCACAAATCTCCCTATTTTAATATTTACCAGCTATCAATTCCTGTCAACAATCCGTCTCTTTTCCAAATTACCTAATAACCTGCCAGAATACACCAAAAATATCCGATCACTACAATACCTACCATTTATTACTCTCGTAAATTATTTCATAATGATATTTCATTTAATTCAATAATGTATGTAGTTAAGTTAAGTAAGTAGATAGCCTAGTCGAGGAAACTACCTACCTATTATGTAGTTTTGTTTTTATCGCGAGTGTAGGTAGATTACTCGTTTGTCACTTTTTTCACCCTATCCACTAATTTATATATTATTCCAGATATTTTGCCCGATGGAAAAATCGAAATACCTAAATATTAAAAACAAATTACGTAATAGTAAATAGGTATATAAAAAATATTCTGTAGTCTTACCTTTCCTATATTTTAGGTAATTTTAAAAAATGATATCTCTGGGTGCATTATTGAAGAGTTCAAGCAACCAAAAACAGCACAATATCGTCGTTTGTTCTTTGCCATATTAAATTATGTAGGTATCTACTTAATTCAATCAAATATTTACAATACAAATCGCACGTTTAAGTACGGCTAACTGCATAAAAAACAATTCACACCGTTCGGTCGTCACTGCGGCGCATTCGCGACTCGATGTCCCCCGAGAGTCCCGCGAAACGTGTGGCGTAGGTATGATTCGCTTTCCGACCGTTTGTATGCAGATAGAATACTGTATATAATTTTACCGTGACAAAGCCTTATAACGGACTCATAGGAAATTTATTACAAGTTTATCACGTAGCATTAAGAGTATTATACGTACCTATTCGTTATGTTATAAACTAATTGTTACTCAATTATTTTATAATCGATATCTTTTTCTTTAGCTTTACAATATTATTTGCCGATCTCAATACAAATTCTAAAACAAAAAAATATGTTCTTAAAAAGAACCAGTCTGTTGTGGTTAGAGATTTTTTATATTATTTTTATGCATGCATTATTTTATATACATATTTATCCATACACGTATTAAAGTAATTATTATTTTTATACAAGCTCGGGTAGTTTTTGTGTAAACGTTAATTTTAGGTTAATCTATCAAAACTTGAGTGCACAATCTACGATCGCGGTTCAAGTTTCACAGGTGACAGGTGTATCTCCTTCCCTAATTGATTGATGTTCATATTATGCTCAGACGTACTTATCTCGCGACAAGTAAGAACCTACTTATGTGTCTGCGTGGCTATCTAAGCGATACCACAGTATATATTATAGTACATATAAGGCGATACTTACTATCTCCGAGGTTGCGTAGTTGTATCTTTTGGTAGTACTATAAATATATCATTGACTATAATGAGAAAATTCAACAACATTGATGGCATTGCAAGTTAAATTTTTTTCTCTGAATTTCTTTGTTTATCTCTGGCTTCCATTAAAGTAAGATATAAACTTACCTATATTTAAATAAAAGTAGTTTTTACGGGTTAATGCACGAAAACTTTATTTATTTATTGACGTTTCGTAGCCTTTACAGGCTACGTCGTCAGAATAAAACTTTTATTTAATTTGTCGAGCTCGACAAATCAAATAAAAGTTAATGAGTGATGTGCGTGAAAACCTAAGAAACAAATTACCTATATTTGTCTCGAGTCTGGATAAGTAGTTGTGACTTGTTGTGGTGTCCTTTTACATTCTTTCCTCTTCATGTTTCTGTGTAGTCACAGGAACTCCTAAAACCACTCGCCTCACAGAATACTAGTGTATTTTAATACCCCGGGATCCTTTAAAAGAGGTGTGAAGAACAAACTTGTAGGCAGTAAGTTAAGGATGGCAGGTCTCGTGTGGTAGGTAAAACTGCGCCAACTATCTTCTCATCTGGACTCTACCTCCCCTTAACATTAGGTGGTATAGAGTCATTTGCTCGAGACCAATCTCGACACCTTAAGAAAATATAAAAATAGGTTTTATTATCTAATGCTTATAGAGAATATTATTAGCATAACAATTGATTTTACATTATTGCCGTTTAAGGAAAAATTTCTTCGAGAACTTTACTTAAGACAAAAATAAAGTTATCTATTTAGCGCCGACCAATCAGGACCCTATCTCAGCTTATGCTGACACAGCGAGACAATACTATTCTCCGTGTATGACAGTTTAACTGTTAATGTTGAAATAAAAAGATTCCAAGGATAGTAATATCTAAAGAAAGACAATTACCCTCGTTACTCGCTTAATGTTTCACTTAAAATGCCTCGTAATTTCCATCATCGCCTGTGTTTCTTCATGGATTGAAATTTAATCTATGGATTGGGTCTACTATGATAGTTCGTGAGATACAGCCCCTATCTAACGGACAAACAGCGAAACTTCAGTAATAGGGGTCCCTGGGTTCCGTTAATTTCGTTTCTCTCTGAGTCTAAGAACTCACATTGTGTTGTATTATTTAAATGATATCAGATTTATCTTTCTCCAATAAAACGTAATAAGAAGTATCAATATCAGAAATAAGTCAATAAGTGATACTTTTTTTTTATAGCCAGGTGTAGCCAAACGACTCTACCCCACCTGATGTTAAGTGGTGATAAAGTCCAAACGCGAAGATAGCCGGTACAGCAGTTATAAACTGCCACACCAATCACCTTGCCGGCCTGCAAAAATGCTTCCTCACGCCCTTCTTAAGGACCCCAGATTGTAGGAAGGAGGGAACACGTGCGCGGGCAAAGAATTCCACTTACGAATAGTGCGACAAAGAGTTGAGACACCAAATTTCTTTGTTCGTGTAGGAATAGTGGCCACGGTAAATCGGTAGCAACGTACGCTAGCGAGCGTGGTCCTCTGAAGGAAAGGTGGTGGAGGGATAAGGGAGAATAACTCCTCAGAACACTCGCCGTGGTATAGTCTAGAGAATGCGCTTAATGATGGCACATCGCGGCGTAATTGTAGAGACTCGAGTTTGTTAGTTACTTCTTCATCACCTATGATGCAGACAGTGCGCCGCTGCAACCTATCCAAGGTATCAAGTAAGTACTTAGTGGAGCTATCCCAGAGATGCGAGCAATATTCCACGCAGGACCGCACAAGCACAGTTGATCAGGCGTGAATAAACGCCGCACCTTGTTCAGGACTCCGAGTTTGCGTGAAGATGTTTTGATCACGGTTACTAAGTACTCCTTCGGATTCAAGTCTGAGCGAACTTCTATACCAAGCATGGTGATGTTGCTCTGTAGCGCCAGTGTTGTGCCCTGAAGAGAGGGAAGGGGAAGGAATGGCGATGTGTTTGCCGTGAAAGCGCAAACCTGGTTTTTCTTGGCATTGAAGTCAATCAAGTTCCTGGTACCCCATTAGGAAATGTGGTAAAGCCTGATTGAGTTCAGCGACAAGATTCTCCCGTTTCTCCTTGGTTTCTACCTACCTGTCCAGCCGCTGTGTGTCCAAAGTATCTCAATGCACTGTACTATCGTCTGCATAGTAATGAATATTCCCAAGAGGAATCAAATCATTGATATGCAGCAGAAAGAGTGAGGGGGATAGAACGGAGCCCTGAGGAACACCGGCATTCACTGACATGAACTGCCAACTACAACCGTCCGTAAGGACGTGAATTCTACGCTCATGTAGGAATTCAGCTACCCAGGCGCAGAACTGAGCAGGCAGATCGTAAGCAGGAAGCTTGGAGAGAAGGCTTTTGTGCCAGACCCTGTCAAAAGCCTTGGCGATGTCAAGGCTGATAGCGAGAGACTCTTGTCTATAGCTTCACCCCAGAAGTATGTCACGTACACTAGAAGGTCATTCGTCGATCGATTCAACAGTCGATGAAACAGAGAGTAATCTTCTAGGTAGCAGGTCAGATGGTTGTTAACGACCCTTTCTAAGACTTTGCACAACACTGAGGTGACAGCTATCGGCCGATAGTTGGCCGGGTCTGAGCGGTCCCCTTTTTTGGGCAACGGCATTGCACATTGGCATCCCTCCAAGACTCCGGCACACGTCCTAAAGAGTACGAAAGTTAGTACAAGCTCGGGAGACAACACCGCTGCCCAATATTTCAGTACAACTGCTGGGATGCCTTTGGGTCCACTAGCTTTCCGGACGTCGAGTGATCGCATCTACGCACGAACATCACGCTGCCTGATTTTAATATCAGACATCGTAGTGCCACAATGAGGTAGTGTAGGTGGCAGTGCATTGCAACCATCGATTCGGAAGTTAGCCGCAAAGAGCTTTGCCAATAAATAGGCTTCCTTCTGCGGCTTATGAGCTAGTGAGCTATCTAGACATTGCAGAGGTGGCAGCGAGGACTGGTAGAAGTTGTGCTGCACGACCTTAGCAAACGCCAAAAACTACGGGAGCCCGTAGGGTGCGTTAACAATGCGTGGCCAGTACGTGCAACACGTTGGGCATCCGCTCTGATGTAAGCCTTCTTGCAAGACTTGGAAGCACTATTATAGCTTTGAGTGAGTCAACCCCAGGATCCTTAAGAGCGCGGCCTCTGACCCAAGCGCGATATGCCGCCTGCTTACATGAAACAGATTGAACCAGCTGTTACGTGTGCTCTTATTGATGAGATCAGAAGGTGGATAATACTTCATTCCCATTACGATTAATCCCCAGCAATAGCAACGGCGCTGGCAGATAGGTCCTTTTCACTGAAGCAGCGCTGCTGCCAAGGGACGGACGCATAGTAGTCGCGCATACCATCCCAATCTGCCGACCCTGCGTTTGACTACCAATGGTCGAGGGGTTTTGGCCTGTGGTACTTTGTGTTGTGTGCAGATATCAGGCAATGATCTGATGAACATATGAACTCATCGAATGTCTTAAAAACAAAGCCAACGAACGGCACGTTTGCATTAGGTAGGTATTAAGAAAAAATAGTTTTCTTGTACAAAGTTCAAAATTTTTTGCCCATCTCGTTAATGGTTATTTTCAATAATACTCTGCATTGTTTTTTTTAATAGAATGGTTAGTCTATTAAAAATAATACAACAACCGGAATTGAAGACTGATGTACGTAGTTTTTATTTTAAGATTCTTTTTTGGGATTAGCTATGATTCATTTGTCACTAACTACAAAAGATATTACAGAATATAAATTACCATGAAGTTTGTTTGTAACGATATCTTTAGTCGGGTTTTAAATAAACACTAGCTAAAGAAGAAAATATGATAGGTCCAAAATGTTTGCATGGAAATGACCTAAAAATATTGGGCTAACTTTTTTGGAGCACCTGCAACTTAGAGTTCTCGGAAAATTGTTAGTGGAGCGCTTTCTTTAACCCAATCGCTTACAAAGGCAAGGATGGAAAACTGTGCCACATTAAAAATGGTACTCTGTCAATAAATATAAATATTTCCAACACTTACACCAATTAGCTTAGCCCCAAAGTAAGCATAACAGGGCTTGTGTTATGGAATACTAGGGTAACGGATAGAATATATACATATATTGTGCATATATACGTATATTTATATAGAAATACACATCCATGACTGGAGTACAAATGCTCGTATTCATCACACAAACATCTGCCTCTACCAGGATTCAAACCCGGGACCTCTCGAGCCGGCGACATGCCCATGAAACCCAGTGTATTAACCACTCGACCACGGAGGTCATCGCCTGTTATTAGCCGGAATAACGACAACAACAATACAATCCGGCCAATGACAGAAAAACTTAGCGTTCGTCTAATTCGTCAGTACTGGCTGGCTTCGGTGAACAGATTTGTTTTAGTGAAGTTTTAGTTATGATTTTGACTTAGCACTAATCCTACTAATACTATAAATGTGAAAGTTTGTATGTTTGTTACTCAATCACGCAAAAACGGTTGAACAGATTTGGATGAAATTTTACACATAGAAAACTTATAACCTAGAAAGTTACATATGATACTTGTTATCTCGGGAAAGAGTTAGATTTCTGAGGGATTTAAAAAAGAAACAAAATTACGCGAGTGAAGTCACGGGCGGCTGCTCGTGTTATTATTAGATACTTGAGGGTCTTACCTTTACCCTTTACCAATTATTAAGTATTGGCGAAAAGGAAAGCAGTTAAGAATAAAAGCTTATGGTAAACAGGCACCAACATTTACGCTTAATATTCCAGGAAGTATTACTGCCGCCTTGCTCATTTTCTATACCTTTTTGGATCTGGTAAACAATGAAATAAGACAAGCAAAACCATAATAAATACCTACACACACTAAATATATTTTTATTTGGCTGCTTCCAATCTTCGGTAATCTGGAGAGACTTTCCTAGACATTTGCGCTCAAATTCGCGTCTCATCAGTAGCTTAAAGTAGTCTATCAAATCCCCTGTCTACCTCATAATGAGAAGACGTAACAAATTTATTATATTATTTTTTAAGCATGTTACTGCTTGATGTTTAAATCTAAAGAAAATATTACTAGAAAAAATACCAACCGGACCAGGCAGCAGATGGGACTTGAATCCCCACCCTCCTCTATCCAGGCTATACGCTATCTAGCAGTTAAATATTCAAAACATTGAAATATAATAAACGTGACAATGTTTTTTGTATGTAGTTATATTTGTGTTAAATTTGTTCTAAAATTATCTTGTTTGTTGTAGTGATGAGCGGCGCGGGCGCGGAACTCGTCGTGCTTGGCTATGAAGTGGCGCCGGCCTTGCTGTGAGTACGTTATTTTTTTTCATAAAATGCTAAGCCCGCATAACACATTGGCCCAATGAGTTGGGATATAATGCATCATACCAAGGTATTGATCGCTGTTTACTTACACATATTGTCATATGTCTAATATCGTATTTGGAGCGCCATTCCCCTATGATGTTACAAAAATCACATAGAAACAGAGAATAGAATGAGCTTTCCCTGTCCAAGTGTAAAAAAATGGGCAGATAAGAGACAGAGACGAAACGATCGTAGAACGAAAAATTTGTATGCATCATCGCTTTCTTTCTTTTTATAGAGTTATTAGCGGCCGCCCGCGACTTCGTACCCGTGGAATTAGTTAGGAATAAAGGTTCATTGCTCGTTCCCCGTAGGTGATAGCGTGATAACATGTAGCCTATATGTTGACCCGACTTCTAAATAATATTCCTGCCAAATTTGAAGTAAATCCATGCAGTACTTTTTGAGTTTATCCTGGACATACATACAGACAAAAAATCTAAAAACTATATTTTTGGCTTCGGTATCGATTGTAGATCACAGCACACCCTAACTATTCTCTAAAAAAAAATATTCAATGTACAGTTTTGACTTTCCTTCCATTTTATTATATGTATAGATCAATTTCATGCGAGTGTCGCTCAGTCAATTCTTTATGTCTATGAGACACTATTCCATTGATCTATACCAACAATGCGCTAATGAGATTTCTTCTATGTGTATTGCCCAATGCGATGGCTCACTACCTTGGCCCAATGTGTACAGTGGACTAAACACAGCCGTCATCAATATACGTTTCAAATGAAGTTCTATTAAAAATAATATAATATATAACCACAGAGCATTTGTTTTCAGTATATTTAAAGATTGTCTGCTATCGCAACAAGGTCACATAATTTAAGATGTGGGACTATCTATTTTACATATATTCTACGGTATTTTTTGATATCAGTAGGTTACTGATACTTTAGTATATTTACAGAGAAAAGTATGTAGATATTCTAGCCTTGTATTAATTATTGTTGACTGATATTATTCTGCTTATTTATCATGCTAAGTTCTATATGAACGGCATTAAGTTCTGTTATTCTCGAGGAATTTAATAAATACTCATGTCAATTCTTCTTTATAAAGATTAATTATTTATAATGGAAGAGGGTAAGGTTTCTCAAATATTTTCACTTTCTTACCTAACGAAATCCGAAAGAACACAGCGGTAAGGTATGTATTTTTGGATATAACGCCTCGATCGAAAGATTAAAATAATGATATACAACTATCGCGATTGAGGATAAAATGATAATATAAATAAGTCTTTTTGATTGAATAACCGTGGCACCCGACGACCTTAGCTAATTACAGAAGACAGATTAGTCCGTGCCAATGTTTTAATCCTATTACTAAGCGAATAAAGCCTGGATTTCTCGTTATAAAAATCTGAAAATTTACATTCCTGATAAAATAAATAGTCAGACTATCCCGATTGGCCTTACAGTCGTTGCTCGTTGGAATAATTGTAATCCATTATCGTTTTTCGCTTCTTCAGTGTCGGAGCAGGGCTGGTGCTTTTATTGGAGACGATGTGGGCTGTGGCATTGTTTGTGGACCTCCTCGGTCGGCGAGGAGAGTACACCTTATCCCTCAGATGTTGGGACTTCATGAGATGGTCGTGCGCACGCGCCCGTGCTCCGTTCTACGCATGCGTTGCGACAGCATTGCTATTCTCACACTTAACTCTACTAGCATCAATTTCAGGTAATAAGAAACTTTGGTTAGAAATATGTTTTTTTTATGTTAAAAGGATAGCAAACAAGCGTATGCCTAATCTTAAGTGACCGTCATAGCTTATAGACGCTTGCGATACCAAAAATATCACTCGCGCTGTTGCCTATCCTGACCTAATCCTCTACCCTTTGGAGTCCCGGAACCTTACTCACCGACAGAAACACAACACCACCAAAAAGTAGTGTTATATTACTGTGTTCTGTAAGGTGGAGGTTACTTCCCCAGACGGGCGCCCCGATTCGAGCGGGATATCCGGTATGCCCTATCTCTATCATGTGCATTGTCAAAATCTGGCAACCATTTTACTGCAGGAATACTTATAATGTTTGCATACAAATAAAAATCTAGCAGTTTTATGCATAAATAGGTAAAATATATAGGTAAAATAAAACTGAGTCATAAACTTCAATAACTCGCCAGGTGTTTACAAAAACTACAAGTGCAATTAAGAAAAATACAAAACGAATTTGTCTGTTTTTTGTTTTGTTAGAATACCTACATACTGACACCCTTAAAAGGTCAACTAACCATTGTATTTGTTTATAATACAAGTAGGTATAGCAGCAGTTGGAGTAGATAACTAATAAATAGTTAGTAGGTAACTAATAAATATCGCTACAGAATTGTTGTATGAATCTTCGTTCGTTTTTCCTAAGTTCTTCCCATCCATTTTTCTCTGTTTGCTGCTTAATGATTAACTTTTTACTAAGTACTGTTGGATTCATTCATACATTCCTCATAAAATTTGTGTAATTTTTTTTACTCTACTTAAGCAATTTCAATCTTCCTCTGATTATATAAAGTTTAATTCCTTTTTTGAGTTTCACAACTCACATAACCACATCTTGTCATATTTTTTTACCAACATTTCATTTGTGTTACTACAGTAAATTAGTAACGATATGTTATTTTACAAAATCGCAATTTCAATCCATAGGCCATCCAGGGTACGCAGCATTTCCTGATTGTAGAATTTCATTCCGCTCAAAATAGAAAAGTCTCTTTGGCGTGAATCCAGTCCGTCAAATGACTGTGCAAGCAGCGTGGCAAACGTTTGCGGCAATGTATCCCGTGATATTAATCCAAACATGGTGAGAAAGCTGTTTGGAAACAGTTTCCTATTTGGACTATTTCATCACCTTATCCAGCGTGCATTTGCTACGCTATGTATGGAAACCTTATCAAACATTTATACTTGAAAACTTATAAATCTATAATATGATATAAGTAGAACTATAAAAAAAGTTTTTTTTTGTATTACACATTTGAGAGAATAAATATCAATGTTAATAAAAACATTTTGTAAAAATATTTAACTTTTGATTCCTATTTCTAACAAAAAAGGATATCTGCGCCTGGGCAGGATAATGGTTCGATTTCAGTTGGAGCATCAGGCTCGGATCGAATCGAACCATTTTTCTCACTATAGCCTCAGGTATTTTCTATTTATTTTTATTTACTTCCATAAAGGAAGTATTCTTTGTTACTATTGCATATCGTTTATAAATCGCCATTACTCGCTTGTTTGTAGGTGGTATGCTTCTGATATTGGCTGCTCTTCGAGCCATGGTGCCGTTCTCGCCGTACATCAACCACAGCCGGCATTCTCCTAGGGCGGGTAGCTCCCTACTGAGTCAGCACGACTCGCCGCTGCCAAGTGTTTTTTATAACGCCGCCCATTCAGGCGAAGACGTCAGGTAAATAATAAACAGTTTGTTATTGTGAAAGAATATCTATTTCCGTGCACTAGTGAATCCAATTTTCTCGAGTGTTTATTTAAGTTCTTTCAAGTGTTACACAGCGTCATTTGTAAAGATTATCTAGTTTTAGCTGATTTTGTTTTAAATGTACGATTATAGAGGATTTAAAAATTTCGATTTTCTGAGCACTAGTGACAACAATTTTATTGTCTTTGTGTTTATGTTTTCTAAAGTTAGATGCATTTGGTGTCTTAACTGAAGTGATTGAATTATGTAATTTCTTTATTGATTAGAGAGCGATAAATCATTTTGATCATAATATCGCTATTGACAATTTTAAGTAATATGCGCAATATACGCTTTATATTTTGATTAACATTAAAAATGTACGACTAATATTGTCAGTTTTTCAGTAAATAAAGAATTATTTTTGCGTTTACTTACTTTACGTCCTTGTATTTTTTTAAAAAGCCTCGTGTCTACACGTTATTAATTATATTCGGTAATGATCCTGGCTTTTTGTATTAACTATTAAGTATATAAGAGTTTAAAAAACCAAACACTATTCTGTCTGATTTCAGATCTGAGGAGATGACGGTTTTAGATGTGAAGTCTAATAATATTTCTGAAGCGGATAGATCACGACCGGTGACACCAAAACCGCCTCTGCTAGAGCTCTGATGTAGCAAACGTAAACAATTAACGTTGAAATATCAAGTGCATTGTGATGGAGCAGCCAATGAGAAAACAATTAAACTAGACATTATCAACATGTTACTATCAATTGTATTTCATCGAGAAGATGTCAACAATACCTACTACTATGTTGCTTTGAAACTGTTGCAGGGCTATATCTGCAGTATTATCATACCATGACTCTTTACAACGAGTCAGTTACTATAATATAAATAGCTGTTAGAATCTTATCAGAAACTATTTTTTCAGCAGTAGATATATTATAATGTCGACAGTTGGCTCTTGCGAAGACTTTGGTACTAATAGCACTCATAAAAAGTGATGGATATTGTAATTGAGCAACTTAAGGTGTTTCTTTTTGTAAAAAATATTGTTTAGTCTAGTACAGATAAGCGACGATGCTAATAGTGATCAAAAGAAATAAGCAACGAAAATAGATTATAGGGATAATGTAGTTATAATATTTATTTATTTAACATTTTTTGTCTAATTTTATACCTGCGGAAGAACTGTGATAGATTAGTTTTTAGTACTAAACGTCGATCACTAAATAATAAATGGTATTGATAAGTTTTAGGTGTCAAAGTATCCATTAAAATAAAACAAAACTTGGTTACGTGTGATTTTATTTTTTTCATGTGCTCTGTTTTTGGCTGAGAACTGCGTAGTAGGAGTATGCCGCTTTCATTATCTGCAATGAATATTGAGTTAATTAGTTTTTCTACAATGAAATTTTTGCTTAGATATTATGAAAATAATCTATACATCTTAATAAAATAGAAGCTTAAGTACGTAACTATTTATTTAATTAAAAAATATGAAACTAATGAAAAATAATGCGTATAAAAATTCTGAGAATCAGAAGTAATTTCATAGTATTTTTTCCAATAATAAAATTTTATTACATATACTACTACTTATAAAGGACAATGTTAAAATTGGCCTAAGAACCAACACCAATTTGGCATTTATGATAATTCCTAGTATATTTTTTGCGATAATTATCAGTATTTAGATTGTGACGGACACTTCCAGTTAAGTAAGCTAAATTAAAAAGTTAAAAATAATCTGAGACAATAAATACCATTTTATGTGTATAATCTATGGCAGCGCTGCAAACAAAACACTCTTTCTTCCTAATGCCGGCACTTCACTTGGCTATTCGTATTTGCTATTTTAAAACATGACATCAGTCTGTCCTTTTTATTCCTTATTAAGCATGACAAGGACAAACTGTGGTTGTGGTGCAGGCAGTTTGCATTCGTAGTAATCTGTAACATTCGTGCATTCCAAAGAGTAGTCTAATATACTGGAAAGTGCATTCTCATTTCGGATTACCTGTTGTGTTGTTTATTTGCGATTGTTTTTCCTTTAATTCAACTATTTCGGCTATCTAATATGCCATCGATGTTACCAAAGAGCAGAACCCTTATTACCAAGTGCTAGTGAACCTGTGCCACAACATCCTGAGAGGATTATACTGCCAAATTATTCAAGAACACCTGATACACATTCACGCTGCATATTTACACAATATACATGTGATATACAAATAAATACAATATGATATATTTATGTGAAAAATAGTCAATAAATAAGAAGCAAAACTACAGTTTCTATTTTATTCATGATTCCTACCTTACCAAGTTTTTCTTATAGTTTTTCTTTAAAATCGCACCTGATAAAATGAATTAGTTGTAATATTAATTCACTTCATACTAAATTCATAGGTTGACCTATGTTTCATTAACTATTTAACCTAACCTCAAAGAATTTTTAGTATTCCTAATAATTTAAGCTCTCAGAAGTGTCCGTCAATAATCTTTCTTTTAACGACTGTTAAAAATCGTAAGTAAATGACTATTTACTTACGATTTTGAACCTAGAAAATAATATTTCATGATTGTTGGTTCTTAGGCTAACTATGTATGGACGCTGAACAATGTCCTTTTAAATACTTTATATCATAGTAGAATTCCATTGATAAAATAGTAGCATCGGAACCATACAATGACGGGACTTTATCATTATGTAATACAAAGGAGGAAAAAATTATGATTAAAACTTTTACATTATTAGGGCAAAAAAAAGGTTAAAAACGCGAACATGGGAATAGAGATTCTCAGTAGTTACATGTAGCTAGGAGCTCAATGTCGCAAGTGGTTAGCGCGTTCCGCTGCGATCGTGGATGTTAAGCAACTTTACCAGTGGTCGGTTATTGGATGGATGACCAAAAATTTACAAATTTGAGCTTCTCCGTGCTTCGGAAGGCACGTAAAGCCGATGGTCCTGGCTGCATCTGTGGCGGGCACGCGCTGTGAGTCATGACCCAATCTTCCTATTCCATCTAAAGGGAAGCCTGTACCTCAGCAGTGGAGACATTAGTAGGCTGGTGATGATGATGACATGTGGCTAAGCTTACAGAAATGAAGCAATCGGTGTTTATATACGCGAATCCTGCTGCAGTGAGACGCAGAGGGCGCTGCGCTCTCATCATCGTTATCATCAGAAGGCGTCGGAGTTTCGGTGACATCTTCTCCCATTTCGAATGCATCACAGCATCGGCTATGCGGGATGCCTAAGAAAATATACAGTGCCCACTTTTAATGCGATTTTTTTAGAGAATTAGATCAGGCGGGACTATATTAAAAGATATAGAGCAACTACTCAAATTGGAGTGCCCGTCTGGGAAAGTAACCTTCACCTTACAAAGGCCACAGTGAAATAACACTACCTTTTGGTGGTGTTGTGTTTCTGTGGATGAGCAAGGTTTCAGGGCTCCATAGGGTAGGGGATTGGGTCAGGGTAGTTTACCATCAGGCGGGCCATATGCTTATTTGCCATCTTTTTAACATAAAACAATATAACTGTTTATTACACAAACTATAAACAACTAAGTAGGTACTTGAATAATCCTAAAATTTCGCTGAAATCTCCGGTAGGCTAAAAATATCAAATACATACATAACGAGTACCTAATTTTGACTCGGTAAAATGCTTTACGCATACCGCGTAGCTGCGCAAGCAGACGGGGTTACGTGAGGCTTCTACCCCCTATACTACCCTATACTAAAACATCGGGATGTGCCCTCCCTGCCTGCCCTGGGTAATGATGCGTGGGTTCCTTCTTTGAAATCAACCACACCGATACATTACGAGTACTTTTTTTTTGTGACGCAGGCAAAAACTCTGTTTACAGACGACGGCGCCTTTAAGAGGCACACCGCCGAACGGACCTCACACCTGGCTTCCGCAAACTTTATGTGCCCCCACAGTGGCTGCCCACTGGGGACCCCGTAACTCTTACGGGCGCTTTACGGCATAATATCCGCTAAAAACCCGGCGAATACCCTCTAAGCTGCTTAGTGCGAAACCGCGGGATCCCCGTTTAGGGATTCTTCCGCGTCTCCGCACCCAGCAGCCTCCCGGCCTAGCCTAGGCTCCACGGCAGGGGTCTCCCGAGGTATTGCGGGGACCCCGCAAACGTGCGCAGGATGGACCTGCGCAATTAACTTACGAATGAGGTCACGCGTTCAAGTTGTAACCGAGAAAATTGTTATCTTATGGCTACGGTGAGTTAAATCAGTAATAATAGAATGTAACAAAGTCGTCAATAGGTTCAAGAAAATGCCATTGTTCTGAGTTCAAATGTACAATGCAGGACTCTTTTTATAAACGCAATGCAACTGTTTCTAAAAAACATCTGTGTGTGATCACTCACAGAATGCTTGGCGACATATCTGGGTTGGCAATATGCCATTGCTCATTGATATTGGACCTATTTTACGAATTCTGTAATAAAAACAGTCTACAGACTTTTCAGGGAACACCCAAAAAAAAAACGACGGTTTGCACTCCGGGAGTGCCGGCAGAAGTGAAAACTTGAATATTAACGTTGTGCTTTTTTGATATTTTGGAATGGTTAGGGAATAATTTTGCACGAATTGCTTTAATTATCAGTATAAAAGTTATGTGGTAGAATACAATATTTATTTACGTGTCCTGAAGCGAGTTCAACATTTTTTACCCATTGTAAAAAAGTGTACAACGTCGCTAAAGAAGTTTTCACTTCAAAAGAAGATTGATATTTTTTGCTATTTTTCATAAAATATCCCTAAGATTTTGAACAAATCTCAAATGCGAGATATTTGTTTTTATGTGTAAAGCAAGCTTATGGCTCGACTGATAATAAGCGGTCGTCATAAACCACATTATAGACGCTTGCAATATTAGAATACTTTTATTTATAAATAGATCTGACAAATGACTCCACCTAACCTGATGTCAAGTGTCGGAGGATTCTTTAGTTCTCTCTCTCACTGTTGTATACTCCGACCTTATCCCCTAACACGTGGAGACTTAAGTTTAAATCCCTAGCTAAATATTCATACCTGCTTTACTACAGACCTTTACTACAGACTAGCCTTTGTACTAAGGAGTTCGCAAAGTTTATTGCAAAACCTTACGGGAGCAAAACTTCAAACAAAAGCACCCGTACGTCTCCCCATAACTATCAATGGGACTTTGGTTAATTGTTAAACAAAACTTCATTTAATTTTCTTCCCTACATGCTCAAATTACTAAAATGGAATATGTACAATATGGGCAGTTGGATAGCTGCTAATTTTGTTCTCTCTACTTTCTTTCCTTACACTTGTAATAAAGATTTACCTGTTATTATTACGTGGACACAAGTTGATGTATAATTGCAACACGGAATATTTTTTTTGCATAGTTCATAGTTTGTTGGTAATCTTGGCACCTGTCTGTAGCGTGTGATTTAAATCTCGAGAAATTTAATGAATGATAATTTCTGAATTCTTCCTAGAGACAGTTCATAGTCTGCAATGGTATGGTTATTAGACAAACCTATACTTAAGCTTATACTAAAACTGACCCATAAAAATGCGACCGAATTATTAATAGTTTAAGAGCACTTGTTATTTTCACAAGATATGATTATTGTAATCGTTAAACTCACTTGCAACGTTAACTCGTTTCCTGTGAAGCATTGCAAAGCTAGTTGAATAATCATTGCTACGAAAAACGCAAGCGACGTCACAAGATTTGTAGATTTAAGACTCGAAGCATCTTGCTGTAAGAAAAAGGAAAATATAAAAAAAAAACACAGTTAGGAATGCCAAAAACGTAGCTATTTATTAAGTCACCTTATAGATGGTCAATCTGTTAAATCAAGGCCAATAAAAACAAATAGAAAAGGTGTAGTTATGACAATAATTATCATGTTTATTTAAATTAATTATGTCACCTTTGCCTTAGCCTTCCTGCAAGAAAATGCTAGACGTGACAAATTTCTTTTTGAAATTAAAGCATAGTATGTTTATTTTAAGTATAACAATAATTAGCGTGATCTTTAATCATAACAATACGGAATAATTAATCTAAGACAACTGACACGGAATAAAATAAGTCCTTACCGAAACTTGAACCATTACGACGCAAATGGCTGCCATGCTGGAAAGAAGTTGCGTCATGAAACCGTAAGCGTAAGTTGTGGAAAAATTTTCAACGCATCTGCAGAAATAATATGTTTATTCTACACTAAAAGATAAAAATCGTTCGAGTATCCGTGTAGGGCAAATATTCTTAATCCAACAGAATACTGCAGCCAATATTCTTTTCCACAGAAACTAAGGTTGCCAAGCCCCTTCCTCACCGGGTCGGTGCGGGATTATTTATCTTAAATGAGAGTTTCCTCACTAAGTAGTCGCGGTACAAATTCTTTACCGAGCTGATACACAGTTCTCTGTATCGAGTGCTACCGAACCATTGGACTCACCCGTCTTGTCACTCCCGCAAACTAAACGAAACGATACCGCTTGGATACCGCACTGAAACCAAGCCGGTCAAGAAGTGGTTTAAGCTAAATAATTTGTGCAAATTGTTAAACGAAAACGAAACGAGCTCCCATCCCACGAACCGGGATCCAGCTCGGGATAGTGAAGTGCGAGTAATACTTCTGCAATAGCAGTTATCTTAACGTTGTGTTAGCCGCTTAGCATCGCCTGTTTGCGTTACACCCTTTGCGCATAAAAAAAAACTAAGAAAAGTCTTAGGGAATTTCATCTTGCAGGTGGATATGAAAGGTTGTGTTGACTCAAGTACAGAAAAAAGCTCGGGGGTGACAATATTGAGTCGGTAATCCCTGGTTATTGCAATGCAGGCCGCACTGATCGAGATCTTATTGCTGTCATATCGGTTATGATGGATTTTTTTTCCGAGGGATCAAAAAATAACTCTTTAGTTTCTAGGACATAACTCTTTATTATTTATCATGTTAAATTAAGACTTGCAATATGCCAGTTTGCTTGGCAACAGGCCATTTGTATAGGTTAATTTTATCATTTGACTATCAATCTAATCTCGGGGTAAGTAACAGCCATATATTTGCAAATCCAATGTTTGGCTCAGGAACTCGGCGCCGCGTAGCTTTTCTGTTTAATACACATTGCACTTTATGGCAGTTTAGCGGAGTCTGTTGGCCCTAACAACCGCTCGATTGCCAAAAACTTCACTATAATTGTATAGGTACTCTTATAGCGAAAGCTTCACTGTAACGATATTGCCTCTCTATGCCATGTGTTTTGTGTGTTGTTTGTGGGCTTTATTAAATTGAGTAATAACATTGGCTTTAGAACTGAACGTAACTTGAATTGTTTATATATAAGTTCTTGGTTCTAGCTTAACCATTTTAAGCGATGTATATATATATAATTCAAAGACTTTATCATCGATATATTGTTTTAAACTTTCATGGCTACTATTATAGTAAGCAATTTAACTCATTCAGTTACTCCGTGATCACGACGCGGGCGGCGCGGCGCTTGCAACAGTACCGAAATATTGGAGACTCGCTAAAAACAAGGTACATGGTAGAACTCCCGTAAATAATATAAATGACTACAACTTTATCATTGTTTTAGGTATGAGATATTAAGTAGGTGCTTATTATAACCGATTTGACAATGAAAGATCATTGCTAAATCAAAAGCAAGAGCTTGTATTCAATAGATTTTATAAATATTCTTTTATAATAAGTGTAAGTCAATTAATCAATGTATGATCAATTTCGCTTTGTGCTTTCGCAATGTTTGAACGTTTTTATCACCATTAGTACTTACAGCCATTGTTTCGCGAAGCGATCTTAAAAGCTCAAAAGGGATGGGGTTCGAAATTATATGCCAGTTCACGCTTGACAGTTCTTTATTCACCACTCATTTCACACAATTAACACACAATATTTATTACAAAACACTCACTAAACACTGTATTTCACTATACAAGTCTCTAAACAATCGCACTTGAACACTTTTGTTGCACTTTGATCGCTTTTGGTTTCGCTCCGAAATCGCTGTTGAAACTCAACTGACTCTGCGCGTCGCCAATCGCGCTTATATACGCCGATCGACACATTCTAGAAAGTACCTGTTAAATTGAGAATTACCTAGCACCCGCGAGTACGAAATACTTACTTATACCTACGCAGGTAACACGCATAACTTGTAAACAAGTGCAGATGTCGTTGCACTTTCACCCTTACGCCGCACTGCATAAGGCTCATTTTAGAATGAGCCGCATTACTCGACCTCTATCGCGACCCGCGGTGATCTGGCAAATTCGATCTCTGGCACTTTCGCGGTTACGTTTCGAGAGCGTTTGTGACATTGGTGTCAATTCTGGCGTGATTCTCTAAACTTAAAACCAAATTTTAGGTCAGTCTCACCTTTTCATTCTGTATAGAGAAGGACAAGGATGCACTGTTGTCAAATTTAAGTTTAGCTTTAGAGAATCATGCCAGAATCGACATCATTATGTTTTAATCTATTGCCAAATCTGTCGCGGAGCATGACATAAGTAAGGACGGCTTGACCGATTTGACTGATATTTTCTTTTATACGTATTCGTAAATGTTCGATTTTTATAGCGTGCTTGTAAGTAGTTTTTAAATCTCAACTCTCTCTTCTAAATTTTATTTAGAAGACTGCATTATTTCCAAATAACGTCGATTCGTTAGTAATGAATATTTTAAATTGGTGTAATTTTCAGTTAGTATATTAAAGCATGGTTAAGTAATTGTGGGTTCAAATTGTAATCTCATTATTGACTATATTAATTGCAATGCAATGTGGAGAAGAATTTATTCAAGAAAACTTTTAATTAAAATTACAGAGTTGATAGGGATTTACATCTTTTAGAAAAAAATGCAATGTTTATTAGCCGGAGGATAATACATTTAATTTGTTCACCCTATCAGTGATTAATATATTTGTAAGACTTTTGGTAGGTATAAAATCATTGCAAGTATGTATATGCCTTATTCGACAGTTTTCTATTACAACGGAACTTGTGATGCTTCCCATTGTATGATTTCACATGTGTCATAGCTACGTCTACGTGTAAAGCCACAGTCTGAGGCTAGAATACAGAGCAGCTCCCTTTGATTTATGTATGTTACGCCGTCGTACAACTCCTATGCATGCCCTACTTATAAAGTCGGAAGAGTTTTTGCGAGACGACTCATCTTGGGTATTGCTTATGCATAAAGTATGTCCGCTATGTTTAAATTAAAAAGAAATGACACGCAGTCGTGATGAGCATCTTGTGAGAAAATGTACGAGAAATTTTAGAATGAGTGTGCGAGTATACCTAATGATACTTTATAATGAAAGAGAAAAAACTAAACTATTAAGAATGTGACTGTTTTAATTTTCAATTGTTTGTTAGTTGTTATTGGATTTTTCCTATACTTAAAAAAAGGTTACCTTTTAAACCGATGTTAAAACCGATCAATGGTACAACTAACGTAAAGGGCGCTTAAAAGGTAACTACCTATCTAATAAAATTTATACCCTGCTGAATAAAATATTAATAAGAAATAATTATTTTTAATAATAATTTATCACCTGCAGCTAAGCAAAAGCTTGCAATGCGTTGCACTAAAATCCAAAAATTATTTCAAGTAAAATAGCTGTTATTCTAGCAGAGAACAGTGATTCAGTTGGGTGTTAATTAAATTTTAACGGCGAAACTGCCCGTTCGGTGGCACAAACAACGTTGATTTATCTACGAATGCTCCGGGCTGCAATAAATATAAATTTAACATTCTGCTTGTACATACATACCCTATCAGAGCTTGGTGTTGGCGAAAGCAGTTTTTGAATGTCTCCGTCAAAGCCACTTCAATTTCTTCCTTACTGTAACGGGACTTAACAACTTCTTCGATATTATCCTGGGTGTATTGTTCCTTTTTATCAATATCACTGTTTGTTATCGCAATGAAATCTTGGCGTACTCCCTCATAAAGTCGGATCATTGTACGATCGTAAGCTGTGATGAGAGCTTCACGGAGAATGCTGAACTGATTGCTCATATGGAGAATAAGTGATCCTATGAAGGTGTCAATGCCCATAACAATATGTCCAGTCCACAATAGACCTACTGTTTCAAGAACGAAGGTTGATATGTATGCTTCTTCCGTTTGGTAATTCCAAGGAATGTATATAGGCTGGGGCAAAGTCCTGGGTGGGGCCAAATCTGTGTTGTTCAATTTTGCAACTTCTGCTTTCCAACGAATATCATAGATTGTGCCATAAACGTTGGTGTTTCCAATTGTGATCCAGCCGAAGAAAACGAAAGAGGCTGTCATTACTCTCGAGATTTTTATGGTGGCACGATTCTTTGCATTGTTTTGATAGAAATTGTATAGATCTATTTCGAGGGTGCGAACAATATCTTGTATCTGGTCGTTTTTAAAGTAGAAGATATAGAGTTTTATGAGGGTGAGATCGTGGGTTATGACGAAAGAGAGACTGAACATAAATCTATCAATATCCTTTTCGCCGATAAATGGATCGATTGTTTCGAGTCCGACGAATCCGACCACCCAAACGAACTGAGTTACGATTGAGTAATATAGATACCATCCGAAAAAATTTCTCGTGTCTCGTTCGTCCGGCTGGTGCCACCAACCCAGACCAAGCACCCTGAAAAGTAGAAAGTGTAAGTAGAAGTAATGCCTAGGACGTGTGGAGGAGGCCATGATATCTTGGTAAATGTGCACTGGATACCCATTGTGGCAATTAACACCTTGGACTAGATTAATTAAAATTGTATTCAGTATTCTCGGCAAGTAATTATGGGTTCAAGTTGTAACCTCATTATTTATGCAATACTTACTCGGTGTTTAAGGGTTCTCTTAAGATTTTGAACAATCAAAATTAACTTTAAGGCAATAAGGGTGAGAGTGCGTTTTACTGAAAAAATATTTATTTAATGATAGGACTGTTGTTGATTCTGGCATGAAGAATCTGGCATGATAAATCGCTGCTCAGTTGCTCAGTTGATACGCGAGTCGTTCCGAGAATGATACGCGAGGCTATTGAGATTAAAAAATATCCAAATTTCAATAGGGAAGATGGTTGGTACATACCACCAGCTTGGGAACCCATTATACAGGAGATAAAATCCCAACCCCGAGCACACACTGCAAGACCAACAGATACTATTAGTTCTTTTTGTTTGCATAATTTAACATAAGAAGGAGATAGAAAGCCTCTATTGAGTTTGTTTCGCCGGTTCTTCTCAGAAAGGTCTCCCAATTTTGGAACCGGTGGTAGTTTACGGTATTAGAACACTAATATTATGTGGAAATTACCATATTTGTTTAAACTGTGAATAACAACATCATTTACTTTAATACACCATATTTATTCAAATTCCTTAAACCAATTAACTCAATCAAGACAAACTTAATATGTCATATTTATTTGACACTTACCAGCCACTACTTTATTATAACAATAATAGACAAAACATATATTAACCTCATCATCCCCCCTCAATTATAATTTTCCTTAAAATAAGAATTGAATTCATCAATTAATACTAACCTCTTAAAAAAAATTATACCTCAAGTAAATAGTAACTCAATAAAATAACCTCATCATGCCCAACTTAAATATTACACAAATAATAAAAAAAAATCCCCAACCAAATTAAATCCATCATTACTATATTATAAGTAAAACCCTAACTCAAAATAACAAACAAATCAACAAAATCCCATTTTTCCTATAAAGTAATTGTGTTTTTGTTTTCCTAAAGCTTTTGTTAAAATGTCAGCTACATTTTCATTTGTACTCACATATTTAATAACTATTTCTCGTTTCGATACTAAATCTTTAATATAATGGTATTTAATGTCAATGTGCTTTGATCTCTTGCTGTTTTCATTCGATTCTATCAATTTGATGGCACTTTGATTATCAATATATAATAATGCAACAGAAAGTTGATAAAAATCTCGAAGTAAACCTTTTAAATAAACCAATTCCGCAGATGCTAGAGCAGCAGCTATATACTCAGCTTCGGCAGTTGATAACGCTACAACATTTTGTTTCTTAGAAAACCAGGCCAATAAATTGTTACCATAGTAGATAACAGATCCACTTACACTTTTCCTATCAGTTTTGTCGCCTGCCCAGTCAGCATCAGTATAAGCGACTAAGTGACAATTAATCCCGGATTTATACCTCAAAGATTTCGACTTTGTATGTTTAAGGTAACGCAATACCCGCTTAGCTGCTTTCCATAGTGACATAGTTGGCCTATCCAAAAACCTACTCAGATACGATACTGCAAAGCAAATGTCAGGTCTACTAGAAGTAGTCAAATATAGAAGACAACCTATGAGCTCACGGTAAGGCACATCGAAGTTAATGGCTTCATTAACATTTGTTCCGAAATTTATTTCCATGGGAGTGTCCACTCCATTGCAATCATTCATATTGAATTTTTCAAGTAATTTATCTATTGCCGATTCTTGAGAAATTGAGATCGTTTCTCGCGTCCTTACGATATACAACCCCAAATAAGAACTAACTTCACCGAGATCTTTTACTTTAAACTCTGCTCTTAGTAATTCGTATGCTTTAAGCATATTTACCTCAGTTTTTGACATTAATATTATATCATCAACATAGACTAATAAAAATGTATCTTCTAAAATATATAAACAAAAATCATATTTTGATTGTTTAAATCCTTTACCCACTAAAAATTCATGTAGTCTTTCGTTCCAGCATTTCGGAGCTTGTTTTAATCCATATAATGACCTTTTTAGTTTTAAAAGTACACCATCTTTAAGTTCAACTCCTAATGGAGGTTTTATATAAACTTCTTCTTTTAACTATCCATTTAGAAAAGCCGTTGGAACATCTAACTGTTTCATATACATATTATTTTGTATAGCTTGGCTAAGCATCATACGAATTGTTGGCATACGTGCGACTGGTGAATAAACATTAAATAATGTTTCCTCTTGAAATCCTCTCGCTACCAATCTGGCCTTTTTTGTACCATCTTTGTACTATGCCACAACATACCATCTACTGTTTGTATAGCTGCGGCTCCATCCTCTGCTATAATTTCACCATGCAAAATATAAAGCTTTCCATTATTGTATGCCCATATAGTAGAACCATTAATAAAGCTAATTTTGGCATATTCGCTTTTGAATACAATCTCGTTTGGCTTTTCAAGTAACTTTCTTACAGACAGTAGATTATACGCTAAATTAGCCACAATAAGTCCTTTTATATTAATTTTAACATTTCCGCATCTGATGGGTAAATTACCACTGTAATACGCAATCAACTGCTGTCCATTTGCTGTGTTTATTTTAATGGGATGCTCTAAAAGTTCGTTATTTGTCATGTATTGTTCATAACAATTCGATATAAAATTTTGTGATGCACCAGAATCTACTACAAAGGAAATTAATCTGTTAGATGTCTTACAAGTTAAGCTGAATTCTCCATCTACCATACATCCCATTTCATCATTTGGTTCGTAATCGCCTACGACTGCATTATCCCTCGAAGTTGTTGCTGTACTAGTTTCACCTCTGCTTCGAATCTGTATTCTCCCACGTCCACGTCTATTAAATTCACCGCCTCGGCCTCATATAGATTTATTTTGATAGTATCTATTTTGACCAAATTTTCGACAATATATTGCCTTGTGTCCTTTTTCATTACAATTCCAGCATTCAATATTAAACGCATTATCTTGATTTACATATACTCAGTCTTATAATCGTATTTCCGCATCAAGTAATGTTGATTTTGTTTTGCTCAAAGTCAATTCATCGTTCATAGCTTCTAAAGCTGCTGTAATAATGCTGTACTTATCTGGCAATGAAAGCAAAAGATTTACAACTTTATCCGACTCTTCCATTTTTGAGATCATTTCGTTGTCACTAACAAGCTTGTCATATTTCAAGAAGAAACTTTCAAGTTTTTCGTCGCTGTCACATTTCAACTCTATCAATTTTTTCTTTAAATTATATTTGTTCATTATGCTTTTCCTATTGAAAATGCTTTCTAAAGAATCCAACATTTCTTTCGAACTTTTGCAGCCTTTCACAATTTCCAGTAAATTATCCTCTACACACTGTACAATTAGGGGTCTTCTTCTTTTAAACTACCACATTGAATTATATTACCCAGACCTATTTCTTCCATTAACAGCTCTAATCTAAATTTCCAGTTAGAAAAATTATTTCCATTTTCCAACCGAGGTATCACGTCATGTGTTTTCCCGGAAGCCATTTTCACTGTTATTTTCTATTTAGTTTTATTTAACCCGATATTCATAGAATATAGAATATGGGGCGGCCCATAACCTATTACAACACTAAGATTACGTGGAAATTACCATATTTGTTTAAATTGTGAATAATAACATCATTTACTTTAATACACCATATTTATTCAAATTCCTTAAACCAATTAACTCAATCAAGACAAACTTAATATGTCATATTTATTTGACACTTACCAGCCACTACTTTATTATAACAATAATAGACAAAACATATATTAACCTCATCATATGGTAGTTAGGTTCAAATAAATAAACTCAAAATTACAAAAAGGAATTTTAAATAAAATACTTTATTAAGTAATTTAAATAATAAATTTATACAAAGACAATAAAAATTTAAAAATCGAACAATGAAATAACCGAACGCTCAATAAAAGTCTTTCGAAGGTAGCTCGACAAATAAAAGTTTGATTCTGACGACGTAGCCTGTAAAGGCTACGAAACGTCAATAAATAAAGTTTCGTGCATTTACCCGTAAAAACTAGTTTTATTTAATGAGTGATGGCCGTGAAAACCTAAGAAACATTTATGTTTTTAGTTTTAAGTTTAGAGAACCCTGCCAGAATCTACACCACTACCAACTTAGAACGTAGTAATAATTTAACTGCGTTTATTGAGAAAATGGATAGGTATATATTTTTTGTTAATTCTATTTTTCAAAACATTATTAAAAATTGCATTTCGTCCACCAATTACTGGGCTCACATGGTGGGCTATGGCTCATTCTCCATGTGCCATCATAGGGAAGGCCCCAGCAGTGGGAGATTAATTTTAAGTATAATTTAAACTAGGAATAGAAAAAAAATGTATGGGTAATGTACAACATTATTGTTTTAGGTTTCAACTTTTCTAAATTGAGACTCTTTAGTAATAATTAATCTTTAAAACGTTTGTGATTGGTTACGCCTTCCAAATCCAATGTGTCAGCAATGATTTCATAATTATGCTGAATAGGTTAAAGGTTTCAATTCGTCAATACATAATCAGCGTTTCATTAAATATTATATCCAGCCCCAATGTTGGAATAGGCGTGGCGATAAAAATAGATTTTTGAAATGTGAAATAATTAATGTTTTTTTTTAACATTTGAAAAATTTAAGTATTGTCTAATTCTTGGGTCTGTTTTAATGTTATTATAATTATAAAGAACAAAATAAGGCGGTACGAAGTAAGTAGCAGTAGTTTTGTGTGGTAGGTGGTACTATTCTTCCTGATGTATTAAACCGACACGATGGCTGGTAGCGAATATTTCATATGGATTATTATCATCTCAACGAATATATTAGATATAATGCAATTGCTTTTGTCTAGTTTTGAAACACTGTATTCTAGAAATATAACCGAGTTTATAAAAGTTGATTGACGTATTGAAGCGAGATAATTGCTAAAAAATAGAAAAGACAATTCGGCCTGACTTCTAATCTTCCTATTCCGTCAAACTATCAAACAAAATTTTAAACTAAGACCACACTTATCATTTATGGGTATGAAAAATACTTAGTTTACGTCCTATTTTCAGACCTAAATGTGCAAAATATCATAGGTCAAGCCATTTCGAAAGAGTTTTGTAACAAATACTGTAACACTACAATTTTGTATATGAGAAGAATTAACGAAATGTTTTTTGTCTGTTTATTGAATTAAAAATTAAATTGCATTGATGAGATTCTTATGTTTATTGTAGATCTTGTTTATTGTAGCGCCTAAAGATCTAGTTTTATATTTTTTGTTCTGATGGCTTTAAGTGAATGATTGCAGCTTTGTTTGGAAAAAATATAAATACATAAAACTTTACACAATCTTCACTTTAGGTGTATTTCGTTAAATCACCGAGGAACTATCAAGGAAGAAATCGAGTCGACTAACTCAATAGGCAGTATTTGCAAGCATTTTCACTAGATGTCGTTAGGTGACGTTATCAGCCACATAATTTTAGTCAACATCTTCGGGTATTGTATTATTTTATTTCTAAATAAATTATTATATTTGAGTAAAAATATTATTAACATGTTCTTTTTTTATACAAAATTAAGACAAATATCTTAATGAAATCGTCTGTCAAAATTTAGCATCAGAGACTTATAGCGCATGTTATCGACGCAGTCACTTTCAGCAGGGTAGCGCTTTCTATATATCAAAACAGCTTCTTTTGCAATTTTACAGGAAAAAAGTAAGTCTCCTAAAAAGACAGCTTTTTACTTACAACATTTTCCAAAATAGAAAGAAAAAAAGGAGTATAATGTTTTCAGCTGTATTAGCATTTCATTAATCTATCTAACATCTATTACGTAATTGTAAAATGATGTATTTATTGGCTATAGTATCTGCAAATATTATAAGCGCTATTTTGAAATAAGATACAAGTAGTTATATTTTTTAGTTTTTGAGCATCTTACTGCTAGATGTATAAATCTAAAGGAAAATTTACTGTTAAAAATTCCACGCGAACTAGGCAGCAGACAAATATTCCAACCGGTGGTGCTCCTCAGAATCTTAAATTTCCACAAAACGGTCTTAAGGCTGCTTTTTTAGTCATTGTATGACATAGCAGTATTCTTTTACTATAAAAAATATAATGTGTAGTAGAGGTACATAACGTAGTACGTAGCGCTTAAAGCGCTGTCCGATTTACTCAAATAAGCCATAGCACATCAATGACGCTTAGCCAGAACACATAACCTCTCTCACAGTTTGTGTGGATGCTATGCCTTCAATACTATTATTGACATGCTTAATTTAACTCAGTCGGCGTTTTGGCCTCACTCATATCAATACATTTACTGTAGAGTCCGTAATTTTTTTATTGATTGGGAACTCCTGATAGTAGTAATTGTTTAGAAACAATTCAGGGTTACCAAGGTTAAGTCGGCAAGAAAACGTCATTATTTAAATATCTATTACACAACGCTGTCAAGAATTTTATAGCAAGTAAAAATTTAAGTGTTAGAAATTGTTCTGTTTCTGTTTGCGAGTGAAATTTGCGGTAAGTTCTTTAAGTGACAGCATTATTTTTGTTGCTTATAAATATAATTTTTGTATAGAAATATGAACCGTAACAATATGATAAAATGTATGCAATTTGATAATCTGTTGAAACATTAAATATCTGGCGCATGCGTGTTTTGATTCGCGGGTGGCGCGAATTTAAGTTTTGTTGCAAACATGTGGAAACTTTGACACAAGACAAGTGTAAAATTAGTGAAACAATAAGCTGCTTAAAATTATATTACATTTTTTATATAAAAAAGTTAGGTATTAAAGAGTTGTTAATAATATTACAAAGTTTTCTTTTAAAATCTTACTATTTATATTATTATTTTTATTATAATCTTACAATTTTTAATGAAGCTCTAACGCAAGGTGAAGCAACTCTAGATATTTCTGCGTTACTTGAATTTTCAATTTTTGCCTTGTTATTCTTTCTTCTATCTATTGTGCTGATTTTTTAGCACAGGCTGAAATCATATAAAAGGTCATATTACATTTCAGATCACAGGATAAATATGACCAGAATCTACATGGATTTTAGGAAACGGTAATTTTTTACATGAGCGAGCAAGTGCCAAATGATTTTATTTGACTATTTTTGTGAAATGTTGTGTTATTTTTTTACGAAATGAAGTTATCAAATATACCTTAAAGATTATTCAACTCAGAACACTATTTAGACATAGTTTTACAAGAAAAGTGTTCATACCTACCTACATTATGAGCTAAGTCGTAATCGTAATCATAGCTATTGATTTATTGTTTTTTATTGTTTTGATCTAACTATGAATAAACATTAACACATAACTGTGTAGTGTTAAATTTTAAACATATTCTTTTATGTACTATTTCAATTCATTGGAAAGAAAAGTCATCGACCTCAAGTTACTTATAACGGTATGAAATCATGGTTGGTCATTATGTCACACTTCGGTTACGCAGCGTATTCTATTTTTAAATTAAAATGAATTAACTTAAAATGACCGTTACCTTTTTTAACCAAAAGTATTATCTACGTACAACTTCGACTCCATACCACAACTGCACATAGGTACATTATTTGATTTGTTCCGATGAACAGAATTAAATTGAACGTGTTTTAGATCGGTCTGTGAAATAACTAATTTATGTTTTTACAATAGATTATTCTTATCCACTTTAAATGTTAAATTGAGTGTAGTATAAACTATGTTTTTGAACTAGTGATTATATTTTCAGTTGATACATGAAATAACAAGGTTAAAGTAGGCTACAGAAATGCAATCACGTGTTGAAAGCGTGTTCATAAAAACGAACTCTACAATAAAGTCATTGTCATCAAATCAATGTTAAGGTAAACATAGACCGAGAACTAATAATATAAGTTTCCCAAGTAGAAAATTATATAATACAGTCACAATCACGCAGTGGTCAAGTTAAAGATAAGTTTTAAAATGACAAAGATAAAAGAGACTACAAAAACTTCTCCATGAATTAATATTTTTTCTGTAGATAACTTATGGGCTGTATGTAGAGTACAAAAAAGTTTTGCTAATGAATTTAATCTAAGAGGAACTAAAACTAATATTATAGTAATATAAGTTATTTACGGGATTGTTACCATGTACCTTGTTTTTAGCGAGTTTCCGATATTTCGGCACTGTTGCTAGCGCTCCGTGATCATGGCGCTTGCATTTAATATTAGTTTTGTTTTAAACAAAAAAAAAAAATATTAAATACAAGCTGACATAAAACGAGTCAAAATAAGTAAATATTTATGTTTTAACCACCTACAATTTACTAACAGTTTAAAAGAGAATCAAACCAGCCACTTATTATTTTATTATTATTAAATAATAATGTTCTCATAATGTTTTTGCCCGCCGGAGCAGTTCAAAATTTTAAGTAAAGGTCGATAAACGTCACTATAATTTATATCGGACAAACGGGAAGATAAGTCGATCATAATGTTTTTCTTTAGTTTATTAATACTCTTGCATGAGCCATTTCGTTTATCTGAATCATTTACAGTCAACGATCAGTAATTTAACAAACTTTTGATCACTGCAAAGAACTGAAAGATGGTAATAATAATGGTACAAGTTTGTTGTAGCTTTTATTGTATATTGCTCCAGTCATTAAAATTGAGCTCATTCAATTCCGACCATTAATATCAGTTTGTATGTCGGCACTCGCTAAATTTATCGACTCTTCTGCATAAGAACTATTAAAATTGATTGGGCAGTGACTTTTAGCAACCTTTTGTAGTCATGCATTTAAACATTGTCCCATATAATTATTGTAGGTATCTTTTAGTATCACCCTGGAACTTTCATGTTACCAAGATGATTCTTGGTAACATGAAAGAAAAATAAGAACAATAATTATAAGTAGGTATTGTCAAAATTATATCTTTCAAGTGTTAGATGCAAGTTTATAAAACTATATGATACAAGAAGATAAGTTAAAAGCAGAATTAAAGATGGTATTCAAGAGATCAAAATTTATCTTATCATCAAAGATAAATGATGTATTTCGTGTGTTAGGTTTAATAAGTAAATCAGTATGTTGAGAAAGTTTTAATCTTTGCTGATTTATATAAAATTCATTATTTATTGCTGCGCAACAAAAGTATGTTATTTTAATTTATAACAAACCTGATCGATCCATCATAAAAGTAAGAGCAACGATGGCACTTATTTAATGAGATCATTTAAGATTTCTTTACTTGAACATAGCCTTTTTAATGCCTTTTCTTTTAGTTTATTTTTTAACACCCATATCTATATAAAACCGACCAAGTGCAATTCGGACTCGCGCACGAAGGGTACTATTATCTATGAAACATTAAATACAATATTATAATATCGAGCAAAAAACGTCAAAAAATATGTCTGTTGTATGGGAGCAACTCTTAAACATTTATTTTATTCTGTTTTTAGTATTTGTTGTTATAGCGTCTACAAAAATACATGATCTGTGAAAATTAGAACTGTCAAGCTATTACAGTTCATAAGATACAACCTGGTGACAGACCTATACCTTTTAAAGAGAAAATGTATAGGAACCCCTCTTAAATGTTTATTTTATTCTGTTTTTAGTATTTGTTGTAATAGCGTCCACAGAAATACATGATCTGCGAAAATTACGACTACTAAGTTATTACAGTTCATTAGATACAGCCTGGTGACAGACCTATACCGTTTAAAACGAAAATTACCATTTCCATAGTTGATAAATGTATTTAGAGTTGATTTATATATATTATACTGGTTTTATATCCTTTTCATATAAAAATTTAAACCATCTTCTTTTCATAAGAAAGGATTTTTTTTTTCGTTTTTGGCAAGATAAAAATAAATCAATATAGATTCTGAATCTGATATAAGTTCCATGGTGATTTGCAAAAACGTTGTTTACACTTTCAAATAATTAATATATGTACGATGCTATGAACCCTCGTGTACAAGTAAGACACCCGCTTGTTGAATTCTGTTAAGTTGAGCAAAATGTTTGTATAAAAAAGACATTATGCAGAATTATTTATCTTACGGTTGTATGTAATTCTTCTCATTCAGAGATAAGGCTATTAAGATTCTGTCTCGCGTGTACTTACTTTTGAGATAATTTTTATGATAAGTCATTTATCATCTGATGTAGTTAAGTCGGTTAGTCTGAGAGCTTAACAGTGAAGCGCTTGTGCAATATAATCAGAAGACATACACAGGGAGATTTTTATAACAACGATGATAATAATCAAACCATTTGGTTTATTTCGCGAAAAGTATAAACATTGCTATCATAAACTTATAATATGCCATGCTAATAATATACTGGACGGCCTGCAAAAATTAAGGGTCACCTTGTTAACTCAAAATAACATTGATAAACTACGTAAGCTAGCTCTTTTAATAAAAAAGTATAAAAAATAGTGTTTTTTTACTCATGACATAAACACAAAAATACAGTTGATTCAAAATAACCATTCGTTTTGGCGAGCGAGTATACTTATTGCATTGTGATCGTCAATAGTTAATCTAATGTTTTTCTTTACAGTAAACAAAAATGGTTTCGATATTTGGCGTATTCGATTACGTGATAATGGCTGCGACTATGGTGATATCCGTAGCCATTGGCCTTTACTTCAGATTAAGCGGCGGAAAACAAAAAACTAATGAGGTAGACATCTTAAACATATAAAGATATATTAAAATGTAATCCTCTTTTACCAATATATTGAATATGTTGATACAAAAAATGTGTTATATCTAAGATTTAAGAGGTAGCGGATATTTCCCTCTAAGCTCTCCACGTTTATAAAATCTTGAAAAAAGTTCCTAAGGCATATAGGATCTTACGTTTACTTTCAAATTATAGAGAAATATAATATTTCTTTCAGGAGTACCTTCTCGCAGACCGCAACATGTCCATAATGCCAGTGGCGGTGTCACTAATGGCGTCATTCATGTCCGCCATCTCATTACTCGGAGTATCTGCTGAAAACTACTATTACGGCATGCAATTCCTCGTCATAAATTTTTCATATGCAATAGCGACGCCAATCGCCAGTAAACTGTACCTACCAGTATTCTTTGGACTGCAAAAGACTAGTACTTACGAGTATTTGGAACTGCGATTCGGACCAAGAATAAGAATGATCGCCTCCCTAACTTATACCTTACAAATGGTGCTATACAATGGAATAGTGTTGTACGCACCAGCTATTGTATTAGAATCTGTGACTGGACTCGATAGACTTATATCGATATTAGTGGTAGGCTTAGCTTGTACGTTTTATTCTACGCTTGGAGGGATGAAAGCAGTGTTGTTTACAGATTTATTTCAGTCACTACTGATGTTAGGAGCAGTGCTCAGTATAGTTGTGTTCAGTTCGATACAGCTTGGAGGTTTCCATATGATTTTTATTAAGGCTAGAGAAGGAGGAAGGCTTAACTTTAATAAGTAAGTGGTTCATATTATAATCAAGTCAGTGTGTGTATACTTAAGTGATAGCCAGAAACAGCAATTTGTTGCATAGATCAATGATTCCACAAATATGATATCCGTTATAATAGGTACTTATATCGAATAAAATTAATGTCTATGCGTGTTTCATAAATCGATCAGACGCTATTTAGACTCTGCCTGCACAAGTATAATGTAAACACTTAACAATTATTAAACTTAACACATTTCTATTTCTAACAATTGAAAATATCTAGAGACTTTACACACTCTTCCTTAAGGCGTTAGTGTGCAATTAATCTAATAGTGTAAATTTTCAGTTTCAGTATAGATCCCACTGAGAGACACACATGGTGGTCGCTAATATTCGGTGGCTTGATCACCTACTTATCATTGTATGCTGTTAATCATACTCAGGTTAGACGGACATATTTGATTTAGTATACTTACTATTTTTAAAGTGCTTGATGATGGCATTTTTTTTTGAATTTATGAAACAGTGACACTTGTCTTGTTTGTCACTTGCGTAAAAGTCACCGCATTTTTTTCAAATAAGTAACATTTTTCATTTTAACAATAAAGTGACATACCCACCCACCCAGCTACGGACACAAGTCCCAACAAATTGTTCTATCCCACCTGATGCTAATGTGCAACTCACCGGTCTGAACCTTATTTTTTTGATCCGTGGAGCATAGGGTACCTTACTTACTGCAGGAACAATGCACTACAATAGCTAAATCAGTTTGTTGTAAAGTAGATTTAACAGCCACGGAATAGATAAAAAAAAAACTTACAAAAGCCTGTGGCTTAAAATATTAAACGCTGCGACTGCGAACAAATCAGTGCAACATACACAAAATATCAGGGGTTTTATTCGCATTTTCACTATGAGTAGACACGATAGTGTGAGTAAAGCCTCGACAATGGCTCTAATACAAAATACGAATGTTGGTCTTTCTGTTCCATGGTCACTTTTATGGAAGGAAAATTCCTTTAAATTCAAGCAGGAACATATACTGAAGGATCGCATCAGAAATGAGGTAATCCGGCAGAGAACCAGAGTTCTCGACATAGCCCGCCGGATTAGCAAGTTGAAGTGGGAGTGGGCTGGCCATATTTGTCGAAGAACCGATAACCGTTGGGGTAGACGAGTTCTGGAGTGGAGACCGCGTCTAGGCAAACGTGGTGTAGGACGTCCTCAGGCGCGATGGAGTGACGATTTGCGCAAGGTGGCTGGCAGGAGCTGGATGCGTAGCCCAAGATCGATCTAAGTGGCGTGCATTTGGAGAGGCCTATGTCCAGCAGTGGACTAAGATAGGCTGTTGATGATTGATGATGATGAAGGAACATATAGGCTCTATGTCCTAGAAAGCTGCATCGCATCCGTCATCTGCATATAAGATTTGGACGCGATACAAAATTAGCACATGAAGTGAATAAAGATTTCTGGGTTTTGTAATAGCAATTTTATCGGTTTCAGGTGCAACGGCTGCTAACAGTGAGCACTTTGTCCCGATCGCAGTGGTGTTTGTGGTGGAGTTGGCCGGCAATGACCCTTATAAGCACTATCACCTGTATCAGCGGACTCGGCATCTACGCCGTCTATATGAACTGCGATCCATTTATCAACAACAAAATCTCCGCTGTAAGTGCGACATTGACAGTTTGTATATACCTCAAGTACTTGCAACGCCTACGGTGGAGTTGTTTGGCGATGATCAGCAGTCATGTAAATCAACGGGCTCTTCATCTTCACCATCTATAAACTGCGTAACTGGTAACTCGTATTTCGCTAATAAGATCTCTGCTGTATTTGACGTCCTCTATGGTCGAGTGGTATATACGCCAGGTTTCAAGGTGTCGCCTACTCGAGAGGCCCCTGGTTTCGAATCCCTGTGGGGGCGAATATTAGTATGATGAATACGAGCATTTGTACCTTATTCATGGATGTCTATGTATATTTCTAGTTTACTACTTACTTATATATGTATCAGTATATGTATTCTATCTGTTAACCTAGCATCGCATAACACAAGCCTTACAGTGCTTACTTTGGGGCTAGGCTAATTGGTGTGAGTGCGGGAAATATTTATTTATTTATTATATTGACCGATAGGATTTTGCTTCGGTCCCTACGGTGCTTGAAATGAAGTTGTCTGGTGACGAATCTACCCATTCCTATCATGTTAATTTAAATACCAGAGACTTTAAATTGCATACAATTTCACGTTTAAGAAAACTTGCGTCCGAGAAGTTTATAGGAACTCGAAATATGTTTCTAGCAGATCATCCTTTACGTTGTAGGCATGCTAGTTAATGCCCTACTACGCTTTGGACGCAATGAAGTCTGTCCCTGGACTGGTCGGCGTTTCTGTGGCGTGCATCTTCAGTGACTCCTCCTTCACGATATCTGACATATGCAAGACTATCGTAGTCGTTGATAAAATATGGTTTTTAAGATTCATCTAGAATATGTTTCGTTATAGATAGACCAGCTGATGCCATACTACGTGGTGGACGCAATGAAGTCCGTTCCTGGTCTAGCCGGTCTGTTTGTGGCGGGCATCTTTAGTGCCTCACTGTCCACTATATCTGCAGCTTGCAACGCTCTTGCTGCGGTTACTCTTACGGATTATGTCAGCAGGTAAGTTTCAATTTTCTACACACGGCCATAATATCCCTGGCAATACAGCCATTTATTGAGTACGACCACGGGTTCATGGTGGTATAGCGTAGTCTCGTACCGGTAGAAGAAACCGATGGGATCACTTAATCATATCGGGGCAGCGATAGCTGTATCGTCCTCATGGTTGCCTCATGATAGATACACATAGCAATTAAGGTCCAATTCAGAGTTTGTCCCTGCAGCAAATGTGTGATCCGGCCCTATCTACAAAATATTTTAGTACTCATTGGAAATTCCATTTTTTGATTTCTAGAGACTTACAATTGCATCAATCGGTAGGTATTAATAACAAATTCCTTGTTTCTTATTTCGATAACACCAGAGCTTCAAATGTTTGTGACTTATTGCGACCTAAGTTTTTTTTGTATGACTAATAATAACAATCTTTATTTTGAAACTTACTTTAAACTTTTATCAATAAATATAACTGCGTTTAAAGACGGTTGATGCAATGAAAATGTAGAAATTGTATTTATTTTAATTTCCTTTGTTCCTAGATGGTGCAAGTTGTCTCCATCTTATGTTCCTTGGCTGACGAAGCTAACGGCTTGCGGCTACGGCTTATTGTTTCTAGCTCTGGCGTTTATAGCGGAACACTTGGGAGGAGTGCTGCAAGCCGCTTTAACGATATTTGGGGCAGTCGGCGGCCCCCTACTGGGTATCTTCACTATGGGAATGTTTACCACATTTGCTAATGAAAGGGTAGGTGTCCGTCTTGTAGCGTTTTCTATACTCAACAATTTCTCAAAATTATCCTTCGTCATACAATATTATTATACTTTTGGTAGTTTAGTAATATTGTTTGTATTTGTACAAACCAATAGAAAATATATTCTACGTTCATTTAATATTCAAATTATGTAATATTATTGTTCTTAAGAATTTTCGAATGAAAACATAATAATAGAGTTTAAAATGGGCAGGGATGTTCAGGGTTACATTCAATTTGCAAGATTTGATTATCGTCAGTCAGACCTGGTGACCCTCAATAAAAGCATGCAGTAAGTTTTTTAGGTGTTCACATTTGCCTTGGGTAACCTACGGCAGCTTATATTATTTTGTTACCTTCAGGGAGTCTCCATAGGTCTAGTAACTGGTATGGCGATGACGCTATGGATCAGTTTCGGTTCGCCCAGACCGTCGCCAGTGAAATTACCACTAAGCGTGGAGGGATGCGACGCGAATATTACTATGCCGGTGCTGCCACCAGCTAAAGACCCCTCGGACTACTTCTATTTGTATCGGATATCTTACATGTGGACCAGTACGGTAAGTGTCCGTTTCAAATCAACTATTAATTTAAATATTTTTTTATTTTAAGCTGGTTTTACTTAATTTTTGCTAAAGGGAATCTCTAGCCTCCGAACGAGATAACACTATTAATTATTCCCTGTCTTGAGCAGATATTGTGATTTTTATTTATAAAGGTTTACGAGAAAATCAAAACAGGCGGGAAATACAGCCTGGGCCGACTTGATTTAAAAAATAAAACAAGATATGAAATGCCGGTAGCTAAACCAAAGTTCTTAAATAAAAATATAATGGAATTACATCACTGTTTCTTCTTATCGAATAGGTACCTACTTGATACATGTAAACGTATCTATATCATTTGACATCAAGGCATTAGCATAAAGGCCAGTTCACTCGAACAGCGAAGGGTGTTACATTCAGTACCAGCATGAGGCCCAACAAGAATTTTTGACAGCTCCATAACGTACCGTATCGTCAATGTTTCTATGAAAACTAAGCAGCGGATCGGACGTAAGAACAAACTATTTTTTTCCCTACAAAATTTGACGATGACGATCCGTTACGGCGCTGTCAAAAATTCGTGCTTGGGCCTCTGATACCAGGGCAGAGTTAATATTTTCTAGAAAAAAAAAATCTGTAAATTTTGATTTATTTTATTTTTCAGCAATTAACTGCTAGATGTCTCATGTAGAAACTGTGTATATAATTTCAATGCAAATGAATATATTTCTATTACAGATAGGGTTCGTATGGGTGATAGTGGTAGCTTCGGTGGTGTCGCTTATATGGCGGCAGAAGCAGCCGTGGGAGAGCGCGGGCCAGAGTAGCCCCGACCCGGCGCTATTCACTCCACCGCTAGCGAGAATACTGCGAGAGAAGAACGGACAGAAAGAAAAACCTGACGTACATGTAAGTATACCTAGGGCACGTAATAAATGGGTACATAACAAGGGTTGCTTTGGTAGTAGTTAAAATTAACATTTTATTGGTATAAAGGCGAATCTGGTAAATTTGCAAACCTGCTAAGGTTAACCAATAACCGACAGGAGTAGATTGTCATTTTTTTCTATGTTCAATGAAATTAGACGTAGGTGACGATCGGTAAATGTAGTAGCACCGAGCATCTATGGCTCGATGTTACCTTATCTAGTGATTGGTTGCCTACTCTTGTTTTTATTTATCACCGAAAAGAATGACGATCATTGGTTCTTGTTGATGATTGATGCCACTATTTTACTTCCATGGCTGTATACTCTAACTTGCACGCCAGTGTTTGGAATGTTGTAGATAGCACAATATTTGTATGCAATATGAAGGAAGGAACGTTAAATAGAGCCCACTGTTTGAAAGATGAACGGACGGAAGGACAATGGAGGCTTAGTAAAAAGATTGTGTTGTTACCTTTTACATTACATATGTTCCTAGGACATACACACACACATAACAAAAAAGTCTTAGCAACACGCAACATTTAGGCTACGGTCTCCTATTAAAAACCATACGCTGCGTCTGACTTCAGCGTAAATGTTCCGTTCGACGTCTGAACGCCAGGCACAGCATCGCGCGTCGGCAGTCAATACATGTCAATCTCAAATGACGACGTCACTTTCACAACAGCGATCGTCGTCGTTCGTCAAATTTCGAAATTTTGTATTGACGCTAAATACGAATTTTTGCGCTGCAATGGTTTACACTAACTAGAAACGAGGCGCAAAGCGTTTGCAAACCAGCTACGGCGTCCACACGCCGACGTCAACGTATGAAAGATACCTGAAGAAACCACAAAAGTACATTTCTATAGTAACCATCGTGACGCGGCATACGGCGTGGCGCTGTACGCGACCTACGGCGTTTATAGGAGGCCAAAGCCATACAGAAACGGAATGTTTCGAAAATCTTAGCAAAATAGATTGATATAGTTACTATCTTTTTTACTATCGAAAATATAATTGGCTGATTTAAAAAATATAAACTTTTCGATTGTGTTTATAATAGTATAGTATAAATATATTACAATGGTGAAAATCGTTCAAAAGTTCAGAATCACAATATGTTGCATAGACATTTTTTGATGAGTACAGTTCCACGTTATTTGATAATCTCTCCATGATACATGTTAATGTAGATTTGTGGCCTTCATTTGACTTATTGAATAATTTAATGTCCCCTTAATAATACCTTAGACTACATATTTTTCGTTTTTTATTACGAAATTATCTTGTTTTGATTGAAATAGGATGAAACCCATACCAAAAGGAAGACAAAATTAATAAAAAGAGGATAAATAAATTACGGGGTATTTGAGATGGGATCTTTTAAGGGGAAAACGGTTTAACGCGATATTCGGAAAAACTACAGCTTCTACCGAAAAAAAATTGCACCAAAATTTTAGGTGATCATAAGATCTACAACTTTTGTGTTTACCTTTTTTTCACATAACCTAAAATATCTGCGAAACATCAAAATAACCGAAGTTTTGGTTTTTTATCATTATCTCTCGCTAAAAACCTTTTATTTTCACGAATTTTCAACTTTTTATTACCTTATTATGTCTTAAATACTCTCTAATTTTTCTTGATTAAAAAAATTTTCTTTTTTCTTTCAAAGTAATTTAAAAAATCCGGACAATTGAAAGATCGGGACAAAGTCCGGACTATGGTCTAAAACTCCGGTAATTCAATAGTCATACAATTTAAGGGCTTATTTTTTCAAGCATACATTCTTAGATCATCTTAAAAAATTGTGTCAAATAGTAGATTGCATAAAATTAGTGGAACATTTTTGGTACAGTCAATGACAAAATGTACGTTGCAATTGCAATTTTAGAATAAACGCAACTAGTACTAATATGGGAAGTATTCTTTGTGCAACTGTATCCACTGGTCCTTGTCTGTAAATTTTTCACTAAATTAGTATTTTTAATGTCTTAAATGAAATCTATTGTAGAAATAAGCTTGGTTTTAGTTTGCTTAGTAGTTTTGTTTCTAGATGGATACTGGCTGTAAATATTGATTTGCATATGCGCTTCGGGTCTGCATGCATGACGCTGTCTTAATTGCATGAGGTAAGTGTGCTATATCAACAAATAAAACAATTCTAATAGGCAGCTAATATTGCGGTATTATAGAAAAATATTTTAAGGTACTTGATTATCCATTAAGAGTTTTCAAATACGCACCTTTGATATACCTTTTTTGTGAAGTATATTATTACTAATTGATTTTTTACTATCCAGGTACTCATAAAACTATGTTCCGATAATTGGAATTGTAATAGCTATAACAAGCTAGTTGAAAAACTTCGAAAGAACAGAAAGAACAATGCTCAAAGAAAACCCAGGCCCGGAGGAAATTAAATGTATCTCAAATTATTACTACAAATGAGAAATTAAGTATCGCATAGTTTTAATTCTTGTAGGCAGTGTTGACGTATTTGCTCAGGATACAGCAGGAGCTCGATGGCGCAGGTGGTTAGCGCGTTCGGCTGCGATCGTTGAACTTAAGCAACTTTCGCAGTGGTCGGTCATTGGATGGGTGACCAAAAATCTTCTATCTCGAGTTCCTCCGTGCTTCGGAAGGCACGATAAGCCGTTGGTCCCAGCTGGATCTGCAGTCGTCGTTAGCACCCGCCAATCCGCTCTGCGCTCGCGTGGTGGGTCATGGGCCCAATCTCCCTATTTCATCCATAGGGAAGGCCTGTGCCCCAGTAGTGGGGACATTAGTAGGCTAATGATGATCTGCTATTTCACTCACTCTTACAGGTTGCGTGTATTCTCGTACCTTACCAGGTAGCCGCCGCATTAATAAAATGCCGAATTCAATCTGCACACATTAGAAAAAGAGTTTACTACACATATATATAAAAGTCAAAATAGCAGACACGCTATTTTGGAACAATATTGTACATGTATTCAAGGAAAGAGGACATTGGGCAGCTGTGCTGATGTGATAAATGTACTATATTACTTGAGTTGGGCCAGAATTCAAGATAACTTCAATCATCCTGGACACACATTGGACGATATAATCCTAGATTTCGAGAATAAATAATTTCAATAATAAATCCATGTAACTAACTTCTCGTTTTCTTTTTTCTTTTTTGATGTCTATTTACATCATTTCACACAGAAAAAGAAAATACTTTGGTGATGATACCTACGTAGTAATTAATTACTCATTATTACCAGTAATTTGAGATATATTCCATTTGCGCCGGGCCTGGGTTAATATTCCAAACTACGTGAGCATTGCTCTTTCTAGAACAAAAGTTGTCTGGACTAATGAGAAAAAACTCCTATTGTGTTGAGGTGGAACATAATTCTTTTTTTCGAATAACCTAACAATTATTATTAAAATCTAAATAGTTGAATTAAGATTTGCATATTATTGATGAAAATACTTCCACAAGGCGTAAACCAATCATTTTCATATACAAAATACTTAATCATATTTTTTATGTTTTAGTGTGAACTGCTGAAACACAATGGAGCTCAAAATTGAAGATTATTGGAATTCTGGTTATTTATTTATACTTAGGTTAGGTGTACTTTATTTATTTAATAGGTTTAAATTGGACTAGTACGTAGATATTAAGCTAACATTCCTAATTTATAACAGAGCACAAGATTAAAGATAATAGACATTTAGACAAGCGAAGCGGTAAGCCCCTATAATCAGCAGCATTCAATTCAAATTATTATACTGAGGACTGATGCGAAATAATGGGTATAATATTTTATACACCGTTAATTTGAGATATCTTAGATACTAGCGATTTCAGATAAAATATTGATTATGTATTTTTAGAAACAAAAAAAAGACAACGATTTATGTAATGTTTACGGTTTCTTTTCTTAAATTATGTTTTCCGAAAAGTGTCTCCAGTTGTACCAATAACAAATTGATTTAAATAAAACTTCTTTAAGGATCTACGTACTTTATACGGATATATAATTCCACACAGGCACATATGTTTTAAACAAATTTTATACTACATAATATATGATATTTTCTTGCACACTGTATAAATCAATATTTTCCTCATGTTTACTGTTTATAACTAAAAGTTCTTACTATTTTTATTTATAGGATTTTTAAGTTTCTCAGGTAGCTAACTCAAAATTCACGGTGTATAAGTAGTTAACCTTACGGTTTTGCGCGTGGTACTTCATGGTGTTTTACTGAACATCTTTTGGATGACCAGTCTTTGCGAGAGTTACTTAATATTAAGTTTAATGCGTACCGTGAAACACGCCAACATTGCCCTTTCTTTTTTATTAATCGTTATTATTTTTGGATTTTTCAATGGCAACCTGAGTATTTTTTTATTAGATGTGACTCTTAAGATCGTAGGCACGTAGTGGCGTATCAAAATCTAATCATTTTCAACGTTTAATTTTAGTTTCGAATCATTTCGATGGCAGTCAATGTTATTTTTGAAGACTGTATGGTCTTTACGTTAAAATCTAAAAAACCGTTGGAAAAAAATAAGAAAAGATGGCGATTACTTTAGGAACTTAAGTTATAAACAGGAAATTTTCCGGTAAAATGACTTTTTTCTTTTTCCCATACAATCTGCATTTAGGCTATCAAAAAATGTTAGGGCTGATACAACCACAAATTACATTCGAGAAAAAAAGATTGATATTTATTTTTTTCATGTATACAAAAATTTGTGATTAGGTGAAGAAAAAAATTAAACAAAGACAATATATTACAAATACGCTTCTCAAATGCAATAAACTTTTAATTTTAATAAAAACAATATTCTTTTTTTTTAAAAATACATAATAGTAATTTAGACCTAAACTTACTTTACTTAAATTATGAATTAATATTTTATATACTTAATTTTAATTATAGTAGTTCCTTAACGGTATTCTTTCAGATTTACAAATCACATGTACCAACCCTAGGCCTTTTTTGGCAACGGGCAATGTTGCCAATCTTAGGTTGGAACAATACCGGATAACTTTACCCAACGTCATAATTTTTTTTTACTAAACCCTCAGCAATGGCACTAGCACTAAAATGACCTGTTCATTATTACATGTTATAAAGCAAACAAAACTATATTTTCACTATTATGCACGTTTGACTTATAAGAGTGTACCAAATTTGCCCACAATGACACACACCTATTTTAAAGAGCTTTCACACATTATTATGTGAAGCTATCAATAGACAAAAAAGTTTGCAATGCCAGAAATATAACCTACTTTCCTCCAAAATTAATCAGTTTCGCCATAATATTAAGATATTTTTTGCGCATCAAAGTCGTTATAACTTGCTAAAATAACAAAGATACCCTTGCAGACAATGTTGGCGTATTTCACGGTATTACGTGCACGTGTTGATGCTGATTGTAGGCATAAAACTAAAGTGCGCCATATGCGCCGCTGGAGTATAATCATCAATAATGATTGAATATATATTCGGAAACTATTTATTTATTCATCATTTACACAAAATTACATAAATATACCAAAAACTATAATATGCCTAATTCATAATAATATAAACAACACAATATGAAATATTGTGAGCGATGGGTTTAGCATACTGTTATTATTATTGTTTACGGATAACATCTTCAATACAAATTCCAAAAGTGGCGTTGTTAAGGCGGCCGCTAGACGTTCAGTTTGTAATGTGGTTTATCATAGCCACTGGTTAAAAAAAAAGAAAACGATGAACAAAACATTTGCTACCGCAGAGATAATAAAAAATATAGTCAATTAAATTTTAAAACACCATATCCTCCTTAAATGCTTTCGCGATGCGTACTGACACACCGTGGTATTTAATGATCGTCTAGTGTAGTGTACTGACAGATGTCAATATTTAATAATTACTAATGCTTACACCGTCAGTAAATAAATCGTTAGTAAATGAACGACTAGCTGCCGATGCCGCCTAGACCGTGTAGTGAGGTCAGACATCAGTAAATAAAATCGTAATCCATGCATTATTATCTTTATTCTCTTAGTGATCATCGAATATAAACGTAAGTATCTTATTATATAAACTACATTTACGAGTATTTTCAATTGGAAAGAACTTAGTTATGTACTTATTAAAAAAGTGTGTACTTAGACTAAAAAACTATAGGTACTTCATGGAATTTATAGTTAATAATGTTGTCGTTTTATAAATATTTACTATGATTAACATAGAAGTGATGAAAATATCGTAAGATACCGATATAATATTGATGTATTTTGTATAGACCATAATGTTTTAGTTTTATAGTTGTAAAATAAGAAGCACTTTAGATGGGAATTCGGCATATGTTTGAATTTTAGTAACGTTAGTTGAAAAGATAATGATGCTGTGATAGCGCAAATGTTCTTCCACTGTTTTTAATATCTAGTTTAAAAAAAAAACATATAGTGTATTAGTAGCTGAACATAGTGAGACATTATTTATAATGAAAATGTGGGTTTAGATGTGTGCGATGGAAATGTATCACTTATTATAACTTGTATGTATGTAAGGTAATATTTTGCTTGCGAACGAAATGTACTCAAAGAGAATGTTAAATACTTAGACGAAAATATTATATCTCTGGTAATTTATTTTTAATTATATTTCTACATTCAAAATGATATTATAGCTACACCAACACCTGTATTATGAAGATTTTAGTCATTTAATAAAAGAACTTTAAAACGGGTTTCTTATGGGTCAAGTACTTATCATGTAGCGTAACCTAGATCCATGGGCTTACTTGTAAATTTAAAAGACTTTTCTGAACTCTTATGATCACGAAGGTTAATTGACAGGCTCTTAAAAAGGGTCTTGAGAAAACGTCAAAAATTACTATGTGAAAATTCTAGACGTTACACACATTTTGTAACTTGTTATATGAATTTTGTTATATACTTAACACGCCCACAAGATATGCCACTGTTGGTCTAAATTTTTTATGTAAACTGGACGCATCATTATTAAAGTGTTTAAAAGATCAGTTAAAAAAACGTTAATAAAGGTACTCAACTTATTATTAAGGTGTTGTTTTTAGCATTTAGGAACTATAATTATTGTTTTGGATTGTTTAGTTTTTATATTCAGGTTAGCGTTATTTTTTAAGGCTGTGGTTTAATTAAAGTTGCTCTACTGAAACTTATTAGAAATATTGTTCATTGCATTGTAGAAGCAAGTTTTTATGATAATTACAAGTTTATTATATATCTAGTTTTTTAATTCATCAAATTATTTTGTTTTTTTTTAACTAGTCTATTTATCTGGGTTTTTTGTGATCGCATCAAGGGGCCGATTCTACCTACTGGTATGACTAGAACACTATTCATCGCACAGTTGTGTAGGTGGATTGGGTCCATTAATCACAATACGTAGTAAGTTTATTGTATCTGTGATATAATATTTATGTAACACATTGTAAAGTTGTACGTGAATATAGATCTTTTTATCAATAAGTTATAAAATTTAAACTAAATATTTTTCAATTTTTACCATAAACTACGTCAAAGGCGAAATTCTAATACTATAACTTATTCAAAGACATTAAAAAATAGTGAGGAATTTAAATACATCCCATTATCGCAACCGCACGTGAGATTATAAAAGAATCAAATAAAAAAAAACATTTTATTTTAAATGGTAGATGTTTTCTCTTACATTATTTTCCTTGAAATAGTATGGGCAAAAACTAGACATTAAACTTATGTGATACTAAGCGGAGAGAATTCTACCTTAGGGCTTGTGAGTTCTTCTATTCAACGTCACAAGAACGCGGTCTGTAGATAGAAAGAAATTTTTAATGCGCTTACTACTGCACAAAATAGCGCGAAACATGCGCAAAACCCGTAAAAGCGAACAAACAAATTAAATTCATTATTTCTTTCATATTTTAAATGACATTAATTATTAAAATTGTACTAATGAATCACCAAAGAATATTAATATATCAAATTGAGAAAACAAACAAAGCTTAGGTACTCTGTGAACTAAATAATTTATATTTTACAATGGTTTCTTCTTATTCAACTTAAATGTTAAATTGCGTGTAGACCAAAGACCATTTTTTGATCTAGTGATATTAATTTCCGTAGGTACATGAAGAAACATGAAATAACAAGGCAAAAGTAGGCTGCAGAAATGCAATCACGTGTTGAACGCGTGTTTACAAAAGCGAACTCTACGATACAAATAGTTATTGTCATCAAATCAATGTATTTGTAATATGGTAAAAACCGACCTAGACTACATAGTAACTACTACCTTCCCAAGTAGAAAATTATATAATACAGTCACAATTAATGTGGCGAAGATAAAGTGAAGTTTCAAAATGGCATAGGATCTATAGAAACTTTGCCATGACCTAAATTTTCTATGGATAACATAAGGGCTGTTATGATATGATAGCGTATAAAAAAATTTTGCTAATACAAAAGTTTAAGAGGAACTAAAGCTAATGTTCAATACGAGGAAGTTAATTTATGCAACCTGATATTAAAAGCCAGTTTCAATAATCAACCTCCAGTAAAAGGTAAGGATACTACATTTTCTGTAGATTATAATAATAATCATGGTTTATTTATCTTAAAAGTTACAATTGCTCTTATATACTAATTAGAGGAATTAAATCTTAAATATTTTTTACATATAAGAGGTTCGTTGACGGCTGTACTAGTATTAACCGTGTCACAACCGTCAGCGACTCCTTCCATGATATTTTGTCATGGGGATGCACAAAAATTAACCTTATTTAAACCATCTAAAGTACCTAACTAACTAAAAATAAGAAAACATTTAAATTTTGTTTTGTTTTATACCGACTGTGCTTTGGCGTGCGTGTGTGTGTGTGTGCGTGTGTGTGTGTGTGTGTGTGTGTGTGTGTGTGTGTGTGTAGCATATGGGTGATTTATTTAACAACAGATAGAAGATTTTCTGTCTCCATATAGTTCAGGTTTTGAAGCCAGTCCCTGAGTTTTTCTTTACACTTAATATATGTTAGTGGATAAACATTATTGTTTTTGTTTGCCAAGTTATAAAGCTGAGATGCACTGGTGTAGAACTGTCGACGAGCAAGGGTAGATCTATGTGGCTCAATTATACAGACATTTCTTCCTACACGCTTTGTGATGGGTTTGTATTTAAGGTATTTATGTCTTCGAAGTACCGACAATTGTATATATAATTGCCTAACTGTAAGTACAGAACTTTCCCTATAAAGAAGAGAGGTGCTGTATTTTCGAGGTTTACTATATATGATTTTCAGTATAGCCCTCTGTGCACGCTCAAGCGGGAGTAAGATACCCTTTCCAATACCACCCCACACCACAATACAATATTGTAGTGTACTTTGGATGAGAGCGTAGTATACACTCATTAAGGTTTGGGAGTCCGCTGAAGCCCTTAGCTTTCTAAAAATAGCGGTTAGTTTTCTAAGTCGACCTGTTAGGTTATTTACGTGAGTTGACCAACTTAAAGTCGTGTCAATGGTAAGACCTAGATATTTCAAATTTGTGAGGCGTATCAGAGGAATACATTCGCATGAAATATCACTATCACAAGTATGAGGCACAAGAGAAAAATCAGGACCCGAAACATTAGACACACGATGAGCGAAAGTAATGTAGCTAGTTTTGCTCAAGTTCAAGGTGAGTAGATTATCATCTAGCCATTATATTACATCTCTTAGAGTATGTTCCGCTAATCGTCTTGCATCCTCCCAGTCTTTCCCGTGAATGATCAGAGCTGTATCATCAGCATAAGTGATGACTTGGCAATTTTGCAATGTTTTTGAACATAAACCGTTTATATACACCAGGAAGAGAGTCGGACCCAAGACGCTGCCTTGAGGTACTCCAAAAGAGATGGTTGTGGTAGTGCTAATATAGTCACCAATCTTTACACTCTGTGTGCGATTTGATAGATAGCTGCGAAACATGTTTAAGGCTATGCCTCGAATACCAATCACTTCCAACTTGTGTAGTAAGAGAGGGATAGAGACCGTATCAAAAGCCTTGGAAAGATCCAAAAAGACACCCAATACCCTTTTCCCATCATCAAGATGCCTTACAATTGTCTCCGTTAAAAGTAAAGTTGCATCTTCTGTAGATTTTCCCCTTACAAACCCGAATTGATTATCTGAAATTATTTTATTATGAAAAAGAAAGCTCATTAATCTACTATTTAGGACCTTTTCAAATATTTTTGAAAGAACCGTTAGCACCGATATCGGTCTATAGTTATCGACACGGTCTCTATCGCCACGTTTGTAAATAGGGTGAACTAAAGCCTGCTTCATAACATGAGGAAAAGTACCCGTAGCCAAACATAGATTATAAAGATGTGTCAGTGGGGGAATCCGGCTAACTCTCGCTTCTTTAATAATCTTTGTTGAAATATTATCAGCACCTCTAGAAGCACAATTTTTAAGTTTGATAATAATGTTATTTAATTCTTTAAAGTCAGTTTCAAGCAATACTAGCGAGTCTCTGTTTGAATTTGTATCACAATTTGCATTTGGTATTTTCCTAGTTTTTTTGTTTTTTTTGAATATCCTTAGCCAGTCTTGCGCCAACTCCTGCGAAATATTCATTAACTACCTGTACGGATTTGCATGGGTCAGAGTCTAAGTTAAGTAGGTCATTGCAGCGCTGAGTAGTTTGTTTAAAATTTGTGATATTGCTAATGACTTGCCACATTCCTTTTGGGATTTTCTTGTTTTTATTTAATTCAGCCTTTTCATATTCTACTTTTATTTTTTTTAATAGATTGTTGCAGTAGTTGCGATATCTCGTGTATGTAATTGAAAGTATAGCATTGCCTTTATCTTTTTTATGTTTTGTGAAGTTTATCACGAGTTCTGATACAGCGCAAAAGTCCAGATGTTAGCCATGGCTTGATAGGACGCATACGATGTGGCATGATAATTTCACAAGAGTGGACCCGAATAACTTGAGCAATAGTATTTGTCAGCGCGACCGCCGCCAAATCAGCGTCAACAGTATTATATACGTCATGGAAATCTGCGTTACAAAGGTCTTTGACAACTGAGGCATAATCAATTTTTAGGTACGTTTTCTTACAATTGTTTCTTCGGACCTTCAAGTCAAGGCAGAATAGTAAAGGAGAGTGGTCAGTTATAAGGGAGTCTAGTACAATAGTGGTAGAACTTTTATCTGATCTCACCATAACATGGTCTATATAGCGAGTTGGGAAAGTGTGGCCTGGAAGTAGTCCATGGTGTGCCGTCAAATCTAGATATTGGCTTTTGTTGGCTTCTGAATTATTCGTGGAGATATTAATATTTATATCACCGATTAAAACTACCGATTTAACCATATTCAAGGATGACAAATAGTGGTCAAGATTATCACAGAAGTTTGTTAAATTACAATATGATGGAGATTACATAGGGACTGTTCTTAAATTTTTTTCATTTTCATCAAATAACGAATCAACATATATGTTACTTATAGCCTTAGATTAAAACAATAGCCTGCCGCGGTAGTTTAAAAGTAAAGGTCGATAAAATATCATTATAATTTACTGCGGACAAACGGGAAGATAAGTCGATCATAATGAATTTTATTAGTTTTTTATTACTCTTACATAAGCCATTTTGATTAAACTGAATCATTTACAATCAACGATCAGTAGTTTTACTTAAGATTGATCACTGCAAAGTGACATTTGAAAGGCAAAGGTAATACGTGGGTAACACTGAAAATGTTTAGAACTGGCCAGTTAGAAACATCGCTAATGAAAACTTTTTTTGAATTGCAATTTTAGAACTGTTGTTAATGTAATGTAAAATTTTCGGTCAATGATTTATTATGACTTTAGTTGTGGGCTTACTCAGCAACAAAGTATAATAGGCTGCGATTAGCATTTTTTAATGAAGCCCCATCTCTTGCTACTATTTACAATTGGTTTAACGAGTTTAAGCGTGGACGTAGCAATTTCAATGATGATCCGCGTGAGGGACGTCCTTTAACAGCGACTACTGAAGATAACACCAGTGCTGTGCGACGCATGATAGAGAAAGATAAGAGAGTGACCTATCAGCAGATACGGGCAAGCCTAGGCATTGGTTTGAGTTAAATTAAAAAAATATTACACGAACATTTAGGTGTCCGGAAGCTTTGTACCAGATAGATTCCCCATACTTTAACCGATGACCAGAAACACCTTCGCATGGACTGGTGTCGCCAAATGTTAGATAAGTTCAACGGCGGTGACTCAAATGCTGTATTTGACATCCTTACAGGTGATAAAAGCTGGATATATCACTACGAACCCGAAACCAAAAGACAATAAGCTCAGTGGGTGTCTTTCGAGGATCAGCCAACTAAGGTAACGAGAGGAAGAAGTCAAGGAAAGATAATGATTGCCAAAAGAAGATGATTGCTTCATTCTTTGGTCGGAAAGGTCATTTCGCGACAGTTGTGCTAGAAGAAGGAAGGACAGTTACTGCAGACTGGTATGTCAATTGCTGTTTGCTTGTTGTCATGGAAAAAATTCGACAGCAGCGCCCTCGAAGCAGGATCCTCCTTCACCACGACCGTGTTTCAGCGCACTCCGCAAAACGGACTGTTGAATATTTGACTGTGGCAGGTGTCGAGATAATGAGCCATCCGCCATGCAGCCCTGATCTGACACCCTGCAACTTTCATTTATTCCCAAGAACTGAAGATAAAATTCGAGGTATTCGCGTTACGAGCCCTGAAGATGTGGTGAAAGTGTACGAAAATGCCATAGAAGAGACCCTTAAGAAAGAATGGTTCCACTGCTTTTCTCAGTGTTTCCATCGAATGCGACGATGTGTAGAGAGGAAAGGAGATTACTTCGAAAAGCAATAAAAGTATTAGCAACTTTCTACATTAAGCCGCTTTTCATTTTCTAAACATTTTCAATGTTATAATAATAATAATGATACAAGTTCATCGTAGCTTTTAAATTGCTCCTGTTATTAAAATTGAGCTCATTCAATTCCTGCCATTAATATTAGTTTGTATGTCGGCACCCCCTTAATTTTATCAACACTTCTGCAGTTTACGAACTATTAAAATTAATTATGCAATCACTTACAGCAGTCTTTTGTGGTCATGCATTTAAACAATGTCCCATCGTAGTCGTAAACAAGTTAATAATTGTAACATTTGTTTCTATATAATGAAAAAAAAGTTCAGTCATAACTTTCTTACTGAAGAATGCTTATGACTGGTCGAAAGTTTATTTATAAATACTCATTTTTTTCCTATCATCATCATCATCATAGCCATACGACGCCCACTGCTGAGCATAGGCCTCCCACAAGGATCTCCACATCGATCGGTCCTGTGCCACGCGCATCCATCGGTTTCCTGCGATCTTCACCAGATCGGTGGTGGGGGTCTTCCCACCGAGCGGAGTCCGGTGCGTGGTCGCCATTTGAGAACCTTGCCGCCCCAACGGAGATCGGTTCTTCTCGCTATGTGTCCCGCGCACTGCCACTTCAGCTGAGCAATCCTTTGTTTGTTGTTACTTTAGTTTTCCTGCGGATTTCCTCATTTCTGATTCTATCACGCAGGGAAATAACAAGCATCGCTCTCTCCATTGTCCGCTTTGCGACCTCGAGCTTTCTTATGAGACCAATAGTGAGAGACCACGTTTCGCTTCCGTAAGTCATCACTGGCAACACACACTGGTCAAAGCCTTTTGTCTTGAGACACTGAGATACTTTGGCCGCAAAGCCTTAACGTAACTTCCCGAACGCTGCCCAACCGAGCTGAATACGACGAGAAACCTCTTTTTCAAAGTTGGACTTACCTAACCAGACTCTGTCTCAGGTAAATGGTCTTCAACAACTTCGAGTGGAGTATTCCCAATTTTAACTGGAGTGCGTACAAAATCGACATTCGACATAATTATCGTTTTCTCTACGGTCATCTTTAGACCCACTCTTTACGAAAGACTGCTGAGATTTTTAAGTATTGTGTTCTGGTTTTCCAAGGTCTCAGCCGTAGTAAGTACTATATCATCGGCAAAGCGAAGGTGTGTTAGATCCTCGCCATTGATGTTGATGCCACGTCCTTTCCAATCCAGAAGCTTGAAAATATCCTCCAACGTAGCAGAAAACAGTTTCGGAGATATAACATCTCCCCCGTCTCACGCGTTATCGGACTGACATGGTGGGGTTTTTGTAAAGGTACCCTAATACCTCTACATAACTGTAGTCTACTTGGCATCTTTGGAGAGACTGCAGCACCGCGCAGATCTCAATCGCATCAAAAGCTTTCTCGTAGTCTATAAACACCAAACAAAGTGGCAGGTTATACCCCTCGGTTTCCTATATAAACTGACGCAACGTATGAATGTGGTCAACGGTACTGAAGCTTTTTCGGAAACCGGTTTGTTTGGGAGGTTGAAAGTCGCCAAGCCGACGAGCGAGACGATTCGTGATAACTCTCGAAAACAACTTATAGATATAGCTCAGAAGTGAGATTGGACGATAGTGCTTTAAGAGTGTGCTATCACCTTCTTTGAAGAATAGAACAACCTCACGTCTGTCCCATGATTTTGGCGTTGAGCCTTCGAGGTTGACGCAGTTAAAAAGCTTCTGAAGGAGATATGCAGCGCGGTGACCGGGTGCATGAGTACGGCGCCAACCGCAGCACTGGAAGTTATTTTAAACATCACACCGCTCCATATCTACATAAGACAGGAAGCGGCTAAAACAGCGTTGAGACTACAAAAGTTTGGACTGGTAAAGTTCGAAAGAGCAAGGCATCTCAACGGTATACTGAAGGAATGGGTAAACATTCCGCTCATAAATGTGGTATGTGACAAAATAATACCCGCCTTCATATTTGACAAAAAGTACAGAATACATCTACTGGATGACAGCGATCCAAAGGTAACACACAAGGCTCTCGTGATCTACACCGACAGCTCAAAAACCTCATCGGGCACGGGCGCGGGTGTTTTCTCTGAGGACCTTAATATACACATCGCTTTCCCCTTAAGCCGGTGCAAAACAGTTTTCCAAGCTGAGTGTATGGGCATCACACTGGCGGCAAGAGCGATCCTCTCAAGGAAGGTAACAGGACAGGAAATACGAATACTGTCTGACAGCAAATCAGTCCTACAAGCTCTAGATGCCTGTTTAGTCAGATCGAGCTTCCTACAAGAATGCCACCAAACCTTAAACACGGTAGGGACGAGCAACTCTATTACCATCCAATGGATCAAGGGACACAGTGGATCACGCGGAAACGACGCTGCGGATGAGCTGGCCCGGAAGGGATCCGATACGACCCCAACAGGCCCCGAACCAATCGTCCCGATACCGGTAAGCTGTCTCGTCAATAAAATTCGCGAGCACACTGCCGCACTACACCAGCAACACTGGCTCGAACTGGAGACGTGCAGGCAGACCAAGCTCGCTTTGCCCACGGGTGAACGCTGCCTTCTCCAAAACTCTCTTACAGCTAAGCAAACCTACATTGCGCATGGTAACAGGTACTATTACTGGACATGCACATTATAACAGACATCTTTTCAACATAGGTGTCACGGACAGCCCCCTATGCAGAGAATGCATGGAGGCAGAAGAAACAGCTACTCACGTTCTGCTGGAATGCAACGGAGTGGCCGAATACCGGGCGAAATACCTCGGCTCACCGGGAAACATTCAAGAGGCAGTCACCAACGTGAAGGCCCTGGGGGCCTTCCTGGTGGAGCTGGGTTGGCTGGAGTCATTCCGGCCATACACCCTCCTCACGCAAAACAGGCGCCATAAGGACGTCGAGTTGCGGAAACGCCCGTAGCAAGAAGAAGAGGAAGCTTCTGGAGGACTTTAAGTATCGGCTTACCGCCCGCTCTCAGAAGCTCTATAGTGATTCCATCATCGCCCGCCATCTTGTTGTTTTTAAGTTATTTGTGAGCCATACTAATCTCATACAGGCTGACGTCCGGGATATCTTCGGTATAGTGCCAGGTAAGCTTAGCTCTGGGATCATTATCATTGCTTTCAACAGGAGCTTGTGTGGAATATAGCTGTCGATAGAACCTCTCAATCTCCCTCAGGATTTCAGACTTATTCGAAATGATGCTACCGTCTTCAGTTTTCAGCTTCATCGTTGACTTTGCCCAATAGACAGATCTCTTGCAAATACTTTGGAGCTCTTATTCCGCTCAATAGCTTTATTAATACGACCAGTATTAAATTGACCAAGGTCGCTCTTTAAAGACTTATAAATCTGCCTATTAAACAAACGATACTGACTTGCATGTGTATCTTACCAAACGGTGATCGCTTCCAGTTTTAACGGCATTGTTCACAGAGACATTATTAAATATGTGCCTTTTCATCGACATGATAAGGTCAATCTCATTTTTAACTTTACCGTTAGGACTCATCCCGGTCCATTTTCAATTTTGGGGCTTCCTGAAGAAGGAGTTGGCCATATAATTGAAGTAGAAGACGTTGCTGCCCGTCTTATTATGGCTGTATTCCCGTAGTCGCCTTTTACGAAACCCATGGGACGAGAGGGGGTGGTGTTATTCTAGACCGTCACACCCACGGCACTTAACAGCGTAGAGGGTATTCGCAGGGGTTTTTAGCGGATAGTATGCTGTAAGAGCTCGTAAGTCGCGCAGTCTGCTTAACGGCTTTTCCGTTTCGCATCCGTGAGACTTGCGAGAGGCTACGCGTGAGGTCTGTTTGTTGGTGTGCCCCTTTAGGGGGCCAACGTCTGTAAATAGAGGTTTTGTCTGCGTAAAAAAGGTATGTAGATTCAACATTTATTTACAAAGAAATAAACAATATTTAAATGTTTTCATGGCACTCCTGTTAGTGAGACCGGAGAAATGCTTTTCATCTTCTCTACAGCTATCTGTTTCACAGGATGTAATCCGTATAACTTTATCTTGATGGCCTACAGAAAACGACCGGCCAGGACAGCCAGAAAAATACCAAACCATGGACATAACAATTATTATACAAAATCCGTCTAAGCATGGTTTAGTAGTCTAAATTTTGTCTAGTATCTTCATCAGGAAAGTTTGCGGTGGCTGTATTTGAAGTTTTTCTTTCACCCCTTGTAAGTATTAAGTAAAATTGCAGTATCTAGGTATTGTCAAAATAATATCTTTCAAGTGCTTGGTGCATATATGATAAAAGTAGATAAAGTAAAGGCATCTTTATAAATGGAAATCAAGAGATCAACATTTATCTTATCATCAAAGGTATAAACGATGTGTTTCGTGTATAAGGTTTAATAAGAAAATCAGCATGTTTAGAAAGGAGTCATCTTTGATTTGATTTATACAGAATTAATTTATTTATTGCTGAGCTACAATCGTAAGTAATTTTGATTTATAATAAACCGGATCGATCCACACATAAAATTAAAAACAATTGCAATTTTTTAACTAAAGCATTTAAGTTTTATTTTTACTTTAGATAGGTGCAACATAGCCTTTTTGAATGTCTTTTCTTTTTAATGTTTTTCTTTTATTTTTAATACCCATTATATATATATATATATACTAGTTGACCCAGCGAACTTCGTACCGCCCTAAAAAAAAGGGGTTGTCCAGCGGACAAAATTGTGAATCTAAACCATTCTCAGGTCCCCTTGAACACACACAAAAAATTTCATCAAAATCGGTCCAGTCGTCTAAAAGAAGTTCAGTGACATACACACTCACAGAAGAATTATATATATAAAGATATATATATATATATATAAATTAATGAATGAAAAATGAATATTTCTAGGGGAAAAACTTGAGAACGACTATATGAAATCGGCTATTTTTTTATGTATGTATGTACAAGAAATTATTTCATATGTATCTTATGGCACACGAAAGGTTTTTTATGGAGAGAAAAATATCATATTTTTTTCTATAAACTATTACAAGAACAAAATTTGTCCGGGCATCCAGTAAATAATATAAACGAAAGAAAATAATACTAGAAAAAAAAACACGTGTGGAAACACGGACCAGGCAGCAGACGGGACTCGAACCCGCACCCTTCGCTATCCGGGCGAATGCACTGACCAATTATGCTGCCGCGGCCCTGATGCCCGTGTCGAATTCTTTCTAACCTTTCTTTAGCTGTAAGGAAGCGCCATCTCTTCGCATTGTAGGTAACCCAGAATGTCAAATGAATACCTTTACAAGTTATGTATTATAAACATTTGAAAGAGGAAATAGCAATTACAGTTATAATTTTAATCTTAAAGCTTTTAAATGCTCGATGTCTCATTGAGAGATAAGGACATTAGATTCCGTCTCGGCAGTACTCTTAAGAGAATTCATATGATAAGTCATTTATCACTTACAATATAGTCGGAAGTCATTCTCAGCGACTTTTTTTTAACAACTATAAGAAATCATACTCTGTGGTTTATTGCGGCAAAGTATAAAAATTGCTATCTTACTAGTTTTCGGAGGACGAGGTAATTACTACATTCAAATCAGTACACACACGAGCTAAAATAATTTCTGTTTTTATAAACGCACAGTTTAAAAAGGTCAATTTGAAAAATTAAAAAACCTGACTGCCTAAATATTACTTCAAATAAAAACTGAAAAGAAAAAGACAAGTCCAGTAGTCTATCATTCTGTTAAGTAAGGAACAATGCTACTTTAACTGTCGGAACCCATTAGATATGAGTCAATTTTTTTTAATAATTGGTTTCGATTGGTTTGGCAGGCGGAGTTGTTGTTGTATCGAAATCGATTAATGTTATGAGTTCGAGTCGATTCAAACGTAGTTTTTATAAACGTACTAGAGCAATATTCTTCTACTTTTTGATAGAGGGGAAATGGCGTATCCCATTAAAGAAACTCCAAGAGCGAATATCCCGCTCGTATTGGAGCGCCCGTCTGGGGAAGCAACTTCTACCTTACAGATCACCACAGTAACACTACATATTGTTGGTGTTGTGGTGATGAGTAGGGTTCCAGGGCTCCGCGGGTTACGGGGTTTAGTTCAGGAGTGTTTCAGGGTGAGGATGGCTGGAGCAGCACACCTTCTGCCGCTTCATCTATTTTCACAACTGAACTCAACTTACACTTAACGTGGGGAAGAGGTAATTAGTTGCGCCTCGAACAAAAAAAACACTTGCCTGCAAAAATAAAGGGTCATCCCTTTATTTTTGCAGGCAAGTGTTTTTTTTTTACCCGACTGCGCAATGCAAGAGTGCGAAGCACGACGCGCAGACAGGGTATAGTGTTTAACAGTCTATATATGTATGTTTGTTCCTTTGCGGCACACTAGAGACCAAACGCCTGGACCGATTTTGATGATCATACATCAATCGATTCGTCTCAATCATGGGACTGCTACTAAAGATATGATAGTAATCAAAATTCAAAATGGGAAAAATTAGGCGCCATATTGTGACGAAGTAAAAAAAATAAGTTGACAAAATATGTCGAGTGGGATATCACTGTCTAGATAATTGAAAATCATGTTTAGGTTCCTAACACCATTTTTCATTTTATATGATTGTTTAGGATCTACAACGCTTTATATTAACCACTTGCGCTTTTAATTTCAATCTTACGTTTGTATGGATCTTTGTTACTCTTTCACCTAAAAATTACTGAATGGATTTTAACGAAACTTAACAGTAATATAGCTCATATATGATAATAACATATATATAATAATTTATGTAGTTATTGAGTGAATTGGCCAAAATATAAGTGTCACATAAGACGGAAAAAAATCTCCCATCTGCGAGCCATTTTGGCTTGCACTGCAAAAACAATAAAAGCTACGTGAATGTAATGTAGAGTAAAAAAGTATCTCTTAAATAGTTCTAAAAAAAGTCCGTGACACCATATATCTATTTTTAATGTGTAAGCCATTACCGCTAAAATAGTGAATCAAAACTAAAATATTATTTGATATCTATTTCCAAAATGCACATTTTGTATTAACAAATTATTTTTTATCAAAACAAATACTTTTATCGCTTTTGATATTTAAAGACGACAAACTTTGCCTCTTATACTATGTCATTTCGACAAATATTTAAAAGTTACAACGATGACAATGTGATAGTGTTCTATGTAGGAGTAGACTCCAGGATTACTAAGAGAAGAAATTTAATTTAGGTGTTTATAAACGTGGATAAAACCTAGGCGAAAAAGAAAAAAATGGGCTACTCGCAGTATCCGATCCTATACGAAGTACTTACAATAAAACTGTGATACAGTTCCTTCTTAGTAAATGATGAAAAATAAATTATCATAATAGGTATTTATGATTATTGAATTTTAATGAAAAACTCAGAATTATACTGTTTTTTATTTTATAACGATACTATTTAATGTTACAAAAAAGGTTTACTTATGACAAATAACCCATTTTTCGCTAGTAGGTACATACTTATTGAAATCCCTGTATTTATTAACCAGCTCGCGATAATATTTGTTTTGTAATTATAAATGATAATTCTGCAAAATTCAAAGTAAATAATATAGATTTTTATAGGTAAATCACCCCTTTCATCACCCTACGTCTTGCGCTGGTCTAGCTAAGAACCAAGTTCCCATCTACTTCTATAGGGGTATTTATTATAATCGATTAAGCTATTAGGGTACGGAAGCGCAACAAACAAACTCACTTTCGCATCTATAATATTATATTATACTTACTAGTGATACACCCGAGCATTGTACGAGCGAAATTTATTTTATCGGGATAAAATATAGCCTATGTCACTCGGACAAAATGTATTTAAATAAAGAAAAATGTAATAATAAATAATGTAGCTACCTTATGATGAATTAATATTTGAAACCGGTTCAGTAGTTTGACAGATTATTTGTTAGAAACATACAAATCTTGCCTCTTTATAATATTAGTATAGATAGTTAGGATAATAGTATTTAATTGATAAAAAGATTTAAAAATAAAGTAAGTAATAGGTGTATTTGATTATATTTGTAAAAGTTACTTAGCATTTGTGCTTAACAATAATAATAATAATAATATTCTTTATTGTATAACACCACAATGGACATAACAGTAAGATTACACTGACAGAGAGACATTACACAATGGGCGGCCTTATTGCTTAATAGCAATCTCTTCCAGGCAACCCATGACGGAAAATTAAATAAGTATAAAGAACAAAAAAAGGGGGGAAGGGTGTAAGAGCAATATTATAAAATAAAATAAAAACGGTAATAATAATATAGATGCATATTTATATGAAAAAAAATAAAAAATAAACAAATAAATAAAGGAAAGAGGTACTTTCAAAGTAAAGATAGGAAATGACGCTTAACTTGCTCACGGAACGAGTCCAGAGTGCGAGCCCTTCGTATGGATTCCGGTAATGAATTCCACAAGCGAACAGAATGCACAGAGTAGGAGTAAGAAAGGAAATCAGTCGAATGGCAAGGTATTTCTAGAGTGAGATTAGAAGAGGAGCGTAGAATGCATTGTGAAGAGGATGATCGAAAAGAGAAGCATTGTTTTAGATAAGGTGGAGAAGTAGGTAGGAAAAGTACAGAATAAAGAAGCGTAAGAGTATGTAAGTCCCTGCGCCGGCGAATAGGGAGCCAGTTGAGTTTCGAGCGGAAGTGTGATACATGGTCAAATTTACGAAGATTATATATAAATCTGATAGCTATATTCTGCAAACGTTCCAACTTGCTTAGCAGTTCCTCAGAAAGATCAGTGTAACATACATCAGCATAGTCCAGAATGGAGAGTAAAAGAGTATGCGCCAGAGTGATTTTAGTACTGGTCGGCAAAAAGTTACGTAGGCGATTAAGTGAGTTGTATGCGGCAAATATTTTTTTTCTTATAGATTCGAGCTGAGGTTTCCAAGAGAAACAGTGATCAAATATCACACCAAGGTTTTTGACAGTTGTGGAGAAGGGTATAACAATCCCATCAAAAGTTACAGGAGGCAGCCGTTCATAGTTGATCCCGGAAGCGAAATAAGGACTGCCGATTAAAATAGTTTGCGTCTTCGCGGGGTTAACAGTTAAGCCGAATGACTTACTCCAGTTACTAATCAAAGCAAGGTCAGAATTTGTAACCGCTATTGCGTCTGAAAGGTCAGATAACGGCGCCTGTGTGTATATTTGAAGGTCATCGGCGTAAAGATGATAGGAACTGAAAAGTGAGTGTGTGATAGAATTTATGAAAATAGAGAAGAGTAAAGGAGATAAGACGCCACCCTGAGGAACACCGGCATCAATAACGCACCACGCAGAGAAGTTTTCTTCTATGCGTATACGCTGCCGGCGCCCTAGCAGGTAACTTTGAAACCAATCAATCACCATTGGAGATATGTTAAGAGAACGAAGAATAGCAAGAAGGATGTCAAAATCAATGGAGTTAAAGGCGTTGGTGAAGTCAAGCAATGTCAGCAGTGTAAGTTTGCGTTCTTCCATACCATGTCGAATATCATCTGCAATTTTAACTAATGCAGTAGATGTGCTGTGACCCGTACGAAAGCCAGATTGATATGGGTTAAGGAGTTGGTTCTGGTTAAGGAAAACAATAAGTTGGCGATATACGAGTTTTTCCAGGACCTTGGAAAGGAAGGGAAGAATGGAAATAGGACGATATTCTGAAAAAGAGGCAGGATTGGATTTTTTAGGAATCGGGATAACATTAGCGTCTTTCCAGGCTGCAGGAAACACACCGGTCAAAATTGAAGTATTGAGAATATGGGTAATAATGGGAGCTAGGATGTCGAGGATGGGAAGAATCATTTTTCGACTAATAGAATCACTTCCTACTGCACTGGAATTGATTGTTTTTATGGTTCTCTTAACATCACAATCGGTAAATTGATGTAAGAAAAAGGAAGAATCTGGAGTTGGCAAATTAGAAAGACGTTGTAAAGTTTCAGCTTTACGGCGCCCATCAAGAGGCAGAGAACTGGAAAAATAACTATTAAGTTGGTTGATATCAAGATTGTTAACAGGATTAATGCTACAAGATTTGCCAACCCCGAGAGATTTTAGAAATTTCCAAACTTTGACAGGATCTTCATTTTCAACAGAGTTATGAATATGGCGTCTTTGGGCGTCCCTAATCATAGTGTTGCACCGATTCCTGATACGGTTATATTTTAATTCATTTATGTTGGAAGGATCAACTTTGAACTTCGCTTTAGCTGAATTTTTTTTTTGACATTATCTTACGAATCTCATCAGTTAACCACGGAGCCGGCAGGTGTTTCATTTTCACAGGAGAAACAGGAGCATGCACATCATACAACTCGATGAGCAGCGTGTTAAAAATTTCAATCTGTTCGTCAACAGACTCAGTAGCAAAGATTGCGGACCAGTCTATGTTGGCAGCATCCTCAAGCAATTGTTCTTGATCAATCCTAGCAAAACTGCGCTGAAGCTGAACTGTAGGCTTTAATTTGGGAGGACGGATACGGTAAGAAAGATACACCAAATCGTGATAGGAAAATGCGTCTGCAGAATACTGGCCGTGCTTAGCAGCCAACGTGGGGGAGGAGACTATTATGAGGTCAAGAAGAGATGGAGTACAATTTGGAAAATGATGAGTTTCCTTCAGTGGAAGAATGTGTAAATTAGAGGAGTCAATCACTGAAAGCAACCTTTTCGACCTGAAATCGTTTTTCATGAGGCAAGTGTTGAAGTCTCCCATAATTATAGTATGGGCGTAAGAAGGGGCGAAATTTTCTAGAAGTTGTTCGAATGACTCGAAATAGTCGACACGCAGAGAAGGGCTATAGAAAACACCAAGAAGAACTTTACAATGGGACAGAGATATTTCAAGAAATAAATGCTCGGCGCTATTGGGGGGTGGCGGTTGAGAAGATCGACTGAGGATAGTAAACGAGATATGAGAACGAAGAAAAATTGCCACGCCTCCATGAGAGGAACTTACACGATCATTACGAATGAGTTGGAATTCAGGTAAGTTATAGGAAGAAGAAGAAAGGCAAGGATTAAGAAACGTTTCCGAGACTAAGATGGCATGAATATTTTTGTTATCAAAAGACGCCAGCATGTCAGGAAAATGTGCAGGGATGCTCTGTGCATTAATATGGACAACGTTAAAATTCTTATGTACATCCGAAAAAGCAACATCCAAGAGCTCGTCCAGTGAGTGATCTAAGCTTTGAAAACTGGAGCTGGAGATAGAAGAAGAAGAACATGATAAAAAGATATCGTTATCTATAGATAAATCCATTACAACAAATTACTTATGACAAAAATACTTAAATACGACGGTTACTTATAAATATTACTTTACTACATAAATAAATACCCACAGGTTGTCTGGCAGAAGTAGCTACATTACACAACACTAACAATCACACTTGTAAAAAGAAAAGAAAAACATAAAAAACGAAAAAAACATCAACAAAAACAATATACGTGTACGGATAAATAACAGTGATACGTCACAGTGATAAGTCACAGTTACGTATCACATTATACGCATCAAACGTTAAAAAAGCAGCAACAGATGACAATTTACAAAAAAAAATTGAGTGCTACCGCAGATTAACTACCTTCATTATTTTTATCCACGGGACATTATTACTTTTTAACAATGAGGTGGTTTAAGAAATAAAAAGTAAATAAAGAAACGAAACATAAACAATAGAAAGAGAAATAAAGTAAGTAATGTAAAATACTAAAATAAACACAATCAAAAATAACGCAAAACATAAAAATAAACAAAATAAACAACGTACATTATTTTCGTCTCACAGACTGAGCTCGCTTGCTTTTCGGAAGACTGACTGCAGCCACCGGAGCCGGAGCCGGAGCCGGAGCCAGTACCGGAGCAGAACCCGCGTTGTCCACAGTCACGGGATTCTGGGCCGGCAGACACAGTTTCTCGACATCGGCCAGAGATATTATCTGATGTCGCTTACCATCTGCGTCCAAAGCGATGATGCGCCCGGCACTGGTCCAGCATCCAGTAACACCCAATCGCTCCCGAGCAGCCACAAAAAGTTTATGGCGAGGTTTCGTCAAGAACTCCGACATAGTAATGCCTGTGCCCTTGAGCTTTTTCTTCGCCATCCACAAGCCGTCACGGACTGCCTCAGAGTGAAGCTTAACAAGAAGCGGCCGCGGTTTTTCTTGACGAACCCGACCCAGACGGATGGAACGGATTAAATCGCCTGCGCTAAGGTTTGGCGCCGCCAGGTGTTGAGACGCGACCTCCAAGAAAACTTCAGAGCAATCTTCGTCCTTCTGCTCCGGGACACCATGCAGCAGTAGCATACTACGGCGACTCCGCATTTCTGCGTTATCACATTCCGAAGATAGCACTGCCACCTGCTTCTCGAGGGTTTTAAGTGTCGAAATCACAAAAGTCCGGAAAGCTTCAAAATCGGCCGACAAAGACGACAGTGATGCTGGTTGAGGTGTGCCCGTTCCTCTGCATCTAAGCTCGTTCTCGAATGCAGTCATACGTTCCATAAATGATTGTGACAGTGAATCGATGGTGCTTTTAATATTTTCCATTATTGTACTTGATATTCAAATCAGTGTGTGTTGAGTGCAGTCAATTGTAACTCAGTTACCAGGTTAAGCAGAAAGGAGAAAACAGCTGCAGGTATTACCCAATGTTAGCACATAATATTCTTCGTATAATTAACTTAAAATATATTGTATTTTATGTTTAAAAATTAAATACTTGATGAGCTTTCAAAAACAGCTGTTAACGTTTTTACGATACCCCCGCAAAAAATTAACAGTGATATGTTATTCGGTATTTTAATTATACGAAAATATATTTGGAAAATAATTGCCATGATTGCACTATTTGCATTACCTACTAGGCTGGTAGCAGCATGCTTGATAGCTGGAAGTACTCTTTCATTCGAGCTTTACACTACCAATAAAAAAGGGTCGATCACAAAGTCTTTGACCTGTTATATGTAAACGCTCTAAAAGAAAACTACAAAGAGAACTATAAATTGTTAATAAATGAGATTGCTATGGTGCTCTACCTAACGTTATAAAAATCTTATTACGCGCCTTTAGTTTAATCAAATATTGTAAACTTTGTTTTGGTGATTGCATAATTATTTAATTAAGCGATCTAAGGCAGTTGCCACCATTGTCCAAAACAACAGATGGGAATTACTGCTTTCTTCAACCTGCGACATAAACGTCATTGATTGGTATTTGACAGTCGTCAAAGCTACTTTAACAGTCGGGACCCATTATTGAAATATATTATGTATTCTTGAATATCTAATGGGTCCCGACTGTTAAAGTAGCTATGTTCCTTATTAACAGAATTATAGACTACTGGACTTGTTTTTATCTTTTCAGTTTTTATTTGAAGTATAATTAAGCAGTCGGGTTTTTTGATTTTTTTAATTTACCTTTTTTTTGTTAAACTGCTGCATGTTTAAATCTTAAGAAAATGTTTTATAGTAAAATTGTTCTCTAACTTTGATTAACTACATAAGATAGCTCTATGAATTAAAAATCATTTGAACTAAGAAGAATTTTATTACTCATAAATTAAACTGAAATGTTTAAAAATAACCATTTATTTTCGCGAGCGTGCAAGCAAGTGAACTTATTACATTGCAGTTCTATATCGTTAATACTTATCTAATGTACTTATATATAATATTTTTCTTTACAGTAAACAAAAATGGCGGCGATATTTGGCGTATGGGATTACGTGATAATGGCTGCGACTATGGTGATATCCGTAGCCATTGGCCTTTATTTCAGATTTAGCGGCGGAAAACAAAAAACTAATGAGGTAGACAACTTAAACAAATAAAGATATATTACCATCAAATCCTCTTTTACCTAATGTTGCTACAAAAATTGTGTTATATCTAAGATTTCTGAGGCAACGCTATTTCCCTATATATCCTCCCAGTGTTACAATCATGAAAAAAACTTAAAACATATATTATTATGATCTATAAGGTTAGTCTGAAACTATAGAAAAATATAATGTTTCTTTCAGGAGTACCTTCTCGCAGACCGCAACATGTCTATAATGCCAGTGGCTGTATCACTAGTTGCATCATTTATGTCTGCCATCTCATTACTCGGAGTATCCGCTGAAAACTACTATTATGGCATACAGTTCCTGGTCATAAATTATTCATATTTAATTGCGGCGCCAATCACCAGTAAATTGTACCTACCAGTATTCTTTGGACTGCAAAAGACTAGTACTTACGAGTATTTGGAACTGCGATTCGGACCAAGAATAAGAATGATCGCCTCCCTAACTTATACCTTACAAATGGTGTTATACAATGGAATAGTGTTGTACGCACCAGCTATTGTATTAGAATCTGTGACTGGACTCGATAGACTTATATCGATATTAGTGGTAGGCTTAGCTTGTACGTTTTATTCTACGCTTGGAGGGATGAAAGCAGTGTTATTTACAGATTTATTTCAGTCGTTACTGATGTTAGGAGCAGTGCTCAGTATAGTTGTGTTCAGTTCGATACAGCTTGGAGGTTTCGGTATGATTTTTATTAAGGCTAGAGAAGGAGGAAGGCTTAACTTTAGCAAGTAAGTGGTTGATTGTTATACAGTGTGTACACTCAAGAGATAGCCAAAAACAGCAATCTGTTGCTTAGATTAATGATTCCACAAATATGATATCCGTTATAATAGGTACTTATATCGAATAAAATTAATTTGTCTATGCGTGTTTCATAAATCGATCAGACGTGTTTTATTGAATTAGCTTGCACTAATATATGCAGACACAGATATGATTAACACTATTTAGGCTCTGCCTGCATAAGTATAATTTAAACACTTCACTAATATTAAACTTAACATATGTATTTCCATTTCCAACTTTTGAAAATATCTAGAGACGTACTTTACATATTCTTCCTTAAGGTGTTAGTGTGCAATTAATGTTATAGTGTACGTTTTCAGTTTCAGTATCGACCCCACTGAGAGACACACATGGTGGTCGCTAATAGTCGGTGGCTTAATCACCTTCTTATCATTGTATGCTGTTAATCATACTCAGGTTAGACGGTTATATGTGATTTAGTATACTTACTATTTTCACTATTTTCAAAGTGCTTGATGGTGATATATTTTTTATTTATAAAACAGTGACAAAATTTACCACTTCCATGAACCGCACCACGTTTTTTTTAAAGTAACATTTTTATTATACAATAAAGTGTCATATTTACAGCTACGGACACTAGTCCCAACAAATTGTTCCTTCCCACCTGATGCTAATGTGCAACTCACTGGACTGAACCTAAAATTTTCTGACCCGTGGAGCCTTGGGTACCTTACTTACTGCAGGAACAAAGCACTACAATAGCTAAATCAGTTTTTTATAAAGTAGATTTCACTGCCACGCAATAGAAAAAAAACTAACCAAAATTAATTTTAAACCTTGTGGCTTAAAATAAATTAAGCACTGCGACTGCGAACAAATCAGTGCGGCATACACAATATATCAGGTTTTTTTTCGCTTTTTTACTGTGAGTAGACACCAGATAGTGAAAGCCTCGACACTGTCTCTGTTACAAAATACGAATGTTGGCCTTTCTATTTTTTTTTATTCCGTGGTTACTTCTATGGAAGAAAAAATCATTTCAATTCAAGCGGGAACATCATAGGCTCTATTTCCTAGAAAACTGCATCGCATCCGTTACCTGCACAATGGATTTTCACATGATTCAAAATTATCTAGGTGAAGTAAGTTAAGATTTCTGGGTTTAGTAATAGTAATTTTATCGGTTTCAGGTGCAACGGTTACTAACAGTGAGCACTTTGTCCCGATCGCAGTGGTGTTTGTGGTGGAGTTGGCCGGCGATGACCCTCATAAACACTATCACTTGTATCAGCGGACTCGGCATCTACGCCGTCTATGTGAACTGCGATCCGTTTATCAGCAACAAAATCTCCGCTGTAAGTGTGAAATTAACTGTTCGTGTCTACTTAAAGTCCTAGTAGCGCCTACGGTGGAGTTGTTTGGCGATGATAATTCTCAGCAGTCATATAAATTAAGGGGCTCTGCATCTTCGGAATTTGGGTAAACGATTAATTGTAAATCAACGGAGTCGAGTACGCCCGTATTCAAGGAGATTTCTTTTTGTTTACCCCACACCGTCTTTCAACTCGTATTCCAGTGTAAATATTGCTTTTGGTGCCCAAATTTGAGTAATGTTTTTCCTGCACCCGAATACGGCCTTACAACCAAATGTATTTGCGCCATAAGAACTGTATATTTCGCTAATAAGGTCTCTGCTGTAATTGACGACCTCCATGGTCGAGTGGTATGTACACTGGGTTTCAAGGCGTGGCCCATTCGAGAGGTCCCGGGTTCGAATCCCGATGGGGGAGATGTTAGTATGTTGAATACGAGCATTTGTACCTTATTCATGGATGTTTATGTTTATTTCTAGATTAAAATACAATGTTTAAATCTAAAGAAAATATTACTAGAAGAAATTCGACGCGGACCTGGCAGCAGACGGAACTGGAACCCTATATGTATTCTATCCGTTACCCTAGCATCCCATAACACAAGTCTTACAGTGCTTACTTTGGGGCTTGGCTAATTGGTGTGAGTGTGGGAAGTATTTATTTAATTATTATATTGACAGTTATATTAAAGTATAGTTATATTGAACCAAAGTCACCGATATAGCCCACCGAATTAGCAATCTAAAGTGGCAGTGGGCTGGTCACATTAGCCGCAGAACTGACGGCCGTTGGAGCCGGAAAGTTTTTTACGTTGTAGACATAACAGATAATATTATAGTAATATAAGTTATTTACGGGATTTTATCATGTACCTTGGTATCGTTACGATACATCAGGATATTTGCAAGATTATTGTAGTCGTTCATAAAATATGGTTTTTAAGATCCATCTAGAATACGTTTCATTATAGATAGACCAGCTGATGCCTTACTACGTGGTGGACGCAATGAAGTCCGTTCCCGGTCTAGCCGGTCTGTTCGTGGCGGGCATCTTTAGTGCCTCCCTGTCCACTATATCTGCAGCTTGCAATGCTCTTGCTGCGGTTACTCTTACGGATTACGTCAGCAGGTAAGTTTAGATTATCTATACACGGCCATAATATCGCTGGCAATACAACCATTTATCGAGTACGACCACGGGTTCACAGTGGTATACCGTGGTCACCAACCAGTAGAAGAAACCGATGGGACCACTTGATCATAACGGGGAAGTGATAGCGATCTTAAATCGTCCTCATGGTCACCTCATGATAAATATACATAGCAATTAAGGTTTAATTTCAAGATTGTCCATAAAATGTTTTAATATACATTTAAATTTTGATTTAGGATATCTGGAATAGAAAGTTTCATATATCCCTACTGATCTACAATAGTAAGTATATTTGGATTTTATTGATGTGCAATATTTTACCTCTCATTATCCTGCAATTGGTGGGAGTGATTTCGTGAAATGGGACGGAAGTGTGTAACAGGAAGTCGCGAAAGCGCGAGCTATTTGATTTGATTTTAGAACATAATATTCAAATGGCTTATTCCTTTTGTAGTATGTTTTATTTCTTTTTTTACTAATATAAGGTGCCGTTTCAAATGTTACACATCGTGCGCGACTACTGTAAGGCTCGCTCGTTTTTTTTCCATTTATCGCTATAAGTGCGGATAAGTTTTCAATGGATTCTTAATATGATTTACTTGGTATTCCTGAATTATGTACTTGTAATTGTAAAGCTTTTTTTTATAAATGCGAAGTATTATATAATATTATATTTATTTTTATTTTACCACAGGACCATTAAACTAATAAAAAAAATGAGTTTACACAGATTGCTAATAATAAGCTTGGAGGAGCTTGATGGCGAGAGAAGTAGCGTGTTCAGCTGCGATCTTTGAAATTAAGCAACTTTTACAATGGTCGGTCATTGGATGGGTGACCAAAACTTTACTATTTCGAGCTCCTTCACCGTTGCTTCCTGTTGCATACGCAAGCGTTAGCACCCACCAATCCGCACTGGGCCCGCGTGGTGGGCCATGGCCCAATCTCTGTTTCATCCATAGGAAAGGCCTATGCCCCAGCAGTGGGGCAATTATAGGCTGATGATCATGCTAATAATAAGTTACTATATAAGCACTTCATAGTTCAAATAAATTCCTTTAAAGCTTTTATACACGATTTGCGGATGTCGGACTGTTGTCTTCCCCAATCTATGGGAGACATCAGGATTTCTATAGTACTGATGTCTCCCCTTTAGTAGGGACTAGTGGAGATATGACAGTAGGGATATATGGTACAGGGGTTTATTTTAATTTCGTTTGTTCCTAGATGGTGCAAGTTGTCTCCATCTTACATTCCTTGGCTGACGAAGCTAACGGCTTGCGGGTATGGCTTATTGTTTTTAGCTTTGGCGTTTATAGCGGAACACTTGGGAGGAATGCTGCAAGCCGCTTTAACGATATTTGGGGCAGTCGGAGGCCCCCTACTGGGTACCTTCACTATGGGAATGTTTACCACATTTGCTAATGAAAGGGTAGGTATCCGTAGGTATATTTTTCTATACTCATGAGGCTGGCATATTCGTAGAATGAAATCCTCTAATTAAATAAAGAAAAAAATCAATTCCTCAATATTACCTTCGTCATACAATATTATTTTACATCGGGAAGTTTCGTAATTTTGTTTGTTTTTTTGGAGGAACAGATAGAAAATATTATGCGTTCATTTTTTGATATTCTAAACCTATTTTATCGTCCCTAAGAATTTTCGAAAGAAAATAATAATAATAGAGTTTAAAATGGGCAGGGGTGGGTGAGTTGAAATGAATTAATCAGGGACAAATTCAACTTGCAATATTTAATTATTATCAGTCAGAACTATTGACAGTTCAATTAAAGCTAGCAGTATAAGTTGTTTTACATTTTGTTACCTTCAGGGAGTCTCTATAGGTCTTGTGACTGGTATGGCGATGACTCTATGGATCAGTTTCGGTACGCCCAGACCGTCCCCAAAAAAACTGCCGCTAAGCGTGGAAGGATGCGATTCAAATATTACTATGCCGGTGCTGCCACCAGCTACAGATTCCTCGGAATACTTTTATTTGTATCGGATATCTTATATGTGGACCAGTACGGTAAGTGTCAGTTTCAAACTAACAATTTTTGAAGTTATACTTCTTTAGGCGCGTTATGAAAAAATGATGAGAGTGAAATTTTAAGATGCGCGCGCATCACTGTAACACAAAAATTAACAGCATGAAGCTGGTCGCTTTAGCGACACGTTTACCGCACATTAAGAAAATCTACCAACAAAATAGAAATAGAATCTCTATTTAGTGCGTGCAGATGTCGAAAATTCGTGATTGGGCCTCTGATACCAGAGTAATTATTATCTAGTAAAAAAAACAATCTGTATATAATTAAGTTTTTTTAAGCATTTAACTGATAGATGTCTCACGTAGAAACTGTATACATATATAATTACAATGTAAATGAATATATTCCTACTACAGATAGGGTTCGTATGGGTGATAGTGGTAGCTTCTGTGGTGTCGCTTATATGGCGGCAGAAGCAGCCGTGGGAGAGCGCGGGCCAGAGTAGCCCTGACCCTAAGCTATTCACTCCACCGCTAGCGAGAATACTGCGAGAGAAAAACGGACAGAAAGGAAAACCTGACGTACAGGTAAGTGTACCCAGGGCACGTAATAAACGGGTAGATAAAATGGTTGCTTTGGTAGGTAGTCATTGAAATTAAAATTTTATTGGTATAAAGACGTAGCTGGTAAAGCAAACCAGCAGTGCTTTCTGTAAAGACACTAAATATTACAGAATAGCAGTGCTGCTCCCTACATACACCTTAGCTAGTGGAGCCAATGATCGTCATTTTTTTCTTTGATCAATGAAACTAGGAGTAAGACACCGATCGGTAAATGACCTTTTAACCTCTCAAAACGTGTTGTACATTAGGTAATACAAATTTCATACATTTCGTTTTTCCCTCATTAACTAAAAAATATTAACATTGAACCAGTGGACTACCTTAGAGATGCAATTGTTCACGACGTCAATATCTGTTTTCTTGCGTTTTAGTTAAATAAAAGTGATGTATCATCCGAGAACAATACTATCTCATGGTCATCTCTTACTAAGTCATTAATATAAATTAAAAATCAGAAAGAACCAAGGATTGAGCCCAGCGGAACACCCATCTTAACCGGCGAACCCAGAGACTTATTGCCATTGATGGCAACCTTCTAAATCTTATTCCTCAGGTATCATGTAATAACATCCAGATTGGTGTCTCTAAATCCATAATGGTGGAGTTTCCTGATTAATGAAATACGCTAAATAATAATTTCATGAAATACGCTATCAAAAACATTGGACAAGTCGCAAAACAGACCTAGAGACTTATGCGAGTTCTCCCAGACGTCAAAAATTTGTTATATAAGTTCAACACCGGTATCGGTTGTTGAGTGGCCCCGTTTAAGACTAAATTGTTTACAGTGAAGTATAACATTTTTATGAAAATGTGATTGCATTTGATTTCACATAATTTTTCCAAAATTTTTCTAAAGGTGGGTAGCACAGAAATTGGTCTTAAGTTTGTGGGGTCTGATGTGCTTCCCGATTTATGCAATGGTGTTATTTTACTGCATTTTAAGAGGTTACGAAAAACACACACAGCCAACACAATCATTAAATATGCAAGCTAGAATAGGAGCTGTTGTCTAAATTACCGATTTAGAAACATCAACGGAATTACCCCACAAGTCCGCGGTTTCCTTTTAATTTAATTGGATAAACGTTTAAAGTACATCTTATGTTTACAATGAAAATGACTATTACATGGATTCACGTTTTCTCTTAAGATTGATTCGGCAGCAATGGGGTAAAAGATTTAGTAGTTGAGAGATTTGTTGATTGAAAATAAGGTTACATTACATATAATATCAATAAACAAAAAATTATAGCGTGCTTAGGACTTACGAAGGAAAGAAGTTTCCACCGATATTTCGTGAAAATAAAGTTTATAAGTTAAGACATAATAATAAAAACCAAAAGTGTGTTATTTTGATTTTTCGCAGATATTTTTAGGTTATGTAAAAAAGTGCAAATAGATATTTTGATTACCTATAATTTTGCAATAGATTTTTTCAATAGCAATTGTAGTTGGACCGAAAACCACGATAAACTATTAACCTCCTTATTTTTCCCGGCCTCAAATCGTCCGTAATTTATATTCCTCTTTTTTAATGTGTTCCGTTTGGTAAAGGTATCACACTGTTCCGAAAAAATCACTTTTTTTTTTAATTTCAATAGTATTAGTCGTGGTCTACATATTATCTCATTAATCGCATGTCAATTGCTTTATTTAGAATATAATCAATGTGCATTTTTAACTGCATATTTCAGTAGTCATAAAATTTAAATGCTTATTTTTTCAAGCATACATTTCTGATCATCTTAAAAAAATGTGTTAAAAAGTAGATTTCATAAAATAAGTATGTAAAACATTTTTGGTGCAGTCAATAACAAAATGATCGTTGCAATTGTAATTTAAGAATAAAAGCATCTATTACTAATATGGGAGGTATTCTTCGTGCAACTGTATCCACATGTCCTTTACTGTACGTACATTTTTCACTAACCGTACTGTATATCATAAATGAAATCTATTGTAAACATACATACATATTAGCTGTTTTAGTTTGCTTAGTAGTTTTGTTTCTAGGTGGATACTAGCTGTAAATATTGATTTGCATGTGAGCTTATGGCCTGCATGCATGACGCTGTCTTAATTGCATGAGGTAAGTGTGTATTATTAACAAAAAAATTGTATTTAATACACGTATAACAATTCTAATAGGTAGGTAATATTACGGTATTTGAATTCAAAATATAACAACGTAGTTGAAAATCTTCGAAAGAACAGAAAATTCTGGAACTTCTGTGTCTGGACTAATAAGAAAAAAAAACCCCTATTGTATTGAGGTGGAACATAATTCTTCTTCAGAAAAGTTTTACTAGAAAAAAAATCCAATCTAGATCATAAATTTTGATTCGTCGGAGAACATAACTTTTGACCAATCATCAATAGTCCAATTGAAGTGGTTCTGGGCATATATTAGCCTTGAAATACGATGCCCACGCTCCAGTTTAGGGTTTAAGTTTTTTTAACTGCGTTATAAAAAAAAATGGTGTTCACCAAGTATCGATCTGTTCCTGGTCTGCGTAGGTTGGAGCCAGTGTCCTCATAACGTCGGAGAACTCTTTGTACAGTTGACAGCGACACACCGACAGTCCTGGCTGTATCGCGCTGACTCCGGCCGGTTTCCAGCATTCTGAGAATTCTGGTACATTCTTCAGGTGTAAGCGACATGATTATAGCTTGAATAATTAATATTGAAGCATAGATAAATGATTGGTCTCACTTCACTCGACTAGATACCGCGCTGTCAAAAATAAAACAGCTCCTTAAATGCGGCAACTCATTATTGTAGTGTGTGCATGTCAATTTGCAATGATGCTATCAAATTTCATAAATCGTGTAGCCAGCTGCTCAACTGCTACCCAAGTAATAGGGAAAATATTGTAGGTTATAATTAATTTAATTTAAATTAATATGTACCAGGTTATAAATGTAGCTTATAAAATTCTTGAAGAAGATGCACTTAATGAAATGCGAATATATCAATATTTTAATGTACTTATACGATTAGGCGTAGGTTTCTTCTTCAAAAAATGCTTAGACCTCAATTTTTTTACTGGTAATATTTACTTGTACATTATAACAATGATTCAAGTGTGATAAGTTGGTCACTATAAACGAAACATTATTGTAACTCCGTAAGGAAGCTGAGTGTGTAAAGATCAATGCACACTAACTGATACGACGTTTTTCAACACAATTGTGACGAAAAAACAAGCAAATGAGCAAATGTGTTGAAAAAATGTTATTAAAAATAATAACAGAATATCATAGGAATAAAAGGTAGATTACAAAGATAAACGTTGAATAATATAGAACGACGTTAAGTTTTATTGCAAGTTTAATAGTAAGTTTAAATAACATAGGTTCAATTATAAAATACACTAACAATTCACATTATAAATAAAAATCTCAACCAAAGGGCTTGCTTCTTGTATACGCGGCAACACCTGAATGACGTTTAGAGTTCATGTTATTTTATGTTGAAATTTCGAAATTTTACTATATTTATTGATGTTAATAAGTAATTCCAGCGTCCTTGTTTGTTGTATTATTTCACTACATAAACTGGCATTTTACTTTCGATTAACACCAAATTTTAATAAAAAATTCACTGGTAGCTTTCCAATTACAGCATTATAGCGCATTATGCGGCATAATGCTTAACGTTTGAGTGTTCCAACTACAATACACAATTGAGCACTCTCAAAAGTAATGATTTCGTGTGATGCGTACAATCGTACCAACTCAGAGACAGAAAATTAACAAGTGTTTTTTCTTTAAGTTGGCATTGATCGAAATGTTTTATTTATATGTTATCGTTAGTAATATTATTTATTGTTGAAAAATTATTAAAACTTTCGTTTCATCATAGTTTTTTTTTAAAATAATCAAAGTTAATTCAAACTGTGTTAAAAATTTAATATAAATATGGATGAAGGTACAAACATTGACTTTTTTTTCAACACTGAACTTAGCGCACTCTGCTGGTGCATTTGAAACCAGCGTTCCAATTAAGCATCAGCATAATTCGGCATTGTGCGGCACTGAGTCGCATTATGCTCTGTAATTGGAAAACCACCACTACGTACACCCCATACACAAACAACTGTCAGGTTGACTGGCTCGGTGAAAGCTCGGTTATGCCGATTTTGGCATAGTATTTATTGCCGAATTAGACAAGTACGCCGGCGGTATCTAGTCGAATGAAGCGAGACCAATCATTCCTCTATGTATTGAACACTACCGACATGGTTTATAGGCATGATAAATGACAGATTAAAAACAAAAGCAAAAACAAATGCAGTAATTTCGTAGTTCCGTCTTCGAAAGACTCCTTTTTTCAAATTTGTTTTTTTTGTGATATAGCTTTACAATAACTAAGAAGTTTTAATATCTTCATTTTAGGAGTATTTAATTGTCTATTAATTAGAATTTATTTCATTAAGCTAGCATTATAAGTTTGCGAGATTTTTAGGATTCCTTAAGTGACCCGGATTCATTGTTCTCCAGTGTATTGTTGAAACGATAATGAGGCTCTCTGATAGCGCAAATGTTCTTCCACTGTTTTCAATATGTAGATTTTATTAAAATCATCAAATGTCAAAATCATCAGTGGCTGAACATAGTGAAATAATATTTATAATGGAAATGTGGCTTTAGATGTGTGCGATGGAATAAGTAAGGCAGTCTCATGTTTGTGAGAGAAATGTACTCAAAGATAATGTTAAATACTTAGACAAAAACATTACATCTCTAATCTCATCTCATCTCTCTCATCATCAATCTTTGTACCATGTAGAAATATAATTAAATTTCTTATTTAATTATATTTCTACATGGTACAAAGATTGTAAAACGATATTATACTATACACCAACCAACCAACACCTGTATTGTTAAGAGTTTAGTTATTTAATAAAAGGACTTTAAAACGGATTACTTATGGATCAAGTACTTATCATGTAGCGTATCCTAGATCCATGGAGTTACTTGTAAATTTAAAAAAACTTTCCTGAACTCTTATTTTATTATTATTTTTCTTTGTTTAGTTTTTATAATTAGGTTACCATATTTTTTTCAAGGCTGTGGTTTGATTATAATTGCTCTACTGGAACTTTACAAATATTGGTCATTGCATTGTAGAAGCATGTTTCAATGATAGTACCAAGTTTATTATAAATCCAGTTTTTTAAATCATTATACTGTTTTTTTTTATTTGTCTATTTATCTGGCTTTTTTGTGTTTACATTAAGTGATCAATTCTACCTACTGTTAGGGACTAGTTGTGTTGATGAATTGCGTCCATCAAACGCAATCCGTAGTAAGCTATTGTATCTGTGACATGATTATGTAACACATCGGCATAGTTTTAATAGAATACATGGTTTACCGATGATTACGATATTTGAAATTACTGAGAATTTGTTTTCAATTATTTATAAAAGAATCAAATAAAAAAATATTAGTAAAAGCATTTTATTTTAAATGGAAGATGTTTTTTTCTCTTACATTATTTTCCTTAAAATAATATGGGCAAAAACTAGACATCAAACTTATGTGATACTTATTCAGAATCTCAAGCGGAGAGAAATCCTGCCTTAGGGCTTGTGAGTTCTTCTAAACGACGTCGCAAGAACACATTCTGTAAATAGAAAGAAAAATTTTGAAGTACTTACCTACTGCAAAAGTTTTGTGAGAAGCTTAAGAAGGAGAAATACAGATAATAAAAATAATTTTACATCGACTTAACTCATCTTTTATGATTAAACACTAATAACTTTAAAATATGACTTATTTATTTGTTTATTATTAGCCTCTGATAAAATCAAAAGATGGAGTTCAGTAATTTTCAAAAACAAAATTAATGCAAATGATCAAAACTACTACGAGAATAACCCAAACATTATCATTATTTTACTACGTTATATAGTTTAGTTTAAGATTTCAGATGGTGCATGGGCTTGTAACCAGTTGTATTTCTGAAATTAAGCGATATCTTCAATATAAAAAAAACTTCATACATACCTCTCTCAATAATTCGTCCTCCCTCTCTGCCGCTATTTTCAACATCTCTTTAGACTTCTCCAGCAGAAGATCTTTATCTTCTATACTGCGCTTGAGATTGGCTATCTCAATGCGATAGGTGTCCACATGTTTAATACGACCCTGAAATTATTTTGTAATAAACTTAGCACCGATGCATATCAGTGTCATAATCAAGCGATTGAGTCTACCACTACATTTTGTTGTGTTATTTGGTAAATACTTTATTGAGAAAAACAGCGCTTCCCTTTAATTTAATTTTTCTTTAATAATTAAAGAAAATTTTAAAGAAAAAATGATATCTAAGAAACAAAATTTCTCGTCTCTCTCACACTTTAAAATATCAACATTTCGTCTTTTAGAACTATTAACAAATAATTCAGAAGCTTTGTTTATGGGACAAAATTCATAAAATAAAGCTTGCTTTTCTTCCTCATTTAAAAATCATCTTACTCTGCGCATATAAAGGTTAGGCTTTCTATTTTTGCATTTAAATGTTATAGAAATGGGATGTAAATTCTGGATAAAACTATATCAAGAAAAGTAGTGTCAAATATCCCACCTTATCAGAAGTGCTTTTACCACTGCCAGGTCTAGAATCACCACGTTTCTGAATTGCTGTAGACTTTTGTTCTGCCTGGAGTTTGCCAACTAGACCTAAAAGAAAAAGTTTGTTTCCTAGGTTACCAGTATTTACCAGTATTTTGTGAACTATGGCGAATCACAATTTTAGATATATTTTCTTTTAAATAGAAAACTTCTGCTTAAAAGAAATTAACTTTATTTCCGTGGAGGCGTGATAAGTATACCGGTTTTTAAGTTGTTGCATACTCAGAGGTCCTGGGTTCGATTCATGGCTGTTTAAAGCTATATAAATTGTTACAAAAGTATACTTGCTTATCTATCTACCATTAGCGGCTAATTTCAATAATCAAACTCCAGTAAAAGGTAATGAAAATCTGGTTCCGTTTCTAAGCAACGGTTGTTACTATGAATCTAAATACTAAAACTAACTTCTCAACAAAGCTGTAATAAGGCATTTCTATTACTAAAGTTTGATAATTGAAACTGACCGTATAAGTATTTATTTCTATTACCCTAGTATCCGGTGACATATGCACTTTCGGACTAAGCTGATTGGAGGGAGACTTAGTAATATTATTAAATTTATTTATTTATTACATACCTCTCAGTGTAAGTACGGTCTGTTCAAGGTCATTGACCCGGTGCTGATTGGCGGTGGTGGGTGTTGTTTCCAAAGCGTTTACTCTTATATTCAGCTGCACGTTCTCTTCTTTAAGCATATCGCAGTAACTACGTAAAAATAAAGGTCAGATATTAATGGAACACACACAGAAAAATAATAAACTATGTAAGTAAAAAAAAGCTGTCAGCATTTTTTATTAAATGTTAAATGAAATTTAAAATAAACAAATAACTGTATTGTAGAAAATTTTATAACTTTTACGGTGTTGACTTCTCGACTTTTATTGTAAAAAGAATATCATCAAAAAAGCAGCAAGTAGTAAAAATAAAAAAAATGTGTTAATTACTTAGCCATAGCTTTACTAACCTTTTCCAGTATTCCAGCTCTGGCTGAGCTTGTTTAGTTTTTATTGGTGTTCGAATTTGTGATTCTAACAACGTTGATTCCAATTTCAACACCTGTCCTTTCAACGAAGTGATTTCAGCAAGCTCTCTCTCATATTCAGATATAAGAGTTTCATTGCCCTAAAACAGAATATTAATTTTAAAATTTAGTTCTAAAAATAAAAAAATATTTGAAGGGAAATTTTCAATAGTGCTATTATTCAAAGCATTTTCAGAAGCCTAAATTAACTCTAGCAATAGGGATGATGACTAATTTTTTTTCTTCGTTTATCAGGTAGATTGTCAAAAAGTATTAGACACGTATTTTTTCTTTTTTCACATAATATATATATATATATATATATATATATATTATATATTAGGCAGATGGGGTGCACGGTACACAGATGGCGTGCCACCAAAGCAAATTTCAAGTCAAAACCGAATATCAACTGGCATCAGAACACTACAAGGCATCGTATTGAGATACGTCGTAATACGTGAATATTGTTTTTAACGAAAAGGTGCCGCATTGTTCTATAATATCATGCTTCTTATAGGTGTATTAAATGAAAGATGATCTTCGATCTTCTTTCCCTGGACACCGCTGGAACTCTTCGTTCTTTTTAGACAACTGTTGAAGACGTTATCTCTTGTGTCGATACATGTTTCCCGTTTCCCGAGAAATTACTTCTCGTCGAACAGTCTTCACAATATTATTTCTGCATTTTCTTACAAATAGGTATGCGGCAGCCTCTGTCGTCCGACTGAGGCCTTTGTGCTTCGATGTAGCTTGTGCGTCTCCACTGGCAGTTTGTGCGGTGATGACGTCTTCTTTGGTTTGAGTAGTAACCATTTTTATCTAGTGGTGTTGTTCGTGCGTTAGTGTGAATTCTTTCATTATCTTCAGATAAGTCTTCTTTTTCTTCCATTAGTTTGCGGTGTCGCCATATAACATCATGCTCCTTATAGGGATATTAAATCAAAGATGATCTTCTTGTAGGATGTTTATTTGTCCATTTCTTACATAGGTGTTCTCAGACTAGCTTAAATAATTTATTATATTTAATATTAATTGCTATTGCCGTCTGAACACTAATGCAACGTTGCTATAAAGTAAATATGTCGCGGTCTCTTATGCAAATTCTTATGTTCTCAACATATTACCGTTTAAACATTATAAAAACTGTACACAAAGTCAAAAAAGACTTTACTTTTGACTTCGTATTTGCTTTGGGGGCCCTACTTGCGTGTTCCTCCGTGTGTTCCATCTGCCTTTTGTTCTGTAATCCGAGATGCAGCCCTATGTTATTTTTACTTTTCTTTAACAAACTGTCGTAGTAGACAACTGATTCTTATCAGTATGAGTTTGGTGACTATGACCACAGTATTATAATAGCTGCGTCTCATTGGCATTTGAAGTTTAATATGCAGTACATGTACAAACCTCTAGTTAATTGGTTTTTAAATATTTGACTAATGCTGTAATGAGTCGATATATTGATAGCAGTTCAAATTAAAACAATTAGGGGGCTGGTTCCGAAGTTCCAAGGGATATTAGTCATACAAACCTTTTCAGCAACTTCTAGTGCAGCAATCCTGCGTTGCTGAGCTTGCACCCTATCGAGAAGAGCTCGCTCGGGTACAGGCAACGGCGAGACAGATCGTTCCGTCTCTGTTAAACGAGATGATTTCTCTAAAGTTTCCATATCTTGTTTCTCTATGGTAAGTTGTCTCTCTTCTGAAAATTGCTGGTATAATTAATAAAGATTTAAATTTCCAAGGTGTAGATAATTTTGTTCATAAGAACAAAATTATCTACACCTTTACACATTAATAATAAAACATGAATAGTGCAGTGATGTCTATGTTAGATTTGCCGTTATTTATCTCCGTGGTTGAGGCACCACCGTTGTCACTGATTTCCGTTACAAGAGTGCTTAAGCTACTTACTTCGGGATCAAAGTATTGTTCGGACGAAGTAACTTTATCAATTTTGTTTGAAAGAAACTACAAACGCACAAAAAAATGTCCTTAAGTACTATTTACCATTGCTTTGTGAAAACTCACGTTTCTCGTCAGCAAGTCTGGCAAGAAGTACTCGTTTCTCTTTCTCTAATCTCACCACAGCGGATTTGGCGAGGTTCATGCTAGATTCCATTTTCTTTACTTCTTGACATTTGTCCTCGTATCTAGCCTGCCAGCGATCTGATGATTGTTGTGCCCTTTAAGAGAAATAAAATCAACGTCTATATTTTTTTGAATATACAATATGACTCGAATTTAAGAAAGTTAACTTAAGTATTCATGTAACAATAAATAAAATTGTCATCATCAAGTTAAAATTATCCGAATAACATTATCCATACGCGGGTTGAGTGGCATATTCAGCCGGGATCAATTTGATTAACAGAAATATTGGAATAAATATAATTAATAATCCTAAACTTAGTCGAGGACAGTATGCATTTAGCGGCCCTACCATCTTGAAGGGTGGATGAAGGGGTTCAAGGGTGGATAAACATGGCGTTGGAGTAATAATCAACACGAAGAGAGTCGGAACATCTGTAGAGTTTCTGCCAAAATCCAACCGTGCAATGATGCTTCAGATACAGGCTAGGCCGAGAAATCTAAACATCATCCAGCTTTATGCACCAACAACGGACGGATCAGATCAAGAGGTAGAAGAATTTTACAAAGAGGCTGAAGATCTGCTTAAAATAACAAAAAGACATGACATCAATATTGTGATCGGTGACATGAATGCTAAAGTGGGCCAGGGAGAGGTCCAGGGCGTGGTTGGAAGATACGGCTTGGGAATCCGCAATGATAGAGGAGACCGTCTCGTACAATTTTGCCAGGAGAATGACCTTGTTGTCATGAACACCTTTTTCGACCTACCACCAAGACGATTGTATACCTGGGCCTCGCTTCGACATACCCCCCAAAACATAGTTCGCAATCAAATTGACTATGTTATGGTGAACAGTCGCTTTAGGAACTGCATCAAGAGTGCCAAGACATATCCTGGGGCAGATATCCGATCCGACCATAACCTGCTCCTTGCTGTGATATCCTGTACCCTTAAGAAAATAAGGAAGAAGCCTCGCAAGAAAAGGATAGACATAAGGAAAATCTATGATGAAGACATAAAACCTAAAGTCTCTAACGCAATAAACGAGTGGGCAGTGACATCTAAGCATTCGGGATCTAAATCAGTGGAAGACCATGTATGGTCATCACTCAAATCTGTGGTCATTTCAATAAATGAAATGCTTCTTGGACAAAGTGATTGGACTCCAAAGCAAGTATGGATAACAGAAAAAATATACCGGTTGATGGAAGAACGTAGGCTTTACAAGAATACTGATAAAACCAAGTACGACGACCTAGATAAACGAATACGTAGAGAGGTTCGTTATGCACTGAACTCATGGTTCATAAGCAAGTGCGAATTTATAGAAGAACTTAGTGCAAAACATGACGCATTCAATTTGCACAAAGAGGTAAAAGCCATGGTTGGGCGTAAGTCATCTGTACATCAACTCGTTGATGCTTTTGGTGTGCCAGTTTTAGAAAAGGCCATAAAGAAACAGCTATGGGAACAATATATCGAGTCTATGTTCTCAGACGACACACGGAACGCTTTTCAAATCTCTGACGAAGATCGGGGTCTTCCCATTATGAAAGCTGAAGTGGTGAAAGCGCTGCGTAGAGCAAAATCTGGAAAATCTGCTGGACCAGACGACGTACACATAGAAGTTTTAAAACTGCTAGAGGAAGACCATGTAGACGCCTTGGTAAAGCTCATTAACCTTTTCTATGACTCAGGTCACATACCACAAGACTGGCTGAAGTCAACATTTATCACTCTCCCAAAGAAAAAGAATGCAAAAAGATGTGAGGATTTTCGAACTATTAGCCTCATGAGCCAAGTTTTAAAGCTGTTCTTATCAATTGTGCATGAACGCATTAGAAAGAGATGTGACGAACAACTCGGCGATAGTCAGTTTGGTTTCCGATCCGGAGTGGGAACTAGAGAGGCGCTGTTTGCAGTGCAGGTTCTGATCCAGAAGTGTTTGGACATGCAGCAGGACGTCTACCTTTGCTTCATCGACTATGAGAAGGCGTTCGATAGAGTAAGGCATGACTGACTTATTAAGATCCTGAACGACGTCGGTCTGGATAACAAGGACATCCGCATTATTAAAAACCTGTACTGGAACCAACGAGCGACAGTCCGAATTGAGGGAGAGGAAACTGAAGAAGTGGAGATCAAGAGAGGAGTCAGACAGGGCTGCAGTCTGTCACCGACACTTTTCAACTTGTACTCGGAAGCAATTATGGCGGAAGCATTAGAAGACCTAGACTGTGGCGTCATCATTAACGGGCGTAGAATTAATAACCTTCGCTACGCAGACGATACAGTCCTACTAGCATCTACAGAAGCCGACCTACAGCAAATTGTAAACCGAGTGAACGAGTGCAGTTTACGAGCCGGCCTCAAGATGAACATAACAAAAACAAAGTGTATGGTGATCTCTAGAAACACCCATCTCGAGCCGCACATAGCAGTATCAGGCCAGACTATCGAAAGAGTGCACAAATACAAATACTTAGGCACCTGGCTCACTGAAAGCTGGGACAGCGAACTAGAGATCAAAACTAGAATTGAAATAGCTAGGAATGCCGTCAAGAACATGAGTAAGGTCCTATGTAACCGAAACCTAAAGATCACTTTGCGCACTCGGCTTCTGCTCTGCTATGTCTGACCCATTCTTCTATACGGATGCGAGTCTTGGACAATAAAAGAAGATCTCAGGAAACGTATTGAAGCTTTTGAGATGTGGTGCTACCGACGTATGTTGGCAATAAGCTGGACTCAGCGGGTTACCAATGAGGAGGTTCTACGGCGAGCTCACCGAAAACGCGAACTTTTGCAAACCATCAAAAAGAGAAAAGTTGCATACCTAGGGCATGTGCTAAGGCACGAACGTTACGAACTGCTGCAACTCATAATGATGGGAAAAGTCGCAGGAAAAAGAAAAGTGGGCCGTAGGAAGAAATCCTGGCTACGTAACATCAGGGAATGGACCGGGTACGCGAGTGCGGCTGAACTGTTCCGCCTCGCGAGAGATAAGAAGAAATTTTCCGAGCTGATGGCCAACCTTCACTAGTTGGAGAGGCACCCGAAGAAGAAGAAGACCATCTTGAAGTTGCGAGTTCGATTTTCAGTGAAAGTCAGACAGATAGATAAAAAAAGAATCGAATTGATAAATTTCTCCTTTTGTGAAGCCGGTTAAAAGGGGTTTTCGTCTTATTGGAATAGGTCAATACTTGTTTTTTACCAGTTATTCAACAGACTTATTCTCCTCAATCTGCAATCAGAGGTCATAAGAATCTAACTTACTTATGATTATATACAAACCGTTTCCATTTATCCCATAGAGTAATAGAGGAATGTGTGTCACGTCTTGCACTAATTAGTTGAGCCTGGAGTGATGCGATTTTACTTTGGAGTGCTGCGGTCTCCGCAGTGGCTACTCTGCTACCAGATGTGCTTCTGATGACATAAATTATTGTTATAGTACTTTATTATGGATAACCATTAGTATGACATCTGGTTAGTTCTTCTTTCTACCTTATCTATGTAGTTAAATTTCTATTGCACTCGCTCGATAGCTTTTTATTACAAAATCTTTCATTTTTTTGCTGTAGGTATTGTTAGCAGCAACCAAGTTAATTTTCAATTATAAAATTGTTAAATTAAGTTATTGTAATTTTTATGAAACGCGCTTTCGGTGTACAGTCATATAAAGGTAAGTTTGATATAATTTTTTAAGTTTATCCATTTGGAACACCAAACTATTGTGTCTTTAAGAATACAGACTGATATTCTTGCAATCGGTATCCTACCTTTTAAGATTAGTTTATAAACACAATATCAGTTGGTAAGACTTACATCCTAAACACTTGGTTCTTGAGGTTCTGCGCATCGAGGCGTGCGCGCCGCTCCCGTGCCGCGAGTGCTTTTATCTGACGTCGCAATATTGCATTCTGTTTACTCGCCAACTGCTTCTCACGACGTAAACGCTCAAGCACGGGTTCTTGCCTATAAAATTAGTTTACATTATATATTTAACATAATGGACTAGGAGTTTAAGAAGTTCCCAACGACAGCCTAGATAATCCATGCAGTTAGTAAAAGTCTTCTAAAGGAAAAAGTACGTTTTAACGGAATTATTTTAGAACGGGATACATGTAAATATATACGTAATGATTAATAGGGATGATGACTAACATTTTTTTTCGTCGTCTATCAGGCAGATTATCAAAAAGTATTGGACACGTATTTATTTCTTTATTCACACAATCGAAACATGACAAAGATATATTGATTTGAAATGTCACATAATGTCACGTCTTAATACAAAGTTTCCTTAGAAATGAAGTCATGAGCCTCCTCTTCCAAACTTTTTTATCTTTATCATTTTTTTGGTTAATTGACAAAAGAAAATCAAGTTTTCATAATTTTTGGATAATGTAAATGATGGACTAAATACAATTTCGTATAATTTATTCCGTCATCATCCCCATTATTAAAACCCTTCCACTGTTACCCAACTTAATATATTTGGTAAAGCGTCATTGCGATGTAATTATCGAGAGTGATATTTATATTTAGCTGATTCTGATCCATTGACGTACATTTAATAAATATACATCAATGTTATGACCGCAACTTTTATACTTACTCTGATATTTTTTTATCCAAATCTCGGTACTATTCGGGAATGTCCGTATGAAAATATGACTGTAAAATGGTTTCTTTTATTGACTCACCAAATAGCAGTCGAAGTTACAGGCATCCTCGTGAGGTCATCTTGCATCTCATGTATATCTACGGCGGAGTCAAACTTTAATTCCAACCTCTCTGAGCCAAGCTGAGATAAACCATCACTGGTTTCATCAACCTCAACTATAGCGGACAAATCGAAACTTGGATCATTAACCGATATCATTGTCTGCATGCTTAAAATTTGTGTCTGAAATTAATATGTCAAGAATAGTAAGTTAGTTTCTTTTGAATTGTCATTTGAAATGGTACTTATTTGTTTAGGATTCAGGCGGAAAGAATAAGATTTTGAATCATTTACATATATTTGTAGTTATGATAAATACGTACTTTCAAATTATGCACGGATGATCTTAGTTGTTCAATGATTGAATCTTTATCCGCCAACTGTTTCATGTGCAGAGTTTTTTGCTCAGATAGCCGTGTGCGCAATTCCAAATGCTCGCGTTGCGTTTCATTTAATTGTGATAGCCAATGTTGATTTTCCGCTTTGTATGACTCTACCTGAGTGAGAAGAAAGTATGAAACAATGGAAATTGTAACTTTAAATTATAATTCCTATATCGCATATATCTATTTGTTGTCCTTCTCTTCAGGTATTTTTATTTTACGCTTAAATAAGAAAGTGTCAACGCATACGCGTAATGCGTAGACACTTACATTACAACATACGTTGAGGACTCTCGATTGAGCTTGATATCAAGGTAATATGGTCAGTTTGTAGTAACTTCTTATATTCTGCGACAATTTTTTTGTCACTTTCCAGTTATTTGAGAGCAAGAATCAATAATTTATTTTCATTGCAGCATCTCGTAGATTATTTCCTTCCGTTATTTCAGTTCGTCAATAGTATTACGTAAATTTTCACAAAGGTAATAAATAAGATTCGCTTAAAACTTAAAGTATATTAAATGTATAATTAATTACCTCATGGCAATGTCGCTCTTCGAGTTGGGAACTCAGTTGTTCCATTTTAGCTAGTCTTTCAATAGCCAACTCTTTCCAGCGCTCCAATTCACTTTGATACGTCATCCTGAAATAATAATTATGGTTATAAAGTGATACTGTAAGAATTAAATTAAAATTTATATATAAAATACGAGTCGCTTACATTTCTGTTCTACTACTTTCTAATTCACTTTTAGTTTTAAAATAAGTATCTTCAAGATTTTCTATTTTCAATGTGTATTTACTGATAACTTCTTTGACGGCATCTGATTTAGAAGCGGTGGTATCACTTTCTTTGCTATAAAAAAATGCGGTAATTGGTGATTACGTTTATGATAACATTGGGCTTATCTTGTTAGATATGTAACAAAATGATCGATGGAAAGACTTAGAAGGGCACACAATGTTCTGAAATATAATAATAAGCTTGCATATTACCTATCTAATTTTGATTGAAGGTCTACAAGTTTCCTATTAAAATCCTTCATTGATTTTGAATACTGATCGCGTTCAGTTTGTAGTAACTTCTTATATTCTGCGACAATATTGTTTTTGTCACTTTCCAGTTGTTTGAGAGCAAGAATCAATGATTTATTCTCTTCATTAGCAGCATCTCGTACTTTATTTTTTTCCGTTATTTCAGATATTTTATGTTCTTCGATTTGTTCTTTCAGTTCGTCAATAGTATTACGTAAATTTTTATTTAACTTTTCTTTTTCACTATTTAAATCTTTCATATTTTGAATTTGTGCTTCAAGTCGAAGTTTTTGTGAGTTCAAATTAATAATGTCTTGAGCTTTTTGATAAGCTGAATTTTTCACGTTATATAAATCACTATTAATGTTTTCGTTTTCTGATTTAAGCTGCCTTACTTGACCTTCCAGTATAATTATTTTGTCATCAGGAGCAGTTTGAATAGACTTAGATATTTTTTTAAACTTCTGACTATTTTCACATTCTGTTTGTACAAATTTATGTGTGACTTTACTTCCCTCCTTCGTTTCAGTTGGTATTGCTATTTTTGGCTTTTGAGATATATTGGTTTCTAAAGTAGGTTTTTTATTAATGGGGTTGAGAGCTTGTGGTTTCGATAAAGTGATCGTTCGGCTTCCTGTAAAATAAGCATTATTAATAAGTATTGTTCAATTGAAACAGAATTAAGAAAGATTTCTATACCCTTACGTCTACTTTGAGATTCATCGTCAGATTGAACGTCTTGTAATTCTATATCAATTTCATTTTTGTTATTAACATCTTTTTTAATAGAATTGTTTAAAGCCGGTTTCTCGAAGCCCTGATTCACTAGAACAAGGGTATTTTCTACTTTATTACAGTATAGTATGAGATCCTGTCTAGATTTTTCTAGTGCTTCAAGTTTTTGGCTACAGTGACTTTCTTCTCTAGAGCGCATTCTTTCCTGAAATCAATTATAACATTTTCTTATTTCTTATATGAATAACAACCCAAGGATAGATTAACATCAATTTTTTATTTAAAAAAACGAAGATTATTGATTAGTTACGTTACCAAAACTAAATATTTGAGCTTATGAGCGCATCCATCTTGTTCATCTATGCATTTGTTTTTGGTTAAATCCAGAACTTGTTCATATACTGAATGTTTCGTCATCAAATTGTATTGCAAATTTTCAATTTGTTCCAGTTTTTCATTAGCTGCATAAGTTTTTCTGGTTAAATCTTCCATTTTATGCAAATAGTTTTCAAGTGACGCTATTGGTAAGCTTCCATGATATTGTTGTCTGAGTATTTGCATTACTTCGTATATATATCTGTTATTTCAAAGTGCGAAATTAAAATATGTGAATGAATAATAGTATGTGTTTTTATGAATAATATTAGTTGCAAGTGGCGTAAATCTGTGTAATGTGTATTTTTGGATAAAATAATTAGAAAATATATTTTAAGTATTATATTTACTTTAACCAATGCTATATTTGATTAATAAATCTAAAGAACATTTTAAAATAAAAAATCCACTCGGCCTGTCAAGCAGTACCAGGATTTTGTTTTAGTAAAATTTCAAAAGTGATATTTATCACCACGCAAATCAAATCAAAATCGTTTATTCAGCACAGTACACGGATACAGAGAAATTGTTAAACTTATTATTTTACAAAGGAAGAATAAGGGAGAGACAACTTTAAAAAAATAATGTGACATGACAGGTACTGGTGTTGATTCCGGTATGTTTCCCCAATACTAAACTTAAACCTGACAACAATGTATCCCTGTTACTCCCTATACAGAATGAAAAGGCGATACCAATGCCAAATTCAGTTCTAATAATATATATAATAAATAATTAAAAAAAAAAAAGTTTTTTCTTCACTTTTCCAAAATAGCATACCTGAATTTCGATTCATATCTCATAGAATAAATGTCAAAAATCTTCTGACGAGCTTCCAGCATTTCTTCTGCTTCGATCCTAGACTGTTTCTCTTTGTTTAATGCTATACTAAGCCTTTCTATCTTTTTATTATTTTCCGACGTTTGTAAATGTGCAACTAATACTTCACTACTCAATCTAAAACATCAATGAAGATGACAGTAAGTTTAAGTAATCTTACAAAAAACAGCATAATTTATCACTTTTTATATAACCTTGCAATGATGGCTTTGTTGTCTCCTGATGCTTGTAAGTCAAGTATTTGATGTCTCAACATGTTGATTTCTATATCATGACTGAATTGCCTTAGTTGATTATCTTGTAACTGAAAAAAAATCACCTAGGCATTAATTTCTTTCTTTACATTTCGCATACACATCTTGACTTTACCTCTAGTAAGGCGACATCTAATTGACTTCCAATATGTTGACATTGTTCCTTAAGTAAGTTGTTGTCGGACACTAATTTTATTAATTGACTCTTTAAAAGGTCGATTTCTTCTTTAGTATCTTTAGCTAAAGACTCATCACTAAAATAGAAAAAAATAAAAAAAATATGTATCAATACTTTTAAATGTAATTAACATTATCAAGTAACCATTTTTACATGATTTTTGCCTGTGTTTTTTGAAGATGAATATTTTGAGCTTCTAAAAGTTTTATCTTTTCATCCAAATGTACACCAATTTTGTTGTTCTGATACTCGTTAGTAAATTGTTCAAAAGTAGATAGCAAATTTTTGAATTTATCTTCCTCTTTTTTATCTGAAAATGCATTATTTTAATCAGTGTGGTTATTGATTGAGCCGTGAAAACATACTAAACAGGGTTACTTTCGCAAAAAATATACTTAATAGTAGTATGAAAAATAATTTATTTAATATATTTATAATTTATTAAAGAATCGGTGAATCTTGAGAAGCTCAATTTTTAGCTGTCCGGAGGAAAATATTAAAACAGGGATACAAAATATTTTTTTGTATGTTACTATAATGTATGATCTTACTGAGACACGATAATTATTGTGCCTTATTTAGGTAGAAATAGTAAAAAAACAATAATAAAGGACTAATATTTGACACCCCGTGGCGATTCTGCTTCATATTTGTAGATAAACTACCAGCAAAATACCAACATATTGACCGAAATTAAATTTTTAATACGGTTTAAGCTAAGTTAAAGACACGAAGACACATCATCATATAAATGTTACAATCAATTATAGGTAAACACCACATTTACCATATCTATAACAAACAGTAAATTTTAAATTCTTAAATTAAGATGTTTTCTTTGAAGAGCAACTGACAACTCTTTTTTACTATTTGACGCTCAATGACGACAATAGAATACTAGTTGTTGATTTATTAAAAAAATATATAGCGTATGTAAATCTTCCAAACGCATCGGTCTCTGGATGAACTTGGATAAAACCAAGGTCCTGTTCAACGAGCTCGTTGATCCGGGACTGGTTGCTGTTAATGGAGTACCTCTCGAAGTTGTTCAGGAATATGTCTACCTAGGACAAACGCTCCGATTAGGCAGAAACAACTTTGAGAGAGAAGCCAATAGAAGAATTCAGTTGGGCTGGGCAGCATTTTATAAGCTTCGTCAAGTCTTCTCATCACCCATCCCTCAATGTCTTAAGTCGAAAGTCTTCGACCAGTGCGTCCTCCCAGTTATGACATACGGCGCCGAGACACGTGGACACTCACAGCTGGACTGGTCCACCAGTTTAAAGTCGCTCAGAGAGCTATGGAAAGGGCTATGCTCGGAGTATCCCTGAAGGACCGCATCAGAAATGATGTAATCCGACAGAGAACCAGAGTCACCGACATAGCCCACCGAATTAGCAAACTGAAGTGGCAGTGGGCTGGTCACATTAGCCGCAGAACTAACGGCCGATGGAGCCGTAAAGTTCTTGAGTGGAGACCGCGATTCGGTAAACGTAGTGTGGGACGCTCTGAGACAAGATGGGATGATGACATTCGTAGGCTGGCTGGAGTGGGCTGGATGAGAGTGGCAGAAAATCGGGAGCAGTGGCGTGCATTAGGAGAGACCTATGTCCAGCAGTGGACGAGCATGGGTCGATGATGATGATGATTTCTTATAGTTTTATTTATAATTAGAATATAAAGTCTGGCCGGGGCTAAACGATGATTCCACTGGCGCGTTACAATACTTCGCGTACTCCCGTTGTGAAATGTTCTAGAGGAGTGCTTCCACTTTGTTGGGTGACCTCTACTAGTGCTTCACACACTGTTGGGGTGTGCTGTGCTGCTCGTTGGCGCAGAACAAAATAAGAAAGGTAAACATTTGAAATAAAACCAGGGGTATCCAGGTTTTGTTTCACTAGATTGATGATTACTCTGGCCACTTTTAAAAATGTTGTTAGATTTTTGGTGTTTTTGGTTGATCTTAACACAATAGCGTTGTTACCATGGTTTATATATTTTATTCAATATGTAAAATAAATACTACTTTTATGATAAAAGAGTCTTACTCTTTTGATTCCATTGGTGTTTTACCAATGTAATTAACGTTTTTCTAATTTGTTTTGTTTTTACTCGTATTATTTCTTAAAAATAAAACTTATTAACACGTTTTTATATTATCGAGCTCAAAGTATTAAATAAACTATTATACAAAGAATATTCGGTGCTCGACAGCAGTTTTACTAAAACTTGAGTTTTTAAGCTGTTTTCTGAAACTTTTAGTTATTTTAATATTATTTAAGGATAAATAAAAGCTGATTAGTTTTAAAGTAAAAAAAATATTTTCACACATATTACTATAATTTTTATATACTTCTGTCTTTTCTTGATTGTCACCTGTCACACAAAATTTAACTTGATTTATCTTCGGGACCAGTCGGCCATGAGTGATGCCTATTCGATAAATATGCTAATAATAAAGTAAAATTTTATGTTCCCTTATTACTTGTAAATAAGTATAAAAATAAATAGCGCTAAAGGATTAAACTAAATAATTCGAATCTCAAGATTCGCCCTAAAAAGAAAATCGAGAAGTTTATGAAATAGATAAAATATTTTCTAATCTAAATACTAGAATTATATGGTTGAGGAACTCCATACTACGGGAAAAAACAAGAAACTTGAACAGGTAATGGAATAATTAACATAACATTATGGTTATTTCTGATAAATACCTTTTTGTAAATTATCTTGTATTATCTTCAAAATTTCACTTTTGTTTTGCTCTAGCAATTTTATCAGATCAATATTTTCGTATTTTTTGCAGTTTTCTTCCAATAGCTCCCTGTACTTTGTAGTGGTTTCATTTAAAATAGCATTTTGTTTCCAAAATGATTCAATTGATATTGAATAACGAAGTTTATCAAAAAGATTTGCGATAACCAGCATACATTTTTGAATTTGAGTTTCGTATTCCAGCCTCAAGAGTAAACCTTCTTTTTTGCCTTCTAAAATTTCATTTTTCATATTTTCGTTTAATGTTCTGATATACTTATATGATTCTTCCAAATAAGAGCATTTTCTATCTAAAATGGATGTATTAGGTAGGGCAATAAGACCAGGGGAGTCCTCGCTGATATCTTCTTCCTCTTCTAGTTGGAGTTGTGCCCTTAGATTTTGAATTTGTGCCTTATATTGCTCTTCTTGTATTGACCAATGATTTTGTTGATCCGCTGTTTGAACTACAATAGATGTCATTTTCTCAAATAAGGTTCGAAACTTTTCATGAAAGTAATTTAATCCTTTTTTCAAATACTCCTCATAAGAGGAATTTCTTTTTAAAATATGATTTTCTATTTCATTTTGAGTATAGGAATCAATAGTATTATCTTCAAATGACACCCAAGAACCGATTTCGCCAATGCTTGATTTTCTTTGCGAATTGCTCGAATTCATAAAAGCAGTATCTTCATTTATGTTATTATTTTCAGATTCTTGTTGTTTTTCAATATCTTGCAGTTTCTTTTCTAGTTCTGTAGATTTTTGGGTCTCTTTAGAAAGTTGTGTCATTACTCCAAAAGTTTCCTTTCTGTAAAATAAAATTTATTGGTGCCATATATATTTTATGTCATAGCACCGACTCCAAATGTTAATTTGACTCTAAATGTAGTAATAAGTAAAGAATATGATATAAGTAAAGCATAAGCATTATTTATAACTTATAACTGTTTTTTTATATAGTTAATTTATTATTATTATTTATTATATATTGGTTATTTGGTAAAATAACCAAATACGATATGTGTACCGTTTGTATTTGAGTAGTTCCGTTGTTTATCTCAGAGAGTATTCATCAGATCTTCACCAAATTAATATGGGACCATCTCGCTAACAAGTTCTTTCAAGCAAAAAAAAACAACATCAAAATCGGTTAACAAACCTTGGAGATATGCGCTAACTACAATAAAAAAAACGAATTGAGAACCACATCCTCTTTAAAGTGGATTAAAAATCAAAATAAATTGAGCGTTTCTTATAAACCATAATAAACAATGGTTCAATATAAAAACTTAGACCTAGCCAATATATAAGAAAACTTTAAGGTGTGGCTTTCTATGGTAGACAGATATGAGATATGGTTTAGATTTTGTACTACTTACAAGGGTTGTGATGGAACTTATGAATTATAATTATGTATACTATTTTGACTACCTAGCTTCATGTAATGCAGTCAAAAGGGCATCTTTTCCACCAAGTGCTGCTCTTAGCTCCATAACAGTAGACATATGAGGAGCAAACCACCCGGCAGCATGCCGTGCCTCCATGGATTGTAAAACAGCATCTAAACTGGGACACTGTAGAGTTAATACTCCTGAAGAAGTAGTACCTTAAAAAGATGAAACTGGGATTATTACTTGTCTTTATTATTCAATTTAATGTTTTTCATATGTATTCATGTTGTTTTAGATTAACCACTATTATAATATTATGATTAACACTAACTGTTGTCTTTCAAAAAGTTTAAGATTTCTTGCAATCCTTTCCTTAGCCCTTCATTTTCATCCGCTATGGCTTGCATTTCCGCATTACAATCACAAGTTTTCACACATGTGACATCTGTGGATACTGCACCAATACGTCTATTCCTAAAAAAATGTGATTAGAGATATTTTATTTTACATCTTAATAATAATAATGATATTCTTAATTGTAATACACAATACAAAACACACAAGTAAATTAAAAAATGATAGATAGAACGTACACAATATAGGTGGCCTTATTGCTAGGCAGCAATCTCTTCCAGGCAATTCATAATAGAAAGATAAATAAATATGAAGGAGATAAGGAAGGGTATAATAGTAAATAATAATAATATCAATGGTAGGAATCAGGTATATCTAAAGAAGAAAATTTAACATCATTGTTGGGATAGGAAATAACTCTGAACTTGATCCCTAAACCAGTTCAGAGTACACGATTTTCGAATAGTTTCTGCCAATGAGTTCCATAGACATACATAATGCACAGATATGAAATAGGAACAGAAATCAGTAAAATGACTTGGATTTCAAGAGATAGAATAAAAGGAAAAGGCAAAGTGCGCTGTGAAATAGAAGAGAGAAACGAGAAGCATTCTTTTAAGTAATGAGGGGAAGTGGTTTAAAAAGTACGGAGTAAAGAAGCGTAAGAGTGTGTAAGTCTTTGCGCCGGTGAATAGGGAGCCAGTTCAGTTTAGAACGGACGTATGAGACGTGGTCATATTTAAAAAGATTGAAAAAAACACGCATACATAAGTTCTGCAGACGTTCTAGGTTATTTAAGTGTTCTTCAAACATATCTGTGTAACAGGTATCAGCGTAGTCAATGATAGACAGTAAAAGAGTGCGCCAGAGTGATTTTCGTGGTGGTCGGCAAAAAGTTATGTAATCGGTTGAGCGAGTTGTATGCAGCAAAAATTTTCTTTCTGAACGCCTCTTGAGGTCTCCAAGAAAAACACTGATCAAATACAACAGCAAGGTTTTTGACAGTGCTTGACCAAGGAATAATAGTTCCATCAAAAGTAATAGGAGATAGATATTCAAAATCAATCCTGGAAACGAGAGCTGCCAATTATTACAGTTTGTGTCTTAGTGGGTTAGGGGTGGGATAGTTCACAGTAAGACTGAAAGACTAACTCCAACTACTAATTAAGGCGAGATCAGAATTGGTAGTAGTTATTGCACCTGAAAGGTCAGAGACTGGTGCCTGTGTGAAAATCTAGAGGTCATCGGTATAAAGGTGATTGGAACTGAAAAGTGATTGTGTGATAGAATTTATAGAATATTGAGAAGAGGAGATAAGACGCCACCCTGAGGAACACCAGCATTGGTGGAGCACCACGTAGAAAAGTTATCTTAGTTGCTTACAATAAAAAAAATCTTACGGTTCTTTGTTATCTCTTGGTTGTAGAACGTCAGAACTATTAATTATTTTGTCAATTTTTTCGATAATGCCTTTGTCACAGTCCAATTGAACTAGAATATCTAAAAAATTTCGAGATTTGTTTTTTAAGACATGATTTTCCAGTTCTAATGTAGTGACCTTATTTTCAATTTTTTTAAAGGCTTTGCTTATTTTTTTAAAATTTTCTTCTGATTCATATAATCTTTTCAATATACCTTTAGTTGGTATAACTTCATTACGTGGCACATTATATTTAATCCTGAAAAAAGTCTTCAAATTAAGAAAATACTATAAAGAAAATTTTACTAGATAAAATTTCACGCGGACCAAGCAGCAGATGGGACTTGAACCCCGCACCCTTCGTTATCCGGGTGAATGCACTGACCATTCTTATCTTTACCTAGAGAATATTTGACACGGCCATCAAGGCCGCGGTAGCAATAATGGTCAGTGCATTCACCTGGATAGCGAAATGTGCAGGTTCGAGTCCCGTCTGCTGCCTGGTGCGGGTGGATTTTTTTCTAATAAAATTTTCTTTAGATTTAAAAATCTGGCATTTAAACGCTCTAAAAATATAAAACTAAGTAAATATTGTAATACAGTTGCAATATAATATAATCAAACCTGACAGATTCGTTTTCTAGTTGCAAATCTTCTACGAGTTGATTGAGTTCATTTATTTCGCGCACCATGGATTTAATACCTTCATCCCGGGTTTTCAATAGTCGTTTCTTATATTTTAAACCTTCTAGTAGGGATCTTATCCCCTCATCGGATTGTATAAGTTGCAACTGTGACCCGATATCAGCCAACTGTAATTTATAATATACTTATATACTTTTAACTGTGTTAATGAACGCCAAAACGCCAAATTGATATGGGCGACTTTTACTTTGACCTTGTTTTTATACGTCAATTTTTGATGGTTAGAATATATTTATTTCATATTCAGTATTCCATTTTTAAATACCTCTTTGTCCCTTATGACTATCATCTCCTCGGCTTCTTGAAGTGCTATTGATAAAGTCTTTACTTTCCTTTTCAGTTTATTAATTATAAGTTTTTCTTTATTTTCATCACTTTGATTTTTAATATCACCAACTTGATACTCGCTAGATTCTTCAGAAATAGTTTTTAGTCTCCTATTCTCCAGTTTGAGTTTTTCTATAATTTCTGCAGATTGCTCTATTTCTAATGACGCTTGAGATAGTTTATTTTGTAACTCTTTTATTTTGGTCTTATCGATGTCCCAATTCTGCAAAACCACCAGAAATTTCAAGGTCGAAAAATTGATGATAATTTTATGTACATACATATGGGCTGTAAATAACTATATTGACTTGGAATTAAGTTAATATTATAATCTTTTATAGACTCAATGTAACTGTACTATCACAAATATATTGTATTAAATCAGATTATTTTAAGTATGCATAGTTTAACAATAAGCGTATTTGATTCCTAATAAACATACAAACATTGTGACGATTCCCAATTCTTTGAGACAGTATATATACAGAGCGTCCCATGGGCATGCTACACGGAGAGAAACTATATTAAATATTGAAGAAAAGATATTTTACGAAGAAGACATCATTTTATTTGTAATAATAAGTAGAACTGCATTTACAGATTTTTTTAAATCGCCTGCCACAATCTAACGAGTCTAACTGGTGAAATGTAAAAAAAACACATGACGTATTTTATGATAACCGCCGAAGAGGTAAATCGTAAGTATTCTTTTCCTAATAACATAGCATTTTAAATAAAAGGAAGATCATGAAATCAATATTTTGTTCAGGAGAATTTCCTCCGACTTTGAGTGCTTCCAATATTAGTAAACACTTTCAAATGATAATGCATTTTATCATTTCAAAGTATTTAGAAGAAGAAAAAAGCGGATCAATAGAGATGGACTCGCCACCAAGGGTTCCGTACAAATTTATAGGTACAGAGGCAACATCTTTTTTTACGTTACTTTAGAAATTTTATTTTTTACGCTCTAGCTGTAATAAATAAAACTATATTAACTTGCTTGAAATTTAAACCATATAACAACTCAATACCTCCATGCATTCCTGAGTTGAAGGTTCTTGACAGACAGATGACGGACGGATAGATGGACAACAAAGAGATCCTATAATGGTTCCATTTTTTCCCTTTTGAGGTACGGAAACCTCCTAAAAATAACTCTACAACCTATGAATAAATATTTCAAACACATACAAAGTAAGCACTGTGTGCGTGTGTTATGGGATATTAGGGTAACGGCTAAAATACATACAGGGTGGTCCAATTTGTGACGTCAACAATTTTTTTTCGATTCCTCACACCTGGGGCTATCCGAAAATACCCCATGTATGTTCCGCGATTTTTCATAGCTTTCGAGATATTTTTTTTGTGTATTTTTAACGATTTCTGCCAGTGAGGTTTCAAACATTCATATCTTTTTTCGTAGTAGGTATTTTGCAGCTTTTTTTTGTGACATAACGTATATATATAATTTATCATTGTTATGGTAAATTAAACTGAAAAATGTAATTTCAAATTAAATTTAATTGAAATTCCTGTAAAATTACAAAAAGGAGGGAAACTCCTTTTTGTAATTTTTTGTCTTTTTAAATTGAAGTTGAATGTTTGAGTAAATCCTACTAAAAGCTAAAGTTCCAACTATCAAGCCTTTTTTGAGTAACTTAAAGTAATTTCAGGAAGCTGAGTTATTTTTTTTATTAAAACAAGATTCAAGACAATTATGTCACAAAAAAGACTGCGAAATACCTACTACGAAAAAAGATATGAATTTTTGAAACCTCGCTGACAGAAATCATTAAAAGTACGCAAAAAAATTATAACTCGAAAACTAAGAAAAATCGCGGAACACACATGGAGTACTTTCGGATTCCCACAAGTGCGAGAAATCTAAAAAAAATTACTGACGTCACTAATTGGACCACCCTGTATACTGATACGCATATAAGTATACTTATTTAGTAATACACATTGAACATCCATGACTGGAGTACATCACACAAACATGCCCCCGGATTCGAATCTTCGCTAGTTGGTGACACCTTGAAACTCGGCGTTCAAACCACTCGGCCACGGAGGTCATCAAATAAACCAAGCTGAATATTTGAAAAACCCACGACGTCATAGTATAGTTGTTTATAAACTATGTTATACATGAGTCTCTGCAACAGCTTAGATTGAACGTAAACTAAATTTAAGGTTTAGGTTAGTATCGAACTTACTTTAGGCGATGACAGTGGTTGCGATGAGCGAATTAGATTTTCTTTTAACTGAGTGTTTTCATTGGCTAATGATTCTATTTCAGCTTTTTTTGATTTTGCTATGCTCTGGAAAGAATATTAAGGTACATAATTTATTAGGAAGATAAGTCATCAACTAAGATTTTTTTTTGTATTTAGAACTCTTAAATCACCTTCCAATGTTGAATTTTTGATTTGATTTCATCATACATGTTGTCTCGATTAAAATCTTTGATTGATAGCTCCTTGCGAAGTGTTTCTATTTCGAAAGTTAACTGCGATTTAATTTCTTCCGATTTTCCCAGTGCATCTGTAATGAAATAATTATCTTATTATAAGCTATCGTCATTCGGTAAAAATCGGGTAGAAATGCTACATAAATTAAAAACAAAGAAAAATATTTTTTCCAAAACATAAATTAAAAAAAAGGGGTGTCAGAGTTTTGGCATTTTGTCAATTTAAATTTGTTGATCCAGCTTAATCAAAAGTGTATATTGTTTGTAACCATTATTACCTTTTAATTGAGCACTCTCGTTGTTCATAGTAAATAATTGTTCCGTAAGGTTTTCAATGAGCGATGTAGCTTCGGTCAATTTATCCTTGAGAATTGTAATTTTTTCTTTTAATTTTACATTTTCGTCTTCTAGTATCTGCGATTATGATATAACTAATGAAATCAGGTATGATAAAATAAAAACCTAATAATGTAGTTTCATTAATACTTACTTTTACATCAGATAGTAATTTTCGAATATGTTTATTTTTAGTACTGATCTCATTTTCAAGTTGCACTACTTCATTTAGTTCGGAAAGCACATCACGACTAGATTCACTATCTTTATCCAAGTTATCTTTGTTCGCTTCTAACATACTTTTTCTACCTTCCAATTTAGCTATATCTTCGTATAACTGTTCCAAAATTTCTTTATTAGATTTAATGACTTCTTCTTGGTGGGCTATCGTTTCTAACACATCGTCGGAGTTTTTGACTGGAGATTCTAAAGAAAATTAGCCATTTTTTTTATTGTTTCTAGAAATAAGTTAATCTTAATTTAAAACAAATATACAAAGTAAAAACGTACCCATGTGTTGTCCCTTTGATCGTCCTTTGTTTTTCCTTTGAATCAGCTCAATTTGACCATTTAAATTATTAACCTACATAAAAAAAGTACATACAAATATGGTCCAAAATAAGCACGGTGATCCGAGACTCACTTGGTCATATAGGTATGAGAAAGATAAATAACGAAAATCCGTAATACTACTTAAACATTCTACGATGAACAAACGAAAGCGCCTTCTATTTCGATGCCAACACCGTCAGGGATAAAATTAAGTGATTTATTTAGTCTGCTTGCTTCTAGGTGGCGTTAGTAGTGGTTATATTCTGTTGTAGTGACGCAGCGGTTCCTTTCTTAGTCTCCCCCTCTGTCCCTGAAGAAGTAGATCACCGATTCGAGGGAGCGGAGGGTGAGACGTCAGGAGTAGTGCTAGCGTTTAATCGCCGGTAGTCTATGCAGACACGTGTAGTGCCATTCCTCTTGGGTACAAGACCGGTAGGCGCAGACCAGTTTGAGACAATAAGAAATAGAGGTGAGCCATAAATATCAGATTAGGTATTTGTAATAGGTATTTTTCGATACTAGGCAATAACAAATCCGAGGCGTCAAATATTTCGAGTAAACATGCCAATCGCTGGTATATAAAAAAAAGCGTTTGATCTCAAAAACTGGTTTGTACAGTTTTTTAAAAATTGTTGCATATTAATATAAAACGATTAATATATTTCTACCAATGCTAAGTGATTGCTCCAAAGACCTGCTTAGATAAGCTATCTAAGCTAAGCTATCTTAGATAATCGTGTATCAATAGTGCTTCAGTAGTTTTGATTTTTGACATAGATATTGTTACTTAAGCATTTCACTGCTAGACTTTATTAAATAAAAATCCACGTGGTATATGAAGCAGACGGGGCTCAAATACGCACCCTCCGGTATCCGTACACAACACGGGCATGAAGGTCGTGGTAGCATAATTGGTCGCTGCCTTCGTTAGGATAGCGGAGGGTGCGAGTGCGAGTCCCGTGTACTGACTGCATAGTTAGATATTTTTAAACATTACGATTGATGTGCGGTACCGAGAACGGTGACGCAAAGAAATAATTTAGGGTAAAAGGAAGACTATTGACCTTCATTTGGCACTCAAAGTACATACACTTGCGTTATCCATTCCGATCTATGTCTGTGATGGCCACAATTCTTAGGCCCAGAAAGTACAGTTCATCCAAATTTTCTTTAGATTGAAGCATCTATCAGTTAATTCTTACAAAATTTAAATATAACTGTTATGATGTTATTAAATTCAAAGGAGAAATTGTTCATTGATAACTATCAAAGGCATTATGAGGTGAACAAATATTTGTAATGCTGTTAGCAATATATCAGGGTTACCTGGTCACTTTTGTATTTTAAAATATCTTGCGCAAGTCGGAAAAGAGTTTTCAAATCCGTAAAGTTTAATTCGATGTCGTCGGCTTCCATCCACGACAGACTTTCACAGAGTTTCTCTTTGTCTGCTTGTTTTAGTTCCATTTGGGAGTAACTCAATATTTCTTTCCAATCTGATTCAGACATGTTTATTTAAGTATTTAATTAGGTTCACAATGAATTGAACTGACTATTCTATGCAGGTGACTATTCAAAGAACATTTAAATTGAAAATCACAGCAACCAAAACAAAATTTACTGGCGTAAATGGATAAAGACTGGCGTAAAAGTGACATCAACCATACATCAACATTATTTTGTTGATAGAGTTGTTGCTAAGCAACGGCACTAATAATGCCGGCTCCACATTTATGCCGTGTGGGATCTACATGCTAACAAGTTTAGTGTGAACGTGTATGTGGATAGGTGTCGCGCCTTCACGTCTGTCTTCACATCGGTGTCAGTATTTTGTTCCGCGACAAAAGGTGCACAAGCAGCAACTTCTATGTCCATTTCGTCGCAGGTTTTGATCCTTAAATGAAGAGACTCATCACTACTGATGTGAATTCACGGCGCGAATTCACGGCATTGTTTCACGGCACTAGTGTGGAAACGCCATACGTTCAATGTGCCTATGCACGCTTGGCAAACTGACGGCAAACAGTGGATACAATGAACAAACACAAACATGTCAGTGTTGTTTGCTGTTTGTGTTCGTCAATGATCGGATTCATTATGGGATTTCAGGTATACAGTAAGATTCCAGGCCCACCAGACCTTATGTAGTTTGTGATGGACAAAATATGATAATCGAGTAGTATTCTTATTCATGTGCAAAGAACGTTTACTTATATATACGGCCTGGTATGTTGGACTAATACTACGTTTGATTCAATCCGCCGATCAAGCCCGAGCATAGTTTGGCCGATAACGTATTAGATGTATTAGAGACCTTTTTGGATACGCTTTTGTGTTGTGTGATTGTGGTTTTCAATTGTTTGTTGATTTATTTTTTTGCCAATTGTTTGTTGTTTGCTGTGCAACAACAAGCACGTGGAACCCACTGAATTAACGCTTCGGTACATACACTACCTACGCTCAATATGCACTCAGGCACATAATTTCATGCACTGCTGCATTTACGGAGGTTTGTGGTGTGATTATAAACACAGTCCTGTCCAAAGATTAACTAATTTGGGCTATACTGTTTTTCTTTCATGGCATCTCATTATAGTAATGTATGTTATTTATGTGGCTATCTTATACATAGCCCCATAAATAACATAAAAACCCCAGTAATGAAACACAATTGCACTATTGTCTATGGTACTAGTAGTATAAAACCGTGCCATTTCAAATATTTCCAATAATCATAACTGTATTTATTTTAAAGTGGGCTATCCTAGGAGCCGGGCCATCTTCGGCGACATTACCTTACTTGTTTTATACATGAATATGTGTGAACAAAAAATTAAGACATTGTTTAAAATTTGTTAAATACATGTATTATACCATGGTGTAAACGCGGGGTACATGGGCCGATAGATGTGTCCGGAAGTGTAGTAATAACAAACGGAATCAATGAAACAAATCATTGTCAATATCGAGGGAATCTACCACATCCTTGGCTGAATACTTTAGATATAGGCATGGGGTAGAATATATTTAAAAAATAAAAAATGAAACAACGTTTAAATAGAAAGATTATTTTATTAGGTGTGATGAGTTTGAACAATAGCAGTTAATGTATGTTGAGGTGTCAACAAAAAATAATAATTAATAAAACATTTGTGCTATAATTAAAAATAAATTAACAAAAGTAAATACAACAATGGGTTAAAAATAAGAAAGCTTTTGCATAATACACAAAACAAGCTTAAATAGGGCGAGGGAAGTAGGTAATAACATTTTGTTAATATGAAAAAACCAATAGATAAATGATTGGTCTCGCTTCACTCGACTGGATACCGCCGGCGTACTTGTCTAATGCGGCAACAAATACTATGCCAAAATCGGCATACCCGAGCTTTCACCGAGCCAGTCAACTTGACTGTTGTGTATGGGGTGTACGTAGTGAATGTTTTATTAAAATTTGGTGTTAATCGAAAGTAAAATGCCAGTTTATGTAGTGAAATAATACAATAATAAATAACACGCTGGGATCACATAACATCAATAAGTATAGTAAAATTTCAAAATTTCAATATTAAATAACATGAACCCTAAACGTCATAACGGTTGAGATTTTAATTTATAATGGGAATTTCTTGTTAGTGTATTTAATAATTGAACCTATGTTATTTAAACTTACTATTAAACTTGCAATTAAACTTAACCTAGTTTTATATTATTCAACATTTATCTTTGTAATCTACCTTTTATTCCTTTGATATTCCGTTATTATTTTTAATAACATTTTTTCAACACATATTCTCGTAAACTGACTCTTGTTATTTACACAGTTTTTAGTTTCACAATTCAGCATTTTAACTACCATACTTGTTGTGTATTTTTTTTTAATTTCATCATATTATTTAAATTATTTTAGGGTTAAGATGACAAATAAACAATTCATTTTGTATTTATAAACACAAATTAACTTAACTAACGTATTAAGAAACATTTATTCATACTTACAGTTTATTTTATTTTTATATTGCTGCTGTTCCGGCTGCACAGTCGGTCTTTAAACAGACTTCAAAAAAGGATATTCTCAGTTTGATCTGTATGTATGCATGTTTGACCATGATAATGTCAAAGCTACGGATCCGAATTGGATGGGGTTTTCGCGCATATTAATGCGTAAATACGCATTTCTGAGAAGGTTTTAGTATATAATTTACTAGCAATGTCTCACGGTTTTACCCGTGTGGATCTACGCTTGTACAATTTCCAACTAGTAGCGTATTCTGTGTAACACTAAAAATGGGAAAATGAAATAATCTTTAATAAAGTATTTTATGAGCTACATTTAGAATCTGGTACATATTAATTATAACCTACAATATTTTCCCTATTACTTGGGTAGCAGTTGAGCAGCTGGCTACACGATTTATGACATTTGATAGCATCATTGCAAATTGACATACACACACTGTTTAGGACCAAGGGTCAGCAAAAGTACTCGGCGAATTGGGATTCCTTGAAATGATAGAACTTCGTACTTGAACTAATGTATTCTTAAAAACCATAACAAATCAAACAGAATCTTGAACTGGTACTGAATCGTGGTACTATATGAACTTGAACACACACTACAGTAATGAGTTGCCGCATTTATGGAGCTGTTGTTTTTTGACAGCGCAGTATCTAGTCGAGTGAAGCGAGACCAATCATTTATCTATGAAAAAACCTATAAATCCATTTTCTATAAGTATAGCTGATGCATGCATGATTTAACTTACGTTTGATTATCGATTGTAATATGATAACATTTGTTTTTATAAATTAAAATTTTCATAAAGGGGGCGTTTTATTATAACAATGTAAAAATATTAAAAAAATTGTATCATGACTAGATATTAAAACAATGGTTTGTGTATGACATTTTAACACGAAATATTTTCATTTAATTCGTGAAACTTAGAGCATGTATAATAAAAAATAAGTTATAGATAAATCGTAGTTGGTGACCGATTACCATCAGGGGAACTATGAGCTTTTTTGCTTTCCATAAATTATAAAAAATCTTTTAAACGTAAATAATGTATAGATGAATAATAATTAAATTTTATCGAAGTTTTTATAATATTATCAAGGGGGTTACTTGTTCCTGTTAGTTGTTAAAATAATAAAGGAGGAATTGTTTAGAAAACTGTCATTTAAACAAATTCATAATTTTCTACAGTTTTTTAAAATGCACGCTGATAATTATAATGTAATAATTATAGCATATAAAATACAAAATAAATTGAATTGAATATAATTTGATTGCTTTTACATAAAATATTATTCCCACCATTCCCTTCCTTTATAATATTAAGCATACAGTAAGTATTGTATTGTCAACGTTGCCAAAATTACTCGCCCTATATACACATTGCGTGGTAGTTCTGAGTATTACAATTATTATAATGAATATTACAATTATGTTAATGTGGTAACTAATACTTATACACGGTAAATATTCATCAGAGTTATTTTATAAACTCTGAATAATAAAAAGTGCAGATATGTAGATAAATATTCTGAATGGAAGTATATAAATCTTTCAAGGATTTAGGATTATAGGTAGTTACTTATTAGATATTAATAAGAGTAATATAGATATGCTATGCATACTATATATAGCTGCTAAATATTCAAAAGTATCTTTCACTTTTTATTATTCAGTTTGTAATTTAAATATCATTACAAACAGTCGAAACTTTGTTGACGTCAAAATACACCAATTGTTATAATTTCAAAGTTTGACCTTTGCCAATGTGTACTCACAACTATGTACGATACAAAATTGTTAATCATAAATAACATTATTAGTCAACGTGCCGACTCAATACTTTTAAAATGTCCTTTTAAAAGACGAGCCCCATCTCAAACCCTACATTTAAATAAATAACTATACTAAACAAATTGTACAGGTATATAAGTATTTTTATTATTTTTTTTACAATTATACATTATAATTAATAACCGATAAACATATTCTTTGGGACGCATAAAACAACTTTGGATTATTACACTGACATGAATTATTATGTTAGGCTTTGATTAGAGAAAAACTCAATGTATCGTGTTGTTTAATTAAACGAAAACAAGAGTATGTATTTGAATAATAGACGAATTATTAGTTAATGACGAGTGTCGATTACTGTTTGTACGGTTCTATATGAAAAGTCATGGTGTAGTTTGGTATGTTCCTTCTCCGTCTCAGTACAACTTTGTAAACTAAGACATAGTATTTCTCAATCATTGCTAACTACTTAAAGGGCACCATATTCACAGACTAATATAGTTTTATCAAGACAGTACATTTTATGAAGCAGTCGAGAAACATCTCATTAATACTCTTATTTATACAGATTTCTAATTATATTCATTAAACCAATTAGTCTGTGGTTACCATAAGAATTAATTCACTTATTTTGTAGGTACGCCTCTTCTGTAGAGTTGTGCGTCATAACACGGAACCATTTCGCTTTCGGTTGTTTGAAAGCTGGTGATTTTCATTAGGTTTGATATATAATAGTCCTTATACGCCGAATTTAAGATCGGTTTTGGCATGGATTGTGCATGTTAGCGGTGCCGGCGCGCGCAGAACGTCGCGCGCCGCAGACGCCGTAGCAGCGACGTCTCGCGCTATCAGATACGTTCCACGTAATTACCTTTAAACAATAGAAGTATATTATATTTAACGTAATTACTCTAAGAAAATCATTAGTAATAGACACTTCTGAAGCCCAGGGTTTCACTTTTGTCTATTCCATCAATAGGTGAAATAGAGAAAACATGTTACCATGTGAGTCTATTGCAAAATGATGAGTGCTTAAGACTGCGGATGCAGTAGCAACGGCTAAATGTGCCTTCAGAAGCGCGAAGGAGATGGAGTATATCTTGTACTTTCAGTGAAAAAAGTCTCTTAGTATATTCCCCACGATATGTTTTAAAGAAATATAGAATAAATACAAAAAAAGGGAACGAGACTGCGAATGGTGAGGCCAGTTTGGCCATGGGAACAATGAAAAAAGCTCTAGCATACGATGAATTCCCCATGTGTACGTATATCAAACAAATCTCTCGCATCAAGAGTGGCAAAGACGCTACACAGAAACGACAAGGACTCTATACTAAACTTATTCTCGCATCCTTATCTCTGCTCTTCTCTTTCCTCCTTAGTCAATTCCTAATAGGACGTCACTTTTACCGCTTTCAGATCACAATTACCTACTTAATCTTTGCAACTCCCAATCAAGGATTTTTTCTAGACCTTTAGGTTTGCGAAAGTAAACAAATAGGTATCTGTTTCACACCAGGGAAGGTGCCTAGCTGGAGCCGTGATATTATCCATCATCACACTTCTCCAGCACTTATACAGTGTCTCCTTCACTCAACTCTAGCTCGTCGGGGTTCTGTGGTCTATACCTATATATCGCTCAATATTTGTCTACATACAATACATACCAGGGAAGGTGCCAAAGCGGCCGGTGCGCTGGCTGGAGCCGACGTACCATCCATCATCATACTTCTCCAGCACCTATACAGTGTCTCCTTCACTCAACTCCAGCTCGTCGGGGTTCTGTGGTCTATACCTATATATCGCTCAATATTTATCTACATACAATACATACCAGGGAAGGTGCCGAGGCGGCCGGTGCGCTGGCTGGAGCCGACGTACCATCCATCATCACACTTCTCCAGCACGTATACAGTGTTTCTTTCACTCAACTCCAGCTCGTCGGGGTTCTGTGGTCTATACTTATATATCGCTCAATATTTATCTACATACAATACATACCAGGGAAGGTGCCAAAGCGGCCGGTGCGCTGGCTGGAGCCGACGTACCATCCATCATCATACTTCTCCAGCACGTATACAGTGTCTCCTTCACTCAACTCCAGCTCGTCGGGGTTCTGTGGTCTATACCTATATATCGCTCAATATTTATCTACATACAATACATACCAGGGAAGGTGCCGAGGCGGCCGGTGCGCTGGCTGGAGCCGACGTACCATCCATCATCACACTTCTCCAGCACGTATACAGTGTCTCCTTCATTCAACTCCAACACGTCGGGGTTCTGTGGTCTATACCTATATATCGCTCAATATTTGCCTACATACAATACATACCAGGGAAGGTGCCGAAGCGGCCGGTGCGCTGGCTGGAGCCGACGTACCATCCATCATCACACTTCTCCAGCACGTATACAGTGTCCCCTTCACTCAACTCCAGCTCGTCGGGGTTCTGTGGTCTGTACTTGTACATAGCGCGATACCTGCCAACACGCAATAATAAATCAGCCTTCAGCAATATTTCCAAACAATATACCTTTATCATTATACTTCTTGCTTAAAAGCTCGACGGAGCAAGTGTTTTTTTTTATCCTTTCTTAAACTTTATACCTTTTCGTGTTCGGTCTGCGATCGTGCAAGTTAAGTAACTTTTGCAAGGGCTGGTCATAGGTTGATTGACCGAAAATTTAAGTCACTGGTTGATCACGGACCGCAGAGTACTTCGTTCCCGCGATTTCAACCCGCATTACCACGAGCATCAAGGCTGGATGAATTGATTGAGGAGGAGTCCCGGATAACTTCGCTTTGTTTCTCCCGGTGGGCGGAGAAAGCGTAAAGTCGTTAGCAATCAACATAGTTCAAATCGAAAGCACAGTCGTCATGATCCAATCTTCCTTTCCATTCATCCATCCATTGCTAGGTTTCGCGCACCAGCCTTGATTTTAAGACGTGTTGTAATTTAAGTTCCTAAATATCATACTTGTGTACTTTTTGTAGCAGCTAGTTATGGCGGTAACACCAAATACCACAAAAAACTAGACGTATTCCTAAATATGTAAGTTGGCATATGCTCAATGGTTGGCTAAATGAAAGTAAAAAAATATTACTTACGGAACAGCCTCAGCGTTGGTGTCGACGTACAAGGGTTCCGTGTTGTTGAGGTCCACCCCTGGCCCGCTCGGGGGGCCGTAACCTCTCTCGGAGGGCGTTAGCGTCGCTTGCGCAGGTTTAGCTACGTACCCTGTGAATATTTAGATAGATTAGATTATGTTATTTAGAAAGTCGTGGCAAAAGCTTTTCTGTATTTTTACACAAACTTAATACCCCTCCTACACCTGCGCAACGTAGCTTTGACATTTTATTGTGCTAAAATTAGCGTCCAAATTTAACGGCTTTGAAGGTGTGAATGAAAACTCCTCCACCCTATATACACAAATTTATAGTCCCCCAACACCCCATTGATGTGTGTCGAAAAAATGCCAATGAAGTTATCGTCTAGCGGGTATCAGCACGTATCTCAATAGGTGGTCACGATACCCGCTAATAAGTTTCCACTGATGCGGTTATCGTGATCATTAACGAAGTTTAGTGGTGGCAATAGACGCAGATGTGGGAGGAGCATAAAATTATAATTTTCAAAACAATTTAGATGACCTTGGTGAGTCGGCGACCGGCTAGTCAGTATTTACACTCGTTTGGGACTGAAATAGTACCTTATTTTAAAATGAGTAAAGTTAAATTAGTCTTCACCTGGCAAGGGCTGCGTGGCCGGTGGTGCGTTACAGAGCACCGGCCACGCAGCCCACGCAGCCCACGCAGCCCACGCAGCCCACGCACGCGGGGTTGTTATTGCACTCGTTTGAGTCGTGAAAAAGGACCTTATTGTAAGTGAATAGAGTTTAGTTAGGCTTCACCTGGCAAGGGCTGCGTGTACTTGTCTCTTGGCAGTACCGTTGAGAAGGCCGTGGGCGGCCGGCGATGCTACTGGTTTGTCAGTATTTACACTTGTTAGAGACACGGAAAAAGGACCTTATATTAAAGCGAGTAGAGTTGAAGTTACTCCTCACCTGGCAAGGGCTGCGTGGCCGGGGGTGCTTAGAGAGCGCGGGGTTGTTTGGTTGGGGCATGTCGCTGTGTGCACCCATACTTCTCTTGGTGTACCGTTGAGAAGACTGGGCGGCCGGCGATGCTACTGGTTTGTCAGTATTTACACTTGTTTGAGACTCGGAAAAAGGACCTTATATTAAAGCAAGTAGAGTTGAAGTTACTCCTCACCTGGCAAGGGCTGCGTGGCCGGTGGTGCGTTAGAGAGCGCGGGGTTGTTTGGTTGGGGCATGTCGCTGTGTGCACCCATACTTCTCTTGGTGTACCGTTGAGAAGACTGGGCGGCCGGCGATGCTACTGGTTTGTCAGTATTTACACTTGTTTGAGACTCGGAAAAAGGACCTTATATTTAAGCAAGTAGAGTTAAAGTTACTCCTCACCTGGCAAGGGCTGCGTGGCCGGTGGTGCGTTAGAGAGCGCGGGGTTGTTTGGTTGGGGCATGTAGCTGTGTGCACCCATACTTCTCTTGGCTGTACCGTTGAGAAGACCGTGGGCGGCCGGCGATGCTACTGGTTTGTCAGTATTTACACTCGTATGAGACTCTGTAAATAAAAAAGTCAGTCAAATAAGACTATTTACTTGATAAATGCTTACTTTTGTAGTTCATCCGAACTGATAACTATGTAATTTGTTGTATATGAGGGCGTGGTGTAAACAATTTGCCGTAATTGTCATTAATAAATAATATTGACCACCTCGTCGTGGTCGAGTGGTTTGTACGCCGGGTTTCATGGTGACGCCGTCTCGAGAGGTCCCTCCCGGGTTCGAATCCCGGTGGGGGCAGATGTTTGTGTGATGAATACGAGCATTTGTACTCCAGTCATGGATGTTTAATATGTATTTCTATATAAATATACTTATATATGTACTGTATATGTATTCTATCCGTTACCCTAGTATCCCATAACACAAGCCTTACAGTGCTTACTTTGGGGCTAGGCTAATTTGTGTGAGTGTTGGAAATATTTATTATTATAATATGACACCCTTTTCTTATCCTGGACTGAGAACAATATAAAAATCAAAATTCCGCAGCTGCTAACCTGATATTAAATCAGATAGGACATTTTGAGTAAAACTTGCTACGACTCGTAATTAAACATAATTATTTAATTAATGGATTCATACTCCACAATTTTGATATTAAGCCATTATAATCATAAAAAAAATTTGAAACGTTGCTTTTCAATATTTTCATGTTTTCTCATTTAATTTTTCTATGTTAATGAATGTTTCTTCAGGGTTATATTAAGTGGCCATTGACGTCTTGTTCGATTATAATCGTATAAGTGCATGACATTTTTAATTGGAACGGAACACTTTGTAATTACTAGTGATGTATTTACAGTTAATAATTTTATACTCGTCATATCGAAACGTTCGTTAAATAAATAGCAAGATTCCGCTTCTGTTTCATAAAGTTACCAACTTTTAAAGAGTTCTTACAACCGTAGTAGGTTGGTTAAATGCACACGGACGATGAATACCTAGAAGTCTTTTTACAAATTCACATGCAGTTATTTATAATTGCAACATTATTTATCTGATAACTTTTTCATTTGATCGCCAATTTGACGTCAATAATCGCACGTAAAAGTCAATTAAATGGGATTGAGAACTGGATCATAATTAAAAAAAATCTGCATTGAGGACGTAAAGCTGCATATATCCCTCCAGGGTTGTTATAAAAATGTGAACTATTTGTAAGAAAAATATGTTCTAATACAAAACACAATAAATCCATAGCTTTATCTCAGTCAGTCCATATTTTATAGCATAATGTGTCACACAACAGATGTCCATGGCCTTTTGAATTTTTTTAATGTAGCTTTTCCTTTATATAGTTTAATATTGGCATGGAAAAGTTTGATTTATAAGATGACATAAATTGGCTTGGCCTATACCCACCTGGCTTACTCTGGCTAGGTTCCTGTAGTACAGTGACGTAGCTGTCAGGGAAGATGCCTGTTTTGCTGCCATTGCGGCCTTCCCACCAGTTATGGTCGATTCTTCTCGTTAGCACGACAACCTCCCCTTTTTTAAGTGGTAATTCGAGGTTGGTTTGCGCCGTAAAGTCGAATTTTGCCTTGGCTCTGCCTTCTATTACCGTTGGCTTCTTGGGAGAATGAGCCACTTCTCCTTTCATTATCTAAAAGAACCAGGAAATCATCATAAGGAATAACTTGATTACATGCCTTCGAACTGGATAATTAAAACGTACAAACGTAAATTAGGAAATTTAAATTAACAAAATTTAATTTAATTTATTAAGTATTTATTTATTTTAACTTGTAAGCTCACGTTAGTAGTTATTTATCATTACATAAAATAAATAAAATTGTCGCATACCTCAACATAATTATAAGGGAACAGTCCTATTCTGCCATGGATTTCTCCCTCGTACCAATTGGCGTCGATTTGTCTTCTTACATGGATCATATCTCCTTTCCTAAAACTCAACTCCCTGTTGGTCTGTCCATTGAAAGCGTATAGAGCTCTAGCTACCACTTTTTCGGCTTCATCATACCGGTTCAGTGGTAGGATGTTCTTCTGCGATGGCGTAAAGTTGTCTTGGTGACGTCTATTTTGCATATCTTGGAGTTCCTAATCAAACAATACAAATCGAGTTAATCGTTTTGTATATTAGTGTAAATAGTTTAGCTGATATTGTCGTTCGTAAATGACAAAGCGATTACGCCATTTTAAATACCAAGCATATCTGATAAAGTCAACAATATTATACAGTGATTAGAAGTACATTTTTTAAAGTCCTCAACACAAATAGTTTTAATGGAATTTAAAGCAAACACTAAAATTAATTATATTTAATTTATATACAAAATCTATTGTCACGAACGTTATTTCTGCATGATTTTGAGCTAAAAGTTTTGTTAATAGCGCGTAATGTTTATTGTCGAAAATGAGAATGAATAATGATGAAAACTCAAACAGAATTAGAACCATATCTTCAGTCACGCATCTACTAAAGTTCACCTTCATAGATGCATCAAACGCTTCAATGTCAGCTGGGTGTATTGCGTTTTCCTGTAATTTTTTAATGTAATTTAGAAAAAAAATGATTGAGATGATGATGCAAATACCTGCAAATTCCACTTGCATCAAACTTAAAGCTTTCATCTATAACTCCTTTGTGAAATTTCCCCATGCATCTCTAAGCGATCATTATTTAGAAACGATAGCTTTCACTTCATTGTCAATTCAATGCATTTCTATGGTTTTGCACAACGATCTTCACGCACTAACACAACATTATCATGATCGTTCTCGCGCACGCGTCTCCTTTGACGATACTTTACTCGTAACTATCTGTTATGTTCGACCGCACGCGCTACGCATTAAACACGATCTAAAATATAAAATCGACGTTCACTTTCAACTTTTTTACTTATACTTTATTAACGACTACTTAAAGTCACATTTCGGTTGACAATCACGTCCAGTAACAGCAGAGGATGTGTTGTAATTCACCGGTAATTTTGTATAACGGACTTTTGTGTATTCTCGATCCGCGAGGTATGGAATGTATGCGAGAGCACAAGGTCGAATGTTCACATATTTTTTTGTTGTGAATCGTGTTCTCTTAGTTCGCTCATTAATGGCGCGATTTTATATATTGGAATTCGATAATACTTGGTAATATGAACATCACTGCCCAGCTGTTGAATAAATTACTATTCATGTTAAAAATATAAATACTGTAGTAGGTAATAACAAGTCTAACAAGTAACCTTATGCCTGAGTAAATGTTAAAACATCATGAATTTTTCAATTAAGCATGACTTGAAATAGTCAGAGCTTTTACAAAATATAGTAAATTTGTTTTTAATTCAATCTTGAAGAAGTGACACAGCAATAATATTTCTGGCAAACATCTGCATGGAACGAAAAATGGTAATCCTATATTGGGAAGGCCTCATAAGCTAAGATATTATTAAATTACTATTATCAGATTGTGTCCATAAAAGCTTTCTCATATAATTATTTTAAACTGACAGTTAACCAAAACAACAACAATTAACAACCAAAGGTACTAAAACATAACTAAATCATTGAGAAAATAACGATTTCTCTCTTATAGGGCTTTCATTGCGCGTACTCTGTCAGCTAATTTGCGGGTAATTTCACATCCGCTGCGAGCGAAGTGAAAACAGCAATTTCCAATAGGAGAAAATTTTCTGACTTCACTGCGTAGCGAAATGTATGCAAACACATCCACTCACTGATTCATTACAAGTGAGCACTAACTATGTTGATGAATAAATAACAGTCAAAATACCTACTATGTTTGATTTCTGTTTGCTCGGAGTTTCTTCGAAATTCCAAAAAGTTCTTTATGTTAAAAAATAAGCGTCGCCAACTATCTGCCGAAATACCACAGTTACTAATTCACACAATATTACGTGACTGTCTGTCGTGCGCGCCGAATTGTTTACGTAAAGCACGGAAAGTGCGTAGCGTAAAGACTGGACAGCGTACTGGATACAAAAGTGGAAATAAACTGATCGCTCGCCATGTTGGTGTGGCAGTGAAACTACAAACATATGGATAATGTTACTGCCTCACCGCAATCTAACCTCACACTGTTCTCTTTTACTGTGTGACCATTAGTGTACGTATAAAACTCTCTACATTTAGAAAAAGAAATGAAAATATGTCCTCACATAAGTAGGTCTTCGATAAAATCATTATCCGCGGTGTTATTATTATTTGTTTTAATATTTTATGTGTGTATATTTTCATCCGTAGTAGTGATTTTGCTAGTTAATTTTAATTCTAAATGTTTATTGCCTATTATGGAAGTTAGCAAGAGAAGTCTCCTGCTTTCGTCGAAGGTAGATGCTATTTCTGGAGAGTCTCTATTTCTATTGGATAATTAACTTCGGCTTATTTCAACTGATATAAAGTTAATAAGACAATATCACAAAAAAGAAGGAAACCGTATGATATTATAGTTAAAATTTTGTGTTAATGTTCTTTATTCACACGATGGAGGAAATATTTATAGACGATATCAGCGAGGAAATTTTGTGATTTTCTATTTCTAACAACGAATACCTCACTTGAATTTGTAATAGCATGCACACGGTGTGTTTTGTCACAATTGCTAAATAACGTCAATTAAGTCTGCGACAAATAATTCAACAAGGTTGTTGCTCACACATGTGAGTACAATAACAATAGCTTATAGGCCGGTCGTGGGATAGCTATCGTGTAATATTGATCAAACTGCAGTCGCGTGCCAACCTCAGTTTAACTGGATTAAACATTTGCCGTTTGACTGACACGCTAATCGCATTCGATATTGCGTTCGAGCTCTTCTGAATAATCGATACCTCATCATAAAGATTTAAGCGAGTAATTTCTTGGTTTGTGGAGAAAAATTCTAGTAACTGTTTTAACTTTATACATACTGTTTTCTTCGTATGATACATGGTATCTTATTAAAGAAAATCTGGTATTGCTTTATAGTTTTTATAGAAGATATCTTCGGAAAACGTTTGCTCAGAATATATTATTTAATCATAGATAAATGCGTCTCTGCGTTCGATTTGAGCCATCAACTGTGTTGCTATGAACTACCTTTAATGAAAACGGAAAAGTTCCCATATGTCGGAATTTGCTGATATATACTGATAGTGACAGCACATAAAGTGGCATTGTTTTTTGTTATATCAGATATTTTATCAGATTCCGAACATAATATGACTAACTCTTAGACAATTGCTTTATATATACTGTCTGTAACCGCTATTCAAATCGTAGGTGTAAGATGAAGATGGCTTGATGAAATTGTCAAAAACGAATGTGAAATTATTTGTAAACAAAACGTTTCTATAGACGCTTCTGAAGCAAAAGGTCAGATATATTTCTATTAATTAATTACACTACAATTAACAACATAAGATAAACTTTGACAAAAGGGTAATTTATTCACAAGAATAATTATTGAAAATAACGTGCAAGTGTTTTTCCAAGTTTGAAATCTGATGATATCTATATCCTAAAATGCCTAACCATACCTAAAATGGGAATTATCAAAGCTGCTCAGTAAAGTTACGGTTGAACTTGTAATATTGTTTTCAGTAAAATAAAGTAAAGCATCAGTAGTTGTCCAGTTGTTGACTTGTATTCCAATACTGCTAGCCAGTAAAGCTTCACGAAAATTAAGCGCTTCCAATATACAAAACAATATAATTTCGATTCTAAACCTCTCTTCTTTCATTATGGTGTGGGTGTGAATTAAGTGTTGTCAACAAATTTTTGGATACCAGCAAAACCTTGACAGCCTTAATAACCCTGAAGCTGGGGTGCCGGGTACTTTTTTAATAGCAAATTTTTTTGTAGTTATTACTGATTGGTAATCAGTTTACGATGCCGCGATTATATTTTATTACCTGTAAGTATTTGTTTCGCCTCTGTTCTCTGTAGAGTTTCTTCATATGCTCAGCTTGCTGTCTTGCCAGCTCTCTCTCCGGCACTAGTGGTAGGGGGTCGTGTCTCACAGGACAACGATAGTGGATGTTCACATCGCTCTCCAAGTATCGCCGTGGGGATTCTGTAGGGATGACCAATGGTTAATGTTAATACCAGGGAGTTTTGTATAGCGGCATTTGTATGATAAGTCTGAAATGGACTTTTCGTCTATAGTTGTAATCTTGAGCAGTGTCGTACGAATCTGACAAATTAGACATTACATTTCCAATTATGTTCATTTGATGATTCATGAAACATCTCGCCATCTTAAGATTCGTAAAGAAGGCACTACGGTCTTGAGTGAAATTCTAATATTGTTATTCAGTTCTATATTTATAATTTTGTACGTTTATTTTAAACTTATTTATCTGCTTGTGTTGATTTTACTACATTTCTCACCAATCTCGATAACAACTGCCACAAAGAAATCAGGAAGTCTTCGTTATGTTTTGGTGTGTTAAATAAAATCTACCGGATGTCGTATACGAATCTGACAGTTTGCAAATTACGTGTAAACAGCACAATCTTCCGGATCGCAATAGTAATAATTATCAAATTAACCTACATTAACACGGTCTCGTTCCTGTACACTAAGAATCTCGTCAAAAACACGTAATGAACATAACGTAATTACTTTCGAACTTTCACAATGTTTTGGTTCTTAGTTGCTTGTTTCTTGTAAGGCGTGACTGTGTATTGACGGAGCTATGTTGATGAAAACAATGAATGACACTCATAATGCTTAAGCACCTACTAATTAGAGCGATATTTGCAATGCGATCCTTAATGAAGACACAACTAGTAAAGTCAAGAGCTCTTGTCATAAGGTTATGCAAAATTGTTTAAACTAACTGATACCTATATCAAATTTATTTTTAGATTCAAAACATTTGGCATAAAGTTTAAAATAGATTGAAATAACTAGTCATTCTTACTAATTAGATGTGCTGTTGACCGTATAATCATGAGTTTAGAGAGGCGAAAGTTTAAAACGGCGGAAACCATGGTGGTCGCCTCAAGATGCCGTAACAGAGTGGCCATCGACGATATTCGATTATGTGATGATACGTAACTTTTATCTGGCGCAACCGGTTTGTCGAATACGTTTTGTGGGAGCGGAAGTGTTACGTATGGCTTTGCTAATGGCTAGCACATAACGAATAAAGATCTATGGTGAGTTTTCATTCTGTCATTCTTTGTGCACTAATATATGCAGGTCAGTGAGCAGCCTCAAGATGTAACCCGTAGATATTTGTTAAGCTAAACAAACGACATGAGATAAAGGTTTTGAGTTGTATTCAGACCTAAATAAACACGAAATAGATGAATTCAATGTATTCAACGCGACTTCATTTGCGTCAGATTACAATTATGTATGAACTAAGTATAAGGTATAGGTAGGAATGAAATAATTTCTGAGTAATTATTTCTTTGCTATAGCTCTATAAAAATTTGTATTTCTTTTTTTTATTATTACAATTGCTATAGTGAAATGTATCAAGAAAATTGATTCAAATACAATGTTTCGTGGTATAGTATCACCTACACGTGTCTCCAAAAATAGGTATTTAAATCATTGAAAGTGATAAAGGTGTCGGGTGAGTTGTTTTTTAAAGTAAATTGTTTTTAATAATAAATGAATAAGTTTGCAAATATTAAGCTATAACTGTACCGACGGATATATATTATTAAAGTGTATTTATTATTATTTAAGAACACAAACTGGTATAAAATTTATTGAATAGAAAAAAATGCACTGTTGCTTCTCAGACTGATGTTGACAAACTTACTTCATTGATGATTGGCAAAAGAATATTTTTAAGAAATATTTATTATCTGTGGAAAATAAAAATATATTTTCCAAATCAAATAAATACTATTTTAATCTTCAAAAAGCGCACCCATTTTGTGCGCACCAATCGATAAATTTGAACACTACTCAAATAATTTACATATTTTATGTAAAACAAAAGAACATACCTAGGTAAAGCATAATACTTGCATTAGGTCAATTAGTCTAGAGATTTTCCGGTGTGACTTCATTTTCGTTCAAGGTTTTTTTGTAAGTTTCCAGCTGTGAGATGAAATCGAAAACAGTCGCAGAGTGAAGTTGTCACAACTACTTTCTCAAGTACCAGCAATTCCAAGCACGTGCTTGCGACACACGCTGTTTCCACCTTGTTAAAACTCGACAGAGATAAAACTTCAAAGGATAAGTAAGTATATATCTTTGTAATTTTCTTGGTTTCACTTGCGACAGTTGATCCAATAGTAAAAGCAAAAAAAATAGGTTTACCTAAACAGTATTATTAAGAATACGTTCCTGGGTACTTTAATAAAAATAAAGTCATGAAAATCAGTTTGGTTATAAATTCAAGTGAACCTGACTTGAGTTTAAATTGAAATGTAGAGTAAAGACTTTATATACGTAATTTCGTGAAAGCATTTTAGTATATTTATACTATGTTTTTTATGTTATTTAACATAAACGGAATTCTTTAAACTATGTAACAGCTTAAAGGAGAGCTATAGACAGACATACTAAAATTGCTTTAAATTCATATCATGTATTTGATATTGGAGAAAACAACGAGGCAAGTGTGCAGAAAATCGACTAGAATCTACAACTATATTTATTCACCTTGTTTTGAAACAATGTTGATTAAAACGTTGTACTGTCTTCATCTATTCACAATTGTATGACAATGACAGTTTTGTTCCCCATTAGAAATTCTAAAATACTTATTACGACACAAACAAAATAAAACTGGTGTTGTCGGAGCTTAATATAGCTTACATATTAGCAGTACCGTCCAAAAGTCATAATTGTTAAATCGAGTAGATTACTTACTATAAAACAAAATACGATCTGCTATTTATTGAAGCAGTGCCGCACAAATGTGGAGTGTGCGTGTAATGTGTATTATACTTTCTTGTCTTAAATTTTAGATCCATTCAAAACTATTGTTAAATGGTTAAAATACACACAACGAAAAGTATTACGTTAAAAACATGAATTCAGTCACGTAGCTCAATAAAACTAAATAAAGGACCGTGAAGCACTTTCGCTATTAAGAAAGATTCACAAAATAGCAGTTTACTTTTCGTGTCGTGTAAAGTCACTTTATAATTGATGAATTAGCTTCGTTGTATATTGACAAGAGATAAATTTAAACAATTCACAGCTAATAAATGTGAAAGAATAATATGATTTATGTAACTAAATTAAAATGATGTGTTGTTAAAGGCAGATAGTTACTTAAATGGTGGTATTAAAAAGAAAAAATAGAGAATATTATCTGTGTCTATCAAATAAATAAATTACAGGATTCAATCGAAGCAACCGCTCTCGTTGATTTACTGAAAATTAATGTAAAAACTGTTTTTTTAAGTTGAATAATTCAGACACAAACATTTGAGTAACTATTTATAAGATAACCAATATTTCATACCTACGTGGTTAAAAGAAAAGCTGTCACAATTTTGCAGTACTTTTATTACAGTTTAAAATAGAAGTTACTTTATCTGGGTTTTCAATTTATTGCATTGAAATTATATTCAAAACTATGAAACAGACCAAATTACTTTTGCACAAAATATCCAAACTCTAGGTCACGACAGATTCATAAACTATTAGATTTCGATCGACCTCTTGCAATAAGGAAGTAACGAGAATTCGTGTCTGTAATCCAATATTAGTACTTATTAAATTTCAGATAGATCAAGTATTTGATTACATTGAGAGAAATATTGGGCAAGATGTAATTTGATTACAGTGCCATTGCGACCTTACTCAAAATTTCATAATTCACCACTCAACCGTAGCGTAACTAATGAAATAAAAATTCTCGAACAAGATTTCTTCCATGCATTAGATTAATTTTACAGTATTACGGCTTATTCGCGGTAAATGAATATTTTAAGAACAGATTTCATCAACATTTATTAGTAAAGTAGGTAAGTGTCAAATACTACCTAATAAAATAGATTTATAATAATACCTATGCATCTTTTAATATGCCCAAATAGCTATATTATATTAACCTCAACACGAAAACCGGATTAGTCTTTAATGAAATGAATTGTTTACAAGATAGTTAAACAAAACAAAACTATTCGATAGACATAGTACAGTATTTAAAATATGTATAGTAAGTAAAGCATTTAAAATATTTGAATTACAATTAAGAAGGTGAACTTAAAAAATATTTTATTAAAGGTATTATTGACAAAAATTTTGATACTTAATCGGTCAGAAACACAAATTATTATCTTGTATCACAAAAAAAATACTAGATGTTATCGTAGAATGATTAAGGATAAAGTAAAAAAATATTTTACTCTCTTAACAAACTGTATTATTTTATCTGCAATTAAATTTTAGTTTAATACCTACCTAGGTAGAAATCAATCCAAGTAGAAATCAACAAAAACCAAAAGACTACTGATTAGTAGTAACTTAATATCGATGAACATACAAGGTGATTTACCGACTTTGAAACTACCTATATAAAAACTTTAACGGGATAGCACAACAATATCACTAGGTATGTAGACTAACCGTGAACTGTCATCCTTTTAATTTGCTTCAGTATACCCATTGCTGTTTAACACACACACAAATTCTCACGGAACGACAACAACTATCGCGCCGCGCAGCACTCGCTCAACGTCGGCGTCGCAGGCGCAATCGTCGCGGCATCAACTATCGAAATGCACACAAACTTTCGTCGCCGATCTCCGAGCGTAGTAATTACTTCATCGTTGCCTCCCGCCAAAGACGTAGTTACTCAAAGAATTGCGCACAAGTTTTTGAGATAATATTATGTTTTAAATAATATAAAGGAGAATATTCAATATTATCTTCAGTATATAGAAGCTAATTGGGCACTTACTAAGTGCAAATAAAATGATGATGATGATTATGAAGATAATGAAATCATCATCTACAGAGAATTTATAAAATAACTAGCTGACCCAGCGAACTTCGTACCGCCCTAAAAAATAGGGGTTGTCCAGCGGACAAAATTGTGAATCTAAACCATTCTCAGATCCCCTTGAACACACACAAAAAATTTCATCAAATTCGGTCCAGTCGTTTAAGAGAAGTTCAGTGACATACACACTCACAGAAGAATTATATATATAAAGATTATGAAGCTATAGAGAATTTGTCTATAGTCCTATTATAAGTTTTTCACTTGGATTTCTACGATATTTTGGTACTTCAATATTATCTCTCTGAAACACTTCACCATTAAAAGGTACCTAGCTTTATTTCATTGTCCCCCAGATGGGCGCTCCAATTCGCGCGTCTAATCCCTACATAAAACTGATAATAATGAAGGGAAATGAGATTTAAAAAGATTGTATATGCATTTTAATCTAAAAAAAATAATGAAATATATTATTGTTTGCGTTTAAGCGGTAAAATTTAGGAGAATCAAAACAAAAATTTTATTTCGACAATTAATAAGCACTTTATTGTCATGAATCTAGTAAATAACACCTTTTATGATAATATGGATATATTTATGAGAAACATTTATATTAATTAGAGTTTTCTATGGCTACTACAGACACTTGTTTTATACATTCTTTAAAAAAATGCGCTTTTAAATATATATTGCACTTAAAATAAAAAATACAAGTACTTACTATACGGGAGAGGGGCGTATACATCCGGATATATGACTGTTCTATTTGTCCAATCAAAGTCATGCACTGTGTGACGATTTTCATTATGTTTCCCATTGTTATATTTTTCTCGACGTACCACACTATCGGTGCTAACAATGTGGTTGTGCTTTTTATTGGATAAATCAATAAGAGATGTTGAAGAAATATGAGTCTGCGCAGGTTGTGTACACTTTTCATATGATTTTTCACTTTCAACTTCGTTTTTGTTTCCGAGTAACTGTAAAGATTTAATTTTATAATCGTCCGTTAATATTGCTGTTCTTGCACCTTCCAATTCATTACGTGAGCTAAGTAAACAATCATCATTAACATGTTTTGAGAATTGTTCACGCTTTTCTACTGAATCATTGCTTCTTATGCTATCTGAATCGTATTTTGAAATAGATTCATTTGGACTATTCTCTTTTGTAAAATATGCTTTATCTTCGTCGTTATCTTCATTTTTATCGTCATAAAGCAGATTTTTTCTGACATACTTGTTGAGTGCGTGCATTGATCTAGATAAGGATCCAGAAGCGGGAACATCGCTAAAAAATCCATCGTCTTCATACGAAGTCTCTGGTTTATCTAACACACAGCTCTTACGTATAACTTTGAGAACACCGATATTATTTTCATCACTATCCATTTTTAATATGCACTATTTTATCCCGTAACATTTATTCAAACACACACTAGTTGAATATAGGATTTGCACTAAGCTCTTCACATTATAGATACCACCTTTTATCACAGAATAGTCAGTAACTGATAACACAACCTAGGTACTCAATATTATTTCATTGCTTGTTTATTCTTTATCACTACGTAGGTATCGCTGAAGTAGGTGACTTAAATAATGACAACGGAACGCGCGTAAGAAATGACTCGAGCTATTTATTACTTAGAAAAAAACCAACCCGACAACTTTTAGCGAACCAATCAAAATGAACGACGCAAATCTTGAATTGGTTGATTTAAACAATCAAACTTAAGACATGACATGGAACTGTAATACAAGCTTTAGGTGTTTGATAACTTTAACTTATGTATTGACTGTGTTGATATAATATTAAAATGTTATTCTTTTATGATTATATTTTGGCCCAAGTCAAGACTACGTGTGTCAGCGTCAGCGGTCAGAATAAATTAAGGAGTGCGATTATTTCAAACAAAGGCTATTGTTTCGTTTTTATTCGCATAGATAATATAGACATAATTGCAATGTGTTTCTGGTAACTCTCATTTTATCCAACGGATATCCCACGCGGAAGGAAAGTAAATTATTCATAATAACCATAAAGTCGAATGTTTGAATTGAATTTGACTGTTAAAGATACCTATTCGATATTCTAGTAATTTGAAAATAATGATTCGATTACTTAAAGTCATTTTTTATATAGTTCTAATATATGTATATGAATTTAACGTAAACCTTAATTAAATACTTGCCTGTATCTGAATAGCTCCCGTATGGCGTTCTGCGTGGAGGCTCGGGTGCTGAGTCGGTCTCTATTAGAGTATATAATAAACAATGCAATAAAAACCGAATAAAAAAAACAATTAAAACAATAGTCAAAGTAATATTGAAAACGTTATGTTTACGAAATTATACAACAATTATAAACGTCCAAAAAAATAAAGTCAAAAGGCAGAATTTGAAATTTGAACATAATCACAATCACGCAACAGAAGCACGCACAGTAAGCATGAAACACATAACGTGCATCAATAAAACTTCGACAAGTAAAGCATTTTGCTCATGTTACTCCAAATTTAAATCAGGTATTTTATGCATTAAAAATTTATATTTTTCATATAAGATAATAGGGAAAATAACCTTGGAATTTGACGGTATGTCGCGATGGCGTGACATAAGGTGCGAGGCGGTAGGGCCACGAAGCCGGCGGAGGCCGCGGGGGAGCACGTGGTGGCTCGTAGCGACTGGCCGGGCGATGGACAGACGGATCATACTCTTGTTTAGCAAATACATCATTCTTCAGAATAGAACTCAGTTTTACGGAGTTGTCCTTGGCAATGGGACGCTTGATATCCTTCTTAATAGGTGAAGTACGACCTCTGACAAGCGTGGCAGGATCCTCAATAGATCTATTATTATCGCTTCGTTTTGGAAAACGATGAGCCACCCATGGTCCAGCTAAATACGGCGCAATATCGCGTAACTCGCTCATATCTGGTGCTGATGCGTATATCTGACCTAGCAGTGACATTGCTTCGAATCTGCGCCGAATACGATCTACTTCCCCTGAACGACATTCTAATGCTTCTTCTGCAGATCGCGATCTAGGCGTCGTACGTCGACGAAGTGCTGCTAATTTTGATATGATATCGATGTGTGGCATATAACGATTCGTTGGTCGTAGTGGCACTTTTGCTACAGGTAATAAGTTTCTATCTCGTCGAGATGAATATCTTTCAAATTTGGACCAATGTTTTTGAAGGACATTTCGAGCAATTTCCGGATCACTGCGATGTCTGCGCAAAACTGCTCCAGCGGCAGAGGGTGAGTCAAAACGTCGCGCGAGACGTCGCACTTCTCCAGCCCGCGCCAGGTTTAAATAAGCGCGCCAGTAACGCTCCGGATCGGGCGACGGGCTTCGACTGCGCCATACTGTCTCCTCGCTCGAGCACTGTAGCGTGTCCGGCGTACGTCGATCGGTAGCAGCAATTTGTAATTCAGAATGAGGCGACGGTGATCTTGTATAAATTTCCGGATTAGAAGATAATGACAAAAACTTATTTTTCTCGCTTTCCCCGAAAAGTTCTTTAAAATTTGTACAGGATTGGGATTGAGGTATATGTTTTTGGTAAGTTTCTCGCTCATTATTGTTCTTTGGTACAGATGATAAAGGTTTTGTTGGCTCCAGATTTTGTTTCTCATCTGAATTTTCTCTGGCATGATAAACAATATTTGATTGTTCAGTCGTGTTTTTTACTGATTCAAAATACTCGACTTTTTTTTTAACTTCTTTACTAGGTTCTCTATAAATTACCGTTTTGTTTGATATATCTGAACTTGCAGTGTCTGTTTCACTTGCTGATGACTGATAAAGACTATCAGGTTTATCATTTGAATAAACTACATGTCTTGTTTTAACATCAATATTAGATGTATGTGCAGAGTCAGGCTGATCTAACAAACTATTTTCGCTGCAAGTTTTTTTTTCTAAAGAAATAGTTTGTTCTTGTTTCTTTTCAGAATCATTTTGATTATTTTTTGCGCAAGATTGTAGTTCATCTTTGAGAGTCATAGGTACAGAGTTATCAAATTTATTAATTCTATCCAAAATTTCTTTGCTCAGGGTTTGAGAAATTTTTCTTTTTTCATTTTCGCTAAGAGACATTTGTATTTTATTAACATTGTTTTTTAATTCTTTTACTGAAGTTATAGGACAAGAAATTGTTGCAATAGACTCAGATTTGCTAAGTCGATTAGGTTGATCTACCTCAGACGTGTGTTGCGGTGAAACCAGTGAATTACATCTTACGTGAAGACTGGGTTTATCAATTTTAGAATTGCTTACATCTATCGAAAATTTATCTATTTCCTTGCTTGTTTTTGCTTCCAATTCTTTACTGTAAATCGCATTTAGTTGGTTTTTTAAAGCATTCACTTGCTCCATGGATAAACTACTCCACAAACGATTTCCGAGTCCTATTTTTTTTCGAAGTTCTGTTAGTGAAGTATCTTGCTGTAATGTAACAGTTGGTTTAACTGCTAACCGGTGGTCATCGTTCACTTCATTATCATTTTTGCGGTTAATTTTGAATGCTGTTTCAGCGACACTAGTTCCTCGCCATAAAGGTTTATAGGTATCCTTAGGGATTTGATCCATTTCTATAGAATCATGATAAGATATCTGTTGGAAATGATCCTTTAAATCTTCTACCGATTTTTCTTTTACTCGAAGTCCCCATTCTCTATCAAAATTCCATCTGAATTCTTTAAGATCTCTAGGGTAAAATAAAACATCTTTTTCATTTTGTGCCATCCTTAATTTACAATACAAATTATTTAATTCCTCTTCAGCTCTTTCTATAGCTCTAATTTTTTTCCATCTATCAAAATCAATTATCTCTTCGTCTTTTTTTCTGTGGCGTATCTCAGAATTACTTGTGGCCTTTTCTAATTCTCCAACTCTTTCTAAGTACGTATAATATCTGTTTAGCTCTCGGAACCTGTCAGATCTTGCTTTGGTATTTTGTATTTCCTTGATGTACTCTTCATAGTCAGGATCATTAGAATATAAATTTGAATCGCTTCTAGCTTTAGATGGCGCGATACTGTCAAACTTTTTTTTATCTGTGTCTCCAGCACTACGAGTTCTCAGAACACTTTTAAGAGTATCTACAGACTCTCCAGAATACTTGATGTTTTGTGATCTTACATTGTGTATACGCCGGTAGGAAGGAGACCTTATAGTGATCGGAGAAGGTGATTGACTGCGACTTCTAGATTTTCTTAACACTTTAGGAGATACCGGTCTCGAGGTCTGCGAGAAAAAAATTGTCGAGGGCTGTTTTTCTAAGTCTTGTTTAATTTCATTTTGTATTGACTTTGGGAAATGCTTTGTCACTATTGGCGACACAGGACGAATAGTTTCCCTAAATATTACTTTACTTGGAGATTGGGAGCGACTTGTGTGAGATAACCTTTTAGGACTTTTGTGAACAATAATCGGAGAAACTGATCTAGTTGTTTGTGAGAAATATAAACGCGTTGGTGATATCGAAGTTCCAGGAGATTCTCTTGCCTTTTCTTTTTTGTAAAAGACTATTGTCGGTGAAATGGGGCGAGAAGTTTGTGAGAAATAAATTTTGTTTATAGGCGGTTCACTTTTACTTCTTGTAGTAGCTAAAGATGACGTTGATCCAAACTGTTCACCTTTTGATAAACTCTCAAACTTTCGTATTTCACCGTGCATTCGCCCTGGCCAGGATATAGAACGTGGACTTTGAGCACGCGCTGGACTTGGGTATCTGTCCCATAATTTAAATCGCGAGAGAGAAACTGGTTTTCTATGAATCAAATAAGTATTCAAAGATTTCGATTCCTTATAGTCTTGCGGGTACGACTGGAACATTTTGGCTTTCTGTAAAACAGTTGTATTTGGCTCAAGCATGGTATAAGTAGTGGTTGGAATGTAAGACCCACCAAGGAACAGATGTTGAAAGAAAGAGTCAGACATAACTGCGTCTCTAGTCTTTTTTATATTATCGACTGAATTGTTAATTGCATTATCGTATATAATATTGTCTCCAAATTGACTTTCTGTTTCAGAACCAACTGGTGATTTGTTTTGTGATTTTTTAGAGGCTTTTGTAACTTTCTTTAGAACTTTGGTGTCTTTAGGAATTTTTATACTGCATGATTCATGACATGGTACACTACGAGGACGAACAACTACACTTTCCAACGATTTTTTCTTTTTTAAGTTTGTTACAACAGCAGTTTTTATTTGATGCTTTCTTGTGGAAGACAGTATGTTGGATGAAGATTTAGATAGTAACGATTTTTGTAATGGTTTCAAGGTTTTAGTTTCGCCTTTAATTGTCAGACAAGGATTGGATTTAGTGTGCGTATTAGATGTTTTCAATTGCCGGACTTTCTCAGCAGTACGTATCATATCTCTACTTTTGTGAGTTGTACTTGGATTTAATTGTCTTTCTTTATCAGCTCCTATTAATATAGGAGCCTTTGTTATAGTTTTAGGCGAAATAACTCCGCTCACTCTGAGACCTTTGACTTTTACTTTTGTTAAATCTATTTGTTCATTTCGTTTTTCTGAACTCCAAAGCTTATCCAAGGAAGTCACTTTGTCCAATATATTTGTTATTGGGGTTTTTCTACCAGCTCCGCCTTCTATGATAATAGACGCAGGCGACGTACCGTATTTACTGTGCACCGAGTTAGTATACTGCGTCGGCAATAAAGTCTTCCTTGGTGAGCTAAAACTGCTAGTTCCAGCAGTTTTAGTGTCAGATGTTTTTTTCGATGAATGTGAAGCAATGTTTACGCTTTTTCTATTTACATCAGGTGGGGCTGAGATAGACATTATTCTTGATTTATCAAATTTCTTTCCTGGATCTACTGTCGAGTCCTTCTTGCTAATGATGTGGGTATTTTGACGGGTTAGTTTATGGCTAATTTTATCCTTTAAAAAATCCACATTTGACTGAGTTTGTTCAAAAGATCTTTTTGGAGAAGTTGAAACAGATCTATTTGAAGTAATCAATTTCAATGTCCTGCTGTTCTTAGACGATATTCTTCGTGGTGGAGCAGGAGGGTTTTCAATAATTTCAGTTGGTATATTGACACATATAAATGATGGTGCCAGTCTTTTAAATTTTGCATCTTGTTCTATGCTTGTTACTGGGTAGCAAATTACTTCATGGTGCTTTGGTGATTTTTTGTGAACTTTTATCTTCGTTAGAGTTGATGATATCGGAATGTACTCTAATACCGATTCCTCTGCGGATTTCAATGACTCTTCAATAAGTTGCGTTTTAGATCCATGTTAGATGTGAGAAAAACGTGTCTCTTGTGCTCCTGCAAAGTTGTGTCTATCAAAAGCATTTGGTTTTCTAAGTGTCTCTACAAAAGTGGGGCAGCGAATCAATAAACGTGTATAATATGTGCCTGTTTAATTTAATGTTGCATGAAATAGGGTTACCTATTTCATGCAACGATTTACCTGATCGTGAAGCCCAGCCGTACGCCCAGCACCCGTTATTGAATGGCAGCAGCGCATGCATCGACTTTAATTTCTGACTTACCTCGTGTGTGTTTGGTTATAAACTAAATTATCCGGAGTGTAGAGAACCACGCGTCATTACCGTGTCATCATTCATTATGTGTGTAGTTAGTGACCCTGAGATTTTCCCCAGTGTATAAAATGGTAGCCGTTACATTAATAGTGTATGCATTGATCGCCCTTGACCGGTATTATCATTGGAAAATTTAAATATGCACTGCTTTATTAACTTATTGATAGGTCGAATAGTTATATCATATAATACGCATCGGATTTTTATGGATGAAACGTATTTTTAAGCGATAAAATGTAGCTTAATACACCCAGAAATAATGTTACTTTCTACTGGTGAAAGAATTTTAGAATAACATATAAACTTTACCTTCATATAAAATGTATTACTATAGATAACGGTCTGTCTTACAATGCAGCGTTCATTGTTATGATTTCTCTTTTATAAATATTTAATATTTTATCAATTACATAAAACCAAATTGCGAAATTTTGTAGGACTAATGTAAAACAATAGACGATTGTCAAAATATTGGTAGCTTTCAAAATCATAAAAGTAGTTGTTAATAAGATTAATCACCGACACCGAATGTAACGCAAGCGTCATGCAGATAAAATAGTTCATAATTATTTAAGAATCACATAATCGAAATTTAATGGCCTAATTTGTAGGCGATATTCAAAAAACCACATTCTAAACAAATATTTATATTCAATAATTAATTTATTTTTGATTAATGAATAGAGTGAATATTAAAACAGATCATACTCGATACATTGAATATGATTTCGTAGTTTTTCTTTTTAATTTAACATACTACATATATGTATAATATACCCAATAGCAAATAAATATCCCAAATAAGCATTTAGGTACCGATGAAAGGAAAAACCAATAACCAATAAAAACTATGCAATTTACACTATCCTGTACTTTTTCCTTATATCCACCAGGAATACTAATACCTACCCATTATTTTATATTTATTTATATTTTTATGTTTACACTGTCCCCTATATTTTGTTCTACTGATCTATTCAGAATAATACATATTATTATCCCTTTGTTTTGATTTATATTTTTACTAGATTATTTTAGGACGCGTACCTTGTCTAGGTGGCGCTGGTGAGCGGAAACCTCGGAGCGGGGGTTCCCCGCCAGCTTGTAGGTCTCTGTATGCTGCGCGTCTCTCCGCGGGGGATAGAGGTCCATCGCTGTCCTCACGACGACGGAACACGAGGGTAGAGTCCGATTCGTATCCAGACTCCTTCAATGCTCTAAAAGGCATTACTCATGTAAGTTGCCGAACTTTAAGATCACAGAATAAAAAAAAATATCAAGTCGTTTTTTTATTAGACTACCTTGGTCTAATTCCATGGCAAGTGCAGTACTTGCTATGGAATGGAAATGTTATGAAAACTGCAATAACGACGGTATCACATAAACTCTATAAACACATATATTTATATATTTTTGGATGATTCCAGAAGAGAAAATCTTTTTTTAACAAGTATTTTTTTATTATAAGTTTATTTTTTAAGCATTTAACTGCTAATTGTATAATTCTTAAGAAATTTTAACTCCAAAAAGTATTATAATTTAAGCATGTAATTGTTTGATGTTTAAAACTTAAGAAAATATAACTATAAAAACATCCACGCTGACCAGGCAGCAGACGGGACTCGAACCCGCACCTTTTTTTTCTAGTTATACTTTCTTTAGAAAAAAAAGAAGTTTATTAGACTAGTGTCCTAAATGTAGAGATGGGAATATATTTTCTTACCTTGCCATGTTCGATTTTGATAATATGGCAGAAGTAATATCCTTTTTTTCTTTGGGAGAAGATTGTGGTAGTGATGTGGTACTTGATATGTTTTGCTGTAAAATCAAATATATTTAGAGATATTGGTACATAATTCCGATTAAGTTTCTAATATTTCGATAGGAGTTCATGCTTAACTAAGTTAATTTGAAAGCGATAATGCTAACTTGCATTCCGAATAATCAATTACTTTCATGCTAACAAATTATCAAAATGTATGTATCTTATTTACAACTTGGAATCATCATCTTGTCCAGTTTTAATGGAGGTATTTGATCTTTAAATAAAAAAAGACTTTCATAATATAAAACATAATACATTAAGCTAGCTAGTCTATACAAAGTTATTAGATTTTATCGTTATAGTTAATTATGCGAAGACTAATTTCAATATCACATGACATTATACGTCTAACAGGATAGTTACTTAGTAATGTCATCAATGCGTTAATCATTTGAATTAAATGTAGAATAAGGTAATACATACTCAATATTTATTTACAAACAATACAGAAAATTTTAGCATGCGTATGATTCCCATAAGATATAATGATCAAAGAAGTACGTAAAACACAGCTAACAGCCACTTCATTTTTTCATATTTTTAGATGTAGGATTTATTTGTATGTATTTCAACTAGAGTCCGACCGAAACTGGTTTTCCGGCCGAAACCGAAACCGAAACTCACGTGGTCAAGATTAAAATTCCTTAAAATACTGAAATTTGGTGCATTTTACCCATTATTCAGAATTAATTAGGACATGGAATGGAAACACAGTATATTAATATTGTTGTAGGTAAGCATTTATTAAATATTTCGTAGACTATGTGTAATATAAAAAAATATTAATAATATTTTTATTATTTTTTCAAATTAAATTCTCATAGCAAAATTTTTATCAGTTATCAATAATCAATTCACAAATTGTTACTGTTTCATTAAATGCCCATCGGTATTTTGAAATCTTATAAATTAATACTTTGGTGTTTGTATTTGTACTCAGAAGAATCATCAATCTCTTTTATCTCAATATAGGAAACTGCACTTCTCAATATAGGTTATGGAATGCTATGCGAGAAACGAAGTAAGGCGAGCGTGCACGACAATTTCCGAAATCAGTTTTGATTACGGCAAAATTTTTGGCCGAAACTCGGCCGAAACCGAAACCGAACTTTCGGTCGGACACTAATATCAACCTCGCTTAATAAGGATGATGACTTTTTGTTTTATCTATCGGGTAGATTGTCAAAAAGTATTGGACGCGTATTTTTGCTTTATTCACATAATCAAAACAATACAGAGATATCATATTGATTTGAAATTTCGCATGACGTCAAGTCTTGGTACAATTTTTAATTAGAAATGACGTAACGAGCCCCAACTTCCAAGCTTTGACGCTCTTTATCTCTATGATTTTTTGGTTGATTGGAAAAAAATGAGTAAATTTTCTTTGATAAATAAATTCACGTATATCTAAATAGAATTTAATTTACTTTATTTACCCCGTCATCATCCCTATTAGAACTCTCAGAAAGTTTTCTCTTTTATATTTTTTGAATGGTAGCTACGATTAAATAAAAAATTATGTGATTTAAATTAAGAATGTGGCGGTAAGCTAAGTTTGCCGAAACCACCGCATCAAGGCAAACATCGAAGGCAGCACACAGCACAGACAATGCAAACGACACATGTTAAGGGCCTTACACTCTTTTGAATGGCGCGAGCGAGCAATGTGGTGTAAGGGGGCAGGGGGGAGTTGTCATCTAGCCACTGTTAATGCCACCACCACGCACCAGACAGCAATGGAAAACACCGTTAGTTACCACCCGAATAATACAAATGAACTCGATAAAAACAACTAGCGCCTGATAAAATTTCGTTAGCACACTCTCAGATATGTATGTTATCACAATATTTTATTTATTTATTAACTCAACAAATTGACGTTTTAATACAGAGCGGTTGTTCATTAATAGGTACGTGTTTATCATTCCATGACACTGCACTGGACGCAGGCAAAAGAATGATGCAGGTTTTTAGATATAGGTTTATCTACACTGTTACATTTAAAACTAAAATAACCTTTTCCTTTTTATAGCTTGGAATTAATGACTTATACAGTTTTTATGAACGAAGGAAAAACTTTATATAAATTGTCGAAAACAATTGTCAATATAATTTATGTTAGAAACCACAATGACACACCATGAACTAGTAAAAAAAAGGTTTCGTACCCCATCAAAAATGTCCATGACCTCGTCCCACCACTAGAAAGGAAAAAAACCATTTGTTGTTGCTTTTCTTGTGGATTGTGATATGATGTATGATCATAATTAGTTATGATGGTTAAGGGTTGCCAATAATTCTTTTATTTCTCCATGAATAAATTTACTCTCTACCCGAAGAACTGTCTCCAGTCAGTAATGAGGGTGAGCGCCTAAGATAGGTTCTCATATTAAATACACGTAGGGTCAGTTCGCCTGTTCGCGTCCATCGCCCAATTCGCGTCCATTTTACGGATCACCCTTAAAAAATCCTCAAAAATAAGTAAACTAACACACCAATCAAACGAGAAGTAATTACCGCTAATACCTTAATATATAAGAGGCACGAACACATGGTCAAAAGTTAGGTGCGCCAAACAATCCCGTTTAAATAAAATAATTAGTCTCGGTTATTCATCAAGGGAGTGCGTACACGCGGGATGTTTAGATAAAAAATAGAGTGCAGCGGCGCGTTCGATGGTAAGTTATTTATTTTTTTATGTTAATTTTAGGATATATAGCTGTTTCTAGACTTTTATAGTGAAGAAAGGAATGATAATAGCTGTTTCTAGACTTTTATAGTGAAGAAAGGAATGATATTAATTTTAAATTTTCTTATGTTTTTCATATTTAATGAATAAAATAAGGTGGACGCGAATTACTACATCGAAATTACAAAACTTCTAATTTGCGTCCGCAATGGACGCAAACTATACCTACAGGGGATAATAGTAAACCAAATTGCGTCCACTATTATCGTTAAATACAATTAATTAATTATAATTTAAAATATAGGTATTGATTATTATTATTATACATTTTTATAAAGACTACGTGTTTTTAGTGACATCGTAAATGAGTAATTTCAATCAATCAATCAAATACTTTATTTGTTTCATTCTTTTTTTTTCTATTTGAGATGCGTTCTTCGGAGACAAGAAAGTAGAAGGAAAAGAGAATATAAACAGAAGACGATTTAAAGAAAGTCGATAAATGAAATTCGAGAAAAGAATAAATCGGTTAGATTTATCGATATTGTAAAAAATCAGTGGGTGCAGACCAAATGAAGTAAAGAAACCGGGACCAGACACCACCTGATGCTACCCGAAATTTCTAACAAAGCACGAAAAGATAATCAAAGAACTCTAGCAACCATATCTTCTGCTGCATGGAGTAAGCATTAAGAAGATAAAGAGCAGATCAAGAACGAAAAGCAGGAAGCAATACGAAAAAGAAAGTTAGAACGAATAGAGAAACAAGAACAGAGTTTAAAACACTCTCAAACGGTTCGTAAAACTGCTCCAAAACGAAAGAAGAAGATACATACATGCTCTTCAAGAAGTCACACAGGAAATGGTAAATCAGGAATTTAACACATAAATTTTTCTAAATGTGACGATATACTAATTTCAGATGTAGAAGACGACGATGAGAAAAACATGCCTTGTGATTTTAGGGTAAAATTAACAGAACTTATTACTGTTTATTCTTAAAGATGCAATCATTATTTACCTACTACTTATATAATTTTAAATTCAATCCATATTGAGAAGAATATATTTTACTTTTTTAAAGTGATAATTATAATGATAATAATGTTGGTTGCTCGAGTTCGGACTGAAGATAAACCGGAATAAAACAAAAATGATGATTGTCAACCGCATGTATAACAATTCTCCTGAAACTACAAAAATTGCTAATTGTGATGTGGTGCAATCATACGTTTATCTAGGAGCTTTAATCACGAACAACGGGGGATGTGTCGACGAAGTGAAGAGGCGTATGGCAATATCTAGGTCTGCGATGGACAAGTTAAGGAAAATATGGAGGCATCGCAGCATATACAGAGCCACGAAAATCCAGCTGGTTCGGACACTTGTATTCCCCATATTCTTGTACGCCTCAGAAACGTGGACCCTGCGCGAAGAAGAGAAGAAGAAGATAGACGCCCTAGAGATGTGGTGCTGGAGGAGAATGCTCGGAGTATCGTGGACTGAATTCCGTACCAACGAGTCTATACTTCGAGAACTCGGCATCAAGCAGCGTTTATCGTCTGTGGTGCAGTCTCGTATCCTCACTTTTTTTGGTCACGTATGCCGCCGAGGGGAGGTGGCTATTGAGCGACTTGTGGTCCAGGGAAAGGTTGAGGGTACCAGGTCAAGAGGAAGATCTCCTATGAGGTGGACTGACCAAATAAAAGCTGCAGTAAATGGCTCATCATTACACGAATGCACAAGGAAGGCGGCCATCAGAGATGAGTGGCAGCGTGTTGTGAAGCTTGCCACCAACACCTGAATTGATGACCACGACCACTCTGTCAAGAGTGATACCGACAAAGAAGAATGTTGGTTTTAATATTTATATTCTAAAATAAAGAAATTGTTAAATTAGGTACAATCTTTTAACACAAATTCTTAAAAATATCACCCCTATATTCCTTTTCTAAGGTGGTGGACGCTAAATGGTCCACGGGTGGACGCAATTTGGATTTTGTGGACGCAAAGTGGGTAAAACGCCTTATTCCGGAGTTTATCTATTTAAATAAAAAACAATAGATGTTTCGAACAAAACTGAAAGTTAATGTTAAAATAGACTATATAATGAACACATTATATAAATTTTTCATAGAAATTAGTGCTGGGATATTTTTATTATCGCCGTCAAACTTTCCAACTGCACTAAATGGACGCGAACAGGCGACCTGACCTGAACTGACCCTACTAGATTTGTACTTTGTCCGTTTGGACTTAAGGATTAGAGAAATCCAACCGATCAACAAGGCAACATAAAGAATGATAGTAGGGGAGCAACGATATGAAATACACCAAGCGGGGATTTTTGGATTTACTCGAGCGAGGCAGAATTACATAAGGGGGGCAGGGCAACCTTGCATCTTGAAAATCTATGTATCTCTATGCAGGGCTGAACGTTAAGGAGTTCATGTTACGGTTCTGAGGACGCAAAATATTGATCGGCCGATTTGCATTATGTCAATTTAAAGGTTGTTTTTTTTTATAATCCTTTAGTAATATCATAAATAACAATTTCGTAAAGGTAGCAAGAACGTTATATCGAATGAAAAAATCTTATTGGCAATCCTGAAAATGTTAATCCTTGTTATATAAAAATATTAAGTAAGCATTCTTAGATGATCATTGATTTCATTGTTGAAAAAGAATGAAATGTATCCATTATAATAGGTAATGATGTTAAAATGAGGTGATATTCCAAGAAGCACCATAAAATTGAGTACCTGTTTTGCTTCTTTATCGACTACTGAAGATTTTCCAGGCATATAATTTTCTATTCTTCCGGGTTGGTTTTTGTAAACTTCGTGGCTTGCCCTCGCTGAAGCTAAGGTGCTGTATCTGTAACAATTTGTAAAATTTAAAAAAGAACTTGTTGTTATTTTATATACTTGATCGAGTTAGCATTCAAAGTGGTACTTGCTTGTTGCTTTACCACATCGCACCCTCAGATCCAATTATGTAGCGTTCCTTTTTTTTAAAGAGAATTCTCAAAGTTGCTTCAGTATTTTTTTTAATATTACCAGAATACTTGGGATTATTCCTATAAAACAATAAGTATGTACTTATTGTTTTATAGGAATAATGTTATTGGCGATTTAAAAAAAATATAACGATACAACGCCAATGTTATCTAACATCTGACCCTGGAATTCACATTTTCACCATATTCAACTGTCAAACTATAGATAATTGAGCGTGACAAGATAGAGTTAAATAGCACATCGCAGTGCTCATGCTAGATGGGCAGGTGAGATAGATAATATACCCTATTATCTACATTTGACAAGTTTTGGAAAACGATCTCACGTTACTTACTAATGTTTATGGAGTCCATAAAAAGTGGATATTCATCATTCTCTTGTGTATTTCAGTAAAAATAACTAAATCAAAAACTCAATTTTCAAGTTGCCGCGAAAACGTTTCTCTGGGCACTATGGCGTCTCACTGGTGTGTGACGTCACACGACTGTCATTAAAACCTCAAACGATACAATGTAATGTCACTTTGACCGGAAGTTTACTAGTGTGTGACTTCATTTTAAGCTCCGCTAATCCCAGGCGTTTTCAATCACGTGACAATAGATATGAAAACTATTTCGTGGGTTTTAATAAAATTATGAATATTTTTTCTGTATTATTAGTAAAACCCCCTGCCAATATTCTTTCTAAATACAGATGCTAACAATTAGCACTTTATTTTTAATACTGACAAATACCTTATTTACAAAGACTTATATAAAATTAGAACCTGTTTCATCAGTAAGCCACGAAGAGTGACTTGTTGTTGGGTAGGTAAGTTGAGGGTGGGTAGCAACGTCGCTGTTGTACACATCGCTCCAGGTGCCGCCCCCGCCTTCCTGTAATCTTAGTCATTTATTACTAAAGGCCAGTTACAATAATCAACCTCCAGTAAAAGATAAAGAGAATCTGGTTCCATCTTTTAGCAACGGTTCTTATTACAGTCTTAATAATAAAAATATCTTAGCAACAAAGCAAAAGTAGGCCTAACGCTTACTGGAGTTTGATTTTTAATCGTAACTGAGGAAAAGTAGACACTGACTTGTCGTTGGGCAAGTAAGGTGAGGGCGGGCCGCCGTTGATCCCGTCGTCCTGCACGGAGGCGGTGTGGCGACGCGGGGTGCCAACGTCTTTCTATATTGTTGAACGTATTTCATCACTGAGTAAGGAGTAGATACTGACTTGTTATTGGGCAGGTAAGGTGAGGGCGGGTCGCCGTTGGTCCGGTCGGTCTGCACGGAGGCGGTGCGGCGGCGCGGGGTGGCAACGTCGTTCTATATTGTTAAATGTCTTTCATTACTGAATAAGGAGTAGACACTGACTTGTTGTTGGGCAGGTAAGGTGAGGGCGGGTCGCCGTTGGTCCGGTCGTTCTACACGGAGGCGGTGCGGCGGCGCGGGGTGGCAACGTCGTTCTATATTGTTAAATGTCTTTCGTTACTGAGTAAGGAGTAGACACTGACTTGTTGTTGGGCAGGTAAGGTGAGGGCGGGCCGCCGCTAGTCCTGTCGTCCTGCACGGAAACGGTGCGGCGGCGTGGGGTGGCAACGTCGCTCTATATTGTTGAACGTCTTTCATCACTGAGTAAGGAGTAGATACTAACTTGTTGTTGGGCAGGTAAGGTGAGGGCGGGCCGCCGTTGGTCCGGTCGTCCTGCACGGAGGCGGTGCGGCGGCGCGGGGTGGCAACGTCGCTGTCGTACGCGTCGCTCCAGGTGCCCCCGCCCCCTACTCTCCGCATTCCACCCTCCGGCTCACTCAGGTACCCGGAGCGTGGGTCAAAGTACGCGTACTGACCCTTGTTGCTCACCCGCTGAGGCGGCTCACCTTTGTACCGACAAATCGCAACTATACTACGTTCGTTAGAATAGGCGCCACCTCCATGAGTGCGTGAATCGCGGCGATGCTTAGACATGTCTACAGAATTGATTTATTACTACAGTCATGCCCCATATACTCTCATAGAACGTGCCACCACATGGCGATTTTGCCGCGCGTCGTGTTACCATGAAAATGGAAAAATCCTGACTGAATCCCGGATAAAAGTCTGGACGTCTTACTGTCGCGTTTTCTCACTCGTGGTGGTGGCGTCTTACAAAGTAAAGTATAAACGAGTCAAGCTATATGAAAATTGATCTATACTTTACAATAGGATCCCGAGAAAGACCGAAGCGTAAATTATATCGAATGAAATATTATATTATGTCTTATAACTCGTTTACATCATTTAAGTTTGAAATTTGTTGTAAGCGAAAAGAAAAGTCACAACTAATAGTCTGTTCATTAGTGAGGAGTGCCGAAGGACTCTATTAGTGTTCTGTTAGTATTGCCGCTCCGCTCATCTCCTCTCCGTTCTTATAGAATCACTATTACTTATAAGACAAAATCGTCAAGCGTGTTGTGAGCTTTTCATTTTATGACTTAAACAATCTAGCGAGAAAGTGGTTAGAGCTGCATTTCGATTGAAATCGATGTGATTTTATTATTATGAGTTTTAAGTTATTTGGTGAGACCAAAAAGCTGCACAAGATACAGTGGCCTTATCTCGAATCGAAGGTCAAAGTTCGCTTCAGGGCGCTAAGGCAACGGAGAAAGGAAGTAAAACTGGGAGTTAACTTATGGGTGTTTAGACGACGAAAGCAAGCTTGTGAGCTCCGTTGCGAATTTGATAATAGTGCACAAAATGTTTATACAACTCATGAAAATAAAACAAGACTGAATAGGAATAAACGATCGGTTTGATGCGAACAAAAGGTTTCCTAACATTGTACTAAAAAAATACATCATTGAGAAAAAACATAGCATAAAATTTTGGTTCTTGTATGGGGTCAATTCTCGACTTATGAAAGTCTTAAAGCTATACTATCAATTCGAAATCTACTGCAGGAGACCTTATACTGAGAACGACTGATTAAATTGTATTGAAAATTGAATTCAGGAGAGCTGCTTTTTGCCATGTTTTATTTTAAAGAGAGTCGTAAGATTGAAAAATAAATTCAATACCTATAGAAAATATATATCAAATAAGTATATATTAAACATTTCTTACTTTGTGATATATTTTGTAAAGATATATGGCAAGCCTTACAGTGCTTACTTTGGGGCTAGGCTAATTGGTATGTGTTGGAAACATTTGTTTATTTTAATTTATATTATATTGTCAATTAAGATTCGTAGAGAAGTAATAATATCTACATACAGATTTTATAAACAAATGCCATAGTGGCCGAAACAACAAAAGAGTTTAACACGTTCAACAATGTAACTACGATTAAATGACTGTATCTGTATCTGTTCATTGAATTACAAATGGTATTTGAATGATATGAACAAAACACGGCGTAGCTAGTCTATACTTACTCCTCGTTTATGTACATTTGTACCCCCCTCGTAAGGGGGGTACAAATGTACATTAATGAATTCTAATTCTGTGTTACGCGATTTCTAAATGAACTGAATACTCTTATTAACATCATATAAGTATTTTAGTACCTAACTAGAGTTAATATCTATGACAGCCACGTAATGTTAACTGACACAACTAAGTGGATATCGTAATTAGAATTAATGAAGCAAATAATATTATACTTTATTATACAATTAACTAATACGAATGAGAAAGCATATTCGGTTAAAAAAGTATGAATTAATTATGTTAGGCAGCCACCGATGGAAAATAATAAATTTGGAAAAGATAAAATGGCGATAATCACCTCGGCGACTTTTGTATCGTATTGTCACATAATCGTCTGAAAAAGAAAATGTATAAATACTTTGTGATGTGTTTTCGACATCAATACAATGTTCGATTTAAGAATTCATTAAAATAATGGCGTAAGCTGTACGTATGGCTCTTTCAAAATAAAAAATCTTGTATATGTTTTTAATGAATTATAGGCAAACTCACCGTCATATTTGTTTTTGTGAATAGTGTCATACATCTTTTTGTACCATCTCGAAGGGTCTTTGACCTCCTGAAAAGGAATATTCAAATTAACGAGAAGTTAGCACTTTTCGAATTTATTTAAATTTGACATAATTCTCTCCTTACACTCTCTATAAAAGGGCATGAAAAGGAAACACATCTGCAAATTAAGCTCTCTATCTTTGTTTTTCTTCGATATAATGTTTAATTTAAGATTTCATTAAAATAATGATGTAGGCTATATATTGTATCTTCCAAAATATATATTTTCGTCACGTCAAATATTCAAACAGGATATAGATATGAAATTAACAAAATATATGGCGTCGTCATTTTGGTTTCTTAATTGACGCGTGCTGTAACAGTTAACTACTTAACATGGCTTTAATGGGATTATCATCGTTGGATGCCAACTACAATTAATTGAGTATCGTAATCACAGAACGGAGTGCGACTGGTATGTAGTCCTTTGTGGTTGGTCCGATTCCTTCCACTTTACTTTAGGCACTTTATTGTGATGCCAAATACAATTATGAAGCAACAGTATCGTGCTAACAGATCTGAGTGCCACCGGCATTCCTTCCGTAGAGGTTGGTCTGATCCCTCCACTTTTCTCAGGGCACTTCATTGGGATACCAAAATTAATTTGAAAGCAACAGTATTGTACTCACAGATCTGAGTGCGACCTGCATTCCGACCTTGGTAGTTGGTCCGATTCCCTCTACTTCTCTCGGGGCACGTTACTGGGATGCCAAATACAATTGTATAACAAGAATATCGTACTCACAGATCTGAGTGCGACCGGCATTCCGTCCTTGGTAGTTGGTCCGATTCCCTCCACTTTCCTCGGGGCATCGGCCATCTTCCGCGTCCCTCCGCGCTCGTAGTCGCTTCGGTCCGCTTCACTTCCGCTTGCGTACTCCTTGCGTAAGGCATGCACTGGACAAACAGGTACTGTATTGAAACAAAGCATTAAAAGTCCTTGCAAAAGTTTATCCTGTTTATGATTAAGTTGTGGAATGAGCTCACTGTTGAGAATCATCACAATCAGTCTATTCATGTCCCGCCGGAGTACAGGCCTTTTCTATGGATGAAATAGGGAGATTAGGACCACGACCCATCTCGCGTGCTCAGTGGGTGTCTGTTGGTGCCAAATACAATTGTAACTAACGAATGCAGCTGGATCAAGGACAAACGGCTTAACGTGTCTTCCGAAGCATTAAGGAGCTCGAGATAGTAAGTTTTTAGTCATACATAAAATCACTGGCCATTGCGTTGACACGTTGAAGTTGATTTACTTCCACGATCCTATGATCGTGGACATACCAAGCAAAGCGCTAACCACCTGTGCCATTGAGTTCCTCCACTCTCAATCGCCTATAACTGGGAGTTGGTTTTTCAATTGACAATCTTTTTAGCTACAAATTAATCATTAGGCTACAACAGTGTTTTAATACCAGGGTGACTTAACTTTGTATCTGTATCATTTTTATAGTATTTTACGCAGCGCTTTGAGATTTCGTGCATTATCATAAGGCTATTATAGCCTTCGAACACACGGGGAAGAAGTTGTTATGTTAAAATTGCAGGTTTCGAAAAACACTCCTAACCTGGTGTTTTACACCCATTGTAGTCAGAATAGGTTACTGACTTTGCTATGCTATTTTTAAATTAGATTATGCTTCAACTGATTAACCAATAGAAGCAAAATATATTAGTGGCATCGGATGAAGAGTCGACAGAGGAGGTGGACTCTGAAGAAGTGGATATTCGTGAAGATGCACAAAGTGTCGACGATGATACTAGTTCCAATTAATCTGAAGCTCCTTTGTACTCGTAAATGGAAATTGATGAGCCTCATCCTCTGCCAGATGGAAGATCTCATTGTGATTCCAAAATTTCATGTTTTTTTTATAAATCATATGTCAAATAAAAGATAGACGCGTTTTTTAAAATATAAACACTAATATTTTTTTAATTTCTCAAAAATTACCATGACTTTTGAGAACCTTTGTTTAACAGGTAATTTTAAATGTTTTTTTTTTTAATTTTACTTTTGAGTCCTTTGATATTCAATGAGAAGGATCCATTGTGTAAGTAGGTAGGTACATAATAATAAAAAAAATGTTTATATATAAATAATTTACTCCTATGATAAAATTCGGGTGTTTTGCACCCATTATAGTCCATACAAATTCATGACAAAATTGAGTGAGTGGTATGTACGCCGGGTTTCAACGCCTACCCCAAAAGTCCCGGGTTCGAATCCCGATGGGGAAATTATTAGTATGAATACGAGCATTTGGACCGAAATATACTTGTATATGTATTCTATCCGTTACCTTAGTATCCCATTACACAAGCCTTTCAGTGCTTACTTTGGGGCTAGGCTAATTGTGGTGTGAGTGTTAGAAATACTTATTTATTTATTTTCCTTTCGCGCAACCGAATTTCATTCAAGCTGGTATTTTACCTGGGTCTCCGGGTGGCGGCGAAGGTCTGTCCCGAGGCAGGCGAGCACTGTCCCTCTCTTGCTGCAAGTAACTCGACACGCGGGGTATTTGACCCTCTGAAAGCCAAAACGATTAATGAAATCGTGAAACTGATAAGGTAATTAGATAATGTAATAATAATGTAAAACCTTTCTAATTAGTAAATTAGGACAAGTTGCTGCTAAGTACCTATTAGACGTAAATCAATTGGCCGTAATTGCCTTTCATTTGTAGAGACCCTTACCATGCTAAAAATATACTGCGCCCCAACTAAGATCAAAATCAAGTGATTTATCACTTAGAAGCATGGCTATAGTTAAAACTTCCAAGATGAACAATATCTTTAACTAAATAAGTATAAAATGAAGACAATAGTAATAAAAAAGCGAACCTCTTATACACATACACTTTGTTATAAATTAGTACCTAGTTAACGTTTCAACAACTCCAGGCAAAGGTGTTGCAAATCCTGCTTTTATAGTGAACCATTAAACACAGGGGTACCAATTATTAACAACGGTCGGCTAATAGATAACTATAAAATGTCATGCCATATCCGAATCATTAGGTTCTTAAACTCCCATAGTACGTATCGACCAGATGTCTGTCATTACGCAGTATTTTGAAGTCGAACTGACGATTGGCCGACGGTGCTTGTATGCGATGCGGACCCTCGTCAAACCTTTGTCACGGGGATTTTTATGGCCGTCGCTGCGTAAATTGGAAGGAAGATGACGTTTCTTAGCAGTTCCGATTCCATGTGACAACAGCATTATTGCAATGACGCTTTTTATTAAACACTAGTGGCCGCCATTGCTTTGCTTTGGTGAAGACAATAGTTTTTGTTCTAATATATAACTTATGACCAGTAGCGGCGCTAGACCACATGTGAACGTCGGCGACATCAAGTTCGCGAGGCCTATTTTACTTCGCAGTAAAAAATCGTCAAATTAAGTGAGCCAAATTATAAAATAACGTATGAGTAAACGAGTTTTATTGTTGATTATCAATGATGACAAAAAAAAATTAAAAAATAGAAATTTAATTACAAAAATAGTGTTTCCAGCAGATGATTCTGAATACCCGTAAAGTACTACTCGCTTCCATCACGCACGTGTTCGAAATTAATAAAAGTCATTATCATCTGCTTCGCTTTTTCCTAGCCAGGCCAGGAGAAACGAAAATAAATAGGTAACTTGTAAAAATTTTTTGCCCCCTGAGGGGGGGGCTCAGGCGCGAGGCCCTCAGCGGTGGCCGACGTCGCCAACGCCTAGCGCCGCCACTGCTTATGACTCTCACAAATAACGTTTTAATGCTTAAATAATTTTCAAAATTGGTCCAGTAGATAGAGAGATTACCCAACAACGTCACAATTCAAACTTTACCTCTTTATATAATAGTATAGAAGCATAGATATAGTAACTTTTATTGTAATAGAAATGTAAAAATAAAACAAATTAATATTCAACGTAACCTACAATAAGAGTTAATACTTTTGAACAGACATAGGGTGCGGCCAGAGTGCACTCAGATTCAGATTTAGATTCAGATTCCGAAAACAAGCGCGAGAAATAAACAGTGTAGTCTAAGCAGGTTGCCTGCTTTTTCTCGCGTTTTGTTTTCTGAGTTTGAATCTGAATCTGAATCAGGAGTGCACTCTGGCCGTACCCATACTCCTTAAGCAGGTGTTTACGAGTAGGTATATTTAAAAGTGTTTTTAATAACTAAAGGACATTGAGAACTTTTGTTAGAGGAGCTCGATGACGCTGGTGGAAAGCGCATTCGGACTGAGATCGCGAAAGTTAAGCAACTTTCGCAATGGTCGGTTATTGGATGGTTGACCAAAACTTATTATTTCGAGATCCGCCGTGCTGCGGAAGGCATGCTAAGCCGTTGGTCCCGGCTGCATCTCCAGTCGTTAGCACCCACCAATCCCCACAGGGACCGTGCTTGTGCTCCAGCAGTGGTGACATTAATAGGCTGGCGATGATGATGATGAGCAGACTTCGCTGACACAAAAACCTATATAAAAGGGATAAAGTAGATAATTGTATCTATCCATTGAAATAGGTTTTGTTGGTGTTTGAACTTTTAGATAAGCGGGGCAAATTTTTTTCCGATGTCTTTTGACTAAAATTATTTAACCGATTTGAGGACGTTTCGGAGTCAATTTAGGTTTTATGTTTCCAAATTCGAGATAGATGAGCAACAGAGTTAAGTTAACACTGAAAACGGCTTTCTAACCTTAAAAAACTATTTTATTCAATTACTGATGATGTGTGCAAAAATGCAATAATCTAAGATTACTTCATTATTTTTTAAAGTAAAAGAGTTTTTAATCCGTTATGTCCAGAGTTCTGAATTTTCAATATAGTCGTCAAACACTTTTTGGAAAATGACCATGCAATGTAACAGCTTGAGATGATGAAGTAAGAATAAAATTGTGAATAAATTGATTGGGTCTTGAGCTTTTCAGAAAGGTTAATAAAGATTTCAAAGTACACCATAAGATAATTTTTTGCTATAAAAACATTGAACTTTGTAATAACGGGTCTACTACCTACCTACCTTTTATCGCACAAATGTTAATGTCATAATATTATTATGCATATTAGCGGATAGCATCAACTTCGTTTCGCAAAAATACCATTTGGCATTCACTCATTAATAAGGAATTTTAACTCTTAATTTTGTAGGCCAGAATCATCTTTAGGCATAAATTTAATATTCACTATAATTGAAAAGCAGAACAATCATTTGGCAAAAGGTTCACAGTCAGAATTGTGTTCTGGTCGACAAACATATAACTTTTCCTTGTTTATTTATCTATTAAAGCAGGTGGGTGGTAAGTTTTGGTCATAACACTAACTTAACCCAACCTGACCTGATCACAAACACTGATTATGCTTTATCTTATATATAAAATTCTTGTGTCACAATGTTAGTCCTCCCAAACGGCCTGACCGATTTTTATGAAATTTTATATGCATATTTCGTGGGTCTGAGAATCGGCTACTATCTATTTTTCATATCCTTAAGTGATAATGGTTGTCCACCTGTAACGTACCTAGTGTTGTGAAACCTACAATGCGCCTTCGCGCCATATTTCAAACTATTGGGTATTGTAACGTAGTGTTCTCATATGGGTTAGGAGAAATGTTATCCCAGGAGTTAATAGAACACTATGTTACACACCCCTAAAATTTTTTTTGGACAATATATTTTTTTATATAATATGGTATTAAAAAATACATACAACCCTAAATTTTCACTTTTACCACCTGCCCCTATTTTTATGGTACGAAGTTCGACGGGTCAGCTAGTTAAAATATAAATTATGCTTAAGAAAGTTATGCATAATAATGTTTGGCCAAAAATCTTCAATACCAAAAGTATACCATAGTCAATTCGGACATATATCAATGCCAAACAATGAATATATAAAAAATGTCGCACAAATATTCGTTCAAAGAAGATTATGCCAAGTGTGTTATGCCAAATGAGTTTCGGAGCAAAAAGATTCTGCCAGCTAGATGGAACCCTGTTATAACATATTCTTATTTTTGTAGAGCATCTTGTTTATCGTGTTACCAGGCTGGAGATCAGTAACTCCGATTTCATTAGGTACAATTGGAGGGTAAATTTTTCACCCCATTGTACTGTTTTCATTAACGATGATAATACAAAGAGGGCAATTATCGGATTCCCCAGCGATCTGAAGCGTCCCGGGGCCATCCGTACTAAGCCAATTAATGGAAGTTTGTCCGCAATTAGCCGTCATTTCGACGGCGTGTTGCCGGAATAAATTATAAAGTTGACGTTTCTGAAACATTGAAATGAGATTTTTCGGTTGCTTAATTTTTTGCTATTATACAAAACCTGGGCCTATTTAGTTACTGTTTTGACTGATAATAATAGTTATATTCAGATTATTGAAAGTTGATGTAATTTAAATTTGAGTTAAATTAATATAAAAGCGCGATATTCCAGTAAATAGCTTAGGCCGCATTTTCTCATCGATAAATAAATTTGACTATACTTAAATGTAATTAAAAAAATAGCCATTTGACAAAATTTAGCACATTTACTATGCATTTGACGTAGCATTAACTACCTGTAGTCAAATTTTACTATTGGTGAAATAACGCGTCCTTAGTTGTTTGTAAGGAAAAAAGAATATTCGGGCGTAGATTATAATAAATTTTTACACACATACAGAATATGAGTTGAAGTAAGTAGGCATATCTAGTATCATTCCGGGGTTGGTAAATAGCGGGCGCTATATCTAAATGTTGAGAGCGAATGTGTAATGATTGCGGGACGTGCAAAGAATATCTCGCATCTAGAGTCGGCCATAAAACGTACGATTATGAATGGCAAATCCGTTTAACCTTCTTAGAATCAGTCTGATATGATATTATGTAACCCAGACTCCGCGAGCTTGAATCCGTGGGTGTCCACATTTTATTATGTAACGTGACAGCAATCTTTGTTTTAAAAGTTAATTTTATGAAGTCGCTACTCTTATCGACTTATTCCAGTTTAGATTGAAACGTCTCTCCGCCGTAATTGACATTTATTAGATTTGAAATTAATCGTACTTCATTTTTACTTCATAATACATATTTAATGTCGTGTGTGTTTTACTTAGCGTAGTTATTGTGAATTTATAATACAAATTTGTCTTTCAAACAAAGAAACAATATAATCCTAAATTACATGGGTTTAAGTCTTTGAAATTGATGTCGGGAATAAAGAAGGTATTCGGAATAAATGGCCTTACCAAATAGGGTCAATTTAGGGTACCCATGAGTTTCATTTAATTGGCTATAATATTTTAAAGACCGTTTGCATTAGCGCCAAAGTTTTTAATTCAAGTTAGGGCTACCTATATAATTAAATAAGTTATCTTTTGCCAACAAACCACCATTTAATTTAGTGAATATGTATTATGATTTTTTACAAACTGCATTTATTGTGAAAATAAAATAAATAAATTACATCGGTCGTCTCGGGTAAGTTCGGAAGATAGCAGTAGAAATTATGCCCGGGATTCGTTATTTTCATAATTTATTTATAGCTGTGTTGTGTATTTATTTTGTGACAGCGTACTATGCATGGAGCAAATACAAAGTTATTGTAAATACAAAGTATTTGTATTTGCTCCGTGGAGCTATGTCACCCGCTCCCAGCGTTTTTATTAAAGCCTTAAGAAGTGAAAACTTCATCATCATTACCAACCTATATAGGTTCTCACTGCTGGGGCGTAGGCGTGATCTATAGATTGTATAGGGAGCCTTTAAACTACCACGCGGGTCCAATGCGGTTTGATGAGTGTCAACGCTTGCAGATACAAAAGTTTAACGTGCCATCCGAAGCACGGAGAAGTTACTCAAGTTTTGTGAACACTTGACGACCTCCGTGGCTCGAGTGGAAAGTACAACGGTTTTCAAGGTGTCGCCTACTCAGTGGTCCCGGGTTCGAATCCCGGTTTATGTGATTAATACAAGCATTTGTACCTAAGTCATGGATGTTACTATGTATTTCTAAATAATATATTTTACTTATACATGTATCAATCTATTTACTCTACCCGTTACCCTAGTATACCATAACACAGCCTTACAGTGCTTAATTTAGGGCTAGGCTAATCGGTGTGTGTATTATAAATATATATATATTTATTTACTACCTTGTGCCTTTTGCAGCAACCGTTCTTCCAACCATTGCAGATGCAACGGCTTCGCGTGCCTTTCGAGGCACGGAGAAGCTGCTACTCAAGTTTTGTAGACACTTACCTCGTGCCTTTTGCAGCAACGTGACTGTAGGGTTCTGTGCTTTAGGCAGGCGGCTGGTGCTGTTAGAGCTCAAGGAGCTGAGTCCAGTGACAGGTGCGCTGTGAGACGTGCGCAGTCGCCCTTCGCTCTCGGAACCACTGGTGCAACCGTTCTGCTCAAAGTTCTGAAATATGTACAACATGGGATTGTAAATTATATAAACTTGGTATTAGTGAAAAAATAATATCTACGTTAGGAATACTATATATTTCCGGAGAGAATAAGAAAAAAAAACTATGTTGAAAAGATTAATTAGAGGATAGAAGTTTATTCCTTTGTTTAAATACACTTTTAAGGAAACGGTCAGTTAATACAAAACTATGAAATCAGCCATAGTAAAATCGTTTAGTTATAAATATTAGTTTCACCATGTTTTTCAAACCGAAATGATGAAGGACTACGGTAATCTTTTTATTTCTATGCCTAGCCTGAGGATACTTGAATCTAAGAACGGCGAACAGCATCGATGTGTATATTGTCCAAACTAATAAACAGTTATCGTTCATGATACTTCTTTGCCAAAAGCAGAGTGAAAACAAGCGACTGCTGAGTGATCAAATTACACGTTAAGTCGTAGTAAATCATAATAAAACTACGAAAACTTTCATAAAGGAAATCCGTAGTAACGTACACGCAGTGGGCACACAATAATTAAATGGCTACAAAATGGAAATTCAAGTGAAACAAGATGAAACAAACTGAATATTAAAGTAAAAAAAAAAACTCTAGTTTTAATTCAACGTCGTGATTAGTTCTAAGACAATTAATAAAATATATTGACAACGACATTTGCATGGAACATTACGGCTCTCGCGTCGCGTCCTCTCGCGTTTTGTATGGAAAAGAAAGTATTAGGAATTAATTACCTATGAATGAAGAATTATTTTTTGCATGTATAAATCATACTTTCAATAAAAAGATGAAATTAGCTGATTATCATCCAATAGAATTTCCTTAAGAAAATACATTTTCATAATGTCGTAAATTTTTACTTCAGACTTGTTCTTCCTTAAAGTTATTTTTTTCCTTTTAGGGTATAATTTTGGTGTTAGATAATTTTGTTAAACTTTCTTCGAGTTTGTACGTTGTTAAAATATTTACAAGAAGTAACTTTTTGGTCAGTTCCAATATTTCTGCGAGAAACTGAAAAACTTCTCTCTCTTTGATGTTTTTTTTTAAATTGTCAGGGCGTCGGAGTTCCTTGGAAACCTAAAATCAGTATCTATAGAAGATACATATTTCAAGTAAACTGCCCATTGGAAGCAGAATTATTAATACTGGTTATGATGAACATTTCAACGGGTGTAATTCCAATTGCCATAGGCTCTGTGGTCTAGTAGGCACCTCTCCTTTGTGTATCATGTTGCTGCTGCTCCTTAATGTTGTAGGTAACCATTCAGATGTTATATCTCCTATCTCAATATAGTCGGTGATAAAAGAAGTATTCTCCTAAAGTGGACACTATGTGAAGATGACCAGAGAATTTGTATTGTCCTTTCTACTCAGCGCACATACAGGCGGGAACTGTAATTCCTCCTTGTCTTGATTTTTTCACTGCCCCAAATTTACACCAGGCAGGTAGGACCTACTCAAAGTAAAGGAAGCTAAAGGATTTCCTGTATACTTTAGGCGAGAATCCAGCACTGTCAACGTAACTGAGTCGACGCCGGAAGAGTAAAGGTGGCATGAAAGGTCATCACTTAAAAATTGAACTCTATGAATGCGACCATACGTCGACGGGGTTGTAGGCGGTGTAACAGCAGATCTTAGAAGTTCTTATTTAAATGAAGCTCCTCAGATATCTTTTATCTGTTACCCAAAATATACGGCCGGCGGGTGGGCGGCGTCTGCTCGAAGTGTACGGGTCGGATGGAGTTTGGGGCGAGGGCCCTGCGCTGTCCGGCGACCACGCGGGCGCGGGGCATAGGAATTGTAACAGCAGATCATATATAAGTTCTTATTTAAATGGAACTTTTAATTTCTTACCCCAAATTTACGGCGGGCGGGCGGTGTCTCTTCGAAGTGTACTGGCCGGAAGGACTTGCGCGGAGTTTGGGGCGAGGGGCCCGCGCTGCCCGGCGACCACACGGGCGGCGGTGGTGGTGGCGGAGCGCCGGGACTGCGCGGCGCCGGCGCGGGACCCGGCGCAGGTGGAGACGGTGCACCCGGCCTCCACACCGCTGCAAATGTAAACATATACTATAGCCATTATATTTTTTTTGTTTCCTCCCAGGCGTGGGAGTGGCTGTGAAATCCTCATGGATATTCTACTGCCGGCTGCAGGGTTATGTCATAATGGTTAGCCTCTTTAAATTACCTCTGCTGCGCACTGCTGGGGCACATACATGCCTTCTCCATGGACGGAATATTGATATAGTAAAAGCGAAAGTTAGGTTTTCAATTACTGTAGCTCTGTAATCTATTTAATTATTGTGTGTTTAATGACTTTGTCTCGTATGTAGTGTAGCTGAGCAATATTAACATTTTTAATCTAATATATAAAATTCTCGTGTTACGGTGTGCGTAATTGAACTACTCCGAAACGGCTCCACCGATTTTTGTGAAATTTTATTTGCATATTCAGTAGGTGAAGGTCTGAGAATCGGACAACATATATTTTTCATCCCCCTAAATGTTAAGTACCCTTAATTTTTTTTATAGGACAATTTTTTTTGTTTCTATTTTTTGTGCATACAAAATACATACAACCCGAAATTTTCACTCTTCTACCACCAACCTCTATTTTTTTTGGCGGTACTAAGTTCGCTGGGACAGCTAGTATATTATAAAATTTAAAAACCCGATTGCCTTCTAAAAAATAATTGAACTAAAATGTAAAAAATATTTTAGTTACATTTATGAAACGGCAGTCTAGGTTTTTAGTTATTTTATTTCTTTTTACGTGCACTCAACAATTAGTTTTAGTGCTAGTAAATTTTTTATGTGCTTGAAGTAATCAATGTTTTTTCTAGTATTTATCACGTTTTACACGTAAACCCGTTTATGAATGCTACATTCGTATATATTTGAGAGAGTTACATTAAGACTCCTCACTTTTAAATGATACCCATTTTGTTATTATATAGATGTTTTTTATTTGACATAAATAATTGAAATTTTGTCATTGTTGTTATTTCATTTATTTTATATCCGCCCAGGATGGTGAAAGGATTCCAATAATACCACACACATCTAAATCTGCTCAGAAGTTTAGAAGTTATGGTGGAATAAACAAGCATAAGAAAGATAATCCATAGATACATGAACCCTGAAAACATTACTCTTTTTAGGCAGTCGTGTAAAAAGGGTAGGTATCAAATAAGTGTTATGGTACTTGGCTACTATTGCCGCTACACAGTACGATTTTAACATAATATGCATGCGTGATGTAAAAACAGTGTCCGAGAGTTTTTTAGCTCGACCCAAAAAATTGGATATGTATCCTATTACAGCCAAAGAGAAAAAAAAAAATAATGACTCATTGGTTAGGTTGCACATTCAGGGATTTTTTGGTACGACCGGTCACTGAAGGATGTCATCAAATTGAATATCTCGACTATCCCCGTGTTTCATACTAGCTTGTTGGTAAAAATAACACAAAATCCAATTCAAAACGTAAAAATCTTGCATCTACTTTTATATGTATACCAAAACTAACACGGTACAGGATGTTTTGTGTTGACTCGGGCGTGGCTTAATCGCTTAGTTTATTAAGGCTGTGACGCGATCACAGCTCGTGAATCTTCGTATGTTTACACTATTCTAGGGTTGGTGAATCTTTTTCGTGTATAGAAAGAAGGGTTGGCAGGGTAGGTAAGATGTGTATAGCAGTTCGTCGTAGCTACAGTTTCATGACAATAACAAATCTATTATAATATATAAGGTTGTAAATGATGAGTGCTATCATTGCTATAAGAAGAGAAATTTTATAGCAATCTAAGGTTAACTAAGTTTAAGATGAACATCGCACGAGCCGCGAACCTGATAATATTAAATGTGTGATTACTGATGACAAAGTAATATACCTTATATCGTTTCTACTTTACTTAAGTAGATACATAATTTAGTAGTCAGTGTGTCAACTAACACAAAAATTATCTACTCGATATAATTATAGGTAATTTAACTAAACTTAGCTTATTGCATTGCGTAACCTAAGATTCGACTATTACATGATTAACTCATATTTCTAAATGGAAAATAAGTTTAATATCAATCCTGTTATTTAATTATTTAAATCATGTAAGAAATAATTATTGCATGACTTAGACCATATCTGCGGTTCTCCATCCCTGTGTTACATTTAGGCTGTTGAGTAGGTACCCTACAGATATGTTAGTACGACAGTACGTACGCGCATTTAATCAAAATGGAAATGGTTGCGCTGTTGACATTGTAACATTTACTCTCATGCCTATTAAGGATCGCGACGCGGCGACGGCTTTGTCGCAAGTCAAGTATTAGTAAAATTTACTGTGAAACTAATTGATTGATTTACCTACTTAGACGAAATCACTGCCTTTATGCCTTGATCACACAAACCGAATAAACGGGCGAGACAGTAAAATGTTTCTCGGCCGAGACAGTGATGGAAGTTATGCCTTGATCACACGTACCGAATAAACGGGCGAGACAGTAAAAAGTTTCTCGGCCGAGACGGTGATGGAAATTAAAAACTCATGTAAGAACACCCGGCCATGCACTCGGCGCTAGTGTGATCAGGGTATTAAAAATTTATGTAAGAGCGCTCGGCGTGTTTATATGTACCGAGTACTGGGCCGAAAGCACTGTCTCGTTCGTTTGCTTGGTACGTGTGATCATTGGCTCCACGGGTTAGGGGATTGGGTTCAGGATGGCAAGGTGAAGATAGCTTAAGGATAAATTATTTGTCTCGTACATAAAAATCGTGTGTCAACGGACAGGAAAGCTTGAAATCTTGCTGGAATGTTTGATAACCTGTTCTTCTAGCAACACTTGGTAAGAAGTATATAATTTTAGTAATGTTACTGAAATATAACCAATCACGATAGAAGAGCCGTGTGTGGGACCTTGAACGATGTACCTTTGGAGTTGTAAGTATTCTTCAGCATAAATATTACTCACAAAGTTACATTTACATACGCTACTAGATGTTGTAGGTTTATTCCACGTTGTCGTGATTTATTTTATTTCCCAAATCTATCGATAGTCATCTTGTATAACCTGTCGATAATCTTATATATACCCGAAAAAGTATAGACACGTACTTTTCGGAAATTTTCAAGTTGGTCGCTAAAAAGAAAATTACTCAATTCCCTTTTCAACACTGTGGAAAAAAAACTGTTATTATAAGCACCAAATGGATATGTTATATGGTATTCGTCACCTATGTCATTAATAATTTAAGAATGTCTAATTAATAATTGTCCAACATGCGTACAGTAGAAAAAGTCACATATAAAATATAAATGCCGAAAACTCAGTATAGTTTTATGTCGTACTACTATTTCAGTAGCGCGTTTCGGATTCCGGGGCTACCCGCCACGGTCGCCCAATAATTGGCTATTTATCTTAAAGGTAACATCAAAGTATTCGAGTTCAAATAAATTAAAAGTGAGTCCAAAGCGGATTCAATTAAGGAACGAGTGAGAAATAACCTAACTGCTCAAAATTTTGTATAAACGAGAATTCAGAATTCTTAATGTTGTGCCAGAAACTTTTACCTATGCAAAAATTTTTTAAGGCAACTTTTTTTTAGACTCGCCAGGGTTTATGGGATGAGTAGTAAGTGCGAACGAGACAAGGATTCAATTAAACGTAAATTTCCATGTATTTTACGGGTCTGTACGGAATTTTTGAAGTGAAAACTTCTTTAGCGGCGTTGTACACTTTTTTTTGTATGGTTAGAAAATGTTAAACTCGCATCAGGTTAAACACGTGGGCTGATCGCATCATGACACACAATCAAATTGGAAAGGTTTTTGACTTACAATATATTGGACGAAACAGTAATATTTTCACGTAGCAGCTTTATTGCGAAGAAAGTGCATTTTTTTACAATAGATGTCGCTAGGTGCGCTTAAATGTGATTCATGTAAGTTGATTTCTTTACAATAGATGTCGCTGAGTGCGCTGAAACGTGATTCATGTAAGTTAATTTTTCTGTGAGATAAACTTTTTTAATGTACCTAGTATAAATTGTCATGTTTGTGTATGATAGCCCAACAAATAAATATTGTATTGTACCACATACATGATAGTACTTTTATACTGATAATTAAAGCAATTTGTGCAAAATTATTAACTAACCATTCCAATGCACAACGTTAATATTCAAGTTTTCACTTCTGCAGGCACTCCCGGAGTGCAATCCGTGTTTTTTTTACTATACAGAAACTGTACCACAACCGGTACCGTTTGTATATAAAAAAACCGTATCAATAGCAGGTAACTTATTTGGTCACATTGGATTGGAATATAAATATTTCAGCATTCAATTTCACTATTTTGATATTAAAACAAGTAATTGGTTTCGAATAAAATCAACAAAGTTATATCAAAGTGGATGGAACGTACGAAGTTATGTCAAGGTAACTCTATTTTCTATAATAAGGAAAATACATTTTCTGCGGTGAGCATTGAAAACATTACGATTGCACAATACAAAATCAATATGAAATATTAAAAATATTTAATGTGGTTTCCTGATATATTAGAGATACGAAACGGAATATACGGATAAATTTTGTGAAAAAACTGATAAACATATCAATTAATTTTTAAACTTACTTTATGTTGACGCTGTAGATACCTTTCTTCTGGCGCCACAGTGTTTGTAAAATAACTCCTCTGAAACGGCTTGACAAATTCTTATCCAATTTTGTGTGTATTTTTAGTAAGATATCTTATAGGACGTAGAGTATTTCTCATACCGCTAAGTGATAAGGGTTGTCCACCCCATTATTTTATATTTTTTGGCCAATCATAATTAAAAAAAATATTGGGCATCAAGAAACACATACAACCCCACATTTTCATTCCCCTACCACCAAACCCAAAATTAAGGGCGCTACGAAGTTCGCTGGATCAACTAGTAACATAGTAATAACTAGCAAACCAGTGAACCAAATGTTCACCAAAAAAAAAAATGTATTTAATTAATTGAGAACTTCGGAGATTTTGTGTGCTTTCGTTTGAAATAGAAATCACGTGATTTCTCGAAAACCGGAAGTGCTACGTTACTCAAATCCGGTTTGTAGTCTTATCAGACTATTCTTAACTTATAACTTAAACATTATCTTTATATATCTCTTACGGTTTGGCCGCTGAAACAGCACCACGGACGGACGGACTTGTCTAATAGATAGGAGATAAGGCAAGCATCACACTATGTATTTTTATGTTAAAAGGGTGACCGTCAAGCGTATGGCCCGTCTGATGGTAAACGGCCACCAGAGCCTATAGGCGCTTTAGATACCAAAAGTATCACTCGCACCGTTGCCTACCCGGACCCAATCCCCTATCCCGTGGAGCCCTAGAACTTTACTCACCGAAAATAATTCAACACCACCATACGGTAGAGTCTGTGCGGAAAGAGGATGGGCGTGGCGAAAAAGGGAACTAACATTAAGAATTTTATTTGGCAATCAAACCCAGCAATCTGTAAAATGTCAAAGTTTTGTATTGATACGGATTTGTTTGTTGTTGTGATTTCTTACGGTTTTTTGTATTTAATCATGTCTAAAAGGGGTAAAACCTTACAATTACGGTAGAAAAGCACTACAGCGCCCTCCAATCTAAATCGCATTCTCTTTCCGCACAGACTTCTAGTATTATTTTACTGTGATCTTCTGTAAGGTAAAGATTACCTCCCCAGACAGGAAATCCGCTATGTCCTACCTTTCTTAAATGTCCTAACCTAATTAGGTCCTTACCTATGAAATTGCCGTTTTTCATGATATAAGATAACGCCCTATTTTCCATATTTTTTATTTTTATTAATCAAAGTAATTACCATTAATGAATTTTTGCTAATGTAGTGGTAGCCTATTGATGCTTTTCTTGTAAAAGTCTGCTGATTAGCAGGCAACAAATTCTTTAAAGGCATTTTGAACTGCCTTTCGGTTATTGAATTTCTTTCCCCTCTAAAAAGTTATCTAAATTCTGGAAAAAGTAGAAGTCTTAGGGGCAAGATCTGGTGAGTACGGTGGATGACGGAGAACTTCCAACCTCAGCTCTTGTAACTTAGAGACCGTCTGCTGTGCAGTATGAGGTCGCGCGTCGTGCGAGCAGCGAAGCCAAACTATTGGTTAGAGATATGCAAGGTTTTCCATCATTGTATTGAGTTCTACACAGTAAATTGACATCTTTTCTAGAAAGTGCTGATTGGACAGTTTTAATCAGCACTGTCTAGATGGAGCTCAGAGGCCCAAGCATCTCATCTGGACAGTGGAATTTAACAGCTCCGTAATCATATCGCATCGTCAAATTTTCTTTGAAAACTAAGCAGCGCCCCTATCGTAAGTAAGAACAAACTAGCTTTTTCTTACAAAATTTGACGATGACGATACGATTAGGGGGCTGTCAAAATTTTGTTCTTGGGCCTCAAGTTTTAAGATTGGAGGTCGGAGCTAATTTTTGTTTTTTCTTTGGCTTACAGATAGCAGACACATATAAAAAAAGAAAATAGAATATCGTGTTGATGATTTCATAGATGAGAGCATGAAACTACGATTTTGTTACGCTTAGATATGAGACTGAAATAATTTGAGTATCGCCACAGAAATTGTACTTGAGAAGTGAAACATGTACCAAAACCCATCAAGCATTCAATACGCAAGTTCGGTCGGCTCACGCGCCGCCTTGTAGTGTTTGTTTTTAAACAGAGCGTGACACTGACACACGTAGGACAGCTGTTTTGTCTATGATAGCGAACCGCTTACGTCAGCGTAGCTGTCAAACTTCATTGATTGGGTTGGTAGCCTTGAGGGAAGAGTCGATTTTCCTATTCGACTAAAATATTCGCCTTGAGACTTATAAAAAAAAAAAAAAAAAAAAAAAAAGTAATCAGGCGGTGAATCTCTGTGGGGGCGCGTGGATGAATGGATGGAGTTTGACAGTTGTTGAATTTTGAATAGTCTTTCCCAGATCGATTTGAGTCCTCCTTATCGGGTGCTGTTTTTAATCGATTTTGAATTTTACTCGAAATTGAATTTCCTCGCTGATTCGGGTAGGTATTCCCTTTTCCTCAGCTTACGGCGAGCGTAGGTATATGGTTTTGAGTTTATTCTTCGGTTCGTCTCGAATGCGGCGGCTGTCTGTTTGACTGTGGCCTTTGCCTTCAGTTGAAGTGGGAAACAAATCATAGACACATGTTTGGGAGTAGCCGATCCGTCTATCATCTATGAGCAATTGTCAAAACAACTTTTAAAATTTCACAATCTGTTTGTGGTACAGTTAACTTTTCATCTTTTCTTCTGCCCAAAGTATAATAAACGGCATATTATTGTCGTCGAAGTCGTGAGATAGATCCGAAAAGTTTATATCCCGAAGGATATTGGCGGAAAAAGCGCGGAGTCGCTAACCGAACTGAGTTTCGTAGGTATATTGGAGTGGCTCTTTTTCCTACATAATTTACAAGTTTGGGCTGTGAAAATAACCTTTCTGTTGATATTCTGTATCGTAGGTGGACGAACACGAACCTTCACAAGGCGATTGCAATAATAAGGCGGTAACTTGTGATAGGAAACAAAATACTTACGGATAGTTTCATAATTCGAACGGTAAGCTATCATCTGATCTCATATTTATTCTCCTAGCACTAATTGAACTGCATTATGCACAATATAGTGATTCTTGTCATCAAATATACCTAATCATTCTTGTCAAGTTAGTGAACGTGGAATTGATTTTCTTCAAACCGGGTGGGACGGGCCCCCAGTCCTGTATTGATTCAAATTTTAAAGTGTAAACATTGACCGTGAATATCCCTCACTCCCTCACCCACCACAGATGTGGTAATCTATGTATTTTCCCCATATCTGATCATTTTTTTTCAATGTGAACTTCAGGCTTGTACGTTCCCCTCAAGAAATACTGGAGGACTAACAAGGAGACTTTTGTTCTGTGCACGGACCAGAAGGGGCGCGGGAGTTTATTTGCCAGCCGCTCTCCGGTTTTATGTAACCCGGCCGAACAGCAGACAGATTATACACAGCTTAACCTATCATAATCAAGGTATTTCTCTACTAACCCCGGGTGAACGTGAAAAGGAAACAACAGGCGAGGTTGGACCCCGACTTACCCATTTCCATATATAAACATATAGCTATATAACTGGTTATCTCACTGAGAACTAGAATTAACTAAGTTTGTCACCAATATCGATCAAACGAGCCGTAGAACCTCTGAAATCCACTCAATAGCTTATTCAGTCTAGTCTATGTGGTATTTGTGGATAAAATATATTAGTAAGGATTATATTGTAAGTACATGGTAAAGTGTTATGAATGTTTGATATTCATATAATTATAACCTTTCATGACAACTTGTTGGTTTATATACACATTAACTTTGAACTACTGTATTCAGCTTAGATATTTATAATTAGTGAAACATAGTTATTATATAAATAATAAACATAGTTGGACTTGTTGATTTATATAAGCAATAACTTAAAACTACTGAATTCCTATGCTTTGGTATCTAAAGTGGATAAAATATACTTATAACATTATCTTAATTTTTGGTTTTCTTTTATGGTTCCCCCGGTGCTCTGAGTAAGCTAGTAAAGAGCTGTGGAGGGGAATTTAACATCACATGTGGCGCCCGAACAAGTGGAAACAAGGCTTTGTAGCATTTACTTTGCTCTTTTTTTTGGTCATTAATTGCTCAAAAAAAGGTTGATCGATATTGGTGATTTTTCTTTTTTTTTTAAATTTTCTTTTTTTTCTCTGAATTATTTGGCTTATATCCAAAGATTTGTTTATCTGGTTATACTGTGTTGTAAACATAATAATTTGTAACATCGGATGATCGATATTGGCTCAAAATTTACAATCAAAAAAGTCATATTTACTTTTTTTATACCCTTATTTAAAGGAAAAAAAAAAAAACCCTCTTGTGTACTGATTTTTGGTAGGTTAGTTCACCAACCTCACTTTTTTGAACCTAACAAGAAGAAACCTAACATTGAGAAACCTAATCCTTTAGAACCTAACAATTTTCAACCCTCAGGTGTGAAACCACACTTGTTACAACACTACTATTTTAACTGATATATCTTAACAGGTAGGTGATTTTATTATCATATTAATTACACTTTGTTATTGAACATTTCTTTATTTTGCCACACTAGGAGTAATTTTAACTTACAAAATGGAACAGAGGCCAATCACTTTTAACTTGTTACACAAAGATGAGTTGGAATATGAAGTCAGAATTAGGGGTGCGAAGCCTGTGGACGGGGTGCCTGCTTTAAAGGCACAAGTACGTGCTTTAAATAAAGATTTACCTTCTGATGAAATATTAACTTGTGAAGTAGAGATAGAATCAGAGTTGGATATTATTAGGGAGAAATTAGACAGTTTAGATGATCTTACTTCTCAAACTTCTTCTAGAGCTAGTTCCCTTAAAGCACTGAACAGAATACAATCATTAGCACATCACTTGTTTCATAGACTTAGTCGCTTAGATTCTGATAATGATGACAGCATCGCCTCTCAATTGGAGGCGCTGCAAGAACGTCTGGACAAGTTTCTGGTTAAGTTAGATAACATTATGCACCATTTTAAGAGTAGTTTAACTCAGGTGCCTCCGGAAGAGAATAGCAGAGTCCATGCTGCTTCTGAACGCACTGGGAATGCTTCCCCTGACTCTGGTGCTGCCGTACATAAACTAAACATACGGTTTAATGGGAAAACCTGTGTAAAGGCATTCTTGCAGCGTTTAGAGGAGTTATGTTTGTCTCGTGGTGTAACAGATGGTAAATTGTTCAATTCTGCAGCTGAATTGTTTACAGATGAGGCTCTTTGTTGGTATCGTGGGGTGCAATCCGAAGTACATAGCTGGTTAGGGTTGAAAACCTTGCTTCTTGATGAATATTTGCCATCAGATTATGATCATCGTTTATTACAAGAGATCCGGTCTCGCACTCAGGGTTCCGATGAAAGCATAGTGAATTATCTTAGCATTATGCAGAACTATTTTACTCGGTTGTCAAAGTCGCTCTCAGAGGAAGAGAAATTGAATATTGTTCTTTTTAATATTAGACCTTTTTACACTACACAATTAGCTTTGAATCCCATAGAGTCCTGGACAGATTTGAAACGCAAATGTAGACTTCTGGAAGGTGCCAAGGAGCGTTCCCAACATTTTAGTGAACCACCTAAAATAACCCAGGCTTGCTTAGCTCCAGATCTGAGTTATAAGAATAGCAATAATAGACAACTGCCTAAGGTCTCAGCCGTGCAACTGGTGGGAAATGATAAGTTCTGTGTGCGTTGCCGTGTTGAAGGGCACACTTTGGGAACATGCCGGGAAGCTCATGTTTTGGTTTGTTATCGTTGCGGCCGAAAAGGGGTGACGGCAAGATCGTGTCCCGAGTGCTCCCAGGGGAAAGCTAAGAATACTCTTCCAAAAAACGGGAAGGTGTGAATCGGCGCTGTTATACATTTTTGTCTAAACACGAATGGGATTCGTGGTTGGAAGTAATTCGACGGTTTTTCGATAGTAATAAACAAAACATTATTAAAAAGTGTCAAAATGAATGTCAACATCTGACAGCGCCGATTCACAACACAAGAGGGGATGCCCGTCCATTTTTAAAAATTACTATTTATGAATTAAAATATATAGGCTTGCTAGACTCTGGTTCTGAAATATCTATTGTAGGTAACAATGCAATAAAACATTTTTCTGGCCTTGGTACTGTACATAAGTCATGGGACTTAACACACATTACTACTGCAAACGGTTCGTCGTCTCCAGTGACGGGCTACATATTTTTGCCAGTCACTGTCGGAGGAAGAACCGCCACTATTAAATTCTACTTAGTACCTGGGGTCGCCACTGAGCTACTTTTTGGGATGAATTTCTGGAAAGAATTTAAGATAGCACCCGACGTTCTATCCTTATTGGAGGGTGGTGAGTATTTGCCGGGGGGTAATCATATTGGTTCGATCACTTGTAACGATAGATTTTTACAAGATTTTGAGTCGCTCTCTGAGTCCGAGCGTAGGCAGGCTCAGGAAGTAATACGATTGTTTGAGGATATATCAGCGGAGAAGAGAGGATTAGGTAGGACTCACTTGGTCACGCACAAAATAGACACGGGCGATCATCCACCGATCAAGCAGCGTTACTATATCATGTCTCCGGAAAAGTTGGCCGAAATGAACAAGCAACTAGACCAAATGCTCAAAGATGATGTGGTGGAGCCGAGCAATAGTGCGTGGAACAATCCCGTCACTCTGGCGCAAAAGTCGGATGGATCTTATCGTTTTTGTTTGGACAGTAGGAAACTCAACGCGATTTCAAAGCATGACGCCTATCCTTTGCCGTATATCAGTAGCATCCTGGACCAGCTCCGTGACGCGAAATTCCTGTCTTCAATCGATCTTAAATCGGCATACCATCAAGTATTATTATCACCGGATTCCCGGGAAAAGACCGCATTCACTATTCCCTCCCGCGGGCTATTTCAATTTAAGGTCATGTGTTTCGGTTTGACCTCAGCGCCTGCCACTCAGCAGCGCTTGATGGATAGTTTGTTTGGGCCGGAGTTTAATAAGCTGTTGGGATCCGGGTCACCAGATTTTAACCCGGATAACCATAAAATATTCATTTATTTGGATGATTTAATAATTTTAACTTCCTCGCCTGCTATGTCCGAACATCTTGATATTCTACGTAAAGTCAGAGATAGATTGTTGGAGGCTAATTTAACTATTAATATGGGGAAGTGTCAATTCTTTAGAAGACAGTTGAAGTATTTGGGTCACGTGGTTGATGAATATGGTTTGCGTACCGATCCCGATAAAATAAGAGCTATTGTGGATTTTCCCATACCCGCTAATAGAAAGGAGGTGAAACGTTTTCTGGGAACTGCATCATATTATAGGCGATTTATTAAAAACTTTAGCCATATGGCCGGGCCATTAAATGCTCTCACTTCTACGCGTAAGGGTGCTCCTCCCTTTAAATGGTCGGATGAGGCAGAGCAAGCATTTCTGGACTTGAAGTCGGCTCTTACAAGTGCTCCCGTTTTGGCATGTCCGGACTTCACGAAGGAATTTGCAGTTCATTGCGATGCGTCCAATTTTGGCATTGGAGGTACCCTCACCCAAACCGTAGACGGCCAGGAGCATCCGGTCGCGTATTGTAGTCGCTCACTTACCCACGCCGAGCGAAATTACTCGGCTACCGAGCGGGAAGCTTTAGCTGTGGTACATGTAGTCGAGCATTTCCGTCCCTATCTGGAGGGTAGTAGGCCATTTCGGGTTATTACCGATCATGCTAGTCTAAAATGGTTTCTGAAGCTTAAAAATCCGACCGGTCGCTTGGCGCGTTGGGGTTGTAGATTATCACCCTATAATTTTGTAATAGAACATCGCAGTGGCTCACAAAATGTGGTACCTGACGCGTTATCCCGCTCTGTTCCCGTGGCATCTATAGGTATCACTGACGCCACAGCCGACTCGTGGTATAATAATATAATTAAACGTTGTACGGACAAACCTAGAGCTTGTCCAAATTTTCAGATAGTTGATGGTAGGTTATACCGTTTCACAAAAAGTAGTAATAAGCTCAGTGGTGATTACCAGTGGAAACAGGTTATCCCGATTGAGAGTAGGGAATCTATAATTAAACAGAACCACTCTGAACCAATCGCGGCTCATCTTGGTGTGGCAAAAACTTATAAACGTTTAAAATTAAGATATTTTTGGCCCGGTATGTATAAGGATACCGTGGATTTTATTAAGAGTTGCTCGGTTTGCAACGCATACAAACACAGTTCACTGGCAACTCCTGGGTTCATGGGAGAACCTAAAGTTTGCTGTCGGCCATTCCAGTGCATCAGCATCGATTTAGTTGGCCCACTGCCGATGTCCAGACAGCAAAACAACTATTTGCTGGTAGTAGTGTGTTGCTTTACAAAATATTGTTTATTATTTCCTTTACGTCGAGCTACGGGTAGGGTGATTGCTCAGCGACTGGAGGATCATGTCTTTTTGATTCATGGTATACCTCAAACCGTGATCTCCGATAACGGATCGCAATTTGTAAGCCATGAACTTCAATCTTTGTATGCCAAATATAATATACCACAAGTCCATTTGGGTCCTGTGTATTGCCCTCAGGTTAACACTGTCGAACGTTATAACCGTACTGTCATCACTGCGGTGGCCTCGTTCGTTGAAAATGACCATAGATCTTGGGACGTGAATATTCATAAGATCCAGTTCGCTATGAACACCTCTGTGAACGAATCCACGTCATATACTCCGTTTATGTTAGTTCATGGTAGGGAGGCTGTGACCGATGGTAGTATTTATGCCGGTTTCAACGATCTTGACGAGTTAGTGATAGTACCCCGGGATACTCATGCGTCTAATCTGGGTCATTTAGGTGAAATCTTTAAAGAGGTCAAGGACTCACTGCGAAAAGCCCACGATAGGAACGTTAAATATTATAACAGGCGTCGTAGGGATATTTCCTTTAACGTAGGCGATTACATTTGGAAACGGACGTATAAACAAAGCGCGGCTCATAAATACTTTTCAGTCAAACTTGCACCGAAATATGAACGTTGCAAAATAATCCGTAAACTCTCCCCACTCGTTTACGAGCTCGAAGACGAAAACGGGAAGTATGTAGGCAAATGGCATATAAAAGATTTCAAAAGCGCTGACCCCGAATAGATATTTAGGTAGGGATTTATCGCCGTGGATGTGGCGGCCGACGAATACCCATTCCGCCTTCTGCCCGGCGTGACGTAGAAATCGTCAATGGGTCTTGGTATCGCACTGCATCTTAGATACCCATGTGTGTGTTCGTCCCCGATAGTGTGATCTCTTTGTTTGCCACCTAATTAATGCTTAAACACTTAATTGTCTCTTAACTTTTCCAGGAGAAGGTTTTGTTAATGTGCTTGTTAGTTTTTTACCTACCAAGGCATTTTATTGAAGTTGCTAATACAAATGAAAACGTATTAACAACAACTTTTATCATAATATCCTATGATGAGCATAGAATATTTATGATATTTTTTTTATTTCTCTCGGGAGACAGTAAATGAGACACACGATGGACGAACACACAACATGCAATTTTGTGAGCAAATCGCCTTTGACCAATAACATCTCTTTGGTTAATTTTCTACCATTATGTTTTTCGCGGTATAACTGGTAACATTATAATTTTTTTTTATTATATCTATTTTCGGAGCAAAGATGCTTGCGGTACGGCCTTGAGTGGTATACACTTTGTGTTACTATTGTCATTTATTATTATCTATTTTTGTTACAACTTAGAGATTTATCAATGATTTATCGTTCTGTATGTTTATTTTTTCTTAACTTAGCGGTTTATAATATTCTATTATTTTATACAACATAACCTAATCATATCTTAACTAAAGTACATAAGACATGGGGATATACGAACGAGGGCGTTCGACGAATTCCCTACGTGAATTCTGCCGTGAGTGGGGGGATACTGTAGTGTTTGTTTTTAAACAGAGCGTGACACTGACACACGTAGGACAGCTGTTTTGTCTATGATAGCGAACCGCTTACGTCAGCGTAGCTGTCAAACTTCATTGATTGGGTTGGTAGCCTTGAGGGAAGAGTCGATTTTCCTATTCGACTAAAATATTCGCCTTGAGACTTATAAAAAAAAAAAAAAAAAAAAAAAAAAGTAATCAGGCGGTGAATCTCTGTGGGGGCGCGTGGATGAATGGATGGAGTTTGACAGTTGTTGAATTTTGAATAGTCTTTCCCAGATCGATTTGAGTCCTCCTTATCGGGTGCTGTTTTTAATCGATTTTGAATTTTACTCGAAATTGAATTTCCTCGCTGATTCGGGTAGGTATTCCCTTTTCCTCAGCTTACGGCGAGCGTAGGTATATGGTTTTGAGTTTATTCTTCGGTTCGTCTCGAATGCGGCGGCTGTCTGTTTGACTGTGGCCTTTGCCTTCAGTTGAAGTGGGAAACAAATCATAGACACATGTTTGGGAGTAGCCGATCCGTCTATCATCTATGAGCAATTGTCAAAACAACTTTTAAAATTTCACAATCTGTTTGTGGTACAGTTAACTTTTCATCTTTTCTTCTGCCCAAAGTATAATAAACGGCATATTATTGTCGTCGAAGTCGTGAGATAGATCCGAAAAGTTTATATCCCGAAGGATATTGGCGGAAAAAGCGCGGAGTCGCTAACCGAACTGAGTTTCGTAGGTATATTGGAGTGGCTCTTTTTCCTACATAATTTACAAGTTTGGGCTGTGAAAATAACCTTTCTGTTGATATTCTGTATCGTAGGTGGACGAACACGAACCTTCACAAGGCGATTGCAATAATAAGGCGGTAACTTGTGATAGGAAACAAAATACTTACGGATAGTTTCATAATTCGAACGGTAAGCTATCATCTGATCTCATATTTATTCTCCTAGCACTAATTGAACTGCATTATGCACAATATAGTGATTCTTGTCATCAAATATACCTAATCATTCTTGTCAAGTTAGTGAACGTGGAATTGATTTTCTTCAAACCGGGTGGGACGGGCCCCCAGTCCTGTATTGATTCAAATTTTAAAGTGTAAACATTGACCGTGAATATCCCTCACTCCCTCACCCACCACAGATGTGGTAATCTATGTATTTTCCCCATATCTGATCATTTTTTTTCAATGTGAACTTCAGGCTTGTACGTTCCCCTCAAGAAATACTGGAGGACTAACAAGGAGACTTTTGTTCTGTGCACGGACCAGAAGGGGCGCGGGAGTTTATTTGCCAGCCGCTCTCCGGTTTTATGTAACCCGGCCGAACAGCAGACAGATTATACACAGCTTAACCTATCATAATCAAGGTATTTCTCTACTAACCCCGGGTGAACGTGAAAAGGAAACAACAGGCGAGGTTGGACCCCGACTTACCCATTTCCATATATAAACATATAGCTATATAACTGGTTATCTCACTGAGAACTAGAATTAACTAAGTTTGTCACCAATATCGATCAAACGAGCCGTAGAACCTCTGAAATCCACTCAATAGCTTATTCAGTCTAGTCTATGTGGTATTTGTGGATAAAATATATTAGTAAGGATTATATTGTAAGTACATGGTAAAGTGTTATGAATGTTTGATATTCATATAATTATAACCTTTCATGACAACTTGTTGGTTTATATACACATTAACTTTGAACTACTGTATTCAGCTTAGATATTTATAATTAGTGAAACATAGTTATTATATAAATAATAAACATAGTTGGACTTGTTGATTTATATAAGCAATAACTTAAAACTACTGAATTCCTATGCTTTGGTATCTAAAGTGGATAAAATATACTTATAACATTATCTTAATTTTTGGTTTTCTTTTATGGTTCCCCCGGTGCTCTGAGTAAGCTAGTAAAGAGCTGTGGAGGGGAATTTAACATCACAGCCTCTCTAACTTATTGGTCCGTAATTTCATTATGGAACTTAGGTTGATTTTCCTTTGCACAAACGAATCGATCGTCATCGCGCGAATCTGTGTCCAAGTTGTTTTGAATGTTTTTACTATAACATGGTTTAGTTAAAATAGAAAATAAGCACTGAGTTTTTGAAGTGAAAACTTCTTTAGCGGCGTTGTACACTTTTTTGTATGGGTAAATAATGTTGTGACACGTGGCGTAAGAAGAAAACAATAAAATTGGAAGGGTTGTTGACTTTCAATATATTGAAAGAAACATAGTAATATTTTATTTTATCATATTATAATAATAAGTCTCTAATTAGAACGTTCAGGTGGCAGCAATAAAGCGTAGAAAATGATTTTTTTTACAATAGATGTCGCTAGGTGCGCATAAATGTGATTCATGTAAGTTGATTTTTCTGAGAGATAAACTTTTTAATGTAATATAAATTGTCATGTTTGTGTACGATAGCGCATTAAATATATGTTGTATTCTACCACATAAATGATAGCACTTTTATACTGAGAATTAATTATTCCCTAACCATTCCAAAATATCAAAAATGCACAACGTTAATATTCAAGTTTTTACTTCTGTCAGCACTCCCGGAGTGCAACCCGTCGTTTTTTTTTCAATTTTGAGTATTTATTTATTATAAAGAAGCATAGGTACTAGTCATCTATGTACTGGATCAAAAAAAAAACATTTAAATTAACATAATTTCTAGGTTGGATACTATACAATCCGATATTCAGTTACGGATCTTCAAAATTTAAAAATGGTCAGATAAAATGATCTCTAAAAAGTAGTAAATGATCACCAAAAGATATACCTGGTAATCTAAAGATGATTAATATTATACATTTTAAGGTATAGGTAAGACGAAACATAAATCAGGAAAGGGATTTAGGTTCAGGAATTACCGAAGTAACAGAAATTGTGCCTAAATAAATAAAATGTTTTTACCTTAAGGTACTATAAGGTACTAAGGTATACCTTAAGGTCCGACGAAAAATTAACAAATAATGAACAAAAAACAGTAATGATATATTTAAATAAAAATATATAAGATGACTTCTACTTCATGTTTCGTCATCACGAGTCTTCAGTTAAATTATCCAGTTATTCTATACTAGCGGCTGCCCGCGACTTCGTACGCGTGGAGTTAGTTATTTGCACATACTTTTTGAGCCCAAAATGGGGTTTATTTCTAAAGATACATTGTTAGTACACCTCTACTATCTCTCACGTCACCTGTCTACCATCTATAGAGCATACATGTTTTTCAAGTCTCTGAATTCAAAACCATAGGACTTTCATACAAACTTCCAGCCCCCTTATTACCCCCTTAGGGTGGAGTTTATTGAAATTCGTTCTTAGCAGATATCTACACCTTATAAGGAACCTACCTGCCAATTTGAAATTTGTAGATGTTATAGTTTCTGAGATTTCGTGATTAACCAATGAGTGGTATTTCGCTGCGACGTTGTCTGCGTGAAAGCTGTACAGCACCAAAAATACCTACGATTATACCTTTTAAAATAACATTAATTTACCCGTTTCTCCTTTACATTTCATATCTACAGAAAGTGCAGTAACAGAGGGAGACTGTCTTTTGTAAAATTGACCTTCAAAAAGTGCTGATTTTCAGCCTGCTTTGAATAAATGACTTTATGGTGATTCTTCTGAATTAAGTCATAAGTTGTGACTGAAGCAGATGGAGAAAATATTGAATAACCTTCGACGGTCAGAAACAACAAAATAAAATCGAAAGCGTTAGCGTTTTCCAAAGCATTTCCGTTAGGCGAATGGCCCCCTGAGGTCAACACCCGCTGCTCTCAGTGTCTGCCCCTGCGACTTATTGATGGCCATCGCAAAGCAAATACTCACGGGGAACTGTACGCGCTTGAACTGGAACGGGAAGTTATGAGGTATGAGGGGAATGCGTGGTATAAATACTGGGCTCGGGGCAATTTGTTACGCCTCTTATATAAAAAAAAAACAAACATGACGGTGGCAATCGAACAAGCTATTTACTTATTGTTATTGTTGTAAAAAACACACATTTAAATGGAAATCCAAATCCTATAATCATTGAGACCTTAAAAATGTATAAATTATTTTTAATTGACTAATTTGAAAATTAAATTTTAAAAGTCAATTTGTTGGTATTTAAATAGCTAAACGCATGGAGCAATTAAGTTAAGCTTATTGTTATATATTATAGTTTTTAATTTTATTCTCTTTTTCAGTGCTTAGTAAGTTCGCGATTTTTCAACGGAAACAAACTTTACAATTTGTGAAAGCAATAAATACGATTATTCAATTTACCACCAGATAACATTGGAAGTTACGACCCGCGAGAGAGGCTGAAACCACACTGTTGAAATTAATGTACCGGGTTCGAGTGTACAATTACTTCCACCAAGCTAGGATAAAATAATTGTTGAAACAATTCACAATCTACCGAAATTTTGAATAATACGAAAACTGGTAAAATACTTTAAATTTTATTTTCAACATCTTTGCTCATAACATGATAATTATAATAAGTAGTTATTTATGATACTTACTAGTGCGGTAAGAACTTTTTCTAGTATGAAAATGGCGCGCGTTTGGAAATGGCGCCACGTGCGATTGGTGAAAATTAGAACTAAACCGTTCGTCTCTTCTTCATTTTAGTATTGAAGTGACACAAACGTATAATTCAAAAAAGCTTCGAAGGAGGGTCGGTCCACATTTTAAAAAATCGTATAGGATACGCACGGCGCGTACAATTTAACTTCGCACAATGTTTACAACCTTCGTAAATGCATTTTTTTTAGCAAATGTTTTGAAAATAACTATTTCAATAAGCCGTAGGTAAGTACGGATATTAGTACTTCATTGAGATGATCCTGTTATTTCTCTAGATCAGTCAGCGCCGTAAAGACACAGATTGGCAGTTGTATTGACGATAGTTATCATCATGTGTAATCATTTTCAATATTCAAATCGACATTATGTGAATAGGTACATAATTATGTAATTATTTCCGTCTGTTCTTCTCCAGACTGAACAGTATAAATAAAAAGTTAAAATTTCATACACTGTGTTTTTAATTTGCTGGTATATTTAATAAATAATCATAATAAAGTTCATTGTTTAAAAGTTCTCTCATACAAGAAACTAGATTTTTCGATATTATTCGGCCGAATTTAACAACTGACGTCTAAAAAAAAAATTAAAAACGAAAAATTTATTTATTACATTTTATTTAACAAAAAACCTTTTTTACAATCACACAAGGTAACAAACTTAGCACGGTAACACAATGGTAAGTTTTACGTAATTATTGTGTAATTTTAAACTACCACATTTAATAAATTTCATATTTTACTGTGACAACTGTAAAATTGCCAATTGTTTGTATTTTTTGCATTTCCGGGTAAAAATGTAGTTCTATTTTTAACGCATAATTTGTAGATATTCCGTATAGATAGTCCGTGGCCGAACGGTTTGTACGCCGGGTTTCATGGTGTCGCCGACCCGAGAGGTCCCGGGTTCGAATCCCGGCGGGAGCAGATGTTTGTGCGATGAATACGAGCATTTGTACTCCAGTCATGGATGTTTAATATGTAATTCTATATAAATCTTTATATATATAATTCTTCTGTGAGTGTGTATGTCACTGAACTTCTCTTAAACGACTGGACCGATTTTGATGAAATTTTTTGTGTGTGTTCAAGGGGATCTGAGAATGGTTTAGATTCACAATTTTGTCCGCTGGACAATGTTTTTTTAATTAATTTTTTTTATGGCGGTACGAAGTGCGCTAGGTCAGCTAGTATACTATCCGTTACCCTAGCATCCCATAACACAAGCCTTACAGTGCTTACTTTGGGGCTAGGTGTGAGTGTTGGAAATATTTATTTATTAAAGTTTCGCAGGAGTTTATGGCGCGATTTCATCGAGTGCAGATGGCGTCTTATTTTAAATTTTCTTAAATTCGTTCATAGTGGATATTGTGAAATAACATTGGTGTGATTTTGTGTTAGAACCGTCTACGCAACCGCAGAATTACTGGAATCTTTAAAAATATACGCTATTCCGGTCAAGTGGACGTGGAAATTTTATTGTAGTGTTGACTACCTCTCAAAAGCTTATCGAAAAAGCTAACCGGATACATTTCATGCCAAACTCCAAGAAACATTAGAATGCGTCACACCGACATTCTAATGTAAAAAAGAAGATTGATAAAACTTAAGATTAGGCTATATGGGCATTGTTCCCACTGAACTCCCTGAAAAGGAAGAATAGTAAAAAAAAGAAGTTTCGCAGAAATGTTTGCAGAGAAAAATAATATCATGAAGAATTATGGTTTATTTAATTTTCAGTCTGGGACCCACGTCGCGCCTGTGTTTACACAAATTTAATAAAAATTACACGGCTGATGGAGGCCAAGAACTTACGGAACGGTTTTATTCCCACAAACGCCGCGGGCGGCCGCAGCGCTGTTTAATTTCAAAACTCACGAGACCGCAGTTTTCTGCGGTCCTGAACAAGAGAAGATCGAACGAAGCCCGCCGCGTCTGCGAGTGATTGCGACCCACGCGTGCCTGCCTGCTGGTGCACCACTCGTAAATCGCGTCATGAAATTTGCAATTGCGTTTTACATACAATTTCACATTAGTAGAGGTTACTCTCCCATACGGGCGCTCCAGTTCGAGCCCAAAATCCGCTTTGCCCTACCTCTCTTAAATATTACATACCTACCTAAATCTTAGTAATAAATAAAACAATAAAATAAATTAATTTCCGCCCAAATAGAGGAAGATGCTGGTTCGAATCTCGTGTGAAACCTGGACCGAGTGCATATTTTTCTAGTAAAGTTTTCTTTACATTTAAATATATAGCAGTTAAATGCTTAAAATTAAAATAAACTAATAAATTAACTGAACTAATTAAAATAACTGGCAACATGAAGTATGCACTCTATCGACAAATTATGTGAGTTCTTGCTTAAAAGTAGAAAACATGCAGATAGAACGAAAAACACGAAACATCAAGAAAGTTGCAAACCAAGCTGTAATTTGAAGTGCTAGTTAGCATTTAGCTGGCCAGATGCACTCCACTCCGTTCAACTGTATTTGCAAAGAGCAAACGAAGGTCGATTCATGAATTTTGTATGAAATTGTCATTTCGTTCATTCGGATTATCTTGTATAAGTTTGCAAGAACAACAAAAATATATTCAGAATTCACAGGGGTCGATAACTGTAGCTGGACATGTATCTCAGGAGTTAATTCCTAAAAAAGTAAGTACAATGCTTTAAAGAAATGTCTGTAAGTCACAGCAGTTTTAATCTTTTGAGACTGGTTCATTTAATTGATATTATGAGCATAGATGAATGATCATTTATCTATGATTATGAGGATGTAAACTGAATCTACAGTTCGAAGTTGTCAACAGGTTGACAGTTTATGCAGGCCTAATCCTGGTTGCACTTGCAGTTGTTGTGTAATTGCGAATCGAGTGATTCTTCGTTTAACAAAATCAGTTAAATTATGCTAGAATAAACATAATTATAGACACCTGGAAATATAATCCATCCTTTTTGCTCTCTCGGGTTACTTCCAAAAGTTATAGTAACGGCCTACGCAAACGACGGACTTTTGGTCGCGGAGGACTTTTGTTCGCGTATTATGAAAAAATTGCCGCAGAGGACTTGTCACGGACTCAACTCACACAGTGTGCGGAAATTTGTTGTTTATAAATTTAGCGAAGTGCACGCTATGGAAGCAATATCGACGGATAGACGAACTCCGTGGCCTAGTGGTAAATTCCAGACTTAGACAAATAATTAATTAATCCTTAATTATTTAATAAATCCGTTAAGATTATTTCGTTTGGATTTCTGATAATGAAATCTATAAACGCTAAAGAATTCCTTTATCAAATATTTTGCCATTGTCCTTCCGGTCGTGATAATCTTTTTTTGATGTATCATATAAAGGAGTTCTTTATTCCACCTCTTTTAATGATTTCATGCGAAATTGTGCATACGTAGTAACATCACTCTTGCGCACGCGCCTTAAGTCTGCTGTGTGCGTTGCCGTCTCTATTTTTTTCGAGGAATCTCGCGTAGTTTTGTCCTGTCTGGTCCCTCGGTGTCTGCGGTAGTTCGGGGGACTTTTTGTCCGCGGTATTTTTAATCCGTCGTGTGTGTTACTCGATTCTGTAAGCGATCTATTTCGGCGTACAAAAGACCTCAGCGTATAAAAGTCCCTCGTCTGCGCAGGTTATAAACAGTATTTTATATAGATTCCTTGTCTTATAACCCTCCCTCTTCGCTATGTCGGGTCTCTTCGCAAAGTTATAATAAAAATGACTTTATGGGCTGTTATTTCAATGATCATCAAAAACAATTTAACTGATCGACAAAAAAATACATTTGTTAACTTAACTATTTTTAAATATTATAGGATCATTTAAATATTTTCCTATTTTAAATCTGCTAAATAAAATCATTAAAAATCTTAGTTCCAAAATTATAATACAATTTCGCTCAAGTAAACTTGCAGCGGCTGCACTAATATGTTTTTGCCGGACCGATAACTATTAGGGCCGTCTCATTTGGTAGACGGCATCCAAGCGATACCAATCTAATCTGGTTATCGGACGGATTGGACGGTATTAAAATCCAATATTCTATAGCGTCCGTACGTACGAACGGACCACTACCCACTTCACAAAATTAATTTTATCCCGCAATGTTACGAGATTGATTTAATTTTTTTATTCAGTGAATATTTTTATCTACATCTGATTACACATCGCTATAGTTAGAATAAGAATTATCGTTTAATATAAAAGATATATCTGTAGTAATAATATTATGTGAAAACATTTTGGATTTCTACTGGCAAGTGATTGTTGATAATGAAATATGAGCTTCTTTCCGAACAGACACTTTATTTGCAATTAGTGCTGTGATGATCATGTTGGAAACTAACTTTATATCATCAATCATCATCAACAGCCTATCCTAGTCCACTGCTGGACCGATCGATTTTGGGCTACTCGCATCCAGCTCCTGCCAGCCACCTTGCGTAAATCGTCACTCCACCGTGTGACTCAACTTTATAACTATATAACTAGGTATGTTGGATGTTAAGTATAATTAAGTGCTAGATTAAAGTAAAAATCGAAACTCCATCGAAAATTTAAAATCTATCTTTTCTCTTTTCTTTTCCAGGTATGCTCATTAAATTGTTGTACAGGTTATATTTATTCGATGGGGTTGTCATATCCGTGTATTCTAAACTCAAAGGCTCACTGTTTATCTTTACAATCTAATAGAAAATACCTGAAAACACGACTTTAAAACAAACAAGAGCCAGTTACATTCACTCCCTTCAGTAACATGAAATATTATATTAACGAAATAACCATAATCTCATTCGCAAACACGGCTAATTTACCTGCAAAATTATACACCAAAATAAACTCGGCGAATGAGAATAGATAGGTAGGTACGTACAGGATAAATTGCTCGAATAAAAAACGTAAACGCGGAGAAAACTTGCAAAAAGAGAAAGATGTCATCGGACCACGTTGTACTGAAGGTTCTTGAGATATTAAATTATTGTCTAAGAGATGCTAATAGGGCCATTAGTTAAAAGAAGGAAAACCGGCGCGCGCCACGACCGACTTATTATGCGTTGGGTAACTTCGACCCCTCTTCACCTGCTAGTTTTAGAAATAAACTTTCCCCTCGAAACAGCATTTCAATGTTATTTCACATTTTATAGAACATAAATAACAATATTATAGTTTCACGGGGGTTGTATTAAACGCTTGTTTATAAAATATCCCACTGTCAAAATAAATAACGGTTTTGAGTGCCTAAAATGCAAGTTGTATCTTGCATTTTAGGCACTGTACTCATAACCATCCAATGCATTCTACAGACAACAGTACAAACATTTCGTGTTACAGTTGACTTATTCAGAGGCACGGTAATATTATCTATACAGTATCGTGACTCGGCCCTGTCCTTGAAATAACTGCCTACGGCCACAGCGGTGACACTCTCTGTATGTGAGAGTTCCAGCGTCAGTGACCTTGAGCAGGAGCGTGTATGCGCTAGGGTTGAACTTGGAATTTAGACTTGTGCCAATGAATATTTATGCATAGTAAGTTATTAAATGTAAACTGATTCAAGGATACTGGGGTAAATAATGAAGGATAGGTTTGATTTTATAATCAATTTTTAATCTGTTAATGTAGGTACTATAACAAATTGCTAACTTTTATATATTTTCTCCTTTTTCGATTCGTTTTATAATTCTTATTATTATCTAAATAATAATAAGATTGCGTAGCGTAGTCAGTCTGTGCGTGCAATGCAGTGCAACGCTATTATTTTACTATTTCGCTACTGCCATGCCTTCGGTCGAGGCAGTCGGCGACTGCCCTCTCCACGTCCCGCGCACCGCGCAACGTCCCCGCGCACCTCTAGACACCCACACATAACCGCGGGCAATTTTACGAGCACACATGCATAAGTGTCGCTTCTTTTCGCGTAGTGTATATATTCTGTGCTACGGCCGAGCGGGGCGTATCCACGCTGCCTACAGTATTTTAATTTCATCTACATAATTGAGTTTCTTTCTAGCTTTGTGATTGTAAATATTTTATTTCATATGTAAAAAAAGAATGTTGTGAATGAATTAGGAAGTGTTACATAAAATACATGTTATTTTAAGTATTCATAAAAAAATATAGATTTGAGACAGAAAAATATTTACGCCTCGACTGAGACTTACAAAAAGCTTTATTATTTAATTTAATAGTATAATAAATTCGTATTCGTATAAAATAATGAATTATTGAAGAGTTCAAGCAACCAAAAACAATATCGACTATTGCTGTTTGCCATATTAAATTATGTAGGTATCTACTTAATTCAATCAAATATTCACAATACAAACGGTTATCCACGGCTAACTGCTTAAAAAACAATTGACACCGTTCTGTCGTCGCTGCGGCACATTCGCGACTGGATGCCCAGCGGGTGCCGCGCGAACTAGAGTGGAGTGGAACATAGAATACTGTATAAATTATATTACCGTGTCAGAGGCTAGCTAGCTAGCTTGAGGTGCCCCCTACCCATTGTTATACGTATTGATATAGGAATAGCAACAGGAATGAAAGTTATTATTAATCGCGACGGCACGAAACCGTGACCGGGTCAAGATGGGCCTCAATTTTCGCAAAAATGTGTGAAGTTAAATCAAGTCGTTACATAAATATCTAATGTATGTAAATTTCATAGTAAACTAGCACTTATTCAAAAAGTCATCTTTTCTTTATGTTCTTTTTAGTAGTTTAGCAGTAAATATAAAATTCATTTACTTTTATTCGTCGACTATTTAAAATTGGCAGTGGCTGCATTGTCATGTCAACTTCCGGCTCTAAGATTGTGATATACACAAATGCAGTGTCATATCCTAGTCTCATAATTTGATATATGTACCTACATAATTCACAGAAACCCAATATGTAGATGCCAGAAGTTAACTTCAAATGTTTTTAATTACCCTATATACAATACCAATCAATGACGTTTATGCCGCAGGTTGAAGAAAGCAGTAATTCCGGTCTGTTGTTTCGGACAATGGCGGTAACTGCCTTAGACAAAAAAAAAATAATAATTATGCAATCACCAAAGCAAAGTTTATAATATTTGATTAAACTAAAGACGCATAATAAAATTTTCATAACGTTAGGTAGAGCACCATAGCAATCTCATTTATTATCAATTTATTATCTCTTTGTAGTTTTATTTTAAAGAGTTCACATATAACGATTCGACGACGGTCAAAGATTTTGTGATCGACCCTTTTTTATTGGTAGTGTAAAGCTCGAATGAAGAGTAGTTCCACCAATCAAGCGTGCTGCTACCAGCCTAGTAAGTATTGCAAATATATGCAATCATGGCAATTATTTTCCAAATATTTTTTTTGTATAAAAAAGACACCGAATAACCTGTCACTATTAAGCACAAATGCTAAGTAACTTTTACAAATATAATCAAATAAACCTATTACTTACTTTATTTTTAAATCTTTTTATCGATTAAATACTATTATCCTAACTATCTCTACTAATATTATAAAGAGGCAAGATTTGTATGTTTGTAACAAATTATCTGTCAAACTACTGAACCGGTTCCAAATATTAATTCATCATAAGGTAGCTAGCTACATTATTTATTATTACATTTTTCTTTATTTAAATACATTTTGTCCGAGTGACATATATTTACCCCGATAAAATAAATTCCGCCCGTACAATGCCCGGGTGGATCACTAGTAAGTATAATATAATATTATAGATGCGAAAGTGCGTTTGTTTGTTACGCTTCCGTGCCCTAATAGCTAAATCGATTATAATGAATTCCCCTATAGAAGTAGATGGGAACTTGGTTTTTAGCTAGACCATCGCAATACTTATAGGCGTAGGGTGATGAAAGGGGTGTTTTGCCTATAAAGATCTATATTATTTACTTTTAATTTTGCAGAATTATCGTTTATAATTACAAAACAAATATCATCGCGAGCTGGTTAATAAATACAGGGATTCCAATAAGTATGTACCTACTAGCGAAAAATGGGTTAATTGTCATTATATTAAGTAAACCTTTTTTGTAACATTAAGTAGTATCGTTAAAAAAATAAAAAACAGTATAATTCTGAGTTTTTCATTAATTCAATAATCATAAATACCTATTATGATAATTTATTTTTCATCATTTAATATGAAGGAACTGTATCACAGTTTTATTGTAAATCCTTCGTATAGGATCAGATACTGCGAGTAGCCATTTTTTTTCTTTTTGCCTAGGTTTTATCCACGTTTATATTATAAACACCTAAATTTAATTTCTTCTCTTAGTATTCCCGCAGTCTACTCCTACATAGTACACCGCGCTATCACTTTGTCATCGTTGTAACTTTTTTAAATATTTGTCGAAATGACATAGTGTAAAAGGCAAAGTTTATCGTCTTTAAATATCAAAAGCGATAAAAGTATTTGTTTTGAAAAAAAATAATAATTTGTTAATAAAAAATGTGCATTTTGGAAATAGATATCAAATAATATTTTAGTTTTGATTCACTATTTTAGCGGTAATAGCTAACACATTAAAAATAGATATATGGTGTCACGGACGTTTTTTGTAGAACTATTTAAGAAATACATTTTCACTCTACATTACATTCATAAACAATCTAATATCTATGCTATCAAATAAAATGAAAAATGGTGTTAAGAACCTAAACATGATTTTCGATTATCGAGACAGTGATACCTCACTCGACATATTTTGTCAAGTTATTTTTTTTACTTCGTCACAATATCGCCCCTAATTTTGTCCATATTGAATTTTGATTACTATCATATTATAGCACTCCCATGATTGAGACGAATCGATTGATGTATGAATCATCAAAATCGATCTAGGCGTTTCTCTAGTGTGCCACAAAGGAACAAACATACATATATAGACTGTTAAATACTATATGTCTGCGCGTCGCGCTTCGCGCTCTTGCATTGCGCAGTCGGGTAAAAAGAGAAACAAACTTGTGCATTAGGTATTAAAGAGACATAGTGCATTTTAGGCATATCCATTTGTAGACGAAATAACATTTAGGCTATTACAATGTCTAGGCATTCATGGGTAGGCAATTTGCTTCTTAAGCCCGTATTACAGAATGACAACTAAGCGTTGATCTTTACTTGAGAACAGTTAGAAAAGGATTTCGCTATGTGCTATATATAGCATTATCTTTTTCTGACTATGCTCAAGACTAGATTCATTACTGAGATTTTTTCTATAATACGGGCCTTAGATCTTTTGACATGTTAGGAATTTTTGCAGCAGTGGCATTTTGCATTTTAGGCACTGTGCTAAATAATAATCATAAATTAACACGTAGGAAATCGTTATATTCAAAATTTTATTTCAGAGCCTGGAAAGGTCTCAAATTATTTAATTTATCATCTAAACATAACATCTAAACTAAATGCGATTACGCGCCTTATAAATATTTTTGTTCTTGTTTTATGAAAATGATTTATCCTTTTAGAAAATAGAAGTTTATGAAACCCAACACATTCAAATTCAAACATTCCTTTAAAAATTACGTCCGGCGCAAAGTCCTCTTCGAATTAATTAGTTTGAATTACTTTCTCTCACCATATCGCTTAATTCCCTTGGACGAAGCTACAGTGTCTGTACACTTACCTGCAACAAAATAGCAAAGATTAAATTAATTACCAACACATTTATTATAACGTAAATAAAGGAAATCTTCGTAGGTAAGTTGCTATCATCATGATTAGCATAAAAGTAGGCTTTAAATTACATTACCTGCTAGCTGATTAAATCCATAGAACTTTTTCTGTCCGTGCATGCGTGTATGCGTGATAGATCTGAGTTCCCATTTACTATTGCGGTTGGCAAATCACCGACTCAAAATATTAATTTGACTAAAGATAAAAAAGCTTTATTCTTTTTTGCTTTTAGTTTTTAAGGCCGCTTATTTTTTTTTAAAGTTATTTAATCACCACGACGACCGTGTTCAGATAAGATGCTTTTACTGAAGTCCAACTAGTACAATTATACCTTCCATCTTTTTACAAAATATGTCAATATAATGTTTTTGGGAATCATGAATAATTATTATTCATCATCATCATTTAATATATTGTGCCTAATGATCAATTATTCCAGAAATCCCCACTCTATGTCCCCATTAAGTCGAGCTTTTTCTTACTGTGAACACCACTTAAAAAGTATGAAGGCGTAAAACAAACATTATGAAAATTGTGTGTGTATAATGATCTCCGCGCCCTTTCCGAAGTGTTTAATGAGGATCTAAATAGTAACGTTTTCCTGTTTTCGCGGCCGTGCCACAATTATGCAACTTGTCAGTTTGCCAGCCGCCCAGGTGATATGACCTCACAACCATTTGTTGACACTCCATCTGATTCACTTGTTCTATTCTAATGTAAGTAGGTATCTATTCATAATTCTATGAGTGTGAAAGTTTAAATACAACTTTTTTTGTTGTGTTCAATGATTTGGTTTTCAACAGACTTCAAAAAGGAGGATGTTCTCAATTCGTATTTTTATTTCTATTGTTATTCGCGCATATCTCCTAGATGCATGGACCGATTTTCAAGATTATGTTTTTTGGTTGAATCTTTTTTTGGCGAGATGCTCCCATATTAATTTGGTGAAAATATCTAATGAGTACTCTCGGAGATGTAAGTTCTTATTTATGTCATTATTTATGTCATGTTAAAAAAAAGTTGTTAAATAGTTTAATTATCTCGCTGACAGTGTTCTCCGATTTTTAAAACTCGGGAGGCGTTATAGAAAAAAAGCCGATAAAAGTCCGATTTGCACCCCCCCCCCCCCTCCCCCTATACAGTAACATTTATTTTTCATCCCACCACCTCGGAAAGTGTAATTTTGCGCTTCGAAATCTGGCTGGAAAATTCTATTTTATTCGCTTGAGCGGCAAAGTAGATTTGAATTTAGAACATCACATATAATGAGTACTCAATATAATTGTAAATTCAAAACGTCATTAAACCTATTTAATGTAACCTCTATGGTGCCAAATTTATGATTAGAACTTTTTAAATTGTGAAAAAATTTAAATTTGGAACCTTCTTGGTTTCTTTGTTTTATTTGCGTGCTTCGCGCCATTCTAGTTTTTCACGTTTTATTGCTTAATATAATTAACATAACCTAAAAACTGTACAAAAAAATCAACTAAAATGAGTGACATTAGCGACGATGAAGTTTATCTAACGCCAACTGAGTTAACTGAAACAGTTAATAATGCGCAAATGAGCCTTCTCCCTCAGCAATCACGAGAGAAGTATTTGAAACAGTACGATATATTTAACATGTGGCGACTAGCTAAAGGAGCAAAAACTTTCTCCGAAAACGTTTTGCTGGCATATTTTATAGAATTATCTGAGACCAAGAAAGCAAGCACGCTATGGAGTACGTATTCAATGCTAAAATTAACAATTAAGATGAAGAAAGACGTTCATATCGACACCTATCATAAATTAGTGGCATTTTTAAAAAGAGCCTCATCTGGTTATAAACCAAAAAAATCGAAGGTTTTCACAGCATCTGAAATTGCAAAGTTTATTAATGAAGCACCTGATTCCGTATATTTAGCGGCAAAAGTAAGTCAATACGTGTAATTTTTTGTTGTTGATAAAATTGTACATAGTACTTACAATATTTTTAATTTGATTAATTTATTTACGATTATAAATACTTCTTTTGTTACAGGTTGTTCTTATTATTGGTATAACCGGAGCATGTCGAACAAATGAACTTACACTACTTAATGTCAATAACGTATCAAAATATTCTCATAATTCTGATGAATTGCTATTAATTAATGTACTAAATACCAAGACAAAAAAAGACCGCAACTTCGTTATTCGCAAGGAATATGTAAACATTGTTCAGAAATATCAAGCTTTACGTCCTTCTAACACCCCAATTGAACGATTTTTTCTACAATATCGCAACGGAAAGTGTATCCGACAACCTATGGGTCAGAATAAAATTGGCAGTATTCCACGAGAAATAGCAACTTTTCTCGGACTTTTAGAACCCCCGTTATACACCGGTCACTGTTTTAGAAGAACCTCAGCCACACTTTTGGCCGAATCAGGGGCTGATCTTCTATCGCTTAAGCGCCATGGAGGCTGGAAGTCTAATTCGGTTGTAGAGGGATACATAGAGGATTCAATCCAAAGTAAATCAAAAATTTGTAATAGTATCGTGGAGGCCATAACGCTGAAAGAACCTCTGTCAGATTCTTGGTCTCGCCCTTCTACATCTAAAATGAGCCCCCATAAGATTGGAAACAATAGCCCTCTCTCGCCAACATTTACGCCAATAGAATCCAATGAATCGGCACAACTATTTAAAATTACTGATACGAGTAGTTTACCACAAAACAGCGCACAATTCACAAACACCAACATAACATTACCTAACAAAAATATTAAACTTAACATAAGTAACTGTAGCAACGTTACATTTAATATTTCTTAATTATTTTCTACTTCTTATTATTTTCTTCAATTTATAGATTATCTTAATGTGTTTTAATTGAAATAAAAATATTTTGTCATTATAAATTGTTTTCTTTTTCATTTTGTCATTTCCTCGCTGAGGTGGGATGAAAAGTTACGTATTGCACTCGAGTGGAAAGATTTTTCACCTTGTGCTCGTTTGTTTCCCTCGCTGACGCTCAGGATTCTAATTTAGAATCACTCGCTGCGCTCGTGATTCAACTTTAGAATCCTTCGCTTGCTCGGTCATCCAAATCGAGCACGCGGTTAAAAAGGAACTTTCCACTCTTGTATAATAAATAACTATTATTATAATTAAGGTTACCCACATTCTTAACTGCGGAAAACGCAACTCATATTCTAAGAAAAACAGTAGGTTCAAAAACAGAAGAACAGGAGAAATTTCAGAAAGACCGGAGATCTCCTGTATAATCGGGAGACCTGACAATCCTGCTCGCTACGAATTTGCGCCATTGATTATTTATGCAACTCGTCAGCATGTCAGTCGTCAAGTATAGGATGATGGCGATTCACTACCATTTGTTGACATCCCATATTAAGAGACAGGTGATGATTGAAAAATCTATCCAAGTGCAAACTCGACTCGTCCGGGTTCCGTAACATACTAGTAGTTCAACATTTAAAACTAGATGTAGCATAATAGTCGAAAAAAATATGTTTTATTTATGGAGACTTAAGTATTGAATTTTATTTGTTCCGCCTCATTCAGAGCAAATTACAGGTGTCTTGCTATATCCGTGGAAGATTGAGCGCCTTGTGACAGTCTAAGCCCTGAAAACATTCTAATGCTTGAGCGCTAACACAATGACAACCTTTGATCAAATAATAAATCAATGGTGCTAATAGGCAATGCTATATTTTTTTTTTGCTGAATAACTAAATTATATGAACGTCATCGTAGGAAACTTGTTATCCATGTGTACAAAACTTTTATGGACTGTGGATTTATTTCTCAATTTTGCGATTTTTTTATATGACTATAACTACTAGATTTTGGTTTTTAACAGTTTATCTCTAGTCTTTCACAAATTAGGCATCCCTTTGCTTTTTTACAGTAGTTATATCATCGAAAATAGCTGTGGTGTTGACACACATCCGTGCTCGGATAGAGACTGTTATTTCTGTAAGTCTGAAGAGCATAATGACCAGAACGGTCGTTCATATTAAATTTGGCCTATTATTACGTAACGGGTCTACTTTTAAACCTCTTATTCTGTGACGCATAACGTAGGACTGACGGCCAATCATTTGGTGGATATGGTGTAGTGTAGATAAACAGTCGATAATTTACTTTTTTTCTCATATGAGTTAGTTCAGCTTGATAATATTTTTAATATTTACGAGATTATCATAATACCCGTTTTACAATTCCGATTCAAAATTTTATTCAGATTATGATTGGAAACGAGTACGATGTAAAGTGCTGCCAATGTCAAATTTCCTTGAATTTTACTTAAAAAATTAAGGTAAACAGGTTTCATCTGCGTAGATCGGCCTACTCGTTTCAAGTTTTCAACCAGTAGCGTAGTCTGTATTGCACTAAAAATGGAAAATTAATTTTTTTTTTAATAAAAATAGAACCGAATTCAAAAAAACTGAAAAAAAAAATTATCGACAAAAATCACGATCTTCCTGCCAAACACATGGTTTGGTATCGATATTCAAATATATCAGTCGTTAAATCTTTTTTTTTTTCGGTTTTTTGAAGTCTGTTCTATTTTTATTAATAAATATTTTTGTGGTTTTGTTTTTGTGAAGTACTAGATTTTAATTTCGATAATATATTTATTATTTTTCACTATTTATAAGACAAAGCAACATCAATTTACTAAGAATGGGTGCCTGGTCTCGAGGCCTGCAATCCTTCTTTCACATTTCGTAAAAAAAGATGTACACAAAGCATCACGAAAATTGCATCGTTCTATTAGGTAAAAAAATGCACATAAAATTAAAACTTCTAGGTGAAATTAAATTTCATAGTTATGAGACTAAATGGCAAGTTTTACATCGAACAAAAAAAGAATCCCTCAAATCGGATCAGGTATCTTTAAGTAATCGATGTACATATAAACACAGTATTGTTAAAACAACACCGTACAAGTTAACAATAATGCTTATGAAATGAAAACTATAAGGCCAAACTGAATGAATTTTTTATGGGACCAAATAGCAACTATCCCGCATCGGGCATAAAAGAATCCTGTAAATCAGATCAGATATAAAAATATATACCACCTACTTTTTGAAGCCAGTTAAAATTATGAAAGTCTGATGCATTCTAACGTAAAAAGGAATATGAATTTACCTTACTTTTAAAACAACTGTGTAGGCAACTTTATGCGAAAACAAATGAGATTTGTTTGACGTGGGCTTTATACAAACATGCTATCTTTACGTCGGGAACGAAAAGAAATCTAATGAATGGAAGTTATAAATAATCATATGCCGACTTTAATCTTTTAATAATGTAAGCGTGCGTTGTATATAACTTCTATATAAAATGTAATTATATATATTCAATTACGTTAAAAAACATCTGTGTTAATAGATCAATTCTTTCTCTCTTTTCCGAACCGACTTCGATTCAAAAAGGAGGAGATTCTTAATTCGACTGTTTTCTTTTTAATGACGAGGTCATTAAATAGCTTGTCCTAAAAAAAGTCGTTGTACATTACATTAATAACTAGTAATCGTCAGAAGTTTGATTAGTAACTATAACTATTTTGAAGTATTCTAGCACGGCGATAAAGGGAACCGCAGAGAAGGACATAAACTACTTTTGTCATGATCTTTTGTAGTTTTGTTTTGAAAAGTAATGGAAATATTGACTATTGCTGACGGCACATTAATGGTTTTGATAAGTATGGTAGGGTGAGAAAAGGCGGGCTAGTTTTGCGGACGGGATGATATGCCGATCGATCTATGAAAACATGAAGGGAATACATAATATAATAGCACCCTAGGATAAGTACCAATTGTTGTTTCCAGAATAAACTCTGCCAAATTTAGCAAAACCTTAGTATACGGAAAGTGAAAATTTAGTAATCTAAGTGTTCACTGTTCGTCTATCAGTGGGCTACTGTTTCTAATGAAATGGTATAGAACAAAAGTTGCAAATGTCAAAGCATGTGTTCACGTTCACGTGAAAAAATATTTTTGTGTTGGATATTGCATGTAGCGAGGAAGGCTATAGGTTCTACAACATAGCATCACGACTAATAGGAGCGCTGCACCAATGAAAAATGTTGCAAAAACGGAAAAAAATATTCAATATAGGTTTATATTACATATTAGGTTTATATAGGTTTAGGTTATGTGTCGAATGAAGCGTTTTTGTAGGATATGCCTAATGTTCTAAATTACCGATAGAATGAAACGAACAGTCTATGAAATCTGAAACGAATTGGGCATCAATTTCACGTCATTCATTTCAAAACAAGCATGTTTTCGCAGACTGAGTTGCAAAGCTGCTACTGAAGCCACAACATACCACGAATGGAATTGCGAAACAGCTCCCCGTCCGATATTGGGGCTAAGATGGCTTGCTGCGATGCTGCAAGCCTGCTACATTTCGATTAAACACGCCTAGTATGCGGATCAAATACGTACAGAGGCCGTTAATTCGCAGGCATCGAAGTTTATGGCCCTAATTCCTATGCAATGTATGGGATCGCCTACTATTGAATACAAATTGGATTAAAGTTCAGTTAATACAAAATAGTGATCGAATTTCGTGATCCTGATTGGTTATTTTATATTGTTATGAAAACGGGTTTCGTTATCGAAGCTATAGCTTCACAAATTATAATTTGTGATGAAACACAATAGGTAGGTATAAATAATAACTTTCGGCGCCTACATATTTTGTTGATAAAATTTATCATATTTGTAACTATATTTTTATATGTCGGTTCCTTAAGCACGGTGAGATATTTTTATCAAATAATTTCTATTCAATTATTCAGGCTCTGCCAGGCTCTGTCTCTGCTAGCGCTGGTGCGACACAATGTCGCATCAGCTAATGCTGAGGCAGAGTCCTGGTTAGCCCTGTGTTTTTTGAATTTGTATCTGTTAATGTGTAATATCTGTAATATGAGGGTTAATAAAATATATTCTATTCTAATTATGAGTAGTATAATAGGTTCGGTGTGTGCTTTTTTAATTTAATTAAAATATGCATTTCATGAGTAATTTCACATGGTAATAAGATCCAAGAGACGACCCGACGATGGGTTGCTCCTCTTTTGTAAGCTGTTTATAGGTCAAGTCTAATATAGATAAAACGGTTCAAGGCCGAATTCAAATGGTTGAGACAATAGCATTATCACTGGCAATAAAATCCAACGTTGAGTAAAACGGAACGCTTTTATAGTTGGTGCCTAAAGGTGGGGACATTGTGTTGAGTTGGCGTGGGCGCAACTGTTAAAAGTTCTTAATGGTTAAAATCAGTGATTTATACAACGCATGCATGTTCTGAGTTACCATTAACTGCTTGGGTTCACATGGCATCGACACCAAAATTAAATGTTAATTTGATTTTAAATGTACATAAGTTTTTTTTTTGAGTGTGTATGTTGTTGGTCGCAGATGGCCTTTACAGCGTCACCGGGTTTGGGGATGGCGAGATCCTAAGGGGACCTCAAGCCGAGAATCGGCGAGTGCCTCTACAAATATTCCAGGCGGATGGCATCTCCCCACGGGGAGAGTCTCCTCTCCGTCTAGAGCCTCTAGACCACTCGAACCTGAGGGGGTCGGCACAACAAGACTAGTTAGCCGTTGTCGTGGGGTCGATGTACATTAGATATAGGTAACTAAAGAATATATATTATTTTAATAGGGTTTATTTTTATGAAGTTGTTTTTTTTTGTTAAAAAAGTAGTCATGGGATCATCAGTAACAATACGTTAAACTATGAACAGTCTAATTTCCGCTACTCGCTCATCACAATGGTCGCGTGTTAGCAGAGCGAGCTTACTGAGGTCGCAGGGCATCTGGCGCGCGCACATGTGGCCGCTATTTTTATCGCCACCATTCACAGAACTGATATCGGCAACGCCTTTAAAACGTGGAAAAATATTTATGTTCATATATCTTTTTTTTTAATATAAATACGTACCTATATCTTAGCTAGCCTAAACCCAAATTTTACGATGGATGCAACTCACTAGAGCAGGGGCAGGGATGGGTATTTTTTTCCTCAGTATTCCATTATTTTTATTTACTATCAAAATGTGACGGGCCAGGTTTTAAAATTTTTGACGGTATCTTTTATTAAATAAATGAAATTCGTAGATTTTTCTAAACTACTAACTTATTATTTAATTGGATTCCCATAAAAACTTCCACCCCTTTCCTTTCCTTTCCAATCATCCCCTTAAAGGATGATTACTAGAATAAAAACTATCCTATATCCTAAACGGGGGTTTGACGGTATACGCAAACTTCGTAGATTTACGAACCGGTGGCGTAGCTTCTAGACATTCATGAGTGCTTGTAACAGCCTAAACTGAATAAATGATTTTGATTATGATTATGACTCATCTTAAGCTGTTTAAACGTGAAGGGACAACAGAGACAGCCAGATGGATGAATGGATTCACTGTAAAAATATTATGAAATAATCAAGATATTTTTTTATGTTTGTTGCGAAGTAAAATGTTCTGACAAGAACCACCCCGCTGCCAAACCAAGTAAGTAAGTACTTAGAATCTAAATAAGCGTGCGGGTTCGAGTCCCGTCTGCTGCCTGGTCCGCGTGGATTTCTTTCTAGTAATATTTTCTTTAGATTTTAACATCGAGCTTTACATGCTTAAAAAAAATTGTAAGTACTTAAAAGTTGCCGGAACATACAAAATGCTACTGTTTTGGTCGATGCGGTCATGGGTTGTTGGTGGTGTATGCCTTTGAGTTTTGCTTGATGGTAGCAGGCCAGAATTCAACCACGCGATGGCCGGAGATGACCCGCGGATCGTAGTTTACCCATCCCTACACTAGACAATGGTTCTCTCTTTTTTCTAGCCATGCGCCGTAGCCCACTAAAACGGAAGTATTCATATGTAACATATAATTAATTTATTTTGTTTCTATTTGATAAATCTGTCTTTTTACGATATTCATTGGTCTATTATACTAACTTAGCTACTTCAATATTATCACTAAAATAAGTGTTTCTTTAATTAATTTCATCCATTAAAAATATTAGTATCTAATATAATTTTTTTCCATTGAATAAAATTTCTCATCTTTGAAGTAGTAAATAAACTATGATAATAGGTATAAATTGAAATTAATTTAGGGACGATTTTTCAATATTCGTATAAAACTTAGCTGCCAAATAAATTAAAATCCTATCAGAAAGAAATGTCTTCCAACATATCAAAAGTTAAGAATGAAACGGGCATTAATTTCAAGCCATCGTTTTTGTTAAGATACGTAACATTTCCAGGGTAGTACTACTCGGACGCTTCTGAGCCGACCACCACCACCCTTCAAATCTACCGTAGTAACCGAACGTAATACACTCTAGGGTTTGTGGTTGCTATCTGGCTTGCACACTCCGGAGGATCTGTCTGGCTTAGGGAAACTGGGTGACGCTTTTTAATATCAACAATTATTCGAATCTAGCTGAGCCGGAGAACTTGGTACATATTTTTTTCAATTCGATTTTTATTTTCCTTTTATACAAAACAAAACCTTGCCGTGTCAACAACGAACGCTGAAAAAAGTGATCCAATTGGTGTAGTTTCATTCCGAAGTTCTGTGCAGTAGGCAGTGCAACATAGATTTCAGAAATTTATTTTTATTTAGTTATTTATTTAATTCTATAGGAAGATACTACCTAGCTAGTCTGTCGGAGGAAGAACATAGGCAATTTGGCCCCAACAGTTTTACTTTACCAGGCTGAATATTAAAATTTGACAATTTATGCGTTTGTTTTGCTAACTTGGTGGGCTGGTGACCTTCTAATTTGCCAGATAACATCATTAAAGAAACCAATGCCAAATGCGTTCATTGAGGCGTGGCTATGAGATCTTTATGCTATCTTTGATATTCTGCCAATTTCGCAAAGTATGCGATGCCTTAAAGATATTTATTTAAATTGATTTTTTACTAAAAGTTCTCAAAAATTCCGAGATAAGCCAAGGTCGCCACCTTTGCTTGCTTTTGAAATTCCTATTTAAAGTATGAAACCTTTGAAAATTTTGATAACTATCTATATAATATGAAATCGAAATTAGTTATTTATTATGCAGTTTAGTTGCGTTTTGAGTTTGTTTGCTCAATCAGTAATAGGCATATCAATATAACTAAATTGCAATTAGCGATTAGTCAGGAACAAATGAAATGCGAGATGAAAACAAACATTCAAAAAACTAAAAAGATAAAAACTCTTTAAAAAGTAAACAACATAACAAACTATTATTCCTTTAGTATTTTTAACAACGATAATAGTGATTGGGGATTTCACACAAAAAACTGCCTAACCTTTTCTTTTGTTTAGGAAATAGCCTTTCAAATCTAAATGAGCTTTTAATAAACCCAAGTCAATAGTTATCAAGCGCCATCAGTAGGGACGTTGGGAGTGCATAATGTGTATCTTACTCCGATGTTAATTTCGAGCGCCATATAGGCAAACACAACCCGTAACATTGAACCTACGGAATCAGAAAGCATATTGTGTTTAACAGATAATATACCACAGTGTATTCGGCAAAGGGAAACGTGTTTGGAATCCTCGACCCCGGCTATTCTAGGCTAGATTTATAGCTAAGAACCTAGAGAATGTAGGACAAGCTCTTAAGATGAAATATCTCTGACTTTCGAGTATGGAATGCCATATTAACAAATAATTCAGGGGGTGTTTTTGTTAAAGACCTCCTCCGAGATCCTCATATGCCGTCTTTATTGGAAAGTTAGTAGCTGGTCCATATATTTTTGTCTGATGCAGCCAGTCCAGTATTTGTCGCTGTGGTATTTGGCTATACAAGTTTAAAAGAGTAAAAACTTTCAAGCTACACCTTTGACGCTCTGAAGATATATTATAGAGTGGAAATAAATATATTTTTATTACTTAAGCATTAAACTGCTATATTTATAATTCTTTCGAAAAAGATGAGGAGTCACGAATAAAATATTCTCTTACCATGAAAAAAAATATCGCGTTCAGATATTTTTTTTTGGGAAAAATAAAATAAAAGGCCTTCTTCGATTCCCGATTGCTCCGCTTTCAGTGAACTCATGGCAAACAGTACAATAGAGCTTTTAGACAGTCTGACGCTTTTGTGTGGCCAACGTGGGACAGGTTGTTCTTTAGTGCATTATTGATGTATACATACGTAGATACGACCCAGGAAAAACCTTTTTGTAAAGTTATTAGGCAAAGCTCATGTTTATACTTAAATGCTGTAATTACATAGAAACAAACGTTGCGTGCGTATCACACAATGTAAAATAATGGTTTAAGTTGAGTTTAGAATGACGAATAACAAAAGGAACAATCATTAAACAAGACGACGGAGAAAGTTGGATATAATTGTTCAAGCTTGACAAATTTACAAACTCGATTATTAAAACATCTCCCTTTCAGAAAACAGAATGTCTACTATTTTTTGTATTTTCTAATACAAAGAACCATTCAAAGAAAGCATAAACTATGAATACGTCACGTCCGTCCCACGCACGGACTGACTTAAAGACTGACTGACTCTTAGGCCCGTATTACAGAATGACAACTAAGTGTTGATCTTTACTTGAGTACAGTTAGAAAGGGAAGTCGCTATGTGCTATATATAGCGACATCCCTTTCTTACTATGCTCAAGGCTAGATCAATCACTGAGAATCTTTCTGTAATACGGGCCTTAAACGCTCCCAAAACCCTAAATCCAGAGAGCGTTTGAAAGTAAAACCTCTATATCATCGTTTCGATTTTTTAGTGGGGATGATCGCTTCAGATGAAGCTTTTAGTCAGTTGGAGTCGGACATAACATTGCAAACGCTCCCCCGCCTGGTAAGAAACAAAAAAAAAAAATGGCGGTTATCATTGGTATTTAAAATAATAATAATATCGAATTGGTTTTGAGCTTGAGACGCAGTTTAGGTATTTTAGTTGAGATACATAGATTGATATTAATTGTTTCTTCCAATTTCCGATAAAGAAAATAAAGACTCCTGCTGAAATACCTAGTCAGGTCATAATTTCTGTCACATGTTTAATATAAAATAATTGAAACAAGTTTATTCATTATGTAACCATTTATATACCAAAATGAACTTAACAAAACATGGATTCTTATGACAATAAAGTTTATTCAAAATGACCTCCGTGATTTTGAATACAGGCCTTCAATCTGCGCGGCCAGTCGTCTATCGCAGCAAGAACGAGGTTCATGTCAATATCGGCGGCTGCCTTAATCAAGGATGTCTTGAGTGACTCCAAATAGGGATGAGGCTTTGAGTACGCCTTTTCCTCCAACTGTTGCCATATCTTGTAATCTAACGGACTCAAATCCAGACTGGAGGAGGGCCAGTCTTCGTGCCGCATGAAATCGATTTCACGCGCCGCCAGCCAGTCTTATGTGCTCTTCGCTCTATGAGCTGGCGCCGAATCTTGTTGGAATACCCAGTGCCTGTTATTGAACATGGTATGAGAAACAAAGGTTCGTCAGGACTGTATTTTGATACACAACTGCCTTCGTTTTTACACCTTTCTCACAAAAATGTACCTCCAATAAGAAACTCCCAACCATACCATGAACGAGGATGGAAAATGACCTCGTTGGACACGCGGAATACGGTTGCTCGCTTCTTCACTACTGTCCCTTACCTGTACCTTATCATTTTGTTTGTTGTAGCTCTCTTCTACGGTAAAAATTTTTTCATTCGAAAAAAGAATTTCCCGATATTTTTTTTCCCGCGTACCGCTGGAACAAAGCGCGGCATCTCTTCAGTCTCAGGTCCATTAGACGAGCATTCAAACGATGTCTTGTTTTTCTTCGATATGCCCGAAGCCCTAAGTCTGCATTTAACACCCTTTTCACCGTGGTTCTGCTTAACCCCATCTGAAGGGCCAACAGTTTCTGTTATGTTTAGGATTTCTTTGAATTCGCGCCTTCACAGCTTTTATCACTGCTGGTGTCCTAACAGACCGAGGGCGACCACTTCTTGACCTGTCATCTACACTAGATTCTTCATTGTATCGTTTGATGGTACGATAAACGAATCTTTTGGTTATATTCAAATTTTTCAGTATGTCAAAAATTTGAATTGGCGCGTAATCGCAACGATGCAACGTAATAACTGCAACACGGTCTTCTTTAAGCGTCCACTCCATAGTTAAAAATGAGTAAAATTCTAAAGAGTATACATTTTTATTTTCATGAACAATTCGAAATTCGAATTCAATAAACTTTGTGTTTTTACTGTGTGATAATACTTATGACCTGACTGTGTATATTGCGGTAACTACAAGCAACTAAGGAATCCTACATTGCGCGTGGCACGACAAGCACTTGACCGGTTTTTCTTCCCTATTGACGTTATTAATTTTAAAATTTTCCTGCTTTCATTTTTATTAAATATATCTCTTTCTACGTGGGATACAGAATATTTTCTTCCCCGTTACGCTACGCCACTATTCTTGCTTTACTAGCTTTATACGGTTTATTATAGCTCCACTTAGAGTAATGTACGAGTTATTATATATTTTACGCCACTTATACTCTTGCAGAGTAAAAATTACAGGGCAAAGATTAAACGTATCTTATATGAACTTAATGATCACAGCTACTCCTCCATGACGCACATTTGGGTCTTAGGCGTTGTCCTGAAATAATGAGGACCAAGGAGACCTTCGATTTCAGCCTAATTGTGTGCGTAACTAAGTACAATTTATGTAAAAAAAAACTAAACTTATACTTAAAAATAATGAATATTGTGTTTATTAAGATTTTTATTAGTAAGTCAAACCACAAATTACGTATGACGCTATGATGAATTATTTTTTTATTGTGTGTTTTAAACTTTACCCTCCTTATTAATAAACGAAGAATAAGCTTGAATTAGTAACTCCATGTTTTGTCTCTGTTCGTTGAATGACAAATAGCATTTGAGTAAAATGAACGAAATATGGCGAAACTAAAATATATATTCATCGTTTATTAAGATGATTGTTACAGTGAAAAACGTATGAAAAAAAAACATTTTTCGTAAAAATGTCGTAATTATTTTGGATTTAAGCAGCATTAGGAAAACCGAGCGTGAAAACAATTAGCTATTTAATTTAGAACGAGTTAATCCGTTTGTTAGAAGAACGCTTTTAAAAGGGAATTCTTTCAACGATTTAGGAGTAAACATCTTGTTTACGCAACAGACTGGAGGCGTGGATTAGCGTAGCAACTTTCATCGAGTTTCGTTCGGGCGTTTTTCATCGTCAAAGACATTTTTCCCGGTGTGATTCAGAGGGTAATGGGAAAAGTTGTAACAAGTCTTCCCGAACGTAGTATATATGCCATTAATATTCCGAGCCGGCGACTCTATAAAAGTTAAACGAATGCGATGCTTTGGGATTCTTAATAAGTATCGATAATAAGTTGGATTTGTAACGCTTATCTGTTTATGCAAAAAGTTTTGATTCATAATGTTAGATAAATCTATGTACTCATTTAATAACGATATTTTTACACAATCGCCACGCAAATGACGTCGTTTGCTTCATGCTGACTGAAGACTAAATACATAGATAGACTGGTACAACAGTATTTAGCTAACCAAAAGTCACCCTCATATTTTTGGAATGAAAAGCGGATGCTCACATGTTCTAATGTAAGAATATCAAATCACGTCTCTTTTTATAGCGAAAATCAATATACATCAAATTCAGTTCAGTTCTTACATAAATCCATTTGACTGTCCGTTATTCTTCTATAGAATTTACATAGAACCATATGAAGAGAAGTTCGACAGAAGCGAAGAACCTCAAAAAAGATTTTATACAAATGGAACATTTCCGCCCCAACTCCGAAATCTATTGTTTTGAATTGGGGAGTGGATGCTCTATATTAGGCGAGTAAACCTTTCAAATTTGCCTCCGGTATGTTTGTGTATTCCTGACGTTCCCTTTGAGAAGTAATCTTTAGTTAACGGAATTTTAGCAATATTTCTATGATACATTCGTTGTTATGTGCACAAAATTTTGTATGAAATGCAATTTCTGAAATGACATTAAAAAAAATAAGGCTTAATGGACATAACACTGATATTAACATGAAGGTACTTTTTACTTCAGGTAGGTATCACAGAAATCCTATTTAAGATTTTGCTTTAAACTCCTCGTCATTGTTTTACAATATTACTAGCGGCCGCCCGCAACCTCGTGCACGTTACATTAGTTTGTTTTAGAATTCATCAGGATTCTATAATTTTGTCGGAATAAATATTATCCTTTGTTCAATCCAGGGAATAAACTACAATATGTTTTGCTATGTTCGTGAAGAACATCAAGAGCCCTCGTAGACTGCAGACTTTTTAGCCGTCGTTAGTTTGCTCATAATTTAATTTAAAGGCCTTGTGGACTATCGGCGAATCATTATGATTATGCGCACTTGCATTAATTTTCGTATTGATCAAAAGCCCTGCGTAAAATACTTATAGGCGGATAGAAAAAAGCCAGTGTGTGGGAGCGTTCACAAATCTACAACCTGGCAAACGTAGCGGTTTTGGTCCAAAAGCGTCGTTTAAAGCGACCGGAAGTTATTAGACGACTGCCAAAAAAGGAGTGCAATGTTTATTTTGGTTTTTTTTGAGTGTGTATGCTGTTGGTCGCAGATGACCTTTACAGCGTCACCGGGTTTGGGGACGGCGAGATCCTAAGGGGACCTCAAGCCGAGAATTGGCGAGTGCCTCTAGAGATATTCCAGGCGGATGGCGTTTCCTCACGAGGGGAGTCTCCTCTCCGTCTGGAGCCTCTAGACCACTCGAACCTGAGGTGGTCGGCTCAACTAGACTCGGCTCCAGTTAGCCGTTGTCGTAAAAGGAGTGCGATGTTTATTTTAGTTATCTTGTTCTTCGATACGTATTACACAAAAAGAAAAGGAAAGTATCTATACAACATTACGAAATCCTTTAATGGTATGATGACTATCTTTATTTTAGGAATTGTGATCACACGACCAATGTATTATAAAATATCATCATTCCGCTTGAACCAGTCGTCCATATACAACTTTATTATCACATTCATGTGAATTGAATTAGTCGGACACTCGATAGCCATGGAGTTTGCAAATGTATCGATAAAAATAACACAGATTATAAATGACCCATCTATAAAAAAAAATATAAGTACGCATTTGATGATTATGTCATCAAAATTCCAATGAATTAATATTTTTGTCTCTTCAATATTAAATAATACTTTTCATTTAATACTTTGTTTTGTTCGTGTTTATCTGTTAATGTCATCGTCCTATGATTTTACTTATATTTTACTTTTCTCAATAATTTTTAACGAATAATTTGTTACTGTTTCTTAGAAGTCCCATAATTGAGTAAATTTAACACCAGCATTTAACATACTATACGGCAAAGGTATACGCGGTCTCGTTATCATCAAGGTTCTGAATAATTGCCCAGTCTAGTTTAATTTAAAAAGCAAATGAACCAATGTTCCTTTATTTCATTAGGCTTGTGTAGCTGTAGTACTATCTGCGCTTTCAATAATACTCGTACAAATACTTTAATTATTAACCTTGAGCTATGTTTGTGAAGATCATCAAGAGGCCTCGTAGCCTGCAGACTTTTTATCGGTCGGTAGTTTGCTCATAATTTCAATGCAAGGCATTGTAGACTGCTGACAAATAGTTATCATTATGCACACTTGCATTCATTTTCGTAATGATCAAAAGTCCTGACTAAAGTAAATATTCCTTGATTCGGTGGATAGAAAATAGTAGGTAGTCAGTCTGTAAAAGCGTTGTCAAATTTCTGCAGTCATAAACTTAAATCATGATTTCCCGTATTACGATCGTCAAAGCGACTACCTAGTAAAGGTGTCATCGGATTCGACTTTAACCAGTGATAGTCAAAGTTTTTCTACGCATTGTCTATTAAATAAAATGCGGTTATTTAAGCGTAATTAAAAAAAAAACTACAAAACTTCTTCGCAGGAGCAAAGGCGTTCCATGTGGACACATTGTTCCTAAGTAGTTCGAAGTGTTTTATTGCGATCAGTTAAATATACAAAATTAAGGTAAATACCTATACTACAAATAAACAAAGTGTGAAAATAAGGAGTTATCTAATGTATTTCTCTGTATTTCACATTCCATGTTCTATCAACTCCACAAAGAATAGGCACGCAGCTAAGTAACGTAATCTACCGTAAATGTGCGGCTATTTCTTGATAAACCTAAAATTTCCCACAACACTGCCACGGATCAGTGCAAAATAGCATCGTTATTTATGGGTCGTAAAACCGTTGATATTAGAAACTGTGTGTCTCACAACTCGTTAGTATTTACGAAACATTTTATTACAAACATTTGTTGCGTAACACGTAAAAAAATGCGATCAGCGGCAGCCTATTCTAAAACCAATCGCAATGGATCCATGTAGACTTGTATTTTTTTTACCAAAAACGGAGGACAAGCCGAGATCGAAACGTGCTTTTCTACGAAAGCAAAACCTCAGCTTGGCTCATGCCGCTAACTCATCTTTTCATACTTGGGTTCAGATCACATCATAAATAATGAAGCTTAACCACTAACCCATGAAACAAATAGAAGTAAAACAACATTTATTTATTTATATTATTTATTATATATTATCCTATTTAAATAGAAATACATATTAAACAACCATGACTGGAGTACAAATGCTCGTAATCATCACACAAACATCTGCCCCCACCGGGATTCAAACCCGGGACCTCTCGAGTCTGCGACACCATGAAACCCGGCGTACAAACCACTCGGCCACAAAGGTCGTCAAACTTTATCAGTTTCAGATTTGTTTCAGTAGAAAGCCGTTTTGTTAGCTTATTCAGTTTTGCTCAACTCTTGAGTAGTGAGCCGAAATTAGTTTCCTCTTTGTTTTGTACTGAGCTAATGCTACGTGGTAACTATTAGCTAATATGTGTTAGCACGTACACAATATTGCGACATATCGTATAATTGGCAGAGCATCAAAGGATGCGACAGACGAGATAGAAAATTCACTTCTATTCTTCACCTCAACGACGTCACATTTGGCATTGGTTGGTTTTGCATTGTACGATTTCATAACAATAGCATTTCATTCAATAATGAGATTACCGACATGAAATAACCACAAAGGTCACCGCAATAGCCGAGTCTGTTGGAAGTTAGTTTCAATATCAATGCAATTGCTAACGTTTCGAGAGTACCTTTCATAATAAAATATTAACAACTTTACTTCTATTAAGAAATAGTTTATGGATAAAGAAAATAACAACTTTACTTTTATATATATTTTTAAGCATTTAACTGCTAAATGTTTAAATCTACACAAAATTTTACTAGAAAAAAATCCACGCAGACCAGGCAGTGGGTTACCTACAATGTAAAGAGATGGCGCTGCCTTGTAGCCTAAGAAATGCTAGAGAAAATTCAACACGGACAATAAGTGCCGCGGTAGCACAATGATCAGTGCATCCGCTAGGATAGCGGAGATTTCGAACTTTACTTTTATTAAGAAATAGTTTATGTTTTTCACGTTAGAGTATTTGTTTGCCTATGTAAATAGTTTTTAGAATCCATAATATAATTTTTACTGAAACAAAATATCTTTTCATGTGTATTAGCTATACCCATATTACCTATGACCTACAATACATTAGTTAACGTAAATAAATTTTCATTCAAGGAAGATGAACGCAGTAACATTTTGTGGTACCTATACTTTATATTTTTCCAATAACTACCTACATCGAATTTGTATTTTAATATGCACTTTATTGTTCTTTAGTATCTTCAGATCTATTCTCTATTGGATTCGCTAGAATTAGTATTAATCAGCTTATTGAAAGGGCTTAAATCGTCTTATTTTCTTTGATGATTTTTGTGAAAACTTGTTCTATCCTGCAAGTTAAAAGGTGACTTTAGGGGCATTGCTGCTCTTACCAAATAAATACATCATAATTAAATTCGTTATTTAATTGATTTGTATCACGAAAAATGTAAAAAATATTCAATTTGCAAGTTTACACCACATCGTATTCAGTAAAAAGTATTAGAAATATTAAAAAAAAGGGGAGTATGTCTCTCTATTTTTATGGCGTGAGGGAAATGTGGATTTATTTTTGTACAGATATTTCCAACTTTACAGCCAGCGTTATTTTTCGCTTACACTATCTTTCGATCACTTGTCTAACGGCCAGTTTCATAAACAAACTTCTGTAAGAGACAAACCTACTAATTAGAGCTAGCTAATATGTGTAGCTTGCCTAGTTTTTTAGGGTTCCGTAGTCCTGCCTAGGAACCCTAATAGTTTCGTCATGTCCGTCAGTCCGTCCCCGGTTTTGCTTGGGGACTATAAGCACTACAGAGCTGTAATTTATTATTATGATTTTATCATCTACCCCATCGTGTGGGATATTGTTAATTTAGGGATCTGTTTGCGAAATATTGAACTTTAAAGTGCTAATTTTTTTTCGAGCAGGGCGTCCCCTCCCCCCCCTTCTAAAAAAGCTAAACTACTGGCTTGGAAAATTCATGATAATAGTATTTTTCATGATTTTTTAAAGAAAATTAAAGCGGTTAAGATAGACTTGTTACTTTAAGAGTAATAGTCGTTCAAATATGTTTAAAGAAAATCTTACCTATTGAAAATTCCTCAGAAGAAAACATTAACAGTGTCATATATGAAGTTATTGTAGCGTAAAACCTTGCATTGCAACAAAATCTAAAATAAAACTAAAAACTACAATAAATATCATTAGTTCTACAACGCTACTACGAGTACCAACGGCAACGGCTTCTGAGCCGCGCTGATGTTACGTTTTTATAAAAATTATATGAGCATTATAGCTATTAACGGGATTGTTACCATGTACCTTGCTATAATGTTAGTGACCATGAAAGTTTAAAACAATATATTATATGAGCACTTGAAAAATCGGCGTTTATATCGGTATCATCCGCTTCTCAGTGGATGATCGCTACAGATGAAGCTTGTAAAGCCCTTCTGGCCATAAGCATGAACTACGGGTGTGTTTTAGTAAATTAGAGTCAGAAACAAAAAAAACGCCGTTCATCATTCGTATTTAAAAAAAAAATTGAATTGATTTGGAGTTTGAGATGCAGTTTAACTTTGATTTTGGTATTTTAGTTGAGGTACATAAATTGATATTAATTGGTTTTTCTAATTTCCGATATAGAAAATAAAGACCCTGCTCGAATATCTTTGTAACTACTGGCAACTACGGAACCCTATACTGCGCGTGGCACAACACGCACTTGGTCTGTTTCTTAATTTAGATTGTAAATAAAACAACTTTTGCTGAAAAACGGAACCAGATTATCCTTACCTGTTACTGTAGTTTGATTATTATTTCAATAATCCTTCTTAAATTATTAAATAATAAGACCGTAGTCGAAACTTTTACTTACAAGCATAAGACGCCAAGTGAAATGTCCAAGTTTACTTAGCGGTATTTACCTCAAACAGATCAATAGTAAAAATTGACCGTAATCAATAATATGTTTTACTGATCGAACAAGACTAAGAGAAGAAAATAATAAGCTAAGTATATCTGAAAGTGTCTACAACTACCAATCTATTTTAAACCCGCATGTTTATGATTAAATTAACACTGGCTCTAAATCCACTGGTAAGTATAGCGAGTCTGCGCTGTTATCAGGTGATGTAATATTTACATGCACACTGCTGAGGTGTCACCACAGCAGTGTCGCATCGCAGCAGAGGCCACCCGCAGGCGTTGATAGCTTAATAATCTAATTCGTGCACAGTAAGTACACTGTTACACATGTTTGAAGGGTTCATGTGAAATATCTATGAGAAATTTTAGATGTTCCGTGTTCGTAATTGAGTTCGGTCTAACGTGTTTAAGTTGGGTGCGAAGGAATATTTAGAGTGCGCAAACTACACGCTTTCTTGCTCAAATAACAAGGTAGTTTCAGTTTTCAGGACACAGCTAATTACCTTATCTCACTTGCTGTTAAATATAAGTACTAGCAAAGGATGCTGATGCGGTAGAAAAAAGGGAAGTGAAATATAGTAGCAGTATATATAGGTACTTTGATTTACAAGGTAATGGCCGTATTTTTTACAGTTATTATAGATTATTATATTTTTAATTATTACATTTTTATTTCAGAATTTTCTACAATGTGATGTATGAGTAGAAAAATCTGTGGTTGACAATCTTGTGTAAGTTTATGTTCAACAAAGTAACTGATACGCTAACGACAGCACGTGCAGCCGGGACCAACACGGTTTTAGTTTCCTTACGAAGCACGGAGTAGTAACAGATAATACATTTTTAGTCACCCATGTTGGCCTCTAAATCTGGGCCGGACTACTTACGATACACTCCCTCCCCCTGGTTTGGTGACCCGTGAAAATTTGTTTATTTTTTATCTGTTGTGCGGGCCCCTGGGCCACGGTACCAACTTTTAAAAAGCTCTGCAATGTGTTGAATACTCAATAATTCGATTTACTTCAAATCCAACTCCGTAAAGGTTACAGCGTGAAGTTATAGTATCTACCTATACTTACCAAAATTTGAAATTTCACACAACACCAAATTTTATAACCGAACACCGCCAGTTGTGGCAAGTGGCTACAGCTATATAGCAGCATTATAATAGATAAAAACATATTCGCGCAGGCATATCGGCACAGGCACCGTCAGCAGGGTCCTAATGACCGGTTTATGATCGCCCTTTTTACGATCATTCCCTATATTGTCGCCTCGTAAACCGCCCCACATAAGCGAACGCATGTTTATTATAATTTGCGACGGGAATTTTTGTTGCTCTTGGAAATTTTTCAACGTGCTATGTACCCACCTACGTTGGGCTAAGGTTTATTGTAACGTTTGTCGTGAGGCAGTACAATATTATGAGGCTAGATAAGTAACGAAATAAAAAAAAATGATCTTGTTTTAATATTCAGTAAATATACGTTGGTTTCGGTTAAATCCGTATTTATAATAATATTTTCAAATGTAAAGTTCTGGGAAAATATAAAAACGCTGAAGTTGCTGTAAAAAAGGTGAAGAACGCTTCTCAAAGTCTTTATCTTACTAAACTATAATTATCAGAAATTGTGCTTATTAACTAAAACAAATTATAACTACGAACTCAAATCGCAAGCAACAAACAAAAAAACACAAAAAACACATCAAAAATAGCAAGCAGAAAAGTAAACCATACACATTAGTTCTTTTAAAACGAAGACGACGAAACTTTCATACAATGAAACAGGTGGGGACTGTATGATAATTTTCGCGACAAAGAATAATTCATAGAGCCTTATCGTAACGTAAAAATTGTACCTATAAGGTAATAAACGCCTAAGGCTTCATGTCGTATCATTACAATGATAATATATTTTCATGCAGGTACCATTGTATGTTCGAACATAATATTTCTATAAAAATTGGCATGAAACATCCACGTGAACAATACAAAGATATGTAAATACCATTGGTACTGGTATAACAATTGTTGTATTGATCCTTATTAAGTTCAATATTTTTACATTCCAGACAAATATGTATTGAATGTATTATGTATTAACGTAAGAAATTATTTGTCATGGTTTTTCCACGTTATGACTAGATAGATACGACATAAATACGCACATACCTAGTGCGTTTAGTCATACTAACGTCAAATACCAGGAAATAAATAAGATATACTTTTAAATATAAACTATTTCAATCGCATTTAAGAATGGTATGCTAATTGGTATGCTATTATACGTGAGATACGAATCAATGATTGTAACGAAACGTATAAAGCTAAATATTCAATATTATAATATATATCATTTCATATTACCACTATCTCTCTTTTCATATTATGTGATTTCATAACAGAATGTGTCTTCATTAATTATCTCATATTGAAGTAATTTTTCCACTTGACGGACTCTGTATATCATAATACAGGGAGAAAAAAACAGCCCTTGCTGTGTTTCTTACTGGTTCTTTTTAGTACAAGGTCTCCCGCCGCAGATTTACGAACCAATGGCGTAGATTCTACACTTTCACGAGTGCTTGTAACAACCTTAACTGAATAAACCAATTTTGATTTTGATGTATTTATGTCGTACAGACAGACTGTACGCTTAGATGTTTTAAGCAACGAATTCATCAATAGAGAGAGATCAAAAGAGGAGGTTTACATGTAGAGAACAAAAACTGTAGTCTTCACCGAAGCGAAGCATAGGCGGGTCACTAGTTTTTGAAGTGAAAACTTCTTTAGCGGCGTTGTACACTATTTTTTGTATGGGTAATAAATGTTAAACTCGCGTCAGGTTAAACACGTGGGCTGATCGCATCATGACATAATAAAATTGGAAAGGTTGTTGATTTTCAATATATTGGACGAAACATAGTAATATTTTATTTTACCGTATTATAATAATAAGTCTCTCTCTAGGTCGTCCACGTGGCAGCTTTATTGCGAAAAAAATGCATTTTTTTACAAAAAATGTCGTTAGGTGCGCTTAAATGTGATTCATGTAAGTTGATTTCTTAACAATAGATGTCACTAAGTGTGCTTAAACGTGATTCATGTAAGTTGATTTTTCTGTGGGATAAACTTTTTTAATGTAATATAAATTGTCATGTTTGTGTACGATAGCGCAATAAATATATATTGTATTCTACCACATACATGATAGTACTTTAATACTGATAATTAAAGCAATTCGTGCAAAATTATTCCCTAACCATTCCAAAATATCAAAAATGCACAACGTTAATATTCAAGTTTTTACTTCTGCAGGCACTCCCGGAGTGCAACCCGTCGTTTTTTTTATACACAAACCACTGGCAGTACGGCAATGTATTCGTATCTCACTGTCAGCAATCTTAGTTTCTAATGCATACTAATGTCATAGGTACTAGCGAATCACCATCGCCAGAGTAAAAAAAACATATTTTCGAAGAACGAAACGAGGATACATAGGAAAAGTTTGAGGTTAAATGAATGGATGCAATATAATGGTTAGGGTTACGTCACACAAAAAGTAGCACACTCCCGAGCGATTCTTACGCTATACCTGGTGATGTGGAGCGCGCCTTGAACGTTGGCGTTATCATGACGGTTTCTGCAAATCACAATCACAACTATCAACATTGATCAGGATAGATAACATTACTTAATAACTAGGAATACTCCCTATCCGTTATTATATTAAATATATGTGTATATAAGTAGTGGAAATGCACTGCGTTACGCTATCGTTAGTATAATTTTCTCAATGTCTCAAATATCGCAAAGCTAGTTCTTTAACTGTTGTTATAATCCCACTCAACAACGCTTTTAGTTGAATTCATTCCCATCCCGTCCCATAATATGTAAGTTGTGAAAAGTAACAAAACATTGCATTATATTATTTATCTCGAATTTCTTGAAATTCGCGATTCTGATATGCGATACTCCAAAACAGATTTTAATAATATAAGTTTGAATATCAAAGAAGATCATAAATAGCCCTCTGGTTTCCCACAAAGTCCAATTTAATCCATAGATCATCTTACTGGCAAGGTTTGATATCGCATATATTTGCAAATTCATATCATGACACAAAAAAAAATACTGAACAAAGAGCTCCAGAACAAGCAAGCTATTACTAACTTTCCCGAACACACAGTGAATGTCTATCAATGGATGGGAATTCTGAAAACTATTGTAGGCGATGGGCTGGCTACATGTCACTTCTGTTATCGAACTACAACTTGGACATTACTAATATTGAAGCTGACGTTTCGGTATAGGTGTGGAATTGATTGTTACACGGATGTATTGACGTGCTCTCATAATGTATTGTACAGTGTGACCAAGATATTGTGGCGCGTGGCCGAAATTGAACTAATTTTAGGAAGGTACAAATAAGCCTTTGTATTTCCTATTACTCTTTCCGAGTTTTTGTAAATTACAACGTTCCCTTTAGTGAGGTGATTTTACGCACTTAAAAGTCTTCATTTTTCCATTTATTCAACAGCAGCGCCCTCGTGTCAATGTTTATATAAGTGCCATATGATTTTGGTCGCGCAGTCGCAATGTACCTTCGATTATCATTGCTGATGTAAAGTGAGACATTACACATTTAATCCTCTTTAATGAAAAAACTTCTAAATATACTCATACTTAGAAGAAATTAGATAGTGGTTAGCAAATTCGGACGACTGGCCAAAATATATCCCTAATTTGCTTTGGAAGGCACGGTTAGACGTTGATTTGTCGCCAATCCGCACTAGGCCCACCGGTTGGTCATAGTCACCCATTCTCGATATTCCATTCGTGGGGTAGGCCTTTCTATTAACAGTGAGATCATTATTAAGCTGATGATGATGAATCCTCCGTTAAACTGATTATAAAGTAGCCTTTTATAGGAATTTTCAAGAAATAAGAATGTCATTGAGAAACTACCTAATCTTAGAAGCCGGCTTTCTATCCTGAAAATTAATCCCGAATGCGCGGTGATAGATACACCAATGTTGTCGTTATCCATAACTACTTTAAAAGGCAAGATATCACGATGGTTTAGTAAAATCAGAACGAGTTTTTGCCTACTATCCCTTTATATGATAAATGTGAAAGTGTGTTTTTTACTCAATCACGTAAAAACTACTGAACGAATTTGGATGAAATTTAGTACGCATATGATTTATGACCTGAATTGAGGCAAAGGATACCTTTTATCTCGGATAAAGAATAGGTTCCTGTGGGATTCTCAAAAAACCAAAGTTTACGCAGACGAAGTCGCGGTCGGTAGCTCGAACGAACATAAGGCTAGTTAGAAATCGAACGAGGTGTGAATTACAGATCGACAAGATTCAATAAACGATTCCATTTGAATAATTTGTTACAGGTACTTACCTACCTACGTAAATTATGTGTAGGGCCAGGAGTGCAAAAAACACATATTTATCATGAAGTTGAAAAGGTTCCCACGCCGATTACATAAGAGTAGTTTCTAAAACTAATGCTCTTGTTAAATTTTTGCGTACGAATATTATATTCCATTTATTTAAAAGAAATGGTTTGTTTCCTCCCATTATATTGCATGTAGTATTCAATTTTAATCTAAATAATGAAGTTGCAATGTCGCTATGGATCTCATTTTGTAAATTCAAGTGAGTAGTATTGTTCATGGAACACTGACGAAAGTAATTTTATCACCAGTCTATTAATGATCCCAACACAGGGACATAGGACTTCTCCCTGGATAGAATAGGGAGAACGGCCATAAACAGCCACACATAGGTCAGTGCAATTGGGTCCTAAAGACTAATGTAGCCAAGATAAACGAATTAACGTGCCTTCCGAAGAACGAAGGAGTTCGAGTTAGTAACTTTATGCTGGCCACTTTTGCTATGACTGTTATTTAATTTCTGGAAATATAGGTCTCGACCTATGTTTAACCTATTTATGCTACAGCAGGCAGGTCATATGCTTCATTGCCACTCTCTTAACATATAGAAGTACCGGCCATCAATATGCCCCCAATTTGGGTTCGAGGTCCTCAATTGTTACATTAATTACTACATTTAACTTCATTACAAAACATCTTTTTGAAATTACTTATCGAAGTTGTGTTCATCATCTTTGAAAAAAAGATGTTTATCGTTTTGTGTTTTGAAACTTACTGTGAACAAACCACACTTTCTATAAAAAACAGGAAAGTCTAATGATGCAGGTAATCGATGCTTTGTGGGTGTAACTAATAGGAAGATAGCATCTGTTATGTTTGTACGCCATGTTTAATTGGATAATAATATTAAAATGAGGGGGAAAACTTCAAACACGATTATGGTTTAGCAAACAGGGGTGTAAGTAATCAATTATGATTTTCGTGTATGTTTTGTATAACGTAATACCTATCTACTTATTTAACGATGATAAGCGTTTTGACAGCTTTATCGTACAATGTAATCCTCAATTTTTTTTTATAACTATTACATTACAAACAGATGTACCCACGCTAGCTAATATCATGATTTGGATATATTTTCTGTTCGTTTAATCGGTCAATAAACCTGTTTCTTATTTGAATAACAACGTTCACTATAATCACTGATATAATTACAAATATAGTAAGATACATGGGTTCCGGAAAAAAAACTTCTGCATACTGGATAACTCGGCTGCCCATGTCAAACTAGTAAATTGTTTATACTAGTACAGCTGTCAATGCTTATCTCTTATAATGTTCTTGCTCATCTTTGTAACTACTTTCTTTAGATAATTTTAAGAGAATATTATAAAAAAACTTAAAAGACAATAATGCATTTATTATAAAAAACAAGAACATGCTTATACAAAATTCTCCAAATCATAACATATCCGCGCAGCCGTCAAAAATAAATATTATGTTAAATAAGATTTAGTGTATCGGCGAAGCGGTACAAAATCTTATCTATACTTATAATAAATCTGTAGAGAGGTCAATTCTGTACATGAAATATATTTTCAAAATAACTATCAGGGGGTGATTAGTGATCGATACTGATGCCAAAAATGCAATCAGTAAAATTTTTGTCTGTCTGTCTGTCTGTCTGTGTGTATGTTCCTTATAGAAACAAAAACTACTCGACGGATTTTAACGAAACTTGGTACAATTATTCTTCATACTCCTGGGCAGGTTATAGTATACTTTTCATCACGCTACAATCAATAGAAGCAGAGTAGTGAAGGGAAATGTTGGGAAAACGGGAGAAGTTACTCCATTTTATAAGCTTCCGTCGCTTGCGCAGCCTGCAACAGCATATGTCTATCTTTTATGGTTTACTCACAATAACACGTGTAACTCCTGACAGCTTAGCAGTTCGGAGCATTCTGATTATATTTGTTTACTCTTACGTTTATAATACTCTCACTCATCCCTAATTTAAAAAAGTTAACATTATTACCTATTCAATAAAAAAAGAATCATAAAAAAAGAATTAAATAAATAAATTCAATGTGTACAATACACGCCTGAGAACAAAATCTATAGTCTACACTACAGCTCTACACCGAAGCGAAGCGAGGGCGGGTCACTAGTCCCTAATATAAGTTAAGTCTACCATTTGTAGCATCGTTGAGGTTTACTAGATAATATGAAAACTATATTTGCTTCCTAATATATGTTTCTCGCTCCTATAGTATATGTGCAACATACCGAAAAACCATTAAATAGATATAAATTAAACAAAAATAAAGACAAATCTTTTCGGTACTAATCATAAATAAAGATTAGAAGAAACTTTACACTCAAGACTGAGTTAGCTATGGTAAGTTACCCAGAGGGTGCACGATGTGGGTCAGTGCGTCACTTGGCCCAAAAACCGCACTAAACCAATATTAAGTTAACGTGTACGGAATAATTGCGGTGAAAGCACTATGCAAAGTGTGTACAACTACAACTGCTAACGCAGACAACGCAAACACTTTGACGGCCTGTTTTAATAAATCAACCTCCAGTAAAAAGTAAGGATAATCTGGTTCCGTTTCTTAGCACCAATTGTTATTTTAATCTAAATAAAATACTCTTGCCTTTTACTAGAGGTTGATTTATTGAAACTTTTACTTACATGCCTCAAACACTGATGAAAAATGTCTACCTGTACGGTATTTACCTCAAACAGATCAATAATAAAATTGTGCATAATCAATATGTTGTGTTGACTAAACAATACTATGAAAAATCACAATTTGTTTCTTCTTCACGTCTAAACGGCTGACACCTTGGATTAACACATAGGATACGTTTTACTGCGGGAAAATATCCCAAATAAACCGCGTGTTACCCGCGGTTCGTGCGGCACAGCTAGTAAATTTATAAGCATGTTAAGTTATCTAAAACTATCAATAAAATTCAACTGATTTCTAACCTGACACAAAGCTTAAACTCAATAATAAATGTTAACCAAATAAACAACGTATATAAACTATTCTTTATTAAAAAAAATGCGACGTGTATTTATAAGTGCGCAGTTAAGGACTTAACTCGACATGTGAAAATTGTATGGCAATCAAATATTTCTTAGCTTAAAAACGACATCAAATAAATGTTAATTTCCGGATAATATGCCTTAGTCCGTATAAGTGAATCGCAAATATTTGAAATGCAAATCAAACCTTACATATTAATTCCGAATTCTATTTGAGAAACAAACCATCCTAGTGAAGGAAGATGATGCTATGAATCGACTGAATCCACAATTGGTGTTTGCATTCGCCCAACCAACCCTTGCCGTGGTATCAGCCGCATCCAGTCAGCTCAGCTTAAGTATGAATTTGCTTTAGGAAGTAGTCGGTTAGTTCTGGCATTGGCAACGGCCATCCCGTGAAATCGAATTGGCCCGCAGTCAGAGACGAAAATAAGTAGGTATAAAATCGTATTCGTAGGAACGAAAACCGAAGCTCAGGTGCGTATGCCAATGAATGAATCAGCAGCGATGGATTGAGAAAAACATTTTGTATTCTAATCTAAGGCATAGTTTTTAACATACGGCTGAATTACAAATCTTAGGATTTCCAAACATGATTTATTGAATCGTTTTAGGATTACCTATATACCTTTGTCAATTTCTCAAGTAAGCTTCATATACTTTGTACTGTTACATAGCTTATGTTATTTGGGGTTTTCGACATTTTGTATGCCGTAATTTAATATTACGGTTGTTTACACATATCGAACACACTTTTTAGTCATGGCAGACGTGGACTCATTGTTGCAGTGACAAAGCTAAATAGGCAGATATCCTAGCAGTTGCATAGCAAGTATAATGAGGGAATTGAGTGGAATCGTTCATTCGAACGTTCGGCTCGTGTGTTTGGGGAGTGTCGTCACAGATGAGCGGCGCGGGCGCATCAAATAGAGCCCAGATCCTGTGCAGTGTGTGAACCGGCCGCGCCCTGCGATCGGACCTATCTGTGCGTCCGCTACTTTTGTAGATACCTATCAATGACCAGCAACAACATTAAATGGTGTGGTGACAGATGATTTAGAGAAAGACAAATATTTTTTTTAAGATAAAAAATATTCCGTATAGAAGGAGAAAATATCAAAGCATAATCATGAGAGCCTTTGGGAATTCACAGAATACTTTTTAATTAAGAAATGTTTATGACAAAAATCATTTTACCTATCCATTGTCAACTAAGATTATTAAAGACATTTATCAAAAATAACAACGAACTACGTAAAAATAAACAAAATTAAGATATAATACTCAAAGATTTAAATCTTTGATATACTTATCCCCAACTTAAATCTAAAATACCTCAGTACAAAACTATATATTTTGTGTCCTTAGTGCTGTCAAATAGCTCTGAGTTGCATAATTTATTTGGCGCCGACCCAGAAGATTGATAATTTTAATGTAAAGGTACCTTGGACTGAACTTAAGGATAAGGATTATTTCTTAATTTTAGTGCCATTATTTTTATGGGTTTTTATATTTGTTAAAAACGTTATTATTTTATATTTTTTATAAGTCAAAGTCCGACATCAGCACCTATTGATCCCTATATTAAGCATTCTTTCTTATTAAACTTCATGTTGGGCATAGAGTACTAGTTATATTATTTATCACAAAAAAAACTCATCAGATCTTCACCAAATTTTTATAGATCCACCTGAGACAAAAATCGATTCAAACAAAAAAGAACCATACAGCTAAGCATACCATTCTAATCGTTATCAATAGAGGAGGCTATTCTCCTCTATTTTGAAGTCGGTAGAAAAATAAACTAACCCTATTGGGTAAGTAGCACTACTTTTTATATCTACAAGTATTTAGTATGAAATCTGGGAAAATACCCCATTTGTCTTTCAAGCTGATTGAAAGTAAAACGTTCAAAAGCTAGTCGGGTGCGCCAACATAAGAGACGTCAGTTCGGCACGCCAATCGCAAACTACGAGTACAATCGACTGTCGTTCCATTCAGGAAATAGAAGCACTCGCTATATAACAAGGGATTCGTTGAGCCAATTTTCATGACGATAATGCTGTTACTTTTACATTAAAGAACATTGACAAAACCCGTTTTGTTGAAATCTCTTTTCGTCCCTTTTCCTAAATCGTGTGGGATAAATACGAGTAAACAGCCCTAACTAAGGGATAGTTAGTCGGTGGTAAGATGGGATTGAAAGGGTCGCAATCATTAATAATAATATAAGAGCTATACAGAAATGGCGAAAGCACTTTTAATGGACGGATAACTTTTTGCGAACTTGATGTTGGTTGACACAACTCGCTTCTTCAATGCAAAAGGGTCACAATTCAAAAAAGGTGTTTTTACAGAACGTGAATCGTGAATGAAGGAAAATTTTCAAAATGTTTTTAGCCATATTTGTAACTATTTTGCGATAATATGCTAATGATTGGCTCATATATCAATGATCTTAATATAATATAGTAATTGATCCTCAAAAAATGCACTTGGTAACGTAACCTTTAGGTTACTAAGCTTCATCCACCTAAAATAATTTTGTTTAACAGTTGTAAAGGAGCAATGAGCTACATAACAGCTAAATTACGGCAAGTAAGTAGTTCATCAAGCTGAGTGCGTTGCAATGCAATTTTTCAACTGTAAAATGTAGCGTTTAAATGGTAGGTAACATTCGAAAGTTATACATATACCCTGGGGAGTATTTAACGAAGTTATCGACTTCTATCAATGACAAAACTTCACTAGTGCATCGTCCACCGGGACCTGCATCGCAAGTCGTTTAATTCAGGAAATAGGAGCACATTCAAATGCACAGAGTAAACTGACTGTCCAATTGTGTTATGTATTGGATTTGATTATATTACATTTGATGTTTATAAGACTTCCTTTATTTTAAAACTGAGAATGGAATGGATTATGTCTACTATACCAGTTATCATTTGGTTAAAGACCAAAACCAAAACCTGTCTTATTAAATATTCTTTCCCCTGCTTACTGACTACCGACCGTAAAGACAATATCTCATCATTTTAGTTCATTGCGATATTAAAATAAATTTAAAGAAAATCGGGATAACATTTATGAAGAAATGGACCACGGGGCTAAGTCGCTTGCCGTATACAATTACTGGATTCACAGAATACTTAGGTACAATACCTATTTTAATGAGGTTGTTGTTATATAAATATTTTTAATACTTCATGTAACATTTTTGAGATACAAGTTTTTGCTCACTTACTTAAGGGAAAAAACTTACGTATTCTATTTGAATGCTGAAATTTACGAGTAAATATCATCGATAAGCTGGCAACATGTCACTATTTCGGTTATGTTTGGTACTAAATATATAAAAATTTAACCCGAAATTTTTTTTTCTCGTTGAATTACAATAATATCCGTAGTTGAATTCAAATATACTTTCAAAACCCGATGAGAAACCTACAAATCTTGAAAGCAATTTAGCTTTATCCATACAAGACAGTTAAATCTCGGAGAGATAGATCACCAATAATAGTGAGTTTTAGGCGATCGTATCCGCATACGTAATGAGGCAACGGAACTGTGACTCAATGACTCAATACATGTCCAATGAATGGGAATTGCGAATGTGTTACTTCACACGACAATTCCTTCAATTGCAGTATGCAAAGACGATTAAATTAGACATATCAGAGAACTGACTCTGGAACTTGCCGACATATTGAGTAGAATTTGAATTTCTATATGTTTCTGTGTGTATACGTAAATAAATTGTTGAAATCATAGAGGTGTTATATATGGCTATATTGTTACCACAATAGATGCAATGCAAAAACTTAGTAAAAACGAAAACTTGGACTTGGATTGGACTAAATAAAAATCAATAACTAAGCGAGCGTCCACATTGAAGGCTTTTGAACTGTAAGTTAAAATAATATTGTTAATAATGGTTGGCTATTTTTTTATTTAGCAAATTTTGTTAGATTAATATAAGTTGACATCCTGTCATATAACAAATTATAGTAACGATGGAAGTATTTTAATACACAGATTATGTAGGTTTCATCATAATTGCGCTAGCTGCAAGTTGGTACTACCTATACTTTTACAGAAACAGTCTCAAGTACTACAATTTCAAGAGCTGCGTTTAAGTAGAATTATGGACTGTTAATAAATGAGCAAATACCTAACAATTTCCAATGAGCAAAGTGGGTTAGATAGATTGGTGACGTAATTCCCAACGTCTCTAATGAATGGTACCTGACTCATTGCAGGGTTAAATTAAGGAAACATTATCTACACGAGTTAACCGTGTTACATTGGAAAATTTCGAAGCCGTTCGTCTGCTACCACATTTGTTGTTTTAATTAGCGTGTTGAAATTGTTAACTATTTTCACACCGGCTTTAAACAACATAGGGGCCGATACTGTTAAATGTACGTAATCGTACTTTCTGATAATTTCGAAAGTAAGAAGTTAAAATATTGTCAGCTGTGCCAAGGACTGGTAAACATTTTGCATTTTGCTTTATTTAATGTTGTCTTGTTTTCTATCTAATTCAAAAGATTTTATTTAAAATATTGAGAAAAGTAGTAAATTACCTAACCGCCTACCTATTTCATCAAACATTAAAATTCATTAAAAATCAAGGCAGTCAGCATCGCGTGTTAATAAATGAATACAATTACAACGAAAATCTGTTAAAAGTAGAGGCAATGCTGTACATCCTATTAGCCGTTCACGAATAATTAATGTGAAAAGCTTGGTGGTATTTACAAAATTAATTATTTCCCATTTAAGTACGTAAACAATGAAACTATTCGTCGACCACCCAGCCAATTCCCAAACTGGAGACCGCAATAAATATGTATGGCACGGTCAATACAAAACCATGCGCGTAGTTGCACCATATGAGTAAAGAAGGTACGTACAGAGGCAAAGCTTCATGCAGAACGCTTGTACGAGTGAATAGGGATAATGAAGATATTTTTTCTACGTCTTACAGGTAAATTTTAAAAAAGTATTAGACACGTGCTTTTTTTGTTCCTCCATTACATTCCAATAGGAATGATGTCACGTGACGTCACGAGCACTCACTTCGAATCTTTGTCATGTTTTGGTTGATTGACAAGAGAAAAAAAAATCCCTTATTTTTTGATAATCTTACTGACGGACTAAAGAGAATTTCGTTTACCCTGTCATCATCCATATTGTATGAACCTTTGTCTCTGTGCCTTCTTGTAGTAGCATACACATACTAGTACCAACACCGGTTTCTGGAATCTATTTATGTAAAGTTCGTGTGTCCTCCGCCATGGTAGGTGCGGATAGCAAGCGCGGTTTACCATAAAAGGCACCTCATAGACGAGTATATGCTTGATTTACGCGAAACAGATATGCTACGCGCTAGAGATACTTCTGAGAGTTCGTTTCCTTAATGAAGAGCTTTCACCAAATGATCGGTTTGGACTCAAAAATTATCCACACTGGTTCATTCCGCACCAACGATTTCATGGAAAAATTAAAACTAAAATTTTGTTGCACAAAGCTTTTGTTCATTAATTTAAAAACCCAGCTAAAAATTTTATAGTTAAGAAGAATAAAAATTTGTTTCGATATATTAGGTTAGGTATCTCGAAGATATTATTAGGTAACTGCCAATACAAAATTGTAAAATGTAAAATTGTTTATACACAGATTTACAAAATGAGTTGAATTAGGTTATTTAATTTAGTGAAATGCTTATGTTGTCCTCTGGATCAGCGACGGCAACAATGTTATTAACCAAAAAGAAGTTGCGACTCTTTCCCTAATTTAATGTACTTGATTGATGTGGCCTATGTCCAGCAGTGGACGTCCATCGGCTGATGACGATGTTGATTGATTTAGGAATACATACATGTTAAATATTAAAATAATTTATATATAATTTTCCTATTGCAGTACCTAGAGATTTTGTCTACGTGTACTCTAGAATAATAAAATCTAGAAAAGCAATAATATGAGTCAAAATTGAAAGAAATCTATCAACCAATAAATACGTCCTGAGAGTTCGGAGCCAATCCCATAGTTCTCCATAACCAATATAAGGTTTTCTATATTCTAATCCAGACACTAAATTTCGATTTGGAGGAGTTTGATAACAAACACTGTGACACGAGATTTTTGTATATCAGATAAAATCGAAGACAAAACTTTTTTTTATTTACGAAATAACAGTCTCTAGATTAAACGGATTTCAAAACATGTATTCAACGGATCACTAAGGTTCATTGACCTTCACCTCTCATCCCATGGTATTCAGAAGATCTATGGGCGTATTTTGTATTCCATGGAGATTAAAATGGAATTTATCATAGCCCACCTAAATACGCATACTCGATCACAGTGTATTTTTGTTGTGTTACAGTGTGTTACCGTAGTAAACATTATAATATGAAATCATCATATCGCTACTCTCTGTCCAATAAAATAATACGAAAACGTAGAAATACAAATCGAAAAGCTTTCAAAACCTGCAGAGATATTCTTTTATTCCAGTATTTTTTCAGCAGACTTTGCAATATGAGGGTGAAAAAATGCTTGCTCTCGTACGCTTGCATGGGATGTGTAATACTTCCATTATCTTTGGACTTATCACCGTTCGTACTTTCCCTCAAATAACCTTATTCAAATAGAATGGTGGTGGATGCGTTGTTAAACATCGTAAGGCGCAAAATGTGGGATAAAAAAATACATGAAAATTTTTCGAGTTGAGTGGGGATATTTGTTTTGTACAAATATATGGGGTTAAACGAGAAATACATTATCGCAACATGAACATTTTAAGCGTTGCAAAAAATGTAAACGCTGAACTCAAGCCAATTCAGTCTCCAAAATATGTGACAGCTCACCGTAATCAAATTATCTCTTCACATTTTTGAGTTTAATTTTTGGAAAAGAACATAACTTTAAGTAAATATTTGTCAAGGCAAAAATTTAATAGCCAGCTGAATTCCAAAATTATGTAATAACTGTTATTATCCTAATTAAATTTTAAATTTAGTCGTCTTAAGATAAGGGCAGTTTGGTTGTGATAACATTTGTGATTTAATAATAACGCTGTAACAGCTAACAGCTGAACCGGCTCACATAAAGGTTGAAACTTATAATCCTAGGAATAACAATTTAGAATATCACGCTGACACTGTCGAGGGCAGAATCTAATAGATTATAATAAAACCAATGGCACTCGGAAAACACAGCAGATTGTACGGACAACATCTTATACCAGCATTTCGCTTGGTTATTCATGTTTGCTATTTGTAAATTCATATATCCTTTTTATTCTTTATAAGAATAATAAAGACAGACTGTTGTCAAGTTTACAAACAGCAAAGCCAAACGCAAAACGAATAGCCATTAAAGTCCCAGCATTGTACCCAACTAATGCCAAATATGGTTTGATTCAGGTATTCACAGTATCGCAGTTTTGATGTGATGATGAATTTGCATTTAGTGTACTAAAAAAACACTTTATAGCGGCTCAGTTAGCTCAACGAAAACAAAACACATCCGCCATAGAAAACGCTCACACCTGCTATCTATTTCCACGGCACGGGCTCAGATTACCATACAAGAATGTCAGGCCCGACCGCGGGCAGCAGCAAGATGCCGGCATGAAATTGATTATTCAATTTCACGCCGCCTAATCGAGCCGATTGAACATGGAAAAAAGGGCTTTCGCTCCGGCACCCAGGTCCCCCGCCCACAAAGCTCTTTTAACGACTCATCACCTCCTACTGTCTTCGAATTATATACGGAGATTGCGCCATGGCCTAGATAGAGGTATTAATCGGCATCCAATCAAGAGCCCTGTGTGTCATATAAGGCTATGCAGTAGTCGCAGCTAATTACTTCTAACAAGAGATAATCTCATGAGATAGATCAGCTATAGGGCATGTAGTACGAGTTAGGCCGTGACCTAAATAGTTGGGCCGTCGCCCCAACGGCGTATTGTTGGATTTATTTACCTAACAAAAGCCAGTGTGGCGTCTTTAGGGATTCGACAGTCGAATGTCCTTAGATACCCTTTTAACCGTAAAATACACTTCGTCTTGTCTTAGTTTTGCTTTCACTTGTGAAAATACACCCGTTATTCACAATGCTAATAAATTTGCGATAACTTTTTCGTTGAATTGCAAATACCCTGAATTTTAATTTAAAGATCATTAGTTCGATTGTTGGTAGAAACATAAACCGTTTTGTGAAGTTGATATAATTTTTTGTTGTAGAATTTGTCGTTATAGTCCAGTCGCTCAGAGATTGCATTTATGACAGTTCGTGTCAGTTCCTTATGGCGACAGAATAAAGTACACTTTAGATCTAATAAAAAAAGAGGTTCGAAAATTAACTTTAATGCTATCACCATAAGGAACTAACATGACCTGTCAGAAACGCAATCTCTGAGCGGCCGGACTATTTTTTATAAGATCTGTTTAGTTTGCAGCTCATTATTATTATTATTAGATGTGAGTTTTTCGAAACTGACCTATTTATCATATAAGAAGTATATACGGTGATTTCATATCTATATTTTTTACTGATATCGTTAAAACATTTTCTGTACACCAACAAGGTAACAATTTGGGTAGTATTTATCAGAGACACACACAGCACGTCCCATGTAGGTAATTAGAATATATCACGTCATCCCTCTAATGATATGCCGAATGCTAATCAACATTAATTAAATAAATGGGAACGGACATGCATGCAATAGCTACCCCATCGGGTGAGTACATGATGTTAGTAAATACATTCAGCCTAAAATTCGAAATACTTTAAAGTATTCGACTATCATTATTGAATCTACACGAATACCAAAAAATTAAGTAAGCTTTTAGGATTTATATTTGTATATACGATAACAATATGAATATCAAATTGTAGACCTTGAGGTGCATACCAAAAGTAAATCACATGTGTAAATTAAACCTAGATTGCTAAATATAGTTAATAATATAATTCAGCGACAAAAATTTTATTATTGGCAATAAAAAGCCTAAACTAAAAATAATGATAACGATTAAAGAAATGACTGTCTTGGCAAAAAACCTACTACAAACTCAACTTAAATACAATTACTAGCCTTGCAGCAGACTTGCGAAAGTTCTTTTATTAAAGTTATTTATTTACTAAGTTTTTTAGTCACTATTTAGAAATCTGGTTCAAAAATATTAATTAAGTATTAAATTTGAACCAGACCTGTAAATGGTGACTGAAAAAGTTATGAATAGTACCACATTGAACATTGAAGTTCGAAAAAACGTTATCAATAGTTGTACAACTTCGTGTAGTGCTACTGTTTATTAACGGAAACATGTTTATGGATGAAAAATATGTGGAAATTCCATTTTGGGGATTCATTCTAAAATCTATATTGAAGTCTCCCACAACAATCAGACGAGAAGATGAAGTGTACATATTGAGGTTGCTGCCGAATATTGTTGTATTTATACATTCTATTGCAACATTAACACTTTAAGCAGTTAGGACGCATTTAGATTATACAGCTACATTCACCAAAACATCGGGATTGTATGACGATGAGTGAGGTCGTCTTTGCCGTTGAAAAATGTTGCCCTCCCCATACATAGTATAATAACTCGCGGTCATTGCTGTAACTACAATTATGTTTACAATCACAATTTTTTTGGTGGTATAACTACTTAAAATTTTAAGCTTTTCGGAATTTTTCTGTTACCTGTGCTGTAAGCTATTGCTTCTTACCAAATTTCGAGATTCTATGTCAACGGGAAGTGGTCTTTAGGTTTTAATTCCCTTGCGTGTAGTTGCGAGTTTCAAAATATGCGGTATCAATGGTTGTACTTTTGCGTTTTGCGTTTTTGCGTTGACTTAGATTTTTTTTTTCACGGGTTAAAGGCAATTAGATCTAAGTATTTGATATGAATTTCAACTTGATAGCTCTACGCGTTCATGAGGAAAAAAGTAATAAGTTTATATTTATTAAAAAATATATATTTTGTAATGTAACTAAAAATTTAAGGTTTTCGGAATTTTTCCTTTATGTGTGCTATAAAACGTTGCTTCATGCCAAATTTCAAGATTCTAGGTCGACTGGAAGTACCCTTTAGGTTTTGATTCCCTTGCGAGTACTTGCGAGTTTCAAAATATGCAGCTTAAATTGCTGTTTCTTTTGATTGCGTTGACATAGAAGTTTGATTTTGTTACAGCTTAAAGGTATTATAGACCTGAGTATTTGGTATGAATTTCAATTTAATACCTCTACGCGTTTATGAGGAAATGGGTAGTAAGGTTAAAATTATTAAAAAAATATATATATTATGTGATGTAACTAAAAATTTATGGTTTTCGTAATTTTTCCTTTATCTATGCTATAAGACGTTGCTTGGTACCAAATTTCAAGATTCTGAGTTCACGGGAAGCACCCTGTAGGTTTTGATTCCCTTGCAAGTGTCGAAAATTTGCGGCATAAACGGCTGTATCTTTTGATTGCGTTGGCTTAGAAGTTTGATTTTTTCACAGCTTCAAGGGACAGTAGACCTGAGTAATTGATATAAATTTCAGCTTCATACCTCCACGCGTTCCTGAGAAAAAGGGTCTTGACAGACGGACGGACGGACAGACGGACAACAAAGTGATCCTATAAGGGTTCCGTTTTTCCTTTTGAGGTACGGAACCCTAAAAATGTTCCGTAAAGCGTAAAATAGCAAATTAATCTAATTCAACGACAAAAAATAATGAAATAAGTTGAGCTAAAGAAATATTTAAAAAATAAAATAAATGACAATTGCATGGATTGATTTGATAAATAAAAAATAATTACGTTTAATCCATTTACAATAAGTTATAGCCTATCAGTGATCATAAAATATAATGAAACATAGGCATAGCAAAATATAGGCTTAAAACTTTAAAGCGGTAATATAATACAAATGAAAGTTGATTTTAGAAATGTTAAGTTAAGGTCCTACTCGTAATATAGTGGTTTAATATTCAGCGCTTTTAGTATTATTTGATCTTTACTTTCACCAGTAAGATCCTTATATTTTGGTTATGTTATCAGTCCTACTTATCTATTTTACTTTTTCAAAAATGAATTGACAAAGAAGCATTAAAATAAGCTATACCTGCTGGATAAAGTTGAAGTAAATTGAGTCATTACTAAGTAAATAAACCAATCGATTAAGTAATTTCATACAACACCGTATGTCCACTCATATTCTGTACTATACTACTTGTATTAGTAAGTAATGTTCAGTACGTAAAGCAAAGTTATCAACTGAACTTAAATATTTTTTTATTTCTAATTCTACTTAAATATATGTCAGTAAGGCTTTACACTTTTGTGCGCGCTACCTGTAAAAGAGCCCCGCTTTCGAACTACGCGACTGTGACTTCGAAAATAACTACTCGTAGTAAATTCTGTCCTAACTACGTAGTAGAGGATATCTATATCCTCAAAATTTCAGCTTAGCTAAAATGACGTAGGTCTGGGGGCTCTGGGATCTTACCCTATAAATTACCAACGCTTTCTACTGTTAAAGATTTTAATGAGCAAACATCGACCCCTAATTTATTAAGTAATACCTGGGATTTAAACATTATCGTGATAGTAGTTAATTAATTTATCATAAGATTATCAGTGCTTATTGGATTCTATCTTCGTAACGGGAACATTGAGTGCTGTCTATAATGATTTTAATTGTAGGATGTCTCTGGTTATATACACTGGGCGTCCCATAGAGGAAAAGTATATTAAATATTAAAGATAAAGTATATTAAATTTACTGAAGGAATTCATCATTTCATTTGTAATATATAAGTGGAGTTGCATTCACAAATACAAAAAAAAACGTCTATCACAACCGGCAATCAAACTCGTGAAATATGACCTAAACAAAAAAATATATAACAAAAAAAAAACACATGTATTTCATGATAACGGTCAAAATGGTTAATCATAAGGATTATTTTTTCTGTATAACCAACATATTAAATGGAAGAAAAAATCTCCAATATTTAATATACTTTCCTTCCGTTTGGCAGAGCCGTGGGGCGCCCCGTATATTTAATAAGTATATATTTGAACACTTTATTAAAAATGCTATGGAGTCGTACCTTAACTATTAGATATCTTAAATTAAAAAAACACTAAAACCGATACATCATTGTTCGTTAGATATAATATAGATTCGTAACCTTACCAGCAGCCTGATCTGAAATTGTAACATGTATAACATCTCTCTGAACACAATGTTTTAAATCAGAGACTATGAAAGTTTATGAAAAGTGAAGTTGCTGAAAGTTAATGTGTAAAGCGAGTATTTATTAATATTGCAAGCCCACGGAGGACTATAAAAAAAGGTTTATAAAATATGTTTGAAATATTTCCGCCCGGATAGCGGAAATTGCGGGTTTGAACCCCGTCTGATACCTGAACCGCGTGGATTTTTTCTAGTAAAATTTTCTTTAGATGAATAAATCTAGCAATTAAATCCTTAAAAACAAAAATATATACAATAATATGTTTTTTTGTACATATATTTTCTTAGTCAAATGAAAAAAGAAGTTTGGTTATATCATGACTGTATTCTATACACTGTGTTGCCAATCTTTTTGGTAGATTTACTTTTTAATAGATTTTACATTTAATTTAAATGATGTCAAAATGGTTTCAAACTGTTATTGTGTTACCTTGTGTGTTCTGTCGTATTTTGCTGTTTTGTGAATTATTTTAAAATTGTGTAAATAAACCCTTTGTATCCGAAATAATGCACTTCACTGTCCTTTCCACTATATAGCTCTCCGCTTCACTAATAAAAATGCTCTTTTATACGTAGTTAGATGAGCTAGCTTGGCTTTGATAAACTTTAATTTTAAAGTAAAGCTAAGTTCATCAAATCCTTCAGACAACCTTGAGTGATAATGAATAAAACGTTGAGTTTATTAATAATGGGAAATATGTATAGCTACAACGTACTTTCTACCAATTTCTAGGTCTAGTGCCTGACCAAAGCTTAGATTAAGCATTTATGTTGAGTAATGAATAGTAATCATAGTTGGGTTGACGAAAAAAATTTGGTATCCTACTAATATTGGAAATGTGAAAGTTGGTACTTATGTTAATATATGTTATGTACGGGATTGTTACCATGTACCTTGTTTTTAGCGAGTTTTAGATATTTCGGCATTGTTGGAAGCGCCATGATCACAGAGTAATTACATTACATACGCTGTAAATATGTCTGTTACTCACTCAATCACATAAAAAATAATGAGAGAATTTGAATGAATGGATTATTATCTGGATTTTATCCCGGTAAAATGTTAGGTTCCTGTGGGATTTAAAAAAACTTACTATTACGAAGCTAGTTTATTATAACAAAAAGTAATAAAAAACTTGGGGAATTTTAATTTTATTTGGTTCCATAAGTTTTGGTAGTAATAAAACTAACTTTATAAATCTAGCAGTTGTCCTAAAAATATATATAATTACAAAACTTTAACTTTAGTATTAGTATAAGGACTAATACGACGAGTCTTTTTAAGATCACTACGCGAGTATCTAATTATAAGAAGTGCAGCTTAATAAGTATACTCGTAATAACGCCAGTAATATATTTCATATCGTGTGTTACGTCTATCCACCGGTGTTTTTCGGCCCTGACCCGGCTGGTCGTCTGCCTATTGCACCAGATCATCACGCCCACACCCACTGTTTCAAGTATCAACTACATAAAATGCCCTGTTTATTAAATACATATATTAAAGTACTGACAGAATCATCTTACTCAGAACCACAACCTTGACCTTAAACGCACAATGATAATATTGTGTATTAGCAAGCGGGACAGACCGACAAAATTTAATCAACGTAAAAAGTCTTTTAATAAACCGTTCGAGTCAGCGCTATGAAAGGTTTAAATTGCATCGAAAGTAATTCTTAGTACAAAAGAAAGTATTAAAATTCACATCGCCTATTTAAAATATAATATTTTAAACTGTGATCGAAAGGAAAAACTTGTCTTCGCGTAACCGCTTTGCTTAAGTGAACTTAATAAACTTCCGGTTTAGATAATATCCTACATGTTAATCGAGAAAATTATTTCAGCGTCAAAGGAGATTGCTCAAATTGACCCAAATGCACAAAAAATATTGACATACACGGTAATTCTTGGCGTAATTTATAATTTAATTTACAGTCATTAGATTTCAACGGACACCTTTGTATAATATATTTACTATAAAAAGGACTTTTAATTTTACCGGTTTGAAAAACATACGAATCATTTTTAATGGCTATGGGTGTAGTAACATTCAGCCAAAGACTGATCGAAGTGGTTTATATAACATAAAAACAAATATATTTTGTAAAGATCGATAAAATAAATCATTTTTTTTATTACACTGTGTTATTAATATCCACAACTATATTATCACTTTCTCTAGATGCAAATGTGCTCAGATAATTATTATAGATGGTAGGCGACATCATAAAGTCTATTGCCATACATTTTTCGCCAAACACCTCCTTAAACACATTATAATCTGTATATATGTTAGACTTTAAGGTATCTATCTACGGGCCTACGTTCCATGCCTAAAAATTAATAAAAAATAAAATTATAAGGTGTGATACACTAAAAATCTAAAATATGGTTATCTTAAAAACATAACAAAAATAATGAAGCTACTGAATATACTGAAGCTATAGAACCTAAATCTCTTAGCTTTCTTTGGTTAACGAGAGTTTAAAAATTCTCTCTAATCTGTGGCTCATTCAGAGTTATCACACAGATTCTGTCACAGAGTACCTTATTATAACCGGAAATGACACCTGATTTTAAAAGTTACTCTTAATGCATTAACTTTAAAAACAAGCAACTATCTGTTAATCTAGATGCTCTATATACCTGAATCTAATACATAATTTCGGTACTTGGCTTGATTTCCCTAGTTTACTATATAACTCATTTGTTTTTTAATAATTTAATATGTTCAGTGTATATGGTTTATAGAAGTTCTCAGGGGTGTCCGTCAATTATATTCGTTTCTACAGTAATTTATATATAATTTCGAATCTAGGAAACAATTTTTCATGATTATTGGTCTTTAGGCCAAACATGTATGGAAGCTGAGCAATTCCTTTTACTCAAATTTCTTTTGTAGTTTTATCAGAATTTAGAATTAAAAAAAAAACATTTTGATAGGAAATATGGGACTTTTCTTTGCTAATTGGACACAACCCTAAAGTTGAACCGGACGAGGTCGCGGGAAAAATCTAAGTTAAACATTTGTTTCCTCCTAATGTCAAAAATTAGCAGTTTCAACTTTTTAAAAACAACTTAAATATGTATTTAAGGAAAGTAGACATAACATACATAAAATACAGATAATGATATCATCCACGTGGTGGCCGTATCAACAAGAAAAGTCATACTTATGCAGACTAAAAAAACTTTTTTTTTAGTATAATACCATGAAAACTAACTAACTGTTTAAAAATTACATACATATTGTATTCAGTGAAAAAATATATCGATAGAAGTTCTAAGAATATTAATATGTAATGTAACAAGTTAGGTAAAGAATCCTCCTAAAAGTAACGTTTTTATCCAAGTTTTGGGTTTCAAATAATGACACCTATTTAATTTGAATGTTTCGACCAGCCTCCATTTTTCTTTAAATATTAGTACACTCTCTTATTTGGCACCGGATTGCCACAATAAATTATACAAATACAAAAATTTATACAAAATTATTTTATTTAACTAACTTAGCCTACTACAGTGTATGAGTATGGTACATCCTTTTAAGCAGTAAAATTGCTGGTGTTAGGATGCACCGCTCTTCCATAGCTCAGTTACAATAGGCCAATTGGCAATCCGCCATAGATGTATTTATAATAATGGATTACAATAATATATACCAATCAAGATGCAATTTAAAAAAGAAAATCGTATTCAAGATATGTATTTTTTTACAAAATGAAATGAAAACAATAACATAAACCAACAAAGAAACATACTCCGTTTTTTTTTGAGGGTATAAACATTTGTTTTTCTTATACCTATATATTTAACAGTTTATATATTTCTTGGGTACAAGCATATTAGGTTGTGAAAGTGTGTTGTGTGTGTATAAGTTGCGTGTATACATGTATAGTGTGTCGTAGTACCTATGTGTGCAAAGAGGATTTACCGAGTAACTAGTGTATTTTATACCCCACGACATTTCGTATCGAGAGTTTGCATTTTACATACCTACAACTCCACTAAATAAATAATTGAACTTCTGTATAATTTTTAGTTTATAGCCGTTCTGTTAACGTAGTTTTGTCTTTTACCTTTTGTAAGTTAGAGGGTAAATATTGAGTTTTTTATTAATTTTATCATATAATAAATGCATGCAAATTGCCTTTGTGCAAAAAATGATTTGACTTGAGTGTGTGTAACAATATTGTGTTTCTTTCTAGTTTTGCTGGAGCTTGTTTTTGAAGGATTTGTGTATTCTTAGTACTGTGTTCAAGACATATACGAGTAGCTTTCTCACCGATAGTAGTCCAGTAGAATTGTAAAGTATTTCTGTTGAGGCTTGAAATACACCACTTTTCAATAAAGCTCTCTGAGGTCTTTCCACGTAAAGAAAATTTGTTTTATTTGCTCCACCCCATACAGTCAAACAGTTAGTTAAAACTGATTGAGCGAGGGAAATGTATGTTAGTCGCAACAGATGCTCAGAGGCCACGTGGCGTAACGTCTTAAACGTCCAGATGAGCTTTCTTGTTTGGTTCATAATGAGTTCAATATGACTATGCCATGACAAACGCTGATCGAGCATAATACCTAAGTACTTTGTATTAGCAACTTGTTTTAATTCAGCACAGGAACAGGTATCCATATGATGCCTATCACACTTGCGGATAACTAGTTTAAAGTCTGGCGACGGTTGACTATTATTATACTTAGTGAAACAGATGTAGTTACTTTTTTTGTATATTTAGTGATAACAGGTGGTCATTCAACCAAGTAGCAACCTTGTCTAAGCTCTTTTCCGTCTGTATTTTTAGTTGTGCCCATTCTTTAGCTGAAAATACGATGGCAGTATCATCAGCGTACGAAAAAATACGTCCTCCCTCAATTCGCATATTACATAGTTTATTTATGTAAACGAGGAATAAAGTGGGACCTAGCACGCTGCCCTGTGGCACGCCGTAATTAACAGTGCACCCAGAGCTTAATGTCATGTCCTACACCAACTCGCGAAATACGGTGAGTAAGGTAACTTTCCAGTAGTTCGAGCGGTGTTCCTCTAATGCCTGCTTTTTGAAGACTGTCTATCAAAATTGGTATTGACACCGTGTCAAAAGCTTTTTTTAAGTCTGGGAAAACCGCTAAACACTTTTCACCCAACATTTTCCACAATAGAAGACGTAAAAGTCAAGACCGCACCCTCAGTCGAAAGGCCCTTACGAAAACAAAGATTTTTTTTAGTAGGCGGACGTTTATTAACTTTTCTAAAATCTTTGCTAACACCGATATTACTGATATGGGACTAAAGTTCGATGGATCTGTTTATTTTACCACTTTTATGTACTGGTGTGATAATTGTTTGCTTCAAGGCCTCCGGGAAGATTCCCTGTTCAAAACACTGGTTAGTCAGGTGTACTAAGATAGGCAATACCTGATTGCATGCTAGCTTTAGGAAGTTTGTAGGTATTTTATCCCACCCAGGAGCACTTTAAATTCATAAGCACGGATCGAACCTCCTCAAAATCAACATTTATGAGTGCAAATGAAGATGCCAAATTCACTAGTTTAAACGGGATAATGCACGAAACTTTATTACGTCAAACTTTAAACGTCAATGAATAAATAAAGTTTCGTGCATTATCCCGTTTAAACTAGTTTTATTTAATGAGTGATGTGCGTGAAAACCTAAGAAACAAATATGCCAAATTCACTTTATATTTTTCAAGTATTGATGTTTTGGTAAAGCTAGCTGGTATATTTTTAGCCAATTGTTGTCCAATAGTAGCAAAATACTCATTGATTCGGTTCACTGATTCTTGATGTGAGTTTGCTATTTCAAGTAGCTCTTGGTTTCGCGATTTGGGGGGCTTTAGTTGTGTTATACTATTTATGGTGTTACATAGCTTTTTGGGATTTTAACGGCTAGAAAACGCCGTTAAAATCCCAAATGTTGCCTATCATAGCTTGTATTTATAGCAATACTTTGTTGTAAAAGTGTTATTAGCATTTGTGTTATTAGATTTGGATCGGTAACGGCTAATAATTCATTTAATTTCTCTGTTTTAGGATGTTCCACTGCTTTTCTATAATTTATCAATGTTTTAACCTTCTTATTCACGAATGCACTGACTGACCATTATGCTACCACGGCCCTATTCGCCGCGTCGAAATCTTCCTAGCCTTAAGCTGCAAGGCAGCGCCATCTCTTCGCATTGTAGGTAATCCACAATGTCAAATGAATACTTTTTCAAGTATTAAACATTTGAAAGAAGAAATAGCAATTATAGTTATGTTTTTTATTTATTTTTAAGCATTTAACTCCTAGATGTTTAAATCTAAAGAAAAGTTTACTAGAAAAAAATCCACGCGGACCAGGCAGCGGACGGGACACGAACCCGCACCCTTCGCTATCCGGGCGAATGCACTGACCATTATGCTACCACGGCCATATTCGCCGCGTCGAAATTTTCCTAGCCTTAAGCTGCAAGGCAGCGCCATCTCTTCGCATTGTAGGTAATCCAAAATGTCAAATGAATACTTTTTCAAGTATTAAACATTTGAAAGAAATAGCAATTATAGTTATGTTTTTTATTTTTTTAAGGCAGTTTCGACCAGGCAGCGGACGGGACGTCCCGTCCGCTGCCTGGACCGCGTGGATTTTTTTCTAGTAAACTTTTCTTTAGATTTAAACATCTAGCAGTTAAATGCTTAAAAATAAATATAAAACATAACTTCTTATTTACATTAGGAAACACAGTTTTTGTGGTAGATAATTTTAGACAATCATTGAGTGATCAGTTACCGTAGTATCCAGTACAGCTATGGTTGCAGTCCTCTTACAATTTTCTTTTTTTATTATAAAATGGTCCAGGCAATTATTTTCCCTTGTAGGTAGTATGTATCCAGGAAGTAAGCCATGACAAGCAAGCATGTTTAAATAATTAGTTCTATTTGAACACGATAGTGAGGATACATTTGGATTATATATTAAGTTTATATTTATGTTACCGATGAGAATAACGTTTTTATGCCTCATAATAGTTTCTAAGTATTGATTAAGGGAATTTATAAATTCATCGGCATTTACTGCTGATGGGGACCGATAAACGCCTATAATTCTACTATTATTTATACTTTTTTGAAGACCAGAATCCTGATTTAATAAATTTTCTTAATAGAAGCTTGGTGTGTATCTTTTATGTATGCAACAACACCATCAGCTTTGCTGACGTGTTTAGTTGTATGAAACGATGCATAATTCTCCATTTGTGGATTTTTTTTATTAACGTCTATTCTACACTCATTTAAGATTATTACATCAGTCTCAAAGCCAAAACCATCCAAGTTCAGCTGCAGGTCCTCTAAATTAGCATTAACGCTACGTATGTTTTGCGAAACAAGTGTAAAATCAGCTTTTCGTACTTTCATTGAAGACGATAGGTCATTGATTTGGCACTCATAAGCAACCGCTATATCTGTATCATCTATTTTATGATTATTTATCACCACGTGAAACATCGTTGTTAATTGGCATGTAAATGTAACAGTATTTGTAGATATATTCAAATTGAAAATGGGATTGAAAACTATGCAGGGATTTAAGATTACACACTGGTGTGAGTATGAAATTATTAGGCGTAAGAGCATGTGTACGAGTATTTGTGTGTGATGTTTTTGTATGCTAAGATAACAATACGATGTAAAAAAATACATTGTAAATAAATTACATTTCTCCATATATTAAAACAATGAAATTCATTTTTATTTTTTAAATGTTGAACTATGTATATTTTTCTCTATTGACGATAAGTTAATTAGAGGACGGAGAAAAAGCGTTTTCCACTGTTTATATTTTATCGTCACTAAAAAAGCTAATAAGAATCATCATATAATTATTTCCAAAAAATATCAATTTATGCAGCCACTATTATTGATACAGAAAAGTTTAATGTTTTTTTTTAACATTTACGAATAATAAACATAAACTACATTGAACTCTTCTAAATTAACTATAATTTTCTCTATTTAAGACTATTTTCTTCAAATAAATGACTGCCTGTAACCTAAGAGTATCATTAATTTAATTATAAAGTAAAAAAAATCATGAAAATTAAGCAGTTTTCCGTCAAAAGAAGTCAGACACTAAATATTCTAAGGGTCAGACATTCTGCGGTCTCCTTTCGAAGTGCACCTTTCTATATTAACGGATATTGATTACGACAATGCCATAGTATAATTTGTCACAATTACACCGGCCCACTGTTTACCCAGATGTCATTACATATTATAACCTTGATACGAATAAATATTCATTAACCCAGAATTGGTTCACCACCGACGCTTACAAACTTAAAATATTAAGTAATTAACACGCGTATATTGAAATCAAATTGCTCATTTTTATGTAATTCTGATTCTATTATGTATGGATAGCATCGGGTTTTCATCTATTTTTCTTAAATAGTGGAGCGTTCTTGTTTTTACAAAAACATAACTAATTTATAATAATATTATGTTGAAATTGGATTATAGGACAGCTTATGAGGTATTTCAAGTATGACAGCATCGTTTAAATACTAATTCATGATTATGAATTAATTAAAATAAAACTTTACATAAGATTTAAGAAATTATTCTGTCGAAGGTTTTAACTTATTCCATTATATTTTTTTATGATTGTAAGACCTTCAAAACATTTATTACAATTGACACTAACATGTAAGGATAAGCCATTTATAGGGACATGTAAATAAATTAGGTTCTACAATGTACACATTCATTTAGAAAACCCATTATTTTGATGAGTTGTTTAGGCGACTTGTCTCTTGGCACTAGAAGCTTTCAGTTTATTTTTGTATCGTTAATTATGATAATTACTATTATAAATATAAAACAAAGTTAGTCAAAAAATACATTAAAATCAAGGACTGCAATGTTTTTGCGTTTAAAATAATTATTTCTGTGTCGCCAACAACTAAATTTTCGAGGAAATTAAGTATTTATAAAATCGACCTTTAGAAATACAATAGACAGTAGGTACAGGCTGAACTTTAACTTGACATTTCTACAAAGAAGGAATTTTCAATATTTCACTGCACGTACAAACAAAAAAACAAGTTGACAAAACAAGAGAAAAATAAATGATAAGAAAAACAATACAATCGCGACAACCTTCACACCGTCACCTATCTAATCTCCGCTCAACACACATGATCGCTCCTAATTCTCTAACAAATCCGAGCGCAACACTTACGTTTGTAAAACCAATAAAGTATCCCCTTATTCCGTAATCCGATCACGTGCACACGGGCTATAATAACCAACACATCAACATAACATGTAACCGATAAATATTATTTCACTGTATACACACCGTTGTTATGTCAGAATGACATTTCCTATAGCGACGCGGTTGCAAGGGTGCGGGAACGCGAACGATCGGGACAATATTATGCGGATAAAGTCGGTGCGACGCGGGCGTGCGTCGCGTCAAGAGTCGACAGTGGAACTGATCAGGCCGCCTCTGATAACGGCGCGCGCGATACGCTGCTCGGAAAATGGAAAACAATGGAAACTCGAAATATGGATGCTCGGTTAGATAACAACAATGACAACATTACGCCTGGATCGCCACTGAACCGTTGCGAATGGTATCCTCTCCTGTGCTCTCGATCAGCGGTAGCAGTGAAGTTCCACGATTTTATGTCATTGCATCTTTGAATGATGCAGCTGTCACATAATTCTTTCAAGTCGAAGACGCAACAGCGTATAAAACTACATTTTACAAAAATACTCTTCCTTTGAAACAAAGATATGGAAAAGCCCATTAACCATTTTTAATCCGTTACTCGTTACGCCGCGAAGGTTAATGTTGTTTTACGACGCAAGGTCTGAGGGTTCGATGAAATAAAGAAATTGAAAGCATTTCAAAAGACGCCCTTAAATTCGCACGTCGTTCAGCGAGACAGGAAGGGCCGAAAATAAACTGGAACAAAATATCTCGAAATAAACTCTGGCCAGGCAGGCCCACAAGCAACGTTGACTGCAGCCGTAAAATTGTATTTGTTGACGTCCCATATCTATATCAATAGTTAATGGAACACTCAGTGATCAATAAACTATGTCTATATAATAATTCTAATAACTTTTGGAGAATTAAAGGTATATAAACGATATTACTCATAACTACAATAAAAAATCAACTCAATAGACTGTAGAAAGGATGACTTAAAATATGAGAGTAGACTCAGAAATCTACTACGCACCAAATCGAAATTTAAAACTTCATATGTTAAAACACATCAAGTTAGTGTCAATTGCGTTTTTTTATGTACGTACTACCTAAATTGATATTATGATTGATTTTTGAAGTGAAAACTTCTTTAGCTGCGTTGTACACTTTTTTTGCAATGGGTTAAAAATGTTAAACTCGCTTCAGAACACGTGGCCTGATCGCGTCAGGACACGTGACCTAATCGAAAATTCGTAAGACGAAAACAATAAAATTGGAAAGGTTGTTGACTTTCAATATATTGGAAGAAACATAGTAATATTTTATTTTATCGTATAATAATAATAAGTCTCTATATAGGACGTCCAGGTGGCAGCTTTATTGCGAAGGAATGCATTTTTTTACAATAGATGTCGCTAGGTGCGCTTAAATGTGATTCATGTCAGTTGTTTTTTCTGAGAGATAAACTTTTATAATGTAATATAAATTGTCATGTTTGTGTATGATAGCGCCATAAATAAATAATGTATTCTACCACATAAATGATAGTACTTTTATTCTGATAATTAAAGCAATTCGTTTAAAATTATTAATAATAATAATAATCATTTATTTTATTTCAATAAGCTGTTACATCATGACCACATTAATTAAACAAATTCTACAAGTTTTTAAACAATCGTAGATACATAACAGAGATAATAAAAGGTGTATTTTAGTTTTTATTTTGACTAAACGTAACAATACTGTAGCATTGACTGTGGGTCCCACACTAGGAGAAACCTGTATCGTGGGCACCCAATATTCCCTAACCATTCCAAAATATCAAACATGCACAACGTTAATATTCAAGTTTTCACTTCTGCCGGCACTCCCGGAGTGCAACCCTTGGTTTTTATTATACAAAATAGTTGAACTAAGATTTATTATTTTTCATGGTAAATTGCGAGTGGAAAAATAATATCTCTCTAAAGCCTAAACTGTAGTTCCTTATATATTTAATAGCAGCCGCCGGTAACTCCGTCCGCGTTAATTTGAGTTTTTTTTTTAAATGATATCTCATGAATCTCCTTTATTGTTGGGATAAAAAGTATCCTATGTCTCAATGCAGGTAATAAATGGTATATGTGGCAAATTTTACCCAAATCCATTCATCCGTTTTTGCGTAATTGATTAACTAGCAGAAAAACATACAAACTTTCACATTTATAATATAAGTAGGGTATCTAACTCTGAGAAACATGCTGAATTTCAAAGTATTTTACTAGATTGATATTATTTATAGAAATGTAGATTTATATATCTCATGGTATTGTTTCACCTACGATGCGAACTCTATACAGAATATTACTTACCCATGAACGAACATTATGTTAATGCATGCCTAATTTTGTCCGAATGATTAACTATGCCCTTCGATGTAACTGATGACAAACAAGTCTATAAATATGCTATTAATCCCATTTGTAGTAATGAATGTCAAGGATAATGCTATATTCGTATTCCATAACTGAGTTTTTAATACACCGTAGGGTCTTAATCAAAGAAAAAATCTTTAAAATCGTCATATTATATGTATTCCGATTTTATTTAATATTGAACTCTGATATTATTGTATTTTCCACTTTTAATAAATTTTGTGTTGAATTTTTGTTACAAATAAAAAAAATATTAGGTTCGGGACTTAAAAGTTAGGGATTCCTTTATAATGCAAGTAATTCACATGGCTATTGAATTTGTATTTGCTATTAGTCATTTCCACAGCAGGTTGTTCTTATCATACTCTAAAGGGGAATGAAAAGAAAATACTGTTGTCAAGTTTACACACAATTACAACATAGACAGCCATGTGCTCTGCCAGAATAAAGCGGGCTCCACATTCTTGACTAGTGATCTCGCAAAACATTTAATCGAGAACGGGTGTAGACGAGAGCACATGAGACTGGCTCTCTACATTCTCGGTCGGCACAATTGAAAACAGACGCTCGTATGAAATGGACATCGTAAAATTAGATGCCGCAATATAATTATCTACTATTATATAATAATTATAACATGCTTCATGAACTACCAAATAACTGCATAACATGCTGCATGTTATAATTATTTGGTAGTTCATGAAATAAATCCGTCATGTTAATCGCAATTGTTCTTTAGGGTCCCATATTATAGGATGGCTTTGATAGAGTTCTAAAAATAATTACTTTAGTTCGTGGGTCCAATTTGTCGACACTTTATATTCACCATAAGATTAACACAATAATATGCACTATTTATAGCAACTATCAGCTGAGTTCAGCCGACTGGCATGTGAGACATCGAGAAATGGAGAGTTTTGTATTAAGACAAAACTGCCTGAGTAGCCTTTGATGCTATCGACACGGAATGGAGACTAGGCCAATAATCCACGAGACTAATATAAACCAATACTCACTCTACACTCTCGTATTCGGCAATATTGGCGTAGTTTTGGCAGGAATGTGGAGCCCGCTTAAGAATGATTGATAGTCACGTAATTTTAAAATCCCTCGATGTAAGAGAATTGACTATCTCCACAGCTCAAGTGGTATGTACGCTGGGTTACAAAGTGTCGAACGGAGTTCGATTCCCGGTGAGGCAAATGTTTGTGTGATGATTACGAGCAATTGCAAATAAGTCATAGATGTTTAAAAAATGGTTTTGAAAACGGCCGAAGGGATTTTTCTAGATAAATATACCTAATATATATAAGTATATAGTATATGTATTCTATCCATTACAGAAGTATTCCCATAACACAAGCTTTACAGTGCAGCATACTTTTGGGCTTAGCTAATTAGTGTGAGAAATATTAATTTCTCTTAATGATTGTTAGTGACGTTAAAGGCTGCACTGTTTGCTCAATTACAAGAAGAATAAAATATTTTTATGCTTAGTTTTCGTTTGCTGAATCTTTATTTGTCTTATACTAATATTATGAAGTATGTTACGAGTACAAGACTCGTCTACGTCACTCATACGTCACGCGTACATTATGTGTTTCCCAAGTGCAGGTGGCTCGATTGAGCAATCGTGTTGAAAAGTGCTTATTAGACAGATTTAGTTAATGTAAAACCTTCGGACAGTTTTGGGAGTTGCTTGAGCTTCAATCGTGGAAGCATCTTGACGTATAGTTTGTAAGACCGGATCATCGGGATCAATTAGTATAAGTAATTTTGTAAAACATTTAAATAAATAAAGTTATAATTTAAAGTTTAGTTTTTAAAAACCCTACCTGACGGCTCAATTCCGTAATTGGCGCAGTCGGTAGGATAGTCGAGTCAGTGCGAGCATCATACTTCGATCAGCCTGATAGTCGTGTCGTCGGCGTGTCGACTATCTCTACGAATCTACGCGAAGCAGTCGTCAGACGGGAAAGAAGAATCAACTTCGAAAACCGGCGCTAATCCAAAAATCGATGGCCCATCACCACACTAAGCTAAGCATCCTGCTCCTGTGAGTTTTATTATATAAGTTACGTATTCCTATTGGTTGCCAGCGGCCCCTTTCCTGTCTCCCGTAGGACGTAATAAGTTAATTAAATAAGTTTGTTTTAATAGTTAGAAAGATTTCTAGATATTCCTATTGGTTGACAGCGGCCCCTTTCCTGTCTCCCGTAGGACGTAATAAGTAAATTAATTTTTTTATAGTTAGAAAGATTGCTAGTTATTCCTATTGGCTGACAGCGGCCCCTTTCCTGTCTCCCGTAGGACTTAATAAGTAAATTAATTAAGTTTTCTTTTAATAGTTTAGAAAGTTTTCAGATTTTTTTTTCCAAAGAAAAGTAGAGATATAGGACCGAATCTGCGGCGCAGTATTCGCCCTAATTCTAGAGAATTAAGGTTTCATCGCGAAATCGAATTATCTACATTAGAAAGCATAGAAGAAGAAATGGCGACCGAACAACAATCTGTAGCTTATTCAAACGATATGACAGAAAGGATTTGGAAATCTTTAAGACTAGTCCCTGAGTTTAATGGAAATTCGAACACTTTAATTAGATTTTTGAACATTTGCGACCAACTGATTTTAACATATGTTAATCCAGCTCCGGGAAATGAACTAAATAATTACGCTTTAATTAATGGAATTTTAAATAAAATAACCGGACCTGCTGCTAAAACATTAGCAACAAATGGCATCCCCCAGGACTGGAATGGCATAAGAAATGCGCTAATTAACAGCTTTTCGGATCACAGAGACGAGTCCGCCCTATACACCGATTTATCTATGTTAACTCAAGGTTCCGATACACCGCAAATATTTTACGAGCGAGTTCAAAATTTACTTAGTATAATTATAACTTATGTAGAATTACACGAACAAATTAAAACAACAGTTGAGGCTAAACGTGAACTTAACAAAAAAATTAGCTCTTCAAACATATACCAGAGGCCTAGCCGAGCCTTTAGGCTCACGTGTCAGGTGCATGCGCCCCGACTCGCTAGAAAAGACCTTGGATTTCGCCCAGGAAGAATTAAACCTCTTATAGTTACAATCGAAAGCCAGTAACCCGCTAATTTCTAAGAAATCGATAAACAATGCCCCGTTTAATTACTCACCTTTGAATTCGCATGACTCACTTATGCCTTCGAGACAATTCAATTCTGGAATGCTTACACATCAATTTAAACCTTTTAAATACCATTTCATGCAACAAGCCACTTTCCGTAATAATTTGTACCGAAAAATATAAGACCTTTCGGATAGTTTTAATAAGCATATTAGTTTATATAAAGAAATGATCATCCAACAAACTCAAATTTTAAATATCTCTTCAAATCAAAGAAAATTAGAAAAAGCAATAATTTCAATAAGTAATACATCTGTAACTGAAAAAGAACAGATGTATCAATTTACGCAGATTTCCCAATTATTTAGCATACTTACGGAAAATATTCTGGAACTCTCATCTGAAATAACTAGATTAGGTAATATTTTAGCTTTTAGTCGCACAAACGTAATGCACTATTCTATACTATATATAAGTGATTTAAAAAATATGTTAACTAACTAAGCTTAAAAATCTATATAATCCCAATGCGTTAATAAACTTAGATGTTAGGTTTTATTACGATCTAATTACCTTAGGATCATATTTTATTGATAAGAAAATCGTAATTGTCTTGAAGTTTCCTATAATGTCTCTAGAAACATTTATGATCTTTATAGACTCTGTCCTGTTCCTAACAAAAATTCAGAAATTATCCTTCCACCATTCCCATACATGGCATCCAATTCCCAGGAATTTGCGTACATGGAGGCTGAATGCCCGAAGATCGACACCTGGTACTTATGCAAGCAGCAGCTTAACCATCAAACCCGAACACGCAGTGATTGCGTCTTCAATCTCATTTATCATCAGAATACAGGAGAGTGCCATCCTACATCCATATCAGTCCTGAAGGAAGCACTACTAGAACTGAACAGTCAACATTATATTTTATCATTACAAAATCAAAGTAAAAATATCAAGCGCACAAGAAAAATATCATCTGTTAAAAGGAAGCTACTTCGCAACGATTCCCCGAAATTGCAACATTCACACACCAGAATTCACAATTGTTAATACTGATGACAAATTTCGTGGGCAACCTGTTGAAATAATGACATTCCCACACTCGACTCCGATGTCAGCAAATTCGAAGAAAAACTTACCACATTATAATTTCACAACAATTGATTTGAACAAATTACACAATATTCAACATCAATTACTCATGGGGCCACCTGTTAGAATTAACACCGTGGATTTATCCAGCTTATATCACACCACGATACCTACATACGTTATCATACTGTTAAGTGCACTTGCACTCATTAGTGTGGCTTACTACCTGAGATGGCGTAAGATCCAACAGCGAGTTAAATCTACACAGCCTCAAGAGATGGAAATGGCATCAGCGGGTTCTACACCATCCATCGAAGAAAGAAAAGCCGCAACATTTGCTCTCAATCTTCGCAAATAGTTGCTCATCTAGGAGGGAAGGTGTTACGAGTACAAGACTCGTCTACGTCACTCATACGTCACGCGTACATTATGTGTTTCCCAAGTGCAGGTGGCTCGATTGAGCAATCGTGTTGAAAAGTGCTTATTAGACAGATTTAGTTAATGTAAAACCTTCGGACAGTTTTGGGAGTTGCTTGAGCTTCAATCGTGGAAGCATCTTGACGTATAGTTTGTAAGACCGGATCATCGGGATCAATTAGTATAAGTAATTTTGTAAAACATTTAAATAAATAAAGTTATAATTTAAAGTTTAGTTTTTAAAAACCCTACCTGACGGCTCAATTCCGTAATTAGTATTATAAAATATTGTATTGTTTGTTTGTTTGCATTGAATAGGCTCCGAAACTCTTACATTCTTTCACATTTGGAATAGAATATTTTCAAAAATGCGTTTATAGTTAGGTTAATATGAAAAGTTTGATAAAAGAAAACTTATATCGCGTACGCTGCGCAAATTATTGACAATAGTGAGAATTGATGTACTACAGTTTTATAGAGGACATCAATATCTACAAAAACGTCCGTGATACCATATGTTAATTGCAGTTATGTTACAACAACTACTTTTTCATGTTAAATTATGCAATAGTAACGCTGTTACAAACTGGGCCACATTATTTGTACCTGCCTATTAATCCTTATCCAAATAAAACACTGCGTATTCCAGTCTATTCATCTATAATACCTGTAAATTACCTTTTGAATTACCATTCCCAAGTTTTTGCCTGATTGAGTAATAAATATTCAAACACACAAATATACCAACTTTCACATTCATAATTTTATTAGGATGTAATACATTCCTGCGATCAAAAACTATAGTTTTCATCGAAGCGAAGCAACGACGAGCCTCTAGTATAAATAAATACTCAACACAATTATCTGAAGAAAAGCATTAAGCATTCTACAGTTACATAACAATTTCTTTTGAATTCGTTTTAGTTATTATTGGAAACGAATTCTCATGAAAATGCCTCGGTTATTTTATACTGTTACAAATCAAAGAAATACATAAATTGTGTTATTTTGGTCGTATTCTTTCTTTTAACAATATTTTAGATGAAGTTCACAAATGGTTACTCATTATTATTTTTTTGCAAAGTGTAGCTGCAAAGGTTGCAGATAAAAAATAATTGCACATATTATAGTTCCGTACCAATGTTAATTAAAAAAAACTCTTTCCTAATAATGAAGATTTCTAAGTAAAAAACACGCAATAATAAAACCAAATTTTAAGCTATTTATTATTATTAAGGTCAATAAGGAGTAAAAAATCTCCTCAACAAATTTTTGAAAAACAAAAAAGCTTATAGGTACTATATTGAAAAATATTTTATTAACAAATAAAATCAATTTTCTACTGAACAACCTCTAAACAACAATTCCTCATTCGATAGGGAAGTATTATATTTTTATACCTGAGAGAAAATCTGATAGTAATAGACAGTTTTTCGCGTGAAAGTAATGATATGAGTACTTAAATTATCGTTTCATGGTGGTTATTCCAATTCTTACTTGATATCAATATATCAAAAATTTTATAACGTTAAATCGTTTCCAATTGAAAAATATAAGGAAAGTCAAAACGATTTATTTGAAAAATAAAACAAACACTCAAAAGTTTCATTTAGTGATTGAAAATTAGCACTTGATTTTATTTCCAGGTATTGATGGCTAGAAGCTTTTAAAAATTTACAAGGTATCAAAGATGAAACCTTATTTCGGACATAAAGTACGAAATAACGATACAGTCTAGTGAACTAAACCTTACAGATCTAAACGTGTGACACTAAGAAACTAACGGCAGCAGTAAAGTTTACTTCGGCTCGGCCCAGATTCGAGTATCTGCAGTAACACCAAATAGAAAAATACATCACGACCGGGAACTTGAGCATCGAACTTGCGAGATGGACCGGTCGAGAGTTCGAAATCAGATCCTCGTACGCTTGATAGATGTACATGCCTGAGAGAATCTCCGGAGATGCGGAGCGGTTCAACTGTAATTTACATTATTGTGTTGATATATCGCGTGAAGAACTTCCTTAATTTTACATGACTACATTTGGAAATGCTTTCTCAGTTTTATCAAGTCTACGTAAGCATTACTTATCCACATGAGAGTAAGAGTAAGAACAATCTGATTGGTATTGATTATTAAAAACACTTAGTTCTATCAATTACGTAGGCTGTAGCGACACTTCAAATAATATAAAGAAATATTTAATATAGTCATCGGAATATTCTTCACAAGGTCTCCATGGCAGCGTTTTGTTTTTATTTCATCATTTTATTTGAAGGAAGTTTAAAGTAAAATTAAGAGAGTAATTTTATTCATATTCTGTTTCGATTATTGGTTATTTATTTTTTTATCAAATAAAATACACATGTTTAATTAAATCATATTTTCAGTTGTAGATTTTAATATGTTTTTTTTTATTTTGTTGTGTTTAAAATGTAAGCGTTAGGTCTGTTATACGAAGCTGACCAATTACTTGTATATAAGATAAACTTAAGCGGTTTAAGGCAGATTAACATGTTTTTATTTCATCATTTTATTTTAAGGAAGTTTAAAGTAAAATTAAGAGAGTAATTTTATTCATATTCTGTTTCGATTATTGGTTATTTAATTTTTTCATCAAATAAAATACACATGTTTAATTAAGTCATATTTTCAGTTGTAGATTTTATTATGTTTTTTTTTTTATTTTGATGTGTTTAAAATGTAAGCGTTAGGTCTGTTATATGAAGCTGACCAATTACTTGTATATAAGATATAAACTATAGCGGTGTAAGGCAGATTAACATTCAGAACGATAACACACTTGGATTAGTTAGTTGGTTTGAAACTAGAAAAAATATTTTGAATTTAGTTTAACTTATGTGCATGTTTTAATAATTATGATAAAATCATCTACCTCCCCTCCCTTCCACCATCTGCTTGTTGTATACATATACTCACCATAACTTCGGGAACCAACAGAAAAGCTTATCGTTCTCTGATAAAATGGTTATTACATCCCGTAACATGGGGCCAATATGCTTTATTAATATTCCTTTGTACGATACTTTCAAGTTTGCAAGTTCTTTTTCCATTTATCCAATCCAATATCCCTAATGCGTATTGTCATCATCGTTAACTTTTATTGTATTCTAATACTGACCGTTATTGTGGTAAAATACTTTGGGAATTTGTTGCTTTATTAGCATTTATGAAATGAGGTTATACATCATAAATTTTGAGTTACATAAGAAACTTAACTATCTAATTCAGACAACGATTAAGTTATATTACCGCCTAAAAAAAATTTTTTTTCAAAGTTTCTCCTCCGCCTCCTCTCTCCTTAACGATTTTGACTGTCATAAATTGATTCAAATAAACTTCTTTTAGGATCTACGTACGTTAACGGATATTTTGCAAACGATATGATTTGGTAAATTAATATTATTGTATGGGGGTGTAGAGTATATTTACTGTTCTCACTATTTTTATTTACACAACATTTAAGTTTCTTAGGTATCTCAAAATGCATTTAAGAAGCTCGATGATACAGTGGTCATCATGTTCGGTGTGCGGTCGTGGAAGTTAAGCTAATTTCGCAATGGCTAATTATAAGATGGTTGACCAGTAAATCATTATTTGGAGCTCGTCCGTGCTTGGCAAGGCACTTTTAACCATTGGCCCTACTTATCTACATTCGTTGAAACTTACCAATCCATGGTGAGCCCACGATCGAGGTCATGATCCAATCTTCCTATTCCATCCAGAAAGAATGCCTGTGCCACATACTTATGTATTATACAGAGCCTAATATAATTGATTTATGTACCGTGAATTTTGATTTACCCGAGACTCTAGGGTATAAATAATTATTATTTTAATAATTAATGACTTTTTTCCAAAACTGTCCCCACGTTAACTCAATAGTTATGCAATTATGAAAGCTTAACAATTTTAGTTGTCATAAATTGATTAAAATACATAAAAGATTCACTAGGCAAGGCTGGAATAGCTTAGTCTGGCACGCTTGTTTGGGGAAGAAAGCGGACCATAAAATATAATAAAAATGCGTTTTGGTGGTGTTGTGTTATTTTTGTTAAGCAAGATTCTATGCAATTTAAGGCTCCACGGGAATGATTTGGGCCAGCTAGGTGATGACGACTGAATAACCACATTCTTCTGCCGCAACAGCTAATATCTTTGCATCAAGACTCAAATCACACTGTACAACAAATAGCTTGAAGCAAGTGAGGCTTTTTATGAGGAGATCGATGGCGTTGGTAGTTAACGCAATCAGCCCGCGATCGTGAAAGTTAAGCAACTTTCGCAGTGGTCGGTCATTGAATGGGTGACCACAAACTTATTATCTACAGCACAATAAGCCATTGGTCCCAGTTACATCTGCAGTCGTTAGACCCTACAATCCGCACGCAAGCCCACCGCGTGGTAGGTCATCGGTCCAGTCTCCCTATTACATCTATAGGGAAGGCCTGTGCCCCTGCAGTGGAGACATTAATAGGCTGATGATGATGATGAACTGGTGCTTGTATAATATTGAAATAAAATCTCATCCCCCTAACACCGCTAAGTATTGGACTAGCGCTAAAATAAAAACAATTTACGGAGATGCCGATGTCAACCAATATTTTACGCATTCGATTTCCCAATTTAATGTCACGATAGCTTCTAGTTTCAAAGGAGTCTAGTAATACCAACGGAAGGTTAAGGCTATAAAATTTAAGTCTACGTGTGACCTTGGCATGCCGCCATTTACCTCGACACAGAGAGCTCATTCACTAACGTTGAATGCCGTAACGTAATACATAATATGATTTGCATCCCAATGTGTTGTCGCCTTTGAGTGGACCACGTTGTCCCGGTATATTATAGCACGTATTGTGCAAACCAGGAACACCTACATATTATATTAAGATGCAAATACGCTGTAACAGATCCTGTAATTTATCTTTGAACTAGAATCGGTTCTTATGTACACGCTGTAATGAATGGTTTGGTCTGTTAGCTTAATGAAAAAGAAAATCAGTCAAATGCAAGTCGTACTCGAACAAAAAAGGTCTCCAAACTGCTTGGTACACAGTACAGTAGATTGAAGAATAATCGTCGATAAATTAAGTAGTCTCTGTTTCTGACTTCAACTTCTGAGCTTAAGGAATCTTTCTAAGTCCTGAGCTCTGAAGATTCAGGTCCTACATATTAATGTTATTATTTGTAAGTAAAAGCCAATAGAAAGACACATTCCGTGTAAACATCAATATCTACCCATTATTGCAGTCCCAGAGGCACGGACGTACGGATAGATATTTATCTAACCGTATGTCATCGGGCTGTAATCAAAAGTATGTAACAACAGAATCTTTTGTTGTTACATTTTGGGAAGATACGAAATCCTTATCAGTTTATGCAGTGGCGCGCCAGCGTTTTCTCATCTCCAAGTTGAAGTTAAAATCTTTTTCATACTAATAACAGACCCAAGAAGATGCGTGAATAATAAAATTTTGAATAAGAGATTGTCTTTTTTCTGTTTTAATTTGTCAACAATGCGCTCATCATTCGACGACCTCCGTGGCCGAGTGGTTTGTACGCCGGGTTTCATGGTGTCGCCGACTCGAGAGGTCCCGGGTTCGAATCATAGTGGGGGCAGATGTTTGTGTGATGAATACAAGCATTTGTAGTCCAGTCATGCATGTTTAATATGCTATTCTATATAAATATACTTATATATGTACAGTATATGTATTCTATCCGTTACCCTAGCATCCCATAACACAAGCCTTACAGTTCCTACTTTGGGGCAAGGCTAATTGGTGTGTGTTGTAAATATATATATATATCATTACTGTCACCACAACGGGTAATTGAATGACGTCATTGTATCACCACCAGCCTATGCGAACCAGATGACGAGGTTCCTAAAGTGCGTAATTTGCCAATGATATTGCTCTGTCATTTGACTGGCAGGCGTCTTTGCGGAGCTTAATTGTAAGTCCTTACTTTGTTCATGTTATTCATTTATATAGGCTTCAAGAGTCCACAAACAATTTGTGGTAGGGCTAAAGTAATACTGGCACGTGTAAAAACCGCCTTTTATAAGTTTAAAGGCAGAAAATAACTTTAGGTAAAGTTACAGAAACAGTATTAAATTTCTTTTCTATAATGGGGAATAATTGACTTGCTGACCTCCGTGGCCGAGTGGTTTAAACGCCGGGTTTTATGGTGTCGCCGACTCGAGAGGTCCCGGGTTCGAATCCCGGTGGAGGCAGACGTTTATGTGATGAATAAGAATTTTTGTACTCCAGTCATGGTTGTTTAATACGTATTACTACTTATGTAAAAATATACTTATATATGTACAATATATGTATTCTATCCATTACCCTAGTATCCCATAACACATGCCTTACAGTGCTTACTTTGGGGCTAGGCTAATTGGTGTGAGTGTTGGAAATATTTATTTATTTAATTATTAAATAAAACTAGTTTTTACGGGTTAATGCACGAAACTTTATTTAGTTATTGACGTTTCGTAGCCTTCACAGGCTACGTCGTCAGAATCAAACTTTTATTTAATTTGTCGAGCTACCTTCGAAAGACTTTTATTGAGCGTTCGGTTATTTCATTTTTCGATTTTTAAAGTTTTATTGTCTATGTATGAATTTATTATTTAATTTACTTAATAAAGTATTTTATTTGATGTTTCATGAACTACATGAACTGCAAGAATGAACATGCATTAGGGGGACCAAATACCATTACATTAGATTTGATAAACCACAGATCCTTGCAACTGAGCAACGATTCGTTCCTAGAATAATACGCGAGGCTATTGAGATTAAAAAATATCCAAATTTCAATAGGGAAGATGGTTGGTATATACCACCAGTTTGGGAACCCATTATACAGGAGATAAAATTCCAACCCCGAGCACACACTGCAAGACCAACAGATACTATAAGTTCTTTTTGTTTGCATAATTTAACATAAGAAGGAGATGAAAAGCCTTTCTTGAGCCTTTCTTGAGAAGAACCGGCGAAACACGCCGGTTCTTCTCAGAAAGGTCTCCCAATTTTGGAACCGGTGGTAGTTTACGGTAGTTAGAGTCAAATAAATAAATTCAAAATAACAAAAAAGAATTTTAAATAAAATACTTTATTAAGTAAATTAAATAATAAATTCATACATAGACAATAAAACTTTAAAAATCGAACAATGAAATGACCGAACGCTCAATAAAAGTCTTTCGAAGGTAGCTCGACAAATTAAATAAAAGTTTGATTCTGACGACGTAGCCTGTAAAGGCTACGAAACGTCAATAAATAAATAAAGTTTCGTGCATTAACCCGTAAAAACTAGTTTTATTTAATGAGTGATGTGCGTGAAAACCTAAGAAACAAATATTATTTAATTATGACTAGTTATTGACAAATTAATAAATAAATAAAAAATAAGGATGATAAAGAACGGTCAAATTGTATGGCCAATTTGTTTTGACACAACTATTTTAGTAAAGAATTAATTAAAAATTGCAGTGACCTAAATGACGAGACACTTACTTATTTCAACGAATGTTAAGATTTTATAACTTAAATATATAAGGGAGGTTAGGTTAGGGTTAGTGATACCTAGTATTACTAGCATTTATAAGCTATAGCGGTCCCTTACCGAAATTAATTCATAAACTATTTTTTTCTGTTTCTTTATTATCATATATTTTTTAATTTGTCAAAATGAAAGCATAGGTTGTAAGTAAAACTGATAATATACCCATCGATATTATAATATGAGGCGATACTTCGGCATCCCTAAGTTTAAAGTTCGTAAGAATTAGCATTTACTTTTGCAAGGAACACCTAAAATACCAACAGACGTCAGTCTCCATTATCTAAATATTAAAGTTGTTTTTTTCCCTTATAAATTCTTTACAATATCTTTAACGTTCTTTCGTACTGTACTTAGTTAAATATTCCATTATATTTTAAAACATATGAAGCAAGCTCTTTTTTTTTAATTTGTTACTATAACCCAAAAACCATAAATGCTGAAGGGAATTTTAATTGGATCAAACAACAACATGTTGTTTTAAGAAATCCGCCTATATAACTTTTCTCTTGGGTAAATGCACAAAAGGATCTGTAAGTAAGATTTAGTAGAATATAACATTTGTGTAATTATGCAAATTGTAAGCCACGCTATTCATGACCGGCCATATTTTAATGGTGAACACCTAGTAATTTGTGGAGAGAAATGACTAAAATTTAGAGCCAGTAAATATGCAACGGACGGACAGCTCGGCGCAAGTACGCGCTGAATTTGTTATCAACTTAACCGCAAAGCTAATTAGGAAGTTCGCGAACTTAAATAAATACCGTTAAATAAAAGTTTTTGTATGAACACCAGAGGAAACTTTAATTTTACGTTTATAAGCAAATTTAATGACTATGATTGCTCACGTCTGGCTATCAACTTTTCCATGCATGTAGCTATTGCTGTTTCGAATTTCAGTTTTCAATTTTGTTTTGAATTAAATAATTAAGCATCTGTTGCCTGATAAATGTTATTAAAATACGTTGAGAGAAGAAAAAGGGGTAGAGCTTTCATTATTTTATATTATAGTAATATAAGTTATTTGCGGGATTGTTACCATGTACCTTGTTCTTAGCGAGTTTCCGATATTTCGGCACTGTTGCAAGCGCCGTGATCACGGAGTAACTGAATCAAAAAGTGTCGTGTCGCGATCCTATACTGTAAGTGTTGTGTGTCGAGAACAGTTTCGAGTGAATAGTGAGAATGTGAACAGTGGTACGGGTATCGAACGCAATAAAAGACTTCATCGGAGGGTAGACCGATATGTCTGCCAATAACAGCCTACCCGTAATTACTTCAGTTACTCCGTGATCATGGCGCTTGCAACAGTGCCGAAATATCGGAAACTCGCTAAAAACAAGGTACATGGTAACAATCCCGTAAATAACTTATATTACTATAATGTTAGTGACCATGAAAGTTTAAAACAATATTATTTTATATGTTTTTAAGCAGCTTGTTTACGAAATTAATTTCAAAAACTGTCTATGTTTCCTCCTTATTAGGGTTTTTTAAGTCATATCGAAGCAAGACCAAAGAAGAGTAGGTATTTTTATCGTTTGTAGTCTTTGTATCTTACATTGTTTTAGATATATTCATATCCGGACCCGTATACCTACACGATCCGTATTTTCTCTATTGAACGGGTTCGCAGATGAAATTGACAGCAGCAATTACTTGATTGAACAACAACTCGAAAGATTAAGCGGGCCGAACGTAGAAAATGATGAGTTTGCCCACCAGCGCCATTAAAGAACGAGATACACAATTGAAATTTGAGCAATTTATAAGTGATATTAACAAGGATGCGTCTATAGGGAATGTACAATTTACATTGGAATCCACAGCGACCGTGGGAGAGTCCGCAGCGAGCAGGATTAATTATACTTGCGGTTAAATTAATAACAGGACTGAAGCGCACACCGGATTTGCTATAACTATAACAATTTGCAATCAAATCATTTTATTTATACCTTTGTTTTGCCTCCCAATCGAGAAGTCTTGATTTGGGTATCATAGCATTTTTTTGGTTGCTATATTATTTATGTTTTCAAATAATTTAATAGAACACAGCCTCTTTTAAAAATATGTTGCTTTTATTTAACTTGCAATGTATGTATGTAACTGTGTATGAAGAAAAACGCGATCCCATTTTACATCTACACAATATATACATTGAAACGAGAATTTATTACAAGATAGGGTTCTGAATGCCTAGGAGGTCTCAATTATGTGGTAAGCATGCTACTGATTATATAACATTGAGGGACTTTTATGAAATGCCTAATGCGTGACGTAAGTAGGATCAAGTAAATTGACGAACTCTAGATTTGGTAACCAATATTTACCAATATGTTTGAATAACCAGCAAAATAAGTAAAGCATTAAAGTAGAAATTAATAGTATAGATTTATGGTCAATATTTTAATACAATTTACTAATTAGACAACTATTTTTAGATAACTTCTTATTGTTTGATAAATGATTGTTATGTTTATTTTGTTTTACTGTCAGGATTTCTTGAAGTTGAAATGAAATAAAATTACGAAAATACTTCTTGTATTCCTTTAATTCCAATTATTTTTTCTTGGTAGTTGAAATTGTATAATTAAATCTCGCATAGAAACAATTCTAACAACAGTGCTTTTCTGAAAGAGCAAACGCGCTTGTCACCTCGGAATCCGCGGTGCGATTAAAAATTAAAACACGAATTCCTAATAAAATTAAAATCACTCCATTCACTATTTTACCTCAGCAATCTGCTCTGTAACATCAGTCATTATATATTTATTTGAACATGTACCTGCTATCATAAACACACAAGCTACAATATACCACCAGCCATAAATACCACCATTACCAATTACACTTACACCCATATGCGCGAACTTAAACATACATAAAGCAAATCTTAAATCTTTGTTTAAGAAATATTATTGTATTCGATCTTTTTTGAAAAATTACCTAAGTGTTCTTATAGTTTCTGATCTGGTTGATATTGCACGTAAAAAAAAATTAAAATGTAACCATCACCGTTGAGTTTACGATAAGCAATTACATTATTTGTGATTCATTATATGAATAAATAAATAAAAAGAAAAAAAACTTCGGCGAATTCCGCGGTGAAAAGTAAGTTTGTTCTTACAGAATAGCACTGCTGCTTACAGACTGCTAATTGTCATTATAAGTAATGTGTTCCAGAGTATTTCATAAACTTCATGCTTTCCCAGGTTTTCTACGACATGATTACTGCTTTCTCGGATATTTGAAACGTTTTACTTACAATAGCTCCAGGAAAGTACACCAAGGGAAATTCTTGTATCCATTAGTTAGGTAGAGTGGGCAATATTTTTCCACGTGTCAATTCAGCACTCACAAACATGCAAGCCTTATTGTATATTCGTGATTGATTCCGGCCTATAATGCTCTCGCATCGATATATCACGCGCACCATTTGAGACATCCATGAATGTCGTTATATTTGATAGTGACAATTTCATTTTCTTGCCTTGAGGAAGAATTATAATTTAAGGTATTTATTGTATTCGCGAACGCGAAATATTTACGGAGAATGTACTTTTAAAACTATTTCATTCAATTATGGATAGAGTGGGTTTTAGAGTTCCGTAGCCAAAGGCAAAAAACGGAACCCTAATGGATTTGCCATGTCTGTTGTTAGTCTGTCCGTCCATATGTCACAGAAACTTGGTTAGTAGATGTATTCTGTGAACCGCATTAAAATTTTCACACAAAAATAGAAAAATCAAAATAAATTTGGGAGTTCCCCATACTTAGAACTGAAATTAAAAAAAAACTTCAAACCCATACGTGTGTGGTGGATAGGTCTTCAAAAATGATATTGAGTTTCTAATTTTTTTTTCTAAACTGAAAAGTTTGTACCAGCGACACTTTCAAGTGGTAAAATGTGTGCCCCCCAGGTGGGGGGGGGGGCAGGGCTGTAACTACGAACTACAAGAACTTTTATAATATGTTACTTGCTGTTACGGAACCCTTCATGGGCGAGTGCGACTCGCACTTGGCCGCTTTTTTAGTTTTATGAAATATAAGAGAAATGCTTGCCAGGTACCTAAACCTGGGCCGCATTGTTTTATATATAAGTAAATTTGTCTATTATACAAATACATACGCAAACAAATGGTTTATTTTGTGAGAATTGTTAGCTTCAGTATAACAGCTGCACCAAGGGGCTCCTAAACTCGTTATCAGAATGCTTGATTTACAATGACAAATATAAATATTCCATTTTGAAGTATGTCTCGGTATTACTAGTTGTTTCTTTTCCCCTATTATCGAAATCGACAACATTTCGTATTACGATAAAGGTTAAACCGTGTCGGCGACGTGCATGTAACTCCTTTGGTGTTCCAGACGTCTGTTTGTAGGGCATTGTAGCCGCTTACTTAGATATTCTCGGGCAGACCGCATTATGACTTGAAACTATTTTGTTATACAGACCAATAAACTAGGTACATCAACTATTACTAAAAGAATTTTCGACACGTGTACCAACCAACGATATTAGGTATTTGATATCGTTGGTATCAACTTAATAAACGGCAATCGAATCATAGGAAGGCTATCAAGATACCTAGTAGAATAGAATCTATTATAGAATGCAAATATACGTTACATTACGCAGAGAAAACCCCTCTCGCATAAAATCTTTACTGCGGATATTATTAAGGCTGTAAAATCTCGACAATGGTATTATCTTTCCATGGTATTACTTTTCTCTCTACGGGGCAGGAAAGTGCATATAGGTTTTTTCTCGCATGTGATATAGATACGTTATCTTCATTCAAATAGTTACCTATGTACAATATTGCTTTGGAGTTTTTTTTTATTGATTCGTTCATACTCGACTAGATATTATAAACGTACTTCTACTAATAATACTGGACCAAATTCATAAAATAATCCTACTTCTAATATTCTAAATGTGAAAGATTGTATGGATGTTTGTTACTTCTTCACGCTTAAACGGCTGAACGAATTTAGATAAAAATTGGCACATATAATCAATATTAATGCACAGAAGACTTATTAAACCAAAAAAATAGGTTTCTGTATGATTTTCAATAATCTAAAGTTAAATGCAGCCACTACTAATAAAATATTTGTTACACTTACACCATTATTATCTTGGTCCCAAAGTAACTATTGTACTTTAATGTACTATGGGTATATGGGTAACAAATTAAAATATATTGAAAAAATTGTTGAAAAAATATTATAGGTAAATGTAAACAGCCAGCCATGACTTAGGTACAGATGTTCGTATTGATCGGCTAACATTTGCCTACCGATATTCGGACACAGAACCTCAGAGTAGGCGACACCCTGTAAACCACTCTGCCAGCTCGTCAAATTCTATGCCAATTGACAAAGCCACCCTGTCTAATAAGCTAACACTCAAAGACCTCAATAAACTGAAAGTCTTAATCTAGACTAAAACAATGCTATCACTTGCTTTTCGATAGTAATAGTATATGGCAACAGGTCATTTCACGACCACACAATTCAATTGATATTTCAGTGGTGTAAAGTTATCTGCTGGGCATTTAAGTTTTTATCTTCTCCAATAGTTCGGAATCTAAAATAAATAAATAGGTAGGTACTTACAAATTCTCTATGCTACGCATTTTAAAGTAGTAAAGAAGATAATGAAAATCTTGGGCTGCCTCCCCATCAAAACTCAAGTGCCATAATTAATTTTACCATTGAGCTTGAAATATATAATTTTGCTGAAAAACCCGTTAGTGTCATATTATTCTGATATCTATTGGCAAGATTTCATTCGAAAGGAGTAAAAATAGTAACTTCGCGAGCGGATGCGAAAAGACGCTTCCGCCGCCGCCCGCATAAAATAGGTCAATAGACACGGGCCATCTATCGGTGTATTGAAGTACTATGTAGTTCATAGCTCTAAAACTAGAGGGCGCCACATACCGGTAATTATTTGCGATTCAATCAATCAGCAACTTATAATGAGTTCATTATCAATATTACAAGCTGAGATTAGCAACCAAACCACCTGTAATGATAATATGACGTAAACTTTTTCCTGATTTTATAAATGCTTTATCGAAGTGGTTAGCAATTATGCTACTTGCTCTGAATTTCTAAGACAGACAATCCCTATACTTTCCCAACTTTACACCGATAACTGATGTATTTAATATGTTGACCATCTAGGGAAGAAATTTTTCCATTCCATTCGATTAGACATTTGCAAATTATTTCGAATTTTAAATACTGCATTGAAGTTATAATAAAGTCCTTAATTATTTTTAAGATTTGTTTTTAAGAAAATCTTGCTAAAGTAGGTATAAATCTGATATTTTCTAATCAAATCAGTACTATTAAAGTGGTTACAAATTATATTACAAAACTTTTTTTAAGCAAGTATGTTGCTTGGATTCTTGAAACTACTTACCCCTCTCGTAATTATGAAAATATAATTTTTCATCAAATCGTAGGTAACTGTACCTTCGAAAAGTTTGAGCGTAAAGGTTGATGTTGCAAAGCGATCGTGGCAGGCGTCCCCTCGTGACGTCAGTTCCGCCGTCGAATCGCTTCCGGCGCGCCCGCGGCTTTGACGCACTCTTCGGGGCCCTGACGCGACAATTATGTCTGGATGACTCGCGTGACTGGCCAAATGGAAAATAATGCGAACAGTTTCGCCATACGTGATGGAAGCGTCAAAGTAAGTTTCACCAGGCGTAGGTGGGCAAGAAAATGTTGCTGGCAGGAAAACGTTATTTCTAACTTTACGAGTAGTTTGTAACTTTTTTTCGTGATATTCTAGGTTTTGACTTAACATACGTATTTACCTACTTTGATTATTTACTCCCCAGATAGAGCGTGGCAGCGTAGATACGTAGAAAAAAATATCTCCCACCAGGTGGGGTATAAGTCGTTTCCCGTCACTTAGTGTTCAATGCAACACTGAGCGAATCGCACGTCAATTATTATTATAAGCCTATTAATGTCCCCACTGCTGGGGCACAGGCTTTCCCTATGGATGGAATAGGGAGTTTTGGGCCATGGCCCACCACGCGGGCCCAGTGCGGATTGGTAACGCTAACGACTGCAGAAACAGCCTGGACCAACGCCAACGTGCCTTCCGAACCACGGAGAAGCTCGAGTTAGTAAATTTTTTTTGGTCATCCATCCAATGACCGACCACTGCTAAAGTTGCTTCACTTCAACGATCGCAACCGAACACGCTAACCACTTGCGCCATCTAGCTCCTACCTTTTATTTTTATTTATTTTTTCGATGACGAGGAGTAAAAGTGCATTATATCCAGGACTATGACGCCTCGTTGGTTTGCTGTGAACAAACTTTCGATTGGATTTACTTGAAATTTTCACAAAAGGTAGGGCACAGCTCAAGGATCATTTTCTACACCACGCCGCTGTACGTTAGAGCCTTGGGGGTGGTTGCCGCCCCATCTCGGGGGCGTTTTTTTTATTATATTTTTTTTTATTTATTTTTTTATGGTACAGCGACAGAGTACAAATTATAACTTAGATATTATTATACAAAATTATTGTATTACATAAACTTGCACCCCAATTGATGCTGAACACGACATTTGCTTAATTTTAGCTCACAAATTTGAAGAATTTTAACTGTAGTAATCGACGGAAAAAGTAACTCTAAGAAAAAAAAGTTATGTACGTTTTTCTCATAAAACTAATATTTTTTGAGTTATTCAAAGTTTAAAGTAACAGAAAAGTAAGAGAAAATCGTCTTTTTTCAATTTCGTGTTTTTCACCATTTTCTTAAAAATATCTCCCAAAATACTAAAGATACGAAAAAAACGATAAAGTACTAAATTATAGCTTTTTTAATGACAAAAATTTCTCTGTGTGCATATTTTTTGTATAGTGAATATTCGGCGAGATATAGTCGTTTAACACCTACATTTACGATCGAAAATCATCTTATTCAAGCGCTTTAAACTCTCCCCATTTAGTTTTGGAACAAAGTTCATTTCCGGACAATACAGGCTTGGCGGATGGGGGCTAAGCAAAAAAAAGTTAAAATAATTTTCCATCACAACCGTTAGTTGTTTCGTAGTGAATTGCGTGTAGTTATGCACCTATAAGAACTTATGTTTATTTTTAACTTCGTTCCAACCGAGCGTTCTACGACACTCATGTATGCTCTTATTCTAAAGTACACAATGGTAGTTATTTTCAATTTATTGAATCGAATCGAATTCGTTCCAACCGAGTGTTCTACGACACTCATGTATGCTCTTATTCTAAAGTAAATAATGCTAATTAATTCCAATTTAATGAATCGAAATAATCAATGTAACTTTTTTTAATGTTTTTTTGAAGTGAAAACTTCTTTAGCGGCGTTGCACACGTGGACACGTGACCTAATCGAAAATTCGTAAGACGAAAACAATAAAATTAGAAAGGTTGTTGACTTTCAATATATTGGACGAAACATAGTAACATTTTATTTTATCGTATTATAATAATAAGTCTCTATCTAGGACGTCCAGGTGGCAGCTTTATTGCGAAGAAAATTCATTTTTTTACAATAGATGTCGCTAGGTGCGCTTAAATGTTTTTGTTTGTTGATTCATGTAAGTTGATTTTTCTGAGAGATAAACTTTTTAATGTAATATAAATTGTCATGTTTGTGTATGATAGCGTAATAAATAAATATTGTATTCTACCACATAAATGCTAGTACTTTTATAATGATATTCAAAGCAATTCGTGCAAAATTATTCCCTAACAATTCCAAAATATCAAAAATGCACAACGTTAATATTCAAGTTTTCACTTCTACCGGCACTCCCGGAGTTTTTTTTGTTCTATCTCATTCGGTTACCATTTTTGACAAAGAAAGGCGATTGGAGAATAATTTGTGTGCAACATATACAGTTTAGAGGAAGAAAGTTATCGAAAAAAATTAAAGATTTTTTTTGTATCGATTTAAGAATTCGGTACTAAATTTTCTCAGATCATTCAAAATTCACGGTGTATAGAGTCAAGGTCGTGGGCCTGCAGTCTTCTGCAGGGTAAACAATACTTCAGATTAGGGAACAAACCTCTAGTACTCTTTTTTATTAATTGTTCTTCCGTCACATTCCACTTAAACTTATAACTATATTCTATTCGCCAAATTGTATAAAACTGTATGTTGTAGATAAGCACTAATGAATTTACATACATGATATACAATATGTTTATTACAAGTGTACCCCTACTTGTAGCTGCAAGTGCTATGATCACGGAGTTACTTCATCAATTAGTTGGACTTTTCGTAATCATAGTACATACGATCATGTACTTCCAAAACAAGGTACATGTTTTGTAAGCAATCCTATTATTTAGTCTAATGTTAGTCATCTACAAAATTGAAAACAATTTTAATCTATTTCTTTATATCGATTTATGTTTCTGACAACTGGATAAGCTAAACAACCCATTCTTTCATAACAATGAAATAACTTAATATATAAGGAAATTCATAATTTGTACACTAAATATACAAAATAATATGTTAATAGGAAATACCCACGTCTAAACTCAGACAACGAATCATCAGCACGAGACTATTTCGAAATAATTTCATGCTACTGAAAAAAGAACGTTTTCGGATCCGTAGGTTAGCTAAAATTTAATCAGGCAATTTACTTATATGATATTGTTTATATGCACCTGAAGGGTTAATTGAAATGCGGAGGCCACAGTACACTAAAAAATCAGTAAGGCGTTGTTTTGCAACAATAACTAAAGGTATAAATTCCGAAATAAAAAGTATTTGTAGTCAGCGTGGCTGCAAGAAATACATATATGCAAGTGAAAAAATCTGATATGCACGCTTTAGTCTAAATTTCTTTTATTTCAGATCAAAATTCAATCATTTTCATTCATTCATTTCACAAACAAAAAATGTGTAGTGATTTCGGCTTAGAGAAATAAGCATTTCTGATGAAAACAACATACTGTGTATGCACATAAAATTAATAGAGGCATTGTTACCGGTTGTATCATGGACCCTAAATTGGGATATTTAATTGATAGCTTAGATAAAGGTTGAATTTGAGAGTTATCGTAGGTAAATCTCTCGCTATATTGCCTATCTATCTTATGATTTAGATACCCGTATGTGCTCGTGATTATTGTTTTATGTAAAAATATTTGGAAGACAGTTATATCTAAATAACTACCGTATATACAGGGAGGTCCAACTAGTGATGTCAACAAATCTTTTTTAGATTCCTTGCACCTTGGGGTATCCAAAAATACCTCATGTATGTTCCGCGATTTTTCTTCTATTCTTCTATTTTTTCTTCTTCGTTTTCGAGTTATATTTTTTTTGTATATTTTTAATGATTTCTTGCAGCGAGGTTTCAAAAATCCCTATCTTTTTCGTAGTAGGTATTTTGCAGTCTTTTTTGTGACATGATGGTCTTGAATGTTGTTTTAATAAAAAAAATAACTCAGCTTCCTGAAATTACTTAAAATTACTGAAAAAAGGCTTGAAAGTTGGAACTTTAGATTTAGTAGGATTTACTCAAACATTCAACTTCAATTTAAAAATACAAAAACGAGTTTTCATTGCTTCCGGTTAAGTTTAAAAACTCCGCATGCTTCTAAACTACCAAAAATCATAAAAAAATAGTACTTAATCAGCCTATTTTTGTTGTAATTGGCCTTCGAAGGCGGATAGGCTAAAAATCATTGAGGCACGATTAAAGCATTTAAAATTATTTTATATACTTTTAATCATTGTTAGCATGTGTAATTTTATAATAAAAATAGGCTGATTAAGGACTACTTTTTTATGTTTTTAGGTAGTTTAAAAGCATGCGGATTTTTTAAACTTAACCAGAAGCTATGGAAACTCCTTTTTGTATTTTTAAATTGAAGTTGTTGAAATGTTTAAGTAAATCCTACTAAAAACTAAAGTTCCAGCTTTCAAGCCTTTTTTGAGTAACTTAAAGTAATTTCAGGAAGCTGAGTTATTTTTTTATTAAAACAACATTCAAGACAATTATGTCACAAAAAAAGACTGCAAAATACATACTACGAAAAAAGATATGAATTTTGAAACCTCGCTGGCAGAAATCATTAAAAATACACAAAGAAGTTATAACTCGAAAACTAAGAAAAATAACGGAACATTCATGGGGTATTTTCGGTTACTCCCAGGTGCGAGGAATCTAAAAAAAATTTGTTGACGTCACTAGTTAGACCAACCTATATAATACCGTATATAAAAATGAAAATAAGCACACGATGTACGGTTTTGAGCTTTTGAACGATTTTTCTATTGTATTATATTTGTACTATACTATTAATCAAAAAGGTTTTTTTAATCAGCTAACTATATTTTCAAAAACAAAAACGATAATAATACCAATCTACTTTGCTATGCATAAAATAACATCTATACATATAATAAAATGGTAGGAAAGTCAAAACTGTACATTGAATATTTTAAAAAGAATACTTGGGGTGTGATTTAGAGTCGATACCGAAACCAAAAATATAGTTTTTAGATTGTTTGTCTGTTTGTCTGTATGTATGTCCGTGATAAACTCAAAAAGTACTGCTAGGATTTACTTAAAATTTGGCTCGAATATTATTAAGAAGTCGGGTCAATATACAGGCTACTATCACGCTATCACCTACGGGGAACGAGCAGTGAACCTTTATTTCTAAGTAACTCAACGCGTACGAAGTCACGGGCGGCCGCTAGTCAATTAATAAAACACGCCGTTTCTGTAAATTATGCGCGTTGCTTAGATTTTTGATGTGTGTTTACAGGCAGCAAAAATAAATACAAAAAAAGAGAGAAAGTCATTGATGCTCTACGTCATTGCAAATATTGAAGTTGAAATCGTCTTTACAACAAGACTTAGAAGTAAAAAGAACAAAAACAATCTTTGTTTTGATAATGAGATCATTCAAACCAAAAGATTAGAGGCAGACCACTACAGATATGGCAGTACGAGATAAAGAGAATAACAAGGAATCCTACTATCCCACTAATATTATTATTGTGAAAGTTTGTTTCTTACTCAATCACGCAAAAACTACTGAACGGATTTGGATAAAATTTGGTACGCATATAGTTTATGACCTGGATGGAGATATAGAACACATTTATATCTCGAAAAAAATTAAAAGGTCCTAAAATCCTGAGGGATTTTCAAAAAACGCGGACGAAGTCACGAGGACGGAAGCTAGTACTGAATAACAAGCAATAATGTCTCAGTGCTTCTTATATTATTATGTTTATATTCTGGGCTTACGGCTAAGGTACTCTAAATTTTACTGTTGGTAATTAGTAAAACATCCACCGAAATTGATAAGATGCAATGTTCGACTATCAAATAAAAAGACCTACATTCAGTTGATAATTTATTATGTATCTGTATTCAAGTATTTTTAACAAAAGACCATTTGATTTCTTAAAAAAGGTTGCTTTTATTATTCATTCAACCATTGTTTTAAAATTATGATTCAGGCAAAAACGCTCGTACCTGCCGTATATATACTAAAAAAGTCAATCTGAAAGGTAAGTTTAGAAACTTTACTGATGACGTTAAATATTTGAGAAAGAGTTTTTAATTATTTTTTTGTGGATGGAATTTATGAATATCATGTGATAGGTCATTGTCACTATTATATTTTGTCTTGATATGAAAAGTGTAACTAAGAGAATTACATTTCTGCTAAAGTATTTTTATAAACAAAAAAAATATTTGCTGATACTAAAACTATGCAGCCTAACAGTGTTTTAAGCGATTCATATGAGCATAAATTGGGAAAATGTGGTAGCTTTCAACATATATGTACGTTTATAGAATAGTTTTGCTGCTTTTAGTAAAACTGGTTAAAATTGTTAACTTGCTTCATCAGAATTCACTTTGACTTTGAAATAACAAGGCGTGCATTCGCAAAATTGAGTCACCAAACCACATTTAGCACAGATTTAGACAGGTTACATACTTTCCACAGACAACGCGCACTCAACATTCGAAAATATTTCTAGAGACGCGAATAATATTAGTATCAAACTTTCTTTTTACAATTTTCCTTACCATGTTGCGGCTACCTATTTATTCTATATCTCTTTTGTTTGTTTTTTTTATTTCAGATGGAAACATTGATTTACATAACACATAAATATTTACATCACTAAATAAATAGTACGAAATTAAGTCACCAAACCAAATTTAGCACAGATATAGACAGATCACATACTTTCCACGTACAACGCGCACTCGACATTCAAAAATATTTTTAGAGACAAGAATAATATTATTATTAAATATTTATTTTACAATTTTCCTTCCCACGATGAGACTACCTACACACATCAAAAGTGTCTAGGGATCAAGCATTTTTATGCGGATTTCTTGAGATTGAGTTGTGGCTTTGTAATAAATTTATGATTTTATAAATTTATATGGATCCTTTTTGGTGCATTTCATAATTTGAATCAGGAACTGTGAATCAAATTCGAGTAAAAGATGAAAATCAGCTGTCAATATTTTCCCTATAAAAACATACAACGCATTGAAGACATTATTAGTGCTACTGTTTCCCTACTACTGATTAAAACCAACGTTATTATGGAGCGGCGACGTCATTTAAGCAGGGAAGAAATGCTCAGAGCCGTGGGAATGATAGAAGCTGGTTCCCGGCAACGTACTGTGGCTTTAGCTCTGAATACAAGTCAGAGTGTTATCAGTCGACTTTGGACACGATACCGAAGCACTGGTACCGTGGCTGAGCGCCATGGAGGACGGTATCGCTGCACCACACGGAGACAAGACCGATACATTCAAATCTTAACTCGAAGAGCTCCAACAATAACCGCCATGATGTTAGCCGTGAGGCTTCATCACTCTTCAGGGAACTTAATTAGCGACCAAACAGTCAGAAACCGCTTGCATGAAGTGAACCTTCATTCCCGAAGACCGCTACGGGTACCACCTATAGCAATGCACAATCGTAGGATTCGATATCAATGGGCTCTTGAACACAGAAATTGGGCAGAAGAACAATGGCGTTTCGTGTGCTTTTCTGATGAGTCTCGTTTTGGTATGAGACCGGATACAAGACGTATACGACACTGGAGAACCCCTGGACGCCAACAGCGATTAAAATCCTGCCAGGAAGTCCATCCTTATAGTGGTGGAACCATCATGGTATGGGCGGGTATTTGGATCGGCGGAAGAACTGAGTTGATTTGGATCAGAGGCAACCTCAACGCTCAAATTTATGCTGAGACGATTGTATCAGACGTCATCGTTCCTCTACAAGTGCAAATCGGTCCCTTATTTCAGTTAATGCATGATAATGCACGACCGCACACCGCAAGAGTTGTAAGACAGACTCTCGCCGCAGCTAACATCAATGTCCTGCCCTGGCCTGCTCAGTCGCCAGACTTGAACCCGATTGAGCATGCATGGGATATGCTACAGAGAAAAGCTCTGCCGAATATGGAGGGTATCCAGTCGCAAGAAGACCTTTTTTTGTTGTTGCAACGAACATGGGCGGCCTTCCACAGCGTGATTTGGATGAACTCATTTTGAGTATGCCAAACCGATGTTCTTGTGTTGTTAGTGTTCGCGGTAGAAATACGGATTATTAATTGTTTAAGTTACCCAATAAAATTTTAGAGAAAACTGTTATTTCAGTCTTTTTTTCGAACTTTTGTGTTAGTGGTTCAAATGTCAAAAATCCCTTTATTAGGAAAATGGCAAATTTCTTTATTAATGCAAAGGTGACTTGGTTTATCGTTACTGTGACAAACGAAAACACTTTATTTGATGAATCCTTAAAGAAAATTTTAATTAATATCAATCAGGAGAAAAGTTATTGCAAAAATATATGTTGATCCCTAGACACTTTTGATGTGTGTATTTATTGTATATCTTTTTTGTTTGTTATTTCAAGTGGAACTATCGATTTGTTTAACACAAAAATATTTACTTCACTTTGGCATCAAAATCGATTGTCGTAGTGAAGCTACAGCAACCATTACTTAATAACTGACAGTATATCGTTGAATAATAAAATGAATCCAAAAATATAAACAAGAAAATAAACATCAAAATTCAGCAGTGCTATCATATCTAACATAATATGTTTTCACCACAAAGTGTTGTGATAAACGTTTAAAAGACTATTCGACTATGATTTGATTTTTTTCAAAAATGTTATAGACAGAATCAAGTACCTATGTTGAGATCGAGGATACTGTAAAAAGTTATAGAGAAATGTACCATATAAAAACGTGCCCGCATAACCCACGTACATACGCTACTAACGACCGTTGTTATTTAACTAAGCCACGTGAGTGTCGGAATGATAACAAGAAGCTCAAGGTTACTAAGATAAATGAACATTTCTATGATATTATCAAGAATAACCTAGACATATCTTTGAATATTTATCTAAAAGTGTAATAGCGACACGACTAATTTCAATGAATGAATGATAACTTTATTGTACACCATGAAATTGTAAATTACAATTAATTAAGACTATTGCATTAGTACAAACGGCGGTCTTATCGCTAAGAAGCAATTTCTTCCAATGTTTCACATTCTAAATGCAAAACAATCTGATAATCGTTCTTTTCATGAAATATAATTCTGGTAACTTATAGAAAGTGTAATTTATGGTATTTTTAAGCAAAAATGTGATAATATGCTGAGTTCTACTAGTACGCTTTAATCGTTTGATTTATTACCCTATCCACGCATAAAAGTAAATATTATAATGCTAAATGTACCACAAAATAGCCTCTGTAAAATTTATTATGTAAATTCTTGGTTACATAAATAGAAAACATACCGTACCATAAATACTTACAGGATTATAATACTGATTTATCGAACGATTCCATTTAGCAAATGGAAAACAATATGCATATGTCTGTAAATTGAACTTACCTTATTAGTTTATTGATATGGTGAATGTTTCTGCAGCTGCAATATTGGATACTAACTAATGATGATTTTCAGTTCCACACAACATTCATGCAAAAATGGTTAACAAATATTTATGGCACATAAAAAATTCAACAGTTAATAAAGATAGTTATCACATGTTTCTTAACATTCGCAAAATATATCTCACAACAGCTAAAACTAGAACTATCACAGCACACCAAACCACAACGTGCGGAGATGCAGGCCCTCCGGACTCACCAGAGCTGCTTTGTCCATGTTCCTTTTGTTTCGCCGTAAAATTCACAAAGTCTTGTAAATGAGAAGGTAATTTTTGAACGTCCCTTTCTTCACCACCTTCAATCACTTTTATTTTATGTTCGATCACTGTTGGTTCCCTATAAAGGCCGTTTTCCTTATCTTTTTCATCTTCAGTATCTGGATCTGTTATACCTAGTTTATTCCATCTTTCCCTAGCCCTTGACATAAATTCTTTTTCAATCCGATTATTAACCTTTGAATCTAGAATATCAAGCGCCGACATACTTCTTGATACACTATTGGGATTAATAGTTCTAGATGGATTTGTAATTTTAATTATTTTATGTTGTTTTCGTTCTTGTCTTTGTGCCATTTGCGTAACGTATTCAGAATACATTTTCTCCCTCAGCAATTCTTCTTGACTACTACTAAATAATGATGAAAATTTTGTATCAATCCGTTTTTCCGATTGAAGTGGTAAGTTCTTTGTATTGCACTGATGCATGTAATTATTACTTTCACTTCTTTTTTCAGTTAACATTTCTTTTTCAGACATTAATGGAGCTCTGGGTCCTCGTTTGTCTGACAGCGCATTACTGACCTTTTCACGTTCCAATCGTTTAATTTCGGCTTCTACCTCTTTTTCTTTCTGTTTGATGTATTCCATTTGCTGATCACAGAGATCTTTTGGTAATGAAGGTCTCCTTGGTTTATTAGGATCAGTACTTTTTTCACGTACAGATTTGTAATATCTGTGCATATTTTGTATAGATGAAATATCATTTTCAATATCTTTACTCAAGTTACCTGTAGAATAATGAAAGAATTTCTTTTCACTTTTAAACGACCGATGGGAGTTATCAGTAAAATCGGAGCTTTCGTCACTTTCATAAAATGAAGAGGAATATTTCTTAGGTCTTGGCGGTGGGATAGGTTTAAAACTCTGGATGTAATTGCCAAATTTCCTTATATCGTCATGATTTTTAATTTGGTCACAACTGTAGGAAAAATCTTTGGTAACTGAATTCATGTTGACAGAAGGATTTTGGATTAAAGCAAGTAACCGACTGCCAGTTTGAGATTTAAACGGCACAATAGGTGGATCGTTTCGTTCAAACTCATTGTACAACATTTTATTTGATGTTTCGTTGTAGCCTCGACGATCAAGAAACTTTTTAGGCATATTAACAAGCTGACTGGCATCTTCTTTAGTCACAACTGTATTGGTCTTTTCCATCAACATTTTTTGAGATGGAGATAAGCAAACATATACTGGTTCTGTTTTAGTCGGAATAGCAGTCCAATGCTGATCATCTTGAGGCTGTTTTAATGAGGAATTCCGAGGTGGTGGGTGAGGTTCCTTGGGTTTAGTCGATAAGGAAATTTTTTCAATTCTTGATAGGTCAGGTAGTGGATAGTATGGCATTTTTTCGGCTAATCTTTCTTTGGCAGAGATTGCAGTTTTGTCTGTCGCTATTATATGTTTATTAATATGTTGCAATTGTTCCGAAACTGATGCGAGTTCCTCCAAAATTTTTTCACCATACGGTAAAGATGCTATTTTCCCCACACAAATATCTCGTAGGGCCGCCGGTTGCTTTACTTTATAGTCATGAGTGTCATTAGTTTGTGTCGACAACCCTGTAACACATTGAAACACATCTTTTACATGACTAGTGATATTTAATTTACCTGAAGTAACATTTTCGAATGCCTCATCATGCATGTTAGAAACGTCATTCAAGGATGATTGAGTAGGGTTGTATTTAGCAGTGCATTGAGACGAGCCAATACTACTTGAAGAATCTTGACGAACAAAATTATCTTTAGGATTATCATTAGTTTCTGAATCTGAGCATACTTCTTTTATCAAATTGGTAATAGCATCGTTCAATTCACTTTTAAGTGCTTTAATTTCGCTGTTATAATGTTGACTTGTTTTATTTTCATCGGTAGTATTATCAGTTGTTTCGTGTAATTTTGCTATAACGCTGTTGTCCTCGGAAGGATTAATATTGTCAATATCTTTAACAAACAAATTGGTTTTAATGTTGTCAGTAGATGTAACTACGATTTCATGAGTACTTATATCTATTTTCTCATTTTTACTAACAGTTCCTTGTTTAGTACCATTTTGTTGGTTTTCTGAATCAGTTACTAAATTTTCGTTCAAATTATATTTTTTTTGGCTAATTGCTTGCAACTCATCTTTATCATCTGCCACGTATGTTTTTTTTAATAAACTATCAGTATCTGTTACTTCAATAGTAGGTGTTAACATTCGGATCGTCACATCAGTATCTTCACCGTTTTCTGTTTCTTCACTTAGCTCATGTATAGAGCTAGTACTACTTGATGAATCTGTCAAATAAACAACTTCAGCTCCTTTCATTTTCTCAACAGTCTGAACAGTCCAATTGCCACGAGCTTCTGCAACTTCGGCTTCTTTTAATTTTGTTCCAACTAAAACACATTCTTGTGGTACTAACCGACCCAAAGGTTTGGGTTTCCGCGTAATATTGGGTTTCATAGCTAATGGAGGTTTTGTTTTAGGTTCTTCAAAAACATCATCATCTAAATCGTCATTATCACTTTTGATGTCACTTAAATAAGACTGGCGTTGAGACGCCCTAGATGATTCGCTACTTTCCTCATCAATCACATCTAAAATTCTTGGTGGGCCTAGTTTTGCTGTTATAAAATCTTCTGATGACCCTTTTTTGCTTAGCCTATGTCTGATTTCGCGGTTGATCATTTGTTCGATCTCTGTTTTAATTTCTATAGAACTAACACTCGGATTTATCGATAGATTAAGAGATTGTAGGTAATGCCTTAAAGATTTTTCTTTATCAGAAGTCAGTGCTTTTGGCTGCTCACATTGAGCTGAGTTTAAGGGAATAGTCGTAATGGATAAAGTTCCTGTAGCTAATTCTTCTGTATACATTTTTGGATCTTCATTAATTTTTTCCCATTCTATATCAGATTCTACATCTGAAACCAAACCATTACTATCTATGATTTCAATTGTATTTTCATCTTGACAATCTAATATTTCTTGTATTTTCGGCTCGTCATCATGATCCAAACTTTTACTTTTTATTTGATCTTTGAACTTATTTCTGTATTTGCTCTTACTGTGTGATTGTTCTTGGGGAGGTTCTACTATATAATTTTCAGAAATTTGTATGTCATCCATATTATTAGGAGTGCAGTGATGAGATGTTGTGTTTTCACTATTGTTGTTTAGATCTTGATTTGAGTTTTCATTGCAATTACAATTTTGCTCCAAACTTTGCTCATCACCTTGTAGATTATCAGAAAGTAAAACAGTGTTATTGGCATTGTTTTCCAAAGAAATGGTTTCCTGTCGTATTTCACTACTTCCACAATCTTCTAGTAACTCACTTTGAACGCTGCATGTTTCAGATGTACCACTTTCATTTGCATCAATGTTAGTAAATTTATTAAAATCTGGTCGGTTTTGTTTGTTTTTACGCTTATTCTTATTATTTTTACGACGTTTTGGCTTGTCAGGCATGTTTATATAACACTGTTATCACAGCACAACGCGATCTTAATCACAGCACACACGCCGTCAATTCAAACGTGAACACACGCGGAGCACGACACTAGTATCTATTACGTAGGAGTGAGAAACATACGCGTCGACGACGTAGGAATTAGGGATTTTTCGAACGTTAGTCGTAAGGGCCCGCGGTACGGAGAGGTCGGGTCGGTGGTGAAATTCTTTTCAGCGAGCGGTCGCCGGCTGCGGCAGTCATGCGCCAGAGTTTTACTGATAATTATAAATGGATTGAAGTACGCGAGCGCTGCGTGGACTTTATTTTTACGCGGAGACGTGGACGCGAGTGCGCGCGCGCCGCTCTCGGCCACGGAGGGAACGCGCCTGGTACACTCGCGCGCCGGTATTATCTGCCACAATGTAACTTGTGTTGCTAATTAATATTGCTCACGCGGCCGCTTACTATTTTAGGGATGAATAACGGGGAGGCAAAATCACATTGATATTGAATCACTGACTTTTGAATCGTATATGGACTTAGTCAGGACGTTTCTTAAATAATTCATGCAACAAACAATGGGACAATTCAGTTTAGTTAATTCAAAGTTAGCATAACACTGAGCTGCGGCAGTTTAAAACAACCGTATATGTTTGTTTTATGTACTCAAAATAATAAGTCAGTAGATATACAGTATAAATAAGTTAAAACATCAATTTTATGACACTGATATTAAATATTGTTTAGTGATATAGTAGAACTGATTTGTATGGATTTTTTATTAAATCCATCAATATTCACTTTATTTAAGTCCTTAAATTTTTTATAGCTTTTGAGTTATCTTTCTTTTTATTTTTTAATAACCATATTAATATAATTTAAAGTCTTTTAGTATTAAATTTATTATATTTTGTGCAATGTTCATTTTGCTATACCTACAGTATCAAGAAATACCAAGGCTGGTTAAACTAAAATGGCCTGGCTCCACCCGAGATATCTAGACTTGCACGTCATGTGGACTGATTGACCACTTCCACAGTTGCAGCGTAGTTATGGCCAATCAAATATTTATCTGACTAGTTGCTATGTTTACGTCAGCTAATTGCCGATATATATTGAATAAAATAAAGTTTTAATAAATATAGTTTCAAGAGAGAGTATGAAACGCATTTAACGAGATTTTATGAGAGCATTTTTAGTAATAGATATTGAAAATTCAATACCAAATTTGATGACAAAAAACTATAGATGGAATTAACAAAATTCTAGAACTTCCGGAGACACCTGACGTGCGACAGACATAATGTAATTTTAATTATTTTTCTACAGATTTGTATTGGCGAAGGCTCTGGGTCTCATAATAAAGCTAGGGATCGTTTCAATTAACAGAAAAAAAAACTATAATAACCTTTTAATCTACAAAAACATAATTACTTTTAATTAATCATAATTATCACTTGCGTTCCTGATTATGGATGCATAAGAATATTACTTTATCAGTGATATAGGTATATTATGATAAACTAAATGTTTCGTTCATAAATTTTTGATAAAAAATATTTGAAGATGATTTATCGGAAATCGATTCTGCTTTATTGATAAAATTGCATAACTTGGCAAATAAATATTTAAAACAAGCGTCTAGCACAAGTGAGTAGTCAGTACTTTACAATAAGTAAGTTTAAAATGTTCTTTAACTATTATTGTAAATACAAAAGTAATTTCACAAACCATTTATAGGTGCTCAATCCATTAAAATGTCGTAATAAATACATACACATTGTAGTTGGATTGAATAACTACAAATAAGTGTTTAAGATGAATATCTTATTACTTTCATCATTTCTTTTGTGGTTTAATTACGAATTTCTACAAAACTAAATCAATTCACAACAGTAATTTAAACTTCTGTAAAACTCTGTTATTGTAACATTCACAAAAATAATAAAGTGGTAAGTATTTGTTTAGTATAATGTTTATTTATAATTCTTTATAAAAACATGTCATACATTCATATAAAGTGAAAACAGAAGGTCAAGCAAGGTCAAACATTGATTACTTAAACTGTTAATCAATATATAATATCGAAATCTTATTCTGCAAAAGTGTTATTTTATTTAGTGCCTTGACACGCAAAGAAGTTCATCCCATCTATACCTACTTATATTTTAAAAAGGTTAAGTTCAGAGGTTGTAGTGGGTAATCTCTATATCTACAAAACCGTTTCTGAAAATTATTTTACCAATAGAAAGACACGTTATTTGCGAGTGTCATGGGCTATATTTTAATCCGAAAATGCGACTTTAACGCGGACGTAGTCGCAGGCTGCCGCTAGTTTTGAATAAGATAATTGTATAGGACAGTTCGTGATGAGGCATCAAAGAATGCAAACAAATACGGAATAAAAATGTTCATTATCATACAAAATAAACTGCCGTACAAATAGGTCAAGATTGTTTGTTCAGTGAGCACATTTCAAATCTGGATCTATTCCCATTCACCGCTGCGAATAGGATTTATATTCGGGAAGAGTATATTTTATTATGAATATTACAGTAGAAGTTGTAATAATTGCGTAGAATGCGACATCGTTATTTTAAAATTCAATGTCGTATTATTTTTTAACATTTGCTCATTGGTAAGTATTTATAAGAAAAAAACAAAGAATACTGTATAAAACATCACGTCTATCGTAAATGATGTGCTGTTTATATTTAAAACTTATTATACAAATTATTAAGCTCTACACTAGTACCTTTAGGAGCACATCTAACCGACCATTATTTCCATTCAATCACGCTCACTTTGCGACTGACATGTGTGTGACTGTACATGAAAATTTCAAAATATTTCTGCAATAATCTGTATGTCAGTGATTCAAATTCAAAATATATTTATTCAAAATGGATGCATAGTACATACAACGAATTTTAAAAGTATTTTTATGTACACAAATCTGGCGGTATTACGTTATACACTTTCACCCTGTTTGAATATTTTGCCTTTTTTATACTGTGCGAAAAAGATATGACATGGGATTATAAATGAGTACATATTGCAGACGTGACGAAACGCACTGTTACCTCTGTCTTGAATATATCTTATATATGAAATTCTCGTCTTATACAAATATAAAATTCTCGTGTCACAACCATACTCCTCCGAAACGGCTTGACCGATTTTTATGAAATTTTATATGCATATTCAGTAGGTCTGAAAATCGGCTGCTATTTTTTTATTTTTTGGACAAAATTATTATTTTTTACTTTTTAATAATGTGGCATTAAAAATACATACAGCCCTTGCCCAAATTTTCACCCTTCAATCACCAACCCTCCTTTTTATGGCGCTACGAAGTTTGCTGTGTCAGCTAGTAGAATATAAACTATGATAGTATCTAGCTAGTATCTACTTGAATTCAATACAACCTAGGCTGGTAATAAAAGTTTTGAATATAGAATATGACGCAGGCGCCGAGAACCGGTAGAATGCGTTCTGCGAGTAAACATGCAGCGTGATCTCCAGAAATATCCGAGCAACTGGCAGTTATTGCGCGTGACAATAAAAAATGCTTTCTTTTCCTCAGTGGCAAGGAAAAACTTTTGATATGCGGGAGCGAAGGTTGGTTATTGGTATCGCTCGCTATGCATGACATAATCGCTAGATAGATCCGGCGCAGTGTGCCAAGCGGGCGGTCGTCGTTGTTTTGTTGGCACAGAATCAAAGGGTTATAAGGTGAATGTGTCGGGTCCACGCATGAAGCTCGCCGTGTTTATTTTGACAAGTTCTACATCCAAAAATATTGTAACGTGAAAACTCTTACCGTATTAGTATCGGATGATACGTTTTTATTGATAAACTATACACAATACACGACTGGAAGTGAACTAAAAAAATATGAAGTTTCAGATGTTAACTATTCCGTACAGATAAGAAAAGACTTATTTACGACAAAATTTCGGAAACTGTTGTAAGTGATGGTATGAACAATGCTCACTATTGTTTCCGATAAAATATGAGCATAAACCCAACTAATGACAAATATGTAAGACTATCTGTCGTCGATATCACTGGGCTAGCTTGGTGGGTCATCGATAGTTCTTCCCAATGCTTCTATATGGATAGTCTATGCCTTATAATAGGGACACTAGTAGGCTGACGAAGATAATTACCAAATCTGACTCCGTGAATGAGATCTATAATAAAGTATAATTATTATCTGACTGAAAGTGTCACATTTTTTATATGCTGGCGACCCGCGTAAGCAAGAGATATAAGGCGTGATATGTATATGAAACCAAAAAGAAAATGACAGGTGGTGATATTTCGGGACCGAAATATCATCCCAATTTTCCAAAAACATTATTTTATCCGTACCTTATCCTGACAACAAATAACGGAACCAAAAATGATGATGAATTTCGACGGCGGGTTCGAAGCGTCGATGGCAACCGCAACGCTTTTTTGATTTTGATGTTGTGATCGCTGATTATTTACTTTTCCCTTTACCTTGTTTGGTGGCTTTCTTCAATAAAACAATTTCGTGAACTTTAAACTGATATAATGATCAAATTACAATGATATGACAATTTTACTAGCACAAGCACATTATTCTATACGCCATATTTTTGTGAAGTTCATTTATAATTACATTAACCAATAAGGGGTCTCTGTTGAAGATACAGATTAAAGAAGTGTGACCACTAAATTACAATAATAATAGGTGGTGGGAGATTTAAAAATGAAAATTATGTACATTACTAAAACATGTTGATTTTGCGTCAACAACTACTACAAAACGGCTTGACCTATTCTTGAAATGTTGTATATAATTCAGTAGGTCTGAGAATAGGACGTATACTATTTATTTTTCATAGCCCTAAGTGATAGATCCACCGCAAAAATTTATTGTACTACCACAAAAGTCCTATTTTCATAGCGGTATGAAGTTCGCTGGGTCAACTAGTACTAGTATATAATAAAATAAAATTCATTTAGTTCCTTAAGAGACCGAAATCAATTTATCCTAAAAGAATTTTTCCCGTCCCGAAGCTACTTATTTTCAACAAAGGCGCAGATTTCGTCAGAACTCTTTAATTTTGTTTGTGAATAAAATTCGGTTAGTTTCATAACGTAGAAAGATAATGTGTTTACCTCACCGATCTCATGGAGTGTATGTGAATAAACTCCAAGATAAGTATGTACTTTGAAGGCAAAATAGCTAACAATATTTAATCCGAGATCTTTTCCATAAAATCTTTCTACCCATTAGAAAGATTTTATGGAACAGATCTCGGACTTAGGTATAGTATAACATACTTTTGCATATGTTATAGAAAAACGCAAATATGGGAAAGGTTGTTGTTAGGATTGTTGATAAAAACCAGAGCAGTATTAATAAACTACAAAGGTGCCTATGTTGTTTATTATTCTGCTCTAGTTTTCATCAATAAACCCTACCTTTCCAATATTTGCGAATTGTGTTAGTATTTTTTTTATAAATCAACCAGCTGTCCCAGCGAACTTCATACCGCCATAAAAAATAGGGGTTGATGGTAGAAGGATGAAAATTTAGGGTTGTATGTATTTGTACGGTGTATCATAAAAAAATAAAAACAAAAAAAATGTCAAAAAAAATATATTAAGGGTGGACCACCCTTAACATTTAAGGGGATGAAAAAAAAGATGTTGTCCGATTCTCGGACCTACTGAATATGCATATAAATTTTCACGAAAATCGGTTGAGCCGTTTTGGAGTACATAGTTCAATTACGCACACCGTGACACGAGAATTTTATATATTAGATATTTCAAAAGAAAACCTAGGATAAAAAAAGGTTACAAAAGAAATTAAATTAAAAACAAAAATGGGTGCGTGTACTTATGTAGGCGCGTGAGAAGTTATCCTTCTTTGGCATCGTTTAAAATTACTTTTTAATAGCATGCAAATAATTAATTACAATAAATTAATAAAAAGTCTGGAAAAGGACACAGTCAATAAAGTTCAGTTTTAATTTGAAAAAATAAATAAATAATCAAAATATTCAATTAAAATCGCTACTGAATATAATTTATTAGAACATATGTGATTTGCACTTGTATGAAACTCAAACATGTATTCCGAATATACAAACTAGAAACATGTGAATAAATATTATAAATATGAATACCTGTAACTGTTACTTTATTACAAAAAATAAAGAAGTGGTTTTTGGCTCTACTACACCAATGGTCAAGAGATGGCGCTGTAGTCTCCTGAATCGCACTTTGGTTCCGTTGTTCCAGATTAATAAATACTTTTGATAGGCCATCACAATGCAGTCGTTAGCACCCACTAAATAGAGATTCTATTTCTATTTTGTTAGTAGATTTTCTTAATGTGCGGTAAACACAAAAGTAACGCATGAAGTTGGTCGCTAAAGCGACCAACTTCATGCTGTTAAAATTTTGTGTTACAGTGATGCGCGCGCATCTTAAAATTTCACTCTCATAATTTTTTCATAACGCGTCTAAAGAAGTATAACTTCAATAGTAGTAAATTAATATAAGTTTCGTTATTTGAATGTTGAAATAGCAACAAGTTTATAATTATCTTATATATAAAATTCTCGTGTCACAATGTTAGTTACCATACTCCTCCGAAACGGCCTGACCAATTTTTATGAAATTTTATATGCATATTCCGTGTGTCTGAGAATCGGCTACTATCTATTTTTCATATCCTTAAGTGATAATGGTTGTCCACCTGTAACGTAGTGTTCTGATACCTACAATGCGCCTTTGCGCCAAAATTCAAACTATTGGGTATTGTAACGTAGTGTTCTTATATGGGTTAGGAGGAATGTTATCCCAGGAAATTGATAGAACACTACATTACACACCCTAAAAAATTTTTGGACACTATTTATTTTTTATCGTGTGGTATTTAAAAATCCATCCAACCCTAAATTTTCTCTATTTTTATGGCGGTACGAAGTTCGCTGGGTCAGCTAGTAGAAATATATATAGAGCTAACTTTAATACTAGATGGCGATGATATTTCTAGCGCATTCTGATTTTATATGGAACATTCTCAATACATATAAATCTGATGTTTCTTGTATAAACCAATATAAATTGTGCTTGATTGTATAACAGTTTCAGTTGTTATTACTATATAAAAGTTATTTTATTTTACTTTGCAAGTTAGCGCCATCTAGCGTAAGAACTCGCGCGTCGTCTTATTTAATAGTACTGGACTACTGGTAATCTGGTACCTGTTGGATTTTAAATACCAAGAAACATCAAGTAAGCTGAAAATGAACTCAACTTTGTGTGGACTCATAATTTAGTAGGTATCCTGTGCTAGGTGCCTAGTTCTTTTGCATAAACAAAACATTCATTACTTTTAATAACTATATCATTGTTCAAGGATGCCAAAAACGAATGTAGAATATTGTAGTGTTAAATAACCGAAAAAAAAACAATAATAATACAATACAATACCATTGCTGTTTTATATTACTTATTTTTTACGATTTATTGTGTATAAGAAATGTGGGTTAGTAAAAATATATTTATTTCTTTCTAATATTGTTTAGATAATGGTACAAAACCCGTGCGCGAGTCTAACTCGCACTTAGCTAGTTTTGAAGGTTTCACTTCTATCGCATGAGCACAGCATAATTATGTCCGTTTTTTTTCAGGTAGTGGTAATAGTATTCTGATTTTTAAGAGAAGTTAGCAAAACCTTTTTTGGAACGAAGTTCCTTTTCCCAGTGTACGGTTTGGTGGGGTATATTATTATATAAATATTTTTAAGCTACACAACATTCACGCATTTTTTGTTTAAGTAACTTATAAAGGCACTTTAATCAGGTTTCACCGGAATAACAACATCTCGCGTAACGTGAACCGCAGTTCTGTAAATATCCTAATTGTTGGTGTAGGTTAAAAAACATAATGAAAACAATCCTCTTTAGTGTATTATTGAAAAACGAGTCGGGTTCAAGGTGCGGAACAAAGCGCTCATTTGGGGGCAAACAATAGAGTTTGTATCAGACGAGCAAAGAAGCAACAGAGGCAAAGTTCATGCAGCCGCGCGTGCGTGAATGCGCACTGGCGGTTGTCGCCACCAATAGAAACATTTTTCTGCGTACACGACAGGCCGCCAGGGGCCTAAGCAAAATCTTTAAATCAAAGTTTCTATGAAAACTAAGCAGCTATCGGACGTAAGAATAATCTACCCTTTTCTATACAAAATTTGACGATGAAGATACGATTCTGGAGCTGTCAAAATTCGCGCTTGAGTCGCAGTACTCACTTACACCGGCATACCCACCTACTGTGACAATGAATCCTACAGAAACAAAATAACGTAACGTCGAAATTAGCTAGGTCAAATTTCAATTGACGGTTGACAGAGGTCAGTGTCAAAATAACAGCTGCCAATTCCAAAACTGAACCTAGCAAATATGGACATTACAGTGTTTATTTATGACAGTGACATTTGTCATTTTGACAATGATATCTGTCAATTGTCAATTTTAATTTTAACCTAGCAAATTTCGACGTTACATCACACATGCGCAGTTGTATAAAGCTTTGTCTCTGTGTCTTCTACTCGTGTGTTTGTATGTCGTGTGTACTCACGTTTTGGGGGGCTGAGCGGCGCCGGCGCGGGCGCAGTTGGCGACCTCGCGGGCGGTTTGCCGGTCAACGCATCGCACGTCACCGCATCCGCTGGAACAGAAACGTTATATTATTACCTGTACATATTTTTTTTATACGAGGGGTAACAAATTACCCTATACCACTTAAGGCTAAGTTGTTAAGTGTAAGTAGAGTCCAGTAGCGAAGATACGCGATGCGCCATAAGGTGTGACGTTCAGCCATCTTTGCCGGTTTGAACCCAATCCCCTACCGCGGAGCCCTGGAACCCTACTTACCAGCAGAAACACAATACCATAAAAAAATAGTGATATTTTGCTCTAGTCTTCTGTAAGGTGGAGGTTGCTTCCCCAAACGGCACGCTCCAATTCGAACAGAAAAACCTGCATTGTATCACATTCCAATGGTCATGCTTGCGAAGCAAACGATCTTATTCAACAAATACAGCACTATAAAATAATGTTTAGACTCCAGATTTTTGTTTTACACATTATAGATAATTTTGTTACCTATGATGTACAAAATAACCTAGCGCAGCTTAAAATATTTAAAGTTGCATGACAGCGATATTTATATTTCATACTCTTCAAAATTATATAACAGAGGAAAATCTAGTAACAACGGTTATGCAAGATTGGGTGTTCATAAACAGAGTTAATGTTATTTGAGCACAATGTCTAGACAGGAGCCAATTTTTTAAATCAAATGTTGCCAAAAGCGACGGAAATAACAATGTTTACCAGTAAAGAGTCCTTTAGCCATTAACAAGACACAATATTACAATCTGCACACGAAAAGGGTAATATCCAGTTTCACTAAAAATTTTAATAGAGAATGCAAATTTAAAGAAATAACAACCCAGTTTGCTTTTTTATTCAATTTGGCTTTAAACATAGTTTAGACTAAAATAGAGGAACTAATTTAACAGATCAGCCCTCATTTAGGTACTTATCAAACTATTAGCTAACTTTTAATGTCAGAGAAACGCATGATTCTTAAAATTCGTAAGGAGTTACCCGAGAAATTACATATTTTAAATATAAACCCTAGCGCCAAATCAATGAGACTTCTTATGTGAAAACCAATCTACATAAAAAGAGCTTTAGTATAAAGGTACTGTCACTCAGTGGTTTGTGTAATTGCTATCATTGTCTCAAAATTTATTGGTCGACTTATAGCAAAACTCTAAATGCGTCAAAGTTACCATGAATCTGTTTTCATAAAATCAGAATGTAAAGAAAGTGAATGGGTGATATAAAGTCGGATTTTTACAAACAATAAATATTCGGGAGCCGTGGATTCCTCGTGTCGCGCACTTTGTTTATATTTGCGAGACATCTCCGTCCGCGCAACTCACAATATTAATGCGTCGTTCAACTCTACTCGGAAAAAGATTTTGCGAATATTTTTGTTCATTCCTTGCACGTCAGGTCATATGGCTGACACAATAAACAACAGTCGACAGATAGTTTTATACGCGACATATGAAAATTCACTTTCACCGAAAGAAAATAGGTAGTTACCAAAGATTTTTTGGTACTTACAAGGTTTCTTATAGGGATAGCTTTCTATATCCGAACATGGAAACTATGCCATTTCCGTTTTCTTCATACCTACAGCCTAAAATCTTTTGACATTTCTTAAAGAAGATGACAGTAAAATAACACCTTTGGTGGTGTTGAGTTTATGTCAGTGAATAAGGTCCCAGGACTCCACGAGCCAGTGTATTGTTTGCTATTGCAAGCATCTAATGGCTTTGGTGCCGATTATCATCAGGCGGACCACACGCTTGTTTGCCACCCTTATAACATAAAAAAGGCAAATCATGAAAAGGGTTCACATTACAAAACGCTGTAAATTAAAATAAACACTCACCACAACTCGGTGCTACGAAAATTGATACGACTGCAAAATATCATTGGAGAAAACAATCGAATCGAGCTTCCTGCTCTAGTTACGTGTAATGACGTCGCTCGCGAATTTAGAAATTTCAAGATAAGTCTATAATTAAATAAATAAATTGTAATCGGTTTATTTTTGTAAGTAATACTGAGACTCTAAGCGAACTATCAAGAGGACTAGCGCACAGTGACGACGCACCGGGAAGTGAGCAAGAGACAGGATTTGGCAAAGCTTTGTCATCTAGTAACCTACATTCGTTAGTGGCTAATAAATAAATACTAGCTGAGGATAATGAACTCGAAACACCAGTCGCAAACACTAAGAGAATATTTTTTATAGGAAACAGATTGGTAATTGTTAGAAAGATTAGTTTACGAAAGAAAATAATCATAATTTAGGCAGATATTTTTTTTATTTCAATGTTCTATTATAGCCTAAATACATATAATGCGCAAATGAATTGTTTATTATGATGAAGCAAGATGGTGAGCACGGTCTAACAGTTTGTATGATTATTAAGATGCTCACAAGAAATTTAATCATAAATAATTTGATCACGTACGTAAGTAAATTTACATTAAATAATTTACCTATATATATATATATATATATATATATATATATATATATATATATATATATATATATATATATATATATTTACGTATGTGTACTCAACACCACATTTCAGTTCAGAGAGTCTTCGAAAGCATACAACATTAACAACATCTATTTTCTGTTTAAACTCGATAAAAGTTGAGTGTTGTTCTTCTAGAAATAAATACACATCTAAGCGAATCGCTTCGTAAGAGGCTTTTAACTTCTATACTGAAAAGTTCTAACTAGATTTGTTAGTCAGCCAGCGTATACAGCCGCTTCTTTCTAGTAATTCTAATGGCCAACTACTTACTTCGTATTTTTCCTTAAAGTTTTTATAGTAAAGAAGACCATAGAAGAATGTTTTTTTTTTGCAACAAGCATTCGTATTTAGCAAAAACAACATGCTCCTTAAGTACTGCTGTAACATAAATTGTTTGTATGATACAAACATTTTCTTTGTTTCAATATTTAATTTCGCTTTCCTTTCCTCTATATTTGTTTTATAAAAGTAAGCTCGAAAAGCTTTCTTGAGTGTTCATGTTTTTTTGTTGCTTGATATTTTCTGCTCGCTATAAATGCTTAACAATGGTTAATCGTTCAATTCAAATTTACGTAAGATCAATCGATCTCTTAATTAAAACGAACTCAACGTAACAAGCCAAAGGAAATTTTGACGTAAGTCAACAATTTGATGAAATCACAAGGGTTCTCTGAACAACGATAAATTTATTTTCAAGTGGGTGGAACTGGATCGTTTGTAAGGCGATATTCGTGCTAGATGAAGTTAAACGAAGTCGAATAAATAAGTTGGTATTAAGTCATTACTTTTCAGGTAATTAATATTGTTTTAGGTAAAAAGGGTTTGTAAACAATATTGCCCTCCTGATGGTAAATCGCAATATCTGATGCAATTTTGGAGTAAGTTTAAGTACTCGCGCTTTCCATATATATAATACTCTGACTCCATCCCCTACGAAATGAAACCATGAAAATCTTATTTCCTAAACACAAAACCACAAAAGGTACTTTTATTTTCAGTACGGAATAGATTAGCTACCTCCTCAGAGAGACACTATCTCGTACAATTATTTGATTGCGTTACATTAGTCAAAAGCAACACTTTAAACAAACCACAACAAATATTATAGGGCTTACATTTCAAAAGGTGACATTTATTTATTTTTATTTCAAATATTTAGCAAATCCATACTATGTTAGGAAAATTATTATAAACCTATTAAAATTTATTGGGTTCCATATGTTCTCAAACTTTCAAGTAGTAAGTATTGATACAGTATTACAAATCTATGTAAATATTTGTTTGTCGACATCCCAAAGCGTAGGCATATTTTATTCAATCTATGAATAAAGTCGTGAAGGACTTCCGGTGAAATTCTATTTCGATAAATACTGATAAAACCCACTTAAATCAACTTTGTTGTGCTACAAAATTGAAAATTAACGAGAACCTACGATTTAAGCATAAGTACAAAATTTTAGAACCAATAAAGGACGGCCCCTTCTTATTAATTTTAATTTCCTTTTCCAAATCTGATATTAAAAATAGCTTTATGATTCCAGCTGTAATAAATACAGTAAAAACAATCTGTTGGACTTGAAGTGCATATTATAACCAATAGGGATGATGACGAGGTAAAGTAAACGAAATTATATTTAGTTAGATTATCAAAAAATAATGGCCACTTATTTTTTCTTTTGCCAATCAACCAAAAAATGACAAAAATAAAGCTCGTCAAAGCTTGGGACTGGGGGCTTTTGATGTCACTTCTAAGTAAAAACTGCAAGACGTGACGTCATACGATATTTCAAATCATTATATGCCTGTAATGTTTTGATTATGTGAAAAAAGAAAACATACGTGTCCAATACTTTTTGATAATCTACCTGAGACGTAGAAAAAAAAATGTCAGTTTAAAATAAATAGTGGAGTTGACTATATTTGGTTCATGTTAGTTTTTGCTACACGCATGAAGTGTTCTCAAATAAACACATACCTGCCTAATGTCCTTATAGTGCAACAAGTTTAAAAAAAACAATAACGAACTTCACGTGTTAAAGATCATTGACGGGTCAGCCGGTAACTGCGAGCGGGTCGGAGTGACCACGGCACCACGCGGTCGAAGGGCGACTGTGATGGGGCGACACCCACGGTGGACACTCTCTGTATGTTAATCACAATGAAAATGATCACAGAACGATTGCGACACGTTGGGCAAACACAAAACGTATCAAACGGAATTGCCGGATTTTCGGAAATACCATAATCCTCGCGGTATTGTTCATCAAACTGACGAATCGCGGTTGTAGTTTTGTAATCGTTTGATACACAAGAATATTTTCTTAGAATCAATTGTCTGTTACTGTCCGATTGATATTAAAAGTTAAGATAAAATGTCAGATGCGAAAATAAGAGCGAAAGCAAAATGTTGGATACGCCAAATCTACGAAAATAAGGGTTTTTCTGTCACTACTGTAGTTAAGCAGTAGGACCCAACTACCTTAAAATGAATATACCCGTTAATGTTATTATTACTGCCAATAATACTAAAGAATTTAATTATTTAAGTGTAGACCTAGTTGTGATACTTCTGTTCAGATGGATCACAAGGGATATTAATTTCAGGTGTAAAGTCTATGCATGTACGAGAAAGTTATCCAAATAAAAGTATTTGCGTAAATGTTACGCTGCAGGCGCTTACCCAATTACACATTTCACATGACCCAAATTCGCGTTACTATAACGTTACAAAACATTCAATATACGGCAACATCAAAATAAACCTAAAATGAATACGATAATGCATAGTTCCGTGCGTGCGCCGTGATTGACATACAATGCTAGCACATTGTCCAAAGACAAGGTGTGGCGAATTGTCAGCTTAATTGTGCGCAACCGAATAAGTTCAGCTAACCATCAATCAAGGCATGTCGCATCTATTCAGCTGAAACTGGGCCACGTGGCATTGCCGGTGTCAAAACAATTTGTCATTCCATCCACGTTTATTAATTACTTATTTTAGGATTAATCGTCTCAGGTGTTTTTAGAACTTTACTTAGAAGTAGAGGGTGCCCGCGACTTTGTTTGCGTGCAAAAATTAGTTTCCTATACTAACAAAATTAAACCCCTAGTTTCACCCCCTTTGGGAATTATTTCTGGGATATTAACTATCCTATGTCCTTTTCCAGATCTCAAACTATCCCAAATTTTATCTAAATAATTTCAGCTGTTTATTGGTAAAGTGGTTACAGACAGACAGATATACTTTCACATTTATAATCTTAGTATAAAAATATGATGAATATTTAAGAATATTTTTAAGCTATAATTTAAATTTTTAAAGCATGTAACTGCTTGATGTTTAAATCTAAATTTTATTTATTCTAAATTTTTTTTCTAGTTACAATTTCTTTATATTTTTAAGCATTTTTTCTGATGATCAAATTGATTAACGCATCGATTTCAGAGGAATATACATTGAGAGGCCGCCTTGTGTGCTTTGTTGATTACTTAGTTTCTTTTTTTGTTTTACTTTAGTTGCATGTTCCGAAATTTATTTATATCTGTTTTGGTTTAACTCTTAATTTAAGCTACCTATAAACAACAAATGTACAAAATACATATAAAAAAACGACGGCTTGCACTTCGGGAGTGCCGGCAGAAGTGAAAACTTGAATATTAACGTTGTGCATTTTTGATATTTTGGAATGGTAAGGGAATAATTTTGCACGAATTGCTTTAATTATCAGTATAAAAGTACTATCATGTATGTGGTAGAAAACAATATTTATTTATTGCGCTATCGTACACAAACATGACAATTTATATTACATTAAAAAAGTTTATCTCAGAAAAATCAACTTACATGAATCACGTTCTTGGGTCTTACATTTATTCGCATATAACTAGTACATACTTTAAATCTTCAAAAGTCCTGAACACTCTAAACTTAAATAAAACTAGTTTTTACGGGTTAATGCACGAAACTTTATTTATTTATTGACGTTTCGCAGCCTTTGTTTGCATAATTTAACATAAGAAGGAGATAGAAAGCCTCTCTTGAGTTTGTTTCGCCGGTTCTTCTCAGGAAGGTCTCCCAATTTTGGAACCGGTGGTAGTTTACGGTAGTTAGGGTCAAATAAATAAACTCAAAATTACAAACAAGAATTTTAAATAAAATACTTTATTAAGTAAATTAAATAATAAATTCATACATAGACAATAAAGATTTTAAAAATCTTCCAATGAAATAACCGAACGCACAATATAATTCTTTCGAAGGTAGCTCGACAATTTTAAATAAAATCATTATTCTGACGATGCAGACCTGAAAAGGCTGCGAAACGTCAATAAATAAATAAAGTTTCGTGCATTAACCCGTAAAAACTAGTTTTATTTAATGAGTGATGTGCGTGAAAACCTAAGAAACAAACACTCTAAACTTAACTACCGCCAAATAAAAAATAGCGGTGTAATTATAGAGAACAAAATACGATAGCTTTCAGGCAAAAATTACCTGGTAACCGTATCTGATTCTAGACTTATTAATTCAGAAGGAACAATCGAAAAATGATTCCCTTCTTGAATCCAGGTAAATTAATGTACAACTTTGATATCAGCGAATTTTGAAAAACACCATTATTTATTTATAACGACGTAATTATGTGGAGAAAATTTGGAGTTTGTTAGCTAACCCGAGATCGAAAGACAAATAAAGGCCCATTTGGAAACAATATTCTGCTCGACTCAATTTAACTATTCATTTCGTTTATTTCGTAAGCCGAGCCGAAAACATTAAATTCCGCTTCATTGATTTAACCACGATTCGCTCGGCACGATCTCTGCAAAAATTATGAACTAAGACAGTTTAAAGTAGGTACCTACAATCGAGACCACGATACTGTTAACACTTACTGTACGAACACCACACCTACAGGTACGCAATAAAGGTGATCTGATTTTACCTATAGGTTGACTGAAAAAGTCCAAAAATCAATAAATTCATGACGGATTTTCCACTGGAGTTACAGCGACCGCTCACAGAAGTGTATCCACATTACTAAAGTCTGCAGCCTACCAACACTATACTGGAGTAAATTAGGAGATAGTTTCAGAGCAGATCTGTATACAATGATACTCTCTGGTAACATGTATTTAAGCTGTAGTGGCCCGTTGCAGTCAGGCGGGCTTTAAACTAATTTGCTACTCATTTTATCCCGGAAAGTAATGACATAGCTAGTGCGCGCACAGTGCAAAAAACCGCAAGGTCTTGGTTGTGTGTAAACAGAAACGTGCACCCTGTCAATATGCTGATTTGAATGAATTTTTGTGTTGATTTTTGTAACGTGAATTTGTATGATAAGATTATGAGTTATCTCGACTTATTTTATTTATTAAGCGGAAAAAAATGATAGGTATTAAATATCGTTGGGGAAAAAGCAAGAAATCACATCGATGCACTCTATATAATTACTTCTTTGCTTTCTCTTAACTTCATCTTACCTGCCATGAGATAAAACCTATGCTAGGTATGAAAAATGTTCCTAGTCCATGCACTTATGGTTCGAATAGAGCTCTTATTACCACGTAGCAACGTGCAAAAGTGTGTTCACGAATATGACCAGGATTCTACAATTGTGATGCATTGGCGATAGTCGAACAATGCAAATGAAATATAACCTCCCTATTGACTCGTGGTTAGATCAGTCAGTATTGTGCGGTTACCAATCATCATTTCATTCAAGAGCCCATAGCGTATTTGTATGAATCAGCAACACTTAAAAATTGGTGTAGATCTATAAAAATATTTTCTTTATGTGTATTACTGTGTAGCTATAAATCTATCGCATAGGAAAATATATTTAAATACCTTTGCGCAACAAGTTAATTAGCAGTTTTTTATTATTACAACTGTGCAATAGTTTTTTTTGGACAGAGTTCCTTCTCCTACGGATTGGCAGATGAGGCCTTGGCCAAAATGTACCGTCACAACCTACTGAGGCAGCTAGCTAGACAGCTGGACGGGTACCTAGATGGGCAGCGTGGTAGGCGACCACTGACGGCGATGGTTGTGGTATTGGTTTAGGCTGGAAAGCTAGTTCCTGACCGACGGTACGTCCTGACCTTACGTCCTGACCGTCAGCGCTGACCGTCGGTTGCGAAAATGCATTCAGTGCTACGCTGACGGCGAACGGCGACGCGTGTGTACAGTTCACGAGAGAAATGAACCTTTTTGCTGTAATATATGCACGCTATTTTTTGCGCAATTAATTCTTAACAAACTTCTTGCCAAACAATTATTTTAGAATCACGGTTTTATAAAATACATAAAATAAATTCCATATTGCCGGACGAAGTCGCTCTTCAGTAATAAGGCTCTCTGTATCAATATTCATTTTTGCTTTGAGTGTAGGTACGTGGGTATGGTCGGTCGGTACCATCAGCGTAGCTGTGTGCGCATTCATAGACTTGCATACATATAGCTACGCCCACCGACGGTCAGCGCTGACCGTCGGTCGGCGTAGCTACATGTTTCCAGCCTTAAATTTTTGTTTGCTGAGTTATGGACCGGGAACGTGTGCGATGGAGCGGGAGCGTGTGCGATGGAGCGGGAGCGTGTACGATTGCGGGAGAGTCTGCACTGAGCCCATTCCGCACTGATTTCATTACGCACTGGGCCTATTCTGTACTGGGACCATTCTGCACTGTGTGAATTCCCCACTGGGCCCAGTGCGGATCTGTGGATTTGTGGGTGGTATTTAAATATTTCTAACTTCGTTCCAACCGAGTGTTCCACGACAATCACGCATTTTTTATCAAATACTTTTTAAACGAGTAAATTAAGCACGATTTATTAAAGATTTAAATTATTTTTCATGTTTCGGATCCTTTTCAGGTTTCGTCCGTGATCACCAGACTGAGATGGATGACGTTCTCAAAATGTTTATAGGGCATCATTATAACAAATTATTTGTAAAACATAAGACGGAGACAAAACTCCTTTCTCAGTTCGTTTCGCCAGTTCTTTACATGTCTCATCTTATGACATTTTCTGTATATAGATGTATTGTTGGAAGCGTCTTTTGTTACGTGAAAGATGAAATTTCGAGTGTTTGAATTCAACGCATAACAAACATCTAAACAAATACTTAGTAGCCATCGAAACCAGACCGATTTATATCACTTTAATTCAATTTGCGTGGGAAGACTCGTTGGTTCTTTTCCTTTCGATTGCTTTCATCCAGTATTTGTTTTTTACCATTATACCGAGACCCCAGATAAATAAGATCACCTGGCCGCAACTCAGCTCTCTTTAAACTGGCGAATTTATTTACACGGGAAAAATCGTCAATAGCACTGTTATGCAAGAGCACGACTGTTCTAACACAAGTTTTCGAGTTAAAAGGAAACATATCCAGAGGGATTAAACATATTTTACCTATGGTATTAGTTACATCTATTTGTATAATTATGTTTTTCAAAAAAAATGTATTCAACCGTAGCAGCAATATATTATTTTGGTCATATAAAGTTAATTAATTAAATTATACTTAGTCAAGAGGCGATTTTTCCAATAAAATGTTTCTTTTTTATGAAACAACGTTTCTCATTGACTTCGTTTATTAATTTTATTAATAAAATTCAAAACAATTTTCTCACGAGACATAGGTCGTATTATGGTGAAAATACGCACAACAAGATTTTTTATAAATCGTCAAAAATAATTTTAGGTTTTATTATTTTATACTGTCTGCATTAACGGGAAACAAAATAAGCTAAATATATGTCATAAAGAACGCAGTTCCGAATCCACCTCTGTGTTATCGTTTTCATTGGAGCGCGGAGAGTCATACCTGTCAAAGGGACGGACGGAACTCTGCCTGTCAGAGTGGTGTATGTAATGCGTAGGCGCAGCCCTTTGCCTTTTGTACGGACAGTAGAAAAGCCATTGTGTGACACATCCGGGCCGTAGCAAATGTGGTGATTAGTGATACCTCATGAAATACTATAACATGCATTCACCATCAATACTGGTATGCTATCTTCAGAAAATAAAATATAAGAATTAAAAAAACAGGTGTAGCTTCCCGTTTATAGCTTTATAGCAGGCGTTCGCAAAAGTGAAAATTAGGTGAATTTTCGAGTTACAAATCTCACGAAATTAAGGTAAGTATTTTATTTATCTATTTGTCAGTAATACTATGGACTTTCATATTCAATGTCAGACAAGGTGCGAATAAAATAACCTAAGTAGAAAGCAACTGTAAAATAATTGTAAATTATGTCCATAGGAAAAGGCTACCGACGAACAGTATATGTATATTCTGAATTTATTTCGGAAACATTATAAATTGAATGGTCTTTCCTGTACTACAACAGTCATATCAAATCACAGATTCATTTAGGAGTGATTTGGAAACGTGCATGTTATTCCTACGCTAGTAACCTAATCATAAACCATATGTTCTAAGAAGTAAAATGCAACTTAGTAAGAGTGCATTGCCCTTCCTTAATAGTTAATAACATTCTTTAAGACTTCTACGCTTAGAAAGCGATAAAGCAATCTTAGTTTACTAACGATTCAGTACTGTCAACAGTACGATTCAACATCCTGTCGGAGCCTTTCCAGTGTGTAGTTATAAGGCCGCATATTCATTAGGCAACATTTGTTGATAAACTGTTTATGAAGTTCATCACGTTGTTTATAAACATGTTTACCTTAAACACTGTTTCTGAAACTTGGCCGTACACACCAGTTGTTGCATACGTTTACTACGTAAGCAGTTTCATGAGAGTACTAGAAAAAAGGTTATGTATGTGATATTATGATGAAAATTAGTGAATCATAACACAGCCAGTAACATTTAATAACTTACTCAGCACCACTACCAGTTTTTTGGTGTCTAAGTTTTTTCTTTTTCCGACAAAATTGTGAGCGCCGAGTATTCATCTGTTTCTACTTTTATGACATATTCAGCTCTGCAGCAATTTTGGCCCAAGCAATTTTTTTTTATTTTATCCTTAGAAACCTTATCTGAGTCATCCCAACGCAGTTAACGTAACGTAACCATAAAAGCTCTATGAGCATCGAAACTTGGTTGTTGGACTTCAACAAATGTTTCGTCTTGCTCTCCAGTTAGTGTGGAGAACACGGCAACATGTGTCTGAAACATTGTTTCATCATTTTTGTTTATAAACTGTTTCTAAACTGTACATAGATGATGCGACATTGTGAAATATTATTTATAAATTGTATATAAACAGTGTTTATAAACAAATTAATTTAATTATAACGAATTGAATTTATAACGACTTTAAATGTAGAAAAAAAACATAGAAAAGGTCTTATGACGTTTCCATTTCAAAAACATAAGTTTGTAAAATAAAACTGATTTTTTTGTGATGGTATTGTGTTTCTAAAGATGAATAAGGTTTAAAGGTTACCAAGCAACATCAAGTTATGCTGCACTGTGCTGTGCTATGTCCTTTTTTGACGTGATAACGTTTTACAAATCGAAAGCCGCTGCACGTACGGAAATGTGTGTCATGTCACGTTATGTCACAAAGCACGATCCACGGGTTAGTTTAACGTTCCGCGGTGTGTTAGGTAAAGCCGAACAGTTTCTTCGGGCCTAGGGTTACCTTCCGTCCAGATTTGTCCGGACATGTCCAAACTTTTTGTTTTTGTCCGGATTTGTCCGGCTTTTTAATTGGTCAGATTTTTAATTAGATGGAATATGAGTAAAACTACTTATTGAGTTATATCTAATAAGTCAAATAATCTGTATCATCTATAAGTATCATTAATTAAAAACAAAATATAAATCATCTTTAAAAATCAACAACGAGACCCCCTCGCTATGCGAGCGCCTGCTACCACGCGTATAATATCACTGTAACTGAGTGTGTGATGTTTGCATTTTGTGACTAAAATGTCAGGACTTTTATCGAAATGTCCGGCTTTTTGTCAGGACTTTTCTAATTTTTAAATAGTAACCCTATTCGGGCCCCTCTTACACATCTGACGCCCCGACCACCCCTGACCCTTCCTGACCCTCCCTGACCTGGCTATCCTACTACTGAACGTGGAGAAATTGTACATTTTTTCTCCCCGTCATGAGAAAACTAAAAAAGTAGGTAACTACTTAAGTAAATTGAATCAGCAACATCGCTTCCAACTCGCTCACGCATTTTGTATGACATAGCCGTAGTAGTTATTGCTGCTGCTTGCTTCGAATCATTCACAGACCACTTGGTTTAAATATTTACACGTATTTTATTTTCGTGCCTAGCTATTTAACCCTGTACACTTGTTACTTACAAATTTTATTAGTAAGTATAGTTTTATAACTTGGTGGTAGGTATGGTATCAGTTTAATAACATTAAAATATATAGATCATTGGGCATTCGTCAACCGTCGAAAATATGATGATTATATACACGTACATAAACATATCGACCTGTAATTTCAATTGACGTAAAGCACTTTTTACCAAATTGATCTATAAATGCCATCTTATTCCTTTTGTTTCTCTTTATTTAGGGTTCCGTAGTCTTGACAAGGAACCCTTATAGTTTCGTGACGAAACTATAAAAGTACGCCGGTAACTTTCGTCATGTCCAGCCCCGGTTTTGCTTGGAGACTATAGTACTAGAGAGCTGTAATTGCTAAATAGGTAATTTAAAATTACGTTTGCGAATTATTTATCTTTTTTTTATAGAAATTTTAAAGGGGAACAATTTCGCCATACATGATTTTTGTGTAACTTGAATCATTTACGCAGTGCACGCAACAGAAACTCACAAATGGAATATTTTTATCCGTTTTTTGCAACATTTCACATCGATAGTCCGCTCCTACTGACCGCAGCGTAATGTTGTGGCTGGTGTGGCAGGTAGAACTGCTATACCAGCTATCTTCACGTCTGGACTTCACCGTCACTTAATATCAGGTGGGATGGAGTCATTTATCGGACCTATCTATAAAAAAACCTACATTATTATCATTATTTACGTACTCGCAGTAAATCCTATTTGGTTAACAAGTCCTGATAAAGTGCATTGTAAATTTTCTTATATTTGTTTTGCATTTAAGCACTCAAATAATGACAACTTTGTAAATAAAATTTAACTTTCTTTTGGGAAAGATTGAAATCAATAATTTTACTTTTATTTTTTTTTCTCAAATCCCTAATCGCGTACTTAATTTGAATAACAATGTAAGTGTCAATTTAATTGTAAATAATTATATTAGTGTCCATAAACTTTCATGAAGCCTTCCTACTTAAAGCGTACACATTCACAATAGTTTATTATCTCTCCAGTAAGTCCCATCCACCCTTCGTTATTGTTCCGAAGTAACTTGGGAGAGTACTTTGGTACAATGTTATCGACGGAGAGACGGCCCTGTGCATTGGTTGTATCAGTCACGCTATTGAAATAGGTACCTTCGTACCCCGTATGTTGTAAGCAAAACAGTTTATATTGAGTGTGCCACTGAACATAAATCTATATATCTCTAACAAAAAATATAAGCAAAAGTATAGTAACAATAAATTCATCATCATTATTATAGGTACTTAATGTCTTTTATCGATATTATACCTATAATGAGCCTATGACAATGGGCCTGATTCTGGTAGGTATTATTCTTTAAACTTTTAACAGAGCAGTCCCTCCTTTGCGTTGGCTTAATAAGGATATACATTTAACTATAGTAAAATGTGTTTAAATTTGGACAATCGTGCTGAAATCAGGCATAGGTATTATCGACAAAATTTGAAGCAATTAAATTGCTCACACTACTTTTATAAAATTAACCCAGAACAACGATTAATGAGATTGGACGACAAATGTGTAGTGAAGAAAGATGATAAACTTTCATTTCACTGTAACATTATCGATACTGTCTGCATATTTCAACTCGAAGTGCAAAAAAAAAGTAATTTTATTTGCGATCTTTTCACGAAAAAATTGAAGCATTTGATATCATTTAATGTGATGTACAGAATGATTTATCATAATGTTCATCGCAAATTTTAATACAAGTTCAGATCGAATTGACCTTTCTCGTTAACCCTTGATCGATGATATCACATTAACTTACTGAGTGATCAAATGTCTATATTGCAAACTAGCCGAAGATCATGGAAAAACTATTCTCACGGTTATTAAAAATCAATGACCCGAGCATATTACCATTTCTGACCGGCGTAGGTTCAACGATCTTCTTTGCTTTCTTGTGTTTTTTAATATTGCATGTCAGCCTTTCAATAGCTTTTAGTATTTTCTTGCTGACTTTGTTAATAGTTCTGCTTTTCGGATCGTTGTATTTTCTCGTTCGGTTGCCGCCGCCGCCGTCAACTGTCTTTTCGCGTCCGGAATTTTCGCTGTCGTCAGATTCCGTCGCCGATGAATCCGAAACGGGGTGGAATATGTATGGGCTTGTGGCAAAACACGGAGAGTTCATGGCTATTAGAGAACAAAAACATTTGAATGTTTGTCACTATTTTTGGAACACCCACTTTAAGCTTATCTAATAAAGGATATTGTAATGTGCGACTGTTCACTTTGAAGCCTGGAAGAACGTTGAAAGTCGGCGAAGGAACTGATTAAGATTCGGGAGTCTCCGCTTATGGACAGTGGACCGTGACACCGCTCCCTGGGCGGGCCAAGACCTTGGATTGTCTTATTGCTTGAGCTAACGATTGATCAGCATCAGATATAACGTAATGATTTAATGAAGCTTAGATACGCATCCGTATCTCAGTTTAATCTGCGTTAACAAGAACTAGAATCCATAGGTATTCTCTTAATTTATATATTATAGGTATAAGGTCTATTTGTTTTCATATTAAGTGGAAATGAAACTTTAAATCAATATAACTACAATTAAGACTACTACTATTAACTATTAAGACACATTTAATTATGTTATTCATCATTGTCAATACAAGAAAAACTAAAACAAAAGGAACTGATACAAATAGTAAACAGTCGAAAAGTAATTATGTTACTCGAGATAATTTTCTGCTTGGGCGATCGTGAGATGGATAGCGCGTTTCCCTGAAACCCGATATAAAAACCGTAAGTATTTAATACAATTTCTTATTATCGGAGACCAAGACCCACTTCGGTCCGGTCGCTGCGCCATCATAATCCCCAAAAATCTTTAATACACTGGGGATAGTCAATTTTGTTTCCAGCAACACTTCCGCATGATTTTAATAATAAATATTAACTTCACCAACACTACACTACTACCAAAAAAATACAAGTCGTCTCGGGTAACCAGATTATATTCGGGCGAACTAAGTATACCATCACTATCATGTTAACTTTTTTTAGATTTATATTAAAAATGATCACATTAATATTTGCGTATATACTATCTATTCATATTGGAATGAAGTTTCATTTCGGACGGTATAGCGCATGGGAGCTAGGCGAAAATTTGCCGTTACTACCTAGTGGAGCAGCTACCTAGGCAGCTAGACAGGCAGCGAGGTAGGCGACCGCTGACGGCAGTGGTTGTTGACTTGGTTTAAAGTTTGGTATGGTTTTTGATGGACCGGGAGAGTATGAGCGTCCGCATTGGACACATTCCCCTCTGGACCTATTCCGCATTAGGCCCAATGCGAATTGGAGGGTACGATAGTTACTTTTTTTAATGGAATAGGGAGATTGGGCGTTGACTCGCCATACGGGCCCAGAGCTGATTGGTAGGTGGTATATAAATATTTTAACTTCGTTCAAACCGAGTGTTCTACGATACTCAAGCATTTTTACCCAACTGCGCAATGCAAGAGCGCGAAGCGCGACGCGCAGACATGGTAGTGTTTAACAATCTTATATGTATGTATGAATGTTCCTTTGTGGCACACTAGAGACCAAACGCCTGCACCGATTTTGATGATTCATACGTCAATCGATTCCTCTAGGTCATGGAAGTGCTGCTAAAGATATATATAATAATAGTAATCAAAATTGAAATATGGAGTCAAGTAGGCGCCATAGTATGAGAAAGAAAAATAATAAGTACCTATCTCTTAAATGTGTCCCTTAACTAGTTCTACAAAAAAGTCCGCAACAGCATATATATATTTTGAATGAGTAAGGCATTATCGCTAAAACAGTCAATCAAAAATCAAATATTCAATATCCATTTCCAAGATGCAAATTTTGTATTAACAAATTATTTTTATCAAAATAAAGACTTTTATCATTTCTGATATTTAAAGACGATAAACTTTGCCCTGTACTACTGAGAAATATTAAAAAGTTACAACGATGACAAGATACAAGAATAACAACGATGAAAAGATACAAGTGATAGCGCAGTGTACTATGCACGAGTAGTCTGCGGGATAGGTGGAAGAAGAAATTTTGATGAATTTTGGTGTTCATAAACTTAGATAAATTATAGGAGGAAAAGAAAACAATGGGCTTCTCGCAGTTTTTTAATCGTATTCGAAGTACTTACAATAAAACTGTGATAATGTTCCTTCTTAATAAATGATGAAAAAGAAATCATTATAGGTTTTTATGGTCATTAAAATTTTGTTTTCGAAGTTTATTTTAACTACAAAAAACAAGTCCAGGTCTAATAAATTTGTTATGTAAGGAACAAAGCTACTATAGGAGTCGGGACACATAATTGAAAAAAAATATCCATTCTTGAAAATCTAAAGGGTAAAAAATAATAAAGTAAGCTTTGTTCCTTACATAATAAAATGATTAGACTACTGGTCTTGTTTTTATCTTTCTTTTCTGTTTTTATTTGATGTAACAATGAAGAAGTCGTGTTCTTTGATTTCTTAAATTTACCTTTTTTATTACTAGAATGACTTTGACCGGGTAACTAACTAAAAAGTAGTAGTGACTAGAGACATATCCATCCACCATTTCGTTTTAAAAATCCTTTTGTCTGTCTGGCAGTTACGGACCTGGCATTATCATGATGAAAAGCGCTATTTTGGATTTATTGAAGTTATACTTCTTTAGGCGCGTTATGAAAAAATGATGAGAGTGAAATTTTAAGATGCGCGCGCATCACTGTAACACAAAAAATTAACTTTTGTGTTTACCGCACATTAAGAAAATCTACCAACAAAATAGAAATGGAATCTCTATTTTGTGGGTGCTAACGACTGCATTGTGAAGGCCTATCAAAAGTATTTATTAATCTGGAACAACGGAACCAAAGCGCGATTCAGGAGACTACAGCGCCATCTCTTGACCATTGGTGTAGTAGTACCAAAAACCACATCTTTATTTTTTGTAATAAAGTAACAGTTATAGGTATTCATATTTATAATATTTATCCACATGTTTCTATTTTGTATATTCGGAATACGTGTTTGTGTTTCATACAAGTGCAAATCACATATGTTCTAATAAATTATATTCAGTAGCGATTTTAATTGAATATTTTGATTATTTATTTATTTTTTCAAATTAAAACTGAACTTTATTGACTGTGTCCTTTTCCAGACTTTTCATTAATTTATTGTAATTAATTATTTGCATGCAATTAAAAACTAATTTTAAACGATGCCAAAGAAGGATAACTTCTCACGCGCCTACATAAGTACACGCACCCATTTTTTTACGAAGTTCAGCACTTAGTTTCGGCAAACATAAATGATTGTGTACCAATTGTTATTGATTGTAAAACAATCCTAAAAAGCAACAGGTTTCAGCTCACATGAAAAACAAAACAGCTGTTTTGTATTTTTGGGATGGTGTTGTTTGTGATATTTCACACAAATTCGATGTCCCTTCTTTGAATTTGAAAAAAGTGAAAAAGTGTTTTCACTTCCACTTGTTTGGCTAATAACGGTGTTATAACACTGAAAGCAAATCTTAATCAAACAATCAGGGTGCTGAAGCATCACTCATGCACTTTCTGCTCACAGTCACACGCGTCAGCGTAGTCGTCGTAGGTAGCCTATCATACTACGAAAATTTTACGTAGACACGCAATATTGAAAATGGCGCTAAAATGTTAATACAAATAAATATTTTCCCGGATAGCTACTGATTCGAATAATGATATTCAAAACAAAATTTCATATATACTAATATTATAAAGCTGAAGGGTTTGTTTGAACTACTCTCATCTCATGAACGACTGTTCCGATTATAAAAAATATTTTGTTGTGTTATGTTGGATAGTACAGTTATCGAGGAAGGCTATATAACATCACGCTATGACGAGTAGGAGCGGAGCATCGATGAAAAATGTTGCGAAAACGGGAAAAAATATTCCATTTAAGCGCTTCCGTTGCGTGCGTTGCGTAAATGGTTAAAGTGACACAAAAATCATGTATAACGGAATTTTTTCTCTTTAAAATTTCTATAAAAAACGTCCGCGACAGCATATGTCTATCTTTTAAGTTTGACTCACTATATCCTTTTTTCTCAAATTAACCACATTTCTCGCCTGTTAGGCGACATGAAGGTCGCCAGGTATTGGTAGGTAATATACCCGTTATACAACTTAATGTAGTTGGAATACAAAAACAAAGTTTTTACATTGTAGAAACTAAATACCATGAATGAATGAAGAAGTAGAGCAACTAGGTAAGGAGAAGTTTTTGCACTTCGCTGCACTAATATCTTGTTAATCATCTTCAATCATGATAAATCTACGTTTCATTAATCAAGAAGGAACTGTGCAACCTACATTAGCATTCGTAGCGCCTGCTTTGCCGAGCACACTCCAGACTATTTTATGTAATGAAACAGCAATAGGCGCGCGTACAAGTTTGCTCTTACTAATGAACAGGCGTACGACTAATTCTCGTTTGTAATTTGTAATGTAACGTTAACCTTTAGAAATATTAAAATATCATAATTAAGTACGAAATGTTTACTAGTGATTAAAACTTTTTTTTTATTTATTGAATATCTATAACGTTATTCAGGTATTGTGAAATACTGGGCAAAATTAAATATTCTATAGGTAGTTAAATTGTGTCGAAAATAAAATAATAAACGAAAAAAAAAGAATAACCGAGCTTAGAATCGGTTCATCGAACACTTGGTGTTGACAAAATTACGGATACCTTGTGTCAAATACTGATAAAGGACATCGGTCAACTCCCATAGACGTTTTATTTCAAATTAAATTGTTGCGTCTTTCAACAAATGATATATCATTAGATTCTGCGTAATTTATTGAGCTTATATATGTAAGAATCACGACGAAAGAAAGCCGAGGAAAAATATATTTTGCTCTGAACATTTAGTGGTTATGTTATTTTGACTGTTTTATTACGTATCCGTATTACATTTTTTCATTACAGAAATCGATTTTTTGAAATCATAACAAGTATACCAATATCACAGATAAATTCAAAATGTAGTAGAAGCGAAGCCATTTGATTTCATTGAGTGCGGTTGGCGTCTTATTTTAATTATTATTCTTAAATTCGTTCACAGTGTTCACTCGATATTGAGAAATAAAATTGGTGTGATTTTGTATTACAACCGTCTGCGCAACTGAAGAATTAGTGGAATCTTTAAAATATACGCTATTCCGGTCAAGTGGACGTGAGAATTTTATCGTAGTGTTGACCACCTCACAGAAGCTTACCTGAAAAGCCAACTCGATACATTTCATGTCAAACACTCCAAGAAACATTAGAATGAGCCACACCGACATTCTAATGTAAAAAAACGAATATTAATAAAACTAAAGACTTGGCTTTAAGGGCATTGTTACCTTTGCCTTCCCCGAAAAGGGCGAACCTTAAAAAAACATTCTAACTTGAGGACAAGTTAGAATGTATTGTTTACCAAATAGGAATTTGGTAAACAATCTTGGCACAACTTCTTTAAAAAATCACCAATTTAAAATAAAATAATAACAAAGTCAATATTTTATTACGATAAATCGTTATTATAGACTGAAACTTATTGAATCTAGGCTGGGAAAATTTCGACGCGGCTAATAGGGCCGTGGTAGCATAATGGTCAGTGCATTCGCCCGGATAGCGAAGGAAGCGGGTTCGAGTCCCGTCCGCTGCCTGGTCCGCGTGGATGTTTTTCTAGTAAACTTTGCTTTAGATTTAAACATCTAGCAGTTAAATGCTTAAAAAATAAATAAAATCATAACTATTGAATCTTTTTATCAGTTGATTTTTAATGCTATATTTTCAAAAAAAGAAGTACCAAGATTGTTTACCAAAAAGGACAAGTTAGGATGAATGTCAATGCAGTGTTTTATATATTTTTTTTATTTTACTCGGCTTTGATTTGGTCAATTACAATTTGTATAAACTGTTTATATTTAATTAATAATATTAGTAAAAATATCTATTCTAGACATTCAACTTTGGTCCAAATATGATTTGGACGATGTCCTTTCATTTCATCGAGTTCAAATCACAAAGGCGCTAAAGAAGTTTTTAATTTAAAAAAAAAACTAACTCATGATAGGCGCTTACATGGTTGATGTGGTTTGGGCCTTCAAAGTTACAGTTTTATATCAAGACCTATATGGAGATATCACGATTCGCACGAGACAATAATTAGAGGATTAAGATTAGGCTGGCACAACACTTCAGGTCAGCAACTTGAAGTTCCTTGTTTCTACCTCAATAAACGTTCACTGCCTATAAATAATTTTACCAACATGGGCCGCGGCCAAATATCAAATCCAGTCTTCTCACAACAAAGAAATGACATTTATAATGCGATTCAAATAAGAATAAGAATGCCAATGACCTCCATCTGTCAAATGTCGCTTGAAAAGTACGGTTTGCAAAAAAACTTGGAACAAATCTGATGTTTTTTCTTACTTAATCTTAGCAAATAAATTTTATTAAATAAAACTTTTGCTCACTCTACCTGTTTGGTTTGAATTGACAGCTATATGGCGTCACAATATGGCACCCTGTCGGTCCTATTCTTAGTTGAATCGCATTATAGACGTATTAATTCTTTTCTGAAAGACTGAAGGCTTGGTCGGGGTTGCTCTACCCGCGCTTCGATATTCCTTCCAAAACATTCAGTTTTCCAAAATTCTAACTTTGAAATTTAAAAATGAGCAAATATTTAAGCAAACAAAACATAACCAACAGAAACAAGTATCTGTGCGTTTCCCGAATAAAAAAGTTTTTTGGTAAACATGACGAACTGTCAAAAGACGCTTCAATACATAAAAAGGTGTCTGCTTAGAACCTCAACAAAAGTGTCATCTAGAAGTGCCTGCCACAGAACTGGTAACACCTTCATCACCAAGTGTCCTCTGCGCCATCTTTTTTCGATACGTTTCTTGCGATACTGAAGCAATTTTTGAAATGACTTTGTTTGGATTCTCAACAATTAATTTCAAAACCCTATCCAAATATAAAAAAAATCGAAAAGACACTTAATAAATTTGCGGCTGTTGCGTAAACCAGCCAATGATTTTAAAGGGATGGTACTAAATCGTATAACTTCCTGGCAACTGGAGACAAAATGGTCCACTTGGGTAAGTCCAATTTCGAGAATGAGGTAAGTAAACCACCGAATCCAACTCGACTAGTCAGCGTTCGGGAAACTTCACGATGTCTTCTAGTCCGAAATATCTAGTGCCTGAATACCAAGGTCTTCGAACAGTGCGTGTTGCCTGTCCTGACATACGGAGCTGAAACGTGGTTGTTATTAATAAGACTAATAAGAAGGCTCAGAGTTGCACAACGAGCGATGGAGAGAGTTTTGAGAAGAGCAACGGTGTTTCTTAACGTGATCGAATCAGGAATGAGTCTTTCATTGTGTTTATACGAAATAATTAAAGACGGCACTAAAATCATTTAAATATCAGTGAATCAAAAATTTTTTTTTGGCAAAAAAAAATTTTTTTAGGGCAAAAATATGCATAACTATTACAATCAACGAAAACGAAAGCAAGGGCTGAAAGCCGAACTTGTGTCATAGAATTTCGCACATACGACATAAAATTAATTTTTAACCGCGAAAAACTTCTTTCTGTTTATCCAAATGCAACTGTTACAGTTTATTAAGATCGTCAGAATTATTTAATATGGCTTGTATGAGTGTGAGAGTGTTTGAATTGTACGGACCTCTCACCCTCACACAACAGCCAAAATCTGATTACTAAAGTTATAAGACCTTCTTTTGGATTTTCCGTAGTTGAATAAAAAGGTAGGTACAACATAACGACTTAAAAGCACTTACAATCAAGTTTCCGTAGTACGAGCACTCATCGCTTATAAGTATTAAAGAAACCGTATTCTGCATTCAAAAGAGACGTAAACCTACTCCTAGACGAGCTGAGCGACTTCCGAATAGCTGTCTACCTACTTACTCGAGACTGTCACTTTTGGAGTTTTGAGTAAGTAAAGTTGTGAAGTTGCCGTAATGATGCGAGTCACAGAACTTTGAGATTCCTATCGCGCCGCGATACTTAACTTAACCCATAATGAACTGTAGTCATAAGAAAGACATTCTTTAAAGAGTATTCCAAACATGTTTCAGTTTTGCATTTATTCATAAAGGGATCCTGTAACTAAATCAATGTTCTTTTCTTATTTTTTTGTAGAAGTGAGGCCTATATGTAGTTTTTCATATGTTTACTTCCAAATCACCACATATTTCTATGGTATTGCCTTTTTCAATGCAGTAGGAACCAGTAGAACATTAGGTAGGTCTGTAGTTTCTAAACCAAGGGAACTGCGACCGTTATAGCACATGTTGAACACATTCAAAATTAGCGGTTTCCGGATCTAGCTTTCCTAAACGTATCGGCCCCAGCACAATCTCCTACCCCGTGGAACCCAAGAACATTACTCGTTAAAATTAATACCTAAAAAACCATTAAAAGGTATTGTTATTTTTCTGCAGTCTTCTGTAAGGTGAACATTAGATAAATTTTCTCTAAATTTCTTTTAAATTTGAAATAAACTCTTTTCTCTTCTTTAATTATAAATGATCCATGATTGTTTCAAAATTTAATTTACCTTATTCATCTCTTCTATCAGTATCTACGTTCACTTTAAGATCAGATCAAACGTCGTAAAATGGCTCCTCTCTATCCCCGGCAAATAAGCACTTTCAAAGAAAACTGTTTATTCAAACGTATGGGTAGCGTCTCTTCGGACAACTTCTTGATTGCATTTATAGTTTCCATCCCGAAAACTTTAATACGGTAGTAGAAAATTCGATGTTTCAATTCGAAAGTGATTCTAAGAATTGCTGCTCATATTCCAAGTATCAAGAAATTGTAGACATAATTATGCATATTGAGGAGTCATAGACTACAAAAAAATATAATTATGATATTAGTATAAAAATATAATTGCTGGATTGCGGAATTAAATAACAAAACTTACCTTCAGATCCAACTCCATTGTTTTCGATCGGAGATTGATATGTTTGATATTTCCGATTTTCGTATTCAGATCTCGCATTCGAACTATTAGAACTTTCAAACTCTTTAAAAATCGGAACATTGTGAACTTTCGAATTTTTTCGGTGGTCTTCTGTTTGCGACTGTGGGTGATTTGTTTCATTAACATCTGATTGAAAATGTTTTGGTATTTTTTCACTTTCGTAATCTGATCCATTCAATGTAATTTTTTTAATTGTTTTTACTTCTTCAATTTCACTTATTTGATGTTCGGTTATTGTTGATCGTTTCAGTACTTCTTCTTTTTTGTTAAAACTATTATCGCTAATAGAGTTTATCATGGCACTTGAGTCGTATTCACTTTTATCGTTTATTTTACATTCTGGCCTTAAATATTTCTCGAAAGGGTCACTATTTCGTTTCGATTCAAAAGGATTTTTAGTCGAATCATTTACATTGTTCGGAACACTTTGGTGACTAAACTGGTTACCGAAAATATGATTTTCACTATATTCTCTGGCTTCCGTAGCGTCATCTGATTTATAGCCATTTGTAAACCCAATATCCTTAAAGTTCGAATGATGGAAGTTACCGGAAGCAGAAGCCAACGCTTTGTTGAAAAATGAAGGGGATTTGAAGTCTGAGCTGTGCTCGTTAAGTAAGGACGTATTTTCTCTGAATTTACTCCTATCTATACTGGACGCCCTACCGTTTGGAACGGGTAATTTGGAAGCACTAGAGGTATTTGGTAAAGTAGTATAAAAAGGATTCGTTGGATGGAAGTGGGGAAGATCTTCATTAGCAGTTACAGATTTGACCAACGGGGTGGAGTTGAGCGCAGCTGGCAACGAATTCAGAGATGACTGTGCTGACAGGGAAGATGGACGATTGCTTGGAAGTTGCGATGGTCTTATAGTCGCGTAAACTGGCGCTTGCAACGTAGCTCTTCCTGACTGCACTTCAGCCATTAACTGTGACGGCCCTGAAACAAAATTAAAAATCGTTCATAATTATTTGAAATAACTAAAATATTCGTATCATACATTCGGCTTATATAGAATTACCTGCAAAGTACAAACAATATGATATAAAATGAGCACTTTATACATCACAGCTATGGAATATGTACTCATAGAGCTTTGCATAGCGAGCCTCGTATTCATAAAGTTTAGAGTTTACGGTTACGACACTTTTCCTTGCAACGAGGGGTGATAAAGTAGCCACACATTTTACAACAGCAGCATAGCATATTCATTCAGTGTGATAAAAACGTAAAAATACTTCCTTCAATACGGCTTCATTTAAATAAATATAAGTTTATTTATTGAAATGTACACTATTTTGATATTTTCTTAGTAGACATGAATTTTATAAAATAATATTCATAAGCGGTTTTATACACCAAATATAGTTGTATTTTATGATGTGTCGGATTCTTTTCAGATCATGTTACCAAGAACCCTGGAAAGGATCCAAGAAATCAGGAATCGTACTTATACCCGTTCGAAGCATTTTTTTTTTAATTGTTTGGGGTGTGTGAAAGTGTTTTTTTTATTATACGAAGCGCAACAAATTACCCCACCCCGCCCTACAAGTGTCAGTGGAATCCAGTCGCGAAGATAGATGATGCTGCAGCTGAAGGTGTACCGCTCCAGCCATCCTTACCTTGCAGGCCTAAACCCAATCCCCTACACGCGGAACCCTGAAACTCTACTCACCAGCAGAAACACAACACCACCAAAAGTTAGTAGGTTGGTAGGTGAAGGTTGCTTCCCCATTCGGGTGCTCCAAATCGAACGAGAAATCCGCTGTGCCCTACCTCTCTTAGATATTAAAACTTAAAATAGAAAAAATATTACCTACTCATACATAGATAATCATGCCGATGAATTCTCTACTGTGTGAAGAACACATAGAAATATAAATAATAATTTGGAAATTATAATATGATTTGAAATTATAATTTAATTAACTATTTACTCCTCTAATAAATTGTTTTTAAGTTGGATCATTTTTTTATTCACAACTTTGAGGAACTATGTCATAAATTTTAGCGTCCACTTCTCACTACTTTGTGTAGTTCTTCTTCTTCTCACTACTCATGTAATGTTTATAACATCTTATAAAACACTAATATTGTCGATGTTTTATGTTTTCAAAATATTTTTTTAATCATCCGTCAAAAAGCTAAGAAGATCCAAGTAGGGAGACGACAGATTCAGTAGTAGTTCCACATGAGAAAGAATTTAGGAAACTTACTTTTCAACTCACTTCCTTTGCCCAAGCTTCTTCTTCGAGGGGACATCTCTCTGTTCCTGGGAACAAAGTTATGTTTGGTAAGTTGATATGTGAAACTCATTCTCGATTTTTATCGTTTATTTCTCTTTACTTATAGGTATATTCTATCACTTTCTTACTTCTAGATCACAGGAGTATGCTTTTTTATTATGATTTTATTACGCATAAATAAAGCAGACAACAGCGCGACTGATATGTTTGTTATCGTCATATGGTTCCCCTATTTTTTTTGCGTAATTTTGAAAATGGATTGAACTAGGAATACTTATTTGCTAAATAAGGAATTGAAAATATAATATCGGTGTGGTCGGTCATAGATGGGTGACCAAAAAGCTTCTATCTTGAGTTCCTCCGTTCTTCGGAAGGCACGTTAAGCCGTTGGTCCCGGCTGCATCTGCAGTCGTTAGCACCCGCCAATCCGCACTGGGCCCGCGTGGTGGGTCATGGCCCAATCTCCCTATTTCATCCATAGGGAAGACATGTGCCCATGTGCAAAGATATCTAATATAGATATATATATAAAGGAGGGTAGATGTGACCCAAAAAGTGAAATACGGATCTGTGTTATTTTTTCATTTTAAAATAGTAAAATAATTATAATCCAACAAAAAATAGATAATTGCTCAGTTTACAAGTTCAATTCAAATATGTTATAATAGTGAACAGATTAATAATGTGTTACATGAAGAAAAACCAAAAAGTGTTTTGGCCGTTTCAACCCAAACAATTTACAAGTTGAAGCGAGTGTATTGGATTTTCTTATAAATATTTGAGGGAAGAAAAGCATTTACTAATTGTACTGTTACAGAATACAGACTGAGGTATGGAAAATCTATAATAAATAACATATAAAATTATACATTAAAATTAAAACCGAACAAGATAAAATTATATACAGTAACGACATCTGTTGACAACACAAAAAAACATTACAAATCGGGTTTAGAACGATATAGCATTAATTTGTAAGTTGCTTTGTGAAATTGTTCAGTGTTTGATACACAAAACTGAAGATGGCATCAAAGTGTGCCGGATGTTTGCAAACAATCATTGACAGACAATACCTTAATTGCATTGAGTGCAATAACAAATATGATTTAATTTGTGCAAATGTATCTACGCAACGTTTTTATAATACAATGTCAGTGGAACACAAAAGGCAATGGCGATGTCAGGGATGTCTATGTAAAATACCGAAAATAGACAATACAAACACCCCTGTGCGTACACAAGATCACGACTATATTACCGAAAAGCAAAATTTAATATCAGAAGATTGCAACGTCACAACAAGAAGGCGAATAACTGGTCAAAAAAATAACTCTTTGAGCTTCGAAGATCTTAGTATGCTCGGCGACACTATGTGTGCAGAAAATAATGATATACCTTGCAAATCTGGGAGTTCCACTGATTTAGCATTAGAGAATATAAGCAAAATTATTGTTCTAAAACTCCAAGAAAATAATTTAACCGTAATCTCTGATTTAAAAAGTACTATACATACAGAAATAAACAAAGTTATTTTAAAATTAAGGGAAGAGATCACAAAGGAAACAACAACACTCTTTAAATTAAATGACGAAAGAAAAATGGACATAGAAAATATAAATTTTAAAATAGAGAAATTGAGACAAGACACTGATGTATTAAAAACACAAATACAGCAGCTGGAAAAAAATATTGTAACCCCGAATACTCCATCTGTAGAAGAAAGTAACAGTAAAAAGATAGTTCTATACGGACTTCAAGAATGTAATGTGGAAAATGAATATGATTTTTACCAACGGCTTAATGAGATATTCTGGGATTATTACCAGGTTGATATGTTGAGTTACATGGAAGACGCATATAGGATTGGCAGTAATAAGTATAAAAATAGACCTCTAGTTATAGAGTTTATCAGCAAAAGGATGGCGAAATATATTACGCAAAACAGTTATTTCTTAAAAGGAAGTCGTTTATCAGTTTCGGAATATTTAGATGAAAACGCTAGAAAAGAAAGAAAAATTTTAAGAGAAGAAATGGTGAAGGCTAGACAGAATGGGCAATATGCTGTCATTCGTCATAATAAATTATTTATAGAAGGCAAGCAAATAATTCCAATTGAAAAACCCTTAGAAAAAAACGTAAAACAGTTCAATCCAGAAGATTCAAATAAATATAAATCACATGATACAAATAACGGCATCAAGAATAATTCCTTTCGTAGAGTCCGGCCGACAATTTAAGATATGGTTTCAAAACTTTCAAAGTCTTTTTAACAAGCAAAATGACTTAGCAGCATTTCTTAATGACAACCCGTACGAATTAATCTGTATCACTGAATCATGGTTAACTGAAGCTAAATTGGTCTTGATAAGATTTCAGAATTACAAAGTCGCAGCTGCTTATTGCCGTAAGACGAGAATTGGAGGAGGTACCTGCATTCTTCTTCAATTCTTCTTCTTCAAAGCACATTGAGAGCGTACATGTGGAAGAAATCACAAACTTGTCAGTCGACTACGTGGTTGAGGTGTGCGCAACCGAACTTGCAAAGGAACGTTTATTGGTTGTAACTATTTATTGGAATAGAAGGGAAGAAGAAGTTTTTTATGATCAACTGAGAAAATTTTTGAATTGCATACGGAAAAAATATTGTAAGTACAATGTAGTTATAGGTGGTGATTTTAATATGAATATATTACAAAGTAATTCTAAGACAAATATTTTTTTGGATTTTATGTCTGAATTTAACTTCACTCAATATATAAAGCAACCAACACATATAACTAAAACATCATCAACTTGCTTGGATTTAGTATTTACAAATTTTCACCATAGTAAATTCCACACTGCTGTGGAAGATTTCGGGTTTTCATTTCACCGGGCAATAATACTGAAAATAACAGTACCCCAAATTAAACAGAATCGTTGGTTTTTAAAAAGAAGAACTTATAATAAAAATAATATAGAAAAAATCAAAACTAATTTAAAAAGTGTTAATTGGCATGAATATCTAAAACCTGAAAAAAATTTAAATGATAACTTCACTGCATTTCAAAGTATTTTAACAAAAAACCTGAATGAATGTTTTCCAAAACGAATAATTAATTTAAAAACTACTTACAAAAAATATTGGTTAACTGTTGGAATAAAGCGCTCTTGTCGTAACAAAAGATTACTGAAAGTACTGTCACAAAAATCAAACAATGATATACTAAATAAATATTATAAGAAATACGAAAAAATATTGAAGAAAACAATAGCTACGGCAAAACGATTACAATATATAAAGAAAATAAATAAATCAAGTAACAAAGTTAGAGCTATGTGGAGTGTAATAAATGAACGCACTAATAAGTCCTTACGAAAGGAAAAAAATAATATAAAATTAAAATATAATAATAACTTAGTCTCTGACCCTGAACAAGTAGTTAACATATTTAATAATTTCTTTGCGTCTATGGGCGGTCCTTCAAAGAGTGATACTGCCAAGGGGCGCCCCGTAAGCCATCCTACTGTTAACTCTATGTACCTTATTCCAGTTAATAATCAAGAGATTTCCCTAATCATAAAAAGGTTAAAGAATAAAAAAAGCCATGGGATTGACGAAATTTCCCCAATATTACTCAAACAGTGTTCTGATGAGTTAGCTTCTCCACTTTGTTTTTAATTAATCAATCTTTTCAAGATGGTATTTTCCCAGATCAACTAAAAATATCAATTATAAAACCGGTTTATAAAAAAAGTGAAAAAACTGAACCTAGTATTTATGCTTATGCATACTCTTGGATGAATTACGGAGTTATTTTGTGGGGGAACAGTACGGATGCATCTATTATTTTCACACAGCAAAAGAAACTTGTGAGAATCTTAGTAAATATTGAAAATACAGACTCATGTAAGCCTCATTTTAAAAAACATGAAATTCTTAGCTTGCCGCGCATTTATATATTTCAGATTTGCAAATTTGTGCGTCAACATCCAAATTTATATAATAAAAGAGGAGATGCCCCAATAAAATACTCAACTAGAAACAAAAATAAATTAATTTTGCCAACCTCTAAATTAAATTTACACTCATCTAGCCCCTTAATCATGTCCATAAAGATTAACAATAGAGATGTAACGACTCGACTTTTCAAACCGGTTCAAACCGGTTTGAGCATGGACCGAGTTGAATCGGTTAACGTCTTCGTAAACCGGTTCTATCGTGGCATTCGTTCGTATCGCGCTGCGTGCATGCGCGCCTGTCAATTCTTGTTTATGCCGCCATCCACAAATCGCGTGCGGCTCCTAACGTGCTTTACCGACCCTAATAAAATTTGACCGACCAATACGAACCGACTTACAGCAGCGGATACGGTTAGCGCGCATCGCCAATTTAAATACAACAGCCATAACCGACTTACCGACCGAACCGAAATGAAACGGACTCTAGTAGATTTGACTGACTTGACGGTGTAATTTTGTTTTCATTATTATGTAATATGCGACGTAATTGCCCAGCTTCTAAAAAAATAGACCAAATATTATTCCTAAATAGTTGTAAGAAAACTTTTTAATTAAGTTGTTTGTACCAAATTAAGTTTCTACGACTCAAATGATTTTACAAAAATAAATTACGTATTTATTATATTGTTGATTATTAAAATTGTATTTTATTCTCAAAGTTAAGAAGTACGGTTTTATGTAATTAATAGAGTTTATATATTTTTTTTGTAATTTTTTAAACACAGTATTACATAGATATTTGTTTATTTTTATTTTGACAATTTTAATTCTGATTATTATTATTTGTTTTCATATTTTAATTGTTATTTTTCAATTACCTTTAAATATTTGCACGATGTAATATCAACAAAGTATGTAGAATTAAAAAAAAATAGCACCTGTTGTTTCGTAAGTTTCATTCGTCAACTCGTCAAACGGTTCAAACCGGTTCAAACCGCGGTTTACTGAAAATTTGGCGGTTCGGTTCGGAAACCGATTTGCATGTATTACTAACCGATCAAATCCGGTTTGTCAAAATTCAAGACCGTAACATCACTAATTAACAATAAGTTGCCTGACCAAATAAAAAACGAATCTACAGAAGGAATATTTTTGAAACGTTTAGAAACTCTTTTGATTAATAAATGTTATTACAGTGTTAATGAATATTTAAATGATAAAATGGCTTGAAGTTATTTATACTATTGAAAATATATAATTTGTTGATTTTATTTTGCTTTTAATAAATGTTATTATTAGTTAATGAATTTGAAATGTTAAAATGTGATTATAATGTAAATTAATATTCAAATGATTTAGTTACTTACATTGTTGAGAATACTATATTCTCAATTGTGTAAATAATTGTGTTTTGTTTTTATATAACTTTAAATAAATTTTATTTGCGTATATTTTATATAATTTGGTCGTATTATCTTTTTTACAATTAATGAATTAGTATACACATTATTATTATTATTATTCGTGATTTTATAGAATGAAATAAAATTTAATACCTATTTTAATTTATTATAGATAGATATTATATAAATTCTAAATTGTAATAGTCAGCTAGGGTACTTATTAGCGTTTTTATGTAATCAAAGGTGTCACTCTCCCTCTGTAATTAATTGATTGCTGTGCCCGACGGGGTCCATGATTGTGCATATTATTTTGTAACATCTTGTATAACTTGTGGAAAGCAATAAAACATTGAGTATTGAGTATATCTCTTAAGAATTTTGAAAAATCATAAGACTTAAATGGTTAATTAACTATAACTTGTCACGTTTCAATAAAAAAATCCAATATTGGGGCCGTCCAATTGCCATATAAAGTGATTTTATTATCATCGTTATCTATGAGGTGAAATATTTTATAACTTACATAGTGAAGTTGAGCTTTTTATGAGTCAATTAAAGTTTACTGATTACGTTAGCTTTTTAATTTACCATGGACTGTTAGTTTATATAAACAGATAGTCAAAAGAAGTCATTCCCGCTCGTGACCCCAGCTTTGTCCCATGCGATGAAGAGTGGGAATTTATCAAAAAAACCCACACGTCCCCAGGGGTCACAAACCCGTGACAACTGGGATTTCATTAATAGAAATTACTTCTCGCTAGTGATAGTGTTAATAATGTACTGCAAGAACAAGTTAGGAACCTCGCGCACTTGACTAGGCCGCAAAGCCCAACTTGAGTTAATCTGATCGCGGTCGTCTAGAGCGCGAGGTGCCTTACAAAAATCAGTTTCCTTGTAATTCCACGAGGTGTAAGATGGGATCAGCGGTGGCAATGGCAAATTACCTACTATTACTTGCGCTGTTGTTAATACTGACCCCATCCCATACATAGGTGAGGATGGTTGGTGTAGCAGTTTTGTAACTGCTGTACCAGCTATCTTCGCGTTTGGACTTTATCACCACTTAACATCAGGTGGGATAGAGTCATTTGCCTACCTCGCTATAAAAAAAAATATCCCATGGAACCCTAGAACCTTACTCACAGACAAAAACACAACACCACACAAACGTAGTGTTATTTCAATGTGGTCTTCTGTAAGTGCCGGTCCACATCTTCGCGACACGACGTCGTCAACGTCAAACGGCGCCAGCAACGACGACGTCGTGACATGGAGATGTGGACAGGCACTACGGCTTCCCTAGACGGGCACTTCCATTCGCCTACTCTCTTCAAATACCAGAAAACCAAGATAAATTTTATTTTAATTGACGACCCCCGTGTTGTGAGTGGGATGTACGCGGCTTTAAGATGTTGCCTACTCAGTCCCGGTTTTGAATCCCGATGGGACAAAAGTTTGTATGATTAATACAATAACTATTTCTGTATTCTATTTGTTAATATTTATACTATATTAAGGGAAGGTAAACTATGAAAAAAAATATTTAAAATAATCATGCATATTCCCTATTGGTGTGAGTGTTAGAAATGTTTATTTATTATACATTATCTTATGATATACACGTTTAGTCCTAATCTGGGCACAGGTCCAGCAGATCTGAGCATGGATGTGCGGCTCCATTTTGCTCCATTGCTCTTATTGCGTCGACCGCCCGTTGGTAGACGATGGACTAAACAGTGGTCTTCTATAAGGTGGAGGTTACTTCCCCAGACGAGTGCGAATTGTCACTAAAAATATTTGAAATAAAAAGGACACTGTGTCCGAATATTATTTGTCCGAGTCTCTCAAATTTCAGCTACTCTCTTAAAATATAAAAGAACCATGTCATATTATAATGAATTCACAATCATAGGATGACTTACTCGTTTAGTCCTAATCTGAGCACTGGGCCAGCAGATCTAAGCATGGCATGAGCGTCTGCATTGCTCATTCCTTTCGTTGGTCTCCCGTTGATGGATGATATGATGTCTCCCTCTCTGATGCCACTCAGCGATGCTTTACGCCCCGGGTTCACCTGGAATTATTATTAATTAATAATTTCATTTATCAAAATGTATTTTATTTATTAAGGGCAGGGTTTGACTAAAAAAGGTGACCGGTGCGGAGCGGACCTGCCACAACAGCTGTCTTTATGATAGGGCTCCATTGACACTCAATATTAGTTAAGGTGCAGTAATTGATTGGACTGTCTAGTATAAAAATAATCCATATACAGTAAAACCCGTTTAAGACGATTTCACAATCAGGGACTCAACCACAAACGCGTCTTATGCGGGAAAGCGTATTATGCGGGATTAGGAAATTTTGATTGTAGGTATTGATGTGTTAAATGTACAATATTTAAGAATAATGTACGTTATCATAAATGTAGTGTATTATAATTACCTACGTTATTAACATTTGAGAATAGAGATGTGCCGAGTCAGGCTGACTCGAATACTGACTCGAATACCTAGCAGGTACTCACGTACTCGAGTACTCGAAATATGGTATTCGAATACTCAGTCGTACTAGTACAGTGAAGTTAGTAACGTGATTTGAACGTGTTTATGTTTCCTACTCGGCCGATCAGTTAAATGAGATGTTAACAATAGTTTAATTACATATTTGTTTCTTATAAGTAATTATCTATTTTAATTAGTCGAACTCTCGGTTACTAGTTTAACTGTCGAATTTGTGTAAAGTTTTACTGTTTTTTAATTAGTGACTTTGTAATAGGATGGCTTCGAAGAAAAAATCCGAAGTATGGAAGTTTTATAATATTTTACCAAATAAAAAAGTGGAGTGCAGAGTGTAAAAAACATTTGTTAATTTTGGAAACACCACAAATTTATAAAATCATTTGAAAAAAATACATTCCTTGATTTATACAGTGATTATAGAAAAATAGACGAGCGAGCCTTACAGTAGTCGCGTATGATGTGTAACATTTGAAATCTCACCTTATATTAGTAAAAAAAGAAATAAAACCTACTACAAAAGGAATAAGCTATTGAATATTATTTTCTAAAATCAAATCAAATAACGCGCGCTTTTGCGACTTCCTGTTACATACTTCCGTTCCATTACACGAAATCACTCCCACAAATTGCAGGAAAGCGAGAGGAAAGATGTCACACATCAAAAAGTAAGCAAAATGAAAACGAAAGCATGGATGAGCAGATAGCATCGTCATGGAGCTTATTAATATAATTATTATAATATTAATAAATGACTGATTATACATTTAATCTATTATTATTAACATATTTTCCTATCATTCATATAATATGATTTTTAATGATGATGATGAAGCAAATTTCAAGGCCCGATTCAAAAAATACTCGAGACCAGTAAAGTATTCGAATACTCGCGCTAGTACTCGAATACCTGTCCGAGTCTTCTGACTCGAGTCCTAATTCGAATCTTTTTTTAACGAGTACTAAAATACCCGAATACCAAAAATAACCGACTCGGCATATCACTATTTGAGAAAAAGATTTTGAGGCATTAGCAATTACAGGAATTTCAACATAATTATTTAACTTTTGCAGTGCGTCTTCGCTTTGATTCAAAGAAGTTACATAACGTTCTTAAATCATTGACTGCTGATAATGCCTGGGCGTATGACAAAATCGGAGTTGACTCGTCTTACTTAGGGCCTTTACTTGTGTATTATTCACATTCTCAATAAGATCTTCAATTGATTGAATTTCGTACGGTGCCACATTGTCACTGTCGCAAAATGGCGTATTATGCAAGAAATCATTTTAAGCGTGATCGTATAATACATTATATTTGTACTAAAATGTATCCCAATCCGTTCAGCTATTTTGCCGTGATTTAGTGAAAAATACACAAACTTTCATATTAGCATTCTGTAGGTAGGTACTATTACTTAAAAACCTAGTGGGAAAAGTAGGATTAATGATCTTCTATCAGAGTAAATCCTCTCAACACTCGTAGATCAACGTCCGTGTTGCTCTATGACGCTCAAGGAATATGCGTTTTTCTTTTTTTATGTAAGGAAAATGCGTGACACATACCCCACCGCCCTGGGAGTGCGGTGAGGTTATGTGGGACTCCTCTTCTCTCGCTCGAGAGGATGGGGCCCACTAAAACCCTGACAATGCCCCTCATTCTCACCAAAGGGCCGTGATCTCGTCGGGCGGAAGATCCACCATCAGGTGATACCACGCCCGGCGAGGCCAAGCCACTGGGTGAAGCCACAAGAACCGTTTCGGATACTTCCGCGACTCAAGGAATATGCCTAGTCTAGGCCAATGTATAAGTGAATATTCAACACAAATTTCCAATTTAATTCTACTTCATGGGTATGCAAATAGGTCTTGCTATAATATTCAGTACTTCAACACTCACTTAATTAACAAAAAATAGGTAAGACTATTACTACTAGCGTAATCTTTACATGTTAAAGATATTATAGACCAGGTACACGTAACAAATTACTTCGTAAAATGAAACTGATTTCTTGCTTAGTTCAGGCATCCGGTAGATTTGCTTGTCTTAATAAAATACTTTCAACATACGCCAATTACCCTAGTCCCAAAGTAAGCACTGTAGGCTTTTGTTACGGGATACTAGGGTATTGGATAGAATACATATACAGATACATATATTAGTATATTTATGTAGAAATACATGTTTAACATCCATGACTGGAGTACAAATAGTCCAGTCAATGAAGGCTTAACTTTGCCATTTTGAGTTGATCACCTGCAACCAACGCGAAAATTTCCGCAAGGATTCGTAGATTAATATACTAAAATTGCAGGGAGCTGCATTGACGGCAAAGGGTGAAAAAAAAATGCGAAATGGTGCAAATACGAGTTTTTCGTCAATATCTCGCGACTGGCTGGAAAAATAGAAAAAGTTTGTAGCACAAAGTTGTAGAAAATTTAATTTCCTACAAAAAAGGTATCAACTTATTTTCGCGTATCTCCCATAGTTTTTACACAAAATGCAATTAAAGGTGCAAAATAAAAAAAGAAAAAATATTTTTTATGGTTTTTTTTCCATTTTTAAACGATCCTACGGGGCAAATTCAACAATCACCAATTACTGAAATATTTAAGGATGAGTTTTCGGCAGTCCACTGAAATGAAAATTGTCTACCGAAATGGTAAAAAAATTACCACCGAAATGATACAGCCAAGAACATCGCCTTTGTAGTAGAAGGGTTCTCTATTTAGAATTTAAATAAATGTCTTTATTCTTTGTAAATATTTTTGTTCATTATTTTTTAATAAGAATTATTAATGAAGAATTAATTAATTGTTACTCCTATTAAATATTATTACTAATTATAATTATTAATATGTACATTTTCAAAATAACGAACAAAGCGCGTTTAGAAAGCAAGAAGTTTATTATTAGTAAATCGTCCCCTTAGTGCCAAAACCGATTATCTGCACTTTTCCGCTACTGAACTTTTATAATACCAATCGACCCGTCTCATTAAGCCGCATCTACAGGTAAAACTCATTATGCTCTACGACGCATACTTCCTGAAATAGCTAATGAATAAACAAAATAACTGCAAATTATTTCCAAAATTCTTGATTTAAAACCTAATAAACCCATTCAAAACACATAAATTTGTAAACGTATTAATTGTTGAAACCAAGTTTCGGATTTAAACTCATTTTTCATGTAGACACTTAGAGTAAATATCCTGTGAGATTATTCCACTAAAATAAGTTATCCCACGGTAATTAGCTTTGACTGTTTGAATTTTACCAGATATTTTAATTTTACTAGATGAAGTAAAAACTAAAAAACCTGTCGCTTTTTGAAAAAAAAAATATATAGAATATTTGCGTTATATTTGAGGCAAGTAAAAGAAGATACCGAATTTTAATTTGTTTTTACTGAATAACTTTTATTTGACGCTTTATAAATTACTTCAGCTAAAATCGATTATCAGTGTTTACTCTTTTCTTCCACTGTAATTTATTAGCGTTAGTCATCGTTACTTTAAAATTTATGCTTCAGCTAAAACCAGTTATCCATGTTTAACCGTCTCTTCCGTACACAGATCGTGCGCACAGATCGAGCAACTCACTCGCTAGGAGTGAGTTGCTCACTTTTATTCATTCATTGTTGAATCGCGCGCTGGGCAACACTGTTATTCTTTTGTTTAATTAATCACTAATAAACATTACTGGGTGAACTATCCTGCGTATTTAGTTTAAAATGATGGCTACTAAGAAAGATGACGAAAAATATAGTTAAAAAAAAATATTTAATTTTATTATATGATAATTAAATTTTACCATTTCTTTTTCTTTCATCGTGTTCAGCGCAAAATTTACGTTTAAAACATATATTTGCAATATGTATTATCATTATCATATAATAAAATTTAAATATTTTTTTTTGTCAAGATTATTATATGAAAAAAGGAAATAATAAATAAATAAATACCCGAAACATATTAATTAAATCCTAATGAAGCATGTAGGGGTAAACTCCCCGAGCAAAAAAAACATACACGGTATTCCTCAGAGCGGCAATGCAAAGTGCTGATTTATGATTTTGTATTTTTTCTTGGTTAAGTAGGTACTTCTTGGCAAAAATAATTATTGAGTAATGGGCTCTAAACCATAAAATAAAAAAATACGAAGTGGCATTTTATCATCACGGTGAACTGTTCTAAACCCAATTCCTCTCGTAAAATTACTACCCTTGTAGTTACTTTTATTTTTTGGATTGAAATTAACTTTTATATCAATCTAATATATATAAATTCTCGTGTCGCGGTGTTTGTGGTTAAACTCCTCCGAAACGGCTTTTCCGATTCTCATGAAATTTTGTGTGCATATTGGGTAGGTCTGAGAATCGGACAACATCTATTTTTCATCCGCCTAAATATTGAGGGTAATCCCCTAAATTTTTTTTTTCAATTTTAGATATATTTTTTTAATTTTTTTATGATACATCATTCAAAAATACATACAACCCTAAATTTTCACCCTTCTATCACCAACCCCTATTTTTTTATGGCGGTACGAAGTTCGCTGGGTCAGCTAGTAATATATAATATAGCCTATCAACAAAAACCACTATTATTTGTTTACCTTCTTTCTTATACATGTAACAAGCACACAACTTTTGTCCTGGAAAAAGTTATCATTTCCATGGACAGTAAGTTTTTGTGAAATAGGTTCGTTAACATTGTTTTGTTGTATCCCGCTTGTCAGTGCTCCCTTCGAGCCAGGCCGCCTTAGGTGGATCACACGCACGCGCAACAACGTCATTGTGGATTCCCGCCAAATAGTAAGCATACCATTTCAGTGATATGGGGACAATTGAGCTAGTTTTATATATGTAAATGTATTTTTATTTTATTTTTATTTATGAATATTATGTTCTATATATATATCTCTGTGTGTGTATGTATGTGTACGTGCTGTGTATGAATATATATGCGTATCTGTGGATGTGCGTGCATGTACGAGTATGTATATACAGTTAATGTGCAATTGTCTGACGTGTGCCTAAGATGTAATTTTATAATTTTTCAAAATGTAAATGTCGAAATGTCCTTCTTTTTTTTTGTTCTTATTTTATTTTTATTATTAAGTATTCTTTTATAATGATGTCGATTATGGCGTGATTCTCTAGGGCTAGTCTTGGGTTTGACAGCGGTGCATTCCTGTCATTCTCTATACAGAATGAAGGGGAGGGACTGCTGTTGAATTTGGTTTTGGGTTCGGAGAGTCACACCAGAAACGATACCAAGTATTTGTGTTATTTTGTTTACTATAGCGCCTAACACGTCCTCAAACAGGCCCTGCCAGAATACCAGCGCTGATACAGTGAGAGAATATTTTCTCATTGTATCAGCATAAGCTGAGGCAGGGTCCTGATTGGCCATTTTAAATGTAAATGATTAATTTTTGTTCTTAGGTTGTTTCTTTTTTATATTTTTTTTTTCCTGTTCCTTATACCATGACCAATAAAGATTTTTCATTTCATTTCATTTCATTCGGTGGACTGTAATGCCGATAAGAGTCCAAGGAATGAAAGTATCGCCGATATGATACATCCATAAGTTTTTAGAGATCCTTGAGTCAATATAGGTATATTAAATAATTTCGGTTTGTGATGTACGTTTACCGAGAAACTGTAGGTTCGATATTTCGGATGCAGTAGTATTTCAATCTAAAATTTCTAGTTTAAAAATGTATATTACAGTTAAAGCGGATGAAGTCATTGGCGGCCGATAGTATTTCTATATAAAAAACTTGACTCGCTTGCACATGATGAGTCATCAAAAATGGTTTCTGAAGGCAAACGATCAGATTGGCTTATTTCTGTAGCCAAAGTTCTGCATAATCCATGGTACTCCTCAGATATGACACCTTTGTAGCAAAAATCAAAAAAAAATCTTTGCTATAGATTTTTTTTTATAAATAGGCTCAAGAAATGACTTCACCAGAGGTTAGATGACGGAGGAGTCTAGACGCGAAGATAGCTGGTACAGCAGTATTACTTGCCACACCAGCTATCCTCATTTTGCCGGCCTGCAGAATTGCTACTTCACACACGTAAGAGGGCAAAGTAATCCATTTACGGATAGTCTGACTAAGAAATGAGTTACCAAATTTCTTTGTTCACGTTGGAACAGTGGGAATAGTAGTTCACAGTAAGTCGGTGGCAACGTAAGCCAGCGCGTGTAGACTTCTGTAGGAAAGGGGAAGGTAGGTTAAGAGACAATAACTCCTCAAAACATGCGCCAAGGTATAGTGGATAAAACGCGCTTAATAACGCTACATCACGGCGTAATTGACGAGGCTCGAGGTGTTTAGTCACCTCCTTATCGACAATAATGCGGATCGCGCGCCGCTGTAACCTATCCAAAGCATCACCGTACTTACGTCATGTACAACAAGCACAGTTGCTCAGGCGTGAAAAAACGTTAGTTTTACCGTGAAAGCGCAGACCTGGGCTTTCTTGGCAATGAACTCAACCAAGTTCTTGGTACCGCATTCCGAAATGCAGTCCAAATCTTTATTGAGTTCAATGACAAGATTCTCCCGTTTCTCTTTGGTTTCTACCTGTCCAACGGCTGCGTATCCAAAATATCCCGCATGCACTGTATTATCGTCTGCATAGCAATGAATATTTTCAACAGGAATTAAATCATTGAATGCAGCAAAAAGAGTGTAGGGGATAGGACGGAGTCCTGAGAAACACCGGCATTCACTGACATGAACTGCGAACTACATCCGTCGCCGTCCGTTGACGTTCATGCAGGAAGTCAGCCACTCAGGCACAGAACTGAGTAGGCAGACCGTATCCAGGAAGCTTGGAGAGAAGACTTATGTGCCAGACCCTATCAAAGCCTTGGCGATGTTAAGGCTGATAGCCAAAGACTCACCTCGCCTCTCGATAGCCTCACCCCAGATATATGTCACGTACGCTAGAAGGTGACCTGTCGATTGATTCGATCTATCCTCTTTTACTTGCCTCAAATATAACGCAAACATATTATATATATTTTTTTTGCAAAAAGCGACAGATTTGTTAGTTTTTACTTCATCTAGTAAAATTAAAATATCTGGTAAAATTCAAACAGTCAAGTCAAAGCCAATTACAGGATACTCACAGGATATTTTAAGTGTCTACATGAAAAATGAGTTTAAATCCGAAACTTGGTTTCAACAATAAATTTATGTGTTTTGAATGGGTTTATTAGGTTTTAAATCAAGAATTTTGGAAATAATTTGCAGTTATTTTGTTTATTCATTAACTATTTCAGGAAGTATGCGTCGTAGAGCATAATGAGTTTTACCTGTAGATGCGGCTTAATGAGACGGGTCGATTGGTATTATAAAAGTTCAGTAGCGGAAAAGTGCAGATAATCGGTTTTGGCACTAAGGGGACGATTTACTAATAATAAACTTCTTGCTTTCTAAACGCGCTTTGTTCGTTATTTTGAAAATGTACATATTAATAATTATAATTAGTAATAATATTTAATAGGAGTAACAATTAATTAATTCTTCATTAATAATTCTTATTAAAAAATAATGAACAAAAATATTTACAAAGAATAAAGACATTTATTTAAATTCAAAATAGAGAACCCTTCTACTACAAAGGCGATGTTCTTGGCTGTATCATTTCGGTGGTAATTTTTTACCATTTCGGTAGACAATTTTCATTTCAGTGGACTGCCGAAAACTCATCCTTAAATATTTCAGTAATTGGTGATTGTTGAATTTGCCCCGTAGGATCGTTTAAAAATGGAAAAAAAAACCATAAACAATATTTTTTCTTTTTTTATTTTGCACCTTTAATTGCATTTTGTGTAAAAACTATGGGAGATACGCGAAAATAAGTTGATACCTTTTTTGTAGGAAATTAAATTTTCTACAACTTTGTGCTACAAACTTTTTCTATTTTTCCAGCCAGTCGCGAGATATTGACGAAAAACTCGTTTTTGCACCATTTCGCATTTTTTTTTCACCCTTTGCCGTCAATGCAGCACCCTGCAATTTTAGTATATTAATCTACGAACCCTTGCGGAAATTTTCGCGTTGGTTGCAGGTGATCAACTCAAAATGGCAAAGTTAAGCCTTCATTGACTGGACTAAAATGCTCGTATTTCCAAATTATTTATATATTTATATTATTAAAAGTACGTAGTCTTTCAGTGTTACCTAAATAATTGTGAGAATCCATCAGAAAGATAGTTTCTTCACATCCAAATGTTAAGTAAGATTGATTGCATCCTATGCTTATGGATGCCCGAATCTAACGCCGTAGTTTTGCGAAACGATTGGCGTAGCTTCTTGGCCTTCACAAGTGCTTGTAACAGCCTAGACTGAATAAATGATTTCTGCGTTTGAGTTTGACGATCACGTGTTCGTCTGTTACGATTATACGGCATACAGCAACAAAGTTTTCTTTATATTAATTAGCGGGATTGCTACCATGCCTACCTTCTAACGGTACCCTGGACCGAATCATGAAAGTTTAAAACAATGTATCGACGTTTTTTTTTGTTCACAGCCGTCAACGACCACGGAATTCATCACTGCGATTAAATACGACCGCGTTTGAATTTTTCAAACCAGGTATAAACTGTCGACTGACATAGTCATCACCAAAAGCAGTTTATGCTATGTTAAAATATTACCCCTCGAAACTGCTGAGACGTAGTTCCGTGTGTGTACTCAAATCCCAGTAAAAGTAAATCATACTACGGACATATTCATGAATTACACTAAAGCATACAAGCAACTTCAGACTGGCGCCATAATGTAAGTAAATACTAAAAAAAACTGGCCAAATGCGTGTCGTGTCCCGCGCAGTCTAGGTTTAGTAGTTGGCTGTAGTTAACACAATATATTTGAGCAGGAGTCTTTATTTTCTATATCGGAAATTAGAAAAAACCATTAATATCAATCTATGTATCTCAACTAAAATACCTAAATCAAAGTCAAACTGCGTCTCAAACTCAAAATCAATATGATATATTTTTTTTAAATACGAACGATAACCGCCGCCGATTTTTTTTGTTTTTGCCAGGTGGGGAAGCGGTTGTGAAATCCTAATTAGATACCCTACAGCCGGCTGCAAGGTTATGGCTGACTCTTACTTACTAAAACACACCCGTAGTTCCTGCTTGTGGCCAGAAGGGCCTTATAAGCTTCATCTAAAGCGATCATCCCCGGACGATGTTTTCAAGTGCTTTTATATACTTTTTATAAAAACGTAACGTTAGCGCGACTCACAAGCCCTTGCCGTTGGTACTAACGTAGTAGTCCGGGAGGCACTAATCCTGAAAGCTCCGTGACACGGATTCTCATATTTTCAATAAAAAATAAAAGTTAACGCTTAGACGAACAAGATCTGCTTGGTCGGCGTGGATTTGATTGGCCGGAAATATTTTAATTAAATTATTTATTATTAAAAATTCCATTTTTTTTTCCGTCATCACGGATTTTGATCAATCTTATATAGAATTTTGTGTGAAAAATTATGTTCAACAAGAAAAAATCTGGCCGACCAATGATTTTTAGCCGGAAAGGTCACGCATATTTGAATGGTGTGATAAGGGGTAAAATTTATCCATCATCACGGAAACCTTTATTATTTTTTTTAATTCACGCGTTTTAATGTCATATTTATAATTATTTTGGTATGCGTGCTTACAAACTGCCGAAAGTATCGCGCATACCAAATTTTATTGTGTGAGTGAGGGTAATACTGTTATAGATTTCACTTACTTGATGACATTTCTTTTAGAGTCTCTCTTCTACCTCTGGTCTCTTCCTTAAGTTTTTAACTATTTATTATACTAATTAATATGGAAAAAAGGGAATACGGGAAAATTTTTCCTCAAATGGTTCCTCAAGTTGTCCATATCTCAACAAATGCCTAATGAGAGTTTATAAATGATTCCGAACACAACTAGCATTTTCTCATTGCTGTGCGTTCTGAGACATTTAATGTATGGGGAACGAGCAATGTCCTTTGGTATGCGCGATACTTTCGGCAGCTTGTAAGCACGCATACCAAGATAATTATAAATGTGACATTAAAACGCGTGAATTAAAAAAAATAATAAAGGTTTCCGTGATGATAGATAAATTTTACCCCTTATCACACCATTCAAATATATATATATAATCATTGGTCGGCCAGATTTTTTCTTGTTGAACATAATATTTCACAAAAAATTCTATATAAAATTGATCAAAATCCGTGATGACGGAAAAAAAATATGGAAATTTAATAATAATAAATAATTTAATTAAAATATTTCCGGCCAATCAAATCCACGCCGACCAAGCAAATCTTGTTCGTCTAAACGTTAACTTTTATTTTTTATTAAAAATATTAGAATCTGTGATCACGGAGCTTTCAGGATTGGTGGCTCCTCGCCTATAGTGGAATATATAGTGGAAGTAATGATATTTTATTGTAGTTTTTAAAAACTTTTTTTGCAATGCAAGGCACGCTACAATATCTTCATCTATATCACTATTAATGTTAGCCTCTAAGGAATTTTCAATAGGTAAGAAATTTTCTTTAACCGACCGAACCGCTATTACTCCTAAACTAACAAATCTACCTTAACCGTTATTAAAAGTTCATTTTAATGAAAACTATAAAACGCACTATATAAGTTGAATATTTCGCAAACGGATCCCTATATCAAATATAAAAATAGTCACCATACTGGTTTTAGTCATTTTACGTTTTAGGTGGCTTGCATTTCTAAACATTAGACACAAGATACAAACTGAATACAAGTACTCTTTTATTTTAACATACTATGTTTTGATAACAACTTAATAATCACTAACAATACGCATTGCATATGTAGGAGGATGTCAGTTAAAGCGCTAACTTCGCGAGCAAAGGCTAAAGGGACTGAGGATCAAAAAAGCTAAATAATGATACTCGCTTTTGAAAATGTATAAGTACTTGCAGGTTCTTCTCAGTACAAGGAACCTTTACAAACCCTGCAAAATCGTGTGTTGTGCGGTGCCATGGGTTGCCCGTGGTACGTGCGCAACGTTGATTTGCATCTCGATCTCAAATTAGACTCCATCGCGAAGTACATACACACGCCTCGAGACGTTACTTCGATAAAGCCGAGCATGATCCGAACCCCTTAGTAGTCAAAGCCTCTTGACATCACGTCCGCCCTCCCGTCCTCCAATCGTAGGTCCCTCCAATTCCGTCGGCCTAGGCACGTCTTAGATTACCCCGATGGCAAAATAACCCGCGCCAATGTGTCTCCGACTCCTCCCACACAGGCCACAAACATCAACACTACACAGCTAGCATACTTGCACACTAGCTAAGCATTAGGCAGACATCGCACTCTTAGGATAAGGGTGCGAAGACCCGGTCTACACACGATACGCTATACCAGGTACAGGTACGTACCTGGGTGTTTTTCCCCGCCCCCCACGACAACGGCTAACTAGAGCCGAGGTCCGAGTCTCAGAGACGCCCTCTTGTTGAGCCGCCCCCCTTAGGTTCGAGTGGTCTAGAGGCTTCAGACGGAGAGGAGGAATACTTCTAGAAGCACTCGCCAATTCTCGGCTTGAAGTCCCTTTAGGATCTCGCCGTCCCCAAAACTGGTGACGCTGTAAAGGTTATCTGCGACTAACAGCATACATACACACTCAAAAAAATCAGTACAAGGTCTCCATATAGAGATGGCATAGAGTAGACGTTTACAAGAGCTTGAAACAGCCTAGACTGAATAAATAATTATGTTTTTTTTATAGTTGTTGACAAGGTGTCTTCCACTGCCATGTATGTTCCATATTAAAATGATATCAACAATATTGTGACTACTGTATGGTTGGAAAGTTCTCGAATAATCATAATAATACCCATTTACCAATCTTATAACGTGCTCCAGATGAAATGTCAACGATACTCGAAAAAAACAATTACATCAACAATAATTCTAATTATGCAATTACCTATTATTAGCATGACTAGCTGACCCGGAAAACTTCGTACCGCTTACAATAATTCGGAAGAAATGAAAGCTTTTTATTAACACAGCTTTTACCATAGCTAGCAATTGTTTGAAGGAATCTTCTGTAGATTGATCGTTCAGCAATGTAACTCTCATATTTACTAGCAGCTGAAAACTCATTACATGGCGCTACAAATTGATTAATAGAGCCAAGCCCTTATTTCATTGGTAGTAGTCGATCTTGGAATAACTGTCACTGTTTGGCGGAAATCTATCGACAGTAAAATCATTCCGCCCCCCAAAAAACCTTAATCTATCTACCTTAACAATATGGCCGTTATGCCATGGTTATGCCATAAATAGCATCGTTACCCCAATGTCAGATTTATCATGAGCAGTGGCCAAATTTAATGGTATTAAAAATGTCTTTAGAGTTTTACGGATTCCATATTAAGAGTTCTTCAGCTTCCATCTTAGTGGTGTTAAAGTTAGGTGTTCCGTTTCGATTTTGACGCAAACGACGAAAGGAAATCAATATGTTATTGGCGTTTTGACGAATTATCAAACAATAAATATTCACAGTATTTTATCGAGAGACCTTCTTACAATATTCTCACCTAAAATAAAGGCAGTAAAAGTTTGTATGACATAACGAAAATTCATGTCCGTATTCCCCGAGAGAGTGGACGGAGCCGTGTGATAACAAAATCGTCGAAGGTTACTTAAGCATATTTAAAAAGGTTTAAGATTGGTTTATAGGTCTTTGTCCAATATTCTCCGAACACAGTCAATCCTTTAGACAATCCTTACGATTTACTGGTACATTAAGAGTATGTAGTTTGTTTTTTTTGGAAATTGAAACCAAATACAGTAATTAAGATTTATGTCATGTTGACATTTTCCTCCTGTCTCCTTGCCAAAACATAACCATAAATTCTGTCGTTTTAGATTTGTGTATGCTATTAATATAATTTTTGTTACATTTTTTATATATCCTAGTATATCATTGATTTGGATTGAATGCCAAACAAATAGAGCTAGCGCGCGCTATGAACTTTTTGTATTGCGATACGATTTTATAATCGGGCTGCCAAATATCGCAGACAATCAAGTACGCACACTGAGATTAAAAAATCGTTGGGATCGACCGATATTTCAAAGGTTTCTTTACTTGAACAATGAACTAAGACTTTATTCGGAAAAAATCTTTGGCTATTAAAGAAAGAAAATTAAAACATTTGACAAATTATTGAAAATGTAATGTCGCAGACTGCCCAGGAGAAACAGGTGCCAACGTGTTTTCGCTTGGAGAGCGGTGCACGCTAACCATTTTACTTCATATGCGGCATAAATTTGCGACAATCGCGTCGCGGGATGTCGCAGGAAAATGTGAGAAATAATTTTTTTATCGCTAATGTGCGGCGCACTCAGGTACGCACTAATAGGTTGCATTTTGCGATTTAAAAATCACGCGTTAAAAAATCGTTGTACGCGCTAGGCCATAAGCTCAGCTTTAGACAAGCATGTCGTGACGTGAGTTGTCAATTGCAGAAGGAGGCGGAATAACAAATTTTATTATACAAACCTTGTCCTGACAATAACGAACCAAATAAAAAAAGAAATATCCAAATTGGTTTAGTCGTTCGGAAGTGATGAGCATACATACTTTCCGACGATTCATTTTTATATATTGGTATCAAAGTTTTGATTTGGTATAGATTCTTTGTTTGTTTCAGATGTTAATAAATGATACAACGGCAAGTTAATGTAAATGTAACATTGGCGATCCCATAAAAATACAAATGCGAAAATTTATTACTTGTAAGAAAAAATATTAATTTGTTGTGATGTTCACACACTTAATACAAGAAACAAAAATAAACTAATTTTACCCGTTACTAGGTTTCAAAAAATCAATAATTCATTTAAAGGTCTTTGTTTTCGCTTATACAAAAATGTGAGTGTGTGAGTGTGTATGTTTGTTACTGCTTCACGTCTAAATGGCTGGAGCGATTTTAATAAAATTTGGTGTGGAGTTGGCTGACACCTTGTATTAACATATAGGCATAGACTTTACTGCGGAAAAATATCCCTAATAAACCGCGGGTAGCACCGCGGGGTTCAGCTAGTATTAAGCAAATCATGATTGTATCGACTCTGTACCAACATAATGAATTGTAAATGTAGTTACATTATAGGTACTTTTAATGTTGTGAAGTTTATTTCGCTCGTTTTTCTCCGCAGCTATAAAATATGTCCAATAAAGAGTATAGGGACAAAAAATTGGAAGATTCAAAAGAGTTGTACTATACATCTAATTTGAATAAAGATATATTGATTTCTGATTTCTGACCTTCTTCCTCAATTTCCTTTTTCCTTGACCTTCTTATTCAAAATAACGAATCTAAAAAAAGCGTATATGCATATAAGAAGACAGTAATTAATAAAAAAATACACTTGATAAGTTTTTTTCATATGCAGCCTATTGAATGGCAGTTGTGTGTCTAACACGTGACGTAATAATTAATGCATTAGCATAGATAACACTGACTATTACAATAAGCAAACCTAATAACAGTCCTTAATTAGTACTACCAAAACTATTATATCACAACGATAAAGTATATCAACTGGCAAAACTTGAAACCAGTGCCGTCTTTACCCACACTTTAATCATATCGAGTTAAACATTCCCGCAAAAAGCGCACAACTGTCAAGTTACAAACCGCATTGGGCTCCCGTCGCCTTGCCGCCGGTGAACAAAACTTCAACATGTTTCCTTCCTACAGTAGGGTAACCCACCCTTCTACCCCCACACCTCACACTACACATAGAAACCCAACTCACACGAAAACATTGCGTAATCTTCTCATTACCACTAAACACACAAAATTGTAAACAGCTCCAGTGTTTTCATCGAATTAAGACATCAACTCTAATTGGCACTAATCACTGATACGATTATAATGACACAAATGGGAGACAACGAGAACCGCCTACCGCAAAGAAACCATGACCGATACTAAGCTAAAGGTGAACACGCGATGTCTGAGACAATTTCATCGAAACATTATATGGGCATTATACTAAAATGCATGCGCCGTGAGGGCAGGGCCATTGTTACGTTGGACCCATCGCTCGTTCCGAATATTAATCTTGTTGACGGCGAATCGAAGCCGTCAAGTCGCCCTCCGTGATTCTTGTACGTGTTAAGACCCCATATCCTTACAAGGCCGATGAACTTCGCATTGTATGGTAATAATGCGAGAGATACTCGAAGGAATCGAGGTAAACACTATATTTATTGAGCTAAAGATTGTCTGGAGGATGGAAGTTCCTGGGATTTACGGCAGTCACTCATTTGAAGTCGTCGATATCCTATTTATATATTCACATTTAATTTAACACATTTAACTGATGATTAAATCTAAAGAAAATTTTACTACAATAAGTTACACGTGGACCAGGCACCAGGCAACTCTGCAGTGCCTTTAAACAGAAATAAAGACATATTATAACAGAAACATCTCATTATTAAACAATACTAGCTGTCCCAGCGAATTTCGTACATCATGATTGTATTGGGTTGGTGATATTGTGTATTGGGTTGGTGATATAAGGGTGAAAAATTTAGGGTTGTATGTATTTTTGTATGATGTATCATAAAAAAAAATGTTCAAAAAAAATTAAGGTTGGACCACCCTTAACATTTAGGAGGATGAAAAATAGATGTTGTCCGATTCTCAGACCTACTGAATATGCATATAAAATATCAGGAAAATCGGTCGAGCCGTTTCGAAGTAGTTCAATTACGCACACCGACACACGAGAATTTTATATATTAGATAAATCTAAAGAAAATTACTAGAAAACGTTCCATCCGAACCAGGCAGCAGACGGGACTCAAACGCTATCCGGGCGTATGCACTGACCATTATGCTACCGCGGCCCTAATTCGAATTTTCTCTAATATTTCTTAGGCTGCAAGGCAGCGCCATCTCTTTGCATTGTAGTTAATCTACAATGTCAAATGAATACATTAGAAGAAATAGTAAATAGTTATATTTTTATTGTTTAAAAGATGTTTAAATCTAAAAAAACACACGGAGAATTAGGGCCGCCGTAGCATAATGGTCAGTGCATCCGCCCGGATAGTGGAGGGTGAGAGTTCGAATCCTGTCTGCTGGCAGCAGAGCTATTCTCTGTAAAATTTTCAAATAAGACTGCTGATCCGCGTGGATGGCTTTTCTAGTAAAATTTTCTTTAAATGTAAACATTTGTATTGTTTTAAACATTTGGCTTCCGCCTTTATCTCGAATTAAGTTACAGGAAGGCCGAACATGACATCCTGAATTGCTTTTATAAAAACGGCCAAGTGCGTGTCGTGCCACGCGCAGTGTAGGGTTCCTGTAGTTACCACAATATATTTGAGCAGAAGTCTTTATTTTCTATATCTCAACTTCTCAACTAAAATAACTAAATCAAAATCAAACTGCGTCTCAAACTCAAAATCAATTCGATATTATTATTATTTTTAAATCGAATGATAACAGCCATTTTTTTTCTTTCCTTCCAGACGGGGAAGCGGGAGTGTAATCCTCATGGATACCCTACAACCGGATACAAGGTTGTGTCAGGCTCTTACTGATTTAAAGCTTCATCTGAAGCGATAATCCTCTGAGAAAGAGATGATCGATATACATATCTCCACAAAATTACAGCTCTCCGGGGCTAATAGTCTCCAAGCAAAACCGGGGACGGACAAACGGACATGACGAAACTATAAGGGTTCCTTGTCAGGACTACGGGACCCTAAAAAGGATGCTTTCGGTTATTTTGTTTCAGTTCGACTTGGCGAGTGCACTGCCGTATTACCTAATAAAATAACTCGATGAATTTGACTTCAATTCAATAAGGTTTTTTTTTACATTAATGTTACGTGATCACATTTCTAATGTTATATTTAAATAAGCAAGTAAACTATACACCATATTTTTCGTGGCAAAGCTATTATTACATCCTGAAGTTGCAATCGCGCAATTCATATTCGCCATAAGGGAGTCCAAATTGCATAATCTCAATTGTTCATGACCTGTGCAACTTGCACTGGAGAGTTTGAGCATGCAGCGAACGTGGATTAAGTAGCGGATTAATGATCGCTCTCGCATTCAGACTAGGAGTTCAATAAAATGAAAAAAGTTGCTTTATATGGATGTTCTTTTGCAAGCAACTGCAATATCCATTACGGACAGGTAGAAGCATGTAATCAAGGAAATTTCGACGACTTGTGCGACGAAACAGAATGAAACGAATTCCAAAAAGGTTCGCATAGTCAATTTAACTTAAGTTTACGTTAATAATAATTGTATCCTTTAGTGTCTAGATTCAATTATTAGAAATAAACATATAAAATGAAGTCCTTGACTTGGGCTTGACGATCATACAATACTTTTTCTATACCATTTGCAGCCACACCCTCACCCTCTTTTCGATTCAGCCCAAGTACCCAATAAGTTGTTCGCACTAAATCTCCTTCCGCTACGTTGAGACTACACTTACATGCCACAAGGCGAGTCTCGAAATTCATCTTTTGTGCCGTAATTAAATGCGCAACTTGCAACAGTTTCTTGTTAGAGCAATTACGTTTGCTGTGCGCCACTCAGCGAAACAACTGTAATTGGACGAATTTAGAGTTTAAATCGACAGACAACGGCAACACTATTTTAACAACAGCGAAACATATTTACAGGTTAGCTAAAGTTAATAAACTCTTAAATTTAAAATTTCAATACTTTGTAGGTAAATCCTACATTTTTCAAGGAAAAGGGTTATACAAAATGTAATCTTAGAACATTCTATTATTTATATATATATTTGTTATTTAAGCATAAATCTAAAGACTAGAAATAAATCCACACCGACCAGGCAACAGATGGGACCCGTCGAATTCTGTCTGCTGTAGTTCCACGTGGAATTATTTCTAGTAAAATTTTCTTGATGTTCTAAAATTTTACAAAAATTGTTTTGTGAAGGAAATACACTTCCTAGTAATTTGGCATAATATTACTTTTTGAAACGATCAGTGGAAATCAATATCGTCACGGTTGGAAATAGAGAAATGCCAAAATCAAATATGAATAACTAACTACAATCCACCACGCGAGCCTTATGTGGATTGGTTGGTTATAAGCTGTAAATTGAACCATACCTGCCTGTCAATTTAATCATATTTTGTACTGGTAATGACACATTAACACAGTAGAAAGTAACGCAACTCAACATATTTTGGGATAAAGAAATTTTAAAGTCGCAACCTTATGACATTAAATATTTTCACTAAATGGACCGTGAACCACTATATGCGAAATCCAATGCACATGAAATAGAATTGGACAGGTTTTGGATATCTATCTATCAAGTGAGTAGGACATTACTCAAATCTATTCTGTAGTCTAATTTTATTAAATCAAACAAAAAGTAAAGTAATAAAAAAATATTACACTATATATAGTAATATACTAATGCGGAGTGTAAAAATTGCAAAGAAAAATGTTTATATTAAACTAATGAAAAAATCTGATAACAAGACTAGAACAATGTGGAATATCATACATATAAAAACCAACGAAACCAAAATAAGAACATTTAAAAATCTTGAGTTAAAAATAAATGACAGAGTTATAAAATGTCCCCATACGATATCCAACACATTTAATGATTATTTTGTTTCAATAGGACAAAAATAACGATGACAATGATTATAGTAAGCCAGGACATCCTGTAATAAATCCCCCGTTTTCAAACAATGTTCTTACGCCCAATAGAGCAAAAATACACTATAAATATCATTAAAATTTGAAAAATAAACACAGTTTTGGCATAGATGATATACCACCAATTTTGCTTAAACAATGTGCTGACGAATTTTCAATACCTTTAACTAATTTAATAAATCAGAGCTTTAAAGATGAAAATATCATTGGTTAAGCCTGTACATAAAAAAGATGACAAAGGCAATCCGAGTATCCAATCGGAATTACAGACCAATAATAACACTCCTTCCAACGTTTTCCAAAATATTTGAAAAGGCGATGAGTATACAATTATATAAATTTCTAAAAAAATACAACATTTTTGATGAAAACCAGAACAGATTTTGTAAAAATAGATCAACTACATTAGCAGTATTCAAATATATCCCAATGGCACTTTAACAAATAAACGATAAAAAACTGGCGATAGGTCTTTTATTAGATATGAAAAAAGCATACGACAAAGTTTCGTACAGTATGTTAAAATACTTTATGGCTGCGGAATTCGGGGCCCAGCTTATTCATGGTTCAAGTCATATCTGAGTCACCGAAAACAAATTTAACAAATCGAACATTTCGACGAACAGAAGAATACTATAGAAAAAGTGAACTCTGCTGTAAGAAATCTCGCATGCTCAATTCCTCAAGGTAGTGTGATGGGCTGTTTATTATTTATTATTTATATTAATGACCTCCCAAAAATTTTAGACAATGATTTAACATATACAATATTATTTGCTGATGACATATCTATCTTAATTAAATGTAGTAAAGACTCTGACCCTAATATTGACATACTCCGTACAATAGAAAATATATCGCACTGGCTCACAGAACATAACCTGGAAATTAATTGCAAAAAAACTAAAGTAATAGAATTTAAATCGTACAAAACCTAACCTTTAAATCTTGACGTAAATTTTGATGATATCCAAAAAGATTCAGTAGACACGTTTAATCTCCTCGGATTGATAATAGACTCAAATATTAACTGGAAGGGCCATATAGACCACATTAAATTGAAATTGTCCAAACTTACATAATATGCACTATTCGAAATTAAGAGTAGCACAAACGTAGATACTGCTCTAGCAGCATAATACGCATATGCATACTCCTGGCTTAAATATGGAGTCATGCTTTGGGGCAACAGCGTTAATGCAGGGCAGGTATTTATACTACAAAAGAAATGTGTGCGAATCCTTGCTCAAATTAACAATAAGCAGAGTTGCAGACCTTATTTTTTTAAATACCAACTACTAACTTTACCATCGATTTACATACTGGATAATTGCTTGTTCATTTTTAAACATCGCAATAAGTTTATGCGTGTTCAAGACACACATAACGTTAGCACTCGCAACTAAAACAGGCTATATATACCTCCTTCACGCATAAAGATGCTAAACACCAGCCCCCTTTTTTTTTGATACGCTGGGGTAATGCATTAAATTGCATACCACATGGTGGTTATGTGGGGCTCTCCTCCCCAGAAGGGGGAGGCCTACCCACTAAAACCCCAGCGATGGCCGCCATCAGGCATTGTACGGGGCCTCAGGATCGAGTATCGCATCTGAGGACCCGCAGCCTTTGTTCCCCTGCTTCCTCCAGGGGAGTTCTTCTCGCGGGAGTGTTCGCATCCACCTTCCTACGACGACACCCCCCGACACACCAGCCCCTATCACATGGCTATAAAAATATTTAATAAATTACCATCACAAATACGGGATGAACAGGAACTCCCTATATTTCACAAAAAAATACAAAAATATTTAACCGATGAATGCTTCTTTATTCTATCGAAGAATACTTTAGTAAATTTAATTAATTTGTATTTTTTTTTCAATTGTTTTTGTTTTGTTAAATTATGTTATAACTAGCAAACCAGTGAACCAAATGTTCACCAAAACCTGATTTCTCGAAAACCGGAAGTGCTACGTTACTCAAATCCGGTTTGTAGTCTTATCAGACTATTCCTAACTTATAACTTAAATATTCTCTTTATCTATCTCTTACGGTTTGGCCGCTGAAACAGCACCACAGACAGACGGACTTGTCTAATAGATAAGAGATGATGGTATCTCCCAAACCAAATTAAATATGTTACAATTTTATAATATCACTAGTGGCCCGCCCTCGCTTCGCTTCGGTGTAGAGCTGTAGTGTAAACTATAGTTTTTGTTCTCAGGCTTGTGCTATAAACAATGACTTTATTTATATAATTACACGTGTTATTGTGAGTCAACCATAAAAGATAGACATATACTGTTGCGGGATATTTTTTAGACAATTTTATGTAAAATATTTCCGTCATGCATGATTTCTATGTAACTTTAACCATTAAGGCTGCACACGCGACGGAAGCTTAAAAAATGGAGTAACTTCTCCCGTTTTCCCAACATTTCCCTTTACTACTCTGCTGCTATTGATTTTAGCGTGATGAAAAGTATACTATAACCTGCCCAGGAGTATGAAGAATAATTGTACTAAGTTTCGTTAAAATCCGTCGAGTAGTTTTTGTTTCTATAAGGAACATACACACAGACAGACAGACAGAAAAAAATTTTACTGATTGCATTTTTGGCATCAGTATCGATCACTAATCACCCCCTGATAGTTACTTTGAAAATATATTTCATGTACAGAATTGACCTCTCTACAGATTTATTATAAGTATAGATAATAATAAATGTTTAATTATCTGTTAATTGTTATACCTGTACAAGGTGACTAAGTCATAAGATGCTATGTATTATGTTTAAGAACCGTATGTTACACTTAGTTTGCAAATAAAGAGTTTGAGTTTCCACGAAATAATCGATTAAGTATATCTTCCATTTGCACATCTTCTTTTGCAAAATTTGCAAAACGAATTCATAAATCCTCAATACAGTTTGCCTTTCAGATAGTATGGGAGAAAATACTATTTCCATTCGATCGTCTATCGACGTAGCTATAAGCAATGTCTACGTCGCTTATGATTCACAAAGTAAAGGGAAAATATTCTAAGCTAGCATAGATCTTGGAGCAAACTTACTCAAGTTTACCGAAGAGATATTCTCTTTTCTTGCAAAATAGTTTCCTACAAAAAGCTTAGCTTGTAACTTTATTATACGTTTTGTGAAATTTTTACTCAAATAGAAATTGACGTTGAATATTATTCTTTCCAATTTCTTCCGCATTATTTATCAAGCTCGACGTTGGATAGGAATATTGACGAAGATTGATATACAAACAGATTACTTTAACCTGTTTTTTGTTATTATTAAGTTTATCCGAGATCTAAATTGTGTAAATAAAAATTACCCCTGAATTTTACAAAATATTCATTTGCTAGCAAGTAAGAACTTGCGCTGCTAAAATAAATGTACCTTTTATATGTAAGCGTGAGCCTTAATTACTAAAAGAGACTCGTTGTGTTATTCGGCTGGATCGTGTTAATACCCTATTACATTACATTTGGATGTGTTGTGTCATTGTATGGGAAGTGTTGTCCAGATTAAGAAGAACTGTTGCTCGTCCTTCTCGGGTTGAGGGTGAGGGTAGGATCGTAGCGGGTGAGAAAGTGCCGGAGTTCTTGTTGGATTTGCCACCCGTAACTAGGTGACGTTGATACGCAGGCCACGTTAGGCGCCGCGTGACTCCGCAACACACGTGCGTGGCGTACGAGATCTCACCTTCTTTATATTGTCAGTGCTCATTTGGTTTGCTCAGAAACTCAATTCGGTAATACCAAAGTTTCTTAAACATAAAGTTTGATCAAGTAGTAGTAGAGTGTTTTTGCTCCGTGGTTAAAGCAACTATAAACTAGAGGTTAGAATAATTAAACACTTCACTTTTTATCTCCAAAAAATACCACATGACGCAGAGTTTAGTGTGCTCTCATGAATAAAATTCTGAACGTCGTAAGGAATGCAGTTTTCTTTTATAAAGACAACACTCATTAATATTAAATTCAAAATATTATTGAATCCAAGCAAAGGCTGTAATTCTTCAAAACCGTTTTGTTTTAAAATGCAATAAGAGTCAGTGACTATTTCCGTCTTTAAGATTGCCGTGAATTACGCCAATAAACATAAATATATAACACACATGCATTTCAAAACCATTGACCGAGTATCCAAATCCTAGATCCATGTTCAAACGCCTTATTTACTTACCCATCTCGGTTCAAAAGTATGAGGATAGGTTTTCTATTGTCAGCCGGCGAGTTATACGGATATAGCATACCCACATAGATATTATGATGTCCACGGTCATATCGAAAAAATCTTCAGATAATTATCATAATGTAACATTGGTTGAGATTCTGCACAAGATTTTACCAAGCTATCACTTCATATGTACTTGAACCTTGTGCCCAATTTATCCTTTTTATTTTGGTATATTGCCGGTGCTTTTATCAGGCCATGTTCCCAGTATTCGGTGTACCCAGAACATCAGATCAAACCAAATACCTCGGTTCTAATGGATTTAGATCTCAGTGTAACACGAGACGAGTTTTTGCTACACAATCACTATCATTTTGGGGATTCGTTAAAATGTTTTGTAATGGCTTACCTTGAAACGTAAGACTAAAATTACAATTTGTAATCCGAATATCTTATTAATGTCGTCTCTTTTGTTTAGTTTTTTTAAAAATAAATGAATCGTGAAAGTATTTCCAAGAGACACAAAACTTTAAAAACATGCTTACTTGATAAATAACTGGCATGTCAGTTATACAGGGCGTCCCACGGCTACCTCACACGGAGGGAAAGTATATTAAATATTAAAGATAGGATATTTTACTGAAAGAAGACATCATTTCATTTTTGATAATAACTAGAACTGCATTCACAGATTTTTTAACAATCGACTTCTACAACTGGGAATCAAACTCGTGAAATTTCGAAAAAAAAATACGACATATTTTATGATAACCATCGAAAGGGTTTATCATAAAGATTATTGTTTACTAATTAACATATCATTTTAAATGAAAGGAATGTCTTATTACGTGATAAAAAGAATAAAGTGATATACAAGCTGTAGTACGTATGCATTTCTTTTTGAACTTAGTTACAATGCGATTGGCTGAAATTTGTAAAAATAATAATTCGAAAATAGAACACATACATTTTCAAGCGTCTGTACCCCTAGCACATTATCGAATTCGAATAGTTTGCGAGTGTGAAATGTCAATGTCAAATTTTGTATGGAAACTTATACAGAAGCACCACAAAGTATGTAACGAGAACTAAAAATCAGTACACATTTGACAATGACATTTCGCACTCGAAAACTATTCGAATTCGATATTGGTTCGTGCTAAGGGTACTGTTCTTTTTTTTGTGTTTTTCATTTTAGTTAAAAACCGGGTTCTCTTAATACATTTTTACAAAGGGAATCTAAATACGGAAAGATATCTAGAAATACTTATATTTTAAGAGGTGAGATCAATAATCTTCCTGATGCAAATCGACGAAATCTCATTTTCCAGCAAAATGGGACTCATAACAGTAGGAGAACTGCCGAGTTTCTTAATGAACACTTTCCTTCCTGGATCGGTTCTTATGGACAAATAAGATGGCCAGCGAGATCCCCAGATATAACCCCACTGGACTTTTTTTGTGGGGTTATGTAACAGATATAGTATACAAGAACCGGTAAGACAGTGTGCAGCAGTTACAAAATAACTCAGACGTATTATTACAAACATTCACCACGCAAAGATAATGAAATCGACAGGCAGAGAAAACATTAATAGAGTGAGAATTTGCATACAACAAATCAGATCACATTTTGAACATTTGATACATTTCGTTTTGTATTACTTTTTGTTGAATATTATTAATAAAATGTGTAACTTTATGACTTTTGTTTCATTTAAAATGCTATGTTATTTAGCAAAAAATAATTGTTATGATAAACTCTCTCACCGGTTATCATAAAACATGTAGTGTTTTTTTTTTCGAAATTTCACGAGTTTGATTCCCCGTTTTAGCAGGCGATTTAAAAAAAACAGTGAATGCAGTTCTAGTTATAATTAAAAATAAAATGATGTCTTCTTTCGGTAAAATATCCTATCTTCAATATTTAATATACTTTCCCTCCGTGTGATGTACCCGTGGGACGCCCTGTATATTGCATAAGTTCTGGTAAAAATATGTCGTGCGAAGTGAATGGAATTGGTCAACTATATTTGTAAAAACAGTGATAACAATTAAAAACCTAATTAGACACTTTTATTTTTAACACGAAAGAGGTATGAAAAAGAGTCTTCCCCTTTTTGTTTGACTTAAACTTTTTTCGATAGCTGAAGTCGTTTATGATGCTATGAAAAATCAAAAGTGCCTCGAGATAATCATCTACGTTCTACGTTTTGTCGAGACTATCAACTTAAATTATGTGAATACTTGCTTCTACCGCTTCTACGCTCATTAGGAAAACCGCCACAAAATTGTGGATTGTGATGACATTGTTGGGTTCTTTGATGTTAGACAATATTTATAGTATTTTTACACAAATGTTATTTATTTATTTATGTATGAGTGGGGCCTATGCTCAACAGTGAGCATCGTACGATGATTGGGGTATATAATTTGATTTTCTTTTGAATGTCCAAAGACACTTCCTGCAACCTCATAAACAAATCCCAGGTTTCGATAATGGTATCATTCATAGGTATAAATTTGATCCGGTACCGAAAACAACTAGACCTGGGTAAAAATGTTCGATAAACAAATACTAGATTTCGATATTGGTATAATTCATAGTTTGAAATTCCAACCGATAATACCTAAAACCACTAGACCTGTGACAAATTAAAAAACAACTTTTTAAAACTTTACTTATAAGGATATTTGATCCACCAAATGAAGCTTTCCACTTGACAGTGCCTAATCATGTTAGAAAACGGATAAGCTAAGATAGTTTTTGGACTGCCTTACCAAATTTTGAGCAAATTAAAATTGCAATTTAGCTTTGCCATGACCATAAGTATATTCGTCCTTTATAATGTAGTGATCTGATAAGTTAGCCCCACAATTGGACGCCTAGGCCGTTCATTACCGCCATATTGCAACTCTATTTGATGCTTAAGCCGATAGTTGATTAGTCGCATAAAGTTGATTCAGTCATCGTTTAACAACTTCACAAATATAGTCAGCCAAGTGACTGAATTTGGTTTAGGTTTTTTTATGTTCTCCACTGCGGATTCAAACGGAAAATAATTGAATAAAACTAAAAGAATACAACTGCTATCCTAACCGAAGTAGGTTGCAATTGTATTTTTTGGTCATCATTTATTATCTTTCTTTAAGATCATTCAAATATAGCCGGTTCAAACATCACAAATTCACCAATATCCAATTTAACTAAATGGCTACACAACGTTGTGTTCAATGATTTGGCTATTTGTCCTTCAGCTATTTCATTGTTTGCCGGCGGGCATTTAATGAACGACCTGGGTGTCCAAATAACTGACGAATTTTACCAAAATGATTGTACCAATCGATCATATATATCGGGAATCACATTTAATAACATAATACAAAAGAATAACATATATTAAATGTTGCCAATAATAAGAAAAACATATATTAAATGTTGCCAATTTCTAAGAATAATTATTTATCATTCCGATATGAAATGGCGAGATCCAATTAATTTTACTATCTGCGATGTTATTGATCTTCCCAACGTTGATCCCACAAGCCCGGATATCTTGTAAATAAGCCGGGGATTCGAGCTACTGTCAACAGACGCCATTGATAGCGCGTCTATTGTGCATCTTATAGGACGTTCTTGTTTTATCTTGAAGTAATCAATTTATGAAGAGAATAGTTGATCGATTTGATTAATGAGACTTTTTAAACATTATTATTACAATTGCCTATATAATGGAATATTTTTTTGTTAACACTCAAAGAAAAAAGTAGGTACACAAGAACACAAGCGAGAAATGTACTACTGTAGAAATCTCTTACAGCTAGAAAATGATTTGTTAGTTCATGATTATTATATGCATGTAAAATTGTGCACTTTTACATGTGCATTATGCATGTGGACTTAATGGCAATATTAATGGTAAAATCATCCATGGAAAATAATCAAGGTGAAATCAAGGTGTGTAGCTACCCAAAAAAAGTTGTGAATATCATTTCTATACAAAGAAAGACATAATTCAAAATAAATTGATTTAAAGAGAAATTCTATTCGCAGACTGAAAATGCATTTTCATACGTGCGTGAGGCGAGGGTGGTGTCGTAAAATTGAATTTACACGGGTTTTGAGTGTGTTCGGAGAGTGTAATGGAGGATTGTCAGGGCAAATTTTTGATTGTTAATTGAATTCGAGTAGCAAACACACAATCTTACTCACATGATTCACATCATAAGAGCGGTCGGGCGTCTCACTGTAACTCTGTTGAAAGAAAATAAATAAATGATAATAGAATGACAGAAAAAAAGAATCTAACAAAAGATTTTTATGTTTAAAGGGTGGAAAAGCTTGTTTTGCTTTTAGTGCGGCGCTGATAGTACGGTGGATATAGCTTACAGACGCTGGCGATACCAAAGAATCACTTGCGCAGTCGCCTATCCTTTTTATTATGTAGGTACCTAACAAGAATCAGATCCTCAAATAGTTGGATATTCTCCTTTAATTAACTAAAGCAGATATAACAGCTCTTATAAAATTAAGTGACGCACCACTAAGTGAGCACTAAGGTAATAATATCCTAAGTCATGACTGTAAATGCAACAGTTAATTATTGGCACCGCAACAATTATTTTGATAAACAATACCACTTTGAAGCTACAAATATAGGTTTGTAGCTTCATCAAGGAAAAAACAGAAGTTTTGTCGGACTGTCGTCCTACTCATTTATATTATTTATCTTATTATACGCCTACAGTGATGTAGGCGAAAAAATTCAATGAAAGCAAATAAGAAATTTTCAGAATTACATAAGAACAAGTAAGAAAAACACTTTAGTGCTAAGTTATAACATTAATGTCTCCTTTCAAACCAGTGCTATCTGATAACACAAATTAGAAGTAATACTATTATGTTCTCAGATAAGTTAGGATGCGGCTTTGAATTAATGTTATGGAATTATTGTAATGAAAGAATTACCAATATATGTATGCCAGGGAAATTGATATAAATAAAAATATCAGTAAATTTAAATTGACCTATGTACCTTGCAAAAAAATATAAGATTCTTATATTTTTTTGCAAGACTTTATTAGCTTTTAACATACAAACTCAGTTATACATGGTATAACAAAGTCTATACAACTGGATTTTGTTAGTGTAATAAAAATATTAATTTAGAATAGGGTAACCAGCTCAATTTTAAACTCTACGACGTACGACAACAGGCAAATCCAACTAAATTAATATTATTTATCAGAATATTCAAGGTCTGGCTGGCAAGGATTTAGAATTAGAACTATTTGCAAAGAGCTATGATATTCATGTTATCTATTTATCTGAACACTGGCTTAAGTCTTCTGAGTGTCTTTTAGCACAGTCCTGTCGTCGGTGCGATGCCGAATCGACGTGTACGCATAAGCGCAAGTAGCGAAAATAAGTGCATTTTTGTATAGAGTGCAAGTCGTAAGTGATGGCGACTGTACTGGTCGTCAACGAGCTGCTTACATTCATTCAAAATAAAATAGATATACTTGACGAATTGAGTATCCTTCAAATTTGTGTGTCAAATTTCTCGGAAACTGAAATAGACCATGGAAAGACGGAGATATATAAAAGTATTCAGAATGTGAAGATACCACTAAGAAGAGGAGAGGATAAGAAGAAAAAGGATATCAAGGATATAATAAAAATTATCAAAGAAACTGACCCTTTGGACATGCCTACGTTTGTGGCAAAAGATTTAAATCGATTACCTCCGGTATCGTTTGACCACGTTGACGTGACACGATTATTAAAAGATATCAATATACTTAAGACAGAATTACAAAGCATGAAAAGTGAAAATGTATCAAAAAATGAACTCGCGCAATTGGACCAAAAAATAAGCACTGAGCTGGCGGGACTACGTAAATCAATAGAAAAACCAGATACGTTCATAAATAAGAAAAACTTTATTGTTGAAACTCCGTTAAGTGTTCGAAATCGCTCGTCGCCTATGCCAGTACCAGCCGAAGATGAAACAGGTTCACCCGAACCGGTTCACACGCCGTCGTACCGTGATATCGTGTATAGACCAACGGTGGGGAAACCGCAATCGATTATGAACCGTGTGTCACAGCGAATAGCCTCGTCGGATAATAGCAGCGTGACTTGCAAAGAGACTGAGCAGTGCGCTAATAATGTTGTAAAAATCCCTACCGGTTGCATACCGCCGCAAATGACAAATGATAATCTAAACGATTTTACTACAGTGACGAATAAGAAAATCAAAAAACATCGCAATATTCGTGGCACACTGCAAAATTCAACGAAAATATTAGTTAGTGAACCGAATTTAGCGATTTATTTATCCCGTACGCAAAAAAGCACCTCCGTACAAAACATAAAGGATCATATTCAGGAAATGAATGAAACCTGTTTGGAAGTAGAATTACTGAAGCAGCATAATGACGTTAATTTTAATTCATTTAAAATCACAATAAGTGCTCACCAACTTCCAAGATTTTTGGATAAAGAATTTTGGCCATCGGGATTAGTGTTCCGTCGATACCGTGAACGTGTGATACCGCGAAAATACAGTGAATTATAAAAACAATAATGGATAACAACAATACTAGTATGTTAACATTGGCCTCGTTCAACTGTAAATCTATTAAGAGGGCGGTAAATCATGTACGTGCAATATGTAGGGAGGCTGACATTGTCGCTGTTCAAGAAACATGGCTTTTACCCCATGACTTGAATATGGTACATGAAATTGATAGTAATTATGACTGTATAGCAACGTCCGCGGTGGACACAGGAACGGGGGTGCTTAGGGGTCGACCGTACGGTGGACTGGCATTGTTTTGGCGAAAAAACGTTTTTAATAATGTATCTTTAATTAACTGTAAGTCGGACAGGGTATTGTGTGTTAAAGTTAGTGTAAATTCTAAAAAATTTTTAGTTTTCAATGTTTATATGCCATGTAATGATATTGAGAACTTGACGGAATTCACAAACTGCCTTTCATGTATAAGTGCAGTGATTGACGAGCTCGATATTGAGGTCTGCTATATTATGGGCGATTTTAACGCACACCCTGGTACACTATTTGGCCAGGAAATGTTATCGTTTTGCTCGGAAATGAAATGGCAGTGTGCAGATTATCTTAAACTGGGAATAAATTCGGACACGTTTACGTTTACTAGTGAACAAAACGGGAGTAACAGATGGTTGGACCACTGTCTAACTACAGAGTCAGCGTTTGCCACCGTTGATGAGGTGTGGGTAAAAAATGACATAACGTGGTCAGACCACTACCCAATGATGATGCGACTCAATATCGGGTTAGTTTTAAGTAAAGTTCCTTTTAATAACTGTGATAAAAATAATAAAGAAAATAGAATTATATGGAATAAAAGAAATTTTAATCAAATTAAATTGTATAGAAAAATATGTTATAGTAACTTAGTAAAATTAAAATATTCTAGTCATTGTTCGAACTGTATAAATATATCTTATGAAAAAAAATGCACAAATATAATATATCATTATAGGGATATTGATTCGATGTATAATACTTTTATATCAATTTTACAAAAAGCTGCAATTTCAAGCTGTCATTTTCAAAACGATTCCAGAAAAAAGTGTCGTAAAGTTTTGGGATGGAACTTTCACGTTAGTGAAAGTCATAAAATAGCTAGGCAATATTTTAAACAATGGATTGAACTAGGAAAACCGAGTAATGGCATTGACTACAATAATATGACGCAAAGTAGAAAATTATTTAAAAACAAATTAAAATGGGCACAGAATAATGAAAATATAATAAAAATGAATATATTGGCAAATAGTAAAGCCTCAAACAACTTTGTTAAGTTTTGGAATGGGGTGAAAGTGGCAAAAGGCAAAAATGTTTTACCAGCCAGTATAAATAATACCAATGACAAGACGGACATTGCAAACTTGTTTGCAAAACACTTTAGGGTCGAGCCTTTGGATGTTGGGGAGAATGGGGTACCACCATATACGAGATATATTCCTACCCAGGGTCGACCAGTCATAGTTACTCCTGATGAGGTTTTCCGTATAGTTCGTAGCATGAAACACGGAAAATCACCGGGACACGATCGTCTGAGCATAGAACATATCCTTAATGCCAGCACGGAAGTTTTCAGGGTGATAGCCGATTTGTTTAATATGTGTATTAAACATACGTACCTTCCAGCTGATCTAATGAAAACTGTGGTGGTCCCTGTCCCCAAGAACAGAACAGGTGATTTGTCCAGTCCTAATAATTACCGTCCGATATCGTTATGTACAATAGTTGGCAAGATATTTGAGAGGATCTTGCAACCCGAATTGGTGAACAATATTAAACTAAATGACGCACAGTTTGGTTTTCGTAGGGGTGTCTCAACTGATTCTGCCATATTAGCGCTCAAGCACACTGTCAGTTATTATAACAAGAGAGAAACTACAGTCTATGCGTGTTTTCTAGATCTCAGCCGCGCTTTCGATCTTGTTAATTATAAATTACTCTGGCATAAACTGACAGAGACCACGGTGTCACCCACGGTTGTGAACCTGTTGAGACACTGGTACGAAAACCAAACTAACATTGTAAGATGGGGCGACGCGACATCTAATAAGTTTAGATTAGACTGCGGTGTTCGTCAAGGAGGACTGACGTCACCGGACCTTTTTAACCTGTATGTCAATGGATTGATCGAGAGACTCAGAGGAGCCAGGGTTGGCTGCCATGTTGGTAACGTATGTGTTAACAACCTGAGCTACGCCGACGATATGGTTCTTCTGAGTCCCTCGATTAATGGACTTCGAAAGCTTCTTTCAATATGTGAGTCCTATGCTGGGGAACATGGATTGAAATATAATGTGGCTAAAACAGAAGTCGTTATTTTTCGGAACGGAAAAGGTCCGGTAAACGTTCCACCGGTGTGGCTGTATGGTTCGCCAATTCGGGTTGTAACGAGGTTCAGATATCTGGGTCATATATTGAATGGACAGCTCAACGATGAGGACGACATGGAGAGGGAGAGAAGGGCTCTTGCGGTGAGGTGCAATATGCTCGCAAGGCGGTTCGGCGGATGTTCGAGAGACGTCAAGATAATGTTGTTTAAGGCGTACTGCCAAACGTTTTATACATGTCAACTTTGGCTGAGATATACAAAACGTTTGTTTAATGTGCTGCGAGTCCAATATAATGACGCCTTTCGCATCCTGCTCAAAAAACCGCGATATTGCAGTGCCAAGGAAATGTTTGCTGAAGCAAATGTTCCCGATTTTTTCTGTATCCTCAGATCGCGGTCCGCTTCGTTCTGGGAGAGGCTCCGTGAAAGTGGGAACTCCATTCTCCGCAACATCCACGATGACGTGGACAATGTCTTCTTTAAACATTGGAATAAATTACATCGTTTTGGAAATGACAGTCTGAAATAAACATTCAGCAAATCCTATGTTGTTTTTTAAGTAATTTTATAATATACACAGTTTTATTTTTAATTTTTATTATCAATTTTGTCATATGGGTCTTTTGCCTGAAATAAAGAAATTATTATTATTATTATTATTATTATTAGCATAAACAATTTTCAAATGATAAGTGCATATGTTCGTACTACAGCACATTAATTTTTGCAAATAAAAATATAAAAACTAAGGATAGGAAGGACATAGTTGACCTTTCAGTAGAACGTATTATTGAGCTATCCTGTGTTGAATTAAATCAATTTATTATAGTATGTGTATACCGACCTCCTCTTGGTAACATTAGTGTTTTTGAATCAGTGATGGAGAATGTTCTAAAAATAAATAAGTTTTTGATTGTAGTTGGTGACTTCAATATTAACATTCTTGAAAATAATACAATGTCAATTCGCCTCATATCACTATTCAAATATTTTGATTTGGTACATAAATTTTTTGAGCCTACTAGAGTAACATCTCATTCATCCACTTGTTTGGATAATATATTTACTGATTATAATCCAGTTACTAAATCCATTATTGAAATGATACTAATAAGCCCAAATTCATTGAATTAAGGTTAGTAACAAATAAACGTTTAGAAATTTTTCAAAACAATCCTAATATTTTTTACGGCAATGTGTTCAATTTAATTAAGAATGAATTTGATAAGGCTTTTCCACTTTAAACTTTAAAATTAACTCAAAAGTTGAACTTCTGTGACTGGGCTACGTCTTTTATTTATAAGAGCAGAAATAAACTTTATGATTTGTACCACTTAAGGAAATACAATCACTCTCAATGTTTCATTGATTATGTTGAAAGGTAATCAAAAACATTCAAAAGTGTATGTGCAACAGCCAAATCCAATTACATAAAAAATAAAATCATAAAATCTAATAATAAAATTAAAACTACATGGAATGTTATTAATAGAGAAAAAACCCTCGATGATGGGATCGCAATTAAAGTAGATAATATTCAAATTAAAACAAAAGGACAGATTGCCAACACTTTTAATGAATATCTCGTTAATATACCATTAATTACTACTTCTAATTTGAATTCGACCCCAGCGGGTGCTAGGAGTTTGCTAGAGCCGTGTGTTCCTCGGTGTACTAACCTGTTTATGTTTAAACATGTTGATTTTATGGATATTATAATATTCTTTAACTTACTTAAAAAGAAAAATACGTGTGCTTTATTTGGAATGTCTATTAAGATTGTTAAAAGTATAATAACAGTTATCGCTCCATATCTTGCAGATATATTTAATAATTGTATTGATCAAGGTGGTTTTCCAGACCTTATGAAATATAGTAAAGGTATCCCTCTTTTCAAAAACGGCAATAGAGATGATCGCGGTAATTACAGACCTATATCAATATTACCTGTATTAAGTAAAATTTTCGAAAAGATAATTTTAATTCAATTATTATCGCATATCAGTTTGAACAAACTGTTACATAATAATCAATTTGGCTTTACTAGAGGTAGATCAACAACGGATGTGGGTGTTGCACTTATTAGACATATAATGGAAGCCTGGGAGAAGTCGCAGAATGTTCTTGGAGTATTCTGTGGCTTATCCAAGGCGTTTGATTGCGTTGAGCACCAGACGCTGGTGTTAAAATTAAATCACTATGGAATCAAATTCGCAGCCCAAAAAATGCTACTATCGTATCTTAGTTCCAGAGTTCAAATTGTCGAGGTAAACGGTATTAAGTCATCTGGATCTTATGTGAAAATGGCCGTTTCCCAAGGATCGATTTTAGGTCCGTTTCTGTTTATATTGTACATAAATGATTTGCCATTTTTTGTGGAAAAATTGTGTGAGGTCGTATTGTTAGCTGATGATACCTCTTTATTATTTAAGGTTGACCGAAAGAGATAACTTTGACGATGTAAATAATGCTCTCACAAGTATTACACTGGTTTAATGTAAATAACTTAAAATTAAATGCAAATAAAACCAAATGCATTAAATTCACTTTACTTTATGTTAGAAACGTAACCATTAGAATTAAATTAAAAATTGAAAACATAGATTTAGTTGAATCAACGATATTCTTAGGTATAACCATAGACTCAAAATTGCAATGGTATCCTCATATTTCTCTTCTAGCTGGTAAACTTAATTCAGCAGCCTATGCCATACGTAAAGTAAGACAACTTATACTGATGTAGCTACTACTAGAACTGTATACTTTAGTTATTTTCATAGTATTGTATCCTATGATATTTTTCTTTGGGGAACAGCAGTCGATATTAAAACTATATTAATTAATCTTGCAAAAAACAGCTATAAGGGCTATTTATCAATTTAGTTCTAGAACATCTCTTAGAGAAAAAAATAAAGAAATCGGGATTTTGGCTGTTGCTTCACAATTCATTTATAATTGTATACTCTTTGTTCGAAGTAATATTAACTACACTTCTGGACACATCTATTGGCCCACCTTGTATTTTCAGTTTCGTTTGGTCCTAGCTAAAATTTTATATTAGGTCGAGCAAAAAGTTTTTATGCACTTTTGAACCTGGCACATTCACAATTTCATTCAATAGTCTTTTTTTGAATTTCGAACACAGAATTTAAAGAAACAAAAGACAATTTGGAGCCTGTTTGTTGATATCAAACAATCGAATACTAAGAAACCTTGGTTTTATTGGTTTACTTGGATTTAATTCTTGAAAAAGTGATTGATATCTTTGGTTTTGCAACAAACATTACTTATTCTTAACATTAAGGTGAGATTCTATCAATAATCTATGGATACTTCACCTGAAGTCGCCGCCCAAGCTGTGGCACTTATTCAGGCCGGACACAGCCAAAGAAATGTGAGTGCTCAACTTAATTTAAGTCGATCTGCGGTCCGAAATGTTTATCGGAGGTACCTAGAGACTGGCGGCTTTGTTCGTCGCCAAGGAAGGCCACGATCTCGGGTCCACACAAGCCAGCTAATGGGCCCAAACTAACGCGAGCCCACCGAACAGCGCGCCTTCATTTTGCACGCAGTCATTTAAATTGGACACAGCCAGTTTGGAGCCGTGTACTCTTTTCTGATGAGTCTAAAATTGTGTTACATGGCAATGATGGAAGGAAGAAGGTCTACCGACGTAAGGGAGAGCGTTTCGCACAATGCTGCTTTGAAGAGAGGGTTGCTCATGGACTGTCTGGGGCGGTATATCCGCGAGCGGCAAAACTCAACTTGAGGTTGTTACAGGACCACGGCTGCCAACATTAAATGCTGAAAGGTACATTCGTGAGTGCTTAGAACCTCACGTGATACCATACGCGGACTATGTGGGCCCAAATTTCCTTTTTATGCATGATAATGCAAGAGCCCATGCGGCCGGCATCGTCAGGGACTATCTTCGGGATGTGAACATCACAGTTATGGACTGGCCAGCCAGAAGCCCATTGAGCACATGTGGGACGAGCTAAAAAGACGTGTTAGGGCTCGTCAGCCAGTTGCCCAGACGATGCAGGAGTTGAAAACTGCCATAGAAGAGGAATGGGAGATGATCCCTCAAAATTTCATCGAGCGGTTGATAAACTCTATGCCTAATCGTATGAGAGCTGTGGTAGATGCCCATGGACGCAACACGCGTTATTAAATTAAACTTTTATTTGATAAAACATGTTTTTTATTCAAAAATCAATTGCCTTTAACAAGGCGCATATCCGACTTGTTAGGCGTAGCTCCATGTCGTATGGTATTCTGAATTCAAATTTAAAACAATACGATCGAAAAAGATGGTAAAATGTATCAGGTTTAAAACTGCATCAACAGTTTTTGTTCAATCTAGCAATCATATTTCGGTAGGGGCCATCGAAACCTAAACTCTAAGGTGGGCCAATAGATGTGTCCAGAAGTGTATTATCTCAAACATAGTGACGTACATTCTTTTAATACAAGGAATAAAAATAAACTCAAGATACCAACTGACAGGTTACAGAAGGTTCATAAATCATTTATGGGTCAAGGTGTACATTTTTATAATAAGATTCCTAATGATATTCTTGATTTGCCTCTTCATAAATTTAAAATACACATTAAGAATTGCTTACTTAAGTAAGGATATTATACTATAAATCAATATTTCAATTATAAAACGGATTAGTTGTAATTTTACCTGTAGATAATTTTTCAAAAGTTATATTAAAACTGGGGGCCTTAGAAAGAGTTTTGAAGAGAACCTTGCACTTACTCCCTTTCATATACCTGTTCAATTTGTTTTGAAGATTGTTTCTTGCTATTTTGGAACTTTTCTTTACACTTATTGTTAGTAAATTCGTTGATTGTATATTGTTACATATTTGACATTATGTGATGGAAGTTGACCTCAACACATGTTTGCAAGTTTGATGTCAACTTTCAGTTGGACGACACTGTATGAAATAAAACAGGGAGAAAAAAAAACAGCCCTTGCTGAATTTCTTGCCGGTTCTTCTCAGTACAAGGTCTCCCGCCGTAGATTTGCGAACCGATGGCGTAGCTTTTTGACATTCACAAGTGCTTGTAACAGCCTAGACTGAATAAACGATATTGATTTTTTTTAATGAATGTGTAGCATTAAATACCATTAAAAAGATATTATTAAACTTCAATCCAATATTATGTAAAAACAAAATCTAAAAATACTATATACATACATACATCCAATTAGTGTAGATCGATGTTTTTAAATAATTTGAACTATTATAAACACACAAAGTTTCGAAGAATACAGAATTTTTACATTTTGTTTTGTCTCCGTATATTCGTCTGTTGTCATTATCATTACGCAACGTTCAAAGGCGTACTTACTTTAATTTCGCTGAATAAACTTGAACCATCTCATATAATCTGTATCGCTCACGGTAGCAAAATGCTCGGTTACCAGCCAACACGAAATTAGGCTTGACAAAATGGAGAATCTTAAGAAACATTACAGATGTTATTGGACTCAGGGGAGGTACGTAATTAAGTAATCTGATGCGACTGTTGAAGAGACTCTTCACTTCAGTGAAACTAGGAAGACTTAAGAAGACATCTTGTTTTATTGTGAATGTTGCTTTGTTGATTATTTGAGATGAGGAAAACCATTAACAATTTAACTTATGGTTTACAAAATAACTGTCTTTTTTATTTTGTAATATCAGTCGACGGTTACATTTCAGGGCAAGGGCGCTGAAGCCAAAATAGAGGATGTACTTCCAAGTTTGGCTGAGGATGTCTTTACGTAGTATAAGTGAAATAATGGCCTTAGTTTAAACATATTCATAAGAATTTGGCTTACTTCAGACTGGCCAAGCTGTAGGTTTGATAAGATGAAGATAATATTAAATGTAATCCAAGCATGGGATAGTTAAATTCTTCTTTTAACCATATCCAACTTTTTTATAAATAAAAATATTATTATTATTACATAACGATGCATTTCAAAATCAATATTAACATTTTTAAGCATAAACAGCAATTATATGTATCTTTTATCAAGTTCTTATTATATCTAATCATTAAATAAAACTAGTTTTTACGGGTTAATGAACGAAACTTTATTTATTTATTGACGTTTCAAAATATAAAAAAAAATCATTATTCTGACGATGCAGACCTGAAAAGGCTGCGAAACGTCAATAAATAAATAAAGTTTCGTGCATTAACCCGTAAAAACTAGTTTTATTTAATGAGTGATGTGCGTGAAAACCTAAGAAACAAATATATCTAATCATGTTTGATTTAAACCTAAAAGTATGAAACACTTGGGGAGGCCTAGGTAATATTAATAATTGATTGTGTCTATGTCCTTAGCTGATGGTAGATGACATGGCCGTCTTATCTTGCCTTATCATACCCCCCCTCTCCACGGCTTCACACGTCGCCCTCAGTGCGGTCAAGCCCACCGGATGAGACCCATTAGGGAGGCGATTTTATTTAAGTTTGTGTACTGTTGGTCGCAGATGACCTTTACAGCGTCACCGGGTTTGGGGACGGCGAGATCCTAAGGGGATCTCAAGCCGAGAATTGGCGAAAACTTCTAAAGGTATTCCAGGTGGGGGGAGTCTCCTATACATCAGGAGCCTCTAGAACACTCGAACCTGAGGGGGTCAGCTCAACTAGAGGGCGTCTCTGAGACACGGACCTCGACTCTATTTAGCCGTTGTCGTGGGAGAGCGGGGAAAAAGGCCCAGGTACGTACCTGTACCTGGTATAGCGTGTCGTGTGTAGACCGGGTCTTCCCACTCTTATCCTACGGGTGCAGTGTCTGCCTAATGCTAAGCTAGTGTGCAAGTCTGCTAGCTGTGTAGTGTTGGTGTTTATGGCCTGTGTGGGAGGAGTCTGAGGCGCGTTGGCGCGGGTGATTTCGTCGTCGGGGTACTCTAAGACGTGCCTAGGCCGACAGAATCGGAGGGAGAGGGAGGCCCAGTGAGCGACCAGCGAGCAGGTGACGTATTTTGGCTTGAGGGGGGAGCACTGTTGAATGGGGGTAGATTGACATCTTGTCTTTTGGAACTACCCGAACTTCTTAAAATAAAAAGAATGATGTGGTGTCGTGGGACACCAGGTAGGAACGAAGTTCCTTCGGCTAATGTAGAATCGACACAAATTGCGAACTCGCTTGTGTATGCGACTATCGCACCAGCGCACGTCTCATTTATCGGTTTTATTCCACGCACTTTTTCCACGGATTTTTTCTTACGGTTTTACTATCACATTTTTTTCAGTTCGGTCGCGCAGCAAAATCCCTATCCCCTCCAAGCCTGCCGTAAGGAACTTCGTCGCGCCTGCGCACGTCTCATTTAACGGTTTTATTCCACGCACTTTTTTCCACGGATTTTTTCTTACGGTTTTACTATCACATTTACACATTTTTTTCAGTTCGGTCAGCTAGTGTTCGTAAAGATTGCTAGGCAGGACTGGCCCACAGTTTATAATAATCATATAACTACAATGTCAAAATAATCCAGTAATGCAGCCCCGTCGCTCTGCCACCCCCCTGGACTTAACCACAGTTTAGTATAATATGCGAATAATCCAGTGTTGGTATAATGCCACAATAATTTGGGGTTGCACCCCCGTCGCTCTGTCACCCCCTGTTAAGTACTGACCTTGTTATCATGTCTAGCTTAAGTTTACAGCAGATGACAGGCGTTCCTGGTCCACAGCTCGGTATAACGTCACAAATATCCAGATTTCGTGTAATGTCACAATATTCCAGTGCTGCACCCTCGTAGCTGTGCCACCCCCTACATACGCACCTTATTATCATGTCCCGCTAGCGTTCGTAAAGGATGCTAGGCAGGACTGGCCCACAGTTTAGAATAAACTACAATGTCACAATAATCCAGTGATGCACCCCCGTCACTCTGCCACCTTCTGATAAGTACTCCCCTTATAATCATCAAGAATACAAGATAAACTTCAGAAGAATTAAGACTACAAGAGATTACAGAAGAAACAGATAATGGGAAAATCGGCATCCAAAGAACAAGTTGTGATAGCTCAAAACGCAAATGGAGCAGCTTCGGCAACAGCATCCCAATCCCAGAGCGAAAAATTGGCTATCCTAGAAATTTTGATCGGAGCGACCGTCTGCATAATCCTGTTTGCTGCAATTTATTACATTTTCAAGAAATGCAATAAACATTTTGTTCGCACCATACAACGAGAGCTCAACAGGAACAACATAGCCACCATCTCACGAGCTGACCTCACTACCAGCGCAGTCTAAGAAGTTTAACAAGAGGAGTCCAGGATTCAGCCCAGCCAAAACGTCTGTCATCATCGGTCATCGGCAGCCAGTCATATCACCGTATCAGCACCACTGCAACCAGCTCGCCTGCCCCAGTCCCTCGGAAGAATCGTAGTAAAAAGGTGTATCTTGAACAACCAAATTAAAAAGTATGTAATCATATATTTTTTTTTAACTATTTTTATTTTCAATTTATCGTTATGAAGCACGTACTTAATGTTTTTATTGTTTTTAGTTTAGATAATTATGTCAGGTGTAGTATTTGAAATTCATGAACTACATAAATCATTAGTATATCTTAGAGATTATTTAGTTAAATTAGGACCTAAAGGAAGGCAACAGGACCTTGGTTTTTAGTTAAAGTTAAAGAGGCAAAAGTTTTGTATTCAAAGTTGGAGAGTATTTTGTCTGTGTTGCATTCTCAAATTGAAACTGAATAGATTTCTACTAGTGATATAACCTCCATCCATAAAATAATAAATGAAATTCATCAAATTTTTAATAAAATTATAGAGTTATCAATTTCTGAGCAGAAACAAAGTGAAACAGTCAAAATGAGTGATAATTACGAGTTTGATTTAAAAACTGCCATAGCCTTATTGCCTGTCATGACGGGACAAGAGTCTGTTACTAATTCCCTTATAAATAGTATAGAATTGTACAGTAAGATGATCTCGGACAAATCTAAAAGTCAATTAATTGAATTTGTTTTAAAAACTCGACTTTCACCGAGCGCACAGTTACGGCTGAGTTCAACTTACGATACAATTGAAAATCTTTTAAATGACATGCGCAAACATCTTATTCAAAAAAAATCAGAAGTCGCTTTACAATGGAAGTTGCATCAGAGTAAACAAGGCAATCGATCTATCGAATCCTTTGGTTCAGAATTAGAAAATTTATTTGTCAACTTAACAATCGCTCAGTCTAGTGGTGATCCTAATTCATACAAAGTTTTAAAACCAATTAATGAGAGAATCGCTATCAAGCGCTTCGCAGATGGTTTGTATGACCGTAGACTTAGTACTATTATAGCATCGAGACAGTTCGAGACCTTGCCGGAAGCCATCAGAACTGCCATGGATGAGCAGTCCCTGTCTTCATCATTCGAGGTAATGAATGTCAGTCGTCGTAAAGCCTTTTATCGTGGTAGCAATTATTGTCATCGTAATAGTAATAACACTATGAGAGCACGCGGTAATTATTCAAATAATTACAATCGCTATAATACGAAACCCTTACCCAATACACCACGCGGCTCTTACAGCTCACCGCGCGGTGCAACATATCAACAAGGTCGTGCACGTGGATCATATAGCACAAGGTCACGTAGATCAGCTGCACCAATACGCCACACTATCGTTGAGGAGATGGCACCCGTAAAAAACGAGTTGCCCTCCACTAGTACTAATAATCAAAATGTTAATTATGACACGACAAGTGATTTTTTTCGTTAATTCAGATAATTTTATTTTTAATTTTAATAACAGTAGTACAGTAACTTTCCTTGTATGTAACGAGATAATAAATCTTTTAGTCGATAGTGGAGCAAGTCTCTGTGTATTAAGGTATGAATGGCTTAGTAAGTATCCTCAGTTATTAAAATACTTATGTTATGATAGAATAACTATTAAAGGAGTAAGTGGAAGATTAGAATCGGAAGGTTATATTTTTTTAAATTTAGTTTATAATGATATAGTATTTAGAGAAAAGTTTTACGTTTTTAAAAATATGTCTTGCTCAGCTAATGGTATTTTAGGAGATAATTTCTTAAAACGCTATAATGCGATAATAAATTATAAAAATAGTGTGTTACAATTATCTAACAATAACATGAATGTTTCTATCGAAATATCGTATAACGCTAGGTACAGACATTTGATTCCGCCGCGGTGCGAAGTAATAAGGTTTATTCCTACATCATTTTCTAGCGATTGCGTTGTTTTATCAAAAGAGATTCAGCAAGGAGTTTTCGTAGCTGGATTAATTGCGAAACCAAATAATGGTCGCATTCCCGTGAGAATATTAAATACTACAAGTAATGAAGTAGAATATGATTTTCAAAATATAACTATTTATGACTTGAATTATTTTGACGTATGTTGTATTTCGGAAGAACAGAATAGTGTGAGTAGAGTAAAATTATTGTTTGAGTTATTGAATTTGTCAAATATGAATCAGGAAGAAAGACGTAGTATCGAACATATTTGTGCGAAATACGCAGATGTTTTTCATCTTCCAGGAGATAAATTATCGACTACCAATGTTATGACTCATAGCATATCCTTAAAGGATAATGTCTCTCCTTGTTATATAAAGCCCTATAGAATACCTCATTCGCTAAAGCAAGAGGTACAAAGACAAATTGATGATATGTTAGCCAACGATATAATAGAGGAAACAATTTCGGAATGGTCCAGTCCAGTTTTTTTAGTTCCAAAAAAAACAAATAGGTCAAACAAAAAGAAATGGAGATTAGTTATTGATTATAGGCAACTTAATAACAGAATAAAAGATGATAAATTCCCTTTGGCAAATATAACCGATATTTTAGATTCCTTATCAGGTAGTATTTATTTTTCAAAACTAGACTTATCACAAAGTTGGATAATAGAGAGTGCTTCCTTTGCCAGCACTGGTCCATGATTCAGTTGCCGGCGCTGGATACCGACATGGATAGCAGATACCTACCACATAAATTTATTTAAATTATAATAATGTTCTGTGCTTCACCGCCCGCTGCCATGGCATCCTCGCGTCGCTCGCTCGGCTCCCGGTTCGTTCAGCAGCGGCGGTACTCTCTTAATATATTTACCTAAGACCAGTGAGGTAACATGAGGCAAAAAATAAAATGAACTGCCAGAACTGTATTTTAAAGATAAAGATTTATTGTTAGGTGTATTTCATGTTACCAAACACCGTCGTAGACGCACATAACTACAACGCGATACCAAACGCGTGAACATCAAATAAACACAATTAATTCAGTGCACAATCAAACGTCGTCGGCACCGGGTGCATTCATTTCAATCTGCGTCTCCTGATGCGCGGCCGCCACTCAGTCCTCCTTGCAATATGCCCTACTCACTGCCACCGCAGAAGAACTAAAGATCGACAAGAAATCCCAAAGAGAAGAAATGCGAGCCTTATCGCAATTTATTCTTTAGGCTATGTCGACGACGTTAGTTCTGCGGATCTCAACATTTCTGATTCGATCACGCAGAAAAACTCCAAGCATAGCCCCCTCTTTGTGATCGGCCACGTCTCGGTTCCATAAGTACGTACGTAGTATCGTACTGGCATAATATTTTGTTGATTATTATTATTATTTTATATTCAATACTTACTCTCGATATCCTGAGAGGCTGGTTGTGATCAGCGCCGCCGTGCATGCGGAAGCCCCAGGGAGCGCCTCCCGTCAGCTCCACCTCACGCGCGGTCATCTTCACGCCATCACAGAACGCATTCAATTCGTCACCGCCTTCATTACAATCTAATTGTTTTCACATCCAGTCATTGTATTTACAAATACTAAATCGTTTGGAAGCCCTTTTTAATATCACAAGTTCAGTCGAGTCGTTTTTCAGAGGTACTGGGTAAATCTGCAACAAACAAAATAAATTTTCCTTCAACTTCGGAAAGTAAAAAAAGATAAGTGTTCACAAACAAATATTTCCTCTCTTGTTGATTTGTATAGTTCTTCAAAAACAAAATGTTCTTACAGATAGTTTTTACGAGGTACGATGTGTTTAAGTACTAAAATACTTCATATATGTAGGGAGTTTTTTCTCCTCGTTAAGCAACAGGCACAATCACAAAAATTATGGCGTGCATCAAGTTTTAAAACATTTAATTCATGACTTATTTTAACGCCCTATGACATACATGTAAATTTAAAAGATACAATTACAGAATAAGTACGTAGTACGAGTAAGTATCGATAATCTAAAACTTTGGATCATTCGAGGTGGGATAAGTACACTTGAACTCTTGTTACTATGTAATTAAGTAATAAAGACTCTGTCAACAATAAACTGTATCTATTGACGACATTTGAGTGTACTTTTAAAGTTAAAACACTCAATTACGCTAAACACGCAACTAGTCAAACAGAAAGTTTTGGGTGCCGTAAATTTATCACACTGAAATAGATTGCTGTTAGCTGCTCTCGCCCTAAACTTTCCAAACGTTAATATTGGCGTAGGAGGTTTTGTGAAAAATCGAATTCCAGCCCTAAGTATAAAATCAGATTTTCATGTAACCCATTCTACATTTGTGGAAACATAGTTTATTGAATCCAATAACACCATTGAAAATAATAAATTTTAGGAGAATAAATAGAACACACCACCACTTCTAAAAATCTCCTTAATCAAATATACATAGCCCTGGCCCAACCCATTATCACTTACTGTATTCCAGTTTGGGGTGGCGCTGCGAAGAGTCAGTTTCTTGATTTAGAAAGAGCACAAAGAACCCTTATAAAGGTCATGTACTTCAAGAAGCGACGTTTCCCTACTAATGATTTGTACCGAATTAGTGACCTACTCTCTGTGAGGAAATTATATATAATCACGACCATTCTCAAAATTCACAAATCCATACCCTATGAGCCTCATCTCTTGGAAAAAAGGCGAAAAGACATAATCGTCAAGTCGACTGTCACTAAAACTGCATTTGCTAGTAGGCAATTTAACTCGCGTTCGGCCATCATATATAATAAAATAAATAAAGAAATAAACATATATGACAAAAATCATCACGAGTGTAAGAGCCTTTTAATTAAATGGATTCAGCCTCGAACGTATGAAGAAACTGAATCTCTACTGTATCGTATTTTATAAATGACATGAAACAATGTATAAAATTAATCACACACACACATACACACATAAAGACACAAACACACACGCACACATGGCACACAACATCTGCATTAATTTCTTAATTGCAAATACTTTTGCTTAGCTTTAAGTCCTTTTAATGTGATTTAAAATTATTTTCAGCGTAGATCGTCCGTTTATTGTTTTGTTTTATTTTATTTTCGTTCATTCTTTCTTATTGTTTTTTGCATGTTCATTTTTTCATTTACTGTAACCATACTAGAGTTGTATGTGATTTACACATTATTAGTTAAGGAAGAGCGGAGCCTCCAAACACAGGCAATATTTGCTTAAATGGAGACTCCAATCGATATATTATTAAGAAGGCTATTGTAAAGGAAAATAAATTATTATTATTATATTACCATAACTTTGGTATATATATATATATACCAAAGTTATGCAGGTTTACTACGATCTCTTATTACGAATCAGTTTAGGTTCTACTAAAATGAACTGCTTCGCTATTTTTATGGCGATTCAGTCGAAATCTAATAACAATATTTCAACTAAATGGTATCCATGTTCTATTCTGTTTTTTTTTATCTTAAATTTTTTGCTACAAATGCCACATGTAAAGGTATATAAATAGTGGTATTGCGCAATATCCCTACAGCATAAACTTCCCAGTCGGTATAAATTTATACTCACCTACCTATGTGTATACGTAGCGTACGGATCCATAAATCGCGAACTGTAAAAGTGCAGCGAGGTGAACGTAGGTGAACGTATCGCAAACTGTAAAGAATTGCCTTGCGGACCGAGGTCGGTACGCTGATTATTTTCAGTCAATGACGTGTTCATAAGGCCAGATACCTACGTGCGAAATCTTATCACATTCAAGGGACTTGTGTTGTGCTACCATCAATAGGTATACATTTCATTACCATGTCAGAAGAAGTTCTACTAGCTGACGCAGGCGCAGCTTGTTTAAGTAAAATATCTGCTCCTATATTCAACTAGTTTATGGTTTTATTTACAAGGATTTTAGTGTATTGTATAAAAAAGCTCAGTTGCCTATCTGACTTTAATATATTGAATGAAGGCAAATCTTGATCCATCAACAGTGAAAGTAATAGGAGAATTTGTAAGCAGTAATTGCGTTATTTACATTTTCTTAACAATTGCTAACGTTATATCAATTCAAATTCAATATCAAAATGAAAAAAAATCTACTGATTAACTCTCTCTATATAAAATTTCTGAAAATACAAGTTAAGACAACCATTTTGCCGATGACGAGAGACAAACGGGCCTTGTGCATTGATCGACTTATAAATAAGTCCGAACATCTCTGTCTGTTCCGGGGCCTGCGTCACCTAGCTTACCAAATAGATTCCAATTTAACCTAGTGATTGGTTATTCATCTGTCGAATGTTGGAGCTTGGGTACGTCAAATAAAATAATGGCCCTTCTACCCCCGCTAGCCATACGAGTTCCATAAAGGGATTGTTGTACTCAGTTCTCCTACACAATAGTGCGCTTATCCATACTAATATTAAAACTGAGAATAGTGTGTCTGTCTGTAACCTCCTCACGCTTAAACTGTTTACTGATTTCATTGAAATTTAATATAGTTGAAGCCCCGGGAAGGTACATAGGATAGTTATTATCCCAGAACTCATTCTTTTAAGGAGGTCAAGAGAATGGAATTTTGTATGAGAAACCATTTTTTCCACGCAATCGAAATCGCGGGCACCCGGTAGTCCCACTATAAGTGGACATTGAAAAATAAAGAACCAAACTATCTCTTTAAGTTGATAAACTTATATTAATTCTGTGGGTAAGTTGGCAACTTACTTGTTTTTAGGGTTCGGTAAGGGAAAGACGGGAGCCTTATAGGATCACTTTGTTGTCCGTCCGTCCGCCCGTCTGTCGAGACCCTTTTTCTCAGGAACGTGTGGATGTATCAAGCTGAAATTTATGTCAAATAAGTCTACTGTTCCTTGGAGCTGTGAAATAATCAAACTTTTAAGCAAACGCAATCAAAAGATACAACCGTTAATGCCGCAAATTTCCGAAACTCCCAAAGGAATCAAAATCTACAAGGTACTTTCCGTGAACTCAGAATTTTGATATTTGATACAAAGCAACTTTTTATAGCACAGATAAAGGAAAAAATGCGAATACCGGAAATATACCTACAGGAACCCTCGGTGCGAGTGGCGGGTTTTTTTTTCTTTCCCAATCTAGCAAACGTACCAAGAAAACCTAATTCCTAATTATTATTGGCTATTATATTTCCTTTCAATAGTAAATAATAGGTTCGATACAGTATTAATTAGCAGCAACGGGCTGTATAGTATGGGTTATTTGTTTTGTGTAATATGATACGTTAACTGTGGAAACTATTAGCGCGAGCATGATGCGGTTTTGGCAGAATTCCTCAAACAGCTCGACTACATGTTGTAGACCATTCATCAAATAAATTCGGTTCAGCAAATACGGGTTCGTTCATTGGTTCAGTCGTTCCAACGGACATCATTAATTAATGCTGCATCGAGGAATAGTTATTGACTAAATAAACTCTATTTCAGAAAAAAATGTTCAGTATTATTTTCTCTTTTCTAAAAAGGGAACTTTGGAAAACTTTATTCAAAGATTTAAAGTAAGAGTGAATTGTCAAAAATAACAACAATATAACCAATAGGTTCACCAAGCCAAATTCCCAAACCAATCAAAACACGTTTGAGCGATGAACTGTCATCAGCTGAACATGTCAGGCTCCCACGATACTTTTTTTACACCCCGCCAACACGATGCATTAAAAATTTATTCTGTTCCATCGTATCGCAACGATCAGTGGCTGCAAACGAGCAGCCTGTCAAAGTATACCGATATCCGATCGACGTCTGCTCATGGCACCTGCCCGGACACTCAGCGTCGATATGTCATCAACAGATCTCGATAGACGTTCAAATGGCGCAGATAAAAATGAATGGAGAATTTCACAGACGAATAAAGGTGGGTGAAATTAACCTTTACTATATTTATAAATATTAAATTTTTATTTAGTCAAGGCTCGCCGCTTTCCCCCCTTTCGAACCTCACGTGTTTATTGGACGATACCTTATTGGTCGCTATTAACTTATTTGTTTTGGTTGGTATTCTATTGGTATTATTTACTAATAATAAATTTATGTCATCACACAACCCCCTTGTACCGAAAGCACCATTGACTTGCACTATTGAACACCACATTTTAGTGAAAAAATAAGCTTACCTTCCACTGTTTGTAGAACGAATTTTTAAAACATACAAATAAAGTTTCTATCGATATTTGAACCCAAAACCTTAGGAGTGGCAGAAGCAAGAACTCTGCCGTTGAATCAATAGCCCATCCAAAACATAATAATATGGACTGAACCTAAACAACTACTACACACATCGAAAAATTCTAAGCAACACTCATTTACAGAAACTGTGTTTTATTAAGTGATATTTTTTTTATATAAACAAAGTAGATTTGTATACTAACTTTTTTGCTCTCAGAAACATATTTGGCTGATTTAAAACAAAAAAAGTGATTTGTTTTCATATAAAGAATTAAATTGCAATATTAAAAATCGGTCAAAAGTTCATTGTTGCTTAGATTTTTGATGAGTGTAGTAGTAAAATATACTATTTGAAAAGAATCTACCTAAATTACATTTTCACTTAAACAAACGACCGAAATATCAAACTGTTTTTTTTCTGCGAATATGTTCATTTGACGCGGTCGTGATAAGCGAAGCGGGCGGAGCGTGAGCGAGCAGTCAATATGCTCTCGGAAATGTGCCGGTACCATCTCAATCGTTGTCATGTCATTGCTTGAACCAAATGTAGGAATAAGTTCGATACTTACCTACCATTTATTACAATAAAAATCTATGTTAAGTAGTAACGCCGATTCTATAATAGCTATTTCAGTCAAATTAATAGTCCTTTATCATCATCTGCCTAGTAATGTTCACACTGCTGGGGCACAGGATTTTCCTAATGGATGGAATAGAGAACGCGAACAATGATGCGCCATGAGCCTAGTGCGGATTGGTGAGAGTGCTAGCGTAATGACATCGATTAAGATTTTTTTTATGTTAAAAGAGTGGCAAGCAAGCTTACGGCCCGCCTGATGGTAAGCGGCCACCATAGACAAAGACACTTGCGATACAAAAAATATTACTCGCAGCGTTGCCTACCCTTACCCAACCCCTACCCCGTGGAGCCCCTTTTTTTTGACGCAGGCAAAACCTCTATTTACAGACGACGGCGCCTTTAAGAGGCACACCGCCGAACGGCCCTCACACCTGGCTCCTGTAAGGCTTACGGGCCCCCGCAGTGCCTGCCCACTGATAACCCTGTAACTCTTACGGGCACTGTACGGCATTATATCCGCTAAAAAACCCTGCGAATACCCTTTAAGCTGCTAAGTGCTAAATCGCGGGAACCCCGTTTAGGGATTCTGCCGCGTCCCGCATCCATCAGCCTCCCGGCTTAGCCGGGGCTACACGGGAGAGGTCTCCCGGGGTATTGCAGGAACCCCCAGACGTGCGCAGAAAGGCCCGCGCGTGGGGGCTGAGTACGCGGCCTAGTGCCCACCGTACCGCCCCCCGTCCGCTGCGGAGGGCTACTTAGGCATACCCGTGTAACTGGCACAATGCGCCGTGCCGGACAGCTAGGGATCCCCGGCTAGCTAGCTAGGGGCAGGGTCATGGGATGGGGGCAACCAGGGTGGGCACTCGTCCTCTCCTGCCTGCTCTTCTTCGGCGGGAGGGAGCGGCCATGGGATCATCCTCGCGCTCCCTTTCGGCTGCCTCCTTCTGTGAGATGACGTTCTCGCGGAAGGAGGCAGCCGCCTCCCATGCCGTCTCTCTACGGAGCATGACCTCTACCATGCTCCGCAGCGAGAGGGTTCCGCCTCCCAGTGCCTCGATAGGTCGCAGCGCTGCTGTCGCCAGGCCGAGTACTTCAACAAGGTGTGCTCGGCCTTATCGTCCGGGGCGCCGCCGTAGTGATGACACTGCAGCGTTCACCCCGTGGAGCCCTGGAACCTTACTGACCGACGACAGAAACAAACTACTACCAAAAGGTATTGTTTTTTTACTGTGATCTTCTGTAAGGTGGAGGTTACTTCCCCAGGCGGATGTTCCAATTCGAGCGGAAAATCGCTATACCCTACCTCTCGTAAAATGTTTCCATTTGAAATATAGGATTGTTAACGTCGAGCGAAATATTCCTTTATTCACTTTTTCTTGGATCGGTGACCTCTTATAATAATTAATTTTACTTTTCCTATCTGTTGATAATGTGAAATAAACATATTATACACATTCTGAAATGTAGAGTATGGCGGATATAAAACCCGCTGGCATATGAACAAAAATAAATATTACATTGAACTTCCTTAAAATACGTGCAAAAATGTGAAACAGGATACATATCGGAATAATTTTCGTAAAAATGAAAAGTAAATACTCTCCTCCGTTGATAATACTGTTAACTTTGGCCTTATGTTTGTTTAATACAAAGTTAGTTCATAAGTCCTGGACAATACCCACGAGCACGAGGGAACTTGTATATTGCTTATTGACGGCTGCGTTATGTAAACGTAAATAGATCCACGTCAGTTCAAGTGTCAGTACAAAGACTGTAACTTTTAATAGACACGTGTGACTCACTGTGTGTTTCGACAAATGAACAGAATAGTTAACATATTATTATCCAGTAGGCAAACTCATTAAAAAAATAATAAAGAAATAGCTACCTACTTATCAATCCAATCACAACTGAGCATCATGTACTACTTCTTGAATTTTTGCCAATATTCGATCAATAAAACTTCAAGTATATACCTACTGTTGAGATATTAGTACATTGATTTAACTAGTCGCGTCACCCATAATCATAATGTTGATAATCTATGGTCTGTTGGTCGCCTCCATGGTCGTCTCTCTAATCTACTTCTCGCACTAGCACTCTCTTCCTATTTCCTACTAGCAAAAAATGGTCACACGATATGATTTTGATTGTGATTAAGTAAAATTAAAACAAGTGAAATGAACAAGAATTCATTGGTCGTCGAAGAACCTAGTAATAACTTTTCATTTGACGACCTCCGTGGTCGAGTGGTTTGTACGCCCGGGTTTCATGGTGTCGCCGACTCGAGAGGTCCCGGGTTCGAATCCCGGTGGGGGCAGATGTTTGTGTGATGAATACGAGCATTTGTACTTCAGTCATGGATGTTTCATATGTATTTCTAAATAAAAATATACTTATATATGTACAGTATATGTATTGTATCCGTTACCCAAGTATCCCATAACACAAGCCTTACAGTGCTTACTTTGGGGCTAGGCTAATTTGGTGTGAGTGTTGGAAATATTTATTATTTATTATTATTATCTACTCAACCTACCTCAACTTATTTAATGGCCCGTTATGTTACGTAGAGCATCATTTGCAGATAGTTTAATTTGTAATACCCAATAACCAGACAATATGGAATACGATGAAGAAGTTTCTAGTTAGAATTCATCAAGTCATTTGCAGTGACTGTGATGAGGTACCGTCTGTTTCTATGCATTTCTATTATGAATTAAAAACCGTGAATTAGATTGGGATTTGATAAAATTTGAATGGAATTTGGTACTCAAAGGCGCAAGCACGAAGTTTTTGACAGCTCCGTAATCGTATGGTCAACTTTTTTTTTATGAAAACTAAGCAGTGCCTCTATCGGACAGAAGAACAAACTAGCTTTTTCCATAGAAATTGGACGCTGACGATACAATTACAAAGCTTTCGCCTCAGATAAAAAAAAACTGAAGTAAAACAGGATATTTTTATCTGGGAAGTACTTTTTTATTTATTTGGGAAACAAATAATACTTTATAAAGGACATTGTTCAGCGTCCATACATAGTTAGCCTAAAAACCAACAATTATGAAATATTATTTTCTAGGTTCAAAATCGTAAGTAAATGACTGTAAAAACAAAAATTATTGACGGACACTTCTGAGAACTTAAATTATTAGGAAAACTAATTTTTTTTTGAGGTTATGTTTAATATTCAATGAAACATAGGTCCACCTATGAATTTAGTATAAACTCAGTATGAAGTGAATTAATATTACAATAATTTATTTTATTCGGTGTGATTTTAAAGAATAACTATTAGGAAAAACTTGGTTAGGTAGAAATCATGAATAAAATAAAAACTGTAGTTTTGCTTCTTATTTATTGACTATTTTTCACATAATTGTGTCATATTGTTTACTGTATTTAATTGTATATCACATGTAGGTATATTGTGTAAATATGCAGCGTGAATGTGTATCAGGTGTTCTTGAATAATTTGGCAGTATGATCCTCTCAGGATGTTGTGGCACAGGTTCACTAGCACTTGGTAATAAGGGCTCTGCTCTTTGGTAACATCGATGGCATATTAGATAGCCGAAATAGTTAAATTAAAGGATAAACAATCGCAAATAAACACAGACAACAGGTAATCCGAAACGAGAACCCACTTTCCGGTATATTATACTAATCTTTGGAATGCACGAATGCCACAGATTACTACGAATGCAAACTGCATGCACCACAACCACAGAGTAACGAGTTTTATGCCGGCTCTACACTTGACAACAGTATGTCCTTGTCATGCTTAATAAGGAATGAAAAGGACAGACTGATGTCATGATTTAAAATAGCAAATACGAATAGCCAAGTGAAGTGCCGGCATTAGGAAGAAAGAGTATTTTGTTTGCAGCGGTGGTCATAGATTATACACATAAAATGGTATTTATTGTCTCAGATTATTTTTTAACTTTTTAATTTAGCTTACTTAACTGGAAGTGTCCGTGACAATCTAAATACTGATAATTATCGCAAAAAATATACTAAGAATAATCATAAATGCCAAATTGGTGTTGGTTCTTAGGCCAATTTTAACATTGTCCTTATATAATTTCATTAAATCATAAAAATCACACAAATCACCAAAATATGCACTAACAACTAGACAGTAATAAGCATCTGTGTATTTTAAAAGAAAATTAAGTAAAGTTAAAGCGAACTCTACATTAATTGAATTTAATTAATATTAGGTATATATTAGTTTTAATTCCCGGTACCTATTCTAAAATTCATTCTTCATTCAATTGAAAAGAAATAATAATTTGTATGTGTCCAACCACTTAAAAGAGTTATCTTACAAAATACATTACCGCTGAAACATTTATACTATAATCAAAAGCTATATATAACAGCAGAACATTACGCGATAAAAGCGCACAGCGGGCGTCGTGACGTAATCAGGAAGCGGTAATCCATCGGCTAACATTAGTACACATAGTTTCGATAATGAAATAGTCTACACACAATATTAACACATGCTTTTCGAGTGAATTTTGTACCTATGAAATTTATGTCCTAAATGGGCTTTTTGCTACCGTAATAAATATTACCACGACCGTAAAAGAGCAATAACGATAAATACGTAGTGGAAGAAAGTAAAACAATACTCGGTAACAAAGGTTTAATAGGGTGCATGTCGTGGTTTGTGTAATTAATTAAATTGACCCTTACCCAAGGCCGCAAAAGCACCCAAACCAGGCACTGCGTAGTTGTAATTCAAACTTTGTCACTGAGAGTTAAAGGCTAATTTGACTATAAACGGACTATCGTCACATTTTCTAAGACTTTGATATTTATTCGGTTCGAACTGCTCATCCCGTGATCGTGATTTCCTGAGGGTCAGCTATTAAGGGACCAGGGCTCATCCCTTTGTTTTTGAAAACAATTTAAGGTTATGAGTTAGTTTGTGGCGTACAGAGTTAGTTTGACATAAAATATATTTTACTTTTAACGACTATGTTTAGTATTCATGTTTTGATTAAGATTTTGTAAAGTTTATATTTTCTGATTCGGGTCTGACATTTTAAGAGTCCTACTAGAATCTTGCTGTTATTCTCAATGATCGGGATAGATCGAGGAGTTGTTTCATCTGGTAGCGAGTATACCCGTTGAAAAAGATCACGTACGTGATGGCCCATGCCATATGATTCCCAAGGATGACCTGTAGCCTTTAATCAACACCAAGCATGAACTATATGTAATACATTTTACTCAGAGGCCCTAAAGCAGGGGTGCTCAAACGGTCGATCGCGATCGACCAGTCGATATATGACCTACGAATATCTATATATACTACGGTACACCCTACCTAGGTAGGTAGGTGGGGTGAATCGTGTATGTACGACAACCCTGCATCACACATACTTGCAGCCTCTCAGAGTCGATCGTAAGTAGTCTAAAAATTTTGAGGTACATCGCCAGCAGTTCAAGTTTGAGCACCAGGGGTGCTAAAGTCCCTAAAGTATTGTATTCGTCAAATTTGTAACGAAAAGCTGGTTTACTCTTATATGCGATAGCGGTGCTGCTTAGTTTTCATAGAAACATTAACAATGCAATACTAACTACGGAGCTGTCAAAAACTCGTGCTTGGGTTTTTGCACATAGGAAACTCAGACGAAGACTAGGAACAGAGTAGACACTATGTTGCAAGTTTCTATAGGCTGGGTGGATGCTTAACATCTGACACTATTAATGCTTTTAATCACTACCACTCTTTACGCCAAACAGGCATGAGAGTAAAAAAAAGTAATTGTGGTCTTGAAAACAAATTGAAATGGTCTAATTTTTATTCTGCAACCCATCCATGACTATGTCGAGTCACGTAGGGGATTACGTGACTTGGCCATTAACCCAACAGCAACGTATTGCACATCCGTTTAGCGATCTGATAGAAAATTGAAGGCAATTCTTTTAAAAACCTATGGTTTATAAATAAAATAAAATAATATCATGTAAACATTGCCAAGTATATTACAAAAGATGAAAGTAACTAGATTTAATAGGCTCGTTGACAAATATTAGGAAGGAACGCATATTTGGGCACGGAGTACTGTGATATATTTGCATAATTAAAGTTTATAAATGAAGGAGTGCAGCAAATACTTGTACTTTAAATAATAACGCATAATAATAAATACACACAATTAATTAAAACACAAAAAGATAACATGCAATACCACTACCAAGTTGCATGAAGCGGATACTCGAGTTGACTATTTAAGATTTAGAGAAAATATAAGTGTATTATAACCTTTATAGCATTTATAACAGTATCTCAATTTAGCACAGTCCCTTGGGAACGTAATGGGACAGAGGAGTTGACAGGCCCGTTTGATTTATACCTCCTTTATTCCCATACTCGACTTAGCCTGTTCTGATTCATAGCAAGGTTACGTAAGATATGGCATAGAACTAAGTCGTGCAAAAAGTAAAGTTATAAGGCGGGAAAATATAAGAATGTTTAAACGTAATTTCGTTAATTAAAAACAAAAAAATATAAATAAATAATAAATATTTCCAACACTCACACCAATTACCCTAGCCCCAAAGCAAGCACTGTAGGCTTGTGTAATGGGATTGTGAAGGAAATTTCGATAGCTTGAAAGGAGAGAAAAAATAAGTAGTGCTCAATCCAGTGCTGACATATATAATGTGCAAAAAAAAGAAAAGACAATATTATTAGAGATTAACAAAAAAAAGATTACTTCTTACATTTAAACCAAAAAGATTATAAAACAATAAATATGTACAAAAGAGAATATTAACAAAAGGCTATTTACACAAGAATTCGCAACAGGGATACTAGGGATAGAATACATATACTGTACATATATAAGAATATTTATTCAAAAATACATATTAAACATCCATGACTGGAGTACAAATGCTTGTATTCATCACACAAACATCTGCCCCCACCGGGATTCGAACCCGGGTACCTCTCAGGTAGGCGACATAATGAAACCCGGCGTACAAACTCGGCCACGAAGGTAGTCAAAAAAAATAATCTATCAATCTATATTTTGTGATGTTATATTTTACTCCACTGCCCTCTACAATCTACCTCAAACTTAGATTAAAACAAAAAGGGTAGATACGGTACGCTAATACTTGCATCAAACAAAAACTGATCCCACGGCAGCGCGAACGGGACGGCGAGATCCGCGTCACTGCATTACCGACCCGAACGAAACAGCTCGTTAAGTTTCAACGGCAGCGCAAACGAGACGGCGAGATCCGCGTCACTGCATTATCGACCAATCAGGAAATCAGAAATCAGAAATCAATATATCTTTATTCAAATTGGATGTATAGTACAACACTTTTGAATCGTCCAAACATTTTTTACCCTACCACTCGTTATTGGACATATTTTTTAGCTGCGGAGAAAAACGAGCGAAAAAAACTCCACAACATTAAAAGCATAATGTAACAACATTTACAAATCATTATGTTGTTACAACGTCAATACAATCATGATTTATTTAATATAGAAAACCTGTTGGAATGATTTGAACAGTTCAAACCCAAGCATTTTTGTCTGTAATATAATCAGACACTTTGTAATAAGCTTTTTTAATAAGTGCTTTTTTTATACTATCTTTGAATTTATTTATGCTTAACTCTTGGATATTGCTTGGGACTTTATTGTATAAGCGAACACAAAGACCTTTAAATGAATTATTGATTTTGTGAAGCCTAGTAGCAGGTAAAGTTAGTTTATTTTTGTTTCTTGTATTAAGTGTGTGAACATCACTGTTTTTAAGAAACAAATTAATATTTTTTCTTACAAGTAATAAATTTTCGTAAATGTATTGTGATGCGACCGTCATTATACCAAATTCTTTAAACCTATCTCTTAAGGAATCCTTAACTTTATGATAATAAATTGATCGAATAGCTCTCTTCTGCAGCACAAAAATAGTTTGAATGTCGGCGGCGTTTCCCCACAATAAAATTCCGTACGACATTACACTATGGAAATAACTAAAGTATACTAATCTGGCCGTATCTACATCCGTTAACTGGCGTATCTTCATTACGGCATATGCTGCAGAACTAAGTCTATTTGACAATTTATCAATATGTGGGCCCCATTGAAGCTTAGAATCTAAAGTAATCCCTAAGAATACTGTGGTGTCTTCAAGGCCCATATTCCTATCCTTTACATCCACACTGGTTTTTACCTGTTTTACATTAGGTAATACAAATTTAATACATTTCGTTTTTCCTTCATTTAGTAATAAATTATTAACATTAAACCAGTGGACTACCTTAGAGATACAACTGTTCACGTCGTCAATAACTGTTTCCTTACGTTTGAGTTTAAATAAAAGTGATGTATCATCCGCGAACAATACTATCTCATGCTTATCTCTAACGTAGTAAGGTAAGTCATTAATATAAATTAAAAATAAGAAAGGACCAAGGATTGAGCCCTGCGGAACACCCATTTTAACCGGCGAACCCGCAGACTTATTGCCGTTAATGTCAACCCTCTGAATCCTATCCATCAGGTATGACGCAATAAGATCCAGATCAGTATCTCTAAATCCATAGTGGTGGATTTTCCTGAGTAATGTTTCATGAAAAACGCAATCAAAAGCCTTGGACAAGGCGCAAAACACACCTAGAGCGTCCTGCGAGTTCTCCCAGGCGTCAAAAATTTGTTGTATAAGTTCAACACCGGCATCGGTTGTTGAACGACCCCGTGTAAAACCAAATTGTTTACAGTGAAGTATATTATATTTATTAAAATGTGATTGCATTTGATCTAACATGATTTTTTCGAAAATTTTACTAAAGGTGGGTAGCACAGAAATTGGTCTAAAGTTTGTGGGGTCTGATGTACTTCCCGTTTTATGCAAAGGAGTTATTTTACTGTATTTCATGAGGTCAGGAAAAACACCACAGTCAACACAATCATTAAATATGCAAGCTAGAATAGGAGCTATTGTCTCAATTACCGATTCAGAAACATCAACGGAATTGCCCCACAGATCCGTGGTTTTCTTTTTATTTAATTGGTGAAACGTTTTAATTACATCTTTGAAGTCAACATGTTTAAAATGAAAATGACTAGTACAAGGTTTCACGTTTTCTCTTAAGATTGATTCGGCAGCAATGGGGGAAGAGTTCAAAAATTTAGTAGTTGAAACTGGAATATCAGTAAAGAAATTTTCGAAAGCTGTAGCAACTTCAATATCTGAAGTAACCCTTTTATTATCAATATTTAAGTTATAATTATTATTGCGAGTTTTGGATTTTCCAGTTTCATCGTTTATAATATTCCATGTCGTTTTAATTTTGTCATTACTGTTCTTAATCTTTGAACTTAAGTAATTTGATTTTGCAGGCGACCAGTACTTGACGTCACTACCGAATAAGATTCAAAACAAACAACAATTTTTATGAAAAAATATATTTTATAGTACTTACGAATGAAAAGTGATGCCGTGGGTTTTATTTTTAGTTCTTAAGCAATTTGAGCACTTTTTAAAAACACACTTAGGGATTGTTTTATCATATAAACACAAAATATTAGCAATATTTCTTTTTGGCGTTCACATGTACGTCGTTTGCATGTCAAGTTGTGACTAAAGCAATTAGGGTCGTGGACCACAATTGGTGCGGATCACTTTTGTGAGGCTAGTGCCGTATCTACCCTTTTTGTTTTAATCTAAGACCTCAGAGCGCAGGGGAAGCAATGAAAGAAAACCAAGGAATTAAGATAATGTTATAATTATATTTTACTAACTATAGATTCTAAAGAAGATGAATACAGTAGTTTTAAGTTATAGTTTATATAAATCACCAAGTTAACATGAAATGTTATAACTATATTTTACTAACTATAAATATCATAACGAAGCTGAATACAGTAGTTTTAAAATTAGAGTTTATATAAATCACTTCCCTCTCAGTGAGCAAACCCTTAAGTTGACATGAATTTTAGAATTATATAAATATCAGACATTCATAACAATCTACCATGTACTTACATGAGTTCTTAAATTATATCTAATATATTTTACCTACTCTGCAATGGACTGTCAATTGAGAGACCACAAAACTAGACTTTTCCAGATAATAAACTATTTAGTGGATTTCAGAGGTTCTACGGCTCGTTTGATCGATATTGGTGATGCTGTATACTAGGTTAATTCTAGTTCTCAGTGAGACAACCAGTTATATAGATATATATAGAAGTGGGTAGGTCGGGGTCCAACCTCGCCTTGTGGTACCTGCGCCACGCTCACCCAGGATTAGTTAGAGAAATACCTTGTTTAGGATAGGTTTAGTAGTGTATGATCTGTCCGCAGTTACGGCCGGGTTACATGAGACTGGAGAGTGGCTTGCAACCTTTATTGTAATAATCTCACGCGTCCCCTCTGGTCCTTGTACAGAGAGAGAATCTCCTTGATATTAGCTTGTTCTTCCTCCAGTACTTCTTGAGGAGAACGTATAAGCCGTTCGAGATGTAAAACTTTCCGTTACTTTGTTCCCCCTATCACAAGATACTGCCCTGCCTTGCAAGAATCCGGGACCATCTACCTTGCGAGGCTTTATCACCCCGAATTACAGTTCGGTTAGCGTCTCCGCGCTATTTCCGCCAATATACTCCAGGATATAAACTTTTCGGATCTACTTCACCGTCTCCGGAGCCCGGAGTGTCCTTCTTTTAATATACTTTGGGCAGAATACGAAACGGTGCCTCAATTATTTTCGAATATTTTAAATGTTGTTTTGACAACGCAGCATAGAGAAAAGACCACCAACTCCCAAATATGTGTCTATGATTTTTTTCTCTCTCCAACTGAAGGCAAAGATCACAGTCAAACAGACAGCCGCTGCATTCGAGACGAGATAACGAATAAACTCAAACCCATATAACTATGCTCGCCGTAAGCGGAGGAAAAGAGAATACCTACCTACATCAGCGAGGAAATTCGATTTCGAGTAAAATTCAGAATCGAGTAAAAAAAAACGCCCGATTGAGAACTCAAATCGATATGGGAAAAAATAATTCAAAATTCAACAACTGTCAAACTCCATCCACTCATCCACTCGCACCAACAGAGATCCACTGCCTTCTTTTTTTTTTATAAGTGACAAGTCGAATTTTTGAGTCGAATGAAAAAAAGCAACTATTCCCTCAATACTACCAACCCAATCAATGAAGTTTGACAGCTACGCCGACGTAAGCGGTTCGCTATCATAGACAAAACAGCTGTCCTACGTGTGTCAGTGTCACGCCCTGTTTAAAAACAAACACTGCAATTTATAAATCGCATCGAACATACTGACATATTATGTCAAACAAATATTAAAAAACTACATAGATTTTCATTCAGTTTTCACAATCGCTTAGATATTTTTCGATTTTGAAAAGGCCGGTGAGCAAACACATCTCCACCCTGAAGCGTAGCGAGAGGTAGAACCTGTAAAAGATTCAAACTCTCGCTTCGCTTTAGAAGAAATATATTCGCCTACAACACGAAGTGGAGATGAAGTGAGAGAATATTACTCTCTATCTCTCTATAACTCTTCATTTTGGCGATATATTACACCGGATTAACAGTTTAACAAAAGTTGCAATTTACACACTTCAAAAATGTTGTTTGCAAACTTAAATGAAATGGACACATTTAAACGGGGATTCTCTTAATATTAAATTGATTTTTGAAAAAAGACAACACTTTACCTATACCAAATTTCCTTTTGCCAGTCATATGTCCCAAGGAAGAAGGACCTTCACCTGATGCGTCAAAGTTCAGACGAATTTCATCCCATGTTGTATGTATTTTGAAATATTCATAGTCTATTAGATCTTTTCCCGTCACCGATCTTTCTTCACTTAGTAAAAACATATATTTTAACATTTCTAGTGTTTGTTTTTAAACAGGGCGTGACACTGACACACGTAGGACAGCTGTTTTGTCTATGATAGCGAACCGCTTACGTCGGCGTAGCTGTCAAACTTCATTGATTGGATTGGTAGCATTGAGGGAATAGTCGATTTTTCTATTCGACTAAAATATTCGCCTTGAGACTTATAAAAAAAAAAGTAATCAGGCAGTGAATCTCTGTGGGGGGCGCGTGGATGAATGGATGGAGTTTGACAGTTGTTGAATTTTGAATAGTTTTTCCCATATCGATTTGAGTCCTCCTTATCGGGCGCTGTTTTAATCGATTTTGAATTCTACTCGAAATTGAATTTCCTCGCTGATTTGGGTAGGTATTCCCTTTTTCTCAGCTTACGGCGAGCGTAGGTATATAGTTTTGAGTTTATTCTTCGGTTCGTCTCGAATGCGGCGGCTGTCTGTTTGACTGTGGCCTTTGCCTTCAGTTGGAGAGAGAAACAAATCATAGACACATATTTGGGAGTAGACGACCCGTCTATCATCTATGAGCAATTGTCAAAACAACATTTTAAAATTTCACAGTCTGTTTGTGGTACAGTTATCTTTTCATCGTTTCTTCTGCCCAAAGTATATTATAAGGCATATTATAGTCGTCGGAGTCGTGAAATAGATCCGAAAAGTTTATATCCTGAATAGAAGGATATTGGCGGAAATAGCGCGGAGTCGCTAACCGAACTGAGTTTCGCAGGTATATTGGAGTAACTCTTTTTCCTACTTATTTTGCAAGTTGTGGCTATGAAAAATAACCTTTCTGTTGATATTCTGTATCGTAGGTGGACGAACACGAACCTTCGCAAGGCGTTGCAATAAGGCAGTAACTTGTGATAGGAAACAAAATACTTACGGATAGTTTCATATTTCGAACGGTAAGCTATCATCTGACCTCATATATACAATCATGCGTAAGCGATGCACTTCTCTCGTCAGCAGAGTACGGAGCAGCCCTAACACAATCCTGAAACTCTTTTCGAGTAGATTTGACTGTCACTATATGAACCACGTGGCTATGATTCATGTAGTGACTATATAAAATTTTGTTATTTATATATAATATAAGCATTAATCTCTTCCAAATTAATATAACTTTGAAATTAAATTCTGACATTTTAATCATAACATTTTAATTTTGACATTTCAATTTTATTTTACCATTTTAAATTTTTGACATTTAATTTTTATTTTACTATTTTAAATTTTGACATTTAATTTTTATTTTACCGTTTTAAATTTTGACATTTTATTTTTGAAATTCTGAAACTGTTAATACTTAGGTGTGAAACCGATTGAATTGAATTGAATTTTTGTTTTAAATGTAATTGTATGTGGAGATGTAATTTAATTTATTTTTATGTATCATAATTATTACTATTTATTATTATTTTGTCATTGGCATGCTATGATCTTTATGATTGAAATAAATGAATTATTATTATTATTATTATTATATTTATTCTCCTAGCACTAATTGAACTGCATTATGCACGATATGGTGATTATTGTCATCAAATAGACCTAATCATTCTTGTAAAGTTAGTGAACATGAAATTGATTTCCTTCAACCCGGTGGGATGGGCCCCAGTCATGTAGTGATTCAAATTTTAAAGTGTAAACATTGACCGTGAATATCCCTCACTCTACCCTACCCGCCAGTGATGCAGATGTGGTAATCTATGTATTTTCCCCATATCTGATCATTTTTTTTTTCAATGTGAACTTCAGGCTTGTACGTTCCCCTCAAGAAATACTGGAGGAATAACAAGGAGACTCTTTCTCTGTACACGGACCAGAAGGAAGCGGGAGTTTATTTGCCAGCCGCTCTCCGGTTTTATGTAACCCGGCCGTAACAGCGGACAGATCATACACTGCTAAACCTATCCTAAACAAGGTATTTTCATTACTAACCCCGGGTGAGCGTGGAGAAGAACCACGAGGTTGGACCCCGACCTACCCATTTCCATATATATACATATATCTATATAACTGGTTATCTCACTGAGAACTGGAATTAACTAATTTTGTCACCAATATCGATCAAACGAGCCGTAGAACCTCTGAAATCCACTAAATAGCTTATTAAGTCTAGTCTATGTGGTCTCTCAATGGGCAGTCCATTGCAGAGTGGATAAAATATATTAGATATAGTTGAGAACTCATGTAAGTACATGGTAGAGTGTTATGAATGTCTGATATTCATATAATTATAACATTTCATGTCAACTTGTTGATTTATATAAACTTTAACTTTAAACTACTGTATTCAGCTTAGATATTTATAATTAGTAAAACATAGTTATAACATTTCATGTCAACTTGGTGATTTATATAAGCAATAACTTAAAACTACTGAATTCATCTGCTTTGGTATCTAAAGTTGATAAAATATACTTATAACATTATCTTAATTCTTTTGGTTTTCTTTCATTGTTTCCCCGGTGCTCTGAGAGAGCTTAAAAGAGGGCAGTGGAGGAGAATCTAACATCACACATTGCTCCGTAAAACTCAGGATACTCGTAGATAAATAAAAGCAAAAAACAAGTTGTGTCATTCAAAAATTTAGGCTAAACAAACCTTTGATCTGTGTTTCATTCTGTAATTTTTAAGGTTCCATACCCAAAGCGTAAAAACGAGAACCTATTAGTAAGACTCCACAGTCTGTCTATCACCAGGCTACATCTCATGAACCGTGATGGCTCACAGCTGAAATTTTCACAGAAGATGTATTAATTTCCTTTGCCGCTATAACAAAAAATACTAAAAATATTATAAAATAAATATTTTTGTGGGGTTCCCATATTTTGCTCAATATTAGAATAAAGTCTCTAATATTGTATAGAGAATAGTACGGAACTCTTCGTGTGCGAGTCCGACTCGCACTTGACTGGTTTTTTGTGAAATGAAGAAACGTGTGTTTTTAACGAAACATTTAATGTATGTTTCCTATGTTTATATTTAAATACCAGTCAGTCAAACCCACCTAACAGATGGATCAATTAATTGACTGAGCAACGTGTGTCAGACATATTGGCTGGACGTTAATTTAACGTAAAAATAAAACGTATACTTTGACGTATATTGTGTTTACATATTTTAATGTTTTTTCAAGCCGACGTTTAATAATTTCTCGTTGACTGAGCGACGGTTATATATCCGATCGATAAACTTATCATGACAATTTCTAATTTCGTTTACCTATATAATAGTCTTTGATCAGCATAATATACAGACAGATATATAACTTTCAGTAAGTTTATTGAAAAAAGAAGAAATCACTGGATTTAAAAAAATATCCAAAAACTTCCAGTTATAAAAGAGGATTTTATGAAAGATTTACGAGAGCTAGGACTTGATAACTTAGTAGTTCAAATGGTCGGGCAAGAGTGCAGGTGGGCAATCACAACATCACCATTGTTGAAGCTTGTAATCTCATTTTCCGCTCAATAAAATGTAGAACATTAACATTGCAAAGCTTTTAGCAGCAAGGATCAAATAAGACCAAAATTTCTAACGTCTAAACAATCACCTAGGAAATGTCTAGAAATTGGTACCCTAAACAAACCTCATTTCGAACTTTAAGTATGTACCTATTATGTGGTACAAGTTAAACATGATCTATTTACCTACTGATGTAATTTAGTGAAACTTCGTACAAGGCTAATGAAGCTTACATGTAGAAAGCCATACGCGGCGTCCTGAAAGGGATAAAAGCAATTGTCCGCAAATCATGTTTATATTATTATGTTTTGACAAGGTAGTGCAAAAGTAGTCAGCCAATTTTATATTAGTTTAACTTTTTTTACTAAATAAAGAAACTTACATATACGATTCGGTCTCACCCACTGAGGTTCCATTCAAATTTGTAGGTACCTACACATCATAAACGACCGTATCTTTTTTAGTCCAGTCAATGAAGGTTTTCACCTCCGATTTCGTTGAATCTCCATCAATTTTCATGAAAATTGGTGAGTAGGTGGGGGATACCTTAAGAAACAAAAGTGACATATTCCCTTTTGCTCTGGGGGTAGATGCCACCCCTTCTCGGGGTGAAAATTATTTTAGTAAAAAAAGTAGAGGAATCGACAGTGAGACAGATTCTAAGCAAAATTTGTTACATATGGTTTTTAGAATAAATCAATCTTTCTGAGTTATTAAAGATCAATCTTGGTTAATTTTGGTGATAAAAATACATGTTTTAAAGCGGTTTTTCATAAATAACTCAAAAACTATGATTTTTACAAAAAAAACTATTATTCCCGAAATTGAAGCTAATAAAAAATCAAAGAAACCCCTAATTTGAAAAACCTTCTAAAATTAATTCAAAGTGAGCTATAGGTTATTGTATGTACATTTTTTTGGCGAGTACTTACATCTAAGTATTCAAACCTAAATAACGGAAAACCGGTGCATTTTATGACATATACTTCCTGAACATTTTTTAAGTTCCTCGGAAATAACTTTCTAATGAGCAATGTAAAAAGTTAATAGCATCAAAATTGAGCAAGTTATGATAAAAATAAGATCACACTTTCGTTTTTTTTTTGGAAAAAACGAAAAATAAACCTTTACCATTTCCACAAAACTTCAAATTAATGGTTATCTCTAAAGGACTTACTTATTTTTAGCATAAGTGACGACCTCAAAAATTATGCCCGGTTTAAAATGCTTATGTTTCAAAAAGAAGTATGATTTAATAAAATCGAAATTTTTCGTATTTTCGTAAATTTCATTTTCTTTTGAAAATAACATCAAAAATATTGGATATTAGTAAAAATGGTAAGTGACGAAATATAGGTCACTTTGAATTAATATTAGAAGGTTTTTCAAAATAGGGGTTTGTTTGTGTTTTTATTAGCTTTAATTTTGGTGATAATACATTTTTTGTAAAAACTCATAGTTTTTGAGTTATTTATAAAAACTGCTTTAAAACATGTATTTTTATCACGAAAAATCACAATCTTTGGTCTTTAATAACTCAAATTTATTCCAAAATCTTTATATAACAAATTTTGCTTAGCATTTATTTTTCTATCGATTTCTCGAGTTATTTTATTAAAATAATTTTCACTCCCCGGGTAAAGGTGGCATCTACCCCCAGGGCAAAAGCGCAAGTTAGCACTATGTCACTTTTGTTTCTTAAGGTATCCCCCACCTACTCACCAATTTTCATGAAAATCAATGGAGGTTCATCAAACTCGGAGGTTGTAGCTGATTTTTGTCTTCATTGACTGGACTATTTCTCTTTATTTTGGAAACGCATGGAGGTGCCGAGTGGAAATTCAAACCATATTGAAGCTGTGAAAAATTCCTATTTCTAAGTAACGTGAAAAGAGATGCAGTCGTTTATGTAACATTACCTACAAATTAGAACGGAACCCACAGTGAGCGAGTCCAACTAGCACATATCCGGTTATTTCTATCATACTGGTGCATTTCGTCTTTCACAATAGCATGTAAACAATTCTCACTAGTGCAAGGTCTACTTAGTATGGAAATAAACATTAGGTGTGAGATGTCTGGAATTTATAATTAAAAGTATTCTATATAATATGTGGCATGCTCCTGAATTCAGGTCAATGTGAAACAGCAGAGCCACTACGCAAACGCGATGAATAAACACAGCATGCATTACACATCCGGCGATTACCACATGGTCGAAAAATTTTTCACGGCATGAATAATAATTGTAAACAGTGAAACAGTAGTATGCGTATTGCGTACGATTAAACACTTCCATTAAAACAGATGAGATAGTCAAATCTTAGCTTGATAGTTGTTTAAAGTAAACTTTTATTACATAGTCGAATTTTTTTGTTCGTCTTTAGCGTGTTGCATTACACCTTTAACTGTCATAAAAAAATCAGACCTTATCAACAAGCATGCGTGACTCAGTGGTAGAAAGCGCGCCTGCTATGCGGTCGCCCCGGGTTCGATTCCCAGACGAGGAAGGACTATTTTTATTTATTAATGATATTAATAGATTCACTTTCACCGTGGTTTTATAAAATCAAACCAATGTGTTGTTTCATTAAGTTAGATAAATTTAAGAGGAGGGCACAGCGGATTTTACGCTCGAATTTGAGCGCCCGTAACCGCCACCTTATAAACGACCATAATGAAATAAACACTACCGGACTCAACAGCATTATAGATGGGCTCAGGGCAAGCGCGACTTATACATTGGTATCGTAAGTAGCTAAACCTAGGTTATTAGAAAACACACCCGTAGTTCATGTTTATGGCCAAAATGGAATTACAAGCTTCATCTGACATCTGAAGCGAAATATTTTTGCAAGATAGGAAACCCGACTATCTGCTCCTCCAGGAGACTTGGCTCAAACCAACTCAAATGAAGGGGCTATCGATCCCTAAGTACAAGTTATGATCCGCCAACCTTATCAAATGCTATATACTCTTTATAAAAACGTAACGTAAGCGCGACTCAGGAGCCGTTGCCCTTAGTATTTGTGAAAAGATTATTTTTAGATGTTGTTGCAATGCATGGTTTTACGCTACAATAACTTCATCTATGTCACTATTAATGTTTTCTTCTAAGGAATTTTTAATAGGTAAGAAATTTCCTTAAACCAAAGTTGAACGACTATTACTCTGAACCGTTATAATTTTTCTTAAAATTTCAAGAAAAGCCCTATTATCATAATTTTTTTCCAGGTTTTTCAAGCTGCCAGTTTAGTTTTAAGAGGGTCGGACGCCCTACTCGAACAAAAATTTGCACTTTTAAGTTCAATATTTCGCAAACGGATCCCTAAATCGACAAATAGTCTTAGGAACTCTGAAGTAATTTTAAAGGACCTATTAAAGAATGTCCAACACGATCGGGTAGATGATGATAATTTTATCATGTTGTAGACATGATGACATCAAAATTACACAATGAATGTTCCAAAATAGGCTAACAAATATTAAGAATATGACAATGGTAGGTAGTTTTTAATCATTACCGAATTATAATATTTTTATTTAAAGCATTTAACTGCTAGATTTTTAAATCTAAAGAAAATTTTACTGGAAAAAGTTATCGCCTGAAACCAGTACCGAGTGGAATTTATTCTAGTAAAATTTTCTTAAATCATAACAGAATTGTTAGTTAAATCAGCAGTACGCATGAAAAACAACGATACTGTAATAATAAACAACGAAACTTTCTTGACAATAATTTTCCACCGAAGGAAAAAAAAATATAATGATTTCAGATCACAATCGAGATCACAGATCTCAAATCGCAACTACCTAAAAATTCAAGAAAATTCTATTTAAAGGACAAAGCGAATCGGAAGAAGATTTAGTAGTCAACATTAATTACTTTAATGATATTTTACTTCCACAGACAAAGGTGAGCACGTTTCTTTTCATCTCTAATCTAAATGCTCAAGTACAATAAAAGAAAAAAATCCCATTCAATAGTACTGACAGCTTTATACAATAGGTATCTTCAAATAATTGCTCGACCATGCATATCGTTGTTCATCGGGAAAATGGAACACATTTATGAAATGACTACTATTAAGGTCCGTTGTGAATATATTGCACAAAGGAAAAGGAAGAATTTAAATTTAATGTTGTTTACAGATTATTATAATAATTAAATTACAATTTAATTTTTTATGCTGATTGCAATTTGCAAAAATTAAATTGTAAGCATTACTTGTAAAAAAGAAGAGAGAAAACATTTTTTTTTCATCTATATAGGTACAGTGGGTTGCCAAATTAATAGGGACAGTCGTGAAATATTGGTATTTTGTACAATATTGGTCCAAAAGTCATTATAAACACATTTTATAGTTATAATTAGGTTTAATATTATAAGAATACATATCTACTAAGTAGTCTTAAGAATTAATATCTATATTAAATAATAAAAAAAAAATATATAAATGGATGAACATAATACTAAAAAATAATTAATATTTAGTGACATTTCCCTTGGCTTCTATAAGGGCTTCTATTCGTCTTGGCATGCTTTCTATGCACTGTTTAGCACTTTCTTTTATTTTAGGGTTGTGATGCCACACATTTATTAGTTTTTCTATCAATTTTACCTTGGTGGTTATCATCTCCTTGGCAATTTCCGCCTTGGTTATTTCCCATAAATTTTCTATGGGGTTCATGTCGGGAGAATTGCCAGGCCAAGGTAAAACTGGAATGTTGTGGTCTGCCAAGAACTTCGTTACACTCCTCGCTTTATGACATGGTGCTGAGTCATGCATAAAAACGAATTCCTCGCCATCTGGGAACCATTCTCGGAGTTGCGGCAATAAACGAGATTCTAAAACTTGTCGGTATTGGTCCTGTCTCATGGTTCCCTGGACAATGTAGAGGCGCCCAACTCCTTTAGAGCTTATGACAGACCACACCATAATCTTAACCGGATGTTTAACACGCTCCACGATGCAGTCGGGGTGATACTTCTCGCCTGGACGTCGCCTGACAAAGTTGCTTTTGTCGGCTAGAATCTCGAATGTTGACTCGTCTGAGAAACACACCTTGAAAAAACAGATATCTTTTTAGAATTTTGATAAATACTACTTAAAACGACATAAATTAGAAGTTTAAAGTAAAACTGACCTTACTCCAGTCTTCAACAGTGTTCATACGGTGCTCACGAGCCCAGGCAAGGCGTTTCTTCTTCATCGCTTCAGTCAACCGAGGTTTCTTAACTGGTCTATGACCAGTCAGATTCTCCTCAGCCAACCGCCGCTGCACAGTTCTTTTTGAAACTGCTATTCCAAACTCCTGAACCATCTGAGTTAAGAAACCCACACTTTTTTTTCGGTTTTGCAGGCAGATATCCCGAATTTTTCTGTCGCAACGTGGCGTAGTAATACGTTTTCTGCCACATCTGCCTTTTCTTTTGGGCGAAACTGGTTGATTCTGGTCCAAATTTAATTTTATTTTATTGACAGCAGACTTAGAAACTCCGGTAAGTTCCGCTATCTTTCTCTGAGAGTGACTCGTGTGCAGGAGAAGGGTTTGAACCTCAGATTTTTTTCTTGGAGTCAAATCAACGCCTCGACCCATACTGAAAGCCATAAAAATTAAAAAAAATAGTAGTTATATAAAAAAATTAATCTAAATAAATTTTTAACTTTAACAGTAAAGTAATACTCACTTTCAATAATAATTTATTGCACTAAATCACAAAAATAACTTTTTTTTAAATTAATCAATGTTTTATAATTTTACGCGTGTGAAGGACTCTGCGTCTCCAACGTTATTAAAATATTTTTAGAAAATGAACAGACCCTTTACACATGAAACCCACTTAAACTTTGAGTCAAAGAGATGTTGTGAATACAAAAAATACATTCCAACAACACTTGCACCACTTTAAAGTGCACTCAAGTGTGCCCAAAGAAATAAATTGATAAAAAATGTGACTGTCCCTATTAATTTGGCAACCCACTGTACATCATATATCATATCATTATATCATTTTATAGATAGAGATACGAGAATTAACTATTGTCAAATTTGAAAGCAGGTTAGCACGTGCTTTTAAAGCTACGCTTTTGTATCATATGGGTTATACTTAATTGTAGTTGTTTCGTGTCATACAACTAGGAGTGCTAAATGCATTCATTTATTGTGAACCACCCTCTGTGCTGAAATAAAACGCGACATGGACCTTTTAGTTTTTATTGTCCATTCAGCGATATTATAGATTTTATGTCCTCTACGGAGAAAGAGGTTTTAACGTCCAATATTTGGCAATATCGCCCCTTCTTTATTAATTGCTTCTTTGTTTGAACAGAGAATAAACTTTGCTTTTACATAAACACTTAAATATATATTCCTCTACTTATATTGAGACAAATCTGAATGGTTCCTAAGTTGTTTATTGGCGGCTTTAAGGTACAAAATAACATAGAACAAAAACAACAAAAGGTTAACAGAATTGAAGTAAATATATATAATCTTTTGTCATCATCATTATTTTTCCATTGTTGGAATAGGGAAAGCCTTCCCTATAATACGCTCCCACACAAAATCGCCTTCACATATTAAACATAGCAACTAGACACCACGTCTTAACCTTTTCTGTGACAAAAAAAAACAATACATGGGAGCTGATTGGTGCATTGAGCTTATTGAAGCGCCACCTACACAAGATTCGTTGTGAATCCAAACCACACAGGACATGGACGGAGGATCTCTCTTAAATGGTAATCCATGGTGCAAGATCTCATTTCGAATGTTCTATGTCTCATTCGAACCCACAAAAAAGAACACACTAAAATCTTCAGTAAAAAAATCAGTAGATTAATAAATACTATGAAGTTTTGTTCCATTTATGTAGAGAAATTTGCAAATCGATCAACTGACACGGAAAACTTAACGCTTCAACCTAAATAGATCAAAGAACTATCTCGGCGTGGTATCGTTCGCAATTATGATTGCGCTGTGGCAGATCAATATGCTCTTTCAAGTCTTAACGAAGCCCATCTGGACTCAGAGAGTCTCTCTGTTGGAACAGATAGCGCTGGCCAATGACCTGCCATAACTGTGTTTGTAACTATGCAAATATAATTTCGATTTCAGTACCAATTATATAGAACTCATGAACACCTTTGATTTTTTTGTTATCTGATTTAGCAGTTACAGAAATCGTATCGTAAATATCTGTCTACCCTACTCTATAATCTTCTTCAGTAATATGCCTATTGCGAATACAAACTCAATTGTTAAAATATAGATTTGTGGAGGGTTGAGATAAACTATAAATTTAGCAGAAAATAATCCTCTAAGTCAGGTTTAGTCCATAGCGTGTGTACATTAGGGTACTTATCAGGGTACCTAGTAGCAGTACTAGTTAATCTTTCACATTTAATAAACTGTTGCAATGAAACTAAAAATAAAGCTGTTTCTTTTATATCTCCGTAGGTCCGTCAAAATAAAACGTGTTCCGTTCGTATTTGCAAAAAAAATATTAATACTGCTTTGAACAAGATTTCCTTGTTTGTATTTTTTGTTATATGTGATTAATTTAATATGTATCTTATAAAATTTTCAATTGCGAATATCTTTTCAAAAAATTACTCTTACTAGATACCAAAAAAGAAACATGAAAATAATAATAATTTCGACAAAAGTAAAATAAAAACATAAATATATTTTATGAACACCTTTAGAAAACGTGTCAATTTAACCGATTGAATATTTTATCTACAGCTTCAATTAGAAGCTTTACAATTTAAGAAAATCCATTACAAAATCAAATAGCAAATTGCTTTGGAAGATGAAAATCGTAACAGTATAGCAACCGAGAAGGACACTTGAAGACAACGTTTTTGATTTCCAGGAAACCGAAACAATCCCAGATGTTCAGGAATAGGGAAGTTGATACTTTGTTTACCCTAAATGATTCCGACATTATTTTACTTAAGATTCCAAGTAAAAAGAATTAGTAAAATTATCGACTTGATCTTATAGAGGAATTTTCATAACAGTAATTTAGTTAGTATAATTCCACACATTTATTTTTACAGTTTTATATGAGGATGAGTTTAATGATTTAAGGGAATTGCTTAAAACAGATCAAGATAACTTAAAAAATAAATAATGGAAGAACTGATTGATGCTATCTACCTTTATTTACACTTTCTTGATTATCAACATTGTAAAAAAATATGTTTTTGGTCCAATCAGACTTCAGAAGAACTTTTTGAGCGGGAGGTTCGACATCAAATATTATGCCTATGAAACGAACTGCAGGGGAAACACTATTTTTCTATGGTGTTTAAACTGTTTCTGCTGCTTATCCATAAATTAAACACCGTTATTTTCGATACTTTGTTGCTTAAATATTTTAATACGATTGTAGTATTTTAGACCCCAGACAACTTTTCATTTTATGCGCTGAATAACCACCACACATAGGAGAGGAGCACAAATAGGACTGAGGAGCTGGCAAACAAAACGCTATAATTACGCATCTGATCAAGCTAAATTTTTTTTTACAGTCCGGAGGTTTCGGGCCCGTTGAATTTGAGTTTCCAATAATTTTCAATCAAAATCGCCTAAAACAGTGTTTTTATTACTAAATTTATAAATTAAGAACCCTGCCAAAAGCTCACTGTAAGTATGTCTTTCAGTTTTAAACAGCTCCTGTAAAATTTAATTATACTGTTTTGTTTGCCAGCTCCTCAAGTAATGTTACGCTGGAAATAAAATGCACATTTCTGATTTTGTCCCAACTCATTTCAAAGAAGTCATGCCACATGCGTACGAATGCTCTTTGCCCTAGGTCAGTAATCCTTTAAATCCCTTATGTCGTATGATACGACTAATTTTGACTTAGTTGTATTGTAGCTGGCAAGTCCCCAAAACTTTTATTATTCACATCATTTTAATTTATAGCGCACAGAACCAAAGCAAAACGAATTTTTTGGTATAAGTTTACATAGTCACATAAACTTAGTGAAAAATCAATTTTCATTAAACAAGGTTGGAAATACATTGAGCCAAGTTTAGTAGATACTTATTTTGTAATTAAACCAAAAATTTTACTCTTCATTGTTTTATGTTAACAATCACCTTGAAGCTTTTCAAGTTCGTCTAAATTTTACTATCTCCCATTAAAGCACTTTTTGGATGAATTCATTTTTATAAAAACATAAATATTTTTTGATAAATTCAGGTAGGTATAATGTTTTAATAAGTAGTTACCTGTGGACCAGCCGTACCGTCAGTGTCCACGTCTCGGCTTCGTATGTCATCACAAGTAGGACGCACTGATTGAAGACTTTCGTCTTTAGGCACTGTAACTTCCCAAACGCTGCCCAACCTAGCTGAATTCTTCTATTCACCTCATCCTCAAAGTCGCTCAGCGCGCTATGGAAAGGGCTATGCTCGACGTTTCTCTGAAGGATCGCATCAGAAATGAGGTAATCCTACAGAGACCAGAGTTATCGACATAGCCCACCGGATTAGCAAGTTGAAGTGACAGTGGGCTGGCCATATTTGTCGAAGAACCGATAACCGTTGGGGTAGACGAGTTCTGGAGTGGAGACCGCGTCTAGGCAAACGTAGTGTAGGACGTCCTCAAGCGCGATGGAGTGACGATTTGCGCAAGGTGGCTGGCAGGAGCTGGATGCGAGTAGCCCAAGATCGATCTGAGTGGCATGCATTTGGAAAGGCCTATGTCCAGCAGTGGACTAAGATAGGCGTTGATGATGATGATGATGAAGTAGTTACCTTACATAGGTCTAACAAACTTATCTAAGTATAAAATAGATAGAATTAGTCATTGTTGCATAGTAAGTTATAACATCCAAATTTGGTTTAATTTATTTAAATAACTTATTGGTTTAAGTTAATAGCAAACTTGCCCCCATACTTTAATATACCATTAAAATTAAGTCTTTCTATTTAAATTGGGACCGTCACATCTTTGCTTAATCTTCCCTTTGCTTAATGTTATAAGTTATACCACGAGAAAATTGAGTTCACAGTAAGGCATCGGTTCGTGCAATAAATTTGCCCGATGCACGATGGCAAGATAGCGTAATCACACAATTACTGTAAAAATGCTCCAACTGCGCTTTATCCTAGAAGAAAGATATATTATCCACTTCTATATTAAAATAGCTTATCTATATACATGCAAGATTCAAACTAAATCGAAGAAAAACAAAAACAAATCTCTCAACCTTTAATTTTTGTTTTTTTTTTGTATTTACCATGAATAAATATTAGGTAATACAGGGTCGTTATGGTTATGAAGAACAATGTATAGAGATTATTTGCCAGGGGTAAGGACCTGGTAATCCGTAGTACAGGTTAACGCCTATTATATTTTATTATATAGTTTTATTCTAAACCACCTATAAAACAACGTGTGAACCGCAAAACTTACAACTCGTAGGACACGACGCGTTGATTTTTTCTCGCTTTAGAGTAAACCAGTAAAACAATCGAGTAGAGTAATACCGCATGCGAGTACGGATCATTACGTTGGTGCTGAGTTATTAGATTTTCGTCACACTTTGGGTACGAAATTCTAAAAACAGAGTGCACAAGTTAGTAACTTACATAGTTAGATACTCACTAAAAGTCTACAACGCTACTAACGCTAATAGCTACGTTTTAAAACTGCGATCACTTATAAAAATTTGAAGACTATTTTCATTAACTTCAATCCTATCACTATTTCCCAATGACTTACAAACATAAACATTCACAAACGTCGAAGAAAGAACCCACCAAGTAACCCAAACTGAATGCACATAATTTTATCAAAAACAAATAAGAGTGTTTATTGCAAGAACTTCATTTGTTACCATTGCTATGTTTAAGCAAGCATATCCGTCTGTCAGCGACCTGAAATCTAATAAGTTAAATAAGTTCAACAAATGTTATTTTTTTTTCAATGTTATTTTCTCTGCCTTGGTTCGAGTTAGGGACAGTTCCCTAGGTAGTGTGATGAAGGGGTGCTACGCCAGAAACCTCCCCGTGTGGCTGGTGCATATCCTGTCCTGTGGCTTAGGCCTAGAGAACGGAAATGTGCTGGTCCGGTGCACTCTGGGCAACTACGTATGAGGCATCCGCAAGGATACCTCATGCGTAGGCTGATAGCTGGCAATCTCGTAACCCTGTACGTGGTGCAGAGCCGAGGGCCGCCATCCTTCGGGGTGGGGGCTGCGAGGAAGAAAACCTCTCTAAAAAATCACCCTGGGTGGGGGGCATTGAGTGGCCCCGGTGTCAGAGGGCAGTGCGCTGCCCAGAGGAGCTCGTAACCCCGTACACAGTGCGGGGCCGAGGGCTGCTGCCTTCTTCGGAGGGTGGGGGCTGCGAGGAAGAAAACCTCTATAAAAAATACTTTACCTTGGTGAGTCTAGGCTGGCGTCCCGGAGAGCCTGGGTAGCGGTAGCCGAGACTGTTGGAGGGGCGGTAACGCCTGTTTTGGGTTTTGTTGAGGGCGGTTGTGGCGCGAACTCCGCGCCAACTCCGGCCGAACCGTAACCCCGCACGAGGTGCGGGAGCGGAGGCTGCCACCTTTTGGGGTGGGGGTCAAGAGGAGAAAACCTCTTCAAAAATCAATTTGATGAGGCTAGGTAGGGTTCCCTCGCCCGGAAGAGGGAAAAATTTAATGAGAATGTCCGAATTTGAAGTGTATTTGTCATGCTCTCCCGCTGACACCGGGCGCTCTGAGGTAGCTGGATCTCAGAGTGGGAAATTGACTACTAGCGGCTTATGCGCTCCGGCTGGCCACCGGCGCGGCGGGATTACCGGGTCCCGTAGTGGTAAATTGGTTACCGAGGCGTCAGAAGGAGAAGGTGTCCTGCGACTTAGAGGCGGCGGGGACAGAGAGGATGGGATGGGCTTGAGACCATGGCCCCCCAAGGTAAGCGCGACCCGTAAGGGAAAGAGTAAGCGCAAATCTTCCCCAATTTCCAAATACATGGTCTCAGATGAGGAGTTGGAGACCTACACGACTGAGGAGATCAGGTTCGCGGTCGACGAGCGCATGAATTTCGTTGACTCATTAGTGGAGGACTTATGCCCAGTGAAGGACAGGGATGCCGAGGCTGCCCTAGTTGCGACAAGAGAGACAAGGCAGGCACTGGAGGTGGCCCTGCGGAGGGCAGAGGCAGCGGAAGGATTGGAGAAAGGGAAGAAGATGGAGGAGGAAACCCTCAGACTTCGCGAGAAGAATGAGAGGATGAAGGTGGAGGTGGAAGTCCTGAGGAAGGAGGTGGACTCCTTAAGGAGATTGGTGGAGGAAAGAGCACATCTTGCGGCCCCTCCAACCACACAATTGCTGCCGCTGGAGGCCGTTGAGGAGCTGAAACGCTCCCTTATGATTTCCATAGGGGAGATGGTCAGCACTCGGCTGGCCTCCATGGAGGAGAGACTCCCGCCGCCGCAGAAACTGAGGCCACCGTTGGCGGCGGACCGGCAGGGGGTCGAAAAGGACAGGGAGACGACCACAGCAGGAGGGGCCTGGAGTGCTGTGGTCAAGAAGAAGAAAAGAAAAGCGAAGGTTGCAGCCCCGGGAGTGGCCCCCGTACCGAAAGCGACGAGGATGCAGGCGCCGGCGCAGAAGGCGCAGCAACCGGATGGCGGGAGGCCGAGGCTGAAGGTGCCGAGCACTGCGGCGGTGGCCATCAGCCTGACGGCCGGCGCGAAGAAGGATGGGGTCACCTACGCCAAGGTGATGGAGACCGCCAAGGGGAAGATCCGGCTGCAGGAGCTGGGTATAGACGGGGGACTTACGATCCGGGATAGCCAGACGGGAGCCAAGCTCTTGGTTGTCCCGGGACCGGGTAGTCCCGCAAAGGCGGATGCTCTGGCCAGGCGACTGGAGGAGACGATATCAGACCTGGTGGATGTCAGCAGGCCTGATAAGGTTGCCGACCTGCGCATTGTGGGGCTGGATGACTCAGTCATGGTGGACGAGGTGGTGCAGGCGGTGGCAGCTAAAGGGGGTTGCCAGGCCGAAAAGGTGGTGGTGGGGGGAATACTCCCTGGACCGGGGGGCAGGAGGGTCGCCATAGTGAGGTGCCCCGTGGGTGCGGCCAAAAAGGTGGCAGAAGGAGATATACTGAAGGTGGGATGGAGCCTGGCTCGGGTGAGAGTCTTAGGCCCCCCGCCTTCACATTGTTTTAGATGCATGGGCAGGGGTAATGCGGCCACTAACTGCCCAGCCAAGGTTGACCGCAGCAACCTGTGTTTCAGGTGCGGGAAGGCGGGCCACAAGGCGGCGACGTGCGCCGGCCCGGCCCTGTGCGCAGTATGCGCGGACAGTGGTCGGCCGGCTTGCCATGTAATGGGAGGCAGGAGGTGCGACCCTCCAGTTACCCGGGGCAAACCTCCGGAGCGAGTGTCCTCTGAGACGTCGGCGCCTGGACGGGCACCCTCAGAGGGGGAGATGTCCGAGTAGCCTCGGCCGCTCGGACCCCCCACGAATGCTGTCGCCCGCGTTTCCCCCCTCTTCTCCTAGGAGAAGATGCTAGGAGACGTGGGCGACCGGGAGAGGGGAGAGGGACGGGAAGAACTACGCTTCCCCTCCCGTTCCTCCCTTCCAGAAACGGCGGCCCCCTCTTGTAGTTCTGTCCTACAAAGGGGGGCGGCGGAGGGTTGCTTGGGCGGGAACGCCCAAGATGCCCTCCGCAGCAGACGGGGGGCGGTATGGTGGGCACTAGCCCGCGTACTCAGCCCCCACGCGCGGGCCTACCTGCGCACGTCTGCGGGGTACCCGAAATACCGCGGGAGACCCCTGCCGTGGAGCCCCGGCGAGGCCGGGAAGCTGCTGGGGGCGGAGCCGTGGTAGAATCCCTAACGGGGACCCTGCGGCTCCGCACTAAGCAGTGTAGAGGTATTCGCAGGACTTTTTTAGCGGATATTATGCTGTAAAGCGCCCGTAAGAGTTGCGGGGTCCTCGGTGGGTAGCCACTGGGGGGTCCGTAAGACTTGCGGGAGCCAGGTGTGAGGTCCGTTCGGCGGTGTGCCTCTTAGAGGCGCCGTCGTCTGTAAAAAGATTTTTTACCTGCATTATAAAAAAAAAAAGGTAGTGTGATGAATACGAGCACTGCACTGCACCCTTCCTGTGCTAATCCGACCAAAACTTTATTATTATATTTTTTAAGCCTAAAGGTCATGTGCCGGGTGGGTGTTATAAGCTGTGAACTTAAAAGTACTCCACAGGTTTCGAGGTCATAAAAATTAATTGACATGTTTATAATCATTATTCAATTAAATCTACAGATTAAACGATATTAGTTTCCTACAGGGAAGTAATAAAGGAGCCATCAAATAATATTGGTTGTATCTAACCATTACTTTAATTGTCAAATTTTGACGATATGAGGGCACTTCGCCGTAATTCAAAGCGAAGTAGGGAGATATGGAGGGAACCTCGCTCCTTGCTGCGGGATTAACGTATAGAGCGGAGGACACCGGGGAAAAAATGCTAATCTCCCGATAACAAAGCGAAGAGCCGAGGGTAGGTACACCGGCGTCATTAAGGGAGGGTCGGTCGCTTTGGAACTCACCACTCAACTCGACAGACAATTTCACAATATTGTGTGGTGTGTTAAATGAGCGAAGCAAAATTGAAGTACTTAATGAATGCATAGTATTGCCGTTTCTATGAGATATAAACATAGATGAGAAAATGTTTAAAACCCAATAAAATGAAGGAAGTTTTCCATAAAAAAAAAATATTGGTGTGGAATAATTTGATTGGTCATTTGTTCAAAATTGTAGATATAATTCAGATATACAGTAAAACCTGTTTGAGACGATTTCACAGGGACTCAAACCAAAAACTCGTCTTAAGCGGGAAAGCGTATTTATTATAACCCATACCATTGAATTCCGGACAGTTGCTAGCAGTACCATCTTTAAGTTAGCTAACTTTCAGAAGCTCGTGTAAGCTGTTGACTGTGTCACTTTAATTAATAGACGGTTGCATATTCAAACTAATATTAAGTGTAGTTGTCGAGTTCCCATCGTCATATTACAACTTCACAACTATCATTGAGAAGTGTCTATGAGCGTAAGCGCCTTTGATGCCAATCCCAAAGGTGTAAATTATGGCAACTAGGTTTTTGTTAACCTGGCAAGATGGCAATATATTAGGTCCTAGATAAATAGATTGGGAGGTTATGCACCGTGACGTGAGATAACAGTAAGAATTTTGGGCAGAGCTTTTTGCTATACCAGTACCTTTTATTATGTTTACGTCCGTTAGACAAAGATCTTTATTTAAATTCTGAAAGGGCATTCATCTGTGTGATAAGCATAAAGATTTGTCCACAATTCACGGTGGTTGAGACTTCAGTTTAACATATTATAATACTTATTACATTCTTTTATTTTTAAAGTACAAGCTATGCTTAATTTGGGATTTAAGAAGTATTGAGTACTGTCCGGAAATTGTTACTATTATTTATATCATGGAAACCCGGGCCTGAAATAAGGACGATAACAAACTACAACTTCATAAGAACGGTCATAAACCCGAAATCATATTAAGATTTTTTAATTATATTCAAATTAACACGATTATTGTCATAAATAAACTTTTTAGATATTAAAAACCTACCCATTCAATTTCGTTTCGGGATATGTATATCTATCACGACGACAAATGATACAATAAAATTTTGAAAAATATTTTTAGGGTAGCTCACCTACATGGAACCTAGGGATGGGGTTTTTTCATAATCTACCCCATCGTGTGGGATATCGCTGAATAGGTCATTTAAATGTACTTAGGGGTCCCTAAGACTTTTTTTTTATTTAGGGATCCGTTTGCGATATATTGAACTTTAAAGTGCTAATTTTTGTTCGAGTAGAGCGTCCCCCCTCTAAAAGCTAAATATTGTCTTGAAAAGTCTGGAAAAAATCATCATAATAGTGCGTTTCATAAACTTTAAGAAAAACTGAAACGGTTCAGACAGCTTTGTTAGTTTAAGAGTAATATTCGTTCAAATTTGGTTAATGGATAATTTCTACCTACTGAAAAATCCGTAGAAGAAAACATAAATAGCCTAGCATTGCTACAAAAATCTTAACAAAACTATTTAAAAACCACAATAAAATACCATTATCGGTATATCGGTTATGCCGCATAATCCTCTTCTCAGGGGATGACCGCTTCAGATTAGGCTATTAGTCAGTAAGAGTCTGACATAACCTTGCAGCCGACTCTACAGCCGCCTGGGAGGAAACAAAAAAAAACAATGATTATCATTCTTATTTAAAAAAATAATACTATCGAATTGATTTTGAGTATGAGACACAGTTTGACTTTGATTTAAATATTTTAGTTGAGATACACAGATTGATATTAATTAGTTTTTCTAATTTCCGATATAGAACATAAAGATTCCTACCCAAATAACTAATTAAATACCTAATTATCATGGTAACTACAAGCAACTACGGAACCCTACACTGCGCGTGGCACGACACTCACTTGGCCAGTTTTTATAGTATCCCATAAGAAATATGGAAAACGCATAATAAAACACTTTATAGATAAAAAGCTCGAAGGTTTCTAACGATCTGTATGATTTTCCCTTCATAAATAATGTCATTAAGTAGGTATTCAAATGCTATTTTAGATGTCCCTTGCGTCATTGACTTCATAACTCTAAGTGATAAAATATTAACGACCGATTAATATTTACAAAGTTAAGACTCAAACATCCTATTTAATACTCAAGTATAAAATGGTAAATGGCCAGTGTTGTAAAAAAAAAGATTGCCTAGGATTTTATTTTGTTTTAAATATTTAGTAATATTTCGAAGTCAAATACAGATACAGACAGGAATGAGGTTTCTAGCTTTTAAATTTGAATTGAAAGGATTTTTGGTGAAGTAGGCTTTGCTGGCTGGGACTTTAAAAATTACGTCCCAGTTGCGAAGATACTAAGCTGATGCGGCAAATAATGTGTCTACCGCTACCACAGATATAGATAGAAAGTAAAAACTTTAGTAGAATATTAAGTTATTATTTCAGTTTCTTCTGAAACACTTAACGTACACGTAAGTTTTTACCCAGACGCGCGCACCAATTCAAGCGCAAATTCCAGTATGCCCTACTTCTCCCGACCTACCATTTTCCGAAACTCGTATACTTTTGATATCCGCGCCAAACATCAGTTGATACTTTCTGTAGTTTTCTATAAAAGCGATGGTGTAAATGATTAATTGTTACATAATTTTTTTTACTACGTTTAATCGTAAAATCAGTGTAGGAAACTTAAGAATAAATAGCAATAGAGTAATTCAAAATTGGTTATACCTACGTATTTTAATACGTAGGTATAACCAATTTTGAATTAGCTCAAGTACTCTCAAGCTGCACCTTTGACTTCAATCATTAAGTACCTATGTATAAACTAAAATAAACACGCTACGTAGAAGTGTTTTCATCTGTAAAAAGTTTTGTTCTTAATATATAAACTTATATGCAGTAATAGTTATAGGTGTGTATCCAGACTGTTTCCAACTATTTCGAGAGCGTAACGAATTTCAAAGGCTTGGCAACGTTTTTGCTGATGACTTAACCTTTATACAGAGTCTACAATATCACAGCGTGAGAAGAGACTTTTATATCCAAACTAATAGATACCAAATTCTCGAGGAATAATTCAAATAATACCTATAGCTAAAATAATGCTGCAGTGCGACAAGGATCTTTATTTATGAATGTGAGTGACAGTTCAGGGAGGGCGCATCATATTCAAGCAACTTGTCACGCCACTTCCACAGCATCTCAACCTCTTTCTGTGTTCAGTTAACTCAACAAATGTTTGGCAATAATGTGATTGGTTTGGTACCTATCCAGTCCTTCACCTGCAACTATTTCCAAAGTATGAACTATGCGCGAGAAATTCATTCGCAGTATACATTTCTTATAGTTTATAGACCGCTTTAATATAAATTACGCTTTTATCACATTTTTATCAGGCTTATAATATAAAAGACGCGATTAAAACGTGATATACTTTATTATATCGCGGTATTCATGCTACCAGTCCCCGTGGCATGAGCACCACAATTTACATTAGGTGTATCAAGTTTCTTTTCATCCAAATTCTTTAGTAATTTGACAATTGAGCGTGATAAAACCGAGCTATACATCATATCGCGGCTAGCGGGTCAGAAGAAAAAACAACACACATACACAGCATAGGAGAAAAAAAAATGAAAAGATTTTAGACTTATAACCCATCAGGTGGGAAAGAAAAATTTTCTGGGCTTATCAAAAGATTTAAAAATTCACGATCGAATATCTACCGGTTCGAGTATAAAACTTCAGTCAATTTATACAATATGTGGGTCCACGATGAAGAGGGTTGGGTCAGCGTTAGATAAGAGTGGACAGTTACCAACGTCATTGCCAGATCGTAAAGCCATCGGACCCCAGTTATCTCCTTCTTTTCTTGAATTTAAATTTCGATTTCATTGGCAATCAGGATTCCTGAGATATCTTATTTGTTGAATGGGCGTCAAGTTTAGACCTTAGATTATACCAATCTAAGGCGTATAAAGGAAAAACAACTGCGTTTGGTTTCCTTATTTTGAATGCCACGAAACAAAACCTTATCTTCTGATAGATTTAAAATCTATAACAGAAACTTAAGTAAAAAAACTCTTTCTACTACTGATATCTGATTAATAAATAAACCGATTAAGCTTAAGAATTTCAGATTATAATAGTTACTAATTTTAAAAGTCGAAATATAACATTAACACCTAGCAATAACTTACATTTACGAAAAAAGTATACGCTTCTTAGTATTTCATCGATGAAATGTACGTGTATACGAAGGATAAACATATTTGTTTACTTTAGTCTTCAAACTGCGGGAAGTTTTGACCTTAGCCTATTTTCTACGCAAATTGTTTATGGAAAAGAGTTCTTCAGATGCTCTGAAAGTATTTTAGTTTGGATATATTGAAAAATGTTTCGATCAACTCTGTAGCCGAACGTTTAGTTTAGCCGTGCTCAACGCAGTTCCACAATCTTGAAGGTACGTTTGCTTAGTATGCTACGTAGCTCTTCCATGCGAAAACGTAATACGTTCTCTACGTGTTTCTATATCCCAAAGAATTTAACCTCTATTACACTATGATACATATCTACAGCAATAATATAAATTATTATTTTTGTGCTGTAAAATCGAATTATCCTATCATAATAATTATACCTGAAACCAAAAAAATATACTTTTGCCATCTTCGCGTCTATAGTTTTTCCCAAAGGTTGACTGGCTGAGCATGCTTTAGCTTTAGTCCACTTTTTTACTGATTTTAATGGACAATAAAGTTTTATAAATAAAATTACACTTAGATAAAGAAATATTTTTTTTAATGAAAAATCTATTTAATCTTCCGAAAGTATTGGATGTTATTAGCTTTATGAATAGTCACATAGGTAAAACAAGGGGTTTCTAAAGCGTTTTTTGCGTTTTTAGTATCTTATTATGTATTTGTTTAATACCTACACTCTTCTAGAAGTGGTAAAACTGCTACAGGCTGTTTAAATAAAGGAAATTCCCAAACGTATTTTTTTAATATTATCATTAAACATTTTTGCCAGATAGGTATAAATTTTGTGTGCTAGCAAAATAAGAAACAAATTACTAAATAATAATGTTTGATTGCAAAGAAATAAATTAATAAACAGACGTTTGTATAAAAACATCTCGAAACCAGAGGTTTTCCATTAAATGGAGCTTTTGTGAACCATTTTCTTTGTAGTATGTGCCCTATATCGAGCTTGTTTTGTTGTTTTAATAGGATTAGTCCTATGAGCGTTCTTGTAGAACATTTTAACAATCACTTAATGGCCTTTACATAGCTTTAGGTAATAGGAACGTATTCTTGATGACTTCTCCCAATACAATTTAGCTTTTTATGGATACCAATTATATTTTACTAGCGGCCGTCCGCGACTTCGTCCGCGTTAACTTAAGTTTTTTGAAAATCTCTCAGGAATCTAAAACTTTTCCGGGATAAATAGTGTCCTATGTCTCAATCCAGGTAATGAACTGTATGTGTGCCATCACTTAAATTCGTTTAACCGTTTTTGTGTTATTGAATAACATACACATAAACATACAAACTTACACATTTATAATATTAGTAAGATAAACATTTACTCTTCGACGATTTAAACTGAGCGTTATTTTTTTAGTTTCATCATTTACGTATTGAATCGGACATTATAAATAATTGATATTTTGAACAGAGAAGACATAGCATAGTGGATTTCCTGCATTAGAGCGCCCTCTTCCACCTCATAGAAAAATTACCTTCAGGTAGTATTGAATCTTTTAATGAGTAGGTAGGTTCCTCTAAATTTGGAGTAAAGGTCCTCGGAATCTACTGAGAAGGGGATGGAACGTGGGCTTGCAAGGTTAACATGTTTGATGCACACTGTTCTAACGTATGAGCATATTTTCACAACTGACTTCATTTACATACACTGTCACCATCAGAATCCACATGATGGGTAATTTAGTTGGCTGCGCCTAGCATATACTTGTATTGACACACTGTAAATTTGATTTGGGAGACGTCTACTCAGAATTCCGTGGAATGCACTCCGTATAAACGTTTCAATCCTGAGAGAACTCAACATCAAAGAGAGATCATCAACTGTGGAAATACCAATTTCAAATTCTTCGGGCATATAACTCGTAACGAAAACATTATGGCACAGCAGGAAGTGTAAGGGTAACATTAAGGCAATAAATCTCACTGGTGTTCTCCAACACGGTGGAAAGATCTCATCAAATCGGACGCCTTCGTGGAAATTTTGAGAATTGAGAAATTATCGGCGAGATCCTAAGGTGACCTCAAGCCGAGAATTGGCTAGTGCCTCTAGAGGTAATCCAGGCGGATGGCATCTCCCCACGGGAGGAGTCTCCTCTCCGTCTGGAGCCTCTAGAACACTCGAACCTGAGGCGGTCGGCTCAACTAGAAAGTGTCTCTAAGACTCGGACCTCGGCTCTAGTTAGCCGTTGTCGTGGGGGGCGGGGAAAAACGCCTTACGTACCTGTACCTGATAATTCAATTCAATTCAATATCGTTTATTCAGTCTAGGCTGTTACAAGCACTTGTGAATGTCGAAAAGCTACGCCATCGGTTCGCAAAACTACGGCGGGAGACCTTGTACTGAGAAGAACCGGCAAGAAACTCAGCAAGGGCTGCTTTTTTCTCCCTGTTTTATTTCATACAGTGTCGTCCAATTGAAAGTTGACATCAAACTTGCAAACATGTGTTGAGGTCAACTTCCATCACATAATGTCAAATATGTAACAATCAATGAATTTACTAACAATAAGTGCAAAGATAAGTCCCAAAATAGCAAGAAACAATTTTCAAAACAAAATGAACAAGTATATGAAAGGGAGTAAGTGCAAGGTTCTCTTCAAAACTCTTTCTAAGGCTGGGAGCCTTAGTTTTAATATAACTTTTGAAAAATTATCTACAGGTAAAATTACAACCAGGCCGTTTTATCATTCAAATATTGATTGACAGTATAATATCCTTTCTTAAGTAAACAATTCTTAATGTGTATTTTAAATTTATGAGGAGGCAAATCAAGAATATCAATAGGAATCTTATTATAGAAATGTATACCTTGACCCATAAATGATTTATGAACCTTCTGTAACCTGTAATTTGGTATCTTGAGTTTATTTTTATTCCTTGTATTAAAAGAATGTATGTCACTGTGTTTTAGATAATAGTTAATATTGCTTCGAACAAAAAGTATGCAATTATAAATGAATTGAGAAGTAACAGTCAAAATCCCGATTTCTTTAAAATTTTCTCTAAGAGATGTTCTAGAACTAAGTTGATAAATAGCCCTTATAGCTCTTTTTTGCAAGATAAATATAGTTTCAATATCGGCTGCTGATCCCCAGAGAATAATAACATAGGATACAATACTATGAAAGTAACTAAAGTATACAGTTCTAGCAGTAGCTACATCAGTAAGTTGTCTTATTTTACGTATGGTATAGGCTGCTGAACTAAGTTTACCAGCTAGCAGAGAAATATGAGGATACCATTGCAATTTCGAGTCTATGGTTATACCTAAGAATATCGTTGACTCAACTAAATCTAGGTTTTCATTGTTTAATTTAATTCTAATGGTTTCGCTTCTAACATTAGGTAAAGTGAATTTAATGCATTTGGTTTTATTTGCATTTAATTTTAAGTTATTTACATTAAACCAGTGCAATACTTGTGAGAGAGCATTATTTACATCGTCAAAGTTATTCTTGTATCGGTCAACCTTAAATAATAAAGAAGTATCATCAGCAAACAATACGATCTCACACAATTTTTCCACAAAAAATGGCAAATCGTTTATGTACAATAAAAATAGAAACGGACCTAAAATCGATCCCTGGGGAACGCCCATTTTCACATAAGATCCAGATGACTTAACACCATTTACCTCTACAGTTTGAACTCTGGAACTGAATATATACTACGATCATATATACTGAGGATATAGCGTGTCGTGTGTAGACCGGATCTTCGCACTCTTATTCTACGGTTGCTGTGTCTGCCTAGTGCTAAGCTAGCGTGCAAGTGTGCTAGCTACGAGTATGTAGTGTTGGTGTTTGTGGCCTATGTGGGAGGAGTCGGAGGCGCGTTGGCGCGGGTGATTTCGTCATCGGGGTACTCTGAGACGTGCCTAGGCCGGATTGGAGGACGGGAGGGCGGACGTGTGCTAGCTAGAGGCTTTGACTACTAAGGGATTCGGATAATGCGCGGCTTTATCGAAGTAACGTCTCGAGGCGTCCTTCATATACTTCGCGATGAAGTCTTATTTGAGATCGCGATGCAAATCGATGTTGCGCACGTACCACGGGCAACCCGTGGCACCGCGCAACACAAGTATTGCAGCGTTTGTAAAAGCTGAAATACTAAGTGTGTTTTCTTATTTATTTTAAATAAATGGGTATTTTTATTTTAACGTTTAAAATAACACATACCAATGTTCGTAAACAACTACAATCTATCACCGATCAGCTGCTCTGAATTGTTAAACGGACCACATAACACATCTACCTTTTATTCCAAGCCGGTGATTGAGTGCATGGGCTTCGGAAGTTTACATTGGGTGTCTATAAAGTTCAATAGAGTAATTTGTAGTGAGTAATAATGTATGTTTACAAGCAGTCCATATCCTTGCGCCAGTTGGCACGTCTCTAACCGTTTGCGTAAGATTGATTGCAGGCTAAAGTTACACCGATGCGATGCCCAATTATTTCTACTTCCATTTTAACTCTTCGTGTACCCCTTGTTTACGCACTGTAATAGATACCCTTGGATAGTAATAGGGTAACATTCCTTTTGTCGTGGGGATTACAGCAATACATGTGTTGTAAATTTTTATTGGTACAAAGAAACAAATACAGTTGCAAGCAACATTTTAATTGAACCAAGACTGACTGACGGAAATCTCATTCAGAGGTTATCTTATGCGAAGTAAGGAGATGCTCACGTGTTTTGTAATTATTGTTAATGTATTTTGTCTATCAGGAGTGGAGGAAAAAAGATTTAATTAAAACCTGAAACCTAAAAACTGTAGAGCATAATCTGTCAATAAATATCATGGAGCACTAATCCGATTTTATAAATTCAGTTTTTTTTCGTAAAAATTGATAGATCTATGACAAATTGATAAAAGTTCTCTAAATTATATCAATCAAAGGTAAGTTTAAATGTTCATGCGGATTTAATACGGATTTTATTAAAAACTTCCCATACGGATTTTATATGGAGTTTGGCAATGCAAATACGGGACCACCGGTTTAAAGATCTGGCAAAGCTGAAACGAACTTCGGTCTAAAAATCGAACGCAAAATTTCCTCCCATTCAGATGTCAATATTTTCAAAGTGATTTTCTCTTTTTGTACTTCTATCCCTGTTGAAAACTAACTTCTTCCTACTATGCAGTGTAGCAACTGCTGTAGGTTCGGTCATATAAAAGCTCAATGCTCGAAACCCATGTGCTTCCGTTGTACCCAACCTCATACTCGTACAGGGGAAAGCTGTGATATTTCTGAAGAGAAGGCTATTCGCTGGCCTGTATTCTTCCAATAGGCACTTTGTCGCTAGCAAATCATCCCTAAACACTATATGAGTCGTATAGTATCAAAGGGTGCGGCCAGAGTGCACTCAGATTCAGATTCAGATTCAGATTTCGAAAACAAGCGCGAGAAATAAACAGTGTAGTCGAAGGGTACGGCCAGATTGCACTCCTGATTCAGATTCAGATTCGGACTCAGAAAACAAAGCGCGAGAAAAAGCAGGCAACCTGCTTAGACTACACTGTTTATTTCTCGCGCTTGTTTTCAGAATCTGAATCTGACTCTGAATCTGAGTGCACTCTGGCCGCACCCAAAGGCGGCAAAGTAGCGCGAACCAAATATTTGGCAAATCAAAAAAAAACTGTTTAGTCTCGTCTTTAAGGGAGGATTTTTATAATTGACATTCATCTACAAATCGTAGTGAAATGTCAATTCTAAAAATCCTCCCTTAAAGACGAGACTAAACAGTTCTTTTTTTTGATTTGCCAAATATTTGGTTCGCCCTACTTTGCCGCCTTTGATACTATACGACTCATATAAAAATCTATTAAAATCAGTATGTCGCAGGAGAATAAGTAATTTCATGAGGTATCCCACCTTTATCCACATGTAAAACGGACCTATATGCTGATTGTTCTAAACCAGCCTTACCCTCTTCACCAACTTCCAACCAAAGGAAACTTATTGGATTCAAGCTAAGGATCGTGTTGGTAAATACTACTTCGGTATTCAGCCTAAATATTCCTCCTAAGCCTCTAAGTTCTTCAAGGTGAAAAATCTTAATAAAACAGGGGTCTACAATTTATAGATTCAGAATTGATCACGCTAAACCCATATGTAATTGTAAGGATGGTAATAGTACAATGGATCATAAATTTTTTAACTGTCCCATATGAAGTATCTCTCTTTAAGTCCTTTTATCTTTATTATTCTTCGTTCTATCTACATGAAAAAATAACTAATAGTCCAGTCGGTGTATTTAGCAAGTTTCCTTAGCAATTATATCAAACAGCACCGATTGTCGCCAACATTTGGCTGTAGGTTCTACTTACCCTCTACGTCAAAGTTGTCAATGTGTCGAGGGTTGCTTTTACCCTGGGGGTGGACGTCACCCTTCTCGGGGACGAAAAATATTTTATTACAAATTAACGTTACCACTTCATAATTTAGGTACTTAATTTATGTACTTGTAATATGCCCTATAAATTTGATCAGTTTAAAGTGCTTAGAATAATATAAAAAACCGGCCAAGTGGGTGTCGTGCCACGCGCAGTTAAGGATTCCGTAGTTGCCCGTTGTTACCACAAAACTACAATATTAGCAGCCTGTGTACGTTTCAAGTGCTCCTATACTCTTTGTAAAAACGTAACGGTAGAGCGATTCAGAAGCCGTTGGCACAGCGCGATTTCTTATTGAGCCGTTGGTACAGCGTCATCTAACGGCAGCTTGGTGGAACTAATGATATGTTATTGTACTCTTTTAAATAAATATTTAAAAGAGTACAATAACATATCATTAGATATTGATTTTCAAAGCAAGGTTTTACGCGTTATAAACAAAGTCACTTAATGATTTTTTGTAAGATTTTCTTTTTTATATATAATTTGAACGACTATTAAGCTAAAACTAACTGACCTGTTTTTATCTGTTATAATTTTTCTTAAAATATGATTACAAGCACTATTACCATGAATTTTTACAGATTTTTCAAGCCAATAGTTTATCTTTTAGAGAGGGGAGGACGCACTACTCGAACAAAAATTTGCACTTTAAAGGTAAATGTAAAGCAAACCAATCCCTAAATAAAAAAATATTCTTTTGCAACCCCTAAAACATTTTAAAGGACCTATTCAACGATAGCGCACACGATGGGGTAGACGATGAAAAAAAACCCCTTTACATGTACGGAAGATACCCCAAAAAATTTTTTTTTCATAATTTTAGTCTACCCCTTTGTTGGCTGGATTGAAAATCATACCTCCACAAAACTACAGCTATGTAGTGCTTACAGTGTCCAAGCAAAACCTCGGACGGACAGACAGACGGACATGACGAAACTAGTATAAGGGTTCCTTGTCAGGGCTACGATACCCAAAAAATTAGATTGAAGTAAAGAGAGCTCTTTTGCAAGTTTGAAAAAAAAAACCTTTCTTCAAAAATAACTCGAAAACAATGAAAGATACTCAACATTTTAGGGGTTATTTAAAATGTATAAGTTTACTTTATTAAAACAATTACTTTTTTTCTGTTTACTAAAAAATGAGTGAGATGTTCGCAAATAGGAACAATTTTAAAGCTTTTTCGGATCAAACTTTTTGTAAAATAAGTCCTTAAAAATTACACACTTGAAAAACCTATAATATGGTTTCTTATTGAACATTTAATTCAAAAGAGAGCAAGTCAATGGTAAAAATACCCAAGCATACATTTTTACACACATCAAAACGTGTATATTACAGCACTGATAAAGAAAATCCCTTCATCTTTTCACACTTTATGAGTCACACATACCTACACACACGTGTATAAAGAGTTCTATATGTTTTCCCCGAAAAATGCATTGTTATTTGGATATGTCACGTTAAACCTTTCGATTTAAGCGTTTTACGAATAACCTACTATTAAAAAGTTTTTACTCCTTTAGTATTGGGTCTAATGATATTTTAAATCCAGTATTTCGTATATTTTTTATAAGCTACAATTTCACTCCTCAATGTTTTGTTTTTATACTATACTTATTTTCAGAGTTATTAATTAAAAAACCGTATGAAAACGTGTTTCTTTTTTGTTGAAATATTGACTTTTCACTCTCAAGTAAGTCGAAAAGTATAAACTTTCAAAAAAACTATAAAGGACAAAAGTTGCTTAGAATTATTCAATGTATCTATTCCTATACTTATTTTTAACTAGCGGTCGCCCGCGAATTCGTCCGCGTTAACTTTAGTTTTTTGTGAATCCCACAGGAACCTAATTTTATTCCGGGATAAAAAGTATCCTGTGTCTCAATCCATGTCATAAACTATATCTGTACAAAATGTCGTTCAAATCGATTAAGATTGCTTGCGTGATTGAGTTTCACATATACAAACTTTCACATTTCTAATGTAATTAGGATAAAATAAAATATTCCCGAGAAGGGAGGGTTTCCACCCGCACCAGGGATATAGCAACCCTGTTCACATTAACAACTTTGAAGGAAAGAGAAATGGAAACAAAATCCATTTTTTGAAGTTATACTTGTTTAGGCGCGTTACGAAAAAAATATAAGTGAAATTTTAAGATGCACGCGCATCACTGTAACACAAAAGTAACACCATGAAGTTGGTCGCTAAACCGCACATTGAGTCTCGAAAAAAAGCTACCAACAAAATAGAAATAGATTCTCTATTAGTCGCGCATGTTGGCACGCTCGTAGCCTCTGATCACTGTTTTCGTAGTTATAATATTTATTTTATTTACATGTTTCTATATTCTCAACACGTGTTTTAGTTTCATACAAGTGCGAATCATAATATACGTGCTAATAAATTATATTCAGTAGTGATTTAAATTGATAATATTGATTAAGTATATATTTAAATTTTCAAATTAAAACTGAACTTTATTGACTGTGTTGACTATCCTTTTCCAGTCCTTTTATTATTTTATTGTAATTAATTATTTGCATGCAATTAAAACTATTTTTTAATGATGCCAAAGAAGTATAACTTCTCACGCGCATACGTCCCGTAAGTACGCACCCATTTTTTGTGTAAATTGGTGCTGTTTGGCATAATTGCCAGATTTCCCTGTTTTTTCCGTGCATTGACTGGACTATACAAGTTCCTTTAAGCGATTATCTAAACCTCAAGCTTCTGTCTTCATTTAGCTCCCATAAAAACTTAAAATTTTAATTCATCTCTGCCATTTTGTGTTCGTGTTGTACTGAATGTAACGTTTTACTTGACAGGCAAAGTGTTAATAGCAGTCACCCCTGCTATATATCCACCTGCCTACGATTTGAGTTCTTCTTGCTATTATCCAATAAGTAACTTTCGTTACTTTTATTTAAGTACCTATATTCTATGTGTAAATTTTACTACCATTCTGCTATAACAATCTTGCCTTTCCGTGACAGAATCATACAAATTATATACCTACTTACTTATCTGCCTATAAATTACGTTTTTTTTTTTTTTTTTTTTTTATTCATTAATAGGTAAGCGCTTGACCATAATTCGCCTGATGGAAAGCAATATTATGGTCTACGATGGAGCGCGCTTACCTAATAAAAACTTGTTCACTCTTGCTTTGAAGACCGCTAGATTGTAGTTTTCGGGGAACAAGGGCTCAGGCAAGGAATTCCACAGTTTGGCAGTCCGCACGATGAAGCTGGACGCGAATCGCTTAGTGCGAGTCTTTGGAACTGCCACCGTGAATCGATGTCGCCTTGCCGTTTCCCTGCTCGTCCGGTAGTAGAAAGGGGCGGGAGGAATTAGCTCATGTAATTCCTCTGCGCACTCACCGAAATGCAACCGATAGAACACCGAAAGACTGGCAACTTTGCGTCGATGTTCCAGGCTTTGTAACTTTGCCCGGCAAAGCGCGTCATTTCTAATGAGCTTTATCGCTCGTTTCTCAATTGCCTCCAACGCCTCAAGTTGGTACTTAGCCGATCCATCCCAGAGGTGCGAACAATACTCCATGCACGACCGAACTTGTGCTTGATATAATGTAAGCAACTGTTCCGGCTTGAAGTATCGTCGCACCTTCGAGAGGATACCCAACTTCTTGGCTGCTAATTGGGCCTTGGACTCAATGTATGAGCCAAAGTTGAGGGTTGGTGACAATGTAATACCGAGTAGCTCGAGATGGTCGCTGATCGGTACGGTTACATCCCGGAAAGTAGGGGCCAGATTAAATGGCGTCTTTTTTGCTGTGAAAAGACACGCCTGGGTTTTCGCAGCATTGAACCCAACTAAATTGGCATCGCCCCAATCGGAGACAGCCAAAAGAGAAAGGTTCAAGCGCTCGACCATGGCCTCCCTATGGGACTGGATTTCTGTCGCACTGGCTCGCGCGGTGGATATATAGCTCTCTACAACTGTGCTGTCGTCTGCATACCCAAAGATACCGGGTCTTAGCAGATCGAAACGTACGTAAAATATTTTTGCAAACTGTAAATATACAAACTGGCCGAAATTACAATAATTTCAAACAAATTTACAAGGTTACATATAATTAAACAAGAGTGTTAACAGAATTTTCACAGTGTTGACTGCAAAATATTCGTATTGCAAAATTGTCCAGTAATCTCCCATTAGTGTGTACGCAACAAAACAGAAATAAACGAATAATTAAAGTTAATAAGATTTAATTGGGTGCAATGAAAATGAACAGGCAACGGCACACTAGTTGCCGCCTACATCCATTAGATCTCATTACGAATTTTGTTTTATGGGAACTGTTAAATAACGCCAGAGCAAAATATAAATTTGTTATTTTTTTGTCTGCGCATAAGTCACTCTTAGAAACTGTTAGTCACATTGATTGTAACAACATGGAAAATGTTTAAGTACCTCTTTAAGTTTTGAGAGACTCGAGAGACTAAGGGTGCGGCCAGAGTGCACTCAGATTCAGATTCAGATTTCGAAAACAAGCGCGAGAAATAAACAGTGTAGTCGAAGGGTACGGCCAGATTGCATTCCTGATTCAGATTCAGATTCAGACTCAGAAAACAAAGCTCGAGAAAAAGCAGGCAACCTGCTTAGACTACACTGTTTATTTCTCGCGCTTGTTTTCAGAATCTGAATCTGAATCTGAGTGCACTCTGGCCGTACCCTAAGATTGTAGTGTTTGTTTTTAAACAGGGCGTGACACTGACACTCATATTACTGACACACGTAGGACAGCTGTTTTGTCTATGATAGCGAACCGCGTACGTCAACGTAGCTGTCAAACTTCATTGATTGGGTTGGTAGCATTGAGGGAATAGTTGCTTTTTTTCATTCGACTCAAAAAAATCGACTTGTCACTTATAAAACAAAAAAAGAAGGCAGTGGATCTCTGTTGGTGCGAGTGGATGAGTGGATGGAGTTTGACAGTTGTTGAATTTTGAATTATTTTTTCCCATATCGATTTGAGTTCTCAGTCGGGCGTTTTTTTACTCGAAATTGAATTTCCTCGCTGATGTAGGTAGGTATTCTCTTTTCCTCCGCTTACGGCGAGCATGGTTATATGGGTTTGAGTTTATTCTTTATCTCGTCTCGAATGCAGCGGCTGTCTGTTTGACTGTGGCCTTTGCCTTCAGTTGGAGAGAGAAAAATCATAGACACATATTTGGGAGTTGGTGATCTTTTCTCTATGCTGAGTTGTCGAAACAACATTTAAAAATTTCGAAAATAATTGTGGCACCGTTTGGTTTTCTGCCCAAAGTATATTAAAAGAAGGACCCTCCGGGCTCCGGAGTCGGTGAATTAGATCCGAAAAGTTTATATCCTGGAGGATATTGGCGGGCATAGCGCGGGGACGCTAACCGAACTGTAATTCGGGGTGATAAAATCTCGCAAGGTAGATGATGGTCCCGGAATCTTGCAAGGCAGGGCAGTATCTTGTGATAGGGGGAACAAAGTGACGGAAAGTTTTACATCTCGAACGGCTTATACGTTCTCCTCAAGAAGTACTGGAGGATATACACGGACCAGAGGGGACGCGTGAGATTATTACAATAAAGGTTGCAAGCCACTCTCCAGTCTTATGTAACCCGGCCGTAACTGCGGACAGATCGCACACTACTAAGCCTATCCTAAACAAGGTATTTCTCTAACTAACCCTGGGTGAGCGTGGCGGAGGTACCGCAAGGCGAGGTTGGACCCCAACCTACCCGTTTCTATATATATATATATAACTGGTTGTCTCACTGAAAACTAGAATTAACTTAGTATACAGCATCACCAATATCGATCAAACGAGCCGTAGAACCTCTGAAATCCACTAAATAGTTTATTATCTGGAAAAGTCTAGTATTGTGGTCTCTCAATTGACAGTCCATTGCAGAGTAGGTAAAATATATTAGATATAGTTTAAAAACTCATGTAAGTACATTGTAGATTGTTATGAATGTCTGATATTTATATAATTCTAATATTAATGTCAACTTAAGGTTTTGCTCACTGAAAGGGAAGGGATTTATATAATTATAATTTTTATTATTTTTAAAGCATGTAACTGCTTGATGTTTAAATCTAAAGAAAATATAACTAGAAAAAAATCCACGCGGACCAGGCAGCAGACGGGACTCGAACCCGCACCCTTCGCAATCCGGGCGAATGCACTGACCAATTATGCTACTGCGGCCCTCACGGACCGCGTCGAAATTCTTCTAGCCATTCTTAAACTGCAAGGCAGCGCCATCTCTTCGCATTATAGGTAACCCACAATGTCAAATGAATACTTTTACAAGTATTAAACATTTGAAAGAAGAAATAGCAATTATAATTATAATTTTTATTATTTTTAAAGCATGTAACTGCTTAATGTTTAAATCTAAAGAAAATATAACTAGAAAAAAATCCACGCGGAACAGGCAGCAGACGGGACTCGAACCCACACCCTTCGCAATCCGGGCGAATGCACTGACCAATTATGCTACTGCGGCTCTTATAAACTATAACTTTAAAACTACTGTATTCAGCTTCTCTATGATATTTATAGTTAGTATAATATAGTTATAACATTTCATGTCAACTTGGTGATTTATATATAAACTATAACTTTAAAACTACTGTATTCATCTTCTTTAGGATTTATAGTTAGTAAAATATAGTTTTAACATTTGGGGATGTTTAACCGCTGCTCCCCTCTAACGGAACGGAGTAATTAAACGATGATACGTCAACTTATCAGCACTATATTTGGAAATTATTCACAATTATAAAATACAATTTGTACGGACGAAATTTTTATCTGAAGTCTATTTTTAGAATGACAATTAAAAATTCAACAGAAAATATCAAAAAGAAAGTAGTAGTATCAAATAGTAATAGAAGATCACAGCGAAATAACACTCGGCTTAATCAACTTTACAACTTGGCTAACAAATACAATAATGTTTATCCACTTACATATATTAAGTGTAAAGAAAAACTTAGAGACTGGTTTTAAAAGCGTACCCACGCTTTTAACGCCAGCCTCTAAGTTATTCTATGGAAGCGGAAAATCTTTTATCTGTTGTTGCATAAATCACCCATATACGTTACGAGTATATTGCCATGCCGCTCGTGAGAATAAACATGCGTAATTGCATATCACAAACAGTACACTTAGATTCATACACCACACACAAAATACACACAAAACACTCATACACACACACCGTAGGTATATTTTTCTTATTATTATTATTTCAATTTATTTGTTTTCTTACTTTTGGTTAGTTCGCTAGTTAGATTCGATTTGGCTAATTTGTGTGTCCATAACTTATCATGAAAGGAGTCGCTGACGGTTGTGGCACACTTTATTGATATTTATATTCCCCTAATTAGAATATAAGAACAATTGTAACTTTTAAGATAAATAAACCATTTTTATTATTATTTGGTAATTTACTTTATTCTCAGTACCTATAGTACTTCTGGTGGTGGGAACCGATCACGGGCTACGCCAACTGAGTCGCTTCGTGTGTTTGTGACCACACAAATACCTTATCCTTATATCAACCATGATCTGAGGAATTGTCTGACTATAAGGGTCAGGCCGCCATTTTTTGCTGATTTTGAAAACTGATTTCTGTGCGGTCAGTATTTTGAAAAGTATTATAGATATCGGATTTTCGATGACGGCTTTGAATTAAGCAACAGAGTGACTCAAGTGGACATTATGATTATTTCAGGTCAGATAATAAACAAAAAATATATTTCGAATGAAATCTGAAAAAAGGTAGTAAAATTACACAAAAACTTCTATCCGCCGAGGTAGAGGTGCACTCTAACTATCGTAGTAGCAAAAAGTATGTCAGTTTTTGAGACATGGCTGATACTTTAAGAATACTTATATTAATAGCTATCCATGCTTTTAATTTAGCAACGTTTATCCTAAGAATTTCCTTGAAAATTATTTCAAATAAATTTTCATCAAAAACTGTACTTATACGCCACTTTCTCAACGCCACCTATTCTCCATGTTCTATTAAACTTTAGGAATCGGTGAAGTTCAAATCGGGAAGTGGCAGCACTGAGTTTCTGTAATCTGTGGACAGCGGCTTGACGAGCGGCTATATTTTTGACAGTTGACATGTGAAAGTCTGGTGTAGTTTGTGTACACAATTTTTTCAAGGTAAGATTTTTGTGCATAAAAAAGTAAGTTTGATTGTTACACGAAAAACAAATAGTGCATCATGTTAGTAGAAGTGAAAGCCATGTTTGGAGCTATAATGCAACTCAAATCATACTTTATTTACAGAGATATAAGTGGTTTTCTCAACGCGACGATAGCGTAGAAGTAGAAATACGCCACCATGTTGGTACTTCAACGCCAACGGTAGCGTAGATATTCGTCACCTCCTCTACGCCACCAAATAAAGGTAGGTATCCACTCGTTTTTATTATACTAACTTTTTACCTGACTGCCGAAGAAAGGAGGGTAATGTTTTTCGAGAGTGTATGTATGTATACTAACTAAACCCATTCGTGTAATTTCAGCTTGTACTTCTTAGGCCGCAAGGCATAGATCACGGTAACATAATGGTCAGTGCATCTGCCCGGATAGCGGAAGGTGCAGTTTCGAGTCCCGTCTGCTGCCTGGACCGCGTGGATTTTTTTTAGTAAAAGTTTTCTTTAGATTTAAAATCTAGCAAATAAATGCTTTAAAAAATAAAAATATAATAAATGTCTAGTTGATTATAAAATTGTTGATGTTTTTATTTACTTAGATATAGGGAACTAATTCTTATTCTAAATTCAACGAGCTGGTCCATTAGTGGGGGTCTATTATTAAATTGTGTTCATTATTAGATGTCCATATTTGGTGCATGTTCATCACTGGATGTCCATTAAATGATTTTCCTTATCCATTACTAGCTTAAAAAACATGCCGCCGAAAAATCGATGAATGTGGTTATATTAATTTCATCATCAACCCATGTTCGTCCACTGCTGGATATAGATCTCCCCTAATGCACGCCACTGCTCCCGATTTTCTGCCACTCTCATCCAGCCCACTCTAGCACATTAATAAAAATAAAAAAATATTTTTATTAAATTAATGATTTTGCAGCCGCAATAAAACAAATACAAAAAAGTTAAATGGTTTATAGGAATATGCCTACATAGAGAAAATGAAATTTTTACTTTAAGTGTATCAGCGAAATTAAAAATAGGGTTTATTGTTTGCCAGGGTTGCCATGTATTTTCCCAATAACTATTCTCCAAACACAGACATCCTTACTTAATCTCTCAGTACCCTACGAATTCTTAGGAAATTAGGAATATTTTTGGAAAATTAAACCAAATGTAGTAAAATTTATGTTATAATGAAATGAAAACTACGATATTGATTAACCATCGTTTCCTTACCAAAATATCGGCTAGTATTGCAACTTGTCTTATGATTAAATTATTTTCTTTAAATTATAATTACACTTTAAAGCGAACATCTTCTATCAATTTTGTAGTAACAGATTTGCAGAAGGTACAAATAAGCTTTGTGCTTTTGTGACGTGAGCTGTTAATTGTGCAAGAAGGCGAAAACCTAATTTAGGTTTAGGTAAACCTCAGTTAGTTTAAGTAGAATTTTTCATATATACACATATAAATAGTTATTCTGCTATTCATGGCGCTGAGGATTCCAAAAAAATCATAATTCTCATAAAAATCGGTTTAGCCATTCTTGAGTTCTAGGTGTTGACCCTAACTGGTCTAACACGACTTTGTTTTATATGTAGATTATCCGAGTAAACTATTGAACTTTTTTGTTTGTTTTATTTCGCTTGTAAAGTCCTAAATTTAATAAAGCTAGATATTAAAGATAGCCACATTTATCGACTGTTATAAAGGCGGTACGTAGTTCAACGGGTCAGCTAGTTATAATATAATTGCAATGTACTTATGCACCACATAACTAATCATTTGTATTTTTCTAAATTCGAATTGTATACTAAATAAATCAAAACGATCGCCGCACATAGGATCGCTGAGCTTATGCAGACATTTATATTTTTCATTTCATTCAATCCTTTTAATCAGCTACTGCTTGCAATGTTGGTTAAATACCAAAAAAAATATATCTACTCGTAGATGCGACTCGCATTTAATAGCATTACTTTATTTTCTCGATAAAAAATTGACTTTCCTTCTCTATTGTAATGTGTCAAAACCGCTATCATAATAACGTCATTGCAAAATATGGACACAGTTTTTCGGTGTCAGGGCATATCTAACGATTTAAATCTTTGGTAATTTCAAGGAAATTTACATGAAGAAAATTCGGAAAAGTGCAAGTCGGACTCGTTCACCTAGGGTTCCGTACAAATTTGTAGGTACGCAACATATCTTTTTTTACGTTAACTTAGAAGTTTGATTTTTCCACAGCTTCAAGGGACCGTAGACTTGAGTATATGGATTTAACTTCAACTTGATACCTCCACACGTTCCCGAGATGAAAGGGTCTTGACAAACTGACAGACGGATAAAAAAATGATTCTTTTTTCCTTTTGTGGTACGGAACCTATACCTAAATAAATATTCCAAGAAAAACACCAGTCAAGGTATTCAGTCATCAGTAGAGTCAGGCGGTCTAAATTAGCGACAGTTAATTCAAACATCTAAGATAGGTATGATTCTTCATTAAAAGTGATCAATTTTACGCATAAAATACTACTAATTCAATTGTTAAACCAATTAACTTATACACTAGTTTAATATTTTTCCCTACACCTATAAAAGGTATATGTGCCATTGACAAGCCCAATAGAGATTTACCAGTCAGAAGAAGTCAATTTCTAACTCAACTGAAGGCATCGATACTCCAATATTTTTTTTTCTATGTGGGCATAATATACTTATATTTGTCATAGCGAATACACACATTCAGCATTGATAATATCACATTGTAAATAGCACTGAAAGTAAGGTCAAAAATTACAAATAAAAAATCTTGTGAATTGCCCTGAAAAACATCTTATTTTGCTTTGTTTACTCAGTTAATAGTATAACAGTAGTTACTTATTTTACTAAAACATCTTGTTTCCGTTTAAAGTGTAGTGTTTTTCAAAATATTGGTTTTATGTAGGTTTCAATAAGAAATTTAATCCTGATTCCAAATATTTATCAAGAAGAGCTTGCAATCATATCATAATTGTAAATAAATAGGTATATTATGTACTTACCTGTAAGATCTTATACGATATGAAAATATTTAATGTAGGTAAGTAGGTACTGCACTGTTCGATTTTCAGCAAAACGTCAACACTACACCGGTAACACGTTTCACACACTACTCATAACCAATCACCCACAAGCACGACCAAAGGCAAACTGTACGCTGCCGCTGGCTCCATTCATGCCTCGAGACTCACTGAAACACGCGAGCATCTAGTACGCGCCCGCAGAAGCCGGCTGCACCAATCTGTTGTCTTCAATATATAAACAAACCGAACGGGATGAACATAGTCACTCTTAAGACTCTCTACGAAACTACATGCTACTATCACTTTAATAATTAGCACATTATCAAGGAAACAAATGCACTGAGATCATTGAACTTCATCATATTATCGAGCTTTGATCCGAAATAAAAGCTTGTAAGTGATACAAAACTGAGTGTGGTAGACTCGAGATCAACGCTAGTGCGACGTACCGGCGCTTCCGCGGCTGCGCGGTAGAGCCCACCATATACTCGAGCAAACCGGCCAATTTGGACACTATGCCCTTTCCATAGGGTTTAAAGGATATAGTAATAGCATTCCAACGAGACTGCAGCTTATCACAAACTCGTTAAGTGATATTAAGCTCTCTGTGCTTATGTTTTGGTGCATATTACGTTGACACTTATGGCCATAAAAAGTGCTGCAGGCGACGCATCACGTGCGTTCACACAGAGGGTGGATGATTGCAGTTTTGTGAACTCTCGACCCCACGTTCCATGCTTAGGGCTTCAAAGTAAATGAATGTTCATTCTAAATATTATTATGGACTTGTTCAAAATTATTTCCGCCCTGTATTGTTTTATTACTTATTGGTTGAGCAACTTTGTAGATACATAAGTAACAAGAGTAAACGTAAAATACTAGAAAGCGAACCATCAATTTAATGTCAATTGGTTTCTCCAAACACGGAGCAACTAACGTCACATTAATTTTAGTTGTTCTTATAGTACAGTCAATCTGTAAGTTGAGTGGTGAAAAAAAAACCTAACGGGTAAGTCTTGTTTTTTCTGTTGCCAAATGACGTCAGTAAGCCACCTTGGTGATGGGCATGTTCAACTCGTAGGCGTTTTGTGAAAAACTCAAAAAAACCCTCAAAAATTTTTTGAAACGCATTTTTCTTGTTTTGTATGCATTTAAGAAACTTTTTTTTCTACCATAATTGTAGAGGGCGTTGAGTACTACAAATTATGTCATTGTTGCAATCTCGCACAACAAAAAATGCGCATTGTAGGTGGCGCTAAAGTCTCAAAAAAAGTGTTTTTTCTCTTTTTCACCCTGAAAATATCATTTTAATGGAAAACTTTAAATGGAAAAGTTGTTACGTACATAATTACCAACAACTTTTGTATAAACAATTTTTTTGTATTACTTACCGTTTTCAATTTATAAATTCAAGTACATATTTGCAGTGCACATTTCAATGTACGTTTACCTATTTTTTATTTTTTTTCATGATTGAAAAAAAATAGTAAAAACGTACATTGAAATGTGCACTGCAAATGTGTACTTGAACTGCCCAAAAACCGCTCTATTGGATTTTTCATACCTGCGCAATTCATAACTTGAAAACGGTAAGTAATACAAAAAAAAATGTTTATACAAAAGTTGTTGGTAATTATGTACGGAACAACTTTCCCATTTAAAGTTTTCCATTAAAATGATATTTTCAGGGTGAAAAAGTGAAAAAACACTTTTTTTGAGACTTTAGCGCCACCTACAATGCGCATTTTTTGTTGTACGAGATTGCAACAACGACATAAATTGTAGTACTCAACGCCCTCTACAATTATGGTCGAAAGAAAAGTTTCTAAAATGCATACAAAACAAGAAAAATGCGTTTCAAAAAATTTTTGAGCGTTTTTTTGAGTTTTTCAAAAAACGCCTACGAGTTGAACATGCCCATCGCCAAGGCGGCTTACTGACGTCATTTGGCTACAGAAAAAACAAGACTTACCCTTTAGATTTTTTTTTCATTGAAACGATTTTTTTTTTCGACAGATTGACTGTACTATTAGGTGATCAACGCACGAGCCTCGCGCCGCGGGGCGAGATGGTGGAGGAGCGGTGCTGCGTGAAAACGCGGATGCTCTTACGAAAACGGCACGCGCGGGCGGTTTATCCATTGCTCCGCAAACCACGAAGCCAAACAATATCGAAAATAAAGTTAAGAACACAAAACCGCCCGAACTTGCAGTGTAGTAAGTGGTTTCACTACAAGTCTAAAAAATAAAACCGACTTCATAATCGAAAATGGAACTAAAAAGTTTAAAATAATATCTGATTCTTGATTTGAAAGTCGGGCGGGTGAAGATTGAAAGACGTATTATTTACCGATCAGAAACGAAAATCTATCGGTAAATAATACGAGTACGTCTTTCAATCTTGACCCGCCCGACTTTCAAATCAAGAATCAGATATTATTTTTTACTTTTTAGTTCCATTTTAGATTTTGAAGTCGGTTTTATTTTTTTTAGCTTTTGTTTTTGTTCTTTTTAGTAGTTTAGCAGTAAATATAAAATTAATTTACTTATAGGTATTCTTATTATACTGCCTATTTAAAATTGGCAGTGGCAGCATTATCGTGTCAACGTCCGGCTCTAAGATTTTGATATAGGTACACAAATGCAATGTCATATCCTAGTCTCATAATTTGATATACATAATTCACAGAAATCCAATATGTAGATGCCAGAAGTTAACTTCAAATGTTGTTAATCACCCTATATACTATATACAATACCAATCAATGACGTTTATGTCGCATATTGCAAATAGTGCAATTATGGCAATTATTTTCCAAATATTTTTGGAACGAAAGTTCCTTACGGCAGGCTTTGAGGGGATAGGGATTTTGCTGCGCTACCGAACTGAAAAAAATGAGATAGTAAAACCGTAAGAAAAAATGCGTGGAATAAAACCGTTAAATGAGACGTGCGCAGGCGCGACGAAGTTCCTTACGGCAGGAGAGAGAGCGACGAGAATGATCACTGAAATATTGTGATATTACACCAACACTGAATATGTGTGAAGTTATAGGGAGTGGTAGAGCGACGAGGGTGCATCACTGAAATATTGTGATTCTACACCAACACTGAATATGTGTGAAGTTATAGGGGGCGGTAGAGCGACAAGGGTGCATCACTGAAATATTGTGATATTACACCAACACTGAATATGTGTGAAGTTATAGGGGGTGGTGGAGCGACGAGGGTGCATCACTGAAATATTGTTATATTACACCAACACTGAATATGTGTGAATATAGGGAGTGGTAGAGCGACGAGGGTGCATCACTGAAATATTGTGATACTACACCAACAGTGAATATGTGTGAAGTTATAGGGGGTGGTAGAGCGACAAGGGTGCATCACTGAAATATTGTGATATTACACCAACACTGAATATGTGTGAAGTTATAGGGGGTGGCAGAGCGACCAGGGTGCATCACTGAAATATTGTGATATTACACCAACACTGAATATGTGTGAAGTTATAGGGGGTGGTAGAGCGACAAGGGTGCATCACTGAAATATTGTGATATTACACCAACACTGAATATGTGTGAAGTTATAGGGAGTGGTAGAGCGACGAGGGTGCATCACTGAAATATTGTGATACTACACCAACAGTGAATATGTGTGAAGTTATAGGGGGTGGTAGAGCGACAAGGGTGCATCACTGAAATATTGTGATATTACACCAACACTGAATATGTGTGAAGTTATAGGGAGTGGTAGAGCGACGAGGGTGCATCACTGAAATATTGTGATACTACACCAACAGTGAATATGTGTGAAGTTATAGGGGGTGGTAGAGCGATAAAACCGTGAAATGAGACGTGCGTAGGCGCGACAGTCGCATACACAAGCGAGTTTGCAATTTGTGTCGATTCTACATTAGCCGAAGGAACTTCGTTCCTACCTGGTGTCCCACGACACCACATCATTTTTTTTTGTATAAAAAAATACCGAATAACGTACCGCTGTTAGGCACAAATACCTACTAAGTAACTTTTACAAATATAATCAAATAAACCTATTACTTACTTTATTTTTAAAACTTTTTCATCAATTAAATACTGTTATCCTAACTATCTATATTAATATTCTAAAGAGGCAAGATTTGTATATTTGTAACAAATAATCTGTCAAACTACTGAACTGGTTTCAAATATTATTTCATCATAAGGTAGCTACATCTCTTATCTATTAGACAAGTCCGTCCGTCTGTCTGTGGTGCTGTTTCAGCGGCCAAACCGTAAGAGATAGATAAAGAGAATATTTAAGTTATAAGTTAAGAATAGTCTGATAAGACTACAAACCAGATTTGAGTAACGTAGCACTTCCGGTTTTCGAGAAATCAGGTTTTGGTGAACATTTGGTTCACTGGTTTGCTAGTTATTTATAATTACATTTTTCTTTATTTAAATATGGTGACATAGGTTATATTTTATCCCGATAAAATAAATTCCGCTCGTACAATGCCCGGGTGGATCACTAGTAAGTATAATATAGATGCGAAAGTGAGCTTGTTTGTTGCGCTTCCGTGTCCTAATAGCTAAATCGATTAAAATGAATTCCCCTATAGAAGTAGATGGGAACTTGGTTGTTAGATACAACATCGCAATACTTATAGGCGTAGGGTGATGAAAGCGGTGATTTACCTATAAAAATCTATATTATTTACTTTGAATTTTGCTGAATTATCGTTTATAATTACAAAACCAATATTATCGCGACCTGATTGATAAATACAGGGATTCCAATAAGTATGTACCCACTAGCGAAAACTGGGTTATTTGTCATTATATTAAGTAAACCTTTTTTGTAACATATTAATTTATTTTTCATCATTTAATAAGAAGGAACTGTATCACAGTTTTATTGTAAGTACTTCATATAGGATCAGATACTACGAGTAGCCCATTTTTTTCTTTTTCGCCTAGGTTTTATTCACGTTTATAAACACCCATATTAAATTTCTTCTCTTAGTATTCCCGCAGTCTACTTCTACATAGAACACCGCGGTATCACTTTGTCATCGTTGTAACTTTTTAATATTTGTCGATATGACTTAGTGTAAAAGGCAAAGTTTATCGTCTTTAAATATCAAAAGCGATAAAAGAATTTGTTTTGATAAAAAAAAATGTTAGTACAAAATGTGCATTTTGGAAATGTAAATCAAATAATATTTTAGTTTTGATTCACTTTTTTAGCGGTAATGGCTTACACATTAAAAATAGATATATGGTGACACTAACTTTTTTAGAACTATTTAAGAGATACATTTTCACTCTACATTACATTCATGTAACTTTTATTTCAATTCACTCAATAACTACATAAATTATTATATATATGATATTATCATATGAGCTATATTACTGTCAAGTTTCATTAAAATCCATTCAGTATGTTTTAGGTGAAAGAGTAACAAAGATCCATACAAACGTAAGATTGAAATTAAAAGCGCAAGTGGTTAATATACAACTTTAAAGCGTTGTAGATCCTAAACAATCATATAAAATGAAAATGGTGTTACGAACCTAAACATGATTTTCGATTATCTAGACAGTGACATATTTTGTCAACTTATTTTTTTTACTTCGTCACAATATGGCGCCTAATTTTACCTTTATTCAATTTTGATTACTATCATATCTTTAGTAGCACTCCCATGATTGAGACGAATCGATTGATGTATGAATCATCAAAATCGGTCCAGGCGTTTGGTCTCTAGTGTGCCACAAAGGAACAAACATACATAGACATAGATAGACTGTTAAACACTATACCCTGTCTGCGCGTCGCGCTTCGCGCTCTTGCATTGCGCAGTCGGGTAAAAAGAGAAAGTGACGAAAGATGTAGTTCTAATTTTCACCGACCGCATGTGGCGCCATTTTCTTATTAATCTATCTATGTACCTTTTTCAAATAAATATACCTATTGGCGCGATTACATGTGGTCGTTGACCCGATACGAGTGCCAACGGAATTCGGATAAACGCCTAAGAATAAATGAACGGAGTCTAGTACCTATACCCGTATTCGGGTAGTTTTCGTTTTGGTTACCCGACAATGTCTGCCAGCTCGTATTCCAGTGTAAATATTGCTTCGGGTGCCCGAATTCGAGTAATTTCTTTCGTGCACCCGAATACGGGCATACGGGCTTAGTCATCATCAATAAATCCCTATCCTGTAATTGCCATGCTAAAACATGTTTATAATAGCAACTTAATCGAGGTTAATAGAATAAAAGATTCTTGAAAATTTAAATAAAATACCCTTTATAATAATTTGACTTTAATGCACACAAAACATTTAATTTAAATATAAATAATTGTTCGCAAATTGACTTATAGTAAATATTAGGTATTATGTAATAATTAAGTATACGATAATTTGGTCAAGGAATATTTAATTTTTATTGTAATTTATAACTTCCATAGGTAAATATTTAAGCCATTTAATGTATGTATATGCAATTATCAAAAGTCTAGTACGTAGGTATACCTTAAGACTAAGTGAATAAAACTTGTTAATTATCTGAAGACATGGCACATATTGATATGGGGCATATTTGTACGCGAGTTATTAAATAGAATAAAATACGGAATCTACGAATACTAAATACCGAAAATTCCTGTAAAAAATCTCATTTTCACCTTGCAAAACTTCAAAAACAACTAATCTCATCATATGATATACACCTTGTTTTCTTATCACTTAATTAATAAGATAAATTATAATAGCATCTCAGGTCCAATTTTAAAAGGTTTCAAATATTTAACCTTAAATTATGAATACTGGTATCTATCTTAAACAAATATACAGAAAATCAAAATATCGATCCATCTGATTATTTTAAAATAACAAATCTGCATCTAGTCATAGAAAATGCATATAATAGCAATTAGGTCTTGTTACTTAGTTTGGTGTACAAGCAAACGGCAAATATGATGTTTCCATATTTTTAAGACACATCAGGTTGTTAATTTCAATATAAATTATTTTTGAAACTTTGGCAAATTAATAACTTTTGTATGTACATCTGAACTCCTGCCGGGCCAGGAGTAGCCTCTGTTAGTAGGTACTTAAGTTCACAGCCGCCTGTGGAGTATGCATGAAGCATTCACCATCAATGCCTAATGCTTTGAACAAAATCAATAATCCTTACCCTAATTACTTAACTTTAAAATTTTAAGTAAATAATACAGGATGATTTGAAGATGGGTGCAAAGCTTTAAAGGGAAGCTGATATAAACCATTTAGAACCATTTGAGCCATATTTGTCTTCGACGAAGCATGTTTTTAGGGTTCCGTATCTCAAAAGGAAAAAACGGAACCCTTATAGGATCACTTTGTTGTCCGTCCGTCCGTCTGTCAAGATCGTTTTTCTCAGGAACGCGTGGAGGTATCAAACTTAAATTCATGTCTAATACTCAGGTCTACTCTCCCTTGGAGCTGTAAAAAATCAAACTTCTAAAGCCAAAGCAATCAAAAGATACAGCCGTTTATGACGCAAATTTTCAAAACTCGCAAAGAAATCAAAACCTACAGGGTACTCCCCCTGAACATAGAATCTTGAAATTTGGTACGAAGTAACGTCTTATAGTACAGATAAAGAAAAATTGCGAAAACTGTAAATTTTTAGTTACATCATATAATAAAAAAATATTTTTAATAATTATTAAAATAGACCAAAAGGTTTGTACGGAACCCTCGGTGCGCGAATCCGATTCGCACTTGACCGGTTTTTTATATGACTTTTGGTAAAAAATCCAAAATAGTACAATAAAAGCGAGCGAATAAAAGTAATTACTTATCATTAATTGTAATACAAGCCCTCTAGTTTCAATAATTTGTGATATATTCGCATTAATGATACCTTAAAGAAAGCATAATAACCAAGCATGTTTTTAGAAAGTTTAAAAAACAGAATACATTCCGTTTTTTTTTATACTCGTCGAAACAAATTTTCACTTTATTTACTTTAAACTTCAGAAGAATATTAACTTAATGATTTCGACGTTTTTAACATGTTTTCTTAAATTACATACACATTGTTAAAAAAAAAATTAAGAATTAATTTATCATTCAAAATGGCCATTTTTGCAAGTAATTGTTACATTTCGGGTTTATACCAAAAATCTTATAAAAAAAACATACTACGTGCAAGACAAATAAAATAAAACATTATGAAAATATCATACTTTGTCTAATGAAATGAAAAACTTGGCTTAAATGGTTCTAAATAGATTATGCAAGCTACCCCTTAAAGCTTTGCACCTATTTTCCAATTACCCTACATATTAACGATCAATACGGGTAACTTTAAATATTAATTATATATTCAAACGAATAGGCCAAACACTTTAAAAGCATGTGTGTAATCCGCAAAGTAAATACAAAAATGAGAGGTGGCACAAGCAAATAAGAACCGTGACTCTAGCAGCATCATTGTCGGCCCTTAGAATAATTTCTAAGTGTCGGCCCTTATTCAGTCTTCTATCAACTAAAATATACTGCCGTAGGTTTTCATCGTTTGCATTTTGAAAAACAAGTATTTATTTTGAATATTTTTTCCTTAAATTATTTGTCAAAATCTAGGATTTCCTACAGTTTTATGTAATCTGAATTCATATATTTATGTATTATCACCATTTATTTAAATACATTATGGTAAATCAATAAATGATTTTGTTTGATTGCACATTTCATCAAAATTTATTCAAAACTGGTCAAGCAAAATATTGATATCTTTTTACGTCTTTACACATTTTCTTTACTTCAATAACTGTAATTATTTGATGTATTAACATATTCATTAGTAATAACAATAACATTTCAATTGTCATTTTAACGTTCACTGTGCAAAATCACCTACAGACACATACACTTATGCTACTGATAAGATGGCTATTATTTAAAGGCGGAGAATTTCATAAGAAATCAATATTATAACACCTCCGTTTTTGTATTTACTCTATGGTTTATATACACAAATTTAATTATCGAATACTTAAAACATTTTTATGCATGCATGCAAAAGAAACAAATATGCAATACATCTTTATATTATGTATATAATACTTATTTCAACAATAGCAAACCCTTAATTATTCATATTTAATACTTTTCTTTACGAAGTTAATATTAAAAAAATATTAAAAATATTTAATTTTTGTTTAAATATAAGTTACTTATATAAACAAATATATTAATAAAAAAACTCATACTTAAAAAAATACCTTGATATTAAAATAAACGTTTAGATAAATGAGATAAAAGTTATAATCATAATTTGACTAGATAATAAATAACCCTGCACGCTTTTTAACAAAGTGAACATGATTAAGTTAAATATAAAAAATGTGCTTGTAAAACAACAGACAGACTTAATTTGTAAGCACATAATAAATATAAAACTTTATTTTAAACTACTTGTGGAGAAAATAATTTTATTTCAAAAAACATTGGCGCAATATTCTTCATAAAGTTTAAATAAAGTTTGTGACAGGAGACACTACTTTCTTTGCTCACTGCCAAAAAAGACCGAGATTGCAGGTAATGGTCATAAATGGCGTGTACAGGAACAATTTATGTATTAGCAAATTTATTTTGTTATAAATAATTTAAAGATTCTTAGAAAAAAGTGCATATTCAATTTTATTAATTGAATATGTGGAATATTAAGACAGTGTAAATAAATCAGTCTTACAAATACGACGACAACGCCTGGTTTGATTAAATTTTAGTTTTAACATTTTATTAGAGAAATAACAATTTTTGTTAAATATTTTTGTTTTGGTATGTGTATATCTAATAAAAACTACCAATTTTTCATATATAAATCATGTAGAAGAGTAAAGCTAGTCAGTATGTACGATCAAGAATCACAGACAACAATAAGTAACATTTCCTTTTAGCAAGAGCACAATTTATGGTCTTGTTTTGCTTGTAATTTCTGCAAGGACTGCCGACGTCGACCTGATGCACAAAGCATTGCATATTCAACAGACGTCTCCATTCTGAAAAAATAAATACAATTCGTGTTAGAGATCTAGCTAGAGCCCACAGTCCTTCGTTTGCATGGAATAATTGGTTCCCAATATTATTTATACATACTTGCTATTCGTCATTTTGACAGAGGTTGTCCTTATTACACTGTATAAAGAGTGAAAAGGAGAGACTAACAAACTTCCATTCCTTGCACATTTTAGTTTCGCGACTACAAGTATCCTCTGTCCCAGAGAACACACAGAGAGAAGTAAGAAGAGTGATTATAGACTTTGTTCGGGAGCCGCGGCTCCCGTACTAGCTAGCTCATCGGCTAGCCGATGTCGCCGGCTCGCCCTCACTACACTTCTATCTTAAAGATAATAGCCAAACTACGCTACATCAAAAAAAAACTGGACCAATCGGCGCTCACAGCCGAGAGCAACAATGCAATCAGAACCAAGTTTTGGTCAACTTGTTTGTTCTTACTCCTTTTCTGTGTTCTGTGCTATATCCCCCTCATGGTTCCTCTTGGCACCTTGGATTGGAACAATCACCTACAATTGCCAGTATGCCAAATATTTTTTTACAAAATAATCAATTGCAACATTCATGAAATTACTAGACATAATTACTAGTTTAATTTTGCTCGAAACAGTAGATCTAGAATATAAAAAAATATCATACCTGTACATCACTTTATCAAGAAGTAATTCTATAGCTCGATCAATGTTCTGACCAGTCTTCGCACTTGTCTCCAAATATGGCAAATTATAATTCTTAGCAAAGTCTCTGGCACGGTTCTGATTGACCAACCTCTTTTCTTGCAGATCACATTTGTGACCACACAGTACTATATCAGGGTCCTCACTTAAACTGTGAGTCTGAAAAAATTATAACACTTCACCTCAAGAAATATAACCACAATAGGTACCTGTAAGGAAATATTTTTTCCAGCAAATAGTTAAATAAGCAATATGTATGTATATATATATATATATATATATATATATATATATATATATATATATATTTACATCTTCGAAGACTTCTTGCATCTTTACAAACTGCCACCCTGCGGCGTCCACTGTACTCGACGCGATTTTGAATGTTTTAAATGCGTATTTAAGTAGCTTTTATTATTATAATTTCTTGAGTTTACGCGAAATTGCGTTAAAATATAAAATGCCAATATTCGATTTTAATATTTCCCGGTAATTTAGGGCATCCGTTCACTACCATAACCATACAGCACACTGAATATGTACGTATATCTTCTATGCACTGCTTAAATGCTCCTACCTCCGTCCAAACTTATGTTTAAATTGATTCTGCATTATACGATTTATTTTTACAAAGTTACGTCCCTCAATTTTAAAAAAGAGAGTTGTTAGTTCCGAATACTGTAGGTACTGTATATCAACAATATTCATCCTGCTAGTCCACCGGCTTCCAGGTACACCAGCACTTATATTGTCTTGGGAGTAGTAAGTAGGTTCTTACAATTACTTATTTTTGTTTAAAGCTTGATCGTTATTTTTGAGTTTTACACAGGTCAGTCGGGTAGACAGGGAAGTTCCTTTTTTTTATTATATCTTAAAGTTTACAATGGTCCGTAACTTTTGTCTTTATATTTTTATTTATTAAAGTCATGATCATATTTAAGATAACTTTTTTAGCTCGGCTGGTCTGGAATTTCAAGATTACCGGTGGGATTCGGGCTTCGTGGTCCCTTGACCCTGTATTTTACGGGCCCAACGACAATATAGTTGTGCTCTGTGTACATCTTCGACAACGGAGTCGGAGGGATCCACCAAGGATAACTTAGAATACTGTCCGTTCCGTTGTCTTGCCTGATGCAAGTACTGCCAAGAGTTGTCCAATGGCGATCTGTAAGGTTTTTAGTGGGTAGGCTTATGATCAAACACTGAGCTTGGCTTCAAGTCTAGGTGTATTATTCATTTTCCCAATGTAAAAATTAGTTAGGTTAAAAGTGGGTATCCATAATAAATCCTTGTATAAAGGTTATTTGAAAGCGATACAAGCCACCCAGCCTTGTTGTACCTAGGAAAGATAATAATAGTTAGACAATAAGAAAAGTTGGTGTAAATAGACTAATTCGAAGTAGGTAGGCTCTAAATAAAGAATTAAATATGTAATAGAAAACGACTTCATGAATTATCTCTGGCCTCATTTTTTAATTTGATGACTCTGTATTAAAATAATACCTACAGGGTGATAAAACAAGCTCTTGATGAGTTTCTTGCCGCTTCTTAGTACAAGCCCCCCCCCCCCCCCCGCCGTAGATTTGTATGGGGTAGCTTCTTGACGTACACAAGTGCCTGAAAGCCTGAACTGAATAAAAGATCTCACCAAAACATTTTCATGGAAAATGTTGCCAAGACGGGATCATGTATCACTTGCACGGACAAAAAGTTATCAGATCGCACGTAGAGCCATGCTTCTATCTCTACACGCCCTAACACTAAGACCAATTTTATCAGTGCGGTGACGGAGAAAGAATACAACTCACCGCCCCTTCACTTCCTGTGGGTGTCGTAAGAAGCGAATAAGGGATATCGGAGCTTCCATCCGCTCTTATGATGGTAGGCAGCCTAACACCCGCCTGGTTTGTTACCACCGTGCGCATGGTGAAAAACCCGTTAAGTGCTTCTCGCGTGTTTCGGGGTCAGCCAGCATACAACCAGGGCTCGATTGGAGGTTGTCGCGACTGATTCGGTCCAGAGGAGGCATCCATCGAATCTATGCCGGGAGGACTGCATCAACCCGCCGTACAGGGAGACCCGTAGAAACGGCTGTCCCGCTGGCCGCCCGTGGCACAGTACAGGCGCCCGAGCGTTACTAACCAGTTCGTGAGGCTGCCCTATTATGTCACGCATAATCTCGGGGTGGACTGTCGTGCCGGCTGGTGACCGGGGCGTGGGGTCACGGGTCAGCCCCTAAAACAACTAAGTATAGCGGTGCATACCCTACCCCACCCCACCCATAGGTATGCACCGCTATACACCCAAACTTCGCCTTCAATGCTGTTTAAGGTAGAGTTCTGCAACATACGCGGACTCCACTCTAACCTCAACGCTGTCCACCACTATCTTGAAAAACCACGCCCAGCATTGTTGACGGAGACACAAATACTTCTGCCTGCTGACACAGGCTACCTTAACTATCCCGGCTACGTGTTTAAAGTGTCCTTCAAAGCGAAAGCCGGTGTATGCCTGTATGTTCGGGCGAATGTTTGTTGTCGCCATCTCCCCTGCTTGGAAGATCACTCCTACTCCATGCTGGTGGTACACGTCGACTCTGGTCCCCAGGCCAAAGTCTACGTGTGCCTCTACAGATCCCATACTCGCGATGTTGAGACAACTCGACTTTTCGAACACCTTAGTCGGGCAGCAGATGACGCGCAAGAACAATTTCCCAAAGCAGAATTGATGTTTTTGGGGGAATTTAATGCTTACCACAATTTTAAGTTGTGGTTAAGTTCCTCGAAAACCAACCATGCAGGCCTCTGCTCACGCATGACTTGAAGCAACTGGTCGATCAGCCCACCAGGATTCCAGATATTTCCAGTCAAGCACCTTTATTACTGGACCTTCTGCTCACGATCCATCCACAGAGCTGTCAGGTTGTGGTAAGCGGTCTCTGGGCTCTTCGAATCACTGCCCGTTATTTACCAAAGCGCCACAGGCCAAGCCTGCGCGTCCAACGGTGGTACAACGCCGGATCTGTCACTATGGGTCGGCAGATTTGAACGGTATGCGTGACAACTTTGCGTCCGTCCCTTGGAAGCAGCGCTGCTTCAGTGACAAGAACCTATCGGCCAGCGCCGTTGTTATTCTGAGGAGATTGTAATGGTAATGCAATACTATATTTCTCATTCCAATCTCATCAGTATAAGTATTAAGTATATATATATATACACACGTAACCTCTGGTTCAATCACCACTGTGCTGAAGCTGTTTCGCGTAAGCAAGCGGCATATCGTGCTTGGATCTGAGGCCGCGCTCTTAAGGATCCCGGGGTCGATTCACTAAAAGCAGCCTATAATTTTGCTTTCAAGACCTGTAAGAAGGATTACAGCGGATGCCCAGCGCGTTACACGTGTTGGTCACGAACTTATAACGCATCCTTCGGGCTTCCGTAGCTATTGGCGTTTGGCCAAGGCCGTGCAAAAGAACTTCTGCCAGCTCTCGCTGCCACCTCTGAGATGCCCTGACGGAACACTAGCTCATAAGCCACGGGAGAAAGGCGATTTACTGGCAAAACTCTTTGCGGCTAACTCTAGAATCGATATTTGCAATGCACTGCCACCATCATTACCTCATTGTGGCACAACGATACCTGATATTAAAATCAGGCAGCGTGAGGTTCGTGTCGAATTGCAATCACTCGACATCCGGAAAGCTGGTGGACCTGATGGCATCCCATCAGTAGTACCAAAAAAATGTGCAGCGGAGTTGTCTTCGGCTCTCACGCGCTTGTACCAATGCTCGTATTCTTTGGGGTGTGTGCCGGAGACTTGGAGAGATGCCAACGTGCAACCGGTGCCCAAAAAAGGGGATCCCTCAGACCCGGTAAACTACCGGCCAATAGCAGTCACCCCAGTATTATATAAAGTCCTAGAAAAGGTTCTTAACAACCATCTGACCCACTACCTAGAGGATGAATCCTTGATTAATGATCTTCAATATGGTTTTAGACCCAAACTATCGACGGGTGATCTTCTAGCGTACTTGACTCATATCTGGGGTGAGGCTATCGACAAGCGGAGCAACTCGTTGGCTATCAGCCTTGACATTGCCAAGGCGTTCGTCAGGGTCTAGCACAAAAGCATTCTCTCCAAGCTTCCGGCATACGGTCTGCCAGCACAGTTCTGTTCTTGGGTAGCTCCTGCATGAACGTAGAATTCGTGTCCTTACGAATGGTAACAGTTCGCGGTTCATGTCAGTGAATGACGGCGTTCCTCAGGGCTCCGTCCTATCCCCCACTATCTTTCTGCTGCATATCAATGACTAAAATTCCTTTTGGGAATATTCATTGCGATGCATACGATAGTACAGTGCATGCGGGGTAGCTCGGACAAGCAGCGGCTGGGCAGGCGGTTACCAAGGAGAAACGGGAGAATCTTGTCATTGAATTCAATCAGGCTTTGGACCATATTTCTGAATGGGGTACCAGGTTTGGTTGAGTTCAATGCTAATAAAACCCAGGTCTGCGCTTTCACGGCAAAAACGTTGCCATTCCTTTCATGTCTTGGAGACCTGAACAAGGTTTATTTCAAGGTTTTTTTCGGCGTTTTTTCACGCCTGAGCAATTTAACTGTGCTTGTTGTATAAGGAGCAGGTGCGGTCTTGCGTGGAAATTTGCTCGCAATCCTGGGATGACTCCACCAAGTACTTGTTCGATACCTTGAATGGGTTACAGCGGCGCGCGATCCGCATTATAGGCGATGAAGAGGTGACTAAACACCTAGAGCCTCTACAATTACGCCGTGACGTGGCGTCACTAAGCACGTTCTATCGTCTGTACCACGGCGAGTGTTCTGAGGAGTTATTCTCTCTTATCCCACCTTCCCCTTTCCTTCATTGGACCTCGCGCGCTGACCTACGTTGTCACCGACTAACTGTGACCACAATTCCAACGCTTACAAAGAAATTTCTTCACTCATTTTTTTGTTGCACTATCCATAGATGGAATGCGCTGACCGCTCACGTATTCCCTCCCTCTTACAACCTGGGATTCTTTAAAGGAGGCGTGAAGAAGCAACATGCAGGCCGGCAGGGTGAGGATGGCTGGTGTGGCAGGTGAACTGCTGTATCAGCTATCGCGTCTGGACTTCACCGTTACTTATATAACTCGAGATTTTTTTATGTGGATAATCCAAACCCTACTTATAAAGGTCCACTAAAATGACGAAGCCCTTCGGGAAAAGTTACGTGGAGCCCTTGCACTTTGCTTGGCTCGTCTTGTCGTGTTGGTGGAGGGCACGGTTGCGTTGATATTGAATTCGAATTTTGAATTTGTATAAGTTATAGGGAAGGTGAATACGTGTATACATACTAAGTGATAGTGAAGAGGTCAGGTTAATTGGGATATCAAAAAAAAAATCATTGATACAAATTAGCAAATGGTGCATAGAAATAAGTTTGAGTTAATTTCAGTGACATATTTAACAAGTTTTCTAGATGTGATATTATAAATACCATAACAAAGGCTGAACCATACTGTATACTTAACAATTTAACCAACAGTTCTCACTAGAATTCTCTGTAGGTAAGTACATTACCACAAAATAACAAATGAATCACATTCTTAATAAAATAGGGGCTAATAATTAACGTTGTTAAAGTTCTCTCGATCATTAATATCGATTAATCGTGTAGGTTCATTATGTATCTACATTATAAAAAATCGAAAACGGAAACAAAACAATAATATCCTAATAGTTATCAATGGTATAAAATATCAAATTTGCTAAAATAAAAAAAATCTCTTCATTGTTTTACGTTTATTTACTTCTATCAAATAATACGATAAATTTCACTCCGGTAATAAGTTTGCATCCACGGAGCACGGATCTATATACAAACACACGCGACCCGTAGGACGCCCAGTTTCGTCTCTCCCATGCACCCAAAACGGGCCCCTCAGGTGTCGCGCGATCTCGCAAATTAAGATGCCTACTGGATGCAAGATAATCATCGTAGAGAATTGATAAAAACTTTTTTAAATATATATAGGAAGACGCAATAAAATCTGTAAATTGAACCCGAAATATACATTGCAAAATATACACTGCACGGTAGCGCCCTCCAAATTCCGCACGGTCAATGGTTGCACTATGAAATACGTTAAAAAGCATTCTGGTGATGAAATTGAGTCCACGCCAAATTTTTGCCCATGCATTCTATGCATGAAAAGACGTCTTTGCACCAAAAATGAGGCTAGGTTAATCTTGCGTCCGTATACCGGACGCATCAAGTCGGTCGGACGCAGGATCAATAGCAAAAATCGCCATATAAGACGCAATATGATCAGCAAGATGTATATATATATATATATATATATATATATATATATATGAAAGCAATAACAAACTTAATTAGATAAACACAATTAGAACAGTTTTGGCAAATAATAGATAAATTATAAGATGTTATTACTTGTGACCACTTAGGCTGGATATTTACATAACATAAATGATTAATAATATAATTTTAGCTTACCTTCAGTTGTTCAATCCAATTCCGAACTTCCAGAAATGAAGCTTCATTTGTTAAATCAAACAAAAGTAGGAAGCCCATTGCATCACGATAAAATGCTGTGGTTAAACTTCTGAATCTGAAATAACCACTGTATAAAGTAATTTCATTGTTCCAGATAATAGATTATTATATTACCTGGCTATATTGATTATCCATTTCAATTCAATTTCAAAATGAAAAATCATCATCCATGCACATGTAGAATAATTTTCTTTTAAGAGTTGAGAAGTTGAGTGCACTCCAAGACCAGTATTAATGAAGAAAGCATTTTATTCATAAATAAATAAAAAATAATAAACTCAAATAAGTCAAGTCATACCGTTCTTGACCTGCTGTATCCCAAAGTTGAAGATGTATTCGGTGCTGTCTTCCATTCTGTTGGTAAATCTGTAAGTAAATATAAATTGAAAATCTATTAATAGGGTAAATATCAATAAATCAGAAATAATATTTTATTCAATGTTCATTTTAAAAAATCAATAAAATTATAACTTACCACTGTTTTTTCTCTAAAGTCAATCCCCACAGTTGAAATGAACTGAGTGTGAAAGACTCCATCAGTATATTTATATAAGAAACTTGTTTTACCAACCCCTGAATCTCCAACACACAACAGCTTAATCAAGTAATCGTAGTCCATAGCTATTGAATCTTGATTCGACTATAAAGTATTGTAAGTTAACACAGAATTCAAAAGAATATATTTTATTTTAATCCTAATCATCAGTGAATAGTAAAATTGAAAGAAAAAATATGTTGTAGTGTAGGAGTTTGAACAATCAATCGATGCAATGTTTTGAAGTAGTTTTGAACACCATAGAGTACTTTTTTTTTATAAGTTTTACGGCCTTGGAGATTCCCATATTGGCCAATCATTAGTTATAAGTCATCTATATCTTGCCAATAGTGCTTACGATGAATTCAAATAGTATTTCATAGAACTCCTGGTTCCCAATGATAGACGGCAAGTGATTGGGGATATCGTTATTTTTGTAGATCATAAGCTCTGCATTCTAATATCAGGTGTTCAAGAGTTTCTTTTCGCCCTGTCTCACAATAACGACATTTGTCATCGTCTTCGAGATTTATTCTGTGTAAATGCGCTCGAAACTGACCATGTCCCATTCGTAGTCTATTTATAGTTGTAATGAATTTTCTTGTAGGATTTTTTAATTTAAAGTACCATGGTTTTTTAGGGATTTCATTTTGTATGCTTGCATACCATGCACCTTTTTCAATTAGAATCTCTTCCCAGTACATTTTCCATTTTAGATATAATCTTGTTTTTAGTAAAGGCAAATAATCAGTAAACAGAACAAAGGACTCACTGTAGACTGGTATATTTGGTATTCTATGTTTCATTAAGGAATCGACAATTTCATTGCCTGTTATTCCAGTATGCGAGGGTACCCACATTAGTTCTATAGTTATTCCATTTTCTTCAAAGAATTTAAGAAGTTCTCTTATTCCACGCGGACCAAGCAGCAGACGGGACTCGAACCCGCACCCTTCGCAATCCGGGCGAATGCACTGACCAATTATGCTACCGCGGCCCTCACGGACCGCGTCGAAATTCCTTCTAGCTATTCTTAAGCTGCAAGGCAGCGCCATCTCTTCGCATTATAGGTAAACCCACTATGTCAAATGAATACTTTTACAAGTATTAAACATTTGAAAGAAGAAATAGCAATTATAGTTATAATTTTTATTATTTTTAAAGCATGTAACTGCTTGATGTTTAAATCTAAAGAAAATATAACTAGAAAAAATTCCACGCGGACCAGGCAGCAGACGGGACTCGAACCCGCACCCTTCGCAATCCGGGCGAATGCACTGACCAATTATGCTACCGCGGCTTTCTTTAGATTTAAACATCAAGCAGTTACATGCTTTAAAAATAATAAAAATTATAAGTTCTCTTATTTTATAAATGTAAATATTGCTCTTATAAGATATGGTACAAGATTCTAAGCATTGTAAGACACTGAGAGAGTCCGTAATAATTAAACATTTTCTTTGATAAATATTTCTAATGTAATTTAAAGCTTCGTAAATAGCAAATGCTTCAGCCGTAAAAATACCAATTCTTCTATTGGTATCTAAATGGAAACAGCGACCAATTTTTTCTTGTGAATCATAAAAAGCAGCTTGAACTTCACTCTCCGTTTTAGAACCATTGGTGTAAATCTTTCTATGCTCTCTCTTCTCTGTATATACAAAATTTACAAATTCTGTGTTGTTTATAATTTTTATTGGTAAAATATGAATTTTCATCAACTGAGTTTCGAGGGATCCAAAATTCCATTTGTCAGTTCTATATACATTCTAATTTTAATTCCTCTTTTATTGAATTCGTTAGAAATACATCATTGTTAAAATATTCATTATAATATCGTTCGTTGGCTACTACTTTAAGGAAATATTTTTCGGCCAAATAACTTGCTGTAATATGAATAGGCGCTATACCTGCTTCAATCTGCAGAGAATTAATGGGTGTTGAGCACATTGCTCCTGTAATTATTCTAAGTCCTTTGTTTTGGACTACATCTAACTTATGGATGAAATAACTATTAATGAAATTTATATATACAAACAATCCGTAATCGTAATGACTACGTACTATTGCCTTATAAACCATATTTACAATTTTGGGATCCATTCCCCAACTAACATTAGCTACATACTTCAATATATTTACAGCATTCTGCATTTTGACTACAACATTATTTACATGTGACTTAAACTGCATTTTAGTATCGAATATTATACCTAAAATCTGTGCTCATAAACTTGTGGTACACTTAATGAATTTAATGTTATATTCACCGCTTCTCCTCGATTCTTATTAAATAATATAACTGTTCTTTTGTGAGGGTTAAGATCTAATTTTAATTTAACTTTATAATATTTATATAGCTCACCTAGTGCAATATTTATATCTACCTGTGCCTTAACTAAATTTCTATTAGATGTATATACTACTAAGTCATCAGCGTATTGTAATACTTTAACCTCTTCAAGATTAACGAATCTGCGTATTTCTGCCGTGTACAATGAATACATCAAAGGAGACAAAGTAGCTCCCTGCATAACTCCTTTATATACTGCTTGTTGACCATATAATTTATTATTAAATTTAATTGAAACTTTTCGACCGTAAAAGAAGTAAAAAATGAATCTTAAAATTTTTCCTGGTATATTATAAGAACTTAGTACATGTACCAGCTCGACCAAATCTATGCTATCAAATGCTCCTTTAGTATCCAGAAAAACGCTAATTAACTGTGAACAGTTGGCAAATGTATCCTGTATGTCGCCGGAAAATTTTAAGATGCTATCGATACAACTTTTTCCCTTACGAAAACCGTACTGCTCGAAAGGTATAACATTGATTGATTCTACATACTGTTCTAGTCTATTTTTTATCATATTCTCAAACAATTTTCCTACACATGAATTAAGAGAAATGGGTCTATATGAATCTGCTAATAAGGGATCTTTATTTTGTTTCAATATCGGAACCACTTGGATAAATTTCCAACTAGAAGGAATTAAGTTTTTCTCCCACAAACAATTAAAAATTTTCAATAAAATCATCTTGCAAATATTAAGCATTTTTTTAACCAAAAGATACGGTATATCATCCGGTCCGGGTGTTGTATCTTTTCTACTACTTAATGCAAAATTAAATTCGACTTCAGTGAAAAGCTGGATTAAATGCTCATTAATTGTATTATTGCTTTCAAATATACTATTTAATGAATTCAATGTGTGATCTGTAACCTTCTGCGAAGAAAACTTTTCTAAAAATGGTGGTATCCAGCTATAATCTATACTAACTGCTATGTTTTGAATTTCATTTGTAAAAACAGTGCATAATAACTTACATACAATATTTTCTTTGTATAAAACAGCTACTCCGCCATAACCATTACCTGAATCTTTGCGTAGAACTCTGTAACCAGGTATATAAAAATTATCAGTACATTTAAGCCAAGTTTCATTTAACACCAAAATATCTATATCATTACTATAAATAAAGTTTTGAACTAAGGCTTTCTTTGGTTTCAAACTTGGAATATTATGTTGACATATTTTTAAATAATTATAATTGTAGCTATCTATTTTTACTAACACTTTCTATCAAGGTTTGCTTAATTGTTTTATAATTTACTGCCAGTTTATTATCTTTATCAGTTAAAATTGTAAATAATTTAATAAATGCATTCAATATTGCCTCATTATTAATAAATTCTAATAACAAATCTTTATTGTCCATTTTCTTTGTTTTATGTAGTGGTATGTCTGGGGATAAAGTTTTATTGTAAGTTTGTTTGTTTATTTGTGGAAACTGTGATGTTATAGTAATTTTATTTAATATTCTATTCTTATTTTCTTCTAGTTTTTGTTATTTTATAGGGCATGTATTTGAGATTGCTATATGACCTCCGTTACAGTTGACACATGTAGGATTTTCAGTATTGTCACATTCCTTGAATGAATGAGGACCAGTACAAATAGAGCAAACAATGCTTTTTTTTTACAAAATTTGGAAGTATGACCGAAGTTCATACATTTATAACACTGTAAGACAGGTCTCACATAAGGTTCTACACGTAAAGCACAAAGTTCATAGGTAACATAATCTGGTAAAACATTTCCGGCAAAAGTAACAGATATTGTTTTTAATGGTATAACACCTTCTGGAGTCTTCTTTGTGAATCTTCTGATTGCTAATATTTCTAAGGAAGATACTAATTTGTTAAACAGTGCGGTGCTTTGCTTTGATTGCATGCAAAGCGCAGTCGCAAGTATATCAATAGCGCGTGGGCGTGCGCATCTTTTGACTTAGTGACATACACTGTGATAATTTCATTATGCCTCGGTATACGAACCAAGAATATTTAGAGATGGTGTACTGCTATCGCGAGTGTGACGAAGTAGGTTTGGTTTACGAATGAGTCCCCAAACCATAGAACCATAGTTGCATTTTATGCAGTGAGTAGTGATAGGGACACTTTAAAAAGGGTGGAAAGACACGTCCGCAAACGTGCCAACCTTTGTCTGCAGCAAAATGGTGGTTTAGAGCAACAATTTTGCAGATAATAATTTAAGTCTCTTTTTATTGCTAGTGTAAATACTTTTTGATTTGAAACAACTAATTAGTGTACTACCAGTGTGATTGATTTAATAAAAAGTTCTAGTGAAAACAATTAATATGTTCCTCGTTCCTCGTTGTACCTACCTACATCGCCGGTCTCGTAAGTACTGTCTTATAACTAGTTATAAATTTCTTTCTGACTAATGTATTAAACTGCAATAAGTATTTGTTTTTGTAACAAAATTTTTATTAACTTTTTAGGTATTTTTCTCTGCTAATGAGAATATAACACTTGTTCTTTATTTAAATAAATCTGTTATTGTAATATGGCATCTAAGGCCCGTATGAATAGTTGAGATGCTGTTTTGTATGAACAGAGTATCTCAAGGTCGTAGTCTCAGAATTGAGAGCGATCTATTCCATATTAATTGCCTTTGACGATTTTACTGTACTGTACAGTAGTTACGCGCCGCGTCAGATGTGCGCAGTCGTTGCCCCCGACCGCGGCGTCCGTCGGCCTCGCCTGGCCGCATCCACTATTTTATTCGTTTATTTTAGTAGTGCTTATTTATTTGTTATATTTCACATACTATGAATACGTGTTTAAAAATAAATATTACTCAAAAAGAGGAAAGGACATAAAAATGCACAATAAAAAAAATAAAAAACGAAAAAAATAATTATAAAAATCCGAAAAAAAACAGGCATACCCTGTACACGTTACCCAACAATCTCACGAAGTTTCATTAAAACATTCAATTTCACCCTATATATTTTTTAAAAAGCAAGGATGCCAAAACTATTTTGGAAGCATTTATAGAATTTAAACAATTCGCTGAAAATCAAACTAATCTTACAATAAAGCTATTTAGGTCTGACAACGGTACTGAGTACGTTAATAAACTTTTTTCGAACTACCTCAAAAAATTTGGAATCGTTCATGAATCTACAATACCTTATTCACCACAGCAAAATGGTGTGAGTGAGAGGCTCAATAGAACTTTGGTAGAGAAAGCGAGAGCTATGATTCATGATGCTGGTATAAGTAAACGATTTTGGGCTGAAGGTGTCAATACAGCTGCTTACTTAAAAAATCGTTCTCCCACCGCTGCTATTTCAGGAGCTACACACATGAAATTTGGACTGAGTCAAAAGTAGACTTAAGTCATCTTCGTGTTTTCGGTCGTAAGGCTTGCTTTAACTCATGAACAAGCGCGTAACAAGTTAGATTCCAAAGCTAAATGTTATATTATGGTAGGATATTGTACTCATTCCGATGGTTATCGTCTAGCTGATCCAGAAACTGGAAAAATTATAAAAAGCTAGATCCATTATTTTTCTTGAAAATGCTAGTGCAAGTAATACTGGTGATGTGAATGCTAGTGATTATAATACATCAAATGAGAAGGTCACTTTTGATACACAAAACATTATTGTTCATAATGCTCCAACTGAACAATTAGTTGATAATGCTTCAGATACACATTCTCAAAATATTGATAATGTGGTTAATGAAGCATCATTTACCCATCACAAAAATAGAATTTGGAGCACCAAATTCTATGTTTGTCGATGCGATAGATACTTCAGCGATTAATGACAATTTTGAAAATAACGTATGTTTAAGTTCAGACGTTGATAATGATAATGCTGTCGTTGATAATAATGCTGTTATTGAAGCATCACAATTTGGTAATAATAGACCTGCTCGTGAGCGTCAGCGTTCCGGCTTGGTTCGATGATTATGTGATGAATTATTTCACACATCAAGCACTCATAAGTCGCAATGAACCAAGAACTTATTGTGAAGCAATCAACTCTGATCATGCCAATGAATGGCTTACAGCCATGAAAGATGAATACGATTCTCTCATAGCACATAATGTCTGGACCTTAGCAAATAGACCAAAGAACACAAATGTAATTAAGTGCAAATGGGTTTTTGATTCTGATGGAAATCTCACAAAATATAATGCGAGACTAGTCGCTAAGGGGTTCACGCAACGTTATGGCGTCGATTATGAGGAGACATTTGCTCCTGTAGTGAGACACAGCACGTTAAGAACATTATTTGCTATTGGTGTAGATTTTGACATGGATATGGAGCATATCGATGTTAATACTGCTTTCCTCAATGGAGATCTTTACGAAACCATATATATGGAACAGCCGGAAGGTTTTAAGACTGAGGGGCAGGATAAAGTTTTGCTTTTAAAGAAATCTTTATATGGTCTTAAACAGGCTAGTCGAGCCTGGAATGAGAAAGTTCATTACGTTCTTGTTTCTAATGGATTTACTCAGTTAAAATGTGAGAAATGTGTCTATCAGAAACATTTTGATAAAAATAAAGTCATCATTGCGCTATATGTTGACGATTTTTTCGTATTTTCCAATAGTAAAACAGGAAAAGAAGAGCTTTATGACCTTTGAATGAAAAAATTCCAGATAAAATTACTTGGACCTGTTAAGCAAGCTTTAGGTATGAAAGTTTTTCTAGATAGAGCCCGTGGTACTCTTAAACTTTCACAAACGGCTTTTATTCAAAATTTGTTAACAAAATTTGGTTTGGCCGAATGTAAGCCAATTGCTACTCCAATGGAAGTAAAATTTAATTTAAAAAAGGCTTTAGTATGTGACAATAAATTTCCTTATCAGGAACTGATAGGCAGCCTTATGTACTTGGCTATCAGTACACGGCCTGACATTGCTTTTGTGTGTAGCAAGTTAAGCCAATATAACACAGGTTTTGATAAAACACATTGGGTCGCTGCAAAACGCGTTTTACGCTATTTGCAAGGCACACAAGACCTTGGCTTAAATTTTAAACGCACAGCTACTCAAAAAGCTTTTATTTTGTGTGTCGCTGATTGGATGGGAGACATTATAGATAGGCGTTCGTACTTCGGCACTTTAACAATGTATGGACAATCTTTAGTAAATTGGGCCGCGAGGAAACAAAATGTTGTTGCCTTGTCTTCTACCGAAGCCGAGTTTTACAGTTTAGGTTCTGCTGTTAAGGAGGCCAAATTCATAAAGAATATTTTTAACGAGTTGAAGTTTGGTGTCAACTTACAAGAACCAATAACTATTTTTAATGACAATCAGAGCACACACAAAATGGTGAACAATGAATCGTTCAAAAGAACGAAACACATAGACGTACTGTATCATTTTATTTGTGAATCTGTAAATGAAGGTATCATTGATATAGTGTATAAGCCTTCAGCTGAGTTAGCCGCGGATTTACTTACCAAGCTCAGCGCTTAGTAAGGAAAATTATTAAATGTTTTTTGATTGTTGAAGTTATACTTAGTTGTTAGAAGTTGCTGAAGTTATGTTAGAAATTTTTATTTGACGAAAGATAAATATTATCTTTCCAATTATAATAAAAGACAGGTAGCTAAGTCGCTATCATATTTCTTTTTTATGTCAGCCAAGAATTTGGCTAAACAACTTGCTCCTATTGAGCAATATTCTATTGACATCATCATCATCATCATTGACATGACAATCAGTAATTATTCTACTGAAACCACCCAAAATCATAATAAATATTTAAATTAACCAATCAGACAAAAGATAATTCTTCTTGCACATTAAATAATAATGTAAATAAAAATAATTGTTTTGTTAATATAGATAAAAAAAACCCATCCAAAAACATTGCAAAAAATGTTAGTTTTATCAACCTGGTGCATCTTAATATTCAAGGAATGATGGGTAAGGACTTAGAAATTGAATTATTCATGAATTGTAATAATATAGATATTTTTTGTATTACAGAACACTGGCTTAAAAGTTGTCAGAATATATTTAATTTCAATAATCATCAGGTTGGTAGTTTGTTCAATCGAGAAAATGCAATTCGCGGTGGCTCTTTAATATTATTGAATAAAAAATTAAAATTTAAGGAACGAAGAGATATTGTGAGCCTCTCGGTTGAGCGAACAATAGAAATTGCCTGTGTGGAACTGGACCGGCTTGTTGTATTGAGCGTATACAGACCTCCAGCAGCATTGTATGATTGTTTTGAAGCTATCATGGATGAAGCTCTTAAGAAAACTTACACTACAGGCAAACGGTTGATTGTCTGTGGTGACTTCAATATTGATTTATTACAAAAATCTAGTTCGAGTACTAAAATAAAAAAAATATTTCAATCATACAATCTGAAAAACTTATTCATTGAGCCTACTAGAACAGCTGCCACTTCGGTCACTTGTATTGATAATATATATACAGATATCATACCGCAGAAAAAACAAATTATTAATAAACTAGATAGTGATCATTGTGGCCAGTTGATTACATTTCCATATCAGCTCAAGCAGGTGACAAAAAAACACATCACTGTTGTACCAAAATCTGCTAATCGTGTGGAACGTTTTAAAACTCAATTAGATAGAAAAATGTGTTATCTAAAATATAAAGACAGTCCAAATGATTTATATAATGATTTTTTTAATATATACTGCACTGAATTTAATAATGTTTTTGTATCCAAAAAAATCTGTGTTAATGATGCGGTAACTTTTACTCCGTGGGCTACGCCTGGAATTCATAAAAGTAGAAGGACACTTTATGAACTTTATAATGAAAGAAACTGTAACACTAGTGAAAAATTTAAAGAGCATGTTCGTAACTATTCTAAATTGTTTAAAAAAGTATGCCGCTTAGCAAAATCAAATTACTTAAGTTCAAAGATTAAAAACAGTAATGACAAAATTAAAACGACATGGAATATTATAAACGATGAAACTGGAAAATTCAAAACTCGCAATAATAATTATAACTTAAATATTGATAATAAAAGGGTTACTTCAGATATTGAAGTTGCTACAGCTTGCGAAAATTTCTTTACTGATATTCCAGTTTCAACTACTAAATCTTTGAACTCTTCCCCCATTGCTGCCGAATCAATCTTAAGAGAAAACGTGAAACCTTGTACTAGTCATTTTCATTTTAAACATGTTGACTTCAAAGATGTAATTAAAACGTTTCACCAATTAAATAAAAAGAAAACCACGGATCTGTGGGGCAATTCCGTTGATGTTTCTGAATCGGTAATTGAGACAATAGCTCCTATTCTAGCTTGCATATTTAATGATTGTGTTGACTGTGGTGTTTTTCCTGACCTCATGAAATACAGTAAAATAACTCGTTTGCATAAAACGGGAAGTACATCAGACCCCACAAACTTTAGACCAATTTCTGTGCTACCCACCTTTAGTAAAATTTTCGAAAAAATCATGTTAGATCATATGCAATCACATTTTAATAAATATAATATACTTCACTGTAAACAATTTGGTTTTACACGGGGTCGTTCAACAACCGATGCCGGTGTTGAACTTATACAACAAATTTTTGACGCCTGGGAGAACTCGCAGGACGCTCTAGGTGTGTTTTGCGCCTTGTCCAAGGCTTTTGATTGCGTTTTTCATGAAACATTACTCAGGAAACTCCACCACTATGGATTTAGAGATACTGATCTGGATCTTATTGCGTCATACCTGATGGATAGGATTCAGAGGGTAGACATTAACGGCAATAAGTCTGCGGGTTCGCCGGTTAAAATGGGTGTTCCGCAGGGCTCAATCCTTGGTCCTTTCTTATTTTTAATTTATATTAATGACTTACCTTACTACGTTAGAGATAAGCATGAGATAGTATTGTTCGCGGATGATACATCACTTTTATTTAAACTCAAACGTAAGGAAACAGTTATTGACGACGTGAACAGTTGTATCTCTAAGGTAGTCCACTGGTTTAATGTTAATAATTTATTACTAAATGAAGGAAAAACGAAATGTATTAAATTTGTATTACCTAATGTAAAACAGGTAAAAACCAGTGTGAATGTAAAGGATAGGAATATGGGCCTTGTAGACACCACAGTATTCTTAGGGATTACTTTAGATTCTAAGCTTCAATGGGGCCCAAATATTGATAAATTGTCAAATAGACTTAGTTCTGCAGCATATGCCGTAATGAAGATACGCCAGTTAACGGATGTAGATACGGCCAGATTAGTATACTTTAGTTATTTCCATAGTGTAATGTCGTACGGAATTTTATTGTGGAGAAACGCCGCCGACATTCTAACTATTTTTGTGCTGCAGAAGAGAGCTATTCGATCAATTTATAATCTTAAAGTTATGGATTCCTTAAGAGATAGGTTTAAATAATTTGGTATAATGACGGTCGCATCACAATACATTTACGAAAATTTATTACTTGTAAGAAAAAATATTAATTTGTTTCTTAAAAACAGTGATGTTCACACACTTAATACAAGAAACAAAAATAAACTAACTTTACCTGCTACTAGGCTTCACAAAATCAATAATTCATTTAAAGATCTTTGTGTTCGCTTATACAATAAAGTCCCAAGCAATATCCAAGAGTTAAGCATAAATAAATTCAAAGATAGTATAAAAAAAGCACTTATTAAAAAAGCTTATTACAAAGTGTCTGATTATATTACAGACAAAAATGCTTGGGTTTGAACTGTTCCAATCATTCCAACAGGTTTTCTATATTAAATAAATCATGATTGTATTGACGTTGTAACAACGATTTGTAAATGTTGTTACATTATGCTTTTAATGTTGTGGAGTTTTTTTCGCTCGTTTTTCTCCGCAGCTAAAAAATATGTCCAATAACGAGTGGTAGGGAAAAAAATGTTTGGACGATTCAAAAGTGTTGTACTATACATCCAATTTGAATAAAGATATATTGATTTCTGATTTCTGATTGACTTCTTTAGGCGCGTTATGAAAAAATGATGAGAGTGAAATTTTAAGATGCGCGCGCATCACTGTAACACAAAAATTAAAGCGACCAACTTCATGCTGTTACCCGCACATTAAGAAAATCTACCAACAAAATAGAAATAGAATCTCTATTTAGTGGGTGCTAACGACTGCATTGTGAAGGCCTATCAAAAGTATTTATTAATCTGGAACAACGGAACCAAAGCGCGATTCAGGAGACTACAGCGCTATCTCTTGACCATTGGTGTAGTAGAACCAAAAACCACATCTTTATTTTTTGTAATAAAGTAACAGTTATAGGTATTCATATTTATAATATTTATCCACATGTTTCTAGTTTGTATATTCGGAATACGTGTTTGAGTTTCATACAAGTGCAAATCACATATGTACTAATAAATTATATTCAGTAGCGATTTTAATTGAATATTTTGATTATTTATTTATTTTTTCAAATTAAAACTGAACTTTATTGACTGTGTCCTTTTCCAGACTTTTTATTAATTTATTGTAATTAATTATTTGCATGCAATTAAAAACTAATTTTAAACGATGCCAAAGAAGGATAACTTCTCACGCGCCTACATAAGTACACGCACCCATTTTTTTTCTTATATTTTGTGAATGTTAGCTCTTAATGTTAATTTCTATGTTTTTAGTTGGCTGTTACTTTTATTAATGCCTACATAAAGGGGCAGTGTTAGTAGGTTGTATAGGGAGTTTGAAATTTGTCTTTGATTTTAATTTGTTTTGTCTTTTTTCTATGACTTTGTCATTCTGTCGAAATAAACTGAATTGAAAGTTTTCTGAATCTAAAGAATATATTATTATTTATTATTTCAGATATCAATCATATTTGTTTAACAGATTGTTCATATATAAATACTATGCCGTCTCCATATGTTTCAGTACTCGGAGCGAGGAACTTATATGAACGTTCCATGGGCTCCGTCCATTAAGATACATAACTGGAATCTTTAAAGTATGCTTTCCAATTACAGAGCATAATGCGACTCAGTGCCGCACAATGCCCAATTATGCTGATGCTTAATTGGAACGTGAATTAGTTTTAGAGTGCGCTAAGTTCAGTGTTGAAAAAAAAAGTCAATGTTTGTACCTTCATTCATACTTATATATTAATTTTTTAACAGTTTGAATTAATTATAATTTTTATTATTTTTAAAGCATGTAACTGCTTGATGTTTAAATCTAAAGAAGTTTGAATTAACTTTGATTATTTAAAAAAAAACTGTGTAATGAAACCAAAGCTTTAATAATTTTTCAACAATAAATAATATTACTAACGATAACATATAAATAAAACATTTCGATCAATGCCAACTTAAAGAAAAAACACTTGTTAATTTTCTTTCTCTAAGTTGGTACCATTGCACGCATCATACGAAAGCATCGCTTTTGAGAGTGCTCAATTGTGCGAAGCGTTGCTGTAGTTGGAACACTCAACGTTAAGCATTATGCCGCATAATGCGCAAAAATGCTGTAATTGGAAAGCTACCATTATATACGCTATTTGTCAGAACTTTATTGTATTGTAAACTTATTCACAGAAGTTTATCGAATAAGCTGACTCGATCCATTTCGTGCCAAACACTCCAAGAAACATTAGAATGCGCCACACCGTCATTCTTATGTAAAAATAAAGAAGATTAATAAAACTTAAGATTAGACTGTATGGGCATTATTTCCTTTGCCTTCCTGAAAATGGAGAATATAAAAAATACAAGTGACAGTAGGTTGTAGGTTTAGTTGTTTACTATTTGTTTGGGGGTTTTTGGCGGAATTTCATCGAGTGCGGTTGGCGTCTTATTTTAATTATTCTTAAATTCGTTCATAGTGGATATTGTGAAATAAAATTGGTGTGGTTTTGTGTAACAACCGTCTGCGTAACTGAAGTATTAGTGGAATCGTTAAAATATACGCTACTCCGGTCAAGTGGACGTGAGAATTTTATTGTAGTGTTGACTACCTCACAGAAGCTTATCGAAAAAGTCAACTCGATACATTTCGTGCCAAACACTCCAAGTAAAATTAGAATGCGTCACACCGACATTCTAATGTAAAAACAAAAAGAAGATTAATTAAAGACCAGGCTGTATGGGCATTGTTCCCTTTGCCTTCTCTAAAACGGGAGAACTTCAACAAAAAAAAAAACTATTTGTTTGGAAGTGCATGGAATTATTAATTTATTTCTCTCATAATTCTCTTTTTTGTGTTTTGTTTTGGTTTCGTTTCATTATATGCTCTATTTTGTGATACATTACTTTTGTATTATGTGTATACAAATATACAATAAAATGGGAATATAAAATTTTGTTTTTTTTTTGTTATTAAATCTAGACTTTTACAAATATGTGGAAAAACATTTTCAACACTTCTTTTTATTTGTCATACACTGATAGTAGTGATTATGAAATATTTGTAACAGACTATATATCGTTATGGTATGCATTTTTCCCTCGATCTGATTTGCTTCAGTGTTTAAAGGTTGGTTGTTAAAAGTTCTGTTCACTTATTTTGAGGTTTTAAGGTTTATTACGATTTTGATTTTTTAGGAAAGTAACATGCTTCTACAAATGAAGGATGATGTTATGTTACATAAAGCTTTAGATATACTTTCAAATCCAAATGATATAAAAAATGCTGAAACCAAGTTAGAAAATAACATCTTAATCCTTATCATGACAAAGCAGTTTGGATACTTATTCAAATTGAATTTTCAACTTGCAGAGGGTTCTAAAGAATTGGTAAGCAATTGGGAACTTGTTATTTATTTCAATAAAATAAATCAATTAATGAGGTATTAAAATAGATATTTAGTTCTTTCAGAAGATAACTCAGCCTATACTGCAAACAGTTCAAGAACTAAAGGATAATCAGGCAGAATTATGTGGACTTCTGGTGAAAAAAGATAAAGAGATACTAAAATTAAGGGCTGTGGGACAAACTCATTCACGTAAGACAATATAATATTTTTAACTAATATAATGGCCTTACATTTTAAATGCATTAATAGTATTTCTTAAGCCCTTTCTTATAAGTATAATAAATTTAATAGAGTGTTATATATATGTGTTAAGTATATTTGACGATCTCCGTGGCCGAGTGGTTTGTACACCGGGTTTCATGGTGTCGCTGACTCGAGAAGTCCCGGTTCGAATCCCAGTGCGGTCAGATGTTTGTGTGATGAACACGAGCATTTGTACTCCAGCCATGGATGTTGAATATATATTTCTCTACAAATATAGTTATATATGTACAGTATATGTATTCTATCTGTTACCCTAGCATCCCATAATACAAGCCTTACAGTGCTTACTTTGGGGTTAGGCTAATTGGTGTGAGTATTGGAAATATTTATTTATTTATTTTATATGCATTAAACTATATTAAGTAAAAACATAGTATTTAATTATTTGCACAGCCTGACATACAAGCAGACTGAATTACTTTTTATTTGTAAATAAAGTACAATACCATGATGTACATTTACTAACACAGACAAGGATTATTGTTATTATTTTTGAATTTTGGGGCTATGCAGTTCTAATAGGACTGTAGTCACTGCAACCTATAAAATCTATTGTGACTCTACACCAAGGTAAAGTGTCTCTTTTAGCCCGACAGCTTCCCAGAAGCTCAAAATGTTTCTAGATTTTAGAGGTTTGCTTTCCTCAGGGCGTATTATATGTCGACCCAAATGAATACTAAGTTTGTGGATGAGAGGCCCACATTCACATTGAAGGTGTTTTGGTGTTTCACGCACCTGATTGCAGTATCTGCAAACATTAGTGTCACTCAATTTCATATGGAATTTGTGTCTGTTGAGTTTGCAGTGTCTAGTTAAAACTCTGACAATATCACGGAAGTTCCGCCAGCTAAGTTCTATTAAGACCTATGCCAGGCGTATGTAATCCAGTGTACCAACCAAGGTGACCTTGCCTGTTGCCATCCATCTAGACGAAGGATGTAATACAAATTTTGATTTGACCTTTACCGTGCTTGGATTACGGGCGCGTGTTTACATCCGCAGTTGGAGCGCTTGTTTACATATGCGATTGGAGCGCGTGGATTACAACCGTTTGGCCGGCGGATTACATCCAACCAAAGACAGTTGCGCTGTGACAGTCAGCGGGTGCGCACGTATGCATGTAAAAAATGTTGTCCGAAGACCAGAGTCGCGAACGCGATATTATTAGCGAACTAATTGATCTCTATAGGGATCTCCCATGCTTATGGGACATTACGTCAGAATCATATAAAGATCCTCGTCGAAAAAAAATGCGTGGGAGATATTACTCGAAAAGTATAGGGAGTTGGACATAAGTTTGAATGGCTGAGAATCATTCGCTGTTGTAACCAACGCTTCATCCACATTCTCCTTTTTGTTGTTTTTCGTCGTTTATTGCACACAGCACACAAAACTGTTAAGGCAAAGCCCACATTTTGAAATTTAGACAAATTTGGAGCCATTTCTACAACACGGCTACTAATACATGTTACAGACCGCGCATGATACAAGTGCATACGTGTTTTCACGCCAGAAGACGGCTCGCGACTACGTGTTGGTGTGTGGATTACACATCAATGTAACCGAAAATCATAACGCGGATGGAAACCAACTTCCCACCAAGGTCACCTTGTATTTATAACACAGATGACAGATAACTCAACAGTCCGTTTTTTCGAGGAACCCTTTATTAGTGACTAGCGGCCCGCCCTCGCTTCGCTTCGTTGTAGAGCTGAAGTGTAGACTACAGTTTTTGTTTTCAGGCTTGTATTATACACAATGACATTCATCTATGATTCTTCTTATACCTGCATGCAAAGTCTCAGCCCGATCGGTTTAAAATTGACAGTTTCATACAAATTTTCATTCCCTTTTTTATCCGCTTGGGGGTAGAATTGATCAAAATCCTTTCTTAGCGGATGCCTACGTCATAACATCTACCTGCATGCCAAATTTCAGCCCGTTCCGTCCAGTGGTTTGGGCTGTGCGTTGATAGATCACTATGTCAGTCAGACAGTCACCTTTGAGTTTTATATATATAGATTTAGTGTGCTCTAATCCTGGTTAGTTGAACCAGTATTTTTTCGATTCGCTTAGAATGTCGTCCTTAAGAATTTGTATAGCATGGTTTCTAGGGATGCCACAGAAAGGTTCTGCTCCTATCTGCTGCCCCTGTGCCCCTGCTCTTGCTAATTCATCAGCTTTCTCGTTGCCGATTATCTCTGAATGACCTATTTAAAAATAACTTCTTTTGACCCAGGTTATTCAGCTAGTCTTAGTAGTACGGCGGGCTGTTTCCGCAACTCGACACCCAGTGCCTATTTTGCGTGGGTATTGGCATTAGTCCTGCCATCCCCGCTCCTCCAGAAAGCTCAGCAGTCCCTGGATGTTGCTGCAGGCCTCTACTAGTGTCCGCGGGCTTCCCATTAGAGAAGTCCTTTGTCTTGCAACGTCTCTGCACTCCAGCAGAACATGGGCGCTCGTCTCCTCCTCCAGGCAGGCTCTGCACAGAGGGCTGTCAGAAATACCTATATTACAAAGGTGTTTGTTGTAGTAGCCGTGACAAAGGTGTTTGTTGTAGTACCCACGATTTGTTTAAGGGCAGGTTATTCAGTTTCTCAACACAGTCTTTCATCAATTTCGTGCATATCGTGTTCTAGTTAATGGCGTTATGTGCTGCTTGGCTATCTGAAAAGATATATATAGCCTGGTTTGTGTAGTTTCGTTGACGATTAGCTTCTGCACATTCTATGATGGCATTAGGGATTGCAATCCCGCAAAACGGGACCACGCATTCGACGCCGGACACGGTCCAGGTGCATTAGTATCGAACTCAAAGGAAAAATTTAATTCTTCAATGGCTAACATCGACAAGTCGGGTAGAGAAGCAGTAAGACTGCTTGTTGGTTCTGATCGTTTTAAGTCGCCCAGAGAGAAATTGGGTTTTATGTTATTTTCATCTTCCATAAAAGTCCCACGACAAGCTAAGGAAATAAAAGGTCCACTCAAAGAGAGCCCCGCATGCTCGAGTAAGGCTAAATTACTACTCCAGGATTGCCATTTCACTGGAGACACCGTTCGCGACCAACCGCCCCCTTGGCCACGCATCCTTGTGAGGAGTTGAGGAAGTTACAGGAATAGGGTATAGGATATAAGTTGGATTTTCAAGGAAGTGTAAGGGTCATAGAAAATGGGCATAAGGAATCTCTCACCATGTGGGAGTGCACAGTTAGATAGCGTCAGCCCTTTCGCTGCCCGGACAAGGATTACTTTAAGTTCTGTTTTAATTACGTTGTTAATTTATTAATCATAAAGTGTATTATTTAAATAATAGAAGCCTGAAATACAGGTACAATAAATACTGTAACCTAGTTTAGGCATCCTTTATTTTGTACTTATTATTATTAACTATTATTATACAATGTTAAATTATTATTATTATTCTAATAGTATCCTAGTACAAGATAGTATTATAATGAAGAACCTAACAAATTATATACTCAGCAAGTGATATATTTCTACTTGTTTATTGAATACTAGCCGCGCCCCGCGGTTTCACCCGCGTTTTTCTCGTTTCCGTGGAAATACCGAGATAAAATATTCGTAATAACTTTTAAACGAAATATCCGATTGAGATGAAACAAAAGTATTTTACTTCTACATAAATACCCTTGATAACATAATGCTTAATTTCACGATACATATTTAACGTACTTTTTTTTTCTTTAGGCGATTTAATAATTATTTTGAACACAAAAACGGTTATTGTGATTAAACCATGATAGCTAGATATATGTTCTCGCAGACTTTTTTGTAGGTCTTAATGGGATCTACAAACCCGTAGTACATCATTTTGTTCTATTGTCAATAGTTTTTGCAGCGCACGCAAAAATAGGTTTTAGATTTTACACCTTGTGTTACAAAATAGCAATTTTATTACGGATCCCTAATTTTGAAAAATAATAATATAGCCTATAGCATTCCTCGATAAATGGACTACCCAACACTGAAAGAATCATTCAAATCGGACCAGTAGTTCCAGAGATTAGCACGTTCAAACAAACAAACTCTGCAGCTTTATAATATTAGTATAGATTTGGTCTAAAACAGGCATTGTGGCACATAATTGCTTTTCCATTTTATTTCATGTTGTTCTTCCTCTTCTTGAGCCCTAGAATAATTGATAAATGATTATCATAATCTGTATAGTTAGATATTAAATGCTAAATGTAACTTTAAAATGTAATGTAGACATTAATAAAATCATCCACAGCAGATGTAATATGTAACTTTGCTTTTGCTTCCACTCCAGCATGAAATAAATAAATAATATATGTATTTACATTGTAAAAAATGGTGCTTATTTTTTTACAGATGAAGAAACAGTTGTATTCAGAGCCGAAGAATTCCTATGCACATATAATAAGTACAATAATTACTTTGGGGCTCAGAAAATACCCACTGAAGTGTTGGAGAAAACAGTAATTTTACCAGAAACTTTTGAAAATATGTATGTATTATTTCCTGAAATATTTTATAAGATAATATAGAAATTTATGGCCAATTTTCATAATCGACCACTAGTAAAAAAAAGTATATTCTGAAGAAAATTTACTAGAAAAAAAATCCACGCAGACCAAGCAGCAGACGGGACTCAAACCCGCACCCTTCGCTATCCCGGGCGAATGCGCTGATCATAATGCAACCGCGGCCCTGACGGCCGTGTCGAATTTTATGTAGCATTTATTAGGCTGCAGGGCAGCGCCATCTCTTCGCATTGTAGGTAACCCACAATGTCAAATGAATACCTTTACAATTATTAAACATTTGAAAGAAGAAATAGCTTTATTTTTAATTTTTTTTCTAATGATTTTTTTCTAGTAAATTTCTTTAGATTTAAATATGGCAGTTAAATGCTTAAAAATATAAGTTTATTCTGATTATATTTCTTAGTAAAAGTTGTTATTTTAAGATTAACTTAACATAATAGGCAACTTAGTTATAAAAGGCTTATCTCATTTCTGAGGATTTTAAAACCAGCCATTATTTCTTTTTGAGGATATGTTATTGAAACTGGTTAAAGGCCTTTCCTATGAATAGAATAGGGAGAATGGGCAAATGGAAAATACATATTATGTAGTGGGTGGGAGCCTAATTCAAAAATATTGGATGCTACTGCAGATGCAACAGGCACATTGGTTAGGAAGTCTTTAGACTTTGCATGGGCTAAATTAGTTATACACGATAAAGCTTTCATCATTTCAGAAAACAAGAAAGTAATAATGATATTGCAATCAATATTAAAGCTGAAGCGGACTCTCAAGCATCAGAAGCCATTGTTGAATTGAATCTAGAGAGAACATCTGCTGTGAAGGAAGAACCAGAAATAAAATTTAAGAATGAAATACTAATGAGTTCACCGAAACCAAAAAAGAGAGTTAAGAAACTGAATTTGTAATAAATGTTATGCTTTTTTACGTTAAAGATTGTACTGGCAGCCCACAGCTTTTTTAAAATTATGGTATTTGATAAAATGGAATGAATGAAATACTCTTTATTGTATTAAAACCTTTTATTTTACATAGAACAATTATAACCTTATTGGATTGTGCTGGTTCGATAGTTGTTATCAATAATTGTATTAAATTGGAGATATTTTTTCTTGTCTAAAATTGACTTTTTTACCATTTTTCTGTGAGTTAAAGGTGACTAGTGATTTCCAATGTCTAGTTTTAGTTAGTAAGTTCTCTAATTGTAATATTAATTTAAATGTATTTGTATAAAGAACTAGGGACCCGCCGGACCACCTGTACCATTACGCAGTACCATTGATGGGAAAAATTGATGGTACAAATGGAACTGATGTATCCCATTAGTACCATTGTACAAACAATTTTACAAATGAGCCACAACAAATTTCCGGGTCTTCTTTGTAACGTAGAATTTTTAATGACATAATATTATTATGCATATTAGCGGCTGGCATATACGTAATTTCGCAGAAAATCATTTGGCATTATTATAATTATGTAAGCCAGAATCATCTTTAGGCATAAATTCAATATCCACAATAAGTTCAAAGCCAGAATTCATAAAAAAAGTTTTTCCTTGTTCATTAATCTATTATCTATGGTGACTGACGCTTCGCCCACTGACCACAGATACCGATTATGCTTAGCGGAATTATTAATTATTGGAAATGTAAAATAAATATTCAGCAAGTGTCAATTTTAATTATTACGCAAGTAACGCTAGGTGCCATACTTGTATGTTTTTTAATGGTACTAATGGGATAGATCAGTGCCATTTGTACCATCAATGGTAGGTACTACTTAATGGTACAGATGGTCCGGCGGGCTAGGGATATTTTCGAGCCCTTACCGCCAAATTATCGTTAGCGACATTCGCCAAATTATCGTAAGCGACACTTTTGTCGAAATGCGTTTTTTGTGGAAACTAATATTTTAAACCGTAACGGACCCATCTCTGTTGATATTTCCCTCCAAAAGAACACCGTAATAATATAATAGAGGGAAGTATAGAGGGAAATATCAACAGAGATGGGTCCGTTACGGTTTAAAATATTAGTTTCCACAAAAAACGCATTTCGACAAAAGTGTCGCTTACGATAATTTGGCGAGTGTCGCTTACGATAATTTGGCGGTAAGGGATCGTTTTGTCTATGACATAAGATTGATTAATTAAAAAATCTTGTGGAAGGCTATAGAGTAAGTGTTTATTATATCATCAGCAAATATCAATTGTGTTATGCACAGTTGTTATTTCACGATATTATTACTTTAATACAGAGTTAATACGCACCAATAATAACAACACAATGCATGATACAATAACAATGATTTTGTTTTATGCATTTTTCCTTCCATTTTTGGTATACGCTTTAAGGCAATTTTCACACATTAAGACACAAAACTAAAATAGACAAAAAGTGATACCAATATGATTAAAATTATTTCAAGTAGGCTTACCATAATATTAAAGCCTTAAACCGGGACAGGCTGGAAGCAAAAAAAACATTGTTAAAGTAAATATTGTTTTTTTTAATGCAAACACTTTTGTTTTTTACTCTCTCCGCGACTTTGAACGTGGATGAAACAACAACCGGTTTGTATTACCAAATCTGCTGCGAAGTCGGGAGCTTTTATTAAAACATTTGTTTTAATGTAAGGTCGGAGGCTATGTTTAGTACCGGTATAATCCCGGTAAAACCGGGACCTATGGTAAGCCTTATTTATTTAAAAGTTATTACATTATTAACCGTTAAAATGTATCAAACTATTTATTTTCATTGTGTTTTGATAAGTACAGCTGACAGCACAAGAGTTAACAAAATTGTTAAATTTCCTATTTTATAAACTTATTCACTTTCAAATTTAACATATTTTTCTAAAACTGCTATAAAGTGGGACCTTGTTGTTTAGTTGATTGTACTTAGCAATTATGTTGCTTTGATTTTTATTCTCATCAAACTAATTTATGTATTGCAGTTACTATGTAAATTATGGTAAAATTAATGAATATTTTTAAGTTCCAAAATTAGTTTGACTTTATGATATGATACTTATAATCATTTTTTTACTGTCCAGCAGTATTTATAGGGACCAGCCCCGTGTTTTAGTGCTAAGCACACCGATTTCAAACCAACATATTTGTCAACATAACATTGATTCAAACTCTACAATGAATGTTGTATAAAGTTTATGAAGAAATGCAATGCAATGAAGGTACACATCCCTACTTATCGCATCGCAAGATTTGATTTGATGTGGAATCTATACATCTCGGCAAACTTCTTGAGCAACGACCATAAACAAGGAAACCTGCGAATGAGCAATTTCTCGTATATAAACGTCTACTTTGCAAGTTAATTTGTCTGGTTTTGCTCAAGAAGTTTGTAGCGACCTATACGTTCAAATATTTGTTATTTAGATAGATATGGTAATATTAACACCACTTCTTACTTATTTCATATATAAATAAGTGTTTAATTTTGAGAACCGCGTGTTGTACTTATGAATTATTCTGTATAAAAGTTTTATTTTTTTAACATATGTGTTAACCTTACTGTTTTATGTTTAATTTCTCCAATGTAATCGCATGAGTTGTAACCTGTATATTTGATAGTTTTATAAGTTACTTAATATTTATTAACAAATATGTACGTCGTTTAACAACACTCGTAGTACTTATGTAATTTTAAATTCGTTAGATATTACAGTGCGCATTAGTCTATTATTAATTACTTATTCGGCAAGTTTGCAATATTTTTTTAATGCAATGATCTATAATAGAATTAGCTCTGGCCATCGTATTGTAAATAGCACAGTTATTTTTGACGTGACAACGTCTTAAATTAGGTTGCGGCTGGGAGTCACTTACGAAAAAGTGTAACGCTCGGTAACGTTACGATGAGTCTCTCGTGTTAAGTTTAAGTTTACATGTACAATGTTTTAGTAAACAAAATATATTTCTATAGTTAAAATTTGTGCAATTCTTATTTTCATTCAATTCCTTGTTCCTATTGTGCAATTTAATTATATTCATATCAATAAATATTCTACCGAGAAAAAGACGTTGTCACGTAAAATCTTCGCCCGTAAAACCGACTTTACAGGCAACCATTTTTTTATTATAATAATAAACGTCGCTTAATAACATTATATTTTATTAATCGCCGTAATCAAAAGCTATTTTTCCTATTTAATTAAATATACATAACTATCGGTTATTTATGTTCAGTCGTATTCCAAAATTATATTGTTAAGTTTCAATCAGAATTGGTATTTAGCCGCATCGCCATTAGAGACCAAGGTGTAATACGCAACGATTAACAATTGAGTGACTAACTTCAATCATAACTAACTATGCATTCCTTTAATTACAGCATTTAAAAACAACATGAATAAAAATGTTACCCATTGAGCAAACTGTTCGGTTCGCTTTCTGTGTGCACTAAATAGTTCGTTTTTTTTAAGTAAATTCTAACAGAATATGTGTGGTACATGTTAAACCGATAAAAGAAGTGGTTTAGGACTTGCTCGATCGCTTGGAATCGCTTGAGCTATAGATATCTGAAATAGTTCCTTACACTGGACTTACTCTAGCACGATTCTCGAGAACCGAAACTGCTTACATGTGACAGCAATCTCGCCTCTCCATTCTTTATAAATTACTAAAAGGAAGGAGGACTTGGAGAATTGTGCTAGAAATAGGCCCACTGAAACTTAGTACCACCAATGGAATCGTCTTCAAACGCTTATCACCTACTGCTACTTGTAAAGCCCTCAATATAATAAAGATCATTTAATTTTTACCAGTGTGCCAGGAAGATCTTTAGAAAGTTCATATCCTTAACGCATTAAATACGATGAAGTTTAGAAGGTTGGACTGGTGTACGTCAGCCAGCCCTGCAGCGCCACCGCCTCCAATCACCACATTAACTTTACTAGCTTCGAATATCGTATTTATACTTACCTTTTAAGTACATTATTTTTGATAATCTACCCGCATACCCTGGCTGGGGTACAAAATCTAAGTTTATTTTTAGTCTTAGTAAAAATGAGTATAATATGCAAGTAAAATTTATGTTCCGATTGGCGGTGGTGGCTCTCCTGACTGTTCTAAGTTGGTGTAAAAAAATACCTTCAAAATAAATCAAGGTAAACCAAATTAACACTCTTACTTAATATATGGCCATTTAGTAAAATGAAACTTCACACATTAGAAGGTATAAAAGTCTAATACGTTTGTCTTATCGACATTAATAATGCGGTGCATTCGGAAATTGCGACAGTTGTTACACGCTATATACTCGTAGCACACAGATAACGCATGAAGCACAAAATTTTATATTTCAACTGTGGCATAAACTCTAAAATGCGATTGTTCGGCATACTCTAAACGTCCTAAGAGTTAGATTTGATTTAATCTAAGCATCAATTTTGATTTCTACTTTTATTAATTTTGCTCATACAACTTCCCGATTTTCTCAATCATAGCTACCTTTTAAACTCCGATCAACAGCAAAGTTCCAGATTGATCCTATCCTACCTCAGGATCCAACTATTGTATTTTTTGTTATAATATTTTTGAACTACGAATTATTTTTTAAGTATTTTATTTGTAAAGCCGTGGATCCTGTTCGTCTTTTGTCAGACCTAACATCTAACATTTTACTGAAAAATGGTGTAACACTTAGATTAATATTTAATGTAAGGTGTAAAATAAATAAAAGATTTTATTTCAGCTGTGTCTTGGCTCTGGTAGGAGTTAGGGTAAATGTTTTGTGTGTCCACGGTTGAATAACTCGATTTAACCCAAAAGTTTAATTTTTGGTCTGGCTATTTACGTAATGACAGCACTAAACCTGACCAGTAATAAATACAGTCCTATAACACCTATAAAATGGTAACTGACTCGCCGTTAGTAGGTAAAAATCCTTTTTCTTATATATTTGTAGTAATTATAAACAAAATCGTAACATTGCTAATTTTGTATGAATATCTACTTTTAATTATTAAATCCGTTGTGATTATTTATTATCGTTTCATTGTTAGAGATATTTGAAGTCAGCTAACAGCTACATTTTGACACGTCTGTTTCAGATTCTGAAGGCTTTATCACACTATCCCTCTCCTTAAGCTCGAAAGCATCCGCCTGGAAAAAAACGTTCAAGATTAATTACATATGTATTTTTTATTTTTGGTTTCATTGTTTCTCTATAGTAAACTGCAAGATGTAGGTAAAACGTATTCAAACGTGCGTGTGTAAAAAAAATAATCTTACAACTTTAGTCTCAAACTTCCTTAGACAGTTTTTAATAGAATGGGTTAAATCGCTTGATATTCTTTACTTACTTTAGTCTCTCTATATTCCCTAATTTTCCTGGCTAGCGTCAGAAATGCTTCCTCTATATTAATATTGCTCTTACAAGATACCTCGAAGAAGGGCATATCGAAGTCATCGGCTATCTGAAAGAAAAAAGGAAAATTAGAGATAAGTTTTATAAGGTATGAAATGAAGATGGCTAGTTGGATTTTATGGCACATATCGTAAATTATTGACGGTGGATGCTGGTTCAAAACCAAGTTTATGTTGCTTATTTTGAGTTTAGGAAGGCCTTTGACACGGTGGATAACTAGGTCCTTCTAGCAAACTTGACTAGCATGGGTTGCACACTGCACCCGTCATGTTTCGCCCCTTCTCTACGAGACCGATGTCAATATGTGGCTTGTAGTGGTAGGCTATCCGAACACTACTTTACGGGATCAGGTGTCAGCTTGGGTTAAAGTCAAGGTAGTACTTTAGGGCCTCTCCTGTTTATTTTAAAAATTAACAATTTTTCGACTTCTTGCACGTTCAGACCACGTACTAAATTAGCTAACAAAAACCTTTTCGTGCTTCAATGGCTGAACAAAATATCTGCACACTTTTTAAAATAGAGATGGGTATTAACTTTTTTATTCTTTGTCTATCAGGTAAATACAAAAAGTATTGGACACATTTTTTTATTATTCACTTAATAAAAAAAAACAAAGATAATACTTATTGATTTGAAATGTCGCATGACGTAAATTTTTACGTAGTAGTGACGTCACGATCCTCACTCTCCAACTTTATCTTAGCACTTTTTTAGTTGATTAACAAAAGAAAAAAAAGGGTCCATTATTTTTTGATAATCCTACAGACGGACTACTAATAAATTTAGATCGTGCAATTCTCGACGTTTACCCTAATTCCTTCTGGTGTTAAGTGTATCTAGAGTCCAGTTGCGTTGCGGCAGAAAAGAATGCCGCTCCAGCAATCTCCACATTGTGGTTCTGAACCCAATCCCCTACCGTAGAATCCCGAAACCTTACTAACAGAAACAAAACACCATCTAAATGTCATTTCACTGTGATTTTCTGTAAAGGTGGAAATTACTTTCCCTAACGGGAGAGCGAATAATCCAATACGGCCTAACTCTTAAAATCTGACTGTAGAAAACTAGTTGTAACTATATCTTTTTAAATGATAGCGATTTATAGGTACAAACTACAAACCTTTTGTCCTCTCTCTTTGGGAACTGCTCTATGATTTTCGTGGACATCGCATTTGTTACCAACAAGAACTTTGATTACATCCGGGGAAGCGTACTGAAATCACAGAGGAAAGTACTCATTTAGTTTTGACAGTCTCCTGCAAGTCATGAGTATCTTGAATATCTATCGGAGTTCAGAAACTGCGCTCTGAACATTTGGTGAGGATGTTTATAAGTACCTTGGAGTATCTAATTAGTTCTCTTTTGTTTCGAAAATTATGGGATATGGGATGTATTGATTTGGTTCTTTTTAGCAATTTATATGCATTTGCAACTTTTAAAATCCAAGTAAGTTAAAAAATGGAGTTATATAGGTAGTGCCTACCCCTGTAATTTTCAGACTGAGGACTGATTTTATATCATAAGATGAATGAAACTTAAAAGAATGCCTATAATATTTTCTGAAATATTATTTCATTCATTCGATACGCCGAAAATACTTTTTTATGAACATAAACTTACACTAAAAGTAACTTGAAGAAATTGAAATATCTGAGTTGAGTGACCTAAAAATGATACTTATTTACATTCAGGGGTGTAGACGCAGGTGCGTAATTTATCAACACACAGGTCAACTCAAACCACTGAAGGATTGCGCTGTTTGGCAAACATACCTATAGCTTTTATGATCTAAGAAAGGGTTTGCCAAAAATCACCTCTTAAACGGGTAAAACAGGGATCAAAGTTTGTATAGAGTACCAATCGATTGACATTCATTCGTTCACTAGAAATCCAATCTAACGCCAGCGAAGCTGCAGGCAAAAGTTACTAGTATTTAGAAACAGCTATCACTCAGGTGTCCAAATCAATGCTCGTGCCCATGTTTGTATGATGTATACATTATACAAACATTTGCCCGGTCGGAATACGAACCCAGAACCTTGGTAGCAGGCGACACCATGAAAACCGGATTATACTTCTCTATCACGTATATCTTCAAACACTTACAGTGATATTTTCCTTATTTTAACTTACAGTTAAATAAGATTAATCTATTTTGAAAACAATATTGCGTACCTCTTGAATGTTCCTTAGCCAGTAGGAGAGGTGGTTAAAAGATTCAAGGTTGGTGATGTCATACATCAAAATAATCCCCATCGCTCCTCTGTAATAAGCTGTAGTTAGGGTTCGAAACCTCTCTTGTCCAGCTGTGTCCCATATTTGAAGCTTTATTGGTACACCATCAAGGTTAATGATCTTCTGTTTAAAATCTATGCCTGAAAGTTATAAAACATACCATTAATAGAGTTGGAAAACAGTTAGGTATTATAAGGACTCAAAAAATTAAAGGCATGTTATATATATAAAGACTAGCTGACCCAGCGAACTTCGTACCGCCCTAAAAAAATAGGGGTTGTCCAGCGGACAAAATTGTGAATCTAAACCATTCTCAGATCCCCTTGAACACACACAAAAAATTTCATCAAAATCGGTCCAGTCGTTTAAGAGAAGTTCAGTGACATACACACCCACAGAAGAATTATATATATAAAGATACTAGCTGACCCAGCGAACTTCGTACCGCCCTAAAAAAATAGGGGTTGTCCAGCGGACAAAATTGTGAATCTAAACCATTCTCAGATCCCCTTGAACACACACAAAAAATTTCATCAAAATCGGTCCAGTCGTTTAAGAGAAGTTCAGTGACATACACACTCACAGAAGAATTATATATATAAAGATATATATATTATATATGTATATATATTATATATATCATCAGCTACAATAACAATCTTTATGAATCCAAAATTTATTAATGTTCCCTTTTAGAAGAGTAGGTAATTAAATTGATAAATCTTTTCTTATATCTAAGTATAAAAAAAATATCAAAAGCAAGAATTGAACTAAATTACAAGCTAATGCCAAAGTAAATATCTATTGTATGAACATAATATTTTTCAAAGGAAAATCAACAAAACCAGCTTCATCACAAAGAACCCTACATTTAAGAAAGATAATTTTACTCACCTATAGTGGATATGTAAATATCGTAATATCTTTCGTCGCAATATCTGTGCACGATACATGTTTTTCCTACGTTAGAATCTCCTAAAACTAAAAGCTTATACGTAGCAGAAAAGTCTAAAGCCATTTTTTGTTTACTTTGTTGTGGCTAGCGCTAGGGGCTTTCTCAAAACATTGAAAACATAGATGGAACTGTCAAATCGGAGAAAAATCGATGAGGGTAACTGCGCATGCGTGGGGTCGTCGCGCCTTCGTGCAACAAGCCACTGCATTTTTCAGTGCACCCGGGTTTCCCCAGACGGTTTATTGTTGAATCATTATGGTGCATTCACACCGAAATCATAGTTTGTGGAAAAGGCTACGTAATGTTAGCGAGCAACACAATGAGAAACAAAAAAAAATCTTATACCTAATAGTTTGATTTGTCGTTCAGACTAAGACCTTTTTTTTATGAATTAAAATTAAGTAGCAGTTAGCTGGAAGTGGTTAATTATTTTTAATATATTTTTAAAATTCTACCCCACCAAAGAATTTACAAAATTTCGTTGTACCTAATCTAACGAAACTTAAAAGGCCATGATCTCAGGGCCGCCAGGCCTTATTTATTTTCTGATGGACAAAATATGGATAATCAAGTAGTATTAGTGTGTATAATGAACGTATAGGTTCTCGCTATGATGAACTGTGTATTAATGCTACAGTCTAGAATCCGTTTTTAGTTATAATACATCATATACATACATCTAGCAGTTAAACGCTTATTTTTAAGCGTTTAACTGCTAGATGTTTAAATGTTAAGAAAAGGAGATTGCTCAGCTTCCATACATGTTTGGCCTAAAAACCAATAACCATGAAAAATTGTTTCCTAGATTCGAAATTATATATAAATTACCGTAGAAAAGAATATTATCGACGGCCACTCCTGAGAACTTCTATAAACCATATACACTGAATGATTTTGAGGTTATGTTTGCAAATAGGCACATAGGTATTAGAATAATAAAAACCAAATAACTTATATAGGAAAATAGGGCAATCAAGCCAAGTACCGATATTAAGTATTAGATTCAGGTATATAGAGCATGTAAAATAACAGATAATTGCCTGTTTTTAAAATTAATGCACAAGAGTAAGTTTTAAGTACCTGCTTACCTATGTTATGAGAAACATGGAACTGTTATCATAATTTTATAAAAAACAATAGGATATTTTCTTAGTTATAATTAGGTTTATAATGGTAAAAGGTAATTCTAATGTAATAATGTATTGCGTAGGTTAATGCTAGTTCTGATCAATGTGTGAAATATGTATATTCCTGACATAGCTTAAATATTCTGATAAGGTAAATTAATGAAATAAAACAACTTAAGTACTTTTATGTTGCGTTTAATATTACATATCATCTATTTTAATACTATATATCAAGTCCGTTGGAAAAGCCGAGTAAAGGTAAAAATTCGAAATCACAATGAAAACCGTTGATAAGCAGAGAAAGAACAAGATCACAAACACGAACAGAAACTGTGTGATGATTGTGAATGAGTCACAGATTAGAGAGAATTTTTAAACTCTCGTTAATCAAAGAAAGCTAAGAGCTGTAGGTTATACAGCCATATCTTCAGTAGCTTCATTATTTTTGTTATGTTTTTATTATAACCATATTTTAGATTCTTAGTGTATCACACCTTATAATGTGTTTATTTAGGTGTTTGGCGAAAAATGTACGGCAATAGACTTTGTGATGTCTCCTACCATCTATATTAATTGTCTTAGCACATTTGCATGTAGTAAAAATGATAATAAAGTTGTGGATATTAATACCACAGTGTAATAAAAAATATATTTTATCAATCTTTACAAAATAGATTTGTTTTGATGTTATATAAACAACCCCGATCAGTCTTTGTGAATGTTACTACACCCATAGCCAATAAAAATGATTCGTATGTTTTCCAAACCGGTAAAAATAGAAGTCCTTTTTTAAAATTAATATATTATTTAAAGGTGACCGTTAAAATCTAATGACTGTAAAATAAAGTATAAATTACGCCAAGAATTACTGTATATGTCAATATTTTATTTGCATTTAGGCCAATTTGACCAATCTCCTTTGACTAGAAAAAAATCCACGCGCACCAGGCAGCAGACCCTTCGCTATCCGGGCGAATGCACTGACCATTATGCTACCACGGCCCTGATGACGGTGTCGAATTTTCTCTAGCCTTAGGCTGAAAGGCAGCGCCATCTCTTCGCATTGTAGGTAGCCCACAATTTTACCACTAACCCAGGTAACCGTTTTTACATTTTGCATCGGAAAAGTCACCATCTTCTGCTTTTAATTTCGCTGTTTTATTTTAAATTTATATCAGCATTATACAGCTAATATTATACAGAGGTAAAGTTTGTGATTGTGAGGTGCTAAGGGGTAATGTCTGGATCTACAGCACCGATGTTGGAAATTCTTTTACCAGTATAAAGCCACGTAATTCGGGAGTGTCATAAAGCTATATTTGGGACACTCAGTAAGTTTCGAGAAACTAAAAAACTAACTGCTAAGAAAAAAAGTATTTAATCTTTTCAAAGAACTCTCCACCAGCCTTTATACAAAGTTTCATGCGTCTGAACCAATTTTCAAAAGATTTTTTCCAGTCCTCCGCAGACACCTCTTCCACGGCCTTCTCAAACGCTGCTAGCGCTTCTTCCGGTGATGGAAACTGTATCCCTTTGAGCCGATTTCTTATTTTAGGGAATAAAAAGTAACACGGAGCCAAATCAGGAATGTAAGGAGGGTATCCCAAGACTCTAACTGGTGTGGAGTCCAGGAAGTCCTTCGGTTTTATCACAGAGTGCGCGGGCGCGTTATCGTGGTGAAGACGGAGCCCGGTGTTAGGTCGCTTGTTACTCATTGCAGAAAAAACTTCTGGCAGGCATTTTGTGTTATACCATTCGGCGTTGATGCTGCTTTGGTCTCGAAGTGGTATTCAAATTAGGTACCCATCAAAGTGAACAAAATTTTCCCTGCGCTCCTCGATCGCTTCACTTTCGTAGGTGTTGGTGCATTTTGAAACAGCCAAATTGTCGACTGACGCTTTGTTTCTGGATTGTATTGATAAATCCAGGATTTGTCACCTGTCACAATATTGTAAACACGCCGTGACGAGCCTGCATCAAACTTATGTATCATATCACTGCACCAATCCACACGAGCCTGCTTCTGAGCTTCGGTGAGGTTGTGCAGCACCCAGCGGGAATCTATCTTCCTTATGCAAAAAAAAAAATCTTGTGAACACTTCCTGAACCAATCTGTAGAGTATGCTGAATCTCATCGTACGTAATTCTTCTGTTTTCTTGAATTAAATTTCTTACTGCCAGCACACTTTCTTCGGTGACAGCCGTCGAAGGACGACCACTCTTTTGTTCTTTCCCCAAAGTAAGACGACCGCGTTTGAACTCGCTATACCAGCGTTAAATGGTTGCTTTTGAAGGTCCTTCATCCTTAGAAGCAGTTCGAATTCGATCAAATGACTCATCAGGTTTTAAGCCACATTCAAAATCGTAAAAAATCATAGCACGAAAATGTTCTCGATCCATTTTTTTAATGAGACAAGAAAAATTTAATTGGCTCTCGATAAAATGCGGAGAGAAATTTGAAAATAGAACAGTGGTATTTTTACTTTTAAATAATCGAAGTTTTGAAAATAATTATAGCCAGTAACTTATACATAAAAACTTTTTTTTCAAAACTTTCTGAGTGACCTGGTACCTATATAAGAACAAAAAACTGTAGTCTACTCCATACCAACGCGAAGCGAGGGCAGGCCACTTGTGTGTTAATATTAAATAAAGATTGAGGCTCTAGAAGACTTTCTTTTAATTACATTCCTCTAGTACTATGCATGTTGATAGATTTGAGTTACCTACCATTTATTGCTAAGGTTGGCATGATACCGACTTCAAATGTATTTTAGATATATTTTTTTTACCTTTGGTCATGATTATTTTATTTTCCATGTACCGGAACGATGGGGATTTTTGATAGCTTATTTTTTATTATTTTACTGTACTCACTTTCAGCTTGATGGGAATTTATGCACCTTTGAATGTCTAAATTGATCGGACTATAAGTAAAGAGTATCCCCCCGCTCGCGACGTTCGTCAAGTAAACAGTGTTTTTGTTGTTGCTCCGTTAAATTAATCTTTTTTGACCAATAAATCATTATTGTTTAGTGTATCTATTACACATTCTTAAAGCTAAAAGTATTGATAAGCTTGTGGTGTAAACAGTTTTTCGATATCTAAAACCTGTGAAAAGTATTTACCGTAAATACAGATTGATAAATATCTTCGAAGCGTAAGGCGATGCGCGTGAGTTATTATCACTATTATTGACTACCTACCTACTTAAAAAAAAAGTGCTGCCTAAATAACGATCGCTCGCAAAGTGAATCAATCATAACAACTACCTATTTATTGTGTGTATTTCACAAAGATAAACGGATCAAACGATACAGTGTGTGTATGTGAAAGCAAGAATAGTTTCTACATTTATTTATATTGAGTATTTTATAAAAATGTTGAAGAGAACACCTCCCAATACCCCGTCTGCCGTACTATATAATTCAGATCCGAACTTGTTATCGCATTCTGATGCACAATCTGATATTTTAAACGTTAACCAAAGGAAAAGAAAACGGGACGAGGCAGACATCAGTCGTCTAGAGGAAATGATGTTAGAAATGAAGTCAATGTTTTCCGAGTTAGTTTCTCAACAATCGCAACAAAACACTAAAATTGACTTATTAAAAACATCTATTGATGATATACGACTACAAAATCAATCGATCAGCACTCAGAACGCCGAGATTAGATCACAGAATGAGGAGATTCATAAGTCAATGGAATTTCTTTCACAAAAATATGTTGATGCATTATTGGAAATTGATAGACTCAAAAAAGAATGCAACAGAAGAGATAACTTAATCCAAATTTGTTATTATTACCCACAAAATGTATCTGAAGAACACGCCCAACTGTTGTTGTATTTACTCACACACTGTACACTCACATACACCCCTACACCTACACCTATACAATATTATGCTAAGAAGCTCACTCGACCATTATATACACACAATACTAACTCTTTAAGATACTTTAATACACTAACACAAACATTTGCTTCTAAAATAAATCATGTGCATATAAATAAAACTGTGCAAAGTTATGCATATTATTTAATACATCAACTCTTGATAAAAACTGTAAATATGCTTTTTTATTATAATGGACCTGAAATTATTAAACTAATAAAAAATGGATAGTATACAAAATAATCTTTATAATGATCTAGACCACATAACCTTAGCGGACTGTGATACATGTGACATAGAAAATTCTAAAAAGTTATTAATTAACTCACATTCTTCGCTAAAAATAATAGTTCAAAATATCCGCAGTATTAGACGTAATATATACCAATTCCAGGCTTTACTGCAGTGCTCCAGTATTGACTGGGATTGCATTATTTTGACTGAATGCTGGCTTAAAAAGAACCAAAATATCCCCCCAATAGATGGTTACAGTTACTCATATACGGTGAACAATCATACTCAAAACGAGGGTGTTGTATTATATTACAGGCCAATCCAGGTACTAGCAGTGACGGAGCCTAATATTAGTGGTGCAAATTGCCTTATGATAATGTTGAAACAGAACACAGTAATTTTGGGCATCTATCGTCCGCCTTCGGAAAAAGACATCTCGGGCTTTCTTGAAAGTTTAGATATTATCCTGAGGGGCCTGGCATCATTTCACACTGTTATTTTAACGGGTGATATAAATATTGATATTTCCGGTGAATCTGTTGATCCAAGGGTTCAACCTTATCTTGATCTACTTGCATGTCACGGTATGTTATCAGCTCACCATATACCCACACATACCAATACATGTCTTGACCACGTTATACTTAAAACCAAACTGCCGGCTCGGTGTCTCGTTGCGCATACCACAATAACTGATCACTATAGTGTCCTTTTAAGCTTAGATCGCCAAAAATCACATTCCAACTTAAACAGGGTGACCAAACGGGTTGACTATACATCCTTAGAATTAGCTCTTGATGATAGTGATCTACCCTTAATTTTGGGCATGACAGATGTGAATCGGGCAGTTAGTCATCTTATCACTACTCTAAATAATATGCTTAGAAGCTGTACAAAATTGATAGGGATACCGAGACGTAAACGTACCATGAAACCCTGGATAACAAGGGGCATTATGAGATGTATCAAAAACCGTGATAATTTACACAAAAAACTAAAAAAGCAACCCAACAATGAGATTTTACAGACCACTTACACTAGATATCGAAACTACACAAATTCAATTATTAAAAAAGCAAGAAGGGAATTTGAAAAGTTAGAAATTAAGAAAGCTCAAGGCAATACACAAAAGCTGTGGGAGGTAATTAAGGCAATAATATTCACCGTGCGTCAAAAAACTGCACCTATTGAACTAATAGAGGACTGTAATCATTTGGATGGAGTTAATGCGGTAAATTAATACTTTGTTAATATTGGTAAGACTTTGGCGGAGGCTATCATGACCAAGGATGCGTCGGATGCGGCTGATTTTGAAGCTCAAACCGTTTTAATGGCCAACTCGCTTGGCTTTCTTGAAACCGATGAAAAGGAAGTCAGACTCATTATACTAGGTCTTAAAAATGATTGTTCTGTGGGTATAGATAATATATCGAACAGCTTGATAAAAAGATACTTTGCCTATTTGACACCTGTATTAACACATATTTGCAATCTAGCTCTGCGTAATGGTATTTTCCCCCAGTCTTTTAAGAGCGCTGTAATACATCCAATTCATAAAAGTGGTGACAGAAGAAGCGTCAGTAACTATCGCCCAATATCTATTCTACCTTCCATCTCAAAGATTTTAGAAAAAATTGTAAACAAGAGGCTAGTAAGTTATTTTGAAACTAATAATTTAATATCTCCTTCACAGTTTGACTTTCGTAAAAACAAGTCAACTGCAGATGCTGTATACGAACTCACCAACTTTGTGGTAACAAACCTAGATAAGAATAAAAAGGTTATAGGAATATTTTTAGATCTAGCGAAGGCATTTGACACGGTTTCTGTCCCACTTCTAATAAACAAGCTGCAGCGACTTGGGATTCGTGGTAAACAGCTTGATTTCTTTGAGAGTTATCTCACTGAGCGAAGACAGTGTGTTAGAATTGTTGATACCTGTAGTGGTGATCTTCCTGTTGAATATGGTGTTCCACAGGGCAGCGTTTTAGGACCAACCCTGTTCCAAGCCTTCATAAATGACCTATGTCAGCTGATACTCACAAACGGGAAAATCATTACTTTCGCTGACGACACAGTGATTCTTTTCGAGGGTGATACATGGGATGAGGTCTATCGTTATGCACAGAAAGGTTTCAACTTGGTTAGTAAATGGCTTGCTAGGAACCTGCTGACGTTGAACAAAGACAAAACTAAATACATTTCGTTCTCAATCAGAAACACTAATCATCTAGCTAACACCAACCACGAAATCATAGCACACTCCTGTGCAAACTTTACTAATGATTGTGATTGTACTCGACTACAGCATGCGGACCAAGTTAGGTATCTAGGTATTGTCATAGACAAAAATCTTGGTTTTCATTCTCATATTGATTTACTGACATCTAGGGTCAGAAAATTGATTTACATTTTAAGAACTTGCGTCATGTTGCTGATGAAAAAATAATAAGACTTACTTATTTAGCACTTTGTCAGTCTGTATTAACGTACTGCATTCCGATGTGGGGTGGTATACCTAAATCTAGCCTTATCAAACTGGAGCGTGCACAGAGAGCAGTTCTAAAGGTAGGTTATTTTCTGCCGTACTTATATCCTACTCTGGACTTATACCGGAAATGTAAGGTGCTAACGGTGAGACAACTTTTTATCCTTTACACTGTCATTAGAACACACAGCTCTTTAACATATAATCCCCTCCTTAACATTAATAAACGTAAAAAAGGCAAGGTTTGTCAGATAAAAGAGTTCAAAACCAGTTTTTCCCACAAATTTGCATGTTTTTTAGGTCCGATGTTGTATAATAAAATAAATCAAATCATTCCTATTTATCATCTTTCGAGGTATGAAATTAAAGTGGTTTTGAGTGACTGGCTTCTGGGCTTAACGTACTTTGAAACTGAAAACCTTCTGACTGTTCCATCTTGAATCTTCTAATGCATTTTATTATAAAATTTTTTGGATTTGATTTTTCGTTTTAATGGTTTTTGTATGGCAAATGTATGTGCATTACATACATGCACTCACCACATGCAAGCTTACAAACACACACACACACACACACGAACACGCACAAACACACATTAATAGACACCCATGCACAAACATAACATAACAACAAACACACACTCAAACACCCGCGTAGATACACACAACTTGAATATTATTAGCGTTAAACTATTCATTAATTTAAGTATATTATACATCATATCGTTTATTCTCTCGTGAAAATGAGTTTATTGAATACTATAGTGTAGTATGAAAGTGATGACCGGCGCAGTGGGAGCCTGGTGATCTGTATGATAGGTTTCACAACCTAGTGCAGACACCAGTCTCGGGAAAGGTTAAAATTATTTGCTAATTATATTTTGTATTTTATAACATAAGACTGCGATCTATTTATTTCTCTCAAGAATGGTTACTCTTGAGAGAAATAAATAGATTATTATTATAGATTATTATTATTATACGTATTATTCCTTACTTTTTAGTGTTTTTATGAAGTCGGTTTTTATTTCCAAGTTACAATCATTTTGAAGAATTGCCCATAGATTATTATTCAAAAGACTTTACCGTAGATAGTTTGAGGGACATTAAGAGCTCCATTTATTTAACTTTAATCTTTGATAGTACGTATCGTGGCTATACATCGCGTCGGCCGCTGGTCCGCATGTAAATGTATTGTTTTTGTATTATATTAACGCTGCTGCCTCTCGCAGCGAGCGAGATCTGCTATCGAACCTTTTGTTCCCGTTTGTTTTCGTCTTCTGCTTTTGTAGTTCAAGGATGGGGTTTTTAACATTAACGTGCTTTATGTAAGTTAATAAATTTTTATTGCTGTTTTCATTATGGCCAAAAGGAACTTGAGCTCGTGTACGCTATTTTTATCACGGAAAGGGCATATATTTCATTGTTGTCACAAGTTAAAGGACGATTTACAATGTGGTTGGGACTAAGTACTTTGACATTGTAACTTAAAATGTTAATTTCGATATTCACTAACGACCTATGGTTTGATACCTAATTAAATGTGACTATTAGTCAATGTCACGTCAAATGTGGTAAAATGTGTAAAATTTTGACAAATGGTTACTTTTTCTTTAGTCAAACATCGCGGTCAGTTCTTTTCTAAACAATAGGCATTATTTTTAGTTGTATGAACTACTTATTGCAAAAGGTTTTATTTAAACTATGTATATTGTTAACAACAATCTAAAACAACTTCATAAAAATAAAACCACAAGAAATTAATAAAATGAATACTTGACCTTTGTTTACATCTGAATTATATGAATTCTTGATCTTTGTTTACATCTGAATTAAATTAATACTTGATCTTTCTTTACATTAATGATATGATTACTCACTATTTGTAATTTGAAGTTGAGAAAACGAATAAAACTAGTTTTTTACGGGTTAATGCACGAAACTTTATTTATTTATTGACGTTTCGTAGCCTTTACAGGCTACGTCGTCAGAATCAAACTTTTATTTAATTTGACGAGCTACCTTCGAAAGACTTTTATTGAGCGTTCGGTTATTTCATTGTTCGATTTTTAAAGTTTTATTGTCTATAAAACTTTAAAAATCTTAAATATTTCTAATCTTTAATATTCGTATGAATTTATTATTTAATTTACTGAATAAAGTATTTTATTTAAAATTCTTTTTTGTAATTTTGAGTTTATTTATTTGACCCTAACTACCGTAAACTACCACCGGTTCCAAACTTGGGAGACCTTTCTGAGAAGAACCGGCGAAACAACTCAAGAGAGGCTTTCTATCTCCTTCTTATGTTAAGTTATGCAAACAAAAAGAACTAATAGTACCTGTTGATCTTGCAGTGTGTGCTCGGGGTTGGGATTTTATCTCCTGTATAATGGGTTCCCAAGCTGGTGGTATATACCAACCATCTTCCCTATTGAAATTTGGATATTTTTTAATCTCAATAGCCTCGCGCATCATTCGAGGAACGAATCACTGCTCAGTTGCAAGGATCCGTGGCTTATCAAATCTAATGTAATGGTTTGGTCCCCCTAATGCACACACTGCAGACTTATTTTCGCGCCTATGTTTCATATCTGCGATATGTTCTTTTACCCGAGTCCCTATACTCCTCTTTGTCTGCCCGATGTAGGAGAGCCCACAGTCGCATTCAAGTTTGTAGACACCAGCAACTTGAAAGGGTATATTGCACTTGACCGGTCGTAGAAACTGGTTGATCTTCTTTGGCGGCTTGAAGTAAGTATTGATTGAAGCACGCTTCAGAATCCTCTCAATCTTGTCAGTGACTCCTTTCATGTAAGGTAGTATAGCAGGTTGTCGGTCGACTGTGCTAGGTTTGGCGCGACTGTGACGGCGACGTGGTACATTCAGGTTATTATCCTTCAGTACTCGCTCGATATGCTGAAGTTCAGCTGGCAGATGTTGTTTATCACAGACACCCCGTGCTCTCAGAAACAAAGAGTTTCCTACGGCAGTTAATTGTTTCGGGTGATGGTGTGAGTCACCATTAAGGTACCTATCAGTATGAGTTACTTAACGATACACAGTATGGCTTAAACTTTGGTCAGGATTCCTGATTAATAACATATCTAGAAAAGCTAGTTTACTATCTGCCTCTAACTCCATACTGAATAGGATGTTTGGGTGTATAGAGTTAAGGTGATTTAAAAAGGCAGAAATTTGATCTGTTGGGAGGATTGTGAAAGTATCATCTACGTACCGTTTATATAGCCTGGGTGTGACAGGTGCCACGCTGAGAGCCCTCTTCTCGAAGTCTTCCATGAAAATTTCGGCGACAACAGGTGAGACAGGGGAACCCATCGCAACGCCCTCCATTTGTACATAGAAGTCATCCCCCCATAACAGGTAGCCAGATGTAAGGCAATGTTCTAGTAATACTGCATAAATTCTATAGACATATTATTTTCAAGTAGCTTCTTCTTAGTGATTTCAATGCAGTCCCGTACTGGTAGGCATGTTAATAAGGACTGAACATCAAAACTGACCATGATTTCATTGTCCATGAGTCGTTCAACGTCTCATCTCTCTCTCTCATCTCATCTCAACGCTATGACTTGAATAAATAAACTCAAAAATACAAAAAAGAATTTTAAATAAAATATTTTATTAACTAAATTAAGTAATAAATTCATATATAGACAATAAAACTTTAAAAATCGAACAATGAAATAACCGAACGCTCAATAAAAGTCTTTCGAAGGTAGCTCGACAAAATTATATAAAAATTTGATTCCGACGACGTAGCATGTAAAGGTGTCAATAAATAAATAAAGTTTCGTGCATTAACCCGTAAAAAACTAGTTTTATTTAATGAGTGATGTGCGTGAAAACCTTGAGAAAACGAGTAAAGCTCTAGTTTCCTAGGATAGCGGTGCCGTCATAAAGGGACCGTAATGAGGGCTATCGCGTCTGAAACCGCCGCTAGAGGCGCTTGTGTTGCGTGAGGTCTCCGAAATGTCAAATGTTATAGCTTGCGGGTTGACTACGCGGTTTTTTCTAATTAAAATAATAGTTGTGAATATTTGGTAATAAATCAGACTTATTATGGCAAATATGAGTTACGTGTCAATGATTGTCAGTTATTTAAAAGCGGAGCTAAGAAAAAATATTGTCCTTTTTTCCGAACAAAACAGGACTGCGCAACACTGTGGCATGGGCGATTATGTTTAAGATACGATTCTTTTGTATTAAAATGCAAACTTTGATATCACGAGCGTGTTTACTAACTCTAAAAGTTACACTTCAGGACCTCACTCAACAGTGGCGCCATCTGGTGAGACAAAAAACGATAGCCCTCATTACGGACACACAATGCCGGCCGTCTTTACAGTGACGATATGTGGAAAGTTCCCCACGGCCGTGACAGGGGCCGTGTCGTCGGTAATATGTTTATATGTTCTGTCATTGAGGACTTCCAGAGTTTGATTCCGAAAGTACTCATTGGATCCCCACAATTTTATGTGATCATCTCGAAAGAAAACTCGTTAAATAAAAGCATCATCCAAATCAATTCCTAATTGGCGAAATAAATAGAAAATCTACTTTTTTAAGGAGTTTAAAATCGAAAACCAACCTTCTCATTTCGTATTATTCCGATACCAGCTTATCATGTAAAATCAATCACACAAACGTATTCGGTGTGGTCGATACATGAATAATAAATCAGTCAAATTGATATTATTGTTCCTTTTTTCTTTTTTTACATTCAATTCAATTATGAATGTAGTTATCTATATACATAAATATGAATATGTTACCTATCACTCAATCAAATATGCGGAAGATCATGAATATCCTCGGCATATCATAAAAAATGGGTGCGTGTACTTATGTAGGCGCGTGAGAAGTTATCCTTCTTTGGCATCGTTTAAAATTAGTTTTTAATTGCATGCAAATAATTAATTACAATAAATTAATAAAAAGTCTGGAAAAGGACACAGTCAATAAAGTTCAGTTTTAATTAGAAAAAATAAATAAATAATCAAAATATTCAATTAAAATCGCTACTGAATATAATTTATTAGAACATAATGTGATTTGCACTTGTATGAAACTCAAACACGTATTCCGAATAAACAAACTAGAAACATGTGGATAAATATTATAAATATGAGTACCTATAACTGTTACTTTATTACAAAAAATAAAGATGTGGTTTTTGGTTCTACTACACCAATGGTCAAGAGATGGCGCTGTAGTCTCCTGAATCGCGATTTGGTTCCGTTGTTCCAGATTAATAAATACTTTTGATAGGCCTTCACAATGCAGTCGTTAGCACCCACTAAATAAAGATTCTATTTCTATTTTGTTGGTAGATTTTCTTAATGTGCGGGTTAAACACAAAAAGTAACGCATGAAGTTGGTCGCTTTACTTCAAAAACTGCTTTTTCATGTTCGGCGATCGTAGCTACTTCGCAAGCGTCTATTCTATGGTAGCCCTATACCATCAGGCGGGTCATACGCTTGTTTGCCACCCTTTTAACATAAAAAAGGACGTTTACTGTTTTTAACAGTTCTCACAATTTTTTTATTTTAACGGTTTTTAAGTTTCTCATGACACTCAAAATTCATGGTGTATGTGGGTTATATACATCGATAAATTCATTTGCATTCTTTTTTTTTATCGCTGCCAATTTAAACAACAAAGGAAATTAAAAAAGAAATTAGAAACAGCATTTTACACGAAGTTTTGCTTTGAACTGCAACTAGTCGGTTGTTAGATACCGCATTCCGGGTCAAACAGTAGTCATGCTTCTGTGGTAACCGCTTAATTTATCATACCGCAACCCGTGGCCCTGATGTATTGCGAATAGGCGAGATTTTGACATGTGCGTTCCGTTTTGCCATTCAACATGTTTTATGCAGCTACTACTGTTTCTCAGCAATTTTCTCGAATGACAAATGCTTCTTTGTTCTTAGCGGTTCAATGTCCGTTTGCTTGATTTATAACTAAAGAAATCATTACACCGCATCTCGCTTAGTTTCCTTACGATGTTTTCTAATGTGACTTTTGGATTGTTTTGCTAAGTTATATACTTACAAATAAACTTCTCTAAGCTATGATTAATCTAAAGTAAAAATCATTTGCTTAGACGCTATCTAAACTATACTACTACACTTATAGACGTTCCTTTGGAATGTCAGTTCCAATGGAAGATAGACTAATGCTAAGCTTAGCCAAAGCAACGAATTTAACCAACTAGGACTAAGCAAATATTTTTAAATAAAAGCGTTTTAGAAGCTAAGTGAATAGGGATTTGTGGCCATAACCGCGTAATGACGCGGGTCCAGTGTGGATTGGTGAGTACTAGCGACTGCAGATACAGCGGGGACCAACGGCTCAAAAGACGCTCCGAATTTTCGAAGCACGAAGGTAGTTGAGATAGTAAATTTTAGGTCTCCTATCCAATGACCGCCCATTGCGAGCGTTGCTTAGTTTCCATGATCACATATGAGGAGCTTCAAGGCGCAGGTGGTTAGCGCGTTTTGTGTGCAATTATGGAGTAAACCAATTTTTGCAATGATCGGTCATTGCGAAAATTGCGATGGCCAAAAACTTGTTGTCTCGGGCTGCTCCGTGCTTCGGAATTCATTTTAAGACTGTTAGCCTGAACTACAGACGCTGTTGACACAAAAGTATGACTGAGGGGTTTCCTACCACGGACCCCATCCGGCGGAGCCCTGGAAACTTAAATTACCCAGAAATCAAACACCATCAAAAGCTAGTTTTATAGCTGTCTTCTGCAAGGATGAGGTTACTTCCACGGTTGCTCTCCAACCAATTTGAGCAGTAAATTAACTTTGTGCTACCTCGCTCTTTTCTTAGCTTTATCATTTTTGGCATCTTAACAGTTAGGAATTTACAAAAACTGAAGTTAATACACTCTTTCATCTAAAAAAACTGCAATACAATATGAAGCACTTAAAGCTAGATATATCGAAGAAGGTTAGAGAACCTCTACTAATTCAGAGGCGCGTTAGCATTGTCCGTTCCGCCATCGTCATTCGGATCGCTATAATATCTATTAGACTATCACTTTCGGTCGCCGAGTGCTCCATTGTTAATGATAGGATCTTTATTTTATTTTTTGTTTAATGAGTCCGCAGATCCGGTCGATTACCTAATGTAAGTGACGCACTTGTGGGAACTCTACGTTGAGCAACTCCTTTGAACTTTATCGGTAAAATCGTGGGCGATCGCTTTAAGTGACCGTTTTTATTATTCAATTGAGAGCATCAATCATCATACGACAGATAGCTTCGGCCAATGAATGATATCTGCTGATGACATAAAATACATAATAGACGTCAGGAGGTTTGATTAATTATGTTAATGGACCGTCGTAAACGGTCTTTAGAGATAAAAGTGTTTCTAAATAGAGGTTGCTAAACAATGTTGTGATCCAAAGAGAGCTGCGAAATAAAATTTGGCAATTTCAGCTGTAATAAGTGTAAGCTATTAAAATCTCAGCGTTGTTAGGTGGATCCTAAAAGACCAATGATCATTTGTGATAAACTATTCACCTTTTAAAAACCACAATTTCATTACAACATAGTTTTGGAATCTTGGTATGTATTTTCAATTTTCTGAATAAATATTAAGATATTGTAAATTACTTAATCAAAATGTAATATTTACCTATCAACCCTTTTTGAGCTTTTACCAAAAGTTTCTAACAATAGCAATTGTTAAAATTAACAGCTTCAACATAAAATGTTTTAGTTCTTTATGTTCGTGGAGGTCGCAGAGGGTAAGGTCAGCCCGGACCGCGTTCCCGGAACAAAGTCACAGTCGCACTCATTGTTCGCAAATCGTTCTTTGCGCGCAAGGTCCCATGTTAAATGTCATTTTTGTCGGCGCCGGCGCAGCCGCACGGCCCGGCGCGGAGCGGCGCGGCGGCGCCTGGTGTGTCCGCATATACATATAGTTGTCATCATTAGCTAAGTGATATTTCTCAGTATTTTATTGACATTCCAAATGAGAATTTTATAAATAAAAATAATGAATATATGTACCAGTCTTATAATTAGTATTTTATGAATTTCGTTTTCCAAGTCGTAAAGTTTGTTAACATTAGGAAGTCAAGTACCAAAAATAAATCTACGTTTTTATTTCAAGATAAGTATACATAAGATAAGATAGATAAATAAGATTTAAGCCCGTAATATTTAAAATATCTGCGGTACTTTTACGTTATGCAATTTGCCAGAAAAAGCCATAACCAATTCCTGTAATTACACAATATAATGTCTAACTTTGTAAAGTCAAGTCAAAAGTAAATATAAATAAGCCATTGAAGTCCAGGAACGGTATTCGTGGCTAGATAAATCGCTGCACATAAAATAATAATGTCCGTTAATCATACCCTTGCCAATAGATCTCTTATCTAAGTCGCTATGTGCGCAAGCGCAAGAGAGGTTGTCCTTTTAGCCCGCAAATGTGCTGTTTATCAAAGTCAGGGGTCTCTTTTGCAGGAAGTGTAGGAACTGAATGCATGCACTTTGCTCGAGGAAGCAGGCGCGTATTATAGAATAAGAATGCTAGATGAAGTATGTTTGATTCAACGGTATCACATTGTATCTAGATAATTAATTTACTAGTAAGAGAGAGCTTATAAATTAACTCTTAAATTGGTCTGATTTATTGCGCTTGTGTGAGAAAAAATTAACTTTATCATGTTTCTTCTCGGGTTTTACCAGTAGACACAAGCATTACCTTTCGTTAATATAGGATTAAATTAGCACAGCTTTTCATCTTTAAGTAATTATAATAAATATTAAACTGGATTAACGATAACACAGTTTGAACGATTTCGTGTGCCTAGTTACTGTAAGAATTTCCTTACGCTCTATCACAGATTAATATATATTCTAGCTATAGTATTAGTATGTTGTTACGTACGTATAAGGTTTGCACGTTAGACTTCATGTAAAAACTATGGTTATGGCCACCCAGTTAGGTAAGTACCTATCAAGCTATTTAAGTAACAAGAACAATTTTATTTTTATAACTGGATCGTCTAGACAAGATGCTTATGTCCGAGTATATTATGCGCCTTCCTGACGTATGTTTTTTTTCTTTTTATAGCGATTCTTTATAACTATTATAGTTCTTAAGCATTTTTAAAGTGAAAACTTCTTAAACGGCGTTGTACACTTTTTTTGTAATGGATAAAAACTGTTAAACTCGCGTCAGGACACGTGGCTTGATCGCGTCATGACACGTGGCCTGATCGCGTCCGGACACGTGACCTAATCGCAAATTCGTAAGACGAAAACAATATAATTGGAAAGGTTGTTGACTTTCAATATATTGGACGAAACATAGTAATATTTTATTTTATAGTATTATTTAATAATAAGTCTCTAATTAGGACGTCCAGGTGGCAGATTTATTGCGAAGAAGATGCATTTTTTTACAATAGATGTCGCTAGGTGCGCTTAAATGTGATTCATGTAAGTTGATTTTCCTGAGAGATAAACTTTTTAATGTAATATAAATTGTCATGTTTGTGTACGACAGCGCAATTAATAAATATTGTATTCTACCACATAAATGATAGTACTTTTATACTGATAATTAAAGCAATTCGTGCAAAATTATTCCCTAACCATTCCAAAATATCAAAAATGCACAACGTTAATATTCAAGTTTTCACTTCTGCCGGCACTTTCGGAGTGCAACCCGTCGTATGTTTTTACCCGGCTGCGCAATGCAAGAGCGCGAAGCGCGACGCGCAGACAGGGTTATGTGTTTAACAGTCTATATATGTATGTTTGTTCCTTTGTGGCACACTAGAGACCAAACGCCTGGACCGATTTTGATGATTCATGCATCAATCGATTCGTCTCAATCATGGGAGTGCTACTAAATATATGATAGTAATCAAAATTCAATATGAGCAAAATTAGGAGCCATATTGTGACGAAGTAAAAAAAATAAGTTGACAAAATAGGTCGAGTGGGGTATCACTGTCTAGATAATCAAAAATCATATTTAGGTTCCTAACACCATTTTTCATTTTATATGATTGTTTAGGATCTACAACGCTTTAAAGTTGTATATTAACCAATTACGCTTTTAATTTCAATCTTACGTTTGTATGTATCCTTGTTACTCTTTCACCTAAAAAATACTGAATGGATTTTAATGAAACTTAACAGTAATATAGCTCATATATGATAATTACATATATATAATAATTTATGGAGTTATTCAGTGAATTGGCCAATATATAACAATAAGTGTCCCATAAGACGGAAAAAAATCTCCTGTCTGCGAGCCATTTTGGCCTGCACTGCAAAAACAATAAAAGTTACATGAATGTAATGTAGAGTGAAAATGTATCTCTTAAACAGTTCTAAAATAAAGTCCGTGACACCATATATCTATTTTTAATGTGTAAGTCATTACCGCTAAAATAGTGAATCAAAACTAAAAAAAACTCAAAACGAAACGTATTCGCAGTATCTGATCCCATACTTTTACTTAATATAATGACAAATAACCCATTTGTCGCTAGTAAGTACATACTTATCGGAATCCCTGTATTTATTAATCAGCTCGCGATAATATTGGTTTTGTAATAACTTTGAATTTTGCAAAGTAAATAATGTAGATTTTTATAGGTAAATCACCCCTTTCATCACCCTACGCCTATAAGTATTGCGATGTTGTAGCTAAGAACCAAGTTCCCATCTACTTCTATATGGGAATTCATTATATTCGATTTAGCTATTAGGGCACGGAAGCGCAACAAACAAACTCACTTTCGCATCTATATTATTATGTTATACTTACTAGTGATCCACCCGGGCATTGTACGGGCGAAATTTATTTATCGGGATAAAATATAGCCTGTGTCACTCGGACAAAATGTATTTAAATAAAGAAAAATGTTATAATAACTAGCTACCTTATGATGAATTAATATTTGAAACCGGTTCAGTAGTTTGAGTTATTTGTTACAAACATACAGATCTTGCCTCTTTATAATATTAGTATAGATAGTTAGGATAAGATAAGTATTTAATAGATGAAAAAGATTTAAAAATAAAGTAAGTAATAGGTTTATTTGATTATATTAATAAAAGTTACTTAGCATTTGTGCTTAACAGTGATACGTTATTCGGTATTTTTGTAAACAAAAAAAAAATTGGAAAATAATTGCCATGATTGCACTACTCTTTATTCGAGCTTTACATTACCAATCAAAAAGGGTCGAATACTAAGTCTTTGACCTGCTAAATGTGAACGCTTTAAAAGAAAACTACAAAGAGAACTATAAATTGATAATAAATGAGATTGCTATGGTACTCTACCTAACGTTATGAAAATTATAAACTTTGCTTTGGTGATTGCATAATTATTTAATTTAGTGATCTAAGGCAGTTGCCACTATTGTCCAAAACAACAGACGGGAATTACTGCTTTCTTCAACCTGCGACATAAACGCCATTAATTGGTATTGTATATAGGGTGATTAAAAACATTTGATGTTAACTTCTGGCATCTACATATTGGGTTTCTGTGAATTATGCAGGAATATCAAATTATGAGACTAGGGACTGACACTGAATTTGTGTATATCACAATCTTAGACGTCCGGCATTGACATGACAATGCAGCCACTGTCAATTGTAAATAGTCGACGAATAAAAGTAAATGAATTTTATATTTACTGCTAAACTATTAAAAAAACATAAACACAAGATGACTTTTTGAGTAAGTGCTAGTTTACTATAAAATTTACATACATTAGAGATATTAATGTAACAACTTGATTTAATTTCACACATTTTTGCGAAAATTGAGGCCCATCTGTAGCCTTGACCCCGCTGGTAAAGTCTTTATATGTCTTAATAAATCAATCTTTTAGACCGACGCAAGGTACTTAATAATTCCCGCGATATTAATTCCCTTAATGAAGTAACAAGACTACGGTATATACCGTCTTAAAATACCAACTAACTAAAAAGTGTGAAATAAAAAAGGTAAATTTAAAAAATCAAAAAACCCGACTGCTTAATTATACTTCAAATAAAAACTGAAAAGAAAAAAACAAGTCCAGTAGTCTATAATTCTGTTAATAAGGAACAAAGCTACTTTAACAGTCGGGACCCACTGTTGAAAAATATTATGTATTCTTGAATATCTAATGGGTCCCGACTGTTAAAGTAGCTTTGTTCCTTATTAACAGAATTATAGACTACAGGACTTGTTTTTTTAAGTATAATTAAGCAGTCGGGTTTTTTGATTTTTTAAATTTACCTTTTTTTTTATAAGTGTTATATCTGCTCATTAATTATATTTCACATGAATTTGGAGATTCGTTTATGGGGCGATTTTTATTTTTTTTTCTTGGCGATTTTTTCATAGAATTATTATACTTCGATTATAACAAGATAAACCGAATTATTGTATTTTTTTTAAAGCCGCTGACATGATAGCAACAAGAACATAATTATTGAGTCTCAATGCAGAAGTAAAGATTCGAATCGAACAGTAACCTACGGCATTAGACAAAAGACTTAACTATTATTTATGGAAGGGTTTATGAACCTACTATGTTTCAACCGATCATAACATTCTTTTATAATTTTAATCAGGAAGGTATAGGTAAATGAAACACTTTTTAACGGATATGCACATTTTTATTAATTTCCTTTAATTTTTCTTGACGTGCTGTACTGTTCTGTGTACGTGAAAATATAAGAAATAATGAAGTCATATTAAGAAATGCCTAAATAGATGCGAGAAAAACATCACGTATTTTTTTGTAAGCCTTTCCATACCAACGCACTATTTCCATGGTGCAAGCTATTGTCACTATTCAATAGAGCAAATTACCGCTCTCCGCCTCTCTGTTAACGGAAACGATGCATTGATGGGCGTTTTTCTCTAAAACCTATTTGACCTGCCGGTAAATCAAGCCGTTCCGGTGTTTAAGATCGTTCTGCTTGATACCACAGTTCTTTAAAGTATCATTCGAACTATTTAGCAAAAGGAATATTCAGTTTGTTACCGAATCTTGATATTTTAGAAATTAAGCTTGTGTTCGTGAGATAATAAAACTACTAAAGGTCGATACTTTTACTAGGTTTTATTGCAAAATGTTAAGAAAGGTATGTCTTTTATGTTTATTTTATTAATATATTATAAAGTACGAAGATAAAATATTATAAGAGTTAAATATATTGAAGTAATATTGACTATAATTTTTGGTTATCTTTTTATGGATAGTAACTCAAAATAAGGTGACATAACTTTTTCCATTTTTTAGCACACTAAAACAATGGCAAAGCGTACCTAAAAGCGGGCCTATAAATAAAAAATAAGAAAAAGGTCCACGCCAACGTAGTTGTGGACTTGTGGTTTGATAGGTATAGTACTATAATAAATAATGAAAAATAAATGTTTACGTTTACCTTCGTTTAGATCGGAATGGATCAATATTTATAAGTCCATGATATCTGTACCATGCGGACATAGAAAGAATCTCACTTACTTTTATTATTTCTCACTTATCAGTGTACAGGTTTCCAGAAAATTCTCTGAAAAAAAGCAAATTTATGTTATATTGAAATGGTCATTTATTAAACGAAAAACCTATATTCACCTAGCTTTCGCCCGTGATGTCGTCCAGGTTATATAGTTGTTTTTATAGTGACTTTGATGAAAGAAGATTGTTTTTTTTTTTGTAAAATGTACTTTGGGTATAGATAAGTTTAAAAACCAGTGTATGATAAATATCGTTACGCACATTTATACTTAAAACTTCTGACTGTTCGACTACTGAATTTTCGATCAAAAGGTAAATTGATTGACATGTTTGTTTAAGAATTGAACAACTAACTCAAAAGATTTCTTAGAAAAAAGAACCAGCTATAAGGTTGTAATTCAGCCGACATATATTTTGAGATTATATATATTTTTGAAAAGAGCTATCTCTTAATACGGGAGGCAACTAAAATGCTGATGTTGGTCGTTCAATAAAAACATTAAAACGATTAACATGTCTTTCTGAAGCGCGATTCATAAAAAACATCTCGATCTTTTGTCCACGAAACTTACTTGGACTGGATTCGAATTGCACAAAATTATGATGTAAAATTAAAATAAACGCGCATCGTAACCCGTTACAGAATGTTTTAATAAAACCGTTTAACAAAATAATGGTAAGGTAATTTTTGGAACAACAAAACGGTACGAGAGACTGTAACTTAATATAAAACTGGATTATAATCACTTAAACATTCGATTAAGTATCGCCACATACTAATTAGATACTAAAAGATTTTTCTAAACAACACTGCCACAATCTTCTCGCAATAAAAGTGATCAGTTGGCTAATTCGAAACACTTAAGGCACCATTACACAACGATTTCTCAACATGGACATATTTATCCGACGGATCACGTAATAAAACAAACAGTTGCTACTAATCTAATCCAGCCTGATTAATGGCGAATAATCCAAGTGTATTCGCAATAAGACGACAAAATTTTGTCGCAATAGTTAACGTAACACCAATAATTAGTGGAATCACGACTTATCCTACTTTCGTAGTCTTCCGATCTTCGCTATCGATCATCGGAAGATACAGATCTTATCTCGATCGCCAGCTTTAAACAATGGCAAACGACTTTTATGATTTAGCGCAATATTATAGGGAAATCGAATAGCTTGGTTTAACTAAGAAATGAGACGGCGAGTTATGAGATTTTGAATTACGATTACCTAAGTTTAATAGGAAGAATATTTGAAATGCTTTTTTTAGACGACTGGGTGTTTTAACTTTTTTTGACGAATTCTATAACTAAAAATTTATTAAAATGATAGCAACGGGTTTATAATTACGACTCGAACCATTCTACTGTGCTAAAGTGAATTGACGTTTGAAGCCATGCAAAAAACTGATTTAATCGTATTAAATTTAAAACCATAATGCCATAATGTTCTCCAAACAACGGAATTTGGGGTAATGAATGGATCGTTCTCATTTACGCGTTACGTGAGCGGGGCGTTATGTTTGTGTGTCAAAATGTCAACACGTACAATTTTCTGGAGGTCGTTGACACAGCGCGTAAACAGGCTCACCTTTAAAGCTATTACAATATTATTATGCATTTATATGACATAGTGGTTTTATTTTTTATAGGGTTCCGTACCTCAAAAGGTAAATTACGGAATCCTTAAAGGATCATCTTGTTGTCCAAGTGTCTGTCTGTCAAGTCGTTTCATTCATCTCAGGAATCTCAGTGTCCAATTATCTCAGGAACGCGTGTAGGTATCGAGGTGAAATTTAAATCATATACTCAGGTCTACCAGTCTAGTCCCTTGAATTTGTAAAAAAAAATCAAACTTTTAAGTTAATAATAATGTGAAAACAAGTTGCAGTAATGTTGCAGAAAACGTATAATTCGACACTCTCAAAGGAATCTAAATTCTAAATTGATAGGGTACTTTACGTTAACCCAGATCTATGAAATTGAAGCATGAACAATGAAAAAACTATACATTTGGTACAATCATCGAGTTTAAGTAAATACATACGAGTATATGCGCAGTTGTGAACCCTCGGTAGGCAAGTCCGACTCGCACTTGTATGGTTTTATTTATTTGCGGAAAATTATTATTGTTTATTGCTATTACAATTATTCAAGATAGTAACTTACACAAATAGTGGCACCTTTTCAGAAAACAGAATAGTTGACTTCGTTTTTTATGCACTTCTTAAAATAATAGCTTGACCGCAACTTCAAACGCGTTTAATTTTTTTTAAGAGCCTCATAGGAACTTAAAAATTGTCTAGTTTAAAACTATCCTGTATGGCAATCTAGTGCGCGGGACACATAAAAGTGTCTTACATCTTGTAAGACGCACACGGGGCGTGGACATTGTCAGTTTCATTCAAAATGAAGAAGTGTCGTGTTTACACCCTGACTTCTCTTTATGTTTTGTGACGCGACGCTTTTTTACGATATCTTTTCTTTTCTCTTCTTCCTATACCTACAATTTAAATGTAAGATCAATGACCCTATAATTTGCTCACTGTGCATTCTCTAGGGGTGGGAGAGCCCTGGTGCTCTGAGGTACAGGTGTTCTGCCTGGTTCAGGCACCAGTCTCTTACAATCTATTTTATTGTTCCTATATAAAATTATAGTATAATAAGTTATCATGTGATTTGTAGATTGTGGAAGACAAAATAAAGATTATTATTATTATATTAGTACATGGAAAGGATGCGGAAAAGACATTATGTCTGCGCCTCGTCTGCGTCTTACTTTTTTTCTGTCTGTCCCGTGCCTAAGTAATAAACTACCCATATAATTATACCAATTTTCATCCAAATCCGTTCTGCCGTTTTAGTGTAAAAGAGTAATAACACATACATCCATACAAGCTTTCGCGTTTATAATATTAGCAGGAAGGATTTACAAATAATTTAGGGATTACAGTTTAAGTACTGAACCTGTTTTCATTGCCTATGTGCCACCGAGCTGAAAATTTCATAGTGCGTTATTCAGGAGGTTCAGTCATCCAGAAACTGACATGTCGTACTCATACGTATAAGTTCTGTGGCTGATACTCCGAAAGAATATTAAAAAGCGATAGGTACTGACTTATTATACTAACGGGCCTGATTCACTATACTTAAATTAAATTTGACGGACAACAATAAGGAGAGATCATTATTATTTCTTTATTCTAGCACTCTATAGAGCATGATAAGCATTATAATACTGCTGTTTAATTCACACATCTTTACACACACACATCTACACAATGACACACAAACACACCACCAATATAATTTCACTCATACTTGTACGCTCACACTTAATTAAAATTTTATAAATTGTTTTGTTTCGTTTGATAACTCTGATAACTCACCTCAACTGCTGTAGTCAAACCTATTCGCCTGCACTAAATTAAAAAAATATTTTTGCAATATGTCGACCGAGCAATCACTAACCCTGATAATTACAGTTTTTACTAGTTTCTGGGTTGGGGTTCCATTTTTCAGATTTTTATATAAATACCCGTCGACTTTATTAGATTAATACTTTAAATGTAAAATGTTGGGTTATGAAAAAATGGTTATTATTATTTTTCTCTCATTTATTTAATTTCACAAGTTAGGTTTTTTATAAAATAGATATAAAAGTAAAATACAAACACGTAAATACAAAAATAAAGATAGTATAAAAAACCTAACCTAGAAGGCCACCAGCAGCGGAGCGAGGTCCAAGCTACCGGTGGTTAGGGCCGCAGAGAAAGAAACCGCCTGACGATGCGCGCCGTGTCCAGGAGTACTGCCTTTTGCATCTGCCCCTTGACCCAACCATCTAGCGAGAGGCTCTTTAGATGTTGGTCGCGACTCTTCGCTATGAGACCGTTTACGCTAACGACTATAGGGACAATGATCGTCGAATCCACATCCCACAAAGCGGTTACCTCGTGGGCCAAGTCCAGGTACTTGCTGAGCTTGTCCTTCTCGGCCTTCACGAGGTTCTCGTCATGCGGGATGGTGATATCGATGAGCACTGCCTGGCGTTTCAATCGATCTGTCAATATGATATCAGGCCTATTGGCAATAATAGTCCTGTCCGTAATGACAGGTCGATCCCAATAGAGCGTTGCATGACCATTTTCAAGAACTGGCGCCGGTGTGTACTTATAGTACGGCACCTCGGATTCTACAAGGTTGTATTGAACAGCAAGTTGCTGGTGAATAATTCTGGCTACGAGATTATGTCTGTGCAAACACTCACCGTTAGCCAGATGAGAACAACCAGAGACGATATGTCTGAGGGATTCACCAGGCCGACGACATGCTCTACAAGTGTCGGCCGTTCCGTCCCTCAGGATATATCTCCGATAGTTGTTCGTCATCATGACTTCGTCAGCAATTGTACAGACAAACCCTTCGGTTTCCCCAAAGAGATCACCGAATCGTAGCCAGTTCACGGAGGCGAGCTGGTCCACATCAGGCCCTGTTAGGGCCCGATAGAACCGTCCGTGGAGCTCCTTGCTTTTCCATACTTCCTTGCGATCCTGGGTGCTTAGCACCCTCGGCTTGCGCCAGTTCTCTTTCGCCAAGGAGAGCGGCGTTAGGTTTTTGTCAACTGCTACAATGTCACGATGTAACCCACCCTCACTGTTAAGGAAGTAATCCCTGAGACTGCACACCTCTCGGTTGTGGAGATTCTTGGCATTTAATAAGCCACGACCTCCACACTTACGTGGGATATACAGTCTCATAACAGATGAGCGCGGGTGAAGCATACGGTGCATTGTGAGCAGTTGACGAACCTTCCTATCCAGAGTGTCTAACTCAGTCTGAGTCCATCTCATTATTATTTTTATTATTAATTAATGTAATGTAATTATGTTTAATGTTTTGACAATAAATTCAAAGTTAAGTCCAGTATAACAGTAAAATGAAAATTGAATGTCTAAGAAATGCTTAAAGAATTAGAAAATTACACAGCAAATTACTATGACTTTGAATGACCTATTTCGATAAGTCAAGTGATACGATTTTACTTGGAAGAATTACTACCTACCCACTTACGATCTTCACTGTCATCATAAAATAAAGTTTCACTACTTACAATACAATGGACTATTTCATTTGTTTGACGCGTATTAATATAGCAACATGTTCAACAATTTAGGACCACAAAAGTGGAACGGTATTGTTCGGAGTCATCGTGATTATCTTAACCTTATTCTTGACTAAATACGATTTAGCGATATATGTATTTGATGTGGGAGAAAGTGTCGATTGTGATCTTTATTTGCTAAAAATTTAAAAGTATGCCACCGAATGTTCGTGCGTCAAGCCAACGTCAAACGTTATATCATACATTCACCAAAAGTTCCAGTCATCAATAGGTATTCGAATCTCGATTCAGCCGAAGATCCGCCATGCTATTCAAATGCAATTAGACGCGCACCTATTGTAAGCTCGGTGTATGATTATATGATACACGTATTATTTGGACACCGAGAGCATCTTTTAACGAGCTACTGCTGGTGTGGGAATTTGTATTATATTGTATTATTTAATTCAAATAAAATCTGAGGATGACAATTGGTTTTTATTTATATTTGAAGATACTGCATATGTTATTTTTTGTTTATTTTTTATTCGACGACCTCCTTGGCCGAGTGGTTATACGCCGGGTTTCAAGGGGTCTCCTACTGGGGAGGTGCGAATCCCGCTGAGGGCAATGTGTGATGTATACTAGCATTTGTACTCTAGTCATGAATGTTTAATATGTATTTCTATATAAATATACTTATATATGTATCATCTATCTATCCGTTACCCTAGAATCCCATAACACAAGCCTACAGAGCTTACTTTGGGGCTAGGCTGTGAGTGTTGGAAATATTTATTATTATAATAACTGTAAGTAGGTTATTATAGTTTTGAGATTGGCGCCTGCCACAGTGACTTCAGAAGTCATTTTTCAACTTGACGACTACAGGGATATATCAATACAGGGAGAAAAAAGCAGCCCTTGCTGAGTTTCTTGCCGGTTCTTCTCAGTACATGGTCTCCTGCCGTAGTTTTGCGAACCGATGGCCTATCTTCTTGACCTTCACAAGTGCTTGTAACAGCCTAGACTGAATAAATGACTTTTCATTTCATTTCACATGGCCAAATTTTCACTGGGATTTGAGCGTCATCCTCCATTTACCAGAATACCGCAAAAACCACTACTTTCTGGTGGTGTTGTGTTTCTTAAGGACTCCACGGGGGAGAGAATGGTGTTCAAGTAAGGTAACAATAGCTGGGGGAAAATATTTTTGCGCCACATTAACTACCCTAACGACTGGTCATATCAGCCGTACGACGCTCATTGCCCAGCATAGGCCTACCCCAGATTCTTCACACTGAACGGTACTAACACTCCATAGAGCATCCAGCCTCCAGGAAGCCTCCTGTGTAATTCACAAGATCGTCGGTCTACCTTGTGGGGACCTGCCCTCTGATCGTCGTCCGATGCGTGGTCGCCATTCAAGAATCTTTCCGCCCCAACGTGTCCGGCCCATTGCTACAACACCGGCAGTAAACGACCACGTTTCGCATAAGTTTAAGTTTAAGTCATCGCACTGGTCAAAGACTTTTCTTGAGACACTGAGATAAATTGCAAAGATTTTAAGTGATTTCCCGAACGCTGCTCATCCGAGCTGGATTCGACGAGAGATCTCTTTTTAGTAGTTGGGCTTACCTGAGGCACTTATTGAGAACTGGCAAAATGAAATCCAAGCTTAATAAAAAAACATAATTACTTTCAATTAGCATTACTTGTTTCTATTATGTGTAGAACATATTATTTTATTAAAATTTGCACAAACATCATCTTGTACAGTCGAGGCTATGTTGATATATTTAATTAATGTATTGCAAAAGTTTCTTCATTGTACCTAATCCTACTGATATTATAAATGTAAAAGTTTTTATGTTTGTTACTGAATCACGCAAAAACTACTGAACGGATTTGGGAGTAATTTGGTACGCATATAGTTTATGCCCTGGAATAATGAGACATAGAATAATTTCTGTACCGGAAAACTGTTAGGTTCCTGAGGGATTTTCAAAAAACTAAAGGTACCGCAGACGAAGTCGCGGGCGGCAGCTAGTAAATAATAAATTTTATTACACCAGTATTAATCATTATAATATTTATTTACTCGAAACGAAATTGATACAAACGGTATCTGCACGGAGATTGGAACTCCTAGAGAATGTTTCGTGCAAAAATGTTTACGGAACAAACATAGGGGAGGTATTTAGGCCATAGACAAGGTCACCATTACGTATGCTATGACTGTGACAAAATGTTCCAGTTTACAGATCAAAGGAAATAACGCAATCTCACGACGTAAATAGAGTTGTATGAGACTACATTAATTATCAGATTGAGACGTAAATATGGTACCTACCTACTTTTAATGTGTTTAGGAATGTTGTCTACCAATTGGTTTGCATTAAAATAAAATTAGTAAGAGATCTAATTGGAGATGTTCAAATTTGTAATATTGGTATGATGTATGGCAATAAAAAGGGAAAAAATCAGAGCTAAATTCTATAGGTTTCTCGCGGATATAAAAAGTCAACAGGTTGACGGAGAACAGCATAGGAAAATTTTGTAGAAAATTGTTTGGAAATATATCACTTTTGTTTCTAAACGACTTATATCCAACTAATACGTATTTTTAGCTATGTTTTTTAGACGAAGGACATTTCTCTGACGAAGTCCGTAAAAGACAGCGTAAAAATAAAAGTTGACAGTAAAACCTAATCCCTTTGACGGTGAAAGAAATATTTTGAATTAGTAAAACACATATTATTAATAAATAAAAAATATTTCAACATTTATGTTACATGTATGGTTTTGTGTTTGGTAGTATGCTACTTTATTATTATAAGAGCAATATGAAAGAGTCATCGTAAAAATATTACAAAATAAGTAGCTACTAATCTCCATAGAATTACGACTTAAGAACATAATTTAATAAGCATAAACATTATTATGAATCTCGCGTAGGAGTCTTTTTATCGATCTAACAGAAGATATCTTTTAAAACGCCATCTAAATTCATTGTTTGAATTGAATAATTGCTTTGATGCAAGAACAATAAAATATGTCGGCTGATAGCGGTATCTGTGTGTTCATCATAGTAGATGCATTGCCAGCGGTGCATGTTTTACAAGAAAATCCATACCTGAATTACCTATAAATTTTAGTGTCTCCCTGTCTGTTTGTTTGTTGCATTTGTATATATGCCTAAACTACCGAAACTATTTTAATGAATTCAGGCATTTCCAGATATAAAGGGAACTTTGGGGAAGAATATATAAGCTGCCTTTTGTCGAAGGAATAATATTAATAATTTGTTGGTAAATGGGAGCACCTCAATTCCAAATACTTCCGAATTGATTGTCCAGGGGGATCGCAAGAGCTACGTGTTCATGTTGAAACTTTAATTAGAACCTGTATCGCTTGCATATTTATAAAAAATAGCAACTGGACTCCATTCACATTTAACGTAGGGTGGGATGGAGTAAGTAATTTTCTGGGCCTTATATAAATATCGATTTTCATCTTCGCAAAGTAAACTTCGCAGCTGACGCGTTCTGAGTATATTCTTCAATTCACTGCCAGCCCAGCTTGGGAGGCTTATGTTGTTCGGGTACCAATGTTATGTTCACGTTTCAAGATTATGAGTCTACCGTGTACTTGATTGTGCAATCGCTTGTATTGTACTGGATATAATTCAAGATCACTGTCGAGTTGCATTGCTGCATCCGTCTTTGTCGTGTTATGCTAATTTTGTAAACAATAAAACGACACGCGTGTGCATGTCGAGCGCCACCTGCCCACGACAGTACGATTCGGAACGATACCGTGTCACCGCGCCTTTACACTGGATCCGATCCGATTAGGTATCATGCGAGTGTGCGTTTACCTTAGAACACTTTTGGGGGCGTGTTTGACATTATAACATGGAGCGAAAGATGCCTACTTACATCTTTTTGGATTCGAATAACTTTTGTTATTCTGTCTAAACATAAATTTCCTTTTCCATGACTAGTTGGACAACAGTGCTATTCTGTAAAATTTTCACGCGCGAATCCAATCCGCGGATGTGGATCCGATGTACAGTTATTTTTTTTTCAGAATAGCACTGCAGGTACTTACTTATTTATCCGCCATCGATTATTTCGAAAATTAACTAATAAACATTATGAAACTGCCGAAATGGGCAGTGTTTTTTTTATCACGTATGTATTTTAAATAATTATCACTTTCATTCGAACGTACTACTTACTTACATCACAACAACAAACAGGGCTCAAAATTACAGGCATACGTAACTAATAATTAAATTAAATATTCAATAAGAAAACATCATGTCGATAGAATGTAATAAAAAACCCCGCCTTAAGCATGTTTACTCGATATTTATGGGCAATATGATATTTGGAAGTCAATTCTGCCTCATCGCAAACGATGGCCATAAACATCAATAATATTTAGGCCATCCGGTGTTTTCAATCAGAGAAATGGAATGAGATGGCTGCAGTGATAGCAGATGTCTGCGCTGATAGTTCATTCATGAGTCGTGATTACCTACGTTTGCTGGACAAACGTTTATTGTGCAATTATACTATCGCTTGCATTTCATCTCATCGAGAGCATCTATTGTGAGGCCCACACAATCATTATTAAGTATTTTTTATGAATGTTTCATCGGCGAGTCGGGGCAGTACACATAAAATCGATTATCGATACATCGTAGAGTCCTCTTCATGTCCTACTCTAAGGCATTAAAATATGTATAAATAAGAGAAGGATGGACAACAATGACGATCACAACTTAAAGCTCGGGTAGGGCAGGATAGTATCGTGCGTTCGTGCGTAGTACAATCATCGAGTTGCAACGAACAAAGGTGAATCGCCAAACATGTGTTACGTCACACGGTCTTCATTTTACTGTCAAGGTGCGATTGCGTAAGAGCATCCGCGTGGTGTCATTGACTTCACGGATGTGACGTCCGTAGATGGTGAGTGAGCAAGCAGTGAGAGTTGTTAGTTTTGGTCTGATCTCACCTGTTGGAATTTGGAGTCAGGAAAGAATCGACAGGAAAGCATGGGAAATTATCATGAGGTCCATTGGTAGATATCCAAACAGGGTAGGAAAGTTGGATCAGGGCAGACAGTCGGTATTTTTTGTTCTTGGTATCACAAGCGTCTTTTAACAAACTATCGCTCACCTCCAGGTAGGCCGAATTACTATTATTTTATTTACTCTGTCGCGTTTCAGATTTTTCTTATTTTTTTATAGCTTTTTCGCACTTTTCCATAATTAGTTTCTTGCTCAAAAATATATTTATAAAAAAATATTGATGGAGGGTCAATACAAAGTAATAGGCTACATTCATTCAAGCTTAAAGTCTATTACTTCGAGGTGAACTTTGTGTCTATTTTATTTTTTTATTTCAATCAAACGCAGGCAGAGACAAAAAATATATAATTTCGCTACCTTATAATATTGTATGGATAGATGTAGGTATGCGATATTGTGCAGTCAAAGCCACTTGTCGTGAAAACAGTTTTACCGTATATTTTCACTAACTTACTAATAAGAGCGATATTTTTTCATAGTACAGTTACATTTCATATACACTATATTAATATGCTCAAGTTTTTGAAATTATTTCAATTAAAAGGTGATAATTGTGAAGACCGGAAGCGATAAATAAGTCTTTATAGCGATTCTAGGTTAGAAGTTTGAGTACAAGGCCCTGGAAGATAGGTCTTTTCGTCCAGGGGGACGATAGATCTTTATGAGGCCCTGGACTATAAAAGTGCCTTTTCAAAGCAAGTCAAGGACAAGTCTTCTGAGAAATGATTCAAATTAAAAGTATTTTTAATAGTGTAAAAGTGATACGAAAAAAAAGAACCAAGTACGTAAGTGGCGTTTGAAATCTAATCCACAGGACACATAATAATTATGTTGGCTTTTTAATTGCACTGGAATTAGAGCACTTGAGTTGTCGTGCAAGGGCACGAGACTGCAATGCAAGAGCGGGAGAGGATGTCGCCTACAATTACAACATCTATCAGTTCCTCACCTATAATGCTCCGTTTGTTGATAGTGGCACGTGTTTACTATCTCCTCCGAAAATTTTAAGAGTGGTGAATGCTAAAGAATTTGACAAAACCCTTTTTAGTAAGCTTTTAATAAAAAAATCTAACTGTAAAAAACCTGTTTCTTTTAGATTATCCGCAGAAATTTTGAGATTATGTGAAAAAAGAGTAAATACAAACGTTGTGGATCTTTTATTTACCTACAATTTTGCCATATTTTTTTTCAATAGGTGTTGTAGTTTAACCGAAAATCGTGATGTACCGTGTTCCCCCTTAAAAGTTCATACCCCACCCTTAACGACCACAAATCACTCGTAAATTATTTTTCCTCCGTTTTTTTTAATTTTCTCTTCTATTTGAAAAATGGGTTATTTTGGTCTGTTTTGATTTTTTTGTTCTCAAAAATGATTGGCTTTCTGTCGTAAAGCTCCGTGAGAAGCTATAAAATGGTGAATGAATCTGATTCCGAATCTGAGTGCACTGTGGCCGTACCCATAAGTAGGAAATGGTGTCGATTCTGACATTATTCTCTAAACCTAAACATATGTCAATAGTGGTGTCGATTCTGGCGAAATTCTCTAAACTTAAAACTATATTTGACATCAGTCTCTCCTTTTCATTCTGTATAGAAAATGATAAGGATACACTGTTGTCAAATTTAAGTTTATAGAATCATGTCTGAATCGACACCAGTATCTGATAGTACAGATAGATATAGCTGCAGTTTGCAGCATAAGCATTTTGAAATGTACAAAATGCACCCTGACGTATATATGGGCAGTTGGCAAAATTGAAATTATGATATATATGAAGCCGCGGGCAAACGGTTGCTCGTGACGTGACTTAATCATATCTAGTTAAATTGCTAATGGCTACTAATGGCGATAATCGGAGAGAATCTGACGAGGACTGTTCACGATGCAGAGAAAGTGACAACTGCTAATGTTAAGGCGAAGTTAAAACGATAAATGAAATCTTCGATATAGAAAGAGTACCAGAACATGGTAGTAGATACGCTTTCGATTCACATGAAGTTGAAGTTCTGTTGCTACGTATTTGTGCACTTGTTAATATTAAATTAAGTAACCATAGGCAAGTGTTAATTAAAAGTAATTTGAATATGATTTATTGGCACTGTTTTAAAATTAAACCATTTGAACATCAACTTATACAGATTGACTTTAACACATTTGTTCATGAGGTTCAAAATGGCATGTTTTATCGTGATAGTAAAATTCAATGGCAAGTGTATTAAAAATTACGCACAATACACGAGTGTGTCATTTTGCCTACGACACTCTTTGAGCGCGATTATGAGTCTACTTGTTTTTATATGTCAATGCTTCACCCTGAATTTACCTTTGCATCTTCTGACGCTAATCAAACCTAAATAACCTATGCTAATATATCAGTTCCATATTAATTATCAGGCAATTACCAAACATTAATAAATACACATTAACCATCTCCATGAAAACCTCGAGATGATCGCATACGATTGGCATAATGATGTGCTCACTTTACATAACGTACGTACGATCCGATACGGTGAACTGTCATAACGTTTTGACAGCTACCAGGATTGACAGGGGCGTGAGTGGTGAATTCTTGCCACATTAATTAAAACTGACTACTTCTAGTTTTACTTTCATTTGTTATACAAGATTTATTTGCGTAACTTATTATCTTACACCGTTAGCAAAGTGCTTTATTAATTAAATAAGACTTCTTTATAATTGTTTGTAATTGTATTGCATATCACTCAGTCTTGATACTTTGTATACAGTTACAAATCTATTTGTACTTAGACATGGGCCGTTCTATTAAGGAACTCATAGGTAAGATTGTTATTTGTTGCTACTGCACTTGATATTAAATATTTCATAAAGAACTAATGTGGTAGAAATAATTATGCTCGATTCTTGCCAGCCACACTTATTTTACTGATTGAAACCTTATTCTCCAATTATGATCTATCTGGTGAAGCTCTGTTTGATTATAGCAATAGAACTCTTCGAAAAAGTGTTTCTTGCTTGCAATGTACCGAGGACTTGAAATTAGCGGAAAGAAGAGGTGAAAGATACTTCTTTTCATTTCATCGAACAGAAGAATCAGATGACAAAATAAAACAAGCCAATCGCGAGTCTGGTCTCGCTCTATTAGGGTTCCGTAAGGTCATTGGTTGGTTTTTCTCACAACTAAGAAAGTACACACATCAAAAAAAGTTTGCGATCACTTTGAAAAATAGATTGTTTTTTGTGTTACAGAAAACTTCTTGTAATTTCTTTTTCTGATAAGATTCTAAATTTTAAAATTAGAATAAGAACGTAAAATCCTTTATTAAGGCTTCATGAACGCAGACAGATACAAAACTGTCGCTATTGATGGAATCGTCAGACCTTTCCGCGTAAACCATGGGCACCAATTTGTACTGGTTGACGATAAATAATGCGCCCGCACATCGAGTTCAACGAGTCAATGCTGCTCTCCGAGAATACGAAATCACAAGGTTAGACTGGCCTACCGGCTCTCCTGACTTAAACCCAATAGAGCACGCGTGGGATGCTCTTAAGCGAGCTGTTTGGAACCGGCAGCCACCACCCCAGACAGTGCCGCAGCTCAGGGAAGCTGCTGTTCAAGAATGGGACAGGTTACCACAAGAAATGCTGGATAACTTGATCCTCAGCATGCCCAGATGAGGAGTTATTTTGTATTAGATAAACAACAATTTATTAATAAAAGGATTTTAAGTTTTTGTTAAAATATCTTTTTACCCGACTGCGCAATGCAAGAGCGCGAAGCGCGACGCGCAGAGAGGGTGTAGTGTTTAACAGTCTATATATGTATGTTTGTTCCTTTGTGGCACACTAGGGACCATACGCGTGGACCGATTTTGATAATTTATACATCAATCGATTCGTCTTAATCATGGAAGTGCTACTAAAGATATGATTATAATCAAAAATCAATATGGAGACAACTGGGCGCCATATTGTGGGAAAGAAAAAAAAAATAAGTTGCCGAAATATGTCGAGTAGGGTATCATTATCTAGATATTCGAAAATCATGTTTAGGTTCCTTACACCATTTTTCATTTTATATGATAGTTTAGGATCTACAATGATTTAAAGTTGTATATTAACCACTTGCGCTTTTGATTTCAATCTTACGTTTGTATGGATCTTTGTAACCCTTTCACTCAAAAAATACTAAATGGATTTTAATCAAAGTGACCAATAATAAAGCTCATATTTGTTTCTTAGGTTTTCACGCACATCACTCATTAAATAAAACTAGTTTTTTCGGGTTAATGCACGAAACTTTATTTATTTATTGACGTTTCGCAGCCTTTTCAGGTCTGCATCGTCAGAATAATGATTTTTTATTAAAAATTGTCGAGCTACCTTCGAAAGACTTATATTGAGCGTTCGGTTATTTCATTGGAACATTTTTAAAAAAAAAATTAAAATTTTATTGTCTATGTATGAATTTATTTTTTAATTTACTTAATAAAGTATTTTATTTAAAATTCTTGTTTGTAATTTTACGTAATGTTTGTAATTAAACGTCAATAAATAAATAAAGTTTCGTGCATTAACCCGAAAAAACTAGTTTTATTTAATAAAGCTCATACATAATAATAGCATATAGATTATAATTTATTAGTTCTATCAATGTTCTATTACAATCGCCTTAAGATTGAATTATTATTTTTTTATACTAAAAATTAAATTAGTTTTATTTTTTAATTTCAAAAAGTGTATTTTTAAATTAAAAAAAATATATCGTAAATATATAGTCGGCGCTTACAGTGTTTGTTATCTGAAAACAGTATATGGTCTAAAAATTACAACATTATTTGTTATTGAAATTAAAAATTAATAAAAATTTAAGAAACTTAAGAGTCTATGTATATCTTTCCCTACTTCCTTTTCTAAGTAAGTCTGGAAAAAATGTTAGCGGTAAGACCGCCAATTGTAACGCTTTGTTGTAACGTTTTTATGTATCTGGTGTTATAATAAAGTGTTAATATATCTATCTTCATTTATGTTCTACTCAAAGAGCTGGGGTAAAAAAGAAAAATCGCCTTCTTTTCATGTATGAACCTCCCATGAAAAAAAATTAATATGAATTTGTAACTAAATATTCGGGTTTGGGCAAGCTTTCTACAAAGAATACCTATATTTCAGTTCGGAAACTCATTCCGTTTACGATCTAGAGACACATGACATACGGACAGACAGATAGACTGCAGAGTGACAGTTCCGTTTATTGACACTTTGTGTACGAAATCCATGCGAAATCTAATCAGCGCGAAGCGAAATTCAATCTAAAAACTGAAATAACATTTTGTTGTAGTGGTAAATGTCAAATCCGAAATAACGATAACAACATGTTTATTAAGTTACAGGGATTGTTGTCTTACATTTGAATCTTCTATTGTACCTACTGTGGTTCAAGTTACCTGTCCCAAGGAATAGTGACTTCAAAAGAACCGAAAGTAATGTTCTTGTGTAGCAGCGCTGCTCTATAAATTGAGACGACTTTACGTAGAGTTATGCCCGTCTTTCATGTTCGATCTTAATACAATGGTAGGAAGTAATCTATTTTGCTTTTATAAAATCGAGAGTTAGACTACGGAGTCATCTCTTTCGTAACGAAGCGCACAGCGGGCGAAATAGGATTAAAAAATGAATCCAAGCTATTTAAATTGAACCATTCTGTAATAGAACAAAATAGCATGCAAGAGAGTTTTTAAATAAAGACGAACAACTTCGGATGAAACAATCTTCATCTGCCCTAGAAGGTCTTGGAATTATGTCGGGAGTAATTATTATGGCCTGCGCAGACGAGGGAGTTTTGTCCGCAAAACCCTTTAGATCGTTTACAAATGCATCGAGTAACGCACGAAGAACGGAGGACGGACGTCGATAGATCGGAAAGGACAAAAGAACTTTATTCTGCGTTGCGCACTCGATCCATAGAAACAAATGGACCCAGTATTCTATTTTAAAATAAAGCGTCTTTTCTTTTTCTTAATCTTCATATTAATTACAACAAAACACTTAGATAAATGATTGGTCTCCCTGCGCACTTCTCTAAAATCAACACCATGTGCGTAGAGCCCATGGCAAGTACCTACTTGGCGGAAATTTTTTCTCGATTCAGGGTTTTGGTCCTCCGCGGACAAAAGTCGGAAAACCATGTGCGCACATTTGTCGTCCGAAATTTTTGAGAAGCGCATGCTATGGAAGCAAAGATTCAGAGATTATGTTGTGTTGTTATTAACATTAAGTTTGAGGTAAAGAAAAAACTTTTTAAAAGAGAATACTGGGTCCAACCCTTTATATCAGATCGGGCGCGCAACGAAGACTTAAATTCGCTGTGGGGGTTGCTGCGTCTCCCGCGTACTTTTGTCCTGTCTGGTCTCTTGTCCTCGGTTATTCGGGGGACTTTTTGTACGCGAAACTTTTACTCCCTCGTGTACGTTGCGTTACTCGATGCAGTTATAGGTAAGCGATCTATTTCGCCAAACAAAAGAGTCCGCGGACAAAAGTCTCGCGTCTGTGCAGGCCATTATTCATACAATGGCGCCAATTTTACTTTATAATGAAGCAAATAGTATGCACTTTCTGTGGAAACAGCAGCCTCCATCATTACATTATTACAGAACGCATGAATGTAAAGAAATAATGTTTTTTTAGGGAAATAAAACCTACGGCAGTTTAATACTCGAGTTCACAATGCGCAGAGGGCGTGACAAGATAAAATCTAGAGAACACTGTCGGCAAAACTTGATTTAAAATAAAATAAATATTGCATTGGAAATGCCCTGAATAGCCTTTAGGACGACATTACGCGCAATTACTAGTCTCGCCGCACCATTTACACGTATTTGTGTGGAATCAGAAAAAGAAGATGCGATGTGATTGTATCCCATTCAATAATGAGTTTGTTTGAATTATAACTTGCGCGTATGTAATTACGTAGGTCTCTTATCTATCCCGAACACACGCTGTATATAATGAGCATCTTCAGGCTACGAGTAATTCAAAATCGATCGACATTCAAACGTTTGCGCGTTTTCTGGCGAAAATTGCACAGGATTCCTTGTGGCCGCAATAAAAGTTTATTTATAGAGTGCGAGCGATGATTATACATAAATTACAGGTGAATACGATCCGACTTGTGTGAAGGCATGCTCGTGAAAAATGTCTCGCGGTGGACAAGTGGAAATTACTGCTTACTCCGCAATAAAATCGACCCTTAATAATATGTGACATGGCAATAACTATGATTAAGCTGAGCTTTATTTATAGTTTAATTAGCACATAAATAGTACAGAGTCATCGATCTATATACAAATTGTCATAATTTGCTAGTGTTAAAAAATAAAGACTATTGCTACACTAATGAAGTACAAGTGAGGGTTAAAATGTGAAGGACGTTAATTCCTCACTATCAATTAATATGTTAAATATATACATTAAGGTATGTAATAGATGAAATTGTAGGTTTCTGTTAACAGGATAGGATGGTAAAATCCGAAACGACTTTAACGGATATTCATTTTGATAGATGACAATACCTATATAAACTAAAATGTTGCGGTTTAGTAAGTTGCGATGATGGCAGTGTTCTAAAAACAATTTCGACATGTATCTTATTTTTTCTGCCATGAATTACGCGAGCATAACCCACCCTATAGAACGTTGCCTAAAGGTATGAATTTTCAAAAGAAGCGACGCCAGAAATAAGCTCTGTGTTGTACTACTCCATTCAGTATCTATCAGCTCTAAATCATTTAGTTTTTTCTCTCTCAAACTTTCCTTTTACTTTTAGGTATGCCACCTTTTTGCCACTCTTGTAATAGTAGATAAATCTTGCTCAATCAGCATTCAATAGTATCAAAATTACAAGATATTAAAAATGACTCTATCTGAGAGATAAAATCGATGCGAAAGTCCCGCGGTGACCCTCAATCACCTAATTGTTTTCACTTTCATCTGTTACATCGATATTGTTCCCATATAGGGTAGCCTCACTAACTAGATTCTGTTGGATAATAAAAACGGTATTAAAAGTGCATTACTTAAGCATCTAAAGTGATCTTATTTTATTGGATTTTCATTTTTGGGTCTCCATTCCAAACGAAATTTATTTTCAAATCATATTTGGTATTCAAAAACAATATGCTTAATAGAGCATCACTTTGGTGAACGGCCAAATCGATGTGACTGATTCATTTCATCTTGTATTCCGAATGAACAGGCAAGTTGGTTGAGAGTTTTTTTACTCGACATTTTTCTTTGGTAAATTTTACCTGTGCAAAACCGAGGCGGGACGTTAGATTCAAATAAGATAGGTAGATAGGAATACACTTCTCAACTAAAATTTACTTAAAATGCTACGAAATGAATATTATTATTTTACTCAGAATAAGTTTGTTGTAAGTACCAATATGTTATTTACAACAAATTTGTTACAAAACAATTTAAATTTCTACACAATAGATAGGTATATAAAATGTATAAAAAAACAATTCGTTAGTAACGACGAAATGGGATTGTCCGTACCTGTCATCATGGTGTCAGTACTTCCATGATATTGGAGGAAAGCCAAGATGCTATCTCCTTGATAAATGGGAATATTACGAGACGTTAACGTTATGCAATTTGCGTAATGCCTTTGTTTTTAATACAAAAGAGTCCGTGGCTAATAAGTAAGTGGATGATTAATCTAACGACGACGTGACCAGTAACTCTATGTTATCATTTGAGAGAGAACTTTATGATACTCTCTGATAGTTGGTACTGTGTCGACAGGAGATTGAAGTTCAACTTGATACCTACAAATTACGTTAACTTTACAGTTACGTTCGATCAATAATGTCTTACATCATATTAAACGACGTAGTATTATTTTGTTGACCACGTTTCTTTAGCAGAGGGTATAATGACAGGTTTTACTATCAATTCCTAATTTTTAAGTAACGCCGATGTGAATTGCGGTATTTTTTTCAGTAGCACTTAAGTAAGTTCATAAGGGATAACTTTATGATATGCGGCCCGAGTTTTGACCCCTTTAGTGATTGAGTTAAGTGACAGTGGTATATACCCATCCTGGAAGCGGAGTATTGATAGGTATAATTTCTTTAAGTGATACTCTCTGATAGTTGGTACTGTGTCGACAGGAGATTGAAGTTCAACTTGATACCTACAAATTACGTTAACTTTACAGCTACGTTCGATCAATAATGTCTTACATCATATTAAACGACGTAGTATTATTTTGTTGACCACGTTTCTTTAGCAGAGGGTATAATGACAGGTTTTATTATCAATTCCTAATTTTCAAGTAACGCCGATGTGAATTGCGGTATTTTTTCAGTAGCACTTAAGTAAGTTCATAAGGGATAACTTTATGATATGCGGCCCGAGTTTTGACCCCTTTAGTGATTGAGTTAAGGGACAGTAGTATATACCCATCCTGGAAGCGGAGTATTGATAGGTATAATTTCGTTTAATTTTTCCGTTTTTCAGCCATCGCACCGTTAACATTTTAATTATTTTCCCTGCATCGCAAAACACACAGAACTGCAATAAAAAAAAACTGTGTTCAATTGTTGAGTTTGACAGTTAGGCGCGATGAAAAACGTGATATAATGTAAATTGTGGTGCTCATGCTACAGGGACTGGATAAGGTAGGAGTATCCAATAATCCGATGATGGCGTGATCAGTTGGAACTGGATGACATCGATAGTGCACAAGCTTTTGACCTATGTGTAGTGGCAATAATATGTTAATGATTATGGTGAATTACACCTAATTTGGTGTAGCCAAAATTCCTAACGCGATGCGAGTAAGGGAAGGTACCAATAATATTTTAATACTGATCTATTTGTTAATATTATTTGTTTCCCGGTTAGTGCTCTACCATAACTTAAATTACAATATCCCGTTCTAATTTCACAGATAAAAATGTTTTTTTTAAATAGAATTTTCATTATTAAATTACCACGAATGTAACTTACCTACATCTGGATTGGATTTGTCGCCAAAAACGTCTTGTAAACCAATTTTATCGGGTGACAAACAAGTAAAATAACACTTACATACCTAATCAAATTTAGAACGAATAAAGTTCACAACACTTTTGTAGGTAATTTCATTAAAAACCTAATATTTTTTGCTACTTACTGATCGCAGTCGTATAACTGGCCTAAGTTTGATTTTATCTAGCCATGCATCATAATTGCTTAGGCGCCACCTCGATATTAGGCACCTCAGAAAAGACGAACGAGCCATCAAATAGTCGTTTAACACCGTTAATTAATATAGTATACAGTTATGTTCAAGATGGCTACAACACCTACGTTTTAAGATGTCATAGATTTGTGGAACGATTACAAAGTTGACACTTTTTGATAAATGATTTTTTTACGAACATCATAGATGAACTACTTAAATATAATTTAAAACTGTTTTTAGAAACATACGGAAAACATTCAAGCACGAAATAAATGCTAATGGATATTTCACCTCAATCTTGTTTTGTTATCGTGGCAACAAATGATTACAAGCTTAAATCCCTCTCCTTTAGATCTTTTTAATTCCATAATAAATTTCATCAAAATTACTTTAGCGGCCAAATAAACAGAGTTCCTTTGGAATTTATAATGTTTGTGTAGATCGGGTATAGATTACTTATTAGTTAATACATAAACTTTGACAAGATAAACCCAGTTAATCAGTAACTATTTTTTTTTTCATTAGCCCGATATCGTCTCCGTCCAATCCAAAGGGACATACCTACATGACGTCTGCCCGCGTAAAGACGCGGCTAGACGGTCTTGTACCCTTATTGAACTTCATAATTGGACCATACCTACCGACCTCTCATCAAAAAAATGGTACCCACTGGACCATCACAATTGGACCTTACCTACATGACAGGACTTCTGCGACTTCCTATCAAGAATATGGTACCTACTGGACCTTCGTACAACCTGACTGCCATATCGGGAGACACTGGATGGAACTAAATATACAATATATCTGAATGTCAATGTTATGGTACAATGATGTGCTTAATTTGTATATATAAAAAAAATATGTAACCATTTTTTGTAACATTTTTCTTTGGGTTCTAGGCTGCCTTCAATAAATGATTACCATTCCGGGCATTTGATTCGCTCTAAGTGTAGCAAAACTTTATAGGCATTACATATTAGGTATATATATGGATAAAGGTTTAATACCGCATCCGTAGCAAAACAACGCACAGAGCACATAAATAACTACCGGATAATAAGTGGCATCGCCGTCCGCCGTAAATATTGAACGACAAATCTGTCGTTGACTGTGCTTTCACTGTATTGTTGTTGTTGTTAACAACTTAACCGACCCGCAACACTCGTGTGTACACTTTCGCTGTTTATGTGTTACGAATGTGCCACCACTATATTATACTTCATTATCATCATCTGTACCCTATGGATTAGGCAGAAAGGGCTATTCACCCAGGTAAGTGCGAATTCATGAGCGTTTTATGCAACTTTCGCCATGATCGCTTATTTGATGGGTGACCAAAAACTTAATATCTCGAGCTTCTCCGTGCTTTGGAAGGCGCGTTAAGGCCCGCTGCATCTGCTGTCGTTAGCACTCACAAATATGCACAGGGCCCGCTATTCAATTCATAAGAAGGCCTGTGCCCCAGTAGTGGGGACATTAATAGACTGATGATGATGATGATCCAATACGTAAGACCCACATTGCCATGCATGACAGACAATTTTGTTCAATTGTTTTGCAAAAAAGTATTGTAACAAACGCGTTCAATGTTAAAAATAAGTAGGTAATGTGGATTATTTTATTACTCAATGTTTGCTATAACTGTGGAATGACAAACATTTACGAGTACGAAGAAAGTAACCGCTTTGCACGACTAATCTTTGAAATTCTTTCTCGCTTTCGTCATTGAAAAATATTTGTTGAAATTCTTTCTACATTTTCGATAGGTGCTTGTTTTGTTAACTATCACGTGTATATTATTAATTTATATACAATTTTGGTCCTACCTGATGTGGAAGTATCAAAAAGACGACAAAAATAAAATTAACATATTTCTTTAAAAAATAGGTAGAGTATATATAAGTCAAATACATATCTCACACTAGTAAATAAACACTACTGTCTTAATAAATCCTTATCCAATTTGTAATTTTATAAGATGGTTGATTGTTTTGAATTTTTATCAAAATCTTCTTTAGGTACTTTAGCTGCCTACTTTGAGATAGGGGAAGAGTATAGACAAAAAATACATACAGTTACATAGTCGAGGCAGAAAAGCACCGAACTTATGTAATCATCACGGTCAGAAGCACAGAAATACGTTGGTCTGAAGTATCAGAATAGTGGTATAGAAGCAGTGACTAATTATAGTAACACATCTCTAGATTATGTATCTAGTTGAACAAACGATATAAAATAAATAATTGTTGAATAATTTAATGAACGGTATCTAGTATATTCAGTACAAAGCTATAAGTACCTACTAATTCCGGTTTTCAGAAATAAATCAGACACAGTAATTTTCAGAACATTTTTCAATGTTTTCATCCAGAAAATATTCGATTTAATTACTTGTAATATTCGAATTAACCTCTGTGTTCAAATATGGTCCTGAGGAGTTCTAGCCAGAGTGGAATGAACTCAGAGACGTAACTACTAATTAAAAGATACTGGTAAAGATAAGATATTTTATATTTTATTCATTTGATTCAGGCGAATATAATTATTTTTATCTAACTACGAGAGGTTTGGTGCCTGAAGATCATCTCTTGTATGGAACCTTCTATCAAAAGACAGACGATTCCTTATTTCAAATCTTAAAATCATGACATTAACTTTTTAATATAACTGCCAACTGTTATATTAATTAATGGTTTAGACTCACTTGCATGCTGATTGCTGTTTTCTAATGGCTTGGAATGAAAATCTTCTCCATCAACCATCGTCATTAAATTATCTTCATTTAGTTTTCTCTTTGGATGCTTCTTCTTCTTTGATTTTAGCTTCTTTTTGTTCGTGTTACTGGAATAAAAAGTGCGGGGAATCATGTGTTCGGGAAGAACAATGGGATGAGAAAGGACACTTTGGGAGGAAATGAAGTTGATTTACTTCTCCTGTTCTTCTTCATGCCTTATTATAGGCGAAATTTTCGCCGCTTCGAAGTTTGTCATTGGTGTAACAAACGATGGTTGGATCGGCAGATTCCAACAAATTTCGGCACTTTCGTCCCCGAAAATATCTTGTGCTTGACGTAAAACAGTTTTTAAATGCAATTTATCAGTATATAATTGAACTGCGAAAAGATTTTTTGTATTTTTATTCGCATTTTTCAGGAACTGTCTAATTAAACATTTGTTATCGATGACAGCTCCCGCTTTTGTGGCCAGCTCATCTAATACATAAAAATATTCCAATGGCTCTTCTGACAAGCCTTGTCTTCGTGAGAAAAATTTTTCCAACGCATTTATCGATGATGGAAATTCTTCACGTATTTTCTTTTCTAAAATCTTTTCCGTCGAATATGGTCCTGGTCTCCATCTTTATAAAAACTACTTCTTTCTTGATTAAAAAATTCTTCACTCGCGGTACTTGAAATTACCCGGCGCCTCCACCATGAGGAGTTCTAGCCAGAGTGGATAGAACTCAGGGACGTAACTACTAATTAAAAGATACTGGTAGAGATAAGATATTTTATATTTTATTTATTTGATTCAGGCGAATATAATTATTTTTATCTAACTACGAGAGGTTTGGTGCCTGAAGATCGTCTCTTGTATGGAACCTTCTATTAAAAGACAGACGATTTCTTATTTCAAATCTTAAAATCATGACATTAACTTTTTAATATAACTGCCAACCGTAGGCATTGCAAGAGCAAAGAGTTTACCTAAACAAGGAGGCCGTAACGTAACGGACGTTACAGTCCTTATACTGTGATTGAGCAGTTGACCTTCGTAATTAGCTATTGAATAAACTGGTTAAACGCATGGAGAGTCATGATTGCACTTTAATTATGGCCCTTTTAGAATTGAAGCTTTTTTTATTTATATTCAATTATTTTAATTATGTACCAATTTTTATCCGTAGATTCATCTTCAGATAGCAGTGTCTGCGCAGCATTTACTTTGATTGTGTTTTGATATCACGGCACATCTTGAAGCACAATTAAATTAATTGGAAGTTGTCACGTCTTGAATTATTTAAGAGATAAATTTGACCAAGTCTGAGCTGAGAACCTTTATATGGAATTCTTTTCATTTTTATAGGTTCCGTGACCGCAGTTTAGGGTTCCGTAGTCCTGACAAGGAACCCTTATTACCCTTATAGTTTCATCATGTCCATTTGTCCGTCCCCGGTTTTGCTTGGAGGCTGTCAGCACTAGAGAGCTGTAATTTTGTAAAGATATGTATAACAAACACGCTGGGAAAAGGGTAGAATTAAATTTGAAAAATATTTTTTAGGGTAGTTCCGCTACATGTGATATGTTAGGATATTGCAGCCAAATGAAATGTTTATTGCAATAATTAATTTATAACATGGGAATTGGAATATGTTCATCAAGATGTTCAATAATCTAAAAAAAATCAGGCACAGTCGGGTAAAAATGTTAGTAAAGTTGACAATTCGATAAGTAGGTACTGTAATTCTTATAAAATAACAACGGTCCATTGGAAATTAAAAGAAATTACTACGACAGCTGTCAACGGCCTGGACCAAATTCGAAATTTATTTATATTCAGTACGTTTATTATTATTTTATTTGATCAATTAATGATCATTTGAAAAACTTGAATGTCTTCTGTTGACATTAGTAACCAAACTCTACATGGCCAGCTGCCTCTGTTTAATCTTGTAATACATATAAATAGTATGAACAGAACAACTTTGAACGCTCTAGGAATGTTTGAAATGCTTAAGCATACTAATCTCACTATATTAGTCTAAATTTTTATCAACAAAGATATTATTAGTTAGTGATTTAATAGTGTGAAAAAAATAGACAAGCATTTTCCAACATTTGGTTGAGATATGGGTATGATGTTATTTGGCTTTCGTAAAGATCGGCACTCGGACGGCAATGAAATATTAACGGATCGATTTTTACCGACTTTGGAAGGTACAATTGAGCATGTCAAAAAAAAACAATAGCTTAACATGATATTGATAATGATACTTACTTTTTTTAAATTTGTTAATGGGCAAGCTCTTGATCCTCTGGGGTGAGGGTTAATATTATGTAAAGTTATATCAACATCCAACAGGGTTTCGTTTTACCCTTTGGGTAACCCTGAAAACTTGTTTGTAACAACACACAACATTGATTCTTCAATGTTTTACGACTTTGGTACGAACTTTTGTAGTTAAGCAAATAAAGTCATCGACGTCGGTTATACAATATTTAGTTTGGCTAATACCGCTAAGTAATATTGTTTGAATTGTTTTCCTTTCGTCTGGCTGGTACGCACGTACAAGATTTTTACATGAATGAAAGTGAGTGTTAAAGCTCACTGACATCAGAGTCTCTATCTTGAGAAATGTGCTTGAGCTAAATTGTATTCTAAGTAACAAAAATATCAAATAAAAAAATATTCTCCCGTGCTGGATCTGTAAGCTAAAAATAGAATGCGCCGTCTTATAACTTTTTTATGGTTATCAGTCGTCTGTCTAATGGTGACATGCATGTTTGTTAGTCTGCCTACAGCACTTAGTTATGGATGTGGTTTTATTAATATGTAAGTAGGTACATATTATCCCATCAAAAACATAAATGAAAAAAGGAGTGAGGTCTTAGTTCCTATAATATTTCAAATAGAAGAACATGGTTTTCATCTTCACTCCCAAAATAATTGAGATTTTACTAAGTGGGTGCCAGGTTCAGAAAATAACTGGCCAAGCGAGAGTTTAAGCTTGCTCTGTTACCCTTTGGGTTACTCTAAAAACTTATAGTAATATAAGTTTCCGATATTTCGGCACTGTTGCGAGCGCTATCACGGAGTACGTTACTCCGTGATCATGGCGCTCTCATCTAAAAACAAGGTACATGGTAACAATCCCGTAAATAACTTATATTACTATAATGTTAGTGACCATGAAAGTTTAAAACAATCTAAAAATTTGTTTGTAAGAACCCACAACATGCTGAAATAAATGTACACCACAAACAATCTCGCTAGCGGGTCAATCTTTTATCTATGACCACTATTTATTTATTCTTTACTATTCTACAATTTTCCTTCTTTAAAAGTACACAGCAGTTTGTAATATTGTAAGATCATTACCTTAATCTTCCATACAATTATCTTGCTGGTAATAACTAGTCTAGTCAAATTTTGAACATTACTTTGCACTTAGTTATCTACTTTGAGTTTTGTGTAAACAATTCGATTCGTGTTCAAATGTAAGAACAAGTGGTTGTTCCTTGTTTACACAAATGCCAGTATAATTTTCAACCTTTCAATCAGAACAAAAGAACACGAAATTCCAAATTGGAACTACGAAACAGCTAAGAAGTAAGTTGCTATCTAAATGCCAAGGCTCACTTACAAAAAACATGGCCTTAAAAAGAAGAGAAATTATAATATGAACCGCTAAGGTGTCAGTTACAAACTGATAACTTTAACATTTGCAGAAACATATCTCGTGATATAAAAACGTGGTAGAATAACGTGAACATTTATTATCTAACCTTGATCAAGCACTTTTAAAACTTATCTTAAAATTTAGCTCACGAAATTTGCAAGCAACGAATATTATGTTCGGGAAACGACCAGACCTTAAATAAATATCTAAATCCGTAGAATAAGATATTGCGATCACGACTCGCCTCACTTCACTCCACAGAAAAAGCATTGTTTCTCCTTATATTAAAACTAGATATCAGATAAATACAATATACATAACGAACCGTAATAAATATATTTCTGGTGGTGTACCTACTAAGTGCATTGTTATTCGGTTTGTAATATATTGTCCTTCTTATTTTTCTAAGTGAGGTAACTAATGAGACGATGACAAAATTGATAACGCTATCATAATGTCCATAAATATTTCGAATTCCTTTCGTGGTGAAACATAGCATCGATTGCGGATAAAAATAGTCTCTTACGCAAGTCTGAGTGCCAGCAGTCCCAGAGTTCTATTATTTTTTCTAAACTAAATTTATATTCGATTTCCTCTCTTTCTATGAACTTCGACACAGAGGGATACATAGCTAGGATATTACTAATATAAAACTGACTTATGAATAAATAAACATCAAAATTATTTTTAATAGAGAACAAGACTTGATTTAAATGTTTATTTATTAATAGTCCAAATATCAAGACTTCTTCTCGAATACATTGAAGAGATTAAAATCTTTATGTTTGGTTGTATCCACATAGTTTTTCATGAATTATTATTGTTTTTGTTGTTCGACTATCGTCAATTATTATTATTATTATTTTATTTAAAATTTGCTTAGTATACAAATTAATGTTACTATCAAAATTTCATAACATTTAATTGCTACTGTGTATTGCATGTTGTATTCGCCTATATTTAAAGTTCCACTTAAAAAGTGTCTTACTATAAATGTGTCAATAAGAGATGTATAAGTGTCACTTTATTGGCGATCAAATAAATAAATAAAAACACAACAAATGAACACCACGTCCACTAACATTAACTAAAAAAATTTTTTTCATAAAATTCTATGAATAATGTACAGTAACTTGCATATCTACGTAACTTTGCACCAATAAAACCGCATATGGGTTTCTTGAGGCAAAAAAACTGCGCTTTGAATTGATTTTCTAAATATTTAGCTAATTGTATTCACATTTTGTATAGTCGCCATGATCCTAGAGCTAAATAGAATTCAACAGTGTTAATAATACATATAACTGAACTACGAAGAGGGCATTTGCGATTTCTCACAGGCTGTTCCACATAAATTGTCATTAAAGTTTAAATTCAAAAGAATCAGAGTCCAATGAAGGCAATAAATGTACAATCATTACTAGAGGTGAATTTATGTAGAAGCTCTCATCGGGGCTTAACAAATTTATGTAATTTTATTTTGTTGAGGTATGCGGTGTTTCTATCTCATCGTTCTCAGTGCTCAGTCATTAGTGCGTTCCAGTGATCCCAGAATAACCTGAACAAAAGCAAAACGACTTACAGAGAACCCGGGTCGCTATTCAATCACAAACCAACAGTTTTTCTAAGACGTCTCGGTCTTAGAAAAACTATTCGTTTGTGATTGAATAGCGACCAAGTTCATTATAATTTGTGTTTTTATTATAGCCTTTCAAAAAACTTGTAATAACATTAATATGAATTATTACATGTTTAATAATAGCTTCTTGTGCTTCCGTGCTGTGCTTGTGATATTTTGATAATATCAATATTAGTAACAAAATGGCTATCGTGCGTTTTGGATTCTCAGTTTCTGTAACATTGATTGTATTTTGAACCGGTCCATCAACAAATTGCGTAAATGATACGAAGTTGACGTCCGATTGGTGTAGTTCTTCCGAAGTGTGAAAATACTACAGTTACGAGATTAACTAATCAAACATTACTTGATTTTATTGTAAGAATGAAATTATAATCAGCAAATACACATGACTTTAAATTTATTCATATAATTTGAAAGTTATGTAAGTAACATTTCTATTATTAGTTATCTATTCTGCACATCTTAATAGAAACGCAGAGAAAGACTACAACACACATTATATAATATTAAAATTACTTACCTTATACACTCACTTGTTACAACTTATTGAATCACAAAAATAGTGTGTTTATAATTCACTCATCTATCACGTTACGCAATATTCTTTATATTAAGACTCGTTTATACTGGACTATGTTATGAAAATTTAAATATAACATTGATTTGTAATCAATCTCGAATTTTTGTAATATGGCCTCAGCTGTTACTTGAATATTTTCACATTGGTGAAATTTTGCAACTTATAATTATGATCAACTATCATGAGGATCAATATATTTCGTAGATTTAATTGCTTTACTTCTTTGCAATATATATGTTTTATAAATCATCCATATTTTTTTCACTTTTAACTATAAAATTTTAAATCCACTTGGTTTTTTATTGACTTTTTCGCGGACGAAGGTTCTTTTAGTAGTTTTAAATAATTTAGGTTGAATCCTTCAGTAAAGAAATTAAGTTAGGTGTCTAATTATAACAAATAATAATAAATATTCTTTTTTGCACACAACAAAGGACACAAGACATAAACAAATAAAACAGAAGAAAGAGTACAATAGGCGGCCTTATTGCTAAACAGCAATCTCTTCCAGGCAACCTATGGTGGAAGAGGCATAATAATATAGATAAATATACAAGGGTGCAAAAGAAAAAATACAGGAGATAATCCGTACATAAATATTCAAGAGAAGCAAAGAAATAGGATGCTAAATGGATTTAAGAAACGGAAAGGAAATAGCTTTTAACTTGATCGCTAAAGGAATTAAGTGACCGAGCCTTCCACAGCCGAGCGGCGTGCACAGAAAAGGAATAAGAAAAGAAGTCAGAAGAGTGACAGGGAATTACAAGAAGAAGGTTAGAAGAGGATCGCAACAAGAGCTGAGAATAAGAGGATAGAAAAGAGAAACACTGCTTAAGATAAGGCAGAGAAGATGGCAGGAAAAGTATAGAATAGAGGACCGTGAGCGTGTGTAAATCCCTGTGCCGGCGAATAGGGAGCCAATTGAGTTTACTACGGAAGTGAGACACGTGGTCGAATTTTCGGAGATTATAAATGAACCTGATTCTGCAGTTGCTCTAATCTATTGAGAAGTTCCTCCGACAGATCAGTGTAGCAAACGTCAGCGTAGTCGATAATAGACAGCAAGAGAGAATTTGCCAAGTTGATTTTGGTACTGATCGGCAAAAAGTTACGCAAGCGACTAAGGGAACCATACGCAGTAAACACCCTTTTTCTGACTGCCTCCACATGCGGTTTCCAGGAGAAACTCTGATCAAAGATAACACCCAGGTTTCCGACGGTTTCTCAGTAGGGAATAATAGAACCGTTCAAAATAATAGTAGGCAATTGATCAAAGTCGATCCTAGAAATAAAATAAGGACTACCAATAATGATCGATTGAGTCTTTTCAGGATTTAAAGTTAGACCAAATGACTCACTCCAACTACTTACAAGCGACAATTTTGCGTTGATAATCGAAATTGCGTTAGAGAGGTCGACAAAGGGGCCTGAGTGTATATTTGGAGGTCATCAGCATAAAGGTGAAATGCACATGAAAGCGACATTGTGATAGAATTTATAAAGATAGAAAATAGGAGAAGAGATAGGACGCCACCCTGAGGAACACCGGCAATGATATCACACCAAGAAGACAAGGTGTCATCAATACGGATACGCTGCCGGCGGCCTAGCAGGTAACTTCGAAACCACTCAATTGCCGATGGAGATATGCTAAGTGAACCTAAAATGCCTAGAAGGATGTCAAAGTCGACTGAGTTGAAGGCGTTGCTAAAATCAAGCAGCGTCAACAACGTAAGTTGCCGATTGTCCGTTCCTCTGCGGATGTCGTCCGAAATTTTAATCAATGCGGTAGTAGTGCTGTGGCCCCTACGAAAGCCAGACTGAAAAGAGTTGAGGAGGTGATTCGTATTAAGAAATGCCGTAAGCTGCCGGGATATTAATTTTTCAAGGACCTTAGATAAAAATGGGAGAATGGATATGGGACGGTATTCCGAAAAAGAGGCAGGATTGGATTTTTTGGGGAGAGGAATGACATTGGCATCTTTCCATGAAGAAGGGAAAACTCCAGTAGAGACTGAAGTATTAAGAAAAGTTGTGATCACAGGAATCAGGATCTCTAAAATAGGAAGGTTCATTTTGCGGCTGAATCACTGCCTACGGCACTGGAGTTGATGGACAAGATAGCTCTCTTAACATCACATTCCGCAAATTGATGTATGACAAAGGGAGGATCAAGAGTTTGCAGACTAGAAAAATGACGTAAGGTTAATCGCTTACGGTTCTCATCCATGGAGATAGTAGAGGAAAAATAAGTATTAAGTTGATCGACATTGAGATTGTTACAGGAATTGGACCTACGTGACTTGCCAACTCCCATTGATCTCAGGAATCTCCAGACCTTCCCGGGGTCTTCATTTTCCGCTGAATTGTGAATGTGGCGTCTTTGTGCGTCCCTAACCACGGTGTTGCACCGGTTTCTAGCACGATTGTATTTGGCCTCATTATTATTTGAGCGATCAAGTTTGAACTTTGTCTTTACCCTGTTTTTTTTATTCATCAACCGTCGGATCTCCTCAGTAAGCCAAGGAGCAGGTAAAGATTTAATTTTAATGGGTCGAATTGGAGCATGAATATCATATAAATTAGTCAGAAGCTTATTAAAAAGGTGCACTTGTTCATCTACACAACTAGTAGCAAATATTGCTGACCAGTCCGTATTAGCAGCATCTTTAAGCAGTTTGTCATGGTCTATACGCGCAAAGCTACGCTGAAGTTGCACTGTAGGTTTAATCTTGGGAGAACGAATCCGATAAGACAGGTACACCAGGTCGTGATATGAAAAGGCGTCTGCAGAATGTTGACCATGCTTAACAGCGAAGGACGGAGAGGAGACAATCATAAAATCAAATAAAGAGGCGTACAATTAGGAAAATGATGCGTTTCGCTTAGAGGAAGGACATGCAAATTAAAAGAGTTAACTAGTGAAAGAAGTTTTTTTGAGCGAAAGTCATCTTTAATAAGACACGTATTGAAGTCACCCATTATTATGGTGTGAGTATAAGAGGGGACGAATTTTTCCAGGAGATTTTCGAAAAACTCAAAGTAGTCGATGCGAAGTGAGGGACTATAAAATACACATAAGAGGATTTTAGTATGGGACAGAGTTACTTCAAGGAAGAGATGCTCGGCGCTGTTGGGGGGTGGGGGCTGAGGAGATCTACTTACAATAGAAAATTGTAAGTGAGAACGCAAATATATAGCCACCCCTCCATGGGAAGAACTCACACGGTCATTACGGATCAGTTGAAAGCCAGGTAAGCAATACGAAACTGAAGAAAGACTTGGATTAAGAAACGTCTCAGAAACAAGGATAGCGTGGACATTTTTGCAATCAAATGAAGCAAGCATGTCGGGGAAATGTGCTGAGATACTTTGTGCATTTATATATACAACGTTGAAATTTTTTGGCACATTACGGAAGGCATCGTCAAGAAGTTCGTTCAGGGGGCGATCAAGGCTCTGAAACCTAGAATTGGAAATAGAAGAAGAGGAACATGATATAAATAGGTCATTATTTAAAGACAAATCCATAAAATCAAAAAAGAATTAATAAAATAAAAATAAATAAATTACATACATATAATACCCACAGATTGTCTGAAAGTAACTTTTTAAAGTAAATAATTATAAATTACAACATTTCAATAAACACAGATAACAAAAAAGAGACATTACACAATCAAGTACACTTAATTATAGCAAGCAAAAAATCAAATAACCATGAACAATTGAAGACACAGTGGTTTCGATTCTGGCATGACCCCAAACCCAAGGCCAAACTTAACATCAGTCTTCTTTTTCTTTTGTATAGATAATGACAAGGATAGGACGTCAAATTCAGGTCTAGGCCCAGAATCATACCATAATCGATACCAGTGTCATGTCACGGCGACGAGTACAAGTTTGTGGAACGGAACTGTTATGAAATAGTAGCGTACGTGACAAACGTGAGAATAGCAGAATGATATTGACATGACAGTGACACTTGAGACAACAAACAAAACAAATTGAATGAAAAATTAACAGTACTGCCATTAATTTACCTACCGACATAAATAAAATAATAAATTTGTAATAAAGCGGTGAGATGGATAGAAGAGAGCAAATTGACAAAATGAAATATTAAGTAATGTAAGTAGTATAAAGTAATATACAGATTATATAGAAGATGAAAATACATAATTACAAAGACAACAAAGAACATGCATCACTTTCTTCTTACAGAAACGGCCCGCTTGCCTCTCGAAACTGTGGCCACAGCCACTGGAGCCCCAGCATCACTCGCAATTTGAATTGCGACACTACTCGTAGCCGGCACTTCGGCATCCTTCGTAACCGCTTCGGGAACCGGACCCGGCAGACCCAACCTCTCAACGTCAGCCATGGACGCAATATGTTGTCGCTTACCAGCAGCATCCAAAGCGACGATTCGCCCAGCACTGGTCCAGCATCTGTCGACATCCAATCGTTCCCGTGCAGCCATAAAGATTCCATGCCGAAGCTTCGTGAGGAACTCCGACATAGTGATGCCTGAACCCTTAAGTCTCTTCTTAGCCATCCACAAGTAGTCCCGGATATCCTCAGATCTAAACTTGACAAGAAGAGGTCGTGGCTTGTCATGTCGAACACGACCGAGGCGAATGGCTCTAACTAAATCGCCTGTCTCAAGCTGCGTCGCCGCCAAATGCTGAGATGCCACCTTCAAAAAGACCTCGGAGCAAACCTCATCTTTGTGTTCCGGAACACCATGTAGAAGCAGCATGCCACGTCGACTCCGCATCTCCATGCTGTCACACTCTATAGATAGCATTGTGACTTGTTTCTCGAGGTGCTTGAAAGTTGCTATTACAAAGGCTCGAAAGGCTTCAAAGTCCCCTGATAAACTCGAGACTGATGGTTCCAGCGGTGCACTTGTCCTTTAGAGCTCATTTTGAAATGCCGTCATACGCTCAGAGAATGTTTGCGCCAGAGATTCAATAGTGCTCTTAATGTTATCCATTCTGTAGTGAGTGTTTAATGTAAAATATAAGGTGCAATGTTGTCAAATTACCAGGTGTATTGGAGAGGAGATAACAGCTGTAGGTCCTACTGACCATTAGCACCTGTTAAGAATAGTATCTTCACTTATTTAACTAGAATTATTGTGTATTTTATTTTTAATATAAAAATATTTAAGAGCTTGCCAAAAACAGGTGTTAACAGTTTTTTACTACCCTCTAAAAAAACGTACAGTCTAAGTAAGGTTACAACAGAACTGGCTAACCACATGAATTTAAAACAAATATACATAAGATACTCATGCTTTAATGTTAAATTATTTTATGTTTAGCTTCACGCCTCAGCAGTCTCTCGTTTGCCTTCAAAATTATTTTGGTGGTAAAGCATTAACAAGACGACTGTTGTTACAAATACGTAATGTCATTCATGGGTCATTATACGAAGTACAAAAAAAACTGTTCTTTGGTGATGTTTAACTATTTATAAGTTATTTCAAAAGCTGAAAAAATCTATTTAGTACATTATTGTGACTATTTACCAAAAACATAACAAATTCAACCATACCTCATCTGCTAATTTGTAAAAAAAAATCAAAACAGAAGCGTGGTCATACTCCGTGAACATTGTTCTAAACACATTTTTCGTCATAAAAGCTAGGAAAAAAGTTATATTAAACACTTGAATTAAAAAGAACTCACAGTATCTGTTTTCACACATCCCAATAAACATCAGAACATAGCAGTTTATTTTTTCTTATTAATATATTAAAATTTGTAGCCATTATACAGGTGTTATAAAAATTTAAATCAATACCGTGAACTACTATTTCAACCCAACAAAAAAAAATTGAGACCTGAAATACTGCTCTTATTACCTGGTTACACTGCTTTTTGCTGTTAGTTCAGTTGTGTGTGCTAACCGACAAAAAGGTTATGTACTGTGAAGTTTTGTTAAAAACATATATGTAATATACGTTTCTGGTAAAGTTTGGCCCGTCAATTCGGTTAGGAATTTTTTTGGTATGTAGTAACGTATTTACTTTGCCACCATAGCTCATAATTAATGCCATGGGGACTTATTTTGGTTGTAGTTATAAATTAATATGTAACTTTTAAAACCACGACGTAACATGATTTTAAAAACGATTCGTCAATCCCGTGATCATCATTACTGTGAACTAGTTGTTCACAGAACTTGTATTTTTTCGGTGTTTAATACAAACACTTTTGTATGGCATTATTCAGAGTCTGGTCATGGAAAAGGACGCCAGACGGTATAGGTGGCTACTTAAAAAGACATAATGATCGACGAGTGGTTTTGGGGAATGACATTCCAGACCATCAAACTTTGACATTATTTTTTGAAAAAATTGGAAAATAACTTTTGGAAAAAAAAAACCTCTTGGTTAGGTTAATGCCAATAAATGATATATGTTTTATTAGGCCAATAGAGAACATCTTCTTTTTTAGAATAGCTTTAAAATCCTATCAAGGCATGATGAAAGTTCATCAAATTGTTTGGGCAAAAGAAAACCCAGATTATCTTCAAGCCAGGCGACTGAGTTGTTTGGAATGTCATTCAGACATCACTTGTCGTCATTTTAGGTTGGAATAAATGTAATCACGAATACAATCATTACATGCAACTCAGAAAATGAGCCCCCTATACCATCATGCTCTAAATTACGTGTCGATAAAATTTATTCTGACAGGTAAAACAAAATTAGGCCTCTGAGACAAAACAGGGTAAATTTTTTGGCTGTTGAATACATCCAGAACATTATAATAAGAGAGTTCGCACATTTTTATTATATGATGACTTCAGTGATTCTTATAATTTAGTATCACAGAAATGACGTTCCTACTAAATATCATTTCCGTGGACATGAATGTTTGATTTTTTTTATTGTTTTTTAAAATTATTGATCAAAATAATGTTTCATAATTTATTTTATCTTGGTTTAATGGTTTTCGGTAGAACATTTATTATTATCATAACTGTATTAATTCTTAAGTTATGATCACTTAGATCATTTCAGTGAAAACGTGCGTCAATTCTGTGAGACTTAAAAAAATGATTTTTCATGTTTTTACGTATTAAACGTAATGAAAATTCTGTTTTCTGTTGTGATTATGGTATTTGATTATATTTTGCAAAAAATAAATGTTTGAAACCCAAAAAATCCTCACTTTAATTTTTGTGATTTAAAAAAGGCCATTTCGTATAATGACCCTCATGTGAGCCACGCTTTCAGTATAGGCATGACTCAAGTAGTCGAATACAATCAATGCTACAAAAACTTTGAGGTGTGAAACAACTATATTAAGGGCGAATCCCTAAGCTTTATTTTCAATTTCTTGAGCTTCTTACAATTTAAATGAGGGTCAAAAACAACCTGCGTGACTTAATACAATGTCATACTTACCAGATTCAATGAAAAGATTTAAAATAAGGGGTGGAAATATAGTGGCAGGTAATAAAACAGGAATAATTACAAGAAATCGTGAATTATTGAATGGTCACCGGTATTTATCATCAGAAGAGGCTATCTAAGTAAAAGTTAATCTTATTCACGATAACATTAAAAACTTTCTTTTGTTTCCTTATAGATGTCTCTACTGTACATATTTTTAGATTTAACCAATAATCAAGTGTCACTACCTGTTTGGTATCATCATCAATTCTCCTTACGTATTAGGCAACGCGTGGTACGCAAACAATATTCTTAAAGTTTAGTGTTGATTTTTGATTTCATGGGAATATTTAATGAAAGTTTTTATTTAATTCGAGTTAAGTTAAATAACTTGGATAATATATTTATGAAGGCGTTCAGACAGAAGATATAGAAACACTGTTCCTTATTGCAATTAGTATAGTATCTCGAATTAAATTTGCAGGTAGTCCATCACTCATACCTACATTTGTATAGTGATCCATCTTTGAAAATCTTTGAAAAATAAAAAAAATAACGAAAAAAGATTAGAGTAATTACTACATTGAGAAGAATAATGTCTTTCTGTTATTAAACGTATATAGATGATATTAATTTAATGTAGTAATTAAAGCTAACTGTTAGCTTATAAAAAATATAACGATTCACTTGCGCTAACACAACTTATTAATTATTTGAACAAAAAATATTTCTACCTAAATAAATTTTAAAACCCATTCAACAATGTTTTATTAAAATTACCCTTTCTAGAAAATAATAAACCTTTTTAGTTGAAGCGTCAATACACAGAAATTAGTATCGACATCGACAAAAAAATTACCAGTACTGGCAGAGGTGTACATGTTATGGTTTTCCCACGCATTAAACGATGCTAATGGATGGGTGCTTTCAAACACTAGTGAACATTCATTACCGAGCTACTGTTGACTTTCACTGACACTGGGGTCAAGTTTACACGATTTTGACCACCATATAGGTCGTCACAGATTATCGCCGTCGCTTCTATTGACAGCTTGTAAATACGCTAGTTAGACATTCCGCGAACCATGATGATGTATTACTGTACTCTGTGTATGCAAACGAGCATATTTAAATTTATGAAGTAGTCACGATAAGAAATTTTGCAATTGCATTATTGTTTGGTAGAAGTTGATGGATTACATGTTGGGTTATTTGATTTTTGAAGACAGTACATGTTTCAAAACTTTGAGTCTTTACACTTAATTATATTTTCTAAAGTAGCTTAATCGGTTTTTCATACGTATGCGCAATCCATATACGTCACAGCCATCGGGTTCAATTAGCAAGCCAGTTGGATGGCTAGGCCGTTCATTGTCTGCCGGTATGGTAAGAAGTTGGTGTGGCAGGTAAACCTATCGTGGCGTTATATATAATAAAAAAAAGCAAAATCCCAAGCGATTACTTACAGACCACCGTATAGAACAAGGATGGGCAAACTACAGCTCGCGGGCCATCTCCGGCCCTCGAGTCATTGAATTCTGGCCCGCGACCATCAAACATAAATCAAAGGCAAATTCCACCAATAATGATATAACTACACCAACCAAAACACTACCATTTTATCACACGTTTCGGCAAGGTCCACCCCGCTGTCAAATCTAGTTCTAAGTATACTTTGATTTTGAATTCCACGGAATGCTGACATTTCAGTGGTGTTGCCAATGATAAAACAGTCCTATAATCTCTGTAATTTTTGAAACAGTTTCAAATAGAAAAATAAAATCTTTCTTCAATTTAAGATTTCAAATTAGAAAACCTAATTCGATTTTAAAAATATTACTTAATCAGGTTTGTTTACCATCACATTATTGTTGAACTAGAGCACCAGAGCACCACTTGCGCTTGCGACACCAGGATATCACCCCCTACCCCTAAACCAATCTGGAAAAAATAATTCAGGACATATTCTATTCAGTACAGGGTGTCGTACGGCAGAAATAATTAAACATACATATTTCTTAGTTCAGGGTAGTTGTTACCCTTATTTTTATCACAGAGAACATATACATATAGGAAAAACGTCAATATTTTTTATAATTATTTTTCTGTGCAATATCAATAGAATAAGTCAATGCGTTACTGATTAATTCTAGTCTCTGAGACGGGGCGTAAATATTAGCTGCAGATTTATTTATCGGAGTCCTTTATTTTTTCTTAAACTTTGCAAAATTATAATTACTTTTAAGTATATCGTACTCATTTTATATTAATTTATGCAGTTTTTAATGACAAAATTAAAGGTTAATTTATGAATCCCATTGTAGAAAAATATTGGACGGCATTCAAAAACAAATACGCAATCACTGTTAGCTTAATAGATTTCTATTGTTTAAGCAATAACTAACCGCGATCTCGTATTCAGATGATTTAAGATTACTTTCTTTCGCCTAGAATGCCTAGAATGTATGTCGCTATGGATTTAGTAACACATATCTGGCACGATCTGTGTATGATGAACTTAGATATTTAAATATTAACGTACAGTGAAAGTTGCAACTTTAATCAAGTATTCGATTGATTTCTCTATTTGAGTAATTATATTTTTGACGCGTGCAAACAAGTGTATTAACAAGACATCATGTTCGATTTCTCGCATTCACAAAAGATGTGAGTAACTACTTACTTTGTTCTATTATTTTCTATTATTTTAAAAGGTAGTCATTATTATTTTGTCTCTGCCTTTTAGCCAATTTCTCGTTGATTATGAAATGAAGATATACTGTCACGATAGTATATTTTTTTGTTAAACAAAATATAATAAAATAGAAATAATGTTCTGAATACATTCAAAATGCTTTTCATAAATGTAGGTTCCTTTGCCACAAATGTAGCTTCACTACGCAAAAAACATTTTTTCTTAATCCAGCACTGTTCATCACTGTTCAATCCATCCAATTCTGGTCGATTGGATTTGTTGCAGATGTGCTAGTACGTGGGACACTCAGAAAGTTTTGAGAAACTAAAAAAACTAACTTCTACGAAAAAAATATTTTAATTAAATCTTTTCAAAAGAACTCTCCACCAGGTTGGTTCATTTCGAATCAGCCAAACTGTCAACTGACGCTTTGTTTCTGGATCGTATTGATAAATCCAGGATTCGTCTCCTGTCACAATATCGTAAACGCTATGTTTGTATCATATCACTGCGCCAATCTACACGGGCCTGCTTCTGAGCTTCGGTGAGGTTGTGCGAAACTATCCTCCTTACGCAAAGGTGCTCGTGCAAAATCTTGTGAACACTTCCTGAACCAATCTGCAGAGTATGTTACATCTAAAATAAAATAAAAATAAATATTTCCAACACTCACACCAATTAGCCTAGCCCCAAAGTAAGCACTATAAGGCTTGTGTTATGGGATACTAGGGTAACGGATAGAATACATATACTGTACATAAATAAGTATATTTATATAGAAATATATATTAAACATCCATGACTAGAGTAAAAATGCTCGTATTCATGACACAAACATCTGCCACCGGGATTTGAACCCGGGACCTCTCGAGTCGGCGACACCATGAAACCCGGCGTACAAACCACTCGGTCACGGAGGTCGTCATCTCTTCTTTGTTTATCCCCCAAAGTAAGACGACCGCGTTTGAACTCGCTACACCAGCGGTAGATGGTTGCTTTTGAAGGACTTTCATCCATAAAAGCAATTCGAAATCGATCAAATGACTCATCATATTTTTAGCCACATTTAAAATCGTAAAAAATCATAGCACGAAAATGTTCTCGATGCAGATCCATTTTTTAATGAGACAAGGATAATTAAATTGGCTGTCGAAAAAATGCGGAGCGCAATTCGAAAATCGAACAGCGGTATTTTTACTTTTAACTACTTTTAAGTAATCGAAGTTTTCAAAATAATTACAAGTGGCCAGTGTCTTATACATAAAAACTATTTTTTCGCAAAACTTTCTGAGTGACCTGGTATGCATTCAACTGCATTGAACGGGTTGGTGTTTCTAAATTTTTAGTTAAGTGCAGTTACCTTTACAGTTGTGCCGTTATTACCGAGTGTATTTATACCTACTATAGTACTCAATTTGTATTCACTATATTAAGAATGTTGTTTTCCGTTAAATTACGATGACCCTGTTGATGTAACAGCGTTTAATTTTCTACAACAACAAATATTTCTCGAAAAGGACAATACCAGTATAAGGGTAATTAAAAAAATAACCATTTCGTTAATTTTCCACGCTCCTTATAAAGGAATAACTTATATGCGAATTCGATCTAGATCTGATACCAAAACGTAATTGCTCTTGAGGAATATCATTAAAGTACAGAAAGAATTGATGATATGACCTACGTCAACGAAAAAAATAACCATCTTTCGAATAATAATCAGTTGAACTGAGACGAAAGCAACAAATCTGATAATGCTCCAACTGATATCGTTGAAAGTGTGAAGAATATAAATTAATCAGAAGAAGATCGATCGAATGACGATTAAGATTAACAAATTAGACCGACTCATTGCAAAATGAGTTACAGAATGGTAAAATCGTTAATCTAAATCTAATGTCGTTATTTTCTTTAAATTAAATACTTCATTTATAACGTTATCAAATTAAGTTTATGGTATGTTTTCAATTTCAACAGAGATGAGAGACATAAACGTTAAAGATTTTCTGCTCATATTCCTTCATGTTACAGACAATCACAGTAAAATAGGCAAATAAAACAATATTAAAATATCGTCTGCGTGGAATAGTTTTCACAACGCTCTATCAGTTATTTTGGCGACGAACACTATGTCTTTCCCGTTCCCTTTTTCTAAGTTTTTGAGACCTTTTTCTCAAGGTCCCTAGTGTCTCATTATCAACAGTCATCACAATCCGTTCAATGATTTAGGCGTACAAGCATTAAAATAAAGAGAACTACTCTCTCATTAAAAAATCTGAATATGGATTTTCAGCTTAAAAGTCGCAAGTTTTGTCTTACTCAAGATACTAGTCAAGTGAGATGACATTGAATGCGATGATAGTGCGCTGGTGCATTACGCGGCGGTTACGGGAGGTGCATTCTACTGGTTGCCGAGTATGGCTGTAGTAGCATGCACATCCGTCTGTTTAACCCAATAAACCTGCAGCCACATGTATGGGAGGAATGCGCTTACGTAAGGGAAGGAATTTTCTCGTTAAAGTTTTCATTTACTTATAATAATGTTTGAAATTTACGCCATCTTTTAAGTCTGAGAGTCTCTTAGTAGCTAACTAAAAAAACATCATTATTGTACTTATAGAAATGAAATATGAATATCACAGTATACATTTTAGAGAAAACAAAAGAAGGCAAAGTAAATTTTTTTCAGGCCCCTATTTGAGAACCTCTGGGTAAGACCAGAATGCTGAAATTTTCGGCATCCAGTAAGCTTTAGTAACATACTTAAAATCCAAAATTTCAAGTCTGTAGGTCATTTAGTTCCGAAGTTAAGCGAAAGCAAAGTTTCGCATTTATGACACTCACACTAGTCAGTCACACAATATTAACTAAAATAATAAAGAAATCGCAGTAAGGACTTAGACTTGGCACGACTTTGTCTAGATTTCATTACTTTTTAGAGATAAACAAGCAGCTCCATCGAGACTTGGCTAGTTTTTTACAGAATGTTTTTGGTGGGATTAAAGTTTTCAGGATGTATTTAAACTAATTTGCTAAATTGAATTCCAAAATATATTATTAAAAACTCGCGTAAATAATGACAAATAAAAATAGCAAATTAATATATTTAGCGGTTATGTGAACATTTCATTATTTTTATGCGATAACCTATAATTAAATAACCTGTCTACCATAATAGTTATGACGGAGTTACTCCGTGACTTCTAAAAAAAACAAGGTACATGGTAGCAATCTGGCTAGTACCCATAATGATAGGTAAAGACCACGAAATTTTAAAACTATTAAAATAATATATTCAACAAGGCGTTACTATTAAGCTCCCTGTCAATAAAACAAGGTACATGGTAGCAATCCGGCTAGTACCCATAATGTTAAAAAAAAAGGTAAAGACCATGAAAGTTTAAAACGATTAAAACAATATATTCAACAAGACTTTACTATTAAGTTCCTTGTCAACAGAATAAGGTGTATGGTAGCAATCTGGCTAGTACCCATAATGTTAAAAAAAGGTAAAGACCATGAAAGTTTAAAATGCATAAAACAATATATTTCAACAAGACTTTACTATTAAGCTCCTTGTCAACAAAATAAGGTGTATGGTAGCAATCTGGCTAGTACCCATAATGTTAAAAAAAAGGTAAAGACCATGAATGTTTAAAACGATTAAAACAATATATTCAACAAGACGTTACTATTAAGCTCCTTCTCAGTTATATAGGCAGGTCATAATTTCTTACTGGGTCAAACGGTGTCCATCGACAGTCAGATTCCCGGTTCGAGTCTCGCGGGAAGTGCCTATTAAGCCATGCCGACTTTGATCATGGACCATGTCAAGCGAACCCCTGTTTAGGCGACGTGGTGACAGATACACGGACTAACGAACCAGAGCCGGATACACGGATCCTTATGTGCATAACAGTGTTTGTGATAAAGTTTGCTATTGAAAAATTATAATTGGACGGGTTAGATCAGGAATTTATTCACAAACTAAGTATTTCCCTGTTGGCCAAAACTTAAGTTAGTAAAATAATAAATTCAATAAACAAATAAGATAGGTATTTCTTAATCTTTATCTATGATTGTACGAACTGGTGATTATTATTCAGTAACTAGCTGTGCCCCGCGGTATTACCCGCGGTTTATAAGGGATATTTTCCCGCAGTAAAATGTATCCAATGTGTTAATCCAGGGTGTCAGCTAACTCGATTAAAATTGCTCCAGATGTTTAGATGTGAAGAAGTAACAAACATACACACTCATAAACTTTCGCCTTTATAATATTACTGTGATAATATGTTATATCATAAACAGCTGAAATATTTTCATGTTTTAAGCTGCAAAACCTCAATCAATTATGTATAAAGTATGAAGCACTAAAAGGATGAAATAAGAAATTAAAGTGCCTCCTAATAAGTCGGATTAATCAAAATAATAAAAAAAATGCAATATGTGCATAATGTCTTCTTTTTCTTAGTACAGATAGTCGTTTTTTTATTTAAATAAATCACTTACGTCACACTATAGCAGTTTTTTAACCCACCCATGTGTATGTATATATATACAATCTCGTCCATCTCGTTAAATGTGCCGTCTAACTAATCAAGATAATCCAGTCACCCAGTTTTGCTGCTGCAATTAGCCCAAAAATCTTCTTCACAGATTTTCCTATGACAACGCGTTATAATATATGTCAGTCTAGCAAACCATTAAACAACAAATTCGCACTACTAGCTCACTCTATATTCTTGCCAAAAGCCAATTCTCGGAATGACTACGAGGCGAGGGTCTGTGTAAGGCGAGCTTATCACCGTATCACTGGAACGGCAGCCAGTGGTAACGGGACCAGCCTGGTTTAGAATCGTGTTTTATTTATATTTCGTGAACTACTGTTATCGTAAGGATGCGACCATGATCTTAAAAGCGGCGAGCGGAGCGGAGGAATAAATCCAAATTGGGAATTTTCTATCATTTGTAAACTTAATACAAATGTGGTTCTATGCAATTTTCATTTTTAAGGTATGTTTTTAGAGAGATTTAAATTTATTCAATTTTTTTTTCTAACTTCAAGAAATAAGGGCGTTTAACGTATTCTCCAAATGCAAATCAAAACAAATGAACTTTCTTCAAACTAATAAAATTTATTACTAAGAAAGTTTTTCAATTATTTTTGCAGCGTTTGAACATATTATTATGGGTTTCGGAGTCAAAGTTACCCGGCACTAAACCAACCAAAATTATCGATAGTAATATATAACCTAGCGAAGTTATTAAAACTAAAAAAAAACCAAATATATAGTTCCCTGAGCAAAGTCTTCAAAATAATAAAGCTACTTATCGCTTTCTCCTCTAACATAGCCTCTGTCTCACATTCGGACCATGTTCCCGGAACCCACCTGCTGAGACAGCGCAATGATAAATAAGACATGGGATTAATTACTTCCTATCCCGGCGACCCCACTAAATCACCAGGCATATTAAAATGTCACCAGATAATCACCTCGTGAGTTTTATAGCGTAGGTATTGTGTGTTAGTAGTTAACATTATTTTTTATGATATTTTAAGATATTTATTGTGTTTGTCTGTCTGGAATGAAATGTGTGTCAATTCGTCTTTCCATATAATATTTTATATGCGAAAGTGTGTTAGTTAGGATATTCTTTCACTCAATGACCTAAACATAATTCTACGTGCATGGACTTGCTTACCGCGGCCACAGTACAAATATCTAAGTATTGTGCCGCGGCTAGCTTTTTTTATAAACAATGACATCCTATTATAATGTTTGTGGGATTGACAGGGCATCGGAGCAGATAAGTAATTAACTCTTATGGCCTGCACACGAGGAATTTAAAGGCCCGCGTACAGAAAGACTCCTGAACAGCCGAGGACATCGAGAGACCGGACAGGAAAAAAGTACGCGGGTGTCCCCGAAATAAACAGAACTCATGTAACTAGGCGCCCTCGATCCGATTTAAAGAGATGGACCTATTATTCTCATTGAAAACAACCTATCTTTTTCTTTTAATGACAACACAACAATGTCACACTTTTCTAAGTTTTCGGGCAACAAATGTTCTCACACCGTGTGCACGTGTGCGCTGATTTCGTGAACAGTCCTTGGCGGACATGTTTTTCACGATTCAAGGACTTTTGTCCTCCGCGGACAAATCTTTTGTCTGGGCAGGCCATTACAGTTGCACTTAGCGCAGCCACATTTGGTTGACATTAATCGGGTTGACCTTTTCAGTTCCTCCGTGTTATGCAATAACCCTATTTATAAAGTTAAGGATGCATGCAGACCCCTCTTTCCCAGTGGGTACTTGCCTTAGATCAAATACAAAGTCCCTAATTCCTGTTAAATCACCAAACGGGGGTCATAGGGGCCCCATTTTCCTAATATGCCCAGGGCCTCCAATAGGTCAAAGATGGCACTGGATGCATGTGAAACAAACCTTTAATATTGTATAATGCTACTTTATCATTAACTATTCTAATATGATTGTAACAAGATAGTTTTGTCATAAAGCTGTCAGAACATATTTAAAAAGCATCAGAATTATACAAAAATTATAGGGTAATAATGATAATTTAAAGTTATGGTAACCAAATTATGCGAGTGCTGTAACTTTTAGATTATCTCGAATCTGTTTGTACAGTTTCATAACATTTATTGATGTTATATTGTCGACTTGTACATTCTCTGCTCTGATCAGAACTCTCGGGGTTTGGAATTTTTATCGCCATCATAATATCAGCAGTGTGACGCATACTATAACTGAAAGCATCCTTTATGCCTTGATCACAATTATTAATCGGCCGAGCGCTCTTATATGAGATTTTAACTTCCATCACTGTTTCGACCGAGAAATATTTTACTGTCTCGCCCTTTTATTGGGTGCATGTGATCAAGGCATTAAGGATATCTCTCTCTACTCTCTCTAATGATCGCCTTACCATTGCCCACACCACACAAAGTATCCTTAAGTTGTTTACTCATTTTACAGACCAAATTGGACCAAAGGTACGTATTCTCTCAGTTTCAACTCAGCTACAGTTCAAGTAGCTACTTTATAGTTGGTAATTCTTCGAGATCGAAAGTTATGCAACTTTTGCTATAGTCAGTAATTGGATTGGTGACCTTCTTAAGCTCCTTCGTGTTTCAGAAGACACGCTAAACCGTTGGTCCTGGCAGCATCTGAAGTAGTTAGCACCAACCAATGCGCACTGTTCGCGCGTGGTGGGTCATGGCCCAATTTCCCTTTTCCATCCATTTGAAAGGTCCATGCCCCAGCAGTGGAGACATTAATAGGCTGATGATAATGATTTAATAACACACCTGAACACACCTGTCTAATTCGAATTTCAAAGAAACTAATAACGTTTGTTAACAATATTTAGTTACGAATCGTGTTGGTCGATTAGACCCGATACTAAGAAAAGAGTAAGGTATTATTAGTCAGTTCAACGAAATGGATCCAGGTTCTCACAATTAATGGACTTTTAATGTTGGAATTCTCGATGAGAGAGATTTTTTAAGCAATTTAAGGAGATTAAGTATTATTAAATTTACAATTCATGAATCAAGTTCGGCTTAATTTGACAGTTGAGAATAGGGATGTTGCGATGAAATTGAAATCCTTAGAGCCATTGTATTTGAAGCTTGTGATTTCGAAATAATCTATACTTATATAGAAGATGAAAGTTAGTCACTATCATCAAAAAAATAAATATTTGGCGAGATATGGCCGTTTACAGCCTGTATTTACGAGCAAGCACCACCTTATTCGAGCCCTTTAAACCCCATTTCAAAACCAAGGTAATTAAGAGGTTTTAATTAACATAGCCTTGATGCTTTTGAAAAACTCCACCAAATGATGCTTGAAGAACTTTCCATCATAAAAAATGAAGGAGCTATGTTCAAAAACCATTTTTTTTTCGATAAATTCGAATATCCCACTTTGGAGCATTTTTTAATTTACATAACCGACATACTTCGCAGTCTCGTTCGTTCTAATCTTTTCACATTTATTTTAAGATACAGAGGGGATGAAACCTCTGCTCATGCGTCGACGTCTGTCTAGAGTTATTTTCAAATCCAACAGTGGCTTGGAAACGAAAGAATGCAACCAACAGATTGGGGTGGTTCTTCAAGGAATGTTCATTGCACTCCATCAGAATGAACAAACCGCCTGCACTTCTTTGAATGATTTTTGTCAATGCAAAAAAGGGTGCGGCGTTTCATGTCAAGTCGGATTACATTGCAATTCGACTTGTTCTTGGTGCTTTGGCGAGGATTGTAATTAAGTGCACCAGTAGTAGAAGATAATAAGAATGACGACGACCACGACGATGATTTTTATATTAATGAGGAAATTAAAAAAAAAAAAAAAAATATTTTGTGGATGTTTTATTGTTGACTATGTATGCAGTGTATTTTTGTGTTAATAAATTATTGCGTTTCTCGTTTTTTCCTATTTATATCAAATAATATATAGTAGTATAGTATATAAAAATTGCAATGTTGTAAGGGGTAGCTTTAATAGGGTTAAAAATTTGCAAGATAATGAAATTGGTATTATTTCAGGCAGCAACATTTTTAATTAATATCTCTGTATAGCTATAATTTTTCTTTGGGGATTTTTTTTAGGCTTTAAATATAATAAGGGTAGATTTAAGCGCGTTAAAAAAGTTGCAAAGCAACGGCATTGTATAATTAAATCACTATGATAAATTAATCATTTTTAGGGTAATATTTTTTAAACTTTAACAAGGGTTGATTTTTATGTATTAAAATATTCTAAAATTGTATTCCAAAAGCATAAAACAATCATTATTCAACTAATACGACCCATCTTAAGGTTTAAAATGTTATATTATAAGTTTTGACAATTAAGGGTTCTTCTCACCCTTAAAAAACAATGCTCATTGGTATGGTACACATTTTGAAGTAGGGGGTAAGATGAGCCTAATTCCAATTTTTTGTGCAAATCGATGTGGGACGAAAAAATTGCGAGGTTTTGCCATTTTTTTAGCTTCATTTCCTGGACTCATTATATTTTGTCGGCCTCAGAGGTCCTGGGTTCGAATCCCGGTGGGGCAAATGATTGTTTGTGTGATTAATACGAGCATTTGTAGCTAAGTCAAGGACTTTTATATGTATTTCTTAATAAAAATATACTTATATATGTATGTATTCTCTCCATTATCCTAGTATCCTATACCACAAGCCTTACTGGTGCTACTAGGCTAATTAGTGTGTGTGTTAGATACATTTATTTACTAGTTAACGCGACTTCGTCCGCGTTAACTATAGTTCTTTTAAATCCTTAGGAAACCATCATTTTTTCGGGATAAAAAAAAAATTATGTCTATCCGGGTCCAAAATATATATGTGCCTTTCAACCAAATCCGTTCAGCCGTTTTTGCGTGATTGAGTAACAAACAAACTCATTTTTGCATTTATAATATCAGTTACGATTTACTTATATATTAATGATGGCCAATAAGCACATACAGATCAAAAAAAAATACGTGTGGCACTCGGTGACTGCCGCGGTAAAGCTATTGCATAGCATTTTTATCAACTTATGCAATTATAATTATTTATTTATGTAGTATTTTTTTTTCTTTGATATTAATTCAAGTTACACTTTTTGAGCGTGGTGACGATAAGAAAACATTTTTTTTATTGAATAAACTTTATACACAAATTTTACGCGTACAGCTATTCACTGTTGTACATAGATGATGATGATGATTTGGGGGTTGGGAGGGTTAAGATTGGTGGGTGCTAAAACGGATCTTGAAGAAGGGTGCTGAGGATTCGTGGGTGCTGAAGATTCGCGGGTGCACAAGATTCGCGGGTGCTGAGGATTCGCGGGTGCTGAAGATTCGCGGGTGCTGAGGATTCGCGGGTGCTGAAGATTCGCGGGTGCTGAGGATTCGTGGGTGCTGGTGATTGAAGTTAACAGGTGCTAACTTGGGATTGGTAGGATATTTTAAATTCGCGGGTGCAATTTATTTGGATTGGTGGTGCTAACTTGAGATTCGGGGGAGAGTATGTGGTCGGAGCCATTCGGAGTGGGGAGTGTTAGGTTTATTTTCGTTACGGAATTTCTTGATTCGCTTGCTGCGCTCAAAGGCCGCGATAAAAGCTATGAAATAGCTTAAAAATATTTAACACACCGATGGTGACGGCACTCTACGATGCCCTCATCTATTTAGCTGCATGCAGTTCGTATGCTAGCATCGTCGGTGAGTCCCGCCTTTCTGCCAACGCGCTCAGAATGGTATTTTTGTATATAATATGTTATAGTCAAACATCGAAGTTCCGGCGCATCTAGGCTTGACTGGTGAAATCTCAGGTCTGATATGTCAAATCTTAGTCAAAGGCCAAATAAATAACGTGTCTGCCTTTGACTACCGAAATTTGGAGTAAACTAGGCGTGACTTCTTTGGAAAATCAAACACAGGAACTTAATTTTTGAAATTTCAGGGTCGGCTGGGCAAAGGCAAAGTTTACTTTCGCCATTTGACTAAAATGTAAGGCACTTCTAGGTTTGACTAAAAATACATGAGTCTAAGACTTATAGGATTTTATTTGGGGATTTGTCAAAAAGTCTTGGTCAAACTTAAGATAATCGAATCATTCCGGGAATGGACTGCATATCGACCTTTAATTATAAAATAAAGAAGATTGCTCAGCTTCCATACATGTTTGGCCTAAAGACAAATAATCATGAAAAATTGTTTCCTAGATTCGAAATTATATATAAATTACTGTAGAAACGAATATTATTGACGGACACCCCTGAGAACTTCTATAAACCATATACACTGAACATATTAAAATAATAAAAAATAAATAAGTTATATAGTAAACTATGGAAATCAAGCCAAGTACCGAAATTATAGATTAAATTCAGGTATATAGAGCATGTAGATTAACAGATAGTTGCCTGTTTTTAAAGTTAATGCATAAGAGTAACTTTTAAAATCAGGTGTCATTTCCGGTTATAATAAGGTAGGTACTCTGTGACAGAAACTGTGTGATGATTGTGAATGAGTCACAGATTAAAGAGAATTTTTAAACTCTCGTTAACCAAAGAAAACTAAGAGATTTAGGTTCTATAGCCATATATTCAGTAGCTTCATTATTTTTGTTATGTTTTTAAGATAAACATATTTTAGATTTTTAGTGTATCACACCTTACAATTTTATTTATTTATTAATTTATAGTCAGGAAACGTAGGCCCATAGATAGATACCTTAAAGTCTAACATATATACAGATTATATTGTGTTTATGGAGGTGTTTGGCCAAAAATGTATGGCAATAGACTTTATGATGTCGCCTACCATCTATAATAATTTTCTGAGCACATTTGCATCTAGTGAAAATGATAATATAGTTGTGCGTATTAATACCACAGTGTAATAAAAAAAAATATTTATTTTATCGATCTTTACAAGATAGATTTGTTTTTATGTTAAATAAACAACTTTGTTTTTTTTTGTCTTTGGCTGAATGTTACTACACCCATAGCCATTAAAAATGATTCGTATGTTTTACAAACCGGTAAAATTAAAAGTCCTTTTTAAAATAAATATATTATACAAAGGTGTCCGCTGAAATCTAATGACTGTAAATTAAATTATAAATTACGCCAAGAATTACCGTGTATGTCAATATTTTTTGTGCATTTAGGCCAATTTGAGCAATCTCCTTTAAATATACTTTAAAAAAAATCCACATATTTATTATACACCTATATTTTTTCTTGGAATCAAAACCTGCGAAATTTTCCTAGGTCCATATTAAGATTATTTCCAAGCTGTGATTTGAAACCCGATGAGTTTTCATAAATTCCCCATTATAAATATTTCTACGGCAGCATGGATTAGATATCATAAAGATTTGTTTGTCTGTGGGTATAATACTGCTATTGTAGTGTACGTACTCTCACCTTGTGTCAGTTACGCGATCTCATTTCCAGGCTGATTTATGTGACCCACTCACAAAACACAGTTGGATCATTCGGAAACAAATCCACATCTTTCGAACCTATTACATTTACGATCGTCCCGAAATTAGACTGGTAATACAATTGTTTTACAAATTGAACTAACTGTATAGACGTCGTGTACATTAATTATTACTGCATTATACTTTTAGGTGTTGATGTTTTGTGACCACCCTTATGTATCAGATAAGCCCCTGGACCTAATTTATGAGGCCTACCTTTTATCGCAGTAATTTATACTGTCATAATTTTACTATGCATATCAGCGGATGGCATTAACTTCAGAAATTCATTTATCATTAATTTATCATCATTTAATATCATTAATCAGAAATTTTAATTCATATTTTTTTCTTATGTAGGTATGAAGCTTAATGAGCTCTTTATCCTATTATGTCGAATTAGATTCCCTATGACTCGGTTAATTACAAAGTTGTCTTCCTGCAATATAAACTATTCTTATTAAATATTAAAGCAGATAATATTCCTTTAGAGGGCACCGCTAGCATTCCATGTATTGCATTATGATAATGTGCCATTTTGAATGAGCGCATCTCAGACTAGTTCGATGTATGCAACCTCCCTTGGCGCCATATACAATTGGTAAGCTGAAAGGTCCAATGCAATTTTAATTGACAAACTACATACTCTGTACTTTAACGACTACAAAACAGGCAACATTTTCGTGTAGACATGCCATTAAAGCTAGTATAAATATAATATAAAGACATCCCAACACAGCGTCCTAGCACTTCAAGAGAATGCCTAGAAATAACGGAGAAATGGTGCATTATGTCTGCAAAAGATCTAAATTCTGCATTCTTAAAAATTACTAAAAAAATATACATACATAAGTTACTAATAATAATCATTTATTCCAACTAGTTAGAAGAAATAAAATTAAACAGACAAATGTTCAAAAAATCTTAATACCAAACAAACTTCATACCAGTCAAGAGCTAGTGTGGAATAATAGTAGAAGACTTTCAAGATAAAACGTGACAAAAATGCACAATAGAAAATAAAAGCATTTCAAGGATTTGAAAAGTCTAACTGCCTGACCCAGAGACGATAATTAAACTTAATGCTTTGTCCTATTAACGTGTTGTGTTATTCGTTAGTAATGGGCCGGAAAACATTGTTCTTTATAACCTACTGCTTGAAATATATAATTACCATGTAATGGCTTTCGCTTTTACTTATACGAGAAAAAAGAACTGGTTGGATCATTGAAAAATAAATAAATATTTATTTTTTAACAAATTTCTTTTAAAACGGTCAATGTTTTGACGCCATTTGTGAAAAAAATTCACGATTAAACCAAATAGACCAAACAATGGCCCATTCAGAAATATTAAAATTCTTATTGTTGAATAACATCGTGTGGCCTGAACTAATATTTATAACAGTAGCACAATGCCTGGGCTTTTGAAATAACAAAGTTTAAATTAAATACCTATATAAAATTTAAAAAGTTTAAGGTACAATTTGGTACAATATCAAATCAACAAATGGAGATCATGAAATACTACCAACTATAACATAAAAATAGTACAAACTTGCTTAATGCCTTATAAGGCCTACGTGAAGGTGGTAGGGTAAACTGCAACTATTGAAAACAAGCAAAATTTTAACTCTGTTTAAGAAAACTTAAGATTAGGTATGTTTCACGTTTACTGTATTATAACACTAACACCTCAAACACTACACCTTAGTCAAAAGTAATCCGCTTAACTGAGACCTCGTCTGTGGGGTACAGGGTGTGGGGGAGGACGAGAAAGGGGGGCGGCGGGCACTTGTAATTTTGACAAGAATGTTTTACCCTTTTACCCCGCAGACGAGGACTCAGTTAAACCCCCACATCTTTTACCCCGCAGACAAGGACTCAGTTAAGCGGTCTCCCTTTATAGATTGGCCATTTCGCTACATTCATATGGACGTAAGGTGAAAAATTTAGCCACTCTTCAATACTTTCCTGTAAAACAATAGATCTTGTAAGTACATAATAAGATTATACGTCACTTTGACATGTATGAAATTATTTAACGTGTCTGAGTGCATGCGGCTGTTAATGTGAATTTAGTCTATGAAAATTACATGAACGTGTTTACCCATCTCTTAGAATTTATACATAAAAGATCCCTCACAATTAGCGCTAAGTAATATGATCCACTCTATTTATTGCACATCAGGCAAAATATTACATTACTCCTGGAATGTCTGTATTACACCAACATACCTAAACATATGCTTATATTATCCTTCATACTTCGACATTCTTTGGCAATATGATGAAATAGCGGTAAAGACGATATTTATAACTTGTATTTTTTTTCTTACAGCAATAGCTGTTTTGTATTAATAAATACAAAATGTACAAGTTTTACTTATTAATATGAACATTTCACAACAAACAGAAACATTTCACAAAGTATAGAAAAATATTTTTATAAGTTGTATTTATTATGCTTAGCACACTAAACTCGAAGATCAAGGGAAAAGAAAACTTTTACTATTTTTTTTTATCGTACACAAATAAAGTGAAATGTAGCAAGAATATTATAATTAAATGATTGAAAAATAAACATTCACGAAATATATAAAATCAATATAGTTTATTATTACTCTATGTAATAAAATATATGTATACTTTAATACAGCGGAATTATTGCATCGGAGCAGAGAAAGCCTGTAACTTGTAAGTTTTGATTTAATATCGTCCACTTTATTCGGACGAATAAAGTCATTAATTGCATAAAATTATGCCCATACTAGGACCTCGAAGCTGTTGCTATGAAGCGGCTTAAGCGACCATGCAACAAAATTAATGCGTGGAATTACCAGTTTCATGTAGGCAAGAAGTGTCTGGAGTGTTTTTTTTAAATAAACTGTTAATCTTTCCAGCGCTCCACGGTATTTGTTTTTTTTATTAAGTAGATTCATCGACATAACACATCACTTCAGTCAAACGATAAAATGTAATTACACAAGTTTTAGCTTAACGAGTAGCTAATTAAAGGTAAGTACATCATTCAAATAAATAATGCCACATTACATTCAAATCACTATAAGAAGAACTAAGTTACTGTAACCAAATACAAATTGTCAGCAAACCAAGAGAGTAGGCAACGGCGCAAGTGATACTAGCTTTGGTATCATATGCGTTTATCTATAAGCTATGGCGGCCGCTTACTATTAGACGGGCAATATGATTGTTTGCTACCATTTTCTCTAAAAGAATCTGAATTTATACAAAGGTGCATTGGAATTAGTGCTGAAATAGCATAGTTAAGTTCAAGTTTAAATTGACATTGCACATCGAATTGTACTTATATCATTCTTATACATTTCTATTGGCGCTGCTGACCTACTAAAGTAGACTGTGCGATAGTATTGTATGTAGATATAAACAATAATACTTAACTAGTGTGCTAGACATGTTCTTCATCCGAACTCAGCCTCAGACATGAATGATTCACGACGAACAATTGTAGTAGGATAACAATACTAATACCATTTTTTATCTTCCTTAAAACCCAACTGGTTAAAAAACTTGATGAATGAATGATAAATCAACAGTAGGAAATAGGATTATTTTCTTTCTTCTTTCTCCATTGCTAAATTATTCACAACTTCATGTCCATTAGACACTAAAGACAGTAATCGCTAAGAAAAGTAGCACGTACGTATAAGATTTTCATAGCTGAAGTGGTAAAAGGTTTTAGCCGAGTCCTTAGAACTTTTAGATTAACTGCACAACCTCTAATCACGTCTAGATACAGTTTAGCTGGATGCAGATTGTCATGCCTAGCGCTGTTTTATCTTAAACAAGGTTGATGCTTCCATCGAGTTTCTCTGGTGCCGTTATTAGTACTACATTATCAATGATTACTAGTTATTAGTAATCATTGATAATGTTTCTACTATCACGCAGAAGATAAATACGTCACCGTATACCATCATTGTAACAGTACTTTCGCATAGTGTGTTTAAAGTAATATCAGATAGTCCTTACAGATGTTGAGTGTTTAGATTTTCTAGAAGAGCTCCATTTGATCTTGCGTAAAATTTAAATTCTAGTTACACTAATATTATAAAGGCGAAAGTTTGTGTGTGAGTGTGTATGTTTGTTACTTCTTTACGTCTAAACGGCTGGAGCGATTTTAATAAAATTTAGTTGGGACTTAGCTGACACCCTGGATTATCATATATAGGCTACGTTTTACTGCGGGAAATATCTCTAAGGAACCGCGGGTAACACCACGTGGCACAGCTAGTTATACATAATTCTAAGCTTATTTTATTCCAAAATTTTTAACATTGGTACTACCAGATTCCAGAATCATATCATACCATAATTTGATTTCTTTGACTCAACTATCAAAACCGCTCTTAGAGCTTTTATAGTATAATAAAACGGTTTTCGAAGTTTAAAATATCTTAGCGTATCTTTACTTCAACAAAAAAGACATCTCTGAATTCAACTTCGTGGCTTGCATTCTTTCCTTTGATTTACCTAGTTCCAGCTACAGTTACTAAGAATATTATCTTAGTTTATGTTTGAAAGCTTAAAATTAAGTGGGTTTATAACCTAGCAGGCATTAATACTCGTTTAACAGCTTGTAACAGTTTTCAAAAGGACATTAACCCAAAATGTATTGTTCTCTAAATATGATTCTAAAAAAGGTCGCCAGTGGCAACAATGATTCCAATCAAAGTGTGTCGTGTAAATGTCAGACGATCTAGACTAGGATTATTGGTTTCATATTTATTACTTTACCGATCAACGCAATTCAATATCGGTACCTACCTACACAAGTTTCTATAGTCACAAAATTTTACAATCTATCGCTAGTATTGAAATAGAAAAGCAAGTCTTTTATCATGAATATCATATAACAAATATTACTGAATGCTATATTACACTTCACATTGCTATTTGTATTTGAATTTTTAGACCAGTATAAGTTATTATGCTCTATAGCTATAAGAAATGAAAAGATGAAAAGCATTTATGCAGTTACTTTCCAGCTTTAGTGAGGGTGAGAAAATTCTATATTGTTATGAAATTAGAGCTCAAGGTTAAACCACACAATTATAAATCGTTTAAATAACAGACCTCTTAAATAAAAGATAAATAGGCTCCTTTAAAGTAAACAAGATGCCGAAGTTATGGATAATCCCTGGCTCTAATATGTTATTAGCAAACTGAATCGTAAATCATTCGGTTTTTGTTTATAACTGTTTGTTATAATTATTTCGTTACCGACCTCTAAAGAACTTAAGATCTTTAGTCAGTTTCTTCTCAACAGACATCGTCCTACGTTTGAGCTCCGACTAGATACATTTGTAATTACCAGTCGTTTCTTTGACGGGCATTCATGACAGACTGTGAAAGGGATGCATTTATCACCTTGCATTGATGTGGGGGCTATAGGATGAATGCGGAGTAATTTAAAATTCGCCTTCTTGAGAACTTGTGGGTGGTTCATCATTGACGTGAAGCTCAGAATCAACTTAATGTTTGACTCAAGATTTATACTTCATCATAATAAATTGCTTGTGGATTCCGTAATGTCACTTGGTTATGAATCTAGCTCCGCGCTAGACCATAGTGGATTTGGCATGACACCAAAGGTGCAGCACCATACTACATATCCACATTTCAATGATTTGGCATTGCTTTGGCCAAATAGTCATCAAAAACAGTAGGTTACCATCCCATCGCTATTAATTTATTCTCTATTTACAATATTATTATTCTACTGTTTGTTGAGAATTTTTTGGTGATTGGAGTTCTAAAATTTTTTATTTATGTTTTACAGCCAATTTTATATAAATTATTGCACGCCTTACAACGCGTATGCGTGTGGGAGTGCTTTACTCTCGATAGGCCGCTATGTGGCGATCTTACAATATAAAATCGCTGTAATCCCCCAAGTTAGACACTAAAACAATAAAAAAATGGGATGTTTTGAAAACTAGACATATAAAATTATAAAGTCAGCGTATTTTTTCATTTATTTTTTTGGTATTTAAAACAAAAAAATATAGTTAAAAAAATATTAGTACTGCTGTCCGTTGGTCTGTGCACTTGTTTGTCTGCACGTTTTATAAAAATATACGTATTAATTATTATAGATCCTTTTGAAATAATTTCCTCTTATACTGAGGATGAACCCTATTTCTTATCATGATTGAACTGATAACCGTTTTAAAGATGTTAATGAAATTCAATGGAATTTATTTACTGGGTTTCTGTTTCGTGAATGTGAGGCGTACACTTTTGGACTTTCCAATTTTTTTTTATACTTTTTGAATCTCCAACGCACAATGTCCCATACACGGCCATGCGTCTCAATAGGCCATCGTCGCGGATCGTTGCAAAATTGTTCACACAATAGTGCATTTGTCTTGTCGTTTGTCTGTCGGCACAATCATGACGGATGTGGAAGAAATGACGACCGTGGCTGCTAATTTTTATATCGCATATAATTAATGTAATGTGCAGAAAAATAATGTTCAAAATTAATTTTGTTGATTACTTCGCAGTAGTAAAATTTTTGGTGATCAAAGGTTAAATAATTTTACTTATTAGTTCACTTGCCTATCAGTGGGCACTGGCAATCTGAATTAATAGGTGACTGTATGAACACCACTGGCAATGCTGCGATACGATTCCTTTGGAAGTGTGCCCAAAAACCCAAAGACACCGCTATTGAACGCAAGCATTGGCAATTATCCGCCATCCCATCATGCTCCATTACCTCCTGTACACCGTGGACTGTGTACATATTACATTACATACTACGACTAGGATCTGAATCATGATAATACCTATGTTTAGCCTGTTAAATCTATGTTGGATATTTATTTTTTTATTTTTTATCTTTATTTGAGAAACAAAAGCAATGCATTAACACTTATAACTTAATGTAACTAACAAAACATTTTATTATAACTTTTTTATTCACTTTTACTATTGTAAAGTCACTTTTATTAATTGCGAATTTAATAATAATGTTATGTTCCGAACCTGCAACCTACTTGCAACTAGGGAAGGACCAGAGAAAGAGAACCTTTTAAGAAAAATAGGAGAAAAAAGGAAGAAGAATTAGGTAAGTAAGTTAGTAGTAGGTAAAGAAAAAAGTTTGTGAGTGCAGGGAACGCTCAGCCGAGTATCGATTGGGTTAGGTTAGGTGTGATTTGATGTAATAAGAGTTACGTACAACCACACTATTGTAATGCAACTGCGTTACGAAGTATGGCCAGTTTAACCGGAACTGACATTTAAAAATTCATCACATTCATATAAATTTCTGAAATAACCCTAACATACACCTTTGAATCTATAACTTGTAAGTGTGTTTTTACATCTCTGACAGAAAAGACAGTAGATGATAGTTTCTTTCGCATAAGTCTCTTCCAATGTCAAAGGTGCTTGTACCACTTGGGATCTACGTTTCATATGAGTGATAACTGAAATTGACTGATTTGAACTGCGACTCCGGTAAAGGCCCGTCAGTTTTAGTGGCGAGTGAGACCAATGTTTTATGTCCCGTTTATTGGTTGGTAGATTACCAATGATTTATTAGTTGTAATAAATCAATCTCTATATTCTTGACGGCTTCCTAACGTACAATTTGCAATGTTTCTGCGTAATTGATTTTGAATAACGGTTGTTTATTTCAGTTATAATTGATTATTTAAGTTTGGTTTTAAAGTCTTTTTTTTTGTGTTACTTACAATGTCTTTCTTTGAGGTACATATAGTGTTTTTGAATATTTTACAATCTAAAGTGAAAATACAATAAAGTATTTTAAAGTTGTTAAGTACTGAATTGGTGTAACTTTAAAAAAAAAAGGTATAATAAGGTATAAGGCAAACGGGTCTATTTTATAGTTAATAAAGTAATATTTATGGCAGCTTTTATAAAATACCGGCATACGTTAAGCATCAATTTGTTTGCCATAAAAATAATAATTAAGGGTAATTTTCGCTGCACGCGAGAGTTTTGTTTTGCACAGCCTCCAATACAAGATTCAGGTGGTTGTTGATAGAAAAGTGGTCTTTTATTGATGGTGAAAGGTGCTGATGTACAGCAACTCACCGCGGTTACCGTCGAGTGCTAACCAGAAACGTTTGTTGAAATTTATGCTCGCTTGAGTGGAGCTTGTTCTGTCATCGCATAAAGTAGACTGATCCCACGGCGGCAACGGTGTAGCTTTAAAGTCTTGTGTTTACGCATTTATATATCTACCAATAGTTATATATCGTTTTATAATAACAACTGCAGGAACATTTTTAAGAGTAGGTATTAAGAATGATGCTGTAATGTATTTTGTCCTTTTTCATACAAACTTATTAAATACCAGAATATTGTATTAAAGCATCGGAACGGCAACGCCATATTTATAATAGGGATGATGACGGAGTAGAGTAAACAAAACACAGTTAAGTCCGTCAGTTAGATAATAAAAAATGGACACTGTTTTTGTTTACCAAAAAAATTACAAAATTAAATCGCGTCAAATTTGGGAGCTCGTGACGCTCTAAGTAAAAATTGTACGAAGACGTGACGACATGCGGCATATCTGTGTAATGTTTTGATTTATCTAAAAAAATACGTGTCCAATACTTTTTGAAAGAACGAAGAAAATAAGTTAATCATCACCCCTATAACCTGAATCTTTGATATCAATGTGCCCATTGAAAACGATACTTTATTGAGAATTCTCAGTAATTCACCTACTCATAGGAAATTTGCTTATTTGTTCTGATTATTCCGGACTTTCAGGTATATTCCAATAATTGCGTCCATACTTATTTAAACATCGGGCACTTTAGGAATATTCTTGGTAAATTTCCAACTTTTAACGGTACAGCACAATACTAATCTTGTAATACTTGTTCTGCTTATACACAGCTACCTAACTGTCTGAAATAGTCTCCGAAATACTGTCCTATTGCACGATAAAGTTCTCAGCTGGCGCATTCTAAATACGTTGCTCTTTCCAAACTAACAATATTGTTTTGCTTTAGCGTGCAATCAGTCAATCAGCCAATTTATGCGAATTTGTTTGGTCAAAACTTACCTACAACATCTATAGGTACTCAATTGTTTACATTTAGTGGGATTATTACAAGTATGACAGCAGTTGTAATGATCCCACTAAATGTAGATCTCATACGGTGTAATAGAGAGAGTAGAGATGTAATAGAGAGAGTAGAGATGTAATAGAGAGCGTACGGCTGCTATCGTTGGAGTAAAGCAATTTTCGCAGTGGTCGGTCATTAGATGGGTGACCAAAAATCTACTATCTCGAATTCCTCCGTGCTTCGGAAGGCACGTTAAGCCGTTGGTCCCATTTGGAGTGTATTGTGCAATCGTTAACACCCGCCAATCCACATTGGGCCCGCGTGGTGAGTCATGGCCCAATCTCCCTTTTCTATGTATATGGAAGGCCTGTGCCCCAGCAGTGGGGATATTAATAGGCTGATGATGAAGATGTAAAATGATAATGATGATATTTTATTACCTAGATTGAGACAAAGAATCATTTTACCCCGAAAAAAATTTAGGTTTCCGAGGGATTCTGCAAAAACTAAAGTTAACGTGGATGAAGTCGCAGACGGCCGCTAGTACCTAATAAATTCTTTAAAGCGTCCGTATACTTGGCATCAAGTTGCAAGCACATACAATATTTGTCATGGTGTCTATAAAAAGTCATCGTGCACTAGAACATCTGATATGCCTATGAACATCTGAATATTTTTCATCAGATATTCTATGAATGTGAGCATCTTCCTGTACGGATAATTTCATAACGTTATTACACACAAAAACGAAATCATCAAGTTATTCGTATTTGCTATTTGTGAACTTGACATCGGTCTATTCTTTTCATTCCATAAAGAATATGATAAGGATATAAACAAACGAAATAGTGCGTCATGTAGAATCGGCGAAACGCAAGTTTGCTGTGGCCCTATCAGTGGCTATGTATGTACAAATACGCTTGTAAGTATCTACGAGTACGTTGCGATCATTACAGAATTTGCAACTGAATGTCTTATTAGCATTACTAATATTCGCAATCAAGGCGACGAACGCTAGAACATTTTTACTTGCAAGACTTGTTCAAAACATGTGAATGGGAAACGGAAATGAAAATGTACTGACATTCCTTCTAGACAGTTGGCTTATCTTGTCATATCAGTGAAGACGTCGAGAAACTAAATGAAAATTAGTTATTCTAGTATTTTATTGAAGTTTAAACAGAATTCATAATAACTTATAGTATAAATAACATTGTTAGATTCAATATTTACTTATTTAGGATACAGGAATTATATTATGATGGGTAGGTACAATTACTTTAAATTAATGGTCCATAAAGTAAGACAATCAACTTCATTCAACGACATAATCATACGACAGCAAAATGTTTTTTTTTTAATACATGTCATTCTTAATTCGTATTAATAATATTATACATATACAGTGTTCATTTGTTCGTACTTTTTCACCAAAAAATAAAAAATCTTAACAATACTTCGAAAGGGGTACAACAATCTTATTTTCCAAAGACAAACATGAATGCCAAAAATTCACTGTTTGCAATTTACCCATTAACAAACATAAAGTCTACAAATAGGTAGGTCTAAAAATATAGGACATAACTATTAGATCTAGATTTTGTTTCTTATTTCAAACCTTATTTAGTGGCAATAATAGTATCTTGTTTAATTCTGATCAATATTCAATATAGTATATCACATTTTTTTGTGCTATAATTAGCACAGTTCTCAACCATGTCTTTAAATTTTATCAACATTATGTATATTTTTAACGAATATGGAAAACCAATCTTTGATTTCCCTAATAAAAAGAGAAAGGCACATAATAATTCAAGTCTCCCACAATAACAAAATTTTAACAAGGTAATTGAATTTTGCACAGTCATTAACGGAACAATTCTAATCAATCTTAATTCATTTCTATCGCAGTTTTACAATATAATCGTTTCTCATATCACTTTATAACTTTCTTTCCTGTCATTTCAGTTCTCCCTCTTCGCCAACCACATCAACTCAAGCGTTTTCAGTCGCCAAATCTCTTCGATCCACATCGACAGAAATAACAAAGCTTCCTGTTTAACAGGAATAAACAAACTCCTGCCACGGAGTAAACAAAGCCCCAAGAAGAAATTGCACGGGCACATCATATGCTCAGGGAAGGCCGTTTCTTCCTGACGCTCTTATTGCTGAGACCGAGAATCGAACCGATTACCTGGGTATAAAGAAATGAAAACTTTTTAATAATGTTAACTTTTCACTAGTGTGTGTTAAAAAACACATTAGTATAGGTAGTATTAACAGAATTGAGAGTGAACTTCCCGCTACGGCATGTGGAACGCAAGCGCAGCGCCCGCTGCCGATACCTCGTAAAACTGACACCCGAGTTGGTGACGTAGCTTTCGTCTCGGCGCGGGCAGCAGCAGCGCCAGCGCGCGCGCCTCCCGCAGCAGCGCGTGGAACGCGAGCGCGGCCCCCGCGCACTAGTACACCGCCGACAACTCGTAGAACAGGCACCCGAACCACAATAACAATATGTAATATGTGAGTACCTTAGAGATGGAGTAGGCGGCGAGCTTTCGTCTAGGCGCAGGCAGCAGCAGCGCCAGCGCGCGCCTCCCGCGCACGACTCCGCCGCCGACAACTCGTAGAACAGGCACCCGAACCACAACAACAATATGTAATATGTGAGTAGGTACCTTAGAGACGGAGTAGGCGGCGAGCTTTCGTCTCGGCGCGGGCAGCAGCAGCGCCAGCGCGCGCGCCTCCCGCAGCAGCGCGTGGAACGCGAGCGCGGCGCCCGCGCACGACTCTGCCGCTGACACCTCGTAGAACTGGCACCCGAACCGCAACGACAACTCCTGACCCTCTTCGGCCTTAACGACTCTGTTTATGAAGAAGAACATCTGTAAATATCATTACAAGTGGACCGTAGTTGGTCTTTAAAAGTTATGTTGCCTTGTCTTGTATACCTGGCATGTTCCAAGTCCCTTTTGTTCCCGAGTAACGTGACGGCTGTGCAGCCAGGAAGACGGGTACGCTCGAGGAGAGCGAGCAGCTCTGCAGCAGCGAGGAAGGAATGCCTGTCGCACACTGAGTATACTACGGCGAACGCGTCACCCCAACGCAGGTGCTCCGCTAGGCAGCCTCGTTTCTAATTAGAAAAACACCATATAAGCATAGGTAAAACTACTCCTACTCTTAGACTTAGATGTTTTCTTCATTAATATATCATGTGGGCGAGTCCATTAACAACTGCTTTGTATGGGTGTGTAGATAACTCATGGAGACAGAACGCTCAGAGCACTTGATCAGGTTTTTTTATACTATTCACACGGTTATCAAACCAGAACGAATTTGCATAGTAAACATTTAACTTTGATAAGAAGGATTTATTGAACCAATAAAATTAAGTCGCATTAGGTTTTTAATTTCTAAATGGGGCCTACCTAAAGATTATATTTATTTTTGAGCAAGTTTGTCTAACAATTTTTTTTGTTATCCACCATAATTTTACAACTATTTAATGTTAACTCGTCAAGAAATATAATATATATATTTCATGATGTATGGTAATGATATAGAGTTTTAACATCTTTATCTACATAACTTCTCATGTATAACCTTCGCCCGATGGAGAAGTACACTTTAAATATTTAATATTTAGGAACGAATAATCACGCATCATTTCATAAATTTCAAAAATAATAAACTTTTAGGTATAAAAATACTTTTTTATAAGAAGCACTCACTGCACATCCACAAGTATCCAAAACTTCGACTTCAGATGTAGCTCCGTCGAAAGCTACCCGATGTTGGTAGAAAAAATCTGAAACAAGACCAAAATTTATAACAGTCATAATAGTTTTTAATTGGGACTTGAACCTTCGACGGCTAGGTTACGGCCTCGCTCTATATTTCAGAACTACGATGTCACTCACATTGGTTCTAGATCAACATTGTTAACATGCCTATCCTAATGGAAGATTTATATTAATATAGTAGCTGAATCCAGTGTTAGGGGTCTAACATCTCGGCGCCATTGCCTTGTGCAGCTGAACAAGCACAAAAAAACTGATTAAACTGAGTCCAGGGTTGGCATGCTAGTGAGATTGGCGCCAGCCTGCTATACACTCATTGATTGTGAATATACCATAATTAATCATAAATTTATATCACATCTATTCGAAAAGAACTAGTTTGTTCTCTGTTTAAAGTGACTAAAATGGCGTTTCAATCCCTAGGGACTAAAATTTATTTGAATTGGGAATATGGATTTTGTTAGTAAAAGTTCGAATCACCAAAGTGATCAATCACGAACATCTTATGAACAAGTTACAGGCTGTCTAAAAACTAAACGTGCGCTTATCAAGTTTAATAAAAAGATTGTGAAAATAAAAAAAAAAACCCTTGAAATAAATTCCGCCTTTGTTCATAATTGTTTACTCAAATTGACAAAAAGTGTCATGATTGTCAGCAATTAGTGACCAAAGAAAAAGAAGATCTCATTGATTTATGATAATAATCGCTTTATTAATTCGAAGCGGATCGAATATTGTAGAGTAACATAGGTAGAATCCGTCACTGGAGCTTTAAAACAAAAAATAGTGTAGCGCCCGTGGTGGACACTGTACTTTTTATCACACTCTATGAGAAAATAAGTAAAAACAACTAACATTTTTACCGTCCGATACAATGTTCTCGGGAGTTGATATATAATTTTCACTCTCACTAGGTACTTGAGGAAGACATACTCATATAAAATATATGTTTGATAAAGCCCTTAAAAACGCTCTCGCGTTTAAAATAGTTTTTTGCTCCTTGGTAAAAGATCCAGTATTATTCCAATGTCAATCGTCAACGACATTTTAGAAAATTTCTTTGATTTTATCGCCTTTATATCATAACATACATGTATAGTTTGATAAAGCCCTTCTTCTTTGATATATTTATTTCGATGTAATATCTTATATAAATTACCTAATATATAAGATATTACATCGAAATAAATAAAAAAAAAACTTATATAAATCAATGAGATCTTCTTTTTCTTTGGTCACTAGATCACTGAGAATCATGACACTTTTTGTCAACCAACTGATTCCACCTATTAGGCTCTGTCGCTTTATGCAGTGCGGTACTTATAATGTCTCTCCCGATATTGGGAAATCTCGTTCGTTCATCGCTATTTGTTTAAGTCTTTGGCTTTTAAATAGTATTTGAAAAAAGGACATTGGGCAAAAATGTATGTACGCTGCACCCACGTCCGCCACGGCTTAAAGTACATTTGTTTGAAAGGTATTATAGTCAAGATCATCTGTGCCAAAGCGCATCAAATTCCATGCCGGGGGTCTTTAGTTATTTTAAGTTAAATATGTACAAGTACTATAACAAACGAACATTAATGAAACAAAGGAATTAATTCACTTAGTTCGACCCTACATAGTGTGCTCAGGAATTATGGGAGTACTTCACAAGGTGCAAGCGTGCCCCCTTATGTTTTTCTACCGTGCTAGAGTAAATCCAAAAATCCCCGCATGGGTTGTTTTCTGTGTAAAACCGAGCGACCACAGATTACACAAACTTATCCACGCTTTGGAGAACACATGATTCCAGTTCATCCATACTAATTGACAAAACCGATAATCGTGTTCCAATATCCAAAGCGTGTTAGTTAAAAATCAATCAAATAGCACAATCACAACGAAGTAAGACGAGTCGACTATTTGCAACTGCAAGTCCTTCAGCATCCGTAAACCGTTTTTAAATGTCTCAGTAAGAGCAAGCGCAGGATGGCATATTATTATGATTACTAATAATATAAAATGAAGGTATTATAAAATGAATTTATTCAGCTACTTAAATATGCCCATGTGTCATATCTATTGACTACCAGGATATTTTTTACGGTGTCATATCTTTTGACTCCCAGGATATTTATTTTCGGTGTCATAATAAAAAAGGCTAGTTTTTCATAGACCTATCGATTCATACTAATTATCATCATTGTCCTTTGACATTACTACACCTTAAATAAAACCAGTTTATTACGGGTTAATGCACGAAACTTTATTTATTTATTGACGTTTCGTAGCCTTTACAGGCTACGTCGTCAGAATCAAATTTTATTTCAAATAAAATTTGATTCTGACGACGTAGCCTTAGATGCGAAGTTTTAGTGCCAAAATGTGATGTGCGTGAAAACCTAAGAAACAAATATTACTACACCTATTGGCTGTACTTGTAGTTTTTTGACAAATTATTATTGCTACGATGGGGCAACATCGATGTTTTTGTATAATTTATATATCTATACGTTTTGGTTAGTAGCCTTGATTTTTTATTGCTATTATTAACAATGGAAATAAAATGCTAAATTCCACTCAATATGTTTTTAAGTACTAGTGAAATCAATTAAGAATTTTATATATAGTAATTGTTAATATGTTAACAAATATTCTGGTTGTAATTAGTCTTCGTACCCACTCCTATGTCAATTTAATACATTTACTACACCAGAGGATTGTGAAAAAAAGACTAAATGACGAACTCTTGGCATTATCATACGCTGCCGTGAATCTTTAATTAAAACATCTAGGTTAGATGCGAAGTTTTAGTGCCAAACTATTGCACAAACGTTACGATGCAGTAACATAACCACAAAGGCTACAACTTAATGTACTGTGTAGGTGCCTATGTAAGTTCCCACGGTAAATATAAGATTTTTTCACTAAGACGTGGTTGTCATAGGTCGACGGCCGTAGAGCGGCCGGCGCCGGCGTTCAACAGCCTTGGCTCTTCTACCGCGCATGCTGCCAATATCACAAATAAACCATTGGCAAGCCACTTGGCACTTTGTAAGTGCCTCTTCGCCTCAGAAACTGTTTTCAAGTACATTTTTACAATATCAGATAAATTCTTATCATTCCAAAGTTATGTCAGTTAAAGAGATAAAAATGATGATTTTAAAGGATTTTGCATCAGCTCGCTTTCAATGATTCTACGAAGCAGTGATTTTTTTTAACTAAAGAAGCAGTCAAAATGCGTTAAAAATTACAATCTAATTACTGAAATTTTGCGTCATCTTCTAAGTGTCATAGTTATTTAAAGTTTGAGAAACTCTTGCCATGCTTACGGACGAAAAAGCACTCAGATCACAGAGTAAGTCAGTTACTCCGTGATCATGTCGCTTCAAACAGTGCTAAAATATCGGGGACTCGCAAAAAACAAGGTACATGAGAACAATCCCGTAATTAACATATATTACTATAATATTAGTGGCCATGAAAGTTTCAAACAGTACACACAAACAGTACAGTACAGGATAAAGATTATGCAGTGAAACTTACCGCCCGTAGAACTGTATTCACCAATATACCGCTTCGTTAAGTATCGCACCACTACAGCTGCAACAAATAGAAAACACAAATCAATAACGAAATATTTTAAGAAACTAAATGAAAATTATGAACAATCAATTGTTATTAGTCTCATAATAATAAAACAACACTACATATCGGTAGATTTTATGCACAACTATTTTATGGTAATTTTAACGACCGCTATCTGTCCAGGCAGATTAGGAAAACGATATGGTTTCTTACGGTTAACGTTAATAAATTACACTACATTACTAAACTTTTATTAATATTAATATCTTAAAGTAACAACAAACATATAAACAGATGAATGAAGAATATAAAATTTGGAAAGTTTAATATGAAGGTTCTTTATAAGTTTTCAATTTGTCGAACTCAATTAAGTCCATTGAATACAGATAGGTAGCACAGTTAACACAGAGAAAGCAGCAATTAGCAACTAATCGGCAATTGGTGTTACAAAAGTTGTATTCTAGAATGAATTTATAACTACAAGCCACAATTAGAGGGAAAGCAGGCAAAATGGATTTGAGTTTATTTTAACACTACAGTTTCCATTGCACTATTTGTTGTAAGATAACGAAAAATAATTCTATGATAATAATAAAAAAATCAAAGATAAAAAAATATTGTTCATGTTTTTAAATATAAGCGTGTTAAACCTTCTACTTTTCTTGCTGTAAAAATTTAGCAAGTTATTTTTTAGTATTGCCGATTACACATGATAAGTTAAATCAACTAATTTTAATCAGATAATAGAGGAGTGTCTTTTCACTTTGACGACTTTTACGAACCCACAGTCGATGGGTTGGGACATTTTATCACAAAGTTCCAAAGCCACCTTCCATTACCATCATGAGATCCTAGATAATTCCTATAAACATGAATGACGCGGATGGAATGGATGTTTAATATTATCTCAAGTCAGTAAGTACTAAAAATTTTACACATAACCATAAATAAATATGCGTAGGTAAATGATATTGTCATATTCTTCAATATCGGAACGAGTACAGCGTTAACAAGAAATGCTTTAGGCGTAATGCAAATATCTTGCGTTAGTGAACTATTTATTAGTTTACTGCATTTTAATTCAGCTACTACAGATACTGCCTATTTATTGATAAAGTTAATTAAAACAGCTAATGAAACGCCACTTAGAACGTGCATACTCGTTTCATAATTGTATCGTACAACCAAGTAGATAGTGCAATGGAGTGTCAAATCTATTGCTGCAATGAAATTGGATAAGGACCGAAGTTTAACGACAGCTTTACATGCAGAATAAAATGATGTTATGGTCACAATCGCTTAACACGAATCAGATTATGTTGTTTTACAATCCAAAATACCATAAAAGGTTAATAAGTAATTTGATTCATTTTATAAATAGCATATACGAATAAAATTATCATAAAACTCTCTTTTAACATAAATTTATGTGCCCCATATCAGGTAAGTGAGTGCTGCAAAATGAGAAGAAATTTTCGAGTTGAAACAATTTATTTAGTCTATCTACATAAGGTAACTGGCCTTACGAATTTAAAATACTAGTATTAAAAAAATAGGAAATATCAAATGCTGCAAAATCACCGTTCAATTTTAAAAAGTCGTCTTCTACATTTTCTAATTCATAAGTTGCCTGGGAATCTCTTAGTTTGTAATGATTTTTCATTTTGAGACTTTACTCAGTTCTTTGGGCTATTAATTTGCTGTAGAATCTCGTCCTAATTTTTATGTAAATTAATTGCTAAATTAACAGCCTTGCTAAAAAAACTGACTAAGAAAATAGTGTAGATAATGGAATCATTGTTTGCTTTAGTTTTTAATATCGTCAATATTGGATCAAAATGGTAGGTATGTAACGCATGTGGCCTTTGCTGATAGAAATTACTTACTGAGAAATCCAGGTTTCACTGGAATCATATAAAGCTACTGTATAAATAAATCATAGTATGTTAAACGAAGACGACAATAAAATATGATTTTAACACAACATTTTATTTTTTCTTTACAGCATCAGTAACTATTGAGCCCACGTGCGCAGTACCTAAATAACCTTTTTGACGTTAATCGACTAAAAGACACTTAGGAATTTCTGGATAAACGCATTAAATTATCTTAGACACTAAAGATATATAGTTGGACATAAAGCAGTGAATAGATTGTGAAATCGTATCTTTACGTAGCATCTCATCAGTTGTTTTATTGAGTTCTGCAGATATCTGAGCGTATAAAATATGGGTTCATGGCGGCTAGTAAACATGTCATATCATCAAATTTATTATTCGACTTCTGCTTTACGATTTACTGTGAGTGTTTTACATGATAGACGGCTAGACGGCGTTGTTTGATTGAAATTGTGACACTGGGTCAGGAGCATTGTGTGCTTCACGAGAATACAATTCAGTCAATGCAAAACAATCGATGTATGTTAATTTCAATTACACGGTCATTTATCGTGGTTGCATGTCACACTTTCCTCTTGCCTCGTAAAATTATCAGTACCTACCTAAATTGGTTACAGTGTTTCTCAGAAGTCATTCTCAAAATGTGTACACATGGTTTATGTTGAATTGCCAATAAAAAGGCGGTGGACATATCTACTTCACAGCGATGTATTGCAAAAACAGAAAAGTTGTTTCCTTATCAAACATGCAAAATGAACGCGCGCCGCGAGTCGAATGCACCAATTATACTAACGAGCACTTTCACTACTGATAGTGTCCAGTTCAAGGTAATCCACTAAACGTTACCCAGTGTTGACGAACGACGTGCTAAAACCAATTAATCTGTATGATTATTTGTAGCGAAATCTAACTGGAAATAACTCATCATGATGATAAATTTATCGTTTACCCAATGAGATAAACTTCTTCACCGTGCAATCCATCGATTCACCGTGCGAGTGCCGGGTCCATTCTGTGGGAGTGAGAGAAACTCTGTGCAGTTCCCAGGACTTGCGACCCAGGTGTAGGTTTTAGGAGACCCCCTTTAAGATGCGCATTAACGCTCACCTTCACTGCTCAAGTTGCCCGCCCTTCCAAGCCTTTGATAGAAGCCTGTTAGTGCAGCTTTAGTTACTAGTTCCAAAATTGAACTTACTGCAGTTCTCGACAGGCCTAGGTCTTTTAGAAGGTTGTAGAGATATTTTGCTGGTACACCTCTCTCGCTCCTACTTCTACCGCATATGAATTAATTAGATAGCCATTTTTGGTTAGTTCATTGGTTAGATCGTAATATTTATTCAATTTTATTGTGTAGTCTTTCGGAATGTTAGTTTCCCACGGTACAGTAAGCTCTATTAATACTATATGTTTGATGTGCCTAGAAAAGAGGGATATATATATATATATATATAGTCCAGTCAGGTGCAATACTTAGGATTGAGAAAGGCTGTTTTTTGCGTTAACAGTTGATCCTTCTTTTATAAAGTTAATTTGTTTTTTATTTGTGGTTAATCCCTTTTGGGCCCTAGCCACTGCAAGACTTGCTGCTTCACGTATGACTTCAAGTACTCTATCATGGCGACGTGAGTATTGACCCCTATCAATGAGCACCTTGCAACCTACCAATATGTGCCTAGCAGTACCTATTGCCTCACCAGTGGCGGACTAAGCCCGTCAGAGGCCCGGGGCGGTAAAGATGAATGAGGCCCCCCAGATTTAATAATGTAGTTTTTGGTGTTTATTTGGTTAAAATCGGGAAAGTAAAATTTAAATTCGAATTAAATTATTTCGGCTATCAACATACATACCTACAATATGGAATCGATATGGGTGAGAAAAATAAAATACGATATCGAAATTAATCAAGGATAGTTTTTTTATTTTTTGTAGCGTGTTATATGTGTTTTCGTGCCTTCAATTTACTGAACTCCTCAATATCTTCTTTGAAATCTATTTCTTTTAATTTTTTTTTCTATTGAAAGCACGGCTAGGTAACCTAGTCGCTCTTGACCCATTGTAGATCGAAGATAATTTGTAATTATTGTAAGTTTCGATATACACATGTACAGAGACTTTACCGTGTTGAGTCTCACGATGAGAACAAGTATTTACCTACGCCCCTAATAAACGTGCACTACAAATAAAATAAGGACCACTCGCGAAATGCAAGAACTGAAGCAATGTACTAATAGCTGCATATTGACTAGAAACTACGGATTATAATTTGTAGGCTATATTGTACAAAGAATTATTTACTTTTTTCAAATACTTGAAAATGCACTAAATCAACTCTGAACTCATTTACTTTAATACCGCAACACAAATCAAAAACACTATAACAATTTTCAATGAAATTACTTTAAACGGAAAAGATCGCGTTTCATCAACAGCCTATCCTAGTCCACTGCTGGACATAGGCCCCTCCAATTGCACGCCACTCATATCGATTTTGGGCTCGTCACTCCATCGTGCCTAAGGACGTCCTACACTACGTTTGCTAAGACGCGGTCTCCACTCCAGAACTCGTCTACCCCAACGGTTGTCGGTTCTTCGGCAAATATGGCCAGCCCACTGCCACTTCAACTTGCTCATCCGGTGGGCTATGTCGATTACCCTGGTTCTCTGTCGGATTACCTCATTTCTGATGCGATTCTTCAGAGACGCCGAGCATAGCCCTTTCCATAGCGCGCTGAGTGACTTTGAACTTGTAGACCAGCCGTACCGTCAGTGTCCACTTCTCAGCTCCGTATGTCATCACAGGTAGGACGCACTGATTGAAGACTTTCGTCTTTAGGCACTGTGGGATCGACGATGTCAGGATTTGAAGTAGCTTCCCAAACGCTGCCCAACCTAGCTGAATTCTTTCTTCTATTCACCTCGTCCTCAAAGTTGTTTCTACCTAATTGCAATGACTCCGCGAGGTATACATATTTTTGAACAACTTCGAGAACGGCACCGTGTATTGCAATCGGTTCCGGTAGAACATGTTCATTAAACATGACCTTGGTTTTATCCAAGTTCATCCGTAGTGCGTATAGAAGAGTCAGCCAGGTCATTCAGCATTTTTTAAAGGTCTCCAGGACTTTAGGCTATAGGCTTTCTGCCATGATGACGATGTCTTCTGCAAATCGTAAGCGAGAGATGCGTTCGCCATTTATGTTGATGCCACGTCCTTTCCAGTTCAGCGTCTTAAACATATCCTCCATTGCATTAGTGAACAATTTCGGGGAAATAACGCCATCTTTTTTATTACCTACTTTACAATTTGAAAAAAAGGCTTATTCTTTTATGAAAATATCGGTTACTAATTAACTATTAAATACCAACTTAATGATATTTAATACATATATTTTAAATGAGGGAAATGTTTATTTTTCGACGTAAATATAATGTAGTGAATGTAAATGTAGGCGTGCAAGAGTGAATTATTTGCACTTCATTCATTCAAGGATTCCTAAAGAAGTACCCGCTACAAATACGCGAATGCCCCAACGTATTGGACGCGTTTAACAAAGTTAAAAGAATATAATAGTACCGCGTAAAATTTCTAGATGGCTGTAGTGTTTTGGTCTTGATGAAATTATGTAGGTACGAAGCACATTTTTAAAGTCTAGTTTAGGATTTGATCAGGGTAACGCGGAGGCATTTGGGGCCCCCTAAGACTGGAGGCCCGGGGCGGACCGCCCCTTCCGCCCCCCTGTTAGTCCGCCACTGTGCCTCACCACAAGTATAGTATACCTCACCATAATTAATAGGTTACTCTCATTAAGGAGGGTCATTTGGAACGTTTTGAGATAGAGTATTAGTAGAGCAGGAGACCAATCATGTAGTAAAGTGCGCAACTTCAGAGCTAATGGAATGCAGTTAACCTGTGGTTAACCACTTACATTACATTTCTAAATTTATTGTGTTTACTTATTAGTTATCATTTTCATCTTGTTGAAGGAAAGATTTTATTATGTCTCGGTTCTACTTTTTCTTTGCGGAGCCCAGCCCGACTCTATTAACCTGTGCACCTGAGTTGAGTCAAGACTTCAGTTCTATAAACAATTTATGGTTTATAGAACTTAAGTCTTGACTCAAGCAATGTAACACGTTTGTCTTTTGGAAGTACCATAAATTTTTTTCGTAAATATTAATAAAATAACCATTTAACAGGTTTTTGATGCAAACAACTTTATTTTCAGCAGTTAACATTCCTGCTGGAAATGTTCTATATTTACGAACAAGTCCGCAAGCCAGTGGTGTTCACAGCTTTCGGATGTTGAAATTTGAGCTTTCCTGACCGAACTGGAATGTCACCGGTAACGAGAGCTACTAACGGGACTACGGGGAGGATTAAATCAAGACGTTGTTGACTGAATACGATAGCAAAAGCTAAATGTTAATTAAGAGCATCGCCCGAAACGATCAGACACGACCCCTGGTCGACACGCTACCGCTACCAGTAATTGGATATTCAACTGTTAATTTGCATTTTTAAGGTCTCGTTAACCACTTTATTCTTCAAAGCCAACTTTATTGAGCGAAGAAATAAAAATTTGATTGTTGCCATTCGGCAATTCTCAAAGGATTTTCTGCTTTCACTTTTTCTGATCTATGCGTACCTATGCTAATCGAATTTCACCTACCAAATTTAGATTTTAACATATTTGTGACATTCCAAGTCACTTGTGAGTGATAGATTTGCATAACCTAAAAATTGAGTAAATCTACTGATCAAATGTTCTTCTATTAAGAATATTTCAGTGGTGACGACGACACATGACTGACGGTATTTGTAGTGAATTTATTTTTAATTGTTAATAATAAATTTTATTTGAACTCTGGTTTATTCTTCCTTGGCTTTAAACGCATCTTTGATGTTGAAAAAAAATTCTATTAATAAAGTGCGTTTATTTTAATCGGTGAGTATCGCAGTTTCGAATATATTTGGTGTGAGTAATTCGGCAGCGTGAGAGCGGGTACCCCGGCAGACGTCTGACCGGGTGAGTCACGCGCGCGCAGCGGCAGGCATGCGGTTGATTTGCGCCCGCGCACTATAAATACGACTGCATTTGACATTTTGCTAGCTCCCGATCTATGGCTAGTTCAGCCAGCCACAAGTTACAACAGAATGTCTCAAATTCTCTGTCTAGAATAAATACTAAATCTTTAAAACAAAGCTCAAAAACAGTAGGGAGAAATTTTACAGTTTTGTGTAAATTGACTTGTTTGTGGATGTACCAATATTCATACCTCGTTCAGTTTGATATTTACGTTGGATTTGATTTTGATTTAAGATGCTGGAATACTCTTTATGTATGTGTCTTTTATGACTTCTGGTGTTTTTAAATTTTCATTGACCATATTAGTTTTCGTTTTCTTATTATTCTTAATATTAACACTTATTGATAAATAACCCATTTAAGTCTCATAGCAGAAGTAAAATTAAAAAATTACCTTTGTATTTGGACGATCACGTTATATCTTAAATAAATGTTAGGAGTAGGCTGAGAGTTTTAATTTTAATAAGACGACCTTTAATTCGAGAACTAAGTTACACTGAGACTGAATTAAAATAGACAACGCTTACGGCCGCATTCAGAGAAGGCAATAAACTTTTAAGTTTCACTTAAGTGTCACTTTCTTTGATTTATAATATATATTATTAAAACACGTGACTTAATGGAGCATGAAATTAATTTGACGTTTTGAAATACGGCTGTTAGAGGTGTACAACCAGCAAACCCTCAACTTTTCTTCAGCCTAATTTACGAAGCCATCCTCCAAACCAGTCACCCTGGAGGATTCCAATAACCATCACCCTTCAACCAAGACAAATAATTTCAAAATTCCAACGGAAGATACTGCTGATCTTAAAGATCGCAACGAATAGAAAGGATTGGAGGAAGCTTATGGCTACGCTAACTAAATAATAAGAGAAAAAGAGACACAAAGTTATGATAAAATATTAATTTATCAACAACTTAGGCTATATAAAAATAAAAGTATAAAGCATTACACAAAAACATTACCTACAGTAACAATCGCTCTCTTCAGAGTGTGTCGTAAAACGTGGGGTGATTGAGCTTTATGCTTTACAATACAACTACGTAGGAGGAAAGACGTCTAACGTTTGAGTAACCATATAACGTAATGATTTGTTTTTAATAATAGTAATTCTGGTGAACATTCAGTCATTACGATGTTGTTTACAGGCCGTCGGCGGGCCCGCAGGCGGCTTACGGCTAACTTCAGCTAACTGCTTAATCACATAATCAGCCGGTCAATGATTGATTGTTTTGTATAATTGCGTAATGGGTCGTGCTTTACTAAGGATGATCTTACTATGTAGAAATTATAAGTGTTTTTTAAACGAGATCGAAGAGCGATTTATTGAATTGAAATTTAGTATTATTAACAAAAAGTCCAAAATATATCGATTTTATTAACTATGGTTAAAAGGTTGTTACACAAATTTAAGTTAATAATATTATATAATAAATAATATAACGTCAGTGTGCCTGTAGTCAGGTGTTGAAAAGAATGATATTTTTCACGATCTTGATTCTGAATGATTTCAGTCGATTGAGTGTGTCAAAATTGTCAATTTTCCTTTTGTAGTAGCTAGGTTTATTATGTTTCCATAGTACACATACAGCAAAAAAGTTGTTAGTTTTCCAATTTTTATAATAATAATAATAATTTATTGCATAAAAATATGGTATAAAAGGTGTTTGATTATTCTTATGTCTCACATATTTTACTGTTAAACAGCATGCAACAGTTTTTAAATCAACTTAAAATTAAAGTGTAATGCTTGTCAGCTTATCAGTATCATGCCAAGATCATTTTATACTCAATATTATACAATGTCAAATAAATATAAAATTATCCATCAAAATGTAAAAAATAAATGTCCAATGTTAAAAATCTGTTTTCTCACAAGATTCCAATAATCAATAATAATCATACAATGGTGTCGATTCATAATAAAATTAATAATCAAAATGTAAATTAGTAAATGTCCAATATTTGCTTTTAGGATCCTCCAGTAATCAGTATCGTACAATGTCAAACAAATTAAATAAATCATCAAAATATATAATACATGTCCAAAATCAAAATTTCATATATTGAAGTCCATTCAGCCTACTTATCCTCAAAATACTCTGTAAGTGAATAATAGCATTTTTCTATTAATTTATATAGACGACGTCTGAATAAGGACATAGGTAATGACTTTAATGGCTCAGGCAAATTGTTATATATTTTCACGGACATTGTAAAGCTATTTCTACTACAAATTTCAGTTCTAGAGTCTGGTAAACACATTTTTTTGGATTCCTAGTGTTAAAAGCACAACAGTCTTTTTTAGTTTTATAAAAGTCAGTGTGCATTTTGACAAAGATACATATTTCAAAAATATAAATACACGGAACTGTCAACAACTTATAAAACTTGAACAAAGGCCTGCAAGAAACCCAAGAATCAACATTAGCAATAGATTTAATGCATTGTTTTTGTGCAATAAGTCTTTTAATTTTTACAGAATTACCCCATACTATTATGCCATACCTTATGATCGAGGCTACATATCCGTGATATGCTTTCAGTGCGGTTTGAGTATTGCTTATTCTAGACAAACGCCACAATGCATACGCAAATCTATTTATTTTGTTACATACTTTGTCAACATGTGCTTTCCAAGTACAGTGATTATCAAATTCTATACCTAAAAACGTTACTTGACTAGTTTCTGCGATTGTTTTGTTGTCAAAAGTAACATTTAGTTCCGCTTTTTTTGCACCTTTATTAGTAAATTAATAAAAAGTATAATATCGAGTGCGATATCAGGTACATCACAAAAAAAGTAGTGTAGTTAAACTCAATAAAAATATTATACAAAGCTATAAGTATATTATCGAGTGTGATGTACCTAAGTATTTATTGTTAGACCACAAAATACTTCGCTTGTACTACCTGTACGCTAGCGTGTCCACCGATAGTCAGCCGATAGTATATTTGTCCACATATTATTTATATAAAATTTATCTACATATATTAATTTTTTGTTGATAAGCTCAAGAAGCTTTTAAAATAAAACTTTACGTTGCATCCGTAATTAACAGCTTGATAAGTACTTCATACAGACGAAATGGCAAATCGTGACATAAAGTGGTCATTAGAAATAACATATCAATTGAACACATCTCAACTCTTAATTGTTATGGTAATCGGTGTTCGATGTCGTTTCCGAAAAACGACATGAGATCGCCGTCTCAATAAATCAATTTCTCCCAATGTTCAGCTTTCGCCGAGTTATTGTTTACACTTTCTATTGCAACACGACTATTAGTAAATCAATGGTAGCATTTCACGGTTTCTTGAATATTATTAATGGGATTAGAGGCGTGTGTTACGTTAAATGAGTCATTAAAAGTCTGGAGTGATTTATTTGATTGCACAATGTTGTTAATAGCCTTTTGATGTAACATGAAGTGATTCAATCAAAATGCAGCAGTGTAGTCAGCATTACCATGTTGACATTATTCTTTGCTTCAGTACGATGGATTGTTCGGAAGCGGATATACCTTTTTTTTTATTTTTTGTGACGCAGGCAAAACCTCTATTTACAGACGACGGCGCCTTTAAGATGCACACCGCCGAACGGACCTTACACCTGGCTCCCGCAAGCCTTACGAGCCCCCGCAGTGGCTGCCCGCTGAGGACCCCGTAACTCTTACGGGCGCTTTACGGCATAATATCCACCAAAAAACCCTGCGAATACCCTCCAAGTTGTTTAGTGCGAAACCGCGGGATCCCCGTTTAGGAATTCTTCCGCGTCAAAGCGGATATACCTCGGTTATAAGACAAAAGATAGGTATTTGCTCCTATAAATTGAGAACTACATTTAAATAAAGTTTTATAAATAAAACTAGTTTTTACGGGTTAATGCACGAAACTTTATTTATTTATTGACGTTTCGTTAAGTTTGATTCTGACGAAGTGATGTGCGTGAAAACCTAAGAAACAAAAAAAAAGTTTTATAATTTGGTTTTCTATCGCACAACGAAGTTTTGATTGTTATTTTTCTATATAGCAGTTTGAAAAAAGGAGACGAACATATTCCGTTACCTTAAAATGTTATATAAATCCATATACATTTTTTTAACATGTAAATATAGGTTTATTATAACCATATTTATTTTAAGCATTAAACTGCTTCTACTAGAAATTTGTGCTTAAGGACAAAGTGGAATTTTATGTAAGTGTTTTTTTTTTTCATTAATATAGATATTCGAATGGGTCTGTCGTAATATTATATATAATAACTAACAGTAACAGAGTATAGTATTACCCATATGTTTACAGTTTTCATCAAAGTTATGTAATAAACTAAGACCAGCACTTCAAATCGAGCGGAAAAGGTGCCTTAAGATGTATGACGTCGCGAGATCGTAGCATTTGTCAATTCCTAGGCAGTCAGATTTGGTCAGTCTTATTACAATGCAAGTTTTAACTGTATTTTCACCCTTTCGAGCTTTCGAGGATGATTCTACAAAAAGTTATTACCTACCTTGAAGATTGACGTTTTTCACACAAACTTTCAATGATAATCTCTTAGTGGTCGAATTTTCAATAATAATGTATGGATAAACATAACGCACCTCCGGTGCGACACTGTCACTTATGCAAAAAAATCATTTTTCAGGAGAAGCGTTTAAAACTTTAACATCCCAAAACGTACAATTTTTTTTTTGCATAAGTGACAGTGTCAAGCTCTTCTACCACTAGTCTCTTAATGTACGAAAATAATACTATTGGAGAATATTTTATCATCCCAATCAGAATGTTTCGAAACAATTCCATGATCACAGATAATTTAATACGTATAAATTACAACTAAGTAGAGATGCGATAACGTAAATACGTCCACTCTTATCGATGTCTAGTAATCGGTTGCAGACGCAAATAATTGCTCCATGAGTCGACATCTCGAGCTGATTTACCACCGTGTTACGAGTTGCGTAGGTGAAATGAAACGCGGGCTCGTGTGGAGTTATGATGGCGGGACATTTTCAGTATAGACTGATTTGCGCAGTGACTAATGTAAAATCCTAATAACAAGCGTGACAAACGATGCCCACTGAAATCATTATCTAAAAACGAAATGGAATTCTAATACATGTGCTTACCATATTTGGAGTAGCCTATGAAAACTATAGCGAAATAATCGCGTCATATAGTATAATAGTTTCAAAAAATATTTACAAACGAGCATGATCCAAAAAGGGACAATATGTTAACTTTATTAAATTATTATTTTGAATATAACTATTTCTAATTTGATTGAAAACAAGAACAAAACTTCTATTTGATTAGATCCTTTATTATGTGTAAGTATGTAGGTATTATAAATTGTAATTTTCCATGCGCCCTCGACTGGTAAGCTCGAAAAAAAAACCGAATGCTCTTTAGCTGCAAATTTTCCCACGCGGAGAGTTGAAGATTATATTATTTGTATCGAGTAAGGTAGTTCCGGACTCAAATGTAAGCGATCATCGAGTTGGCTTGTCTTTTTTTACTGACAATAATAACGACTCGTTTGAAGCTGAATATCTTTTTTGTAAGTGGCTATTTTGTAGTAGGCTATGGCATCTTTACAGAAGACTACAATAAAGAAACACGTTTTAATAGAGGCAGAACATAGGGGATTTTCCGTTTGAGTAGGGAAGTAATCTCCACCTTACAGAGGAACACAGTAATAATACTACCTTTTGGTGGTGTTGTGTATCTGTCGGGTCAGTGAGTAAGGTTTCAGGGCTCCACGGGATAGGGGATTGTGACAGGGTAGGCAAGAGGGCGAGTGATATTTTTTGTATCACAAGCGTCTTTATGCTATGGTGGCTGCTTGCCATCGAGTGGGAAAAATGATTGTTTACCACCCTTTTAACATTAAAAAAACACACATATGGTGTGGTGTTGAGTTTCTGTAGGTGAATAAGGTTACAAGGCTCCAAGTACAGGATTACTAGAAAGATAAGGATGACTAGACCTTTAATACTACATCTTCGCTATTTTTCTCTATTTACTTTTAACATCAGATGCTCCTAGCATAACAGCATACTAATAATTATGAGTGTAAATAATGCTTAATGTCATTTTAAAGAAATATTGAAGCAAACAGCAAGGATAACTAACAGAAAATTTTCTTTAAACTTTAGTGCTTCAAATTTCTTTACACAAGGAAATGAATATCTTTATCTCTTGGTCATTCCATAACGTGAAACATACTTTACCAATGTTAATACATAGTCGAAGGTTCTGATAGAAAATTGTGCGATCCAAATTAACGCGGATGAAGTCACGGGCAGAAGCTAGTGTTTTATAAAGTCCGGCACAATTTGTATATTGATTACACCATATTGACATTGAACGCCCTAAGTCCCAACGCTCAGGTGACATTCACATACATAATCCGTACATTACTGTCACTTGTGACTTTGTGACACCAATTGAAATAATTCAATTAAGTTAATCTTCATTGGAATGAGCATTCGCAAATAAGATTAGGAATTACTTAATATCTGTTATACATACAAGCTGCACCCGGCGAACTTTTTACCGCTTACAATAAAAAAAAAATCTTTTAATTGAGGATAGTAAAAAAAAATTTTTGAATAGTTTAGTGAGATAATAATATTTAAGAAAATTAAAATCAAATTTAAGTAGGTAAAAAATCACTTATTCCATCTAATAATCATATATCCATTACGTAGTTGGTTTAGATTTCGAGCATGATCACCACTTAGCTAAGCTTCAGTTCAGTCAAAATAGTGCTCGTATAGAGCCTCCTCTTAGAAGCCACACCTCCAGCCGCCTTATTCCAAAACACGGATCAAAGTCAGTCTTAGTTTAAACCTAATGCTCTGCCTTCTTTTTAGAACACAAAAGTGACAGCAACTTTTTAGGCCGGGTTAAACTTTAAACTGTAATAAGATGATGGAGCTTAAAAGTCAGTCCGATAATTAGTAGCTTCGTCTGTTACACAATGAATATAGAGTACTAACAACTTGTTCCTGATAAATAATGAAGTTCGTTTTTCTTAGCCACCTAAAATTGCTCACTCTCTCAACTATTTCTTTATTTTTGATTAGTAAAGATGTTTTGCAATACTTTGTTAGTTTTTAGAAGGAAATTTACATTCCGTATTTCCAGACAGAGTGGACACAACTGTGTGATGACTGAATTCACGAAGATTACTTTAGCATATTCAAACGAGTTCAGATTGGTTGCCTGGTCTTTATCTTATATTCTTCATTCATAGCCAGCCCCTGGTCATTTAATTGACCCTTACGGCTTACTGGAAAATTAAGAGTAGTTCTATTTTTTGTAAAAACAGTATTTATAATCTTAACATACATTTTATGCCTCGATGATGGGGCAAACACAACGTGCGTGAAAATCAATCGAGTATATACAATGAAGAAAAGACACTATAGTTATTGCAGATTGACACAAAATCCTATGGAAAAGATGAAACGGAAATGCGTCGCCAGCGTCACAAGACTATATATATATGTATATGTGAGTGTGTGTGGGTGTGTGAGGGATGCGTGCGCTGCTCCATTCCCCTATGCCTTATACACCGCTTATGTTAGGTTATTTAACAAAAGAGGTTTCATTTCTTTTCATTTATAAATCATATGATATTTGTACCAAATATAATTTTAAGCGTGAAGAGATAACAGACAGACAAACAGAAAAACACAGTATGAATATAGGAATGCACACTTCAAATACAAACAAACTAAAACAATGCGCATTCCAAAGTTTTATACATTATCAATATTTGCATTAGGATTGCAATCATGGAATCGCCCGCTAGTATATTTACTCTACACTACACTTATCAGAGTATATCGCGACATGGCTGATAAGAACAAGAGCCGTGCAAAAAAATACCGGAATCTAACAAAGGCGATGATGTACCTCTATTAGAATTTGTATCAAAAATTAGATAAACAAATATTAATGCTTAAGTCCCACGACACTTACAAAGGCGTTAATCATTTAATAGGGGTTAACTCTTCACATTAAATAAAGAAATATTGTTATTATTCCAACATTACTAAAAATTATCTATTAGAGAAGTAGGACTCACGTGCTAATATAAAAACAGAAGAAGATAAAAGTAAAATAATTCTTGAAATTGCAGCTTTTCGAAAATCACAGTAAAGCATTTTTTGAAGGCTCATCAAGATTGATAATCATGACTCTTGATAAAATATATGGTTCAGCAAACTGATTTCCATAGACTCTAAAGGGACCGTGAAATCGTAATTAAATAAATGCATAATGTTGTTGAAACCAAATATAAATGCTTATAACTTTTTAGTTATAATAGTTAAGTTATTATTTGGACCTCATTTATTTACACGTCAGATTGTTTTTTATTTGCTGTTATTAAAAAGTATGGAATCAGGATTTCAAATGATTGCTTTAAAATAACTTCTTACTGACATACATAATGTTTTGTAAATCAACATTTGTGCAATACTGTCATTTACGTACGTAGCTAGACAACTAAATAGATAATAACTTAATTGTCTAGGGAGCACGTACAAAACTACGCTTCCTAAGCAGCCGAATAGTTATTCGATAACAGTGGCTCAGTATTCAATAAATAACCCTTCGGTTATATCGTCAACACATTAGTTTATAAAACAGTTTATTAATTATACAACCCAATTTTTGCTAATCTTTTTTTGCACATAACGTCCAATTTAAAGTAAGGAATAAATTATTTGCCACATCGAAAATAAATTTTAAAACCAGCACATGCAAAATAAATATCACATTTATAGAGTTGTTTGATGACATTAAAACGAAATCGTGAATGTAAAATATTAAATTAAAAAAAAACTGTGTATTATTTACCTATCTCAAATAGTTACAATAAAATTCTCTTCAACCATGTGAAAAAATAAACAAACTAAAAACAATGATTGTAAAATCTGTAATGATGTGACTTGTTAATTAACCATGGTTAAATATTAAAGTGTTTAGAAGAACCTTTATCTACTACGCTGTAATTAAATTAAAAGCCCTGATTAAGCTGCAGGCATTTTCAAATAAATCAAAGCTCTTCTTTTTAAGCCATTAAGCATAATTGATTTGGACATCAAGTTCAACAAAAAAGAGCATACAAATATAGACGCTTGTAAGTCTTGCAGGTGGAGTCAGCAAGAGCTTTAATTGGCATTGAATAATGTACGAAGTTCAATTAAGTATTTAAAAATATTTACGAATATAATATATTTTGATATGCTCTAAAAGATCTTCAGGCTTCATTATCCATATATAACATAATATATATATATATAAAAACAAATAAATACCTCTACGAAAACAATGAAAATTCTCACCTGATTTTCCACACCGTGCACTTCCCAGCACCACAACTCTTATTCGATTAACTGTCATCTTCATTTGTCCGTCGGGTTAACACTGGTGCACTGTACCTTTGATTTTATTTTGAGTGCATGGAAATATAAATGGCAAATTCCCAATCTGGAGTGTTCTAATTTTCGAAATTGTAGTTCGCGATGGCGGCTACGCGAACAGCTGTTGTTTTGAGTAATGGAGGCACGCGCGCACTACGCACCTGCTTGCGAGCGACTGCCGTCAAACACAATTGGCGCAACACGCAGTCGGACAAGTAACTAATGAATAGCGAATACTATTTCGTTACAGAGACTTTTGTTGCATTCTTATCTTATTTTGTCTGTAGCTCGAGAACCCGAGCTTAGTCATACATAAATCTCAAATGCATACCTTCCAGATTTAGTGATGAAAGCTGTGAAATATCCTTGACTGCTCATTTCAACTTTAAAATAAGAATTCACAAAAAATATTTGTGGCTCCTCGCCACTAATCTGATTAGCAAATCCAAAAGTATTCTTTTTCACAATCCTTCATTTATTAAAAATCTTAAACTTGTATGTGACATAAACGCAGAACTCTTTTACTTTTACAATATAATCTGGACATCTTCGAGGCCAGAGTGATCAGGCATCTTCTAGGCAGGCGTGTACCATCCTAGGCCTCATCATCGCTTTCCATCAGGCGAGATTGTGGTCAAACGCCTTGCCTATTAAGCATTAAAAAAAAACTCTAATTTGATATTAACTTTATTGTTGTTAGGTAAAGAAACACACATCGAATAAATTCTAAATAAGGCAGGACTAAGTTCGCACTCTAAACATATTAGTTAAAACTTTGCGTAGAATCTTTATTTAATGAATTTAACTCACATCGCGCATCGGGCAGAACTAAGCCTTCCTTGCACCATAATTGCTGTAATGAATGAATTCAATCTCTCGAAGCATTTTGAAACTAACCGAGATTCGTACAGACAGGCGACAGACAAATTTCATATCATGCACGGAAGATCAAAATGACTCCAGAAATAAAATAAAAAGGGCTAAAGCGATATAATTAAGTCGCTCGAAATGCATTATACCGTGACTAACTCAAGTTTAAAAATCAAATTAAGTTAACATCAAGAATTTGAATCAAATAAGTGATGGCCGACATATTCCGACGTGTATGCTGAAACAAGTTTAGGGATGCAGATTTTGTGTTTTAATGGACTGGTTGATTCAGTAAATTCCCTTTACGAAAAACTACTTTTACTATGTATATACTTTTTATTTTATTAATATATGAAAAGAAATTAAACGTGGCAAGTTTTTAACGTGTGAAATCCTATCTAAACTCAAGTCACAACTATAAATCTGAAAGATATGCCAATCAACTGCAAAAGAGGTTTGCCGCTTCTTTTCGAATACAAAGAAGTTTTTGTCACTTGATCAGAATAACAGTTTTTGACTATAAATTGATTGTTTCCTTCTAAACATTTTCTTTGTAAAACAAGTTTAGATAAATCTTAAGATAAACATAGCAATTTCATTTAGAAAAGTCTGGCATTTTTGTTTGTAATTTTTAGGGTTCCATATTCAAAGTGTATATATGGAACCCAATTGTTGTCACCCTTTCGTCTCTCTGTCTATCTGCTCGTTTGTCATAGATATCAAGATCGTAAACGGAATCAGTTGGAGAACTAAAGTTTTGGTATTTTATGTAAAATGCTTGCACAAAGCCGAATATTTAGCTGAACATTCAATTAAACATTTTTTCATACATGGCAAGAAGAAAAGGGAGTTTTTTTTTGCCCCAGCATGTGACACATCATTGTCTAAAGCTCATTTAGTAGGATACAAAAGTATAATTTTTATTATTTTTTTATTTTCAATAACAACAACATTAGCTGACATTTTTGTTACGGGGTCTATCTCAAAATTAAAACTAGTTAAGAATGTGAAATTTTGATGTATGATGTCTTATATACAGTGTTTTAACAACATATAATATTGAAAACGCTAATTCATAATGAAACGCTAATTTGTAAGTTGTGAAGTTCATTGTACGGACGGAACCCTAATAGAGCGAGCCCGGACTCACGCTTGGCCAGTTTTTTGCGTTTTATGTTTTGTATATGACACGGTTAGGAGGTGTATTTGGTGATTGCTATTTATTATCTATGTGGATCGAGCGTGAGCAATTTGATTTTATGGATCATTTTGACAGTTGTGTTGATGTTAACCTGACTTCTAACATATTCAAATCGATCGATGGCACGAATGACGCAACAAATCGACTATTGTGTAAAAGAAAAGTGTGTAAGTATAACATGCTTTACATTGAAGTACGCATGAAATCGTGACCCTGATACTGTTATCGCAAATGAAATAACATAAATTTCATTTACATAAGTAGTTGATGTAAATGCATTTATTAAATAATTTGGAATTAAATTTACTGTCTACAATCTAAGTAGGTAAGATATTTGGTCTATCTTCAATAACATGTATCATATTTATTGCTCTAAGATACTTTAATCGAAAGAATAATCGTTTCAGATTTTCTATTATTCAATGATACACTATTCTAAATGAAAATACCTTTTTGTTTCTTTAATAAGTGCGAAAAGCAATACATTTTTTCTGACTATCGACAACTTTTTATAAGAGTGATAAGCAATTGTAGTTACTTATTTACTAATAATACTAATAAGTCTTTGCCAGAACATTAAAAAAGTGTATTGTTTCAACCTCATTTGCCATTGAGAAGGTAATAGTAATAACGACAAATATTGATAATAACATACATTACTTTTGATAACCCAAAACACTTATCTGTTACCGATATGAGTACGATTTTGGATGAAGTGCCTGAAGAACGAGTTATTATTATATAAATGTTGCAAAAATAGAAATTAGACCGAAAATAATAACAAAAGAACCTCTAAAGTACCTCCAGTTGCCCCATAATTCGCTTAAAATGCCAAAACCGATAAGTTTTCCTTTGTAGAGAATGTGTAATTGCACTTCTAATAAATAACAAGGAAACTGCGTTAATATAGACCAAAAGGTATTTGACCTTTATTTTCAATACAATAGATCATGTTATAACTAAAATTGAAATAGTATTTTAAATTTCGAAGAAACCTTAAAAATCCTTTAGAATCGTGAAACTCATTCGATTTGTTGACATTATTAAAAACGTTGGTAAAATAATAGGGAAATTCTCAGTCCATGGGAAAAACTCCAAATAATTTAATGTCAAAATTATGTCACAGGAAGGCGGCAAAATCTGTCTCGTCAAATGTAATTGTTCAAAAAATAACAAGTTTGTTTTCAGGGCTACGTACATTGAAGCAAAAATCTTTCTAATGGTTTTAAAATGGTTGTAACAAAATAAGCTTATTGTGGGTCAGGAATCAAATTGCCTGATTGTACATTCCCACTGCTGGGTCCGATGTCTGGATCTGGCTTGTTTCTTAAAACGTAAACCTAAATTTGACAGTACTTCGTATTCTTAGTACATTATACCTTTTTTTAACTAGGCGCAGTACAGAACCTGACCTGATGTTAAGTGAAAGTGGAGTCAAGACTCAAAGGTGCAGCTGATGCGTCAGAAAGGTTTTTATTTAGTTTGTATGCAGATGACCTTTACAGCGTCACCGGGTTTGGGGACGGCGAGATCCTAAGGATCACTATCACTAAATGGAATGCTCTGCTCGCTCACGTGTTCTCTCCCTCTTACAGCCTGGGATCCTTTAAAAGAGGCGTGAAGAAGCAACATGCAGGCTGGCAGGGTGAGGATGGCTGGTGTGGCAGGAAGAACTGCTGTATCAGCTATCTTCGCGTCTGGACTTCACCTTCACAACATCAGGTGGGGTGGAGTCATTTGTCGGACCTATCTATAAAAAAAAGGGGACCTCAAGCCGAGAATTGACGAGTACCTCTAGAGGTATTCCAGGCGGATGGCATCTCCCCGCGGGGGGTCTCCTCTCCGTCTGGAGCCTTTAGACCACTCGAACTTGAGGGTTTCGGTTTAATCAGAAAGGTATCCCTATTCCTCATCCCTTACCTCGTAAAGCCTTTAATCTTATCAACCAATAGAAATATACCACCACCAAAGGTATAGTACATTACTGCAGAGGCTAGAAAAAGAGGCATCGATGGATGGACGTGTAAATGTGGCCCAAAGTGAAGCCGAGGCACATATGCGTCAGTCCATTAATGTCCAGTTGTGGTCAATGAATGTATAGTACTGGTCTCAAATTATGCGCGGAATTTAAACTAAGTCAAAAGAACATTCGAAATTATGGAATATCAATGACGAACAACAAACCACAATATTTTTCCCATGTTATAGTGTTCATTTGTTTTTTTTTTTTTACATAAAAAGCTTTCTATTTTTAAATCCCGTTCGATATTATATAAAACCTTTCTTAAGTTACCTCTATGGTTGCCAAGTTTCAGAGTAAAAGATCATTCCATTTTTAAATTCGTGTAATTTTTCCAGATATGAATATACTATGTAATTTATTTGGTCGCTAAACATGACAAATATAGATTTTCATACAAACTGTTACTGGCGGCTGCTCGCATGTATTAGGCCAGTCAAAATAATGCTCACGTTTCCAAGCAATTTTGAGAGACAGTAAATTATTACTTACATAACTTCTCCAGGTAGGCGCCCCAAATCTAGCCATTAATTAGCTTTATTTTTATTAAATAAAATTCACTTCTATTCTTGCTATTGTTATCAAAACAATTTAATTATAAAAATTAAAATACAATACACTAAGGAGACAACAAAAAATAAATGAATTTAAGATTTTTTTTTATAAAGAACAAGTTTAACGTAGCGGTTCGATATGAAAGAATTTTAACAAGCCCTTTGTTAGTGAGTCTATTAGATGCACGGGCGCAGACGGCCGATCCTGATAGAATAACGGCAAACATCCACCTGAAGCCAAATAGAAGAAATATGGTAATTTATAGCTTCCAAGGACTTGTTTTTGTCACACGAGGAATTTTAAAACGAACCTTCATATACATACAGTCACGCTCCTAGCCGGGTAAAACGTCGAACAGAGGAGAATTCAGAGAGAGTTATGTAAACTACTATTTATATAGCAATTGAAGAAATGCTACCTGGTGATGTGCAACCCGTTAAAAAAAAGTAATATATTAAGGAAAACTACCTTGAACTTTTTTACGTAAACGTCACAATTTGATTATGAAGCTCTCGTATAACGCTGCGCCTATAGGGGTGACGAAGGGGTAAAGTAAACGAAATTCTATTTAGTCCGTCAGTTAGATGATCAAAAATTAATGGAGACGTATTTTTTCCTTGGTCAATCAACCAAAAAATGACAAAGATAAATCGCGTCAAAGTTTGGGAGTGAGGCATCGTGACGTCACTTTTAAGTAAAAATTTTACAAAAACGTGACGTCATGCGACTTTTCAAATCAATATATCTATGTAATGTTTTGATTATGAGGAAAAAGGAAAAAATACGTGTCTAATACTTTTTGATAATATACCTGATACGCGAAAAAAATAAAGTTAGTCGTCATCCCACTCAGGCTCGCACTGGATGATCCAAGAATTCCAGGGGATGCCTTATGGCAGGGTAAAACTCGTGTAGCACCGTTGTTAATGGTAACTGTAAGGTTAGTCATCCTTTAAGCATTCCATCGCCGGCGGGCGGTGCTCATGGATCTTGGAAGATTAGACATCAGTTGTGTGGAAATTGCAAAATATATTTTATGTTCTATTTGTTCATTTGATCGCGCTTGCATAAAAGTTAATTGATATGGCATTTGAGGCAAAATATAGCTACACTCTGGACAAAGGATTGGATTAAGAAATGGTATAATCCGCTAATGAAACCCATGGATTTTTTTTTTGTATCTGGACGATGAAATAGCAACCTCGTGTTTACGCGACTGCCAATAAAGAAGTGTAATATTTTTGAGTTATCATATATAGCATTCAAGATACATAAATACGAAGAAAACTATTAACACTATAAATTAGTTGCAATATAAATTTTAATGTACTTATGTAAGTAGCTCTTCTTTTGAAACAAAATAATAAACCGTTTAATATACTGAAGTCCAAAGGAAACACAAAAAGTTAAACTTGATCTTGAAAGTTGATTTATCATTTTAAAATGAGAAATAAGCAAATTTATGCTTTCTTTTACAATATCCTCTGAAGAGCTTTAAAGGAAGTCTTAAAATGTCTGAAGTATAAAAAAGAAACTGACTTTCGCGGTAGACTTCAAGTCGCGGGAAAATAACCGGAGCTTAATATACAATCTGATATTTTTGTTACATTACTTCTTTTAAAGCTATTAACGGGATTGTTTTCTATGAGTTTTTGATATTCCGGCACTGTTGTAAGCGCCATGATCACGGAGTAATTATAAAAACAAGGTACCTACATGGTAACAATCCCGTTAATAGCTATAATGTTGGTGACCATGAAAGTTTAATACAATATATTACTTCTTTTATTCATATTTATATTAACTATGTCAAACCCAGAAAATACGGCTGAAATTTATATTTCAAGACAAAAATCCTTATAAATTGAATTCTAATAGTTGATATATGCTTAACTCAAATTCAATACAATAGAAAATACTCATAAAAAGTTAAACCAAAACTGAATCCTCAATTGATAAAATGATTACTGCACACAATAATAATAAAAAAGTTTAAGCGCGTTATTAAAACGCAGACAGGTTATTAACCTTTTTGTCACGGATGTACTCAGACTTCAAACGCGACGAAATAAAAACGAAAGCAGAGATGCGCAGACACAGACGACACCTGCGGGATTTGTAAGTCTTCTTGCGGTTTGCCCCACCAATATGGCCCTAAGCCCCGCGTTCTATATGCATAGGCAATAAAATTGATAGACGCAACACTTTAAGAGCTCTTTAATCTGATTGTTTGGAACTCAGAAATCATAGGAACGGCCGAAGAAAATTATATACTGAATCGGGTGTTCGTTTTATGGAGATTATGATTTATTGCTAACGAGTATTTTTGATATACCGACACGCGCAGTAGGTTTTTTACTTTTTAACACTCGGCCAGTTAAGGTTTATTTTCTTTTATTGTTTTAGTATTGTTGAAAAAAAGTTTATTAGATTTCTTAACAATCCATCAAATTGCAATCCAAGTTTTTTTATTATTTTTGGCAATTCGTAGGAAAAAGGCAAAGTATAGTAATAAGTTTACATTACTTGAAAATATTTGATATCAGTTCTGAATGGATTAGATGATCCATTTGACTTTCAACAATTGACAATGATGGAATATTTTAAACAAGATAAAGCCTTAATTTGAATTAAGAACTTTGGTGCAAGTGGATACTAGTAAACAATAAAATGACGTATCTATGTTCATAACTACCAGTAGAGAAACTTATTAAAAGTATCTATACATCTGTCCTTATTACATTATCAAAGTTATATAACATTGTCATGAGGTATAAATTACCAAAGGCCAATAATCATAGTCATGGTAGCTGTACAAGGTTTTGTCAATTTGTCAGGGTACCCTTCTCCTGTCATCCGATACTGTCGATGTCGTTGTAGCAGGATTCCAAAAAGGAAAAATGAACAAAAAAATGTGTCCCGAATTAACAAAATCGTGACCGAGGGGAAAAAAACGCCTTATTACGCTCCGTTTTGGTAAACGAACTCATTTTTTAAGTTTAGAGTAGATGTAATTTTTATGTTGTATTTTTTTAAGAAGTAGATATAAATATCCGAGACAGCTTATGGACACAGGGTTTTTTTTATCTTTTATTCCGTTCATATGAAGGAAAAGCGGATCCCTTATAAGATTATTTTCCGTCTGTCTGTCTGTCAACACCATTTATCTCCGGAACGTGAGGAGGTATCAAATTAAAATTAAAATAAACAAAACACTGTGTCCCTTACACAGTGTTTTGTTTATTTTTGAAATTGATATCACATTAAAATAATACAAGTAAAAGAGTAGGGGAGGTAGATCCCCTGCGTATGGCCCATCCACTACCCATCAATTGTTTGTCACGATTATATTATAAAAAATAATTATGCCAAAACATGTTTCATTGAACTCAAATTTAATTGTTGTAGTAACGACAATGTTTAATGACAAAGGACATTGGGCAAAAATGTATGGACGCTGCACCCACGTCCGCCACGGCTTAAACTACATTTGTTTGAAAGGTATTATAGTCAAGATCATCTGTGTCAAAGCGCATCAAATTCCATCCCCCCGGTCTTTAGTTATTTTAAGTTAAATGTGTACAAGTACTATAACGAACGAACATTAATGAAACAAGGGAATTAATTTAGTTAGTTAGTTCGACTCTACATAGGGTGCTCAGGAATTATGGGAGTACTTCACAAGGTACACGGGTGCCCTCTTATGTTATTCTGCTGCGCTAGAGTAAATCAAAACATCCTCGCATGGGTTAGGTTTTTTTAAACATTCTGTTCGTTATAGTAAATTGTTTTCTATGTAAAACCGAGCGACCACAGATTACACAAACTTATCCACGCTTTGGAGAACATATGATTCCAGTTCATCCATACTAATTGACAAAACCGATAATCGTGTTCCAATATCCAAAGCGTGTTAGATAAAAATCAATGAAGCAGCAGGGAGCGCACAATCACAACGAAGTAAGACGAGTCGACTATTTGCAACTGCAAGTCCTTCATCATCCGTAAACCGTTTTGAAATGTCTCAGTAAGAGCAAGTGCAGGATAGTCGGCAGGCTTTGTCGTATATCAAGTTATATAGTACGATATATCATATTATTATGATTACTAATAATATAAAATGAAGGTACTATAAAATGAATTTATTCAGCTACTTAAGTATGCCCATGTGTCATATCTATTGAGTACCAGGATATTTTTTACAGTGTCATGTCTTTTGACTCGCAGGATATTTATTTTCGGTGTCATAATAAAAAAGGCTAGTTTTTCATAGATCTATCGATTCATACTAATTACATTGTTGGCGGAGCTGGGTGCGTTTTGCCCATTGTCCTTTAAGCAGAACTTTTTTTGAGTGTACCTACTTGAAATTGAATTACAAAAAGTTCTACAAAAGTAAGTCAATAGTTATGAAAGGTCTAAAAAGAATCTCGAAATAATGTTATTCCGTTTAAAGGTGCCCAAACAAATTTTCTAATAGCAATTCACAAATGTATAAACGAAGTGTTTTGTCAACAATATGTAGGTTTCTTCAGAGCGTCACATGAGTAATGTTTTTCAAAGACTTCTATTGCTTCGCAGTTAAAGTTCAGTATATTGGAATATTGAACAGTCATTTCGACCTACAAAACTAAACAAAAATTAGGTTAATGGTTACTAAGGCACTCATAAACAAAGCGAAATTATTACAAACTTACGTCCATCGCGTTTCGCATCGCTTTGAAATCGCGACCAAAAGAATTGAATTTCAAAGAAATAAATTGATAGCTCGAGGTAAGGATACCCCTTCAGTCTTTGTTCACTACGTATCTCTTTCACTTACTATTATATATAAATACTTATAGCAAACATTAATATAGGTCCAGATAAATAGAGAGAATTTTAAACCTTTTTTTTGCATTGTTTTATTGCAGTGCGTAAAAATCTGAAAACTCTTTTTCAAATAGGTTTTGGTTTAGTTTATTGGTATTTTTTTTATCTTTAAGATGAACTTTGTTGTTTGTTTATTTTTACATTATGTAAATTATATTATATTGTATTGTAATTATGTTGTATATATATTGTATGTTTATTTTTACATTAAGTAATCAGTAGTTTTAAATAAATCTTGTATTCCGAGTCCAGAGTGTCGAATCCTGTACCTAATTCAAAATTTTTGCAGATTTGTTTATGATGTTGGCCCAGTGAATAATCCAAGTCCCTGACCTCGTGTGCCGAACACAATTTAGGCTCACTTCCAGCATTTACTAAATCTATATTTTGTAACTGTAATCCATATAAAATTGACCGAACGTCAGTGTCAATTTGACATTATTGTATGGACGATAATTAGTTTTAGTTAAATTAAGATTTGGCAAAATTGCTGCAAGTGGACCTTAGTTAAAAATCGAATAATCCGAGAAAATTTTAGCTTCTTTTTCAAACATTGGCGTTTATAACCATAAAGAGCTAGTTTTTAGGGTTATGGTAGTCCTGACAAGGAGCCCTTATAGTTTCGTCATGTCCGTCTGTCTATATGAGACTATTAGTTTATTTATTTAGGCATGCTAACAGTCACACATATTCATACATTAATGATTGGGTCGGATACTATACAATTTTCTTATATGCAGACCAATTATAAGCATACAGAACAATCGCAATAATGTTAATAAACAACTTAGCACTAGAGAGCTATTATTTTGTGGAGATCTGTACTCGTATATCGATCACGCCGACAAAATGGTAGATTTTTTTTAATAATTTTTTTAGGTAAAATATTGAACTTTTAAGTGCAAATTTTTGTTCGAGTACTTTTCTAATTTTCAATATAGAAAATAAAGACTCCTGTTCAAATATATTGTGGTAACTACAGGCAACTACGGAACACTACACTGCGCGTGGCACGACGGGCACTTGTCTTGTTTGTTTTTGATTGTAAGTACTTTTTCAGGCTATTTTCAAGGTAGACTAAATATATAAAAAAAAAACTAGAAATAAGTCCTCGTGGTCCAGGTTATAGAACAGCACCTTCCGCCATCCGGCGATTCTCTATCATAGCGGAAGCTACGTGTTCGAATCCCTCGAGTCTGTAACCTGGACTGAGTGGATTTTTTTCAAATTTTCTTTTAATTTAAACATCTAGCAGTTAAATGCTTGCAAATAGAAATATAATAGACTCAATTTCCTACAATATGAGTCTATAATTTTCTCTTTTAACTTAATAGTTTCAGACTGCAAGGTATCTTCTATGCAGTGAATTCTTTGAACGAGTGATGTGATAGTTTCTATCCTATGTATAACAATTTAGAACAATTTAATACTGAATGATAATAGTAATTTACTATTAATATAAGAACATTGTTTAACATTGTTTAGAGGGCGAATTGTCTTTACTGTGTAGAGTGTAGACCAATCTTATTATTTTATCCACACGTTTCTTTGTACTATTTTTATCTTAGTATAAAGATTTCTGGTTTTTAAACGTAGAGACCTGTAATTGGCCATCTGTAACTAATTTTTCGTCTACTATGTATGTTTTTTTAAACTGTTGGACTCCCAAATTTTAAATTAATATATAAGAGATAGAGCCTTTCAGTTTATGATTGCAATATGTATATATATATATATATTATTTAATCTATCATCTAAAATATTGTAAAAAATAGTTTATTGTACAAAATAGTGTAATCTAAAAAACGTCGACATTTTCGCGGCTTTTTTTATTTTGGACATAGTTGCGTTAGGCAATGGTCACAAACTTGGTTTATTCATTGGGCCAACATTATAAACAAGGCTTCAAAATTCAGAACCACCAGATTAGCTCATACTTTAAACAGTATTTTTACTATACTATATTATTTTAAAAGGGAAAACGACATTGCGGATGAGCTAAAGTAAAACTGAGAATAAAATTGATTAATTTTCTCCACTTCACTTCATTATTTCGAATGATAAATTTGGTAATAACGTGTTGACCCAAAACTCTGGCCACTACCAAACATGAACATCCAAAATTTGTAATGAAAGTGTTTTACTTTTATATTTTGGTTGTTAATTACTTTCGATTTAGTGTTGGTATAGGCTACTAAAAATAAGATTATATAAATAAAAACGAAAGAAACTTATTACTTTGTGTAAACAAAGAAATGTATTAAATAGTAAGGTAAGATATAACTTATACTTTAATCTTTGTTTACATATCTAAAAATACAACTAGGTTTGGGCTGCATTCAAACTGAATTCCGAAGGACGGTTTTCGGAATTCGGTCAAATGCACTGACTGCATAATGACTTAATTCTTATCAAAGCAATTGTGGAGTTAGTATATTAACCCGAAATTTTATTGTGTAGAGAATATCATTACAATGACAATTAAATGAGCATAATTTATAAACGAAGCATATCTAATTTTAATTCGTAAAATTTCTTCCTACACGCTTTTCTGCTTACGAAGACTTCCTACGCATTAAAACAATCACGGTGTCAAGAATAGAATTCATTCACGAAAACAACGAAAAAAACACAGAAGTATTGAAGATAGTTGTTTACACTGTTGCACTTGCACATCACTAGCGTCGTCATCCTGTCACTGCGGAGGCTGTGGGAAGTGAGTAGACTTTTATTTTAAGTAGCGCCTTTTGACTGACTGGCTTGTCCCAATTCGTTCCGTCAACGTGATATGCACGCGGCTGGGACGAGTCGTTTCGACGCATTTATCTCCATCAGTCAAGCTGAACCGTAAAATATCCTTTAGCAGTGAGAGTATTTCAGTTTCGAAGAAAGTCCATTTAAGGTTAACAATCATATTTTTTGAAAAATCACCCTGCTCTCCTACCGTGCTATTCTGTAAAAAGAAACTCATTTTTGACGCCCCTTGCAAGAAGAGGGGCGTTACAAGTTTGACGTGTTTCACCGCGGAATTCGCGGGTGTTACCCATTTAAAATTTATTTGAAAGTGTACTAATTTTAAAACATATCGCGGATTCTGAGATGATTGAGTTTCTTCCAGAATAGCACTGCTGGACTGGGAGCGACAGGAAGACATAGTAATACACTACCTGTCAATTGTTGCATATCTTCATAGCAAGAAGATAAAAATTGTGAACATCGATCATCGCACTTGCAATTTGTTTTTATTGAAAATTTTAAAAAAGTTAGTAATTATACGAGGCGAATAAATAAAGCTAAGTGGTTGTCGTTTCGCGTTATGTTGTGGCTTTGGCTATCAGAATTTCATACTGCATTGTCTCTTGATGTCGTACTTTTCATAATATGCCATTCCCAATTTTTTATACTAAGATTAGTAATTCTTCTAGCCTCCTTTTATATAGCTATAGAGGATGCATAACAACTAACCAACGGAACGTTCTATCTCCCTTGAACAATAGCAAACACACTTATCGGCGCATTACGCACAGTAACACGTGTATCGAATATACTTGACGTCATGAATTGAGATAGTAAAAGGTAACAAATTTTAATGTATCAACAACACCGTGCATTGTATAAAGTCCAATCACAGTTGCCATTATATGTAACAAACATTGACAATAATTATTATGATTGAAAATGTGTGTTGTGACGTATTATCATCACACATAAATGAACACTCTGGGATCAGGGGGTCTACTCTCTTTCTCCGACAGAATTTTCGGTTACGAAGTTCAAACCAAATTTCATTTCGTCAGTTTAAGGTTATACCTAATTGAACGATAAACTGTCAAATTCAATTTTTCGTTAAAAGTAAGCTTGGGGAATCTAAACCTCAATCTATTTTTGGCCGAACGAATATTATTTTAATTAGAAACGAAGAAACATAGTAAGAAACGTGCAAAGTTACGATTGAAATTTCGTTTTTAGTTGAATTAGAGTATGCCTCCAGGTGTTTGACTTCCTAAGGAAGACACGAAGTTTACGCGCAAGTCATTTTCGTGCGTAAAGGCGTATGTTCACAACGGCCCATTTATAGTCTCCATGTAAGATGCATATATAGTCACAGTCACACAGAACCAGCAAGTCGATGCTGCCTATCTTCTATCAGATGACGAATATTCTGTAAAATATAATGAAAAAGTTACTTTTACACCCTAGAAGGTTTTATTATGAGGACACCCATGAAATCCTTGATTTTACACTAATGCTTTTAACTAAAGCTTTTTGAGAAGAAAATCCTTTTAAGATTGCCATGCTGCCACTCTTTAACTCAAGGATTTATTAAAATGATGAATGTTTTTTATGAAGTAGTAAATGGCGCTTTTTATTAATATAATAGTTTAAAGAAAGTTAGCATCCAATAAAATATTCACTATAAACTGAATTAGCGTCATTAAATTATTTATATAGGTAGTATAAAACAAAGTTGCATGCTTATATTATATGCACTTAATACCTACTTCTGCACAAGTTGGGTATTTATCAAGGTTCCTTATTAATAAACAAGATAATTTCTGAAAGTAGTTTAATGTGTGTAATTTCGCTAATAATATATTTACGGACATTAAGGTCCACCGGTACAGCAATAGCGTGGCTGGATATCTATTACATTGTATAAATCACCAGTCAGCTGGGGTAGAGGCCTTCCCATTGGATGGAATAGGGAGTTAGGGCCATGACCTACCACGCGGGCCCAGTGTGGATTGGTTGGTGCTAACTTGTCCATAAGAAAATAAGGTCTATAATTAAAAACTTTAAACGAACTAAATATAATGTAATAATGCTGACTTCGTACCGCTCATAATCGGAGAATGTAACTTTTATCTTTATAAAAAAAATATAAGTTCAATAGTTTAGTAGGATAATATAATCAAAGAATATGAAAATTCAATAAAAGTCCGTAATCTTTGCTATCAAGTTTTATTATCACCAAAAGTGTTCTATTACGTGGTTGGTTTAAATTTCGGAAATATGATCACCACCCAGTTAAGCTTCAGTTTAAATAATGCTCTACACACTTCTCTAGGAGATACCAGCCAGATACTTCTCTAGGAGTTTAAAAGTCATAGGGTATTTGACAAGTTTTAGAAAACGAAAACGTTATTGACTAATGTTACTGAAGTCCGTAAAAAGTGGATATTCATCATTCTGTTGTGTATTTCAGTAAAAATAACCAAATCAAAAACTCCATTTTCAAGTTGCCGCGAAAACGGTTCTCTGGACAATATAGCGTCTTTTTTTTCTCTTTTTTTTTATTATACCTGGTCTCATTACGTGACGATTCTGCCAATGTCTGGGTTACAGGAGACAAGGTATATGCTGAGCCTGTACGGTTTTGTTGATGTTGTGCAGTATGACGACTGCAGACTCGTTGAGTATCTGTAACAACACATAGACAAACATTTGTGATACCAGGCACCCATGCATTTAGTATGGAGACACAGATAAATATATGTATGGATATAGTATACTAGGGTAAGAGGAGGGATTTTGTTGTGTTACTACAATTAGAGTTTTATATTATTTTGTTTCAGGAACTTGCTCAGTATATAAATTAAGGGGGATTGTACTTGGGTTAGCATATAATTAATATTAATGGGGCGGCTTGCCTTTTTTGGTAATAAATTATACAGGGGAACAGAAATTTTAGGGCAGTGGAATAATATATGCTCAAGGGTCCCTTCATCTAACCCACACCCACAGAGTGAATGATCGCGTACTTTGATTTTGACCAGAAAAACTGGAGTACATATATGACCCAGTCTCATGCGAATGATGGTAGATATTACAGATTTGGGTATATGTTTGTGGCGAAAGAACCAAGGTTTTGATGGGATGTCAGGTTGTAAGCTGCCATAGTGTTTACCCTTAGTTTGGTAAAATTTTTGGTACATTTCATTCCATCTTTCTAGCATCATTGTTTTAGCCATATGTCGGATATCGCGGGAATAACATTGATTTTGTAGATCCAGGCCAACTGATATAGCGTTTTTTGCACATACATCAGCTGTTTCGTTGTCTTCAATGCCCCTGTGGCCTAGTATCCAGGCTAAGATGACTTTTAGATTGATCTTGTAGCAGTTAATAAGGCCTTTCCTAATCTTAAGGATGATACTAAAATTTTGTTTGGAGTGGAATGGAGGCTTAGCTATGTCCTGCAGACAACTGAGGCAGTCTGAAAAGATTATACATTTATATAGCTGGTGGGAATAAATGTATGTAATGGCTTCTGATATAGCCAAGGCTTCTCCAGAGTTGACAGATATTAGGGAGGGGCATTTATAATTTAAGATGATTCTGTATTTTGGTAACCAGACTGCTATCCCAACCTTCTAATTTTGAAGCATCTGTAAGTAGAGTGTACCAGTCATACCAGTCTTTGGTCAAAATTTTTTGGAACGTGTTATTTGATTCCGGTGAGGTTTTAGTGATACCAAAATTAAGCAAAACTGTAGGTTGAAAAGTGAGAGCCTCATAGGGAGTTTCAAAGACAAAAATTTAAGACGATTGTGAAATTGGAGATGTAAGCTTTTTCAGATTATTAAAACTTTTAACTAGGGGAGGAAGTTCCTTATTAGTCCAGTAAGTTGAATTTAAAGTATGATTTACCAATTTTTTAAGTTTTTCTAATAGTGGGTGGTTTGAGTATTGTGCAATATTGAATAAATATCTATCACTCATTAGGTGGCGTTTAAGATGAAGCGGGGGTTCAAGGCGTTCTACCTGCATGGCGTTAATCGGGGAGGAACGCATAGCGCCAGTAATTATGCGAAGACATTTGAATTGAATCTGTGTTAATTTCTTCAGAGCTATTTACTATATTTATATATTTATTTATTATATATAGCGTCTTACTAGTGTGTGATGTCACACGACTGTTATTAAAACGTCAAACGTAATGTCACTTTAATCGGAAGTTAACTTGCGTGTGACGTCATTTTAGGCTCCGCCAATCCCAAGCGTTTTGGGTCACGTGACAATAGATAAGAAAACTACTATCTGTTTCGTGGGTTTTTAGTAAAATTATGATTATTTTTTATTGTAAAAAAGTAAAAACCCCTGCCAATACTCATTCTAAACACAGATGCTAACAATTGGCACTTGATTTTTAATACTGTCAAATACCCTATTGGTGGCTACTACGTCGTCTGTTTAACAATTCCTGAATGAAGAAGCATAAATCATCCACATGTCTTCATACCGTCTGAATTTTTTTGATTGAAAAGGATGTTCGGGAATATTTTGTTACAGAGCTTTACTTTCAGATGAGACCAAAATTACAATAATTTGGAGGAAATCACAGTCAGATATAGATATAAACTTTACCAAGCGTGACATGCTGTCAATTGTAGAAGTTGGGGGAGTAACAAATGTTATCTATTTCAAAACTTATTATTTGCATTAATGCTTTTCTGTGATTTTTTCTATATTTTATTGGTTATGCTGTTATTTGGGGTGGAGAGAAATCCAAAACCTTGCCCAGCCGTTCTTGAGTTACGAGTGTCCTAACTAATACGACTTTGTTTTATATTTATGATTGTATTGCTCAACTCATACATGTTTTATTCCATTATATGTACCAATTATAAGTATTATTTATATAAATTGCTTATACATAATGTCATTGGTCAACTCCAACCACGATTTCACTTTCATATGTTGCGATCTATGCTTCAGTATAATGCGTTCTAAACAATATCAGACTGCTAAAATAAGACAGTTCCATTTACTTTTATTTACTTACAACAATGGGTACTACAAATAAAATATTTACTGACATTATAGATGACACTGATGTGATAAAATGCGATATTTTATCAGACCCAAGTGAATGCTCGCGAGTATTAAATATGTATCCCGGTAATGGTGATAAATCATTATGTATCTTAAGCCATAATATTCGGAGCATTAACAAAAATCTGGATAGCTTTTTAGTATTTGCCTCGAAAATCGATGTACAGGTGGATGTGTTTTCACTGAGTGAATGTTGGACAAATAACAATTGCGCACCACCAACAATTAACGGCTATGCTATGTTCTGTACTAACAAAAGCTACAATAAAAATGATGGGGTAGTCGTATACATTAGAGAAACGTTACAGTACAGTGTGCGTGAACCTGAAGAGATAGTTGACTGCAATTGCCTAGTTGCCAATATGGATGATAAAACTACAATAATTTGTATGTATCGACCGCCAAGCTTCCAGTTGTTGAAAACATTTTTGGACTCGTTGAATGTATTATTGGCATCAATTAAGACTTCAAATATAATACTGACAGGAGATATAAACGTCGATACGCTAAATCTTAACACAACTGATACTAATGAATATCTAGAAGTAATAGCTTTACATGGTCTGATACAGGGTATCAATAGTGCTACTCGTCCAGTGTCAAACTCCTGTCTCGATCACTTCATGGCAAGATGTCAGTCAATGTGGCAAACGGTTGTCTTCGAGCAAACAAATATAACAGATCACTCACCTATTTTATTCTATTCTAAAAAGGTAAATCCATCAGAAAAACAACCAAAACATTATTTAAAAACTAAAGTAGATTACCAAGCTATATCAGTATACCTTAAGGAGTGTGACTGGGGAGAATACTATCAAAGTAGTGATGTCAACTGGTGTGCTAATTTACTTAACGAACGTATGCAATATTCTCTAAAAACCTATTCAATATCCACTCATGTAACCCGACGAAAAACTCCACTTAAGCCGTGGATCACCCCGGGCGTAATAAGATCATTACGCAAACGAGATAAAATACATAAACATTTGAAAAATAATTTCAGTGAGCGTTTAAAAATCCTATATGTTACGTATCGCAACTGGTGTAACAAAATAATTAAAACTATTAAAAAAGAATATTATCAATCAGAACTACAAAAAAACTCTAAAGACATGAAAGAAACCTGGCGTATTATTAAAGAAGTTGGTAATTTAAATAAGAAAGCTGTGCATCATATGACTTGCTTAGAATTAAGGATAATCCAAAAGAATCGCTTAACGACGTTAACAACTTTTTCACATCTGTAGGAAATAACTTGGCAAACTTAACTCTTAATAAACTTATCACCAATGAATTCGATTTAGCAGCAAAAAACAAAAATAATAATAATCTATTGAATACTATGTCCCTTTTTTTGACAGACAACCAAGAAGTTAATTCAATAATATCTACCATGAAGTCGAGATGTGCTACAGGTTGGGATAATATCTCGAATAACTATTTCAAATATCTTAAAGAATCTCTTATAGAACCGGTTACTCGTCTGTGTAACATTAGCTTCTCAAGTGGAGTATTTCCAAAAATCTGTAAAAAAGCCATCGTGACTCCTATATATAAAACGGGGCTACAGATGTTCCTTCTAATTATAGACCAATATCATTGCTTTCAACCTTATCGAAAATAATTGAAAAGTTAGTAAATAAGCGACTCAACAAGTATTTAGAATCTAAAAATTTATTTGCGGGAAATCAGTATGGCTTTAGAGCAAAAACTTCTACAGAAGACGCAGTTTTGGATCTTACCTCCAATATATATAAGCATCTGGATAATAAGAGGAAGTATATTGCTGTGTTTTTGGATCTACAAAAAGCGTTCGATACGGTCTCAATCCCTATCCTGCTGTGTCGATTAGAAAATTTAGGTATAAGGGGCGTTGCACTGAATTGGTTCAAAGGCTATCTTCAAAATAGAAGCCAGACTGTTCGATTGGGCGGCCATGTTAGTGAATCTGCTTCTTGTAATTATGGTGTACCACAGGGCAGTACTCTTGGTCCAACGTTATTTTTAGCTTACATTAACGACCTTTGTAAAATCCATTTACATAGCCTCCAGTCCTAAGAAGTCTTTCTCATTAGCTATTCACACCTATCCCTGTAATCTTCTATCAGATATTCTATCGGACTGTAACTGTGCAAAGTTAGATCGCGTTAAATCATTCAAGTATCTTGGAGTCATGATAGATAAACACTTAAAATGGGACGCTCATATTTCACTTATCTCTGGGCGTATCTCAAAATTAATGTATGTTTTTAAGAACCTTCGCACGGTAACTAACCTGCCTTTGTTGATTAGAGTTTATAAATCTTTGGGAGAATCTTTAATCTGCTACTGTATTTGTGCTTGGGAAGCCGCTGCACAAGTACATTTAATTAAATTGGAAAGAGCTCAAAGAGCTGTATTGAAGGTTTTAATGTCAAACAGCCTCATTGTAAGAAAAAACTAAAGCCTTGAGTGTTCGAAAATTGTTTATTTATCAGGTTATACGCAGATTGCATAATAATGTAAGTACAATAACTAATGTCTGTAAGACAAGAGCGGCAAAGTGTAATATTCCTCCTTTTAAAACCAAGTTTGCCTCGAGATCATATGACTTTGTGGCACCTTCAGTCTACAACGTGTTACATGCTAAACTTAATCTAAGGCAGTATACAAGCAGACAGATAAAGCAACAGATCTGTAATTATTTATTGGAGTTAAATGAAATAGGTTTAAATATCCTTATGATGCCTCTAAGTTAATGACGATGATGAAATTAATTCAAGTTCAGGAGATTGGAATGGATGAGGTAAGGTGCAAATTAGTAATACAATGGCAATAAATAAAGCATTTATGGGAACCGTTATACATACACACACAAAAACACACACATGCGCGCATACGCTCACACACGCTCACACACACACACACACACACACACACACACACACACACACACACACACACACACACACACAATTACATTTTTATTTTATTTTTTATTATTGTCTTTAAGTTGTTTCTTTAGCACTTCTCATATTAATTAACACATTAATCACATAAATGGTACAGGGGTGGCTTGCTCTGTTCATGTAGTTTTGGGAGTGGAGGCCTGGTGTCTTGTAGAACAGGTTTATCCTATTGCAAGCACCAGTCTTCACATTAAGTGGTGAGGTGTTGTAATTAAGCACTTTATTGTAAATTTTTCTACTTATGTGAAGAAATAAATAAAGAATTTATTATTTATTTATTATTGCAGTTGTAGTAGTAACCTTCTTCCCTTCACCAAATAAGTATATAATTGGCACAAGATAGCTTGTTTGTTGAAATAGGTAAGTGTTTTATCTTATTATAACATAAAACCTACAATCATGACGTTTAAGTTTCAGAGGTGCACAGTACAGCTGACAGAAGACCTACGGGGCTTCGACGGTAAAGCTAGCTTGTCACGAGACAGCCGGATGTCAGCCTTGCAGCCTCTTGTTTCAATTTGCACAGTAACATTACGATAAGCTTATTCTTTTGGAATAAAAATTTTAATGTATATATAAACACTGTATTTTTTTATATGAAAGTTTTGTTTCTTTGTGAATTATTATTATTAATAAGAATAGTACTTACCAATTTTTTTAATATTCATATTAAAAATGGAAATAAATCTCTTGCTCTCTATCTTTCTAATTTTTGCTCTATTGTAATAGCGGCAACAGGTAGACGCTTGAAATATTCACAGAATATTTAGTTGTGTTGAATATACACAACTAAATATTTATAAATAGTAAAAAAGTTTAAAAATAAATAATAAATCGAATACAAATTTAAAGGGGTTCTCCTATTGAACAAACGTGATGTTTTTACTGTTTTTTCTCGATATTATAATATAGTGTCTAATGTTATATAAATACTGAACCATTCCTGGGCGAATCCTACTTTCTGCCTTCCTGCGCGAGTCCGCATTTGTCTTTTTTTTCATTACTCTTTACTTTGTCTGATCATAAAAGCAAAGCACTAGATAGTTTTCAAGTTAAATTTTATGAAAGCAACGTAGTATTGTGAAAAAACCGGCAAAGTGCGTGTTGTGCCACGCGCAGTGTACGGTTCCGTAGTTGCCTGTAGTTACCACAATATATTTGAGCAGGCGTCCTCTATCGGAAATTAGGAAATCCAATTAATATCAATCTATGTATCTCAACTAAAATACCTAAATCAAAGTCAAACTACGTTTCAAACTCAAAATCATTTAGATATTATTATTTTTTTAAATGAATTATCCGCCGATTTCTTTTTTGATTCCTCCCAGGAGTGGGAGCGGGTGTGAAATCCTCATGGATATCCTACAACCGGCTGCAAGGTTATGTTAGACTCTTACTGACTAAAACACACCCGTAGTTCATGCTTATGGCCAGAAGGGCTTTACAAGCTTTAAACTTCATCTGAAACGATCGTCCCGCCGATCTTTTCAAGTGCCTATATACTTATAACTAGTGGCCCGCCCTGGCTTCGCTTCGGGGTAGAATTGATCAAAATCCTTTCTTAGCGAATGCCTACATCATAACATCTACCTGCATGCCAAATTACAGCCCGATCCGTCTAGTGGTTTGGGCTGTGCGTTGATAGATCAGTATGTCAGGCAGTCACCTTTGAGTTTTATATATATAGATTTGAAATTTTAAGCATGTAACTGCTCGATGTTTAAATCTAATGCTTATATACTTTTTATAAAAACTTAAACGTTAAGGTTAGCGCGACTCAGAAGCCATTGCCGTTTGTACTCGCGGTTGAGTTGTGAAACTAATGATATTTTATTATGGTTTTTAAATCGTTTTTTTATTAAAAAGATTTTGTAGCAATGCGAGGTTTGACGCTACAGTAACTTCATCTATGTCACTATGGACGCCCTACTCGAACAAAAATTAGCACTTTAAAGTTTAATATTTCGTATTTTGAAAAACAGCCTTAGAAAACCCTAAGTAATTTGAAAATACCAATTCAAAGATATCCCGCACGATGAGGTAGATAATGAAAAAAGCATTCCCAGGTAACATGTAGGCGAGCTAACCTAAAAACAAATTTTCAAAATTTTATTGTACCATTTTATTGGCGTGATCGATATACATAGCTCCACAAAATTACAGCTCTCTAGTGCTAATAGTCTCCAAGCAAAACCGGGGAAGGACAGACGGACATGACGAAACTATAAGGGTTCTTTGTCAGGACTACGGAACCCTTAAAAATGGGCAAACAGCAATCACAATATTTTGTAGACGTGATCGATACACATTTAATTAAAGGTAATTACCTAACCTTTTAATTATTTGTTTTTACATGACAATACATTTTTAATATAAATAAAAAGTAGCAAGTAGAGATTGATAAACATATGACTTTCAGTGATATAACTTTATATAAATAACACAAAACGAAATTAGGATTTCAATCATTCCGGCTTTAATGGCAATCACATTTTTTCCGTCATAAAGTACTTACTAAGTTTAAATTAAAACTGTCTCAGAACCCGGATGCACCAGACAATCAATTCCAGTTTATTTTCAATGTAGCTTATACTGATTGAAATGTATTGTTCGTGGACACAAAGACCGACGCGATATTAACTGAGCTTTGCACTCCCTTATGTAAATTATTGGATTGATGATGGAATAAGAACCTTCCTTTGTTCCAATCACAAAAAGTATTGCTTTTGAAATTACAATAAAGACCGAGGTAACTCAACTCATCTCAAACTCATTTATTCAGTTTAGGATGTAACAAGCACTCATTCATGTCTATGAGCTACAATATCGGTTCGTTAATCTACGGCGGGAGACCTTGTACTGAAAAGAACCGACAATAAGCTTAGCAAGGGCTCTCTTTTCCACCCTGTATTATTATTTACAGAGACGTCAAATTGAAAAATGAGTGCAGAGATGATTCATAAAATCATCTTTCATTATAAAACTTACTGGGTAACAAAACTAACAAATCGGTACCACTCAACAGTCATAGATATTAGAAGTCTGCCACTTTGTACAGATACTTGTTTGAGTTTGATCAAACATCATAAAGGCTACGAAACGTCAATAAATAAATAAAGTATATTTGTTTCTTAGGTTTTCACGCACACCACTCATTAATAAAACAAGTTTTAACGGTATAGTTGTATTTTCATTATTTTATTATATTTATATTTTCAGGCTGCGACGTCAGAATTAGTTGTTTTTAAAGAATGCGTATAATAAGTACGTAACGGTAACTAAAAATCAGTACACATTTGACAATGACATTTCGGACTTGCAAACATTACGAATTCGATATTGGTTCGTGCTAAGGGTACTGTACCCATTAGCATGAACCAATATCGAATTCGAATAGTTTGCAAGTGTGAAATGTCAATGTCAAATTTTGTATGGAAACTTGAACAGCAGCGCCACAAAGTACGTAACGGGAACTAAAAATCAGTACAAATTTGACAGTGACATTTTGGACTCGCAAACGTTACGAATTCGATATTGGTTCGTGCTAGGGATACAGTGCATCTATACCGTTGAAACATTATAAAGTAAATTAAGTGAACTTTCCAGATTGGATAAATAAATGACAGTAGCTTGCACACTGATTTTACATCTTTTGGGTTCCGAGTTCAGAGTCAGAGAACACTTATTTTATCTTAACTCAAGTCTGAGTATTTCTGGACCTTCAATATTCCTGATTTCAATAATTTAATCCATACTTCTTCACCTACTAAGATTACTTTGAGAAAGAAAGAAAGTTAAATAAAAAAAATAGATTTTTTTAGTAACGCGTTTGACATGAAATACTTTTCCAATGTCTGTTGATCAAACTTAATATTTTGATATAATTGGTAGGGTTTGTTAACAGCATGTGAGTTTGTCAAATATTCTAAATCGGCTGTTCCAATATCTTATCCCTAGTTCGATACGTTTATCAAGAATAATCAAAGCTCTTATCGTAATATACCTAGTTACTAAGCACTCGATTTTATTAACTCATCAATTAGCCAAAATATCTAGGCAACTAGGTTTTGGTACTTTTACCTATTACTTACGATATCAGGTATTGGCATACCAAAATATATATTAGATTTTATTATAAAATAAAAAAATTGCATATACCATGTATCGCAGATAGCAAACGAGCTAGATTTCAGTAAGGCATTTGCGACACCAGAGAAGTCATCCATGCGTTGCGGCTTGAAAGTACTACTCAGCTAACATGCCTTTTGAAGAATAATTTATTGCAATCCAAAGACCTCAAGGAAAAGCTTATAATATATAAGATTATCCTCTTCTATAGTACTTCTTTATAACACGACTGTCCCAAAAAGTGAATAATCTTTTAAGGATTCATGCATGTATACGATTCTTTATTAAACAATAACTTAAACACCTGAGCTGATTTAGATGTTTATAGTATTGTTAGAATTCTTTCACTATTCCGAATAATAAAGGATACATAAACAAATAAAATTTAAATAAAAACAGTGGCAAAATCACAATTATTTATGTCAAATAAAAAAGTCTTCTTAATTACGACAATATATGTAGGTATCATTTGTCAAATATATTACATATAAAACATGATAAATACTGATGATTACCTACTTCAAGCACATATTAAATTAACAAGGCACTTTTAACCCTAAAAATAAAAAGAAATAATTAAAAACATGACTGCCTTATTTTTTAAACTAAAAGTTAATAAATAAGTTTCATTTTTCGAAAAGGAACGGGTTTTATTATATTTCTTTATGGAGTCGGGCGAATGTTTTGCCAGGAGAAGATGTCCATAAAAGTTACCCGATCGCATTAAAAATATAGCAGCCACGTTTTAAATTTTTTGTTCATTTTCGTTGATAAACAAGAAAAAATATTAAATGCCAACAATTAACTGCCTGATAAAACTTTAAAATTTAACTGAAATATTTGTTAGGTAACCAAACATATTGATGCAATCAATATCAGTTACCATCTGACCGGCTCGTCGTGTCGGAGCGAAAAATAACGACGCACATGAGTATGTATTGACATATTGCCGTACGAATTCAATTAGTCACGCGATTACTTCTCGTTACTTAATACTGTAGGGCTTCGAAGACACAGACGGAGAAACAAAGCGATGCCTATGTAATTGTGAGCCAGGGCCTGATTTAGAGGTGTGGAGGCCCTGCGGCAGAGAAAGGAGTGGGGGCCCCTATTTAAAACGGGCCACTTACAATTTGCACAACCCCCCGTAGAAATATAGTTTTTTTAACAGGGAGTGTTAGGTAACGGATAGAATAGATATACTAATATTTATGGCGCATACGGTGCTAACACGTCATTTATGCAAATGATGTAATATTTCAAGAGAATCATTTGAAAATTCAACATCCTATTACAACGTAAAGGTCTTCTCGACTAAATTTAACATTAATTTTAACAAGTTTAAACTTTATTTTAAAATTGTAAAAACAACCAACTGACTATTAAAAAAATAAAATAAATACTACCCTCGCAGCAGTGACGTTATGGCACTAGAAAACAATTAACCGAACAATTATGTAAAAACAAATAAATCACGAAATCATACATTACTGGTGCTAACACGTCATTTATGCAAATGATGTAATATTTCAAGAGAATCATTTAAAAATTCAACATCCTATTACAACGTAAAGGTCTTCTCGACTAAATTTAACATTAATTTTAACAAGTTTAAACTTTATTTTAAAATTGTAAAAACAACCAACAGACTATTAAAAAAATAAAATAAATACTACCCTCGCAGCAGTGACGTTATGGCACTAGAAAACAATTAACCGAACAATTATGTAAAAACAAATTAATCACGAAATCATACATTACTTACACAAGTGTCGTTGTTGCTCTAAAAACATAAAAATAAATTGTCATAATTCAACCTTAGTACCGTTGTAGCTCCAGGAGACTGCTTCTTGTGTGGGAGGCCGCGCGCAACTGACTAATGAAACTAGTACAGTCAATCTGTAGGTTGCGTGGTGAAAAAAAACCTAAAGGGTAAGTTTTGTTTTTTCTGTTGTCAAATGACGTCAGTAAGCCACCTTGGCAATGGGCACGTTCAACTCGTAGGCGTTTTTTGAAAAACTCAAAAAAACCCTCAAAAATTTTTTTTATTGTAATAATTTACTAATGAATTTTAATTTAATTTTGTGAATACAGCAGATGGCCGAATTGGCCCACTGTGTTGTATACGTAGTAGCGCTGTATTGCACTGTAAGTAATTTAAAAAAATTGTTTATACAAAAGTTGTTGGTAATTATGTACGGAACAACTTTTCCATTTAAAGTTTTCCATTAAAATAATATTTTCAGGGTGAAAAAGTGAAAAAACACTTTTTTTGAGACTTTAGCGCATTTTTTGTTGTACGAGATTGCAACAATTACATAAATTGTAGTACTCAACGCCCTCTACAATTATGGTTGAAAAAAAAGTTTCTAAAATGCATACAAAACAAGAAAAATGCGTTTCAAAAAATATTTGAGGGTTTTTTGAGTTTTTCAAAAAACGCCTACGAGTTGAACATGCCCATCGCCAAGGTGGCTTACTGACGTCATTTGGCAACAGAAAAAACAAGGCTTACCCTTTAGGTTTTTTTTTCACTGAAACGATTTTTTTTTCGACAGATTGACTGTACTAAACGTTGTTTCTCCTAGTGGCGTATAGATTCGTGCCAAAACCATAACGACACTAATGCCCTCACGGAAAATATGCGTACCACATAAACGACCATAACACACTAAGTAAAGGTAGATTACGTGTATTTTCTCATACTCAGTCCAGTTATGACAAAAATTTCATAAGTGATGTTATAGCATCGTATGTGAGATATATAAGTTATTTTTTCTATCCTTTGTGGCTTGTAGCTTGTAGCCCTGGGGCCTGCCCTACCTTAAATCCGGCCCTGATGTGAGCAACCGACGCGCAACGTCACTGTAACTTATGTTATTGTAGGAACACTCTAAATATTATTTTCTTTGAGACTTAATGCAAAATATTTAAATAAATGAGATTTCTCGAAGATATATATTTTTTCGGCATAAATTTTATTATGGAATATTGTAGTTCCTTGCAAATATCAAACCCTTCAAAGTAGGAGACGGAACTGTACTCAAAAGGCATTGTACAATCCTACAAGATTATAGAAAGAAATCGTAGAAATAAACTGTTAAATCACCATCACCATTTTGCATTAGAGACTGTACAAGGTTGATAAGACCCAACATATTATAGCCAGAATCACTGCTATAAAACGTGCTTTCAAATAGGAAACAGCGTCCGAATTGGTTCATTCTTTAAAGAGCTACAGTGTTGCAGGCACAAGTAGTGGTCAAATTTATAAAATCCATATACGTGGTGATTTTAAATTTGGCAGAAGTCACTCTACTTCATTCTTTATAGAACACTAGTGGCCCGCCCTCGCTTCACTTCGGTGTATCTGTAGACTATAGTTTTTGTTCTAGAATACAGTCTGACACTGGAAAATAACGGCTTTCTTTTGGTAAAAGATTTTACAATAGATCCAGAGATTAATCGAGATCCCCTAAAAATATACAAATAATAAATAAATAATATACGTTTGTATATTGCAGGAATTGCTTATACCAAAAAGCTCATGAACGAAACATTTAATGATTATTTTATAAATGTTATCAGTTTCGTAAATGTTTAATTTAAAAAAGAAATTAATTTGGCACTGTTCTAATTTCTGCACCTTAAGTTATTATCCTACTAATATTATAAATACAGAAGATTGGAAGTTTCAATGTTTGTAAGTTTGTTACTCCATCATGCAAAAACGACTGAACGGATTTGGATGAAATTTTACACACAGACAACATATAACCAAAAAAAAGATCTTTTTATACCCGAAAACGTTCGGTTCCTGAGGGATTTTCAAAAAACTGAAATTAACGCGGACAAAGTCGCGGGGAGCCGCTAGTAGTATTTTTATTAAAGTTATCCCTTTGAAAAAGTGTGATAGTGCGGCATGGGTGTTTTATTTAAGTGATGGTTGTGTGAAATTATAATTATCATAAAATTATTTATCATAGTATATTATCCTTATAATAGTTTTAAATGTATGGTAACAGTTGTGATACTCTGCATTCGGACGCCCTCGGATCATTTCTTAGAATGCGATTCCAGTTAGTGAAATATTTATTAACTGTATCAGGTTCTTCGAGAATAAATATAGCAAGACTATGGCGCATCTTGTATTTCGTTGTAAATTGCAAGCATTTTAATTATGGCTGTTGTATGTAAATTATTGCAGAACGTTGGTAGATCTCGTCTCGAAAATAAGCGAAAAAATGTTGAAGTTTATTGTACTCAATTCACATAAGATTCGCTCTAAGATAAGCTTTTAAAAAGAATCGAAGTTCATACAAAACCTAACTATTCCATATTCATAGGGAAGCTTTTATGCAAATAGGTAGGTACTGATTTTATAATATATTTCCAAAGTGTCAACTAATTATATTTATGTTTACTTATTCAACATCAATTAGAACAACATGGTGGTCCACTTTAATTTTAATTAGTTTTTAATAGCGGCAATCATAACATAATCTGTAAAAAAATCAAATTGTCTTACTTACCTTTCAAAAATACAGCCAGTTGACAGATAGCCGGACAGATAGACGAACAACGGAGTTATGGGACCCTAAAAGAAAGGTTAAATACAAACTCGTCTTAAACAAAACTTGAATATTACCGACAATTTCTCTCACTTTAAACTTACATTATAAACTATGTTATCGTCTGAAAACATATTTCACCAACAACAGTCCCAGGTATCACGACTATCGACGCGTTTGGAAATGCAACCAAGAAATTATCTGATTCTGTTCATAACTTACGCTAAAATACTAAAATTGCCTTTGCGAAATCTTTCAGAGAGATCTTCACGCTAACTTGGTTTATTATATTTCATTACGATACCAATAATTGTTGATTATTATTACAAGTCATTTTAACCCGTGTTTAACTACGTATCTAAATTGAATGTGCTAGTAGATTACATCTAGTAGTAATGTTGACCTAAATACGAACTTTCCTTACAGTATAATTTGAAATATGTACTCATGTCTGCAATAGGGGCGTCTTTGAAAATGAAATGCATACATTTTGTGTCTTGTGCTCTCAGGTAAAGGATTAAAAGTACGGGATCCCCGAATTCGAATAGCAAATCCACTGTGATCTACTTCTCTTAAAATCCCAGTACCCAACCAATCATTAATGTTGCCGGAGAACAACCGGACAACAATGGGCGCCGCTATTATGATGTTAATGTGAATTTATCTATCTCATGTTATGTTGCAGTAAGTCGTTTGTATATTGAGTCAGTCAAGAACATCTTTCACACGACAACACACAGAGATGCCTCATAACCTCTCATACTTGCAAATTATTGTTCTGATGTAGAAACGAATACAAGGTTTTTTTCGGAAAATCGGATTTCTTTATTTGAGCATTTACTGCCTTTTTACAAAACGTTGACTAAAGTTATACCTGGTCCGAAACAGACAGACAGTAACAGTCACTTTGTTTGCTGAAGACAGAGACTTTGGACATCTTTTCATGTTAAAAGGGTGACAAACAAGCGTATGAACCGCCTAATGGTAAGCAGCCATCATAAGACGTGTGCGATATCAAAAATTTCACATGCACCGTTGTCTATCCTGACCCAATCCCCTGCCCCGTGAAGCCCTGGAATCTTACTCACCTACAGAACCACTACACCACCAAAAGGTTATATAATTTTACTGTATTTTTCTGTACAGTGGAGGTTACTTCCCCAGACGGGCGCTGCAACTGGAGCAGAAAATCCATTATACCTCTCTTAAGACACTGCACTAATTCATTTATTTATTTATCAATAAATAATAATAATTCATTATTAGTTCGTCAGCTTTTATTTCAAATCCTTGTTAGGTCCATGATATATTCTTTATTTTATAATCTTCTCGATCGGCCGCCATCTCACCATCAAACTTTTAAGTATTTAATTTTTCACCATATCTTTTATGTGGTCTCAGTATCCTATATTCTTATTGGTCGTCCTCTCATTTTAGTATATTATCATAATTATTTTCTCGCTAGATATCCTCTGTATATTTGTCAACAGCGCCACTTTTTCCAAAGAAATCTCGTTTCTAATCAGATTTTCACCTATAAAAATAGTTTGCGCAAGTTAATTGAGCGTTGACTAAAACAGCAATCCATTGCCCCATTGAACTTGTCAAGTAATGCATCAAAACAATGGGAACGCAATTTTAACGTCTCGTTATACTCACGAATAGGGTTACCATCCGTCCGGATTAGTCCGGACATGTCCGGACTTTGAGACTATAGTCCTGACTTTGTCCAGATTTTCAAATTGTCCGGATTTTTTAATATGAATACTAAAAGTACATATCGATTTAAATACCATACCATTGTAACTAAGTGAGCAATGGTACCATTCTGTGACTAAAAAGTCCGGACTTTTTTCGAAATGTCAGGATTTCTGTCAGGACTTTTGAAATTCCTAAATGGTAACCCTACTCACTTTCATACGGAACATGAAAACTGTTTTACTTCAACGATCGTATTATTGTAGTGCAACGTGAAACTTTCGGATAACATGCACCGAGGGCAGTACCTATAGTGCGTTTCGCATTTCTGGATGCAATAATATTAGCCGTTAAACCAGTAATGTCTAGAAAGCAATGTAAAGTATCGTAAGAGGAAGTAATCTACACGAAATCAAATGGATATATCATAATAATATAGAACAACAACTGTATAATTTAAATACATTTAAAGATTGTTATTGGGTGTGATTCCTATTAGATTTCTGTACCCAAACAATAAAAAAAAATATTATTACTGCATCTTCGCTATCCGTCGATTTATCAGAACCATAGTTCATGAACGATGGTCTTCTTTGTCTGGAAATGTACTAGGGCCTTTTGCTATTTTCGTGCCCCATAAGGATCCCGTCGTTTCAAGCCCAGTAAAGCTGTTACCATCTGCGACCAAAAGCTTACATACATTTCCAAAATAAAAGTAGGTCGTCGTCTTCTTATAATGTCAAGGAACCCATATCCTGAATATTTATTCAGGATACCTATTTAGGTATCTAGCTTTATTAATTTCATAACAAACTCAAAGAAATATGATAGCCCTCGGATTCTCATCATCATCATCCATCATAATCAGCCTTTTAATGTCCGTACTGCACTGTCCCTTCCTATGGATGGAATAGCGAAACTGGGCCGTGAGCCGTGACCCACCACGCGGGCCCAGTGCGGATTGGTGGGTGCTAACAACTGCAGATGCAGCCGGGACCAACCCGGGCTTAACGTGCCTTTCGAAGCAAGGATGACCTCGAGAAAATAAGTTTTTGGTCACCCATCCATTGACCGACCATTGAGAAAGTTGCATAACTTTCACGATCGCAGTCTGAATGCGCTAACCACCTCAGAACCATAGTTCATGAACGATGGTCTTATTTGTCTCGAAATCTACTAGGGCCTTTTGCTATTTTCGTGCCCCATAAGGATCCCGTCGTTTCAAGCCCAGTAAAGCTGATACCATCTGCGACCAAAAGCTTACATATATCCAAAATAAAAGTAGGTCGTCGTCTTCTTATTATGTCAAGGAACTCATATCCTGAATATTTATTCAGGATACCTATTTAGGTATCTAGCTTTATTAATTTCATAACAAACTCAAATAAATATGATAGCCCTCGGGTTCTCATCATCATCATCCATCATAATTAGCCTTTTAATGTCCGTACTGCACTGTCCCTTCCTATGGATGGAATAGGGAAACTGGGCCGTGAGCCGTGACCCACCACGCGGGCCCAGTGCGGATTGGTGGGTGCTAACAACTGCAGATGCAGCTGGGACCAACCCGGGCTTAACGTGCCTTTCGAAGCACGGATGACCTCGAGAAAATAAGTTTTTGGTCACCCATCCAATGACCGACCATTGAGAAAGTTGCATAACTTTCACGATCGCAGTCTGAATGCGCTAACCACCTGCGCCATCAGGTTCCCTTCCTAGGATCCCATATAGGTGACGAATTAAGATTTTTACAACTGGGCCAGTACGTGTCCAATAGTGATTTATCTTGTCGTAGCTAGTCAGACTAGCGACGGATTTACTGAATTATTATAAATAGGTTGATAAAGTCGTACGACGTAAAATATTATTCTAGCCAGCCATTGTCCACCACTCACTGTAATTTTCTTAGATTCTTGCATAGATAAATGATTAGCGTAACATCTAGACGCGCGGTAGCGTGTCAAGCCAAGTTCAAGCTGACAGAAATGGCGAGCAATTCGTTATTATTACACACGGTGCTGTGTTATAATAACGAAACATTTGGAGCCACTTTTGGCCCCCTCATAACAAAAAGAATATTTTATATAAACTTGACAAATTTGAATCATATACTGAGACTTGCGAGATACATATGCACTAAATTTCATACACACACCTAAAACGGTTATTAAGATTTTAACGTACAAATATAGTCATTTTTATCATTGATTGATAAATAACTACTAATAACTTTTAATAAATATTTCTATATAAATATATTTATCACTTTAAGTATTCTATCTGTTATCCTAGTACCCTACACAAGCCTACAGATTGACTGACTTTGGTGAAAGAACAATTGGTGTGAATGTTAGAAATATTTATTTATTTTGTCGTTAAAGTCAACAACCAAGATTTATATCATAATGTTGAACTTGGCTCTCATTTCACAATTATTTCCCTTAACTGTATAGTTAAAGGAAATAATTAAGTTAATACAAAAATATCCCATTATTACTTTAATTCAAAGAACCGTTGTCCAACTACTAACCAATCATTCTATTAACCTGTATCCATAATATTTATTTAGTCTGGTAACATCAGTGCATTAGACCCGTTAGCTGAAGAGCGGCGCCGGTGTTCCACAAAGGGTTCGTGATGTATAAATCCGCTGCTGACCTTCCGAGGCCCGCTAAACCTTATATCAACGCGTGCGAGCTGTAAATTATACTGAAAACTGGAATGTGCAAGGGAACGGTGAACAATCAATTCACTTCATGTAATTGGGTACTTAATCAATTGATTGATAAAGTTTGGTGATGCGATGGTGAAGCTTTGGAAAGGTATAGTTTAAATAGCTTTCTAAAGCTTCACCATCGTGAACACAACTCAAATTTTCAGAATAATAATAAAGCATTACATCAAGTAGCAATATATTTGTCGCAGTAGGATAGATAAAACCGTAATATAGTTATATCCCTAGGGATATAATTATATGCCGTAACATAGTTATACGAAAGCGAGTCATTACTATCCTACGGTCGCTATCTAGTAATTTGTTTATCTGACTATACCAGTATAGTAAAATAGTTGTGAATTTCCATAGAATCAAATAAAACAATACATTGATTATATTATTTTAATTGAAAAATCAACTTTTTGTAACAAGCAATTAGTTACAATATTTTTTGCAATAATACTTATCGTGAACTAGTTTTAATTATTAATATAAATTACCATGTCGCTCGTATATTGTATTTATTGGGAAAAAAATAATAATTTAAAACTTGATGTTTCTAAATATTTAAAACTAATCAACAGTTATGAATTTTTGTTCTGAGAAAACCTGGAATCATGAGATCTACATTCCTACAATTATTTCACAAGAGTGAATCGAGTAATTTAATTATATCACTTAACTAGAACAGTTTTATAATTATATTCCTAGGTAGATAGTAATGAATCGCTTACATATAATTATGTTAAGGTATATAATTATATCCCTAGGGTTATAACTATATTACGAATTTATCTCTTACTGAGACATTTATACATTATATGAGCATTCAAATCATTTTTCCACACAGGTTAAATGTGGTGGTTAGTGTATAAAATATCTAACTGAATATCTAAATTGAGTACTGATGATTTCTTACCCAAAATTATTTTTCTTTGACTATGAAAAATGTTTTAATATTTTGCTAAACAAAATTTAAGTATTAAATTTCAATTAACATGCGACTCTCTAAAGATAGTTCTACCAATACTGAAACAACATCATATAAATTGGTACAATCACAATTAACAGTATAAGGCGCATACCTCAAAGACATTTGGAATTGGTGGAGTTAAATAAGATCCCATAATGTTTCCAAAAGGTTATACTCCCATCAACAATTACCTCATTAGAAATAAAACTTACATCGAGACATCTTTATGGGACTTTCAAAGAACTAATTTTAAGTGCCTTGACATGACGCAGTTATAATCCTGTAGAATCCAGTCCTCTGAAACTCGTTTGTAGGACGTTTAATAGTGACCTATTAATTACGGATGATGCATGGTCATCATTTACGTCAAAGCATCAATTTACTATTTAGAATGATTGACATTCCAGATCATTTGGAATATTGATCCTCTGGCGCAGTCGGATCCAGTTTTAAGATTGATTCACTTAAGATGCATTGGCAAATTCTGCAAAATAAATTGTTGAGCTTGTTACACTGAAGATAAAATATTTCATTTTACGGGCTAGGTACTAATTTTTTTACAAACCTGAAGACTTACTACAATCTCTATTGCAGAACTATTATTATATTAGACACGAATAAAAGAAATAATAATCGAAATAGGACTCACTAGTAGAAGTGAAATATTATTATATATTTATAGTAATCATTGTGGCCAGTTGATTACATTTCCATATCAGCTCAAGCAGGTGACAAAAAAACACATCACTGTGGTACCAAAATCTGCTAATCGTGTGGAACGTTTTAAAACTCAATTAGATAGAAAAATGTGTTATGTAAAATATAAAGACAGTCCAAATGATTTATATAATGATATTTTTAATATATACTGCACTGAATTTAATAATGTTTTTGTACCCAAAAAAATATGTGTTAATGATGCGGTAACTTTCACTAAGTGGGCTACGCCTGGAATTCATAAAAGTAGAAGGACACTTTATGAACTTTATAATGAAAGAAACTGTAACACTAGTGAAAAATTTAAAGAGCATGTTCGTAACTATTCTAAATTGTTTAAAAAAGTATGCCGCTTAGCAAAATCAAATTACTTAAGTTTATAGATTAAGAACAGTAATGACAAAATCAAAACGACATGGAATATTATTAACGATGAAATTGGAAAATCCAAAACTCGCAATAATAATTATAACTTAAATATTGATAATAAAAGGTTTACTTCAGATATTGAAGTTGCTGCAGGTTTCGAAAATTTCTTTACTGATATTCCAGTTTCAACTACTAAATCTTTGAACTCTTCCCCCATTACTGCCGAATCAATCTTAAGAGAAAACGTGAAACCTTGTACTAGTCATTTTCATTTTAAACATGTTGACTTTAAAGATGTAATTAAAACGTTTCACCAATTAAATAAAAAGAAAACCGCGGATCTGTGGGGCAATTCCGTTGATGTTTCTAAATCGGTAATTGAAACAATAGCTCCTATTCTAGCTTGCATATTTAATAATTGTGTTGACTGTGGTGTTTTTCCTGACCTCATGAAATACAGTAAAATAACTCCTTTGCATAAAACGGGAAGTACATCAGACCCCACAAACTTTAGACCAATTTCTGTGCTACCCACCTTTAGTAAAATTTTCGAAAAAATCGTGTTAGATCAAATGCAATCACATTTTAATAAATATAATATACATCACTGTAAACAATTTGGTTTTACACGGGGTCGTTCAACAACCGATGCCGGTGTTGAACTTATACAACAAATTTTTGACGCCTGGGAGAACTCGCAGGACGCTCTAGGTGTGTTTTGCGACTTGTCCAAGACTTTTGATTGCGTTTTTCATGAAACATTACTCAGGAAACTCCACCACTATGGATTTAGAGATACTGATCTGGATCTTATTGCGTCATACTTGATGGATAGGATTCAGAGGGTTGACATTAATGGCAATAAGTCTGCGGGTTCGCCGGTTAAAATGGGTGTTCTTATTTTTAATTTATATTAATGACTTGCCTTACTATGTTAGAGATAAGCATGAGATAGTATTGTTCGCGGATGACACATCACTTTTATTTAAACTCAAACGTAAGGAAACAATTATTGACGACGTAAACAATTGTATCTCTAAGGTAGTCCACTGGTTTAATGTTAATAATTTATTATTAAATGAAGGAAAAACGAAATTTATGAAATTTGTATTACCTAATGTAAAACAGGTAAAAACCAGTGTGAATGTAAAGGATAGGAATATGGGCCTTGTAGACACCACAGTATTCTTAGGGATTACTTTAGATTCTAAGCTTCAATGGGGCCCACATATTGATAAATTGTCAAATAGACTTAGCTCTGCAGCATATGCCGTAATGAAGATACGCCAGTTAACGGATGTAGATACGGCCAGATTAGTGTACTTTAGTTATTTCCATAGTGTAATGTCGTACGGAATTTTATTGTGGGGAAACGCCGCCGACATTCAAACTATTTTTGTGCTGCAGAAGAGAGCTATTCGATCAATTTATAATCTTAAAGTTAAGGATTCCTTAAGAGATAGGTTTAAAGAATTTGGTATAATGACAGTCGCATCACAATACATATACGAAAATTTATTACTTGTAAGAAAAAATATTAATTTGTTTCTTAAAAACAGTGATGTTCACACACTTAATACAAGAAACAAAAATAAACTAACTTTACCTGCTACTAGGCTTCACAAAATCAATAATTCATTTAAAAGTCTTTGTGTTCGCTTATACCATAAAGTCCCAAGCAATATCCAAGAGTTAAGCATAAATAAATTCAAAAATAGTATAAAAAAAGCACTTATTAAAAAAGCTTATTATAAAGTGTCTGATTATATTACAGACAAAAATGCTTGCGTTTGAACTGTTCCAATCATTCCAACAGGTTTTCTATATTAAACTAGCAAACCCCGCGAACTCCGTTTCGCCACCAGATAGCTTCGTTTTATGTAACATTTCGTTTGGTGATTAAAAGAAGATTTTTTTTTTTAATTTTTCCTGAATTTTCTTTACTATAAACCTCACGGAGCCCGAGACCTTTCCAACGAATGCAAAACCGTGGAAATCGGTTCGTGCGTTCTGGAGTTATAGCGTCAGGAAGGAAAACCCGACTTATTTTTATATAGTAGATAAATCATGATTGTATTGACGTTGTAACAACATAATGATTTGTAAATGTTGTTACATTATGCTTTTAATGTTGTGGAGTATTTTTCGCTCGTTTTTCTCCGCAGCTAAAAAATATGTCCTATAACGCGTGGTAGGGAAAAAAAATGTTTGGACGATTCAAAAGTGTTGTACTATACATCCAATTTGAATAAAGATATATTGATTTCTTGATTTCTGATTGATTATCGGAAAAGTGCCGAGACAGCCTTCTCCCGCCTGCTGTCTCTCACTGCGCGATGTATCATCTAGGGGCTATACATCGCGCAGTGAGAGATAGAAATTTCACTTAACCGTTTAATATTGACTACGTTTGACGACCTCCGTGGCGGAGTGGTTTGTACGCCGGGTTTCAAGGTGTCGTCTAGATGTTTGTGTGATGAATACGAGCATTTGTACTCCAGTCGTGGATATGTATATATGTATTTCTATATAAATACTAGGTGACCCAGCGAACTTCGTACCGCCCTAAAAAAATAGGGGTTGTCCAGCGGACAAAATTGTGAATCTAAACCATTCTCAGATCCCCTTGAACACACACAAAAAATTTCATCAAAATCGGTCCAGTCGTTTAAGAGAAGTTCAGTGACATACACACTCACAGAAGAATTATATATATAAAGATACTTATATATGTACAGTATATGTATTCTATCCGTTACCCTAGTATCCCATAACACAAGCCTTACAGTGCTTACGTTGGGGCTAGTTTAATTGGTGTGAGTGTTGGAAATATTTATTTATTTATTTAATGTTGTATTCAAACAACCGTTCACTGGACAATTAATAAGTTTTTTGTACAATAAACGTGTCTCAAGTGGATGGAACACGCACTCGCACTGATCCCAAGCAGTCCGAGAAAGCCTGTCGTGTTCGTGAGCGGTATCTGTGTGTGCTTACAGAAGGTAATCTACTTACAAAGTGCGCTCGAGCACTTTGTATGTACATTACCATCTGTACTGTCGATTTTGAGATGGCAAGCTGTATAATGTAGCGACTCAGTAAAAGTCATTAGGAACTTTACATGGAAACGTTTTTTTTATTCTTTTATTCCTTTATAGCCTGCACGGTTTGTGCGTCAGTCACATACAAATGTAAAGGTAGGGAAACAGGATAAAAAAAAGGAACGGAATTTTTAGGAAAGGATCAGGTAAGTATTTACATATTTACAGTTTAATATTATGTTTAAGGATAAAATTTGAAATACATAAATAAATATCATATTTCATAGAATATAGCAAAGTATTTATAGAAGTCGGGAGAGGAGTACGAAGGGATGTTAAGGAGTCAATAAAAGAGGAACAGTCATTTAAGGAGCAGACAAAAAAAATATGGTTTAAATCGCCAATATCAGCGCCGCAATTACACTTACTGCTATTAACTATTCCTAATCTAGCCAGATAAGAAGGAGTGCCATGGAATCGTTGTTTGACCTATGTACGGGACGCGGGGCTGTCGCAGTAGCGGACAGTTACCGACTCGTACTGAGGGGTGGAGGAAGTTACACGCAGGAGTCTTGACTGTAGTGGACTGTAGTTTCGGCGAATAAAACCCCTGGTGTTCGGTATTGAAGAAATCGGTGGGCGCTGATAATGGATGGCCGGTGAGAGGAGGCTTCAGGTCCAGAGTGAACCGCTTGAGTGTTTCTTCCTGTTCCTTAGGGTAGGAGCGCCTGTCGCTGAATGCATGTCGGAGCATGTTCCGACTCGAATTTTATATGCTAGGACTGAGCTGGCCAGCGATCCATTACCTCACCCACGCTATACTTTATTTTTCATTTTCTCAAAAATTACATTAGTGCGAGCTTAAAACTAATTGTACATACATCGGGCATACATATAGGCATATTTTTAACACAGTTATGTGTCCGTAAGCATGATATTTTAGGTGTGGCGCGCAAAAAATAGGTCTCCGCGATATTTATACTTTCCCCCTCCATAGGGCTTCGCCCTGCCACGGGGCTTCGCTGACCCACCCGCGCGCTCCGGGCGCGCCGGGTGGGGAGCGCAACATGTCTCACAAAACGGTTCTATACAAACAGATTTTGTCTCCTACACGGTACATTTTTACATTTATTGATGTGATGCCTATTTATTTGTGTAGTCCTATGCGTTATCTACCTAATACAACAAATTTCTAATAAGAATATCAACAAACAAAAGCTCTACGGCCCTATAAAGATTACAAATTAAAAAGTCTTAAAAAACCTACTTACATTCACTTAATGCCTAACTATCATATACCATTTTATAGAGGAAGTAAAACACACAAAATAACATCAATATCATAACAATTATACCTATATCCTATCGACTATTCGTAAAAAACTATTTCCAATATTTTCCTTAATTACGCCTAAACTACTAACACGATTTATACAAAACTTTGATATATTACTCTTATAACTCCCTATTTTCTAATAAGACATAAAATAAATCAATCAAAACATAAAACATACTATTATCGAAAACTATCAACTCAGGCAAAATCTTATAAGATGTGAGAAAAGGACAGCTCTGTCTCTGTCCCTCCTATAGGTCGGAACTATCAACATTCTAACTAGTTTCCCCGCGCCACCGCTTGGCGTCGTGGCGATCGTTTAGACAAATTCTTATAAGATTGTTGGAGAGAACGGGACGGAATATCCCTCTGAACTATCAATTTTACAATGGTTTACTATGGGCAAAGCTATCTATTATTGCGATATCCGACTCATTCTAATAAGACAACAAGGGAATGATATTTTTAATGCGTATACAACCGATACATGTGAAATCATAGATACATTTTATAAATCAATCTCATATTGTCGTAAGTTCATTTCCTCTCGCTTCGGTCGTCGCGTACAACCTAGTTGACAGATTACCACTTTTTATTTTGTTTTGCCCCTTTGGGAAGGTAAAGGTGAAGCCATACAGTTTTGTTATTTTTAGGTGACTAACTGACTGACGTAGTGATCTATCAACGCACAGCCCAAACCACTGGACGGATCGGGCTGAAATTTGGCATGCAGGTAGATGTTATGACGTAGGCATCCGCTAAGAAAGGATTTTGATCAATTCTACCCCCAAGGGGATAAAATAGGGAATGAAAGTTTGTATGAAACTTTGACAATTTTAAATCGATCGGGTTAACACTTTGCATGCATGTATAAGAAGAATCATAGATGAATGTCATTGTGTATAATACAAGCCTGAGAACAAAAACTGTAGTCTACACTTCAGCTCTACACCGAAGCGAAGCGAGGGCGGGCCGCTAGTCGTTGATAAAGGTTAAGATGGCTATGACTAGTCTAATGTCTTTTAAATTCTATATTTAAAGGATTGATAAAAAAAATCTAAAAACACCCGATATTGTCCTGAAAAACTTGTATAGAAATTTAATCAAGGTTATCTTCTATCTATCACTAGAAAGCACTGTTGAAAAAATATTGTACAAATATTTTTTTATATGTAAAGTTCAGATTATCGTAGTGGATATAATAAGTAAGTCATATAAATTTTAATACAAATATTAGAATTCAATTAGAAAACAACTCGAACCATAAACTTTAAAGTGATGCTAACATTTTTCAAGTTAGGTTTTTGGTTTCATGACATTTTTGGAGTTTATTAATAAATATGTGCTAGTCATGGAGCACCCGCACTACTGAATCTACTTGTATCCATGGTCAGAATAAATTAAAAAATACTATTTTATACAAAGATATGTATATCTATGATTCAATAGCAGACTTTTATCAATTTGTACTTAATCTGTAACTATCATTCATTCCGTTCATTCACTTTCCGATGATCGACTCAATTTAGGTTTTGGTTTTGGAGGTCATAGTACGAAATTAAAGCAGAACCTTCTGCAGAAAATTCTGATCGAGAGCTGAATCGGGATTTTAAGTAGTAAGCATCCTTGATTGTAGCAACAAATAAATAAAAAAATTGTGGAGTTTAGTTTGGTTAGGTTTAATGTTTATTTTTTTATTTACTATCGATTTATAGGGTCCGTCTGAAGAATTAACTCCACTGCAACAGAACACCACAAGGAACACGACCTTTTGATTGAGGTAGGCCAAGATGAGAACGGCTGGAGTGGCACATTTTTCTGCCTCACTAGCTATCTATATCTTCACTTCTGACGGACTCAATTAACCCTTCACTTTGTGCATCTGCTAATGCTAGTCTTATGTAAAAAAAAAAACTCTTTTTTGGAATTGAGGTAATAAAAACAATTTATTGTTTTAGTATGAAGTATATTAAAATAATGCACAAAAATGGTGTTTATCAATGTGAAATGTCATAATAATGACGTAAACGCACTCAGCACCACGGACTTTTGGTTGCCTGTAGTGTCATGATTGTGTTGTTAATTACTCCAGAACCTTTGACGTCAATTTAAATTAAATTATATTTATGTGAAAGTGGCTACTTGGCTACTGGTTGTCTTGACCTTTAAGAACATAAGTGTCAATGACCTGGGTTGGCCAGTTGCACTACCAGAATAAAAGTTATGATAAGGACGGTTATGTCACACCAATTTCGCATATCAATAAAAAAAAATATTTGGAACATCACTCCTTTGTGAATAGTGTGATTACGTGGCGGTGAAATCGAGTTTTATTTTAATGCAAACACTTAGCCTCCATAACATTTTGTATTGATATAAGTATTATCGCTCGATCGATCTTAAAATAATAGAAAAATAACGATATACATAAATATTATAATGTAAATAAGCTCTGACAGAATGATACATCATTATTCTGTAAATGCCCCCAATGCTGGATCTTCTTTAAGAATGGAATATGGAGAAATTAGAAGAACGCGCTATGCCTATTTATAATAAAAAGTTAATGTTAGTAATATAACATATATTAGAAGAGCTTTAAACTGAATTCAAGTCGAATATCGTATATTCATAAACCCTGAAGCGCAACTCTTCTGTGGCATGGTCGCAGAAAATATGTTGTCCCACACGTTGTAGGCAAAGCATAGGATAAATCTTGCAATTGACGGCACTGCAATTAATCGCGTGTAAAACAAATTGATATGTCCGAAGACAAATGCCTTGTTTGTTTATCCTTCATCAGACCCTCCCATACCCGGAGCCTCGATGGCACGAGACCGTTAGGTTTATTACCACCCGTCGGCAGCTGTTTGATCAATAAGAACAGCCTGCTTCAAAAATAATTAATTAACCTTGCTTGGTTTATTTATAATATTCTATGCAGGAACAGGATTCGCAACTGATTGTCAATGAATTAGCAAGAAATGATTTTAAGTTCCACTTGCAGCAAATTGGCTAAATCTCAGTTTACCTAAAACTGTATTAAGCTAATACAAAAATTCAAAGTGACATTGACGTTTTTCTATGATTTAAGTCTAGTTTTTAAAATCTAGTTTTAGCAAATTTGCTGTCAGTGGGCCTTAATGTATAACTCTACAGAAGTTATGATAATACGAGTATATGCAAATGACACAGTTTCAAAATAAGCTTGCATTTGTTTTCCATTTCAACTAAGCTTTGAAGAATAATGAACAATAAGAGTTTTACGGCAACTGTTCGTTAAACTAACACATTCAATAACCATTTGAAGCTCTTTATTTACAATCGGAAAATAGGTAAACTCCAATCCATCACTGTCCCATAGTGACAGTACGCATTGGTCTCGCACCATCCATTTATGCCGTACCACGGTGGTTTAATCTCCGACAGCTGCTATTACAATACTTTGATTATAGACTCAAACGAGTTATTAATAAATAGCTAAATCCCTCCCTTGTGTCTACAGAGCGACCACAGAACTTAAATCACAAAGTAATTATCGTTCTTAGATAGGCTTTCTTCGATGTTATTGAGAAATGAAAACTCAAAGATGGCTAGACATAACTCAAGGTTATTGCTGGTTAGGTTGGAAAAGCTATTTTTAACCGCGGCTCTTGGCAGCAATTTAATTTCACTTTCGTGAAAAGCTATAAAATACCTGTAGTTTTAGGTACCGCAATATAAAATGCGACCTACCAAGAACAGGGTTTCAATAAGGTTGTTTATAATTCGATCGCTTTATAAAACATTAGCAGATGTTGCTAAGTCTAAACATTTCCGCTAGCTATAAAAAATATATAAAACCCTAGTATCTCTATCTACTGGGTTCATTTGTGAATTTAAATAATTTCCCACCCACACGAATTGCAAAGCCAATTCATCGATATCAATTAATATCATTAATCTAAACTGTACAGAATTATACTAGAAAATTGGCTCCTCGGGGTAGAAGATTGAGTCAGGGTAGGCATTGGCGCGTGTGACATTTTGGCTTTGGTGGCGTTACATAATAGAAAAAAGGGAGAGATTTTTAAACAAAACGCAGTAAATTACCCATGTGGTAATAATGGTATCAGTGGTGTCCCGTCGCAAAAATAGCTGTAAAACAGAGAGTGTGCCGCTCCAGCTACCCTTAACTTTGCCAGCCTGGATCCAATCCCTTACCATGTGAAACCCTAGATCCTTGTTTAACAACAGTAACACTACACCGTAACAGTAGGTAGAAATATTTTACTGTTATCATCTGTAAGGAGGAGGTTTCTCCACCAAGCAAGGGCTTCAGTTCTAGCAGAAGATCCTCCGTACCCTACTTTTTTAAACTCTCGTTAACCAAAGAAAGCTAAGAGATTTAGGTTCTATAGCCATATATTCAGTAGCTTCATTATTTTTGTTATGTAGTTAAGATAACCAGATTTTAGATTTTTAGTGTATCACACCTTATAATTTTATTTATTTAAGTTATAGTCAGAGAACGTAGGCCCATAGATAGATACGTTAAAGTCTAACATATATACAGATTATAATGTGTTTATGGAGGTCTTTGGCGATAAATGTATGGCAATAGACTTTATGATGTCGCCAACCATCCATAATAATTGTCTGAGCACATTTGCATCTAGTGAAAATGATAATATAGTGGTGGATATTAATACCACATTGTAATAAAAAAAATGATTTATTTTATCGATCTTTACAAAATAGATTTGTTTTTATGTTATAAAAACAACTTCGATCAGTCTTTGGCTGAATGTAACTACACCCATAGCCATTAAAAATGATTCGTATGTTTTCCAAACCGGTCAAATTAAAAGTCCTTTTTAAAGTAAATATATTATACAAAAGGTGTCCGTTGAAATCTAATGACTGTAAATTAAATTATAAATTACGCCAAGAATTACCGTGTATGTCAATATTTTTTGTGCATTTAGGCCAATTTGAGCAATCTCCTTTGCTAAATCTCGATTCAACAACTAGCTTTAACCCATAAAAAAATGTCAAAACATCAATGTGAATTTGATATAATTATATGGACTAAATCTAGTTTAAGTTAAATTGAGATTAAGCAAAATTGTTGCAAGTGGAGCCTAAATATTAAATCACAAAGAGCTTAAAATAGTTTCAATGTTATTCATTATTATTAACATAATTCAAATAAATAAAGAACAAATTACAACAAAACCATTGTGAGTCCGTCCCTTTGTTAACTATTTTGCGCTTAGTTGTAATTCTGGGAACTTTTGCATTTCATCGTGTCAGGCATTTAGATGGAGGCGTGAATCGTGCATAAATGCTCCATTATTATCGAAGTGATAGATATTTTAAGTCCTTTAAATGAATAAAGTCGCAAAGTTTAACAAGCTATTCATCCTGATGAAAGCGTTGCCAAGGCTCAAGCGCATCCAGACAGGATTCCTTACATCGACAATATAAATGAACTGATATCCGTAACTGATTACACGTTAATACTTGATGGGATTACAATGCAGTAAGTAAAATACTTTACTTAAATAAGGCGAGCTTACAAACTATTTTCAAACAAACAGTTAAATATAATTTCGTGTTCACTCTATATTTTGTGTTTTTATACTTTTTATTGAAGCTTTATTGCTAGATTTTTTTAACTTTGACTGAATCCGAACCAGGGTTCGCTATTCGGACATGTGCACTGAACATAATGGTCACTAGCGGAACTTTAAACCCGGCCACATATTATACGAAATTTTCTGTCCGAAAATTTCTGATGTTCGCCAATTACTACCCATCAGAAATTTCGCTTCGGGGAGTCCGTATTTAGTTCACGGCTGGCCGTCAGCGGATTTGTAGCGATTACTTCACATAAGTAATTAAATTGGCTATAATTTTATTACAGCATTCTCTTTTATTTTTATTAGACATTGCAGTTAAGTAGAAACAACTTTGAGGCCGAGGGAGGTGAATAGAAGAATTTAGCTGGGTTGGGCAGCATTTGGAAAGCTACGTCGGGTTTGATATCGTCGATCCCACAGTGCCTAAAGTCTTCAATCAGTGTGTCCTACCTTTGATGACATACGGAGCTGGAGTGGACACTGACAGTACGGCTGGTCCACAAGTTCAAAGTAGCTAAGCGCTATGGAAAGGGCTATGCTCGGCGTTTCACAGAAGGATCGCATCAGAAATGAGGTGATCCGACAGAGAACTATAGTTATCGACATAGCCCACCAGATTAGCAAGTTGAAGTGGCAGTGGGTTGGCCATATTTGCTTTGTAGGACGTCCTCAGGCATGGTGGAGTGACGATTTGCGCAAGGTGACTGGCAGAATCTGGATGCGAGTAGCTCAAGATCGACCTCAGTGGCGTGCAATTCGAGAGGCCTATGTCGAGCAGTGGACTAATGTAGGCTGTTGATGATTGATGATAAATATATAGGATAAATTTAATCCTCTATCTCATAAAGGTACATCAATATAATAATAAGCATTTTTAGCAGGTCAATAGCAAATATGAATAGGAAAACTTCAGACACGTAACGGTCAATAGATGTTGTTTGCATCATTATATCATGATACTGATTGACACGAACAACCAGGTTAGTAGTGTTGCCAGAACTTGTGCATTCAACATTCGAAACCTTTAACCTGAGATCACACACGATGATCAACGCATAACCATCCAAATTGCCACTAATTCGATTTTTACTGTTACTTTATGACTTGCACGCGTGGATGGCTTACAAAGTTTGTTTTGGTCAACGAATGGACGTTATATATTGCTTAAATGATTAACATTTCGTAGGCGTTATTTATAAATTATTATATTGTGGTGTATTGAATACAATTATCTACTTCTGAGGGTATTACCTGGGATTATTTGATGGTACTCGTAGTACTTGCGGATTTATTTCTATTGGAAAAATCGATATTTAATGACTCAATATTGACAATATGTTATGGAATTATGATGAGCCTTGGACGTCATATCTGATTGTAATTCGTTTAAAGTTATCCATAGCAGCATGTTTGTATCCTCATCTGGCTTTTGATTGTATATTCTTGCCAAAGCACAGTAACTGACTATAAGCTTTGTAGTGCTGGACAATTAGACAGAGATTTATAATCTATCGAAGAAATTTGTCACTTTTAGTTGACTTGCTATGTTGCTGACTGTACTATCCGTATTTAGTCGAACATGGAAGTTTTGAGCACATTTGATATTTTATTATTTTTGAAATAATTTAAAGGTATAATTATGATTATACCTTTTGAAATGTTTCTTAAATAAATGTTTTTTTATCGGCATTACGTGATTGGTGCTGGGCCACAGTACTTTACCCAGTAATTTAATTCAATTGCTGGCAACAATTGCCCGCATGAATGATGGACTTAATGATAGAGTTTTGCCGACTGATCATTATAATTTTCATAAAGACGATGTTAAAGGACGCGTTTGTGATATTTTCATAGGAAACTTTTTTAAATAAATTACGTAAAAAAGTTACCAGACAGAATCGCACACAGATATCACCCTAGTGTTTTCTGTATGCGAGTCCGACTGATACTTATACTTCTGTTTATTCGAAACTCTGCACTATTGATAAATAAAATTACAAACATCTCGGCAGAACTAGATTCTGAGAGATTCTTGAATTCTACTTTGATGAACCTAACTTTACTATAAGTTGAGAAATGCAATGAATTTTCGCAATTAAATATTATTTAAATCATAACAATAACCTGCTTAAGTTACTGTACCCAACATAATTTAGAAAATACCTATCATCATTTCACAGTATTATTCCATACTTTATCATTCAATAATATAGGAATAGGATTCCATAGGAATTCGAATCTAAAATAAGTAATTCCAAACATATAACGTTAAAGTCCTTCGCAATAAGGAAGTTTTAAGAAATAATTGACAATCATTAATTTCTCAACGAACGCTTGAGTAACGTCGTAATGTTTCAGTAAGCATTTGTCTAAGATCCAGAAATGCACATAAACCATATTGATTACTGATGACTGGCTGTCAACAAAAATTATAAGCAATACTCGCTGATTGAATTTCTCAAATGCGAAATTGCGTCATTACCGTGACATGATACTTGGAGCGCAATATGATATGTGGCCGTAAGAGGCATTAAAACTAACCGCTGATTTATTTGCAGCTATATAATGAGTACAAGACATTTAAGTAACATGCAACTAGTAGTGTATGGGTAACATTACAAAAGTGTTTGTCGTGGAAGTTGTGCAATGATCAGAGCTCCTATGAAAAATATCGAGAGACTTGATTAGCTGTCTATAATCAACACTATTCATTCAGCGGGGTTAACAGCATTAATTATGGCTGCATATTATTATTATATTACACAAGGGTCCATGATAACGTCAATGATTGAATGATTAGGCAGTAATAATGGTGCAAGTATTAAATGATGATGAAAAAGTATCAAGAAATGATGTGAACCATGTTCTTGGGTGATCTGTCAGGTAAATTAAACAGCTCTCTCGACAATCTTTGCGATATTATGTTCATAACAAACAGCTAAAAAGTTAAAATAAGTTTTATTTTCCGAACAGGACAGGAAATAAGTATATTTTTAATGCAGTCGAGGGAAAATTTTGTAATGAGTAGATGTCCTTAAAATTTCCCGGATTGCATTAATAAAATATACTAACAATCCGTTCTTTAAGGAAAAGAAAACTTATTTATAGAAAATATTAGTAGAAAAAAAACCACGCGGACCAGGCAACAGACGGGACTCGAACCCGCACTCTTCGCTATCCGGGTGAATGCCCTGATCGTTATGCTACCGCTGCCCTGACAGCCGTGTCGAATTCTTTCTTTCTAGCCTTTCTTAAGCTGCAAGGCAGCGCCATCTCTTCGTATTGAAGGTAACCCACAATGTCAAACAAACCTTTACAAGTATTAAACATTTGAGAGAAGAACTAGCAATTATAGTTATAATTTTTATTGCATGCAATTACATGCCTAAAAAATATAACTTATTTATATTTACTAATTATTGTGTTTTTATGTACTAATTATTACTTATTCTGCTTTTTTATGACTTTACTTAAAAAACGTTTTGTATAAATTGTAAGGGGTGGCTGCTGTTGAATATTGCTATAAACAATACTATACTAAATAACAATATATCCGATAATAACGTATAACCGAAAACAGAGAGTTGAATTTTAATTTTGCTATTGATAAAATGAAAGTCGAACGTGTAATCGTCAAGGCATGTAGTTTTCTCATTGAGGGCCTATGGATGTAAGTGAAGGATGGAATAAGTGTTACTCCATCTGGTGGAGTGTCATTTTTGCATCCAGCGCAGGTGAAGAAGGATCAATCAAAATTACGTCTGGATGAGTTTGTATATAGTCTGCACTTTATTATTTCATTTTCTCCTCGAGGTGGATCGCTATGTATAACATTTGAAATGTATAAATCGGACGATTACTAATCTAACTCCATCTCTGACACACAACATTGAAGTTGATATTTTTAATTAACCTCTGGCATCTCAACTGTGAGTTATTACTGCACTCGACGTCTAGCAGATCTGACTTATTAGATTAACTCTATCTGGAGTTTCATCTCAGAGGCGCTGGTGCTTCTACGCCGTACTCGACTTATGAGTTTGCAATATTTAACGTGTTACATAAGCGTCAAGCTCAACGGAGGCACGCATAAGATTATCTGATATAGATTATCGTCAATGTGCATTTGCCGAATTTATTCGGTCACCAATCACATCTCGGGCGTCACGAGCGGTGTCATCAATTCCTAAGATTTGGGTCACTCGTAAGCCCTTTAACCGGGACAATAAACGGATTAAGAAACCGTAAATTATTACGTGTTTTATGTAACTGTTATACAAACGAAAGTAAGAGTGGAGACGCAATTTGTCCCTAATTTCCATACGGGTCTCTTGGTGGCATTTACCCGAGACTTTTAGCGGTTGTTTTCGCTAATTACCATCTCGTTTGCAATTTAAAGCCGCGTGTAGTGTAGCGGTCGATCCCTTGTGGCGAAAGTGAGTTTGTATGGGGGGTTGTATGTTGCGGTAATTGGCAGGTTTGTGGTTTACCTGATTCGTGGACACGGTCTGCGTTTGTCGACGCTGTGTTAGCTACAAGGTGCAAGCCAATAGATAAGGGCAGAGGTAATAGCAGTACTGCACATAGGTAGATATATTTATGAAATAATTAGGTACTACATTTGATTTTTATAGTACAAATTATTATTATAATTGACGACTGCTGTAGAAAATTGGATCTTCTAATCCAATGACACTATACTATTGATAATTTTACGGTTACACTAAGAAACGTATTTTTTTCATTAAGACACGTATTTAGTTAATTATTATTCCAAAGAATGTGACAGTATCCACAAAAATCAAATCTTCAGTGTATAATTGACCTTTCTGCGTGCGACCGTTTGTTGAGATAAATGAATTTAGTACGTACTACATATTGTTTTAAACTTTCATGGTCAATAACATACGGAGTCATGACTCCATGATCATAGCGCTTGCAACAATACCGCAATATCTGGTACTCACAAAGAACAAGGTACATTTAAAAACGGCAATAAATAAATAAAGATTATGGACCAGGTGGCACCACGTTATATTATAATATTCACGAGTTAGTGACATCACTGTGATTATTGAACAATCAGGTTTAGAATACTAGACTTAGGAATCAGGTTTCATCGGAATAAAATCCAGTAAATCGGTAACTTTATAAGGTTCCGAATATAGTAGACTAGAATTTGCAATTACAAATGGGACTAAAGAAACTTCTTAACGTTATATGTATAGTGTTAATGAATCTCTTTCAAGATACTGTGCCATCAGTAAATACAACCTGCAAAGGGTGAGGTATTACGCAACTCCTCACGGCAATAGCTACAGTACTGGATATTTCCTGGATGTTTAGGGCAATTGAGTCAGGTGACCGTTGACGAAGAATAGATTAAACTGTGGCAACGGTAGAAATATTGGTAAAAGTTATCTAACCTCCATAATTTTACCTATTACTTATACATAACAAGATACTTATTATATACTTATAAGTAAGTAGTATTGTGTCTCGCTTTTAAATGTAAGTTATAGTTAGGTTAGGTTTGGTAAAGAACATCGTTGGTAATATAGACACAATCTATAAAAGTAATGACACTCAAAAAAAATATTGTGTAAGTAAATCGTTAAGTATCAAGTTATTGGACAAAGAATAAATATCCTTTCTGTATGACAACACATAATGCAACTCTTGAGTATTGATAAATACTTACTTAAAAATTCATACGCCCATAAATGTCAAAGATTGTAACAGTCATTATAATTGTATAAAATTGCTGTACAATTATAATTACTGCACATTGTTTTTTTTTGTATTATCTTAATAAGAACTATTAGTGCCTAAGGTACGTTTTTATTAGAGGCATATCCTTAAGAAAATTTCGATGAATATTGCAATTGACTTTGATCTCGTAATAATGTAGGTAGGTGACCTCACGTCCACCGTATACCAGCTTTGGACAGAGTGATTGTATTGAACTTGCTGGTAATGTATATCGCATTAGTCATGTAGTTACGGCCGCTTTAAGTTCTGTTTGTTACCCTATTGAGGAAAAGGATAGGTTAGAAAAGCCGAATTAGGAGGAGCCACTTAAAGTAGGTGCCACATTAGGATCTGAAAATCTCACAAGATAATTTTACTACATTGTACAATACGTTTAATAAAATCCAAGCAAAAGTTTAATTATAATAAATAAAGATTTATGTATAGATTTATATATATATAAATAATAAAAATATATATTATGTTTAGGCGCGTGAAATTCTTGGAGTACAACAAAGTATTTTAGCATAGCAGTATACAGTCTACCAATATCATAAAAAATTATTTATTATACATTGTAAGTATCGTACTGAACATTCAATTAATTCATCCGCGCTGTGATTTAAAAAATAGGAGCACTAACTTCAAATAAATTTCATATCACGCAGGCGAATTCCGCGGTGAAAAGTGAGTTGCTTTTACAGAATAGCACTGCAAATCACAGTTGGTCGTGTTTCCCATAGAACAATTTTCTTAAATAGATTCAAGATCTAAATTGAAAATAAATTTTATTTTTAAATGTATTTCTTTTTTTGGATCGTAGGACCACACGCTGGGTATCCTTAAGTATAACATAATTTATTATTTGTACCGTATAACATTTTCGTAGTTATATAAACATACTTATTAAACAATTAAATTTTAAGAAACTTGTTTTTTGTTCTTTTCGCTAGTTTGTTTCTTTCTATTGTATGTTAGATTAATTAGCCGTTCGTCCAATACGCAGTTCGTCCATCTTCAGTCTAAAAATATAAGCTGTAGCCTTAAGGAATAAAAGGACAGAGTTTAAAACAAGAGTTGATGATCAACGGTGCTGCTTGAACACAAACAAATTGTTCTTCATTGGTGAGGCCTAAGCTTTATTGAGACGCTTTGTCAGTGCCACGCGAGATGAAGTTGAATTGAGCTGTCAAGCGCGACCGGCCTGATGTCTTCTGCACACACTGGAGCAATAGTAATGAGTTGCAACTGTCCAGGCTGATATAAGTGAAGCATGTATTTTATCTTTGTGATTGATATTAATATTAATGTTAAAGATATAAAATAATGTAAATATAAAATAAAAAATTAATAATATAAAAAAAAATGTTATTTTAACAAATTTAAACACGCACAAGAGAACTTTAAACATTTGCTTCAATTTAACACGATATAAATTTAAATACAATACCCTTAACTTTCGCTTCAATTTAATTGCTTTCTACTAAGAAAGAAAATAATATTTACCTAAGCTTAACTGTATGTTCATTAATTTTATCTATTTAATATAATTAGGTAGTGAAATAAAAATCAGTCAGTTCGGCCGGTGTGCTTGATCGCGACGGATGTGCCTCCTCTTACTCGGCTACATCATCTTGTTTAAACCAGTGTTTCTCAAACATCAGAAGCTAAAATGTTTACCTGTGCCGGTTGTAACTCCGAAGCCCGGGACGTGGCACGATGCAGCATTTGCAGCAAAGATTTCGACTTTGATTGCGCAGGTATAACAGAAACAGGTTACCGAAAACTTGGGGACCGGAAAGGAAATTGGAAGTGTCCTACCTGCAAAACCAGCAACAACAATTCCAAACTCCATGTGCAGCCAGCTCCATCGTCTCCCACTCCCGTCAGCTTAGAGAGTATCATGCTTGAAATCAAAAAGCTGTCTCAGAATATGGCGGCGCTATCGGGTCTACCTCAAGATATGAAGATCATAAAGGACGAAATCCAGGAACTAAAACTATCTCTGGAGTTCACCCAAGATTCTGTAAATGTTTGTAATGATCAAATATCTGATATAGACAAAAGATTGAAGATTGTTGAAAATAGCAAAGAGGACTCGCCTGTGTTGCATCAACGTATAGAATTTCTAGAAAGCGCACTTAAGCAAAAAGACCAAATGGATCGTTTAAATAACGTGGAAGTGAAAGGAGTTCCATTTAAAGATTCGGAAAACCTATATGAAATAATAGCCAAGATAGGATCTACCGTTGATTGCAAAATCGAAAAAAGCAACATTAATTATATATTTAGAGTGCCAAGCCGTAACAACAGCAAAAGTAAGAATATCATAGCATCTTTTAACAACAGATATTTAAAGGAAAATTTTATATCCTGTGCTAGAGCCAAACGCAATTTCTCGGCAACAGACTTAGGATTCACAAGTGACTCAAAAGTTTACGTTAATGATCATTTAACTTTAGACAATAAAATGCTTTTGAATAAAACGAAAGAGTTTGCCACAGAACGTAGCTATAAATACGTATGGGTCCGAAGTTGTAAGATTTTTTTAAGGAAGAACACTTCTTCTCCTATTATCATTATAAGTTCCGAGGCAGACCTACACAAGATGAAATAATCTTCTCAAGTTGTTTGGAGCAATATATCAAGAGTATTATGCAAGCGAAAATGTTGAGAGCCAGTGGCGCGGACCCCACCGCCGATCACGTTCCAGGCCGCGTGACTGCATGCGACGCGGCGCACAGCTCGGCTCGATCCAGCTTCACTGCACGCCTTGCCCGCCACCCGCTTTATACGCGCGCTTCTTATCACTTCGCATTGCATCAATTTATTATTGTTAATTTCTTGCTTTACCTATTTTTTATCTTTTCGGTGCTTGATTGGCTGTCGAGTTTAAAAAAAATACGCTGTGAGTACCCTAATTGTGAAACTATAGTGATTTTATTTGTTTTAAATTATCCAATTCAAACGAAACATTCAATTTATCTTTATATTTTAAATTTCATTCGTGGTACTGCTTATTTATTTTCATATTTAACTATAACTACGGTTAATAATGGCGTCACTTAGTGTTTTCTACCAGAATGTGAGGGGATTGCGCACGAAGGTCAATATTTTTTATAGAAATATCCTTCTTAGCTCTTATGACGTGGTGGCACTGACCGAGACGTGGCTGACGGACAGTATTTTTGATAGCGAATTATTCGACAGTAGATACATAGTATATAGACGAGATAGGAACTACTAGGAACTATCGTTGGGTGGTGGTGTACTTATTGCGATTAAGCGCGAACTTGCTGTGGAGACTCGTGCCGAGTGGAACTCGTCTGCTGAAGATCTATGGGTATCTATTAACTTACGGAACCCACAGCGTGGAAATGTATGCAAACTACATATATGTTGCATTTATGTATGCTCACAGGGACAAGGTAACTCAATGGCTACTCAACTCGTAAACTTCTCAAATAGATTCAGTGATATTAATTTAAGCAATCCAAATGATTTTTATTTACTGGTGGGTGACTTTAATATGCCTAATATAGTCTGGTCATTCTCTTCAGATGAGGATCATTTGGTTCCCGCAAATATACTTGGGTCTTATCAGAACATATTTTTTGATAACACATATTTATGTAATTTGAATCAATTTAATAATGAGCTTAACTGTAACGACAGAATTCTTGATTTAATATTTAGTAACTACGATCTTATTCAAGTCAAACGTGTCGATCCGTTAGTACCGGCCGATCTGTATCACCCTGCACTCCTAGTGATATTATCACTGGAGCACCAGAGACCTCTAAAGCCAGCAGCACGATCTATACATCTGTTCCACAAAGGGGATTACAGGTCTATTGCCGAAAATATTAATAAAATTAACTTTGAAACCTTCTTTTCAATGTTATCGCTCGATCAATGCATAAACAAATTTTATGCACTGTTACACAATTTAATAGATAAATTTATTCCTATTAAAATAGGCCCCCTGAGTCATAATTATCCGCAATGGTATAATAGTACATTAATAAAAATCATTAAAGAAAAAAATAAATTTCATAAAAAATATATCAAATATAATAATCACTCTGACTATATATCATTCTCTCTGTTACGAAAAAGGGCTAAATTATTAGAAGAATTGTGTTACAATAAATATTTAAAATCTATAAAAATGAACATAGGCAAGAATCCTAAGGCATTTTGGTCTTATGTAAAAAATAAAAGGTGAAGGAATATCCTTCCATCTACTATGTGCTTAGAGAATAATACCTCTCGTGATGGCAATGAGATTTGCAATCTTTTTGCGAAGTACTTTTACTCCACCTTCCAACAAACTAGCTCTGATACCAATAATGCACCTCCTACGCCTACCACAAGTGAAGGAGCTGATTTAAATGATATATATATAAATAATTTTGCTCTTCTCAATATTTTAAAGACTTTAGACCCTGACAAAAGTGCAGGGCCAGATAAGATCCCCCCGATATTTATTATTAGACTCGCCAACAGCCTTGTAACCCCATTAGCCTATCTCTTCAACTTTTCTCTTTCGTCTGGACAAGTACCAAATCTCTGGAAATCAGTATTTGTTACGCCTATCCACAAAAAAGGCCCCAAACATCAGATAGAAAACTATAGACCAATCTCCAAATTGTGTGTTTTCGCGAAAGTCCTTGAAAAAATTGTCTATTCTCAAGTATATTCTGCTATAAGACAAAGTCTTAGTGATTCACAGCATGGCTTTTTAAAAGGTCGATCTACTACCACCAATCTCTTGCTTTGTGAAAACTACATTTCCGAACACATGGCAGCGGGCTATCAAGTGGATGTCGTGTATACTGATTATAGCAAATGTTTCGATAGGATAGATCATGTCGTACTTTTACAAAAATTGCAAATGATTGGTATACGCGGTAACCTGTTTCGCTGGTTCAGCTCATATGTTGAGAATCGGAGTCAAATCGTTGTTCTCAATGGTTATCAGTCTACCCCACTCTTAATACCTTCTGGATTACCTCAGGGATCACTTTTGGGTCCCTTGTTATTTACGATATTTACGAACGATATATATTCTAATTTTTTTCACAGTAAAATATTTCTTTATGCGGATGATATGAAAATTTTATGCCCAATCAAATCAATCACAGATTGTACTCGATTGCAAGAAGACCTTCACAGGTTTCAATCTTATTGCATTAAAAATAAATTAAACCTTAATATTTCAAAATGTTTCGTCTGTTCGTTTTCAAGAAAACCTAAAGTCATTAAATTTAATTATAGTATTCAGAATAATATACTTAACAGGACTAACTATATGCGGGACCTTGGAGTGATTTTTGATTTTAAGCTTACATTTGAGAATCATATTGATTCAATAGTCTCAAAAGCCAGAAAAGCTCTAGGTTTTGTTATACGAATGTCGTCTGAATTTACAAACATTAAAACTGTAAAAATGCTGTATTGTGCTTTCGTGCGCAGCCACCTCGAATATGCCTCGCAAGTATGGAACCCTCAGTACCAGACTTACATTTCGAGGATCGAAGCTATACAAAAACGGTTTCTACGTCATATTCAATTTAAATGTAGGAAATTTCACCATGGTTACTCCAGTAGATGTAAAGCATATCATACTTTACCACTTCAGAAACGCAGAGAAATGGCGGACATCACCCTATTATTGAAGACCCTTAATAGCAGCATCGATTGCCCTGAATTGTTAAGCAAAATATTTATTAGTACCCCTGACAAAATCACTAGGCACTCTAAAACTCTTTATGTGCCGTTAGTCTCAACTAATTATCGTCGAAATTCTTTCACAATTAGAGCTCCTCACACTTTTAACCAGTACTCATCAGGCCAGTTAGATGTTGATTTGTTTTGTGACAGCTTGAATTCATTTAAAAAAAAAATTCAATAATCTTTTCTTTGAGCCGAGTACTTAACCTATGTATTTTTTAACTTTCTGCTTTTTTAATTACTTATAAGTATATATAGTATACATACATACATACTTAATAATGCATTTAAGCATCATGTGCGCTTCATGCCGACTTTTTTAATTAGTACTTTAACTATCCGCGGAAACTATTAATTGGCCTTAATCATAAATATTATACAGAATAGCAAGTAAGAAAAACTAGCTGTAAGTTTCCCAAAAACTGTAAAAATAAAAATAAAATAAAATAAAATAAAATAAAATAAAATAAAATAAAATAAAATAAAATAAAATAAAATAAAATAAAATAAAATAAAATAAAATAAAATAAAATAAAATAAAATAAAATAAAATAAAATAAAATAAAATAAAATAAAATAAAATAAAATAAAACTTACCTATCTGTCACATTAAAAACTTTAAACAATAAAATATATAACTCCACCCTGCAGAAGACCACTGTAAACCGACAGCGCCCTTAGTTGTGGTGTATTCCTAGTTTTCAGGGCTAATATTACTTGGTACCTGCCTAACTTTTTAGAACCTGGAAGCAAGAGACAGGTGCTACCTGAGGAACTCTTAAAAATAACGCCGCGAATGAATTTCTCCATATTATACGACACGGACTGTGTCAATGTTTCATTTTCGATGGGGTGAAAGACCTTGTTGCGTGAGGGGCTCGCGTGCATGATCGGTACAAGGTTCGATTCCGGCACTCGCAGACAGGGACCATCAATTTCGGACATTCGGACTTCGAGGAACTTTCGCCAGAAACAAGAAACACGGCGATACGCATCGCCAATGGACACTCGCAACGCATCACACGAGTGATTCGAAGAATATTAATCTGTGATCGGTCAACGCAAATCAATATGAACATTGTTTACGACTACGAGATACCTCAAATGGATTGGATGGGCAGAAAAAAGAGTCTGCCTGCCCTCACAACAATATTCAATTTTTGTAAAAATAAAAAGTTTGCAAAATTTGTGCTGATGTAGGTATAGATAATTAATGTCTATTATTATTCACACCTTTTTTTTCATAATTCATTTATTCATTTGTACAAATGCAGTATAACAGAACGGCGACAATATCAAATAAATAAAGTTATAATTTGATGTATAGCACAGTTAAATGGAATGCATTCCTACTACTAGTTAAGTAGGTATGCCTCAGTTATACTATTCATAACAAGCACTGCCACAGATAACCTACGCTAAAGTTTACTCAGAGTACATTAGTCGCAGTTGCAGTTGCAGTTTTGACTGCAAGTGTAACTGCATCACGACTACCCGATAGCGGCAAAGCTATAACACAAGCTTGATGGCTACCTTAATTATTTAGGCAGGCAAATCGTCAAAACAAAGTGCGTCCACAATCCCGAGCTATAACAATAAATCGTTCATAGTAGTGATGGGTCTATTTCATCGAATGTGAACCGAAATCGGCCGAATGTTCGCTTAAACTTTCACGGAACCGAATATTCGGTCTATCGGAGCAAGTCTGTGCGTGTTTATGCTAACCACACAAATTGACGCCCAGCGCCACAACAATATTATTTTAATGCAAAAAAAACAAAAATATGATTTTTATGATAGCGTCGTTTAGAGCAGAATTAGTTGCATTATGCAACTAATTCTGACCAATAAAGAATTATTAAAAATTTGAACAGACATATTATATTACATTTCTTCATTGAATAAAACATCTGATCAAATTTTAATAATCAATTCTGTATCTTTATCCAAAAAAAGAGCTGTACTTATCATATTTTCATCTGCTGTTATAAATAAATACAGCTGCAGTGTCACAAAAGTGTAAAGCTACACAGTAATTAACTTAGGTTAGGTGCCTTTTAATAATATTTAACTACCTACGCAGCATATGAACATACTTCGTTCAATAAATTATTCTCATTCTTATATAGCTCACATTAGAGTAAATGTTATTAAAATCTTTAAGTAGGTACCGCTCTCCCAAATATTCGTCAGGTTTACAGAATATGCCGAATACCGAACATTAAACGAATATTCGGTCCATCCCTAGTTCATAGCAAAAAGACCGCGCGCGGCGGCTTCCGAGACGTGCTCCACTGGATTCATATTGGCATCCCGCGGCGCTCATCTCCACTATATCGATATTATTGCGCTATTGCTGCCCATTCGCTGCTACTGTATATCAAATTCAGACGCGAGCTGTCACATTTACGATATTTTAAATAACGGTTACAAGCAATTTATGCGCTTTAATAACCGCTGCCTATTGAAAGTGTTGGACTTCAATAGCTCTTTTGAAACAGTCCTATGTCCTGAATTTCTACGTACCTTCGTCCTACATTATTTAAAGACACTGTAATTAATTAAGCTATCTTTTAGATCTAACTTAGATTCAAAATCTAAAGTCTGCCCATTTTGTATTGTTAAATTCATCTCTTTCTGGGGATAGAGATTATTGCAACGGCTGTCAAAACTAACTTTATTATACCTGCGTCTCTTAAAAGCGACCAAATGCAAGTCGAATTTACACGTGAAGGTTTCCTTCTGGGGCTGACCGCGCAAAAAGTTCATAGCATTTTGAATTCAACAATTGAAAAAAATGACTTTCAATGAAAGAGCACTCTATATTTCATCTTTTTTTCTACTTCTTATGTTGTCATAGTAGCAATATAATTATGAGAAAGGTTGGACTTAGCGGTGATTAGATTCGAATTAGAGCGCCCGACTGGGGAGGTAACATCCACGTTATTAGAAGTCCACTGTGAAAAAAAACTAACTTTTGGTGGTGTTTTATTACTGTCGGTAAGTAAGGTTCCACGATGTTCCGTATCTCTACGTAGAGCCTTCGGTCAGGGTGGGCAAAAAGCATCACTTATATAAATGGTATTGCAATTGCAACGCCATAGAGGCCGATTAGCAGAAGGTGCAAAATATTTTTTAATAAAAAAAAAATTTGGCTCCTTCTTGACCAATTATGCTACCGCGGCCCTTACAGCCGCGTCGAAATTCCCCTAGCCATTCTTAAGCTGCAAGGCAGCGCCATTTCTCCGCATTGTATGTAGCATAATTGGTCAGTGCATTCGCCCGGATTGCGAAGGGTGCGGGTTCGAATCCCGTATGCTGCCTGGTCCGCGTGAAATTTTTTATAGTTTAAAACATGAAGCAGTTACATGCTTAAAAAAAATATATAACTATAATTGCTATTTCTTCTTTCAAATGTTTTTTTTTTCTAAATGGCTTCGCACGGCTTGTGCATTTAGCCAATGTCAAGTGTTAAAATGTTTACAAATTCTATAGTGAAACCCCCTTTCCCTATGTTTCAGTAAATGTGTGGGGAATTACTGGAACCTCCTCGTGGACTTCTTGTGGGAACGTCGAAAGACACTTTCCGCTATTTTGTTTCACTTGTCAACACTTGTGCATGTTCCCGAACACTTAGTGGTTAATAATCCACCATTATTAGACACTAACATCCGCCACAACAAAATTTTTAACAAGAAAAACATAACTGCTAAAGTGACGCTTCCCGATCCCGCCAAAAAGTCCTTTTAAATGTTTAATACTTATAAAAGTATTCATTTGACATTGTGGGTTACCTACAATGCGAAGAAATGGCGCTGCCTTGCAGCTTAAGAATGGCTAGGGGAATTTCGACGCGGCCGTCAGGGCTGCGGTAGCATAATTGGTCAGTGCATTCGCCCGGATTGCGAAGGGTGCGAGTTCGAGTCCCGTCTGCTGCCTGGTCCGCGTGGAATTTTTTCTAGTTATATTTTCTTTAGATTTAAACATCAAGCAGTTACATGCTTAATTTTTTTTAATTATAACTAACATCTACTTGTTACGGTTCATCACTTCATATTGCTACTAGGGCGGCCGACTTCTTTTTAATGGAAAAATTGGTTTCCCGTACAAACGTTCACCTCCATGTCACCAGGATGATTTCTGGGATGATAATTATCCTATGCCCTTCTCAAACTTACTCTATACCAAATTTCATCTAAATCTTTTCAGCGGTTTGAGTTTGACACACTTTTGCATTTATAATATTAATATGGATTACTATGTGTTTTTATATTGTTTATCGTTCTCTCTTTTTCATTCCCTATCGAGCATAATATGGATATGAAATGAAATGGTAGCATAAGATACAGCGCTTAGAGAGAAGGACGAATAGCGGAGGCTTACTTCGACTTTAGGTTTCCGTTGCCGTTTTCGAGTACAGAACCGTGAAAAGCAAAAAACGACAAACTAGAACAGGAGGTTAGTTAGTTTAGTTAGGGTCGCTAGTCAACATAGTTTAATAAACTTTTGAATTATTTATAGCCAATTTGTGGCAGATAATGATGTTTCCATTATAAGTACTTTGTATCAAACATGATTATCGTAAAACAGAACCGTGGTCGGTGATTACGTAGTAATGAGGGAACCCCGCTGCGGTCGTCCGGACCTTCGGGTTCACTCCATAGAAATAGCAAAACTTGCTTTTGTCCTTCACTAGATTATTGCATTGGAATTGTCTACGTTTCATACCATAAACGGTGCGACTTATGAAGTCATGAACCGTAACGAGCTTAGCAACTTGACTCGGATAGAAAATAAGTTGATACCATAAAGGGGTTTATAACAATGATATTTGGAAGGCTTTGTTTGTTTGCGGTGGGGTAGAGCGACTAATGAGAAAATTTTTCAAATAAGGTGGTCTCTTGTGTGATGCTATTAGAGCAGATTTTTTTATAGGTTTTCGTACCGCAATCGGCAAATAGGAACCCTTATTTAAAGATTCACTTGGTTATCTGTCTGTCTGACACAGTAGATTTGCTCGGAATGTAGATGTACTGGACTAATCAAGCTTAAATTTGGTACAAACATATATGTCTGTGACCCAAACACGGACAAATAATGTAAATAAATAGTAGTTTTAAAATTATATAAGAAAAATATATAAAAATGGACCTATCCCTCCCTCTTATCTCCGAAACTACTGCGTCTAAAAATTTGAAAAAAATATGGAATGTAGCTCTTCGCAAGTAGATTCCAAAAACTCAAAGAGGGTCTCCCATAAAACCGACGTGATTTTTTGTCGTTTTCTGCTCGATATTATGATATAGTATCTAAGCTTGTATAGATAATAGTACGAAACACTTTTTGCGCGAGTCTGACTCGCACTCGGCTGGTTTTTTAAAAACCTAGGGTTGCTTAACATCTACCAACTGGACCCGTGTGATGGATTACGGTTTGTTCTCCCTAGGTTTTTAATAAGTATTTAATAATATAATAATTAAATTTATGATAACATATTATTATTATGTTATCTTATTCTGCGAGTCTTAATGTATCCGCTGAAATATTCTGGATCGAATATATTCACGCTCTAGATCAACAAACAAAAAAGAGAAATTCCTATAATACTCTAACATAGTACTCTTTTAAAAGCAGATTATAATTCATGTTTTAGCCGACTCTATTAATTTTTTCTATGTTTTTTCTTTCTACATTATTTAGTATTCATAGAGTTTGTTCGTTTTGCATTTGATGAAGGCACTGGTCAGTGCTTATTAGGTGTCAGTATTTGCACCACATTAAAACATGACTGACATTTGAAGGTCAACTCGGAGTAAAAGCGATGAAATCAGGTTGAAATGTAAAGAAATCTAGATGACTATATTTAGATCGGCCCAGTACTGCCTCAGTATGAGGTCCGTAAGTGTTTCATTAGAGACGACCGATCGACTACTCGCTTTAAGCTATAAACCTAATGATAAAACCATAAAAGGTACAGTAAATAATAAAACAGTATTTTCTTCTATACTTGACAAGTACGTAAGACTTTAATATGAAATTCTTCACCTCCCAAGTTTTCCGTACAGGGGTCTCATCAGTCAGATCTAATAATGGACTTATGGAGATTAGGACAATGGGATGACCGATGTTATTAAAGTGCGTCCTGTTAAAGCTAGCATAATAAGTATAACGTTTGCGTACTGCAACAGTACGCTCCTACAGCATTAGTTATTTATTAATTCTTACAAAATCAAAAACGAATGCTTATAATAATTTATAAATGCATTCTTTAAAGTGTCATTATATTTTTCTTAAATACATTGCTTATTTTGGCAAATAAAAAAAACATGTAAAATCTGATAATTTGACTCGTAATATCCCATAATTACGGTTACAATTTTGAGCATTTTATATGCAGGACCCGTTTATTTTACTCGGGACTCCGTCCAATGGTAACGGTTTCGTCTGTCAGACACGACACGTGTTTTGCTGTTCTGTGTGTGTACGTACGATGGAAAAATTATGGATTTCTCGCCTTTTATCCGAACGCTGTTATTACCATAACGGTCTCGGCCGCGTCTTGAGGATTGCACCCAATCAGTCCCTTAATCAGCTGGAGTGTTAAAAAAGCTTTTGCACGAAATGGTGCACGATTCTTTACTTTGTAAACCCTTGCAGGACATTGCAAGTACAAAAATAAGATTGAATAGCCGACCATGCAAATTATTTAAACAACAGAGACTTTTCAAACTAAGGCCTATTTGCAGCAAAGTTCTTAATTCAAATCGTATTCAAGCCATCTCTATCTGACTTAAAACAATTTACAAGGAACGTATTAAAGCATTCATTTGTATTAAGCTTTTAAGAAAATAGAAATTAAGATCTTAGATAAAGTGAGCCTGAGTATTTCAAATGAGGATAACACAAATAAATAAGAATAAATAGATAGGTAGTTAGTTATCTGGAATCTTCTCTATTACAGGTGATCTCTGTTTATCAAGTGTGCTGTTGCAGCAATAAGACATGCTAATTACTCATTTTAACGATCGAATCCTTGGGTCTTGTATAAATTATATGAATTTATTTTTGGATAATCCCTGTTCATTAATTTATTTATCAAAAAGTATTTATTTATATCCTTTCCGTGTTTCAAGCTATGCTCAAATTATTTTATTATACTTATTGTAATGAGCATTTATGATAATAAATTAACCTAATGACAAATAAACGTTAGAAAGAACAAATGTATCTGACTTATTAACTTTAGCATGATTCTCTAAAACTTAATTTGACAACTTAACATCCTTATCATGCTATATTCAGAATGAAAAGAAGAAACTATTGTCATAATTAGTTTTAAGTTTAAACAAACATGCTGGAAATAGATGACAATAAGAAGATTTGTTTAAAGATGTATCCGGCTAGTACTACAAAGAAAGGAATTTTCAGCGTTTTAGCTTAAATATCATAAAACAATTGTTATTTACTATTTTATTTGTATAAGAGACTGGATCCAATCTTCTCCATATCAGCCGATTAATATCCCCAATGCCGAGGCACAGGCTTTCCCTATGGATGGAATAGGGAGATTGGGCCATGACCCACCACGCTGGCCCAGTGCGGATTGGCAGATGATAACGACTGCAGATGCAGCCGGGACCAACGGGTTAACGTGCCTTCCGAAACATGGAGGAGCTCGAGATAGTAAATTTTTGGTCACCGATCCAATGACCGACCACTGCGAAAGTTGCTTAACTTCAACGATCGCAGCCGAACGCGCTAACCACTTGCGCCATCGAGCTCCTCCATAACACCCTAAAGATAGCGAAGTCAAAATAGGTTTATTTAAACCACAATTTATTTTCCCTTCATCCATATTGATTCTGCATACCAACACGCAAGTTTCACATTCTTTGCATTCTCCTGTTTATTTAAATGCGGTGATTGTAGCAACGTCCTAGAGAATCAGGTAGTAACACTTTCATCTTAAATGGCTCAATTAGCAAGAAATTATTCAAATAACACAACCGTAAACGCCTTCGGATCGCATTCCTTCTAAAGTTATTGAAGTAATATACTTATATGGAGAACCTGAAAGAAAACAAAGAATATATTTTTTGTGACAAATTATAATCAGCGGAACACAAAAAATATTATATATAAGTACAAACAAGAACAATAGTTCTTATCAATTTTAAACCACTGGTAGAGCATGTAATGACTATTTAAATCACTAGTGTTGCCAGTCATTTCATTAAAGGGAAATATCTTTAATTCTGTATTATTCTGTGCGTGAGAAATCATTATTACATTATATTATTGTTCATCGTATACCTTTTATTTTACAAAACTCTTTTCGATTACGATTTTGCTAGGAAAACGAGGTTCACAACATTCGAGAAATAATTCATATATGTAGGTATAAGTTATTTTTTTAATCGTACAGCAAGCATGCGCGAAGCCAAAACGTTTAAGTCTTAAATTAATAAATATATTAAAAATTCAGACAATAGTACCTAAAAATAATAATATCAAGGCAGAAAAATTATTCATTGGTGAATATAAAATTGTAAAATAGAAGAGACCACGCAAAGAAAGGAACATAAAATAGTTGTTGCTCGTATTATTATATGCACGCCCCTACGATTCGAACGGCGATAAATTTAATGCAGTGGACAGCAAAATTGTTGTTTTGACCGCGACGCCCGCCGCGACTTATACTTGCTTTCTTTTCATTTAATAGCCTATTGACAGTATTCACCATGTGGCTGTCATCAATACAAATTATGTGCTTCTTTATTTCACGTTAATTGGTGCTTAAGCATTTACACTTTTCCCGCACACTCGAGAGGAATGACAATAAAAATGATTATTTCCAACGATAACGTTGTACAAGATATTAACATTAAAATAACATTACCCGAGTATTTTTCCGTCATCGACATTGAGCAAGACAAAATTATAAAAAGCTCCTTTTTAGAATCATCCGAAACACCGCAGATAATCAACATGCACAGTAAAGACATATAAAAAAACAATTTTATTAAACAAAGAACTTCCTTCTTGTTCAGGGAGAGTGACAATATGAATGGTGTCAGGTTTAATTTAAATATATTTAATCCAAACTGTTCGTTGCAAATGTTAGTGAGTAATAATCGCCTCTCACGGTGCCACAAATAACGCAATCTGGACTTGCGACAATCCCACACGTGCGCCCACCTGCCCGATTCGGGCAAAGCAGGCTACAGAAGTGGTTCCAGGCATTGTACGGGATACGGACCAAAAGGGGCTTTGGCACTGCACTGCTCCCATAAAGGAGAAGTTCACTTTTATTTCTTTTTATCAACACAGAAACGGTAGCATAGCGAACAAGGCAATTGCTCTACACACATTAATCTTTCGGTGCTAACGTAAAAAACAGCACTGTACAAATCGCCAAGAGATAAATACTTGCATGCATTTTGAGTATAATACTTGGCGTTCAAAAGTTTCTGAAAACATTACCAACTACGTTATACTTAGCAGGGAATGTTGCGATATTCTGCAATCGTACTTCAAGTAGATTCCTTTTGGTTTAGTTAGACAGTAAGTACGAAGCTTTTTAAGCATCGAGAAAAATATTTTAAATGTTTATAACTTTCAGTCAACTTTATAATATTTAATTAGTTATATGTATATTTTCGGCATTTCTTTTAAGGGTACAAGCCGCATCGTTCCTGCCGCCCATATAAGGAACCAAGCGGAATTCCACGACTATACACGGTACTACATGTGTGTACAAGTTCACGTGGACATGTCGTCTGCGTTGTCGGGTATTTTTGCCATTTACTGCAACCCTGTCTTCAGATAAGGTTAGATTTGTGACTTAGAAACTACTTGGCGTGTTTTTCTCCAAAGTACGACCCAGTGGTACTGGTTAAGAAACTTCATACACATTTTGTTTTAAATCTGCGTTCTATATCCGCAAGCGAATGTTATGCAATTCTTATGTTCTAAAGAATTAAATAATTATCTAAAAGGTAATTTGAACCATTTTTTTAATCAAATTTAAGCCAAATCCTGTTAAAACAGCACTCTAATTTGCCTGATTAAAATTATATAGATATAGAATGATGCTTAATCATGGGTTTGTTTCAATTTTTTAAAAGCTTTGCGCCAAGGTGTCTAAAAATAACTTGCCAGGTTTTTGCTTAAAGCTCTGTAGGTATGTACAATATTGGCAATTATTCAAAAATTTATAATTTCATTTATTCCATGTCAATTAATCAACGTTGTTGTAAGCAAAATCTACAACTCGCTCGTGGTAACACACACTTGGACTTCGCTATTTCGTGTGACTCGATTTAAACGGCGTCATACATTACAAAATAAAATAAACGTTTCGCTCGCTCTCGGCCCGCTGCCGCCATTGGTAAGACGGTATTGGAAGAAGCGATTTTTAAGTCGTTTACTTAACAATTTATTAAGTGATAATTTTAGTGCTGTTAACTAGAGATGGGTAGGATTTCGTAAAATCGATACCTATTCCACCTAATCCTAATATCTAAAAAAACCTAATCCAAATACCTATTCCGAATATTTATGCAGTAGAAAGAAAATAAAAGATTTAAAGATTAACCAAAATTAGTCACGTCACCTGCGCCGCATCTTTGACCGGAAATTGACATCATTTAAAACACCATTCCAGTCACATACCTATTTTAAATATTGTTTCAAGTGCAACTCACGGTGTTCGCGGAATAAAGATATGCAATTCCGAGACAGGGCGACACAATATTGTCGCGGCGGTTTCCTTTCGTATCATTAGTGACGTAACAGGGAATTCCTCTTGAAGGTAGTGACGTCGACTCCTGCGCACCTCGGCAAATGTCAAGAGTGCAGTTACGTAAGCCGCTGGCGACCTTTACCGACCTTTGGATATCGAGTTGTGTTTTAAGGAAATCTTAACAATCGTTTATTTCAATATATGTAATGTCAATGCATTGATAAGTACTGTCATTAACGATTTTTGTGTATTTCTTTAAGATGTTGGGCTCAAAATAAAAAGTTCTTATCATTTAATCTTGTTTTTATTGGACTCCGAAACTAAACTTATTCAACAAAAAAGGTTTTACCCTTCATAGTTGACGAATATCATTTTGACGAAGGACTAAGATACCTACTTGTGGCCACGCCTTAAGACATAATTTATGTACCCAATAATGTTGATTAAAGTAATTGTCACTTCTTTGTGGTTAATTAGGACAATGCGTTTTGTGGCAAGAATGTATGAAATTTAAAAAATGATGTGGTGTCGTGGGACACCATGTAGGAACAAAGTTCCTTCGGCTAATGTAGAATCGACACAAATTGCAAACTCGCTTGTGTATGCGACTGTCGCGCCTGCGCACGTCTCATTTAACGGTTTTATTCCACGCACTTTTTTCCACGGATTTTTTCTTACGATTTTACTATCACATTTTTTTCAGTTCGGTCAGCTAGTGTTCGTAAAGATTGCTAGGCAGGACTGGCCCTCAGTTTATAATAAACTACAATGTCACAATAATCCAGTAATGCAGCCCCGTCGCTCTGCCACCCCCCTGGACTTAACCACAGTTTAGTATAATATATGACAATAATCCAGTGTTGGTATAATGCCACAATAATTTGGGGTTGCACCCCCGTCGCTCTGTCACCTCCTGTTAAGTACTGACCTTGTTATCATGTCTAGCTTAAGTTTACAGCAGATGACAGGCGTTCCTGGTCCACAGCTCGGTATAACGTCACAAATATCCAGATTTCGTGTAATGTCACAATATTCCAGTGCTGCACCCTCATAGCTGTGCCATCCCCTACATACGCACCTTATTATCATGTCCCGCTAGCGTTCGTAAAGGATGCTAGGCAGGACTGGCCCACAGTTTAGAATAAACTACAATGTCACAATAATCCAGTGATGCACCCCCGTCGCTCTGCCACCTCCTGATAAGTACTCACCTTGTAATCATAATCATGTCTCACAGGCTTTACTGGTCCACAGCTTGATATAACTTCACAAATATCCAGTGTTGGTGTAATATCACAATATTTCAGTGATGCACCCTCGTCGCTCTTCCACCCCCTATAACTTCACACATATTCAGTGTTGGTGTAATATAACAATATTTCAGTGATGCACCCTCGTCGCTCTACCACCCCCTATAACTTCACACATAATCACTGTTGGTGTAGTATCACAATATTTCAGTGATGCACCCTCGTCGCTCTACCACTCCCTATAACTTCACACATATTCAGTGTTCGTGTAATATCACAATATTTCAGTGATGCACCCTCGTCGCTCTCTCTCCTGCCGTAAGGAACTTCGTCGCGTCTGCGCACGTCTCATTTAACGGTTTTATTCCACGCATTTTTTCTTACGGTTTTACTATCACATTTTTTTCAGTTCGGTCGCGCAGCAAAATCCCTACCCCCTCCAAGCCTGCCGTAAGGAACTTCGTTCCAATTATTTGTCTGAGAACGGTCTATAATAACTTTTTGTAACTTTAAAAGCTCTAACAGTATTTGTCAAGTTTAAAACAGATCTAGATTTGAAAGCTTTTTGTTTGCGTTTGACCTGAGAATAAGCGTTATATGAATGACCTGATCGTTGCTATCCTACATTAATCCGTCATCATTGATCAAATAAACAAATAAAATTTAATCGGTAGCCTAATTAACTTAACTGGTAAATGGCGAACCGTTATTGAGAGTTCCTTTATTATATTTTGATAGCACAACTATTTGTATGCACAAAGTATATTTTTGTTTTTCAAAGTACGAAAAAAGCGTCAGATTGGGACATTTAAAAAAGAAAATAACTTAAAAAAACTGAATTTCAATACATTTTACTTATATTACACTAAAACGATCAAGGTTTGATAATTTCAACATAAAAAATGTAATAGTATCAAATCACCCTCGATCTTAATCTGTGAGAGATGATGTGAAATACCTAAGGGTACGGCCAGAGTGCACTCAGATTCAGATTCAGATTCCGAAAACAAGCGCGAGAAATAAACAGTGTAGTCTAAGCAGGTTGCCTGCTTTTTCTGAGTCTGAATCAGGAGTGCGCTCTGGCCGTACCCTTTGACTACACTGTTTATTTCTCGCGCTTGTTTTCGGAATCTGAATCTGAATCTGAATCTGAGTGCACTCTGGCCGTACCCTAATTCGAGACCGCGCGACTCGCTTTCATTTTGATTATCTTCTGAGCTCGTCTGTTAGAATACCAAAAATTTTCGGGTACAGAATTCTACACATTGTCTTTGAATTTACGCTTGCCAACGCGCAGGTGTTATTGATTAGCATAACTGATAACTTCACAAGCGGTTAGTAAACAAAAAACAACATTCACCGCCACGAGTATTAAGTACAGTTTTTATATTGGCAAGTGTTGACTTTTTGTTTAGATACTAATTCAGCAAAAATCCACGCAACATGCGGTCCGAGATTAGTGTTCGGTTTATGACACAACTACAAGTACCTATTTTATTTGATTTAGATGTCTGGTCGCGGGCGGCCGCACATATAGTGATAGCAGCCTCCCGCGACTTCGTCCGCATTAACTTAGTTTTTTTAAAATCCCTCAGCAACCTTAATTTTTTTCGGGATAAAAAAGCAACGCGATGGTCGTGTTTCTGCATTGTATACGGTATTGTAGCACATGTATTTTTTATCCTTTAAAATTTTTAATTGGAACACCTAATTTTTGAGAAGCCCTAATTTCAGTCAAATTTATGTTCGTACAATCTAAATATTTTTCTTAATTTTGCTACTTTAGATTTTTGTTTGATGAATTAACTAACCCAAATGTGATTAGGTTAAAAAATGTATGACTCGCATACTTTTCGTAACTGAGATTCAAACAAGCCAGATTCCCTTGTTTCGAAACAATGACTTTTTCATAATGTCCCTCGTGACACTTAAATGTTTATTTCATTACTCGTTGTGTCTGATTTCCGTATAATAAGTGCTAAAATAACATATCTTGAGATCGGAGTATTATATGGTATGTACACCGGTTCACAAAACTCTGAGGTACTGGGTTCGACTCTCGGTAAAGGCAAACGTTTTTATGATGAACGAGCTTAAAAGCACCTGTACCTGAATCATGACTTACTGCCTTATACAGGTGACGCAAAGGTTGCGCTGTTATAGGAGATTTTCGACACACGCATTATTTCAAGAAACAGTTATTTTAATTGGCCTAACGTTCGCCGGCTTTAACCGCTCCAGATTTTTTCCTTTGGGGATATTAAAAAGAATGTCTGTACGTGAATAAGCCAGAGACCATACTCCAGCAATCCTTACTCTATACTAATATTATAAATGAGAAAGTGTGTCTGTCTGTTATCTCTTCACGTTTAAACTACTCAACCGATTTAGATTAAATTTGGTACATATATAGTTTGTGTATTTTTATCCCAGAAATCATCCTTAAAGCGGGTGAATAGGCGGAGGGGAGTGGAAGTTTGTATGGGAAACAGTTTTTTTTCCATGTAGACGAAGTCGCGGGCACCCACTAGCTTGTTAAATAAACTAAGTACATGCCATGAATACACAGTCAACATCTGAGTACCTGGGTTCTCGCTTAACAGTGCTTCTAAAAAGTATTCTAGTAATACAAGATTTCTTAATCGCTCTATTTATGGGTCTCGACAAACACATTATGTATTCCTGATTATGTCCATTACATAATTGCATAATGCTACAGCCACATTATAGCACTGTCGCGAACATTTGCCGTTTTCACGACGCAACTAACCAATCAATAGTCACATTTCTGACCGAGTTCTGAAAGATAATATAACTATTGCTTGGTCCGACTTGTCGTGAAAAACGAAAATGTTCGCGATATCGCGACAATGTGGCCGTTGCATTAACACGAGACTAGTAGGAACGGGAAGTTCATGGGCTGTCATAAATGTCATAATAAAATTCATAGGTTCACGCCCTAGGCTTACGCTAAACTTTTACATATTTATCAATCGAAAAGAGATCACAGACATGTGACTAACAAGATGTTATGCTGATGGCTGATACAGGGAAAAGAAGAACGAAGAAAAGAGGCTGGTCTAACTATGTAAAATATGAAAAAAAAATGAATGAAAAGCATGCTGATCGCAATGCAGGGAATAGGAAAACATAAATATTGCGTCGATCTCAAAATAAATTAGTTACTGCTTTCGTTAATAAGTGGGTCGTGTCAATACACCGTGACACTTTGAGTTAGCTGAGAAACTTTATTAGCTACTCAGCCCTAGGCTTTTACACGATTTTGAAGTTTCTCAGGTAACACAAAATTCACGATGTAGACTTACGGAAATATGATATTGAAACATTTGGTGTTACACTTCTCTTGATTACTGCACTCCAATTATGAATTTGCCTTCTAGCAAATAGAAAATTACTAACACCCTGTCACATTCACCATATTGGGGCAAACGATCTAGTTACATGTAACACCTAACGTTTTCGTACAGTATTTAGTAGACCGGTCCTTGTAACTTAATTGGAGCGTAAGTACATTACTGTGTGTGCTTATGTTGTTATGCAACGTGGGTGTGTAATATGAGAGCCGTCCGCACAAATTAGCGTACGACATGTTAGAAACACATGAATAAAGAAGGCACAGACAAAGCCTAATACAATAGGGATGATGAGGAGGTAAAGTTAACGAAATGTTTAGTCCATCAGTAAGATTATCAAAAAAAGGTGTACAGTTATTTTTTCTCTTATCAATCAACCAAACATATTAAATATATAAAACGCGTCAAAATTTGGAAGTGGGGGCTCGTGACGTCATTTCTAAGTAAAAATTGTACCAAGGCGTGACGAAATGTGAAATTTCAAGTCAATATATCTCTTTCATATTTTGATTATGTAAATAAAGAAAACATAAGTGTGCAATACTTTTTGATAATCTACCTGACAGACGAAGAAAAATAGTCATGATCCCAATTGTGCGTGTGAGAGTGGGCACTGGCCTCTCGCCTTCTTTAGCGGCGTTGTACTTTATTTTGTATGGGTAAAAAATATTAAACTCGCGTCAGGTTAAACACGTGGGCTGATCGCATTATGACACACAATAAAATTGGAAAGGTTGTTGACTTTCAATATATTGAACGAAACATATTTTATTTTATAATAATAATAATAATGCATTTTTTTACAATAGATGTCGCTAGGTGCGCTTAAATGTGATTCATGTAAGTTGATTTATTTACAATGATGTCGCTAAGTGCGCTTATACGTGATTCATGTAAGTTGATTTTTCTGAGAGATAAACTTTTTTAATGTAACATAAATTGTCATGTTTGTGTACGATAGCGCAATAAATAAATATTGTTTTCTACCACATACATGATAGTACTTTTATACTGATAATTAAAGCAATTCGTGCAAAATTATTCCCTAACCATATCAAAATATCAAAAATGCACAACGTTAATATTCAAGTTTTCACTTCTGCCGGCACTCCCGGAGTGCAACCCGTCGTTTTTTTTTGAGTGTGTATGCAGTGTATGTGTCGCAGATGACCTTTACAGCGCCACCGGGTTTGGGGACGGCGAGATCCCAAAAGGAACTCAAGCCGAGAATTGGCAAGTGCCTCCAGAGGTTGGCATATCCCCACAGGGGGAGTCTCCTCTCTGTCTGGAGCCTCTAGACCACTACGTTTCTGTTGGCGGGGTCAGGCCGCCCAGTGCCCACTTACCTACACACGCGCACTGCATTAAGCTTTGCCTCTGTACCTTCTTTACTCATGTGTTAAAACATTGTATCGTATGCAAATAGGTGAACGAGTACATCCGATTACGATGGCAAGTGGTCTTGACCGATGTGATAAATGTATATACTATACAGCCTCAGATCTACTATCAAAAACTGTCAAATCCCCTGGACTTGCAAATTGAGCTTTATGGCCTGGGCGGACGAGGAACTTTTGTGCGTAAAAATATATCATTTACAACTACATCGAGTAATGCACACGAGGAATTAATTTCCTGCGTACTAAAAGTCCCCTGAACAACGGAGGACACCGAGAGAACGGACAGGAATAAAATTACAAAAAAATGAATTCATGTCCCTAGGCGCAGTAACGCACACAGCAAACTTAAGTCTGCGTTGCGCGCTCGATCCGATATAAAAAGGGATTGACCCAAAGTTCCCTTTTAAAACGTTTTTGAACAGAATAATTCTTTATTGTAAAACTATTACATTTAGTGATACTGCTAGTGAAGTGAAACTTCATTTCGAACAAACGGGGTGTAAATGGAAAAATCCGATAGTAAAGATGAAACGGAAATGCGTCACGAGTCACACGACTATATATACCTATATATATGTGTTTGTGTGTGTGGGATGCGTGCGCAGCTCTTCCCGACGAGCATGAAAGTTGGAGGGTGACTCGGCGAAGGCTGAAACTCTACGAGCGTCACACGTGACAATATAATAGATATACACTAGCTGTCCCAGCGAACTTCATACCGCCATAAAAAAGGGGTTGGTGGTAGAAGGGTGAAAATTTAGGGTTGTATGATGCATCATAAAAAAAACAAAAACTATGCCCAAAAAAAAATTAAGGGTTGACCACCCTTAACATGACAAATAGATGTTGTCCGATTCTCAGACTTACTAACTATGCATATAAAATTTCACGAAAATCGGTCGAGCCGTTTCGGAGTAGTTCAATTACGTACACCGTGACACGAGAATTTTATATATTGTATATAATTGAGTAAGGCATGAGCTGCTCCATTCCCCTAAGCCTTATGGACCAATGTTAGATTAATTATAAAATAAGTTTCCCTTCAGATATAATTATGGTACGTGCACACATTTTTCTATCTTTAATTTCAAGTTAATTACATCGCAACGTAATCTAAGAATGTTTGCTTCCATATAGTGCGTTTCTCTTAATTTCCGGGCAACTATTGTCCGCACACCGTGTGCGTCGAGTCCGTTTCACGAATAAGGGAGTTTTGTCCCCCACTGACATAAGTCCGCCGCCTGCGCAGGCCCATTATAATGCTTGCTATAAGATACACAACCTATTATAAATTCGGCAGTTTGTGATAACTTGATGAGTTGCTGCCCACCTAAGTTAAGCAATCCATATAGTTTGACATATTTATTATTATTTATTTTACCACTAAGCTAAGTTCAGCTGTCATTATCTATTCATTAAAAACGAATACGTGCAAAACGATCTAATAGTTTAAGGAATACCAGCAGAAGTGTAGTCACGTGTGTTTTATTTTTATTCAAATACTATGAGGGATTATTAGAAATTGATGTAGTTCAAAAGTATTTTAATCAGCGTAATGATTTTAATGTGCTGATTTATATGTAGTCTTTTGAAAGGGGTTGCTGTTTCCGTGACATTTCGACAACGACATCACTAAAAAATATTCAACGTGTCAAATCTCAAAACAATTACTAAGATGAAAATATAATACTTATGCCAAAAATTAACTTTCCAAAGTTATATTCTGGGTAAGGACAAAAAAAATATAACTATCAACTTTTTTATAAACACCACCGTTCTCAGTTCGGTCACACCTTAACTATGACTTATAAGATAACTGCATAAAATAATAGCTATGAACTTGTCAAATCTCATGTTTCTCCACGGTTTGTCTGCGGGAGGTCAACCTCTAAAATATCTTATGTTAGTATCGAGCAAGCATAGTTGTTCAATTTAGTCTTATATTAGCCTCCTTCCATCTTAATTAGTGTTTTATTTAACACAACTTTAACAAATCCTTACTACTAGTATTATAAAATTGAAAGTTATTAAAAAGTAAATTATAAAGAAGTGGAACCATCCTTGAACATAAATCACGGCACTTTTCCTATACTAAAACAAAGGTATTTATCCTTCACTAGTAAGTATCTGGCAATACCGCGTAATACCGCTGGTAATACCGCGTGGCTGAAGTACCGGCCCAGTAAATCACTGGCTAATAACAACCAACCGTGATACGATCTCGGCTTTCAATAATAAACTTACAAATAGGTATCTGGCTTTCTAAGAAAGCACTGTTCTTTACCGGTTGGAGAAACCAACTCACATTTTTAATAACAAATACAATGACATTTCTATTAGCAAATTATTCTAAATTTGAATCTATCTAGATCTATATTTTGATATCGTTGGAATCAGAAAAGAATGTAAGAGTGTAGGTAACTGTCGCGCGCGACACCATTGTTAGGCTTATATCCAATTAAATGAAACATAATTGACTGATAAGATAGCGAAGGTACTATCTAAGAACGCTTACATAATACAATGATAATATCTTTACGAAATTAAAAGAAAGTTTGCTTTCATTTTCAAGTAAGTACAATCTTTATTGATGTAATTTTTTTTATTGACGTTTTGTATTAGTTAACATTATAATATAAACACTTTCCAAATATAATTTTTACTAGAATTATGAATTATTATCGATTACTGATGAAATATTTTATTCTATTACATCTGCTATGGTAGCCGCATAACATCAAGCAGGTCATTATGATCATTTTTCTTCTTATTGCATAAAACAAAAGAAGATATGGGCTTCAGTACTCTCTCTTGAGATTCTAATTTAAAACCAAACCACAAAACCAATCTTATAGTAGGCGAGCCCAAGCTAGGATTTATGGATTTACTCCAGCGCGGCAGAATAACATACCTTTCTATTCAAAAGACTGACGATTTGAACGCGACCAAAAGTCATGGCCGTTTGTTGCATTTTTTTTTTGCTGTCCTAGACATTCGGCCCTACCTGGAGAGCTCAGGTATGTCGGGTGCACTTCACAAGGTGCAAGCGCGGAAGAATAACCCTTATGTTATTCTTCCGCGCTCCAGTAAATCCAAAAATCCCCGCTTGGGCTCTCCTACTATAGAGGAAAGGTTACAGTAATGATACTGATATTTTAATGTTAGAACACACTCACCCTCATAATATTAAAATTTTAAGATAAATATTATAAATATTGATAACCTATTTATTTATATCATATTGATTCCTACTTTGTCTGTATAAGGAATAAATTTTAACGTCTCCAGGAACGTGACGAGTTATAGTGGATGATTATTTTAATATTACCTATATGACCGCTAAAAAGAGTGTAATGTTTTAATTTTTTTGTTGTAAACAAAAAAATAAGTATTAACTTATTTATACATATCTGAGTTTTCGCTTTGTTCTTTATGACATTTTTTATACTTTGTTTAAAGGCCGTATAAAAAATTATTTAGTAGTATGCGCGTTTGCGCATACTACTAAATAATTATGTACCTAATTTCCTACTAATCACTTGCTACGGTCGATTGTCTGTTGCCTACAAAAAAAATACCCAGTATATACATAAAGTAAGCGTTAAATCACGTACAATAAGTAACAACGCGGGATGCGGGCATTAGTTCAAATGAGGTACCACGAACACCATCAATCTAGTAACATGTGTTCTCTTATGTAAGAGTCCTTCTACACTGGACGTAAGAAAGAAAATTAGTATCTAAAAAACGTATATACATTTTAATTATATATTTTTTAGATTATTTTAAAGTGTACATATTTTGTAGCTGCCAATTAAAAACATTACTTTAACAAAACTTTTTCTATTCTTCTTTTATATTTGTCTATGAGCGAAAAGATACATTTATTAGTCCTACCCTTGAAAACACATTATGTAGGAATCTCTCCCTTAACACTAGATCACTAAAGTAGGTTAGTAAAATTAAGTTTGTACCGCACTTTAAAAAAGTCGTAACGTTTCGATGTTTGTATGTCAGTGACCGGTCTCCTTAACACATTAAACTGACTGCATTATGCATATGCGCTTAACTGCACTTTCTTTCAAACGGTGAAACCGCTTAACAAATGGTGCGATGGACCGAGTGTACATCCCTGAGACATGATTAATTGATGTTTTGTCCCGAGCCCGTAATATGATCTTAACCGGTATTATCCGAGATGGGCTTAGATAACGAACTCATACGGTCTATCATAACAATGTGCTTCCTCGTAAAAACAAATATACTTTTATTGCTCTTAAGACAGATAGATAAGGCCGAGAAGCATTTGAAACGTTGCAACATATTTCCTTCTATGTACAGTGTAATATTACAAAAGTAAAATTTTGTGAGAAACCATGACTCACAACTATCAATGTTGCTCTAGAACTAACCGTTTAATATTATCGGTAGTATACGATGACAGAATTTTACGAAAGATATTTTTAACTTTGACTATTGTACTTGCGAAGGATTGCGAAGGGTGCGGGTTCGAGTCCCGTCTGCTGCCTGATCCGCGTGGATTTTTTTCTAGTTAGATTTTCTTTAGATTTGACTATTGTAAATCGAACGTCTTAAATATACCGCTAATTACTAATCTTTAAACCTAATAATAGATGGAAACAAAAACGTCAAAATTAAAAGTGAAGTTAAATATGACGTGGTATGTAGATACCTGCGCTGATCTATATATTTTCAATATTAACTTAGCTATTGTTAAACACAATAAACGAGAATACAATTGAAAGTAAGCGTGGACCACCACCACCGCGGGCGAACCAGAGCAACATGAAGTTAAAGGAGTTATAATACTATAAGACATCAAAGAAATTCTAAAAGATGGCTGTCGTGACTACCCCAAGTCGGAAACAGCTAACTAATTGGAATTACTACCCTCGTGCACCGCTGTCTCAAGAATTAGATCTCTTCAAGTCAATATATTGTTTTCTCTTCTCTCTTCAAGTCTTAAGTTTGTCGGTTATGAACAGTGATACCTTTTATGCTGTTATGTCAATGTATTTATTATCGTAAATATCTTATAAGCCATTCCTTTAGGTTTTATTGTTTATACAATTGAACATACAATTGAAATAGTCTGGATATATTTTAGATTGTAACAGTTACGTTTTTCACATTTGATGAACTTGTGTGTTTCTATGTAATATATAAAACTAATAATATTTCATTCTACATGATTGTTTCATAAAGTACAAAACACACTAGGTCTCATTATATTCACGCTTTTGACTGCATATTCGAAATTCACATGTTAAATTTTATTTATTTATCAAGCTTTATTATATTTACATATTAATATTTATATTACAAAAGCTTAAAACTAATTATTTTCTAAAAATTAAAATCAGAATTAACTACTTAAATAATATACAACCCACAAAAGAAAAAAATAAATCACCCCTAGCGCCGACGTCAGGAATAGTTCCCAATAGGTTGGCAACATTTCCACGTTGGATAGCAAGACTAACCCGTTAACCAAGGTAGCTGCCAGCCTTTTGTTCCCCAGCCACCTCGGTGAGACTCCTAGACAATTCCTTAAAAAAGGAACGAGCGCTTGGACGTCATGGGCCCATAGTCATGGTCCTCATTGAGAGTTGAATTTTTGAGCCGCTTGGAGCACTCAGCAGAGACCGCCGCCGCACCCGCAGCAAGGGAGGTACTACCTGTATGGTACGGAGCAAGCGTATCTGCGCATGTTGTATCCCATTCAAAAGGACGATCCTACTTCCAAGGAATGAGCGTCATTCCGTCAGGTCTCTTGCGATCTTCTCGGAAGATGCGCTAAGCTGTAGGACTGCTGGCACATTGACTTCGACAAGAGCTCTACGGGTAACGTCATTTATGCAGGCGTGGCGGGAGACTCGACCAGTGCTCATTTGGCATGCGAGACCATGGTGTCCCAACTCACCGACGAGAGTTCCGCAACGACAGGGATGGGAATGCTTGGTCGTGACGCCAAGTCTAAGTGAAATGGCAAGAGACAGAGTGCTTCTGTCAAGCAAAGTCCCGATATTAACTGAAGAAACTAGCTTGCAGCTAGTAACCAGACTCTGCCTGAAAGACCGCTAGGAGACGAGCACTTTAAGCTGCGTTTTCAGAGGAACTAAAAGATCACTCTGAAGACGCCAACAGAGTGGCTTGTCCCATTGCCTCTGTGAAGATAAGGAGGATTGTAGATCTTCTCCCGGGTATGCCCTACATCAAGCAAGCATGTTAATTTATATTTTACTAGGTATAAGACCCGCGCTCCGGGTCGTTTCTGGTACAAAGATGTCTATTGCCGTCCAGCGTAGCAATGCTGCAAGCATAATGGGCACCTTTGCGTCAGGAACGACACGGGGTGATTGATTTTACAGAATTTAATTTAATTGTATTTGAACTGAATTCCTTTTTTTTTTTTAAAACTAAATGAATGTCTTTTTTGTATGTCAATTATATTCGAACTTATACTGATTGATTGTTTATCTTAATGACATCCATTTCTTGTGTTACCAGTGGTATTTAAAATATTTATCTAAGCGAACGTTTTACGCAATAGCAAAGTGCTTCGGAATGATGACAGTACCTGGAAACAATAGCGAAATCTTTTATCATTGTGAGCCAGGTCACGATTCCCGGACCACGGACGGAGCACAGACCTTCGTATTTCACAAGTATGATTTAAATAACTTGTAATTGCAACCATTAGACAAATGTTCCATTAATTTAAAAATTCATATGCTACTCTACAACCTGACGATAGAAACAAATACTAATGTGAAGCAGAACAAAGTTATCAGCTTCAAAAAGTGTGTATTATCTAGGTGTTACAAGGGCGCCTAGAAAAGTGACGATATTACTCTAGCGAACGCTAACGCAATTTTCAAAGTTAAAAAAAAGTATATAGTTTAAGTATATAATTTTAAGTTTTATGCCATTCCTATTTTTATTAATGAACTTCAAAATTCCAGCAGTCCTCCGAAAAAATGTTAATTCATATATTTTTTACGTAGTACTCATTTTTGGCTTTTTCTAGGACAACTCTCAATTATAGACAGTTCACTCAGAGAGACACTCTCCAAAATCCTAAATTGCTCATTTACCGATAATGCTTGGAAGCAGGCCTCTCTCCCTGTTCGTTTCGGAGGTCTAGGTACCCGCCATATTTCCCATATTGCCCTTCCCGCTTTTCTGTCTTCTGCAAACGGTACAGCCGAACTCTGTAATAAAATTTTATGCCCTTCTTTGGGCGTAGTGGAGTTGGCTTACCTCGCAGAGGCCAGAAGCGCATGGTATAGGGTATGCCCGGGAGTGGATCCACCATCCTCTTTATCGTCTCAGAGGCAGTGGGACGAGCCGCTCTGTTTGCGTATTCAGAGTATCTTTTAGCATCCTCTGAAAGCGCCACTGAGCGTGCTCGCCTTCTAGCGGTATTTCAGGCAGAGTCTGGTTACTGGCTTCAAGCTTTACCTTCAGCCAATATCGGGACTTTGCTTGACATGAGCACTCTGTCTCTCGCGATATCGCTTAGACTAGGCGTCAAGACAAACCATCCCCATCGCTGTCGTTGCGGTACTCGCGTCGGTGAGTTAGGACACCATGGCCTCTCATGCCAAGTGAGCGCTGGCCGAGTCTTTCGTTCGCCTGCATTAATGACGTCATCCGCAGAGCTTTTGTCGCTGTTAATGTACGAGCGGCCCTTGAGCCTAACGGCATATTTCGCGCCGATGGCAAGAGACCTGACGGTATGACGCTCATTCCCTGGAAGCAGGGTCGTCCTCTTGTATGGGACGCAACTTGCGTGGATACGCTAGCTCCGTGCCATACAGGTAGTACCTCCCTAGCTGCAGGTGCGGCGGCGGCCTTTGCCGAGTGCTCCAAGCGGCGCAAATATTCAGCTCTCAATGAGAACGACATATTTGTGCCGTTTGGTGTTGAGACTATGGGCCCATGGGGACCAAGCGCTCGTTCCTTTTTTAAGGAACTATCAAAGAGGCTCACTGAGGCGACTGGTGATCAAAAGGCTGGCAGCTATCTAGGTCAACGGATCAGCATTGCCATCCAACGTGGCAATGCTGCCAGCCTATTGGGCACCATTCCTGGCGGCGGCGCTGGGGGTGACATATTTTTTATTTTATAATTTATATATATTTAAGTAATTAAGTAGGTCAAGTTTATTTAATAGTAATCATGTAGTTTTTAAGTATTTGTTGTATAAATGTAAATATGTGTAAAAATAAAAATTTATATACTCAGTATATAATATATAGTTTAAATTTCAACTCGATATCTCTACGCATTTCCGAGATAAAGGGTCTTGACAGACAGACCCATAAACGGCCGTATCTGTTTTTATTACCTAACTTAGAAGTATGATGTTTTCGCAGCTTCATGAAACTACAGATTTAAGTATTGGTTTAAATACCAATTCCATACTTTTACATGTTCCTGAGATAAATAAAGGAGGGTATCTTCTTTATTAGTTAACTTAGAAGTTTGATTTTTCGCAGCTTCAAGCGGCCGCAAACCTAAGAGTCCAGGCGGGCAATGCTTTTTCCATACAAACGTTCTCGACTGATTCCTCTTTGAGTTTTTGACAAAAATCAATAATATGAAAATAAATTTTTTTAGATCGAGATTTTGGAGATAGATATATGATTCCAATCATTCTATACTCCTATGTCTTCCGTTTTTCCGATAACTTGTGTTTGAAAGAAACTAGAAGCCCTCGAAAAAGGCCAAAAATAATCATTTTTTTATCACCACTGAAGTCTTGTGTGAAAATTTAATAAGCATTTACAAAAAACCAAAACATAGAGGCATAGTTTAACTACTTATTATTATTTTTGTAAAAATGTCATTTACATATTATATCTTATTTTCGAGGAGGAAATTGTCAAGTTTCAAACCGCCAATTTTGCAATTTTTTATACGCAATTTTCAAAATTAACTACAGTACTGTTGTCTCTATCGCACGGTATTTGCCAATGCATGACAACTATAGTTTTTTCAAAGGGATATTTTTAAATGCACAGCAAATAACTTATCACCCATCAAGTTATTTACATCAATTAAATATTTTTAACATCAAAATAATTATTTTACTGCAAACAAAACATTTAGTTTATATACATAAACTCTAGTGCTCGACAAAAAACTTGTTTAGTTGTACAGAAATATGATTTTATATCAAATATACTGATTGCACAACAAATATACCGATTACACAGAAATTTAACCAGGGCTTCGACGCATAATACTCATACTCATAACAAAACTACTATTTTTGCAACAGGTTTCCCATTGAGCATTTCAAAACTTGCTCCACATTGGGACACTTTTGATGGTAATAAAAAAATAACTTTGCATATTGAAGAGTTGTCTTGCCCACACAAAGAAGTGCTTGGATGAACGCTAAAAGAACCTGTCCACATTTTTTCAAAAATTAAAAATGCAAGCATAATCAAGCAAGGGACTTGCGATCAGGATCAAGTATGTGACAACACCTGCAGAGGCCAAAAATATTATTATACTAATCGGATAAAAAAAGAAGCGTGGATGTCCCGCTAGAGCAAGACCTGCTTCAATTACCGAAAAGTAGACGTTACTTTTTGTATCAGATGTTATAGTTGATTGTTGATCTCATTGTGTCGTACTAAATATATAATTAGATGTCAATTAAAATGGTGTTTCACTTAGGTAAACTGCTGTATGAGATAAAAATATGGCAGCTTTGTTTAAAAAAAAATGATGTAATAGATTTGTTGTGGGGTGGTTATTATTAGATATGCATTCTTAAAAAAGCTTTAGTTTTAAATAAATAGCGATGCATCACGAACTTAAATTGTTACGAGTATAACAATATTTTGAGGTGACTATTTTACTGTGCAATAAGTATTTTGCTTAAGATTGGTAATTATTTTTTATACAAAACGACATTTTTTTTATTTGCAGCACTAGCCTTTTTAAAATACCTATTTCTCAAGTATCTCTCAGCTCGTATCCGCTCTTAAGTATAAGGTTTAAATTTCAAATTGATACCTCCGCATGTTTCCAAAATAAAGTTTCTTGACAGACATACGAACAACAACGTAATCCTATCAAGGTTTCTTTCCTTTTTAGGTACGGAACCCTTAAAAGATAGAATGCCATTTGTCTAAGCTTCAAGAAATATACTCACTTACGAATTGTGAATCTCGCCCTAATTGAAGTCGATTAAAACCAGATATAAAAAATCGGCCAAATGCGTGTCGGACTAGCGCACCGAGGGTTCCGTACAAACCCAGTTTAATAAAGCGTTCATGAGAAAAGAGTAACTTTAAAATTTTCAAAAATATATTTTATTATATGAAATAACTAAAAATTTACGGTTTTCGCAATTTTCCTTTATTTTTACTATAAGACATTACTTCGTACCAAATTTCCAGATTCTAAGTTCGCGGGAAGTACCCTGTAGGTTTGGATTCCCGTGCAAGTTTCGGAAATTTACGGCATAAATGGCTATATCTTTTGATTGCTTTGGCTTAGAAGTTTGATTTTGCACAGCTCCAAGGGACAGTAGACATGAGTATTAGATATGAATTTAAGTTTGATACCTCCACACGTTCCTGAGAAAAATGGCCTTGACAAACGGACGGACGGACAACAAAGTGATCCTATAAGGGTTCCGATTTTTCCTTTTGAGGTACGGAACCCTAAAAAGGCTGTGCTTTTACAAAGGTAAGTGCATATATATATATACTTACTTACTAACAAGGAAAGAAAGCATCTGACAAAATTCCGAGGTCGAAAGCAATTTAAAAATGTTTTTAACATTAAGAGAACTGCAGACATCTAAATGAATCATCAAATATTGAATCTATGATCTGATAGGACAAATCGAAATGACGACAGGTCATCTACTATTAACGTTAATGCACAGCTTGATAAAATTGCCAAAAACAATAGTGCGCCGGCAATAAAAATAGTATTCGTGCTCAAGTAAATAGTTTGATTGAAATGATAAATGGCGAGAGGCAGACGAGGTTCGGCCCAACTGCAAACTCGTGATTCAGATCCTCCATCAGAGCTGAACACGAATAGAAAGTACCATTACCGGGCCGAATCATCAACACAAATAAACTGATATGTAACATTGAAGAACGTTTAGCTCAGCTTTTCGAGTAACGAAGTGATTTCGTGATATTCAACGAACACAGTTATTAACCTACCTACTAGATATGCAAGAAATATTTTTATTTACCCATATAAGGAGATTTCCATTAAGATTACCTATCTACAATCCAATTCATGGTAAGTCAAGCGACTGTCAGTGATATTAGCAAAAAAGCTTGCCTAATATGATGTCAATGTTAACCAGGACCAACATTTTAGAAAACCTACTGTGAACCTTGAAAAAAGAGATAAGATTCAGTAATAAACTTGTCTAATTTCAGATCATTCTCCCAGCGATCATCTTCAAATCTGGGAAAAGTCCATGTTTTATTATCATGAAACACACCAACAGTATCAACGATGACTTTGGTGAAGTAATAACTTGTTGTTTGCGTTGTCACTATAATTTTTACATTGTTATTTATCGCTCCGAATCCAGCAAGGAAAAGAAAAAACGCAATAAAAATATTATTTTAAATCATTTAACTTTTCATTAAATTAATACTTAAAACGTGGTAAAATGGCGTCCAAGTGCGTTTAGGACAACAGTTAGGCTGCAGTTAAACGACGCGAAAAATGTCTTGCAACTGCGCGATGGCTGCGTAAAACTGTTCAGTAATAGCAAATTTATGTTTTATTAACTAAGACTTAACGTTGAAATTCTTTGTGAGTAACAAACTGCGCGGCGATCACGCGGCGTCCGCTCCTCGATCACACTGCAGCCGCGCAGCCGCGCAGCCGCCTCGCTCGAATCACTCGAATGTTTTAACATCAAATGTTTTGTGTGATGTGAATCAAATGATGTATCAAATGTTTTAACATCCATTCGGAAATAATCTGCGATTTGTTTTTCATATTCTCGCAGTTAGTTGTACAGCATATGAAATTCACCAAACTCTTCTCACCATGCTAAAATAGTATGAAACCAAAATCTTTTACATTTCTTTTTTTTTCTTTTTTACTTTGTCGGTACAACTAATATGCAATCATAATTTTCTTCTTCTTAGTCAAATAGCCCATAACAAATTCGTGTGAATTTAAAGAAAGATCAAGATCAACTGCAAATGAATCGAGTTAGCAGTGGCGTGGCGGGGCCACCAGCCGGTGATCGCGCGGCCGCCGCGCCGTCGCCGTACTGTCACCTTACCGCGCGGCCGCCACACTGTGCTATTCTGTGTCATAAAAACACGCCCTTACGGTGTCAACCTACTAAATGTTATTTAGTTATGCGCAAGAGTTTTAAAAATAAAAATAGTAAATTTCTCGCCATTTCAAATCGCTCACTTAATCAAGAAGTGAAATGAACATCTAACCCGTGTTGTACAGTCAGCAACAAATAGGGTATCCAAAACTGACAAATTTCTCCAACTATCTTTTAGCTTTATTTATCTCGGTATAATGTACACAATCGCTTTTTACCCGACTGCGCAATGCAAGAGCGCGAAGCGCGACGCGCAGACAGGGTATAGTGTTTAACAGTCTATATGTATGTTTGTTCCTTTGTGGCACACTAGAGACCAAACGCCTTGACCGATTTTGATGATTCATACATCAATCGATTCGTCTCAATCGTGGGAGTGCTACTAAAGCTATGATAGTAATCAAAATTCGATTCGACGAAGTAAAAAAAATAAGTTAACGAAATATGTCGAGTGCGGTATCACTGTCTAGATAATCGAAAATCATATTTAGGTTCCTAACACCATTTTTAAGTCAATGCATTCGCCCGGATTGCGAAGGGTGCGGGTTCGAGTCCCGTCCGCTGCCTGGTCCGCGTGGATTTTTTTCTAGTTATATTATCTTTAGATTTAAACATCAAGCAATTACATATATATTATAACCATTTTTAATTTTATATGATTGTTTAGGATCTACAACGCTTTAAAGTTGTATATTAACCACTTGCGCTTTTATTTTAATCTTACTTTTGTACGGATCTTTGTTAGGTACTCTATTACCTAAAAAATACTGAATGGATTTTAATGAAACTTAACAGTAATATTTATTTATTTATTTATTCAAAATACATTACACCATTATAACAGGTATATACCTAATTCAATAGTGTAGTCGTCCTTTCAAGCTAACTATAAATTCTTATAAAATTACATTAATTATTAACAATATTATTTCAATGTTGTAAATTATATATAAATGTCAATAAAAATAAATAAAAGAAAAAACAATGTCAATTTAAGCAAATGTCAATTAAAAATCTATAAAAAAAAAAAAAATAACTTCAATTTAGGATGCATTACAAATATTGTCCATAAAATCTAAAATTCATAATACATTTCTCAAAATAAATAAAAATATATTCCAGTAAAAAAGTCAATAATGTTATTTATAGCACAACACTTTTAAAGTTACTTTCGTAAACTCGCCAATCGAACAGGTGAACAAATCGATAGACTCGGCAACTACATTGAGCGTGTGTATTGTTCGCGTCAGAGGTGCGGTGGCCAGCAGGCGGGTGCGGGCGCGCGGCACCGCGAGAAGCTGCGGCCGCCGGCGCCGCCACACGTATCTATCAGGCACGCATAAATTTAGCAATCCTAATATATTTGGGTTGCAGGTAATGCCTCGCAACACCCTGACTATGTAATCAGCGAGTGCCAATTCCCTTCTTGTCTCCAACTTGTTGTAACCGACCATGCCCAATACGAACAAGGTTGGGTACATCAACGGATAGAAAGGGTACACTCCGTATAACTTTAGGTATAAGTATCTCGTGTATTTATTTTGTATGCGCTCCATCATTTGTCTATACTTTGTTTCGTGTGGAGCCCATACTATCGCGTTGAATTCGAGCTGACTTCGTATATGCGCATTATACAGGGCCGCAATCGCTTTCATATTCGTAAAACCTACTGAATGACGCAAAACAAAACCCAAACTTCTGTAAGCTTTTTTACAAATATTCGTAATATGATCTTTAAAATTCAATTTGTGATTTAATTGTACTCCCAAATCTCTGACTGTCTCAGTCCTATGTAATTTTGAATTTTCAATTTTGTAGTCGAAGTGGAGCGGAGTTTGTGCTCTACTAAAAGATATTATGGAGCATTTGTTAGTATTAAACTGCAGTTTATTTTTTCGACTCCACTCCACCACCCTGTCAATGTCTCCATGTAACCGTTCACAACCCTCGTAGTCCTTAACGGCCCACAACAATTTCAGATCATCTGCGAAAAGTAAACATCGAGCATACTTGACCACTTCTGGCAGGTCATTTATCATAACGATAAATTCTAATGGGCCTAGGTTGCTGCCCTGACTCACCCCAGTTCTGGTAAAATAGGACTCAGATTTATACCCAGCATACTCCACATACTGCATTCGATCCCTCATGTAACTTACAAAGAAATTAAGGAGTTGATTAGTGCAACCGACCCCAGCCAACTTCGCCAACAATACGTCGTTATCGACAAGATCGAACGCTTTTTTGTAGTCGAAGTAGGCGACGTCAACTTGCTCTCCTGCGTCCACACGAGGTACAATGTAGGTCATCGCGTTCATTAAGTTGCTGGTAGTGCTGCGTTCAGGCCTGAACCCGTGTTGCTCGTTAGATAATTGAGCTGATACCTGCAACTGAATGCTCCGCTGCAATGCGCCTTCAAATACTTTTGCCGGCGTCGATAGAATCGCGATAGGCCTAAACCCATTTACTTCCGATCCCCCATCACTTTTAGGTATAGGCACAACCCGTGTGGTTTTCCAGCATTTCGGAAAATAAGATGCCTCTAAGCATATATTAAATATATGCAAGAGTGGCTCCGCCAGAACAGCCCGGCAGTCTCCGACGACAAAAGAAGGGATGCCGTCAGGTCCTGCGGAACGCTTCGGCTTTAACCGCACCATTGCCTCTCTTACCTCGCGCAGCGTGAGCTGTGGGACGTGAATACGAGCGGCACTCGCCCCGCTGGCTGCTGTTGCCTCCGCCACGTCTAGCTTGGCGGGTTCATTACCGTATACAGAATGGAAATATTTTGCGAACTCCTTTGCACATTCAGAATCTGGTAAAAAAGTTCCATTTTTGGTAATCTTTTTGCGATTCACTGTACCCTTTTGTGATCTCACATAATCCCAGAAAAACTTTGGATCTTTTGCTAAGTTACACTGAACCCTATTTGTGTATGCATCGTGCGCCAGAGTTATCATTTCCTTTACCTTAGCCCTGCATTTAGAAAAGGATGCGTAGTTTTCTGATGTTCTATTAGATTTGAACTCTTTATGGAGTTTTGCTTTCAATTTTATTGTTTTTATTATATCTACTGAGTACCACTCCGGATACCTATACCTACCGGTTTCTTTACGAGGCCTCTTGCTAGGTACGCATTTATTAAATACGTCATTTACAGAAGCATAAAAATAATTCACCGCGTCATCTGGATTTCGCATAATGTACAATAACTTCCAATCAATGTCAGCTAGCAACGGATACAATACACTATTATCAGCTTTAGTAAAGTTCCATTGTTGAAAATCTTCGCATGAAGTACATGACGGCGCTGACGGGAGCGGCGATAACAGCGCACCACGCCGCCGGTCAAACCGCACACTCACGGCGAGAGGCGGGTGATAAGAATCCACCGGCACAAGAGCCTCATCCGCCCTGCGTACCTCACTACCATCCGCTATGCTCTCCGAACACAACACTAAATCCAGCTGCCTGTCCATACAATTTGGCACCCTATTCAACTGAGCGAGTTTACAGAAAGCTGTAAGATAATCAAAGTAATTAATTACATTTTCATTGGTAGAATACAAATTAAAATCACCTAAAATTATAATTGTCTTATACCTAACAGACCATTGTTCAATAATTCTGAATAAAATCATATAATCATTTTCTGTACTATCCGGGGGAATGTAAACAACACAACATAAAAACAAGTATCTATTATTTAAAAACACTGCCGCGCCGAGTATTTCGAACACACAGTTATCTATGTTGACGTCACTCGGTAGCTTCACTTTCCGCAGTTCCAACCGGTGTGTGGCCACGAGAAAAACGCCGCCTTGTTTTCTTCCATCCGTTCGATCGCATCTTAGGATTTTATAATCGGGCGGAACGATTTCCGCATTGTGAATAGATTCGTTTCTGTTATTGCAAATAAATCGGCGCACGAAGATTCTATATTATTACGAAATGTATTCAATTTAGTACGTAGGCCTCTTGCGTTTTGGTAAAACATATTTATGATGCTATACTTTGTCAATGGGTAAGTTTGTAGCTCTCCGAAACCAAACCCATTCCGCAAATTCCACATTAACAGGCCAAACTTCCGGTTGACAGAGCTTGTCATAATATTTTTCGGGCAAGGTGATAATAAATGATGAATAGTTTCTTTGCGTCTTATGCCTTATCTTTTCAATTCTTATTATGATTTCCGAACCGCACATCATTTTTACATGAGATGACAACATTTCCACTGTAGTATCTGGTGTTAGACGCCATACGTGAAGAATTTTATTTCGCTCTTGACCTTTGATGTTTACCAACTCTGTATTTTTACCTCTTTTTACTTCCGTTGACTGGATCTTTTCACTCCTTAAACTCACATTATTTATCTCGCTTATTTCTTTTACTGGCGTTAATACAAATTCATTTATCATAGACTCATTCTCTGTAGTATTTTTACCCTGTTTCCTCGTTTCCTGTTTGTTGGTTGTTTTAGTTTTAGTGGAATGTTTAGCATTTCTCATGTCGGTTGCTTTCCATTCACCCAAATCAGCCCCAGATTTCTTAGAAACGCGTGTGGTCTCCAGGTTTTGTACATCATTTACACTTTGATGTTCGCTTTGCGATGCGTCACCGAAAAATTTTTTCGCTGACTTCGTGGCCCCACGCTGCATTTTTTCCGCCGTTTTGAGGGTACTTGCGCTCGCGATTATGTCAGTGTCAGTCGCTGTTGTTGCTGTGAGCAATTTGCCAGCCGTATGATCAGGTGTTTTGTGGTTTGTGTTGTATTCCAATTTATTAACGGATGATTCGAAACGGTTACATAAAGCCGTAAACTGGGTATGTATTGAATTAGATGGTATGCTATGCTGGTTTAAAAAAGATTCGAAGTCTGATTTGAATTCTTGCAAATCCTGTCTTGTCGAATAGCATAAATCTTTGATACATTTAATTGTTGTATCTTGAGTATCCATTCTATTTGTCAGTTCTAAACGCATTTCTCTTATTTCGGCCATGAACCTTTTTTCAAAATCTACAGATAAGCCATCTGATTGCTTACTCCGACACCCGCGTTGTATAGTAACATTGGATTCTGAATTTGGTGTGATCATCAGCTGGTCCAATGCACGAACAGGTGTGTTACAGTCGAAATGTTTTGGTTTAGTATTAACACATTCAGGACATACCCATAGTCGCTTGTACTCCTCCGTAAACAAGTCAAAATCCTTTTGTTTGAACCCAAGACATACTAGGTCATATACTTTTCCACATTTGACCTGTGAACACTGCATCTTTCGCGCACTGGTTACTTTATTATTGCAAGCACTGCAGTAATTAGGCATCGTTTCGCAGTTAATTACTATAATAAATTAGATTTTAGCAAAGAACACAAAAAACACGTCCGTTACAAGCGAAATCTGTGTTGCCATATATACTATATACTATATAATATACTGTAGGTGCTTCATTATTTTCATAGTAAACTCATTATTTCTTTTTTCTATATTTTATTTGAAAACAAGCTTATATTCATTATCTATAACCATACTAAAATACGATTCAAATAAGAATAGGAAAGCCAATGACCTCTATCTGTCAAATGTCGCTTGAAAAATATAGCTCTTATATACATAATAACATATAAATAATAATTTATGTAGTTATTGAGTGAATTGGCCAAAATATAACAATAAGTGTCACATAAGACGGAAAAACATCTCCCATCTGCGAGCCATTTTGGACTGCACTGCAAAAACAATAAAAGTTACATGAATGTAATGTAGAGTGAAAATTTACCTCATAAATAGTTCTAAAAAAAAAGTCCAGGACACCATATATCTATTTTTAATGTGTAAGCCATTACCGCTTAAATAGTGAATCAAAGCTAAAATATTATTAGATATCTATTTCCAAAATGCACATTTTGTATTAACAAATTATTTTTTATCAAAAGAAATACTTTCATCGCTTTTGATATTTAAAGACGATAAACTTTGCCTTTTCAACTATGTCATTTCGACAAATAATTAAAAAGTTACAACGATAACACAGTGATAGCGCGGTGTACTATATAGGAGTAGACTGCGGGAATACTAAGAGAAGAAATTTAGTTTAGGTGTTTATAAACGTGGATAAAACCTAGGCGAAAAAGAAAAAAATGGGCTACTCGCAGTATCTGATCCTATACAAAATACTTACAATAAAACTGTGAAACAGTTCCTTCTTATTGAATGATAAAAAATAAATTATCATAATAGGTATTTCTGATTATTGAATTTTAATGAAAACTAAGAATTATACTGCTTTTAATTTTTTTTTAACGATATCACTTAATATTATAAAAGAGTTTTACTTAATATAATGACAAATATATTGTTTTAAACTTTCATGGTCACTAACATTATAGCTATTAACGGGATTGTTACCATGTACCTTGTTTTTTATGAGTCTCCGATATTTCGGCACTGTTGCAAGCGCCATGATCACGGAGTAACTGAAGTAATTGCGGGTAGATGTTATTGGCAGACATATCGGTCTACCCTCTGACGTCGTCTTTTACTGCGCTCGATACCCCTCCCATTGGTCACATTCTCACTATTCACTCGCACCTGTTCCCGACACACAATACTCACAGTATCCGATCGCGGAACGACACTTTTTTGATTTTTACGGTTTTTGCACATACGAACCACTGGATTCCAGACACTTGACAATTTAAACCCATCCTCACGATTGAAATTTTTGTGTTTGGTTATTTCAATCGCTTCCCTGACCAATCTTAGTATGTAGTGGCGTTCTGTCGAGATGATTGTGGATTATGGAGCTCAATCCAGTGATTCGGACCCGAATCGATTAAATGTTCCGCGATAGCTGATTTCTGCGTATCATTGTTTCTGACTGCTTTTATGTGTTCTTTCATTCGGCACGCTATTGTCCGCTTCGTTTGACCAATATATGAACTACCACAGCTGCAGTCGATCTTATATACACCAGGTTTCTCCAAAGGGAAGTTGTCTTTGGGAGATCGTAGAAACTGTGACACTTTTTGTAAAGGAGTGAAGACAGTATTCAGTGAGTACTTATTAAGTATGTTCGAGATCTTGTCTGTCACTCCTTTGATATATGGCAAAAATACTGGTTGACTGCTTACTATGTGTGTCTGGTGCCTTAATTTGTGTTTGGGTGGAAACTGTCCCTTGTATCCATTATTCTGTAGGGCCCGCCGTACATACTCCAACTCTTCGTGCAGGTATTTCTTGTCACACAAGTCATATGCACGGTTTGTCAGTGAAGTCACTACAGAGTTTAGATGTCTGGGGTGGTGATGCGTTGGATATTCTTTTATAAATGAGCGGGTGCTTCGATCAGTCCTCGCCGTTGGATTGTAATTCACCTTAATATACGTGTTGGAATCAGTGAGTAGACTATGAATCTTACTTTCATACTCAGTGATGGCCATTATGACAGTCGCATTCCCTTTATCAGCTTTGAGTATTATTATGTTATTGTTCTTTCGAAGATCTTGTAACGCAGCTGATTCGGAGGAAGTAATGTTCGGTCTTGGTGGCCTCGCATTACGTAACACCACAGCAACATCTTGTCTTAGCGTGTCCGCATCGATTGCTGGAATCTTGTTACGCATGACACCTTCTTCAACCGACCCAATGACCTCCTCATAGGGAATGCGTCTAGGTGTAATAGCGAAATTCATCCCTTTTTCAAAAACTGACTGTGCAGCGTCTGTTAACTCAATGCTCGACAAATTGATGACCGTTCGAGTTGGTAGTGAGTTCTCGTAGTAGGGGACATGAGACTTTTGTCTTTTTAACAATAACTCGAACTTACGATCTTGTTTCATAGCACTAAGTTCCCTGGTACGTTGACCTTGTAAGTAGGTAACACGATCGCAAACATCAAAATCGCTCGTAGAAAGAGTTTCACTGCACTTGAGATGTATTTGGTATAGTTCACACTGACCTTCAGACCTGACAGTCGGTACTTGCAATTTCGTATCGATTTTTGCAACAGTTTTTTACTCGCATTTTGCAAAACACTCGCGGAACCATGAATGTCTGGTCGTGGTTTTATCCGAACACATGTGGGGATAATGTCTGAATTACGGCACTTCACTATTAATGATAGTGATTCCTTTAAACACTCACACCTTTTCCGCGCGCGTTATAGGTCTTTTATTAATTTTGCTGTATCCGGCCCGTACCGGTTAACGATATATTGTTTTAAACTTTCATGGTCACTGACATTATAGCTATTAACGGGATTGTTACCATGTACCTTGTTTTTTATGAGTCTCCGATATTTCGGCACTGTTGCAAGCGCCATGATCACGGAGTAACTGAAGTAATTGCGGGTAGATGTTATTGGTAGACGTATCGGTCTACCCTCTGACGTCGTCTTTTACTGCGCTCGATACCCCTACCATTGGTCACATTCTCACTATTCACTCGCACCTGTTCCCGACACACAATACTCACAGTATCCGATCGCGGAACGACACTTTTTTGATTTTTACGGTTTACGTTTTACGCTGTACGTTTACTACCAACTCGAACGGTCATCAATTTGTCGAGCATTGAGTTAACAGACGCTGCACAGTCAGTTCTTGAAAAAGGGATGAATTTCGCTATTACACCTAGACGCATTCCCTATGAGGAGGTCATTGGGTCGGTTGAAGAAGGTGTCATGCGTAACAAGATTCCAGCAATCGATGCGGACACGCTAAGACAAGATGTTGCTGTGGTGTTACGTAATGCGAGGCCACCAAGACCGAACATTACTTCCTCCGAATCAGCTGCGTTACAAGATCTTCGAAAGAACAATAACATAATAATACTCAAAGCTGATAAAGGGAATGCCACTGTCATAATGGACATCACTGAGTATGAAAGTAAGATTCATAGTCTACTCACTGATTCTAACACGTATATTAAGGTGAATTACAATCCAACGGCGAGGACTGATCGAAGCACCCGCTCATTTATAAAAGAATATGCCTACGCTCTAGACGACGATACCGTCAAATATTTGCTAGGTCCTAGAAACGTCCAGCCTCCAAAACTATATGGACTGCCTAAGATACACAAGCTGAATGTGCCGCTACGTTCGATCGTGAGTCAGATAGACTCACCTACGTATGAACTGGCCAAGCACGTAGCAAAAATATTGCAGCCAATAGTGGGACGAACATCGTCGTTTGTAAAAGATTCCCGCCACTTCGTAGAAATCTTACACCAAAACAAGGTGGAAGACAATCACTTGATGGTTAGTTTCGAAGTGGAATCACTTTTCACAAATGTACCTGTGGTGGACTGTTTGGAAGTAGTAAAGGTGAAATTGCAAGACAATAACATCCCGACGGAATATGCCAAGTTTTTGCATCATTGTTTGACGACGAACTTCTTTATATACCAGGGTCAGTACTACCTCCAAATAGATGGGGTCGCAATGGGCAGTCCGGTAGCTCCAGTCGTTGGGAATATATGGATGGACTATTTTGAAGAAAAAGCTTTCGCCACCGCCCCCACAGAAATTGCACTATGGAAGAGGTATGTTGATGACGTATTTTGTATATTGAGAGGAAACAAAGAAGATGTCGAGGCTCATTTGGCAAATTTAAATAGAGTCCATACCAAAATGCATTTCACATATGAGATGGAAGAAGACCGAAGTCTGGCATTTCTTGACGTAAAGATTCGGGTGCGGAATGATGGTTCGCTGAGTCATTCCATTCACCGCAAACTCACACACACAGACCGTTATCTCAACGCCTCCTCGCATCACCACTCCAGACATCTAAACTCTGTAATGACTTCACTGACAAACCGTGCATATGACTTGTGTGACAAGGAACACCTGCACGAAGAGTTGGAGTATGTACGGCGGGTCCTACAGAATAATAGATACAAGGGATAGTTTCCACCCAAACACAAATTAAGGCACCAGACACACATAGTAAGCAGTGGTGATGCGAGGCACCACTCCAGACATCTAAACTCTGTAGTGACTTCACTGACAAACCGTGCATATGATTTGTGTGACAAGGAACACCTGCACGAAGAGTTGGAGTATGTACGGCGGGCCCTACAGAATAATGGATACAAGGGACAGTTTCCACCCAAACACAAATTAAGGCACCAGACACACATAGTAAGCAGGCAACCAGTATTTTTGCCATATATCAAAGGAGTGACAGACAAGATCTCGAACATACTTAATAAGTACTCACTGAATACTGTCTTCACTCCTTTACAAAAAGTGTCACAGTTTCTACGATCTCCCAAAGACAACTTCCCTTTGGAGAAACCTGGTGTATATAAGATCGACTGCAGCTGGGGTAGTTCATATATTGGCCAAACGAAGCGGACAATAGCGTGCCGAATGAAAGAACACATAAAAGCAGTCAGAAACAATGATACGCAGAAATCAGCTATCGCGGAACATTTAATCGATTCGGGTCCGAATCACTGGATTGAGCTCCATAATCCACAAATCATCTCGACAGAACGCCACTACATACCAAGATTGGTCAGGGAAGCGATTGAAATAACCAAACACAAAAATTTCAATCGTGAGGATGGGTTTAAATTGTCAAGTGTCTGGAATCCAGTGGTTCGTATGTGCAAAAACCGTAAAAATCAAAAAAGTGTCGTTCCGCGATCGGATACTGTGAGTATTGTGTGTCGGGAACAGGTGCGAGTGAATAGTGAGAATGTGACCAATGGTAGGGGTATCGAGCGCAGTAAAAGACGACGTCAGAGGGTAGACCGATACGTCTACCAATAACATCTGCCCGCAATTACTTCAGTTACTCCGTCATCATGGCGCTTGCAACAGTGCCAAAATATCGGAGACTCATAAAAAACAAGGTACATGGTAACAATCCCGTTAATAGCTATAATGACAAATAACCCATTTTTCGCTAGTAGGTACTTACTTATTGGAATCCCTGTATTTAATAAACGATAATTCTGCAAAATTCAAAGTAAATAATATAGATTTTTATAGGTAAATCACCCCTTTCATCACCCTACGCCTATAAGTATTGCGATGTTGTAGCTAAGAACCAAGTTCCCATCTACTTCTATAGGGGCATTCATTATAATCGATTTAGCTATTAGGGCACGGAAGCGCAACAAACAAACTCACTTTCGCATCTATAATATTAAATTATACTTACTATTGATCCACCCGGGCATTGTACCGGCGAAATTTATTTTATCGGGATAAAATATAGCCTATGTCACTCGGACAAAATGTATTTAAATAAAGAAAAATGTAATAATAAATAATGGAGCTACCTTATGATGAATTTATATTTGAAACCGGTTCAGTAGTTTGACAGATTATTTGTTACAAACATACAAATCTTGCCTCTATATAATATTAGTATAGATAGTTAGGATAATAGTTTTTAATTGATGAAAAATATTTTAAAATAAAGTCAGTAATAGGTTTATTTGATTATATTTGTAAAAGTAACTTAGCATTTGTGCTTAAAAGTGATACATTATTCGGTATTTTTTTTATAGAAAAAAAAAATATGGAAAATAATTGCCATGATTGCACTATTTGCAATACCTAATAGCTTGGTAGCAGCACGCTTGATAGGTGGAAGTACTGTTTGTGTTATATGTGAACGTTTTAAAAGAAAACTACAAAGAGAACTATAAATTGATAATAAATGTGATTGCTATGGTGCTCTACCTAACGTTATGAAAATTGTATTATGCGCCTTTTGTTTAATCAAATATTATAAACTTTGCTTTGGTGATTGCATAATTATTTAATTTAGCGATCTAAGGCAGTTGCCACCATTGTCCAAAACAAAATCTCATTGATTGGTATTGTTGGCTGATTAACAACATTTGAAGTTAACTTCTGGCATCTACATATTGGGTTTCTGGGAATTATGTAGGTATATCAAATTATGAGACTAGGATATGACACTGCATTTGTGTATATCACTATCTTGAGCCGGACGTTGACATGACAATGCAGCCACTGCCAATTTTAAATAGTCGACGAATGAATTTATTATTGAAAAATATTAGGTATTCTTGAATATCTAATGGGTCCCGACTGTTAAAGTAGCTTTGTTCCTTGTAACCAGAATTATAGACTACTGGAGTTGTTTATTTTCTTTTCAGTTTTTATTTGAAGTATAATTAAGCAGTCGGGGTTTTTGATTTTTTAAATTTACCTTTTTTATAAATATTACACTTTGTGCATTGTAGCCTGACGTGTTATTGACTGTAATTCTAAGGTCCTTTTATTTTTATCAAAGCAATAAAATATATTTAAGTATATGTCATTATGATTAAATGATTGATGTAGAAATATAGTCGAATTAAAAATTAATAGACGGAATATAAAGATCAGAGAAGGTAGACAGCGCAGTGCGTGCGCGGCTGCACCGACAGTCGTGAGTCCCACTGCACTGGGTTTGTAAGGCGCATCATATCCCGTTCATCCTATTCCATCCATGGGGAAAGTCTGTACCCTTAGCAAAAGGATAATAATCATAAATAGGATGATGGTGAGTGGATTGTAAACTAATCTTTGGCTGAGCTTTCACATTTGTATAAGTCTGGAAAATTTTAAAACGATGTAGTTACACTAACTAATTGAGTAACTATTTATATATATTTATTTTATAATAGTTTAGGTTGATTTGTAGACAATCCTATAATCTAAATTTTATTAAGTAAATCTAACAAGAAATTTAATTGGAAGTCTCTACCACACAGAAACCAAATCAATATATTATACACATAACACAAAAAACAAATAAAGTTATAAAAAGCCAATAGGTAGGTGTAGGTGTAATATTACTAATGTAGAATCGGTTATAATTAAAAAATACATTTCAATGATTTATTTTAATTAAATTCATATTTTTTAATAATGTTATTATCTATATTTGATGTATTGCTAAAATTATCAAAACAACCGGAAAGTGAAATTCTTTAATGGAATTTTAGCATAACTTATTTGTAAGGAAGACATAAATCAATACATAAAGGAAGTCACATTAGTATGAATTAGTACACGGACAGTGCGATCTTAATTCTCCCGAATCACTTTCACTGTCAATTTTTACAGAGATAAATTATATAAAACAGTGAAAGGTGTAATATTGTTTGTACAATTCCATTTTGTATCAAAAGATTTATCGATATATTAAGAGTTCTGCGACGTCTTTCGAAGTGGTATGGATTAAAAACATAGCAATAAAATAAATATGTATTCAGTAAATGTCTTGTTACATAACTTAAGGACTTCGCCTACATTTATTTTGCATCACGTTTACGATATAAATCAATATAAGAGAGGTAGAGGACAGCGGACTTTCCGCTCAAGTTGGAAAAAAACCTTCATTTTACGGAAGACTACAGTAAAATAACACTACCTGGTGGTATTGTGTTTCTTTCGGGGAGTAAGTTTCCGAGGCTTCACGGAGTAGAGGCTTGAGTCAGGGTAGGCAACGGTTCTCCTAGGAGACGACGCGAGACGTGGATGACCGGGAGAGGGGAGAGGGACGGGAAGAACTACGCTTCCCCTCCCGCTTCCCCCTTCCAAGAACGGCGGCCGCCCTCTTGTAGTTTTGGCCTGTAAAGGGGGGCGGCGGAGGGCCGCTTGGACGGGTACGTCCAAGAAGCCCTCCGCAGCGGACGGGGGGCGGTACGGTGACCACTAGGGTGCGTACTCAGCCCCCATGCGCGGGCCATCCTGCGCACGTCTGCGGGCTCCCCGCTATACCTCGGGAGACCCCTGCCGTGGAGCCCCGGCGAGGCCGAAAGCTGATGGGTGCGGAGTCGTGGAAGAATCCCTAAACGGGGGCCCCGTGGCTTCGCATTAAGCAGTGTAGAAGGTATTCGCAGGACTTTTTTAGCGGATATTATGCCGTAAAGCGCCCGTAAGAGTTGCGGGGTCCTCGGTGGGCAGCCACTGGGGGGTCCGTAACACTTGCGGGAGCCAGGTGTGAGGTCCGTTCGGCGGTGTGACTCTTAAAGGCGCCGTCGTCTGTATACAGCATTTTTACCTGCGTTAAAAAAAGGGTAGGCAACGCTGCGAGTAATATTTTTTATCGCAAGCGTTTATAGGCTATGGTGGCTGCTAGTAATAAGGCGGGCCATGCCCTTGTTTGCCACCCTTTTATCATAAAAGGAACCTTTGTTCTTATTAGTTCGATCGTCGTAGTAGTGAGATTATTTTTTCTCATTTCTTCTACTGTCAAACTACTGAGGCTTTATTGTACTCATTTTTTCGACCGTCCTCGAATTTATGTATTTCTGTCGGTGAGTAAGGTTCCAGGGCTTCGCGGAGTAGAGGCTTGAGTCAGGATAGGCAACAGTGCGAGTTATATTTTTTATCGCAAACGTTTATAGGCCATAGTGGCTGCTAGTCATCAGGCGAACCATACCCTTGTTTGCCACCCGTTTAACATAAAAGGAACCTTTGTTCTCATTAGTTCGATCGTCGAAGTAGTGAGATTATTTTTTCTCATTTCTTCTACTGTCAAACTACTGAGGCTTTATTGTACTCATTTTTTCGACCGTCGTCGAATTTATGTGTTTCTGTCGGTGAGTAAGGTTCCAGGGCTTTACGGAGTAGAGGCTTGAGTCAGGATAGGCAACAGTGCGAGTTATATTTTTTATCGCAAACGTTTATAGGCTATGGTGGCTACTAGTCATCAGGCGAGCCATACCCTTGTTTGCCACCCTTTTATCATAAAAGGAACCTTTGTTCTCATTAGTTCGATCGTCGTAGTAGTGAGATCATTTTTTCTCATTTCTTCTACTGTCAAACTACTGAGGCTTTATTGTACTCATTTTTTCGACCGTCCTCGAATTTATGTATTTCTGTCGGTGAGTAAGGTTCCAGGGCTTCGCGGAGTAGAGGCTTGAGTCAGGGTAGGCAACAGTGCGAGTTATATTTTTTATCGCAAACGTTTATAGGCCATAGTGGCTGCTAGTCATCAGGCGAGCCATACCCTTGTTTGCCACCCGTTTAACATAAAAGGAACCTTTGTTCTCATTAGTTCGATCGTCAAAGTAGTGAGATTATTTTTTCTCATTTCTTCTACTGTCAAACTACTGAGGCTTTATTGTACTCATTTTTTCGACCGTCGTCGAATTTATGTGTTTCTGTCGGTGAGTAAGGTTCCAGGGCTTCGCGGAGTAGAGGCTTGAGTCAGGGTAGGCAACAGTGCGAGTTATATTTTTTATCGCAAACGTTTATAGGCTATGGTGGCTGCTAGTCATCAGGCGAGCCATACCCTTGTTTGCCACCCGTTTAACATAAAAGGAACCTTTGTTCTCATTACTTCGATCGTCGAAGTAGTGAGATTTTTTTTTCTCCTTTCTTCTACAGTCGAACTACTGAGACTTTATTGTACTCATTTTTTCGACCGTCGTCGAATTTATTTTCTTTTATTTATCTATTTTCATTGCCAGAACCACTAGTATGGTCTCTTGTTTCTTTTTTAAAAATATATATTTTATAAATAGTCTTAATGCAATATTGACAAGGGAATATAAACCCGTGTATCCGTAGTAAAGTCAAAAGTTTAATTTTTTGGGTAGAGAGAGATTTAGAATAAATTATTTTGATTTCTTCGACGTTGTTCAACGGTCAAACAAATGAGAACAATAAAGTCAAAGTAGTTCGACGGTTGAAGAAATGTAAAAAAAATCTCACTAGTTCGATAATCGGACTAAGGAATCGAACTAATAAGAACAAAGAAAAAATCACAGATAGGTATTAAACTATTTGTACGGAGAATGATAGCCGCCCAAAAAACAAGGGTCATGTGATAACTTTTTAAATAAATCGATTTGACTGGGTGGTAAAATGTCATTAATAGAAACATTATGAAAAAGATCGTCTTTTAAAGTGTCTTACAGCCAATAGAGCCGAATGATTCTAGTTAGAATCTTGTCTGTGTGCAAGTTACGTAACAAAGTCACTTTTAACACCAGTATATTTACTTTTAGCACGACACCACAATCGCCACATGTATATTAATTCATATAACATAGGAATTAATATGCATGTGGTGTTGTGCTTATGAAAGGTAGATCACTAAAAGTTTCTTTCTAAATATAAAATTAATAGGTTCTTTGACCTAACACCGTATAAGTTTTCGAAAATAGATACTATATAGCTCTCTTAGTGTCTGTATCGTAGTTCATTCAAAAACTATTGTTTGTTTATAGAACAGACTGCATAAATAGTGCTGTTAAGTTGGAAATAATTCTATATCTCCTTATATATATGTTTAGCAGAACTGGATGATTCACATACTTCCACGCTAAAGTAAGCGCAAATACTACTGCTGAAAGCGCACTACCCAGATAGCGGTTTTTCCCAGATGTATACAAAATTGTATCAGTTGCTATCTGGTATCTGGTATGCTATTCTGTAAGACCAAACTCGCTTTTCACCTCGGAATTCGCTAGTGACATTTGAAATTTATTTGAAATTCGTGTTCTAATTTTAAATGACAACGTAAATACCGAGGTGAAAAGTGAGTTTGTTTTTTCAGAATAGCACTGCTTTCAAAAACTGCTTGGACAAGGAAAAAATCTGTTGGGATACACCAAAGCAGACAATGAACAGTGACAAGGTAATATAGGAAATAAACAGCTTCCAAGCTTTAAGGGCTACGGGTTCATTTAGACGAAATTTTCTCCGTTCTACTTCATAGGACAGGACTCGCCAATTCTCGGCTTGAGGTCTCCTAAGGATCTCGCCGTCCCTAAACCCGGTGACGCTGTAAAGGTCATCAACGACAAACAGCTTAAACACTCAAAAAAAATAAGGAGACAACCAACTGACAAAAGACAAAATAACTGTGTCTCTTCAAATGTTCAAACTTTGCAGTCAATACCGGAACAGCGTTGTTTTCGTTTCGATTGTCCAGACGTACGCTAATACTGCACCTATGTCCACAATTACCTAATAGGCAAGAAAGTTGCGGAATTAGAAATTACACCACCCAGTAATTAGCGAACGAAGACGAGCACATTAATATCCACAGTTGTACTTATATAAATGAGCATTAGAAAGTCGGACAGCTTTCTGCCTGGCTGCTTGTGCAATACCGCCCTTAGATCAGCACGAATCCTGCGCCCCATCATTAAAGTACTTTCACTGAGGAAATGCAATTTTCTAGAAAACGGTAGCTATAGAAAAGGGTTTCTCTTTTTATCCGTGAGCCGCCGCAGGCTCTCTTACGGCATACAACGTTGCCCTAACCAGGCCTTGGGAACGACCTACATTGGCCAGAATGCAAATTATTTTCTTAACTCTTTACCCAATCTAACCAAAAACAGTACGTACGCGAACAAATGGCGGAAGAAAACGGTTGCCTGTTAACTGAGGTAATTCCTAAATTTTTAAGCCATTCCAATTTTTGTTAATTTGGGCCTCTTGCTTTTTTAAAGTCGTTCAAAGCGAGTATTAGGTTATATATTTGTACTTTATGGGATATTTCAGAAAACAATGAAATCGAATATGATTAAAGTTTGGTGAATTGGTCTACATACGTCCGTGCAGGTCTATAAACATAGGCCACCAACACAAAAAAACTCATTACTCTTTTATTACCTACCTGGCGGTTTATGCGTGTCGGGTGCAGCTAACATTTTAATGCACCACTTTATGATTATTATAAGCGCAATAAGTACTACAGATTGACCGATATCCCGCATTCCAAGCGGAGCGTCCTTCACCTTTCAAGGGAGAGGAGCAGGCGCATGCGCACGAACCGCAAACAATGAGCCAACCCGGCTCACACTTGCGAAAACTCTTCTCGATACAAAACACACAGATAATAACAAAACAGTAACAAAACATTTACACATCCAATTTTGATTCATAACAAGTCTAATAATTTATTTATTTCTTAAGTTTTCACGCACACCAGTCATTTAATAACAATAACCACCAGCAACCAACGACTACCTTAGCCTAATAATGATTGGAGTTTCATTCAATGACAAAGTCAGTAGCGAATACCAAGTTAAATGCTTAGATTGAAACTTTTGTTTTAATCTAAGGTAAAAAGCCTATTTCAGTCCAACGAGTCTGGACCAACTTATAACTGCTATGCACAGGAACACAACTATTCACTTCTTTATTCGTTCAATACTCTATGTTACGAAATTTTACAGCTATGTCCAAAATTGGAATTATTATCCCGAAAAGGCTACCATAATCTGTACGTATTTAATATATCAATGACAATGCAAACATAGATATCAAACATTGATAAGAATCTTGAGTGAAACACTTTGATGTATAACGATATATCAACAAAGGTATGACGGGTGGGAATACATTTTCTATACAAATTTAATTAAAATTAAATACGATGGTCCTCACCCAAAGATTAAGTAGATTCTTGTGATAAAAAAATACTCATTTCAAAGTCAGTCAGCTGTAAGTAGATAAGTAACAGTTGGATTTTATTGGTTTTCAAAATAAACAACAATAAAAATTCAAAATAAATAACAAAATATTAAGTTTTATTTCTTTGGTATTAGCTCACATTTATGTTTCTGTTTCGGCACAAATGCAGCTATCGTACTGTATCCAAACATTTACTATACCTTCACGGCGTGAACTTATGACACCATGGCACTTTTGTGGGCCCTTATCTGATGATCCTACGAAAACATTGCGATCGCTCTGGTTTTCTATTAGGTTTCCACACAAGTAAACTGTAAAGGTTATCAGATTATAATAATACTCAAATTTTCAATGTGCCATGAACATAATATTACAGCGTACCCTATAATCTATATTGAAAACCGTTGCTAAAAATACGTCAGCAATTTTAATCGAACACATCCATAAAAGAAAGAAAGAAAAACATTTATTGACGACATACATTAACAATTACAATAAATACACTGATTATAATGATAAAAGGAATATCTTATAATATTTTCTTTGTTACTGGATAAAATAACAATTTTAGTATAATTTAAAGAACATCATAATATTAAACACAGTTTTAAAATCTATTCAATACGAATCACACTCAAGATACAAAACAAAATCATGACTCAAACGTAAAAACATTATTAAAATGTCAAGAGTATTTGAATGTACTAAAGTAATTTCATTTTGCATAAGATACTAGAACATAAACTTTAAACAGGTACTTATTTTGATATTATCACAATACAACAAAAGGCAGGAAAACTTATCTCTTTTTATTATATGTACTTATATAGCCCCGTACGGTGAAAGGATTCCTACACGAAACCTAAAGTGGGTAAACTTTTCTTTCTTCTGTCGAATTTTACAGTTTATGGATCTTCTTTTAGATACTTAATAAGTAGTTTATGAATATATTCGTGTTTTCATTTCCGTACCAGCAAGGTACTTGTAGACTATAAAAAGTTTGAATCCGAGTAATGTTTACTTAATATTTTGTGAAATCTGATTTCTTAAAATTTTGCGGCTATAAATGACAGATTTAAATAATAAGTCCCAAAAGCAAAAGGAACGGTCAGTAAAGTGTGTTAATCCCAGATTTATATACATAATCCTTGCTTTATTGATCAAGCGTGCATGTTAAATAAAATATAACTCCATTATAATACTTATAAAAGATTTGATTGCATAAAGGTGTTATTAGATGAGAACGATATAACCCAAACATCTGATCCTCGCGATACCGAACAAACATTTTTGAAAGTTTTTTATTAATCCGTAAGTTAACAACATATTTTGCAATTTAAAAGATTTTTTTATGACATATAATATAAATTTAAATAAAACATTGGATACAACATAGGCCGAAGCAAATGAATAAAGTGATTACTCATTGTTTTTCAAAACGACGTTTTGCATCAATATTTTTAAAGAAATTTATACTTTATACTGATATATTGACTTTTTTGGAATAATAATCAACTAAAAAACTCCAGCTTTTGTTCTTTAACAATTAAAAATGTTGATAAATTACAGTCGATAGGTCCATACTCAACCATGCTCGAGGAATATTGATATAGTACAGAAGCATATAAACGTCACCCACTGCTGAGATTTTTTCTATGGCTGAGATGGATGGAAAAAAGATAAGAGATTGGGCCATGACCTATTTGGTCTATTGAAAATTAGCTAACGACAGCAGATACAGCCGGGGCTAACAACATAACATGCCCTCGAATCATGAGAGAGCCCGTGATAATAAATTTTTCAATGACCCACCAATAGCGGAAGTTTCTTAGATTCCGCGATCGCAAACTAAAAACGCTAAACACTTGCACCGTAGAGCTCCTCCTCCTATATCGAGATAGTATAATAATGTTTACAATATAACACATAATAAAAAATAACTGGAAAAAAGCACTGAAGCGGTACACATCCTCCTTCGTACATACATAACATACAGACAATGCTGAATTCACTACAATCTCGCGGTAAAAGCGTGACCATAATAAGATTACTTAAAGAAACAAACGTGAATTAAACCTGTGTTTAGTGTTGAGTGGGTCCACAGTGAGACACAGCGGGGTGTCTCTAACAAAACCGAAATCAATAACGTAATGAGAAAATTGCGCAATAGACTCGGAGATATGCGGTTATTGCTCTTGCTTGACGATAACAATGCTATAGATAATGGAAGAGTCTAGTAAACTTAAGAAACTATTTTGTTATGTACTTATATTCATTACGAATATAGCATTAACGGCATTGACGATAGGTGCTTATAGACAAGTTAAATAATCACCTATTTCTATTTTATTCGTAAATATAATAAACATTAAACATATAATAAAGCCTACGAATATCATCATCCCATCTTGTCTCAGGGCGTCCTACACTACGTTTACCGAGTCGTGGTCTCCACTCAAGAACTTTCCAGCTCCGACGGCTATCAGTTCTGCGGTTAATGTGACCAATTTTTTTTTATAACGCAGGTAAAAAATCTTTTTACAGACGACGACGCCTTTAAGCGGCACACCGCCGAACGGACCTCACACCTAGCTCCCGCAAGTCTTACGGACCCCCCAGTGGCTGACCACCGAGGACCCCGCAACTCTTACGGGCGCTTTACAGCATAATATCCGCTAAAAAAGTCCTGCGAATACCTTCTACACTGCTTAATGCGAAGCAGCGGGGTCCCCGTTAGGGATTCTACCACGACTTCGCACCCAGCAGCTTCCTGGCCTCGCCGGGGCTCCACGGCAGGGGTCTCCCGAGGTATTGCGGGGACCCCGCAGACGTGCGCAGGTAGGCCCGCGCGTGGGGGCTGGGTACGCGGCCTAGTGCCCATCGTACCGCCCTCCATCCGCTGCGAAAGGGCTTCTTGGGCGTACCCGTCCAAGAACCCTCCGCCCCCCCCCCCCCCTTTGTCGGACAAAACTACAAGTGGGGGGCCGCCGTTCCTGGGAGGGGGGAACGGGAGGGAAAACGTAGTTCTTCCCGTACCTCTCCCCCCTCCCGGTCGCCCACTTCTCCTCACGTCTTCTCCTAGGAGAAGGGGGGGGGGAGGGGAAACGCGGGCGATAGCATTCGTTCAGTTTGCTAATTCTGTGGGCTATGTCGGTGACTTCGGTTCTCTGTCGGATTACATCATTTCTGATGCGGTCCTTCAGGGATACTCCTAGCATATCCCCGCGTTTACGCCTGCCTCTACAGGTCCCATAGCGGAAATACCGAAATTGACCGACTCTATGATCACGTCCAGGTGGCTACAGACTCCGTGCTTTAGCAGATCCCATCATCTGAAATTGTGATCCTTGGCGATTTCAATGCCCACCACTACGAATGGCTTGGATCGCCCACTACCGATCATGCAGGCAGATCTGCTCACGACTTCGCCTTGGCCTATGGTCTGACACAACTGGTCACCTCGCCTACGCGAATCCAAGATGTCGAAGACCATACACCTTCACTGTTGGACCTTCTGCTGACTTCACATCCGGATAATTACAAAGTGTCCATAGATGCCCCTCTTGGCTCCTCAGACCATTGTCTAATCCGGAGTATGGTACCACTCACTTACTCACCGCGGCCGCAATTTGCTGGCTGTCGTCGTGTGTGGCATTATAAGTCAGCAGACTGGGATGGGATGCGCACTTTCTTTTCATCCTACCCTTGGGGCCAGGTTTGCTTCTCTTAGAATGATCCCAACGTCGCTGCCGATTCTGTCGCCGATGTTGTCCTTCAGGGTATGGAACTTTTTGTTCCTTCCTCTGTGGTTCCCATTGGTGGCAAATCCCAGCCTTGGTGTGGTCACTACTGTAAACTGGCATCTCGCCAAAAACAGATGTGTTATCAGGCCTGGGGAAACGCAGCGGCGGTCGGGGATAACAACACTAGCGATCTCAAAAAGAAGTATAACTTGGCCTCCAGGTCCTGCAAAAGAGTAATTGCCAGAGCGAAGTCGCAGCACATCAGCAGCATTGGCGAGAGATTAATAAAACTTCCCTCTGGAACACGCGCGTTTTGGTCTCTTGCCAAGGCTGTTGAAGGAAATTTCTGTAAGCCATCCCTTCCACCCCTGCACAATAGCGATGAATCGATGGCCCATACTGCAAAAGAGAAAGCGGATCTTTTATACTCACTCTTTGCGTCTAACTCGACTCTAAATGACAGGGGATACATAGCGCCGACCATCCCGCGGTATGAGAGCTCTATGCCGGAGATCCGGTTCACACAAAGCTTAGTGCGTAAAACACTCTTTTCCCTTGTCATCCACAAGTCGAGCGGGCCTGATGGAATCTCACCAATTGTGCTGAAGACGTGTGCTCCTGAGTTGGCTCCGGTACTAACGCGTCTTTTCCGGCTCTCCTACTCTTTAGGTGTCGTTCCGAACTCATGGAAGACAGCTTTAGTGCACCCGATTCCTAAAAAAAGGCGACCGCTCACTCCCTAGTAATTAGAGGCCTATAGCCATCACCTGCTTGTTCTCCATGATAATGGAGTCCATTATAAATTGCCAGCTCCTGCGGTACCTAGAGGACCACCAGCTGATCAGTGACCACCAGTACGGTTTCCGTCAGAGTCGCTCGGCTGGTGATCTACTAGTATACCTGACTCATCGTTGGGCAAAGGCGATCGAGACCAAGGCAAGCATTGGCGGTCGGTCTGGATATCGCGAAGGCCTTCGATCGGGTTTGGCACAAAGCGCTTCTTTCGAAGCTTCCTTCTTATGGGCTTCCTGAAAAGCTGTGCGTTTGGATCACTAGCTTTCTTGCGGACAGGAGCATCAAGGTCACAGTCGACGGTGCATGCTCGGACTCCAAATCCGTAAACGCTGGTGTTCCACAAGGCTGTGTGCTATCGCCTACGCTGTTTCTTCTTCATATCAATGATATGGTTCAAATTGATGGCATTCATTGCTATGCAGACGACAGCACGGGTGATGCCCTATATACCGGCCGCGCCAACATTTCACGGGAAAACGTCATCGAGTGCCGGAACAAACTTGTGTCTGAAGTCGAAACTTTGTTAAACCGAGTAACGAATTGGGGCCGACTTAATTTAGTCCAATTTAACCCTACGAAGACACAAGTATGCGCGTTCACCGCAAAATAAATACCATTTGTCGTATCTCCTCTTTTTGAGAACACTCCTCTAACTGCCTCAGCTAGTATTGGAATTCTTGGCGTTGACATATCGAGCGACGTCCAGTTTCGGGATCATTTAGAGGGCAAGGCCAAATTGGCCTGTAAGAAGCTTGGTGTGCTCAATAGATCGAGAATGTACTTCACACCAGCCCACCGACTGCAGCTTTATAAGGCACAGGTTCGGCCTCACATGGAGTACTGCTCTCATCTTTGGGCGGGGGCACCCCAGTACCAGCTTCTCCCTTTGGATCGCATCCAGCGCCGAGCGGCTCGAATCGTCGACGACCAGGACCTTTCCGATCAGCTTGATCCTTTGGCTTTGCGTAGGGATGTAGCTTCGCTCTGCATCTTCTTTCGCATTTATCACGGGGAGTATTCTGAGGAATTGTTCGGATTAATTCCAGCTGCTGCATTTCGCCATCATACATCGCGACAAAAATTTCATCCCCATCATCTTGATGCGTGGCTATCCACAACCGTGCGTTTTTGTCGAAATTTTTTACCACGTTTTTTTTTTTTATAGTTCGGTCCGACAAATGACTTCACCCCACCTGATGTTAAGTGAAGGTGAAGTCCAGACGCGAAGATAACTGATACAGCAGTTCTACCTGCCGTACCAGCCATCCTCACCCTGCCGGCCTGCATGTTGCTTCTTCACGCCTCTTTTAAAGGATCCCAGGTTGTAAGAGGGAGGGAACACGTGAGCGGGCAGAGCATTCCATTTACGGATAGTGCGACAAAGAAATGAGTCACCAAATTTCTTTGTACGCGTTGGAATTGTGGCCACAGTAAGACGGTGACAACGTAGGCCAGCGCGCGTGGTCCTCTGAAGGAAAGGGGAAGGTGGGATAAGAGAGAATAACTCCTCAGAACACTCGCCGTGGTACAAACGATAGAACGCGCTTAGTGACGCCACGTCACGGCGTAATTGAAGAGGCTCAAGGTGTTTAGTCACCTCCTCATCGCCTATGATGCGGATCGCGCGCCGCTGTAACCTATCCAAAGCATCGAGCACGTACTTGGCGGAGCCATCCCAGAGGTGCGAGCAATATTCCACGCAGGACCGCACTTGCGTTTTGTACAACAAGCACAGTTGATCGGGCGTGAAAAAACGCCTCACCTTGTTCAGGACTCCGAGTTTGCGTGAAGCTGTTTTGATCACGGTTTCGATGTAGTCCTTTGGATTCAGGTCTGAGCGAACTTCCATACCGAGCATGGAAATGTTGCTCTGCAGCGGTAGTGTTGAGCCCTGAAGAGATGGAAGGGGAAGGAATGGCGATGTTTTTGCCGTGAAAGCGCAAGCCTGAGTTTTCTTGGCATTGAACCCAACCAAGTTCCTGGTACCCCATTCGGAAATGTGGTCCAAAGCCTGATTAAGTTCAATGACAAGATTTTCCCGTTTCTCCCTGGTTACTGCCTGCCCAGCCGCTGCTTGTCCGAGATACCCCGCATGCACTGTACTATCGTCTGCATAGCAATGAATATTCCCAAGAGGAATCAAGTCATTGATATGCAGCAGAAAGAGAGTGGGGGATAGGACGGAGCCCTGGGGAACGCCGGCATTCACTGACATAAACCGCGAACTGCTACCATCCGTAAGGACACGAATTCTACGCTCATGCAGGAAGTCAGCTACCCAAGAACAGAACTGGGCTGGCAGACCGTATGCCAGAAGCTTGGAGAGAAGGCTTTTGTGCCAGACCCTGTCGAACGCCTTGGCAATGTCAAGGCTGATAGCCAACGACTCGCCACGCTTGTCGATAGCCTCACCCCAGATATGAGTTAAGTACGCTAGAAGATCACCCGTCGATCGTTTCGGTCTAAATCCATATTGACGAACATTAATCAGGGAGTGATCCTCTAGATAGCGGGTCAGATGGTTATTAAGGACCTTTTCTAGAACTTTACATAAAACTGAGACGTACGACAAAACTGTGGAATATGTTGTCGCCAGCAGTGTTTCCGGACCAATACGACCCAAGAACCTTCAAAAAAAGAGCGTACTCCTTCCTTAAAGGCCGGCATCGCATTTGTGATACTCCTGGTGTTGCAAGTGTCCATGGGCGACGGTGATCACTTACCATCAGGCTCACCTGACCTGGTCTGCTCGTATGCCCCCTAAAACATAAAAAAAAAACCTATGTCCAGCAGTGGACGAACATGGGTTGATGATGATGATATAATAAGGATCTTATACAAAATAAGAAATGATATTGTGTCAGATTATATTATTAACAGAATATACATAATTTTATTGGGATTTTGTTACTTCAACTACAGTCGCCTGCATAAAAAGGTCACCTTGAAAACAACAATGTCTTCAAGATATGATAAAGATAACTTGTCTTGCTTATGCAAATCGAAAGACGATATGCGGACCGTATGCAACCCTTCATTTAGTCTTATACCCTCTTCATATACTTTTGAATTCAAATAATTATATTAGTTTAGGTTAGGAGTTTCAAAGTTATTTGAAGTTAACTAAGTGAATCTTTCTTTGCGGGCGAGTGTACGTATGTTATGTAGTATATAGTACATGAAATTCTATGGTTGAAATGTAACATATAATAGGCAGGCATAAACTAACAACTTATTAAAATACGGCAGTATTCATTGTAGATATTTGGTCTCTTTCTCCATATTAATATAAATCATTGAAGTCATAGAACATATTATAATGATACAAAAACAACAAAACAGACGACAAAACAACAGACGCGACAAAAAATATTGCCACCTACATCTATTATTAAGTAAACTCCTCTTCCAGCAACATTTATCACCAACAATTTGTTATTTAGGCGCTGATAGTGAAGACAATAACAGTAATAGACTCAAGGTTGTTATTTAAATAAGAAGAAACATTACCGCTAAACAAATTGCAAAGTTGCAAGCAGCGATAGCTAAATATGGCGCAACGTGTGTGATCAGAGCCTTTATTCACAGGTGTAATTTAGTCATAATGTCATGTCAAACATGTAGCACATGATGTACGATTCACCTTGAGTCGCATTGCATTAGTACCTGCCTATGAGAATACTCTCGCAACATAACCTTTAGGACAAAAAGGTTCAAGTACCTACTTACCACATTTTGGCGGCAACTCCATAATTTTTCGCTTGTGATATGTGTCGACCGTACGCGACCTTATATTTTGAACCTTCCTCTTGTATTGCACCTAGCTGTTTTATGATTGCCTATTCATTTAGCATAGCTGCATATTCATCGATTATACCTATACATCGATTTTTTGTTGAGAGTGTTTTAAAGTTTCAATCAATATCGTTCACGAGATGTTTTAATTCAAGTACTTATAGACAAAGTATGACAATTTGCTCTTTCACGCTCACTCTCCCGAAGAAAAAGGATTGAAATTACACCGTGAATTTTGAGTTACCTGTGAAATTTTACTAGCTAATCCAGACAACGATTTGCTATATTATATTTTTATATTTGCTATACGACGAACTATATCCGCAAAAACAAATTTCTTTAAATAGATTTTCGTAATGTGCCTCTGTGTTAACTCAATAATTGTGCAATTATGTAACCTTAACAATTTTTAACTATCATAAATTGATTCAAATACAACTACTTTTAGGATCTACGTACTTTAGACGGATAATAATTTTATAATAAGTTTGGTACTCTTTTTACAAATTTGTGCTGGTTTGAGATATCTTAAAAACGATATAAATAATATTTTTATATAGGGGTGTAGTACGTTAGCTGTTTAAAACTATTTACTTATTTTATTTACATGATTTTTAAGTTTCGCAGGTATTTCAAAATTCTCGATGTATAAATCAACTAAGCCTAATATAATTTACATTACCGAATTCGGAACATGCTTAGAGAAGAAATTCTCTGTCTTTCGGTTTTATTTTTTATTTTTTTTCTAAATTATCTCACAGACAGCCATGTTACTTTAAATCAAAACACTAACTCTCAGCAAAGTCGATTCCAATATTTTATGTAGTTTGATTGAAATATTCAGGTTTAAACATAACGTAAAATACATTGTACCAGAGGAAGCCTTAAAGAGTGAACAAAGGTATATATCATCTCGGAAACCTAATACCTTTTGTATTGTTTACAAATCCCGCATACCATTTTACTTTTGTCTAACATTCCCCATGTATCGGCAGGAAGCATCGATGGATATCAAGTGTCGGATAGGTATACGGGATGGCTATCAAACGGTTTATGGCTATCCTGGGGCTTATCGACCATCTCAGTAAAGGACTGATACGAACCAACTAGAGGGAACAGTATTTAATGGTATCCTTTGTATTCAAGCAAAGCTTAATACTTTTTTTCTTTGATATTTATTTATCATAATAAAGTCGATATTTTAGTTTTTTAAAGGTATTTATTGTAACATTAGAAAACCGTTTTCCATTCGTGAAATAGTAGTTTTTTTTTTGCTATCATTAGATTTTATAATTAGCGGAGGCTCTGAAGTATTATGTTGTTTATTTTACTACAAGATTTAGTGATATGATGGACTATACATTCTTTTTTTTATATAACCGGAAACTGCATATAATTGGAAAAAGCGATGTAAGCATAGCGGGTTTTCCGCTTAATTTGGAACGCCCGTCTGGGGAAGTAATCTCCAACTTACAGAAGACTACAGTAATACGACACTGCCTTTTGGTGGTGTTGTGTTTTTGTCGGTGAGTAAGGTTTCAGGACTCCACGGGGATGGTGTTAGGCAGCGTTGCCAGACGTCCCGATTTTTTAATCAGAATTTAATGTCCCGGGACAGGCTCAATCCCGCTTTTCGGGAATAACTCGACTGTGCCTGTAACGTACTGAGAAAGCACGGGCGGGTGGCACAGATAAGTGTGGACTGGCCGCCTGCTCGGTGCGTAATGAAATAAACATTTAATAACTTTTGATTATATACGTTTTTAAGCTATTGCATAGATTTTATCGCGGGCTTTAAACGCCGCGAATGAATCAAAACATTTCGTAACGAAAATAACCTGACAAGAGTGCCTGAATGAGATATGAACACAATTTTCGCCTTTCTAGTATCAATCTAAACGGCGCAGTGTGTTAAATTTTTACCACGGGACCAACGTTCGACGCATCACCGCGGTCGTCGGTTCAAATCCCGCACTCGTAGTTTTTATTATATTTTTGTTTCTTTTTTTTACATATTTGTTTTAGACCCCAGCACCTGTTCTTATTTTTATTTGTCTACCTTTTATTTAGCCTTTATAATTATAATTAATTTTTTGGACTAAAGATGGTAAACTGTGGAGCTTATGGAAGTTTTTTGGCGCCGGGCAATGCTGTTGTTTGCTGTGCTTGCCCAAGAAAATATCATAAGGGCCTGCCTCGTCTATTAATATCAGATAAAAAAACTTGAATTAATATCAAAGAAGAAAAATACTGCATAAATAAAATAAATAAATAATTATAATTATTTATTATTATTAACCGCGGCAGTCCCCGAGTGCCACACGTATTTTTTTTTACTATGTCCCGCTTTCGATGAAAGAATCCCGCTGAATGAATCACACAATAAAAAAATTCAGGGTAGGCAACACCGCTAGTGATATTTCTAATATCGCCAGCATCTAAAGGCTATGATGGCGCTTACCATTAGGCGGGCCGTATGCTTGTTTGACATACTTACATAAAAAATATCTTTATTCCGATTGCTTTGCAGAATCCTAGATTTGTTAATTAAAAGAGGCTCTGCAGTGTTACATATGTTAATTTTTTTCTAGATGATTTGTGATATAAAGGACTGCGTGGATTTTTTATATACCTAGTCAGGTCATAAATTCTGTCACATGTTTAATATAAAATAATTGAAATAAGTTTATTCATTATGTAACCATTTATATACCAAAATGAACTTAACAAAACATAGATTCTTATGACAATAAAGTTTATTCAAAATGACCTCCGTGATTTTGAATACAGGCCTTCAATCTGCGCGGCCAGTCGTCTATTGCAGCATGAACGAGGTCCATGTCAATATCGGCTGCTGCCTTAATCAAGGATGTCTTGAGTGATTCCAAATTGGGATGAGGCTTTGAGCACGAGTTTTTTTTAATTTATTCTGGCCGTGGAAACTTTGTCCTTTAGCCGAAATCATTTAAACATTTAACATGAATATAACAAAACAGAAATAGGAGTGCAAAATACAATAATGCAAAAATTAGCAAGTAAATACAATGCATTAAATATCTTATATAGGTATACAATAACCAAAAAAAATAATGTAAACAAAACGCAACTCAACTTTCATTATCAATTAAAAAATAACATCTAACCTACAACTTACTACTAACTAGTTTTTTATGAAATTCTAATCACCTAAACTATTTACAAATTATTTACAGTATTACACACAAACTGGAAAACAGGTAGGAAAAAACTTGGTTCCGATAGAATGTCTATAATGCGGCGGGGAACAATTCGTTGCAATTCTTCGGAGATACTTTCAAGTTGGCTGACAAGTAACAATCTCTGGATCCCAAAAGCAGAGCAGGAAAAGATTAAATGTTCAATATCCGCATTCTCTTGATGACAATGTGGGCACCGACTATCAGTTCTTATTTTCAGCCTGTAGAGGTGACTAGACACTAAGCAATGGCCAAACCGTAACCTGTTCACTGTAGTTATAAATTTTCTTGGGTCACCAATTCTTAAATTGTACCAAGGTTTTACTGGCATAGTTTTTTGAATACTAGAATAATACTAGCATACCAACTTCCTTTAGTCTCTTTAATGGTATCCCAATAAGTTGACCATATGCTTCTAATATTTTCTGCTAAACCTTGGTAATAGTCGGTGAATGGAACTTTAAATTGTTCAGTGTGATCCTCATCATATCCAGTAGAGAGAGCTTTATCAATAATCTCATTCCCTGCAATACCTCTGTGGGAGGGTACCCAAGTAAATTCCACCTTCTTTCCTGTATTACATATTATATACACTACATAGTTTAACTTAAAGTCTACACGGCATCCTAATAAAGCTAAAAGGATGCTTTTACAGTCACTGACAATTAAAAAAACATTATAAATATTTACAGTTTTTATGTACTTTAAGGTCTGCAGGATAGCATAAGCCTCTGCTGTAAAAACACAGGTAGTTAGTTCTATTTAAATCAAACACCTTACAAATTTTTGCCTGTGGGTCAAAAAAACCAGATCTAACCCATTTTTCACACTTAGAGCCATCAGTAAAAATCTTAAATGGTTTTATCCTGTACAAAATCTAAATAATCAAAATTATCAGTAATGTTAGGCAAGTGAATAGAACTCTGTAGAAAAAGTGCTTTAAAGTTACATTTATATAAGGGCCAAATACACACATCAAAAGTGTCTAGGGATCAAGCATTTTTATGCGGATTTCTTGAGATTGAGATGTGGCTTTGTAATAAATTTATGATTTTATAAATTTATATGGATCCTTTTTGGTGCATTTCATAATTTGAATCAGGAACTGTGAATCAAATTCGAGTAAAAGATGAAAATCAGCTGTCAATATTTTCCCTATAAAAACATACAACGCATTGAAGACATTATTAGTGCTACTGTTTCCCTACTACTGATTAAAACCAACGTTATTATGGAGCGGCGACGTCATTTAAGCAGGGAAGAAATGCTCAGAGCCGTGGGAATGATAGAAGCTGGTTCCCGGCAACGTACTGTGGCTTTAGCTCTGAATACAAGTCAGAGTGTTATCAGTCGACTTTGGACACGATACCGAAGCACTGGTACCGTGGCTGAGCGCCATGGAGGACGGTATTGCTGCACCACACGGAGACAAGACCGATACATTCAAATCTTAACTCGAAGAGCTCCAACAATAACCGCCATGATATTAGCCGTGAGGCTTCATCACTCTTCAGGGAACTTAATTAGCGACCAAACAGTCAGAAACCGCTTGCATGAAGTGAACCTTCATTCCCGAAGACCGCTACGGGTACCACCTATAGCAATGCACAATCGTAGGATTCGATATCAATGGGCTCTTGAACACAGAAATTGGGCAGAAGAACAATGGCGTTTCGTGTGCTTTTCTGATGAGTCTCGTTTTGGTATGAGACCGGATACAAGACGTATACGACACTGGAGAACCCCTGGACGCCAACAGCGATTAAAATCCTGCCAGGAAGTCCATCCTTATAGTGGTGGAACCATCATGGTATGGGCGGGTATTTGGATCGGCGGAAGAACTGAGTTGATTTGGATCAGAGGCAACCTCAACGCTCAAATTTATGCTGAGACGATTGTATCAGACGTCATCGTTCCTCTACAAGTGCAAATCGGTCCCTTATTTCAGTTAATGCATGATAATGCACGACCGCACACCGCAAGAGTTGTAAGACAGACTCTCGCCGCAGCTAACATCAATGTCCTGCCCTGGCCTGCTCAGTCGCCAGACTTGAACCCGATTGAGCATGCATGGGATATGCTACAGAGAAGAGCTCTGCCGAATATGGAGGGTATCCAGTCGCAAGAAGACCTTTTTTTGTTGTTGCAACGAACATGGGCGGCCATTCCACAGCGTGATTTGGATGAACTCATTTTGAGTATGCCAAACCGATGTTCTTGTGTTGTTAGTGTTCGCGGTAGAAATACGGATTATTAATTGTTTAAGTTACCCAATAAAATTTTAGAGAAAACTGTTATTTCAGTCTTTTTTTCGAACTTTTGTGTTAGTGGTGCAAATGTCAAAAATCCCTTTATTAGGAAAATGGCAAATTTCTTTATTAATGCAAAGGTGACTTGGTTTATCGTTACTGTGACAAACGAAAACACTTTATTTGATGAATCCTTAAAGAAAATTTTAATTAATATCAATCAGGAGAAAAGTTATTGCAAAAATATATGTTGATCCCTAGACACTTTTGATGTGTGTATTATCAGTACATATATACATATTAACACAACTTTTTTGCACCTTTGTCATAATTGAACACATCTCTGGTGATAATCCATGTATTATAGAATTTGTAGTTTCAATCGGACCATCTACATTTGCTGCCATTATTGGAGGAAGTGTCAAGTTATTCTTTACAATTGATTTATTTAAAATAATGACCTTAATACAGAATTCTTGGGCAAGAAAGAATCGTCTTAATGACAATGGAGGTATGCATGTTTCGATTTCCATGGCATTTATTGGAGTAGTTCTCATGGCACCAGTGATAATTCTTAATGCAATGTTTTGCACAACATCTAATTTTTTAAGTAATGTTGAACTAGAGTTCATGTAAGCCAAACAACTGTAGTCAAAATGACTGCGTACTATACTTTTGTATAGTGTGGACAGAATCCTGGTTTCAGCACCCCAAGAAACTCCTGCTAAACAACGTAACAAGTTTATACCCCTAAGCGCATTTTAAGTACATAATTTATGTGCTGTTCAAATTTTAATTTTGTGTCAATGATAACACCTAAAAATTTATGATTATTTGTGGTAGGAATTCTGATGTTATCATATTTTATATCAACATTAAAATCATGTTTACCAAAAACCATAACATGACTTTTGAATGTATTTATACTCAATTTGAGCTCATTCTCATAGTATGTTTGTAGTAATTGAGTTTTGATTGGGCTGAACCAATATTTCTATCCACACTATACAGAAGCAAATCATCTGCAAATTGGAGAATCTTAATATTACTAGTTATTCTGTGCATTAATCTAGAGGAATATAAATTGTACAAAATAGGAGATAAACAGGCTCCCTGCATAAGACCCTTAAATGATTTTTTAGGGCTATGTAAAATATTATTAAATTTAACATGAACTGTTCTGTCAAAAAAGAGATTAAAAATCCATTCTATTAATTTTCCAGGAATACCAATATCAGCCAAGACATGACAAAGCTTGTGTAGACAGACATTGTAATAAGCACCCTGTATATCTAAGAAGACACACAATGCACTGCTACGACCTAACATACATTTTTTATATCAGCCAGAAAGGTCACAAAGCTTTCTGCTGCACTTCGACCACGTCGAAAGCCAAATTGATTAACTGGTAAGAGATTGTGGGTTTCTACAAAATAGTCTAAACGTGTTTTTATCATATGTTCGAAAAGTTTGCCCATACAAGAAGATAATGATATTGGTCTATATGAATTATGATGATTGGCTGGTTTATCAGGTTTTAAGATTGGTATTATACATTGGCTTTTCCATGAAGTGGGAATTTGTTGATTTTGCCATAATAAATTGTAAATTTGTAAGAGAATTAATTTAGCAGATTTGTGAAGATTTTTAATCATTGTGTATGGAATGTTGTCTAAACCAGGTGCAGAATCTTTTCTTGAACTAATGGCTACTACAAATTCATCCCACTGGAAGGGTTTAAATAAGAATTGTGTTTCTGATCCGTGGTTATTAGATTCAAAAATATGTGTGATACTTTCATTGTGGTTAGCTGGTTCTGAGAATTTATCTATGAAATTTGGTATCTATTCATCTCTTTTAGAACTAAATTTAGAATTATCAGAAGGTTTAAAGGTATACTTTAAACCTTCTGATGAAATTCCATATGCGAGTAATGGGAGTGTATCTATTAAAAGCGTGACATAAATTATGCCAGCTGATCTTTTTTTCCTCTTTTAATATACGCTTTTTCAAAGCATCCAGTTTTTTATAATTAATGTAGCTCTCTAATGTAATATTTCTGTATATCTGCAGGGCTTTATGAGAGTCTTGGACATCATTAGCACATCTGGAATTCCACCAAGGAGCTGGTCTGTGGATTTTCTGACCGTCCCTACTTTTATATAAAGGTATGCATTCATTTCTAAGCATATCTAAAATTAAGCAAAAGTTGTCATACGTTATAAATGGATTGTCAGTATTAACAGCAAAATCTTTAAAGTATTCTTCAGATTTACTATAATATTTTAACCAATCAGCTTTCTTGTAAAGGAACTTTTCAATATTTTCATTAACTTGATATAATGATGGAGATATTTTAATATCAATGAATGTAGGATAATGCAAACTACCTAGTGAGTCATTGCCCACTCGCCACTCACATAAAGGAGCAAGGCCTGGGCTTATAGAACTTACATCAATAGCAGAGCTATTTCTAGTGGGCGCCTGAACAGTTGTGTGCTCACCAGTGTTTAAAATACATAAATCATTGTCATCAAATATTTCAAACAGTTGTCTGCCTCTGGAGTTTGTACTCAGAGAACCAAACGCTATATGATGGGCATTGAAATCACCCGAAATTAAACAAGGCTTTGGAAGGTTTCTAATGTTATTTTCAAGTTTTCTAAACCTTGTTCTATTTTTATTTCCAGGAGGACAGTAAACACATAAAATGGAAAGGGCCTCTATGAGTTTGAAGAGAAATTGCAATGCACTGGATGTCTTCATAGAAAGGAATTGATAATTCATTAAAATTTATGGAGTTTTTCAATAAAATACCTACACCGCCATGTTCATTTTTAGCATTTTTATTTAAAAGCGTATATCCTGGAAAATTAACTTTTGGAGAAGACTTTTTTTAACCATGTTTCATTTAACAAGCACACATCAATATTATTATTGTTTAACAATGAATTAAGTAGTGGCTTTTTGTTATTAATACTTTGTATATTATGTTGTAAAATTCGCAATAAATCCATTACGAATTGAGTATTTTTAGAAATGTTTCTTTAATGTGTGCTACATATTTTACTGAATTTGAATTACCAAGGGATACCAAGGTTTTTACAATGGAGTTTAAAATTTTCTCATCATTTATTAATTCTTTAGGTGTCATTGTAGACTGGGATTCTCCTCTTTTAACTTTGTAATTCATATTATTTTTTGGTAAATGTGGAAAAAAGCTTGTACTTTTTAATACATTAGAGTAGGTTTTTTTATTTGACTCTAGCTTTGCTAATTTAATAGGACAGGCCTTGGATATTGCTAAGTGGTCACCGCCACAATTACTGCACTTCAGTAACTCTGATGTGCAGTCCTTGTAGCAATGATCCTGAGCACACTTGGAGCATACCTGAACATTTCTGCAGACTTTGGCTGAGTGGTTAAATTTCATACACTTAAAATATTGCATTACTGGCGGAACGTACTCTGAAACCTTGTATCTCCAATTGTCTAAGAAAATATGCTGCGGCAGTCTTGTTCCTACAAAAGTCACAGAAATAGTAGTTAATGGTACTAACTCATTATCTATTTTTTTCATAAATCTCCGAACTGAAATTATTTCACTATCAGATGACAATTTTTGGTACAATTCTAAACAACTTGTTTCCTTAGGGATAAATCGGATGACCCCCACTCTCTCCACAGAGGATACAGGGATATAGGCTCTCATATTATTTTCTTGCAAACACTCGTTGGTCAAAAAATTGTTAGCTGCAGCTGCTTGTTTGAACACAAACATTATTTTAGTAGCACTAACTCTGCGCCGTTCGTGTATTCCTTTTACGCCCTTAAATAGCTTCGATATGGTAAGAGGATTTTTATTTCCCAATATTTCTTCCTTGTTCAGACTTTCAACGTAGACAGGGTATTCTTCAATTTCTTTTTTAAGGTCTGTATATAATCTTTTGTAACCAGGTTTGGTGTAAAATTTAAAATTTGCCTCCAAATCATTCGAAGGTTTTTCCTTTGGCGCGCTAAGTTTTCTTTTCTTTTTATTGGTATCGGACCACCCGGTATCGATATCAAAATTATCATCTTCGTCATCAGTCTTCTTCGACATCTTGATGCTGTTAACTGCTACTTATTAGCAGTTTATACAATTTATTAACAATAAAAAAGAGATTTTATAATCCGCGCTTTTACTTTCCCGCCGAAAAGCCGATCTGAGCACGCCTTTTCGTCCAAGTGTTGCCATATCTTGTAATCTAATGGACTCAAATCTGGACTGGAAGGGGCCAGCCTTCGTGCCGGATGAAGTCGATTTCACGCGCCGCCAGCCAGTCTTGTGTGCTCTTCGCTCTATGAGTTGGCGCCGAATCTTGTTGGAATACCCAGTGCCTGTTATTGAACATGGTATAAGAAACAGGTTCCACAAGGTTCGTCAGGACTGTATTTTGATACACAACTGCATTCGATTTTACACCTTTCTCACAAAAATGTACCTCGGAAAATGACCTCGTTGGACACGCGGAATACGGTTGCTCGCTTCTTCACTACTGTGTGCGTACACCTTATCATTTTGTTTGTTGTAGCTCTCTTCCACGGTAAAATTTTTTCATCCCAAAAAAGAATTTCCCGATATTTTTTTCCCGCGTACCGCATCAACAAAGCGCGGCATCGCTTCAGTCTCAAGTCCATTAGACGAGCATTCAAACGATTTCCTGTTTTTCTCCGATATGCCCGAAGCCCTAAGTCTTCATTTAACACCCTTTTCACCGTGGTTCTGCTTAACCCCATCTGAAGGACCAACAGTTTCTGCTTACGTTTGGGATTTCTTGGAATTCGCGCCTCCACAGCTTTTATCACTGCTGGAGTCCTAACACACCGAGGGCGACCACTTCTTCACCTGTCATCTACTCTAGAGTCTTCATTGTATCGTTTATGGTACGATAAACGTACTTTGGTTATATTAAAAATTTTGGTTGTATTAAAAATTTTCAGTATGTCAAAAATTTTAATTGGCGCGTAACCGCAACGCAATAACGGCAACACGGTCTTCTTTATGCGTCCACTCCATATTTAAAAATGAGTAAAATTCGAAAAAGTTTACATTTTTATTCTCATGCACAATTCGAAATTCGAATTCAATAAACTTTTTTGTGGCCAGCATTCTAAAAGAAAAGTTTTTACTGTGTGACTATACTTATGACCTGACTGTGTATAATTGGAAACTTGTCGTTACTACTATTTTCATAGTTACTTTTTAAGATTTACTATGTATTTTTCTGGAATGAATTCTAAATAATTTATTTGAATGAATTCTATAATAAATGCAATAAATAATACAGATCATGAACGATAACGACGACGTTAATGTGGTTAATCAGCCTATACATATACAATACCAATCAATGACATTAATGTCGCAGGTTGACGATATCAATAATTCCCGTCTATTGTTCTGCCTTAGATCGCTAAATTAAATAATTATACAATCACCAAAGCAAACTTTATAATATTTGATTAAACCAAAGGTGTAGAATAAAATTTCCATAGCGTTAGGTACAGCAGATAATAAATGAGACTGCTAAGGAGCAGTCTCATTTATTATCAATTATCACCCAATGTATAGATTTACATCTTTGACGTTCTCTTATAAAGTGTTCACCAGTTACAGGCTTTCTGGTCTACCCTTTTTTATTAGTAGTGTAAAGCTCGAATAAAAAGAACTTTAAACAATCAATCGGGCTACTTCCAGCCTAGTAGGTATTGCAAATGGTTCAATCATAGCAATTATTTTGCAATTTTTTTTACCTGTAATCAAAATAAGAATAAGGATGTATAAATTAGCGAATAACCATTCACTGTTTACCATAATGCTAAGTAACTTTTACAAACACTATAATCAAATAAATTTAATGCTTAGTTTATTTTTAAATCATTTTCATTAACGAAATACTATTATTATTATCCTAACTCTTGCCTCTTTGTTATATTAATACAAACATACAACTCTTATTATGAGAGTTGTATGTCTTATTATAAGAATTGTATGTTTGTAACAAATAATCTCTCAAACTACTGAACCGATTTCGAAAATTCATTCGCCATATCTATTGTACGTTATTTATTATATTTTCAAGAATTAATATCAATCAACAAATTAATTTGCTCGATTTACAAATTTAAAGAAATTTTTTACTTGAAAAAAAATCTACTCTGACAACATCTCCGAGAGGAATTTTTTCTAGTAAAAAATTTTTTTGTACTTACATTATATCCAAGTGACATAGGCTATATTTTATATCCCCTTAAAATAATTTTCACCTGGACAATGCCGGGGCGGATCACTAGTATAATATAATATTATAGATGCGAAAGTGAATTTCTTTGTTACGCTTTCGCGCCCTAATAGCTAAATAGATTGCAATGAATTTTCCTTTATAAATAGATAGCACCGAGGCTTTAAGCTATATTATCGAAATACTTAAAGGGGTAGGGTGATGGAAGGGATTGTTTATCTATAAAACTTTATATAATTTGCTTCGAATTTTGCAGAATTATCGTATATAATTACAAAACCAACATTATCGCAAGCTGATTAATAAAGACAGGGAGTCCATTAAGTATGTATCTTCTAGCCAATAACAGTATAATTCTGAGTTTTTTATTAAATTTTAATAATCATAAATACCTATTATGATAATTTATTTTTCATCAATTTATAAGCATGAACTTTATCACAGTTCTATTGTAAGTGCTTCGTATAGGATTAGATACTGCAAGGAGTCCATTTTTTCTTTTACGTTTATAACACCAAAATTTAACCCAATGTTAATTACAACCCTATGTTAAACCAATAATTATGCTATTATGAAAATTCAGCAATGTTAATTGTGATAAATTGATTAAAATGAAACTTCTTTAGGGATCTACGTACTTTAATTATACATTTAAAGTACGTAATTAAATATTATGTATGTTTTCAAAAACTTTGCGTTGCTTTAGGATATTTTGTAAACGATATAAATCAACATTTTTGTTGGGGGATGTAGTTTGTTTACTGCAATGCTATTCTGTAAAATTTTCCCGCGCGGATTCGATGTGGATCGGCGCGGATTTATATCGGAACCGCTCAAGAAAAGCTTTACAGGATAGCACTGCTGTTTATAACTGTTCTCACTTTTTTATATTAACACAATTTTTAAGTTTTTCCAGTAACTCAAAATTCACTGTGTAACAACGACAATGAAATTGTTGTTTAAACCAATGACCCACTATCTATTTTATATTCCTATTCTATTATATAGTCTATTTTATATAACACCCTTTTCTACAATATCATTAATCGTTCAGAACAAGCCTTTGGATTAGATCAACGAACAGAGTTATCTAATAGGTATCTTAATTACACAGTTCGCTCAATATTTGTGCAGTGAGCTCGTAAATCTTAATATAATAACATAGCCACTAAGTTTGATATCTTTATCATATCTATATTGAACATAATAGCGTGAAATTATTTTCGATAACGTTTAATAAATGTTAGATAACTATATTTGTTATAACGTTCATAAAAGAGCCTTTACTGTGATTGGAAACCTTGAGAAAAGTTAAATATTTAATGTCTATATATAAAATGTACGCGTTCTACTTGTAATTTACTTAACTTTTTTCATGTTTACTTAGCTTAGAGAAGTTGCAAGTACTTCTACTGCGTAGGAATGGCGTAAAATACATATTAATCCCACAAAAAGGGATATCCCCTTACATATTTATTTTTATAACAAAAGTTAGCATTGAAGCCAAGGTACTTTATTTTTTATATTGTCAGATAACCTATAACATTAATAGGATGAAAAATAAAGTGGGTACTAATTGTTGGCATGTCTATTTAAAAATTAATATTGGGAGCGATTTCTCTATTCTGATAAAATAAAAGTACTTATATTTTTTTATTCCTTAAGCATTTAAATGCTAGATGTTTAAATATAAAGGTCTGACTTGCAGCCTTAGAAATACTAGAAAGAATTCGACAGGGCCATCAGGGCCGCCGTAGCATAATGGTCAGTGCATCCGCCTGGATAGCGGCGGGTGCGGGTTCGAGTCCCGTCTGCTACCTGGTCCACGTGGTTTTTTTTTTCTAGTAAATACTTCTTTAGATTTAAAAGTACTTAGCTGATAAAAATGCAAAAAATCATGAATTTTACGCAACAGAATTATATATATCCACTTTTTGTGAAAAAACTACATTTATATATTAATAAATAACGTATGAACACTGTCAAAAATTCGTTGCACATATTAATAACTGGAGTCTATCGTTAAAAAAATTCACACATAACTAAAATAAACAGATTCATAGAAAGATAGAAGAAAATTGATTTGCGCACCTATAAAGGACTGCATAGAATAGTACATTTGACAATTACGTTGATACTGTTATCAATTAAATTAATTTGATACCAATTAATCTCAATAAAACTTAAAGACCGCAACGTATATTCTAAAACACAAGAATAATAAAAAAAGGAATTCAATAAGCTTTTTATAGAATAACGTCTGAGATAGCAGTTATTTTCACCCGCCTTCGTAATACTAAGTAATGATTTCTTATTATAAAATGTGTTGAACAACATTCCAGCACCTTGTAATGAGCGGATGTCGGGAACCGATAGTAAAATTTTATTGTAAGCATATTTTATAAAACCCGACGTTCGACCAAGATAAAACCGGCTTTAAAGTACCGGACTTAAAGTTCATTATAGAGTTAGTGCTAAGAGCTTTATTGCACGAGGCGATAGGTACTGTAACATAAAGTTACTGTGAAATTTTAACTTTTTGTGTGTAGTAACAAAGGCGTTATTTCAGTCGAGTTTGCATTGAAGTTATAATATGGCGCCAGACGTTTGAACGAGTACGTGATAGAATCATAGTTCTGATTCATAATATTATTATGCTCCTTTTGATAGTAATTTTCTTTGAGCTTTTTTTTGCAAATGCATGTTTTGTTCGTCCCCAATTCAAAACACGCCTCCCTAAGCAACTCTCAGCATCTTATGCTATAGGTACTTGTATGCTGTTGGTTGCAGATGACCTTTACAGCGTCACCGGGTTTGGGGATGGCAAGATCCTAAGGGGAACTCAAGCCGAGAATTGGCGAGTGCTTCTAAAGGTATTCCAGGCGGATGGCATCTCCCCGCGAGCGGAGTCTCCTCTCCGTCTGGAGCCTCTAGACCACTCGAACCTGAGGGGGTCGGCTCAACAAGAGGGTGTCTCTTGTCGTGGGGGACGGGGAAAAACGCCTAGGTACGTACCTGTACCTGGTATAGCGTGTCGTGTGTGGACCGGGCTTTTGCATCCTTATCCTATATAGGTACCTGTTGATGTAAATAAGACACTATTGAATTTCCCTTTTCGTTATGCTCATATACACAGAGCAACACGGAACGCGTCGGCCATGTTTCTCTATGTTCATATATGAATAAAACTTTTTTCATTTTTTAAACAATCGGTAAAGAATTTTAGACGATTTGCAATTTTGAACATTGAATTATAATTAAAATAATTCGTGTCTTCCGACCAATGGACAGCTCGATTTTAATTTGTCTAAAGGAATAATAATAAATAAAGGAGTGTATTCTTTTTGGAAAATAATATTTACTTACTGTGCGCTTATCTCTCGACAATGTTTAATCTCCAAACAGAAACTGAAGATAAATATACATCCATTGGCTTTCAACCGCAAGGCATTGAGAGTGGAGTTCGTTGTAGACCAGTAAGTAACCTTTGTTCAGAAGGGTTGGCAGTGCAATGTTTTCAGTTGTAATATAAAATGCTTATCTTGTAACACACATTCCTTGAAACGGTTTTGAAGTTTATATCATCTGCTTTAATCGAGACCTTATTCCAAATATGAAATGACTTTTTAAAGAGAGTTAATATTCATACTAAAAAGCTATAAATTACTGGTAGCCCTATGTCGAGTGACCAAGACGACTCATACATACTATACTACAAAGGAAATTCAAAGTTTGTACAAAGAAGGTATTTGCATTTTTATTTGAACCGTGACCTCGTTAAATCTGCTTTAAATGACTTCGCCATACACATCATCAAGGAAGTATGATCACCTACACCTTGACCCAAACAGAATCATAAAACGTTCAGTCAACAATAGTGAAATATACAAAAAAACAATTATTGACATACAAAAAGCAAAGGTTTCCGTACCATAGGACAATATTTAAAACTAAATCGAAAAAATTACCTTTTACTTACACCGTACTATTTATATTCCTCTCATAATGAAAGCCTGGGCCCCAGCATGTGAACAATGACAAGCTGCTTATGAAATACCTAATCTAACTAAAAACCGTTTTTTAGGTAGTTCCGTAGTTGCCTGTATTTACAACAATATATTTGAGCAGGAGTCTTTATTTTCGATATCGGAAATTAGAAAAAAAGATTAATATCAATCTACGTATCCCAACTACAATACATAAATCAAAGTCAAATTGCGTTTCAAACTCAAAATAAATTCAATATTATATTTTTTTAAAAACGAATGATAACTGCCGATTTTTTGGTCGCCTTGTCAGGACTACGGAACCCTAAAAACCAAACTATGGTACAATATATTCATATTTCAGCGATGAACAATGTAAGCTTAAGTCAATGTCAATATCGAATGTAATGAAAACTTACAACCAATAAAAATGTATTATTCTCAAGGATGGAAACATGGTGTTTACCGTTACTTTAATTAATAATTAACAACAAGCTCTAAGTTTTACTGATATGCATTTATTATTAAAAGCAACAATGTTTACTGCTTACACCGGCAATTGAACTCGTTAACTTACTATTTCTGCCTCCGCCATATCCGTTCTATACTGTTATGCATTTACACCGTTCATTGATTTACTCCTTCCTCGTAATAATGAGCTTCGAAGTGCACACTAATCCTGTGTTTGCAAGGTTCTAGCACCATAGGACCTCCAATAAATTTTATTAGTTCGTCGATCTGTGAAAGACAGACTCTTTGTTTGTAAAAATCTATAATAACACTTATCTATGCCACGCCATCTTAACTATTCTTGTCACTCTCTAGTCTGCGTCTTCTATAACTGCCTTAAAGGTAAAAATATAATCCTTTCCCCTTACCCCCGTTTCTTTTGCTGACCTCGTCACGGTCAATAAGAACAATAACCTAAGAATGAGGCGGCAATTCTAAAAAAGTGTGATACCTTAATTTATCTCAGTCTTACTTAGGCACTCAATACTTCGTTGCAACGACGCATCGCAAATACGACGTCGTATCGCAACTTAAAAAAATTCACTACAACGGCCGGCAGCGATGACGAATTCCGCATTGTGTTGTATGACGTCGTAGATTACTACGGTGCGACGCGCCACCGGCGCCGCAACGCAGTGTTGTGGCCCCGCCCTTATACTCCAAATACCAAAGGAAAATCCCATTTTCCCTTCAATATTACCAAATGGAAGTCCTCAGAATAGAACACAAACATTTTAGCTCATCTAATTCCTAAACCTTAATACTTAAGTGGTGTAATAGGTAAGTTTAATTAAAGTTGTTACTGTAAATTCAACGAAAATTTGGACTTTAATTTCTCGATCGGATATTCCTTGGATAAGTTACAATTGCTATATTACTACCATAAACATAAAATCTTAATGCAGCAAGACATAAAAAAACAACTAAGTGGTTTTCTGTTACCAAGCGTTAGATTACTCTCATAAAATCATTAAAATTTTATTAGTGCTAACATTAGTTAGCTACGTATTAATTACGGCACTAAGAAACACTTACCTATCCTTTTTTAATATTTATTTTTTGATTAAAATTATACAAGTTTTTAATTAGGTTATAACTATTAAATGTATAAAAAAGTTAAGGTGATAAAAATTTAATTATTCTACTAATATTATAAATGTGGAAGTTTGTATAGTTTGTGACATGGAATGAGACATCATAAGAGATTTTTCAACGTTAAAACTTAAGTAAACGCGAACGAAGTTGCGGGCGGCCGCTAGTTTCAAATAAATTTTAAAACACTCCGGCGAATTCCGCGGTGAAAAGTGAGTATCTTTACAGAACTTATAGCATAGCAATGCTGGTCATAGAACACAGAGCTGCTGGCTTTTGCAAGCTCAAAGTAAGGGCGTAGAAAGCAAACTTGCTCAACCCACGAGTGTAACGTAATAATCAATCGATATCACATATATTGCATATTATCTAGTGTGACATGTTTGAGTGACACTATCGCGTCTTTGTCGAGTCACATCGTCACTGGCCGACAGTGACGTGTTACTTTGTGTCCAATGCTTCACTATATTGTGGCCAAGCGGAACTTCCAATCGAAAATAATTAAGGAGAAGAATTACCTATTAGTAGATTATAACAAATGTTTTAATAGACCACAAACATAAGATTTTTGACGTACATGTGGATAAAAAGTTAAAGTAATTTCTTACTTGACAAGTTGACTTCGATGGAAATTTAAATTAGAAATAATAGTGAGTAAAATTTCAGGTCATAGAAACTAAGCAACTTTGGCTATAGCCGACATACACCGAAAGGAGCTAGTGCAGAGCTTTTTTCTCGAACAACCGCTTACAAAAAATAAGCATGAAACCGCGTCACACGCGATATAAATTTCAATGGCCGGAGTAAGGACAACAATACAATCCGGCCAATGACAGAAACGTTTAGCTTTCGACGGCACTAGCTCGTTGCCGTGAATAGAGTATAAGAAGTTTGACCAAAAATTTATTACATGTAGGTATCAAGTTTTTCCGTGCTTCGGGAAACATGTTTAACCGTTGGCTGCTTAATTGTTTAGCACCCACCAATTAGCACTTGGCCCGGCGGTCCATGGCCCTTTTTTGCTAATACATCCCCATGTACTGAGCAGCAGTAGAGATATTAATAGACTGTAATATAAGTATTCCATAAATAAATAAATAACATTATTATATTAGGTACGGATCAATAATGAGATATATATATATATATTACGCTCAAAAATCAAAACGCTCAGTGAGCAGAAAAATAGCTCACAACACGTTGTGGTCACAGTAAAAGATCCACATGGCGAAATTCGTGTTAAGGCTCTAATGAAAACGCGCACGACGCGTTGTGGCAATCACAGAAAGACCAAATAGCGAAATTCGTGTCGTGGCTGACATGCTATTCGATCTCAACGCGTTGTGGCAATGAAGAAAAGCCATGACGCGTATGGAATATTATTTATTTACGACGCACACTACTTTCCGATATGGATCCTACTAGGTCTAGACTGAAAACGTTTTGGTAGATGTCTTTAGGAAATATTTTTTGTTTTATAAAATCACTGCATAACGTGTTTGTCATTATTAAATATGTTATATAATTATATAAATTAAAATAAAACGATTTTTGTTATTTATTGAGATTACTTTATATTTAAAAAAATCAACGTATTAAGTAATAAATAATTGAACACAAAATATTAATCATTTGTAAATTACTTATAATTCACTTAAAATAATTAGGGATTTTAATTTTTTTATGACAATTTAAAATTCTTTCAAGTAATAAAAATATATAACACAAACATAAATGTTTATTGATCATCAATAAACAACTACAATGTACTTAAATCAATTACTTACATTAGAAATTACTGTAATTGTGAAAAAGAAGTATTTGATTGCTATTTATTTTTACAGGAACTGTTACTGTGGCATTTTGAGTTGCATTTTATATTCTTGGAGCGACACTTGCACTTTTTATCAATACAGTATCTTTTGCAGTGGCACACTATAAAACCCTTGCTTACTTCCAGATGATAAGATTAGATGCTAAGCGAAGTGTTAATGACGAAGTTGAGGGCACATCAGAAACTCATTACGTGCATAAAGTCTAGCGAATGTACCTTCCTTGTTTCCTAACTAGTAAGAGACCTGATAGATTAATGCTCATAACAACACACATAACATTCCTGGGTGCTGCACGTCCTCTATCAACTTACAACCTGTCCGTCATGATATGGTTAAAACAATGAATGCTCAGAACGCGTCATGGCTTTTCTTCATTGCCACAACGCGGTGAGATCGAATATCATATCAGCCACGGGCCACGACACGAATTTCGCTATTTGATCTTTCTGTGATTGCACCAACGTGTCGTGCGCGTTTTCATTAGAGCCATAACACGAATTTCGCCATGTGGATGTTTTACTGTGACCACATCGCGTTGTGAGCTATTTTTCCGCTCACTGAGCGTTTTCGATCTTTGAGCGTAACATATATATGATAATAATGTGACACTCCACGACTGCACAATAAAAAGAGGGAAAAATACTCACATCACAGCTTTTTATTCATCTTTAAATACGTATTAATGAATCGACGTGAATAAACCATCAAAAATCAACAGAACAGTCATCCCATCACAACAATCAACGGTTTTTGTAAAGACGTTGTTGATGCTCATCACGTTTGTAAGTATAATTTACAAAAGCAACAACAAGCCGGTAACGCAATACGAAAAACATGAGCAATAACTTTCAATTTCGCGTGTTAAGTGTTAACCGGCAAGTGCGTACGGTAACGCGTGACATGCACTTTCACGGTGTCGCCGCCCGTCAAAACACGGTCGTACGCGTCTGTCAGTTATGTACGCTACTGTAACTGTAAACCCTTTACCGCATCTGAATAGCGTTTACTTTTTTTAATAATAATCATGACGATCTGAAAATATGCTTGGTAATCGGCTAATTGACACGTAGCTTGCTCGAGGCTTATATCAACTTCTCGAAGTCGTTTTATTTTATTTAGGAAAATTTTGCTTTGAAGTTAGATAATGACGGCATTTACTAACTTTAAAAGTATATTTTCCTGCTTGAATCGATTTGGGACATACTGTTTGACTGATATTATCCTTTATTTTTCTATACACCCATACGACAGAATTCTTAAAAATCAAATTAGAGGATTTCATATAAATTAAAATCACAGCTTAACATCATTAGTATTGCTTTACGCTACTTATATCTACATCGTGCTGACTGAACATCAGTGCTATTCTGTAACTTTTTCACGCGCGGATCCGATGTGGATCCGGCGCGGTTCCGATATAAATCCTCGCGAAAATTTTATATATATAACACTGCAGGTCTAATTTAGTATCGAATCTAATTTACAAATATGATTGATCTCAGATATTATGTAAAATACATTTGAAATATATCAGCGTTTGCATTTAACATGTCATCTTTTTAAATGGATTACATAAAAGGGGAATCACACTAGCAGCATTTATTGTACTTTGAATAAGCGCAATAAATGAGTAAATGTATAGGTATTCTTTGAATGCTCGGATTGCACTCAGTTTTACTGACCTTCTAATTCTGATAAAAAAATTACTTACAAAGATCTGTACAGCTAAAACCCAGCAAATCGAAACAAGCTAACAATACAAATCAACCGGGCCCTCCGCCCCCGGAAACCCGTCAATGTTTCTCCAGTAATGTATTTATGTAAATATAATTTCTACGCACAATTGATAAACGGATACACGGATACACACTACCGAACTTCCACAGACGAAAAGCCGAGTCAACCTGCACAATCAACCAATCCCGACCCACCGGGCTCCCGCCAAACAGCGACGAAATTATTAACAAACCTTTTAAAGTAAACAAATTAGAGTTGCCATCTCAGTACATACTGTGTTCTCCCTTCTTCCGATCTTTTTATTTTCATCCTTACTTATAACATATTACATCCAACCGAAACTAATATTACATCAATATGTTGACTATGTGACTGCAATTCATATTTAACTGTCCCATGGTACCACGCCTTTGACGCCATGCGAACTTCACAAGTTATATGCATGCGGCTTGGAACTATGTTCTTGAATTGATTTCACACCAGAAGCATACTGCCAGCGCTACCATCGCATAAATAAAATCACTATTCACTTATTACAATAGCTGATGCAATTAATTTGAGACAAGCGTGTCACCGGGCCTGTCAAATTCGAACAACATGTAGCAACAACAGAACTTTAAGAGATATAGTGAAGCAACCCCCAGACTCCGCTACTGCTGATTAGCCCGGCATGCGTGACTTGATTTACGCAACGCTAGCCATACAAATACAAATTAGCCATTTAGCGTTATCGGCAAACTGGCTTCACCGATGGAGATCCAATATTTATAATTGATGATATACATTCTATGGAAGTGCCAAAGTGCAAGTCAATAGTAGTTATTAAAAATCATTTTATATAGTTTTGTATCATAAAAATAAAATTATACAGTAAACGACGGCAGCAACGTGTAATGATGTATAAAAAACGAATAAAACCTGGCATAACAAAGACCAGACTAGACCAATAGACAGAAAAAATTACAAAAGACTTAGATTAAAGAAATAAAAATAATGCTATTAAAAGCCTTTAATAACAGTAATGGCTCGATTACACTTGGTCATTAGCCCGAATACGAGTGCCAATAGAATACGGGACTAAGTGTAAATGAACGGAGTCGGGTACGCCCGTAGTCTGGTAGCTTTCGTATTGGTTACCCAAAATCGTCTTCAGGACGTATTCCAGTATAAATATTGCTTCGAGTGTCCGAATTCGAGTAATGTCTTCCGTGCACCTGAATACGGGTTAAGGGCCAAATGCAATCGAGTCATAACTATAAATTCATTATTCTAAAAGGATTTTAATTGCCTTAAATACTATTAAAAGAACACGAAGTACTGAAAATTAAGTCATTTGGTTATCCTTCTAATGTCGACACGAGTGCACGAAAACTAATAAATACAGAATTATATTATTATGAACAACTATTTTACAAACAACATTTTAAAATAAGATCAAATGTGCCATTTTACAGAAATCACTTTAACTTCAAGTGCGACATCTAGTCCAATCACCTCCTGGGCCACTATTCACTTTCTCTGATGAGTCTCCGATACGTCTCCGACACCAGTTGTCATCCGTCAAACAGCAGACAGGTGCCCGCTGCTTATCTGAATTAGACTCCATTAAGTCACAGTCAATGCAACCACTCAGTATGGGTAAAATTTCTCATCACAAGGACATTCATAAGAATTGAAAAATTTTGTCGTTTTCATCAGCTGAAAACTTTTTGTCGAGTAGTCGAATTGGTGATCATCATTCATAGAACCTAATTGTTTTTGCAACAATATTTAAAGCTATAATATTACATTCCGACAAAATGTAAACTACTGACCGATGTATATACCTAAACTTTTTGGATGAAAAGATTTTATCAACATTTTGATTTCATATGTGTATTGTTTTATAAAGATCTTCAAGTTGTCATACCGTCTACATGTTCAGCTTGATTAAGTGTTTAAATCGATACTATTGCTTTACCGGTTTTTTTCTGTTATACAATTCGATTATGGGTCTTGATATTTTTTAAGTTGCGAAACTAATTAATCTACTGAAGTGTTTTGCCATCATTCTGGGAACCGTGCCTTAATTAGGCTTGCATAACGTTAAGCAATTGTTAATGATTGTCATCAATACTAATGTTGTGACAAGCTACCGAATAAACATTTGTAAAGTCAATGACTGATGGTAAAATATTATCCTTTCTAATATGACCTTAAATTATGTAAAGATTAAAGGAAAGACGCATTTTTTACACTCGTTGATTTGATAAGAACACCTTTTAATTTTTTTTGACATTACTTTTGTTGCAAATTGTAATAGGTGAGTTCTTGTGTATATGTATATAAAGAGTTGAGTTGTCGAGTTGTTATTATACTTTTTATTTAGCACCACATTTTACACGACGCTGCGTGACGTATTCACGCTACGCAGTGCGCGTCGCTAATTGTAATTACGAGAGAATTTATTTAAAGACATGAGACGTACCGGTTCCTATGTTTAATGTTATTGAGATATTATAATTAATGAAATTAAATAATAATTTAACTAAATTTACTTAGATTAACGCCTTTTATGTCTTTACTAAGCACAGTGGGGTTGGCACAGTGCGTCAAGTAATGACATGATCCAAATGTTTATTTATACACAAATATTAATAAAAAAACGGGCAAGTGCTGTTCGGGAATCCATCATTTTATCGCAATAGCTTTCAACGATTTTCATTACCCATGAAATGAATCGGAGAACTTTTTTTCAATATTTAACAAACCCTAGAATTAGGTTACATCGCATTTTCGTTTCCTCGAATATTTATTACAGTTCATCGTTATTTCTTTTCATGTTTTATACATTTTATCGAAATAATGTTACATCGAAGTTTTGCTACCAATATTTTTGTTTCATTGTAAGTTACAGTTTGCCAAATAATGGAAACATCAATTTTTACTTCAAAAAATCAAAGTACGAGTATATCGAAAATACGATTTCATGATGTCTTTAGTAAAAAAAGGTATTAATGACTGAGTTTACCCCGAATCCATGTAGTCTTATCTGCCCTACCCCTAGAGTGCAATTTAAAAGTGCGTAGGCGCGGAGGGGCGAGTCGGACTAAACTGTACTTCCAGGGCCCAAGTGGTGATACTTTACACTAGGTTAGGTTAGGTTAATGTTGTGACCGAAACGCGCGAGCCGAACGAGCGAAGCAAGCGTGCCGCGGCAGAGGCCGTCGAAGCACCAAATTTTTTTTTTAAAAGAGACCTTTTCTTCAAAAATAATTCATCATTCCATGAAACGTTACTGTGATAAAAAATTGTTATGTGAAAAAGTATTATGGGTTTCGATACATATAGTAATTTGTTTTTACGAATAGTTTTATCGATAACTTTATACTTTTACGAAATGTAAGTTCGATATACCGTTTTTCTGGTAATCAAAACAACTTTAAATATGATATGTGATATAAAAAACCGTGATGATTTAAAATCATCATCATATCATACATCAATTAAAAACAATATTAAAAATCGTGGAATAGTTTTCGGTAAAATGAAAATCGATATCAAAAAAATCTGTATTCTGATAGACACCCGTGCTGTTCACAAGGCACATGTTTACAACCTATAACAACAATATAAAAAAGTTTTCACTTTCAATAATACTCCTATGGTGAAGTCTAGGACAGCTTGCGTCCTTTATAAATCGCAAATGCGTGATTTTCATTGTTCGTGCAAAAATTTAGGTTACACATTTTAGGAACCTACATTTTATTTCACATAAATTATCACACTATTCATTACTTACTGTGTTTAATCGTGGATTAATGCAACCAAAACTTCGACGCAAAGCCTAGGAAGTTGATGCTATACATATTATAAAGTTATTGTTGTGTAGCGGTGGACTGTAATAAATTTAATGGGAATAATGAATGAAAAGGATACGTAGCAGTAAAATAAAATATAATCCGAGTTCACAATATTTCGTAAACAGTAATGACAAGATAATAATAACGATGTATCAAACAAAGAAAGGTGTCAAAAAGTGACGTACAAAAGTATAACGGATTTAAAAAATACATAATAGTATCAAAAGAGTTTAGTAGCCACAGCCAGTCGCCAACAGTTATATTTAATGCTAAAAGTCGTAGGGCATAGCGAATTTTCGCTCGAAATGGAGCGCCCGCCCGTCTGGAAAAGTTACCACCACCTTACAGAAGATCTCAGTAAAATAACACTACCTTTGGTGGTGTTGTGTTTCTGTCAGTGAGTAAGGTTGCGGTGCTCCACGAGGTAGGGGATTGGGTCAGAGTAGGCAACGACGCGAGTGGTAGCTTTGGTATCGCAAGCGTGTATAGGCCTTAGTGGCCGTTTACCATCAGGCGGACCATACGCTTGTTTACCACCCTTTTAACATAAAAGTTGAAAAAAAATGAGCAAGCCTTACAGTAGTCGCGTATGATGTGTAACATTTGAAACCTCACCTTATATTAGTAAAAAAAAAAACTACTACAAAAGGAATAAGTCATTTGAATATTATGTTCTAAAATCAAATCAAATATCGCGCGCTTACGCGACTTCCTGTCCACACACTTCCGTCCCATTTCACGAAATCACTCCCACGAATTGCAAGAAAGCGAGAGGAAAGATGTTACACATCAAAACCATCTTATTACCGGTTATCGCAAATTGAATGCCATAGAGTTCTTCATTTTGATAATACATATATACACAGTCAGGTCATAAATTCTGTCACATGTTTAATATAAAATAATTGAAACAAGTTTATTCATTCAGGTCTATTTCGAATGTAGTCCACTGGTTCAATGTAAATATTTTGATGCTAAATGAAGGGAAAACTAAGTGTTTGAAATTTGTATTACCTAATGTCAAACAGGAAAAAACTAATGTAAATATAAAGGATCGACATATGAGCCCTGTAGATACCACAGTGTTCTTAGGAATCACACTAGATTCTAAGCTGCAGTGGGGCCCACATATTGATGGATTGTCGAAGAGACTTAGTTCTGCAGCATATGCTGTAATGAAAATACGGCAGTTAACGGATATAGAAACTGCCACATTAGTCTACTTTAGTTATTTTCATAGTGTAATGTCTTACGGTATTTTACTGTAGGGAAATGCCGCCGACATTCAAACTATATTTGTGCTGCAGAAGAGGTCTATTCGATCAATTTATAAACTTAAAGTTAAAGATTCATTAAGAGATAAGTTTAAAAAAATAGGCATATTGACAGTTGCATCACAATACATATATGACAACTTAGTGTTTGTGAAAAAAAATATTAATTTGTTTACTAAAAATAATGAAATACATACACATAATACTAGATATAAAAATAACTTAACTTTACCTGCTACTAGGCTCCACAAAATCAATAATTCGTTTAGAGGTCTTAGTGTTCGCTTTTACAATAAAGTTCCAAGCAATATTCAAGAGTTAAGCATGACTAAATTTAAATCGACCATTAAAAAATCACTAGTTAAGAAAGCATATTATAAAGTGTCTGATTATATTACAGACAAAAATGCTTGGGTATGAACTGTTCCAACCATTCCAACGGGTATTTCTATATGATTTAAATTATGAATTATGTGTTGACAATACTATAATTAAATTTGAAAACTGTATATAAAGTTGATAACTTAAGGAAGATTATCAGACTGTTTATGAATATTTGATTGACAAAACGGCGTGGTCGTGATTTCTCCATTGCTTTGTTTTTGTAATTGTTTGTGGTGTCCTACAGGTAAATGACCTTAATTTAAGTAAATATGTTAAAGTTAGTATGGGTAGTTATGGGTAGTCATGCTCTCTTAATAGTCTCTTTGGCGGTGTCGTGTGAGGCGGGTCGTTACGTTCCCTAAAATATGGTTGAGCGAAGCGATGGCTGGTTCATGCGTCATGCTCGTGAACGGGTGCTGCCAGCGGAGATGAGTCTGCCCTAACTTCCTTAATATTGAAGTTAATGTTTAGTCACACTTAATATAAATTTGTATTTATACTGTATGACACAGCAATCAAAATGCAGGTAAACAATTAATGTATATTTAATAATTATGTAATGAAAGGTGACTTCATGAATCATCTCTGAAGTCATTTTTCAATTTGACGACTCTATAAATAATAAAACAGGCAGAAAAAAACAGCCCTTGCTGAGTTTCTTGCCGGTTCTTCTCAGTACAAGGTCTCCCGCCGTAGATTTACGAACCGATGGCGTAGCTTCTAGACATTCATGAGTGCTTGTAACAGCCTAAACTGAATAAATGATTTTGATTATGATTATCATTATATAACCAGTTATATACCAAAATGAACTTAACAAAACATAGATTCTTATGACAATAAAGTTTATTCAAAATGACCCCCGTGATTTTGAATAAAGGCCTTCAATCGCGGCTAGTCGTCTATCGCAGCACGAACGAGGTCCATTTCAATATCGGCGGCTGCCTTAATCAAGGATGTCTTGAGTGACTCCAAATTGGGATGAGGCTTTGAGCACTCCTTTTCCTCCAAGTGTTGCCATATCTTGTAATCTAACGGACTCAAATCTGGACTGGAGGAGCGCCAGTCTTCGTGCCGGATGAAGTCGATTTCACACGCCGCCAGCCAGTCTTGTGTGCTCTTCGCTCTATGAGCTGGCGCCGAATCTTGTTGGAATACCCAGTGCCTGTTATTGAACTTGTTTTGAGAAACAGGTTCCACAAGGTTCGTCAGGAGACTGAATTTTGATACACAACTGCATTCGTTTTTATACCTATCTCACAAAAATGTACCTCTGTTAAGCCTCAATGCGAAACTCCCAACCATACCATGAGCAAGGATGGAAAATGACCTCGTTGGACACGTGGAATACGATTGCTCGCTTCTTCACTACTGTGTGCGTACACCTTATCGTTTTGTTTGTTGTAGCTCTCTTCTACGGTAAAATTTTTTTCATCCGAAAAAAGAATTTCCTGATATTTTTTCCCGCGTACCGCTTCAACAAAGCGCGGCATCGCTTCAGTCACAGGTCCATTAGACGAGCATTCAAACGATGTCCTGTTTTTCTTCGATATGCCCGAAGCCCTAAGTCTTCATTTAACACCCTTTTCACGGTGGTTCTGCTTAACCCCATCTGAAGGGCCAACAGTTTCTGCTTACGTTTGGGAGTTCTCTGAATTCGCGCCTTCACAGCTTTTATCACTGCTGGAGCCCTAACAGACCGAGGGCGACCACTTCTTGACCTGTCATCTACACTAGAGTCTTCATTGTATCGTTTGATGGTACGATAAACGAATCTTTTGGTTATATTCAAAATTTTCAGTCTTGTTTTGTGGAACCTGTTTTGTCAAAAGATTCAAAATTTTCAGTATGTCAAAAATTGTAATTGGGTCATTCTTTTTTTTAACCTACATGTTGGTAAAATTTTTACTCAAATTTTCAAAAAAAATTATAACGCTTTCTAGTCAAATCTTATATGTTTTCTGGCAGCAGAATGTCTATTCTATCTGAAAAAGTGGTCGGCCACGAAGTTTACAAATTTTTATAAGATTTTCAAGGTCTTAAAGATGGATTGGGCTAATAATTGTACACCTCCGTCACAATACCTTTTATTTTTTTGTATCAAATAGTTTAACTCAGATAACTTGCAAATTATTTATTACAATAATAATCAAATGGTCCTTTTAGAAAACATACAAAGCAAAATTTCTGCATATTATAATAAATATATATTTTCAATCTTATACCACTCTGTCACAATTGCAGCTAGTTTGAAGTATATTTTTGCTATAATTCAATTTTAACCACTTCTAGCATAGAAATATTAATATCGTAGACTATATTATAGTTAACTATTTTTAATATGATTTTTCCGAAATTGTACTATTCATAACAAAATATAAAAATTGCTATAAACATTTTAAAACCAGGAGACATTATCATGACAGAGTGGTAGAGTGTGTGACAGAGTTGTTATTCTATAAAATATTAGGTTGTATGTTGGAATAAAATCGGTTTTATATGTACTTATTTAGAATCATTTATTACTTCTTTGGTATAATTTTATTTCTTATTATTCAAAGTCTTCCGCTTTCTTAAAATCAAGATACTTACATACTAATAAAATCATATTGCAGAACCTTTGAAATGAGAGATCAGTATTATAGTATAATTAAATTATAAGACTTCTGACTTGTCTCAACTAAATAAAAATAAAAAATAATGTTCAAATTGCCTGAAAAATTAAAATAAAATAATAATCATCAACAACAAATTACTTTCTCCACAAGTCATACTAGTCCTAACCAGTCTTACTTTTCAAACACTGGCAAAGGCTCATGAAATTTGAAAAACTGTCTTTTTTTTTAGCTACCTTTGGATTTGGTAGAATTTTAATCAAATCCTCATACGGAACATCCGATAACACATTCTCCACTAATTTAAATAATCTCCCACAATCGACTGTTTTCAGGAACATCACCAGAACATTGCCTTCTTCGTCAACGTTACTTTTTGCTACTCCAGCTTATGTGTATTGAAACTTCGTTTCACTTTTTACTTTAACGAGTACATGTACACCGTCTTCTATATTCCTTGGATGAATGTCCCCAAGGTGAAGTGTTTCATAAGAAGTACTAGAAACGGCAGTTGGATTAGAGGAATCTTTGTTTTTATATGTAGCCAATGGCTGGTCTTCAACAGACGATTCATCCGGGCCATACACATTATCATAAAAACTTTTTCGAGGCATCCTAATTTTGTTCCTAATATCAGTGAGCGACAAATCCTCCATCTCATGAATTACAACGTCGTCTTTATCGTTAGGAAACAAGTGGTCCAAAATATGTTATCAACGTGTAGTAAGTTTAAGGAACGTGACACGAACAGAATTGTTCACAAAAACAACTCAGTACCCTATAGTTTAAGATTCCACGAGTTTCTGAGAACATTTGATGGATTTGCATGGTTCCTTTTAGGGGTAAAATATTGCTTGGAAGAGTCTACGTTGTCTATGTCTTCGTGTGCCACCAAAAACATTTTATTTTGCTGGTAACCATAGGCCTTCTGCGATCTGGGCTCACCTTTAAACAAATCATCGAACTGTAACGACTGTAAATTTTTATTTAGATGGACCAGCTACCTAGTATAAGGAAAAGATTAACTTTTACCTAATGGCGTACCGGTTTTTTGAACAGTACAACTTTCATAAAATATCTTGGAATTTTTTTGAATCAGGACATGGAAACGGAGCTGCTGATGGTATTGGCGGAGCTTTGAAACGCCAAGCTGATGCTATTGTAGCAAGAGGCAAAGATATCGGCGATGTGTTAGAATTCTTTTCCTCCCCCTTGAGCTAGATACTTCTGAATTAGTTGGTGTTGCAGAATAAAGACGCATTTGTGGATCTACTGGTATTGGCGTTGGAGCCGGCGTGTTCAATAGTACGTTTTCAAGCATTTGTTTTCCTTTCTTTTTTTATTTCGTTGTTGCCATTTTCTTTTCATCATACGATGCTCTCTCACGGTCATGTCAGCCACAAGCTTCTTACGAGTATGATATCTCTCGAGATCATTGCGTTTCACTTCAGCTACTTTTTCTGGATCATTTTTTTGTTTCTCCCGGCAACGCCGCTGTCTTTTTGTCTTTTAAAAAAGAAAATATATAAATAAGTATGTAAACATTAGATAAACTTCATATCGAAACAGTTACGATAATAAGTACTAGTCCTATTTCAACAGATTCTTATATTTTGTGAGATAATATTGAATTCCTTGCCATTTTTTACTCCTCCGTCACGTACTTTACCACTCCGTCACAATTTGTTTGTTACGGAGTTGTAGCATGACGGAGGGGTAAATCTTACTTACAAAAACGATAATAATTAAACGTTACCACATAATACAAATCTTAAAGGTTGGCACGAAAGTGTTTATTATTACGTAAAAGTTAAATAATAAGAAGTAACTATAATTAATATATTTTTGTCCAATACTTACGTGACGAAGTTGTCGCCGAATAAACACACGCACATTCTTAATCAGCTTCCGGGCGACTAACGCGCCATCTCTCGGCCTTGCAGAGGTAATCCCAGCGAGGGGGAGGGGGAACTAAATATCCTATCGACAGCGAGAAAAGCGAACTGCGTATACGCGTAGTTCGAACGAAAAAACACGTGACCGAATATACCTACTAAAACAGTCTGTAGTGAGAGACGAGATTATAAGATTTTTTTATTCTTTTATTAAAAATGTCAAAAAAAATTAGTCACTATTACAAGATGGCCTATATCTTTCAGCATTAAAAAATACTTTTATATTTGCTACTGTCTTTTATATTTTTCGTACTATTATGAATTATACACAGGCCCAGGTAGCGGGAGACAACTGTGATTTGTATGGAATACACCTCTGTCACGCGGATTGACGACTCTGTAACATTATTTTTAGTATTAAAATAGAAATTATTATTTATTTTAAACGTGTATAGTCGTTACATTTTTAGTACAGTACACATTGATACATGAATTATAAAATAATACCGATAATTTTTGATTATATTTTTTTATAACGGATGAAGACACCTTTTTGTAGGTTAAAAAGAAGAACAACCCAATTGGCGCGTAACCGCAACGATGCAACGCAATAACTGCAACACGGTCTTCTTTAAGCGTCCACTCCATATTTAAAAATGAGTAAAATTCTAAAAAGTATACATTTTTATTTTCATGAACAATTCGAAATTCGAATTCAATAAACTTTTTTGTGGCCAGCAGTCTAAAAGTAAAGTTTTTACTGTGTGACAATACTTATGACCTGACTAGGTATATAGGTAATTAAGATAAACGAGTGCCTAAAGGCAATATACCTTTTGTACCCCAAAACGAATCATTAAAATCAACATTTTATATCCGATTCTTTTATAAACATGCGATGTGCCGAGTCTGATTGTTATCCTATAATTCTTAGCCTTAACTCAACAATTTACAAGTTTTAAATGAACTCATCGGGGCTATTAAACAATTTGCATGTCAGACTTCACGGTGTTTTGAAACGATAAGATCTAGCTATAAAATAATACATTTGGTTAATTTAAGTCGTGTTTTATTCGTGCTATCATCTTCAATAACCGTGAATGGAAGTTTTACGAGTCACTGATGGGACATTTATCACATGGGTTATTAGATACTGGTTTTGTCTTTAGTCATGCATGAATCCTGGGTTATGCATTTACACTGGTGGTACTGGTGGTTTTTATGCGTTAGTTTTTATACTTATTTAAGTTACTATAATTCTCTATGTTGTATTACAATGAAAGATGATTTATATTATTACAACGTGTAGTGTTTTGTTTTTTTAGGTTTGTCATATCATATCATGCTATTTTAATTTTTTTAGGGTTCCGTGCCCAAAAGATGTCGTCCGTCCGTCTGCCAGAAATATTATATCATATAAACCGGTATGGGTAAATAGTTAAAATTTTCACAGAGTGTTTATTTTTATTGTTACTATTGTATTGATACAATACCTGTTAATACATAAATAAACTATAGAGTGATAGGGTGAAACACGGTGAAACGTGATTTTTCACTTCACACTAGCAATATATATCTACCTATTTTAAATACTTAACTTTATACAATACCCGTAATATATGAATCGTAGTAGCATTTGGTCGTGTTTTTTTTAATTTGCGGCCTTAGGCCAGATACAGAAAGAAAGCCGAAAGCCGATCCTTCCTACATAAAGGAAGCCGATTAAAGCAGATCAAGCAAAATGTCGGACTCATCGGACGATGATTTGGTTTTGTTAGAAAATATTTATTTAAAAATGCGAAAAACAGCTATACATCCTGTAAATAGAGAAAGGAAACGTTTCGGAGAATACCATCATTTATTTGTAAAAAAAAAAAATTGATAATCAAAGATTTTATACATATACAAGAATGATTCAAGAAACATTTTATTACATTTTGGATTTAGTGAAAAACCGTTTGATGAAAAATTGGGGCAATTGGCATAAACAACCAATCCTTCCAGAAGAAAGACTTGTTGTCACCATTCGGTAAGTACGAAACAAATAATTTTAGCGCTTAGTTAATAAAAGATAAAGTGATTAGATTTATAAAAAGATTATAACTTAGATTGATTTAATCTAAGGATAATAATTCAAATACAAATTATTTATTATTCGGACCAGCGCGTGTCGGCGCTTATCGGCGCCGGTCCATAGAAAAAGGATCAGCTCCAATAGGCGCCGATAAGCGCCGATCGGCTTTCGGCTTTCTTTCTGTATACGGCCTAAAGGAAGCCGATTAAAGCAGATCAAGCAAAATGTCGGACTCATCGGACGATGATTTGGTTTTGTTAGAAAATGTTTATTTAAAAATGCGAAAAACAGCTATACATCCTATAAATAGAGAAAGGAAACGTTTCGGAGAATACCATCATTTATTTGTAAAAAAAAATAAATTTGATGAACAAAGATTTTATACATATACAAGAATGATTCAAGAAACATTTTATTACATTTTGGATTTAGTGAAAAACCGTTTGATGAAAAATTGGGCCAATTGGCATAAACAACCAATCCTTCCAGAAGAAAGACTTGTTGTCACCATTCGGTAAGTACGAAACAAATAATTTTAGCGCTTAGTTAATAAAAGATAAAGTATTAGATTCATAAAAAGATTATAACTTAGATTGATTTAATCTAAGGATAATAATTCAAATACAAATTATTTATTATTCGGACCAGCGCGTGTCGACGCTTATCGGCGCCGGTCCATAGAAAAAGGATCAGCGCCAATAGGCGCCGATAAGCGCCGATCGGCGCTGATCGGCGCCGATCGGCTTTCTTTCTGTATACGGCCTTACAAATGCTCCATCCATAGAGGTTTTAAATATCATGCAAGCAACTTTATGTTTGTACTGTTAAAGAACACTGAACAGTTTATATGATTAGAAAAAAACTTCGTTAAAGAGCCACACCTATCTTCAATAAGCTGCATACTGCTGACAGTATGCTGCTTGATACTGGGAAGCAGCATCGCCAGCATCGTGGCAGCAAAGAGATACAACAAGGCCATATTTGTTTTACACAAAAAATATTTATTTAAGTGGCAAATAGCTGTAGTGTTTGTTTTTAAACAGGGCGTGACACTGACACTCACGTAGGACAGCTGTTTTATCTATGATAGCGAACCGCTTACGTCGGCGTAGCTGTCAAACTTCATTGATTGGATTGGTAGCATTGAGGGAATAGTTGATTTTTTTCATTCGACTCAAAAAATCGACTTCACACTTATAAAAAAAAAGGCAGTGAATCTCTGTTGGTGCGTGTGGATGAGTGGATGGAGTTTGACAGTTGTTGAATTTTTAAATTATTTTTTCCCATATCGATTTGAGTTCTCAATCGGGCGTTGTTTTTGATTCGATTTTGAATTTTACTCGAAATTGAATTTCCTCGCTGATTTAGGTAGGTATTCTCTTTTCCTCCGCTTACGGCGAGCATAGTTATATGGGTTTGAGTTTATTGGTTATTTCATCTCGAATGCGGCGGCTGTCTGTTTGACTGTGGCCTTTGCCTTCAGTTGGAGAGAGAGAAAAATCATAGACACATATTTGGGAGTTGATAGCTCTGAGAGGGGCCGAGGGCCGCCGCCTGCAAAGGAACTGTTTCCTTTGGAGCCGGGGGCCGCGAGGAAGACAACCTCTTCAAAAATCACCTGAGGGTATCTCGACCGGCGCCCCGGGCAGCCCGGGTAGCGGTGGTCTGTCACAGCGAGACTCTGGTCGAGGCGGAAACGCCATCGGTGAGGGCGGTTGCGGCGCGAACTCCGCGTCGCCTCCGGCCAACCCGTAACCAGTTATCGAGGTTAGTATGTCATGCGCTCCCGCTGACGACGGGCGCTCTGGGGTAGCTGGGCCCCAGGGTGAGAAATTGGTCACTAGCGGCCTATGCGCTCCGGCTGGCCACCGGCGCTGCGGGATTACCGGGTCCCGCAGTGGGAAGTTTGTTACCGAGGCGTGTGAGGGAGTTTCCGTGAACGCTGGTATCCTACGCCTTAGAGGTGGAGGAGACAGCGACATGGACGAGGAGGAGGCTATGCCATCGCGCATAGTAACGAAGGCTAAACGGGGGAAGAGCAAGCGCAAGCGGAAGGCTGCGCCATGCAATTCCGAGGAGTCCCAAGACTCGGGAGGAACCAAAAGGGGAGGCACCGAAAGGTGAAGAATCGGAAGGTGAGGAGTGGAAGGATGAGGAAACCGACACCATCACGACAGAAGAGCTCAGGGACAAAATCAAACAGAACCTGAACTACATCGGCGGTCTAGCGATGTTGACCATACCCATCGAGGAAAAGAAGAAGAGGACCTTCCAGGCGACGGACGAGGTAGCGGATTTGGTGAGGAGAGCCTTGGAAAAGGCAGGCAGGGTGGAGCGACTCGACAGGATAGAGGAGGAAAATGGCCGACTCCGGAAGGACAATGAGAGCCTCAGGGCTGAGGTCGAGGCCCTGAAGAAGGAGCTGGGCTCGATAAAGAGAGCAGTGGGGAGGGGGGTGCACCCCGCGCCAGAGATAGTCGCGTTACTGACGGCGGAGGCAGCCGAGGAGCTGAAACGCTCCCTTATGATCAGCATAGGGGAGATGGTCAGCACTCGGCTGGCCTCCTTTGCGGAAAGGCTCCAGCTGCCGCCGGAGAAGAGCCTCAGGCCACCACTGGCTGCGGATCGCAGCACGGCGGAGGCCGCAGCAAAGACGGGGAAGAAAGAAAAATGGAGCGTGGTAGCTGCTCGGGGGAAGCCGAGGAAGGAGAAGGGCACGGCTCCTGCAGCCAGCCCGATGCAGAAGGGGAAGGCTGCCGCACAAAACAGAAGCGGCCCAGACCAGAGGAGGGGTGGGGAAACGGCGCCGCGCATAAAGGTGCCAAACACCGCCGCAATCGAGCTGAAGGTGAAGCCCAGGGCGGAGGAGCTGGGCTACACCTACACCAACATTATAGAAATGGCACGGGCGGCAATTGAGCTGCCGTCCGTGGGCATTGATGAAGGGCTCAAAATTAAGACCAGCCAGACTGGCTCCAGGCTCCTGCTCGTATCGGGGCCTGGAAACAGGGGAAAGGCAGACGCTTTAGCCAAGCGTATGTAGGAGGTGGTTGGCGAATACGTGGAGATTTGCCGGCCAGAAAAAAGAGCGGACCTGAAGCTGACCGGACTCGACGAGTCCGTGACGCTGAAGGAGATCAAGGAGGAGATAGCCAGAGAGGGAGGATGTGCGGAGAGCGAAATCTCATCTGGGGGAGAGCACCCAAGTCCGGGAGGGATGAGGGGGATCCTCGTGCGGGGTCCCACATAGGCCGCGAGGAAGCTGGCGGAGAAAGGAAGGCTCAAGGTGGGCTGGAGCACAGCGAGGGTGACGGTCCTCAGCCGGCTTCTGCACTGTTTCCGGTGCATGGGCAAGGGGCACGCGGCTGCGCGATGCCCAGCGCAGGAGGACCGGAGCACTCTGTGCTATAGATGTGGGAAGACGGGGCACAGGGCGGCGGTGTGCGCCGCTCCGCCCCGGTGCGTAATCTGCGCAGAAAGTGGCAGGCCATCTGGCCACATAATGGGGAGTAGGAGGTGCGACCCTCCGGTTACCAGGGGCAAAGCTCCGGGCAAAGTGGTCGCTGAGTCGTTGGCGCCGGGACAGGCACCCCCAGAGGACGGGATGTCCGAGTAGTCTAGGCTGCTCGGACTCCCTACCGACTGCCGCCGCCCGCGTCTCCCATCTCTTCTCTCAGGAGAAGGGTCAGGGAGACGCGGGCGGCTGGGGGAGGGGATGTTTGCCCCCGCATCGACGGCGAGGGGAGAGGAACGGGGAGAACTACGCTCCTCCTCCCACTCCTCCGGGAACCAGTAGCCAGGCGTGGGGGGCGTCGGGTCACATTGCACGGTTCCTGAGACGTGTGGTGCCCCTGATACTCCGGGGAACCGCACGCCGGGGGGGTCCGGCAACGGACAATCACTGGCGGGGCCGCGGTGCGTTGCGTATCCCGTGGCTACTAACCCGCACTCTCGGCACGCAATGTGGGGACTCCGGTCCTCGGATTGCGTGTCGGGTGACCAGTGCTGGAGTATTGCCTGGTTTTTAGTGGCCCTGTTTAGGGCGTAGGTAGGGCCCTGTTCACTTCGGCGAGCCTTAGGGTTGGCTGAAGTGGACGGGGAGGAGTCCCACATACCTTCTTCTCGCTCCCCCAGTGGTTGAAGGATGCGTAAAGCATTTTCCAGACACAAATAAAAAAAAAAAGGTACTATAATCTTGCAAGGCAGGGCAGTATCTTGTGATAGCGGGAACAAAGTAACGGATAGTTTTACATCTCGAACGGTAAGCCCATCATCTGATATCATATTTATTCTCCTAGCACTAATTGAAATGCAGGCCTTTCATTATGCATGATATGGTGATTATTGTCATCCGATATACCTAGTCATTCTTGACAAGTTAGTAAACATGAAATTGATTTCCTTCAACTCAATAAGATGGACCTCCCAGTCATGTAGTGATTCAAAAATGTAAACATTAACCGTGAATATCCCTCACTCTACCTGCTAGTGATGCAGATGTAGTAATCCCAATATCTGAGTGATTTTTTCCAATGTGAACTTCAGGCTTATACGTTCTCCTCAAGAAGTACTGGAGGAAGAACAAGCTAATAACAAGGAGATTCTCTCTCTGTTCACGGACCAGAGGGGACGCGTGAGATTATTACAATAAAGGTTGCAAGTCACTCTCCAGTCTCATGTAACCCGGCCGTAACTGCGGACAGATCATACACTGCTAAACCTATCCTAAACAAGGTATTTCTCTAACTAACCCTGGGTGAGCGTGGCGCAGGTACCACAAGGCGAGGTTGGACCCCGACCTACCCATTTCTATATATATCTATATAACTGGTTGTCTCACTGAGAACTAGAATTAACCTAGTATACAGCATCACCAATATCCATCAAACGAGCCGTAGAACCTCTGAAATTCACTAAATAGTTTATTATCTGGAAAAGTCTAGTTTTGTGGTCTCTCAATTGACAGTCCATTGCAGAGTAGGTAAAATATATTAGATATAGTTTAAGAACTCATAAGTAAGTAAGTAAGTAAGTAATGTAAGTACATGGTAGATTGTTATGAATGTCTGATATTTATATAATTCATGTCAACTTAAGGTTTTGCTCACTGAGAGGGAAGTGATTTATATAAACTCTAACTTTAAAACTACTGTATTCAGCTTAGTTATGATATTTATAGTTAATAAAATATAGTTATAAAATTTCATGCCAACTTGGTGATTTATATAAACCCTAATTATAAAACTACTGTATTCAGCTTCGTTATGATATTTATAGTTAGTAAAATTTAGTTATAACATTTCATGTCAACTTGGTGATTTATATAAACTATAACTTAAAACTACTGTATTCATCTTCTTTAGAATCTATAGTTAGTAAAATATAATTATAACATTATCTTAATTCCTTGGTTTTCTTTCATTGCTTCCCCTGCGCTCTGAGGTAGATTGTAGAGGGCTAACAATTATTCTTATCAATGTGAGCATATAAGGGAATTAGATTTTTTATGTCAACACATAGATCGAAAAGAAACATCAGTGGAGGAGAATATAACATCACATAGCTTAACAACACTTTTGATTAATCAGTGTTTTCCGTCTACTATACCTATTCATGCACCATTCATGATATTGTATAGCTATTAATAACTATTACTCATCATTGTCATCATTTCCGTTAGTACATGTGTCATCATTTCCGTGAGTAGCAGGAACATATTTACCCTAAGGCCAAAAGAGGCCATGGCCCGGGGAAGCAGATTGTGAGTGTCGACATAAGAGCTGTGAGGGCCATACAGGCATACGTTACTGAACTATATTTTGGTTTGATTCACTAATTCTATAGGAGGGAGGGTGCAAATCATAAATGACCCGTAGCGATATTTCAAAATACGCCCCTGGTAAGTAGTTATTTACAGTGCAAAAGACGAAGACGAAAAATCGAAAGTCCATTCGCTGAACGTGCCAGTGTAAATCCGCCCGAAGATCCATCTGGAGTGAAGCAACAAGAGCAATTATAGACAAAACTGGTAACCGTTTAATTCGTAGCCGCCTTGTAGCCGCCGATGAAAGTAGGCGATAGTTTATCTGTCAGACATCGGGACATATTCCGCCGTGTCTCGTGCCCGCGTCGTCTGTCACTGTGATATTGCATCGATACGATTCAGACGACTTTTTTTAAATACCTAATCGGTCAAGTTCATCTCCACGCTTCGGCAAGGTAAATAAATCAAAGAAGCCTTCGTTTCATAATTTTTTGATTGGTCGTTCTTTTTTCTTGGATAGGTGCTTAAACGAGATCGTTATCGTGATTGGGAGATCAATTAATGATTTGAATCAATACTTTAATGAAAGCGTTTGCTGTGATTATTAGTTTATTTCATTTATTTTTTATGACCACAGCTTATAAAATAATGGTCGTACATAGTTGATGAGGAAAAAGTAACATTACAGATCTCCATATTAAGAAATTATACGGATATGGACAAATAAAATACACACACACTTTAGACAATAAAAAACGACGTGTTGCCGGCAGAAGTGAAAACTTGAATATTAACGTTGTGCATTTTTGATATTCAGGAATGGTTAGGGAATAATTTTGCACGAATTTATTTAATTATCAATATAAAAGTACTATCATTTATGTGGTAGAATACAATATTTATTTATTGCGCTATCGTACACAAACATGACAATTTATATTACATTAAAAAGTTTATCTGTCAGAATTTCTCATTTAAGCGCACCTAGCGACATCTATTGTAAAAAAATGCATTTTCTTCGCAATAAAGCTGCCACCTGGACGTCCTAGATACGGACTTATTATTATAATACGATAAAATGCAAACTACGCGAACGGCTAGGGAGTGGAACTCCCTGCCGAGGTCTGTTTTCCCGGACCAATATAATCTGGACATCTTCAAGGCCAGAGTGAACAGGCATCTTCTAGGCAGGCGTGTACCATCCTAGGCCTCATCATCGCTTTACATCAGGTGAGATTGTGGTCAAACGCATAGGCTATGCGTTTTTTTTGCATAAAAAAAATATATATTACTATGTTTCGTCCAATATATTGAAAGTCAACAACCTTTCCAATTTTATTGTTTTCGTCTTACGATCAGGACACGTGGCCTGTGATGCGATCAGCCCACGTGTCATGACGCGAGTTTAACATTTTTTACCTATACAAAAAAAGTGTACAACGCCGCTAAAGAAGTTTTCACTTCAAAAATCCTTTGATCGATCACGACCTGCCGTTGCTTTTGTAAAAGAAATCTTTCATAAACCAACAACTTATTTATTCAGTTCTTAAATTCATAATTAGAGACGACACATCCGAACACTTCAATGGCTATCAACAGAATATATGCCTTATGTACTCCCCACGCCCCGCCATGATTCAGTCGGCCATAGTTCATTCGCGCCAACTGCCACTTCTGGTTTTAATTAATTTTAATACTGTGATCGATAAAATACTTTAAAAATTTATAAAAAATATAAATTTATTAATAATTTCGACAAAATAAAATTGAACCTAATACTATACATACATAACAGTTTTAGACTTTTTTTACGGTATGAAATGTTCGCTCACTATAAGAATACCTTCCAATTTTTTCATATATTTTCACACATACATTTTAATAATAATAATATTTATTTAGCAAGAATAAAATTATACATTACCAATAGTTTTACAATATGCACCTTATAGTAAATATTCTCAAAACAATGTGAGTCTCAAACTCCTAAACTAGGACATGTCCTGAATCTCAGGAGTCAGTGGCTCCTCCCAGATAAGTAATACTCAATGGCAACATCTTTAGAACTTAATGTCATGATTTAATGTGAATGAAAGTGTGTGTGTGTGTCTGTGCGCGTTGGGTGCGTGTACAATTAGTATATAGTTTACTTAATAAGATCTTCAGTTTTATCATAATTATATTTTAAGAGTAAATCGCTTACAGCTTTTTTTACATTACGTAGTGTAAGTCAAAAACAAACAGATTTGTATTGAGAGGGTTATATTGTTTGCAGGCTCGTGCTGTGCGAGACATGATCTGAGGACAGACACCGTGACGTCTTGATGATGTGTCGCGTTCCAGAGGCAGGGAAGAGTGTTTGTGTAGAAGTATACGAAGGATAGATAGCTGCCTAACCTAACCTCGCACTTTAGACACACATAGATGCAGTAGGACAATATTGACTGGCTCAATCCAAAGTAAACCGTAAAGAGCGTTGACCGGTCAATCGAGTGGCGCAGGTTTATAAAGATATAAATTAGTCTTCAGACTCGTCCTGTTAAAGTTTCCATTTGGACATGCCAGTCAAGCCTGTCATCGAGATGGACATCCACATACTTTAGGCTCCTAACAATATTAAGTTGTGTAAGCGTCGTGTGACAATGGTACAATTTAATATCGACCGGGGCCATTTTTACTTTAGATTTTGCAATGTCAAATCATAGAACCTGGGTTTTTCCAGGTTAAGTGTGAGAAGGTTAATGGATAGCCATTCCCTGACCAAACCCAGAGCATTCTCCACATTATGCTTAGCTGAGACCTAACTATTACCATAGACGAGAAGCGCCGTATCATTCATTGGCATAAGAAAAGATGTTGCACATTTCAAGAGATAGACGGCAAAGCAAAATCTATATATATGAGACATAGCGTCGGGTCCAAAATACTGGCTTGAGGTACACCGTAGCATATCGATACCTCATCGCTGACAAAATGACCTATTCAGACACATTGAAAACGGTTATTAAAATAGCTTCTAAGTATGTGAAGGCCAGTACCCCGAATTCAAATAGACTCCAACTTGTTAAGAAGAATTGGGGTGGAGTCTATATCAAAGGCCTTGAAGAGGTCAAGGAAGACACCATAAAATTTAAGACTTTTGTCCGTTTTAGTGATGATAAACCACTTCGAAAACCAAATTGATTATCAGATAAAATTGTATATTTATTTAGATACAAAACCAGTGAATTGTTAAGATACCTCTCCAATATTTTAGAGCGATCTGAATGTACAAATACGGGTATGTGTAATACGTGACGCAGTCTTGTGCTTGTTCGAAAAAGATGTTAAGCAATCTTGGAAATGTTCCGAAACGTCAGGAATAATGAAATAAGTTGATAAATTGCGTTTTAAACCCTTAAAAAAGGGTATATTATTATATAAATTATTATATTTTAAAGGGAATTTCCGGACAAATAACAAAAATTCATGAAAACAGTGAACAGTGAATAAGCTAATAATAATGTTTTATATATAGCAAGGCCCTCTTGCACCAACGTTTTTAATTCTTTAATATTAACTTTTTATTCATGTGTTCTCGTTTTAAACTATCCTATCCAGTTCCAGATTCCATCTTTTCGTAATTGGTATACGTGAAAATATAAGAACTAAATAAGTTTTTCTCAAATATGCTTGGAAATATGTGCATTATTTTGACAACCTTCTTCGAGAAAAGTTGATATTATTGTACTGGTCACATACATAAAACTTGAAAGAAGATCCATATCTGTCGTAGTTTGCGGCCAAATAAATTAGGGTAGACTATATCATGATTGGGCCTTTAAGGGTGAACATTGAGAGGTACAATTATCGCTGTCCATCAATGCCTCTTTTGCTGGCCGCTGCATTAATGTACTATTTTTAAATGTATACCTTATACCGAAGATGGTAAATCATGACAGTTCTCATATTATTTTTTATGCATTTAAGAAAAATAAAAAATAGTTTTCTACACATTAGTTACGAATTTATTAAGTTCAATGTATCATTTGTAAAAAAATATGTAATTTATTATGATTAATAGGATGTAACTATTTATAATGATAAACCTAAAAGTCTATTATGTCCCATGCATAAAAAAAGAAAGTTTCTTAATTGTTTTTTTTATTAGAGTTATGAGTAACAAATCCATTAAATTGCTCTATCTTTAACAATTGACATTGAAAGAGGCACTCGACTGTAAGTGAAAAAACAAGAATACCTCATGTATTTCTGCGTATCCTTATTGATTAGGTCTACACTTTCACCTGCCGTCACTAATCATCTATTGCTGATTCATTAAATTCTATAATTGACGCTTAATAACACAACGGCGCAGGTCACTTGTTCTTGACCCCTACTTTCAATGAATTAGTGACACAACCATTATAGATTTGCGAATAAAAAGCGCAACAAGTGTTGCCAGATGGTACTTAATATGGTAAAACTTTCTTATTACAAACAATATTTTTCAAAACAAAATTCGTATTTGCGTAAGATTTGCTTGATCTCGAAATGGAAACCGATACCTCATGATTACTTTTGAATGAAGTAATGATACAGCACTTGCCTTTTCTTTCTTTGAAAGCTACATTTTACATCAGGAATCAACACTTTCATGTTAACTACAATAGCAAACAAATTGATAATACCCAATATTTATTACGTATGTAAGTACATACCTACTTATTGTAATGATCTGAGTACGTAGGTACAAGTGAATAAACTAAACAAACAGTAATTTAAGCAACGAGTAGAAAGAAGAAAAGTATTGCAGTAAGGTACAATTTAATAATATTTTTAATTTATTTCCAAACTCCGGAGCGCTTGAGTTGACGTAAAGATATAATTTAGTTAGGATAACGCAATAGTTGCGAGGCAATTTAAATCAGATGAAACCCAACTCAGCGCGGTTCGATTAATCATGGCTACGCCTGTTGCGGCCGCGATGGCCTGCATCATAGATCCCGGCTTCTATCTAGATGGCGATGACTATCGCTCCTCTCCGCTCCGCATCGACATCGCTCCGAGCGGAACGTTGGCGCCACTAATGCGATCGACCGATTCGATTTATTGCTCATATCTTCCCATCGCCCCGTACACCTGTACCCGATCTAATACAAGCGGGACAACGAAAGGAACATTTATTACGTAACTACCCAGCTCACCAATTACTTATTGCATAGTATTCATTTCTATTCTGTCCGTCGTATGAATCGTAACAAATTTATTTATTGGTGCGCTCTTGAACTCGGTGTGTTATCGGTGGCGTATTATCTCTTAGATTATTTCCGTTTCATATGTCGCAGCCGGGACAGTAATAGCAATTGGCAGATTTTATGTTAGTCTGTGACTCCAAATCCGCGCCTGTCGGTCAGCTTTCACATTAGTGATCATTTAACGTCACGCGGGTCTCCAATCTCGAGTATCTGCTGGACGTTATCAGCGAATCGCACGTCGGGAGTCTAACATGCAAGTCCGTGCTCTCTCCACTATTGACTGCCCTACTCGATCAATATTACCGCGACAAGGACAGGGCTTGTTCACCGCGTTGATCGTGACATTCGTACAGTGAAAATAGCGACTCATTACAGCTTAAGTGTCATGTGAGACGAAGCACTGCACTGTACTACAGTCCACGTGACGCTATCTCGAAGCCGACATCTAGGAAAGTGTTTGACAGCGACGCCTAAATAGGTCTCCGAGGTCTATAGGTTCCGTGGAGAAATATATCAAGACAATTGAGCTTAATTTTACGATGCAACCTTTTACGGTACAGGTAGATTGGGGTAATGGTTCAGCCACTATAACATCTGCATTGCACCTTGTTACTGTCCATGTTAAGAGATCTACAACCCTTCCCTTGAATAGTAAGTATATATGTGAGGAGCTCGATGGCGCAAGTGGTTAGTGCATTCGGCCTGCGATCGTAGAAGTTAAGCAACTTAGCTACTTAGATTTTTTTATGTTGAAAAGGTGGCATTTGAATCGCCTGATGGTATGCGGCCACCGCTACCAGACGCTTGAGGTACCAAAGCTATCACTTGCACCGTTGCCTACCCTGCCCCATTTCCCTACCCTGGAACCTTACTCACCAACAGAAACACAACACCACCAAAAGGTAGTGTTAATTCTCTGTGTTGTGTCCAGACTTGTGTCCAGACGGGCGCACTAATTCGAGCGGAAAATTCGCTGTGCCCTACCTCACTTACTTAGATTGCTGGTCTTTGAACAGGTGACCATATAATTTATTTTTTCGAGCTCCGTCTTGCTTCGGAAGGCACATAAAGCCACGTTTGGGTAATGGCTGCGTCGGTGTTGTGGGTCATGACCTAATCTTCATATTGCATCCATTGGGAAGGCCTGTGCTCCAGCAGTAGTGAGGATCTTAATAGGCTCATGATTTTATTTTATTTTATGTCACTAATAGGCTGATCATCATCACCAGACGATGAACCTGTTTACGGAACGTATAACACAGATGATAGAGACATATATGTGTAGAATGATTTGATAAATCCCAGAGATTTTGCAAAAACGCGGATAATATTAGACCATGACCGTGACATTTCTCAATTTAACTGAAAAAAAAATCAATTACGTGAGTCGTCTGAATAATATTGAGAAAAGAATCGTTAACTTATTATAAATAGTCTTGGTTTTTGGTTTTGTGTCTTCACACTAAAACCCCTAGGATTTTCAAGAACATTACATTTATCAATTATCCTACGACATATACATAATATTTTGTAATGGTTATGAATCACCGTGCACACCGTAACAAAGATAAGAGTAGGTAATGGACAGCAACACACCTAAAGTGGAAAGTTTAATTATCTGTTTATTAATTCAATATCTGTTTGCATATATGTTTATTGAAATATACTATTTTATATTTATAAAAGTCCAGTATATTTATAAGTTTCCAGGTTAGGTGTTTACATACTATTGCTGTCCGTTATCTACTCTAGTCCGACGACCTACGTGGCCGAGCGGTTTGGACGCCGGGTTTCATGGTGTCGGCGACTCGATAGGTCCCGGGTTCGAATCCCGGTGGGGGCAGTTGTTTGTGTGATGAATACGAGCATTTGTACTCCAATCATGGATGTTTAATATATAAAAATATTTATATATGTACAGTATATTAATTCTATCCGTTACCCTAGTATAACACAAGACTTACAGTGCTTACTTTGGGGCTTAGCTAATTGGTGTGTTGGAAAAAAAAAGAATTTAAATAACTTACTTCTAATCCACTTAATAGCAGAGAATTTTAACATTTTGTACACACTTGGTCTGATTCGCAAAATGGTATCTCATTAAGCCAGCAAACTGCTACGTAAAAACATAGGCAAGTGTTTCAACTGACCCGCCGAGGGTTCCGTACAAATTTGTAGGCATGCAACATAAATGGCCATATCTTTTTTTTCGTTTACTTTTACGTTAAATATTTTCACAGCTTCGGAGGACCGTAGACCTGAGTACGAGTATATGGTTTAAATTTCAACTCGATACCTCTATGCCTCCGTACCTAAATAAAGGGCTTTGTAAGTTAGACAGGTAAACGGCCGTATCATTTTTTCACGTTAATTTAGAAGTTTAATTTTTTCACCGCTTCAAGGGACCGCAGATCTGAGTATATGGTTTAAATTTCAAGTCAACTCCTCTACGCGTGTCCCGAGATGAAGCGTCTTGATAGACAGACGGACAGCAAAGTGATCTTATGAGGGTTCCGTTTTTTCCTTTTGAGATACGGAATCCTGAAATGATTGAGTTGCTAAGCTTGAATTTAAAAATAATGACAGATGCAATAAGGAAACTCAAATCGGTGGATATTTAATTGCACGATCATCTTACGGAGTTCCGTGGATCGTCCAATGTACCTTTTGAACAATTTTCGGCCACGATTTTGTTCGTGTTGTTGTATCTATGGTATTTAATATCGTTGAATATAGCACAATATTTAATGAAACATTGAACCACCACCATTAATATCCTAATTAATACTATAAATGTGAAAGATTGTATGTTTGTTTGTACTCAATTACGAAAAAAATAGCTGATCGGATTTGGATGAAATTTGGCACACATATATTTTTTACCTGGATTGAGACATAGGATGTTTTATATCCCGGAAAATTTTTGTGTAGCTGAGAGATTAAATATAAGGTCTTAATTTCAATGCAAACGTTGAAATTTAAAATGTTAACAACTTTGTTTCAAACTATGAGTTTTTAACCGTTGATCTTAATTCTGAAAGCGTTGTTGACACCACGGGTTGACACAAGGTTAATAGGTAAAAAATATTGCCTGCACGAAATGCGCGGGCAGGATGTGCAGCGCAACCAACTATGCATTTAATTATTGCAAACATTTTTATCAAAAATAGTTCATAGCAAGTTTAAAACAACATTAACTATAAATTCTTTAAATTAACAAACATTGATTTGGTGAATATAAAAAAAAACCGAAACCTACATAACGGTCCGGGCGCGACTGTAAACGAAATACCTAGTGCTTACGCGGTGTTAAGCACTGCTTGATCCGGTCACATTTTGAGCGCTCGTGGAGCATCTAATCTGGGAGTAGATAATAATATCGTCATCTAAAAGCCTAATTAGTCAAAAATCTTCTTAAAAGTTTCATACGAGTTTGTTTTTATTCACTTTGATGTTGGGGTAAGAAATAAGTCCTTCGATTGAAATGTTGGAAGAATTTAACTATATTTATTAATATAATTATTATATATTTATTTATTATAATTACTAATATAACATTAATAAAGCTATATTTAGTAACCGTCAGAAATGGAAGCACATCGCCAGGAGAGCTACCCTCGGAATTGATAGCGACCCAAAGAACACCCCACCATGTACCTCATCAGTGCAACCACGACCACTCTGACAAGAGTGCCCGACTAAGAAGAAGAAGATTAATGTCAAAAACTGTATTCTGACCCAATCCTCTACTCCGTGTAGCCTAGGATCCTTACTCACCAACAGGAACACAACAACACCAAAAGGTATTATTATTTGACTGTGGTCTTCTGTAAGCGGAACGGGTGATTGGGGCCATTCGCCTAACGGAAATACTTTGGAAAACGCTAACGCTTACGATTTTATTTTGTTATTTCTAGCCGACAGAGGTTTTCAAATGCCTCGCGCTCTTTTTTTTCTTTTGCAGTGGTAATAACAATATTAAAAAAAAGAGCGTGAGGTATTTGAAAACCTTCGGCGGTCAGAAATAACAAAATAAAATCGAAAGCGTTAGCGTTTTCTAAAGCATTTCCGTTAGGCGAATGACCGCCAGGTGGAAGTTATCTATCTCTCTATATCTATCTATATCTACAGTAAAGCTTTTGATCGAATTTCGCATGACAACCTCCTAAAAATGCTACAATTGATCGGTATTCATAGTGACTTACTGCGTTGGTTTGCTTCCTATGTAGAGAATCAAAGTAAAGCCGGTGTAATTAATAATTATATGTCTGGTTGGATTCTTATTCCTAGCGGCGTACCGCAAAGCTCATTGCTCGGTCCGTTGCTGTTTATTATATTTGTAAACGATATTGAATCATACCTACACACTTCAAAACTCCTTTCATTTGCAGATGACATTAAAGTTTTTGCAAGGATATGTACCGGCTTGAATACTATGGTAAAGTAAATAAAAGTGACCCTAAGCCGGTCAAAAGTACTGTAATTTCGTTTACCCGAAATTCAACTACCATACAGTATAGTTATACTCATCAGCAGCAAAGTCTGCAGTGAGTCCACAATATGCGAAACCTCAGAGTCATGTCCCCATGACTCGAAATTGCTGTTTGATGAGCACGTTAATCGAGTGATATCTAAAGCTACCAAAGCTTTAGGCTTGCTGATTCGTAACACAAAATATTTTACCGACGTTAAAATCTTTAAAATACTATATTGTTTTTTCGTCAGCAGTAGCTTGGAATATGCTTCGCAAGTTTGGAATCCCCGGTATGCGGTTTATATTGACAGACATGGGAACATGCAGAAAAAGTTTCTAAAATATTTTTAATAGTTATCCTTAGGTATTAACCTATTCCTCTTATCATCAGTATATTCAGATTTGTAAAAGATATCACATGCTTACATTAGAAAACCGTCGAAACATAACTGATGTTATGTTCCTTATATGTAAAAATCGTCTCAGGTATAACCGAATTCTCTGAGCTTCTTTCCATATTAAGATTTAATGTCCCCACCAGAAGTATTCGTAATTTCAAACCAATTTACATCCCTACTTCCAATTGCAACTATAGACAAAATTCATTTTTACTAAGAGCTGCCACATATTTAAATAGAATATCTGTGACTTTAGGTTTAGATATATTTAACTGTAACGGTATTTGTGGTAACACAACTCATGGATGCTGCACCATGAAAATGCACAATCACACACAGACATTATTGTGAAAGAGTTTTTAGCGTTAAATTCAACAAAAGTTCTCGACCAAACACCGTATTCACCTGATATGGCTCCGTCTGACTTTTTTTTATTTTCCAAGTTAAAATTACCACTTCGAGGAAAAGTTTTGAGTCAATAGAAGCCATAAAAGAAAATTCACTGAATGAGCTAAAGGCCATACCGCAAGAAGCCTACAGTGTATGGAGGACTGGGTGAAGCGGTGGAGATGTTGTATTGCAAGCAATGGGGCCCACTATGAAGGCGATAAATTTAATTTAGATGCATAATTTCATTTCAATTTTTTATTGTTTTGTTTTATTGTAAAATTCCCGATACTTAGTACACAGAATACTACTTGTATACTTACTTGTAGAGGGATAGTTTTAAGACTGGATGCGAGTATTTTACAATTAGACAATTTATGAACAGGCTTTCTTGTTCTTTCTTTATAAAATCCATTTTTCATACATAAATATATATTTTGAGAGTGGCACGATAGTGAAATGGCTTTTACACAGAATTAACTGTGTAGGTACTACTAGTCTCGTAGAAAGATTAAGACTCCAGAACAAATGGGATAAAAATGAACAAAATAAAGTTGTAATTCATAATTTTATTATTAAAAAATTTAGCACATAATCCATCATAAAATATATAATATTTACAACTTACCAATTTAATTATTCGCTGTCGCTTTTAAATAAATTCTATTGCGAGGTGTTCTAGACATCTTACGTTTCAATGTTATTTACATTCAAGTTCTATTTACAAAGCACATCGCACTCAATTTCTGAAAATGCATTCTATTATCTGTACAATTTTAATTATAATCTTATTTAGCTTTTTTCTATATTTTAGGCAATACAAAAAAAGATAAAATATAACAGTCTTACGAATATAAAATAAAGTTAACTACATATTTAAATGCTGAGGGATGGTCTTTTCTTTCGTACACTCTTGCTGTTCTTGCCAAATATTGTGCCGATAACCTATTAGAAAAATAAACATATATTAAAACCTTATCATAAACAAAATTAACAGAAAAATGAGGTGTAGAATATTCTGTGATGTAAATGAAAATCCTTGAAGTGCCTTCATAAATATTTCTATGCAAAATTCTTTTTTAAGGGCTGGTAATCTTTTATTATTTCTGGACAAGAAAACTGACCGGACAAATTAATTATATTTATATTTTAAGCATTAAAATCCTTGATTACTAAATCTAAAGATTTCTTTACTATTAGTCACGGTTTCACCCAGGATTAATGACGATAGCAGTTCTTGACTCGTTTATATGAACGGCAACATGATTGTACTTTAACTAGATGTGCGGTTCGAAAACTCGCATTGAATTTGTCATCTTCGAACTCATCTCTCTCACTCATCCACAATCCTAGATTGTTGGAGGAATTATAATATGATAATAGTGCGAGAGCCTTCTGCAGCAGCGCATGGAACGCGAGCGTGGCGCCCGCGGCCGACACTGCTGCCGACACCTCGAAGAACTGGTACCCGAACCGTAACGACAATTAAACACATGTGAGTACCTTATAGTCGGAGTAGGCAGCAGCGCGTGGAACGCTAGTGCGGCGCCTGCGCTCGACTCTGCCGCTGACACCTCGTAGAACTGGCACCCGAACCACAACAACAATATGTAATATGTGAGTACCTTAGAGACGGAATAGGCGGCGAGCTTTCGTCTCGGCGCGGGCAGCAGCAGCGCCAGCGCGCGCGCCTCCCGCAGCAGCGCGTGGAACGCGAGCGCGGCCCCCGCGCACTAGTCCACCGCCGACAACTCGTAGAACAGGCACCCGAACCACAACAACAATATGTAATATGTGAGTACCTTAGAGACGGAATAGGCGGCGAGCTTTCGTCTCGGCGCGGGCAGCAGCAGCGCCAGCGCGCGCGCCTCCCGCAGCAGCGCGTGGAACGCGAGAGCGGCCCCCGCGCACGACTCTGCCGCTGACACCTCGTAGAACTGGCACCCGAACCGCAACGACAACTCCTGACCCTCTTCTGCATGGACCTCCCTATTAGAAATCAGTAATTCTATAAGATAAGGATCCGTGTTACAGCGTCAGCGTGGTATAAAGTGTTATACTTATTTTATTATTTAAATAAACCTTATTTGTTATTTTTATGTACTTGTTTATATTCGATATCGAATTGAAAGATGTCATTGTCTGCTGAAATAAGCAGGAGCCATGTCAGCAACGCAATCCAAAATACAAACACACTCATGATAGTTGATAAAAGCTGCTTAACCTCCGCAATTGCGGTCCGAACGAGCTTACCACTACACCATCCATCGACATATCGAGTGTTTTGAAGTACCTTGCGTGTTCGAGGTCTCTCTTGTTCCCGAGGAGGGTGATGGCCGCGCAGCCCGGCAGCCTGGTCCGCTCCAGCAGCGACAGCAGCTCGGCCGCCGCGAGGAAGGAGCGTCGCTCACACACGGAGTATACCACTGCGAACGCGTCCCCCCAGCGCACGTGCTCGCCGAGGCAACCACGCATCTGTAGGAAGTAGTCTTTTTTGAACGCGAATACATGATAGTATATGGTTTTTAGAGTTCCCTACCCAAAGAATAAAAACGGAACCTCATTTCTATCACTCTGTTGTCTGTCCTCTGTTTGATTGTCTGTCACGGGTCTCTAGATCGTAAACGGAATGAGTTAAAGAACTGAAATTTTGGTATTCTATGAAGAATGCATGCCCAAAGCCCGAATATTTAGTTAAATATTCAATTAAATATTTTTCAATCAGTTAAACCCAACATCAATTTTTTACCCCAGCATTGTACAGAACTCGTTGTGCAGGATATAATAGGTAGTAGATTGTTTACTAAGGGAGCATAGAACAATTTTAAAGGCGAGACCGTTTTTTGTAGTCAGAGCGGAGCGAAGGATTCATGCTCGGGATTCTAAAAGAGAATCCTGTACGCCACGAAGGATTTAAAATGTGTCGCTCTAGCTCTAAAATAGTGTTGCTACCAAGGTGGACATTTATGGGTGGAAATTTATTTACATACAAGGAGGACAAGACAATCTTGGAAATAGGTCAAAAACACATTTTCTGAAAAATATTTCTCTTTTCTTGCATTTTTCCAAAGATGTTAATTTTCATATTATCTATTTCAGTTCACGGGAATTGTATAACATTTTTCTCATATTTTCATTCTCACTACTCGAAGAAGACATTTTTTTTTAAACCAAATAAATCTAAATCTGATTACAAAAATATAAACGACGGCAGAATGTATTTCGCGTGTTTGTATTTTTTCACAATTGTTCTTATATGGCAAGCGCGCGGGTTACTCTGTGACTTTTTCATAAAACTTTCGTGTTTAATCTCTTTAATGATTGAAACTTTTACTTACTATTTCCACATACCTAATTCAAATCGCTTTTAGTCCCTAGGGATTAGAACGCTACTTTGGCTCCTGTAAACAGAACCAACTAGCTCTTTTCGAATAGATGTGATAGAATTAAAAAAATATAATAGAGGTGTTAAAGCTTTATTCTAGCTATCAAGTTTATTAATTATGACGATGGAGACCATTTTTGTTGACGTATCGTAAGTCTAAAATTACCACCATAAATAGTTTACAGCTGTGATTTCGAAATATACTGTTCTACATCCTATATCTATACTTCTACCACCCCGTAACATTGAGTACCTAATTTGATCATAAACTTTACGATCCGTAATGCGTTTCGCATCAATATTTCCCTATAAAACTATAATGAACCCTTGAAATTACGAAAATCTTTTAAGAGTCATGTTTAAAAACATAATCGGAACCATAAACAAAAGTGATGTTCGATAATAAACTAACCAAAACAAGTAAAGCTCCGTTCAGAATGCGGCCAACGCATCGAATAAATTATGCGATTGCGCAATCTCAATCGTTTCGTTTTGTTTCTAGTTCCGTTATCGTTTCGATTAATAAGCCGTCATCGGCATCAACATCGACTCTGTTTAATCGAACACTCACGAATTACAACTTACCGAACAATGTTTTAACAATAACTTTTACATAAGACAAATCATAGTTCACAAGTTCGACGGAAGAATACAACGAGTAAGGCAAAGGTTAAACTGTTATACAAGTAGACAATTAAACAGTGTACTGTTCGCTTTGTCTTGATTCAAAAAGCTTGAGTCAAGATTTGCATCCTGATTTCCTGCTCATCACAAAAAGCTAAGGAGTTGCTTTTATTATTAAACCGATAGTTGTATCAATGGCTATAGAATGACGTTAAACTATATTTATTCGTTATTCGATTCATAAATAAAAATAAAACAATGAATAGGTATTTGAATCAATTAGTAATTTTGACAGTTATAATTTTCATATTCTTATGTTTGTTTTTATCACTACTCTTTCTTTTTATACATATTGTTAGACGTGGAGCTCGATGGCGTAGGCAGTTAGCGCGTTCGGCCTGCGATCGTGAAAGTTAAGCATCTTTCGCAGTGGTCGGTCATTGGATGGGTGACCAAAAACCTATTATCTTGAACCGTACCAATGGCTTAATGTGCTTCGGAAGGCACATTAAACCATTGGTTCCGGCTGCATCTGCAGTCGTTAGCATCCAATAAACCACACTGGGCCCGCGTGGTGGGGCATGGCCCAATCTCCATCCATAGGGAAGCCTTGTGCCCCAGCAGTGGAGACATTAATTGGCTGATGATGATGATGATGATGATGATGAAGACAATTTGCTTGACTTTGACAGGTTTATCTTAGTGGCATAAGAAACAATGCGTTTTACTGATCCAGATGAAGGCAATGGTGTATTGTAATTAGCCGTTTCTTTTGCCACTTTTATTCACTAAATTCCAGGTATCAGTTGAAGAAATACAATTTGCATTGTTTGTCTTCTCGCTTATAAGTAATAAGAGTTTTCGGTATGAATTTTATTTTAATTAACAAATAAAATGAATAATTTATTCATATAGTCTTTATCCGTGAATCATTTTTCGTGAATACATTATTCGCGAATAATTATATGACAAATAATATTTTATTCAAATAATTATCTAGATAAAAAAATATCCGAATAATGCCCAACTCTGCTGTCAGTATGTTCCAAAAAAAAATCCCGTCATTGAATCTGCTGGGAAGTAAGCTTGCCATTGCACTAAGTGCCGCGACCTTTATTCCTTAATCTCAACAATATTATGAGGGATCCACTGATAACACAGATTTCGCCAACCATTTTGTTTTTGTAGGATTGATTGTCTAAGTAAAAACTAATTCCATCGAAAATAGCACCTGCAAATGGATGACAAAACTGTATTATATCTATTATTAAATAAAATTGTACTTTTATGTAAGGCTAAGGATAGTAAAGACATTCAGCCTATGTTATTATTATTATTTTTATGTTTACATTGGTATGGTTGTTACTTTTAGTATATTACTATTGTTTTTAAAAAATCTGTGTCATCAACCTTAGGCCCTGCTAGAATCATCAGCGCTGCAGCAGCCCTGGTGTTGCTGTAGTATTAAACTGAAGCCTATTACCCTACCTAGTTGACCTATTTTGTTTTTTTTTTGTTAACGTGACTATGTTTATGGCTAATAAATAAAATTTCTTCTGCTATCACTTTCTGTATCATAATTAGTGTTTCAATACCATAAAATCAATTTAAGTAAACCCGTTCTGGAAACTTTTTGCTCATGTGCTTTTACTACATCCTACGCTTGTGTCAAAAGAAAACAATTGCTCCCCCCCCCCCCCCATAGGCACGTTATTATCGTTCGTTAATATCGGATGCGTTATTGCGAAATCTGTTTTTAGTACATTATGTAGATATTAAGACAGCTACGAAGTTACACACTGCTGTGATAATAACGACGCAATAGAAGTGTATTATGGCGAAATATCGCAATAACGCATCCGATATGATTGACCAATAATAACGCGTCCATGGGCTTAATACTATTTATTTACATCTTGAATCTCTAACATAGACTCGAAGCCTTACAACAAAGTTAACCATCTCTAAATTCCTTGAATAATCCTCGTGTAATGCGTAATCGAATATGTTAAATTCTAATGTTAGATTCGCGTAGGTTTCAGTAGAAGCCTGGAGGCGGCACTGCGCGGTTGTGCGATCGCCTCTGATAACGGAGTACAAGGCCCATAAACTTCGTCTAATTAAATTGTACGGGCCATCAACCGCCTACGACCGCGAGCCACAGATAACATCTCCATTGTTCGCAGCTAAATTAAGTTCGGCCCGTCTACAGCTTCATTTGCCACTGCAAGCGAAGTTGCTGAGCTGTCAGATAACAATTTTTAGATTACTTCTCGATTTTGAAATAGTTTCTGCAGATAAGCTTTGATTTTTCAATATTATCGATTTATTAAGTTACTTCATCTACATATTTTCAGATTACCTCATCATCATAAATTAAATTCATGTTAGAATCATTTGTTAAACGAAGCCTTCCATTTGCAGTCTCAAATGTGCCCCACTGAAAACTATAATAAATAAACAAGAGTACTCCACTTAAAGCACACTACACCGTAGATAATATACGGGCAATCTTTCTTGGTAGGTATCAAACTCATAAGTAACCCAAAGCTGCTTACCGTGCAATTAGAAGTGTCTAGTATTTCCACCTCAGAAACGGCTCCGTCGAAAGCCACTCGGTGCTGATATAGGAAATCTGCAACAATTACACACCATTAGGACTCCGGGCGCGATCGGACAGACAGACAGATAGCACTCTGAGAGAAGGGTCTGATAATTTAAGATTCGAGTTTAACGGAAAATAGAATAACGGAAACACTCACATTTTAATTCAGTAAATCCTTATTTGAGACTTGGACACAACCTATTGTGTTTAATTATTAAGTTTAAAGATGGCAAACGATTCGTACGTTCTAAATCAGAGGCCCCAATAATTTATTAGCATAATAATAATTTGAATATTCAATTGCTATCACAAAAAACTGACGGTATCTCATTTAATCGAACTAATTGATATTCCTGAGTGTGTCAGAGATCGATTACATTTAGCTACGCTTACATTTTGTATTTGGATCAACTGCAACCACATGTTGGAATGAAGTTTCCAGAATTTAATCGAAGTGTCATGAAAACCTATATGTATATGTATCTGAGTATGAGTGTCTTTTAAAATTAGGTAATTTTAGCAATCAAATTTAGTAAAATTGCAGGAAGTGGATATTTATTCCTTCAATAAAACAAAAGTAGAAAGAATTGTTACAATATGAGAAATCATAAGAAACTAGCAAACCAGTGAAACAAATGTTCACCAAAAAAAAAATGTATTTAATTAATTGAGAACTTCGGAGATTTTGTGTGGTTTCGTTTGAAATAGAAATCACGTGATTTCTCGAAAACCGGAAGTGCTACGTTTCTCACATCCGGTTTGTAGTCTTATCAGACTATTCTTAACTTATAACTTAAACATTCTCTATATCTATCTCTTACGGTTTGGCCGCTGAAACAGCACCACGGACGGACGGACGGACGGACTTGTCTAATAGATAAGAGATACTTGGTGTATATATTCATTGCTTTCTTTGCAATATTGAATTCGTTGTTTATTTTAGAAATGTCGGCATTATTTAATTTTTATGTTATAAAATGCTGACTCGGATCTTCATTTAAAACAACTGAGAAAGTTATATTACTCTCGTAAATCATTGATTACTCACCAAGGCCACAAAAATTGTAACTAAATAAAAATATTTCTTACGATAATTTTACGCCGCAATTAACGTAGTGCTGTTAATATTTTATTGGCATGTGAGTTCACAGAGAGACTCAGTCTGCGTCCGACGAAAGAGGTTACATTCAATACCATTATCCCATTTTATGTCTTGTCATTTACGTAACAACAAAGATATTACAGAATCAAGATCCTGCTAACAGCGGCGTTAAACACATTTTATGAATGCAGAAGAATGAACCATTCAAAAGTTTCACGTTTTGCTTCGCGGCAACAACATTGTACTTCAAAATCACTTGTAGGTATATATTTTGACATTCCCATCGAAAGCGGTACGCAGTGTGATATTTTTTGTATTTGATTTTTAATTTACAAATTTGCCAAAATATTAACGAAATCAATCGTACCTGTAACTTATCGTAATTATTTTGTAGACTGGTAAACATCTTACTACTCTTAAACGATCAAGAAGATTTTATCGAGAAATTCTGTTAGGGAGATTCTTGTATCGCAAGCTTGTGCAGGCTAATATTGCCACGTACATTTTAAAATAATAAAAGAAGTGAATTTGGTTACAAATTGTCATATTTTAACGTAGCAAAGCTATGTGCCATATATGGCGTATTGATACCTATTAGATATCGTATTGTTGACAGTACATACATAAGAACTTAGGATTAAATAAAAAATTAAGCCTTACCGCCAGTGGAGCTGTATTCACCTATATATCTTTTCGTTAGGTACCGCACCACAACCGCTGTAACAAACAAAAACAACTCGTCAATAGGTAAATCTGCTGTCACAATGAACCTATAAAGTAAACTTCAAAGCAGTCAACTCGGACAACCTTCAATAAATCTCCAGGATTTGACAAGCTATCCACAGAACAATTAAAAGGTTACTGCCCCCTAAACTTTCTAATACAAACTTTGATTAGTCTTTTCACTGGGTGCATACCACTTCTGGTATCCCATCGTAGGTCTAACATAATACAAACAGTTATCAACAACAATGACGCGGCGTGTTGGTGCTTCGAGTCATCGTTTGGACTCGCTACCGAATAAATGAAGTGTGGAGAATCCTGGCGGTCGATGCCAGTGACGATGTGAAAGGAGCTACGAACTATTCAAATACGTGATTGCTTTCTGATGATGCACTTCGGAAACGGCTTTGGTTGGACTGACAGGCTCAGGAGGGATCATCAAGATATTTCTTTGTTTTTTTTATTGTGTAGGGGGAAGTTTAACCATTTCATAACATCATTAGTTGTGAAGAGTTTGAGTATTATAAAATTCATATAATTTTATTAAGTTTAACATCAAACCTTTAATGTATGTTAAGAAACCCAAAACCTGCAGTTGTTATACAATTTAACTGTAGCCGCTTTTTGTTCCCATTCTATATACCATTAACTTCAAAAATAATAGCATAAAGCATAAAAAGTCCATTTGAAATATACCAAATAGAAAAGAACCTAAGTATATTTGCACAACATGTATAGCAAACAAGTGGATTATCAAAGTCAATGACATGCACAAGTGTGTGCATTATTTTTTTTTATCATTTACCGACTCCTGTTGATAAAAATACTTTAATACAAAAAAACACAATTAATGAGATATTAATTTATACTTAACGGAACACCTCGCCAGACCGCATTCACGTGTGTATCAATCATATTTCCCTAAATTAAGCGTGTCTCAATTTATTCCTGATATAACACTGTAGGAGGAGTAGTTGACTGCATCAAAACCCGTTGGCCTCGTCGCACAAGTTCCGCGGATGCAATTATTCAAACCATAGCCTACTTATCGGTCGATAACGAGTGCTATTTAATATTCCCGTCCAGAAAACGCCTCGTCAAAAGATGCAGTATCTCTCGGTGAGGAGAAAAAAAGGTACCACTTATTTAGTTTGCAATTCTTTCTGTATCTACTAGTTTCCTGGTGGTGAACTTTTTCCTTGATTTCACAGAACGACCTGTTGTTAGTCGTTCTGTTAAATCTCTATGTCATTGGATAGGTCAACTTTAAAACGAAACTTTAACATTTTTTTTAAGAGTTAATAAATAAGCATTATGGAAACCTATTGAAAAGTATTGTTCAAGTAGTAAATAAATTAAAAAAAAACTATAAAGAGTAATAAAATCGAGAGAGAAGAGCTTACTTGTATTTTTTAAGGTTTTATTATTTTTAAATGAATGGGATTAAAAGGCTAACGTCCGTCATCCGTCCGATGAATCAGCTTAATCTATGGATATATTAAAATCTAGTAGCAAATTTTACTAAAAATCATTAAAGCATAAAATATTTGGAAGTAAAATGTTTGAAAATAAAATCATTATTAGAATCTGCACTTATTTTTTTTTATTCGCAACTCATGCTTTGTCTAAGACTCCGTTTCATATACGAACGACTTTGCACGGGTGAAATTTATTTCTATATACAGGGTGGAACTTTTGAATGCCACCCCCAGGGGAAGTACTCTAAATACTGGAGATTTATTTATTTATTTATTTATTTATTAAGGGATAAGAAACGGTTACAATATGTATTTTATGACTAAAGACTATTATATGTGGTACCATGGTACCATAAAATCTAAGGTAATATTGTAACCCACAATATTATCCACAAATTATTAAATAAAAATAGTGCCTTGCTGATGTTACATTCAGTGTGTGTAAACTTAACACTGTTATAGAGATGGATAATTTTACTCAAACGAAACATACCTTTATTTTTAAAAAGAAACACAACTGCATTCACAGTTTTTCGAAAATTTGCTTGCCACACTCGGGAATCGAACTGGCAAAAATTCATCGATCGATAGGGTCAATCATAGGGATCATATCTTACTAACAAACTTTGTACTTTAAATTAAAGGAAAAGCATGAATCGACCTGCTGAGGACGTTGCTGTTGCTGTCGCCTTTTGTAACTTCCAGTTTTTTTTTTAATTATCTACCATTCTCTTTAAAACGAATCGAGTTGGTACTTGTCGATCCGGATATGTCTCTCCATACCACCGCAGAGTTAAATTCACATTTTTGTGATTTAAAAAATATGCTTCAATTAAATCCAATTGTTCTTGATAAGCCATTATTTATTATAGTAAATTTTGATGCAGCAAACAAGACTTAAAACAATGCGTTCTAATTCGCTATTCCATTTTCAAAAATATGTAAATTACCTGTTTGCATACCTCATTTAAATTACTGGTACCAAAGAGGTTGTACGGCGCCCCCCCTGAGACTGGTACCTTACTGGACACTTTAGTATGCATTTTAGACATGTGCAAAAAATTCTTTATTCGTTATTTGAATGAATTAATGATTTTATGGTGGAATAAAACTGCTTTTAGTCTTATTGCATTCAGTTTAGTTAAGATTTCACGCTTTTCCTTCCATTTAATGTACTAAGTTTGTTAGTAAGATATGATCCCTATGATTGACCTTATCGATCGATGCCATAAAAATACAGGATGTCATTTTTTCGAATTTTTGCCAGTTCGCTTCCCGAGTGTGGCAAGAAAATTTTCGAAAAACTGTGAATGCAGTTGTGTTTCTTTTTAAAAATAAAGGAATGTTTCCTTTGAGTAAAATTATCTATCTCCAGTATTTAGAGTACTTCCCCTGTGGGTGGCATTCAAAATTTCCACCCTGTATAAGCTATCTAGGCTACTTATGTTGCACAGGAGTAATATATATAGTTTCAGTGATTACATCCTATAAACAACTGTACCTTTTTATAATATTAGTATTGATCACAAAAAGGGTCGACACATCCCTTCGTTATCGCAGTTACCATTTTTGTCGTCTCCCGATCGATCGGTTGCATAACTTGACAATGGTATAATGTTTATGCAACTGACGCATGACAATGGTCCCGGAATGCACTCTATCTGCATACTGGTATAGAAAAACGATCAGATGCAAGTTACGAAACTGGTCCGCATCGAAACGAAAATGCTTAGTAGGTAGCTTAAGTGGATTGGACAATAATAGGCAATCAAATGTGTAATGTTCGAGTTTCTCATGACATCACCATACCAGAATAAACTATAAAGGTAGAATGCGTTAGCGGGCAAAACTTTTATCATAAATGGAAAAATAGTAACTGTATAATGCGATTCAACTAAGAATAGGACCGACTGGACGCCATATTGTGACGTCATAGCTGTCATTTCAAACCAAATAGGTAGGGTGAGCAAAAAAAGATTTTATTTAATAAAACTTATTTACTAAGATTAAGTGAGAAATATCATATTGTTTTTAAATATTTATTTATTAAGACTGTGTGAGAAAAACATTAATCAGAATCTAGCTCTTCAATTCCGCTCATCTCTGCATTACCACCGGAGTAGTTATGAATAATCATGCACCATTACTAGGTCACATACAAACATGCATCCTTTAAGTAAACGAAAGTTTTAAATCGAATATCTGAACGCTACTTCAAGTGAAATTTGGTTGAAGATTTAGGTTATCAAACATTCATAGCAAAAGCTCAATAAATGAAAAAAATATATCAACCAATATTAATTATCAATATTTGTTATTGTATGTTTACAAATGTTTGGTTTTTATTCTAGAATTAGCCGAGTGCTAAAAAGGGTTCCAAGATTTTTTTGCAAACCGTACTTTTCAAGCGACATTTGACAGATGGAGGTTATTGGCTTTCCTATTCTTATTTGAATAGCACGATACGGTTCACTCATACATTGACATATATGTATGTGTTTGCATAATAATATTTGTTGTCTAGGTCAGTTTAATCTAATCCAATATTTTTTATTATTTACTAATTTAACATCGAGTACTAACTAAGCAACCGCGAACGACGGACGTCGCGTGAGAGCCACCTTTTGAGTCATTCTTGGTGTTCGTAAATAAACAGTGAATATTTTCGGTGTTTTTCATCCTTTGGTACTCCACTTCAAAACTACTCAACTGAACTATTAACTACTTACCTGTTTAGCGTTACATGCTATACAGTAATGTTCTAAACTATTTTAAGAATCGAACACAAAAACAGTTTTTATTACCTTAGAAGTCATACACACGTCACCGCACTTGCACCTGCGCATCCCAAACCATAAACTTTATGTGGTGTGATCACGATTATTAGAGGTTAGAAAAAAAAAAGTATTATCTCTTGACGGTACATCATAAAGAGACTGATCATCATCATGATTTAACCCTTTGCGAGTCGGCAAATGTGCGACAGACGTAATAATTAACTAATACCCACAAATACTGTGGCAGCTGCAAACGCTGTTGAAGCGCGGTTTTTAAATACCTTCCCGAAACACGCAACGAGCAGATGCCTCACTCTCATTTTCCTTTCAATATTTTTTCACGTCCGCAATAAGAATTAACGGCGCACTTTCTCCGTGATCCGATTACCGTCAAGGTGTGATAAAGTTTTAAGGAATTTCAAACGCAATAATAATGTTGTAATTAATTAAAATGCGCAATCTCAAATTCCGGCTTTCATAATCGCCTCTTATATGTAAACAGAAATTGGAGTATTTCCAATATACACATATTATTAAATTCCAATACTAGTTTATATCATTGATGACGTTTGATATCAATTTAATAAACGTAAGACACATACTAAGTACTTGATTTGACTCAAAGACGACGAAGCTAAACACCAAAGCTAATAATAATTTTCTTATCGGCTTTGGACAAATCATAACCAGCTCGAAGCTTTTTTTATGAAAATAGGGCGGCCAACAAGCATATGGCGCGCCTGAAGGTAAGCGGCCACCAAAGCCTATAGACGCTTGCAATACAAAAAATATCACTTGCGGCGATGCCTTCTTAATATCGTTGTACCTAACCCAATACCTGCTCAATGAAGCCCTTGAACCTTACTCATAGGCAGAAGCACACTGCCACCAAAGGTTTTTTTTTGAGTGTGTATGCTGCTGGTCGCAGATGACCTTTACAGCGCCACCGAGTTTGGGGGCGACGAGATCCTATGGGGACCTCAAGTTGAGAATTGGCGAGTGCCTTTAGAGGTATTCCAGGCGGATGGCATCTCCCCGCGGGGGGAGTCTCCTCTCCATCTGGAACTTCTAGGCCACTTTAATCTGAGGGGGTCGGCTCAACTAGAGGGCGTCTCTGAGACTCGGACCTCGGTTCTAGTTAAGCGTTCTCGTGGGGGACGGGGAAAAACGCCAAGGTACGTACCTGTACCTGGAATAGCGTGTCACCAAAAGGTAGTGTGTGTGGTCTTTTATAAGGTGGAGGTTACTCCCCTCTACGTCTCTTCATGTCTAACCATCGCGACATCAACCGCCTTGCAGATTGATCATCTAATCTCTTATAGCAAAAAACGTGATCGGCTCAAAATATTTTATCACTTCGATTTTATAATTATAATCATCGATGCGTATAAGACGAATAGCAACGAATAAACAACATGGCACCACGTGGGTTGATAGATGGCGCTCCATCGGCAGGAACAATGACGGTATCGACGGGATCTCCGAGTAATTAATTGATTATCTACCTCATCGATCAACCGCCGGTCGTTGGCTAGTGCAACTATTAACAATCAATAAAAAAACACATCAATTATTATAACCTACTAGAAAAAAATACATCATATATTTAAGTAGCATAACCGTGTCAGGTTATTTCATGAAAAGGCTAAAAAATCTTTCCTTACAACAGGATTATTATCTATTTAAGTAGAAAAAAACGATATTGATGTATCTTAGAAAAAATACTCGTTTTATAAAAAACCGGTTCTCGCTCTATCGCCGTGAGTCTAGTAAATAATAGCATCCCGTCACTATAGAGCCACTGTTGGACAGGAATGCAATAAAATGTTACTTTATTGTCTACTTTAAATTCCCACCCGAGAATTGATCCCGTGCAAATGAATTTCCGACATTCTCTAACATTAATGATTATTTTTATTATACTCTAGCCAAATACTTGGTCTATAAAAGAAATTAAATAAAACTTTACAGATTACACAGTCGGAAGCCCTGTTACTATTATTGTAATTGAAATGTAAACCGACTTCCATTTTATCTCCTCTATGAAGTCATCATTATCGCATCAAATTATGTAGCTTTCAAGTGTATGTAAAAAAGTAGTGAACAACCTGTGAGCTCTACAAAAGATAATTTTATAAACAACGTAAGTATTTGCTTAATGACTCATCTATGATATAAAGGATATTGTTCAGAGTCCATACATAGTTAGCCTAAGAACCAACAATCATGAAATATTATTTTCTAGGTTCAAAATCGTAAGTAAATGACTGTAAAAACAAAAATTATTGACGGACACTTCTGAGAACTTAAATTACTAGGAAAACTAAAAATTTTTTGAGGTTGTGTTTAATATTCAATGAAACATAGGTCCACCTATGAATTTAGTATAAACTCAGTATGAAGTGAATTAATATTACAACTAATTCATTTTATTCGGTGCGATTTTAAAGAATAACTATTAGGAAAAACTTGGTTAGTAGTTTTGCTTCTTATTTATTGACTATTTTTCACATAATTGTATCATATTGTTTATTGTATTTATTTGTATATCACACATGTAGGTATATTGTGTAAATATGCAGCGTGAATGTGTATCAGGTGTTCTTGAATAATTTGGCAGTATGATCCTCTCAGGATGTTGTGGCACAGGTTCACTAGCACTTGGTAATAAGGGCTCTGCTCTTTGGTAACATCGATGGCATGCATATTAGATAGCCGAAATAGTTAAATTAAAGGAAAAACAATCGCAAATAAACACACACAACAGGTAATCCGAAACGAGAATGCACTTTCCGGTATATTAAACTACTCTTTGGAATGCACGAATGCCACAGATTACTACGAATGCAAACTGCATGCACCACAACCACAGAGTAACGAGTTTTATGCCGGCCCTTCACTTGACAACAGTTTGTCCCTGTCATGCTTAATAAGGAATGAAAAGGACAAACTGATGTCATGTTTTAAAATAGCAAATACGAATAGCCAAGTGAAGTGCCAGAATTAGGAAGAAAGAGTGTTTTGTTTGCAGCGCTGCCATAGATTATACACATAAAATGGTATTTATTGTCTCAGATTAATTTTTAACTTTTTAATTTAGCTTACTTAACTGGAAGTGTCCGTCACAATTTAAATACTGATAATTATCGCAAAAAATATACTAAGAATAATCATAAATGCCAAATTGGTGTTGGTTCTTAGGCCAATTTTAACATTGTCCTTTCACGAAACTATATATCGAAACGAAAGAAAACTTAAATATATTCGTATTGCTCTTCTGTTATAAAAAATAGGTAATAATTAAAACTCCGCAGAGCAGCTTTGTGGCGAATTTTTGATGAGTTATGACATCACGGGTAATTCGGATGCTTTATTCTCTCTCATCTCCGCTCACTGTGTTAAAGCCGACGACAGTCTCAATGTTTTCGTATACCTAGCTGAGTTTTATTGGCTGCGGCAAGTCCAGGATAGAGTTGCAAGAGTATTTTATTGTTATTAGAGTGAAGATGACAATACTGTGACTCGACTTTTGAAATAGTAATGTCCCTCTCTTATACCTATAACATCCTTCCAAAAATTACGATACATATTTTACGCACAGTGTCCCGTGTTTGAGGCTTATGTAGGATACTATTCGTCTGTAAGTTTTGTGATGTAAGGAAAAGCATGTTATCGCCTACAATTTTTTTCGGTATCTTCCTTTGATTATCCAAAGTATATGGATGATGATGTAAACCAACAGTTCCTCTAATGCAGTCAGAAAGAAGATCCAGTAAGTGTCCCACATTATAGTTAGAGAAAAGTCACATAAAATTTAATATAATGTTGGTCAATATTCCCATGAGAGCCATAAAAGACGAAAATATTATTGATCGATGACACAATACACTCTTTTTTTAAAAAACGTTACTTATGTGTCCTTAAATTCTTACTCATTATTGTGCCATGTCATTGATCCATGGTTGTGTTGAATGCTGATTACCGACCTAACTTTTTGTAGAATGCTGTCGTCTCATAGCGCGATTGCACTTTACCGTTAGCTCGAATACGAGTGCCAACGGAATTCGGGTAAACGACTAAGTGTAAATGAACGGAGTCCAATACGCCCGTATTTGGGTAGAATTCCTTTTGTTTACACGACACCGTCTTCCAGTCCGTATTCCAGTGTAAATATTGCTTCGGATACCCGAATTCGAGTAATGTCTTTCGTGCACCCGAATACGGGCTAGCGACCAAATGTAATTGCGGCATCAGTCAAATGCAATATATATCAATGCTCCTTTATCATTCTTAGTGATAATGCTGGGAAAAGCTAAATCTCCATAAAAAATAGCAATAAGCGTCAACCGAATTTGCGACGGTACTCGATCAAACCACCTTGGAATGAACCTCATTACAAGCGAATTTATCAAGTTGGTGACAACGGTACGTTGCATATCGGTGCGGTGACGGTGTTAAGTCGATTCATCATTATTTTGGAGTTCATGCCTCCAGGCACTTCGGCACAGCCGCGCGCGCATAACCGATGAATAATTAAATCGATGGATAGGTGCTATTAAAAAAAACTAATTAAGTGATTTTCTTTTGAATTAACTATAACAAAAGAAATACTTAAGAAATTTAATTTAATCAATAATAAAACATAGCAAGACAGTTACTTCTCTTTAACTACAACAATAAACAAAATAGGGCGATAAAAAATCCAAGAATATTTTCGTGAAATATTTAAAATGCCTTTCTGCTCCCCATCCGAAGTTAGTAAAAACGGGTCTACATTAGACCTTCTCAGGTTTCTTAACAATCGTTTTGTTTTTTTTTAATAAAATGTACTGTAATCTGTATGTTATACTTGGTTATACGTGCATCATCATCATCTGACATCTGTATGTCATTCATGTTTGAACTAACTAGGGAGGGGGAAGAGAAAAGAGAAAAATATGTTTCCGTTTGTTTAAAGTTGTAGAATCTACAAGATAAGATTCTGAAACAATATAGACTAAGAGCTAGCGGTCAATCCGAGTAACTTGTTTGACACAAGGCTAGAAATTTGTAAAATAATGTTTTAGTATTGGTTAACTAAGAAAATACCGTTCTGGCAGGCATCTCGCGGTTGCGTCATCATCCCCTAAATTTTTGAAAATGTTAAAAAAATAGTAAAAAAAATCTGCTTTTACAAGGCTAAAATTTTAATATGTTTTAATTTACATATGTTTAAAGGTAAAAAAAAATTGACAGTCGATTTTGTCGGTTGCAAGTACGTGCCAACCCATAATAAAGTTGTTATGGGGATAGCAATTCATAACTTGCTTTTACAAGGCTGTAATTTTGAGAAAATATTCTTTAAACAATTTTATAAATATATTTAAAAAGCCAGAATATTCTGGCGGTTGCAAGTGTCTACTAAGTTAATATATAATGGTCGCGACGCGTCGTAAGGTGCGAGCGTAATAGGCTTATACGGGTCTCTGTGTCAGAAAGGGAGAGTACATCTATTGTGTGTAGAGTGCACGTGCCTTGTGCATGATCTGAAGGGAAATTCTGTTGAGATTTGTCAGTTATAACGCTGAGTAGTGCAGAGTTCAGATCGTTACAGTCAATATTTTCTATACACATTTTAAAATTCTTTACTGATTTCGTGTTTGTGTGTAATTATTTTATTTTTTATTAAGTTCTAGTGTTTATTATCAGTGTAAGTTATAGAACTATTAGCGTAAAGTATAAGTTTTAATACTGGTGTTAATTATGGAAACAATGAACATTATTTGTGTCATATGCAGACGTGATATCTGCGAAAAAACAATTAAATTTACATCCAAGACTTTGGCAAAGTGTCATGAAATTTTAAAAATTAGAAAACTTCATAATCTAAAATATAATAATATTGTTCTGCCTGAAGATGTAAATAATATAGACGGATATCACGTTAAATGCTACAAAAATTTTGTGGCGGTAATGAGCAAATATTTGGAAACACCATTACAAGGTAAATATATTTCACAACTATGTACTTAATACTATGTATTAAAATGCGATTTAAATAAATTAAATAAAAAAATGCTAGTATTTTCTTATATTGATATTTGTTAAACAACTATATTTTTAAAATTTTATTTCTTTTATGGTAAATTATGGGGTCAATATAACATTGAAATTTAACTTAACAAATATTTTGTACTGATTCCTGAAATTTTACAACTATTGAAATTTTAGTTCAATGTCTGTTTGGAGCTCAGGGCAAATAATTACTAATTCCTAATCGTTTTCATTAATAACTAAATATTTAATAATTAATTATTATGCAATTATTTCGGTAATTGACTTAATTTTATGTAAGAGTGAACGCCACTGTAATAGGTCAAAAAATATTAATTTTTTTTGCATTCTCTTCAAGTATAGATATTCAAAAATATGTACATTCAAAAGTAAAAATAATGAAAATCGACTGAGTTACCGTTAATTTAGTGGGATCAGGTACCAGGGCAGAATAGCGCAGTCAGGTATTGTGCTCAGGTAGCGCGCCCAACTGTGATTCACAATTGAAAAACTTTAAATGCGTATTTCTTGAAACGAGTATTTTCAACCTTGTCCTGACGAAGACACGAAGACTAATAAAATTTTATTTTCAAATTTTCGTAATTGCAATGGCTAAGTGTAAGCGTGGCCTATTATTGAAATTGCCAAATTTTATTAATTACTATTTTTTAAAATACATGCAATTTAGTAAATTTTCTATATTTTTTAATAAAAATTTGTAAATCTATGGTTTAATGTATACTCTATCAATTATTTTTTAACCGATTCTTGAATAATTAATTATATATAAGTAAAAAATTTACAAACATCGACAATTGTTCTGACTGTTACAGTGGTGTTCCTCCTTCATTTTTTATGATCTTCGAATTGTTTAAAAAAAATTAGTAACTGGGGCAGGCTCATCATACTTTTTATAAAGCTGACTTTAACTCTAATTATTTAAATTTATATGCTTATTTATGTACATTATTGTTTTAATAATTTGCAGTTTTAATTCTTTTTATAAACATATATTGATATTACTTTTAGAGACCGCTGCAGAACGAACAGAAAGGATTCAAATGCCTGAAGATTTACCAGGGCCGTCCTCTCAAGATGATAATAGATTAGTGGAAGGACTTAATCTGAGTGAAGCTGATATCCCAGATGATACGATTCAAAGTACTGAAGAAAACCTAGGAAGTGTGGAAAAAGTATGTTTCGTGTGCGACAAAAAAGTTAAAAAAATTAAAGGGCGATATCAACTTTTGCATAGTGCAAACAAAAATACTGTGTTTCAGAATGTAACAATTCCTGAGGACAATACAATTATACAAAAACTGAAAGATTTATCAACAGAGGAAATATATTATCACAATGCTTGCCGTCTTTCTGTTATAGCTGAATTTAAGGAAAAAATTGATAAACCAATAACATCATATCACGTATTCAGAAATTATCATAATCAAACATTTGCTGAAATCGGTAACTTCATTGAAGAAAACGTAATTATTTCAAAGAAATGTTTTACATTTGACTATATCTGTAAATTATACGTAGCAACTATTCAAAAAATAGCAGAGGATAACGGTGAAAAATATGATAGTATTTTTAACAATCAAACGTTTGAAAAAAAATTGGTAGATCGTTTTAATGAAGATATAGATATAGTGAAAATAGGAAGAAAAAAATATATTGTCCCAAAAGGTTTTATAATTGATGATAATATTTGTGATCTTTTAGAAGAAAAAGAAATATTACAGAAAGCTGCATTAATTTTACGTGAAAAGGTATTAACCATTCCAAAAATACCATTACCGGAAGATTTGAAAGCCACAGATTTAATAAAAGGAGAGTGCATACTTCCTAAGAGCATTACAGATTTTTATTCTACAGTATTAGGTGGTTTTAGACGCCGTCGTAGAAACAGCCATAATTTTCAAACAAAGTGTAATTCCCTAGCAGAGGACCTGATATATAATGTCACAAATGGTAATATTAAAACTGGAAAACACATCACATTGGGTCTGACGTTGAAAAGCTTAACGAGTAGCCGCAAGATCGTCGATATTATTAACAAATATGGCCACTGCTGCAGTTACAGTGTTGTAGAAGAACTGGAAACAGAAGCAACTTTTGCTGTAGCAAATCGCACCGGTGTCTGTCCAGAATCTATTTCCCTATCAAATAACTTGTTTACTGGAGTTGCATTTGATAATTTTGACCGCTTTGTAGATACCACCAGCGGTAAAGACACGTTGCATGATACCGTCGGTATCATTTATCAGACAATATCTGAAAATGATGAAATCAACGAGAATGTCTCTGAGAATGAACCTGAAAGTACTATTAGTACAGCTAGTACTAGTTCAGGTAGAATTACCAAAAGAAGAAGAGCTTTTGACACATTTATACCAAACTTGCTCCCTTACACAAAAAAACCCCGAATGATAGAATCTTTATTATCATGCAGTGATCAACGAAGTCAGATACATGCTGAAAGTTTGCCACAAATACGAAAATTGGATACACTATGGATGATTTGCCACGCTTTGAAGATTCCCAACACCCCAATGTGGGTTGGTTTTAACCATAAAGTAGTTAAAGACATCAATACTTCTAGGCAAAAAATTGCTTATTTAACACCTATTAATGAATCGCCAACAAATCCATCTGTTGTCATTGAAACAATGAAAATTAGTCAAAAGATCGCCGAAGAACTAAATCAAACATACATAGAAGTCACGTATGATTTAGCCATTGCTAAAGTAGCCCTCCAAATACAATCAATTGAGAAACCATTATATGATAATTTATTCATACATCTTGGACCATTTCACATTATGTTAGCTCTCTTCAAAGCAATTGGAAAGTTTATAAGCGGCAGTGGTTTAATGACAATTTCTGTCGACAGTGAAATTATTGCTAATGGATCTGTTGACGGATTTCTTCAAGGAAAACATTTCAACAGATGCAAACGTTTGCATCCACTCATGGCAGTAGGACTTGAAATATTATATTTTGAATTCTTTCTGAAGAAATCAGGACTTTCAATAGACAATAACACGCACACAGAATTAATGAAAATAAATGAAGAGCCTAGCGCTAAAATACTTGAAAATAAAGAATTTTTGAAAATTATTAACACATATAGCGCACACAAGGACCGATGTGAAAGAGGAGTGTTCGGTAAAACTGCTCAATTTTACATGATTTATATTGATCTGGTCAATTATTATCGTTTATTGAGTCGCAGTATTAGATCGGGTGATTTTCAATTATTTAAATACATATTGCCAAAAATTTCAAGTTTATTTTTTGTAACCAATCAACCGAATTATGCTCGATGGTTACTAAAATATCATGATAATTTACTAAAATTAAATGAAACTCATCCAGACTTAGAAAGAGCTATGAATGCTGGATACCTTGGTATTCAACGGACTAGTAAGTCTTTCTCAAGACAACCAACAGACTTGACACTTGAGCAGACAATAAATGCTGACGCAGGGAGAAGGTTGACAGGTGTGATCCATTTCACTAACTCCATTTCAGCTCGACAACGTTGGGCTAAAAGTCACGATATTAGAACATCGGTGATATCTCATACATTCGATGTTACTAGATTAAATGGTTCGAACGACATCACTGCAGATCTAGAATCTCATGCAATAAAGAAAAATGCCAAGCAGCTTGAAAAGTTTATAAATACTTTTGAAAAATTTCTAAATCCGTTTGATCCAGAACTTAATCCAGACTTTCTTTATAATATTGCAACTGGAAAGGCTGCTTCTAATGATGTTGAAAATTACCTATTAAATTTCCGAGTAAATGGCAACAAAATGAGAGAAGAATTTATAGAGGAATGTACCACTGACAGCGCGAGATTTGAAGCATCAATAAAAAGAGTTAAAATCATGAATTTTTCGGCTGAAACGATCAAGCAAAAAGCACGAGTTGGTGATAAAGTCGAAGAAATACGTGTTCAACGCAATTTATTTGGACGATTGCTTGCACTATCAATAGATCTAAAAGTTGATTTAGAAAAAGTTCTATCTTATCCGATTACACTGATTCCGATGTCTTTGTGCCATATGGATGGATCTATACATAAAACTCAAAAATCTGCAATAGTTACCGTTCTGGAAAAAATTATAAACAAGCCAAATACACCTCCACGCTTCGATATTATTGTTGTTGATGGATTTTATTTAATACATACCATGCAAAATGTTCCAAAAACATTCGGAAATATATCAAAACAAATTATGTCAACATTAACTGCTACAAAAGCTTCGCGAATTGATCTAGTTTTCGATCAATACTTCTCTCCATCAATTAAAGATTATGAGCGTAATCAACGGCATGAAGAGAGAAGCATAAATTATACTATTACTGGTCCAGAGCAAGTGAGACCGGTAGATTTCAATAAGGAACTAAGAAATATATCATTTAAAGAGGCTTTAGTGGAATTTTTAATTAACCATTGGAGTACTGATGAAATGGCGCCATTTATTGGAAATACAGTAATTAATATAAATTATAAGCATTGTCATAATTACACAGTTCAAGATAATTCAGTTATTTCGGTTATCAATGATGTTTTGTCCTGTATTCATCACGAAGAGGCGGACACAAAAATTGTACATCATATTTGCCAAATTGAGGAAGACAATGTAAATATTTTAATTAAATCATCAGATACTGATGTTTTAATTATAATGCTTGGAAACATGGACCATTTATCTAGTGACTCATTGCACATTTTTATGGAATACGGTACTGGATCTAAAAAAAGATGTCTTGCCATAAGCGAGCTTTATACTAACCTCGGGCCATCTTTATCATTGAGCTTACCAGGATTCCATGCATTAACCGGTTGTGACTATAATCCGTCATTTTTCAAGAAAGGGAAAAAACGACCTTTTGAAATTTTGAAGAAAAAATTAGAATATCAAGAAGCCCTAAAAAACCTTAGGAATGCTCATACAACAGGTCGCAGCAGTGAAATTTTCAAAATTATTGAAAAATTCATTTGTGAAATTTACGGAAGCAAAGCAGATAATGTTAACGAAGCAAGATATGATAAATTCATCATCACCTACAAACCAAAAAACGTGAATGAACCATTTAATAAGAAATATTTAAACTACGATACATCAAATTTACCTCCTTGTAAATCCGAATTATATCAACATTTACTACGTTCACAATATATTACCAGTATATGGAGTAATGCCCACCTTAAAGAACCCACAACGTTAACACCAGAAAAGAATGGGTGGATTATAGATGATAATAAATATATATATAACTGGTATGAGGGTAGCACTGTGCCACCATCCATCTATGATGCTTTACTACAACCTGATCACTCTAATGACACTGAGTCAGGTAAATAATTTCTGTTTTTTATCTGTACATGTGCATATGGTATTTTTGCCTACATTTCATTTTATCAATAAAAATTTATATTTTTTTTCCAGAAAACGAAACAGCGATCGATGGCTATCATTTTGACTCAGAAGATGAAATACTGAGTGAAGACGAATAAGATACTAATAAAAAAAAATATGTTAAAAAAATAAAAATTTATATTTTACATATAACTCTGTTTTTCTTTTATTACAATAATCGTTCATCATATATTAACAATTTTCAACGAGAAAATTTTTAGAAATTGTATATTTTAATTTTTACAATAATTTCTGACACAGAGACCCGTATAAGCCTATTACGCTCGCACCTCACGAAGCGTCGCGACCGTTATATATTAACTTAGTAGACACTTGCAACCACCAGAATAGTCTGGCTTTTTAAATATATTTATAAAATTGTTTAAAGAATATTTTCTCAAAATTACAGCCTTGTAAAAGCAAGTTATGAATTGCTATCCCCATAACAACTTTATTATGGGTTGGCACGTACTTGCAACCGACAAAATCGACTGTCAATTTTTTTTTACCTTTAAACATATGTAAATTAAAACATATTAAAATTTTAGCCTTGTAAAAGCAGATTTTTTTTACTATTTTTTTAACATTTTCAAAAATTTAGGGGATGATGACGCAACCGCGAGATGCCTGCCAGAACGGTATTTTCTTAGTTAACCAATACTAAAACATTATTTTACAAATTTCTAGCCTTGTGTCAAACAAGTTACTCGGATTGACCGCTAGCTCTCCTACTAATACTTATGGTTTGAAAGTGATACAATCGAATGAGTGCGATTATTCTATTGTATAACTTTATATTTTTGTCTATTTCCTCAAATAAAAAAGTTGCGAACCATTTAAAAACATAGGAAAAGATGACCAACATCTGTCTCGTAATCTTGAAGTTTGAAAAGTTCCGAAACATCTAGAATTACATAAAACTTGATTAAAGGCGCTCCATCCATTGGGTATAAATATGGGGTCCAAAGTGTTTTAATTGCAGAAAAATAAGAACGCAATCCATTTCAGAGAAAGAGTATTTACTGCCTGATCGTTAATTGAAATACTTTATTGACTCGAGTTAATTAATATTCTCAAGCATTTCTTTTACGCTGGTTAACCACTGGGTGTTGTATGTATATCATTTTTTTACGGTCAGAATTATCGTGACCCAGATATCGAACGATAACTTGAACGGGTGTGCTGTAATGAGTGTCCCATGTAACGGAATCCATTATGCCGTAAACTGATGCCTTCGCGTAAACGTTCTCAGAATGAGGAACAAAACGCTCTCATGTTGATGCTGTATTAAAATAGGAACTAAATACGATAGACGGCCGATTGATATTATATTCCAGATTAATATACTTATAATATGTATGTGTAATATGTATTCTATCCGTTTCCCCAGTATCCCATAACTCAAGCCTCACAGTGCTTACTTTTGGGGCTAAGCTCGGCTTATTTACGATAAAATGAATACTGTTACTGCGGTCTTTTATAAGGTTTTAGAAGACCACGGTAAAAACACTGAATTTATTCGTTGTATTTCTGTTGGTGATTAAGGTTTTAAGACCCTACGTAGTCGGAGGAATTACAGGTTGGCTAGAGAGATACACTTTTTTGACGCTTCAACTTCCGCCTGGACTCCATCACTTACACTCCTCATGTGGGGTATGGTACTTCGCAGTGCCTTGTTTAAAAACATAAACATATAAATATTATTCTATATTATTTTTGTTATTATCTTTAGGTCTTTAAATATTATTTTTTGAAAAAGCACCTGGTGCACTAAATACATATTTGAGTCTAGTTAAAGGGACCTATCGTAAATGTTTTAAAAATAGGACCTACACTAGGTTCCAATAAAAAGAAATATAATGCCACAAGCTAAGGATGAATGATTAAATTTATGGAGACGTAATAAAAGTTTCACTTTAATAAAGACCCACTTGCCGCTATCGTATTGGAGATCTACAGGTTGCGTCTTCAAGAACCTCAGATTGTAGGATGGAGGAAGCATGGTGCATGCAGAGAATTCTAAAAGCCGAAATTTTTCGCATTGGAATAGTAACCGACCACTTAAAAGAGGGGGCCTTTTCATCTCGACGTTTCAGTCATATTACACTGACTATTATTACGCGGGGTTATGGGTCAGTTACCCACATAATTATGTTAGCAATATTTTCCTTTTCTCCAACAGTAACTTTCCATACTGGATTTTGCTAGTTGGATGCCCAGAAGGTCTAGGCATGATTGTTCCTAGCCAGTATCTATAATAGCCATTTTTGTCATATTTATAGCTCATAGGACTAATTTAAATTGCGTTATGCTATCACGTATAGTGGAAAACGCGCGGGTGCATCGCTAGAGCCAATTAGGGCGGTGCAATTATGGCAAGTCGCGGCAGTCGGGCGGTGGGTCAGCGATTTCCCGGCGTCCGCCGCCGTCGCCGACGCCTGGCGCCAAAGCGGTTGTGTAACGTTTAAACGTCCGCTCAGGGCTGCTATGTGCGAAACACTTGACGCGTTTATGCTAGGCAGCTGGCGAAACAACATAAAAATGTAGATACTAGTGTCGATTCTGGCACGATTCTCTAAAGCTAAACTTAAATTTAAAACAGTGTATCCTTGTCATTCTCTATACAGAATGAAAAGGAGAGACTGATGTTAAATTTTGTTTTAAGTGTAGAGAATCACGCCCGAAATGAAACCACTGAAATGTTCTTTTGTTGGGACTAGGAGATTTGGTAAATCATATTTTTCGCTTTAATCTTACAGTTTAAAGATTCATAGTTCCTGGCAAGCTCTAACGTCTAGCCTTTCTTCTGCGTAGAATTGCTTTCTAGTATATACCCATATTTATACGAAAATAACATTCTTTGTAAATGATTTAATGTTTTTTTACATATTAAGCTACAGAAGTACAGTATGCGGAAGATTTCTTATACCTTTCGACTTAATTAATACTAATAGATTTGTATATAAAATTATTGTTGTAATAAAGCAAGCGATAAATCCGCTTCGTTGACGTAAAAATCAGTCGTCCCTAGATAGGTTTTTAAATTTTCATGTCTGTGTATTTTTAAGCTATTAAATTTCTCTGGCTGACCTAATCCAGATCGTACTACTTAATGCATGCATGTTCTCACCAAAATAAGGTTTTATATTTAATTGAAGCTATTGAGGCCAACATAAATAAATTATATTATATTCACTTAGGGTTCAGGGAAGGTCCCCCTGCTGGATTGGGAGCGCAAGAAAAACAGAATGCATATCAAACGACGCAACGGCATATTCAGAAAATGTTGTAAAGAATGAAAGAATTCAATGGGCTGACAAGCTAACCATGTTTGTCTATGGCAGTATTGGTTTTATAATGCGAATGGTAAGTGAAGATGTTTGTGTGATGAATAGGGGCATTTTTACTCCAGTCATGGCTGTTTAATATGTATTTCTATATAAATATACTTATATATGTACAGTATATGTATTCTATCCGTTATTTATGCAAAAAAAAACACAGGGATGCTAGGGCATCCCATAACACAATCCTTACAGTGCTTTCTTTGGGGCTAGGCTAATTGGAGTGAGTGTTGGAAATATTTATTTATTTTATTTCTGATTCTAGTACCTTTGGCACTCAACTAGACCCATAGAAATATTTAGGGAATGTTTGTAAGTACAAACATAAAGTGCAGAACGGAAACAGACCAAATGAAATGAAAATGAGCCGCATTACTGTTAGAGCACTAACAACAAACATTATTGCACCTACATGCGCTCGAATACTAACAAAGTCGCAACAACGTTGCTGGCACACGGCATCATTGCAAAAACACCAACAACTAAAAATATAAGTGCTGTAGTTTTTAGTTTTGCAGAAAAAAGGCACTCATGCCCATAACTTGCGGAAAATAATGAGCTCCCTACGTGCATACACGAGAGCTCGAGATCAATGCACCGTAGAATAAGTTTTGCTTTGTTTTAGTTGGCAAATATTACCTTGATTCATAATAGTAATAAAATGCCACCATTGTATCAGAATCATATGTGAGACCCGTCAAGTTAAGTTTGTACTGGGTATAATATTAATAATAATGTTTTAAAATGACACTCAATATAGACCGTATGAATTTAAAACGAGGAGCTTGGTTCAGCCGACAACTAATAACACGGATTTCCAATTTTTTTTATCTCCATCTGCTCCGTGCTTCAGAAGACACGTTAAGCCTTTGGTCCCGTTTACAGCTGCAGCACCCACGTCTGGCTGCGCATGGTTGGTTAAGATGGCCCGATCTGCCACTACTACATATATGGAAGACCTATCCCACCGCAGTGGGGCATTAATAGGCTTGTGATAAGGATATATTGATAGGTGATGTAATCTGCGTTTAATATTTTTTTTTACATACTAATTAGTCTAGCCTCAAAATAAGCACTGCGAGGCTTGTGTTATTAGATACTAGGGTAACAGATAGAATACATATATAAATATATATATCTAGAAATATTTATATAAACATCCTTGACTTGACAATCCTTTGACTTGGGTACAAATGCTCCCGGGACCTCTCGAAGTCTCGAGTAGGCGACACCTTGAAACCCAGCGTACATACTGTCTGTCACTATGAAGCTAGAATACTGATAATATAACTTGATGTACCCGCAACATAGTTTGCATGGATGTCGGAAAATCAGCATCATACCTACGTAAAGTCTATCAATTTTGGGAAAGTAGCTATCTGCTTTTGTATTGTGCATAAAAAATAACGAGCAGGCAGTCTAATCTGTAAGAACAAACTCACTTTTCACCTCGGAATCCGCGGTGTGATTTAAAATTAGAACACGAAATTTAAATAAATTTCAAATCACACCGGTGAATTCCGCGGTCAAAAGTAAGTCTGTTATTACAAAAAAGCAGGCCTGGCCGCAATCACTCATCGCATCATCAAATAGATATAATGAAATGTACATTGATTGTATTTGGCTTATGAGGTCGACAACCATTTACATATATAATTATGAATATTAAAGACCGCTTATGCGCAAAAAAGTGAGATTAGTCACTTTAAATGTACAATAATTAATTGTTCAGGATTAAATAAAGTATAAAAGAACAATGGTAGGTTCCCATGGCTATATCGCATGATCTTGAATAACTTTATTCATTTCTATTAAAAACATTGTTTATATTGTACAATGATATGATCATTGATTTGATAAAGATAAAAACAAAAATTAAACTCAGAACCTTGTAAACTTGTAACTTGTAAAAAATAAACTAGTAAAAACAAAAAAAAAACAAAATTTCTACAGGTACGGAAAATTTTTAATTAGAGATTTTAATATTGCGATGGGTAACTCTTTTTCATTGCATAAAAAAAGTGTTTATTATTGAAAATTTTTCTTTTTATACAAGTTGAGACTTTGTTGCGTTTTATCTAATTATTAAATTAATATTTTTAAGGATTTAACTGCTAGAATTTTATATGTTAAGAAAATTTTACTAGCTAAAAATTTACTCGGTCATATTTTTTACATAATTTCTCAAATCTGAGCTAACATACATCTTTAATTAAAAACTTTGAGATGATTAATAATTTTAAAGTATTTCATCAATGATGTTATGCTTATCATGAGGAAGATAATTTTATAACATTTATTTGCCAATTTAATAGAATTATAAAAAAAACCCCTCGTAATGTATTGGTCTGAGGTTATTGATCTTGAATTGAGATCGTGGCATGGTATTAAGTGTCGCAAATACGGGCATAAAATATATAAATAGATTTTATAAGCTGAATTTTCTTTTATTTTGGTATTTCATAAGATTATAGTGACAAGCAGGTTGACATTGAGATAATAAATAACGCAACGAGCTTATCATAAGATCTGTTTACAATATCAAGAGATACCAAAGAAACGGTAGTAAAACACAGATATTTACATTGGAATATTACTATTAATAAGATTAAGAACATAATATCTGCAGTTATCTTACATTAAAACAAAAAAATATTTTAATCAAAAGCAGTTATACACTTATTGTTTATTTATATTTATTATTTAAGGTGCCTAGAATATAGTGTGTCTAGAAATTGAGAAATTAAATTCAAATAATAATTACTTTAAAGCATAAGTAACCCAAAAAAACAAAAATCAAATTATTTGGAATAAATTAACTATTGCAAATTTACTCACAACATTAAAATGTACTGAGTGATCATTCAGAAAATACTGTTGCTAAAATGTTAATTTTTGATTTCTAAATAGCTAAATGAAAAAACCAGATTACCAGATTTGCCACTCCGCGGGCTGCCTAGCACCACCACCCTTATACGATTTACTGTCATCTTCATTTGGATAGCTTTAGTTTTACACTGCTAAAACGACAATGTCATTCAACCAGACATGTTTAGTCAAAAATGGGGATTAACACTCAAGTTCAAACATCACTACCACACTTCACAAACGAAAAAAAAAACTCGACAGTATCGTAATTGTTTTCGATGCGTAGTTCGATATGAATCGTTACGGAGTTATAAACGCATGACCATCCGTTGCGAAGTTTCCCGCGCTACTGCCGGCGGGCGTCTCGATCTCGAATACGTCTGCGTCAAATGCGCGTGCGCAACTTGCGTGCCAGCCTATCGCTGCGTACACGAATAAATATGCATTGGCTAACAGTTGATATCCTAATTGATATCTCACATACCATTTCGTACATGATTTGAAGAAATTTATTGTTGATCTTTTGACGTGACAACGTCTTAAATTAGGTTGCGGCTGGGAGTCACTTATGAAAAAGTGTAACGCTCGGTAACGTTACGATGAGTTTAAGTTTACATGTACAATGTTTTAGTAAACAAAATATATTTCTATAGTTAAAATTTGTGCAATTCTTATTTTCATTCAATTCCTTGTTCCTATTGTGCAATTTAATTATATTCATATCAATAAATGTTCTACCGAGAAAAAGACGTTTCACGTAAAATCTTCGCCCGTAAAACCGACTTTACAGGCAACCATTTTTTTAATTAATACAGCCTACATAAAACAAATGGAGCACTTTATGTTTGTAGACAGACAGGCTTGAGTTTGCACCTAATCCGAAATAAGTAGGCAGCTACTTATTAAATATTTTTTAATGTTCCTATTTCTTAATGTCGGTACCTACTTATTTAGGTGGTTCATCTGGACATAAAGTAGTAAGTAATCATATACCATTTTTGAATACCTCATTCCATATGTTTTTCACCAACTTTACAACTCCAATAACTTTCTCGGAATAAAACGAATGCTCAAGCATCTCCTTATATATAGCTCATCACCTTATACAAATGTAATTTCCAAGGTATTCTTTATTTGAATCTATAGATTTTTATACATTCTTTAATCTGACTAAAATATTATCAGAGACACTTTTTTTAATAAATCAAAAGTAAAATGTATAGTTAAATAAAAGTTAAATTATCCTCGATTTATCGATCGAGTATTTGAAATGACAACCAAAATAATAAACACTATTGTATCTGCCTCGGTACTTCATAGATCTATTGGGAAACAAGCTAGATGATTAAAGAAATTATTATACAAAACTGACTTGATTTCGAAGGTCTAGCATACAAAACTACTTGCACTCATTCTTTGATCGACTCTCATCGATACTGAGAAATTTTGATTATACTTGCAACCAACCACATAGGGCAAAGTCCGCTAAGACTTGCGCAACCCGTCCAAAGGTCCGGGACTTCAGATCAATTTGGATGTCTGCACGGCGCGACACCGACATGTCAAGGTGAGAGCGCCCGACGCCCGCCGCTCGCGCTGACAACGTAACCACCTTTCCAAGTTTTAATTTAACTTTTTAAGACTTGTTAAAGTTCTACTTCGAAAGCTCACTTTTACCACTTAGAATAGTACGCGACTTGTTTGTTTACATACTTGTTATACAAACGAACACTGGATTTTTTTTTTATTAGAATTCAAACACGGCCACACCGGAAGTGAAATAAATAAATTGTAGCAAAACGAATCGCGTTCGGCTATAAGCCAGGATCTTTAGGTGTTTTCGATTCATGAGGCATTCATGAAAAATTCACAAAGATAAAAAAGGAATATTAAAAGTGCAAATATTTATTCACCACTCCAAAACTTAACCCAAACCAGAGAAAAACCAAATCACACGAACGATGTTAGGATTAAGGAACTCAACTCTAACGAACGTGTGGCGTGGGAAAATACTGCTGAATGACACATAGAGTCAAGCAATGACTAAGCTTATTATACATATGTATAGGTCTTACGACAATTCGATAAATCGACATTTTGCGAAAATCATAGGGATTTTACGAAAATTAGTTACTCACTGTTAATTAATTTTGTATCAGTCGTTTCTCCGGCCGTCGAAATGTCATCGCCATTGTCTAATAAATTATTATCTGTATTTTTGCGCAAAATTCGATTTTTCAAATTATCCTACGATATATATCGAAAATCATAGGGATTTTACGAAAATTAGTTACTCACTGTTAATTAATTTTGTATCAGTCGTTTTCCGGCCGTCGAAATGTCATCGCCATTGTCTAATAAATTATTATCTGTATTTTTGCGCAAAATTCGATTTTTCAAATTATCCTACGATATATATATAACCTTAAGACAACTAAACGCAGCACTCCGAGATAAACAACTCTTATAGAAATTGATAAATGTAATTTCTGTCCGGTAGTAATAGCACAGACAAAAATTCACTCCGACACTTTGAAAGAATTGAAATACGTTTAGCACTTAGTTACTTGTTTTTAAAATAGCAATACACTTTTTGCTGCGTTTCAATTAAGCTCAGAATAGTTCGGAACAAGGTTCTCGGGAATCCGGAGCACCTAGATCACCTAAAGTTTATTTTATTAATTAACAAAAGTTTTTTTTTGTGGGACATAATAATAAAAAACCAACACGTCGATTATTTATAGGTTATGTGAAAAAAGTGTAAATACAAAAGCTGTATTTAATTTTTTAACCATTTATCTACTTACTAGATAATTAAATGTAAAGATAATTTTACTAAAATAACCCACGTGGCCAGGCAGCAGACCAGACTCGAAACCGCACCCTCCGCTATCCGGGCGGATACACTGACCATTATGACCATATTATGCTACTGCGGGTCTAAAGGCCGTGTCGAATTTCTTCTAGTATTTCTTAGGCTGCAAGGCATCGCCATCTCTTAGCATTGTATGTGACTCACCATGTCAAACGAATACCTTTACAAGTATTAAACATTTGAAATAAGAAATAGCAATTGTAGTTACATATTTCTTTTGTAAACATTTAACTGGTATATGTTTAAACCTAAAGTTTCTTTTACAAAAGTTGTACTTAGATCTTTTGATTAAGTTCCTATAATTTTCTATTAAAGCTTTTTCTATAGAAGTTGTAATTTTCCCTTAAAAGGTCACCCCAACCTTCACGACCTCAAATATTTCGTCGTTTATTATGTGTTCCCTTCCTTTTGGTATGGATATTATAATGTTCCGAATTTTTTTGTTCTAAAAAATTATCAATCCTGTTCTATTGATAGAAAACTACTTTGAATTGTTAGATCAAGAAATGCAAGAGGCATACATAGATACTGTTTGAATTTGAGCTACGGGCTTGCCCTAAGTCCGAACCCTGGGCGCGCCACTGGATCTGAGCATCTAGCTGAAAACGCCGCATAGGTATAAAATATTTCTTTATAGGGTATTACAACGACCACACTAAAAGGCCTTAAAATAACTTTTAACTTTGTGTTTCTTTTCATACTGCCTTTTTCTTCCGTTCTTGTGATAACCCTTAATTTGCTCAACCATTAAGCGAAAGAATCCCATGAAAAGCTATAAAGAAACCTGTCCCAGAGCGGGGTTCGTAGTCCAGTTTGGGTAACATACTACATGTCAAGGTGAGAGCGGTGGCAGGCGCCGTAATAAATTCACGCGACCGGTACAGTCAAAGCTTCTCATCTGCAGATATAATTTGACAATGATAACGACTTTACTAACCAGTAACAAGAGCTATATTGGTAGAGCATAGTGTGTATGAGAGTCCGACAATGCAGTATTGTAGGAACGGAACCACTTCACCTACGCATCTGCTACTACGCCACGGCAAGCCATTGCATTAATTCATACTATATTCTGCCCCGACTTGTCTCAACGAACTTTGATGTCATTTTCGTCTCATCTCAGGATCAATATCTTTTGTTATTAAATAACAGCTACTATTCAAAAGAATATCCTCTCGCACTGGTAGATTTTCTGCCATTATTTTAACCATCAAAGGCTCTAAAGGGATTCTTCAAATTCTTAAGTCTGCTTGACAAAGTCTCTGGTTATGTCTATTTGCTATTTACCTACTTGTAAACAACGCGAGAATCGAGATCTCATTTTTGTCGTAAAGATTTGCTCCTAGGTATGCAAAGGCGAAGTGATTCGCTAATGATTTCAAAGTAGGTATTATGTATGTACTAATAACACCAAAGATAACCACAAACACTTTCGAAAATTGAAGAAAACATATTTGCATAGAAGTTAGAGCATGTGTAGGTTTCTACACTCATTAAGGAAGGTTGGTTTAAGAAAAAAACGCATGGCAGACTGGCGACCGCGCGCAAATTGGTCATTACTGGACAACAACTTCCTCGAACAACCTTACAACGTTTATGCAATCGACATAGCATCAGACAGGCTTTTTCACCGCTTGTGCTAAAAATAACTCATGTGTGACTTTGGCAGATGACGGTTGTAACTTAATACTTGCATAATATGCAAGCCGAACATTGCAATCCCTGCATATAAGTTGATTTTGATTCAAAAGAAAGGCTTTTTATTATTTTATGACGATGGTCTCTGGTGTCGTATTCCACACGCCCCTTTTTATTTTCACATTAAATACGAACTGAAAAATAAGAGTCGTTGTAAAGCAACTCGGCAAAACAACCTTGCGACTTGTTCTAATTAAAAGCAAAATAAAAAGTAAAAGTAGATATGACAGGAACTCATAAACATAAAATTGCGGACCACGAATTCGAAACGGACATTTAAAAGTAAATGACCTGATCAATTGTATTATGAAAAATTGTTTTAATATAGTATTGAAAGTATTTACTTAGATAAAAATTAAAAAAAAGTTATTTGTTTTATATCTAGCAATAAAACAGTTGATCAAAAAAACGGACATGTGCTGTTTACATACGCTAGATGTAAAATCTTAAATTAAAAAATTTGAACATGTCCTTCATGACTAGGTACGTCTTAAAGACAACACCTGTGTTAAAATTTAACCCTCGAGGTCAAAATTAAATATTATTTACTTAAATTGTTTCGAAAAATAAATAACAGCTGAATAAAAGAAAAAAATATGTGCAATATGTTTGAAATTATTATTAAACTAATCACTTTAAATGAAACATAAATATAACTATTTAATTAAATTATATTTTTGCAAACAAAAATAAGCTATTACTTAACCACCAAGTTTCATAAAAGTACTTACGATCGCACGCTCCATCTAAGGAATTTTAAGCAAACTACATATTATTTTAAAATCTAGATAATTTCAAGCACGCATGGTTGTATGCTAGTCTTGCTACAAAAGCACTGCCGTAATCGTATAAGAAAATGCTTAATATCTCGATAGATGGCGGCACTAAAACGAATTAAAAAAACAATTTATTTACATATTTTACAAAGATAAGTTAGAGGCTATGTAGCCATTAACAAGCAATATATAAACTTTAATGAAGATATCAGACGATATCCATTACATAAATATTGTACAGCATCATATACATAATATAACTATTCAAATTTTATTAAATAAAGCATTTATATTAAGGGAAACCCGAGAAAATTAAAAAAGTTAATTTTATAAGTTGACCCGACCGGGAATCGAACCCGGTACGGGTACCGGAACCGCGAAATTGCGGGGTTGATTGATTACAAAAATACTGCCTTGCTTTTGCCATAGATAGAAAAATTATGAAAACATTCTACATACGTATAATACGTACACTTATACAAAACACCACGGTTGTTGTGATGCCTTTTTTCAAGCTTTGTACCCTCTCAAATGTCCCTTTATTATAAGTAAGAGGCGGGACTTGGTTCCACTCAACTTTATTTGGAACTCTGTCCTTACAATCTAGCGAATTTACTTAACTCAGTAAGACTTATCGCGAGTAAGAACACAGCTGAACTGACTGCTTGTCCAGGGATCTGGATCATTTATACAAACAAATGGTTAACAAAAACTCTCCTACACATTTCAGGGAAATGGCACAAACAATTGTCTTAATAGTTACGGAATATGAATAGAAAGTTTACAATAGTTTATATAGCTTACAAATAAAATGAACATTTATCTTAATGGCTAAGGATGAATACTTAACCTAAACAACAATGTAAAAGAAGGGTAATAAAATATGAATACAATACAAAAGAAACAATGATACGGATATAATATAAATGGGTTTCTGCAAATATTTACAATAGTAGGTAATGATTTTGGGATCGTCGATGGCGTCCAGATGGTTGACCCTGACAATCATTGTGGAATGGCGGAAATGTGGGAGTTATGGTGTGATAACATAACACCTCCCCCCTTAGAATAAAGATAGCGCGGTGCGCAATTTTTAAAAAGTAGAATAATAATTAAGTAATGATAATGTAACAATATTTGATATACAATTATTAAAATAGGGATTGAGTATTTCGTAATTTCTGTGACGGTGTAGGACTGCTGACATCGTCGGAGTCATTGGTCATACAGGTGGATTCTTCTTGTCATTTTGGTCCCCCTCGAGTGGAATAATTTGTTATTGTCGAGATTTGTTGAAGTAGTTGACGAAGTTTTGAACTCAACCGCTATTATGATGGGCGTAACGGCGTTTTGAACAGCGTCTCCAGCGTTAGCAGCATTAGGTATGCTAACATTGATATTCTCGTAGTATAGCTTTTGAGGGTAAAAGTGTTTTGATGTTTCTGTCGATGCTGCCAGAGTACAAAAACTAACACAGTCTTTACATCCTTTTTCTCTTACAGCCTTCAAGTTACTGGTGCGTTAAAGTATCGCCGCATTGTAGAACACAGTAAGTTTTATTGTGCAAGATGAAAATCCATTGGTTGAACGGTGTTTACGTGAGTTGCGAATGGGGTTATTTCACTGGAACTTGGGATTTCTCTTCCTTTTTGCATCACTGCAGCCTCCTAACAGGTAGGTCTAGTCTAGTGTTGTAATATATAGGTAGATCCTTGCAGACTCGCTTGTTTGCCGTACTGCCGTCGTATGGTACTTGTGGCCAAACATGCGTGCTCGAAAAGGATGGTAGTATAAAGGTGGAAGTCGGATTGCCTGGTGGGAATAAGGTATGGTGTGGTACAAAATAAATCGTTCATTTCTTTTTAAAATGACATAATTATCCTAATTTATTCAAATATATATAAGATGAGAACTATGCGGATTCTAATATGATCATGGTGTGTGACTAAGTTGAAGTCGTATAGGAGTAAGGAAATGGTCTTAGCCTATTTGCGTGATCGAGTTTATTTTTTCCAGATTTTCTTATAACGTAATTTTCATTAAAGCCTGCTCTGATTACTTCATAAGGTTCTTCCCATTTTGGATCAAGATTATTTGGATTTGGAACTCTCAGCATAACTTTGCTACCTAAGTTATATTTTACAGGGTTTTTAATGTTATTATCGTAACGGATTTTTGCCTTTTCCTTCATTTTTTCCAAATTGTTTAAAGCAGCTTCTCGGGCTATTTTTAATCTTTCGTTTAGATCCTTTAAATATTCGCTGGCCGTATATTCTGGTATAAGTTTCATAGAATAGAAAGGGCGTGGCTTATAGCCGAAAAGGAGTTCATAAGGAGTATAACCTGTTGATTGGTTGACAGAAGTGTTATGGCAGATAACTGCGAACGGGATAATATTATCCCAATTCTTTAGTTTTCTTTGGTGATACATTCGAATATGCTCTCTAAGAGTGCCGTGGAATCTTTCTAATGCACCATTGGTTTGGGGATGGTAAGCCGTATTGAACGATTGATTAACGCCAAAGAATTTGCAAAGTTGTTTTATGACTTGATTCATAAATTCGGTGCCTTGGTCTGAATGGAATCTCTTTGGAATGCCATAGGTTTGACAGAAATGCAGCAATTGTCTTGCAACTGTTACAGCTTCTTTATCAGGGATGGTATATGCTTGGACTTATCGGGTTAGGTCATCCTGTAAGGTAAGAATATACTTATTGGAGTCTCGTGTGATATCTGAATAAGATACGAGATCCATTGAAACGCGTTCGAATGGTTCGGTTGATTGCGTTGTTATAACCATTGGAGCTTGAAATGTTTTGCGTTGGATTTTATTGCGTTGACAGATTAGGCATGATTCTATGATTTTTTTTATATCATTTGTCATTCCTTTCCAGTAGTATTCTGTTTTTATTTTTCGGGTGGTCTCTACGATCCCACGGTGGCCTGACAAAGGTTCCGAATGATTATTTTTTATAATAAGAGGTATTTCTTCTAAATCTGGTGTAGTTATTTTATTGTCACAAATTGTAAAATTGACATTAAATTTATTAGCGAGGTATGCAGATACGCGATATTGTTCATTGCCTTGTATTTGACAGGTACGATCATGTTTCAGATGTGGTATGTATAAATGTTTACATTTATGATTATTAAGACAGGATAGAAGACATTTGAAGTAATTTTCAGTATCCCAAGTATCAAAATGACTTTGTCGAGTTACAGCTACAAAAAGAATTTGATTTTCTGTTGAAATGATTTTATCTACTTGGTAGAGTTCTTTAGGTTTATTCAAATAGGAATCAGTTTGGGCACATAAACTTAAAGCTTCTGTAGATATAACGTTATGTTCAGATAAATTTTTAGAAACTGGTACTAAGATTTCTTTATGCCGTTGGTCAAATAAATAATCTGATGTGATATTGAGTACAGGACTATTATAAGATTGTTCGCGATTTCGTGTATACTCTTCGTATTCTAGTTGAAATGGATCCGATTGAGCATTTGATGTCAGAATTTGACTAGTATTAGTTATAGGAGGTCTAGAAAGTGCGTCGGCGTTAGTGTTATTTTTGCCTTGCTTGTAAATTATGCGGACTAAGCGACTGCCTGGGTCCTTGATGGAAAATAACCAAGTAAGGGGCTTGTGATCTGTGACAATAGTAAATTTACGACCGAACAGGTATGGTCGAAAGTGTTTTACTGCCCAGACTATGGCTAATAATTCACGCTCTACTGTTGAATAGTTGCATTCCGCTTTATTTAAAGTTCGTGATGCATAGGCAATAGGAAGATCCTTTCCTATTTCACCCTGAGACAAAATTGCTCCTACTGCATACATCGAAGCATCTGTTGTGAGAATAAACACCTTTGAAAAGTCAGGATATTGTAGTATGAGAAATTCTGTCAAAACAGTTTTACACTTTTCGAAGGCTTGTTGTTGCTTATCAGTCCATATAAAAGTGATATCCTTTTTGAGGAGTCCTGTTAAAGGCTTAGTTATTTTACTGAAATTCGGTATGAATCTACGGTAATATCCAGCCAGACCTAGGAATGATTTTGTATCCTTGCAATTTTGCGGTGTAGGGAATTCTTTAACAGCTCTGACTTTGTCAGGATTGGGTTTTACTCCATCATAGGGTTGGGTTTTCATTAGAGATAATGTGACCTAAATACGCTACTTCTTTTCTTAAAAATTCACACTTATCGGGTTGTATTTTTAAACCATTCTTACGTAGTCTATCGAATACTTCTTGTAGCTTCTGTTCATGTTCTTGTAAACTGGATGCGAAGATGACGATGTCATCAAGGTAGACAAAGCAACGTTCACCTTGAAGATCATGTAATACACTATCCATGGCTCTTTGGAAAGTCGCCGGTGCATTTTTCAAACCGAAGGGCATTCTAAGGAACTCGTAGTGTCCATAAGGAGTGTTGAAGGCAGTTTTCGGTATATCTGTCGGATTTCATTCAATTTGATGAGGTCTAGTGTGGTAAAGTATTCCGAATGGCCTAATTTATCAAGTCTAATAATTTTTGAACTTGTTGTTTGACTTCGTATTCGTGAATTTGAGGGAATCTATAAGTTTTTGAGTGAATTGGTATATCCGACGTAGTTGGAATTGAATGTTTGGTGTGATTACTGAAGGTCAAGGGTTCGTCTTCCAAGTAGAATATATCGGAGTATTCGGATGCAATCTTTTCTATGAAATTCTTTTCTTCTTTATTAAGAAATTTTATATTATTAAAAAGATTAAGAGTTAAATGAGTTGATGTGATTGATTTGTTTAATGTTATAAGGTTCACATACAAGATTAGGGGTAGTAATTGTCACATCTGTTTCGTTAATATTTACACACGTAATTAGGAAGCAGTTGTCTTTAACGTCTACTAAGGCATGCGGTATGGTGACGCCTTTGCTTAATGTTTGCCTATTCACAATGGCTGTGCCTGATGCAATAGAGTTAGATTTGCATGCGATTACAGTTTCTGATCGACCGTAGATTGTTTGTTGTTTTGATTCGGTGTTAGGTTTGGTTTCTTCCGACATGTAATGAAACCGATAAGTCTTATTTCTTATTCGCATAGTTTTTGATTGTACGAATATATGTGCATCAAATTTGGATAAGTAATCGTTACCTAGGATTCCATCTGCTTTTATGTTTAGATTAGCGATATGAAACTTGAATTTCGGAAGATCGTCTAATGCAATTTTTGCGCTTCCACTGCTTCGAATGGAGGCTGGCGAATTGGAAACACCTACTATCGAGACCTTGTCCGTTTTATTTATTGGATTGGATCCTACCTTATTAGTGTTTATGATGGAAATGCCGGCTCCTGTGTCAATTAACATGACCACAGGCTCTCCTTCGATATGGAAAGTACAGTGTAATAAATTTTCCGAAGGGACGTCATTTAATGCCGATATTATAAATGATTCGATTGGTTGTTCAGTAGGTTCTAATTTGGTAGATTTTGTTTTACTTTTGTTAGATTTCTTTGATTTTGATTAAACAAGTTTTAGTTTTCTGGGTTTGAAAGATCTTGAACTTTGATTTTCGCAGGAATTTGTGGTTTGAATAGTAGAGTTAGTGTAGCCATGAGTTTGGGGCTGGTTACCCTGTCCGTAAGCTATAGAGGCATTTAAATCAGAATGAAGGCCAAGAGTTTGGGGCTGGTTACCCTGTCCGTAGGCTATAGAGGTATTTGAATCAGAATAAAGGCCAAGAGTTTGGGGCTGGTTACCCTGTCCGTAGGCTATAGTATTGAAGTTAGTTTGTGTACATGCATCAGAAAAACGTCTTTCAAATTCAACCGTTACAGGTTTTCCCAATGTAGCTGGGAGCTTGAAAATAGTCTGAGTGCATGCATCACTTCTGTGTTTTAAAACTGGTGTGAACATTGGTGACAGTGTGGTTGAAGGGACTCTAGGTTTCTGCCTAACCTCTGAGCTACATCCTCATTGGATAGCGAGCTTGTGGCGATTTCCGTCGAGTCGCTCGCCTCGGCGGTCGCCATAGAGTTTAAATTATTCACTTTGCGTGGTGCAGGTAAGGCGCAATGGTTAGAGTTGTTTTGGTTATTGTTTACTGCGCGTTTTCTACATACGGATATGTGATGACCCGGATTTTTGCAATAGTAATGGTGTGTCCAAACAATGCGCGGCATTCGAGCGCGGCTGCCGCGCGCGGCTAGCCGCGCTGTGATTGGACGACTGCCGCGCGCGGCAGCTGCGCGCTACCCGCCGCTCACGCCGATCGCCGCGAACGGTGTTAGTGTTGGTTCGCCAGTGATTGTGTGTGGACGGACGTATCTTGAAAAAATGGATAACGAAACAGCAATTCGTCTTATTGAAATATATGCCTCCCATAGTCCATTATGGGATACTAGACGTAAAGAATATCACAATAATAACGTGAGAGAAGATCTATGGGAAGAAATTGCGAAAAATTTCGTTCAACCAAAAGCAGATTTAAAATTGAAAATGAAAAGTCTTTTGAGTTCTTATAGAAGGGAGAGAAATAGAGAAAAAACAAGCAATATCACTGGTTGTGGTAAGTTTAATCGTATTACATTTTATAATAGTAGGTAATAATAGTTAATAATATTAATAATATAAATATAAGTAGGTAATAATAATAGTTTTACTAGACCTTTCATTTGACATCATAATCATTAAGATATCTCAACAAACAGTAGTGCGAGTAAATAAGACACAAGATCAGCTTATGTATCAGTTATTTTAATAATGTTCTTTTTTCTGTTGCAGGTAGAAACAAGGCCTATAAATCTAAATGGTTTGCTTATGAAGCATTCAGTTTTTTACATGACAGGAATAACCCTATTGATGCAGTGGTAATATAATATAAGGGTGGAACAGCTTTCCGCCAACGGCTTCGCCCACGTGGTCTGGTTGTTTCTTAATAAATTATAAACTAATGTTACTCGGTGAAGATGTATCTTTGTATCTAATGGTGAAAAATTTTTCGAAACCGGTTGAGTAGTTTTTGAGTTAAATTGTAGGTAACAAAGAAACAAATCTTTCCGCTTTTAAAAATTAGTTTTGATGTATCTATATTAATATTATAAAGCTGAAAAGTTTGTTTGTTTGCTTAAACGCGCTAATCCCAGTAACTACTGGTTCGATTTGAAAAATTCTTTCAGTGTTAGATAGCCCATTTATTGAGGAAAGCTATAGGCTATATATATAAATATATATCATTACCTGAAGCCCACGCGGGCGAAGCTGCGGGCGGAATTACTAGTGATACATACAGCCCGCATTCTACAAAATCTATGAAATCAGATAATGCTAAGGGTTTATTAATTACATTAGGATGATTTTGGCCATTTTTTACCAAACGTTATATAATTAACTAATATCTTTCTTGCCAATCAATTGATCCATTTGTCATAAAATATCTTGACAAAAAAATACGAATATCAGAAGGAGTGTTAATAAATTGATTTGGAGTAAAGGTAGATGCTTCATTGGCTGAATTATTCGATTGTTTTAATAAAGAATCTCTGCGAAGAAAGTTATGCAAGTGAACAGTAGCTAGAACTATGATTTTGGCTGATTTTGGGCTTAAAATCATTGTACTTCTCAAAACTCTAAATTTTGCCGACAAGATTCCAAAAGCATTTTCTACTACTCGGCGTGCTCTTGATAGTCTATAGTTGAAAATCCTTTCTTTTGATCCTTTTGGATGAATTCCCGCAAATGGTGTCATCAAATGTGTGCTTAATGCAAAAGCTTGATCTCCTAATATTACATATGGTACGTTAGTTATGTAGGGTATTTGTAAAATTTGTGGTGCTGGTACATTAAGTTGATTATTTTCTAGCTTTCGATACAATTCGGAATGTTTATAAACTCCTCCGTCTGAAATTCGACCTTGGCTTCCTACGTTAACATACATAAAATTGTAGTTTGAGTCTACTAATGCTAATAGCACGATGCTAAAGAACTTTTTATAATTAAAATATTCAGTGCCGCTACGAAAAGGAGCTTGAATTGTTATGTGTTTTCCATCTAACGCCCCAATGGTGTGTGGAAAATTCCATTTTTCCTCGAAGTCGTTACTTACTGCCTTCCAATCTTGCTCTGATACTGGTAGCTGAAAAAAATAATATTTTAATTATTTTGCTATTTTTGCTTCAGGATTGTGGCTCACCCTCAGAGCCGGGTAATACTGAACAAGCTATTCCGGAACAAGGCATTTCAGAACAAGGCACTTCGGAACCAGGAACTTCGGAACAAGGCACTCGAGGCCAAGATACAAATACTAAGAAGTCGTCAAAAAAAGAAAAGCCAGTGAACAAGAGGACACGCCAAGAGGCAGAGTATGATGCTGAAAATCAAATGATAGAAGAAGCGTTAGAAGTAATACGAAAACAAAATGACAGTTACGTTGCTTTTGGCATGCACGTAGCAGCTGAACTAAGAAAATATGATGCCACTATGTTTACGCGAGTTAAACATTCAATAAATACTATACTATACGAAGCTGATATGGAACGGCTCAATCAATTATCAACACAAGAATGTAACGCTGAAAATAGACGAGGATATTTCACTTCACAGTTTACCGATCTTGACTCATCATCTTCTAGTAACATGGATACTGGCCTTACACAATTGATTCACGATTTGGACACCGATGTAAATTAATATTGTGGCTTAGTTGAGAGCAATTGTGATTGATGAATGATGATTGTGTTGTTTTTTAATTATTACTTAATTATGAACAATCTGTATTTTAAAATATTACGCTAAATAATAAAAATAATTTAAGTAATAAAGTTCATATTTACCTGTACCATGTCCTTAAGAGCTCTCACTATGGCATCACACACTTCTGGAATTATTGTTGATATTGTTTGCTTAGATACGTGAAATGTGTATTGTAAGCTGGAATAGGAGTCTCCTGTAGCCAAATATCGTAACGTTATTGCGAGTCTCTCTTTCGACGTTATTGCAGTGCGCCAGTGAGTATCCATTTTTTTTATTAATGGTTCTACCAATGTATGTATGTGTTCGAATTCTTCCAGAGATAATCTTAAAAACTGTGGCGTTCGGTAGTTGATTTCGTAATAGATCACTTCCAGATTCTTTGTCCTCTGTTGAAAAAGTGGTCGCATCCAACACTGCCTTTTTTTAATACACTTTGTTCTATTCCTTCTTCTACGTAATTTACGAATAATAAGCAGAGCCACAACACACGCAGCCGCTTTCATTGTGGTTTGAATACGAAATAAAGAGCGCGGCGTGTCTCGGACATGCCGCGCAGCACTGCCGCGCAGAAGGTCTAAACTAGTCGCGCAGCAAATTTGTGTCCCCCGAATGCCGCACGTAGCTGCCGCGCACCTTGCACGCCGTGTTTGGATACACCTTAACATGTAATTATTTTAGGAGATGTTTTTTATAATGGTACGCAATCGCAGGTTGTGGTCGAGTTTCAGGCGTACACGCCATTGGCTTATTATTATTACTAGATTTGAATAGGGTTTGACGAGCATTGTTCATTGCTCTTATTTGATCTTCTTGCATGGCAAATTTCCCTGCAGAACTTAGATTTGAAAATTCTTTCATCCTAAGCATCGAACCCATGTCGGAATTCAATCCATTTATAAAAACACTCAGGGCTATTTCCTCCGCGGTATCTATTCAGGCCCCTTAAGCTTGCGTCTGTAATTTCCGTGTTTAACTTTTCAATAATTTTACTTCTACATAAATTTACTCTATGAAAGTAGTCGGTTAATGATTCCGAGGGTTTTTGAAACAACGATATTGTTTTAACGTTAGAAAATTTTGATATAAGTTATGATTTGAGTGTATATCAACTATTGAATTTACGGCTATGTACATCGGGTGTACCCGTGCCAATTATTTTATTTAGGGAGTACACGAGGAGTTTTTGTTCTATGTCTTCGCTAGCAAGGTCAAACGCCGCATCACCAGATCGGATAAACCGGTATATTTGATCGGGAAATGTCGTATCAAAAGTAGGAATCAGATTTAATAAGGTCCCTAAATCAACCATTTTGGCGGTAGAGTTTTCACTTTTTATTTCACCTAACATCTACCGAGTTAAATAATGTTAATTATAATGTTTTTGAATAAAAATAAGATTTTACTAACGATTAAGAATAATAAATGGTAATAGAAATACAATTTGATAATAACGATTTTCTATTAGGTGTATTAAATTTCTGAATTACAATTAGGACTTTAAAAACAGTCAGCAAAAAAAATTAAGAAATTGAACGATTTAGAAGGACAGAGTACAGGAAATCGAGCAAACAAGTTTTATAGCCACTTACCAAAACAGTGTGATGATCAGCGGGAACATAGCTTCGGCGAGACGCTTAAAAGCCTGCAGCTACCACGTAGTCTTCACTGGGCGATGCTTGTCCCGTTCGCGAAATACGTGTTTGTCTCGTCGCACAGTGGATCCCGCGATCCTACCGACTGCGCCAAATTATTATAAGTAAGACTTGGGACTTGGTTCCACTCAACTTTATTTGGAACTCTGTCCTTACAATCTAGCGAATTTACTTAACTCATGAATTATTATAAGTAAGAGGCGGGACTTGGTTCCACTCAACTTTATTTGGAACTCTGTCCTTACAATCTAGCGAATTTACTTAACTCACGACTTTTTTTTTATTCCTCCCAGGCGGGGGAGCGGGTGAGAAATCCTCATGGATACCCTACAGCCGGCTGCAAGGTTATGTCAGACTCGTACTGACTAAAAAACACCCGTAGGGGCTGCCTTTGGCCGGGAAGGCCTCTAAGGCTTCATCGGAAGCGATCGTCCCCCAGGGGGGGAGCGACGCAGCGCTGCTTTAGTCAGATACTAGAGCATATGCGCGAGAAGGACGGTGCGGCCTCCTAGTGAGGTACGCCCGTATCGGACAGAGAGGCTGCTTGTCCAGGGATCTGGATCATTTATACAAACAAATGGTTAACAAAAACTCTCCTACAAATTTCAGGGAAATGGCACAAACAATTGTCTTAATAGTTACGGAATATGAATAGAAAGTTTACAATAGTTTATATAGCTTACAAATAAAATGAACATTTATCTTAATGGCTAAGGATGAATACTTAACCTAAACAACAATGCAAAACAATGTAAAAGAAGGGTAATAAATAAAATATGAATACAATACAAAAGAAACAATGATACGGATATAATATAAATGGGTTTCTGCAAATATTTACAATAGTAGTTAATGATTTTGGGATCGTCGATGGCGTCCAGATGGTTGACCCTGACAATCATTGTGGAATGGCGGAAATGTGGGAGTTATGGTGTGATAACATAACACCTTGACACTTACTTAAGTGTCATAAAAGTTTTTATAGTCAAATGTCCGAGGACAGTTGAGTGTCCTTTGTGGGCGGTCCTGTTTTTTGCTGATTAACACGCTTTAGAAAGAATCCCTATCGCTGCTTGTGGTCTCTTTAGTTTAGGCAAAATATGTAGATGGTGTTGTGGATAAAAATGCAGTGCTCTCTGAACTTAAGATTTGTTTTCATCAGTTTGAAGAACACGCTTCGCGAAAAATGGTGGCGTCGTGAACATTTCAATCGGAATGACCCCAATTTTGTAGAAAACACTGTTTTCTCATTGTTTAATCTAAAGATTTATTTGTGTGTCAGTCATGTGAAAAGATCATAGTTTTATTTGCGTTACTATCAAAAACCTACAAAAATGTGAACAGGTCCTTCAGTCGCCCGCGACTTTATTTTTTACCAGCAATTTTTATGTTATTTCTTTTATGTTTTTCTTACCTTACTTTTTTTTAATACTTATTTATAAAAAAAACTGTAAAAATATTGCAATAACATTGGAAAGGTAAGGATTGTTGATAAAATTAAAAACCAAGCCTGTATTAATAAACAACTGGGCACCTACCAAACAGAGAAATATTGTAGAATATAGAATAGAGTATTGTAAAATACAGAGAAAATTTAAATATTCTATACATAAATTGTTTCGGAACAGTAAATAATAGCTTAATAAAAGAAAAAAATAAAAGTAATAAATAAAATAACCGAGCTCAGGATCGAACCACCGTCTCTTACCTATCTGTCTCTTATTGTAAATGATTTAATTACGAAAAACTATCTTGTATCAAATACTCTACTTCGTTTCATCGAATCTCAAGTCACAACGAAGAAAGAGTAAAGAAGTTTATTATATATTATATAATATAATATATAATATTTTTCTTTCAATGTTAGCAGATCTTAAAAGTTTTAGCGTAACGTTTAGCCATATAACAATAGTTAACAATGTTAACAAAACATAAATGTTAACAAGTCTGGTCAGAATCTACGAATTTTGCAGATTATTGTCTTAGTACTTATTTATTTCCATTATTTAATTCAGCTTGTTCTAATTTAATTAACTTACTTAATTATCTGTCTTAAGCAATGATAAAAATATTTTATTTATATAGTCGTGAGTGGAGCCTTTCGCAAGTAGATACTCTCGCGTGTCAAAACTCGTTTGTTAATGGGCTTAACAATGGCAACACTGTTCACACTTGCCTATTAAATTGATTCATATCTCTCTTCATCATTTAACCTCCGTACCGTGTACCAAGTTACTAAACACCTTCAATACTCACCATTATAATAGTTTCTTGTCCATTCAAACGAATAATGAACAACGTTCGTGCACGAATCAAATGTGCTGATATATGCACTTCATTGCTTCACTATTGACATATGGACTATATAATATCTCACAAAGAGATTCGTAGCGAGTAAATAAATAACAACAACAATAGAATCGAAATTGAAATTTCACTAGATTCCAGAGTGGCTAGTTTGAGGACGATCTATCATTCTCCCACGCCGCAGTAGAAAATCATAAGAAAGTTGTTATTTCGATAGTTGACTTGAGTCTTTCAACCAAAAAGGAGATGAAACTTCACACGTTGAAAGAGGTTTGTTTTTTGAATCACACGTCGTCGACTTCAATAAATATCAAAACATTTTACTAAATAAACAGCAATGTGGCCTGACACTGCTAAAAACTGTTCCTGTGTTCAGACGGCGGCGCGAGCGCAGATACCTCGCTGTTTTATTATAATAAAACCGAACGCAATCGGAGATGGGGTCACACGATTGGTGACCAACGTTTGCCCAACATTATTATTTCGATGCCCGAACGACACTTAATTAAACCCACGTTTAAAACGCCATAAATGACAAATGTTCAGCGTAAATTGCAGATTGACTGGTCCGCGCGCCGTCCCATTGTTTTATAGCACACCGGTCCCGTTGGTTTAGTAAACGAACGATTTAAATAAAGCATCGATGAAACGTATCAGCGATTGTTGAATGATTTATACGCAGTTGATTCGTGAATCACGGATAACAGAAAACAAAAGACTTATTTTTGTGTTGACCTTTGAGGTTATGTGGGCATCATCAATATCAACTAATTAAGTCTTAAAATTATCGGCCATTGGGTGGAGATGATGAATAGCCGGGACTAACTACACTAGAATTACGATCGGCGAATGGATACTGATGGAGGTATTATTACTCGGATATTAATGGTACAGCATATATACAGAGAAATAAAAGTCGATGAGTCCGTATACCTAACAGTTATACCTATTACCTACACTGATTGATTTACGATTTTTCTCCGCCGAAATCGCGCCACCATCCATATGATGTTGGCAGTTATAATAAATAATGTAGAACATAATTTTATGCAACAAAAAAGCTAAAACGAAAAGATAAATTAATAAAACAGAAATTTGCAATGAGAAATACAACCAATGAGTGCAGCAGAGAAACAACTTGCTTCTCTTTTCAACTTGCGATTTCTATTTTAACTATATACGTAAGGTAGACTAGATATTTTTAAAACTACAATTCCTTACTTATTTTCTCTCTGTCTGTTGAAATAGAATCTAGAAAACTGAAATTACCACTTTTACATAAAAAAAATGTTCAACAGTCCCTTAAGATCTGATAAAGTATATTTAACGTAACAAAAATATGATTGCCGCTATTTATATTTTGAAATTGTCATTTTACAAGTTAACGACATCGATCGACCGAATTCTCCAAAATTCGCGTCGTTTCGATATATCGATGGTCGTTACATAAAGAAACGTAATATACACATATCAAGAGGGAAATTATTGTCATGTTCGCCTGACGATAAAGACATTACTACACTAGCGAGCCCGGGGCTCGTGGGATGTTGTCACAAATTGTATTTTTTGTGTCCCTTTCTTCAGACAGTGAAATCTACAATGCCCATCTGATTTATTTCATGGTCTCATGCGATCTTTTGTGCACGTGTAAGAGCATACAATTTCGATAAGCGAAGATCGATTTTTTACGAGATAATAAAGTTCACTAGTTTTAAAGAAAAATTTGAGAGAATCCCTGAGGGATTTAAAGTAGTCACTTTAAATCCGTTGATTGGCACGATATGATTACGACGATTGGGGATGCATGCTCGTGTTAAGGGTATTTTTTTTACGCAGAGTGTATGTGTATGTGTGTACAACATTAAAAGTGCCCTTATAAAACAAAAAAAAATGGAAAATCTACATACCAAAAAACATAATTTCAATTTAAAATTAAATCAAAATATTCAATTTGGGCGGTTCCAGTACACAGAATTTAATACAGAATAAAAATCGAATAGATAAAACAAAGCGTTCATGTTTTTAAAGTACTGCTCTGCTACTCACTGCTCATGCTCAGAAGTATATAATAAACCGTCTATCGAAGATTGGATGGATATATTGCAACCAATGTAAGAGACTGGCACACGAGAACTGTACTTCATATTCACGGATAGGTAAGGTAAGCCGCTACTATAAATGTGATAAAAGTACGAATATTAAAACACCAAGTAGTGTATCCGTTTTATCTGGAGGGTCGCGTAAAAGAGATACCTAATAGGCACTCTTCCGAAAAATTTATTTAGAAATTGTCAAACATTTTAGGCCTTTTCTTAAGATGATTTACCAAACTACAAATTAATAATAAAAAGACTGCTGTTGATTAGAATTGTGTGTTTTCAGGGTTCCGTACTCATAGGTACCTAAAACGGGACCTTATTACTAATCTCCACTGTCCGTCTATCTCTCTATCATCCGGCTATATCGCATGAACCGTGTTAGCAAGCCAGTTGAAATTTTCACAGATGATGTATTTTTGTTGGTGTTTTTTAAAAAAACTATAAAAACAGGATAAAATAAATATTTTAAAAACAATTTTAAAGCGATTCGCTGTAGACTGGGCTTATTAACCTATCTTTAGTGTTTTTAAATACAACCATTGTATGTTGGAATTTAATGTTTTTGATATGAATAAAAAAAATAAAGGTTAAATATTATTTTTTAACTGGACTGAGTTCTGAAATCCTCAGAGTCGTAACGAAACACGCTTTGTTGTGTAAAATTTGTCGATACAACCATAAATTTAGCATTAACCGCGGTTGCCCCATGCATTTTAGCGATATGGAATTATTGTGCGACACTGATATATACTTATCTGTTTTATTTTTTATAAAATACCAACAGAACTGTTGGGCCTCACGTTTCTTAAACTTACCGTCATCGGTCTGGTATTTTCAGCCCAAGACTAAATCACACAAATACTGCGACTAAATATTGTGGAGCTATTGGATTTATTACGTCATCGCTGTTTATTAACAAGTGGCCAATTTCGATAGAACAAGCTCTGCTTAGTTTGGGACTGAATAGATACTTAATTGTTGTGAGCGGTCCAGAATAGGGGTGTCCACTCTGAAAAAACATCGATGTTTTTTTTTATTCGATACATTGCAACTATACATCGATGTCTTTCGATGCATCGGATGAAAATATCGATGTTTTTTAAACATCGATTACTTTTTCTAAAATTTGATTACAAAACTCAACTAATGTGAAAAGTGATTATCTCAAAAGAGGCCAGCTTTTTGTACAGTACAGTATAGTAAGTTTTTTTTATTGAAGTTTATGAAAAGAGCTTAATCCATTATTTTATTATAATTTACATAATTATTATTAATCTTTCATAAAAAAATAGAATTAACTCCTTTCATAATGAGTAGGTAAAAGTTAATACAAGTAAATCCATGTATCAGAAAAATCTGTATTATATTTTACATAAGATCAAATTAAAAAACACTAAATAACCCGCAACATTTTTGCTAAGCCTGTCAAAAGAACATTAGAAATATACTTCAATCTTGTTTTGTTTTACAAAACCAAATGTAATTAAAAGTTTAGAAACATAGAAACTTGCTCACCAGCCGACATGAGAAAAGTAGTTTTTTTTTATTGTCTCTGCGGCACTGACTCTGCGCAGTGCTGCCAACATTGGATCCATATTATAGAATTCGGAATAATGATGCGTTCATAATAGTAATAGTGGTCAAACTTAAGTTTTTTTTTCCTGAGGTCAAGCCAAAGTGAATATAATCACTATGTGGTCAAACTTGTCTATTACCAATTCGCTGTTTTTTTTAAAACATCGATGCATCGGGTATATAGAAAGCTTTTCAAAACATCGGATTGATTCGATGTTTTTCATTGCAAACATCGATGTTTTCGATGCATCGATGTATATCGAATATCCCTAGTCCAGAATTGATTTATTTATTACTACATATATTTTTATAATGAAATTTTAAAATAGCATTCATCTGCCTAAACTGTGCTGCATCATATGTCTTCACATCAGAACTCCTCTCGTAACATTGAGTGAGATGAGAAATCTGCTAGGCCTTCTAAGAATTTTGCAGTAACAAATTATAGTTACCTACCTATAGCTCGATGAGGGTGGTTAGCGCGTTCGTCCTGCGTTCGTGGAAGTTAAGCAATTTTCAAAATGGTTGGTTTTTAGATGGATGACCAAAAATTTCTCGAGCTTCTCCGTACTGCAGAAGGTACGTAAAGCCGTTGGTCCCGGCTGCATCTGCAGTAACACCCACCAATTCCACCAATGGGGAAGGCCTGTGCCCTAGCAGTAGGGACAGTAATAAGCTGATGATGACGGCTCAAAATGTGTACCCCGATAAATTAAGCGTAGATCAAAAACATGACAAACAAACCGAAAATAACAAATTAAACAAAGACATGTTTCCGCAAACTTTAGGCCCTACCGTTGAAGTTTCCAGACGACAGCGAACCCCTAAACTCCAAAATAAAAGAAAATCTATCAGTAGAAGGTAATTAGTAATGCAGTGCGAAAAAGTAATATAAGTATTACGACGACCTCCGTGGTCGAGTGGTTTGTACGCCGGGCTTCATGGTGTCGCCGATTCGACAGGTCCCGGGTTCAAATCCCGGTGGGGGCAGATGTTTGTGTGATGAATACGAGCATTTGTACTCCAGTCATGGATGTTTATTTATGATGATATGTATTTCTATATAGTCCGTGTAGTGCCGGCCTAGAATAGAATAGCACTACCCCCTCTCATCCCGTGGGTGTCGTAAGAGGCGACTAAGGGAAACTTCACTTCACCTAAGGTGAGGGCAGCAGCATCTCCTTATGCGAACCGGTATACTGCGATCGCCAACCCGCCTGCCAAGCGTGGCGATTATGGCAAAACCCCCCCATATGAAGCGAAACAATACGAAACGGCCCCTAGTCCCCGGCAGCCCCGCTTTCCCTGGCTATGGTAGCGGCCACGGTAACGGCGGGGCAGGGGGTGCGAAGAATCCCCGGGTAGGACACGGCTACCACAACAGAATACTGGTCCTGGCAACCTACAACACGCGCACACTGAGGACCGATGCCAAGATGACAGAGCTGGAAGAAGCTATCAGCAAGTTACACTGGGACGTCATCGAGTTATCTGAAGTCCGAAGAGAGGGAGAGGACACGATAACTCTGGACTCCGGTAACTTGCTGTACTTCAGGGAGGGCGACCAACAGTCCGTAGGTGGTGTCGGGTTTATCGTCCACAAGTCCCTCGTCAACAACGTGCTGACCATCGGTAGTGTTTCGAGTAGAGTAGCGTACTTGGTACTCAGAATATCATCAGGATATTCGATGACTGTCATCCAAGTCTACGCTCCAACCTCGAAACACACCGATGACGAAGTGGAGGCTATGTATGAGGAGATCTCTCGGGCCATGCATAGCCATAAAACCCACTACACGATTGTGATGGGGGATTTCAATGCAAAGTTGGGGAAACGTTGCGGCGACGAGCTGAGAGTGGGGCAATTTGGATTTGGGGAACGGAACGACAGGGGCCAGATGCTGGTGGACTTTGTGGAGAGGGAGAACCTCTATATGATGAACTCCTTCTTCAGAAAGCCCGTCACCCGCAAATCGACCTGGATAAGTCCCGACGGCAACGTCAAAAATGAGATTGATTTTATCATGTCGACGAAGAAGCAAATATTCAATGATGTCTCAGTGATCAACGCTGTTAAGACAGGAAGCGATCACCGCATGGTAAGAGGCACATTGAATATCAACGTTAAGCTTGAAAGATCGCGACTGATAAAATCAACTCTTCGACCGGTGCCAGCCCAAATTCAAAACCCCGAGCGCTTTCAGCTCGAGCTCCAGAACCCATTCGAGTACCTACCTTGAAAACAGCATAGACGTGGACGATCTGAACGACCTGGTGGTGGATACTGTCCGTACGGTAGGGTTTAAACACTTTAAAACCCGCCGTACCAAATTAAAGAAACTCTCCGCATACACACTCGAACTCATGGATAAGAGACATGAAATGAGACTACAGGACTCAGCGGATGCCCTTCGTTATAGACAGCTTAATAGACAGATCTCGAAATCGTTGACGAGCGACCTTCGCCACTTTAATACCGAGCGTATTAAAGAGGCCATAGAGCGGAACAAAGGCTCCAAAGTGTTCGCTAGAGATCTGTCTATTGGGCAAAGTCAACTGACGAGGCTGAAAACTGAGGACGGTAGTATCATTTCATCGACTCCTGAAATCCTGAGGGAGATTGAGAGTTTCTATAGGCAGTTATATTCCAGCAGAACACCAGGCGAAAGCAGCGCACGAGATCCTAGAGCCAAGCTTACCCGTCATAATACCGAGGATATCCCGGACGTCAGCCTGTACGAGATTAGAATTGCCCTCAAACAGCTTAAAAACAACAAGGCGGCGGGAGATGACGGAATCACAACAGAGCTTCTGAGAGCGGGCGGTACGCCGGTAATTAAAGTCCTCCAGAAGCTCTTCAACTCCATCATCCACCAGGGCAAAACGCCGAAGGCATGGAGCAGAAGCGAGGTGATTTTGTTCTTCAAAAAGGGCGATAAGACCCTACTGAAGAACTACAGACCCATCTCGCTTCTGAGCCATATCTACAAGCTGTTTTCGAGGGTCATTACGAATCGTCTCGCTCGCAGGCTCGACGACTTCCAGCCTCCCGAACAAGCCGGTTTCCGAAAAGGCTTTAGTACCATAGACCACATCCATACGCTGCGGCAGATTATACAGAAGACCAAAGAGTATAATCGGCCACTTTGCTTAGCGTTTGTGGACTATGAGAAGGCCTTCGATTCGATCGAGACCTGGGCGGTGCTGCAGTCTCTCCAGAGGTGCCAAGTGGACTACAGGTATATCGAAGTGTTAAAGTACCTATACCAAAACGCCACTATGTCGGTCCGAGTACAGAATCAGAGCTCTAATCCTATCCAACTACAGCGAGGGGTGAGACAGGGAGACGTTATATCTCCGAAACTGTTCACTGCTGCGATGGAGGACATTTTTAAGCTTCTGGATTGGAAAGGACTCGGCATTAACATCAACGGCGAGTACCAGACACACCTTCGATTTGCCGATGACGTAGTCCTAATGGCGGAGACCTTGGAAGACCTGAACACCATGCCGAGCATCTCAGTGACGCATCCCAGCGAGTGGGTCTTAAGATGAACATGGACAAGACGAAAATCATGTCCAACGCCCATGTTGCACCCGCTCCAGAACGTTACACTTGAAGTTGTTGACCACTACGTTTACCTAGGACACACAATCCAGTTAGGTAAGTCCAACTTCGAGAAAGAGATCTCTCGTCAAATCCAACTCGGATGGGCAGCGTTCGGGAAGCTGCGGAACATCTTCGCGTCCAAAATACCTCAGTGCCTTAAGACGAAAGTCTTTAACCAGTGTGTGTTGCCAGTGATGACCTATGTCAGTGAGGCGTGGTCGTTTACTATGGGTCTCATAGGACGGCTTAAGGTCGCTTATATATGTACAGTATATGTATATCGATGATCCGGGAGGCGAGAATCTTCTCAAAAACCTTCCCGGACTCATCGAGCAACACCACCGGCCGGTAGCCCGCTGGGGAGTCCGCCGGGCGGCCTTCCTTGCGGAGAAGGCAGAGCCACCCCACTCTCCAGCGCCTGGGAAAGCGACCCGTCGCGATGCATGCATCCAGCACCGCGCGGAATCGCTCTCGCAGGGGGCCTAAGGCAATAGCCATTACCTTGGCCGGGGCCCCGTCCGGCCCCGGAGCTTTATTGCGGCTCCGGAGCCGGTCCCTCACCGTGTCGAGTTCTGCATCAGACACGGGGGGGCCAGCAGCCCACGCCCCCGGAGCAGAACCGGGGGGCATACTGTTCGTTACCCTAGTATCCCATAACACAAGTGCTTACTTTGGGGCTAGGCTAATTAGTGTGTGTTGGAAATATTTATTTATTTATTAATGTAATGAGTCAGCTTGTTTCATGTCGCAAATTGCGTCGATTTTAAGAGTACTTTTAGATAACTTTTACCTTAATTCTCACAAATCTTGTCGAGAATAAATACTGTCAAACTCTTAGGGTGCGCGAATCAAGCTTTGCGTAACCGTGAACAAACATAATTTAATATCAAACAGTGGGAAGAGATATAGTGCAGAACAAAGACTAGTAAAACTATCAGTGGGTTTCTTGAACACAGTATACTTTACTAGAAATCCATTATAGCTTAAAGTGGCCCATTTACGTCGACGACTAGTCTAATATTGCAGTGATGGTTGGACACGAGAGAAAGCTTGATTCGCGCTAACAAATGACGTTGTAAACAGCATAGACTTAAATATTACTAGGGAACACCCAATGTAAACAACCGCCGAACAGCGACAAGGGATAATGGTAGGTGCCAGCCCATTTCATTTCATTTATGGTAAGTAGCAATTTTTAAGGTTAAATAAACTTAAGTGAAGTTGGATTCGCATATTTTCGAGAGATACATTTATTTAAATGATACTCTGAAGTTTCGTGTACGAAATTATCCAAATGTATGTTTTATTGTTTAGGTAAGCACCTACTATCTGCCAGGAGAAGTCGCTTCCGGTACTGAACTACAGTTTCTAACCATTCAGAAGACCATAAATGAAATCGAAAGGAGATTTCAATTTGTGTAATACCTACATGACTGATACATCCTAGCGAAGGTCGTATAATGTAAAAAGTTAACGCTCAGCGCCGTCTATCATCAAGACGATTACAGCGTTTAATCTCAGCTTAGACGGCTATTACAGTTAATTTGCTACAAAACGCATTTAATGCGATTAATTCATTGGTCGGTCGTGTCTTGCTTGACCGACGTAATCCGTCCAGTATAATTTCTAATATCATAATGTGGAAAGGCTCAATTGCAACCATATTGTATAAGAATAAACGAAAGAACAACTCTCTGGTTTAATATCAATATTAACAGGAATTATGTTTGATATGCAAGCTGTCATTGAGAAACTTGTCAACCAATTTTCTCTTAATGCTGATCGTGATATTCTTTATCAATTCGCGTCAGTTTTGGCGCCAATCCAATCAACGTCAACATGGTATCTCACAGAGAATGAAGATGTCCAAATAAGTGGCAATCAACTTCAGGACAATTACTAAATAAGTAGGTCAAATGCTTACATTAATTAGGTAGGAACTCAGAGGACCAACTGGCATAAAATAAAAAGAAGATCGTAAACAATTGTGTTGAAATTGCATTGCGGTAAAAACAAAACTAATGGTAATGGCACTAGGTAATATCTCATCACAGGGAAACCCAAATTCTATATCATTCGAGTACAATAACGTCAACATATTTTTAAATAACAATAAAATAAACGAACCGTGCTGGATTTTCTCTGCATCACAGTCAACAGCAAACGATAACGTATTGAAATACGATTAACTGTTAACGTAACACTTTCTGAAGTTTTTTAAAATGCTTTAACGAGACCTTATTTACAGCTTAATAAATCCCGACATCTTCAAAAAACGCAAACGAATGAAATACCAGCGGCAGTGGTCACTTTACACTGGAATAATTTTATTTGCGGGTGGCACTTTATTTTGCGAAATAATATTATCTCTCTCGTATCTGTTAGGTAAATAAATACCTTTGACCCGAAACCGTCAAGCGTCACAGTGATCACGGAACGAAACTGATGACCATGTTTACCAGACTGACCAATTTCTCCGTTTAATGACCCGTTGAAATGATGGCTGCAGTCCCTTGCAGCTCTCGCAGAACACTCGAAGCACTGATTTTATTACAGACACTGATTTACGAAACAACAATGCAGTTTTTATAATTCTTATGTAGGTTAGGTTTTTTAGAATTCACTAGCAGTATACTAACGTAACCATGCGAATATAATCCAATATTTCTATAAGAACACGTTATACCTCTTTACTCAAAATTATTATCTATTAAAAGCAGCATTTCTAGCCAAAATGTTAATGATGTGAGGCTGAGGAGTACACTATAAGTCATAAGTAGACAAAACTGCATAACTAACTATTCAGTTATAGATACTCACATACATTATTAAACCAAGTTAATTCGTCAAATTCGGCCTGCCACACTCTCGACAAACTATTTACATCTTTGGAAACTTGACATGTTTGCAATCTTACGGATGCTGTGAATGTTATTACAATATTTTGTATATTTTACATGTACGTTTTTCTAGTTAGTTGACGACAAGCTTATCGCAGAACTGCATCTGTCTACTCAGATCAGATCGATAACAAATCTAAATAAATATTCACAAAATGAGATTTTCCAAGGAATTTTAACGTGTGTATATTTTACATATACGTTTTTATAGTTAGTTGACGACTAGCTTATCGCAGAACTGCATCTGTCTATTCAGATCAGATCGATAACAAATCTAAATAAATATTCACAAAATGAGATTTTCCAAGGAATTTTACCGTGCAATTTGTTGTGGATAAACAATGAGTCGTGAGTGGTGCCACCCTCCGCCTCCCGATAGCGGGACCTCGAGGAGCATCCAATTTACGACCTAACTGTTTAGAAGGTTACCAACACAAAGGTATTCTTCATATTGCATCGCGAAACAATACCAAGAATATATTGTTGAACGTCGATAGCTGCAAACAGCGGTTCCTAGCTAGGTAGGTACTTACACGCAGGAGCGTTAAAGGCCCTCCTATACTATAAAATATAGCCGCTGCGATATTCTAAACTCAGAAACAAATAAAATCAAGCACTTGCAAGAGCCCGCGGACGATCTGCGCAGACGCTCACCTGTTATGATTTATGTGCTAAAGTCGCCATTGTGCTGTCATGGCGACCAACCCGCGGAAACTTATGAAACTACCTTACCTCAAACGACTTGTATTTTGTGATATAGTTATTTACAAATTACTGTCGCAATCTCCATATGTAGGTTAGATACCTTTATAAATCCGCAATATTTAAGGAGTTGTGATATAAATAGACACATTTACAGCGGTTCCCCTTATCGCCAGTAAGATATACGCTCACAGTTAGTCTTTATTTTTGTTGATTGTGGTAAATTAATGAATTATACAAAACTAAAATATAAAGACTGTAATGAAACATTAAATTTTATGAATTTCTATGTACCTACTTAAAAAACAAAATGAGATCATATGCTGCTGATCTCTGCCAGCCTAACCTAAGTACGAAAGTACCTAAAACATTACGTATTTCTTGCTTCCTTTTTTCTATCTAAGGAAATTTAACTAAACACAAGAAGTAACTGCTACATTATAATTATACAGTTGAAGATACCTATTGATTTTATAGTAAAATTTCCTTTGCATCTAAAAAAATCTAGCGGTTAATGCTTTTTTCCGTAACTGAAACTATAATGTTAATAGTGGTGATGATTTTTTCTGTCATCTCATTGCAGCATGAACTGCCTACAGCAGCGCACCAAGTATTAACGGTAGCTCGTAATTGTTAGCGGGCGTGTAATCTTTTAAGCTCATTAAAGGTGATAGAGTGCATTTATTTTGTATCAATTCATAACTTCCATTAAAGGCATTTACCGTAAATAGATCCAACATTTATGGCACTGGTTAATTGGGAAAGTATTGAAATATCTAAATTAGCTGTTCGGATTTCGGGGGATATAAAACGGCCGCCTTGACGTTAATATAGTGAGTTGCCGAAAATATTGACATATGCACAAAGAGAAATGTAAATTAATTTTAATTGCCTTCCGGTAGAAAGTAGGTGAACTTGAACATGAAACGGGCTGGCCGAATCGATTTGATTCTGGTCCATGTAATGACAAAGCAGTGACGAGTGGTGTCGGATCGCACTGCGGTAGTGACGACAGGATCATACTGGATGGATGTGTGGACCCGATAAGACTGCAAGTAAATTAAATCCGACTTTCTACAAGTATTAAAGAGACAGAGCGGTTTTTAAGCTTACAATGCAGCTTACCGGTCTAATGAATGTCTGAAACTCGATGAAAAAGTTTTTTTTTTAATGAGTGGTGTGCGTGGAAACGTAAAAAATTAATTAAAGGTGTTTGTTGAGTTTTAAGTTCCTGTCTAGAGTATTTTTATTCCACATCACTGACAATTATATCAGGAAATATGATTATGATTTATGTTTTTTTTAATGAACGTAGAGTTGACATGGTTTGTTTAGCATTCTACGGATGGTACTAAACCCATTGCGCGTGAGATTCGCAATTCCGCGGTTTCTTTTCATTATTAAATTGCCAAAAAGCAGACATTATAAAAAAGTTCCCTTTTTGTTCTCATCTCGTCGATGCTAAATTAAAACTCAGTGAAAGGCTCTTATGGTGTAAGTACGTTTACTATAGGTATGGACTAAGAGATGGCTTCTTTGACAGGATGATAAATAACTGATAATCCGTCCCACATTAATGTGGGCGTTTTGACGTATACCCATTTGTTTTACTTAACCTTTAATGCTCATTCCCTAAGATACATCCTCTTACGTCGGATCACTTTCTATTGGTCCTTCCGGGATCTGCCCATAGGCTCACACAACACAAATTTTGAAGAACGTAATAAACATGACCAAAATAGGTACCGCGAGGGTAAAACTGTACTTTCTGGGGCCAAGGGGTGACACTTCACATTTTTTTGTTGAAAAGGTCTCTGACTAACGAAGTTTTTAGGGCTCCGTACCTAAGAAGTCCGTCCGTCCGTCTGTCAAGACCGTTTTTTTTTTCAGAAACGCGTGAAGTTATCAAACTGAAATTCATATCTAATACTCATGTCTACTGTCCCTTGGAGCTGTGAAAAAATAAAACTTCTAATCTCAGCCAAAAGCAATCAAAAGATACAGCCGTTTATGCCGAAAATTTTCGAAACTCGCTCGAAAATCAAAACCTGCAGGGTACTTCCCGTGAACTTAGAATCTTGACATTTGGTACGAAGTAATGTCTTATAGTACAGATAAAGGAAAAATTGCGAAAACCATAGATTTTAGTTACATCATATAATAAAAAATATTTTTGAAAATTTTAAAGTTACCTCTTTTCTCATGAACGCGTAGAGGTTTTAAATTGAGTTTGTACGGAACCCTCGGTGCGCGAGTCCGACTCGCACTTGGTCGTTTTTTTTCTGGCGCTTCGCTAGTCACTCGCGCGTTATGGTCACAAGACATCACTAACCTAACCCCCTCTTTTCGTGTTCCTATCCCCCATTTTCTTTTTCTTCACTTGTTTCTCCCACTTCCTTCCTTTATCTCACTGTCTACTTTACTCCTCTTTGTCTCACTGTCCACATCCTACCCCCGCTCTCCTGACTTCACCTCGCGAACGGTGGTGGGACCCATGTCTAAGATTAGCATAATACTCATGTAACATATCATAAAAAAGAACCTAACGTTACCGAAGTCAAGTTATGAGTCCATAAAGTACAGTTTAGCCACAAAATATTGTACCTCGTTACAAAATCTACGCAGAGTTATGCGCAGAAAAGTCTTTCCAATCCCGGACAACTTCAATATCAAGCACTACACAAAGATCTATTCTGCGCCCATTACACCCAAGAGATCATATACTTGGACAAGCATTAAGGAAGAATATATAAAATTCGATTGTATAAAATTCAATGAAAAACGGCTAACAGACTAAGAGACAGCGCAGGTATAATAACAGGGTACAGAACCCTATATGGAACTTTTTTTTGGACTTCATGGAATTTGTATTTATTCGACGACTAAATATAATGTCTGTTTAACTAAGTAGATATAATATTCGTTATGTAGGTATATGTCACAGCAAAGCGTTTGGGCTGCAATCGTGGCAGATAACTTTTGCAATGACTAGTTATAGGATGAGTAAAGAAAAAATTGTCTCAATCTTTTTCATACTTTGGAAGGCATGTTAAGTGAGCAGCTGCATCTGCAGTCATTATGACCCACCAATTCGCTTTAGGCCTGCGTGCTATTCCATTTGTATGGAAAGCAGGTTGCTTGTGCCTCAGCAGAGGGGCTAGTCCTGGGTTCGAATACCAGCAGAGGCATTTATTTATGTGATGAGCACAAATATTAATTCCTAAGTCATGGTTGTTAGTAATATTTTACATCTATAATGTAAAAAAAAATGTGACAAAACCACTACAGTCTACAAGAATTTAGGTGGAATAAAATGAATGTTTAGAACAAAATAAATTATTTATTAAATCCCCAAAACATTAAAACTCAAAATACAAACTACCCATTTAATTAACAATGAAATCCCAAATGTCAGGTTTAACTGTCCAAGTTTTGAAAAAATAATCTTTTACTTTTTTCCATTTCTCTATGTATCTTTTTGATTTGAGTTTTGCTTCATTGTAGGGTGTTTCTTTAATTATATTCAATTTTAAATCAATTCCTTGGGATTGTATTTTCATCGAAATCTGTAAAAATCTTTTATACAAATTGTATTTACTTACACACAAAGAATTTTCAGGTAATATTGCTTTCTTCTTTGTTACTCCAAGCTTTCTTCCTTGTACAGCTACTTCAGTTATACTGAAACAAAATGACACAACTTGGTCATTGTCAAGTTTTTCCCATGGACTTCACTAATAGCTTACCAAAGCTAAAAAGGTATTTTGCAATTAAAATCATAATTCCAATTTCATCTAAATGATGATTTCCTATGTTGATCACGTAAAAGTGATGTTTTTCACACACATCACTTTTACGTTGTACCTAAGAAACAAAACAAAAAGAGTTTGTTTGCCAGTTCTTCTCAGAAAAGTCTCCCAATTTTGGAACTGGTGGTAGTTTACAGAAGTTTGGGTCAAATAAATAAACTCAAAATTATAAAAAGATATAAATAAAGTACTAAGTTTATTAATTAAATTAGCTAATAAATTCATACATAGACAATAAAGTTTTAAAAATATCCCAATCAAATATCTGACGCAGCCTGAAAAGGATGCAAATCGTCATAAATAAATAAATCAGTGCATCTATACCGTTGAAACTTGTTTTATTTAATGAATGGTGTGCGTAAAAACCTAAGAAACAAATATATTGTTACAAGCTTTAAGCAGTGGAAGTTAGTTTAAAAAGATAAGCTATTGTGTTGAAAACACAAAATTAAAAAGTTAAAAAAATTTAAGTAGTTTTACAATAACTACATCAAATTGCACAAAATTTACTATTAGGAGTCATTCCTAGCTGTTTTTCTTGACAAGTTGTAATTGAAGATCTGTTTTTTTTTTATTCTGTGGCTGTTTCCGTTTTACACAGAAATTTTGCCAATGTCCCATAGTGATCCATTATTTTTATATGCTGATAAAGTTATAATAAAACATTTACAATAACAACAACAAAACAAAGTACTTTTTAATTTGTGCAGTCAAAGAAAATTAGATGCAGAGAATATCACTCACTATCCAACACTTACATGTGATCTAAACTAATCCATACAATACTTCCTGGAGCAGGTCTTACACAGCATCCATTTTTAACATTTGGGAAGACAACAGAAGATTGATGAAAGTTAGGCACTGTATCTATATTTACTAATGAATCTAAAGAATTTCTTTCTAAGCAGGCTCTTATCAATGACTTTTCAGAATATGGTACACCACCGCCAAATATTATTGATGACAAATAGATTGGGTTCACAAGCAGCATATCTAAAAGTGAACCTTGTATTCCCATATATATCCATCTTGCCATTTTGTCACTACAAGACACTGACAAAGTTCTGTCCCCTCGTCCAGGCTTAGTTCGCACCTGCCCGAGTAGATGATAATTTGTACCTTCAGCTTTTGGATCTTGTTGATTGTGAGACAAACATTTAGCTCCAGTTCTATGGATATCTTGAGTATCCAATTTCTGTTTTTTTAGATCTAATTCAAAAATATCTTCATTTGCTTGACGCTTCTTTGAACTTATCACCTCACCAACATGCTCTTCATCTACAGATTTGGGCATTATTGCTGCATCACCACAAGGCATTTGAGATGAATAAAATATAAATTCAATATTGTCCATTAACTTAAACTTACCATTTTCAATTAAAAATATAGATTTTTTCTTATCTAAAACTTTCCCTATATTGTCGTAAAGGTAAACGAGAAAACCTCTCTTTGCTATCACTTCAGCGTGACTATCATTTAACAAATCGCCTGCTGGAGACATTTTGCTAGCACCAATACATTTGGAGCCCGTACCTAAAGAAACAACTTCGAAAGACGAAGTAACTCTATCATATTGTAGTATACAAGATAACACGGTCCATTCTTTATCTACAGGTTTCCCGTTCTTCGTTAATTTCATATAAGTATCGATGCATTTTTGTACAATTTCGTCAATAACATCGGCATTCAAACTAGACATTCTGGAAAACTTTATTGGATATGAATCATGCTGAAACTCAAGTGGCGGCTACAAACTCTGAGTTAAATTTTTTTTTTTAATAATTGTGTGTAGTGTAGTAATTAGTTCCAAACAAATAAAACAAAAAAAAATGGAAACATACATCATCAAATCACAAACACGATCTGTCAATGTCAATATGAATATTTTTTTTTTTTTGTTCTGTGGCTGTTTCCGTTTCACACAGAAATTTCGCCAATATCCCTTAGTGAGAGAGAAATATGAATAATGTTTTTAATAATAATCTGACTTAGAAAGGCACAAAGAAGTAAGATCATACAGCCTTATTATTATAATTATAAGGGATGGAATTGAGACAACGTATTAAAGATCCAGAGAAAGGCAGGCGGGAGTAACCCCAGTTCGTACGTAGGAACACGAAGCATATCAACAAGTTTATTTTAATAAGAATACTGCCAAGGCTTCTTGTTCCGTGTCGCCTAAGAGGTACAGTTTGTCTATAAAGTCGTGACATGAATGTTTGAGGAACTAACATTATTTATGTGTCTGGCAACACCAAACTTATGTACATCAGCTGTCATCGAGTTTCAGTTGTGGAACAGTTTTCCTTTTGTATTTTTTATTGTTTGGATTAAACTGTAATAAATTAAGACGAAACTACGCAGAAAGGTATAAAAATAAGTAAAGTAAATCAAAGTGGCACGCGGGAAGTGATTTTTAAAGTTTTCCAGCGATGTTAGAAGACTACCAAGCTGGACGAATTTTGTGGGATTTGGATGAAGTTTATGGGCGAACAGCATCTATATGACGGGTATTTAATCGTGTAACTATTTCTTTGTAATCTGCCTGAAGTTACAAATTTACTCAATTTACGATTTTGAGACCAAAAAAGTCATTGTTTACATTTTTAGGTTAGATTGACATTGTGAATAGGTAATATTGTAGTACGACCATTTCTTTTGATACGTTGTTATGGTTCAACTCGGTCACGTTTTCTACCAATTTTGAATTAATTGCTTCATTTCAATAAGTTATTGTTTCTATTCCGTTACATATTTTTTACTTTTTTTTCAGGAAAATCAGAGAGTCGGATAGTTAACGAAGGTTTTAAGAATGATGGAAAGTTTGAAACTCCTGGGAAAACAGGCAAGGCCGACCTAAGAAAGAAATGGTCACATAAAGAACCATGGCCAGATGCTTTTAGTGAAGATACCTATCACTAATTTTACTAACTGCACATTTACAAGTTGTTTCACTAAATAAACTTTTTATATACTATAAAATGATTTTTAGTATTATTTTCTTAACAAGTGTGTTAAGAAACGTCGTATGATGATACCTGTGTGTATTGATGATTACCTAACGGCTCTGATCTCAATGGCACCTCAGCGGTAATCACCAACATTACACACTTTTACACTGTAAAGTACTATTTTATCTATAATAATTTTATTCTGATTCAATTAAATATGCTTAGCTAAACTTTTTATAAACATACATTTTATACTATATATAAAACAGAAACAAAATACGATTGTATAGTGTGTCTTATTAATTACCTATTTTACTTGAATGAACTGCTAGTATCAAAATCATTTTGGTCCGATTGTATAGGGTTACTACATGCATACTAGTGGCGCCATCATTTAATGTCACGACTTTATAGACAAACTGTACGCCGGGTAATTAACTAAATTAACATCAGTAAATGTTCAAAACAATGATTTTTACAAACCCAAAAAAAGTAAATTTTCGACAGAAGTACCTAATTTTGCTCCTAACTTACCTACATTTCATCAGCCCACGCCATGGAGCACCCCCACTAGAGTCCGCATCACACAAATTTTATTTGGAATCAAAATCGCTAAAGTCGGTGGGGTGCAGGGAGGTCAGCCCCGCTGTGATTGGACGCGTCAAGGTCAGATCATATACTCAGTGCAGCGAAGTGATGGGGGTAAGATCGATTTTAAAAAATATCGATATTTTCTAACGATAAACAATTTAGAATAGAGGCCTAGCACTTTGGTGCGCAAATGCGTAATCATACCCTCTCCACTTTCTTCCAACATTCTAATTACATGACGCGACTAGTAACTACATACTAAATTATATATAAGCAACACAAAAAAAAAACACGTCCAGGACAAGAAGTAATAATGCAACGATATTAACTACCCTAGATACAACAACACGAACAAAATCGTGGCCGAAACGTGTCCAAAAGGTACATTGGACGATCCACGGAGGTCTGTAAGATGATCGCGTGGTCAAAAACAATATAATGCCTTATTTAAACATTGAAAGTCACCTTTAATGCATACGGCATAAGGTCTTAATTAAAATGCATGCGTCAAGTTCGTAAAATTTTACGATTACGACCATATTTTTTTTGACTTTTCACTCGCAATTCTGAATGCGCTGTTAGCAATATAGCAAGTATAGACCGCGAAGAAAAGAGATGGCTAAGGGCGACGTATAACCGACCATGCATTTGAATATCACAAATATTTTAAATTAAATCAGTTTATAGTAAGTATTACAACAATAAAATTTGCTTTAAAGGCGTTAATTAAAAAACATTAATTAGATACCCGTCGAAAAAACGACACTTTACGTACTATTAGTATATTTCTGTATTTTTTCACGGAACTCTTTGGCATCTTGACTTTTCAACGGTCCGCGTGTGACTGTGTACTAAGAAGTGCTTGAGTGGAGTTCAAGCACTTCTTGATTGGGACACATTTTGAGAGCTCGTGGTGTATCTAGGGTATTTAATATCGTTAATTCTATGTCTTTATCTAGGTCATAAACTATGCGCACTTAATTTCATACAAATCCGTTTAACCGTTTTAGCGTGAAAGAGTAACAAATATGCATACAAATTTCGTTGCGTATGCGTTTTTTCAATTTTATTAATATGTTTGAAGTCAAATAAAAACTGTTGGTTGTATACTTATGACATCTATTATTGTATACGATGAAATAAATAGTTTTTATTTATTTTTTCCATTTCCATAGCTGACAAACTTATCGATAAACTTACGCGTTGAGGCATGAGCTGCGTCTGAGTCACTAGCAATACACGTGCCGGTGTGAGAGCGAGATAGCATATATGATGTAGCCCATGCGAGAAAGGGATAGTATAAAAAGACATCAACGCGTTCACCAAAAAATAAATACAATTAACAGCAATTTAATATAACAGTATTTTTGTCTTTTTGTAATGCATTTAAACTAACCAGTGAAAAGTAATACCATTTTTTTGAAGACTGGAAGTTGTACTCGACTTTCCACACAATTTAATTGCACAGTACGGCATTTTTTACAGTTTTTTAACACGAAAACGAGAGAAGCAGTTCGATCAACGCTCGGTTACCGAATGAAACGATGTATCGCGACGTCTGTAGGCGTGCCTCACGCATAGGTAAAATACTACTTAAGCTTGGCGTAAGCGCTTGCCCTTGTATGCGGACTCTAGTGGGGGTGCTCCGTGGCCCACGCGCTTACAAACTTTGTAAGAAATAATTTCCATAGCTGCCTTCCACACACCCGCATTTTGGCACGATAGTACCAATCCATCAAGTGTGAACCTGGGTTTACCAAAGAGTCATTTGAAGCTCTTTCGCTTTTGGTAAAAAGGTACCCAAACCAAAAATACAAATGTAGTCTGGTTTTTGAAGAGATGGCTATTCGTAATTCTGTACAGGGGGATGATAATAATTATATTGGCTTTGTTAATATTGGGCAGTATTCAGATGATGATACCCAATCGATTGCCTGGGTATTCGTAGTCTTTATGTTGACTTCAATCAATTATAGCTGGAAACTTCCGATAGGCTATTTTTTATTGATAAGGTTAGCGCCGAGCAAAAGGCTTCTTTAGTAAAAACTTGTTTTTTGATCTGTCAATGTGGGTAAGAAGTTGTTAACATTACTTTCGACGGTAATCCTGCAAATTTTGCCATGGCAAAAGTATTGGGTTGTCAAATAGATGGGGATGATAAAATTATACCTATATTTGTTTACAATGGTAAAAAATATTAATATTCCCAGACCCTTCCCACATGTTCTTTAGTTAGGTAGGTAATTTGTACTCGCGGTTGCTAGCTAATTTTCAATTTAACAGGTACTTTCTAGAATGCGTCGATCGGCGTATATAAGCACGATTGGCGCCGCGCAGAGACAGTTGGACCGTACTACGCCACTCCGCACGAATCCGAATCTACCCTCCAAGTTCTCCGAAAAAAAACTTGTAAGTTTTTCTCTTCGAGAGACTGCCTGGCGCCATCCCGTGCCAGCGGAGACTGCCGCGCACCCAGCCGCAGGCCTGAGCGCGCCTTCGGGCGCCGCTCGGCCAGGATTGCGTAGGCGTAGCCCCCGGTACGCAGCATGGCTAGCCAGCCAACCCCGACGCCGTCAACCTCGCAGCAAGGCCTCACTCCGATCTCGGACGAGGAGCTCGCCAGCGTTTTGGCCAAATCGATAGAGATAGCATCGCCCGGCGTCAAATATGCATTTGACGCCACGATGGTAGCTCGACTCGTTGAGTCCGGCATGCTGTCGGACAGGCTAAACCGTTGGCTGAGCTCCTACGTTCGACTGTTGGAGTTCGAGGCGGGCGATACACCTGCCCTCTGCCCCGCCGACGAGATGACCCTGGAGGCGTTGCAGGCACTCAGCGGCTCGCCGCTCATGCTTCCGCCTCCATCAACGCCACTCCCTCGAAAGCGCCGCCTTGCCACCTCCTCACCGAAAACCGAGGACAAGCGCCCTCGCACAGGAAACCCGCGCGACCCGCGCCTACACCGGTCGCTGAGCAGCGGAAACCTACCCGAACAGACGCCACCCTCACCATCGCAGCAGCAAACTCCAGCAGCGCAGCGCGACTACCCCCCAAGGCGAGTAATCGGAGCCGCGACTGCTTTACCGACACCGTCGGTGAGCTTCGCCCAGGCCGCGAAAGTTTTCGCGCCTACCCGCCACGCCGCCGAAAAATTGTCACCCACCGCCGCATCACGCACCACTACGCCGCCCGTGCAACCACCCTCCGGCACAGCTCCCACGGCCCAACGGGAACCTAGATACCCGCGGCTAGTGGTCGAGAATCTGCCGGACTGGACCACCCACATGGGCCACCTGCGCGACGCCCTTGGCCGCGCACCCGCAGCGCGCCCGTTCGGAACGGGCATCCGCTTCACCCCAGCCGACGGCGAAGAGTACCGCACCATCCAGGCCTACCTCTCCAAGCTGGAAGGGCAGAGCGGGGTGAGTTGGTACTCATACGCCCTCCCCCAGGAACGCAGCCTAAAGGTAGCTATACGTGGACTGCCTTTCAATACCGAGCCGCACGAGATCACCGAGGCCCTATCCACCAAGGGCTTTGAAGTCGAGCACGTGAAGCAGATCCGGGCGCGAGCAGGCCGCCCCGGGTGCATCTTCTACGCTGCACTGAAGCGCACACCTGATCTTATCCCGGGCATATACGCGGTGAGGGAGCTCCTGAATATGCCCGGGATCACCATAGAAGCCTGGAGGGGTAAGAGGGGCCCTGCGCAGTGCCACCGCTGCCAGGGCTTCCGACACTCGAGCAAGGGATGTCACCGCACGATTGCCTGCGTACGCTGCGGAGACCCGCACGCTGCCGCCGACTGCCCCCGCCCGCGAACGCAACCCGCAACGTGCGTCAACTGCAAGGGCCCGCATCCAGCCAATCACAGTTCGTGCCCCGTGATTCATCGCGAGGCGCGTAACAAGAAAGCAACTACAGTGGCCCGAACAGGCCGCACGCCCGCCATACCAACCCACAGAAGCGAGGTGAGCGAGCACGCGCCGGCCACCCTAATGGCCCCCGCGAACCCCGCACCTACTCAGAAGAAGCCGAAATCCATCCGCCGCCGCAAAAAACGCCAAAGTCGCCGTGACGTCACCGAAGTGAACAACACGACCACCGCCGCACTACCACCCCAAGGACACACCCCATCACCGGCCACATTAGACTCCATCCGACAGCTGTTATCCCTTGCCGAACAGATGAAGGATTTTCTGGAGAAACACGGGTAGCCGTGTTTCAAATCTACCCCCATACTGATGGTGCTCCCCCCTCACGCCAAAGTCCGTCGCCCGCTCGCTGGTCGCTCACTGGGCCTCCCACATGGGTCTCACCCGGTGGGCTTGACCGCGCCGAGGGCGACGAGTGAAGCCGTAGAGAGGGGGGTTCGACCCCAAGGACAGTCCTGTTCGTTAACAGGACTCGGACCGGCTACCTCTGAGATGGGCACCCGCCCAGTACAGATTCCCCGCACGCCGCGGCGCCTTCGGCGCCGGCGACGCGCGAGATGAAGAAGACGCAGAGACAGTTGAGTTTCAACAGCGATTTCGGAGCGAATCCAAAGGCGATCAAAGTACAACAAAAGTGTTCGAGTGCGATAGTTTAGAGACTTGTATAGTGAAATACAGTGTTTAGTGAGTGTTTTGTAATTAACATTGTGTGTTAATTGTGTGAACTGAGTGGTGAATAAAGAACTGTCAAGCGTGAACAATAAATAATAATAATATAATTTCGAACCCCATCTCGACACGTAACAATATACTGGAATATAATGTCAAAAATATTGTTTTAATCAGCTAGTTTTTGGTATGACAATAAACTTTTACAATCTTTCTTTAATTAAAATAGCTCAAACATTAACATTATTAGGAACTACTAAATTTAAATTGCATTTTAATTAAATCAGTCGATTGTAACACTGAGCCCCGTATCTGGGGTAATCAGTCACAGCGTAAGGGGCACAATGTTACAACATAAAATAATAGGAAATTAACAAAATCAGAAAAAGGATTTAACTTCTAATAAATATTAAACTTCTTGAAAATATTTTTTGGGAAAGTATAGACATCAGTCCGAAGTTACACATTTCATTAGATACTTTGTGACTTTAAGATAACGATGAATTAAAATGCATAAGATGCTTGACTAGAAAATATAAAAAAATAGCTTAGAAATTTTTGTATGCTATATATATTGTATGTTAAAGAACCGATTCTAATATTAAAATCTTAAGTTCAGACAAAAATGGTTATCAGGAGTGGACTATACCTAAGATGCTAGTAATTTCTTATTATATCCTAACAATAGTGGGCGTTAAAGAAGGAGGGTAGTTTGTCATTGCCCGCCTCATTATGGAACAGATGACAGGCACGATCTCTACACCAATTTGAATATCAAAGCTTACCCCACACGCGTTAGATAAACCTATTGGAACGCACAGTAAAATTGATCGGTCCCATAAATGCATTCAATAACATTGACTGATAAAATCGACTGTGAGAAATATTTAACCTATGGAAGGAGCCGAGGGTATGAGTATCCTTTTTTTCTATCAGAGTATGAATAAGTTTCTATTCAAGTAGCTCCATGCTAGGATAGTCAAGTTGTTAATAAAGTAAGCAGCAGAGATACTTATGTGCTCAGTCATAAAATGTTTTCACAAAACCTTGAAATTTTTAAGACCAGTCAAGTCAAGTAACGGCACACTGTGGGCTAAACAAGAAAAAAATAAGTTCTCCAGTTTAGTTATAAGGGACTCCAAGATGTTTTTCTAAAGATTTTATTGTACCACCTTATCGATGTGCCAAGTAGATCCATGCCAAATTACAGCTTTCTAGGACTAAGTGAGCCTGTGAGCATTTTGCTCTGGGCTAGGCTGCGGACAGATGGACGAAAGCCGAATATTTTAGTTAAAAATTCAATTACATAAATTACGTTTTATGGAATTGTTTCATTATTTTCCTTTAAATGAAAAAGAGACTTCATGTTAATTAACTCTTTTACCCCAGCATGTGACATATCATCATCTAGAGCTCGTTGAGTATGATAATTTTATTTTTTTGTTCAATAACATAGAAATAATTAAGTATACATTTTTGTTAAGTCTATCTCAATATCGAAACTAGCTAAGAATGTGAAATTTTGTTCTATGATGTCGCATTTATAATGTATTTCAACAAGAAATAATGAAAACGACGATTCTTCCTAATGTACTCGTTAGTCGAGACACGTTAACACACAAAAGCCATCGAAACCCTAAGAGGGCTAGGCCAGACTCGCGCTTGGCCACTTTTATTTATGTTTTCTAATACCTACTATGTAAAAGGTTCGCTATCGCTATTATTTTACAACCCGTTACAGTAGATGTCCTTAAAATAAATTATCTCCTCCTTTGTCTCAATAAATGACTCTGCAAGAAAGGTAAAGGTGCGGCCAGAGTGCACTCAGATTCAGATTCAGATTCTGAAAACAAGCGCGAGAAATAAACAGTGTAGTCTAAGCAGGTTGCCTGCTTTTTCTCGCGCTTTGTTTTCTGAGTCTGAATCTGAATCAGGAGTGCACTCTGGCCGTACCCTTCGACTACACTGTTTATTTCTCGCGCTTGTTTTCGGAATCTGAATCTGAGTGCACTCTGGCCGCACCCTAAGACTCGATCCCCCCAAAATTGCAGGTTCTTGCAGCAATTTGACTGTGCGCTGCGCAAACCACACGGCTAATCAAAAAATGCCAGTGTTCATATTAAGACTACTTATTTTATCGAGGTCTTTAACTTTGCAGTTTTATACGACAATCAGTTGAAAACTCTTAATATGATTACAGTTACACCCGCACTCAGGGACCTCAATTAAAGATGTTTAATGCTTGTCGAAGTGAGAATTTAAATAACATTGCTATTGCAAAGAAATAAATAATTAAACTTAAAAATAATTTGTCTCCTGTCTCAGTTGGAGTTGAAGCGGTTTGAAGTATAGCTAAAGTACCTGTCTACTTCTATTAAACGGTTTCCGGGTTTCCCATTCCTATTCTATAATACATTTTACATTTATCAATGATATTGTCGAGAACAGCGTCATAACATAATAAATCAAACAATAGGGAAGATGCAAATATAATATTTATGAAAATTTTATGATTAAAATGTTAAAAAAATATCAAAGAAAGGCCACTGCAACGTTTTTATTTTACTTAATGTTGTTTTTTAACAATAATTACGATTTAAAAATGACTTGAAAAAAAAACGTATTTTAAAACACCAATCAGCGTTTAGTGACGTCACTCCTGTTATGACAACTTATTTGAGATCATGGTTGTAAAAGTGAATATTATTTTATGGGAATATTTATTGCGTTTTTTAATAAAAATGGAAGTTGGGCTTATCAAAGCAGACTCCAGGAATTTAGCAAGAGTTAGTGTTGACATGGTTGTAACTTTTTTGTCCAAACTGCTGAGTTTTCAAGTGTAGAAATGAAAGGGACTAAATTACTACGGTATGTATAAATTATAGTTGTTAAACTTTGTATTTTATTCAGCGGCTTCTACACATAGCAGTTATTTCAGCTCAACAAGAGAATCTTACGGTGATAACGCAATCGGCTATGGCCAAATTAAAAGAGATGGAGAATTATGTATAGTAAATAGTCGAGTTACTCCGGAGTATAAAGTACGTAAAGAAGGTTATCGTGTTACAGTTATTTTAAATGAAATGCAAAGCTTGGTTCAGTCCTGCCAATGTGAAGTTTGTGCCACACTTTAAACTTAATCCAATTTTCGACGTCATTCTCCAACTGTAAAATTAAAAATATGTTGTGACAGGTTTTGTAAGTATTAGGTAGGTTACTAACGCATTTTTACGTACAAGCAGATTAATTAAGCATATAACAAATATATTCGCCCACTTACGTCAGTGATCTTCACAGCATCGAATAATGGTCTTTGGAGAATAATTGTCATTTTTTTTCGCAGCTTGAAGCCACTTTTTTCTCAGTTTTGAGTTAATTAAATTAATTCAATCAAAAGTCAAAAACAATTTATTTGGAAACTTTGTTGAAGGAGATGGACACATTGGCACAAAACATAAGTCAACACGGCTTTTTTTCGGAATATTGGTGGTATTGTTATGATCACGTGATGTTAATGGATAGTCATTTTAAATTTTTACAAAAAAATATCTCGAAAGTCGAAAAAATATGCAAAAGTATGAAAGCTAGCGACGAACAAGTACGATGACGGACAGGAGTGACGTCATCGGAACCATAAGTCCGTTTTCGCGCGAAAATTTTACCTGTTAATAGGGAAGATGCAATATTTTTATTTTTGCTTTCATTTTAAAGAATTCCATGTAGAATAAACCACAGATATATTAAAAAATTAAAACATTGTGATTTTTCGGAAAAAATGCGATTTTAAATTGACAATTTAAATTTTCGCGCGAAAACGAACCTATGTTTGCGATGACGTCACTCCTGTCTGTCACTGGTCGTACTTGTTCGTTGCTGGCTTTAAATTTTCATACTCTTGCATATTTTATCGAATTTCGAAATATTTTTTTGAAAAATTTAAAATGGACTATTCATCAACATCATGTGATCATAACAATACCACTAACATTCCGAAAAAAAGCCGTGTTCATGTTTTGTGCCAATCTACTTCAACAAAGTTCCCAAATAAATTGTTTTTGACTGGAACTTCTGACCCAAAACTGAAAAAAAGTGGTTTCAAGCTGCGAAGAGAAATGACAATTATTCTCCAAAGACCATTATTCGATGCTGAGAAGATCACTTTGACGTAAGTCGGCGAATATACTTGTTATATGCTTAATTAATCTGCTTGTACGTAAAAATGCATTAGTAACCTACCTAATACTTACAAAACCTGTCTATAACATATTTTTAATTTTACAGTTGGAGAATGACGTCGAAAATTAGATAAAGTTTAAAATGTGTGGCACAATCTTCACATTGGCAGGACTGAACCAAGCTTTGCGTTTCATTTAAAATAACTGTAACACGATAACCTTCTTTACGTACTTTATGCTCCGGAGAACTCGACCTTTTACTGTACGTAATTCTCCATCCCTTTTAATTTGGACATAGCCGATTGCATTATCGCCGTAAGATTTGTAGAAGCCGCTGAATAAAATACGAAGTTTAACAACTACGATTTTTACATACCGTAGTAATTTAGTCCCTTTCATTTCTACACTTAAAAACTCTGCACTTTGGACAAAAAAAGTTATAACCTTGTCAACGCTAACTCCTGGTAAATTCCTGGAGTCTGCTTTGATAAACGCAACTTCCATTTTTATTAAATTTAAAAAAACGCAATAAATATTCCCATAAAATAATATTTACTTTAACAACCATAACCTCAAAGAAGTTGTCATAACAGGAGTGACGTCACTAAACGCTGATTGGTGTTTTAAAATACGTTCCGTTTCAAGTATTATTAATTCGTAATAATTGTTAAAAAACAACATTATGTAAAATAAAAACGTTGCAGTGGCATTTCTTTTATATTTTTTTAACATTTTAATCATAAAATTTTCATAAATATTATATATGCATCTTCCCTACTGCATTTATTATGATGTTTAAATTTTTTTATATATCTGCGGTTTATTCTACATGGAATTCTTTAAAATGAAAACAAAAATAAAAATATTGCATCTTTATAAACACCCACTATTGTCTATTGGTTCTCACATAAAACGGTTGCTTTCCGCTCAAATTACACAAGACGAATGGTTCCTGTTGTTGCGTCCGTCGCGGAATTAAAACACAGGCTTGCCGCAGTAAAGCTCAGCCGTGCCGGGCACCACAAACAGTAATCATACAGGAAGTGTAATATTAGTTAACCTTTTGTTCTAAAGTGGCTTTGTGCTCCTGATTTTACTGTAATGTTAAATCAGTAGGAAGCCTTTGTCAAGAAATTATTATCACTTTGCGTAAAATTCGACCAGAAGAAAAGAAACAATACAGTTAATTTTATTGCTGCATAATTTGCAGTATTTGCATTATTTTAATAGTTATTCTAGGTTATTCTGCAATTCGGGGCTTTTTCGATTCGTTAAAATCGGTCTAGCCGGTCTTGAGTTTATAAGTGGTGTACTCCATGGGTGTAACTTTATAAGTGAATTAATAAAATCCTCTAGACCAACAAAATGCAGAATATTGTAGTGTTAACCGAAAAAGAAACAATAATAATTAATATCATTGGTATTTTATATGCCTTCTTTTTCAGATTTATTGTGTATAAGTTATGGGGGTTAGGTAGCAAAAATCTTTTTATTTCTGTCTAATATTGTATAGACAATGGTACGGAACCCGTGCGTGAATTCGACTCGCACTTGGCCGGTTTTTGTAGGTTTCACATCTATCGCATGTGAACAGCACATGTCCGTTTTTCCACTTTCCTAGGTTTTAATTATATTTCTCGAAATAATTATTAATTCACAAAAAAATACTTAAGCGGCCTTAGTTAATGTCCATCGCTTGAAAAAATAAATTTCCATTTTGATCTTATATGTACAAGGTCGCCTGCAACAATTGTGCAATATGTTTTGGAAGTTATCTCTCGATCGCCATTCATAATGCAACACGAACAAAGTTTCCCAAATTATGCAACCATTTCATACAAATTGAAATCACCTGGCGCAGACACCCCACCCGCTGTGCATTCTGCTATCGATGGTGTCAATAAATAGTTATTGGAACATTTTGCTTCAGTCAGCGTTAACCTTTTGCCTTTCAATGGTTTCGTTTATGCTTTTGCCTTATACTTTTTAAGAAAGCATATGTTTGCTTTGATTTAATAAAACAAAACAAAAACACTCTCTTCCTAATATTTCACCAGTACATTATAGAATGTAATAGTAATTCCTGGGAAAACTTTCTTCGCGTCCGGCCTGTGATTTTTTTTCTCCGCTGTGATGAATACTTAAAGAAATATAATATTATGTCGACGAATCAAACACCTATCTTTAAAAAATATTAAAGGTAGCCACAAATCTTAATAAAATGTCCTAAAACTCTTTTTCCAATCTTGAACTAAAACTACTTATGTCCTACAACAACAACAAACTGTCCTGGAGTAAGTTTGATCATAATCATACGATTCTCTGCATTCGTACACATTTTATGAATAGATCTTGCGAATGCAAAAATGCGACAAAATTTAACTTAGAAGTAAGTAAATACTTCATTTTTTGACTGGATTCTGTCATTTAAAGAGTATTAATGTTATAAATATATGTGTTGAATGGTGATGATTGTAACGCTTATTGTTCTCATAATTATCACACGATATGAACCAGTGACATTGACCATAACCTTCATTTCATCTCTGATACACATGGAGAGAAGTACAAAACAAGCTATAGTTCAATAGTAAGGGTTTAATAAGGTTAAACGACGCAATAGAACTAATCGCTCCTTTAGCAAGATGTTATAGTGTTTAATCTTGTTGAAAGTTAGGACTAGATGTATACCTATAAAAACCTATGAAAGCTATCCTATTATTTTATAGAGCACGAGCCAGTGTTGCCAACTCGGATTTTGAAAAAGGCGTAGGCCCGATGAGAAAATTACGTAGAATTGGTAAATTTTGCATATGAAAAGTACGTAGATCTACGTACTTTTTTCTGAGTGAAATGAAGATTGCGAGATTGAAGAATGCGTGGATTTTTTTTCTAGTAAAACTTTGTAGACATTAACCATCAGATACAGACACTGGTGGGTGTCGATTCTAGATGGTTCTCTAAATTTAAAACTAAATTTAACATCAATCTCTCCTTTTCATTCTGTATAGAGAATGACAAGGATAAACTGTTGTTAAATGGGCTAGTTGATACTTTTTGGAATTATGTTTTAAAACTTGCTAAATCCTGTAACTTTATCGACTGAAAATCATTTCTTTTTGCAAAGATCAATTCGATGTGAGTAGGTACTCATTGATAATATTTAAAGTTTAAAAATACAATTTTTAAGGTTATGAATGTACCTACTAAGTCAAAGAGTTTTGTCGTTTCTGCTTTCACAAATCCTGCGTCCAGCATTAATTTAGTCAACAAAACCAATAACGGAATCCTTTTCTAGAAGATACAAGAGCGTTAAGATACATCTTTATAAGAAATAGACATTTGTATAGTTTTTATTCTAGTGAATTACGTTATTTTACAAATTTGAAAAAAATAATAAAATACGTAGATTCTGGGACTGAAGTTAGTAGGTTTCCAGAAAAGGCCTCAAATACGTAGATCTACGTAAAAAGACGTAGAGTTGGCAACACTGGCACGAGCTAATATAAGAATATAGAATAGGTAAATATAGATAGATTATACCTACTATCAGCAATTTAGTAACAACGAAAAACGGTTCGATATAATAGTTATGTCTGTTGGACCATTCAATGCCGTTTTAAATTATATAAAAGCTGTACTGTTTCTAGGGTCTCAATGCTGGCGATAACAAATCGGAATCGTGCTGGAGTCACATTAGCACGAGGCACGTTCATGGAAGCACGGAATCTGATAGGTAATGCCCCAACCGTAATGCTCTCCAGTCTATACTATTTCATGTTATTACAGTGGCACGGTGTTCCGCAGACAGCTAATATCTGCTGACCGGATCACAACACCACTCCTCCACTCTAACCGATAGAGGCCACCGATTTTTGCTCAGTAGTTAGGTACCAAGCTTTACCATGCTACCTTCTTGCTCTAATACAATTTTGTATATACGATATTGCTATGTAACTTCATAACTAAATTCGATTTAAACCCACAGCACAAAATCAAGGAAGTGAAACGTGATAGCAAAAGCATTAGTTAAGACTTACAACTCAATTTCACAGCCGGTATACGACGCCAATGACTGTATTAGTTAGTACTCATGCGAATTAAGCGTCGTTTAATATGACAATTTACGAGTGTGTCTCACAGCGTTCGCGTACTTGATCCGTAAAGCTGGTACCTAGGTAAACTTGATCGGTGATCAATTCATACCGTACTCAAAGGACATCTTTATGTGTCCAATGCCAGTTTTAACGGGCATCTGTTTGAGGACTTGTTTAAATATTAGACTCTCGTAGTAATCTGTCTCGTACAGTTTGTCTATAAAGTCGTGACATTAAATGATGGCGCCACTAGTATGCATGTAGCAACCCTATACATCGGACCAAAATGATTTTGATACTAGCAGTTCATTCGAGTAAAATAGGTAAATTAATAAGACACACTATACAGTCATATTTTGTTTCTGTTTTATATATAGTAGGTACCTATGCTTATAAAAAGTTTAGCTAAGCATATTTAATTGAATCAGAATAAAATTATTATAGATAAAATAGTACTTTACAGTGTAAAAGTGTGTAATGTTGGTGATTACCGCTGAGGTGCCATTGAGAACAGAGCCGTTAGGTAATCATCAATACACACAGGTATCATTATACGACGTTTCTTAACACACTTGTTAAGAAAATAATACTAAAAATCATTTTATAGTATATAAAAATAAATAAAACCAGTTTATTACGGGTTAATGCACGAAAACTTTATAAGTTAAATAAATAAGTAGCCTTTACAGGCTACGAAACGTCAATAAATAAATAAAATTTTCGTGCATTAACCCGTAATAAACTGGTTTTATTTAATGAGTGATGTGCGTGAAAACCTAAGAAACAAATAGTATATAAAAAGTTTATTTAGAGAAACAATTTGTAAATGTACAGTTAGTAAAATTAGTGATAGGTATCTTCACTAAAAACATCTGGCCATGGTTCTTTATGTGACCATTTCCTTCTTTGGTCGGCCTTGCCTGTTTTCCCAGGAGTTTCAAACTTTCCATCATTCTTAAAACCTTCGTTGACTATCCAACTCTCTGATTTTCCTGAAAAAAAGTAAAAAAATATGTAACGGAATAGAAACAATAACTTATTGACTGAAACAATTAATTCAAAATTGGTAGAAAACGTGACCAAGTTGAACCATAACAACGTATCAAAAGAAATGGTCGTTCTACAATATTACCTATTTACAATGTCAATCTAACCTAAAAATGTGCAATGTAAACAATGCCTTTTTTGGTCTCAAAATCGTAAATTGAGTAAATTTGTAACTTCAGGCAGATTACAAACAAATAGTTACACGATTACATACCCGTCATAGATGCTGTTTGCCCATAAACATCATCCAAATCCCACAAAATTCGTCCAGCTTGGTAGTCTTCGAAACATCGCTGGAAAACTTTAAAAATCACTTCCCGCGTGCCACTCCTATTTACTTTACTCATTTTTATACCTTTCTGCGTAGTTTCGTCTTAATTTATTACAGTTTAATCCAAACAATAAAAAATACAAAAGGAAAACTGTTCCACAACTGAAACTCGATGACAGCTGATGTACATAAGTTTGGTGTTGCCAGACACATGAATAATGTTAGTTCCTCAAACATTCATGTCACGACTTTATAGACAAACTGTAGTAACGGCATTAGACAAGGTACCTACACCATATACATATATGTACAAATGAAAACTGGTAAATTGACCAATAAGTAGGTACTCGACCAGTAATAAAAGTAAATTGAACGTATTCTCAGGAGGGAAATTTCACATTTTAGGTTTTCACATAATTTCCCTTTTAAGATTAGGTGTGTGGCAACTAACTAAAAATGCGGAATTTAATCACCCAGTTCATCATCTTGGCATGATCCTCAGAACTTGAGGGTTGGTAAACAGTGTAAATTGCAAATACCCCTGTTCCAGGGAACCTTGGCAGCAAAATATTCTTGTCATACTTCAACTCTGTACAAAATGAAAATAAGGGTGTTTTTCAATAATAACTAAAAGAAGAAAACGAGTCCAGAATTCTTATAAATTACGAACAAAGCTTAGCGACTTTCACTGTCGATCAACTAGAATTATTGATCTACGGTCGTGACCTATTATTCGGGATCCATTCTAGAATTTCTGATGGATAGTTCAGAATTCTGTCTGACGCGAGCCTTAGATCATATACCAATGGAGATGCCATACCGTTCACTAGTCGAACAAATTTTTTCGCCATTTTTAGTGGTGGACGAGGCGACACACGTATAACACTAACGAAAATATGCAATACTCGCACAAACACGAGCGTGTTGTTGCTATAAACACACACTTCAAAAATCACGTCACACAAACAAAAAAACGTACACTCGCTAACAATTTTTATGTAACTATGCAATTGTTCGAGCGTACACAAACACAAAAGTTAGGAATGGCACATCAAAAGAATGAACGATATTCGAATGAATACTTCTTGATGAATGAACATAATGGTGTTGATTCTGGCGTGATTCTCTAAACTTAAAACTAAATTTAACATCAGTCTCTCCTTTTCATTCTCTATAGAGAATGACAGGGATGCACTGTTGTCAAATTTAAGTTTAGCTTTAGAGAATCATGCCAGAATCGACATCAATGTTTGTTTATAATGAAATCAAAAGGTTTCATTTATAAATATACCTCTCCGAAATTTTCTTTATATTTTTAGAACTTATGATTTTTATACGCAAAATTTAAATATCTTTTGCAAATTATATTGCTGTGCGAAAAAACTTTCTAACTCTCTTTTTTCTTCGTTTGCTTCTTTGTATCAGATACTCTGCCTACATTTTTTTCCTTTTGCACAATTAATAATTGCAAACGCAGTATTTTGTCACAAACACTGCGTAAGGGTGCGGCCAGAGTGCACTCAAATTCAGAGTCAGATTCAGATTCTGAAAACAAGCGCGAGAAATAAACAGTGTAGTCGAAGGGTACGGCCAGATTGCACTCCTGATTCAGATTCAGATTCAGACTCAGAAAACAAAGCGCGAGAAAAAGCAAGCAACCTGCTTAGACTACACTGTTTATTTCTCGCGCTTGTTTTCGAAATCTGAATCTGAGTGCACTCTGGCCGCACCCTAACTGTCCCAAGCTTATCTTCAAGCTTATCTATTATTTGTTTAATATAAAGGCGAATTCATAGACTTCAGTGAATTGAGGTTATTTGTTTTCATGTTTTCCGCGATGGTTTAAGAAGTTAATAATTTTATCATGTGTGATAGATTAGAAAAAACTCAGTGATTCAAGCTTTCGGCAAAGTCTTTCAACGAGTGCTTTGCTAGCGCACGCTTAATCCAAAATGATAAAAAAAATTAAATATTTCAGAAATACGTAATGAGTACGTACGTACGGAGCTCGATAGTGCAGGTGGTTAGCGTGTTCGGCCTGTGATTGTGGAGGTAAGCAAGTTTCGCAACGATCGGATATTTGATGGGTGACAAAAAACTTATTATCTCGAGCTCCTGGCGAAGCCTGTTATATCTTTAGTACTTATGATCTTTACACATAAGTAAAAAATGGTTGCCTGTAAAGTCGGTTTTACGGGCGAAGATTTTACGTGACAACGTCTTTTTCTCGGTAGAATATTTATTGATATGAATATAATTAAATTGCACAATAGGAACAAGGAATTGAATGAAAATAAGAATTGCACAAATTTTAACTATAGAAATATATTTTGTTTACTAAAACATTGTACATGTAAACTTAAACTTAACACGAGAGACTCATCGTAACGTTACCGAGCGTTACACTTTTTCATAAGTAACTCCCAGCCGCAACCTAATTTAAGACGTTGTCACGTCAAAAATAAAATTTAAAGAATATTTTCGTTTTCTTTGTAAAAATTATCGCTGTGCATAAAAACTATTTACCTGCGTTTATTTTCTTTTATCGGATGCTCTACCTATTTAAACACCTTTCCCCTTTATCCTCTTAGATTAAAACAAAAAGGGTAGATACGGCACTAGCCTCACAAAAGTGATCCGCATGAATTGTGGTCCACGATCATAATCGCTTTAGTCACAACTTGACATGCAAACGACGTACATGTGAACGCCAAAAAGAAATATTGCTATTATTTTGTGTTTATATAATAAAACAATGCCTAAGTGTGTTTTTATAAAGTGCTCAAATTGCTCAAGAACTAAAAATAAAACCCACGGCATCACTTTTCATTCGTTAGTACTATATAATATATTTTTACATAAAAATTACTGTTTGTTTTGAATCTTATTCGGTAGTGACGTCGAGTACTGGTCGCGTGATTGGTCGGTAGTGCAGTGACACGGATCTCGCCGTCTCGTTCGCGCTGCCGTTAAACTTAACGTGCTGTTTCGTTCGGGTCGGTAATGCAGTGACGCGGATCTCGCCGTTCCGTTCGCGCTGCCGTGGGATCAGTTTTTGTTTGATGCAAGTATGAGCGTACCGTATCTACCCTTTTTGTTTTAATCTAAGTTTATCCTCCTAATAATTACTCGTGCTGTGAGACTGCATGTCATCATCTCGTTTGTATGAGAATTTGGATGAAACGCGGTGTTTCCTATATCTCATAAGGAGCTAAAGCATATTTTACAAGAAAAACATCTTTAAATTATTTTTTCTAGTAACATTTAATTCTACATAAATGCATAATATCAAGATGGCGAACTCTGTATTTTCAAATAGATATATTGATGGCGCTATTGTATTTTGACGTGAAATAAATATGGGAGTGATATTTTAATTTTTGGGGGGGTGCTGATTACAAATAAAACATTCATTTCCAGACCCAAGATAGCGGAATAAATTGTATGTATGTAAATAAAATGTATGACACAGCAATCAAAATGCTAGTCGACGATATTGAAGTTGAATTAATGTTTTTTTAATTGATTTTGTATTGACACTGTTAATATATATGATTTTATTATTCTTTTTTTTTTAAGCATTTAACTGCTAGATGTTTAAATCTAAAGAAAAGTTTACTAGAAAAAAATCCACGCGGACCAGGCAGCGGACGGGACGGGACTGTTAATATTGTTACATAATTTAATGCTGTGATGTTTTTTTGCTTGTTTTTCTTCATAGCTGAAAATGTCCATAACAGGTGGGAGAGAAAAAAAAATATGAGTTCCGATTTTCCATTGTATTTACACGATTTAATATTTATCATGCTAGTGAGAATAATAAATACTAATTCATAATTACTTTAAAACAATAGAAGAACATAATATGTGCGGCACGCGCCGGGCTGTCGCAGTAGCGGGCAGTAACCGGCTCGCACTTGCTTGGTGGAAGGTCGAACGGAGGAGTCTTAACGGTATTGTGTGGACTGTAGCGATGAACGACATAAAACTCCCAAGATCTGTCTTCGAAGAAAGTCGGTGGGCGCTGGTAATGGATGGCCGGCGAGGAGTCTTCAGGTTCCAGAGAGAATCGCTGGTTATTTCTTCTTTTTCTTTTTAGTAGGAGCGCCGGTTGCTGAATGACGTGCCGGACCCGATTTTGGCCCGGCTTTTGTATCTGCGCGATGTGCTGGCCAACGATCCATTACCTCACCCCCGCTATACTTTATTTTTCATTTACTTATTACATTTGCGAACTTAAAACTATAGGTACATGTATGAGACATACAAATAATCATCATTTTAACGTGTTCACGCGGCCGAAAACGCAATAATTTAGCCGTGGCGGGCAAAAAACAGTGTGCGCGATATTTATATCACGCCCCACCACGTGCCCCCGCCCGTGTCACACTACCGCTTCCCCTCCACGTGCACCCCGCGCATGCCGTGCCGTCCGCGCATAACGCGCTTCATACAAACAAACTTATCCTATTTTTCGGCCTATTTCGATAATTATTGGTTAGAAACTATTCTATCTTTATTGTTCCCTTATCAACTTACTCTAATAAGATTCTAATGAGATTATGCCTATACAGTGCTTATTTAGCCCTACAAAGACTTAATACTAAACAGTTGCTAAATACCTACTTAAACCTATTTTATACTTAATTATTGAATTTAACCCTATGGGGGAACTAAAAACACATCGAAAAAAACCTTTATTATGATACTTACAACTATAAATAACTTATTATCGAAAGAAAGCCATTTATAACTTTACTCCTTTATTACGCCTATAATCCTATTCTAAACTACATAAAGGTTAATTATTCCTATTTTTCTATTTACTATCAATATAAACATGAATATCAACTGTAAAAACACATTCATCAAACAATTTCGAATTCTAACATTTCAAACAAATCTTAATAAATCTCAACTAAAATGAAACTATCAATCTTACGGATTACGATCGCCGGCCTATGGCTCGTTACCATGGCAATCATCTATTGGAATTTCTGACATTAAATCCTCTATTGTAGCCTTATTGTAGCAAAACTATGAATTACCTTAACAGAATAACATAATTATGAATCTTATATAAAAGACTTTAGTTTGGTTTAGTTTAGTTTTTCAGAGCTGTTTCCGCACTTAGTCCTATTATTGGACTATTGTGCGTGTCTCAAAAACATTCCCCTTTACTCCAGCCAGCCTATATTGATCCAGAAGGAAAGCAGCTTTGGTAGACTGCTGCAAGCTTCCGGAAACGATTCTGGCGACTGGAGAAATCGTGCCCGTTGGTCGGCCACGCTCCTGCATTCCATGATTACATGCTGTGGCGTTTCTTCTGCCTCCATACATCCTCTGCATAGGGGGCTGTCTGTTACTCCTATTGTATATAGGTGTTTGTTTAGGGGACAATGACCAGCCAGGGTTCCTATAATCCTGCGAAGTTTGTCCCTATTTAGTCTGGTAAGGGCAAAACTTTTGTTTGCCGCTGGAACCGCGTTTTTAGTTTGCCGGCATCCTTCACCTGTTTTTCACTCTGTCAAGTGTGACTTCTGAGTTACTCGTATTTCATGCAGCCACGTTTTAATTTGGGCCTGAGGTATGGGCAGCAAAGGTTCCGGACCGACACTTTTGTGTCTGCTCCCCTCTTAGCCAGTTCGTCTACTGCGTCATTTCCAATTAAACTGCTGTGTCCTTTTATCCATTGCAGAGTTACCGTGTTGCTAACCGCAATGGATTGAAGTGCCTTGTGGCACTCCATTACTAGGACAGAGTTTATTGCGTTGCTACGTAGGGCTTGAAGCACGGATACACTGTCAGAGATGATCTTGATTTTAAACTCTCTGATATCTCTGGCTGCAACCGCCTGTGCCGCTCTGCTAATGCCAATACATTCCGCCTGGAAGCTTTGTTTGCCTAAGGTTGTAGACATTTTTATATTCCGGTCGTTTGAGAAGACACCGGCTTCTGTACCACTGTTGGTTTTGGAACCAATCGTGTATATCCTAACTTCCCCGGCGCCAGAGTAATCTGCCTTTTCCGCGGTAAGTTGGATATTGTATCTTCGATCGAAGACGTGTTGACTCAATATTCTATTCTTAGGTGCCTCCAGGAGTGGGATCTCCTTCATGCACTTTTGTAGAATATTAGAGTGTGTTGTTACAGTCGTTAATCTCCATAAGCCCAGAGACTTTAGTCTCAAGGCTGCAGCTTTCGCCTCTTCTTGTATGACCAGGTCTAATGGTCTTAAATTCATGAGGTACTCTAATGCAGCCGATGGAGTTGTTCTCATCCAGTTGCTGCTACGCTCGCCAAGCGTTGTAGACTTTGGAATTTGGATTTCACTGTGGTCAATTGGGTCCTGGGCCACCAAACAACTGAACCATAGGTTATAGAGGGCCTGATGACTGCTGTGTATAACCAAAGGGTGATCTTTGGACTTAGACCCCACTTTTTACCAACTAGTCTTCTACACTGATTAAAAGCTATGCAGGCCTTCTTTGTTTTTAAATCAATATGACTGGTCCAATTCAGTTTGTTATCAAGGACTACGCCCAGATATTTCACTTGTGTTAATAGGGAGAGTTTGGTATTAAACAGTTTTGGTAACTGTAGTTGGGGTAGCTTCATTTTGTTGGTGAAAAGGACTAGCTCTGTCTTGTTCGGGTTTACTGACAAGTGATGTTCGTCACACCATTTTTCCGCAATCTGAAGGGCTGAACGCATAATCTTGCAAAGGACATTTTTTCACATCCTATGGTTGACTGGTAGAGAATGCCTACGGCATTAAGTCCGCCATTGTACATTTGTGCATAAAGAATAAATAAAATAAATAAATAAATTTTCAGCGTTCCCATTTATCAGAATTGTTAGGTTGTCCGCATAACCAATAGTAGTGTATCCTCTGTCATTCAGACTCCGTAGGAGACTGTCCACTACTATGTTCCAGAGAAGTGGTGATAAGACTCCCCCTTGGGGACATCCTCTAACTACCTTCACACGCGTGGCAGTGTTCCCCACTATCTAAACCGCCCTTTTGCCGACCAGTTTGGTGATCCAACCTCTGGTGACTTGGTCCACCTTGAGTTTTCTTAGGGCGTGGTTAATGCTGTTGTACATCGTTTTGTCAAAAGCACCTTCTATGTCTATGAAGGCTGCCAGTGTTGAGGTTTTGTTTGTGATTGCCGACTCTATTTTGTGGATTACTGAATGCAGTGCCGACTCTGTTGATCTGCCTTTTCTGTAGACATGTTGTTGAGGGTGCAGCGGAGCCTGCCTTAGTGCTCCATCCCTAAGGTGTCGGTCTACCAGTCTTTCCAATGTTTTCAAGAGAAAAGAAGTTAGGCTTATTAGTCTGAAGGATTTGGCTTGTGTATAGTCGTCTTTGCCCGGTTTCGGTAAGAAGACTACTTTTGTCTCCCCCCATGGTTTTGGTATGTACTTGAAAGCCAGGCAGGCCCTAAAGATTGGTTGTAGGTATCTAATTGCCTGCCCGAGTTGCCATTGTAGTAGCGCCGGATATAAAAGACTTATGACTAAACACACAATGCGAAATAACACTTATAGATACACTTTTTGCGATTGTTCGTAACTCAACTGTTCATAACGTCGCACTGCACTTGTAAGTTTTATTTCTTGTTATTTCGATGATAAGGCGGTCTCGTACATAATATTATTCGCTATGTGCACGACAGTAGCGCCACCTACAATGCGCAACTTTCCGGGATTATGCCAAATAATGACATCAGTTTGTATTTTATTGATTTCTAGTAAATATAGTAAGGTAAAGATAAATAAAAATTATTATATATTGTATAATAATTTAAATAATGTCGGATTTCAATTCGGAATTCAGTACAGTCAATAATAACTCTTGTATTGATGTAATCTGGACTGAAACACTTGGGCATTGGTGCTTGTACGGTGGCTCTATTCGGCCAAAAGATTAAATTAGCAGTTGAACAAGCTAGATTTTGTAAGATCGAATGAAATATACGTGAGATTGTGGTTTTTTTGTACACCAAATAACACACTCAATGCTGAAAATGTCAAGCCAGTTTTCATTTTTATCAAAAAAATCAGAAGTCGGTCTTTAGTGGAAACTGTACATTTTCTCATAGTTAATCTTGTTAATAAAAACTCAAAATTGCTAAATGACACACCAGAAGGATCTAGGAGTTCTTGATCATTTGTTATTGATGAAATACCAACAAATTCTTGACTTTTTGTTTCGGTAGATTGATCCTCATACGATTTTTTGTCAGTGCCACAGCTTTTATCTTTCTTTCTTGAATTATTTGTCATTAAAATTCTTGATGTTGGATCACAGTGATCACTGTAAATTAATCTAATACAAATAAAAGTTGTATCTCTTAATTTCGATTCAGAAAACATATTGACTTGACATCCTTGATCGATCATAAAAGGTTGAGTTTGATTTAATTCACTCCCTTCTTCAATTATTATTTGACTTGATGTGGTATCTGAGACTTTTGTGGTTCTTCGTTTTGTCAAGCGTGTATATCTAGCTAGGACCTGTGAATCATTAACCTTCCTCTTTCGATATATTTCAGGGAATATCGTAGGAGCATAACTCGGATTTTCTTCCTCGTCTGATTTTTTGTTTCCCATAAAATGTTCACTACAAATTGTGGCGTCAGGTTTGGGATACCATGGCGACCCATCAACACTAAAATAATAAAGACAATAATGAATATCACATAAAATATATAGCGCAAATAAAATTGATCATAATTTAAGGTTATTTCGCTTACTTATTTCTTTTTATGGCATCTATCCATTTATTTCTTTGATTTAATTTCCAGTCCAATGTAGGAAATATATACACAGACTATTTGTGCCCTTATTTTTGCAATTCACAACACAACAACATCTATTAATAGGCATTTTAAAAATTTTTTGTTTATTACGAACTCCGTGCAAATTGACTTTACTTTCCCGGATTGTTGCGTATTTCTGCCACGATAAGCGCTGCGATCGCTTCACTATACCCCCACCATGTACTTCGCACATAGCGAATACGAAGTAACTATTGACGATTGAAATTGAAGTAATAAATTCTTGTTTCAAGATTAAATTTATTTCTACGTTGAAATTAAAATAAACTCACTTGTTCACAGGCTAGTGACTCAGCAAATGCGGAAGAATCCCTAAACGGGGATCCCGCGGCTTTGCACTAAGCAGCTTAGAGGGTATTCGCAGGGTTTTTTACCCGACTGCGCAATGCAAGAGCGCGAAGCGCGACGCGCAGACAGGGTATAGTGTTTAACAGTCTATATATGTATGTTTGTTCCTTTGTGGCACACTAGAGACCAAACGCCTGGACCGATTTTGATGATTCATACATCAATCGATTTGTCTCAATCATGGGAGTGCTACTAAAGATATGATAGTAATCAAAATTCAATATGGACAAAATTAGGCGCCATATTGTGACGTAGTAAAAAAAATAAGTTGACAAAATATGTCGAGTGGGGCATCACTGTCTAGATAATCGAAAATCATGTTTAGGTTCCTAACATCATTTTTCATTTTGTATGATTGTTTAGGATCTACAACGCTTTAAAGTTGTATATTAACCTCTTGCGCTTTTAATTTCAATCTTTCGTTTGTATGGACCTTTGTTACTCTTTCACCCAAAAAATACTGAATGGATTTTAATGAAACTTAACAGTAATATGGCTCATATATGATAATAACATATATATAATAATTTATGTAGTTATTGAGTGAATTGGCCAAAATATAACGATAAGTGTCACATAAGACGGAAAAAATCTCCCATCTGCGTGCCATTTTGGCCTGCACTGCAAAAACAATAAAAGTTACATGAATTTAATGTAGAGTGAAAATGTATCTCTTATATAGTTCTAAAAAAAAGTGCGTGACACCATATATCTATTTTTAATGTGTAAGCCATTACCGCTAAAATAGTGAATCAAAACTAAAATATTATTTGATATCTATTTCCAAAATGCACATTTTGTATTAACAATTTTTTTTTATCAAAACAAATACTTTTATCGCTTTTGATATTTAAAGACGATAAACTTTGCCTGTTACACTGTCTGCCTGTCATTTCGACAAATATTTAAAAAGTTACACCGATGACAAAGTGATAGCGCGGTGTACTATGTAGGAGTAGACTGCGGGAATACTAAGAAATTTAATTAAGGTGTTTATAAACGTGGATAAAGCCTAGGCGAAAAAGAAAAAAATGGGCTACTCGCTGTATCCTTCTTATTAAATGACTAGCGGCCCGCCCTCGCTTCGCTTCGGTGTAGAGCTGAAGTGTAGACTACAGTTTTTGTTCTCAGGCTTGTATTATACACAATGACATTCATCTATGATTCTTTTTATACCTGCATGCAAAGTCTCAGCCCGATCGGTTTAAAATTGACAAAGTTTCATACAAACTTTCATTCCCTATTTTTATCCCCTTGGGGGTAGAATGGAGCAAAATCCTTTCTTAGCGGATGCTATGTCATAATATCTACCTGCATGCCAAATTTCAGCCCGATCCGTCCAGTGGTTTGGGCTGTGCGTTGATAGATCACTATGTCAGTCAGTCACCTTTGAGTTTTATATATATAGATGAAAAATTAATTATCATAATAGGCATTTATGATTATTGAATTTTAATGAAAAACTCAAAATTAGACTATTTTTTTTAACGATATTACATAATGTTATAAAAGGTTTACTTAATATACAAATAACCCATTTTTGTTGGTAGGTACATACTTATTGGAATCCCTGTATTTATTAATCAGCTCGCGATAATATTGGTTTTGTAATTATAAACGATAATTCTGCAAAATCTACGCCTACAAGTATTCCGATGTTGTAGCTAAGAACCAAGTTCCCATCTACTTCTGTCCCCGCCCCCCACGACAACGGCTAACTAGAGCCGAGGTCCGAGTCTCAGAGACGCCCTCTAGTTGAGCCGACCCCCTCAGGTTCGAGTGGGCTGGAGGCTCCAGACGGAGTGGAAACTCCCCCCGTGGGGAGACGCCATCCGACTAGAATACCTCCAGAGGCACTCGCCAATTCTCGGCTTGAGGTCCCCTTAGGATCTCGCCGTCCCCAAACCCGGTGACGCTGTAAAGGTCATCTGCGACCAACAGCATACACACTCAAAAAAAAATCTACTTCTATAGGGGAATTCATTATAATCGATTTAGCTATTAGGGTACGGAAGCGCAACAAACAAACTCACTTTCGCATCTATAATATTATATTATACTTACTAGTGATACACCCGGGCATTGTACGGGCGAAATTTATTTTATCGGGATAATATATAGCCTATGTGACTCGGACAAAATGTATTTAAATAAAGAAAAATGTAATAATAAATAATGTAGCTACCTTATGATGAATTAACATTTGAAACCGGTTCAGTAGTTTGACAGATTATTTGTTACACACATACAAATCTTGCCTCTTTATAATATTAGTACTTATAGATAGTTAGGATAATAGTATTTAATTGTTAAAAAGATTTAAAAATAAAGTAAGTAACAGGTTTATTTGTTCCTTAGGTTTTCACGCACATCACTCATTAAATAAAACTAGTTTTTACGGGTTAATGCACGAAACTTTATTTATTTATTGACGTTTCGCAGCCTTTTCAGGTCTGCATCGTCAGAATAATGATTTTTTATTCAAAATTGTCGAGCTACCTTCGAAAGACTTATATTGAGCGTTCGGTTATTTCATTGGAAGATTTTTAAAATTTTATTGTCTATGTATGAATTTATTATTTAATTTACTTAATAAAGTATTTTATTTAAAATTCTTGTTTGTAATTTTGAGTTTATTTATTTGACCCTAACTACCGTAAACTACCACCGGTTCCAAAATTGGGAGACCTTCCTGAGAAGAACCGGCGAAACAAACTCAAGAGAGGCTTTCTATCTCCTTCTTATGTTAAATTATGCAAACAAAAAGAACTAATAGTATCTGATGGTCTTGCAGTGTGTGCTCGGGGTTGGGATTTTATCTCCTGTATAATAGGTTCCCAAGCTGGTGGTATATACCAACCATCTTCCCTATTGAAATTTGGATATTTTTTAATCTCAATAGCCTCGCGCATCATTCGAGGAACGAACCGCCGCTCAGCTGCAAGGATCTGTGGTCTATCAAATCTAATGTAGTGGTTTGGTCCCCCTAATGCGTGTTCACACACTGCAGATTTATTTTCGCGCCTATGTTTCATACCTGCGATATGTTCTTTTACCCGAGTCCCTATACTCCTCTTTGTTTGCCCGATGTAGGAGAGCCCACAGTCGCATTCAAGTTTGTAGACATCAGCAACTTGAAAGGGTATATTGCACTTGACCGGTCGTAGAAACTGGTTGATCTTCTTTGGCGGCTTGAAGTATGTATTGATTGAAGCACGCTTCAGAATCCTCCCAATCTTGTCAGTGACTCCTTTCATGTAAGGTAGTATAGCAGGTTGTCGGTCGACTGTGCTAGGTTTGACGCGACTGTGACGGCGGCGTGGTACATTCAGGTTATTATCCTTCAGTACTTGCTCGACATGCTGAAGTTCAGCTGCCAGGTGTTGTTCGTCACAGACACCCCGTGCTCTCTGAAACAAAGAGTTTCCTACGGCAGTTAATTGTTTCGGGTGATGGTGTGAGTCACCATTGAGGTACCTATCAGTATGAGTCACTTTACGATACACAGTATGGCTTAAACTTTGGTCAGGATTCCTGATTAATAAAATATCTAGAAAAGCTAGTTTACTATCTGCCTCTAACTCCATAGTGAATAGGATGTTGGGGTGTATAGAGTTAAGGTGATTTAAAAAGGCAGAAATTTGATCTGTTGGGAGGATTGTGAAAGTATCATCTACGTACCGCTTATATAGCCTTTTTTTTTTTTTTTTGTTGACGGTGGAAAATGCATTTACGCACCATACCGCGCGCTTGCCAGGCGCGCGACGTGTGTGGGACTCCCCGGCGTGGAACAACGCCGGTCCTACCCACTAAAAACCACCGGTACCCTCCTCGGCCCTTATGAGGGCGCTCTGGGATCGGTGCACCTACGTGCGCCACTACACCAGAGCGTCCTAGGGCTGGCCCGGCCCAACGAGTGGACCGGGCGACGCGCCTATGGGGGGATTACTCTAGGGTACTAGGTAATCCCCAGACGGGGTGGCCTATGCCGAATGGCACCAAGGACGCGCGGCCGGCATGCCGCGCCCAGTCCACCTTAGGGCCGACGAAGACCGGCGGTCAAAGCCGCCTGTCTTCTTCGGCCCACCCGTCTACGCCGGAGGGGAGCGGCCAGAGCGTCCTCCTCCCGCTCCCTCTCCGCTGCCTCCTTCTGCCCCATCACAACCTCGCAGAAGGAGGCGGCAGCCTTCCATGCTCTCTCATTGCCAAGCATGGCTCGAACCATACTTGGCAATGAGAGCGCTCCACCGCCGAGCGCCGCCACCAACGTGCGGCGCTCGTTTCGCCAGGCCGGGCACACGATCAGTGTGTGCTCGGCCGTGTCGTCGGGGGAGGCGCAGTGATGACACCGCGGCAGCTCCTCCCGACGGGCGACACGGTGCAGGTAGTGGCCAAAGCACCCATGTCCGGTCAGTACCTGCACCAGGCGGTAGGTGAGGCTGCCCCGCTGGCGCCCTACCCACTCCTCCAACACCGGACGGATCGCCTCGATCGTCCGGTGGCCAGCGGCTGGGTTGGCGAGTGCCTCACCCCATCGGCGCAGAGCCTCCCTCTGCGCCTGGGTGCGGACCCGTTCGATCTCCTCCCGAACGGGCCGCTCGCCCCGCTCTCTCGCCGCGGCCCTGTGTCGATGCACCTGGGACAGAACCAGGGCATCGATCTCCCACGGGAGCGTACCTGCGAGGACGCAGGCAGCCCCGTGGCTGACCGTGCGGTAAGCCCGCACGGCCCGGGCCGCGATGACCCTCTGTGGCCTCCGCAAGAGGGCCTTCGTGCGGGACGTAAGGCACTCCGCCCACACCGGGGCTCCGTACAGTGCCATCGACCTTATCACTCCATTATAAAGTCGACGGCACGACGCCCTCGGCCCTCCCACATTGGGGAGGAGCCGTCCGAGTCCGGCTGCGGCGGCGCACAGCCGGGGAGAGAGGAGCCTAAAATGCTCCTCGAACCTCCACCGGGGATCCAGGGTCAGGCCGAGATACTTCATGTGCATCTCGACATGAACCTGGATCCCCTCAACCCGGACACGGAGCCCCGGTGGGGTCCTGCGTCCTGGGGCATGGAACGCCATGGCCCTCGTTTTATCGAGGGCCACCTCCAGCCCCAGGAGGCGGATGCGTCGGACGACCATAGAGGTGCCGACCGACGCAAGGTGGAGCACCTCCTCCCACTCCTTCGCTCTCGCTGCGACAAGGGTGTCGTCCGCGAAGCAGACGACATCCATTCGCGGCAAGAGCGAGCCACGCAAGACCCAGTTGTACCCCAGGTTCCATAATAGAGGGCCTAAAACGGAACCTTGGGGCACACCTGCCGCCACTGTCCACGACTGAACGCACCCCTCCGCGTCCTCGTAGAGGACTGACCTGTCCCGCAGGTAGTCCCGCACGAGGGCGCGGAGGTAGAGGGGCACTCGGTGGAATTCGAGCGCCGCCTCTATGCACTCGTGGGGGATGGTGTTGAAAGCGTTCGCGATGTCCAGGGACACCGCGATCACCACCTCCGCCCGTGCTGTGGCCACCTCAGTCCACCTTTTGAGGTGGCCTATTGCGTCCATCGTGGACCGGCCGGTGCGGAAGCCGTACTGGCAGTCTGCCAGGTCCGGCCCCGTGCCCTCTATGTGCTCGATGATCCGGGAGGCGATGATTTTCTCAAACGCCTTCCCGGCCTCATCGAGCAACACCACCGGCCGATAGCCCGCTGGAGAGTCCGCCGGGCGGCCCTCTTTACGGAGCAGGCAGAGCCGCCCCTCTCTCCAGCGCCTGGGGAAGCGACCCGATGCGATGCATATATCCAGCACCGCGCGGAATCGGTCCCCCAGGGGGCCCAAGGCGATCGCCATCACCTTGGCTGGGGCCCCATCCGGCCCCGGAGCCTTGTTACGGCTCCGGAGCCTGTCCCTCACCATGTCGAACTCAGCGTCCGACACGGAGGGACCAGCGGCCCACGCCTCCGGGGCGAAACCAGAGGCCATCCTGGGGGGTGCGAAAGGTCCTGGGTTCGGAAAAAGCGCCCCCAGTACCCTTCGCAACAACCCTGGCTCCATACAGGACGTTGAGGGGGCCGCCGAAGCGAACTTACCCCTAACCGCCCTGTACGGCTTCCCCCAGGGGTCGCTATCTAGGATAGCTATGTAACTATCCCAGGCAGCGACCTTGGCCCTGCAGATGGCAGTTCGCAGGGCCGTGTGGGCCTCATTGTACGCCCGGCGGAGGCTTTCCTCCTCACCGGGCGTTCTCCGGGCGCGCCTACGGCACCGTAGGTAGGCGCGCCTGGCCTCCATACTGGCGGTACGCAGGGTCGTGAGCTCCTGCGTCCACCAGTAAACCTGCCCCCTGCTCCGTGGGCAGGCCCGCGCCCTCGGCATGGCGGCACTGCAGACGGCGTTGATGTCGTCTGCGAACAGGTCCACCATGCCGTCGGCATCCCCGGCGACAGTGTCGGGCACTTCAGACCAAGCCCGCACTGTCGCCGCCTCCTCCGCCACATCAGGCTGGAGGCGTGTGAGCATCCAGCGCCTAAACGGTGAGACGCCCACACGGGGGCCCAGATGAGAAGGGGCCCCAGGGAATGCCGTGGAGACCTCGTATCGGACGTATCTGTGGTCCGATAGGCTCTCCATGTCCACCACCACCCGCCAGTCCCGGACCCGGGCCGCGAGCGGTGGGGTGGCAAAGGACACGTCGATTAGAGACGTGCCCTGCCAGCGGGCGAAGGTCGGGGTGGTACCTCGATTGAGGATCTGGAGCCCCAGAGAGAAAGCCCAGGACTCCAGAATACCACCCCGAATGTCAGTGCGGGGTGACCCCCACGCCGTAGACTTGGCGTTAAAGTCCCCTGCCACCAGTACCTGACGGGGGGCCGCGCGGTGGACGACCCCTTCGACCGCAGCCAGAAACCGCTCAAAATCGGCTCTGCTGCGGTTAGGGGAGAAGTAGGTCGACACTACCACTACTTCTCCCCATCGGGCCGCCACATACCCCTCTCCTCTTTCCACGAAAACGAGGGAGGAGCCCGCGCCAGTAACCACGACTGCCGCGGAGCCATCTACCGCCCCCATCCACCTGTCGGACGGGGGGATGCGGTACGGCTCCGAGACGAGCACCACGTCCACCCTCCACTCCGCCGCCACCTGACACAGGAGGTCCTGTGCCCCAGCGCAGTGGTTTAAATTAATTTGTAGTATCTTCCCCGATGTCCTATAGGGCATTATTAATGGACATCGGGGTCGCTACAGAAGCCGATACCGGCTGTGCGCTGCTGGGCCCTGCACGAGGTGCGGCCTGCGACGCGTCCCTGGGGGGTGCCCCTATATGGAGAGGGCGGCCCCTGACCAGCGGGGGGTTACATTTGGCCCCCGCCATCCGGTGCCCGGCTACAAGTCCTCTGTCCGCGCACACGTCGCAGTGCGGCGGAGCAGAGCAGCCCTTGGCTTTGTGCCCCTCTTTGCCACAGCGGTAGCACAATCCACTGCGGTCCTTTTTGGAGGGGCATTTGGCCCCTGGATGCCCGGGCGCCAGGCACCTATGGCACCTCATTGGGCGCCGTTCCAGGAGCCGGACCGTCGCCTCAAACCAACCGACCTGTAGCCGCCCTTCCTTCACAATCTTGGCGACCGCCTCCACCGGACATGAGACGATCGCCGAGCCCGCCCCTCTTGGACCACTGGAAACTGCCCCCACCTTTATGGTCTCAGGGGTGCAGCCGGCCTTTGTTGCCAAAGCCGCCCTCAGCTCATCGGGTGTCGTAGCATCATCCAGCCCCGACACCCGGACCTCTGCCGTCTTGGTAGGCCTTGAAACCTTAGCCGACTCACCTAGGGCCTCTCTCACTTTAGCCGCCAGTGTGTCTGCCTGGGCCGCCGTGGTCCCGGACGGGAGCTCAATAATGCGTGCTCCTGTTATTGTCGTCCGGAACTTCGCTGGGCCAATGCCCAGCTCCCCCAGGTTGACCGACTGTCTGGCCTTGGTCAGGGCATCCTTATAGGTGGCCCCCCCGGCCACCGCCTCCGGTTTGAGGGCCACGACCACCGCCATCGTTTTCGGTGGCTTCGGGACCTTAGGGACCTTTTTCTTCCCGGCCTTCTTCTTTTTAGGCTTTTGGGCCGCAGAGGTGGGTATTTGGGCCGGTGCCGGAGCCTTCTTTGGCTTTCCCCCCTTTCCCACTGCCACCCACTGTCCCTCAGCCACTAGTGGCGCGCTCCCGCTTGGAGTCGGGTCAGCCGCCGGCCTTTCCTTCCTCACAGTAGGAGGAGTGGGAGTGGAAACCTCTGGTGTTGCATTCTCTTTTTTCCTGCTCTTTCCCTTGCCCTTACCCTTGCCTTTGCCTTTACCCTTGGCCTTCTCGGGCATGTTGGCGGGCGGGGTAAGGGTTGTAGGGGCATTCGCACTACCCCCAGCCGGCCGCGCAGTCGTTGGCGGCTTCTGCGCTGCGGCCTTTGTATCCGCGGCCAAGGGCGGGCGGCGCGGTTTGACAGAGGTGGGCAACAGCCGGCCGTCGACCTCCAGGCCCTCTAACCTGGCCTGGAGCATGTTGCCGAACTGCTGCATCAGAGAGCTCTGCTCCCTCCTCAGCTCCTCCAACTCCCTCCTCACCATGGAGACCTCCTCCCCTCCAGTGCCCCGAGGGGTTTCCACCACAATGGGCGCAGCTGGTTCCTTGCAGCGCCCTGACCTCGACTCCTCAAAGGCCTTTCTGAAGGCGGCGAGCTCAGCGGTAACTTTGCTGAGTTCTTCTTGCAGGCGCTTGTTGTCCGCCTGCAACCGCTTAACCTCCTCTGACGTCTGCCTGTTTGCCAGGGCCTCGACCACCGCCAGCAGGGAACCCGCGCCATGCTTGATGGCCTTTTGGCACGTTCCCTTCAGGTGCCGGGACTTCTTGGTCAGGACCCTCACCACCTCAAAGTGTTTCTGGGCCGCCTTCACCAGGGCATCCGTGGTCATCTTGCCCGGTTCGAATTCGGCCTCGCCTTCACCGTCGCTCTCAACGTCGGTATACTCGACACCGGAGCTCGAGCTCAGGGCCCACTCTGCCTCCTTGAGCTCCTTACGGGCCTGAGACAACTCCGCCCCATGCGACTTCTTACTACAGCCGCCTCTTCCACCTCTGCTGCCTCCCTTCCCTTTATGAATTTTTGGGTCTTCCGGCGGAGGGTCCTTCATAAACTCTGCCACTCTCCTCTTTTGACCTGCGACTGTACCTCTCTTCGTCGCTAGGTCCATCTCTGAGCTCGCTCTGGAGCACATCCCAGAGCCCAGGCTCACCTGCCTCGAGGCCTGACTGGACATACTCCTGGTCACCCTTCTCTCCACCCGATTCGGAGACAATTCCAACCTCTCCGATGACTCCGGCCTATCCAGGCCCTCCAAACTCGTAACAGATTTAACACTGGCCATCCGAGAAAATGGCGAGCGCCCGTGATCAGCGGGGTCGTATGACCGAGTGTCAACTGACACGAAGCAGTCTTGGCCTCTCCCAGATACGTGAGGCCTGCCGCCGACCGAAGCCGACGGGAGGGATTCTCCGTCCTTGACGGTACCCTCCTGGGTTACTGAATTTTTAAGATCTGCCATCATGAAGTTGTTTCGTTTTTTTACCGGGTGACGACTCCCCTATAACTCCCACGCCTTCTAGTGCTAGGGACCAGACTCCCTCTGGCCACTCAACCCATCACCACACTCACACAGCTTGGGTTTGGGGCTTTTTTATTGAGGTGTGCTCCTCTCAGGCTGGACCTCCGTGGCCCAGCCCCCTGGCCCTCTCAGTGAGGGTAACAGGTTTCCCGACGGGGTCCTGTCACACAGAGTCCCCGCCGCGAGACAGCTCAGAAGCTGAAACACCTCCTCCAGTCCCGCCTACGCAGGGCGAGTTCGCGGCCACAGGCCGCCACCCACCGACCAATGGGTCCGCTGGCCCCCCAAGGGGGAGCCCGTCACCAACGGCGCAACCGCCACGGGCAAAAACGCCCCTCCACGATTTTTTATTGAGGTTGTCTCCTCGCGACCCGGGCAAAAGCCCCGCCGGTCCCCGGCCCCTCAGTGGGGTAACGGGTGGCCCGACGTGCCTCCGGAGTCCGGGCGGCACGCCGCGCAGCCGCATCCCGCAAACACTCCGCGACCGCGGAGTGAGTCGAGAGCGGCCTCGCAGTTGCTGTCCGCGCCGGCCGAAGCCGGTACCCCCCATATCTGGAGGGCGTTCCCCTATCCGCAACCCGGGGGACGCGTCCGGCAGCGATACTGCGGAGATCGCTTCCCTCTCCACAGAGAGGGCGGACCGCTTATATAGCCTGGGTGTGACAGGTGCCGCGCTGAGAGCCCTCTCCTCGAAGTCTTCCATGAAAATATCGGCGACAACAGGTGAGACAGGGGAACCCATTGCAACACCCTCCATTTGTACATAGAAGTCATCCCCCCATAACAGGTAGCCAGAAGTAAGGCAATGCTCCAGTAATACTGCATATTCTATAGGCATATTATTTTCAAGTAGCTTCTTCTTAGTGATTTCAATGCAGTCCTGTACTGGTAGGCATGTAAATAAGGACTGAACATCAAAACTGACCATGATTTCATTGTCCATGAGACGTTGATCTCTAATCTCATTGACAAATTGGTATGAATCTTTCACAAAGGCTGTTGTGTTACCTCTCAGTGGTGAAAGTAACTTTGCTACGTGTTTAGCCAAACGGTATGTTGGTGAATCAATCTGGCTTGAAAAGGTGAAAAAGCTGCGAAACGTCAATAAATAAATAAAGTTTCGTGCATTAACCCGTAAAAACTAGTTTTATTTAAGTAACAGGTTTATTTGATTATATTTGTAAAAGTTACTTAGCATTTGTGCTTAGCAGTGATACGTTATTCGGTATTTTTTTTTGTGCAAAAAAAATATTTGGAAAATAATTGCCATGATTGCACTATTTGTAATACCTACTAGGCTGGTAGCAGCACGTTTGATAGGTGGAAGTACTCTTCATTCGAGCTTTACACTACCAATAAAAAAGGGTCGATCACAAAGTCTTTGACCTGTTATATGTGAACGCTTTAAAAGAAAACTACAAAGAGACACTGCCGGATTTAGGGGAGGGCGACCGGGGCGAAAGCCCCGGAGCCTCCACAAACGGGGGGCCCCCACAATAGAGACTTCGGAAAAAAAATCGAAATCATCAACGATTTTTCGGCGAAAAAAGCTCGAAAGGTTCCGTTCGTTAACTCTGAGATTTAATTTCAGATAATTCTTGTTTCCGTTTATATTTATATGTGTTTGTTCAATACTAAGGGAATCTACTTGGTTACAATAAATTATTTATTGAAAAACTCGACTGAAAAAAAATTGTTTACTTTATTTGGAAAATAATTTGAGGTGAGGGGGCCTCCGCTCCTCTGTTGCCCCGAGGCCTCTGGACCTCTAAATCCGGCCCTGCAAAGAGAACTATAAATTGATAATAAATGAGATGGCTATGGTGCTCTACCTAACGTTATGAAAATTTTATTATGCGCCTTTACTATAATCAAATATTATTAACTTTGCTTTGGTGATTGCATAATTATTTAATTTAGCGATCTAAGGCAGTTGCCACCATTGTCCAAAACAACAGACGGGAATTACAGCTTTCTTCAACATGCGACATACACGTCATTGATTGGTATTGTATATAGGGTGATTAACAACATTTGAAGTTAACTTGTGGCATCTACATATTGGGTTTCTGTGAATTATGTAGGTATATCAAATTATGAGACTAGGATATGACACTGCATTTGTGTATATCACAATCTTAGAGCCGGACGTTGACAGGACAATGCAGCCACTGCCAATTTTAAATAGTCGACGAATAAAAGTAAATTAATTTTATATTTACTGCTAAACTATTAAAAATGACATAAACAAAAGATGACTTTTTGAATAAGTGCTAGTTTACTATAAAATTTACATACATTAGATATTTATGTAACGACTTGATTTAACTTCACACATTTTTGCAAAAATTAAGGCCCATCTGTAGCCTTGACCCCGCTGGTAGTCTCTATATGTCTTAATAAATCAATCTTTTAGGCCACCGCAAGGTACTTAATAATTCCCGCGATATTAATTCCCTTACTGAAGTAACAAGAATACGGTATATACCGTCTTAAAATACTATCTAACTAAAAAGTGTGAAATAAAAAAGTTAAATATAAAAAATCAAAAAACCCGACTGCTTAATTATACTTCAAATAAAAACTGAAAAGAAAAAAGCAAGTCCAGTTGTCCATAATTCTGTTAATAAGGAACAAAGCTACTTTAACAGTCGGGACCCATTAGATATTCAAGAATATATAATATTTTTCAATAATGGGTCCCGACTGTTAAAGTAGCTTTGTTCCTTATTAACAGAATTATAGACTACTGGACTTGTTTTTTTCTCTTCAGTTTTTATTTGAAGTATAATTAAGCAGTCGGGTTTTTTGATTTTTTAAATTTAACTTTTTTTTAGCGGATATTTCGCCGTTAAGCGTGCTCGTAAATGGCGCGGGTTACTTTGGGGGTTAGCCCCATCTTGCCCGTGATGTTTGCGAGTGCCGTATGCGAGTTCCGTTTGTCGGTGTACCTCTTATAGGCGCCGACGTCTGTAAATAGAGGTTTTACCTGCGTAAAAAAAAGGTTAATTGACTCATGTCAAATTGTACAATATAAATGAGGAACCTAAATACATCGATTTCACTTTATAAATTCAGAAGATGGCTGCAGTAATTTAATTTGAAAAATGGTTTTTAGAATATACTTTTTAAACACTAAAAACGCTGTCTGCCATAATTTTGACGTCACAAAATTGGTAAATAACTTAACGTCATTTGTCGTGTTGCTGTGGTTTCTTTCGTCGGACTAAAATATATCTAAAAACTCTTATATCTTATAGAAAAGTTTCCGTTTATTGGTTTTGTTGACTAAATTAATGCTGGACGCTGGATTTGTGAAAGCAGAAACGACAAAACTCATTGACTTTGTATTCATACTTAAAAAAAATATTTTTACACTTTAAATATTATTAAATGATTACTTACATCAAAGTGATCTTTGCAAAAATAAGTAACTTTCAGTCGCTAAAGTTACAGGATTTAGCAAGTTTTAAACATGTGTTCATGTGTAGGTATGTTTATTTCTTTAGCCAATTTAAACCACAACTTTTCTGGAGTCTTTAATGATGTGTATCTACATTCTCATATTATACAATCATGATAATTACTATATTTACGTGTAATGTATTAGAAATCATGGTTTTATAATATAAACTCAGATAGGTTATTTCCTACGTGCTTGCGAGTGTTTGTTTTTTTTTTATATCTTTTTTCCCATCTTGGGAAAGGCAAAGGCAGAGCCATGCAGCCATAGTCTTCATTTAAAGGATTTTTTTTTGTTTCTTTTTTCTATAAGGCCGAAGCCACTTCTTTAATCATAAGATATTTGTCCTAAATAGTCTTTCTAATCCATTTTCAGTTTAGGTACTTATTGTTTCCCCCAAATTTTCAAATCCGATTTTGAATCTTCTTTCAATTTGAATCTTCTTTCTTTCAATCTTATTTGTTTAAAGTCATGAAATTTTTTAAAGTTCCATATCTATGGAAACTAAAAAAATATATAGATATTTGTATGATTTTGGATTCATAACAATGTCTTGAATGTCGCGCGGGATTTCATTATTAGTTTTATATAATTTAATTTAATTGTCAGCTAAAACAAGTCTTTGTATATTATATGCTGTACATTCAAAAAATATATGGTTTAGTGTTTGATCTTTATTTAAATTACAGTTTGTGCATAACGGAGATGTAATTATATTCATTCTATATAAATGTGAATTAAAACGTCCATGTCCAATTCTCAAGCGTGTGATGGTCGTATAAAATTTCCGACTATGGTATTCTTTAGATTTTGTAAACCATGGATGTTGACCAATTACATTATTAATTTTATAATACCATTTTCCTTTTATTACTAGCGTTTGATGCCAATTAATCAACCAATCTTGTTTTAACAAAATTTTTAGTTTGGGTAATAAATCTGAAAAAGGTATGGCAACATTTTTAAAGTCAACGTCATCATTGCTTCGATTTAAAATGGTTCTGGCTAACGTATCAGCTTTCTCATTTCCGATGACTCCTATGTGCGATGGAACCCACATTAAAACTATTTGTACATTGAGGACTTTAAGTTTGTGGTACATTTTTTTAATATCATGTAAAATAAAATTACTTCCAGAGTCAAATCTATTGTTTCGCAAAGCTTGTAAACAACTCATGCTGTCTGTTAACACCAACCATTGAGTGCACTCCTGAATATTTTCCTCTATAAACTCCAATGCAGAAAGAATTGCAAGACACTCCGCAGAAAATATGCTCATCTGGCTTGGAAGTTTGTACCCTAGACCCGTTTTCAAATGAGGTATGTAAATCGCCATTGAAACATTATCATCATTCTTGGAACCGTCTGTATAAATATGTTTATGATTGGAAAACTTATCAATCTTTTTGTAAACTTCTTCTTTAAATTTCAAGTCGGGCGATATATGGATGCTTATGTCACAGAAATGCATATCATAAGTTTCTTTGTAACATATCCAATTATGCTCAGTTTTATTAATGTTGTACTGCTGGTTGTAATTAATATATTCTGAGAAGTCATGAAGCAAATAAGGGATCCTAGACATATTAGTTGGAGAGTATATTCCATATAGAAAGTTAATTTTTTTAATTAATGGATGGGAATGAAATGACAGTAATTTAATCAAAAACTTTGATTTTAAAAATTTAAATCTTAATTGAAGTGGAGGTGTATTGCATTCTACTTCCAGAGAGTTGATAGGAGAGGTATTCATAGCACCTGTTATGCATCTAAGATTATGATTCTGCAAGACTTCTAATTTTCTTACTAATTGAGAATCAGATCCAAAACATAAAAATCCATATTCAAAGTGACTTCTAACAATTGACTTGTATAACATCAATAATATTTTAGGGTCAATTTTTGATAAACATTTTATGACATTGTAGGCTTTGTAAGCTTTCCCCAAAAGATATTCTACATATTTTTTCCATGATAGATTATTGGTGAAAATAACACCCAAAAATTTTACTTCACTCTCTACAGGGACAATGACATTATTATATACAATATCAACATTTGTATCACAATCACCAAATACAACTGTTTTAGATTTGTCAGGGCTAATATCTAAATTTAAATAACTGAAATATTCATTTAATTTTAAAAGTGCTCTATTTATAGTAGAGGTTACCTGTTGAATATCAGAACCTGAATGGTAAATGACCAAGTCATCAGCAAATTGCAAGTTTTTTACTTGTGATCCTAAAATGATGTTTAGTTTGTGTACATAAAGAATGTAAAACAATGGAGATAGAATTCCTCCTTGACAGACACCTTTATATGAATAGCGTGGTCCTATTAATTGATTATTAGACTTGACATAAACCTCACGACCATGCAAAAAATTAAAAATCCACATAACTACTTTTTCAGGAAAACCAAGAGAAAAAAGTTCACGTGCTAAAATATGAGGATTTACATTATTGAAAGCACCAACAACATCAAAGAACACACCAATAAGGACTTCATCTTGTTTAAGTGCATCAAAAATGTCTAGTTGAAGATGTGCTATACTCTCTCTAGAGGATCGGCCCCTGCGAAAACCAAATTGATTGGAAGGTAATAGATTATTGCTTTCAATGAAAAATTCAACTCTTTGTTTGAGTAGCTGTTCAAATACTTTTCCCATACATGATGTCAATGCTATTGGCCGGTATGAATTTGCTTTAGTCTTATCTTTATTTGGTTTCAAAATGGGGACCAAACAATCTTTTTTCCAGTCAATAGGTATAACACAGCAAGACCATAACAAATTATAAACTTTTAAGATGATATTCTTTGTTTTATCTGTAGTATATTTTAGCATTTTATAAGGAATACCATCGAGGCCATGAGCTGTATCCCTACGAGTAGAAACTGCAGTTTTAAATTCTTGTATGTTAAATGGCATTTCTAAGTATTTACAATTATGTACAGGATTCCTATTTACAAATGTCAAAGGGACCTCTACGGTATCTGGTGTATATTTTTTGAGAAATTCTGGTACCCATTCACTATATACATTTTTAGATGGAACAGAAATACCATTAAACCTCCTGACAATCCTCCAGAGCTTTGAAATAGGAGTACATCGATTAAGTGATTCACACAATGACATCCAACTTAAGGTCCTTTCCTTTTTTAAAATGAGCTTTTTCAAAGCTTGTAACTTTTTAAACTTAAGGTAACTTTCCTCTGAGAGGTTATGCTTAAATTCGGTATAAGCTTTCCTACAATTATCTACAGCTGTTTTGCAGTTGTTATTCCACCAAGGCAATGAAACACGTTTCTTAAAAGCTTTTAGAGCCGATATTTGTGGTTGAACAAACTGTCTACTAGTGTGAGTAACAGACTGCTGCAGCGCTAGATTTAATAATATTACCATATCTGAATAACATTTTAATGGATTAGACTGGTCAAATTGTAAATTGTTATTTAATAAGAAATCTACATTTTCACTATATTTTTGCCAGTCTACTAGACGGAAATTAAAATATGTAGGGAGTGCAAGTAAATTTTCAAATGAGTCTTTATTATTACTAATTTCTAATTTTGTAATTACAGGTAAATGGTAGCTGCCTAAAGGGTCATCAGAAACAGACCATTCACATCTCAAAGCCAAAGAGGGTGATACTAGTGTTAAATCCAAAGCATTCCTTTGCCATACACTAGAGCCAACAGTTGTCAGCTGACCATCATTTAGGAGTACTAAGTTGTTGTCATTGATGCTTTCAATAATATCGCGCCCACGTGAATCAATAGAGCTACAGCCCCATGCTGTATGCCGGGCGTTAAAATCGCCAGCAATCAGCAAAGGCCCAGGGATACTGCTGATTAAATAATCAAGTTTTGATTTAGAAAATGAAGGGTTACAGTTACCTGGACTATATAAAGACACAAGAGAAATTTCTTGATTTCCATAATACAATCTTACAGCTATATTTTGAATTGAATCATCAAATGATGTATCTATCTTATGGAATTGCAAACTATTATGAATAAAAATGGCAACGCCATTATGGCGGTTACCTAAATCTAGTCTAATTATATCATAACTTTTGAGAGTAAACTGAATGTGTGGTTTTAACCATGTCTCAGAAATCAAAGCTACATGAATCTGATTCTCTTGTAGAAAAGTTGTTAATAAGTATCTGTGTGCAGGTAAACTCTGAGCATTCCATTGCATTATATTTAAAAAATCCATAAAAAAAAAGATTAAGTGTTTTGTTTCTTATTTTTATTTATTGTTTCCAAGAGAGTATCTTTTATACTCTGTGAGGAAATAGCTGTTTCATTGTTTTTGTTCATTGTTATTAATTTCACAATTGACTCTACAACCATATTCAAAATAAAATCAGAGTTTAATAGCAATGCTAGCATATCAGTGGGGCTTTGTTTCAAGGGAGGGAATGATTTCTCATTAATTATAGCAGAGTATGTTTTATTCTGAGCCTTTTCTCTATTTACATTTACAGGGCACTGTGACGAAATAGCCACATGGTTCCCCTTGCAATGACAACATACAGCATCCTGACTTGATTTTGTACAGAGTTTAAAGTTATGTGACTCACCACATATGGAGCATCGTTCTGCATTCTTACAAAATTTGGCAATATGTCCATACCTCAGGCACTTAAGACACTGCTTGACTGGGGGTATGTAGGGTCGTAATTCGAAACGCCAGCTGTTGAGGTCGACACTCTCAGGTAATACTGGGCATGAAAATGTGATAGAAACTGTCTTTGTCGGCTCCAATTTATTTTCACCATTATCAGTCCTTATTCTTCTCATAAAACTTCGAATGCTTACGATATTTTTTGTAGAAGTCAATGCAGAGTATATTTGTTCATTCGATAATTCTGTGGGCACATGAGTGATGACACCTGTGACTTCGCTAGCTGCTGCCGGAATAGATGCCGACAGGTTGTATGCTTCCAAGAATTTTCTATTCTGTAATGCCGCGTTAGCCAGACCAGGACGTTCAAATACCACACCGATTTTATATTTATTCACTCTTCGCAACTGTTTTACACCTTTGTTATATCGCTTCAAGCAGTTTGCTAATCCCATCATGTCTCGATTACCAATAGGCTGATCAGATTTTGTACTCTCAATGAATACCACATATTCGAAACTTCCGCCTTGTTCTGGGTAAAATCGAACGTAATTAGGGATTCGGAAATCTTTATATTTGTTTAAGCTTTCTTTTTTCTCTTCTAGAGACTGTATGGAGGAGACATCGCTAAAGTTAGAATCTTCAGAGCCATCTCCATCCACGCCGCCTTGTTCATCTAATTGTTTTTTCCTTTTTCTACTCTTCCTATTCCTCATTTTTTTAATACACTATGTACACACTTATTATTAAAGACTATTCAAAACACTATTCACAATAAATATATACAAAATTAATAAATTTAGTTTTATTCTTTAAAAAAGACCGCCAAGCTCGTCAAACGTTCCCGCGCTCTTGCGAGTGTTTGTTTAAAAATGTTTTGACGTCACAGCATAGATAAATCCATAGACTAAAATGGCCGACAGAGTTTATGTATGTCCATGAAAAATCTATTTAAAAATTAAAGTTTTGTAACTTTCTAGGTCAAAAAATAATATAATAGATATATAAATCAATAAATAATAAAAATATGGCATTCTAAATCAGATTTACCCTATCGTTAAATAGTTATCTCTGTTTTAGATTTCTTCGTTACGCGCCGGGCAGGCGGCCAGTCCACACGCCTTTGGATGTGCCACCCGCCCGCGCTTTCTCTGTACGCTTAACGCACGGTCGAGTTATTCCCGAAAAGCGGGATTGAGCCTGTCCCGCGCGGGACATTTAATTTTGTTTTATAAATCGGGACGTACCGCCAAAATCGGGATATCTGGCAACGCTGCCTGATAAGTACTTAATTTGATAAGGTACCTTTCTACTACCTATACGCCACTAACATCAATTTATTGCCCAAATTATCAAAAACAAACTGATATACAAACAAGCAGATACTCATTTTATTTAAATTCTCTAAAAATAATGGAAATGTATTATACTACTTCTAAAATAATAGTTTAAATTATAATACCTTTTTAGTCTTTGGTTAATAATGTTAGAGGTAGTCTTGTTCATTGACAAAAAACACTTGAAAATAATAAATAAATGCATACAAAAGAGTTTGCAAAATCGCAAACATTATTTTGTAAGTTACGTGAAACTTGCACGTTTCTTTTAGAATCCATCTTAAGTGTACTTATTTTGTCTATAGAATATATAATATTATAAACAATTCAACTTAACAAAATGAAGTTCTTAAAGGTACAAAGTAATCAAAAGTTCCAATCATTCAATTGTTGTGTCTCATTACTACTTCTGGCCACCTAATTTATTGTTATTCATTCGTCGCAGCGGCTTTTAAATTAAATTGAACATTATTAGTGATTTCTGACATTTCACTCAATAAAAAAAACTTTCAAATGACAGGTTACACCATGTTCCCGCATATTTGATTTAGCAGAACGGTTTTTGCATAATAAAACAACAGAATTTACCATTTTTATAGGAGCTGTACAGTCTGACCAAAATGATATTGATACTAGCAGTTCATTAAAGTAAAATAGGTAATTAATAAGACACACTATACAGTCGTATTTTGTCTCTGTTTTATATATGCTTATAAAAAGTTTAGCCAAGCATATTTAATTGAATCAGAATAAAATTATTATGGATAAAATAGTACTTTATAGTGTAAAAGTGTGTAACTGTGGCGGATGTATTTTGTTACTTAAATTAAAATTATTAGTCTATATTTTCCAATAAATGATTTTTTAGTCTATGTGATTCAACCAAGTTATTCTGTGGTTTTTTGTTCTAAAATTAATACGCAATTACTTTTAAGCTGTTAAAACTGTGTGCTATTTTACAAGTTTTTTACATGCAAGACAAACTAAATTCAACTACGCAACAGTGTTTTTATTTACCATAGTCCTCGCTTCATTGAACGAACTGAAAATAGTGGATTGGTCCCGATCCACAACATTGGTGACTCCGAACAGTTTCGTGTCAGCGGCGAGGCGCGGAGCAATCTACTAGATATAACATACCTGGTGTTGTGGCTCCCTTCTTGCATGTTTGCTGCATTCTGTGTTGCACCTGTTTTCTTCATTCATCATACGCACGAGAAGAGCTTATCAAGTAACATTTTTCCATTATTCATTTTTACTAACGATATTCGGCCGATACAACTTTTTGGGTCTGCACCCTTTGCCAAGAGCATGAACAATAATTGCATTAACCTGTGTGTGTGTCTAACTATATCAACGTCATAAGCAACATTGTGGGACAATTAAAACTAAAGGAAAATCTTTAATGTTGTTTGCAAGTACTTTGTTTATAACTTTTATAATCAACTTTGTGCAAGTTGTTGATGCTTAGTAACTTTTTATACCTGGTTTTGAATTAGTTTAATTCCTTTAAACTGAAAAATAATTTTGTTAATCAGATATTAAGTTGTAATAATATATAGGTATTTTAAGATTCACCACCTACGGAGACATTTAAGTAAATATAAAGTTATTTTAGTTCAAATAACTTCTGACCTTGATTATTTTTAATTTATATGTTTATGTCATTTGACTTACAATCTTAAGATTGTGTTTATTATTGGAATATTTTATTGAAACTGGAACAGCTTCTTTTTAAATTTAGGATAAATGAAAGAGATTTTTTTTTTCAACTTAAAAAATAATAATACAATATTAATATCAAATTTTTTTTATTTAGAGTATAGAGTAACATATAATTTATTTGTTTTGCATCGTGTGGTATTCGGTTTTTTTAAATTTATTGTGTTCATTGTGACATACATCATGGATGACAGCACAGATACAGGAGCTTCTGGCAAAATAAATGCAAATCAGCAGCAAACTAGCGCTGAGACATACAAGGTGTCAATAAAATTGCCTCCATTTTGGCCTAACAAACCAGCTGTGTGGTTTGCTCAGGTAGAGGCTCAGTTTGAGATTGCTGGAATTGTTGCTGATTCCACTAAATATAATTACATAATCGGGCATATTGACCATAAGTATGCAGTTGAAATTGAAGACATTTTGAGGGGCATCCTTGACAGACCTAAACATTTTGAAACAGTTGTGGCTGAGACGTTTGCCTCAAAATGTACAGGTAATTTTGGCTTCACAGCCCGAATTAACTGTTGAGCAGTTGGCAGGCTTGGCGGATAAAATTACCGAGCTCACCGGATTACCCAACGCTATATGCTCCACAGCAGCTTCGTATTCGTATGACAGCGTGCCTACGACTGGTACCCTTGCACCAGACATGCTCGCAATTTGAATAATAAAGTTGAGGAGTTAACAAAAATGGTAAATGCTCTATCTGCGCGCGACCAAAATTATCCACGCGATCGCAGCCGCTCTAGACCTAGGAACTCCCGCCCATTTCGCCAGCCGGAATCAAGTTATGTTAGTACCACAGCCGGTTTGGGCACAAGGCCTCCAAATGCGTTACTGGCTGTACCTGGACATCATCTCCGGAAAACCGGAAAAGCAGTGAGTAGTGGTGGCAGCTGATTGCTCGCATCTCAGCCGCCGTCTCTTTGTTACCGACCAAGTTACCAAACACAAGTTTCTAATAGATACCGGATCCGATTTGTGCTGTTTTCCTCATAGTTGGCTTCCACGTCAGCGCAAAATTTCGGATTACGAACTCAGTGCTGCAAATGGCAGTACGATTAGAACTTATGGCACCATCAATCTAGTTCTTAACTTGGGGTTGCGTAGAGATTTTTTGTGGTTGTTCGTAGTTGCCGACGTTCAACGGGCTATAATTGGAGCCGATTTTTTGGCACATTATAACCTGTTGCCAGACTGTCACAACAAAAAGTTAATAGACAGTACCACTGGATTATGTTGTCCAGTTTCACGTCTTGCAGTAGAGCAGCCGAGCGTTAAGGCAGTTGTTGTAGGAAGTTCAAATTATGCACCATTACTTTCTGAACATTGTTCGACCTCCTGGATTACCGAGAGTGATCAAACACAATACTGTGCATCACATACAGACAACCGATGGCCCTCCTGTGTCGTGTCGTCCTCGTCTCTTAGCAGCTCACAAGCTAATTTCAGCTAAAAAAGAATTTGAAGAAATGATACGAAGTGGAACTGCAAGGCCGTCTAAAAGTGCTTGGTCATCTCCACTGCACCTGACCCTCAAAAAGGACAATTCCTGGCGTCCCTGTGGCGATTACCGCGCCCTTAACGCGAGGACCATCCCAGACAAGTACCCCGTTCGGCACATTAACGATTTTGCGCATAATCTCTCTGGTGCCAAGGTGTTCAGCACACTTGATCTGGTGAAAGCATATCATCAGATTCCCGTTTCTGAAGAAGATATCTCCAAGACTGCCATCGTAACTCCGTTTGGCCTCTTCGAATTTTGCTTCATGACGTTTGGTTTACGAAACGCGGGACAAACGTTCCAGCGTTTTATCGATGAGGTCACACGGGGTCTCGATTTATGTTTTCCATACATAGACGACATTTTGGTTTTTTCACCAGATGCGGCCACTCACATGGTGCACCTTCGCACCCTCTTCAAGCGCCTCCAGGATAATGGAGTTGTCATTAATCCATCAAAATGCGTCCTTGGTGCAAGTGAGGTCATGTTTCTCGGATATCACATCAGTTCAGACGGTACACGACCTCCTCAGGATCGTATCCAAGCCATTCTCAATTTTAAACCCCCTGAAAATGTACAAGGCATGCGGAGATTCCTTGGGATGTTAAATTACTATCGGCGTTTCATCCCCTATGCTGCGAAATTTCAGGCCCCACTAATAAATGCTTTGGTAGCAACAAAAAGCAAGGGTAAAAAACCATATCCATGGACACCCGAGCTCCTTGAGAATTTTAAAGCGTGCAAGAATAGCTTATCCTACGCAACTTTGCTTCACCATCCTGTCGCGAATGCATCCCTCGGGTTGTTTACTGACGCATCTAATATACATATCGGTTCCTGTTTGCAACAGTTTGTTGATGGCCATTGGTCCCCTCTTGCATTTTTCAGTAAAAAATTGACCCCTCAACAGTGTCAGTGGCCAGCTTACTATCGCGAGCTATTAGCTGTGTACGAAAGTATACAGCATTGTCGGCACATCGTCGAGGCCCAACATGTGACCATTTTTACAGACCATAAGCCGTTGCTGTATGCTTTCGTCCAACGCCGCGAGAAGCTTCCTCCACCGCAGCTCAACCAACTGTCCTTTATTAGTCAGTTTACAAACAGATATAAAATATATTAGAGGGGAGGATAACGTTGTTGCGGATGCCATGTCCCGAATCGAAGCAATCTCACTCGAGCAAGAATATGAGGGTCTCGCCAAGCTTCAAGAAACAGACACGGAATTACCTCAACTATTGAAAAATTCCAGCCTCCGTCTTAAAAAAATAAGCGTACCTGGCACAGGTTTCTCCTTATTCTGTGATCTCTCTACTGGAAAACCTCGTCCTTTTGTCCCAAAAGATTGGCGTCGTAGTATCTTTGACAACCTTCACGGTTTGAGCCATCCTAGTATTCGTGCTACGGCTCGTCTCGTAGCTGATCGCTATGTCTGGCCGGCGCTCAACAAGGATTGCAGAGAGTGGGCTCGCACATGTGTCGCATGTCAACGCAGCAAAGTCTCTAAACACAATTCTTCCCCACTTAATAATTTCGACACACCCAGTGGTCGCTTTATGCATATGCACATCGACATTATCGGGCCCCTACCGCCTTGCAAAGGGTTTCGATACTGCTTAACCGCTATAGATCGGGTTTCAAGGTGGCCTGAAGCCTGGCCGATGCAAAGCATCACGGCTGAAGAAGTTGCAGAGACTTTGGTTCGCGAATGGATTTCTCGCTTTGGCGTACCATCTGTCATCACGACCGATCAAGGAACGCAATTCGGTTCAGATTTGTTCCGCAGACTGATGCAGAGTTTTGCTACCAAGCGCATTAGAACTACCGCATATCACCCGCAAGCGAACGGCATGATAGAGCGTTTTCATCGCCAATCAAAAGCTTCGATTATGTGCCACGGTGGCGATTGGATTAGTGTTTTACCTCTTGTATTATTAGGAATTCGATCTGCCTACAAGGAAGACATTGGTTCGTCCGCAGCGGAAATGCTGTATGGCGAAACGCTGCGTCTCCCTGGGGAAATGGTAGTGTCTTCGTCTCTACATCCTCAGGTTTCAGGTGACTTGAACGACTTCGTCACGCGACTGAGACATCACATGGAAGGAATTCGGCCGGTACCGGCATCTCGACATGGTTTATCTTCGCGAAGATGCTGTTCGCCGTCCCTTGCAACCTCCTTATAGTGGCCCATACCAAGTGGTAAAAAGGGCTACTGATGGGAAAACAATTACTATCAGTGTGAAAGGTAAAAATGTTACTGTAAGTGTAGACAGAATCAAGCCTGCGTTCATTTTGCAAGGTCCTATGTCTACAGCTACAACAACAAATAAATTAACTAAGGCTGCTTCTGAATTGCATTGTCCTAAAGATGAAAAAACTCCTGGGGAAACGACAGATCAACAAACACCCGCACCTGCACATTCATCTACACCTCCGCCTTATACCACACGATCAGGTAGGCGCGTTAGATTTAAGATTTTCAAAGACTAGTTGTCTCTCTCCGTAGGGGGGTGGTGTGGCGGATGTATTTTGTTACTTAAATAAAATTATTAGTCTATGTTTTCCAATAAATGATTTTTTAGTCAATGTGATTCAACCAAGTTATTCTGTGGTTTTTTGTTCTAAAATTAATACGCAATTACTTCTAAACTGTTAAAACTGTGTGCTATTTTACAAGTTTTTTACATGCAAGACAAACTTAATTCAACTACGCAACAGTGTTTTTATTTACCATAGCCCTCGCTTCATTGAACGAACTGAAAATAGTGGATTGGTCCCGATCCACAACATAATGTTGGTGATTACCGCTGAGGTGCCATTGAGACCAGAGCCGTTAGGTAATCATCAATACACACAAGTATCACGTTTTTTAACACACTTGTTAAGAAAATAATACTAAAAATCATTTTATAGTTTTTAAAAAGTTTATTTAGAGAAACAATTTGTAAATGTGCAGTTAGTAAAATTAGTGATAGGTATCTTCACTAAAAGCATCTGGCCATGGTTCTTTATGTGACCATTTCTTTCTTTAGTTGGCCTTGCCTGTTTTCCCAGAAGTTTCAAACTTTCCATCATTCTTAAAACCTTCGTTGACTATCCGACTCTCTGATTTTCCTGAAAAAAAAAGTAAAAAAATATGTAACGGAATAGAAACAATAACTTATTGACATGAAGCAATTAATTCAAAATTGGTAGAAAACCTGACCGAGTTAAACCATAATAACGTATCAAAAGAAATGGTCGTACTACAATATTACCTATTTACAATGTCAATCTAACCTAAAAATGTGCAATGTAAACAATGCCTTTTTTGGTCTCAAAATCGTAAATTGAGTAAATTTGTAACTTCAGGCAGATTACGCAGATTACAAACACATAGTTACACGATTACATACCCGTTATAGATGCTGTTCGCCCATAAACATCATCCAATCCTTTACTCATTTTTATACCTTTCTGCGTAGTTTCGTCTTAATTTATTACAGTTTAATCCAAACAATAAAAAATACAAAACGATAACTGTTCCACAACTGAAACTCGATGACAGCTGATGTCAGTGTTGCCAGGTCCGGTTTTTAAAAACCGGGAGGCGTTATAGAAAATAACTGTAAATGTAGGGAAAGATCTGCAAGAAAACCAGTAGATGCAGAGGCGTACTTTTTCCGATTTTCACTCCCCCCCCCCCCCCCCCTAGAATTGGTAAATCAAATCAAGATAACGTCCAGCAACAAATGTGTTTCTGTGACATCTGCCGCTCCTTAAAGCTAGTTTTTTGGTAATAACATTTATTTTATAAATATTTATACATGGCGGAAACACTGGCTGATGTACATAAGTTTGGTGTTGCCAGACACATGAATAATGTTAGTTCCTCAAACATTCATGTCACGACTTAATAGACAAACTGTACGCACTGTATCTTTAGTATTGTTCACAGACTATTAGATGCTTACGCATGTATTGTTGATCGAAGACCTAGAGCGTTGGGCCGTATACAGAAAGAAAGCCGAAAGCCGATCGGCGCTTATCGGCGCTTATCGGCGCCGATCCTTCCTACATAAAGGAATCCGATTAAAGCAGATCAAGCAAAATGTCGGACTTATCGGACGATGATTTGGTTTTGTTAGAAAATGTTTATTTAAAAATGCGAAAAACAGCTATACATCCTATAAATAGAGAAAGGAAACGTTTCGGAGAATACCATCATTTATTTGTAAAAAAAATTAAATTTGATGAACAAAGATTTTATACATATACAAGAATGATTCAAGAAACATTTTATTACATTTTGGATTTAGTGAAAAACCGTTTGATGAAAAATTGGGGCAATTGGCATAAACAACCAATCCTTCCAGAAGAAAGACTTGTTGTCACCATTCGGTAAGTACGAAACAAATAATTTTAGCGCTTAGTTAATAAAAGATAAAGTTATTAGATTTATAAAAAGATTATAACTTAGATTGATTTAATCTAAGGATAATAATTCAAATACAAATTATTTATTATTCGGACCGGCGCGTGTCGGCGCTTATCGGCGCCGGTCCATAGGCCGTATACAGAAAGAAAACCGAAAGCCGATCGGCGCCTATCAGGGCCGATCGGCGCTTATCGGCGCCTATTGGCGCTGATCCTTTTTCTATGGACCGGCGCCGATCGGCGCCTATGGGTGCGGCCAGAGTGCACTCAGATTCAGATTCAGATTCTGAAAACAAGCGCGAGAAATAAACAGTGTAGTCTAAGCAGGTTGCCTGCTTTTTCTCGTGCTTTGTTTTCTGAGTCTGAATCTGAATCTGAATCAGGAGTGCACTCTGGCCGTACCCTTCGACTACACTGTTTATTTCTCGCGCTTGTTTTCAGAATCTGAATCTGAATCTGAATCTGAGTGCACTCTGGCCGTACCCTATCGCCGATAAGCGCCGATAAGCGCCGACACGCGCTGGTCCGAATAATAAATAATTTGTATTTGAATTATTATCCTTAGATTAAATCAATCTAAGTTATAATCTTTTTATAAATCTAATAACTTTATCTTTTATTAACTAAGCGCTAAAATTATTTGTTTCGTACTTACCGAATGGTGACAACAAGTCTTTCTTCTGGAAGGATTGGTTGTTTATGTCAATTGCCCCAATTTTTCATCAAACGGTTTTTCACTTAATCCAAAATGTAATAAAATGTTTCTTGAATCATTCTTGTATATGTATAAAATCTTTGTTCATCAAATTTAAATTTTTTGACGTGACAACGTCTTAAATTAGGTTGCGGCTGGGAGTCACTTATGAAAAAGTGTAACGCTCGGTAACGTTACGATGAGTTTAAGTTTACATGTACAATGTTTTAGTAAACAAAATATATTTCTATAGTTAAAATTTGTGCAATTCTTATTTTCATTCAATTCCTTGTTCCTATTGTGCAATTTAATTATATTCATATCAATAAATATTCTACCGAGAAAAAGACGTTGTCACGTAAAATCTTCGCCCGTAAAACCGACTTTACAGGCAACCATTTTTTACAAATAAATGATGGTATTCTCCGAAACGTTTCCTTTCTCTATTTATAGGATGTATAGCTGTTTTTCGCATTTTTAAATAAACATTTTCTAACAAAACCAAATCATCGTCCGATGAGTCCGACATTTTGCTTGATCTGCTTTAATCGGCTTCCTTTATGTAGGAAGGATCGGCGCCGATAAGCGCCGATCGGCTTTCGGCTTTCTTTCTGTATACGGCCTAGGTTTTGAACTCAATTTAGTGACAGTGTGCGCCCACAGACATATAACTTGTGCGCTGTGAATTTCACTGATGCCAGATTGGGGGGATTCCCCCAAATTTGGGGGGGTTTTAAAGCGATGGGGGGGATAAGTGGGGGGAAAATATTTTTGGCGGGATTAATGGGGGGAAGAAATTTGGATTTGGGGAAATTGAATGAATTTTTATTTCATTTTTTATTTAAAAAACAAAAGCATTTCATAAACTTTTAATCTGTAAAAAGTTGCGATCAACCGTCGTATCAATAGTCCCTCTTTCTCATTCGATATAGAACATGTCAAGGATCTAGACTGTGGTCAAATTTAATTTTATTATATTAGGCTTAGAGAATCATGCCAGAATCGGGCCCACTGAACTGTGTTCATTCAGTGAGCCCGATTAGGAGCCCTAAAACAAAGCTAAGTGGTCTTTTTATTAGGGGCCCTAAAACAAAGCTAAGTGGTCCAGTGTATAAAATAAAAAATATAAAAAATAGATTTAAAAATGAAAAAAAGTTTAGGAATGCCGTGTCCCACTGTTTAGGCATAAAAACAAATGTACCATTAAAGTTAAATACAACGATTAATAGTACCCAATGTAGCAAGAGCAGACTCATCTCCGCTGGCAGCACCCGTTCACGAGCATGACGCATGAACCAGCCTTCGCTTCGCTCAACCATTTTTTAGGGAACGTAACGACCCGCCTCACACGACACCGCCGAAGAGATTTTTAAGAGAGTATGACCACCCATAACCACATATGGATACTAGATAGCAAAATAGGGAAAAAAAAAATTAAGTACCAGTGTACATTACTATAAAAAACTATAAACACAACTGTAGGACACATGCATGAGGTTACCTAAACACTAGTGTCGACTCTGCCACTACCCTCCAAACCCAAAACCAAACCCAACATCAGTGCCCCCCCTTCACTCTGTATAGAGAATGATAAGGATACACCGCTGCAAAACCAAAGTTCAGGTCTAGAGAACCATGCCAGAATCCACACCACCATTAAATCTTTATCTCAGAAATAATAAATGTTCACCTAAATTTTTTGTTTCTGATTGCCGTGCCACACAGTATAAATACAATTACATATAAAATTTAACTTAAATAATTAATTATCATTATAATAATAATAAAGTAGTATAGAGCAGACTCATCTCCGCTGGCAGCACCCGTTCACGAGCATGACGCATGAACCAGCCATCGTTTCGCTCAACCATATTGTAGGGAACGCAACGACCCGCCTCACACGACACCGCCGAAGAGATTTTTAAGAGAGCATGACTACCCATAACCACTCAAACCAAGCAAAATAGTTACTTAGAATTCAGGTAATTTATCTGTACGACACTGCAAACAAATACAAAACAAATTTACAGTTACAGCCATGCAGTTTTGTCATTTAAGTATTCTTTAATAGTATAATAGCCTTTCTTAAGTAAACAATTTTTAATGTGACACTTGAACTCATTTATGGGTAACTCAAGAATGGCATCAGGAATTTTATTATAAAAATGTATACCTTGACCCATAAAAGATCGGTAAACCTTCTGTAACCTGTAGGGTGGCAATGCAAGCTTATTTCTATTCCTTGTGTTAAAATTATGCACGTTACTGTTTTTGGTATACAAATTGATATTATTTTTAACGAGGAGTATACAATTGTAAATGAATTGAGAAGCAACAGTCAAAATGCCGATTTCTTTAAATTTTTCTCTAAGAGATGTTCGGCTACTCAATTGATAAATAGATCTCACAGCTCTTTTTTGTAGAATGAATATACTTTCAATATCAGCTGCTGTTCCCCAGAGTATAATGCCGTATGATAAGATACTATGAAAGTAACTAAAATATACAGTCCTGGCAGTTTCTGTATCAGTAAGTTGTCTTATCTTTCTTATGGCATAAGCTGCTGAACTAAGTTTACCAGCCAAAAGCGTAATGTGATGATTCCATTGCAGTTTTGAGTCTATAGTTATACCCAAGAATGTAGTTGAGTCTACTAAATCTAATTTATTATTATTTAATTTAATTTCAATATGTTCGACTTTTACATTAGGTAAAGAAAATTTAATACACTTGGTTTTATTAGCATTTAGCTTTAGATTATTAACATTAAACCATTGCAAAACTTGCGAGAGAGCATTATTAACATCGTCATAGTTGTTCTTGCGCCTGTCAACGTTAAGTAATAAAGATGTGTCATCAGCAAATAATACTATCTCACACAAATTTTCTACAAAAAATGGCAAATCATTTATATATACTAGAAACAGAAAGGGACCCAAAATTGAACCCTGGGGAACGCCCATTTCCACATGAGATCCAGATGATCTAACACCATTTACCTCTTCAGTTTGAATTCTGGAACTGAGATACGACTGTATTAATTTATATGCAGTACCTTTGACTCCATAATGACTTAATTTCAATAACAGCGTGTGATGATCAACGCAATCAAAAGCTTTGGATAAGTCACAGAACACTCCAAGAACATTCTGCGACCTCTCCCAAGCCTCCAATATACTCCTTACAAGTGCAACACCCGCGTCAGTAGTAGATCTACCTCTGGTAAAACCAAATTGTTTCCTATGCAAAAGTTTATTTATGTTGAAATGAGGCATTAATTGTTCCAGAATAATTTTCTCAAATATTTTACTTAGAACCGGTAATATTGATATAGGCCTATAATTTCCAGGTTCACTTCTATTTCCTGATTTAAAAAGAGGTATAACTTTACTGTATTTCATCAAATCCGGAAATACGCCTTGATCAATACAGTTATTAAATATATCAACTAGATAAGGGGCAATAACGGGTATTATACTTTTAATAACTTTAGTAGAAATACCCCATAAATCACTTGTATTTTTTTGTTTAAGAGATTTAAAACACTTAATAACATCAATAAAACTAATATGTCTAAACTGAAACACGTTATCACACTTAGGTACATATTTCTCGAGCAATGTCTTGGCAGCCACCGTTGAAGAGCTCAAATTAGATGTAGCCACCAAAGGAACATTAACGAAATAATCATCAAAAATATTAGCGATATGTTCCTTAGATTTTATTAGAATATTATTGGACTTAATTTCAATAATATCGTCACGTGGCCTTTCTTTGCCTGTTTCACGATTTATAACATTCCACGTTGTTTTGATTTTATTATTCGATTTACATATTTTATTTTTAATAAAATTAGATTTGGCTGTTGCACATACCTTTTTGAAGGTTTTAGAATAACATTTAACGTAATCAATAAAACTTTGTGAATGATTATATTTTCTCAGATGATACAATTCATAAAGTTTGTTTCTACTTTTATAGATACCAGTCGTAGCCCAATCACAGAACTGTAACTTCTGAGTAAGTTTCGAAGTTTTTAAGGGAAAAGCCTTATCGAATTCATTCCTTATTAGATTAAAAAGATCCCCAAAAAGAATATCAGGATCATCATGTGTCCATGGGATATGAGAAATCCTATCATCAATGTTTTTTTGAAAATTTTCTAACCTGTTTTCTGTTACTGGTCTCAATTCAATTACTTTGGTTTCATTTTTTACATCTATTTTATATTGTATTTTTAAGCCATAATGGTCAGATGTAATACTATTAAAAATAGACTTACTATCAGGAGTACTATCTGTAAATACATTATCCAAACAAGTTGCCGAATGTGATGTCACCCTAGTCGGCTCAAAAAATTGATGGATCAAATTAAAACATTTAAATAGTGATATTATACGTACTGACATTGAATTTTGTTCAAGAATATTAATATTAAAGTCACCGCAAACAACCAAAAACTTATTTTTTGACTTTAACTTTTTCAGTACATCCTCCATTACAGATTCAAAAATGTTAAAGTTACCTACAGGGGGTCGGTATACGCATACTATTATCATCTTATTTAGTTCCACACAAGATAGCTCAATGCTACGTTCAATTGAAAGGCCAGCTATATCCTTTCTATCCTTACATCTAATATTTTTGTTGACAAAAATCAATGAGCCGCCGTGTATGGCTGTCTTTCGAACATAAGCACTCAACAACTGAAAATTGTTTATGTGATAAGACATTTCACAAAGCTTGAGCCAGTGTTCCGTTAAACATATAATGTGTATGTCCTCACTTTTCGAATACAATTCTAATTCTATGTCTTTGCCAGCCAAACCTTGTATATTTTGATGAATAATATTAATAATGCTTTTATTAGGTTTGGCTGTTGTCTTTAAGCTCAGTTTAAAACTGGGCTGGTTAAATTGTTAATAGAGTTAATATTTCTTTTACTAGAAATACTAACACTATTTTGTTGAATAGGGTTAGTTATACCATGTATAACCGTATTTTGTATATTAAAAGCTAACAAATTAGCTATCTGGGTCCTAAATCTCTTTGCGAGATACATAGTATCTGTAGTCAACTTAAAATATCTAATATATTTATTTATATCAAAATATAAACATACGTCACTATGACTATTAATTAAATTATAAATACTTAAATTTAAATTAAAGATGCGCTTGTTCTGTTCCCTAGATAAGTTATGTGCATATGGGAAAGCGCTAATTATTATTTTACAATTTGATTTAGATTGTATTTTTAATAAGTGCTCAATACTTTTTGTAATGTCCCGTATTGATAATTTGGAACTGTCACCACACAAAAACAAGAGGTTCGTATAACTATCCACATTATGGTAGGTCAAATTATTAACAATGTCATTAAATGATTTTCCAGGAGTACATATATTTATAATATTTTCCTCGCTGTAATTTTTTACTAATAGTCCTAGCCCCTGACCTAACTTGTCTGAGAATATAATTGTTTTATTTTTATTCAACTTTGAGTTTTCAGAAAGCGCTGGCTTGAAAGGAGAATTATTATATGTTGTGCCAATTTTTTGTAAATAGACTGATGAATGACCAGAAATTTGGGAAACTTGATTATTATCTATATTACCATTTTCTTCTAAAGCTAATGACAATGATGATTGATTTGAAGAACCAGAAGTGGCGCACGCTAAGGTGCGTCGATCCTGAGACGCCCCCATATGGGCGTAGGAGGGTACCGGGGGGTTTTAGTGGAGTAGGATCAGTGTGGCTTTCCGCACTGGTCCTGCTTGAGTAGGGTCGGCACTGTTTCCCGTGCCGGCGAGTCCCACACACGCCGTGCGCCTAGTCAGCGTCACGATATGGTGCGTAACTGCATTTCACCTCGTCACAAAAAAAAAAAAAAAAGGTATTACCTAAGTTATAAAAACTCTTATTATAAGTTAAAAAGTCTGTGTAGGTAAATAAAAAAAAAACATTGTTTTCAAACGATATAAATCAATTCAATCAGTTTAATTCGGTTTAAAACCAAACTCACACTCTCGCACTCTCGTTGACGTCACTCGTCGTTACTCGACGCAAACATTGCCAGCTCGCCTACCCTACACACACGTGCACATACATAAACTGCCGGCCGCTGCACCGCGCACGCACACTTCTCAGGCGCGAATACAAAAGGGGGTAGGTTGGGGCATGGATGGAGTCTGCTAACAATAACAACATCATGTGCAGTCGACCTGACTGTCCAAGCCCATTTTTTCAACAGTTAACATCCTCTATGTATCTTGTTGTATATGTCAAAATGTGTTTTTAAAAGTGACCCCCCCCCCCTTTGTAGGTACTTTCGCATGTAGTTTTTGTATCTTTATCGTAGGGGTTTGTTATTTATGATGACTGGAAAATAAAGAACTAGTACAATCAAATTTAAAAAAAAAATACCATAATAAAGTGTAAAAAACATTTCTTTTATTTTTGTATGCCAGTTTTCAACCGTTTAAAACGATTTATTTGGGGTTTAAAACGGCAACATTTTGTTTAAAACGTTTTAAATCGGTTGTTTTACATCTATACTCTAACCTCTCTCTGTCTAACCAAAATAATAAGTGTATGAAACCGATGCGACACGCCACGATGCGTTAATATGTCTCTAGCTTAAGAAAGGAGTGGCAAAGACGAGTGCGAAGATGTTGACCCAGTAATGGATCACCATCATCATCAAAAGCCTATCTTAGTCCACTGCTGGACATAGGCCGCTATTGCAGAAATACATATTTTGTAGTAAATATTGTATTTTTAATAAATATTTTGAATGTTGGAGGGGTTTTGCTTTAAAAACCTGTATTTTGGGGGGATGCCGGGTAAGTTTTGCGGGGAAGGCGAAATGGCTTTCTAGCAACACTGGAATTTTGACAATCCACTGATGCCAGATTGGGGGGATTCCCCTCAAATTTGGGAGGTTTTGGAAGCGATGGGGGTAAAATATTTTTGGGGGGATTAATGGGAGGAAGAAATTTGGGTTTGGAGGAAAAGGTGGGGTTTTAATTTCATTTTTTTATATAAAAATAAAACCACTTCATAAACTCTAAATCTGTAAAGTCTTTCTTTCTTATTCTGTATAGAGCATGACAAGGATAGACTTTTGTAAAATTTAATTTTATTAGGCTTCGAGAATCATGCCAGATTCTAAAGTCCAAAGCCCACTTAAAAAAACTATTCTTTGGTCAGTCAAGTCTAGTAATATTTTCTTTAGATTTAAACTATCTATCACCTTTGCTTTGCTAAGTCGCAATTTGATTGGTCCTTTTAATGTTTGCACCTTGGTAAAATAATAACATTATAAAACAAAGTTTTGTAAGAAGAATAACAAAGGAGTGGGAAAGACGACGCGTGCGAAGATGTTTATCCAGTAATCCATTACTGTTGCAAAAATACATACTATGTAGTAAATATTGTATTTTTAATAAATATTTTGCATGTTGGGGGGTTTTTCTTTAAAAACCTGTATTTTGGGGGGATTTCGGGTAAGTTTTGGGGGGAAGGCGAAATGGCATTCTGGTAACACTGTGAGAATCTGCCATGGCCGGACCGATTTCCGGCGGGAAAGTGAAAGCGGCTTTTTTAAAGTTATTATTTTATTTTAATTAGTTTTAACTATCTAAAACCTTAAAACGAGTTTTCATTTAGAAAAATGACTAGCGAAAGCGATGGGGACGATACTGGTGGCACACCCAGGTTCTCGGAACCCAAAAAACGGAGGAGACATGAATCGTATGACGATGGCGCCAAATATAAAACTTTTTCAAAACCAGGGTACAAACGGAGTTATCCTGATGTTCCAGACAACAGATTCACGGAATTTCCAGTTTATGTGGAGAGTATTCAAAAGGAAGACAAAATTGGTAATAAAAATCCATTACAACTATCGAAGTTTTTTAAGAATGTTAAAGGCATCTTTGAACGACGTAGAGTCAACGCGTCCAAAATAATGATAGTATTTAAGCAGGCGGCAGCTGCCAATGACTTTTTATGGCATGATTGTTTGGCTCAAAATGGCATGCGGGCATATATTCCTGCAGCTTCTGTGGAGAGGGTTGGGGTAGTGCGTTATATCCCGACAGAAGTGGGAAATCAAGAATTATATTCTAAACTTAACGCGGATGCTGAGATCATCTCAGTTAGACGCTTCATGAAGAAAACTGGATCAGATTTGGCTCCCCTAACAACAATCTCTGTAACTTTTTCAGGCACAATATTACCACAATTTATTTATCTAGATAATTGGAGATACAAGGTCCATGAATACGTTCCTCCAGTTATGCAGTGTTACCGATGTCTGAAGTTCAACCATTCAGCTAAGGTCTGTCGTAATGAACAGGTATGGTATATATAAAAAAGGTTCTGTCAATGAAATGTGTAACTATAGACCTATAACACTGATTCCAGTACTATCTAAAATTTTTGAAAAAGTCATGTATGATAAAATCTATTCATTTATCACATTTAATAAGATTCTTAAGGATGAACAATATGGATTTCGAAAAAACAGTAGTACAACTCTTGCATGCTTCAACCTTGTTAAAGATATTACACACAGCCTTGAATCTAGAATGAATACTCTTGCAATATATCTTGACATGAGCAAAGCATTCGACTTCGTATCACATAGGCTCCTCTTGAATAAATTAGAAAGATATGGTATAAGAGGTAAGGCTTTGGACTGGTTGAAAAACTACTTTGAAAGTCGTGTACAGTGTGTAGAAATATCTAACATACAAGGTAAAGATAGGATATCTGTTACGTCCAAATATAGACAAAATCCATGCGGTGTACCACAAGGGAGTGTTCTGGGACCTCGACTTGCCAAACATTACCGACCAAAAATGTATTTTATTCGCCGATGATATTACCCTAATTATAAGTGATAAAGATGGCATAATAGAAAATAAAGCAAATACAGAATTAAAGAAAATAGCACAGTGGTTGAAAAATAATAATCTTATAATAAATGTAAATAAAACAAAATTTATACATTTTAAAACAATTAATAGCAAAAATGATAAAATTAATATAAATGTGAATAACCAACCTATAGAAGAAGTAGATAACACAAATTTTTTAGGAATCACCTTAGACAAATTCTGTAAGTGGAAAGCTCATATTGACTCTGTAACGGTTAAGCTTGATAGATTTATATATGCTCTTAATAGAATAAGAGAGATAGCATCGCAACAATCGGCACTCATAGCTTACCATGGTTATGTGTCATCTGTGTTGCGTTATGGTATAATACTGTGGGGAAATTCAGTAGATGCAATTAAAATCTTTAAAATTCAAAAAAAATGTATACGTTCACTTTGTGGTGCAGGTTATTTAGACTCGTGTAAGCCCTTATTCAAATTGCTTGGAATACTGCCAGTTCCATGTTTATATATTTTTGAAATGGCAGTGTTTGTAAAAAAGTATTTTCACTTATATCAGAAAAAAAAAGATGTTGAATATAGAGGTAGAAAAGGGGACGATTTATGTGTTCCAATCCAAACTCTAATGGTATTTTCTAAAAATGCATATTGTATGTCCATTCGTATATTTAATAAGTTACCTTCAAATATAAAAAAAATGACTTTAACCAAATTTAGGACTGAATTATTTTCATTTTTAATTAACAAAATGTATTATTCAGTTAACGATTTTTTAAATGATAAAATAGCCTAATTTAATGTATGTTTGACATTCGTGTGTATTTAATATAATAGTTTAAAATATGTAGATGATAAATATATGTAATTTTTTGACATTTAATTCAATTAGATTGCAATTTTTCTTGACTATTTTAATAATGAATAGATTGGTAGTTGTAATTTTTGTGACATTAATTTTTCTTGACTATTTTAATAATGAATAGATTGGTAGTTGTAATTTTTGTGACATTGAATATTATTATTACCTTTAAATTAATTTTATTTATTTAGACGTAGTAGACCTTATTGATGTAAATTTCCTGAAATATTTGCACATTGACATTCAACAAAATATGCTGGTAACTAAAGAAATGTGTAACAACTATTGTAACCATATTTTGGCATATAAATTATTATTATTATTATGTTCCAAGTGCTCGGGTGATCACAGCTTCAGAGACTGTGATTCAGAAGTTCTGAAATGCAGTAACTGTGGTGGGGATCATCTGGCAGTTTCTAGGTCATGCCCAATAAAAATGGCCAAAGTAGATATCAAAAAGAAAAGTTTCACAAGTGTGTTAAAAAACTCGGCTGTTAACGATTTTCCTGCCCTTCCCCTCACTAATTTCTCAACCAAGAAGTTAGTTAATTCAAATAAAGATATAGATTCAATTTTAAGCAATGAAAAATTTATGAATTCCATTATTAAAACACTAGTGTCCTTGGGTAATACAAATACAATTAAAACAACAAAAAATATTAAAGAAGTTTTTATTAAACACTGGAAATCTTAAAAGAAACAGTCACAATGCAATTTTTAAAAATTGTTCAGCATAATATTCAAAGTTTAATAAGTAAAAAACCCTTGGTAAACAGTTTCCTACTTTTCCAGTATTGCTGTTAAATGAGACTTGGTTAAAAAAGACATCTTCAATTAGATTTCCAGGCTACAATTTTATCTACAATAATGCCAAAAATGGTCGTGGTGGCGTTAAAGTTCACCCAAATCTCTATTCCTTTTTATGAGGAGATCCAATGTATAGCTCTATGTCTTTTCACTGATAGGGGTCCCATCTCAATTTTATGCTCGTATTGCCCTCCTGGAAATGAAAGAAGATTTAATATTAATAAGTTAAAAAAAATAATGAATATTATTCCTAGACCATGCCTAGTTTCAGGAGATTTTAATGCGCATCATATTGCATTTGGCTGTCAAAGTACTAAGCACGTGGTAGACAACTATATGATTTCAAAAAAGCGCGGGAAACTTCCAACTTGGCGGACGCGTTCTTTTGGCATCTGAAAATATTTACTTAATAGAAGTTAAAATAGTGATCAGCGGATAGGTTTGTTTATTAATATTGTATATATATTTAGTGTATTTCTTTATTTATTGTCCCTGCTGCCTTGGTAAGTCAAAATTTGATTATTATCTTATAGTTGTATGAACGTCCCCCCGGAGCCGGGGGGATGTGTCCCCCCGGCTAGTAATTTTGTTACCATTACTTCAAATAATGAATCTGGTATGGAAACAGATGGTTCCATGTCCAGTCGCACATTAAAACGGAGCCGGCTCCATGTTTGCAAACATTGCAACAAAAAAAGGCGCAAACATTCCTCGTCAGAACCTAAAGTTACAGATTGCAGTTGCTATGAATCCACCGCAACGCCAGTCCAACAAGAATCAAATAGCCTGAGTGTCAATGACTCTAAAACTTCTCCTGTGTCCATACCCTCCCCAGTACTGATTCCTATAGGTAGGAAGTTTTATGACAAAACCGATGCTTCACCTTTTGTAGTGCATGTACAGAGAGAGCAAGATTCATCATCAGACGGAATCACAATGCATCCCATGTCGTTTGGTAAATTTCTCAAACAAAACTCTTTTTACAATATAATTAATGGAAGTGTAAAAAAGATTGGGCGAAATAAAATGCAAGTTTCGTTCTCAAAATTTACTGATGCAAATAATTTCATCAATCATAGTAGTTGGTCAAAAAATAATTTAAAAGCATATATTCCAACATTTAACATTACACGAATGGGTTTAGTTAGAGGTGTCCCTGCAGAGTGGTCTCTGGAGGAAGTTAAAAGTAATAAAAAAAAATATAACTAGAAAAAAAAAAAAAAAATTTAAGAAGAATTTCTAGTTATATTTTCTTTAGATTTAATCATCAAGCAGTTACATGCTTTAAAAATAATAAAAATTATAATTAAAAGTAATATTTCTGTTCCCATAGGTTGTGGTGAAATTCTGAAAGTAAGGAGACTAAATTATAAATCCTTTGTAGATGGAACTCCTACCTGGAAGCCATCCCAAACTATAGTTTTAACCTTTGATGGCCAAATTTTACCAAAACGAATTTTCATGTGTTACAATGCACTCAATGTGGATCTGTATATATTTCCTACAATCCAATGTTATCACTGCTGCCGTTTCGGACATACTAAAGTTCAATGTAGATCTAAACCTAGATGTTTTAAATGTGGTCAAAATCATACAGGTGACTCATGCAATATCACAGAGGAAGATGCACTCTGCTGCTGGTGTGATGGGCATCACTACGCCAATAATAAATCCTGTCCGGAATATGTTAGGCAATCCCAAATAAAATTATACATGGCACAAAACTGTGTATCATACGCAGAAGCATCAAAATTACTTTCACCCATATCTAGGTCCTATGCTGATACTTTAATGACCCCTTCCACAAAAATAGTAAATGAACCTATGATTAGTAATTTATCTAATAGTAACATAAACCACACAACATCTTATAAAAAAACTATTTTTAAGAAACCGCGTAATATGCCTGCATTTTCAAAAGGCTATGATACCATAGCCCATAATACTATATTGAAGGAATTTGCAATTCCTACCCCTAACAATGGCTGTGGTTTTAGTACAAGTGATGACAGAACATCCTCAGTGAATCAACTCCCTCCTGATTTTATTAATGCTCTCTTCAATGTGTTTACTCAATTCAATATCCTTCCACCGTCCAACGCTGCTCAGATTACTAAAAATAACATTCAATTCATCAATGGACAGACAAACAGACAAGATAATACAGTGGAACTGCCGTAGTGCCCTAAGCAAAAAAAATGAAATTATTCATTTAATAAATAAATTAGAGCCTTCTGTTTTAGCCTTGTCTGAAAAATGGCTTACATCTCAAAGAAATTTTAAAATTAATGGTTATCATACTATTAGAGAAGATAGAATGGATGGCTATGGTGGAGTAGCCATTCTAATTAAAAATGGTGTTATTTATGAACCCATTACCTTAATAAGACATAGTGAAGAAATTTCAATGATTGCAGTGAAAGTTCATAACATATGTTTAGTATCTATTTATTTATCTCGCCCATCATCTCCAATTTTTAATGAAATAAATAACATGTTTTCATCTCTCCCTAAACCCTTTCTAGTACTAGGAGATTTTAACTGTCACCATCAAGCATGGGGATGTACAGTTACTAACAATTATGGTGAAAATTTGTTAGATATAATGGAATCACATAACTTATGCTTTTTGAATACAGGTTCCCCCACTCGCCTCACCAGTCCTAACCTTAATGCAAGTGCTGTGGACTTATCAATCTGTACTACAAATCTAGCTTCTTCCTTATCTTGGCATACTCTTCCTTCTGCATATGGAAGTGACCATTTTCCTATTATTATATCTTTACCCTTTAAAAAGCCTCATAACTTTAGATGGAAAACCACAAGAAGATATAATTTACCAGATAAAAAATCTAATGACTGGAATAAGTACAAATCTTCTGTTGAAAATAAATTATCATCTCTCCCTATTATCACTCCCGGTAATGAAAACAGTTGTGCAGAGGCATTAGCTAGTATTTTAAATGAAGCTGCCATAGAATTGTTTCCTATTAAAAATAACACCCACATGAAAATACCATCTCCTTGGTGGGACAAGGATTGCTCTGAGGCTGTGAGGAAGAGAAAGCAGGCAGAAATCATGTACAATACTAATATGACAGAATTTAACTATGATAACTTAAGTAAAGTAGTTGCAGAAACTAAAAAATTATTTAAAAAGAAAAAATTCGAAAGCTGGAGAAATTTTTGCAGTTCTATTTCACCAGACACGCCCGCTACCCTGGTCTGGCGTAACATAAAAAGATTTAAATCCGCCTATAATACTTCCTCTCCTGTCACTATGCCTCCTGCAATAGTTAACGATTATATGGACAAATTGGCCCCACCGTGGACTCCCATTCCCATGCTCAACACTTCACAGGTTTTACAATTGAGTAGTAACTCTGGATTGAATCGTCCTTTCTCCCTTCAAGAACTTAAGAGTGCTGTTTTCGACTATAAAGATTCTGCCCCTGGGGCAGACGGAATTCCGTATTCGTTTTTCGCAAATGTTAGTGATAACATCTTAACCTATTACTTGCAACTTATCAACACTATCATGATAACAGGTGACATACCTCTGTCATGGAAGTCACAAATAGTGTTGCCCATACTCAAACCTAATAAACCACCATCACATGCATCTTCATACCGTCCAATAGTTTTAGCAACTGTTTTAATTAAACTAGCTGAACTTTTGATAAAAAATCGCCTTGAATGGTATTTAGAAAGCAGAGGCATGCTATCCAAAACACAATACGGATTCAGAAAAGGAAAAAGTACAATGGACAATTTAAGTATTTTATCAACTGACATTCGTCTGGCTTTCACATATAACGAATCCGTAGTAGCAGCATTTTTGGATATAAATTCTGCATATGATCACGTATTATTATCAGTTTTGAAAAGTAAACTAGAGATACTAGAGGTTCCTCAAATGTTAACAAATTTTATTATGAATATACTAGCCGAACGAAAATTAATAATTAGCTTACCGAATAGTCTTGAAATACAAAGAACTGTATGGAGAGGCTTGCCCCAGGGATCAGTTCTTAGTCCTTTACTTTACAGTGTATATACTCACGATTTTGACACTTTATTTGAAAATAATATTAAGTTGTTGCAATACGCTGATGATCTATTGATTTATTCTACAAACCGTCACATAGATAATTCTTCTTTGCATATTAACTCAGCTTTACGTTCTTTGAGTTCTTGGATGAACGATAACGGTCTAGAATTATCTGCTTCAAAGAGTACTATTGTAATATTCTCACGAAAGAAGAATCCCCCTCCCGTTAGAATTTATTATAATAATATATTAATTCCCATTGAACCCCAAGTAAAATTTCTGGGAGTCGTGTTGGATTCCAAACTTACCGGTAGTGCACATTGTGATTTTATTATAAGTAAAACTGAACGACTTTTAAATCTTCTCCGATGTCTTTCAGGAGTTTGGTGGGGGGCCCATCCGCAATCCTTAAAACTAGTGTATAATGCATTAATCCGAAGTGTACTGGACTACGGAAGTTTTCTCCTAGAACCTGCCAATTCTACTGCACTGAAAAAGCTAGATAACGTTCAGTCGAAAGCGTTACGAATAATAACTGGTGCTATGAGATCCAGCCCAATTAATGCATTGCAAATTGAAACTTGTGAACCCCCACTTAACATTAGACGACAACTTCTTGCTGACAGATATCTATTCCGTTTACTTCAATTTTCCAACCATCCTCTTATAAATCTACTTTGTTCTTTGAATGAAGAAATAACATCAGCAAGTTACTGGGCACATAAATCTCTCCCATGTTTGATAGTTAGTTATCGAAAGTATATAAGTATACAATCACCTATACACCGATCAAACCATCTTCCCATTTTTACTATTGATTATGATGCCTTAGAAATAGCACCAACTATTCAATATGATTTAATTGATAAAAACCATGCACACCCAAGTATAACCTTCAAATCAATTATAGATACTGAATATGACGACTTTCATCATATATTCACTGATGCTTCTAAGTCCTCTCCGTCTGAGTGTACAGGTGTAGGAGTATTCCACTCTCAGTTTTCTATTGTCCAAAAAACTAAACTTCCTCCGGAGACATCTGTTTTTACCGGAGAATGTATTGGTTTATTAAAGGCTGTTGAATATATCTTTGTTATGAAACTGCGAAAAACTGTAATATTTTCCGATTCAATGAGTGCTCTTCAAGCCCTAAATAAATTCCCTTTCCGTACTAAATCATATTTTCCTGTAATATTTGAGATAAGGAATATTCTAAATAAATTCATGAAAATGGGATACATGGTAGAGTTTGCATGGCTCCCGAGTCACAGTGGAATTCAAGGAAATGAAAAATCCGACCAGTTAGCCAAAGAGGCAGTGCATTGTGGTGACGTGGTTCCTTATAAATGTTATAGCCAGGACTTGCTATCTCTACCATTGTGCGATTTGCGAAGTGAATGGCTTACAAGTTGGACAAGTAGTGCACAAATAAAAGGAAAATACTATTTTACAATACAACCTACTATTCCTTTAAAGTCATGGTTTCGTAAAGCTAAACTTGGTAAGACTGCTACTAGCATATTAACGCGCATGAGACTTGGACATGTTACTACACCAGCACATCTCTCTAAGCTTGGAATTGTCAGCGATCCTGCTTGCGGGTGCGGAATGGACACAGGGGATCTTAACCACATCCTGTTTTCCTGCCCTCTATACAATCGATATATTTTTTTAAATGGCCTCATTTCTTTAGATGTTCCTTTTCCAACATCCGTAATAACCCTACTCTTCTCTAATAATTTACAGATTTATAAATGTATAGCATCTTTCATAATGTTAAATAATATTAGAGTGTAATCATCTCTATTCGTATTTTATGTATGTATATTTATATAAATATACCAATTCTGTCTCCTGATCCTATCCTCTAAATTCCGATCCAAAATGCATAAATTTCCTACTAATGTTTCCCTACCTTTGACACTGGCAATGCACAAATCGTGTTGTGCCATTAAAAAAAAAAAAAAAAAAACTATATGATTTATTTGATGAAACTGATCTATGTATCTTGAACACAGGATTACACACAACTGTACAGGGTCCTAATAAAAATTCTTCAGCAATTGATGTTAGCTGTATAAGCTCTAGTCTTGCTCCTCTGTGTGGAGAGTGGGCGATGACCCACTAGGTAGCTTTCATTACCCAACATTCATAGACATAAATATTTCTCCATTGGTTTACCAAGTAGGTGATACAAATCAGAGGTATCTTTTTCACAAAGCAGATTGGACAAAGTTTTTCCTTAAATCTAAAGAGTATTTTGAAAATTTTGAGTTGAACAAAGAAACCCCTTTAGAGTCCTATGACCACTTCTGTCAGTTAATAGATAAATTAAAGCAAGAATGCGTACCTATTTCCAAAAACAAAAATAGCAACCGTGTCAGACATAGCCCAGCCCCCTGGTGGAACAGTAAGTGTGCAGATGCTGTTAAAAACTCTAGGGATGCCCTGAAAATATACAGAAGTAACATGACATTAGATAATTACATAGCATTTTAAAAAATTGATGCCAAGAAAAAACTTATTATTAAGGAGGAAAAATGCAATAGCTGGCACAACTTATGTGAATCCTTTAATAGGTATACTCCTATTTCACAAATATGGAACTATATGAGACGATTTAAGAGAGCTGTAAATAGAGTTTATTCAAAAAATGATGATTGGATTCCACAGTTCATTGAAAAGTTTTCTGAACCAGAGAACGCAAATAGATCTGATAAAAGAAGTTTTCTTTTTAACAAAAATAGTTCTAACCCTGATACAGTCAATAGTTATTTATTAAAAGCATTTGACATAAATGAGCTTATTTTAGCCCTTAGATCTAGAAAAGATACAGCTCCAGGCCTAGATAATATCCCTTATGTAATATTAAAGAAATTACACATATCAGCAAAAACTGTACTATTAAATATTTTTAATTCACTATGGCAAAATCAGGTAGTTCCAGAATCATGGAAAACTCAGTGTATCATTCCAATTTAAAGCCAGACAAACCAACAGGTGATTACAACTCATACAGACCTATTTCATTGTCTTCTTGTGTGGGTAAGCTCTTTGAACAAATGCTCAAAGCAAGATTAGATCATTATATAGAATCAAATAGAATCTTACCTTATAATCAATTTGGCTTCCGTAAAGGACGTAGTTCTTCCGAGAGCTTTGTTAGCTATATATCTGACATGAAAAATTGCTTATATTCTCGATCCCAGGCAGTGTGTGTATTCCTTGATGTTCAGGGTGCATATGACAATGTTGATATAGATTGCCTGTGTCAAGTGTTGTATGATTTAAATTTTCCTGGAAAATTAATACAATGGATTTATAACTTTCTGAATGGTCGAACTCTATATGTAAAATATAATAATATTATTCATGGACCTAGTACATCCTATAAAGGATTAATGCAGGGGGCTAGTCTGTCTCCAATGCTGTATAATTTATATACGTCACAAATAATGACCTATATAAATCCTGAAGTTAAAGTCTTGCAATTTGCTGATGATCTTTTATTGTATAGTGTTAATAGAAATGTAGACTTAGCTGTACAAAAACTAAATTTATCATTAGAACAGTTATTGTATTACTATAGATATAAATTAAAACTTAATATTAATTCATCTAAAAGTGGTGTATTGGTAGTTGGCTCTGATAATTCAGTGCATATCAAATATAATAATTTACTGATTCCACAAACTAGTAGCCATAAATTTTTAGGTGTTATTGTAGATAGCAAACTAAAATTTGAGCAGCATATAAATTATATATCAAAAAATGCTTTGAAAGGTATTAACATCATTCGATGTTTAGCTGGAGTTTATTGGGGTGCTGATCCCAAAACATTGTCCACATTATACAAAAGCCTAGTAAGGAGTCATTTTGATTATAGCTGTCTTGCCTACTTCAATGCCAGTCCTAGTTTATTGAAAAAATTAGATGTCATCCAAAATATTGGGCTAAGAATCATTAGTGGTGCTATGAGATCAACTCCAATAAATACATTAGAAGCCGAAACTTGTATTCATCCATTAACATTAAGAAGATTTCAGTTAGCACAAAATTTCTCAATTAAACAGCTGTCGGCTAACAATAGTCATATTGTTAATAATTTGATTCTCCCTTCAGAACTTGCAAATAACATAACAGAATCTATAGTTTCTACAAATAATCTTATTAGTAGTAAATTACCTGAAATGTGTACCATAATGACATATATCAGAGAAAAATGTGTACATATGTTTATAGCTAGTGATAATAAATGGCCTGTATATAAATGCAAATATGATGCTTTATACTTGCTAAAAACTATAGTCCATTTACCTAATATTGAGAATAATAATGATTATTTACAATTTGTCAAAAACAGAAATGAATTTTATAAAATTTTCACAGATGGTTCAAAGGAGTGTCATAAAGATGTAGTTAGGTGTGGCTTCTATGACCCTCAGCTAAACTTTATTAAAGTATATGCATTGAATAACAAAGCCAGTGTATTTTCATCTGAGGCTTATGCTATTTATCAAGCTTTATGCTATATTTTAAAAGCAGACTCTTTTGTAAATAATGTACATAATTTTCTTGTCATATCTGATTCTAAAAGTGTGTTATTAGCATTAGAAAGTAATAGGCTAGATTCTAAGGTAAATCATATTATATATAAAATAAGAGACCTTTTATATGACTTGTATATACAGAAGAGAGAAGTGCAATTTTTATGGGTTCCCTCCCACAGAGGCATTGCTGGAAATGAGAATGTGGATAAAGCATTGATTGCAAATAACCCAGAGGATCACTCTACCTTTCCAATAGCATACACAGATCACTTATCATCAGAGAAAGATGAAATTAAACATTTGTGGATTAACTATTGGAACCACTGGAACAATTCCAAAGGGAAATGGTACGCAACAATACAGAAAAGTTTGCCAAACAAGCCATGGTATAATAATGCAATATGTGAGTCGAGAAAATTTATTACAACTATTAACCCTTAAATGCATCTTGTGCCAAAAACGGCACAATAAATTAAAGTTCAAATAACCCGCCAAACATTAAACTGTCATGTTATTAGCTGTTGCATTTTTAATCTGTCATCTATAAAGAAAAAAAAAACGAGAATATCAGTCTTTAGTCTGCATTACTAGTATATTTTATCTGTGGAATTATGACAGAGGTTTGAGTACTTGGCGCCAAGCGAAGTTACCGAAGTTCAATTCAAAAAATCCAAGTCCGTTTATTGTATTCTCTCGAGTAAAAATAATATTTTAGCAGGTAAGTTCATCCAAAATATGTGCTTATTATTATTTTACTTCACATTTCAATCATTGACTCGTAAAAACACCAAAATATCTTTGTGCCGAAAACGACCCTTCATGCATTTTTAGTACAATTTTTTCCCGCTAAGTGCTTACCTGTACTAACACGTTTCAAAAGATTTATTTGCTTTTTTACTTTACTGGGTGGTTGGTTATTGCATATTGTTGTGTTGCTTTATAGCTATGGATGACAAAAATATAGAAGAGATGCTTCGCATGCTAGAAAGTGGCGAAATTTCTGACGACGAGATGGAATCCGACGGGGAAGACCTAGATTATTATCCGTCTCGTCAAGAGCTTATAGATGAGTTAGAAGAATCTCCATTAGAACCATTCAGTGGTGATGGTGAAGACATTGATCCATCTCTTACAGATATGCAAGTTATTGATCCCCCCTTAGCAACTGACGACGCAAATTGTGACAGTAACCCTCCAATAATACCTAATAATTCAACTTCTGAAAACTCTAATTATTTGCCAAGTGGAGGTAGAAATCTACTATGGAGAAAACAAAATCTGGTCTATTCTGAAGACAAAATAACCTTTTTAGGGTCTGAAGAATTATCTTCAAATATTTTGGAATTAGATACACCTTACCAATTTTTTACGTACTTTTTTAATAATGACTTTTTAGAGTCTATTGTTCAAGAATCAAACCTTTACGCAACTCAGAACCAACCTAATAGAGTAGAAACATTTACAGTAGAAGATTTGCGTAAATATTTGGGGATTATCACTTTTATGTCTATTTACCACTACCCCAATATTCGTTCGTACTGGGGCAAATTTGGGTTTGGCCCTATACGAGAAACTATGCCCGTGAATAAATTTGAAAAAATTAGAAGAATGTTGCATTTTAACGACAATTCAAAACATCTTCCAGTCGACCATCCAGACCACGACAAGTTGCACAAATTGCGGCCAGTGGTAACACATTTGAACAACAAATTTTCTAGTGTTACGATTGACCAACGCTTGTCAATCGATGAGCAAATGTGTTCAACAAAAATCGGTCACTTTTTGAAACAATATATGCCCAACAAGCCTCACAAATGGGGTTTCAAATTATTTGTTCTCTGTAGCTTACTGGGATATTCATATAATTTTATAATATATGCGGGTAAAGAAAAAGATGACGAGAGACTACCAAGTGAACCTGACATAGGAGTTGTTGGACAAACTGTCATGAGGTTGATCAGGGTGGTTCCAAGACAAAAAATCATATCGTTTACTTCGATAATTATTATACGTCGTTGCCCCTAATGTATCATTTGGCCAGCCGAGGGAATCCATTCTTTAGGAACCATACAGCGAAATCGTTTGGGAAAAAGTTGTAAATTGCCTGATAAAAAAGACGTAATGAAAAGTTCTGTACCTCGAGGAACATATGAAGAATATGTCACCAATTTTGATGATGTGGACATTGCTGCAGTTTCGTGGAAAGACAATAAACAAGTTACCCTGGCATCTACTTACGTAGGTGCAGAACCTGCGGGAACAATCAATAGATATGATAAAAAATTTAAGCGTAAACTCGAAATTCCTTGCCCCAAACTCGTAAAAGAGTATAATGCACATATGGGAGGTGTCGACCTTATGGATTCTCACCTTGGCAGGTATAGAATTCGTATCAAAAGCAGAAAATGGTACATGAGAATTTTTTACCATCTGTTGGACCTCACCATCATCAATGCCTGGATTCTTTACAGAAAAGTAATGGGTAAAAGGGGGAAAGCCAGCAAAGATATCATGAATCTTGCAGACTTTCGTTCTGAATTAGCAGACACACTTTGCAAATATTCCACACCTATACCTAGGGGTCGACCACGTTCTACATCAACTGCAGAAGCTGGCCCGCCTCCCAAGATACGGAAAGGAAAGCCCTGTCAAGTTTTACCCCCAAATGACGTTATACTCGATGGCTTGGGCCATGAACAAGTAAGAACACCTAATAGGATGAGATGTATGTTTCCAACCTGCAATTTGAAGACTGTAGTAATGTGTGCGAAATGTAAAATTCATTTATGCGCAAAAAAAAACAAAGACTGCTTGAATGACCTACACAAAAAAAATAATTCCATTTAATGCATGTAGTGCCGAAAACGGCACATGTTGATTTTTGCTAAATATATACATAAAAAATTAAATCTGATTTTTTTTATTATTTTTTATCGAACCTAATCACAATATTCTATAAAAAACTATTTTTTTCAAATTAAAATAAAAGCTCATGCATTTAAGGGTAACAGGCTGCGCTTTGGACACTGTTTGGTTCCAACTCACTTGCATAGGCTTAAAATTTTGTCGAACGACAAATGCAGATATTGCCAGACTCCGCATGCAGACATAAATCACGTAATTTTCTCATGTCCTGAATTTAACATCCAACGTCTACTACTAATTTGCGAGTTGCAAGATATTCAATCAGAAGACCAGAGCAATTGTTTTCCCCGCCGCATTGAAGATTTTCTCTCCAACCCATGCTATTTTAAACCAATTTATAAATATATTGTAAATACTGTAGATAAGATATAGAATAAGACAAAACGAATATGTTATTTGTTTTTCTTTAGGTTATTTTTATTCCATTGTTTACTTTCTATTGTTTCTATCCTTCTATCGCTGTCAATGTCATTGTCAAAATTTAAGGTGTCAGTAATCTGTTTCACGCATCTCACGTTTGTATTTTATTTAAGTTTGTATTAGTACTATGTGTTCGGCTTTATGGACTTGTATCCTGGCTATGTCATTTGCTAATTAAAAAAAAAAAAAACTGCCATGCAGTGTTACCAGATGAGGAAACTGATATTACAGTGTTGGGTCCAAAAAAATACAGTGTTTGAGACAAAAATACAGTAAAAGTAAAAAAAATATACAGTAAATTTTACAGCAGATATCAAGAAACTTATATTGTTTAATTTAAATGAAAATACACTCTCTAGTTGGCCAAACAACCACTTATTAATCACTGTCACTATCATTTAGCCCGATAGCCGTTTCTTTTTTGTAGATACCCGAATGAAATGATTTTGACATTTTCTCAGTTGGTTTAAAATTAAGCAACTCGTGCTTAAACACAGTTAACAAAATTTGGGCGCTTAATACTACGTACCTACTCTACGAAATGATTCCTAGTCTACGTCCGGGGAATCCCCGCATAGTATACACCGCGCCACTATTCATGTCCGTTTAAAATAAGACATTTCAGTTCTTATTTCAAAAGTAATAAGAGTTGTGTCATAAGCAGAGAGGTGGCGCGGGACGGGGGGTTGCCTTTCGACAAGTTTGTAATAATCTTTTTTTACAAAGGCTGCCTTCAGTTTACTTACATTAAACTACGAGTGCGTTCGAGATCCGGTGAAAAATAGTCCGGTAAGTTTTAAACTCATTCTCAAACGCTCTCCGAAAAGATTTTAGCCCTTAGAAAAATTACAGTGTTCTCCATACACTGTAATTTTGGTATTACAGTGTACAGTAGATCATGTGAAAATACAGTAGATCTGCTGTAATTACAGTGTATCTGGCAACACTGCTGCCATGGCACATGAGCAATGTCTACGACATTGCTCATTGTGACTGACACTGACATCATTGCTGACAATTTGTTTAATTTGTTTTTAGTAGTGTAATTGAACAGTTGATATTTTTTTCTATTACTAAACAGCTCTGTTAGCAAGAAAAAAGCAGAATTAGTAGCCTGTGTACACATTCTACAAAATTAAAGAAAGACCAGAATGGGCAACTGGAAACTCGAAGTCGGGAAAATGGCTATGTATATGTCCTTTCCAGTATTTCTTTTCCATTTCTTTAACCAGCCGACCTATTTTGAAGAATGGGTCACCAACACGAAGCGTCAAATCTACCCCCCAGAAAATGTACAAGATAGGGAGGATATACAAAATCTTATACAAGAAATGAGGAAAAAACAAATGCAAAATCTAGAAAGTTAAAACCATAACGGAATTTATTCTTCAATTACCGGATAAGACAAATTTAGAATAAATATAGTTTATTTCACATAGGTATCTTATTTATGTAATCTAATATACACACTTTACTAATAAATGTAAGAACAAACTTGAACTCGCCACTGAAATAAAGATAAATGGGTAAAATATTTTTTCAATACTATTGCCAGTACAATTGTTGTAAATTCTATATTTCAAATAAAAAAAATCATGCTGAAGGATAAAGAACAAATTTATAGTAGCTATTATAACCTTGCATAAAGCAATTGTCTGTAACAAGTTGACAAATATAACTATTTTATTCATGTTTATACTTTGGATAAGAACAATTCACATACATTGTTCATAGTTATGTATTTATAAATACTTTGAGAAGCCCTTAAAATCACAGAACATCATACTTATCTCACCTGTACACATAAATTTATTCAACTTTTGCTCTTTTTTTTCTATAATTGTATCCCATTATAAAGCCAATTAATGTTGAGCAAAATGATGCATAAATAACATAACTAACACTGATATATTGACCAATGAATCCAGCTACTATAGGTGAAATAACTCCTGTCAGGGATCTAACACTGTTTGATGCACCTATTAATGTACCTCTATGCTCACCATGGCTGCGTTTCAATATCATTTCTAATGTGACTAATCTACCAACAGCATTTCCAATTGCAAGGGGTATCAACCATATCACATAAATATACACATTAAAGGATAGTATCAACCCTAATAAAGACAGAGTTAATAATACAAAAACATGGAAGTTTCTTAAGCTGTAATCAATATCTCCCTTATAGAAACTATTTATAACTCCCATATAAAAACTTGATACTGATCCTACAACTCCTTGGAATGATATTACATAGCCTATATACTTTGGTGTTAACTCATATTTAGTCTTCAGATATAAAGAATAATTTGAATAGTACACTCCCATAGCAAATCCTATTAAAGCCTTGAACGTGAAAATATCCCAATAATCAGACCACTCCACTTTATACAATTCAATAACTGATTCTCTAATGCTACTTATGAAAGAATTTACTATATCAGTATTTGCATTTTTATTTTTATGTTTCTTTTTTAGATATTTTTTTGATTTTGGTAAAAAATACACTAAACCTGAAACAAAGGAAAAAAAATCATGAACGACAATATAAAATTTTCATAATACACACTTGTCAAAAGATAATTTGACCCGTTTACACCAAGGTATAATACATGTATATAACAAATTTTATACATTGTCTTAATTTTTTGTTCAAACTTTTATACATGTGTAAATCATGTAGTATACAATACTTGCATTAAACTTGTTGGATATAGGTACAAAATATTTGAAGTAAATAGTGATTAATACTTGTAAACATACTCATTGTCTAATGTATTAATAGTAATTCTGACAGCTAACTATATATATAATTTTAAAAAAAAGTCCAAAGGTTCAAACACATGGTTCTAAAGCACCACAGCTTGTCATTGAGTCACGGAGGGACTTGCTTTGTGTAATGAAATGAGTATTTGTTTTAATGTGTACCTTATGGCAGGTACATTTAACTATGGTATGCAAACATAAAATTTACCTGCATTTACTGTGAAGCAAATTCCAACAATTACTGCCAAGTATGTAAAACCTTTATCTGGATAATCTTCAGCTATGTGGCCACCTATAATTGGGCCTAATGTAATGCCAGTGCCCGATATAGCTGCCATTTTTCCATATATGGCCGATTGCTGGTTTTCGCTCTTTTCATAATCTGGTACCAAAGCTTTGGTCAGCATTTGAGTTTGTTTGAAAAGGCCTATAAGAACAACAAGCAGTTCATTTTAAACTCAAAAACAAAATTTATAAAATTTACAAGGATCTTAATAAAATAGTATATACCAAGCACAGCTCTCAATAATAAAATCATATGGACTGATTCAGTTAATCCCAATAATGTATATGCTACTGCACATACTAATAAAGTAAACATTAATATTGATTTTCTGCCTTTTACATCACTGAGACTACCCTGTAAAGAATAAATCTGATTGAAAATTTCATTTTCAAACAATAGATACGCCTGTAAGCAACATTACTTCTTTTTTATTTCATTTCATAATTATAATTCAATCAGTTCTAAGTGTATCTATAACTTAAAATAATAGCCTTTGCATAGTGGGAATAAAATAACTGAACTTTTATTCAATATACTTACAATAACAGGCCCAGAGGCCAGCTGAAAACTGGCATAAATAGATCCTAGTAATCCCACATAAATATGATCAGCCCCCATTTTCCTTACATGACCAGCTACTAAGGGTACTATCAATCCCACTGCCAAAAGGTCCTAATAAAATCAATAAAAGAATATGAGAAAAAATCTGTATACAAAAAGTAACATTAATAAATTATAATTTCATCCTCAATGAAAACAACTAAATAGTTAAAATAATGTAGATACCAAAAAAGCGACAACTTGGAGTAAGCATACTGAAATATTCATTAGGTATTAAAGTAGGCTCGTGTAAATCTGTAAATCTTTTCAAATCCAGAGAGCATTAATTAAAGTCGTCTCGTTACAAAATAGACATTTTTTTTTTGTTGAAGTTCTCCCGTTTAGGGAAGGCAAAGGGAACAATGCCCATACAGCCTAGTCTTTAATTAAATTAATCTTCTTTTTTTTTACATTAGAATGTCGGTGTGACGCATTCTAATGTTTCTTGGAGTGTTTGGCACGAAATGTATCGAGTTGGCTTTTTCGATAAGCTTCTGTGAGGTAGTCAACACTACAATAAAATTCTCACGTCCACTTGACCGGAATAGCGTATATTTTAACGATTCCACTAATTCTTCAGTTACGCAGACGGTTGTTACACAAAACCACACCAATTTTATTTCACAATATCCACTATGAACGAATTTAAGAATAATTAAAATAAGACGCCAACCGCACTCGATGAAATCCCGCCAAAAAAAACCTAAAATAGACATTTTTTTTTTTATATCTTTTTTCCCATCTTGGGAAAGGCAAAGGCAGAGCCATGCAGCCATAGTCTTCATTTAAAGGATTTTTTTTTGTTTGTTTTTTCTATAAGGCCGAAGCCACTTCTTCAATCATAAGGTATTTGTCCTAAAATAGACAATAGAGCCCGTTTTGACATTTCTCATCCTTTTTTTTTTTGGTTGTTCTCCCTTTTCAGGGAAGGCAAAGGGAACAACTCCCATACAGCCTAGTCTTAAGTTAAATTATTCTGTTTTTTTTTTACATTAGAATGTCGGTGTGACGCATTCTAATGTTTTTTGAAGTGTTTGGCACGAAATATATCGAACTGGCTTTTTCGATAAGCTTCTGTGAGGTAGTTAATACTACAATAAAATTCTCACGTCCACTTGACCGGAATAGCGTATATTTTGACGATTATACTATTTCTTCAGTTACGCAGGCAGTTGTAACACAAAATCACACCAATTTTATTTCACAATATCCACTATGAACGAATTTAAGAATAATTAAATTAAGACGCCAACCACACTCGATGAAATCCCGCCAAAAACCCTCTTTTTTTATATATATAATTTTTACGGCCTTGGAGTTTCCCATATTGGCCAGATATTAGTGGTATGTCATCTATATCTTGCCGAAAGTATATATAATGAACTCAAATAGTAGTTCGTAACAGGCATTCTCGCTCCGACCGCGGACCGTGCGCCCCGTCGCACAGCCGCCTCCTTGCTCCGTGCGTCCCGCCGCACAGCTGCCTGCGCGTCGACTCGACGCGCCTGCACTCATTCGTGAGACCCAAGATTGGACCAGTGGATACCTAGCGGTATTAACGAAACTGGTCGGCGTAGCCCCGGTACGTCTCGAGCTCTCCTGAGCTCGGAAAACGGAAGACCCGATCCCATTTGCACTTGGGCCTTCCCAAGGGTGACGGTTGTTCCCATATTCACTAGGATTATCGGAACACATCTCTTACAGCTTCAACCAACCCCCTGCCGCGGGCAGGGGAGTCCACCGGTGTCGCATAGGGTGTTAGGACCTGTGGCTTCACGCCACAGTCAGGGCACACCTACACGCACTCACACCAGCCAAACACAACATATCACAATGGACATTACACGCCAGATACTGTCCCTTTTCTCAGCCCTAGGCCTCACCCTGGACGAGGCCGCCATCAGGGAGCTTGTCGCGAGAGCGCGCCCCATGCGCGACTCTCCCGCCAGCCCCCCGCCCCGACACCCCCTGCCTCCCCTCGAGCGCGAGCAAGCGCCCCGCCTCGAGCCCGGCTTCGACCTGTGACTCCGACTCGACCATAGTGTCGGCGTCCGATGTCTCCGTGTTCACCACTGTGGTGAGCAAAAAGAAGAAGCGGCGCTCCAAGCGCCGTGCAGACACCGCGTCTCCAACGGCGCCCCTCTCGCCTCCCGCTCTCCTGTCTCAGACAGTTGATGAGCCCTCTGTCCCTCTCACCCCTCTCACGGTCGCCCAACCGACCACCCAAACCCACCCAACCCAAACAACACATACCACAAACACTCAGAAACCACACAATAGGTGCACCGCCGCACCTATCAAAGCAAAGCCGCCGCCGCCCGTCTTTCTGCGCGATAAGGTGCAAAGGGCGAAGGTCGCGGACCTTTGCAAATCACACAACATAAACTACACCCAAGCGTCGAACACTGGTCACGCCATTAAAATAGTCACACCCACTATTGACACGTTCAGGAGCCTCACAAGGCTTTTGACCACAAACAAATTCCCTTACCACACTTACGCTCTCCCCGAAGAGTTCAAAGTCCGCGCGGTACTCAGAGGAGTCCCCTTCGAGCTCTCCAACGAGCTCATACTTAGCGACCTAATCGCTCAAGGCTTCCCAGCCGAGGCAGTGCACAAAATGCACAGCCGGACTGGCAAGCAGTATCCGTTGGCCCTAGTTATTTTGACCGCGGTCCCGGCAGTTAGGGAAATTTTTAAAGGTCCCATAACCGTTTGTAGCCTCGACAATATCAAAGTCGAGGCCCCACACCGGCGAGGCACCCCTAGGCAATGCCACAGGTGCTAATTATACGGCCACGCAGCAGCCAACTGCTCCGCGGCCCCGAGGTGTGTTAAGTGCCTCGTACCTCACCTCACCAAGGAGTGCTCCCGCACTCCTAACACACCCACACCACCCGCATGCGTGCTCCCTGGCCAAGAAGGCCACCCGGCCAATTACTGGGGCTGCCCGAGGGCCCCACGGCCCAGGCCTAACACTCACACACACACAAAGCCAACCACGGCGCCCAAAACACTCCCACCACCACCGACTAACACCACAAACTTCCCGGGGCTACCCAAGGCGGCCGCCCCTCGCAGCCCGGCGCCCCCGACAGCCTGGGGACCAGCCAGGGCCCGCCCAAAACCACACCCACCACAACACACCACACCAACAACACACGCTAAGCCAGCCTAAGACGTCTCTCTGGCCGAGGACATGGCGCTTATTCACTCCTCGCTTAAGAGGGTGAATATCGCCGAGATCTACACTCTCGCCGCGAAGCTCCGGCTAGCTAAAACTCCGCTTGAAAAGGCTATAGCTATAGCCGAACACCCCGAACTCGTTTCCGCATTCGATTAATTTTAAAATCATTAAAACACTGAACACAACCAAAAAACACTATACACAAAACACGCGGTGATAACTCAAACAAACACCATTGTTGTTTAAATTATGACCGCGCCAAACACTAACCTAACAATAACACAATCAACCTCCGTGCGTACCAAGCCGAAAGGCGCTTCGCTTGTGTCATTTAATACGCGCAGTTTAAAATCCAACCTTAACGAAATTAAATTATTTTTGCAAGACAGGGAACCCGACTTTCTGCTCCTTCAGGAGACTTGGTTCAAACCAACTCAAATAAAAGGGGCTGTCGATCCCCAAGTATAAACTAATCCGGAACGACGGTGCCAACGCGCGCGGCGGCACCGCAATTTACTATAGACGCAACCTACACTGCACACCTATACCCACTCCCGCGCTTACAAACATGGAAGCCACCATCTGTAGGCTGGCGATGACAGGACACCAGTCCTTAATCATCGCCTCAGTCTACATTAGATCAGGTACACACCCTCACCGCGCAGACTTCGAAACACTCACTTCACTAGGTACATCAGTCATAATGTTCGGTGACTTTAACTCCAAACACACCGACTGGACATGCGAGACCACCACCACCTCAGGCCGCAGATTACTACACATCACCGAGGAGCTTGGCTATGATGTCATCTGTCCCTACGCACCCACCCACTACCCGGACAATGTACAAAACCGACCCGACGTCCTGGACTTCGCGATCCTTAAAAACGTGTCGCTACGCCTCAGCTCGATCGAAACGCTCGACGACCTGGGGTCAGATCACAGACCGGTGTCCCTAGTTCTAGGTCCCCAAGACCCACTAGACGCCCCCACCCCTCCTAAGAGGCTATTCACCAACTGGGACGGATACCGCTTAAGACTCCCCCGAGTCCCCGTTCCCTAACTCACCGGACAGTCTCGACAGCACCGACAAGACTGACAAAACCATCGACTCTTTAACGTCACTGGTGACCGAGAAGGCGAAGGAAAACTCGCGGGAGGTTGCGCTGCCAAAGCCCAAGCTCCCGCTGGCCATCCGGAACCTAATCCAAGCCAAAAATGCCGCTCTCCGGAGAGCCAAATTGTACCCCACCCCCGAGTATAGGGCTACAGCTAATCGCCTTCAGCGACAAGTTAGGTCCCAATTAGCTGCTCTGAGACACTCCCGTTGGGAGGAACTCATGGCGGACATTACCCCATCCCATCTTGCGTACTATAGAATCGCGAAAGCGCTCCGTAGCGACGCCACCACTCACACCCCCCCGCTCACTCGCCCCGACGGCACCGTCGCCTTCGAAGACGATGAAAAAGCCGAGTGCTTTGCAGACAGCATAGCGGCGCAATGCACGCCCAGCACGCAGGAAACTAACCCGCAACACATTCGCGGAGTGGAGGAGGAGCTCCGCCGGCGGGCCGCCCTTCCACTCAATGACAACCCCCTAGACCCCGTCACGACCGACGAACTCAGACAGACCATTAAAAACTTTAAGCAACGCAAGGCCCCGGGCGCCGACGGCATCTCTAAGAAGGCGCTCAAGCACTTTCCCATCCAAATGCTAACCTTGCTTGCAATTCTCTTTAACGCATGTTTTGATCTGTGCTACTTCCCAGCCGCCTGGAAAGAAGCAATAGTGATAGGCATCCCCAAACCCGGAAAACCCGCGCACCTCCCCAGTAGCCATCGCCCTATTAGCCTCCTCAAGGCAATGGGGAAACTTTTCGAAAAGACCATAATAACCAGACTAAGAGAGCACCTCCTATCACCATCCGATCCAATTATCATTGACCACCAATTCGGCTTCAGAGCCAAACACTCCTGCCCCCAACAGATCCATCGCATAGTGGAGCACGCCCTAAGCGGCTTCCAACTTAATAAAAATAAAACTATTGCAGTCTTCTTCGACGTCGCCAAAGCCTTTGACAAGGTTTGGCACGACGGATTAATCTTTAAATTATACCAATTAGAATTACCCGACCGCCTAGTTAGGTTAGTAGCCGCTACAGATACGAAGGTTCACTATCTACGCCCCCCCCCCCCCCCACTACGAGCCGGTGTACCGCAGGGGTCCGCTCTCTCCCCCCTGCTATACACAGCGTACACCAATGACATCCCTAAGACCAAGGGTGTCGAGCTCGCTCTCTTCGCGGACGACACGGCCCTCTACTCTAGGGGAGCCAGTACAAATCAAATCATAGCCAAGCTCCAACCGGCAATCACAACACTTGGGAATTGGTTCCGCGATTGGAGGATCGACGTAAACCCGGACAAAAGTTCGGCCATTTGCTTCGATCCCAAGCGCCGCACCAAAACCATACAATACGGTGCGCGGTCTCTGCGAATGCAAGGCATCGCAATACCGTGGCACCGCACAGTCAAATATCTAGGGATCACACTAGACAAAAAACTCACCTTCCGTGCACACATCACACGCGTAGTCGCGAACGCGCGCTTTTATATGAGCCGCCTCCACCCGATGCTCGGTAAATACAGCAAAATGTCACTCCGAAACAAGCGAACGCTTTACAAAGTTTGCATACGCCCGGTCCTCACATACGCATCACCAGTGTTCGCACACGCGGACGAAGCGATTTTGAACAAACTTCAAGTGCTTCAAAATCGCTTCTGCCGCATAGCCACAGGGGCCCCGTGGTACGTCCGTAACGCGAACCTCCACAGGGACCTACAACTCGACACAATTCAAACACACCTCACAGAGTGCTCGGAACGGTTCTTCAAAGCTGCAGAAGAGCACTCTAGACACACACTCACTAGATCGGCATCGGGATACGCCCCACACACTCCATCTCGCTACAGGCCCCGTAGGCCCAAACACGCACTCACAGCCACACACAATAAACTCACACGCGTTCTCGCGGCCCTCCTGGCCACTGAGGATCCAACACTCGCGGTGAGTCCCCCCCGCCCCCCCGACACAGAGAGGTTCGATTCCTCCCAGTCCCCTCCCGTTTCAAGTGCACATCTGAGTGCACTTGTCCTCTAAGCGCATTTTGCGTTATTTTAAACTATGCACTAGTAACTAGTTTAAACTAACGCAGCGCCGCATCATCCCCCTCTCGGGGTATGATCGCTTCAGATGAAGCTTGTAAGGCCCCTCTGGCCATAAGCATGATTAAAGGCTGTTTTTTAGTCAGTAAGAGTCTGACATAACCGTACAGCCGGCTGTAGGGTATCCATGAGGATTTCTCACCCTCTCCCCCGCCTGGGAGGAAACAAAAAAAAAATAGTTCGTAACACTCTTGGTTTCTAATGATAGATGGCAATTGATTGGGGATATCGTTGTTTTTGTAGGTCATAAGTAAGCCATCTATCAAAACTAGTCTTTGTAAACTGAAAGCTCCGCATTCCAGGATGAGATGTTGAAGTGTTTCTATTTGTCCTGTATCACAATAGCGACACTTGTCGTCGTCTTCAAAATGCATTCTCTACAGATGTGCTCGAAACTGGCCATGACCCATAAGCATGTATTTTCTTGATGGATTTTTTAACTTAAAGTACCATGGCTTCTTGGGAATTTCATTCTGTATGCTTGCATATCATGCACCTTTTCAAGTTGAGTCTCTTGTCAGTACGTGTGCCACTTCAAATACATTCTTGTTTTTAATAAAGATAGATAATCCATAAAAGGGACGGAGGACTTCTTGTAGATTAGAATGTTTGGTAAATTATATTTCATTAATGAATCAACAATTTCATTTCCTGATATTCCACTATGCGAGGGTACCCACATCAATTCAATAGTTATTTCGTTTTCATGCAAATACTTCAAAATTTCTTTTATTTTGTAAATATATATATTGCTCTTATATGAAAAGGTACAAGATTCTAATTTTTGCAGTACACTGAGAGTCCGTAATAATTAAAAACTTTCTTTGAGTCATATTTCTTATGTATCTTAAAGCTTCATAAATAGCCAACGATTCAGCCGTAAAAATAGAAGTGTTGACATCTAATCATGGCGTAACTAGTGATGTACCATACGACTCGGTGCATGATACTTACGATAATCCGATTCAAGCTTTTAGAGTATTTGATTGATTTGACTATATATCACAAAGTGCATTGGATTTAAGTTAAAATTAGAACATATAACTTAAACTTTAATGCTATAGGCAATATTAATTGATACAATGGAAAGAAATGTCCATTTGTCTTTAATTTATAAATTTAGCCCAATCACAACAAAATCAGGAAAAGTGAAATCAATCATTTTCTTCTGTTGACGAGCCAGATGAGCTATATACTAGCTATAGATAATATTATCGATATTGACGTCTCTATCATATTCTTCCTTTATTATTTTTCGCGTCTTTTCTACCACTTTTGCCCAATCTTCTTTAGTTATTTTATCACTAGTTTTTTTTAACAAAGTCATCATATTCTTAGTGGAGAATAATGGCTTTGTATTATGACGTGCTGCGTATCCTTTGACCTGAGCCCAGATTAATTCAATAGCATTGTACTGACAATGGAACGGCGGCGGAATCGATGAATTGGCACTTCAACATGGTCACAAATTGATAAGAACATCAATTTGTGACCATGTTGAAGTGCCAATTCATCGATTTTATATCTTAATTTTGCAGGTTTATTTTGTTTTACTAATTTCAGCAGTTCAGATTTCAATAAATTCATGTCAGCTTCTACGCCTTTTCTTTGTAACCACGCCACTAAATCTGCCTTTTTGCTTGCTTAAGTAGGTGCCTTATCTATTTGAACTGAGTGGTAAGGTGCATTATCCATAATTATTGTGCACTGTTCGGAGAGGTTTGTTAACAACTTGGTAAACCACTCTAAGAATTTATTTGCATCCATTTCTTCGTGGTATTCTTTTGTACTTCTGGACTCCAACGCGAGTAGAGCATCATGCACAAAACCTCCCCCGGCTGATCCGGCATGGCAGATTATTAGGGCGTGTGTAACACATTTTTTCAGTACCGGAAGACCCATACTTTTCCTTCAAAATGGTTCGAATAGTTTTTTTGCCGGCACTTGTGTTACGGGTAATAATGGTCCACCAATAACTGATTCTCGTTCGAAGTATTCGGTTAACTTCACAACCAATTCGCGTGATTGGCTGTTGTTTTCGATTGGACGACCTCCGTGGCCGAGTGGTTTGTACGCCGGGTTTCATGGCTGTCGCCGACTCGAGAGGTCCCGGGTTCGAATCCCGGTGGGGGCAGATGTTTGTGTGATGAATACGAGCATTTGTACTCCAGTCATGGATGTTTAATATGTATTTATATAAATATACTTATATATGTACAGTATATGTATTCTATCCGTTACCCTAGCATCCCATAACACAAGCCTTATAGTGCTTACTTTGGGGCTAGGCTAATTGGTGGGAGTGTCGGAAATATTTATTTATTATTTATTTATTTATGTTTGTATATCCTCTTTTCGATATGTTGAAACAGAGTTTGTACAACATAACAACAAACACCAAAATCGAGTCCCAGTCGCTATGTCTAATCAATGTCCGGAATAGAAGAGCCAAGTTCAACGTGATAGTCACGGACCTGAAAAAAAGACGGACGTAACCTCGTCTTATCGCGAGTGAAGCATGCAAATGGGCGCCCGCTTACCGCGTGTGTAGAGATGGGCGTTTTTAGAATAACGATGCGCGATAACGATGCCAGGTTCAGATGCGTGCATCCGATGCGACTGGATGCCGTTATTGGATGCCCATGCTATCTAGTTTTTGTCAACGTTACCATAGCAACAGTGCCACAAACTTATCTGTGCCGGTGGAGATGTCGCTAGTGGTGAACAAATATGTCATAAAAATGTCAAAATGCTATGGATAAATTGTAGTTCAAATTTTTGCCACCGGCACAGAAAAGTTTGTGGCACTGTTGCTATAGTAACGATGACAAAAACTAGATGATATCGGCATCCAGTCGTATCGGATGCACGCATCCAAACCTGGCATCCTGCCTGCCTTCAAAACCTACGCTCTGAGTGAAATTTTTTATGTAATAATTTTGCCAGCATTCAATCGTTTTAGATAACATACCGAAAAGTAAATAAATGGTTTTCGATTACATTTTCAAGTCCTGATTCAAGGAATCGAAGAGACACACCCACACAAAACACGCATCTGTAGAAATTCATATTGCATCGTATCCTGTGATACAAGATATCGACATTCAGTTGACATCGATGCGATGCCGGCATCGATGCGGGCATCCGATGCGATTTATCTGATACCAATGCGCATCGATTTCAAAAATATCTAAAAACGCAAATCTCTACGCGTGTGCGTGATTTGAGGGTTGTCGAGTAAATCATCAATTTCCCTACTTTTTAAATCTCCCAAACTAAAACATTGTTAACATTATGTAATCAAATATATATTATAATAACGGGATATTTACCACGTGTTTTACTCGTTGTGAGCTCCCGATTTTTCAGCAATTTAAACGGTTGCACAAACATGATGTAGGTCTATCAAATTAATTTTTAAAAACACAGAGATAGAATAGAAAGCACTTGTTACGTATAAAGAACTTTATTGTTTTAAACTTTCATGGTCACTAACATTATAGATATTAACGGGATTGTTACCATGTACCTTGTTTTTTATGAATCTCCGATATTTCGGCACTGTTGCAAGCGCCATGATCACGGAGTAACTGAAGTAATTGCGGGTAGATGTTATTGGCAGACATATCGGTCTACCCTCTGACGTCGTCTTTTACTGCGTTCGATACTACCACTACCATTGGTCACATTCTCACTATTCACTCGCATTTGTTCCCGGCACACAATACTCACAGTATCAGATCTCGGAACGACACTTTTTTGATTTTTGCGGTTTTTACACATACGAACCACTGGATTCCACACACTAGACAATTTAAACCCATCCTCACGATTGAAATTCTTGTGTTTGGTTATTTCAATCGCTTCCCTGACCAATCTCGGTATGTAGTGGCGTTCTGTCGAGATAATTTGTGGCTTATGGAGCTCAATCCAGTGATTAGGACCCGAATCAATTAAATGTTCCGCGATGGCTGATTTTTTTTAATAATAATTTAAAAATAATGATACGCAAAAATCAGCCATCGCGGAACATTTAATTGATTCGGGTCCTAATTTCAATCGTGAGGATGGGTTTAAATTGTCTAGTGTGTGGAATCCAGTGGTTCGTATGTGTAAAAACCGCAAAAATCAAAAAAGTGTCGTTCCGCGATCTGATACTGTGAGTATTGTGTGCCGGGAACAAATGCGAGTGAATAGTGAGAATGTGACCAATGGTAGTGGTAGTATCGAACGCAGTAAAAGACGACGTCAGAGGGTAGACCGATATGTCTGCCAATAACATCTACCCGCAATTACTTCAGTTACTCCGTGATCATGGCGCTTGCAACAGTGCCGAAATATCGGAGACTCATAAAAAACAAGGTACATGGTAACAATCCCGTTAATATCTATAATATAAAGAACTTTATTGTTTACATATAAATATTAGTGTCTTAATATTAAGTATGAGTTTAATAACATACATTAATATACATAAATCGCACAGATTAATGCTTAAAATAAAAATATAATAGACTAATATTGCTATTTCTTCTTTTAAATGTAAGTGTTTCATTCATAGATTTAGTAGGTATTTAAAGACTGACAGAGTGAGGAAAAGAGATATTATGCCAATCCTATAAGGTAGAAAGAGACGCAACATGATGAACCTTTGGTCTTATAATATATTTTTAGCAAGAGCCGCAGCGCCCTGTCAAGCCGTACTGAGATAAAATTTATTATGAAATTCTTTGAAACTAAGAAAACAATAATGCATATAACACAACACAATTGTGCTTATTAAAAACTGAAGAAGTAAGTGTTATGGTATCCTGTGTTTTAAGCATATCTTGATAAATCGACACTATCACTCAAAATCAAACATTGAATCGCACACAGCTCAGATATTTTTTTGGAACAGTAGAGATAGTTACTCTGTTTATCTTTACATCCTATATCTGTGGTTTCATTTGACATTGTGCTTTACCTACAATGCGAAGAAATGGCACTACCGTGCAGCCTAAGAAATACAAGAAGAAATTCGTCACGATCATTAAGGTCTCGGTAGCATAGCAATTAGTGCATCCACCCAGACAACAGAAAAGTGCAGGTTCAAGTCCTGCCTGTAATTCATTTTGTAATAATCTTGGTTGTCGTAATTTAGTTTCATAAGTTTATTTGTATAGTAGTTCTGTTAACGGGTTTCAACTGTATTTTTTATCTAAAGAAAAGTTTACTAGAAAAAAATACACGCGGACCAGGCAGCGGACGGGACTCGAACCCGCATCCTTCACTATCCGGGCGAATGCACTGACCATTATGCTACCACGGCCCTATTAGTCGCGTCGAAATTTTCCTAACCTTAAGCTGCAAGGCAGCGCCATCTCTTCGCATTGTAGGTAACCCAAAATGTCAAATAAATACTTTTTCAAGTATTAAACATTTGAAAGAAGAAATAGCAATTATAGTTTTGATTTTATTTATTTTTTAAGCATTCAACTGCTAGATAAACATCTAGCAGTTGAATGCTAGATGTTTATCTAGCAGTTTAAGATTGTTTAGATTTAAACAAATCTAAACAAAATTTGCGATTATTGCCAAACAATCGCAAATATCTTCACAACGCCCTAGAAAATTAAAAGCTTTGCAGCAAAAGTGCAGAAGATTAAAGCGTAGGATTAAATCACTAGAAAATATTATAAGTGAGTTAAAATCCAAGAATTTAATCAACGATGGGGGTGAAAATAAGTTTTTTTTTGCAAAGATTTATTGACAAAAAGAAAGGTCATAGTTTATCTCGAGAATACTGCCCAGAGCTGAGAAAGTTTGGGTTGACCCTTAACTTTTTATCTCCTCGCGCATACACATACATAAGGCAGCAGTTTGATAGCACTTTACCTCATCCAAGTACCATTTTAAAATTCAGGCCTGGTTTCACTGTTGAATCCTTTGATACCATAAAACAGAAAACAAAAGATGGTAAGAAAATATGTTCTGCACTTATTATTGACGGCATGGCCATCCGTAAAATAATCGAATGGGATGACGTGAGATACTTTGGGTATGTTGATATTGGTAATGGGTTGACCGGTGATGACATTCCTGTAGCTAAAGAGGCTATTGTGTTTATGCTAATGAGTTTAAATGACAATTGCTTTTTAACTTTTGCTGGGTTGCCAGCCAACATATCCATGGCTACGAACTTAAGTTGTGTTCTGGATTTAGCTAATTTAACAACCATTTTTACATATCAAGAGCCTGAGGTAGGTATATACCCAGATCCTTGTCATTGTATTAAACTCATAAGAAACACATTAGCTGAAATGCCAATGATAGACGAAGATGGTAAAGTTATATCTTGGGATTATGTAAAAGCTCTTAATGAATTGCAAATGGAAGAAGGGTTTCATGCAGCCAATAAGTTACGGCAACAACATATACATTTTCAGAAACAAAACATGAAAGTACGATTAGCGACTCAAGTTCTAAGTGCATCCGTCGCAGATTCTATTGATATGTATCGTGTAAAAAACATATCCGGTTTCGAGAATAGCTCAGCCACAGCGAGGTTTATTAGGTTTTTTAACGACTTATTTGACATTTTAAATAGTCGCACCATAAAAGCTAAGGGTTGGAAAAGACCCCAGAGGTACATAAGATACCTCAGATTCATGGAGTCTACATTAGTAATAAAATCCAGAAGAAAAACTGGGTTCTTAGGTTTTATAATTTGTATGAGATCTATACGGCACATCTACAATCTTCATGTCTCGCCCAAAATCGATTTTGAATACCTAAGTACTTATAAAATTAGTCAGGACCACTTGGAACTCTTTTTTTGGAGCTATTCGTGCAAAAGTTGGATTCAATAATAACCCATCCGTTCGACAATTAATGGTGCCAATTCTGGCGTGATTCTCTAAACTTAAAACTAAATTTGACATCAGTCTCTCCTTTTCATTCTGTATAGAGAATGACAAGGATATACTGCTGTCAAATTTAAGTTTAGGTTTAGAGAATCATGCTAGAATCGACACCTATATCGGCCTATAAGAGGTTACTAGTTCATGCTCAATTTAAAAGCGACGGCGACGGTAACTGTATCAGCCTTAGTGATATAAATATTCTCTCAATCTCTTCAGCTAATCGATATGTTAGAGATATAAATAATTCGACTGACCGTTTGAGAATAACAGAAAATGATATTCATGTTACAGAAAGTGAATTTGACGAACATGATTATTTCTATGATCCATCTCAACTGACTGAATTTGCAGAAGTAGTCATAGAATACATTGCAGGATTTGTTGTCCGCAAATTAAAAAAGTCTCTTCATTGCAATAATTGCTTAGAATGTTTGGAAAAGTATAGTCCAAACCATACACTCACTATAATTAAAAACAAAGGAGGGTTATTATTTGCTGCACCAGATGTCGTAAAAGTATGCAAAGTGGTCGAAAGACTTTTAAAGCGTTTGGAGTTCAACAAATAGGGCTTCTCCAAAATACCTTAACAATTATTAATTATAATTTATTTGTAGATTTATCTCAACACAGTATTGATAAATGGAATGTAGACAATCACAGGAATTTGCTGATAAAAGCCATAGCTGAGTATTACTTGAAAATCAGAATTCATTATATAACTAAGCAACTTGTACAACCTGAGGAACGAGTTCGTAAGTTTTTAAATAAAACTGTTTTGTTTAAAGGACAATAAAAATCTTAAAATGAAGATGTAGGTTGTTTGATTTAAAGTTCCACAACGATTAAATTTTTTAAAAGGGCAATTCGGATTCGGCCAGAGAAACCAGAGAGGGCAGAAGTTGTCTGATTTTTTGGAGAGAGAAAATCTCTATATGGTGAATTCCTTCTTCAAAAAGTCGCAACAAAGGAAATGGACCTGGATAAGCCCTAATGGTTCGACACGGAACGAGATAGACTTTATCTTGTCAGACAAACGGCAAATATTCAATGATGTCTCAGTGATCAACAGGGTGAAAACCGGGAGCGATCACCGAATGTTACGAGGCACATTGAATATTCGTGTCAAAGCCGAGCGGTCCCGACTGATGAAGTCTACTCTACGTCCCACACCTGCCGAGTACGAAAATCCCGAGAGCTTTCGACTCGAACTCCAAAATCGCTTCCAATGCCTAGACGAGTGCGAAACGGCGAACGATATGAGCAACAAGTTTGTGGAAACTGTACACACGGTTGGGTCAAAATTTTTCAGGACCCGCCGTGCTCCTAGAACCGGAAAACTCTCTGACCACACTCTTGAGCTCATGGAGTGGAGGAGGGAAATGACGGTGCAGTCTCCAGCCTCCTGGTCTAAGATGAGGCAGCTAAATAGACAGATCTCGAAGTCTGTGCGACGCGATATTCGACTCTACAATACCAAGCGTATTAAAGAGGCGATAGAGCGGAACCAAGGCTCCAAAGTGTTCGCAAAAGATCTGTCTGCTGGGCAGACTCAGTTGACCAGACTGAAGACCGACAACGGCACTGTCATTTCTTCCAAAGATGAGATCTTGAGCGAGGTCGAGCTGTTCTATGGACAGTTGTATAAAACATCCCAAACTCCTGTTGTCGGCTTGGTCCAAGATCCACGATCCAAGCTAACCCGACACTATACCGAGGACATCCCGGATGTCAGCCTGTACGAGATCAGAATGGCTCTCAAGCAGTTTAAAAACAGTAAAGCACCGGGCGATGACGGAATCACTACGGAGCTTCTGAAGGCGGGCGGTAAGCCGGTCCTCGTGGCCCTTCAGAAGCTATTCGACTCTGTCATCCTCGGGGGCATTGTTCCAGAGGCGTGGACCAGGAGCGTGGTGGTATTGTTCTTCAAGAAAGGCGATAAAACCCGCTTGAAGAACTATCGAACTATCTCGCTCTTGAGCCACGTCTATAAGTTGTTTTCGAGAGTCATTACAAATCGACTTTCGCGCAGGTTCGACGACTTCCAGCCTCCCGAACAAGCCGGTTTCCGAAAGGGCTTTAGTACCATGGACCACATACATACGCTGCGTCAGATCATACAGAAGACCGAGGAGTTTAATCGGCCTCTGTGTCTAGCGTATGTGGACTATGAGAAGGCCTTCGATTCGGTCGAGACTTGGGCGGTGCTGCAGTCCCTCCAGCGGTGCCAAATTGACTATCGATATATCGAAGTGTTGAAGTGTTTGTATAGAAACGCCACTATGTCAGTCCGAATCCAGCCCCCCTAGCATGACTAACAAAACGCGATATGATAAAGCGATTTATCGACACTCAACTGTCAAACTCCATTATAGTTTGACAGTTAATGTCGATAAATCGCTTTATCATATCGCGTTTTGTTGCTCATGCTAGGGGGGCAGGAGAGAAGTACGAGGCCGATTCCATTGCAGAAGGGTGTCAGACAGGGTGACGTAATTTCCCCGAAACTGTTCACCGCTACATTGGAAGACGTCTTCAAGCTTCTGGATTGGACCGAACTCGGCATCAACATCAACGGCGAATACATCACTCACCTTCGATTTGCAGACGATATCGTGGTTATGGCAGAATCCCTGGAGGACCTTGGCACAATGCTCAATGACCTCAGCAGAGTTTCCCAACGGGTTGGTTTAAGGATGAACATGGATAAAACCAAGGTCATGTTCAATGTCCATGTCACTCCAGCACCAGTATCTGTTGGGAATGCGATTCTCGAAGTTGTCGATCATTACGTCTACCTAGGACAAACAGTCCAGTTGGGCAAATCCAACTTCGAGAAAGAGGTCAACCGACGAATCCAACTTGGATGGACAGCGTTCGGGAAGCTTAGGCATATCCTCACGGCCAAAATTCCCCAGTGCCTGAAAAGAAAGGTCTATGACCAGTGTGTGTTACCAGTGATGACTTATGGGACTGAGACGTGGTCTCTGAATGTCGGGCTCATGACAAAACTCAAAGTCGCGCAGCGTGCTATGGAGAGGGCTATGCTCGGTGTTTCCCTACGTGATAAGATCCGGAATACGGAGATCCGTAGAAGGACCGGTGTGTACGACATAGCCCGAAGAGTTAGCACGCTGAAGTGGCAATGGGCAGGCCACATCGCTCGAGGACCTGACAACCGTTGGGTAAGAAAGGTCCTCGAGTGGCGACCACGTACCGGATGACGCAGCGTGGGGCGGCCCCCAACACGGTGGACTGACGACATCGTCAAATGTGCTGGGAGCCGCTGGATGCGGATAGCGCAGGACCGCGCATTGTGGCGTTCTATGGGGGAGGCCTATGTCCTGCAGTGGACGGAAAAAGGCTGATGGATGGATGGATTATTTTTATATAAAAAAAAAATTTGAAGAACCTATATACTATTTCACGCAAACCCAAATTTCTTCCTGAACCCCCCCCCCCCCATTATCCCCCCATCACTTTAAAAACCCCACAAATTTGGGGAGAATCCCCCCAATCTGGCATCAGTGGCCGACTGGCGGCCGAAGATAAATATCAAGTTCAAATGCTAGCGCCACGTCCTACCCCACCCGTGCGCCCCCTTCCTTCATCCACGATTCGACGTTGTAAAGTTAATGACATTCGGGTAGTAAATTAACTTAATATTTATTTTTGTATGAAAATACAATGTCACGAATTTTCAAAACTCGTAGAACAAATGTTGTTGTTTATGATATTAGCTATCTAGTACTGAGAGGTTAGCGGTATTTTTAAATTAACCCTGTATACAATCAACACAAAATATAATAATTAATTAATCAAGTTGTAACTTTAACACCTGACTTATCCTATTAATAACACTAATATTATAAAGGTGAAAGTTTGTGAGTGTGTATGTTTTTTACTTCTTCACGTCCAAACGGCTGGAGCGATTTTAATAAAATTTGGTATGGAGTTAGCTGACACCCTGGATTAAGACATAGGCTACGATTTACTGCGAAAAAATATCCTTAACAATCACCACGGGCAACACCGCAAGGCACAGCTAGTACGCAATAAAATTTAATAAAAACAAAAGACACCAAAAACTCGACCACCAATTTCGAAGTTACCCGCGCTTTTTTCCGTTCAATATAGGTCTCACAAAGTGCAATTTCTTACCCTAACGTTCAATGACACAAAACGTATAAAGCTAATGGTGTCAATTCTGGCATGATTCTCTAAACTTAAAACTAAATTTAACATCAGTTCTCTCCTTTTCATTCTGTATAGAGAATGACAAAGATGCAATGGTGTCGATTCTGGCGTGATTCTCTAAACTTAAAACTAAATTTAACATCATTCTCTCTTTTTCATTCAGTATAGAGAATGACAAGGAAACACTTGTAAAATTTAAGTTTAGATTTAGAGAATCGTGCCAGAATCGACACCACTGTTGTCAAATTTACAGTTTGTCTATAAAGTCGTGACATTAAATGATGGCGCCACTAGTATGCATGTAGCAACCCTATACAGTCGGACCAAAATGATTTTGATACTAGCAGTTCATTCAAGTAAAATAGGTAATTAATAAGACGCACTATACAGTCGTATTTTGTTTCTGTTTTATATATAGTAGGTACCTATGCTTATAAAAAGGTTAGCCAAGCATATTTAATTGAATCAGAACAAAATTATTATAGATAAAATAGTACTTTATAGTGTAAAAGTGTATAATGTTGGTGATTACCGCTGAGGTGCCATTGAGACCAGAGCCGTTAGGTAATCATCAATACACACAAGTATCATCATACGATGTTTTTTAACACACTTGTTAAGAAAATAATACTAAAAATTTAAAAAGTTTATTTAGAGAAACAATTTGTAAATGTGCAGTTAGTAAAATTAGTGATAGGTATCTTCACTAAAAGCATCTGGCCTTGGTTCTTATGTGACCATTTCTTTCTTTGGTCGGCCTTGCTGTTTTCCCAGGAGTTTTAAACTTTCCATCATTCTTAAAACCTTCGTTGACTATCCGACTCGTCTATTTTCCTGAAAAAAAGTAAAAAAATATGTAACGGAATAGTAACAATAACTTATTGACACATAACATTAATTCAAAATTGGTAGAAAACCTGACCGAGTTGAACCATAATAACGTATCAAAAGAAATGGTCGTACTACAATATAACCTACTTACAATGTCAATCTAACCTAAAAATGTGCAATGTAAACAATGCCTTTTTTGGTCTCAAAATCGTAAATAAAGGACATTGTTCAGCGTCCATTCATAGTTAGCCTAAGAACCAACAATCATGAAATATTATTTTCTAGGTTCAAAATCGTAAGTAAATGACTGTAAAAACAAAGATTATTGACGGACACTTCTGAGAACTTAAATTATTAGGAAAACTAAAATTTCTTTTGAGGTTATGTTTAATATTCAATGAAACATAGTTCAACCTATGAATTTAGTATGAACTCAGTATGAAGTGAATTAATATTACAACTAATTAATTTTATTCGGTGCGATTTTAAAGAATAACTATTAGGAAAAACTTGGTCAGGTAGGAATCATGAATAAAATAAAAACTGTAGTTTTGCTTCTGATTTATTGACTATTTTTCACATAATTGTATCATATTGTTTATTGTATTTATTATTTGTGTATCAGGTGTTCTTGAATAATTTGGCAGTATGATCCTCTCAGGATGTTATGGCACAGGTTCACTAGCACTTGGTAATATGGGCTCTGCTCTTTGGTAACATCGATGGCATAATAGATAGCCGAAATAGTTAAATTAAAGGAAAAACAATCGCAAATAAACACACACAACAGGTAATCCGAAACGAGAATGCACTTTCCGGTATATTATAAACTACTCTTTGGAATGCACGAATGCCACAGATTACTACGAATGCAAACTGCATGCACCACAACCACAGAGTAACGATTTTTATGCCGGCCCTTTACTTGACAACAGTTTGTCCTTGTCATGCTTGATAAGGAATGAAAAGGACAGACTGATGTCATGTTTTAAGATAGCAAATACGAATAGCCAAGTGAAGTGCCGGCATTAGGAAGAAAGAGTGTTTTGTTTGCAGCGCTGCCATAGATTATACACATAAAATGGTATTTATTGTCTCATTTTATTTTTTAACTTTTTTATTTAGCTTACCTAATGGTGTGTCCAAACAATGCGCGGCATTCGAGCGCGGCTGCCGCGCGCGGCTAGCCGCGCTGTGATTGGACGACTGCCGCGCGCGGCAGCTGCGCGCTACCCGCCGCTCACGCCGATCGCCGCGAACGGTGTTAGTGTTGGTTCGCCAGTGATTGTGTGTGGACGGACGTATCTTGAAAAAATGGATAACGAAACAGCAATTCGTCTTATTGAAATATATGCCTCCCATAGTCCATTATGGGATACTAGACGTAAAGAATATCACAATAATAACGTGAGAGAAGATCTATGGGAAGAAATTGCGAAAAATTTCGTTCAACCAAAAGCAGATTTAAAATTGAAAATGAAAAGTCTTTTGAGTTCTTATAGAAAGGAGAGAAATAGAGAAAAAACAAGCAATATCACTGGTTGTGGTAAGTTTAATCTTATTACATTTTATAATAGTAGGTAATAATAGTTAATAATATTAATAATATAAATATAAGTAGGTAATAATAATAGTTTTACTAGACCTTTCATTTGACATCATAATCATTAAGATATCTCAACAAACAGTAGTGCGAGTAAATAAGACACAAGATCAGCTTATGTATCAGTTATTTTAATAATGTTCTTTTTTCCGTTGCAGGTAGAAACAAGGCCTATAAATCTAAATGGTTTGCTTATGAAGCATTCAGTTTTTTACATGACAGGAATAACCCTATTGATGCAGTGGTAATTACCTATTACTTTAATATTTTTATTAGATTACAGCTTTCCGCCAACGGCTTCGCCCACGTGGTCTGGTTGTTTCTGAATAAATTATAAACTAATGTTACTCGGTGAAGATGTAGCTTTGTATCTAATGGTGAAAAATTTTTCGAAACCGGTTGAGTAGTTTTTGAGTTAAATTGTAGGTAACAAAGAAACAAATCTTTCCGCTTTTAAAAATTAGTTTTGATGTATCTATATTAATATTATAAAGCTGAAAAGTTTGTTTGTTTGCTTAAACGCGCTAATCCCAGTAACTACTGGTTCGATTTGAAAAATTCTTTCAGTGTTAGATAGCCCATTTATTGAGGAAAGCTATAGGCTATATATATAAATATATATCATTACCTGAAGCACACGCGGGCGAAGCTGCGGGCGGAATTACTAGTGATACATACAGCCCGCATTCTACAAAATCTATGAAATCAGATAATGCTAAGGGTTTATTAATTACATTAGGATGATTTTGGCCATTTTTTACCAAACGTTATATAATTAATTAATATCTTTCTTGCCAATCAATTGATCCATTTGTCATAAAATATCTTGACAAAAAAATACGAATATCAGAAGGAGTGTTAATAAATTGATTTGGAGTAAAGGTAGATGCTTCATTGGCTGAATTATTCGATTGTTTTAATAAAGAATCTCTGCGAAGAAAGTTATGCAAGTGAACAGTAGCTAGAACTATGATTTTGGCTGATTTTGGGCTTAAAATCATTGTACTTCTCAAAACTCTAAATTTTGCCGACAAGATTCCAAAAGCATTTTCTACTACTCGGCGTGCTCTTGATAGTCTATAGTTGAAAATCCTTTCTTTTGATCCTTTTGGATGAATTCCCGCAAATGGTGTCATCAAATGTGTGCTTAATGCAAAAGCTTGATCTCCTAATATTACATATGGTACGTTAGTTATGTAGGGTATTTGTAAAATTTGTGGTGCTGGTACATTAAGTTGATTATTTTCTAGCTTTCGATACAATTCGGAATGTTTATAAACTACTCCGTCTGAAATTCGACCTTGGCTTCCTACGTTAACATACATAAAATTGTAGTTTGAGTCTACTAATGCTAATAGCACGATGCTAAAGAACTTTTTATAATTAAAATATTCAGTGCCGCTACGAAAAGGAGCTTGAATTGTTATGTGTTTTCCATCTAACGCCCCAATGGTGTGTGGAAAATTCTATTTTTCCTCGAAGTCGTTACTTACTGCCTTCCAATCTTGCTCTGATACTGGTAGCTGAAAAAAATAATATTTTAATTATTTTGCTATTTTTGCTTCAGGATTGTGGCTCACCCTCAGAGCCGGGTAATACTGAACAAGCTATTCCGGAACAAGGCATTTCAGAACAAGGCACTTCGGAACCAGGAACTTCGGAACAAGGCACTCGAGGCCAAGATACAAATACTAAGAAGTCGTCAAAAAAAGAAAAGCCAGTGAACAAGAGGACACGCCAAGAGGCAGAGTATGATGCTGAAAATCAAATGATAGAAGAAGCGTTAGAAGTAATACGAAAACAAAATGACAGTTACGTTGCTTTTGGCATGCACGTAGCAGCTGAACTAAGAAAATATGATGCCACTATGTTTACGCGAGTTAAACATTCAATAAATACTATACTATACGAAGCTGATATGGAACGGCTCAATCAATTATCAACACAAGAATGTAACGCTGAAAATAGACGAGGATATTTCACTTCACAGTTTACCGATCTTGACTCATCATCTTCTAGTAACATGGATACTGGCCTTACACAATTGATTCACGATTTGGACACCGATGTAAGTTAATATTGTGGCTTAGTTGAGAGCAATTGTGATTGATGAATGATGATTGTGTTGTTTTTTAATTATTACTTAATTATGAACAATCTGTATTTTAAAATATTACGCTAAATAATAAAAATAATTTAAGTAATAAAGTTCATATTTACCTGTACCATGTCCTTAAGAGCTCTCACTATGGCATCACACACTTCTGGAATTATTGTTGATATTGTTTGCTTAGATACGTGAAATGTGTATTGTAAGCTGGAATAGGAGTCTCCTGTAGCCAAATATCGTAACGTTATTGCGAGTCTCTCCTTCGACGTTATTGCAGTGCGCCAGTGAGTATCCATTTTTTTTATTAATGGTTCTACCAATGTATGTATGTGTTCGAATTCTTCCAGAGATAATCTTAAAAACTGTGGCGTTCGGTAGTTGATTTCGTAATAGATCACTTCCAGATTCTTTGTCCTCTGTTGAAAAAGTGGTCGCATCCAGCACTGCCTTTTTTTAATACACTTTGTTCTATTCCTTCTTCTACGTAATTTACGAATAATAAGCAGAGCCACAACACACGCAGCCGCTTTCATTGTGGTTTGAATACGAAATAAAGAGCGCGGCGTGTCTCGGACATGCCGCGCAGCACTGCCGCGCAGAAGGTCTAAACTAGTCGCGCAGCAAATTTGTGTCCCCCGAATGCCGCGCGTAGCTGCCGCGCACCTTGCACGCCGTGTTTGGACACACCTTAACTGGAAGTGTCCGTCACAATCTAAATACTGATAATTATCGCAAAAAATATACTAAGAATTATCATAAATGCCAAATTGGTGTTGGTTCTTAGGCCAATTTTAACATTGTCCTTTGTAACTTCAGGCAGATTACAAACAAATACACTACTGGACACATCTATTGGCCCACCTTAGAGTTTAGGTTTTGATGGCCCCTACCGAAATATGATTGCTAGATTGAATAAAAACTGTTGATGCAGTTTTAAACCTGATACATTTTACCATCTTTTTCGATCGTATTGTTTTAAATTTGAATTCAGAATACCATAACGACATGGAGCTACGCCTAACAAGTCGGATATGCGCCTTGTTAAAGGCAATTGATTTTTGAATAAAAACATGTTTTATCAAATAAAGGTTTAATTTAATAACGCGTGTTGCCTCCATGGGCATCTACCACAGCTCTCATACGATTAGGCATAGAGTTTATCAACCACTCTATGAAATTTTGAGGGATCATCTCCCATTCCTCTTCTATGGCAGTTTTCAACTCCTGCATCGTCTGGGCAACTGGCTGACGAGCCCTAACACGTCTTTTTAGCTCGTCCCACATGTGCTCAATGGGGTTCATGTCTGGGCTTCTGGCTGGCCAGTCCATAACTGGAGCTCTACTCTCTTTCTCCGAAACGAAATTTCGGTAACGAACGAATTTTAAACGAAATTTCGCAAGTGACTCTACTCTATTTCATTTTCGGACACGCACAAGATGTTCGGATTCATAGACAATTTTCGTGAACGAATGGAATGAGTTGTGTTTTGTGAGTTCTTTTCTATGTCTACCTAATCAAAAAACGATTTTTACCGCAACTTAAGATTATTTTATCATTTCATTTTCTTTTTCTATAAAACATGACATTTTATGTTACAAAAAGAAAACCTCTTGTTATTTATAGCAAAAAAAATGGGTGCGTGTACTTATGTAGGCGCGTGAGGAGTTATCCTTCTTTGGCATCGTTTAAAATTAGTTTTTAATTGCATGCAAATAATTAATTACAATAAATTAATAAAAAGTCTGGAAAAGGACACAGTCAATAAAGTTCAGTTTTAATTTGAAAAAATAAATAAATAATCAAAATATTCAATTATAATCGCTACTGAATATAATTTATTAGAACATATGTGATTTGCACTTGTATGAAACTCAAACACGTATTCCGAATATACAAACTAGAAACATGTTGATAAATATTATAAATATGAATACCTATAACTGTTACTTTATTACAAAAAATAAAGATGTGGTTTTTGGTTCTACTACACCAATGGTCAAGAGATGGCGCTGTAGTCTCCTGAATCGCGCTTTGGTTCCGTTGTTCCAGATTAATAAATACTTTTGATAGGCCTTCACAATGCAGTCGTTAGCACCCACTAAATAGAGATTCTATTTCTATTTTGTTGGTAGATTTTCTTAATGTGCGGTAAACACAAAAGTAACAGCATGAACTTCATGCTGTTAATTTTTGTGTTACAGTGATGCGCGCGCATCTTAAAATTTCACTCTCATCATTTTTTCATAACGCGCCTAAAGAAGTATAACTTCAATAAAAATTTAATGATTAAAATCCATTTTACGACTAATAAGACATAAATAAAGAATGAAATGCGAAAAGAACCATTTTGTTGATAATGCTAACCGACTGAATTCTGGACAAAGACTACAAGAAATCAGTGCGTTACGAATGCATGACGATAAAAATTAGCCGCATAGTCCCCTACTTTAGTTTAGTAAGATTTGAAAGAATAAGCGCGGGAAACAGCAAGTGAGACGTTTGACTTTTCTGGATTCTGTTTTTATGAATTATTACGTAAATATTTTTTTTATTAATATGTGTAATTATATTATTCAATTTGTTTTAAACTGCATTATTATGTAGTAAGCGTTACGTAGGTACTCAAAATTAATTAAAGATTACTCCTTCCTTTTTCCATCAATACTGATAACAATACTTCTATTGCAAAATTAAGTACATCTTAAAAAAAATACTTGGATTCATCATTTCTATTTTTTTATAGTTTTACCATGGCTCCACATACAGGACCAGCAACGCCTGAACAGATCGAAGCACTCCTCAGTTTCTTGGACGAGCACAAGGATCTTGCTCGCGGGAGACTGAGGAGCATTGAGGCAAAAGTTCAGGCAAAAAGATTATGGGAGGAATTGTGCAATTCCCTTAATGCAATGGGTGGTTGTACAAAGACGGCTCAGCAGTGGCAAAAGGTAGGTTACAGTTGTTTTAAATATTGATAACAGCAAAAAAGTTAAATAATAATCATATCTTTCAAATTGCTAAGGTGTGGTTTGATAGAAAACACTTGGCAAAAAAAGCTGAGGAGGTCCATCGACAGACTCATTGGGAATTAAAGGTATTATCAATAATGGGTGAACGGTTTGGTGAACGTCAAACTGGAGCCAGAGTACCCGCCTTTGATGAGGTAATATTTTTTAATATCAATATTATTTATATTTAACTATCCTACTTCCTACTTGTCTTATAGATTTGAAGTACCTATATTTCTTCCACCTCCATTTAAACCAATATAAGTGACTAGCTTCCGCCCGCGACGTAAGTTTTAGCACGTGTTGTAGTTACCTATTAGAAAATACCACACAAAGCTAACGTTTTTACCTATCTTGGTTCAGGAGTTGGAACTGAATCCACCAAATGAGCTCACAGAGCCTACACAACAGGCAGAACCAAGTCGCCAAGATTCTCTGACTTCTCAACGTTGTAAGTATCATGTTTTTCCGCGATTATCTCAAAACTAATGATCCGCTTTTGATCTGGTTTTCGGTATAAGCGCGCGTAAGCGCGATCTTCCTATTATATTATTCCGTATTGGAAATATAAAATTTTTCTTAGTAAAAATACACTTCTGGACACATCTATTGGCCCACCTTGTATTTTCAGTTTCGTTTGGTCCTAGCTAAAGTTTTATATTAGGTCGAGCAAAAAGTTTTTATGCAGTTTTGAACCTGGCACATTCACAATTTCATTCAATAGTCTTTTTTTGAATTTCGAACACAGAATTTAAAGAAACAAAAGACAATTTGGAGCCTGTTTGTTGATATTAAACAATCGAATACTAAGAAAACTTGGTTTTATTGGTTTACTTGGATTTAATTCTTGAAAAAGTGATTGATATCTTTGGTTTTGCAACAAACATTACTTATTTTTAACATTAAGGTGAGGTTCTATCAATAATCTATGGATACTTCACCTGAAGTCGCCGCCCAAGCTGTGGCACTTATTCAGGCCGGACACAGCCAAAGAAACGTGAGTGATCAACTTAATTTAAGTCGATCTGCGGTCCGAAATGTTTATCGGAGGTACCTAGAGACTGGCGGCTTTGTTGGTCGCCAAGGAAGGCCACGATCTCGGGTCACAACTGAAAGGCAGGATCGATTCATCGTGACGACCAGCTTGAGAAATCGTCACCTTACCTCCATTGAGATACAAAAACAAATTCGCGACTTCCACGGAGTATCTGTGAGCGCTCGAACTGTTCGGAGAAGGTTAAAAGCACGCGATACGGTACCACAAAAGCTAGCTAATGGGCCCAAACTAACGCGAGCCCACCGAACAGCGCGCCTTCATTTCGCACGCAGTCATTTAAATTGGACACAGCAAGATTGGAGCCGTGTACTCTTTTCTGATGAGTCTAAAATTGTGTTACATGGCAATAATGGAAGGAAGAAGGTATACCGACATAAGGGAGAGCGTTTCGCACAATGCTGCTTTGAAGAGAGGGTTGCTTATGGCGGTGGCTCATGGACTGTCTGGGGCGGTATATCCGCGAGCGGCAAAACTCAACTTGAGGTTGTTACAGGACTACGGCTGCCAACATTAAATGCTGAAAGGTACATCCGTGAGTGCTTAGAACCTCACGTGATACCATACGCGGACTACGTGGGCCCAAATTTCCTTTTTATGCATGATAATGCAAGAGCCCATGCGGCCGGCATCGTCAGTGAATATCTTCGGGATGTGAACATCACAGTTATGGACTGGCCAGCCAGAAGCCCAGACATGAACCCCATTGAGCACATGTGGGACGAGCTAATAAGACGTGTTAGGGCTCGTCAGCCAGTTGCCCAGACGATGCAGGAGTTGAAAACTGCCATAGAAGAGGAATGGGAGATGATCCCTCAAAATTTCATAGAGCGGTTGATAAACTCTATGCCTAATCGTATGAGAGCTGTGGTAGATGCCCATGGAGGCAACACGCGTTATTAAATTAAACCTTTATTTGATAAAACATGCTTTTTATTCAATAATCAACCTTTAACAAGGCGCATATCCGACTTGTTAGGCGTAGCTCCATGTCGTATGGTATTCTGAATTCAAATTTAAAACAATACGATCGAAAAAGATGGTAAAATGTATCAGGTTTAAAACTGCATCAACAGTTTTTGTTCAATCTAGCAATCATGTTTCGGTAGGGGCCATCGAAACCTAAACTCTAAGGTGGGCCAATAGATGTGTCCAGAAGTGTAGAACCGTCTTAAATAAAACTGAAAATGTAAAAATAAGATTTACCGACTGTTATATTTATTATATTGTAAATAAAATTGTTTTTTTATAAAAATATAAAGTTATATATATTTGTTATAGCTATATAAATAATAATAGATATATTTATCTAAGAAATTTAAAAGATAAAGCATTGAAAGTCAAAGACAAACTTATTTATTGCGAAAACATATATTTTTTATAAAATTTTATTTTGTGTTATAGCCTCACAATCGCGTTCTGGACGAAGACGTCGCCAAGTTTCCGGCAACGGTATTGGCAGCAGGCTGCTGCAAATTGAAGAGGAACGCAAGGATCGAGAAACGTTGAGAAACTCAGAGCCAATGCCTTACTAGAGCTGAAAACTGCCGTGCTAGAGTTCTGTGCTTATCAGAAAAAACCCTAAGAAAATAATTTTTTTTTTTAATAAATAATAATATTTTTATGTTTTATTCATGAGTTTCTATTTATTCTTTTTATATTATGAATGTGATTTTTTTATATCTGTATATTTGTTTTCTTATCACGCAAAAACGGCTGAACGTATTCGAATTAGATCATCATCATCATCAGCCTATTAATGTGCCCACTGCTGGGGCACAGGCCTTCCCTATGGATGGGATAGGGAGTTTGGGCCATGACCCACCGTGGGCCCAGTGCGGATTGGTGGGTGCTAACGACTGCAGATGCAGCCGAGACCAACGGCTTAACGTGCCTTCCGAAGCACGAAGGAGCTCGAGATAGTAAATTTTTGGTCACCTATCCAATGACCGACCACTGCGAAAGTTGCTTAACTTCAACGATCGCAACCGAACGCGCTAACCACTTGCACCGTCGAGCTCCTCAACTCAATCTCAAAGAACCGACTACAACGCGAACAAAGTTACGTGCGGAAGCTAGTAATATTATAAACGAAACTTTGGATGTTTGTTACTCAGTCACGGAAAAACGCCTGAACTGATTTGTGTGAAATTTGACACACATATTTTATAACGTGGATTGAGAACATGATACCATTTTTCCCGGAAAAATGTTGGATTCTGAGAATTCCACCTACTTGTGGAATTCTTAGAACACTGACTATAACGCGAGTGGACGATAGAAGGTATATAAGATTGCTAAGAGTTATATTGTATATAATATAAAAATAAAACTTGCTTAGCCTTAATTCGTAATCATATTGACTTTGATTCTGGATCGAGTTTTAAATGAAATATTAATATATAATGAAATATAGCCATTATAATATTTTTTATTTATTTTCTTAAGTAATTATGCTATTCCTTATAAATTGTGAGAGCTTTTTATTCAAACTTCTGTCTTCGGTCACTCCAAGCATAAGTTATATTTTTCGAAATGCACCGCACCCATCACTTCTCTACCTCCTTAAACAAAGCAAATTAAATTAAATTTTTGTAAATCAACCCACACTCTGTTTGATCTGTTTTGCTTGCCTTACCTATTTCTCTCCAATATTTGCATAAGTGTGGCTCTCACTCTGCGTCCAGCTTCAAGAGCTCGAGCTGAGGAAGTAGCTGATTCTGTGGGAACCTGTCTGCTTCTCTCGGATTGGAACTCGTCTTCTGTCAACTCGGGAACATCAATACCAGCCATTATACATATATTATGTAAAACACAGCAGGCTAATATAATTTTACCGGCTGTTTCAGGGCAGTAATGAAGTTTCCGAGCTGCTAAAAGACATCTCCAACGACCCTTTAATATGCCAAATGTGCGTTCTATGGTGGAGCGCGCACGTTTTTGTATAGCGTTGTATCGCCCTTCTGGTGAGGTTTCGACAGCATTATCAATAGGTATCATCATATGCTCCCTCAGCGCATAACCAGAATCACCTAAAAGAAAAATCAAGTAATTTTCTGACCATCTACTTACTCTATTACGTTTCTTCACTAGCTGCAGAAGCAGCACAATAAAAATAGAATATGTCAAAAACAAACCTAGCAAATAAACCGCCTCATTTTGGAGACTCTCCATGTGGGTTTTGATAACACTTTCTCTCCATATATAGGAGTCATGTGTAGCTCCACCATATGAAGCATCCACATTAGTAATATAACATTCACTGTCACAGATCTGAAATAAAAATATTATAAAATAAAAATACGATTTATTATAAATCATAATAAAACGGTAAATGCAACAGTGAAATCTTTTATTTTCTACTCACAACTTGGGTATTAATAGAATGGAAATGCTTCCTATTAAAATATTGCTCTTCATGTTGGGCTGGTCTTATTATTGCGACATGAGTGCAATCAATGCACCCAATCACACCCGGAAGACCATATTTTTCATAAAATCTGAAATATTTCGTATATAAATTGTTGTAATAATAGTTTTAATAACATTTATTTCGGTCTGATATTGGACACTCGCCTTCGCTTAATATGGTTCCTTTCCGTACCATTTTGTGGGAATCTAATATATTTTTTTAATATATCGGTGTTATTTAGGGCATTGGTCACCTCCTGCAAGCACCGAGAAACAGTCTGTTGTGCCATAGGGCCATCCAAATTCTGCCCAACAGAACCTTGATAGCTCCCTCGAGCATTAAAATTTAATGCTGTAAGGATCTGCAAAATGTACAGGCACAGTAAAATTACTATTATTAACAAAAAAAATTGTCACTTACCTAATTGTGGGATCTATTGCGTGACGTTTGGCCTTTCGGGGCAATAGAGGGACTAGTTCTTGGCAAATCTCCTCAAATAATTCCGGACTTAACCTATAATTTCTTATAAATTCCAAGTCGGGAATTATTGGAATATTTAACTGATTGCGCAGACGGCGTCGGGTCCTTCTGCGCTCTAAGCATTCTTCGCGAGAAGCGGCGGTGATTAAAAAAAATCGCGATGCCATTTTTTATTAAAAACACAATTTAAATCTCACTACGAAAATGAAAAGGTAGCACTATTGGTTTCGTCAATTTGAGGTTAAAATATCGAACAAGGAATTGTCAAATTCAAATTTTCGTTCGGATCATTTGTGAATTAGAGTAGGTTTAGAACATTTAAATGTTAAACAATTTCGAGCGAACGAATATTTGAAACGAATAAGAATTAGAGTAAGAAACGTGCGAAATTTGATCGAAATTTCGTTTTTCGTTGAAATAGAGTAGGCCTCCTGTGATGTTCACTTCCGAAGATATTCCCTGACGATGCCGGCCGCATGGGCTCTTGCATTATCATGCATTAAAAGGAAATTTGGGCCCATATAGTCCGCGTATGGTATCACGTGAGGTTCAAGCACTCACGAATGTACCTTTCAGCATTTAATGTTGGCAGCCGTGGTCTTGTAACAACCTCAAGTTGAGTTTTGCCGCTCGCGGATATACCGCCCCAGACAGCCCATGAACCACCGCCATAAGCAACCCTCTCTTCAAAGCAGCATTGTGCGAAACGCTCTCCCTTACGTCGGTAGACTTTCTTCCTTCCATCATTGCCATGTAACACAATTTTAGACTCATCAGAAAAGAGTACACGGCTCCAATCTTGCTGTGTCCAATTTAAATGACTGGGTGCGAAATGAAGGCGCGCTGTTCGGTGGGTTCGCGTTAGTTTGGGCCCATTACTTTTTTTTTTTTATTATTAAGGTATGCAAATGACTCTACCCCACCTGATGTTAAGTGGTAATAAAGTCCAAACGCGAAGATAGCTGGTACAGCAGTTATAAACTGCTACACCAATCATCCTCACCTTGCCGGCCTGCAAAAATGCTTCTTCACGCCTCTCTTATAGGACCCCAGGTTATAGGAAGGAGGGAACACTTGCGCGGGTAAAGAATTCCACTTACGAATAGTACGACAAAGAAATGAGTCACCAAATTTCTTTGTTCGTGTAGGAATAGTGGCCACAGTAAGTCGGTGGCAACGAAGGCCAGCGCGCGTGGTCCCTGCATAGCAATGAATATTCGCAAGTGGAATCAAATCATTGATATGCAGCAGAAAGAGTGTAGGGGATAGAACGGAGCCCTGAGGAATACCGGCATTCACTGACATGAACTGCGAACTACATCCGTCTGTAAGGACACGAATTCTACGTTCACGCAGGAAGTCAGCTACCCAGGCGCAGAGCTGAGCAGGCAGACCATATGCAGGAAGCTTGGAGAGAAGGCTTTTGTGCCAGACCCTGTCAAAAGCCTTGGCGATGTCAAGGCTAATAGCCAGAGACTCTCCCCGCTTGTCTATAGCTTCACCCCAGATGTGTGTCACGTACGCTAGAAGGTCACCCGTCGATCGATTCGGCCTAAATCCGTATTGATGATCGTGAATCAGAGAGTAATCTTCTAGGTAGCGGGTCAGATGGTTGTTAAGGACCCTTTCTAAGACTTTACACAACACTGAGGTGACAGCTATCGGCCGATAGTTAGCTGGGTCTGAGCGGTCCCCTTTTTTGGGCACCGGTTGCACATTGGCATCCCTCCATGCCTCCGGCATACGCCCCAAAGAGTAAGAGAGTTGGTACAGGCGCGTAAGCACGGGAGACAACTCCGCTGCACAATGTTTTAGCACAACTGCTGGGATGCCATCGGGTCCACTAGCTTTCCGGGCGTCGAGTGATTGCAACTCCGCACGAACATCACGTTGCCTGATTTTAATGTCAGGCATCGTAGTGCCACAATGAGGAAGTGTAGGTGGCAGTGCATTGCAATCACTGATTCGGGAGTTAGCCGCAAAGAGTTTTGCCAACAAATCAGCTTTCTCTTGCGGCTCATGAGCTAGTGACCCATCTGGACATCGCAGAGGTAGCAGCGAGGGCTGGCAGAAGTTGTGCTGCACGGCCTTAGCCAAACGCCAAAAACTACGGGAGCCCGTAGGGTGCGTTAACAATTCGTGGCCGGTATGTGCTACACGTTGGACATCCGCTGTGATGTAAGCTTTTTTGCAAGACTTGGAAGCATTATTATAGGCAGCTTTCAGTGAGTCAACCCCGGGATCTTTAAGAGCGCGGCCTCTGGTCCAAGCGCGATGTGCCGCCTGCTTACGAGAAACAGCATCAGCACAGTCACGATTGACCCAGCGGTTACGTGTGCCCTTACTGATGAGATCAGAATGTGGAATGTAATACTCCATTCCCATTAAGATGTCCTCAGTAATAGCAACGGACAGCCTGGTCGATAAGTCCTTTTCACTGAAGCAGCGCTGCTTCCAAGGGATGGACGCAAAGTAGTCACGCATACCATCCCAGTCTGCCGACCCATAGTGCCAGACCCTGCGTTTAACCACCAATGGTCGAGGGGTCTTGGCCTGTGGCACCTTGGCAGATATCAGGCAATGATCTGATGAACCCAGTGGGGCTCGAACCACAACCTGATACTCCTGCGGATGACTCGTAAGCAGAAGGTCTAGCAAAGAAGGCGCTTGACTTGCTATATCTGGGATCCTGGTGGGCTGATCAACCAGTTGTGACAAATCATGCGTGAGAGCAAATGCATGGGCAGATATCCCTGCATGGTCAGTTTTGGAGGAGCCCAGCCACAAACCATGATGACCCCCAAAAACACCAGTTCTGCGTTGGGAAATTGCGCCTGGGCATCATCTGCTGCCCTACTAAGGTGGTCAAACAGTCGAGTTGTCTCAGCGTCGCCGGTGTGGGATCTATAGAGGCACACGTAGACTCTGGCCAAAGGGCCTACTAAGAGTCTACATGTACCGCCAACATGGAGAAGGAGGGGTCTATCAGGCAGCTCAAACGGCGACAACAAACATCCGCCCGAACATACAGGCATACGCCGGCTTTTGCTTTGAAGGATTCTTCAAGCACGTAGCCGGGATAATTAAGGTAGCCTGTGTCAGTGGGCGGAAGTATTTGTGTCTCCGTGAGAAACAATAATGCTGGCCGTGCTGTCTCAAGATGGTGGTGGACAGCATTGAGGTTAGAGTGGAGTCCGCGTATATTACAGAACTCAATCTCAAACAGCGCCGAAGGCGTGGGGGTGTGCACCGTTGTACAACCAAATTTCGTTTTACGGGCTGCAATCATGCGAAAAAATTGAGAGACGTGAATCGAGTGGAGTTAGTCGCGACAAAGTCAGGCAAAAATGTGGAGGGCACCCCCCCCCCCCCCCGGGAGTGGCCGCCGGGACCCCACGCCCCGGTCACCAACCGGCACGACGGTCCACCCCGAGATTATGCGTGACATGATAGGGCAGCCTCGCGAACTGGTTAGGAACGCTCGGGCCCCTGTACTGTGCCACGGGCGGCCAGCGGGACAGCCGTTTCTACGGGTCTCCCTGGCCGGCGGGTCGATGCAGTCCTTCCGGCATCGGTTCGATGGATGCCTCCACTAGACCGAATCCGTCGCGGCAATCCCCACTCGAGCTCTGGTTGTACGCTGGCTGATCCCGAAACGCGCGTAAAGCACTTCACGGGTTTTTCGCCATGCGTACGGTGGTAACAAACCAGGCGGGTGTTAGGCACCCTACCACCAGAAGAGCGGATGGAAGCTCCGATATCCCTTAGTCGCTTCTTACGACACCCGCGGGAAGTGATGGGGCGGTGAGTGGTATTCTTTGTCCGTCACCGCACGGATAAAAATGCCTTAATAAGCTGGCTTGCGAAGAAAAAAAACGCGATATGGAACCAACCATATCGCGTTCTTTTAACCTTCTCCGAACAGTTCAAGCGCTCACAGATACTCCGTGGAAGTCGCGAATTTGTTTTTGTATCTCAATGGAGGTAAGGTGACGATTTCTCGAGCTGGTCGTCACGATGAATCGATCCTGCCTTTCAGTTGTGACCCGAGATCGTGGCCTTCCTTGGCGACGAACAAAGCCGCCAGTCTCTAGGTACCTCCGATAAACATTTCGGACCGCAGATCGACTAAATTAAGTTGAGCACTCACGTTTCTTTGGCTGTGTCCGGCCTGAATAAGTGCCACAGCTTGGGCGACGACTTCAGGTGAAGTATCCATAGATTATTGATAGAACCTCACCTTAATGTTAAGAATAAGTAATGTTTGTTGCAAAACCATAGATATCAATCACTTTTTCAAGAATTAAATCCAAGCAAACCAAGTTTTCTTAGTATTCGATTGTTTGATATCAACAAACAGGCTCCAAATTGTCTTTTGTTTCTTTAAATTCTGTGTTCGAAATTCAAAAAAAGACTATTGAATGAAATTGTGAATGTGCCAGGTTCAAAACTGCATAAAAACTTTTTGCTCGACCTAATATAAAATTTTAGCTAGGACCAAACGAAACTGAAAATACAAGGTGGGCCAATAGATGTGTCCAGAAGTGTAGTTACACGATTACATACCCGTCATAGATGCTGTTCGCCCATAAACATCGTCCAAATCCCACAAAATTCGTCCAGCTTGGTAGTCTTCGAAACATCGCTGGAAAACTTTAAAAATCACTTCCCGCGTGCCACTCCGATTTACTTTACTCATTTTTATACCTTTCTGCGTAGTTTCGTCTTAATTTATTACAGTTTAATCCAAACAATAAAAAATACAAAAGGAAAACTGTTCCACAACTGAAACTCGATGACAGCTGATGTACATAAGTTTGATGTTGCCAGACACATGAATAATGTTAGTTCCTCAAACATTAATGTCACGACTTTATAGACAAACTGTAAGTTTAGGTTTAGAGAATCATGCCAGAATCTTTTTTGAACTTTTGATTTAATGCACCTAGAGCATAGGTTTTTGAACGTAGCTCTGATCATAGAGACGACTGAGAGGAAATGTTATTGTCAAAAAAGTCAAAATACTGAAATAGGTAATAGGTAGGTACGTAAAACCTCTGATTAAGTATCCTAAAACAGTTGCATAACTTTTGAGGAGTTCTATTTATTTCATAAAGCTTTATTTAATTTTATAACTAACCAAAATTCAATAAGTTACATGTTCTTTGTAATATTTAAAGCAAACTAATCGCCAATAATAAATTAAATAAAAGGAAGAACTAAAAATGCTCAAGATTAATCAGGCACCTACCTACCAATAATTTTTAATAATGAGCAATCTTAAGCAATTAGTAAGTATCAGGAGGCGAATGTATAGGTAATACAAATGTTTTTACTGCAGTAGTTATTTTAACTTTCTTGTAGGTTTTGAACAGTTTCAAGAAACTACATCGTACAAGTCAGACGGTTTTTGCTGGAGATGAGAAAGCATTGATAGCTGCCAGGGTAAAAATAAACGAAGAATATTCAAAGACCAAGCTTATAAAAGATGAGGAGGCTATTAAAGCGGTAATATACGCATTTCAATTACATTGCTTATTTCGATTCTCCTGTAATTACTACAATTAATGCACTTAGTACTAGTACTTATTTGTGAAGATTGATTGGTTTTACATGTCACAATATTTCAGATGGTAAAATTAGGCGAAGATGTAGCAAAGGAATTGAAGGCACAAGTGATACAAACTAAAAAAATTAGACCGGGTGTTTACAGTAAGTATCAAATATAACCACTGTACAAGCACAGGGTTTGTTTAAAGAGATTGACGACGTCCATGGCCAAGTGGTTTATACGCTGGGTTTCATGGTGTCGCCAACTTGAGAGGTCTCAGGTTCGAATCCCGGTGCAGTGCAAACGTTTGTGTGATGAATACGAGCATTTGTACACCAGTCATAGATCTTTAATATGTATTACTTTATAAATATATATATATATGTACAATATATGTATTGTAACCATTACTCTAGTATCCCTTAACTAATTGGTGTGTTGGACAAAGAAAAAGAGATTTATTTGAACATTATAACTTAAGATTTAGAACTTAAGACAGTATTTAAAATATTATTTTGTTACAGTGGCTAAAATAACTAAGGATACCATCAAGTTTGATAATAAACCATTTGTTACAAGTGCTGTAGAAGAAAAACAAAAAGACAAGAACACAAATAGACCTTGCTGTCAAAATGAAGCAGGAAATAAATAAAAGCTATTATTTTAAATAGTCAATTGTAACTCATAATGTTTTTTGTAGCTTATAGTGTGTCTTGGAAAACCACAGTGGTGGGTGTACTGAGTTTGACCAACAGGAAAAATGCTAGTTATTTAATTCTGAAAAAGTGTAGTTTCTTCCTCTATGTGTCGATATGTAGATATCATCAAGAAAATGAAACTGAAGTAGGACTTGATATTTTCAATGACACATTTTTTTTTGTAAGCAATTGGGGTATTTTAGAAAATATATTATTTGGGGAAATATTAAGTATACCAATCTATTAAGTCTTTTAAGGTGTGATCTACAATCGATACTGAATCCAAAAATATAGTTTTTAGAATTTAGTTCTGTTTGTCTGTACGTAAGTTTGGGATAAACTCAAAAAGTACTGCATTGATTTACTTCAAATTTGGCAAGAATATTATTAGGAAGTCGGGTCAACATATAGGCTACTTATTATCACACTATCACCTACAGGGAACAAGCAGTGAACCTTTATTTCAAACTAACTCCACGCGTACGAAGTCGCGGGCGGCCACTAGCATAAATTAATTTCATAACATTTTCCCCCAAGTATAATTTTTTCTCTTACATACCACAACAATGGCATAACAGAGAACAGTGGCCATATTGCAGTGGGGATCCGTAGCGATTTTAGTTGAGAATGCAGATTTATAAAGCCGAGAATTCCATAAATTGCAGTGGTCAGGGCCGGATCTACCATATGGCTTTTTGGGCTTCAGTCCAGGACCCCGTAGATACAAGGGGCCCCCAGCTAAGTCAAAGTCAAAAATAAACGATAATGCGAACGAATCCATAATTTTATAAAATTAATTAAACAGATAGTGTCCGTGATGCTAGCGTACCCACGATCAAAATACGGTTTTTCGTTATGCCATTAAATACTGCGTAAATAGTGCCAAATTAGTGTAAAAATAAAAAAAATAGTGCCTCTTTAATTTAAGAAATAAAGACCATTTTTACTGTGTACGCTACCATGACGTCAAGCTAGCGTACCCATGGCCGACCCCAAGAACGGCATATATATAAGCAACGAAATTGACACACAAAAATAGTTCGTAAATAGTGCCCTGGCTTTACAAAATTTCATAATCAATACTCTTAAAGGACCAAAGATATTGAACTAAACATTCTTAGCTGGCGTCAACTTGGCGTACCCATAATAGTTCTCATAGAAAATGAACTTTTCTCGTTATCAATTCTATATGTATAAATAGTGTGTCAAATAGTGCCTCTAACAGTAAAAGTATTTTATGTTAATTCGCAGTAAAACAATATAAAAAAGCAATAAAATTATATTTATATATGAAGTACAGTCATGTACAGAAGTGATAATATTTTCGTAGTATAGTAGGTAAGTAAGGTACTTAGTAGGTAGTTTGAAATTCTTATATGAATTTATGATTGGTGAATTCGAATTGAAATAAAATATCTTTTTATAAAAAGTACCTATTTATTTTAGTAAAAATACATTTAGATAATCTCTTAGTGCATAAATTAATTTTGTGTGTAACTGTACTACAATACATTTGTTCCTAGAATTTAACATCCTCTTTAGGTATTGTTGTGATGCGAATTCACATAAAATACTTTTACTGTTAGAGGCACTATTTGACACACTATTTATACATATAGAATTGATAACGAGAAAAGTTCATTTTCTATGAGAACTATTATGGGTACGCCAGGTTGACGCCAGCTAAGAATGTTTAGTTCAATATCTTTGGTCCTTTAAGAGTATTGATTATGAAATTTTGTAAAGCCAGGGCACTATTTGCGAACTATTTTTGTGTGTCAATTACGTTGCTTAAATATATGCCGTTCTTGGGGTCGGCCACTTAGATTAAAACAAAAAGGGTAGATACGGCACTAGCCTCACAAAAGTGATCCGCATAAATTGTGGCCCAAGGCCACAATCGCTTTAGTCACAACTTGACATGCAAATGACGTACATGTAAACGTCAAAAAGAAATATTGCTAAAATTTTGTGATTATAAGATAAAACAATGCCTAAGTGTTGTTTTTAAAAGTGCTCAAATTGCTCAAGTACTAAAAATAAAACCGACGGCATCACTTTTCATTCGTAAGTACTATAAAATATATTTTTTCATAAAAATGCTGTTTGTTTTGAATCTTATTCGGTATTTGTTATTAAGAAAAAGACAACAACACTTGTAAACGTTTGTATGAGGGAGAAAAGCATAAGCTTAAATATTTGCCATTGTAATGTCAGTCGAGAGTAAAAATTGGGTAGAGTCAACAAAAAAAATATTTCGTAATTTTTTTTTGGAATATTAATTTATGTAGGTAAAAAATATGCTGCATTTATTAAACTCATTACATTTTGGTTTCTTCGAAGAGGTTTATTTATTTTTTCAGACATTTTAGCTTTAATATACTCTGTACTTACAGAAATGGCGTTTTCATTCTTTGTAGGGTTTAAAATTGTTTTTGTAATCTTCTTCTTTTTCCAGTGCCTCTTCAATCCTGAAGATTGGCCGTTAGCTTCCTGTATGTAGTTCTATCAGCAGCCAGCCGGAACAACTGTTCGACGGTGGCAATACCGGTCCACTCCCGGATATTCCGGAGCCATGACTTTTTTCTTCGCCCAGCACGTCTCTTTCCGTCCACTTAGCCTATCATTATCAACTGCAGCAGCATGTATCTATCGTTCCTGAGCACGTGGCCATGATATTCTATCTTGCGCTTTTTGATAGATGAATTTAATTAGATTGATTTTAAAAGAGAAACAAATTGTCTTTATTTGAAGAAAAATGATTTCAAATTTTATTTTTAAGTGCTTTAAATTAAATAATTTGTTCCTTTTTTGGTGTGTAAATACTATTGTACCATGATATATGTAATGCATATATTTTTGTAAATATGCTGCTGAACCGACGAAATTCGTACCGCTAACAGTCCATGAATATTATTATCTTCAAATTTTTAGCTTCATTGAATTAACGATTTTACAACCGAAATAAAACAAATACAAAAGAAAATCAATCAGTTTGGTATTTAATGTAATAGATGTAGAGAAAATTATTGAACAATGTGTACTTCAATGGTGTATTAAAATCGGGGTTAATTGATTGCCAGGTTTTTGGCACAATATTCTTTATACACAGTCATCCCTTAACCTGTCAGTACCTTAAGACTTTTTTCGATTTAGAATGGTTCTATGTTTTGGAAACTAATACCAAAAGGATAGAGCGCGTGAAAGTTTGGGAGAGAAGGCTTGTAAAGTCACTTCTAAGTAAAAATTGTACCAAGACGTGACGTCATGGGAAATTTCATGTCAACATATCTCTGTAATGTTTTAATTATGTGAATAAGAAATAAATACTTGTCCAATACTTTTATTAATCTACCTGGCCGACGAAGAAAAAAAGGTTTTGTCATCAACCCTGTTGCCACACAGTAGGTAGGTACCTAGTAAGATTCTTACTTCTGTTATAAAGCCCAAGGCATAACTTATGTTTATTTTTATTTATCCATGATGATTATTGTTTTTGTTATTTAATTTTACCTTTATATTTTTTTATTATTTAAATGAATAATTTAAAGTATAGTTTAGATTAGATTTATAAAACAAGCAATTCATGCTTAGAAGAGAAATATAATAAGTGTTTCGGATTAGATTCTTTTAAATACTGTAGACGATGAAAATTTCCAAATCCAGCAGTACAAGGTATCTTAAAAAATTGTTGACGGTATTGTATAAAAGACCTACTTTTAGTAGGTACGCTTGTTAACTGATTTTTGATCAGGTGATATAATAATGTGTGTCAAATCAAATCAATTTATGATTGGTATTGAAATATAATAAGTGTAAAGTTTCTAGTAAAAATTGTATCTCGATTAGATTCGTTTAAACACTGAATACAATAAAAATGACCACATCCAGCAGTATAAGATACCTTAAAAAAATGTTGACGTTATCATGTAAAAATCCTACTTTTAGTAGGTATACTTGTAAACAGTTTCATTCCCTCAGCTTTTCAAAGTAGATTGAAAATTGCTCAATGTGGAATTTTTTTATTGAATTTTAATAAAAAACTTATATTTAATAAAAAATACTTTTATTTTTTTCTCTGACGCTACTCTGTAGTGACGTCGAGTACTGGTCGCGTGATTGGTCGGTAGCGCAGTGACGCGGATCTCGCCGTCCCGTTCGCGCTGCCGTTGAAACTTATATTGCTGTTTCGTTCGTTCGATAGTATCTTTACAAACAGGTGGATGTGTGAGTGTTGCATATGTAGTAAAATGGGATCAGTTTTTGTTTGATGCAAGTAAGAGCGTACCGTATCTACCCTTTTTGTTTTAATCAAAGAGTACTTATATATACTGGAAAAAGAGACCAATCTTCCCAGTATTTTTTGTTAACAAGTCTCTAGCGCCATCTATCCGCCACACACAAAATTATATTCGTATTGTATCAGTCTGCATACTTTGCTTGCTCAATTTCTATTTTCATTTTACTTTTTTATTACTATGAGGTTTGCTGGGTGAATACTGATATTTTATAAAATAATATGAATATCATATTAAATATATACAAAACAGAATATATCTTAAATAGAATAATAAAACTTCAGCAAACCTCACAATAAGATATCTAGTTTTAACGGAAAGAAAGGTTCTATAAAATAAAACTGGGTTCATATTTATTTATTTTTATTTTTTGTTTTTAAACATTTCACAAAGTAAGTTTCGGCTTGGTTTTGCAGATAGACGTTAACATTGTCTTTCTTTCTTCTACCAGAAAATTTTATTTATATCTTTACAGTAATGTCGTACAAAAAATCTTAAAGAGTAATTATATAATAGTTATTTATTATACAAGAGTGGAAAGTTCCTTTTTAACCGCGTGCTCGATTTGGATGACCGAGCAAGCGAAGGATTCTAAAGTTGAATCACGAGCGCAGCGAGTGATTCTAAATTAGAATCCTGAGCGTCAGCGAGGGAAACAAACGAGCACAAGGTGAAAAATCTTTCCACTCGAGTGCAATACGTAACTTTTCATCCCACCTCAGCGAGGAAATGACAAAATGAAAAAGAAAACAATTTATAATGACAAAATATTTTTATTTCAATTAAAACACATTAAGATAATCTATAAATTGAAGAAAATAATAAGAAGTAGAAAATAATTAAGAAATATTAAATGTAACGTTGCTACAGTTACTTATGTTAAGTTTAATATTTTTGTTAGGTAATGTTATGTTGGTGTTTGTGAATTGTGCGCTGTTTTGTGGTAAACTACTCGTATCAGTAATTTTAAATAGTTGTGCCGATTCATTGGATTCTATTGGCGTAAATGTTGGCGAGAGAGGGCTATTGTTTCCAATCTTATGGGGGCTCATTTTAGATGTAGAAGGGCGAGACCAAGAATCTGACAGAGGTTCTTTCAGCGTTATGGCCTCCACGATACTATTACAAATTTTTGATTTACTTTGGATTGAATCCTCTATGTATCCCTCTACAACCGAATTAGACTTCCAGCCTCCATGGCGCTTAAGCGATAGAAGATCAGCCCCTGATTCGGCCAAGTGTGGCTGAGGTTCTTCTAAAACAGTGACCGGTGTATAACGGGGGTTCTAAAAGTCCGAGAAAAGTTGCTATTTCTCGTGGAATACTGCCAATTTTATTCTGACCCATAGGTTGTCGGATACACTTTCCGTTGCGATATTGTAGAAAAAATCGTTCAATTGGGGTGTTAGAAGGACGTAAAGCTTGATATTTCTGAACAATGTTTACATATTCCTTGCGAATAACGAAGTTGCGGTCTTTTTTTGTCTTGGTATTTAGTACATTAATTAATAGCAATTCATCAGAATTATGAGAATATTTTGATACGTTATTGACATTAAGTAGTGTAAGTTCATTTGTTCGACATGCTCCGGTTATACCAATAATAAGAACAACCTGTAACAAAAGAAGTATTTATAATCGTAAATAAATTAATCAAATTAAAAATATTGTAAGTACTATGTACAATTTTATCAACAACAAAAAATTACACGTATTGACTTACTTTTGCCGCTAAATATACGGAATCAGGTGCTTCATTAATAAACTTTGCAATTTCAGATGCTGTGAAAACCTTCGATTTTTTTGGTTTATAACCAGATGAGGCTCTTTTTAAAAATGCCACTAATTTATGATAGGTGTCGATATGAACGTCTTTCTTCATCTTAATTGTTAATTTTAGCATTGAATACGTACTCCATAGCGTGCTTGCTTTCTTGGTCTCAGATAATTCTATAAAATATGCCAGCAAAACGTTTTCGGAGAAAGTTTTTGCTCCTTTAGCTAGTCGCCACATGTTAAATATATCGTACTGTTTCAAATACTTCTCTCGTGATTGCTGAGGGAGAAGGCTCATTTGCGCATTATTAACTGTTTCAGTTAACTCAGTTGGCGTTAGATAAACTTCATCGTCGCTAATGTCACTCATTTTAGTTGATTTTTTTGTACAGTTTTTAGGTTATGTTAATTATATTAAGCAATAAAACGTGAAAAACTAGAATGGCGCGAAGCACGCAAATAAAACAAAGAAACCAAGAAGGTTCCAAATTTAAATTTTTTCACAATTTAAAAAGTTCTAATCATAAATTTGGCACCATAGAGGTTACATTAAATAGGTTTAATGACGTTTTGAATTTACAATTATATTGAGTACTCATTATATGTGATGTTCTAAATTCAAATCTACTTTGCCGCTCAAGCGAATAAAATAGAATTTTCCAGCCAGATTTCGAAGCGCAAAATTACACTTTCCGAGGTGGTGGGATGAAAAAACTTTTACTTTAAACGAATTTTGTGATTAACACATACTGCGATATTACGATTATCTATTGAAAACTCAATGACCAGTTTCATATATTGTAATAAATTTTTGTTGGCATATTTTTCTTTAATTAATTTATCAAAAATGTCTTGAATTTGTGAAACCACATAAACAAAATCGTCACTGGGATAACAAAGCCAACCACGTCCAGAGTACTCTCTATATTTTAAATATTCGTTATCCTTACTTTACTAAATAATGCATCATTACATTTCCTACAATTTTTAAAAAAGCGTTTTTTACAATTTTTTAACAAAAATCCACTTACATATGCCAATGAGGCAATTTCTTTAACATTCTTTTTCTTCTCCTCTAAAGGTGTTACATTAATTAATAAATCCTCCATATTGACATCTTGGACGTGTTGATCAGTGTTAATCCCAGGATGTATCACAAAAGCCTCAAGTGACTCACAAAAATCATTTTCACAATTTGAACCGGCTGCATGCACACTTGATATATTATTAATCAATAAGGCCATATAAGCTGAGCGAAATGCAGCTGGACTGGGGTTATTATTTCGGTATCCATGGCTTCTAATGGACCCGAAGAAATTTTCAAGAGGGTCTTGGTTAAGGTGTCTAGTCCAAAACGATGTAATATTATGTTTGTTTAACTTTTTAACTAAATATTGTAAACCTTCAATTATCCATATGAAGTTTTGTAAGGTTGGTGTGGTTTTTGTATTGCCTGATTCATCAACAAATTTCATTGAATTTAAAATTTTTGTTTGGCACCACAACTCATTATGTGCCGATGTTGATGTTACAGCTCTTAAATATGGCTTCCCATGCTTTTCTTTTTTACTATAACTTCGTTCATGCTGTCGAATAGGTTATCAAACATAATTAGTAGATCAGCAGTGTCCCTACATTCTGTAGACAAAATTCCCTTTTCTGAAAAAATAAACAAGAATATTTTACGTCAATATACACATGTTATAAAGGTAAGATAGCTTCTTGTTATTTGTACCTGCCTTTGCCCAGCATTGAAACAATGAGATAATAGAAATAATAATAAGAGCTAAACATCTAAAATAGAATATCCAGTGTAAAATTTAATAAATAAACATTATTATTATTAAAACATACTTATTAAGCAGTGCTGAACAGTGTTACGGGTAGAGAGATAAAAATGATAGTAACAAATTTGGGACAACTCACAACAATTTTTTAGTACCTAAACAGAGAAGAGCTTGCTCTATGGAAACTAAATAACAGACAGTATTATAATATATTAGCATATAGCATTTGTTCCTTAGTAATGGTTGTTTATATATTTCTAGTTGAGCTGGTTATTGAATATTTTCAAAGTTCCTGAGACTTGTTAAACTACTTTTGCCTGCTGTCAATGTTTTGTCAATAATTGTAGAGCTCCAACAATCTTCTTTCTCATTGAAACGAAATGAGGAGATAACAAAATGGTTTGAATTTTTATACAATTTTCTTTTGTATTTGTATAAAAAAATTTGTTAAAAGATTCATCCTAACAATATAATCAACACAACAAAAATAACTTTTATCCAATTTGGTATAATTGGTCAAAGTTATGCTCATACATACATTTTGGCGATTTATTTTTATTTATATAAAGACCGATATAAACAACCATAACTCATGAACTTCTGCTCATGTTGGTCAGGTTGTGCTCATCACACAATAAATGGGTCTACCGGAAACTGAATCTAGGATCATTAGAGTAAAATGTGTGATCACTATCATTGCATCAACTAGTTGTTTGAAGGAAAATAATGAATACTTACTAATAATGTCTATGTCTTCAGATTATTCAGTGATTGAAGCAAAACTTTGCAGTCTTTAGTTTTTCATCATCAATATCCATGTCAAAGATTCCACAGGAAGCTGGAACATATCCAAATATAGTCTATACTACACTATAAACATTATTTAATCATGATAAACAACTATAAATCTGTCACTATCAGATCTGAATGTATGATTAATGTGTTTTAGGTGGTGTAGTGTTATAATTCCACAGAAACGACTTTCAATTATATAGAATATATGCATATACATACATTTTATTTTTTAATGTATCTTACAAATATTGTAAATATGAAAGTTTGTATGTTTGTTACTGAATCATGCAAAAAGTACTGAACGGATTTTGATGAAATTTGGTACGCATATAGACTTCTGGACAAATCTATCGGCCCACTTAGTGTTATAAGTTTTAAAAGTAATAACAATACAATTTCAAGAACTAACAAAATAGATTGTTAATAAATCAGCTTCAAAACTGTGTAAAAACTTTTTGCTCAGTGTAACTTTATTTTTAGCTAGGGACCGTCAAAACTTAAATGTTCCATACAAAGTCGCGGTTGGCTGCAAGTAATTACCTAATTAAAACTAGGTACATTTTATATTTATAGTTTTTGTGTATATTATGTCTAAGCTAGTTTTTCATCTTAAGTTAAGCAGATATTAATATTAACTTTTGATGTTGTTGGCATATTCTCTTCAATGTCTGTCATAGATCTCTGTCCACTAAAACTAAATTTTGATATTGTTGAAGGTCCTATAATGCAATAATACCCAAATCAGTATTTAATAAAAAAAAAAAAAATTACGCTTCTCAATGTAATGGTAAAGGGTAAATACAAAGATAATGATTTTTCATACTAAATTTAAAATAAACAAATTTAATTAAATGTAATCGCTATGTCCATTTAATTTGCCTATTTAGCCAGCATTTAAAGTATATTTTTAGTAAAGTTATGTACAATAAACTGTAAACTAACCTGGTATTCTATGCTAATATTTTTGTTGGGATTGCCAATCGACTGAGCTTGTTAGAGTAGGAACAGAAATGATTTTCAAAATGTTGATGACAAACTCGACCGTTTTTATAAATCCAAGTGTTGTCCAGACCTCATATTTCACCACCAATTGCAAGTACCCATGATCGAAATCGATCAAGATCATTCTCAGGATTAGGAAATGCATGTAGAACAGGATGCGAATCTGAAAAAAGTAGGCATAGTTACCTAACAAATAAAAAACACAAAAATATGGAATCGGATACTGCCACATTAAACACAACATTGTTTTACCAAAAACTCTTGATTCAATGTTGAAGCCAAAAAGATGTTTCAATGGGGTCTTAATTGTTACTAATGATCAAATACATATGAATAAACCTATCATTTAATAAAATAAGTAATAATCTACATATTTTCTTGTAAATGTAGCAGTTTAATTTATGTTGGATTTTAAATACAGACAAGAACATCAACATTTTAGGTGATCAATGAAAAAAACCGTTATGAATAATATTTGAAAATTATAAAAAAAATCTTTATAGTTGAACTTTTGTATTAAAGTGTGGGTCATCTCAGTGAGAAAATTGAATGTGTAACATTGTTACTGATGATGTTCTTTTACATAAGTATAAATATCTTGTGTAATCAGTTATTTAAGTTAGAAGCCTTTCAGGTTGTAATCATTGTTGAACATTCCCGAACAATATTGACATTCATTTGTAAAGGATAGTAAGGAAGCAATGTATTCAGCAATGATTGTTGAACTAACCTCCACTTTCTGGACATCCAGGAACACAGCAATTTCTTTTCGACATGATGAGATGCACAATAGCACACAAGAGTCCTATCTCGAACAAAATCAACACTCAAAGAACAATTCGTATTTCAGCCAAGCCGGATGATTGCTTTACTCAACGAACTTGGCAGAAAACAACAAAATATTCGAGTCACTGAAGTATGTTATGAAGACGAAACGCAAGCGCAAGATCGATCACTCAACAACAGTGACCGGCATTTTTATTTTCAAACATAACAACCACATCCAATGTTGCCACCAGAAACAATTATTAAAGCTACTATTTTTAACGTCGAAAATAAAATATCGCACTCATCCGAAATTAAATAAAAGTCCGTTAGATCATAATTTTTAATTATTTTGAAATATGTAAATGTAAATTAAAATATTACTCTAATAGCATTGTATAATTATTAATGCGCATATTTAAAAAAAACGCCTTTTTGGTAGATGAAGTTTGATATGGTAATATTCTATGCTAATATTATATTACAAAATTTAAAAGAACACCAAACACCTTGACAAACCATGTAAATCTACGTTTTTTAAATTTATTGTTTTATATTGCACATCAACGCTACCTGTGACCAAGACACCGAAATATTAATATATAAAACGGCTAATTTCAAAAGCATTTTACTGATGGGATTTTTTAAGAAACATGATGCATTTTAACTCAGTAGGGTGTTTGCACTGTCTGAAACATGTCAAATGTATTGAGATTGTAGAGCCTGGTTTTAATCTAAGGTCGGCCATGGGTACGCTAGCTTGACGTCATGGTAGCGTACACAGTAAAAATGGTCTTTATTTCTTAAATTAAAGAGGCACTATTTTTTTTACTTTTACACTCATTTGGCACTATTTACGCAGTATTTAATGGCATAACGAAAAACCGTATATTGATCGTGGGTACGCTAGCATCACGGATACAACAGATCGTATGGTTTGCAGCACTGCGATTCAACTTCCTACGATTAATCAAACCCATTTAATTCCAGGTACGTCGAACTGACAGTTAAAATGTTCGGCTGCCACTACACACCTATCTCAATCGTGCTATATTTATCATTGATTTTTAGAATTATTAATTATTTATAACTAGTAGGATAGAAAGAAATAGAGTTTTGTTTTTGAGAACAATGTAGCGGATAGTGATCCAGATAGAATGGGTAATGGCCGCCTACAGGTTGGCAACCCTGAACTTCCGGAATGCATCTCTATCAAACGGAAAGGGGATTTCCCGGTGGATTTTTTGCGACAGTATATTGGTCTCAACTCTGGCAGGATTCTCTTAACGTAAAACTAAATTGAACAGCAGTCTATCCTTCTTGTCATTCTCTATACAAAATGAAAAGGAGAGACAGATGTTAAATTTAGTTTTAAGTTTAGAGAATCACGCCAGAATCAACACCACTGTTCTCAAATTTAAGTTAAGTTTAGAGAATCATGTCAGAATCACCACCAGTGGCATCTTTTAGTCTATGTACTAGTGATGCGAAAAAACATCTCCATAATCATGGACTTATAAAAAAAGGCGGACAGAGTCCCGGTAAACAATAAACTGTGTCGCTCAGAGTCGGCCAGGTCGCTGTACATACAAGCCGGCACGCACACATTCACACAATAGTCAGCCACTACGCGTGCAAACGTCAAAGCAGCCGACACGTTACGTGGAAATAAAAATAAGCTAAACAATATAATATATTGTTTAGCTTATATTTATTATCTTGCTTGTAAAAAGGTGTAAAAACCGTAGTGACCGAAAGAAAAAAAATCCAGGAATCACGTTTCATAGGTAAATGAATAATTGAATCACTTTTTTCTAGTTTTTAGAAATCGAAATCAATTTTAATTCTAAAGACAAAATGATTATATTATAGATATGTCTAAAGTCCAGTGTTGCCAATGTGCATGTAACCATATTACCTAAAATATGGGAAATTATTATTCTTTTTTATCAGATTTCCTAAAGAAAATGTAGTATGGAGAAATTACTGGAAAATGAATGATTTCCAAACAAATATGTAGTAGTGTCATTTTTAGTCTTCAATTTGAAGCTCAAGACTTTTATACAACTAAAGTAGGACTGCGACGTGTTATTACGTATGCATTACCTCAAAAGGTTAATTAAAAATTTTAACCGACTTCGAAAAGAAAGAGGTTTGCAATGCGTCATATTTGTTTTTTTTATTGTTGTTCGCGCAGATCTCCGAGATTCGTGGACCGTTTATGATGATTGTTTTTTTGTTTTAATCAGTTTACTAGCGAGATGGCTGCATATTAATTTACTGGAGATCTGATGAGTACTTTCGGAGGAAAACAATGGAACTCCTCAATTACAAACAGTACTCAATGGGTGTTTGTTTATTTTAAGAAATATGAAAGAGAATGCAGGCCAGGCCATCTATATTTAGTTGATTTACCTAATATTGAGAAAAATCGATACATTCTAGTCGCGACTGTTAAAGTAACTTTGTTCCTTATTAAACAAAATTCTAGACTACTGGACTTGTTTTTTTCTTTTTAGTATTTTTTTTATTTTCGACATTTTAATTTATTATTATTTTAATAACACGAGTTGTATATTTTCTAAATATTCTTTTAAAACCCTTCACTTTGATACCTCGCTTGACGGGTTATAAAAATACTTATACTTTTTTTTTCAAAAAGTTTCATTTGGCGCATAAAATCTGTTAATTTGATTTTTTTAAATTTTAATATACCCAGTGCCACTAACACAATCACGACGAATAAAATGACACCTCGCATGTCAAAATCCGTCAAGACGTTCAGGCTGTAGGGTGTGCCAAAATATTGGACATACATGCATACATACGCTCGAAAAACATTATCCACCGCAGTCGGGCAAAAAGTAAAATTTTGAACAATTAAAATATTTTCATCTTTTTACTGTGTTTTATTGGTAAAAAATTGGCTAACCTAGCAACCCTACAATTTGAGTGAATTGTAGAGTTGCATCAACAGCCGCCGCCATTACGGTGCCTCAGTATTGTCTTAGGGTGCGGCCAGAGTGCACTCAGATTCAGAGTCAGATTCAGATTCTGAAAACAAGCGCGAGAAATAAACAGTGTAGTTGAAGGGTACGGCCAGATTGCACTCCTGATTCAGATTCAGACTCAGAAAACAAAGCGCGAGAAAAAGCAGGCAACCTGCTTAGACTACACTATTTATTTCTCGCGCTTGTTTTCAGAATCTGAATCTGAGCGCACTCTGGCCGCACCCTTAGTACTTACGTACATTTAGAAACTACACACAGATCCGCGAGTTAATTCAACTAGATACTAATAATACACATATTTTCAATATAATGTAATATCAAATATAAAAGAAGAAGACAGCCTCAACTACATTGATATTTGAACACGTTTGCAAAATTGTTGTTGCATCTATTTTAAAAATAATATGTCTATAGAAATTCAGACCGGCAATAATCGCAAAAAAATCCATAGCAGATATAATATTATCAAAATAGATGTCTTAAGCTGAACTAGTGATTCACTAAAGAAAGAAAATTAAAATACTTTACTAAAGCAGTACATAAAATGATTATAAGTACATCCAATTTAGAAAAAATACATTATTGACACGGACCTAAAAAAAAGACGGACGTAACTTCGTCTAATCAAGAGCGAAGCATGCAAATGGCCGCCCGTTTACCGTGTGTGCGTGATTTGAGGGTCATATAAGTCATCGATTTCCCTATTTTGTAAATGTCTCAAACTAAAATATTGTTTACACTATGTAGGTAATCCCGTTATTGTAATATGTATTTATTACAATAACAGGATATTTACCATGTTTTTATTACATGTGAGCTCCCGATATTTCAGCAATTTAAACGGGTGCACTTTAGAAACATAATGTTGGCCTATCAAACATCATTTTTATGACGACCGTTAGAAAAATGAAAACACTTGTTCCGTATAAAGTAATTTATTATTTACATAAAAATTAAGTATCTGGTTAATATTATACATTAATATACCTAAATCGCGCAGATTAATGCTTAAAATAAAAATATAATAGATTAATATTATTATTACTTCTTTTAAATGTAAGTGTTTCATTCATAGATTTAGTAGGTATTTAAAGACTGACAGAGTGAGGAAAAGAGATATGTCGACATGGGGACAGGAACTTCAGAAAACTGTCAAACCATTGCTTCTGAAGCATTCGTATTCTTAATACATGGTATCAATTAGCATTTTAAATTACCTCTGGGATATTTACTGTTAAGTCCAGAGCAGAAATTTAATTTAATTTATTTATGTCTTTTAAAATGTTATGATGCAGGCTTAAAGTCGCATGCTTAACATTCGATATACAAAAACAGAACACAGAAAGATAGGTCAACTAGGTCCCTGCCTCAGCTTAATACTACAGCAACACCAGGGCTGCTGCAGCGCTGATAATTTTGGCAGGCTTGATGAGACATTTTTAATTTAATAACAAAACAGAAGATTAGAACCATACCAATCAGCATGACAAAAAAAATAACAACATAGGCTGAATGCTTTTAGTATCTTAGGCCTTAAAACAAGAGAAATGAATTTATTAAAAAATTAAATAAAAATGAATCAAGATTTATCTCTGACAAACTAGAACTTAAAAAAACCAAAACTAAAACCAAACAATAAAAAAACACAAAGAAATAATTAGTTACAATCAGTTGCTAAACACAAAAAAAATGGTTGCCTGTAAAGTCGGTTTTACGGGCGAAGATTTTACGTGACAACGTCTTTTTCTCGGTAGAATATTTATTGATATGAATATAATTAAATTGCACAATAGGAACAAGGAATTGAATGAAAATAAGAATTGCACAAATTTTAACTATAGAAATATATTTTGTTTACTAAAACATTGTACATGTAAACTTAAACTTAACACGAGAGACTCATCGTAACGTTACCGAGCGTTACACTTTTTCATAAGTGACTCCCAGCCGCAACCTAATTTAAGACGTTGTCACGTCAAAAGTTTCTATGAATAATATGACATATAAAATATTCTATGAATAGTATGGCTTCTATTCTTTTCCTTTTGGAATACGGAACCCTAAAAGTTACGAAATCTGACCTTACCGAGTCACAAATGTTAGAAATACAAAATTCCCTACTTTTAGGGAAAAATTCCCGTAAATAAAGTAGCCATACAGTTGTATTTTTGTTTACAATTTTCATCCCAGTGTAAAATATAATATGGAATAAATATCAAGAATTGTCAATACTTACGCATGGTAGGTAATTCCTTGTGACTTTTTAAATTTATTCGTGTAGTTCTTACAGGATTTCACCACACAAGACGGCATTTTTAATTATTTTTATCAGAGCAATTGAATGTGTGACTGCCGCTGTCACGCGGGGTCAAATGGCAGCGGTTTGTCCGACCTGGTGCATTAGTGTGAGTGTAGGTAGTGTATAACAAACGATTTTGTCTGACCTTGCATGCTTCACATGATTTGCATTTGATGTTACGTCCGTCTTTTTTTTAGGTCCGTGATTATTGAATATAACTCCATTGATATTACCCCTATAATGCGAAGAGCAAATTAAAGAATTTGCATTTCTGCACTTTGTAGAAAGGTTTCTTTGTAATTTGTTCATTTATTAACACTACGGCATAATATATTATAATTTAAAATAAATAGTTTACTGTCTCATTTTTTCTCTACTTTGAGTAATTAGGTGGGCCTCTTATGTACTATTAGCCCAGGGCCCCCTAAACTCACGGTCTGGCCCTGGCAGTGGTTACATTTTTGTTCTACGACAAATATTAACGAAGTTATGACCAAATTACTAAACGAATTTTCGCCTGGCTGTGTGGTGGCTGTGACGTCACGTAGAGACGTGCGAGCGTACATAGAGACGCTACTGAAGTTCGACTGGAGTGAAACAAGTTCGAGCTCTGTGACGTCACACGTTTCGGCCGCCGGTGAATATTGGCTACCATAACATTAGTTATAAAATCGCAGCGAATGCACCGCTTTCGATGATTGAAAAAGTATATTAATTAAAAGACATTAGATCCTTCGGTTGGAAACAATGCTCGACCGACGGTCAGCGCTGACCGACGGCTGATGGTACGCGCGTACGGTCGGTCGTGCCGTCGTCGGTCCGGATCGTCGGTCGCGTGTACGTCGGTCGACCGACGAGCTATGAGATTGTATGGATGCGTTCAGTGCTTCACTGACCATAGAGTACATTGTTATGTGTCACTGACGGAGCGACCGACCGTGGGTCTGTCACTCCGTCGGAGCGTGGGTAGACCTTGTTTCGTTTATAGATCTCTGATGTAAAAAAAAAAGATATTTTTAACATTGATCAAAACTAATCTAAAAATCGATAGGTCATAATCGTTTATGATGAAAAATAATCGATTTTATAATAATAGTTTTTCATCCCTAACCGTCACGTACGTCAATGTCAGTCAAGTGAAGTGAGTGAACTGTGGGTAATAATATTTCTCTAAATTCTTATTTAGGTATTTAAACCAGTAACAATTTTATTGCAGCCGTAATGCTAACAAAATCATTAGCATTTAGGGCACTTCTCTTCCGAAACATAAAAAATGTATCTGATAACTTGAAACAGTCAAAAAGAAATGCAGGCCATGGGTAGGTACGCTGTTATGTCATCGGTTTTCTCAAAATTTCCTAACTTAGGTGTCTAACCTTTAATTTCGACCTTTAAATTGTTACAGAGTATGGAGTTATAGGGTTCCGCCACCAATGCCATCCAAAAGGGCAACATATTTAGCTAACGGCCTCGGTGGTTTGGTATGGTTTTGGATACTTTACCATGTTGCTACTGAGCCGGAACATATTTATGTAAGCATTAATCAAGTAATGATCTCAAGATGTCATTCATTCTAATGAGTATATTAATTGTATTTATAATTTTAGGGAGAATGGCCATATATTGATCCCAGCACTTGGACCAATGAAGAGTTAGGGATCCCCGATGATTCTGTGGGACCACTGAAAGCTTAACATTTCTTCAAAGATTAAACAATTTAGTTTAGAAAATGTATTAATTATTATAAAAATAATGGTATAACCTTAATTTGATATATTTATGAAGTAAAATTATTTTATGATTAGAGTTTGGATAATCTGATGCATATTTACCTAAAATAAGTTTTTGGCTAACAAATTATGGTAGTGGCTTCTTACGATATTTCCTTAATATCAAACAACTGATTTTAAGTTTTGAGACATTAAGCAGTTTTATGCTGTTGTAAATTTGATTATTTCTATTAACCATCATCATCTGAACTTAAGGTAAGTATGCATCTGATTATCTGATGTCTAGTCATGATTTTACAAAATGTTTATCAATATTCTTACTTAAACATACACGCAAGACCAACCCATAATTTGGATTTTGGAGAGAGTAAGGCTTGACTATATATTTATACTATGAAAAGTAACATTTTGTTTATAGACATAAAGGCCCAGCAATTTAAATAAGCAATTCAAACTGTTAAACGTATCTCACAAGTCTTTATTTAGGTAAGGGCTCTTTTTTTCACAGTAAAGAAAACTATTTTAATTTATACCTACTTACATTTTTATTATTTGTTCAGCCAAACCAATTTCAAATAAAAAATCCTAAATGTTATAAGTACTGCCTACCTGGGTTCCGAACCTGGGGGTAATTATCCCTCGGGGGGTAAATCAGCCATACTTCGGGGGTCACAAAGAACCTAATTATTTGGTCAAATCTAAATAATAAGAAAATACTATATAATAATACTTCTAAATTGAGCATGCACTCCTTCTGGCTAGGGAGCCCGCATTCAAACCTTCATATCTATAAATTACCATTAAGAGGTTAAAGTGTTTTTTACATTTCTTTTATTTTTTTTAACTCTTGAGAATTGCAGATTCTGATTTATCAAGTTAGCCATGTTGTCCTCCCGAATGGTAGAAAATAGTGATGTAAAGAATATTCGCATTCGCGAATATTCGCATATTTTTGAATATTCGCATTCACATTCGCATTCGCAAAATCTCTGCGAATGTTTTGCGAATATGAATATTAGAAAAAAACAATTTGAAGAAGTTGTAGTTCTGCCTTTCCTTGAATATTCATTGTTACACAGTTTGCATTTAGCTCGTTCAGCATCGCAAAGTGTGAAATAAGTCCATGTTTCACTAGAATTCGATTTACTCATGTTAATAAATCACTATTACCACTCACAATCACTAACCTCAAAATTCACTTGTTTTGTTTACGGAAAGACCGGTACGAGCGGAATGACACTTCAGTCGGATGAGTTCATATCAATTCGGCAATTCGAACGAGACTGCCACCATGCCATAGATAATTGGCGCCAATTTAAAAAAATTCGCGAATGTCGGTACCAGACATTCGCATCGGCATGCCCCACACCGCCCACTCCGCACTGGGACCATCCACATTGGGCCTATTCCAAGCAGGTTCTTTCTACACTGGGCCCATTCCGCACTTGGTCCACCCACAGGGCCTATTCGCACTGGGCCCATTCCGCACTGGGTCCATCCATACTGGACCCATTCCACACAGAGTCCATTCTGCAAGTATCCTACGATATAAGGGTATCAAACACTATATTTCTAAAGAAAAAATATAGTAGGCAAAACCACTATATTTTGCTTAAAGCAGACTTTTTCCAATAAAAGCTTTCTTAAAAATAAAAACTGAATTATTAAGGTATAGAGCAGCAAAAATATATTAATTGAGACGACCTCCGTGGCCGAGTGGTTTGTACGCCGGGTTTCATGGTGTCGCCGACTCGAGAGGTCCCAGGTTCGAATCCCGGTGGGGGCAGATGTTTGTGATGAATACGTGCATTTGTAATCCAGTCATGGATGTTTAATATGTATTTCTATATAAATATACTTATTTAAGTACAGTACATAATTATATTCTATTCGTTACCCTAGTATCCCATAACACAAGCCTTATAGTGCTTACTTTGGGGCTAGGCTAATTGTATTTTAATTTAATTTTAAAAATAACGTAAATATTTGAAAGACGTACTATATTTTTTTTTTCATTTTTTACCCTTTTATTATATTTTTAGAGGATATCAGCTTCGAAAATACTATATATGATAGAAAAAAAAATTTGGTAACCCTAAGTGGGACCATTCCGCTACAGAAAGTAACCACTCTGTTTTAAGTGGTTTAGGGAAGTGCCGACTCCTAAAACGGAGTGGTTACTTTCTTCATGGCTGATCGAACTGGTGCAGCCTAGCCATCAACCAGCGCACAGTGGGTGAAAAAAAGAGGCCCCCTTTCATAGGATTTTTGAAAAAATAAAAATTTTTATTATCCGTTTAAGGTATGCGGTTTTATTGGACATATCAGTACATTGAATAATAAAATAGTTTGGGGAATTTCCTTTTAATCTAACACCATAAAGCACGGGCATTAGAGTTTCAAATGTATGAAAACGGAATTTGTTTTGCTCATAACTTGTATCGGTCTTCTACGGTCAAGCTGAAACTTATAGGGATTATTACCGGGTCTGTTACGAAGCCATGTGACCTTTGACCTTCACCCCGGACGGCCCCGTTCAATAGATACGAATTTTTCAAAATGCTTATTAGGGTAATTTTGCTTTACGGGGTTATGTGTCTCAATAAACAGTTTGTTTATGTTTCTTGCCCAGCATTTAGTTATTAATATAACACAGATTATTATCTAATAAAACTACACAGTAGATAACGCCACCATACAACTTAACTTTAAATAAAAGCGTCCTAATTCAAAAGATATGGAATTAATATAAATAGATAAAAGAAATAGTTTTAAGAAAAAGAAAACAAGAATACAATACTGTAAAGAATTACAATGAAGTCGTTTACAGCCTACAATTTAATCTTTTGTTTGACAATCGCTTAAAAGCCGCGCGCCATTAACGAGAGCATCATTACATATAAACAATACAAACTCTATTGTTGCAGGTTTTGAGGAATTCAAAGGGTTACCCACAGTCATTACCTGCCGTTGTTTGCCTATAATAATTAATTTTGTCAAACAAACATACCTACACTTACAATGTCTATCTAAGAAAGGGTTTGATCAAATATGTTTATTTTGGGATACCTAGAACTTTAACTGACTAAGCTTAAAATGAACAAAGTGTTTTTCCAGATAAACTAGCTGGTTATTAATATTAGTAAATGTAGTAAGGTAGATTCTGATATGTTACTGCCAAACGAGAAAATAAACTATTTACATTATGAATAAAACAAAATTATTAACATCAATATTTTTATTTACAAAACTTAAATTACTAACTAAGCTTGATATCATAAATTAAATAATGCATAATAAGGAAGCCACAACTGTATAAATTACTACACACATACAAGCTAAAGTATAAAAGATTAGTAGAACTCAAATTGGCTACAACAGTTCTTAAATATGTAAACTGTTTATATTAATATGATACAATGATACAAAAAAATAAAAATACAAAGTTTGATATAATTTGATTTGAGGGAAAGAACACATACTAATCAAAGTCATAATCAGAAACATTACCTACATCTACAAACTCTATATTTTCCTTATCTTCACAAGAAGTTAATAATAATGATTTATGATTTTATTTATTTTTTAAGCATTTAACTGCTAGATGTTTAAATCTAAAGAAAAGTTTACTAGAAAAAGAAGTCGGATAGCGAAGGATGCGGGTTCGAGTCCCGTCCGCTGCCTGGTCCGCGTGGATTTTTGACGTGACAACGTCTTAAATTAGGTTGCGGCTGGGAGTCACTTATGAAAAAGTGTAACGCTCGGTAACGTTACGATGAGTCTCTCGTGTTAAGTTTAAGTTTACATGTACAATGTTTTAGTAAACAAAATATATTTCTATAGTTAAAATTTGTGCAATTCTTATTTTCATTCAATTCCTTGTTCCTATTGTGCAATTTAATTATATTCATATCAATAAATATTCTACCGAGAAAAAGACGTTGTCACGTAAAATCTTCGCCCGTAAAACCGACTTTACAGGCAACCATTTTTTTTTCTAGTAAACTTTTCTTTAGATTTAAATAATGATTTAGCTTCATTTGTGAGAGGTTTATTTCGTTGACATATTTTAGGCCTGAAACTTGATAGGTATGGGTCAGACGATATTAACAAATTATTGATAATATCTTCATTTGTTGCAATCCTGCTAGATTTACGCGAGTGGAAGGTTCTGAAGTTTTTAAAATCTTTGTTACGAGCTTCAGAGGCCTCTTCAGAGAGCTTGCCGATTGGTATAAAGTTATTGTGCTCTATTATATCGGCACCATGAATGAGTAATTTATGCACGCTTGAGAGCATATAATACCATTCATAGAGCTCGACATATTTGCGTGCTGTAGCAGCACAATATTGGCGGAATTTTTCCACGTCCACAAACTCTCCACATGAGATAGCCTGAAGAATCACTCCAAATCTTCTAACGAGTTCTTCACCAACACCCGTTATTTGAGCAGTAATTTGAGGATTAACAAAAAATCTTCTTGCTGTGTTTCCATCGTTGCTTGTACCAGCCCCTTGTTTAACAACGACCACAAGTAGCCCCGTTTCAGTCCGGAATTGTTCTTGAATAGCCTTTTTTCTTTGGCTTAACTGTTGCTTCAAATCTTCGCCCTTAGCTTGCCATTTCTTGAAGTCGAGACGGTAAGCAATATGTAAGATACATTCCATGCATCTAATTCGTGCATGGAGGGAAGACAGACCGAACTTAAACATGTCTACAGACTGGGTTCTCTGAGTAACCTTGTCGATATCATTCATTTCTTTTGGTTTTGCTTTGCATATATCGCATGTAGCTGTGGATGTATCTGATAAATGTGAAGTTATTTTACCATCAATCATCGTCATATGCAGAACGTGTTTTACATTTGCACCATCGATAACAGTTGGATGTAGAGCAGCAATTTCCGTATCAATTGAAGTCATTTCTTCTTTAACATTCAAATCGTTCTCTTTAGCAAACTTAAAATAAATGGGTCGACAGTAAAACGTTGAAGACGCTTTGGGGTTTTCCCATATTATTTCATCAGTACCATCTCTCACCAGTTTTAACGGCACAAATAAACACATGAAGATGCTTGAATCATCGTCGTCAATTTTTTGTTGGTAGTTGCTTTGCCCAGATGCACCGTCAAACCCCCATTTACTGATAAGAGTCGAATTACTGCCAGTTAAATCAGTTTCCAGAGTTTTTAATAGTCTCTTCACCGTAATATCTAAAATAGACTGAAGTTTAAGTTTAACTTCAGTCTCAGTTATTACCATGTCTTCTTTTTCAAGTCAGATTTCAGTGATGTTGAAATACCGAGTGCCTTATCGGTATGACAAGTTCGTTTCGTCGATTTCAGGCAGGCTCGCAGCATTGGCGCATCTTCAGGCTTTTTAATCAAATGCTTCACTAATTCTACAAAGTCCGTTTGGTTTTCATTTTCCGCTTTCCTAGCCAGGGCATAAGCAAGTGTCTCAAAATCGTTTTCGGCAATGAGATTTTCAGTTCTTCTTCTTTTTTGCAGTGGACTCAAATTGGCAAATTCTTTTCGAGGACTAAATGTAGCGGTTGATGTCGACACAGCCACACTATGAGGAACAGTGCATTCCGTTGATAAACTAGGTCTTGTTACTGTTGAAATACTTGTTGAAGGATCTTCAAAACTCGTCATAATATTTGATTGTTCTTCAGTTATGTCTAGTGAAACAAACTCTGGCCATTTTATTTCTTGGTCCAACCAGTCAGCAAACTTCTTTATAAAATTCCCTTGTGTGTAATTAGCTGACTTCCATTTGCGTTTAAGATTACTCGTATATGTAGCACAAAAAGTTTTAAGAGTTGTCTTTTGTTCTTCAGATAATGAAAATCTCACTGAATCGAGTACTTTTTGAAATAACATGTCGGCACTAAAAGATTTTTGCCTCATATATATATATACGTCGAGATTAGACACAAGCCCTTCCATTCTGAGCAACTTAAAATTTGAGCAAAGAGAACGTTACGGTACGAATCAATAATGATAAGTGAAATGAAATACAGGTGTACTCCGTATTTATTATAATCGAAGTCATTGTTGAATAATAATAATAACAACGTATTATTTATTCACCTACCCACAATAAAAGCAAATAATCAGTAATTATTATAGGCAAACAACGGCAGGTAATGACTGTGGGTAACCCTTTGAATTCCTCAAAACCTGCAACAATAGAGTATGTATTGTTTATATGTAATGATGCTCTCGTTAATGGCGCGCGGCTTTTAAGCGATTGTCAAACAAAATATTAAATTGTAGGCTGTAAAGGACTTCATTGTAATTCTTTACAATATTGTATTCTTGTTTTCTTTTTCTTAAAACTATTTCTTTTATCTATTTATATTAATTCCATATCTTTTGAATAAGGACGCTTTTATTTAAAGTTAAGTTGTATGGTGTCGTTATCTATATATATATATGTATAGTTTTATTAGATAATAGCAGCATTTTACCTGAAATAAAATGCATATTAAAATACTTACCTCACTGAAAGCTTTATATTGAGATAGCACTTCCGTTTCCCGTCGAATTACCATCAGTTTCCGTACTTTTATTCACCTTATATCCGGTCCAGTGGCGACACCTGGCAGAAGCGCGGCCATTTTTGTTTTCCTAAGTTTTGACAGCGCCATATTAACTCATTGGCTCAATTATTTCACCAGGCAGAATTTAAAGTGAAAGCTTTCAGTGAGGTAAGTATTTTAATATGCATTTTATTTCAGGTAAAATGCTGCTATTAAACTACTTGACCGTCACTGAAAGCTTTATATTGAGACCTGTTTGTTATCGCCTGGTGATCGCCACGTACATAGATATATACACCAATGTGACAATTTATGATAAATTTAAATATTAACATTTATCAGATTATATGAAACTGTATAAAGAAACGAGTAAGCTTAAAAATGAATCAAATAATATTATTTGAATCACGCCTTTAATTTCTTCAAGCTTACGAAGCTGCTTTAACATATGTATTAGCTGATCGCTATATTCCTTTGCTTAAAACTCGCGAAGTATATATATATATACTTCTACATATATTTGCTTTGTTAATGACCGGACGCTTCCTTGTGTAGCATTCATTTGTATCTTTGTATATCACAAATAAGGAGTAAGAAAGCGAGAAAAAGATGTAAAGTTGTTCGATACTGAGTCTTACATTTTACAAGACTGTACTTTTTACTTAAGTACCAAAAATCAGGGTCCCACTTACGATTACCATTATTCGTTACAAGTCACCAATCGGATTGTCTTTAACTACTTTCACCTGTTTTGAACCAAAACAAGGCTAAACTAATCTTCGTCGGTACAAATACAATGATTCGGGATAATTTGAAGTAGGAACAAGTCATGTGTACCACATGCTGAACCAAATAATACGCAGCATAATTACTGACGTTCAGAACAACATATATGACAAAGTATTTGAAACAGATCATTATGATGTAACGAGTACATTATTGAAGAAAAGGAAATAAGTTAACTTATGGACACAGAATAGTAGGTTACGGACTGATTCTTTAAAAACAATCGACTTCAATATATGTGTTTGCCAAGACAGGTGAGCTTAGGTAATTAGACTTATCATCCATTGGTATATCATGTAAAAACTACTGACTTATTTAAAATAATGGTACTTATTTTAAGATAAGTCACGAGTTAAAAATAAGTCTCTCAAAAATCGTGTTAGTTCAGAGCAGAGTCCACAACTTGCGGGATTATTCCGATAAACATTCTTGTTCCTAGACCAATGCAACCACGCAAGCCAGCGTTTCCGAGCCATCTCATAGCTGTTTAAGACAGAGCTGTCGCTCTTTGTAGAATATGTTGAAAAGCGTAGTGCTAGCATATCGTGCCGTGTTCTTCAACTATACTTCCCAAGCTTTCATATTAGATTGGCGGGAAGTGATTGCAAGGTCGATTGCAGTGAATTCATAATTATTGTTAGAAGTAGGGAGTGGTTGATACAACCCCACGGAATGACAAAAATGTTGAAACCGATCAACTTCTGAAGTTTACGTTTTTACAACGAAATTCTCTGGTATAGTTTTTATATTGTTGCTGGGTTGCCGTGATAAATTATGCTATTACGAAGTTCAGACCAGATTTTATGAAATTCATTTGCCATCCTGGAATCTATAATTGATTGTAATTTTTCTTTTGTTTTTCAGTTCTTAGATCTGAGTCATTTATATGTATTACTTAATACTAAATAAAGATTTAGCTATTTATAAGATTTACATGAGGTGTGCATGTACTATGCGTAGGGTTTGAAGTATATTTATTCCAGACAGTCGTGGGAAGGTTAAAAAGCGTAAGTTTAATATTAAGAACAGTTTTCAGTAATTTTTACTAAAATAACATAAAGGGGATAATTGCATACAATGATCTTCAAAACCTTTCAAGAATTTGTAGACTAGCACCACTTATATATCAAAATGATCATGTTGGCCACCTCAGACACCACATACACGACATTTCTAATATTGCAAGTTTCTCTCATTACGCGATCAAAAGAGTGGTTACCCATTTGGTTTACTTTTGTTATTTTCAAGAGAAAATATGTTATATTCTATTTATCTGGCAGATAGTCCTTAAATTGCAGAAAACTTAGAATTCTTTACATATTTATAGTGTACTGCACTTGAGATTGGAGTTTGATATATATTGGATTTAGATAAACAAGCTTTTGAATGGCATGCGATACCATTAAATTTATTTAAGAATTATTTATGGAGCTCCCAATTTATCAACTTACCTGCACTAAATTTTTTCAAACATTAATTGTTTCGATATTCCTTTTTCTTTTGAAATGTGTTATATATTACGGTAGAACAACCGTAGTGATCGAGTCAACACTTCACACCAATTAGCCTAGCCTTATAATGGGCATTGAAAGGCTTGTGTTATGGGCTAACGCCTAGAAATGCATAATGAGGATGCATAGATTAGAATTTATTAGATTAGATTTTGAATTCATATTTGTTAACAACCAAAACTTAGGCACAGATGCTCGTTTTTATCATACAATGATTTGCCCCACCGGGGTGAACCCAAGACCTCGGAGTATGCGACACCTTAAAAACCACGTACATTGCACTTCCCAACGGGGTACGTCAACATTCGATGTTCGATCTTTATAGTCTATTAAGAGGGTAGTTTATAGCCGATACTTATGTGTGTACGCAAGCCATGAGCGGGTATGTTGCGTTGCGTTGATGTATGGATTTCCACGCGATGGAAGTAATGAATTATGTCAAGCGACATTTATTATATTTTCAATTTACTTATTTTTAATGTTTCGAATCGTTTACACTTTTACAGACCCCATGGTCACAAAAATAAATTATGAATCACGAATAGACTACATATTAAATTATGCATAATTTGCTCCACTCGAGTGTCGTATGTTACCGGTGCTTACATAATAGTACGAACTCCATAAGCGAACATGTTCTAAGGAGAACACATATTGATATTCACGTAATGGAAATAATATATTATGTGTGATATGACCCCACAAGGGCGATTATAAAATTGAGGAGGATATTTCTCTATCAACGATGTTTTGTTACTGATACTTGTATATGTAGGCAAGCCATGGAAGGCAAGTCCTTATTCATAATGAGTTCCATACGGAGGAAGCAAATTATACATAATATGCCCCCGCGAGGGGCGGTCATCAGAGTTTTGGTAATATGCACGCCGCGAAGGTGGTTTGCTACCGGTACTCGTATATGTAAGCAAGGCATTAGAGGTATTTCATAAGGTTTCACGTAGTGGAAACAAATTGTATATAATATGCACCCCGCGAGGGTGATTTGCTACCGGTACTCGTATATGTAGGCAAGGCATTAGAGGCATTTCATAAGGTTCCATCTAGTGGAAACTAATTGTACATAATATTCACCCCGCGAGGGTGATTTGCCACCGGTACTCGTATATGTAGGCAAGGCATTAGAGGCATTTAATAAGATTCCACGTAGTGGAAACAAATTATATATAATATGCACCCCGCGAGGGTGATTTGCCACCGGTACTCATATGTGTAGGTACGCCATGGGAGGGCATGTCCTGACACGCCTTGGGCTTCATGAGATGAAGCTTATGAATATCACTTGCCTCTGCGCTAGTTGCTCATTAGGTTGATGAAATGTCAATCACTTAAATCCATGACAAATACTTACTTAATACGATAAAAACAACCTCATAGATGGTATCTTATTAAGTGGTGCTTCATCACAGAGATCACTAACTTCTTGCAGTGCTTTAGTTTTTACTTTTTAGCTTTGTGCTAGCTGTAAAAGACCTAAGAAACGATTCTGTTATCTTATCACTTTCGTTATTAAAATTAACTGAGCAGGTGCCTTCCCGCAATGATTCATTTTTATTTTAGAAATATACAATTGCTGAAAGAAAATTAATGTCAGGAACGTGATATATCATAAATTATCATCATACTTCTTTACCTCGTTGTTTGTTTCCAGGTTGATAAAGCCTGGACTATGATTATAATTTTTAATTTACGTCAGCATATCATTTAAAATAAACGTTGAATGTCTTTCGAACAGAGCGTTCCTTTATCCTAGTTTAGTCACACGACTCATATGAGAATTTTTATTACGTGTATTGGTCAGTAAAAATGTTAGAACTTTTTATTCATAAGCCTTTAGATATTGATAGCTGGCCATGTTCAGAAAACGGCATATCGACATTAGAAATACCTTATTAAGATTGTACATAGTTCACTTACCCCTCGAACAATATTTTAATAAAAGGGCTGGAATATCAAGCTCGCTTATTTTTCTTGAGTCAGCGATGTCACTTTCGTTATACCAGAAGACGACAAATTCAACCAATTTTTACTGCAGCTGTTCGAAGAACAATAATGACTAGATCCACACATCTTGCTGTTTTTGCCAATAATGCCAGTCAGTCGGCGGCTGAAAAGTCAATATTGACCGATATTCCTTCACTCTAAACTGTAAAACAATTTAATTAAGTATTTTGTAATACATTTACCAATTTACTTTCACATTTACTTATACGGAAACATTAATTGAGTACCAAGAGAAAACACTCTTAAAATAGTTTTTATGATAAACGACCAAGACAGACGTAAAGTATTGCAAAATTTACTTTAATGTAGGTACTTTAATTTTTTAAACAAAACGCACCTTGAATTGCCGTTAAGTTTTACTCACGGCTTATTATTACTTTTTCAAACAAGCGTATTGCACAATTTAACATATTTGTTTTAAATATCCCTTATCACAAGGGCTGCAAAAACTATCAAAAAGAATAATAGTTTTACTTACGATTCCTTCACTTTTGACACGTAAAGTACCTATTTGGAATAACACGAACGGCAAAAACCGTTACAAATAAAATAGTTTTACTTACAGTTTTATCACTTAATAAGAATAAAACCATTAAAATCTCACAACGATCACTCAGATTGAGGACGTGTTGCTTCGACGGGAGTCAGAACGCCAATGGGTTAATATGGCGCTGTCAAAACTTAGGAAAACAAAAATGGCCGCGCTTCTGCCAGGTGTCGCCACTGGACCGGATATAAGGTGAATAAAAGTACGGAAACTGATGGTAATTCGACGGGAAACGGAAGTGCTATCTCAATATAAAGCTTTCAGTGACGGTCAAGTAGTTTAATAATCTGCGCTGTATTAATAACTAAATGCTGGGCAAGAAACATAAACAAACTGTTTATTGAGACACATAACCCCGTAAAGCAAAATTACCCTAATAAGCATTTTGAAAAATTCGTATCTTTTGAACGGGGCCGTCCGGGGTGAAGATCAAAGGTCACATGGCTTCGTAACAGACCCGGTAATAATCCCTATTAGTTTCAGCTTGACCGTAGAAGACCGAGACAAGTTATGAGCAAATCAAATTCCGTTTTCATACATTTGAAACTCTAAAACCCGTGCTTTATGGTGTTAGATTAAAAGGAAATTCCCCAAACTATTTTATTATTCAATGTACTGATATGTCCAATAAAACCGCATACCTTAAACGGATAATATACATTTTTATTTTTTCAAAAATCCTATGAAAGGGGACCTCTTTTTTCACCCACTGTGCAGCGGTCGGCGCGGGTCGTAAGCGCGGCTTGGCATAGCCATAGCATATCGAAACGTAATGGATGTACTTATCCGCTTACGATAGGTGGACGCCTGATTGACAGTAGGTAAGCCGAAAGGCGAGTCGGTATCATGTTTGGCTCCTAGTGACGGGAGATGAGGAATCAAACAGCCAGTGTGTCGCTTGATAATTAAGAGCAATATTTATTCTTATTTAGAGCTTTTAAACTAACTTTCCTAACTAATATTGATGTGCGTCAGCTGTAAATTCCGTGCTGGGCGTGTTCTAGATACAGAGTACACGCTGACGCTACATCACTCCCCCCTTAAAAAAGAAAGAATAAAAAAACATTTATTCTGTTAATAAAGAAAACATAATCGGAGCTGTTGTAATGTGGTAGGCAACGGAAATGAAGAAATTACCTCAGGCTTGTCATCCAGCGGACGTATACCATCTTTGGATATGTGTTAGCCCAGAATATCTAATTCTTCTTTGCCGAATTCGCATTTCTCCACGTTGCGTGTGATTCCATAATAATCCAGTGTCTCCAGTACTGTTTGAAGTAGAGCATCGTTTTCTTCTTTACTTCTAGAAGGAAGAGGAATATCGGCAACGAAGACAAATACGTCGAGTCCTTTATATACCATATCGACAAACCTTTGGAAAGTTTGGCTTGCGTTACGTAGTCCAAACGTCATCCTCGTAAATTCCAAAAGTCCAAATTACGTTGTTATTGCGGTTTTTGGTATGTGGTCTTCGAAGATAGGTATGTGATGAAATGATTTCCGGATTTCAAGCTTGGAGAAGACGGTCTTATCCCGTAGCAGGTAGGTAAAATCCTATAGTCGGGGAATTGGGTAGCGTTCAGGAAGAGTGACGGCATTATATGGCCTATAATCGCAATTTTTAACATCGACCTAAAAATCTTGTTTTCACATAAAATTTTCGATATCTTGAGAAGGAGACCGAAATTCAGAAATACGAAAAAATGCACCTCTGTATAGAACCAAGGAACATTTTAGGTCATTACACTTTTTTCGATTGGACCGCTTGAGGCTGTAGAGATGCCCTTAGCCGCGAATTTTGCGCGGCGCGATGTCACGCTGCGGGCGGCTCGCGTGCGGCCACGAGGACGTCTGAGAGTTCCGGTTCTCTCTGTGACGGAGCCGGTGTTACTTGCTCTAGAGGCGGCCGCCTTTGCTCTTGAACCTTACGTACACAGAGCCCAGTAGATAGCTGATTTGCCTCCTCCTCGCTACCAACTTCTCCGCAACGTCCCGTGTCGTGCTAAACACCAGAAAGGTGCTCGTGTTGCCAATTGCTTTATGTAACAGCCAACGGTCTACTTCAGCATCAAGATTTTGATACCGAAGCATCATATGTAGCAATCGTATAGGGCTCTCGGATGTCCGTTATGAGAAGCCCACATACCACCCTGCTGGGTCGGTAGATCTGTCTTTGGACGACCAGGTCCTCCACCCCTGTCACTTTCAGTGTCCCCACCGTCCTCTTCAGCCACTCCAGTGACTGGGGTGTTTTGCACCAGAGGCTCAAGGCTCCGTCTGCGATCATGGGTTTCCCCTTGAGAGACGGTCCTTCGATTGTTGGAGATCCAATCGCCTTAAGCGTCTCGTCAACAATTGCCTCTTCTAGCGCCTTAAGGACTTGCCCAGCCACGGCAGCGCTGATGTGTCCGGTCTTCTTACTGGTGATCACCACCAGTAGGTCAGCTTTGACAGCGTTGGCAAATGAGGGCCTCCCAGGTCCCTGGCGCAGATCTTCCTATTTGGGCTTCTTGTGCTCCCACTCGGTGATACCGTGTCATCTAGCCTAGATCTCTTGGAGGTCTCTTGTCTGTCGGTCCGTGTGTCCGGTCGGTCTGTCTTTTTATCGCTTAGAGTGCTGGTGTGCGCCTATTTCTCGGCCTCCTCCAAAGCCTTTTGTCGGCTCCTGATTTTCCTCGCCCTCTTGCTGAGTTTAAGTTCATCAGCCTGTCCGTCATTGTCTGGTCTGTGTCCATCAGCATTGCGACTTCTGTTCCGGTCACCAGCTCTCCGCTTTTTACGGCGATAGGAGACGACCTTCCAAGAGTCAAGCTCTGCCTCTGAACTGTCTTGTGTGTGCTGCCTGACACCGGGTTTCCCCTTCAACAGGACTTCCGCCGCACGGGAGGTCGATAGTAAGTCATGTGCTTGCTGCCTGACACCGGGTTTCCCCTTCAACAGGTCTTTGTCGTCTTTGTCAGTTGTTTTCTTTTTTTTGGGATCTTTGTCCACGTTATTGTCCATAATCCATCCTCACCAGTCCCTCCCACCACGGCTGGTATGCCGATATCAAAAATCGAGGCACCAGGACTGTGGTGAAGATGTAGGGGCACAGAGTTTTCCTCCCTGCGCGACATCGGGAACTGCAGCTGCGTGGCTGGTGGTCGATCCCAACCACCAGTGGTTCCATGCAATCTTGCTCCGTCAGCATGGCCGGAGTCCATCGCTAGATGTTAAAAGCGATCCCCATGCCCCTCGCCGGCGACCTATAGACGGTAAACGCCTTGACCGTTGCCGCGTGATCGGCTACACCACGAGGTTGCCGTCTCGCTGGAAATCCGGGCCAAAGTGCTGTGTTGCTTCCGGGGTGCTGCATAGACACATAGACGGTAACTTGATCCGTCAGCACCAACTCCCGCCGCAGTTAGTGTCGGATGTAGTTTTCCGACTTTTTCGCTTCATATAAAAATAGAGTAGGCGAGATATATACTTTACTACAAGTAGAAGTGTCCGTCTAGTAGAAAGAGAAAGAAGATGAGAGACGGGTAGCTCTCTCTCTTTCTCTTGCGACGCTGCGCAGACGTGTGATTGGTCCGCATTGCTGCGCAGTCGTGTGATTGGTCGGTATTCATCCGTAGGTTTTTCATCCAATGCGCATTCGCGATTAGATAGAGAAAAGTTAGCCGTCTCTCATATTATTCCTCCTTCTACTAGACGGACACTTTTAGAGCCGCCTTTCCCACTCTATTCTTATACCTATGGTGTTGACTGGTCACCAAACTTCCGGTGGTACCAGCTTTACCACTCATTATTTTATCGGGAACGCTGTCTGGATTGTGAGCGTGCAGTGGCGGACTTACCCTAAGGCCCGGTAGGCCGGGGCCTAGGGCGGACCGAATCGACACCCTAATCTGACAAAATTAAGCGAGTCAGAAATGAAAGACGAGGCCAAAGCATTGCAAATAATTTATTCTCCTGACTTAGAAGCCGATTGTTCAGAAGATTTCTCCAATTTCGTGCTCTATAAAAAATGAAGATAGTAAAAGTTCTGTCAATTTGTTGAAATGGTTACGAACTCAAGGTCTTCAAAGCATTTACCCAAACAGATGGATATTGCTCTTCGTATGTGTTTGTGTACTTACCGCCCCAGTAACTGTTCTGGAGAACGATCGTTTTCTTGTTTAAGACGAGTAAAAAAATATTGACGACAACAATGACGAACCAAAGGTTAAACGATCTTGCTTTGCTTTATACATTTAAGCAGATTATTTAAGGAATTTGGATTGCGAAGATTTAATTAATGATTTTGCTGCACTAAAGTGCAGGTGAGTTTTGTTGAGACATTGTTTATCACTTATTATATCTTATCTTGTACTCTTAGCCTGTAGTTAAATAAAAAAACCTAAAACCGTTAAAATGCTTTAATTAAGTGTGCAATTATACCTAAAACCTCGTAAAATATTAGAACTTTTACCCACCCACACTACCTACCCGCACTTACGATAACAAGAAGCTTCGCACAAAATATTTGTGTTTAATTAAATATTCAAATATTTAACTCGCAATTAAGTATTAAAAGTTGATAATACTCGTGTAAAAGTTATTATATATTATAACCAAGTATGCCAAGTTGGCAGAGTATGTTAGAGGAAATAACTAGTTGTAACAACTTATGTACCTTACCAGACTTAATAGGGACAAACTCCGCATAATTATAGGAACCCTAACTGGTCATTGTATCCTAAACAAACACTTCTATACAAAAGGAGTAACAGGCAGCCCCCTATGCAGAGGATGTATGGAGACAGAAGAAACGCCACAGCATGTTATCATGGAATGCAGGAGTGTGGCCGACCAACGGGCACGACTTCTCCAGTCGTTAGGACTCTGATAACCTAAACTAATGTTCTTAATTCTTGCGAAATAAAACTATTTTTTGAAGTGAAACTTCTTGCTAAGCTGGCGAACGCGTTCAACGATATTAAATACCGTAGATACAACCACACGAACAAAATCGTGGCCGAATCCTGTCCAAAAGGTAATTTAGGCGATCCACGGAGCTCCGTAAGATGATCGCGTGGTCAAAAACAATTTAAGGCATAGTTTAAACATTGAAAGTCACTTCTTAATTAAAACGCATGCGTCGATGACTTATGACAGTTCTAAATGCAACCTCGTAAAATTTTACGACTTATTGCTATATGTTTTGACTCTACGCGCAAATCTGAATGCGCTGTTAGCAATATTATAGCAGGTACGAACCGCGAGGAAAAGAGACGGCTATACCACGGTAATAAATATTACCGTGGCTATACGCTGACGTATATAACCGACCATGCATTTGAATATCAGTAATATATTTTATTGTAAGTATTTGAACAAAATTTGCTGCAAATGCGTTAAATTAACAAAAAATGATTAGATACCTGTCGAAAAAACGACACTTTACGAACTTTAAGTATTTTTTGCGCATTTATTCACGAAGCTCTGCGGCATCTTGACTTTTCAACGGGCCGCGCGTGACTGTGAACCAAGAAGTGCTTGAGTCGTGTTCAAGCACTTCTTGACTGGGACACATTTTGAGCGCTCGTGGTGTATCTAGGGTATTTAATATCATTGAACGCGTTACCAAAAGTGTGATCGGGTGAGGCGAACCGGAATTGAGTGGGGGATATAAGCAAGAGAAAGCAGTGCGCGCGCACATTCTTTTTCTCTCTTTCTTATAGGTAGTAAATGAAATAAGTATATGTACATACATGTACATTTTGTACACACACATATACATATATACATACAGATGGAGCTAAAGAAGTAACACTTTGGCGTGTCATAAGCAAATTCATTTTTTTCCCTAAATTTTTAAATAGGTATATTAAATAAATAATATATGTATATAGATTTTTAAATATTGTTTTTTTTAAGTTGTCAATAAAGTAATTTCATTATATAGTCTATGGTGGATGCTGGGAAAAGGGAGGCTGATGGCTTGGGGCCTAGGGCGGCCGAGACTGCAAATCCGCCACTGTGAGCGTGACTATGCCATATAGCGTCTCCTTTTCTTGCCTTCTGTGCATACGCCGACTCAGCGATTCGTGAGACGTACGCAGCTCGCAAAGTATTTTAGTAAGATGCTTCATGGTTGTTATTGTTAATAGTTCTTCTTCAGTAGCCCTTTTAATATAGCTTCTCGCAGAGACTTCGTCTATTTCTAAAGATCTCATGTTCTCAAAGACTATCGGCAATTTTCGCAAATGTATCCAAATCCTCCGTGCTTCGGAAGGCACGTTAAACCGTTGGTCCCGGCTGCATCTGCAGTCGTTAGCACCCCCCAATCCGCACTGGGCCCGCGTGGTGGGTCACGACCCAATCTCCCTATTCTATTCCATCCATAGGTAAGGCCTGTACCCCAGCAGTGGGCTGATGATGATGAATTGCGTCGGTCGTTGGTCTCCGAGGTCCATCTCACTTAACAACTTTCGAAGTTGATGGATTTCGGATTCTTCAAATACTCCCAATAGGCGTGACCGCAATGCGTCGTATTTTCCACTCCCAGGTGGATTCAAGATAATATCGCTAACCTGCTCGACTTCTTCTTTTCCTAACTTGCTAACGACAAGATTGTATTTGCAGTTATCTCCTTGCTTATTTATGAGAGGCCATGACATACTCAAATACGGAAAACCATAGACGCGGTTGATTCGTCAAAAGTCTGGTAGACGACTTGAAACAGTAATGGCTGCTAATTCTGAAGATTCTTTGGGTGGTAGAGGCGGCGGTAAAGCTACACCAAGTGTCACTTTAAGTTGCGTTCAGAAACTCGATTTCAAACTTTGGTTTACTTATAGGATGCATTCTCGTATGTGACCTAGTAATAGTGCATGATTATTCATAACTACTCCGGCGATAATGCAGAGATAGCGGAATAGAAGAGCTAGATTCTGATTAATGTTTTTTCTCACAGTCTTAATAAATAAATATTATTAAAAATCGGTGTTTTTTTTCTCAATCTTAGTAAATAAATGTTATTAAAAAAACTAATGCTTATTCTCACTTAATCTTAGTAAATAAGTTTTATGAAATAAAAACTTTTTTTTTGCTCACTCTACCTAATTGGTTTGAATTGACAGCTATGACATCACAATATGGCGCCCAGTCGGTCCTATTCTTAGTTGAATCGCATTATACGCTTCATATGAATGGAATACAATGGAATATGGAGATTGGGCCGTGACCCACTACGTAGGCCCAGTGTTGACTGGTGGGTGCTAACGACTGCAGAAGCACGGTGGAACTCGAGATAATAAGTTTTGGTCACCTATCCAATGACAGACCATTGCGAAAGTTACTTACTTAACGTCGACGATCGCAGGCCAAACGCACTATCCACCTGCGAGCGCAGCTGGTATGTGTGTTATGATGTTAATACAGTTAAACCCATCTTTTGGAGATTGAAAGAGCACAGAGAGCTGTTCTCAAAGTCATGCTAGGTAAACCCAGGAAATATCCGACACGCCACCCAACTAACACTTAGGCGCTAAGACAAGAGTTATAGTAAATCTATTAAAGAGCTAACCAGATCCTAAAGTTATAAATAAGTGTTACCCATTAGAGTTAGAGCGCGCTATATCTCTACTGTACCCCCGAAATGGGCACACTTTTTTTATCACCTTAAGTTGTTTAATTGCGGTAAATAAGAGTTACAGAATAGGTTAAGAGGTATAATAAAGCAATAAGAGAGCTATAATAGCGATAACTGAAACTACAAGGGATAAAAACGTGATAAATAGGCGAAAATTCACTCCCTTAGTGGTATAATAGAATAAAATATCGTTTATTAACCCTTTGGGTTCTAAAAGGGCTGCAAATAGGTGAATACTAACTCCCTAAGTGGTATGGTAGAACTAAAATGTCGCTCACTATATTTTTAAGTGATAAGAGAGTGGCAAGTAGGTGATTATTACCGCTTTGAACTCTAATATAGACGCACAAAAGCTATAAAAAGGACTTCAGGTGCTAACCTTTTTAACTTCTAAGACTATTTTTTTATTTCGTCAACATAATTTAACCTCTCGTTTTTATGTGCGAACAGTGCGTATGTTAGTATTTGTCGCATCCAAAACGCCGCCATTCGTTTGTGAAAATGAAATTAAAAGTATAATCTTTTAGTTTTAACCTAGTGGACACAGAAGTTGACTTTTTAATGCGAAGGAAAGTACACTGTGAATAAGTATATGTATTATTAACAAATTATTCAAGCGCCCGATGTCTGTTGTCTATTTACTGAAAAGAAATATTTTATTAGATATGGAGTAACATAAAACTTTTGTAATAATCTAATAAAACGTTGCCTATTCTAGTTTAAGGTATTGTGCTAGTAGTGTTAGAACACAATAAAGCAAAATACTTCAATTGAACCGTGTTTTCTTATGTTTTTCTAACCTTTTTTTAGTTGCGTCGCCATTGCATTACTATCAACAACAAAGTAAACGAATGAGGGGTACAGAAGTGGTATTAAGCTCTATTACTCTACCTAAAGTTATACAGAAGTCACAATAACCACTAGAAGTTCTATCATAGCGAAAAATGTTTCTGCTGTTCGACTTTTAGTAACTTAAGAGCATTTTGTACCTCTTTAGGCATTTGGTGGTACAATAGTTATTTATTATACAAGAGTGGAAAGTTCCTTTTTAACCGCGTGCTCGATTTGGATGACCGAGCAAGCGAAGGATTCTAAAGTTGAATCACGAGCGCAGCGAGTGATTCTAAATTAGAATCCTGAGCGTCAGCGAGGGAAACAAACGAGCACAAGGTGAAAAATCTTTCCACTCGAGTGCAATACGTAACTTTTCATCCCACCTCAGCGAGGAAATGACAAAATGAAAAAGAAAACAATTTATAATGACAAAATATTTTTATTTCAATTAAAACACATTAAGATAATCTATAAATTGAAGAAAATAATAAGAAGTAGAAAATAATTAAGAAATATTAAATGTAACGTTGCTACAGTTACTTATGTTAAGTTTAATATTTTTGTTAGGTAATGTTATGTTGGTGTTTGTGAATTGTGCGCTGTTTTGTGGTAAACTACTCGTATCAGTAATTTTAAATAGTTGTGCCGATTCATTGGATTCTATTGGCGTAAATGTTGGCGAGAGAGGGCTATTGTTTCCAATCTTATGGGGGCTCATTTTAGATGTAGAAGGGCGAGACCAAGAATCTGACAGAGGTTCTTTCAGCGTTATGGCCTCCACGATACTATTACAAATTTTTGATTTACTTTGGATTGAATCCTCTATGTATCCCTCTACAACCGAATTAGACTTCCAGCCTCCATGGCGCTTAAGCGATAGAAGATCAGCCCCTGATTCGGCCAAAAGTGTGGCTGAGGTTCTTCTAAAACAGTGACCGGTGTATAACGGGGGTTCTAAAAGTCCGAGAAAAGTTGCTATTTCTCGTGGAATACTGCCAATTTTATTCTGACCCATAGGTTGTCGGATACACTTTCCGTTGCGATATTGTAGAAAAAATCGTTCAATTGGGGTGTTAGAAGGACGTAAAGCTTGATATTTCTGAACAATGTTTACATATTCCTTGCGAATAACGAAGTTGCGGTCTTTTTTTGTCTTGGTATTTAGTACATTAATTAATAGCAATTCATCAGAATTATGAGAATATTTTGATACGTTATTGACATTAAGTAGTGTAAGTTCATTTGTTCGACATGCTCCGGTTATACCAATAATAAGAACAACCTGTAACAAAAGAAGTATTTATAATCGTAAATAAATTAATCAAATTAAAAATATTGTAAGTACTATGTACAATTTTATCAACAACAAAAAATTACACGTATTGACTTACTTTTGCCGCTAAATATACGGAATCAGGTGCTTCATTAATAAACTTTGCAATTTCAGATGCTGTGAAAACCTTCGATTTTTTTGGTTTATAACCAGATGAGGCTCTTTTTAAAAATGCCACTAATTTATGATAGGTGTCGATATGAACGTCTTTCTTCATCTTAATTGTTAATTTTAGCATTGAATACGTACTCCATAGCGTGCTTGCTTTCTTGGTCTCAGATAATTCTATAAAATATGCCAGCAAAACGTTTTCGGAGAAAGTTTTTGCTCCTTTAGCTAGTCGCCACATGTTAAATATATCGTACTGTTTCAAATACTTCTCTCGTGATTGCTGAGGGAGAAGGCTCATTTGCGCATTATTAACTGTTTCAGTTAACTCAGTTGGCGTTAGATAAACTTCATCGTCGCTAATGTCACTCATTTTAGTTGATTTTTTTGTACAGTTTTTAGGTTATGTTAATTATATTAAGCAATAAAACGTGAAAAACTAGAATGGCGCGAAGCACGCAAATAAAACAAAGAAACCAAGAAGGTTCCAAATTTAATTTTTTTCACAATTTAAAAAGTTCTAATCATAAATTTGGCACCATAGAGGTTACATTAAATAGGTTTAATGACGTTTTGAATTTACAATTATATTGAGTACTCATTATATGTGATGTTCTAAATTCAAATCTACTTTGCCGCTCAAGCGAATAAAATAGAATTTTCCAGCCAGATTTCGAAGCGCAAAATTACACTTTCCGAGGTGGTGGGATGAAAAAGAATTTATGAGCACCATTGTGGAACTGGTAGTGGTAATTATTGCTTTTGTGCAACTTTTGGTTCTTGGCGAGAGTTTATTATCGCTTGCATAGCACTTTGGGGGGGTTGTAGTCAATGCTCACTTCTTATTTAGATCTTATAGTTGTAAGATTCACTTAAAGCTATAACACAAGATGCTTTGCCCATATTGTAGAGTTAAAAAATGCTGCTGTATGTCTTTAACCTTTAAACTCACCCTGTTATCACCCTTGTAATTCTGTGGTATAGCTCTACGTGAAATATTTTGCTTGTTTACGCTCTTTTGTCGCCAAAAGTTGTAAGTGCTGCTGCTGTAGCGCCTTTATATCTCGGTCAGTTCTAAAACAAGCTCTAATTGACGCCTAAATGTTTATTGGGCAGTTATACCAGGAGGCTAATTTACTTACTGTTAGGCAGTTATTTATTTATAATTCTATCATTCTATCCTTCGGCATCATAAAACGATCGACCCATCAAAACTTCACGCTAAAAGCATTCTCTGCCAGTCAACCTTTATGCGTAGAGAAATTCACGAATGCGGCTTTATTGAAAAAAGAATATAAGTGATTAACTATAAACATACACCAATAAAAGTAACTACATAAATATTAAATTAAAAAAAAACCCTAAATATACATGCATAGAATACATTTAAATATATATACAATATTTATAATATATATATATATATATATATATATATATATATACATACATACATACATAATCATTATTAACATAGTTTATAAAATATATTGATGACGAGACTGTGAAGGGAACTTGTGAGTAAAGTTTAACGTTATTAGCTTTCTAGGAGAAGTTCAAGAACTTTCTTCTTAAAAATGAACCTATTAGGTGACCTTCTAACAGAGTCAGGGAGGCTGTTCCAGAGTCGTGAAGACTGAAGGGCAAAGGAATCAGACATATAGCCAGAGTGAAAGAGAGGAAGAGATAGTGCAAGAGTATCAGTAGAACGAAGTTGAAGGTCATGTGAGTCACAAAGATATTGAAATTTGGATCGTAAGTATTCTGGAGAGTGAGGGTTGAACAGGATAGAATATAGAGTACAGAGCATTCTCTGCTGCCTTCTCTGACGTATGGGAAGCCATCTAAGTTGAGATCTGAACGCAGATACGTGGTCAAATTTACGTAAGCAGAAGATGAAACGAATGGCATTGTTGATGAGACGATCCAATTTGTTCAGAAGATCAGCATTCAGATCGGGATAGCAGACATCAGCATAATCAATGAGCGGGAATATGAGAGATGTAACAAGTAAAGTTTGCGACTTGCGTACCTCGGCAATTTGTGTGTTCCAGCTAAGAGAAGAATCAATGTAAAGGCCAAGATTTTTGACACTTGTGCTAAACGGAACAATCGTGCCCTCATACACGACCGACCGGAGAGACCTATGATCAATTTTGGCAATTTGTTTAGAGCCACCTATGATAATGGCCTGACATTTTGATGGATTCACCTTAATTCCAAAATCGGCGGACCAAGCACTAACACGTTGCAAGTCATGGTTTAACATTTCGATGGCCATATTAACGTCCTCAGCCGACGTCTGAGTATAGAATTGTAGGTCATCAGCATAGAAATTGTAATAGCAGCCAAGCGAGAAGGAAAGGAGGTTAATAAAAACAGAAAAAATAAATCGTTCCTGTTTGATAGATCTTGCTTAATGTGAACCGCTTGTGGACGACCACGAAGGTAAGAGGAGAACCAATCCAGTGACTTTGATGAGAAGTTAAGGGATTTGAGGGATATATCCCGAATACTTGAAATGAATAAAGCTGGTTTAAAGACAACTCTAAAAGTAAAATTAAAATCTTTTGATTATATTGCAACAGAAAAAATATTAATAGTTGATAAATAATCCTGTTTTGGCATTGCAATCAAAAACTATAAAATGTCCTATATGTATTATTTATTTAGAATTTATCTTTTTTATAAGAATAGTGTGTGTCAAAACTTCCCATCATGATTATTTATAAAATATCTCACTAAGGGTGGATTCGACCATACAAGAGTAAATCTTAATCTTAGAATAAATCGTTAGGTAGTTAATCGAGAGTAAATTAATTTTACGTTTTACCATCTACAATTCTAAGAATAGTGGGCCTATTCGGGAATTGTTACTATACCGCCACTTCGCACGGTATAAAGGAGCTATTCCTAGAATAATGTAATAGCGTCAGTCAGTCCAATCATCTGATTTCTGTCATTTCACAAATATATAATCTGTGTTTTCAAATCAACTCAACGCACTAAACTAATAGTCTCGCATTGTATAATGCAACGTTTAAATAATATGATTGATGATAGTGATAGTGATGAGGAAATTATACCTAGACGTCCAAGATGGTTAAAAGAAAGAAAAGACTTATTTGAATATTATGATGACCATGATTTTGCGATGAGGTTTCGTTTGAGCAAAGAAGCTTTGTTTCTGCTTTTGAAAATTGAACGTAACTTAGAATATATTTCCGACCGGTAAGTGTACATTCTTTAAACCTGTGCAGTTTTTTAAAAACTACTACTTTTATAGTGGTAGCCTACCTACGTAGGCACGTAGGTAGGCTACCACTATAAAATCCCAAACAAACTATAAAATTCCTCAAACAAACAACAAATAAAATTATCACGTTTGACAGCTAGCTAGCTTACTCTACCTACAGCTACTTTTTCACACTATAATACGGCAAAATGAAGTTGACATTAAGTATGCTCTTACACTTTCCCGTTGTAGAACAACATTTATTTGCCGGGTTTTATTTACGTTCACCATTCACTCTGCTATTCGCGTATTGTTATTCCTAGCGCAAGTATACTATCGATTACGTGGAGAAACGACTATGGAATATGGATTTACTCGAGATTAAAATCATGGAATAGTTTATTCCTGGTATAGTTACTCGTGTATAAATTTAAGTTTGGTCGAATCCACCCTTAGTAGTCCAGGTCCTAGTCCAGGTATCAGCCCACCACAGTCTGCTACATTGTACCATTGCTTCATGTAAGTTTTATTTAGATTGTGGTACGAGAAAAATAAAAAAATATTATTATTTATTAAAATATGTGATTTATAATAAGCATAAAAAAAAGAAACAGTAAAATATAATAGATTTCAGTGAATGACGTGCCAATGATTGTACTCGCGATTATACTAGAGATTATACCTACTAAAGAGCGGCACACCAATTTGACTGAATTTTAGGTAAAACTCTGCTAAAATACAATTTTCATCTGTGCAGTAGTTACATTTTAGTAATTATGTGGAAAAATAAACATTAAGTTAGAAAATAATGTGTTTAAAAACAACTATCTCTTATTTATTGACTTCAATAAAATGGGTGGCTGTGGCTAGCTGTTTGCCTAGCTAGTTGTCTAGCTAGCTGACTTGCTAGGTTAACATAAACATTCTCCTTTAGCTTAAACTTTACGTTAATTTGCGTTAATTACAACACAACGTAATTTGAGAAGATTTACCTACTTGCATAGTGTGCACATTTCTGCCCACAAAATGTCCGCACACCGAGGATTTGACAAGTCCCATACATATGAAACTTATTCTGTTGATTTTGAAATATTTTAATAGATAATAATATTGCGCTGTTTCAAGTCTTCTTATTTTGACAGTCGAACTTTATTTAACAGCATTGTGGAACTACATTCAATCAAAAACAAATGAAGATTTTCGCTTAAAGGGCCAATGTAGTATATTTTTACTACTTACTTCGTACTGCCATAAAAAATAGGGGTTGGTGGTAGAAGGGTGAAAATTTAGGGTTGTATGTATTTTTGTATGATGTAAGTATCATAAAAAAATAAAAACAAACAAATTTGTACAAAATAAAAATTTTAGGGTGGACCATCCTTAACATTTAGGGGGATGAAAAATAGATGTTGTGCGATTCTCAGATTCCTACTGAATATGCATATAAAATTTCACGAAAATCGGTCATGCCGTTTCGGAGTAGTTCAATTACGCACACCGTGACACGAGAATTTTATATATTAGATTTAAGCATTTAACGCTCGATAAACATCGATGCCAAACAGTTTTGTATGTATAAATAATTTGATAAAGTTTCTCAAGATGCCGATATGAGATGTGAGCAGATCAAAGTTGTTAAATTGATATCTGGGGATAGGAGCCTACGAAATATGTATTCCCAACTTTTTAATATTTTCAGTCATCATTTTTACTAATGAATAAAAACTCAAAACGGATGCATTACTACAACCATTTTTAAGAATATCCTTAAGCTCTATCCTAACTAATTTAAGGCCACAAAATTGGTCAAATTTTTTAATATGAAGATTTTATGCCATGGATACAAGTATATTTGCGGCCATGTACTTATTTGCAATCTGTAGTGAAAGTAAACCATATATTGAAGAAAACAGTAAAGATCTGTGGTTGTGTGTGTTTTGGCTAAAGGACCGAGTGATCAGGCCAGAACTAAATTAGCCGAAAACATATTAACGTGTCGTGGTGTGCCAGAAGCTCATCGATTTCATACATTTACTATGGTAAGCGACATATTTATAATACGTATCGTGTCGTGTCGACGCTCTAACCTCTCTCGCTGTCTCTAACGTCTATAATGTAAGAAACCGATGCGCCACGCAACGACACGAAGTGACTGCTTAGGGTGTTTTTAATATCGTGCGGATTTCATCACGCGGGATTGCCCCGCTACGGAAAATTTCACGCACCCTGAGACATGCAAGCCTACAATCTAGTTTTCTGCGAGCTGCTTCGCGTTGTGGTTGTGTACAATGGACGACAAAAGTACATACCTGCATTTTACTTTTCCTCCTCACTTCAACTTTCGAAATTTGGTGCTAGTTCCTTGTTGAAAAATATTATGTATTCTTGAATATCTAATGGGTCCCGACTGTTAAAGTAGCTTTGTTCCTTATTAACAGAATTATAGACTACTGGACTTGTTTTTTTCTTTTCAGTTTTTATTTGAAGAATAATTAAGCAGTCGGGTTTTTTGATTTTTTAAATTTACCTTTTTTATTTCACACTTTTTAGTTAGTATTTTAAGACGGTATATACCGTAGTCTTGTTACTTCAGTAAGGGAATTAATATCGCGGGAATTATTCAGTATATTGCGTCGGTCTAAAACAGTGGTTCTCAAACTTTTTAAATGACGGAACCCTTTTGGGAAGCAAAATACTTGATGGAACCCTACAATAAAACAATTATTTTTATAAGTGTATTCTATATTAATCAGCATAATAAAAGTACAATGTATCCGTTACTAATTATTATTTACTTCACCACTTGGTAAGGACAATAATAGAAAACATTAAAAAAGAAAAAATCTAACTAGTGGGAGGTATGAAACTGTTTTTTATTTTTCATCAATTGCTTGATATCAGGTTTGATGGAAGAAAGTTGGAGTCTCATATCAGCTTCGGCGTCCAGTCTATTGCGATATTTTGTTTTCGTGGCTGCGTAGGTAGAGAATCCTGTTTCGCACAAATATGTAGTTGGGAACGGGAGAAGAATATCCAGAGCCATTTGGCCAAGCATTGCATATTCATCTTGGATTCTGCACCAAAAATCATTAAGAGGCGTCGTTTTGAACAATGACTCCATACTTGTGTCTGATGACATTTCTAAAAGAGATTCATATATCTCATTTGACATGTTTTCAGGCTTTTCCAAGTTGGGTAAAAAGGATTATGAATCCAGGAGTTCACTTTAATTTTTGTATTGTGTTCTTCGGGAAAATACTTTTCAAAAGATGCGCGCATCGAACTGAGATATTGGACCAATTCTTCAAACACATTATCTTCAAACATTTCTGAGTCGTTTTCGCTAACAAACTCAGTGAGTAACGTAAAACTTTCTATTTCTTTCTTACCAATGCAAATGATCCAAAAATCTAATTTTCTTTTAAAAGTAGTTATTTTATTATAGGCCTGAAACACTGTTGTCTGTTTACCTTGCAATGATAAATTTAATTCGTTAAGTTTTTGAAAGATATCCGCCATAAAAGACAATCGGAACAACCAAGTTTTATCATACAAACGGTCCTTCAAATTAAAAGAAGTATCTGCTGAAAGAAACATTTGTAACTCGGCTCTAAGTTCAAATAGCCTTGTTAAAGTTTTTCCCCGAGACAGCCATCGCACTTCTGTATGGAGCAGCAGTGTTTTATGTTTGCTGCCATAATCTTCACACAATAATGAGAACAATCGGGATTGTAGTGGTCGTGATTTGATAAAATTAATTATTTTTACCGCTTCATCCATAACTAATTTTAGATTAGACGGCATTTGCTTCATCGCAAGTGCTTGTCTATGCAGAATACAATGACTGGAACTACAATTAGGCGCTTTATTTTTCATTCGTGACACTGCTCCTGCTGTTTTACCTGTCATCGCCTTGGCCCCATCTGTACAAATGTCAATGCAATTGTTCCAACTGAGATTATGTTCTTCAAAAAATATATTTATTTTATTAAAAATTTCTTCCCCGGTAGTGTTTGTAAGCAGCGATGAACACATAAGCATGTCTTCTTCAAAAGAACTTTTATATGGATATCTCACAATAACCAGCAGGATAGCCAAACCAGCGACATCAGTCGACTCGTCCATTTGCAAAGCGAATCGTGTATTTTGTAGACGTGTAACTAGTTCTTGTTTGACGTAGCTTGCCAGATCATGGATTCGTCGTGAAACAGTATCGTTTGATAGCGGAACAGTAGAAAGATGCTTTGCAGATTTTTCATCAAGCATACATTTTGTTATGTCTAATACACATGGTTTTATTAATTTCTCAGCGATAGTGTGCGCTTCACCTGCTTGTGCAATGCGATAGCTAACTAAGTATGATGCCTCCGTGGCCTTTTCGTTGGTAGTTTGTGTTACATGCATCATATTTTTTTGACTTTCTAATAACTGATCTTTTTTGCGAACAAAAAATTCTTTATTCTTGTCTTTAGTCTCGGGGTGTACGGTTTCTAAATGTCGACGCAATTTGGCAGGTGCCATGGAACTATTAGGAAGCAGTTTACTACAGAGCATGCAGAGAGGTGAGCCGTTGGAATCAACAAATCCGAAACTGATATAAGATTCATCATACTTCCTTTTTTTCGTCTTTGAAACCGTCGAGCTTGACGTCGTGGCACTCGTGGCATCATCTTCTGGATCGGTGATTGCTAAATTCTCCGCGCGCATTGCTTTTGAACATTCAGCGTCATTAGAAGATGTTGTTGGAACACGTTTAACACCTTTAAGCCAACGTTCCATTCTTCTTTATTTATAATGTTACAAGTCAGGATAGTGGGGTTTAAATAATGCACAATCGTTACTGCGTATAAGAGACTAAATTTAGAACCTACAGGGAAGAAATGTATAAAACTGAGACAACAGAATACAGCAGGCAGTAAAACAATGAACACCAGTTTCTCGCTAGCGAGCTTGTAAGTAGGTAGTAACTTATCGCTCCGAACGCTAATCATCAACTGACGACGCCAACGCGCGATCGCCGCTTTTATACTTAGTCCTAGACTCGATCTCAAATATTCTCGAAAATACTCGAGTCGGCACCTTTGATAAACAAAAAGCAAAAATAAAAACAGAAATTTAAAAATAGCGTTGTAAACAATATCGACTTTATCCTTTGAAGTTAGAGACGAAAGTCGCTAGTTGACAACTATAGCGTCTAATTCAGAGGCGGCTTTTATCAAAGAGACTGAGCGCTTACAAGTATACTACCCGCTCGTTTTAAGTTTGCCGCTGGCGATAGGTATGAGTGTATGACGTTCGAAATTTTTTATTTAATTGTAACAATAAAAATTGTGTACGTTAGATATTTGGGTAAAACTATGACACATTATAAGTTTTGTTGTCACGTGGGGGAGGGTACGCGCATTCCACAGACCGGCAAACTTAGAGCGAACGCGTTGTACAAGTATAAAATTGTTGAGACCAAACTTATGAGATATTGTACCAGCTAATGTAACACAAGCTTATACAAATACAAATAAATAAATAAATAACATTCATAGCGTTTTGTCTCCGCGCGGCCGCGGAGTCCGCACAGCCGCGGAGCGACCAGAGAGAGGTGTTTTGATTTTTTTATTTCTAAATTCTTGCGGAACCCCGACAGAGGTATCACGGAACCCTAGGGTTCCGCGGAACACACTTAGAGTATAGCTGGTCTAAAAGATTGATTTATTAAGACACATATAAAGACTTTACCAGCGGGGCCAAGGCTACAGATGGGCCTCAATTTTCGCAAAAATGTGTGAAGTTAAATCAAGTCGTTACATAAATATCTCTAATGTATGTAAATTTTATAGTAAACTAGCACTTACTTTTATTCGTCGACTATTTAAAATTGGCATTGGCTGCATTGTCATGTCAATGCCGGACGTCTAAGATTGTGATATATAGACAAATACATTTTGTCCGAGTGACATAGGCTATATTTTATTCCGATAAATAAATTTCGCCCGTACAATGCCCGGGTGGATCACTAGTAAGTATAATATAATATTATAGATGCGAGAGTGAGTTTGTTTGTTGCGCTTCCGTGCCCTAATAGCTAAATCGAATTAGTCGAGTCAATAAAGACATAAAACAGGCAAAACTTGGAAACCCGGTGGAACAGCTCCGATTTGGATATTTTTTTTTAAAAAAAAATGGTTTTTTTATATTATTCAAAATCAGAAACCTTTGGAAGGGGGGAACTATTTTTTTTATTTTTTAAACAATATTTATGACATTTTTATAAAAAGATCACTTATATCGCTTTTTTTTGAAAAAAATATTATTGAAGATAAACTTCTTTAGGCGCGTTATGAAAAAATGATGAGAGTGGAATTTTAAGATGCGCGCGCATCACTGTAACACAAAATTTTAACATTATGAAGTTGATCGCTTTAGCCAACCAACCAACTTCATGCGTTACTTTTGTGTTTACCGCACATTAAGAAAATCTACCAACAAAATAGAAATAGAATCTCTATTTAGTGGGTGCTAACGACTGCATTGTAAAGGCCTATCAAAAGTATTTATTAATCTGGAACAACGGAACCAAAGCGCGATTCAGGACACTACAGCGCCATCTCTTAACCATTGGTGTAGTAGAACCAAAAACCACATCTTTATTTTTTGTAATAAAGTAACAAAAAGTATTTATTAATCTGGAACAATGGAACCAAAGCGCGATTCAGGAGACTACAGCGCCATCTCTTGACCATTGGTGTAGTAGAACCAAAAACCACATCTTTATTTTTTGTAATAAAGTAACAGTTATAGGTATTCATATTCATAATATTTATCCACATGTTTCTAGTTTGTATATTCGGAATACGTGTTTGAGTTTCATACAAGTGCAAATCACATATGTTCTAATAAATTATATTCAGTAGCGATTTTAATTGAATATTTTGATTATTTATTTATTTTTCAAATTAAAACTGAACTTTATTGACTTCGTCCTCTTCCAGATTTTTTATTAATTTATTGTAATTAATTATTTGCATGCAATTAAAAACTAATTTTAAACGATGCCAAAGAAGGATAACTTCTCACGCGCCTACATAAGTACACGCACCCATTTTTATGTTAATGTTAGTATAAAAAATAGTTGTTAAAATGAGGCTTTTAATAATAATTTAATATTTAAACCATTAAAATACGATGTATTGGTCAATAATACATTGAGCACTTACGTTATATTTTAGTTACTTCATATAAATATATATATTTTATAGATAGGTCCGACAAATGACTCCACCCCACCTGATGTTAAGTGAAGGTGAAGTCCAGACGCGAAGATAGCTGATACAGCAGTTCTACCTGCCACACCAGCCATCCTCACCCTGCCGGCCTGCATGTTGCTTCTTCACGCCTCTTTTAAAGGATCCCAGGTTGTAAGAGGGAGGGAACACGTGAGCGGGCAGAGCATTCCATTTACGGATAGTGCGACAAAAGAAATGAGTCACCAAATTTCGTTGTACGCGTTGGAATTGTGGCCACAGTAAGACGGTGACAACGTAGGCCGGCTCGCGTGGTCCTCTGAAGGAAAGGGGAAGGTGGGATAAGAGAGAATAACTCCTCAGAACACTCGCCGTGGTACAGACGATAGAACGCGCTTAGTGACGCCACGTCACGGCTCAAGGTGTTAAGTCACCTCCTCATCGCCTATCATGCGGATCGCGCGCCGCTGTAACCTATCCAAAGCATCGAGCAAGTACATGGCGGAGCCATCCCAGAGGTGCGAGCAATATTCCACGCAGGACCGCACTTGCGTTTTGTACAACAAGCACAGTTGATCGGGCGTAAAAGAACGCCACACCTTGTTCAGGACTCCGAGTTTGCGTGAAGCTGTTTTGATCACGGTTTTGATGTAGTCCTTTGGATTCAGGACAACTCCGTTGCACATTTTTTCAGTACTACTGCTGGGATGCCATCAGGTCCACTAGCTTTCCGGACGTCGAGTGATTGCAATTCGGCACGAACCTCACACTGCCTGATTTTAATATCAGGCATCGTTGTGCCACAATGAGGTAATGATGGTGGTAGTGCATTGCAATTATCGATTCGGGAGTTAGCCGCAAAGAGTTTTGCCAGTAAATCGGCTTTTTCCTGCGGCTTATGAACTAGTGTTCCGTCTGGGCATCTCAGAGGTGGCAGCGAGGGCTGGCAGAAGGTTTTTTGCACGGCTTTGGCCAAACGCCAGTAGCTACGGGAGCGTAGGATGCGTTATAAGTTCCTGGCCAATACGTGCAACGCGCTGGGCATCCGCTCTGATGTAAGCCTTCTTACAGGCCTTGGAAGCAAAATTGTAGGCTGCTTTGAGTGAATCGACCTCGGGATCCTTGAGAGCGCGGCCTCTGACCCAATATATATATATCATATATTTTTTTTATTTATGTTAATAATGAAACTATTAATTTCTTATATTTCATGAAATATATCCTAACTTTTTTATGTATATCAGCGTCATGTCATTATATTACATGGAAGATATTATAATTAATTGTTTTTAAAAGTTTTTGATATAATAACATGTAAATTAAAATTATTTGTGATAACAATATGAAAACAATAACATAAACATACACACATCAAAAGTGTCTAGGGATCAAGCATTTTTATGCGGATTTCTTGAGATTGAGATGTGGCTTTGTAATAAATTTATGATTTTATAAATTTATATGGATCCTTTTTGGTGCATTTCATAATTTGAATCAGGAACTGTGAATCAAATTCGAGTAAAAGATGAAAATCAGCTGTCAATATTTTCCCTATAAAAACATACAACGCATTGAAGACATTATTAGTGCTACTGTTTCCCTACTACTGATTAAAACCAACGTTATTATGGAGCGGCGACGTCATTTAAGCAGGGAAGAAATGCTCAGAGCCGTGGGAATGATAGAAGCTGGTTCCCGGCAACGTACTGTGGCTTTAGCTCTGAATACAAGTCAGAGTGTTATCAGTCGACTTTGGACACGATACCGAAGCACTGGTACCGTGGCTGAGCGCCATGGAGGACGGTATCGCTGCACCACACGGAGACAAGACCGATACATTCAAATCTTAACTCTTAGCTTCATCACTCTTCAGGGAACTTAATTAGCGACCAAACAGTCAGAAACCGCTTGCATGAAGTGAACCTTCATTCCCGAAGACCGCTACGGGTACCACCTATAGCAATGCACAATCGTAGGATTCGATATCAATGGGCTCTTGAACACAGAAATTGGGCAGAAGAACAATGGCGTTTCGTGTGCTTTTCTGATGAGTCTCGTTTTGGTATGAGACCGGATACAAGACGTATACGACACTGGAGAACCCCTGGACGCCAACAGCAATTAAAATCCTGCCAGGAAGTCCATCCTTATAGTGGTGGAACCATCATGGTATGGGCGGGTATTTGGATCGGCGGAAGAACTGAGTTGATTTGGATCAGAGGCAACCTCAACGCTCAAATTTATGCTGAGACGATTGTATCAGACGTCATCGTTCCTCTACAAGTGCAAATCGGTCCCTTATTTCAGTTAATGCATGATAATGCACGACCGCACACCGCAAGAGTTGTAAGACAGACTCTCGCCGCAGCTAACATCAATGTCCTGCCCTGGCCTGCTCAGTCGCCAGACTTGAACCCGATTGAGCATGCATGGGATATGCTACAGAGAAGAGCTCTGCCGAATATGGAGGGTATCCAGTCGCAAGAAGACCTTTTTTTGTTGTTGCAACGAACATGGGCGGCCATTCCACAGCGTGATTTGGATGAACTCATTTTGAGTATGCCAAACCGATGTTCTTGTGTTGTTAGTGTTCGCGGTAGAAATACGGATTATTAATTGTTTAAGTTACCCAATAAAATTTTAGAGATAACTGTTATTTCAGTCTTTTTTTCGAACTTTTGTGTTAGTGGTTCAAATGTCAAAAATCCCTTTATTAGGAAAATGGCAAATTTCTTTATTAATGCAAAGGTGACTTGGTTTATCGTTACTGTGACAAACGAAAACACTTTATTTGATGAATCCTTAAAGAAAATTTTAATTAATATCAATCAGGAGAAAAGTTATTGCAAAAAATATGTTGATCCCTAGACACTTTTGATGTGTGTATTTTTTTTGTGAGTTTTCAATTGATATTTTATAAAAAAATATTTTTTTCTAAAAATGTCATAAAAATTGTTTAAACAATATAAAAAAATATTTCCCCCTCTCCAGAGGTTTCTGATTTCAAATAATATAAAAAAACAAAATTATTAAAAAAAAATCATCAAAATCGAAGCTGTTCCACCGGGTTTCCAGGTAAAAAGCTTCATTGACTCGACTAAATATAATGAATTCCCATATAGAAGTAGATGGGAACTTGGTTCTTAGCTACAACATCGCAATACTTATAGGCGTAGGGTGATGAAAGGGGTGATTTGCCTATAAAAATCTACATTATTTACTTTGAATTTTGCAGAATTATTACAAAACCAATATTATCGCGAGCTGATTAATAAATACAGGGATTCCAATAAGTATGTACTTACTAGCGAAAAGTGGGTTATTTGTCATTATATTATGTAAACCTTTTTTGTAACCTTAAGTAATATCGTTAAAAAAAATGAAAAACAGTAAAATTCTGAATTTTTCATTAAAATTCAATAATCATAAATACCTATTATGATACTATATTTTTCATCATTTAATAAGAAGGAACTGTATCACAGTTTTAATGTTAGTACTTCGTATAAGATCAGATACTGCGAATACCCCATTTTTTTTCTTTTACATAGTACACCGCGCTGTCATTTTGTCATCGTTGTAACTTTTTAAATATTTGTCGAAATGACATAGTGTAAAAAGCAAAGTTTATCGTCTTTAAATACCAAAAGCGATTAAAGTATTTGTTATGATAAAAAAATGATTTGTTAATACAAAATGTGCATTTTGGAAATTGATATCAAATAATATTTTAGTTTTGATTCACTATTTTAGCGGTAATGACTTACACATTAAAAATAGATATATGGTGTCACGGACTTTTTATTAGAACTATTTAAGAGATACATTTTCACTCTACATTACATTCATGTAACTTTTATTGTTTTTGCAGTGCAGGCCAAAATGGCTCGCAGATGGGACATTTTTTTCCGTCTTATGTGACACTTATTGCTATATATTGGCCAATTCACTCAATAACTACATAAATTATTATATATATGTAATTATCATATATGAGCTATATTACTGTTAAGTTTCATTAAAATCCATTCAGTATTTTTTAGGTGAAAGAGTAACAAAGATCCATACAAACGTAAGATTGAAATTAAAAGCGTAAGTGGTTAAAGCGTTGTAGATCCTAAACAATCATATAAAATGAAAAATGGTGTTAGAAACCTAAATATGATTTTTGATTATCTAGACAGTAGTACCCCACTCGACATATTTTGTCAACTTTTTTTTTTTACTTCGTCACAATATGGCCCCTAATTGTGCCCATAATGAATTTTGATTACTATCATATCTTTAGTAGCACTCCCATGATTGAGACGAATCGATTGATATATGAATCATCAAAATCGGTCTAGGCGTTTGGTCTCTAGTGTGCCACAAAGGAACAAACATACATATATAGACTGTTAAACACATAACCCTGTCTGCGCGTCGCGCTTCGCGCTCTTGCATTGCGCAGCCGGGTAAAAACACATAACCCTGTCTGCGCGTCGCGCTTCGCGCTCTTGCATTGCGCAGCCGGGTAAAAATTGGTGCAATTGGCCTAAACAACCAATCCTTCCAGAATAAAGACTTGTTGTCACCATTCGGTTAGTACGAAACAAATAATTTTAGCGCTTAAGTTATTAGATTTATAAAAAGATTATAACTTAGATTGATTTAATCTAAAGATAATAATTCAAATACAAATTATTTATTATTCGGACAACATAGATCATAATGACCAGCTGACCAGCGCGTGTCGGCGCGTGTCGGCGCTTATCGGCGCTTATCGGCGCTGATCGGCGCTTATCGGCGCTGGTCCATAGAAAAAAGATCAGCGCTGATAGGTGCCGATAAGCGCTGATCGGCGCCGATCGGCTTTCGGCTTTCTTTCTGTATACGGCCCAAGGCACTCAAACAGTGTTGCCACTTTGTGAAAATTGTCGCTAGATTTAGGAATTCTATAATAGCTCAACAATTTTTGCAATTTCTTAGTCACTAGATTATACCTATCTAGTGACTTAGAAAATGCAAAGATTTGATGATTTTAAACGAATTTCTCAAGATGGTATAGGCGACGATCTATATTCGTTTATTATCTGTAGTGTTGAAGTACAGAGCAAAATAATTCACAATATTGAACATTTTATGTTTTACAACATGACAAAAAAGGGGTACCTAGGTGATTAAATTAGTAAAAATAGTAATTTGTATATAGCAGCTCGTTTATTATAAAAATTCGAATCAGGAACTGTAAAAATTCGTAACCCTTTGGTATTGATTCGGATAAGCAGCCGGTTATCAGTCGCTGTTTGTACATTATTTTATTTTTAATACCATGGGATAGTAGGTAATTATTTAGTTAAAACACCTATTTATGTATACCGGCTCGTATATTATAACAATTTCGAATCAGGAACTGTGAAAAATGTAAGACCTTTTGGTCGTTGAGTCGGATAAACAAGGATACAATGGTATCGATTCCGGCGTGATTCTCTAAAATTAAAACTAAATTTAACATCGGTCCTTAAGTATAACTCCTTTTCATTCTGTATAGAAAATGACAAGGATATACTGCTGTCAAAAAGTTTTTGAATTAAGACCAATATATAGGTAGGTATAGCAATAATATTACATTAGCGTAATTTGTTTTAATCAGATTAGTATGTTAAAAAAATTACATAATATAAATAAATTTAACATATATATATATATATTAGTGATGTAACGAATGTCATTATTTGAACAATGTCTGGTACCGACATCGCGAATGCGAATGCGATTTTTTTTTAAATTGGCGCCAATTGTCTATGGCATGGTGGCAGTCTCGTTCGAATTGCCGAATTGATATGAACTCATCCGACTGAAGTGTCATTCCGCTCGTACCGGTCTTTCCGTAAACAAAACAAGTGAATTTTGAGGTTAGTGATTGTGAGTGGTAATAGTGATTTATTAACATGAGTAAATCGAATTCTAGTGAAACATGGACTTATTTCACACTTTGCGATGCTGAAAGAGCTAAATGCAAACTGTGTAACAATGAATATTCAAGGAAAGGCAGGACTACAACTTCTTCAAATTGTTTTTTCTAATATTCATATTCGCAAAACATTCGCAGAGATTTTGCGAATGCGAATGTGAATGCGAATACGAATATTCGTTACATCACTAATATATATTAAGCATTATATATATATATATATATATATATATATATATATATATATATATATATATATATATATATATATATATATATATATATATATATTTATTAAAGGGAACGCGGATCTATTAGCAAAAAGGTGGTACAAAAAGCGGTGAGATATTACGCAGTTCGCGCGACAATGTGAACACGTCCATACAACTTAACTGGCACAATCGGCGCGAGCGAATCGCGTCGCGAATCCCACGCGGAATTTGTACAGTGTTTAATATGTTTCTGGCTTTAGACATAATCTTAGTAGTCTGTGGGCCAAGAATAAAAAAAAAACAGTAAAGTTGTGTCGTTGTTTCGTAGTATTCGTGCGTTTTCTCCCGTGTTAAAATAAATATTTTTATTTTTTGTCGCTAGTTAGTTTTAGTTATAAAAAGGTGTTGATTTAAGATTTTACGAGTGTGTTGTGATAATGTAATGCGTTTCTACCATCTGCAATGGAGACAAATGCTAATCAAAAGGGTGAGCAGCTCATGGCTTAATCAGAACAAGTCTGTTTTGTGTATGAATAACTGTACTTATCTTGCGACATGGATTCAGCTGACGTATGATGCCTATTACTTGATTTGATGACACTTTATTTGTTCATTTGCTACTATTTTTAACTAGAACTATGTAAAACAGAGTTAGCAGTTGCGGGCGTCACCTGATTTTCTTTTACGTTATCTTGTTACGTACCAGAAATTCTGTCTTATCACTACATATTATGATCTGTCTTAGACATATAGTTATCGAAATTTATATCTCATCTCTCTCTCTATACTTTCAATTAGTTATATTCCCATCATATGTTCTTGTTTGTATGCATGACTCATTTCTAGTCATCTTGCTGAGTGCTGGGATTGTAAACGCGATTAAGATAATATGGACAAGTTATACTATAACATCTTTTCATGTAAATAATCATATTATTAATACTTCTCATACTTAAATATGATTTTGTTTACTTTTCGTAACCTATCAGTAGTTGTCCTATCTCCCTCTCTCCCTAATTTAAGTCAAATCATTATTTGTAAGAGGTATAAAAATTGTTTTGATTTAGCTCTTGCCTGTGGTGTTGCTATTAAAGGCATGTCAACAAGGGACTCTTTTATTTTCAAAAATAAGGACAAAATTTGAAGATGGACTCTGCTTGATTTATTTCTCTTGTAATACCGAGCCATAATTCAAGAGGCTTAGACTTTTGACTCAATGTACACTGAAAAGGAATAGTGTTAGTAGTCATAAAAGCCAAGGATTTCAAATATAAGCATTTCATCATGTCAATAAAAAAAAATGTGTTCTATTTTAGGGTGATCAAAACCACTTTCATAAATATAAATACATAAAAAGAAAGTTTTACTAGAAAAAAATATTTGGTTGTGCATCCACCCAGATAAGGACAGAGGCTGTGGAAGATCCGTCTGCTGCCTGGTCTGGTGAATTGTTTTCTAGTAAAATTTTCTTTAGATTTGAACAAAGAGCAGTTAAATGCATAAAAATAAAACTATAACTAAAACGCCAATGAATGTAATACAAAGTATAATTACTTGTACTTAATATATTCATTTTGTTTTTATATTTACTTTTATTTTCATAATGCTCTAGCCCTCACTCTTTTTAATCTTTGGTATAGTTGAATTTAGTCAATGGTTGCTAGGTACACTGCTTGCCTTAGTAGTGAGGCCACCTTTTGTAACCGCACTTCACTTGGCTATTCGTGTTTGATTTTGACAACAGGTTATGTTATAATGAATATATTTAATTAAAAGAAGACAAGTGAAATGAAGTAAAAATTATTACAAATTTATATTTATATAAGATACGCTAGCGCAATTATTAAAACTTAATGTTACAGTTTTATTTGGGATCAATATTGTTGTCGATTCATTTACATTTCAAGTATTTGTTATCTTAGTATCTGAGTGATGCTCAAGAAAAGGTACAGAATCCTTTGATGTAGAAGGATGTGGCGACAATGGCATGGATGAAGTGTGTTTAGGTATTCATTTAATGTTTTCTGCAATGCGGATGCTAGTTTTTTCCTTATTTTGAATAGAAACTTTGATGTAACCCTCTGCTCCAGAGCTGGATTTCCACCCTCCGTGCCGCTTTAACACAGTAAGGTCCTCTCCAGAATCTGCCAAAAGTGCAGTGGAAGTTCAGCAAAAACAATGTCCTGTGTATAGCTTGCATCGGATAATTTCAAATACATAGTGATTTCTAGGGGCATTGGAGATATTCTATTTTTTCCCATAACCTGTTTGAAGCACTTTCCATTTTGATATCTATTAAAAAATCTATTAGATATTATATCAAATGACGAAAGACTGATCAATTTTTGTTTTTGTGTCAGTAAAATTCACTAAAAGTAATTCATCTGAGTGTTTTTTGATATCTTCGATTGTTATTTTTATAAGCTCGTTACTACGACAAGTTCCATGTATGCCGAATATTAGAGCCACAAAACAGAATTCTTGATAATAGCCCAAAAACACATTTTTCGAAAATGTCTTCGCTCTGCCCTTAAATATTTCTCTAAGTTTTGTACGACGTTGTTAGCTTTTATACTTATTGTTTCAGGAGTAAATGCATTATCACTTTCATAACTTGAGGTAGTAGAACTCATTATTTTTGCAAAATACAATAAACTATGTACTGAGGTCAGAAGAACAGAAAAGTAATTCGCGAGCTATTGTTTTTTTTTAGTTAGCACGGGTCCGTGCCGTGCAGCTAACATGTACCAGCCAGTAATTCATAGTAATTTGCATTCGATTTCTATGAATGATATATGTTCTAAATTCAAGTCTCTGTAACGTGTTAAAAACGTTACATGAATCTCCTTCGCTAGAAGAGCGAGATAGAAGACTTTCTTAGGTTGTCTCTCTCTGTTCGTTTTATCTCGCGTCCATTTTCGTTAATCTATGCACTTTTGGTTAATATCTTCCTGCCCCTAAACAAGCAGTAAGCTGTATGGACATTGTTCTCTTTGCCTTTCCGGAAAGAGAACGAATTGAAAAAAAAACATTATGTCACTTCACTTCACGACGAAAACTTAGATACAAAAGATGGTCTAATGAATTATCATTACTAAATTTAGATTACTAAATTTTTAACTTGATATTCCATTAGATTATCGATTGTTTTTAATGGTAAGTTTTTTTCCAAATTCGAAAAGTTTTTATTCATATATTTCCATAATTTACATGAGGATTGATTTTGTTTTCAGATGAAATATTTTGCATCATTCGTACAAAATGGCGAGGGCCGTGACCCAAGCTTAATTTGTTTATAAAACGGTAAGAACCTTAGTGATTTCCTTAGTTTTACATTTTTTCCTTTGTTGTGAGCCATGTGCTAATATATTTATTAGCCATGTTTATTTCCAGCGAAAAGCGTTTTTTATTTGGATTTTATTTTTACTTAAATTTCAACATTTCCCATGATGTGGATGTGAACAGCCCTGTGATGTAACAGCGGCCATCCTTAAATATTCTCAACACCAGACATACCTACCCATCGAGCATGCAGCGAGGTCGGTAACCTTCCAAATTTATTGTTGTACCAGAACCCTAATAAGGTAAATTTTCATTTTATTCTTAGTAGCGTCATAGTATATATAATAGTTTCTAAATTTAGCAGTAACCCTTTTAGACGTAGGTAATTTTGTAGTAAATTTCAATATATAGACAACCCAAAACGAGTATGGATTTGCATTAAACCCCCTTTGCGATTAATAGATCTATATTTTCAAATTCCAGCTAATGGATCGTCATCCTCATGATCACTCATCTCCACGAGGACTTCTGGTTCCTCCTCGACCACAGATGTTTCTGAATCAGAGTCTAAATTAATTTATTTAAGGAGGAACCAGAAGTCCTCGTGGAGATGAGTGATCATGAGGATGACGATCCATTAGCTGGAATTTGAAAATATAGATACTAATCAGACCAATCAGACGAATTCTAGAAGATTAATTTTAATTTTATTACCTATTTACCTTTAAGTTCTGTTTGTTTCGTACTTTTCGTATCAGACAGTTATGTTTTTAAATATATATTTAATAAATGTTGATTATGATATTTGGTATTTTATTACTATTTAACATAACAATTGTTATTATTCTCTACTAATAAATAATAACTTAAATCACTTATGATAAATTTTAAATAGACAAATATTGGAAATATCAATCCGGGGGCGGAGTTGATTTTTCCAATATATATATGTTTATCATAAGTATAAAAATAACATTGAAAAATGCAAAAGTAAAAAAATCATCATAATTAAATCACATTAGTCTTGAAATATTTCCGAGAACATTCTAGAAAGTTCTCGAGAACATTCTCGTAGTCTGGAATTTACCGGGAATTTATATAAATAACTGGGTTTTTATTAATCCAGTCTGCATATTACGTATATACATATAAACATCTATTAGTCACATTGTAAATCCTACCGAAAAGTGACTTCACTTTTAAAGTTCTCATAAATTCTCGGTCAGAAGAATGTTCCCGAGAACTTAACCGCAAAGTTTCACCATAGAGAATGTTCTCGAGAATTTAACAACACTAGTCTTGTCTGGTTGTTTGTCATCTTTATTATTACATTTGTGATATAATATAACTTTTGTACTCAAATTTTGATACATAAACATAGATTTTGTCTGTAATATTATTACAATTTAACTTCATGTTTTGGATGGTTTGTATTAATATTTACTTTTCATTTAACTACTTGTTTTGAACTTTATTTCATATTTGAAATGTTCTATATACATCTGTAGTGATGCATTACATAATATTAACTACTTTTGTATGTTAATTTAGTATATTGCACATGCAAATTTCTTAGAATTTACTTAACTCGTTAACAATTATTTGGTTTATACCAATTGATGCATATTGCATATAACTTAAACTTTTATGACCTTGTAAACTATGATCATTGTGTTATTGTTTTGTTATTTACATTTGAATATGCAAATTTGTAAAGCTTTTTGCTATATAAAAAAAAAATAGGACTTTTTGTTCGAATGTTTTGATAATTTTTAAAATGTTTTGTGAACATTATTTGAAATTCATACAAGTTTCTTAATGATAAATATAACTGTTCCACAACTTGTTTTGAGCTAGTATATACATTGTTTAAATAAAACATAACAATGGTGTCGATTCTGACATGATTCTCTAAACTTAAAACTAAATTTAACATCAGTCTCTCCTTTTCATTCTGTATAGAGAATGACAAGGATATACTGCTGTCAAATTTAAGTTTAGGTTTAGAGAATCATGCTAGAATCGACACCAATAAAATTTAAATTTTATAAATAATAACATAAACTTAAAATAATTTAACATTCTTTGAAAAAATAAAACTAAATATTTTGAAATACTTTCATAACTTAATGAAGCATTGTTTATTTAATAATAATAATTAACTTAGTCGTAATAATATTATGAAATAACTTTTGATGTTGTTGTAACTTAGATATTTTGACATTTTGTCACAAACTTATTTCAGTTAAAGTTAATATAAGTTTTTATATTAATAATTTTTAAATAATTTAATTTAGTTACATAACTTAACTTAAGATTTAAATATCTGTCAACAATTGTAAACTTGCTGCATCTTGCTTTATCTTTTAAAGAATTTAACTTAACATTTATTTTGCGTTAACTGCGTTTATAATTTCAGTTTATTTTGGCATTTTGCGAGAATGGAAGGTGACAAACTTGCATTAGCTGCTGCCTTGCCGCCTAAGGAGCAACCTGTTTCTTTTTGCTTTGTGATGCTAGTTCTGTTGGTATTGGTAGTGTTCTGAGTCTAGAAGATGATAACGGTGATCAACATCCTATTGCTTTTTATTCTAGATCTCTTAATAAGTGTGAACGTAATTATAGTGTGACTGAGAGAGAACTTTTGTCAATTTTAGATTCTATTGAACATTTTAGGCCGTATATTGAAGGAATGAAGTTTACCGTAGTAACGGATCATGCTAGTTTAAAATGGCTTTTAAATTTAAATAATCCTTCTGGTCGCTTGGCTAGATGGGCTGCTAGAATTTCACAATTTACATTTGATATAATTCATAAAAAAGGTTCTTTGCATGTAGTTCCTGATACTCTTTCTCGTTACGATATAGCTGCGTTGACTGTAAATTCAAATCAAATTGCTTCGCCTAACGATGACATCGTAGATCCTTGGTATAGAAAGATTTTTGTTAATTGTCAAAAATTCCCTTCTAGATATAAAAATTTTAGAGTAGAAAATGATATTTTGTATAGATTTTGTAAATCAAAATATAGTGTTAATAATAATTTAGATTGGAAAATTGTTGTTCCAAAAGAACATATTTTTGATACTATTAGAAATAATCATGACGATTTAAATTCGAGTCATTTAGGAATTCATAAAACTTTGCATAAAATAAAACTATATTACTTTTGGAAAGGTATGTTTAATGATGTTCATAAATATATCAATAGTTGCGATATTTGTAAAGCTTATAAGCATTCGACTTCTAAACCACTTGGAACTATGATTAATCCCAAAAAAGTAGATAGACCTATGGTAATGTTAAGTATGGATTTAATTTGAATCTTACCCAAAACTTATTCTGGTCATAAATTTATATTATCTGTAGTAGATGTTTTTACAAAATATTGTTGGTTATTTCCTTTGGCTAATGCAACAACTAGATCAATGTGTAAGTTCTTAGAAAAAGATATCTTCCTTAAGTTCGGATGTCCAAAAATAGTTGTATGTGAAAACGGTACTCAGTTCACTTCTAGAAATTTTGTAGATTTTCTTAAAGGTTTTAATATTGATAGAATATTTTATAATACTTTATATACGCCTCAGAATAATCCAGTGGAGCGTTATAATAAAACGGTTGAAACTTGCATTTCTTGCTTCGTTCGTGATGATCATAGAACTTGGTCGAAATTTCTTCCACATGTTCAGTTAGCTTTGAATGGTAGTGTTAATTTGGCTACGGAGTTCACTCCGAATTTCCTAATATTTGGTAGGGAGTTTATTGTTGATGCGTCATTGCACCCTTTTAGTAATTCTTTTGATAATTTATCACAGATCGATCTTGTTGACCGTTCTGCTTTTGCTCATTCACTTTCTTCACTCGAATGTATTTTTGTTAAAATTACTGGAACTTTATTTAAAGCATATAAACGTAATGCTTCTTATTATAACAAGCGTCGTGAAGTCACTTCTTATGATGTAGGTGATATTGTTTGGAGGAGGAATTTTGTTCAATCTAGTGCTGCTCATTATTTTTCGGCAAAACTAGCTCCGAAGTTTATTAAATGTAAGATTATTGATAAAATTTCTAATAATGTTTATGTTTTAAAAGATTTTGTTAAAGGTACTTCTGGTCGTTACCATGTTAAAGACATTTTGAAAATTTAGATTGCTTAGTCAAATACATTTGATTTACTCATTGACTTATTGGTTTTTATTAAATTCAAGTTTTGCCATTATATTATTTGACTTTGCAAATTTTTCAGTAAAATTTAAATTTACGTAGTATGCCTACTTGTTTTCTGCATCATAAGATTTTATAACCTTTTATTTCGTGCCGATCTTTTATCTGTATGGACACATTTTTTATTAGGATTTTATATGTCCTTATTTGTTATTTTTGTACAAACTTATTTGTTAGTACTATAGTTTTGTGGTGTTTCTGCGTGCTTGTGTACAAGTTTGTGTGTGTGATAATTGTTTCACCCGGATTTGACATTTTGGAGCTCCCCTTTTTCCTTGGATTTGACGTCCATGATTTTGACTTTTTTTTCGTTCAATATTTTTGACGATTTCTTTGGTTTACCATTGTTTTGGTAATTTGTTTGGCCATATTTATGGACATCAATTGTTTGTTTTTGTGCTTCATGCTCGGGAGTTTGGTGGAGTTTTGCCGATCATGTAGTTACAACTTTTGTTTTGGGTGCTTCATGTCCGGAAAGCCGTTGGTGTTGAGTCGGCCATGAATGTCACGTTTTGGTTTTCGCCAAATTTTTTGCTGTTTTGACTTTCGTCACTACATTTTTTGTCGAACTGTTTGTTCTCGACGCCTTTTGCACATCATGTTCGGAAAGCCGGTGGTGTTGTGCCGACCATGATTGTGACTTAAATGAGTTAGTGTCAATTTGCCACTAATCTCGAACTTTTTTTTGGGGATTTAACAAATAGTACTTGCGACTTTTTAGTATGGCAGTACTGGGGTGGGATTTTTCTAGAGTCTGCGACATAGTTGTCTAACAGATCTCCCAAGAGTTGGTAGTTTTCTGTCTGTGACCTAGTTGTCCAACAGACCTTCAGAAATTAATGTTAAGAGTAGTTTAGGAAATTTTAGGAGTCTGCGATTTTAATATCCAACAGATCTCACAGGGGTTTAGGTTTTGAAGGAGTTTTAGTTTAGGAAAATTTAGAGTCTGCGACTTCGATGTCCAACAGATCTCATCAGGGTTTAGATAGAGTAATTTGAATTTAGAGATTTTTTAGAGTCTGCGACTTTTATGTCTGACAGATCTCAATAATGATGATGATAGTGGTTGAGTTTTTTGTAGTGAGCTTTGCATGCTTTTGTTTTGGAGCATTTTTGCTTTAGGTTTTTGATAATTTTGGGTCTGTGACTAATTTAGTTAAACAGATTTTGTTTTGAGACTTGTGACTTTTCGTCCAAGGACTCTATAGTTGGATGATGTTTTGGTATTTGGATAACTTTATTTGAAGTTCTACTTTGGGTTTTCGTTTTCATCCATAATTCAACGGATTTCGTTTTGGCTTTTAGTAATTGAACTTTAGCTGTAGTTTCTTCAGCCTCGATTCTCGATGCTTTATTCGGGGAAGGGTGAAATGTAACGTTTCTTTTCACTTTGGGTTTTCGTTTTCATCCATAATTCAACGGATTTCGTTTTGGCTTTTAGTAATTGAACTTTAGCTGTAGTTTCTTCAGCCTCGATTCTCGATGCTTTATTCGGGGAAGGGTGAAATGTAACGTGTCAAAAACGTTACATGAATCTCCTTCGCTCGAAGAGCGAGATAGAAGACTTTCTTAGGTTGTCTCTCTCTGTTCGTTTTTATCTCGCGCCCATTTTCGTTAATCTATGCACTTTTAGTTAATATGTTTCTGCCCCTAAACAAGCAGTAAGCTGTATGGACGTTGTTCTCTTTGCCTTCCCGGAAAGAGAACGAATTGAAAATAAAAACATTATGTCACTTCACTTCACGACGAAAACTTAGACACAAAAGATGGTCTAATGATAATCTAAATTTTTAACTTAATAATCCATTAGATTATCGATTGTTTTTAATGGTAAGTGTTTTTCCAAATTCGAAAAGTGTTTTTATTCATATATTTCCATAATTTACATGAGGACTGATTTTGTTTTCAGATGAAACATTTTGCATCATTCGTACAAAATGGCGAGGGCCGTGACCCAAGCTTAATTTGTTTATAAAACGGTAAGAACCTTAGTGATTTCCTTAGTTTTACATTTTTTCCTTTGTTGTGAGCCATGTGCTAATATATTTATTAGCCATGTTTATTTCCAGCGAAAAGCGTTTTTTATTTGGATTTTATTTTTACTTAAATTGCAACATTTCCCATGATGTGGAAGTGAACAGCCCCGTGATGTAACAGCGGCCATCCTTAAATATTCTCAACACCAGACTTACCTACCCATCGAGCATGCAGCGAGGTCGGTAACCTTCCAAATTTATTGTTGTACCAGAACTATACGAGAAGATTCTCTATACAAAATGAAAAGAAGAGACTGATGTTAAATTTAGTTTTAAGTTTAGAGAATCATGCCTGTATTTTTTCCTTTTTTTGTATATGATTTGTATGACTTGTGCTTGTTCTAAATTCAAAATCTTTTTCTTCACTCAGTAAATATCATAAAATTTTATGAACGATCGATAACATCGATGAATGGAATGCCCTTTTTCGACTAGCTATGGTAATATTTTTAATTATTTGTGCTATTTTTAGTACTGACCATTTTACTTATGATGTTTGATAATAATTTGATTTGATAATACAAGAATGAAAGTTAATAATTATCAATGTCGGGTTAGCATCAAGAGCCGCGACTTTCAGGATTTTTTCTTAGTCGCTTGCACATGCGCATGTAGATTTGTTTTTGTTATTGAGTCCATATTATTACACCTACAACAAAAGAAATTAGGTACTAAATTTCTGAAAAGCTCATTAATTAAAGAATATTCTTTATTTAAACTTCCTTACAATACAAATTTTTAATAATTTACTATAGGCAATTTAAATAATGGAAATCACCTTTCTTGGATTACAGTTTATTTTTAATCATTTAACTGTGAGATGTATAAATGTATAGAAACTTTAACTAGAAAATAATTCACGCGGATGCTCTGACCAATTTGGTTGCATACATGATAAGCAAAATATAATGAAATAATTACGAATATAAATAAAAAAATCCAAAATAAAAATATAATAAATGATAGAGAAATTATCTGTTTTTTTTTAAAACCGCAAGAACTTCCGTCCTTAGTAGTAATATCAATTGGGTGCGAGCCAGATGGCATCATAAACTGTTTCTAATGGCAACCCCGTAGAGCAAAATTTCTATGATCAAAAAAACTGCAATTAAACTGGCCATAAGATCGACAACTCCTGTTAAATTATTTTTCTAAAATGAAAATAAGCTATGAATTGCGATTCCAAATATAATAATGTCTCGGACTAAACTGTACTTAAGCACTCCACGAGTTATAAGTAAAAATTGTTTTGTTGAAAAAGTCTTTGTTAACGTAGTAACTATGCAAAATCTACACACAAGACAACTTGTAGATTTTATAAAAAAAAAGTCGTAAACGTACTTTTCCTATTTAAGACGCAAGTCACATTCATGTTTTAGGTACGTTAGCTGTTTTGCCTGAAGATGTCCCCAAAATGTATACAAATACTTAAAAACTCATTTCAAGAATTGCCCAATGCGCTCAAAGAAATTTTTCACATAAAACAAATTTAGCTAAATCCAAACAAAAATAAGTATTATAAGCCAACGATATTAAATACCCTAAATACAAAACATCACGAACAAAATAGTGGATGAAACCTGTCCAAAAGGTACATTGGACGATCCACGAAGCTCCATAACAAGATCGCGTAGTCAAAAACAATATATGGCATTATTTAAACACTAAAAGTCAGCTTTAATGTATACTATATAAGGTCTTAATTAAAACGCATGCGTCAAAGAGTTATGATATATGCGGAAAAATAAATAATGCACTGTTAATATTAAAATAGCAGGTACGGACCGCGAGGAAAAGTGACGGCTATATTACCGATCATCCATTTGAAATTCACAAATATTTTCTATTAAAACAGTTTATAGTAAGTATTAGAAAAAAATCCTTCAAATGCGTTAAATAAACAAACATTGAGTTGAGACCTGTCGAAAAAAGGACACTTTATGTACTATAAGTATTTATCTCCCATTTTTACGGAGCTGCGGCATCTACACTTTTCAACGATCCGCGCGTGACTGTGAACCAAGAAGTGCTTGAGTCGTGTTCAAGCACTTCTTGATTAGGACACATTTTCAGCGCACGTGGTGTATCTAAGGTTTAATATCGTTGCCTCTTGCATTTAAATGAGCACTCGTTGTATTAGATCAAGATTGCGATCACGGTGTCGTGAGTTGGTTGGTTTTTTCGTATGTCAAAAAATGCTCAACGCGCCAAAAAAAGTTTTCACTTTAAAAATAGTGTTATTTTTATTTATTACTAGCTGTCCCAGCGAACTTCGTACCGCCATAAAAAAATAGGAGTTGGTGGTAGAAGGCCGAAAATTTTGGGTTATATTTATTTTTGTATGATGTATCATAAAAAAAAATAAAAAAAAAATTAATTGAAAAAAAAAAATTTAGGGATGGATTACCCTTAAAATTTAGGGGGATGAAAAATAGATGTTGTCCGATTCTCAGATCTACCCGATATGCACACAAAATTTCATGAGAATCGGGAAAGCCGTTTCGGAGGAGTTTAACCACAAACACCGCGACACGAGAATTTTATATATTAGATTAACATAATATTTCAATAGTAAAGAAACATAGAGCAAACTCATCTCCGCCGGAATAAGTTGAAATAACTATAATTACTAACACTTTCAACAATAAACCTATAATATAATATACGGATATATTATATACGGTATAATGTTATTTATGGGTTATTAGCTACTACTACTACTACTTAGTTATTATATACAAAATCAACTTCAATCTTTTGCGGTCGTAGTATATCCAACCGGTTTTCGATAAATGCACTCAATTCCCCGAGTGGGCTAGGGATCCGTGCGGATTAAAATTACATAGGTCCTACGTCCTACCTCGACGGGCGCTGGCGCATGGCGTACTGATCGGCGAGTAGTTGTGCACTAGACTAGTATATTTTGTATTTTACGGGTAACGCTTTAGGTCTTAAAATAATAATACTTAATGAAGTTATAAAAATATTTATATTTCAGTTCTTTGATGATTGGAGATTAGTTATATATAAGTTTTTGATATTAATTGTACTTTATTCAATATCAGAACACCAGATAAACCTGCATCATAATTAGGTAAAAACTTATGGAGGTTTGATGTTTTTTAAAATTAATGAGACGGGAAATCATTTTTATGTTAAGATACATTATGGTGCAACAAAAAAAAACATATTTATGATAACGTAGCAATTATTTTAACCTGCTTCATTAAATCTAATTCATAGATTTAAGCACTAACACAAATTATCGTTTTTTCCGTAAACAAGGTGCGGTAGAACGATCAGTACCCCTAGCCTTAGATTAAAACAAAAAGGGTAGATACGGTACGCTCATACTTGCATCAAACAAAAACTGATCCCACGGCAGCGCAAACGGGACGGCGAGATCCGCGTCACTGCATTACCGACCCGAGCGAAACAGCACGTTAAGTTTCAACGGCAGCGCGAACGAGACAGCGAGATCCGCGTCACTGCACTACCGACCAATCACGCGACCAGTACTCGACGTCACTACCGAATAAGATTTAAAACAAACAGCAATTTTTATGAAAAATTATATTTTATAGTACTTACGAATGAAAAGTGATGCCGTGTGATTATTTTTAGTTCTTGAGCAATTTGAGCACTTTTTAAAAACATACTTAGGCATTGTTTTATCATATAAACACAAAATATTATCAATATTTCTTTTTGGCGTTCACATGTACGTCGTTTGCATGTCAAGTTGTGACTAAAGCGATTAGGGTCGTGGGCCACAATTTCTGTCAATGTCAAATTTTGTATGGAAACTTGAACAGCAGCGGCACAAAGTACGTAACGAGAACTAAAAATCAGTACACCTTTGAGAATGACATTTCGGACTCGCAAATGAACGATATTGGTTCGTGCTAGGGGTACAGTACAAAAAAAACGAGCGAACCTTACAGTAGTCGCGTATGATGTGTAACATTTGAAACCTCACCTTATATTAGTAAAAAAGAAATAAAACCTACTACAAAAGGAATGAACCATGTAACATTATGTTCTAAAATCAAATCAAATAGCGGGCGCTTCCCAAACTCCTTGTTATACACTTCCGCCCCACTTCACCTAATCACTTCCACAAATTGTACGAAAGCGAGAGGAAAAAGTTACACATCAAAAAGGATAATAATATTTGCAAATATTCTACATTAACTTACAATAACAAAGTTAAATCTACTTCTCACTTGTTTCAAAAATAGTCTAAATCATGTATAAGAGGGAGGCAAAAAATTTAAAAGGCCTCTCAATGGGTTAATCTTTACGTAGACATGTTTTAAGATACTTGTAATGCACATAGCATGACATTCTGTTTAAAGAAAATAATGTAAAGATGAAAGTGATTAATGATATTTTGAGAGATATGTATATTTGTTTCAGTGTCTTGTGTAGCGAACTATGCTTATGATGCGTCAGAGCCGGACGAGCTGACGGTCAGGCCAGGGGACGTGCTGCGCGACGTCGAGCGTCTACCGGGCGGGTGGTGGCGTGGCGAGCTGCGCGGCCGCCGCGGCATGTTCCCTGATAATTTTGTCTCAATACTAACCGACCCGACCAATGCGAGGTACGTCTTTAGATATCAAGTTTTGTATTTTTATTTTGGTTCATTTAATTCTTGAAAATTATTTTTTGCTTGCACACAGTTCAGTAATTTGAGCATAACAAAGGAGCCGAATCGGAATAAGAGATATGATAAGTTAGAAACTCGTACACTTGTTGTCTCAAACGGCTCATCAAAACTCGTGTCATCGGAAGTTATATAAAGTCGATTGTCTAGCTGGGTTATCAATATTATTATGCATCTATTATAAATATTAACAAATGTTGCCCCAAAACAGTTTCCATGCTTTAAACCATTTTCAAATAAGAGGCTAGAAGAAGAGCAAGTAGACGTGATTGCGTGAAATTGTAGAACATCAAAATTAAGGAGTATATTGCAGTTTCTAGCTTTTGACAATTATGCCGTGATGATTTCGGCCATATGACAGGGCTAATAGCTAACTGCTCCTAGCTCATAGCCGTTTGAACCCTGAAACAATTTGTTAATAAAGAAATGCAAGTAAATAAAAGAAATATAACCGGTCTCATCACTGAAGCCATCGATTATTGTGAACTCTGGTGCTGCCTCCTTTAGGTTCTTTTCTTGGTGGACCTAGATGGTATCTTAGTATCGCATAAGTTAATAACAAAGAGCGCCATTGTTCAGAATACGGATTCTCCAATGTCATCGAGGACTTGGACTATGCCGATGACCTAAGCCTGCTTAGTCATAGTCACACACGCGCCGACTTGCAAACTAAACTCGATGTCCTAGGATCTGAGCCAACTTAAAAATTTACACTTGTAAATCCCAGGAGATGCGATTTAGTTTGAAGAGTACATTACTATTGCTGATTGACTCAGAGTCTATGACAATTCTTTAGATGATGGAACAAAAAAATCACGGAAGTTCAAAGCCTATGGAATTTTGAACTTACTATTTGGGACTTCCTATTAACCACTCCGAAATTCGGTATTTCCTGGGCCGATATTCAGATGAAAAATTGCGGGAGCGAAGCTATAAAAACCCGATAGTGAAACACAAGTAGACAAACCTGAAGAGCACGGAGATAGATAAAGCGGAGAAGCTTGGGAAGACTTGGAGAGAAACAAAGCTTGAGACCGATCGCACATACAGGTATAGTGGATGCCATTAGCCCCGTCTTATCTAGAGGACAAAATAAATTGGACCAAGAAAGTAAACGTGTGCTCGCCACTCAGATTGCGTTTACTTCAGCATAAGCTGTATGTAGTGTGAGTGGTGACGATAAGATTATGAAATCACTGATTCTAGTATTTATAATCTTAGTAAAGAAAATAGAGAAACTTCTTACCTTGCATGTACAGTAAATTTTACCAGCTAGACAAAAAGTAAGTTTATTACTTAAAGAAAAAAAAGTAAGAAGCGAATACTTATTTTGATGTACACGTAACATATGACTAGTTTTACTGGCTACTTTATTAATAGAAGGTATCGTCAGTGTCTTCGCAGGTACTACGATACTATGTCGTCTTACTCATCGATGTTTACTATCAATGATGTCATCTCTGACAGCGAAGTGATTTACTTGTTCAGCTGTAACATATATTTTATTAATATTTGTTATTGGAAGTTCATGTATTATTTATGTGTTAATCTTCGTTAATTTTTATTAATGTGTCCTCTTTTTGTTTGTGCTTCAGTGCAGAATCCCTTAGTAGTGTAATCGGTAGCAAATAGCTCAATAATCAATAAATTTAGTTTTTAGCTTAATTATTAGTTTGGACTTCGGAGAGAGATTAAATAATATTTCAACTTTCGGAAAACTTCATAATCAAAACAGGAAAAGAATTATATACTAAGGCCCACTTGCACCAAAATTCTTGATTAAAGGAGATTGCGCAGTTTCCATACATGTTTGGCTTAAAAACAATAATCATGAAAAATTGTTTCCTAGATTTGAAATTAAATATAAATTATTGTAGTAACGAATATTATTGACGAACACCCCTGAGAACTTCTATAAACCATATACACTGAACGATTTTGAGGTTATGTTTGCAAATAGGTACATAGGTATTAAAATAATAAAAAACAAATAAGTTATATAGTAAACTAGGGAAATCAAGCCAAGTACCGAAATTATGTATTAGATTCAGATATATAGAGCATGTAGACTAACAGATAGTTGCCTGTTTTTAAAGTTAATGCACAAGAGTTACTTTTAAAATCAGGTGTCATCTATGCATTTCCGGTTATAATAAGGTACTCTGTGACAGAAACTGTGTGATGATTGTGAATGAGCCACAGATTAGAGAGAATTTTTAAACTCGTTAACCAAAGTAAGCTAAGAGATTTAGGTTATACAGCCATATCTTCATTAGTTTCATTATTTTTGTTATCCTTATAATTTTATTTATTTATTAATTCATAGTCAGGCAACGTAGGCCCATAGATAGATACTTTAAAGTCTAACAATATACGTATTATAATGTATTTATGGAGATGTTTGGCGAAAAATGTATGGCAATAGACTTAATGATGTCGCCTACCATCTATACTTATAATAAATCTGTAGAGAGGTCAATTCTGTACATGAAATATATTTTCAAAATAACTATCAGGGGGTGATAAGTGATCGATACTGATGCCAAAAATGCAATCAGTAAAATTTTTGTCTGTCTGTCTGTCTGTCTGTGTGTTTGTTCCTTATAGAAACAAAAACTACTCGACGGATTTTAACGAAACTTGGTACAATTATTCTTCATACTCCTGGGCAGGTTATAGTATACTTTTCATCACGCTACAATCAGTAGGAGCAGAGTAGTGAAGGGAAATGTTGGGAAAACGGGAGAAGTTACTCCATTTTTTAAGCTTCCGTCGCGTGTGCAGCCTTAATGATTAAAGTTACATAGAAATCATGTATGACGGAAATATTCTACATAAAATTGTCTAAAAAATATCCCGCAACAGCATATGTCTATCTTTTATGGTTGACTCACAATAACACGTGTAACTCCCGATAGCTTAGCAGTTCGGAGCATTCTGATCATATTTGTTTACTCTTACGTTTATAATACTCGGTATAGAAACACCAAACTTATACATGAAATAAGCCATCGCGCCGTCGCACGTGAATACTGAATCATGCTATAAGGATTATTTTTGTGTAATGGTTGCCGCGTTCGACACGGGTCGCGGCAGCGGTAGGGTATCAAAGGTCCGAGAGCGAGCTGTCTAAATCTGTTTTCTGCGTCGCTCCCCCCCTGGGGGACGATCGCTTCCGATGAAGCCTTAGAGGCCTTCCCGGCCAGAGGCAGCCCCTACGGGTGTTTTTTAGTCAGTACGAGTCTGACATAACCTTGCAGCCGGCTGTAGGGTATCCATGAGGATTTCTCATCTGCTCCCCCGCCTGGGAGACCGAAACCGTGCTTATCAGCGCGACTTTTAGTCTTTAAATAGTTTATTTGAATTTCTTTTGTTGTTATTTTGTAAAACAGGTATTAGTTGTTTTGGTAGTGTTTAAATATTCGTTCAAATTAAAAATTATTAAGCGTAGGTACTTTTATTAATTAAAGTAGTTATAAGTATTTATTTTTAAGTGAAGGGGGTATAGGTAGATAGTATTGCACACGCGTTTCAGCTTTATTTTCATTTCTTTTTTGTTGTGAGTTGTATATATTTCTGGTTATAATTCTATAAAAATATTTTAGTTCAAATAGTCACTTAGATTTTATGTGCAAGGTAGCTAAAGTATTCGTTAAAAATATTCGTTCAAAGTGTAATTTAATCATATAGGATGAATGTACGATGGCCCATCGAAAAGCAGTAGAAGCGGTAGACAGAACTTTAAGAGATATAAGACAAAATGATCGACCCATGGGCGGTATCACAGTTTTATTTTGTGGTGATTTCCGACAAACCTTAACGGTAATACCACGGGGAACCCGAGCTGCTGAGGTTAGGGCTTGCCTGAAAAGCTCTTATTTGTGGCGTGATATACAATCGGTGCATTTGACTATAAACATGCGAGTGAGAACTGTAGATAACCCGGATGATCGTGAATTTTCTGATATATTATTAAAGAAAATACCTTCACCAAAGATACCTATTCACTGCTACACCAAGGAAAACTTATTCTGACGCCTGAGTTATGTTGTATAGTGCAATCCCAACAACATCTTACATCGTCACTTTACGGTGACGTAACAAATATATTAAATAAGGACAATTCTTGGCTATGCGAAAGGTCCATTTTAACTCCTCGCAATGACCAGGCATCTGAGATTAATAATAAAATACTGTCGAATATCCAGGGAGAAAGCAAAGTTTATAGTTCAATAAATAGAATGGCCGATGAACAAGAAACCACTAATTACCCGATAGAATTTTTAAATTCTTTAAATATGCCCGGACTTCCTCCTAATGAAATTTGTTTAAAAATTGGCATTCCGATTATTCTGCTCCGAAATTTAAGACCACCACAAATTTGCAATGGAACTCGGCTTAAAGTAACCCAGTTGCAACAAAATGTAATCGAGGCTCAAATTTTAACAGGTTGCGGTGCAGGAGAAACCATCTTTATTCCCAGAATTCCCATAATACCAAATAATTTTCCATTCCAATTTAAAAGAACGCAATTCCCAGTATCGGTGTGTTAAGCAATGACAATAAATAAGGCTCAAGGGCAGACCTTTCAGACCAGTAGATCTCGGTGTCAGTTGTTTTTCACATGGTCAGTTATGTCGGTCTTTCCCGGGTTAGCAGTCCTAGAATTTTTTATTTTCACGTTCCGGACGGGTCAAATTTCAACGTAGTCTACCCGGAAGCTTTGCGCTGAAGTATTTTCATTCTTTATGTACTTAAGACTCATGTGAAAGCGATCTAAACAATATTACCAATACATTAACATAATAACATACAAGGAGTTACACGCTGATGGTCTCGGGGCACAGTGATAATAATAATATTCTGCGGTTCCATATTGCGATATTTTTAACAGTATTATATTTCCCTACTAAAATACGAAAGTTAATCTGTCTGTCACATCAAAACCACGGAACCCTGAGGAAGGACATATGCTACTTTTTTACGAAAAACGACGATAACGCGGATGAAGTCGCGGGCAAAAGCTAGTCTATAATAATTGTCTGAGCACATTTGCATGTAGTGAAAATGATAATATAGTTGTGGATATTAATATCACAGTGTAATTAAAAAAATGTTTTATTTTATCGATCTTTACAAAATAGATTTGTTTTTATGTTATGTAAGCAATTTAGATCAGTCTTTGGCTGAATGTTACTATACCCATAGCCATTAAAAATGATTCGTATGTTTTCCAAACCGGTAAAATTAGAAGTCCTTTTTAAAGTGAATATATTATTAAATAAAGGTGTCCGTTGAAATCTAATGACTGTAAATTAAATTATAAATTACGCCAAGAATTACCGTTTATGTCAATATTTTTTGTGCATTTGGGCCAATTTGAGCAATCTCCTTTAAAAGCGTATCATGATAAACTTCATTCTTCCTCTATTTGACTTGGAATTATGTCTTTTACACTATTAGGCCTTAATTTGACTTAATTCAAATTAAGGCTTTATCGTGATTAAGATTTGGGTGAAAGTAGACCTCAAAGCATTAACTTGAAAATATATTTAATCTTATTTCCTACTAAATGTAAAAGTTTGTATGTAAACTGGTGTTTTGGATGAAATTACACACTGTATATAATTAATTGCTTGGATTGAGGCTAGTATATTTTCTATCCCGGGAAAATTTTCGTTTCTGTGGGAGTCTCAAAGAACTAAAGTTAATGCAGGCGGAGTCGCGGGCAGAAGCTATAGTGCGATTCAAATAAGAATAGGAAAGCCAATGACCTTCATCTGTCAAATGTCTCTTGGAAAGTACGGTTTGCAAAAAAATCTTGGATCTCTTTTTAGCACTCTGCTAGAAAATTAAAATAGAAAATTCTAGAATAAAAACCAAACATTTGTTAACAAACAATAACTTATATTGATAATTAATATTGGTTGATATTTTTTTTCATTTATTGAGCTTTCAGTATGAATGGTTAATAACCTAAATCGTCAACCAAATGTCACTTTAAGTTGCGTTCATAAACTCGATTTAAAACTTTCGTTTACATAAAGGATGCATGTTCGTTTGTGACCTAGTAATAAATGATTATTCATAACTACTCTGGCGGTAATGAATGAACGGAATTGAAGAGCTAGATTCTGATTCATGTTTTTTCTCACACAGTCTTGATAAATAAATATTATTAAAAATCGGTTGACTTTTTTCTCAGTTTAGTAAATAAATGTTATTAAAAAAATCTGATGTTTTTTCTCACTTAATCTTAGTAAAATAGTTTTATTAATTAAAAACTTTTTTTGCTCACTCTACCTATTTGGTTTGAATTGACAGCTATGACGTCACAATATGGCACCCAGTCGGTCCTATTCTTAGTTGAATCGCTTTATAGTATTTAATACATTTTAATTAAAAAGTCTGAATTTATGATAATCAACAAACTCGTACTCATGAATAATACTTACGCGAGAGACATCTTGCGTATGCCTTTTCCATTACCGAACAATGACAGATTCGTAATCGTATCGCATCGACAAAGTCTCTTTAAAAACTAAGCAGCGTAAGAACAATCTAGCTCCTTCCATAGAAAAATTGACGATGGCGATACCATTACGGATCTGTCAAAGTTTGTGCTTGGGGTACAGCACAATTTGCTCATGTAGGAGTGTGAGATAATGCATAATAAATGTTTTTAGGAGAAAGAGGGAAGAAAGCAAAAATTTTGTATAAAAACTAGCTGTCCCAGTGAACTTCGTATCGCCATAAAAATAGGGGTTGGTGGTAGAATGGTGAATTTAGGGTTGTATGAATTTTTGTATGACGTATCATAAAAAAAATAAAAACAATGATTGTTTCTTAGGTTTCACGCACATCACTCCTTAATTTCATAGGTAGGCAGCAGCCTGTAAAGGCTGCGAAACGTCAAAAAATAAATAAAGTTTCGTGCATTAATCCGTGAAAAACTAGTTTTATTTAAAAACAATAAATTGTGTCCAAAAAAAATTTTTGTTTGTAATTTAATGGTCAAGCTCTTAACATTTAGGGGAATGAAAAATAGATGTTTTCCGATTCTCAGACCTACTAAATATGCATATAAAATTTCACTAAAATCGGTCTAGCCGTTTCGGAGTACTTCAATTACGCACACCGTGACACGAGAATTTTATATATTAGATGTATGAAATATACATATCCATAATTAATTAGTACTTTATGTTGTTTTTAGTATTATGACTTCAATTTCAATATTTTTTCGATTAGCGTTATTATAATGATGATTGTCCACGTATCTTATCACATCGGATAAGACGATGATAAGGTCGTCGAAGTCTCAGTCAGTGTTGTTGTGGCCCTTACTGGATTTCCACATTTAATTTAATTTAATTTAAGAAACCCGTACAATATTGGGAATAGTTTTACATATAGGTATAATAACCTTGAGCGTTTTACCATCTATGGTACAAAAAAGTGTTAAGTGATTACTGTGGGATTGTGAATCATACTGAATTATGAGAAAAATGAAAATTATATAGTTCTACCAATGTATTTTACCGTGTATTGTGCCTTTTAATTATAGATATTATCTTATATGAAGTATATCGATATTTTATACTCTCTTTATTTATTGATAGCTTCTGCCCGCGCTTTTGTCTGCGTCATAGTTAGTTTTTTTGAGAATCACACAGGTACCTGTCTTTTATTCGCGGGTATAAAGTATGTTATGTCTTCATCCAGGCAATAAACTATATGTGTGTTAATTTTCATCCGAATCCGATCAGTAGTTTTTGCGTGATTTAATTTTTAACTTTCGCATTTATAATATTATTAGGATAGGCTAATATGATATATTCCAATTATTATTAGCTAATTATGTTTGGGATTTGGTGTCTATATTTAAAGACATTTTTTTCGTATAAAACCACTACTTCAGAATGTGAGGATCACTTCCTAAATGGATTCTTAGTTAGACTAAGCGTTTGTCTAAACAACCATTCGACAGAATTTGTGTCCTGCTTACTATTTTAACGTAACGTAACTAATTATCCTAATCTTTCGCAAACTAATTGAACAATGCCGTTTGTGCCACTTAAAGATAAATGGAAATACAGTTATATTAACAGTTGCTTAAATATACAATATCAATGTCTTTTCGTCTGTAAGGCATTCAAGTTCCCGGCTTCCCGGTATTTTTCGATATAGATGTGGAAAGGGACTGTGTGTTAGAATTATGCCTAATACTTGTGATGTTGACGGTAACTATAACACATTTGATACTCAGGTTATCACAACATAAGCATCATATAAGCCCAGACATCAATTCAAAATAAAGCAAAATTACACGAAAATCTGATGTCCGCCACTTCGTTTTTTACCTACTTTCAACCTCTCACGTTTTATTTGCGATAAACTATATTACAAGACGGACTACGATGTACTTCTCCCAGATCCCCTCCCTTTCTGTGATAAAATCCATTTAAATTTGTTCAGCGGTTTAGACATGAATGTGGCGGACAGAAAAGTAACTTTCCCATCTATAAATATGATGTTAAATGAATCACAGTAGCACAATACTATGTTATGTGTTTAGATATCAAACTGAAATATGTTTTATAATATTTTTTATTTTAAACAGCAAATTAATGCTCGATTTATATATTAAAAAAAATATTACTAGAAAATAGTATGAATTTTAAGAAAGAAATGATGGGAGTATGTCTCAATTTTTTCTTTAGATTCATAAAACGTGTTTTTACTAAAGCTTCAATCTATTGCAGGTCAGGCGGCGTCCAGGGTCGTTGCAGGGCTGTGTTTAGCTACCAGCCGGCTAACCCCGACGAGCTGCCACTTTGTGTGGGTGACGTCCTCGAGGTCCTGGGAGAGGTAATGATATTTATTGGCAATAATATTATAATGAATTTGATATTATTGTTAGGTTTTGATACTGTGCGTGACTGTAAAGTTGAAACATAGTTTTCTATTAAAAAAATGCAGGATTACCCGTGAATAAAAGAACAATTATATTATCAGTGACTAGTCATGATATGATTAACTCTAAGTGAGTAACTCAAATACCAACTTGCGGTTGTATGAATACCTCATAGCGTTGTTTCTATATATTTGTGCATAATATCATTGTCAAGCATGATTTAGGAAAATAGCAGTGGGAACTTGCCTTATCTGTAGAGTGCACCGGCACTAGTGGTACATCGAACGAGTTTTTCCCACAAAGCTTTCGACACTAACTCCCTTTTGAAACGTGATTCACTCCCAAGCTTATAAAGAGGACGATTTGCCACTTCCTCTCTTTGTTGTGTATGTGATGTACCTTCCAATGGGGAAGGGACCAATTACCACACATATTGATTCGCACTTCGTTATTTTATCACACTGATTTGAGTCATGCATAAGCCCATAATTATTCTTGTTGGTCATATTTTTGATGATATGAAGGCTTTGTTTGATTATGACCGCCTTATCGTTTGCGAAAGTATAGCAAAGTCAATATTATTTTGCACTTTTTATTAAAATTATAATTTTCGAAGTGTTTCGTGGGGTAGTAAATTGTTACTAAAATATTTAAACAAAATTGAATTATATTTGATATAGGTATGGAATAGAACGAACGAAAACGAACAATTCGAATAATACCCGTAAAATATTCGAAAACCAAAACTTTTCGAATATTAAAAGCCTACTTACCTCGAGACAATAAGTTTTTGGTTTAAGTGCTATTTAGCCGTGGTCAGGAATGTCGGTTTTGTATTGCACTTTCAAAATTTAACTTTTTCATGAGCCAAAAATTAATAATATGCTAACTTTACCTAAACCCCTTTAATTGGTTTTATAGTGACCCAGAGTTGGTGACAGTGTGAACATTATTATTCCTCTTGTTCGCAGGTAGAAGAAGGCTGGTGGCAGGGTCGGCGCCAGGGTCGTGTTGGCGTATTCCCCTCCAATTTTGTGGTGATGCTTGAACCGCCTCAGCCAGCACCGCCGTTTGAGCCCGCACCTGCGTTGCCGCCTAAACCTGGTAAATTAATGAATTCTTACCGGTATTATGATATTGGTACTAAAGAATAAACAAAGAAGGATCATTGCATTGCGTAGGTACTTACTTACAGAAGACAAAAAATATAAATGAATGTACTTATTAAGGTTGGATAAGATTAATATTCTATAATAAAAAAGATTCAATGAGTGCTTAATCTAAATGACAAGAAAAATACAGTGTAACGAAATTATTGATAAATAAGTTGTTCAATAACGTTTTATCATTTGCTCATTTCCTGTTTGGTTAAACTGTTTAAGAACTGTATTATAGAAAGATTCTCAGTAGAGTCCGACCGAAACTGGTTTTCCGGCCGAAACCGAAACCGAAACTCACGTGGTCAAGATTAAAATTCCTTAAAATACTGAAATTTGGTGAATTTTACCCATTATTCAGCATTAATTAGGACATGACATGGAAACACAATATATTAATTTTGTTGTAGGTAATCATTTATTAAATATAAAATTAAAAATTAAAAATATTTTTATTATTTTTTCAAATTAAGTTCTCATAGCAAAATTTTTATCAGTTATCAATAATCAATTCACAAATTGTTACTGTTTCATTAAATACCCATTGGTATTTTGAAATCTTATTAATTAATACTTTGGTTTGTATTTGTACTTAGAAGAATCATCAATCTTTTTATCTCAATTTAGAAAACTGCACTTCTCAATATAGGATATGAACTGCTGTGTGTGTAAGGCGAGCGTGCACGATAACTTCCGAAATCAGTTTCGGTTTCGGCAAAAGTTTCGGCCAATTTTGGCCGAAACCGAAACTGCCGCCGAAACTTAATTTTTAGCCGAAACTCGGCCGAAACCGAAACCGAACTTTCGGTCGGACACTAATTCTCAGTGATTGATCTAGTCTTGAGCATAGTTAGAAAGGGATGTCGCTATATATAGCACATAGCGATATCCCTTTCTAACTGTACTCAAGTAAAGATCAACACTTCGTTGTCATTCTGTAATACGGGCCTAAGTATATTTAATAATTTCGTTTTTGTTAATCAATAATTCATTTACATTGATCAACAATATTTTTTAAATTAAGTAATAGCTATTATCCATTTGCGAAAACGAAAATTTGCAATATTCATGTAATTCGTATAAGGCTATTTTTTCATACATAAACTCTATTAATTTTGGATTGTCCCTTCATCAATATTAAAAAAAAAATTGTGCAAGAAAATAAGTATTAAAAATTGCCAAAAATTTATGGGAAATTCAAATACTTATCTGAGACGCGATAGAGCGGTCGTGACGTAGAAATACATAACAACAAATCAACAAACAAGCGTCATGTTCGTAGGATCGGTCAAAATCAATGAAACCAAGTGCGCCCGCATTTAACCTTCTAATCTAACTATGAACTTGTTTGTTTTGTTGCTAGATTGCTATGGACTGTGACGTCACACCAAGAGTTCCAAAATATCGAGGGTTTAAAATTCCCATGCAAAGTGGCTATTTTTAACGCTATCTGTAGACACATTACACAATTTTTTCAACGTTGAAAATTGTTATACTTTATCAAGGGAACGTAAAGTATGAAATAAATAAATAACATGCATATTCCATATTGTATTTGATAGTAATATCTATTTAACATTTTGTCACAGTGAAGGAACTGTGCCGAGTGCTTTACCCGTACGCGGCTGTGAACGACGACGAGCTCACGTTGTCCGAGGGGGATATAGTGACAATAGTGTCCAAGGACGCGCCCGACCGCGGCTGGTGGCGCGGCGAGCTGCACGGCCGCGTGGGCCTGTTCCCGGACAACTTCGTGCAGTTGCTGCCTGCAGGTTAGTTTTTTTATTTCAGACGAACCTCCTTGGAAGCACTTTCAATCTATACCTGTTTCTCGCGTACTAAAAGGAAAAAGAGACGAAAGATGTAGTTCTGATTTTCACCACCCGCACGTGGCGTCATTTGGAGATGCGCGCCATTTTCTTATTTAAAAAAAGTTTGCTTTGTTACTTAAATTATGTATAGGTACTTTTCTCGCAAATATGTTGAAAATATTCTACTATTATATTTATTCTATTTATCTGCCAGTTACTTACTTGTTACTTGTTGTGGGCCCCCATTTGCGCACGTAGACTCCGTACTTGATCCATTGTGCGGCAGGGTATATTGGGCTATCTAGCTCAGCCAGCCCAGCTCCTTCCAGAAGCGCAGTAATCTCCTGGGGCTCTCACAGGATTCTAGGAGCGTCCTCGGCTTCCTGAGGATTGATGCCCGGTGTTCTGCAACGCTCGTGCATTCCAGGATTACATGAGCGGCCGTTTCATCCGCTTCCAGACATCCTCTGCATAGAGAGCTATCTGTAACGAGTATGGTTAGTAAATGCTTGTTAAGTAGGCAGTACCCTATTATGGTGCCTGGCATTACTCGGAGATCACTTCGGTTGAGATTTAGTACTTTTCTAGTTAGTCTGGGGTTGAGGCAGGGAAAAATTTCCTTAGATTGCCTGCAGCCCTCGGTATTGGCCCAACGGGTGTTGTGGTTCTGTGTGATTCATTGCCGCATCCATATACGAACCTGATTGAAAGGTAATGGCAGAAGTGGCTCAGGGCCTTCCACTCTCTGTGATGATCCCCTTCTAGCTAGCTCGTCGGCTGCGTCATTACCCACAGAACCGCTATGTCCCTTGATCCATTAGAGGATAACCTTGTTATCCGTTGCTATTCACTCCAATTTCCAGCTTGTATTATACATGTAAATCTCCCTTAAAAAATATCTAACTAATGATAAAGGCATAGTGAAAATCTTTTTTAAACGGTTTTATTTAGCTCACCCCGTTTGTTTTATTCTTGGGTCAAATTTAGTAATTCAAATTTCACCCTCTTCCTGTCAACCGATTAATCTGAAATTTTGTATACACTTTGGATTTTGGTGACAATACAATTATGTTTATTCATTATCATTATAAATTTAAAGATGGCCGCCGCTACAAAATGGCGGATAATTTATGTTTTATTAATCCCATCAATATGGGTATCAAATGAAAGGGCTCAACAAGCAGAATACAATATACTATAAAAAATTGAAATCCAAGATGGCGGCCGCTACAAAATGGCGGATAACGTAGCTTTTATCAATACCATCAATATGGGTATCAAATGAAAGGGCTCAATAAGCAGAATACAATATACTATAAAAAATTTAAATCCAAGATGGCGGCCGCTACAAAATGGCGGATAACGTAGGTTTTATCAATCCCATCAATATGGGTATCAAATGAAAGGTCTAAACAAGTAGAATACAATTTATTATGCTATGTGAATACAATTTACTATACTATTTATTGAAATCTAAGATGGCCGCCGCTACCAAATGGCTGATAACAATTTTTTATCAATCCCACCAATATGGGTCGTATTCAGGCTATGCCATTTGAGTATGCGTGACAGCTCGAGAAAAACAATTTTTGTCAATACTCGTAAAGCGGAACAAAGGTATAAAGTGTTGAAGTTTAATGAAGCTGGTCAAGCAGCAGGATATTGTGCCAATATTTTCGAACGATATGAAAAGCGACCAGCAGAGCACCCCAACTATGATTTTAACAATATGTGTCTCATAGAATTTGCGATGTTATTTGAGCCACACTACACAAAACCGCCTGTTATAAATGAAGAGAGCATCGATACCGATGCTTATGCACCGCACGAGCAAACAACAAGAAGGCGTCTTATAACTTTAACAGACAACACCAAAATGACTATTATAAACATGCCAGCTGTAGTACGGGTACCTAACTTCGTAGCAGCTTCTGATCCAGAGTCATATTATTACAGTTTACTAATCCAGTATATGCCGTATCGCAATGAGGTCGAACTTTTAGGAGAATTTAATAGTGCCAGAGATGCGTTTCTCGCCAACGAAGAAAGTTTAAGACAAACAAACGCCTACTTGGAAATATATCGTGAACGTGACAGGCAGCTTGAAAATGCATTCGCGCAAGTACACGCATTTCAGATACTGGAACACGCAGTTCCTTATTTGCCAATGAATGAAGACCAGTTCTTACAGGCTAAGCAGTCTATGAATGCAGGACAAAAGGAATTTTTTACATTAGTTACCCAGTCCATACAAAATCAAATGTCAGGTGCTGAAGAACGTTTAAAAATATTCTTTACAGGAGGAGCTGGTGTGTGCAAGACTTTTCTATTAAAGTTATTACGAGACCAAATCAATAGGTGCTACGCAAAGGATGCGGTTAAAGTCTGCTCACTAACAGGAGTTGCAGCTAGATTAATAAATGGAGCTACGATACACAGTACTTTAAAATTGCCTGTACAGAAAGACGGTCGCATAACAGGTTGTAAGGTAAAAAAAAATAAAAAAACTGTAAACTATTTATCTAGTTAGTTATTTCAAAAAAAGAAAGAAAAAGGCTGAAGGTGATGGCCGGGTGATGGTAGCCGATTTAGCGTCTCAGCTTCCATTTAAAGTGAGAGTTGTAACGGGCGCCGGGAAGCTGGTAACATCTCCAGGTGTCCGGAATAACTTACGGGAACATCAGCTTTAATCTCAAGACCAGTTTTGACTAGGGTTGAATGATAAAGGTGTTTTCCTCTTCAATTATTTATTGTGAAAGTGTACATACCAGATTGGATTCCAGGCGTCAAAGTACATTAAGTATTGGATTTACTTAGCCTTTAAGGTTGGTCCATGGTCAAAGATATCAAAATGATATTTATAAAGATATCATTAAAATTAAAGATGAAGTTAAAGAAATTAAGGGTTATAAAGAGCTGAAACAAAAGAGACATTTGTGAGACCAGGCAACATGGCTAGATATATGTATGACAATAGGGAAGATGCATATATAATATTTATGAAAATCTTATGATTAAAATGTTAAAAAAATATAAAAGAAATGCCACTGCAACGTTTTTATTTTACATAATGTTGTTTTTTAACAATTATTACGAATTAAAAATACTTGAAACGGAACGTATTTTAAAACACCAATCAGCGTTTAGTGACGTCACTCCTGTAATGACAACTTCTTTGAGGTTATGGTTGTTAAAGTAAATATTATTTTATGGGAATATTTATTGCGTGTTTTTACATTTAATAAAAATGGAAGTTGCGTTTATCAAAGCAGACTCCTGGAATTTACCAAGAGTTAGCGTTGACATGGTTATAACTTTTATGTCCAAAGTGCAGAGTTTTTAAGTGTAGAAATGAATGGGACTATATTACTACGGTATGTAAATTCGTAGTTTATTCGTATTTTATTCAGCGGCTTCTACAAATCTTACGGCGATAATGCAATCGGCTATGTCCAAATTAAAAGAGATGGAGAATTATGTACAGTAAAAGGTCGAGTTCTCCGGAGCATAAAGTACGTAAAGAAGGTTATCGTGTTACAGTTATTTTAAATGAAACGCAAAGCTTGGTTCAGTCCTGCCAATGTGAAGATTGTGCCACACATTTTAAAGTGTATCTAATTTTCGACGTCATTCTCCAACTGTAAAATTAAAAATATGTTATAGACAGGTTTTGTAAGTATTAGGTAGGTTACTAATGCGTTTTTACGTACAAGCAGATTAATTAAGCATATAACAAGTATATTCGCCAACTTACGTCAAAGTGATCTTCTCAGCATCGAATAATGGTCTTTGGAGAATAATTGTCATTTCTCTTCGCAGCTTGAAACCACTTTTTTTTTCAGTTTTGGGTCAGAAGTTCCAGTCAAAAACAATTTATTTGGGAACTTTGTTGAAGTAGATTGGCACAAAACATGAGTCAACACGGCTTTTTTTTGGAATATTAGTGGTATTGTTATGATCACATGATGTTGATGGATAGTCCATTTTAAATTTTTCAAAAAAATATTTCGAAAAAATATGCAAAAGTATGAAAATTTAAACCCCCCACGAACATTTACGACCAGTGACAGACAGGAGTGACGTCATCGCAACCATAGGTTCGTTATCGCGCGAAAATTTAAATTGTCAATTTAAAACCGCATTTTTTCCGATAAATCACAATGTTTTAATTATTTAATATATCTGTGGTTTATTCTACATGGAATTCTTTAAAATGAAAACAAAAATAAAAATATTGCATCTTCCCTATTTTAATCTTAATTCTTACCTGCAATCGCAGTTCTTTTAAAGTTTTACTAAAGGGCCATTGGCACCTATATTAATTCACATTAATGCGGTGAGCGCATTTTTGAAAAACAAGTTATATTTAAGGTTATTATATTTCAGATTTTAAAAAAAGTGACTGCTCGTCTTGCAAAGAATCGAAAAGTAATGTTGCCAGGTCGCACTTCCAAAAACACCGCGAGTCTCAGTGTTGGCGCATTAAAATTTAAATTTGGGCATGGACAAACCATATATTACAAAAGTTTACTTAAATTTAGAATGACAATTATTACGTATTTATTTTAATGTTTTATAAAATTAAGACAATTTTTAATGATGTGTTTCGTTTATTAAAAAATTAGGGAAAATCCTTAAGTGACGGATGTCAAACCATATATTATTTATCTATGTATGTGACGGCGTAGATACGACGTTACAAGGTATGTCACCACTGTCCGGAAACTATTTGCGAATAATGAGGCAACAATGGCATCAGACAGAATTTTTGACTGTCGACGAGATTTCCATGGTGTCTTATCAAATGTTATGCATGATGGACGCTCGATTAAGGCAAATTAACTGTGAAAATGAGTTTTTTGGAGGAGTAAACGTATTACTTTTCGGTGATCTTTTACAACTGCCTCCTATAAAACGATCAGGAATACCTGTTTTCAAACAGCCAGAACATCTCCAACCAGCTACACATCTCTGGCGTTTATTCACGCTGTGTGAATTAACTGAAAATATGCGTCAGCAAGGTGACCAGACTTTTATTGATATTTTGAATGCTTTGAGAGTCGGTGAGCTAACAACCCAACATTTTAGTATTTTAATGGGAAGACTTCTTGAAGACACGAGTGATGAGTTTGCAATAGACAAAGTGTTAAGGGTATACCCCACAAATCAACAAGTTAACGACCACAACTCTGCTGTATTGAATTTGTACAGATATAATGGTGCTCGCATTTACAAAATAAAAGCGCAGGATCAGCTAGTACACGCCACACGAAATGCAGACAATGTGGATATAGCTACTATAATACCAGCTGATATCAACAAAACTGGGGGTTTACCAGCGGAACTGGAAATATTTGTGGGGAGCAAAAGTCATGCTACGGTCCAATATTGACGTTTCAAAGGGATTAGTAAATGGCGCTATAGGCTACATCAACGAAATCGTTTGGCCTCAATTTCGTCGAACTCAGATGTATGCAACAGATGAACCTTCCGTCCGAATTGATTTCGCAAGAGACGGAGTACATCTTATACACCCGAAAGCCATACAGTTTCCAGCTAAGTACAATTACGGGACGGCTGAAAGAAGAATGTTGCCTTTAATACCATCATGGGCTTCTACAATACATAAAATGCAGGGCAGCACTGTGGATCACGCAGTCGTATACTTAGGTGCGAAACTGTTTGAAGAAGGTCAAGCCTACGTGGCTCTTAGTAGAGTAAGATCTTTGCAGGGACTACATATAGAGGAGTTGGACTGCAATAAACTAACGGGCAAGAAACCTTGCAATAATGAAGCACTAAATGAATTAAACAGAATGTGAAATAAAAACTAAAAACTAGAAAATAAAAATAGATAAAAAAACTTTTTAAGTTAAACGGTTTTATGTTAAACATACATTGCAATGTTTAAGATAAATGTACTAAAAACCAAAAAAATAATAAAATAGATACAGTCGTGGGAATTATAAACATATGCATAGACTAGACTAAAATAAAACCGTGGGGCACGTCAATTGTCTACAATCGTTGATTAAAATGTTTGTTTTGTAATGTTACACTATAATTAGGCAGTTGTTCAACCGACAACGATGGACGTGTGATAAGTAGGGCTAGTATGTGGAAACAAGCTAGCAAGCTCGATTATAAGCGAGTTTTAGGGTTTCATAGTGGTGAGCGAGTAGTACTTTTATCATATGTTTTGTCGATTAAAGACAAACTACGAGCAGTGAAACGATTCCTCGCCAGCCAGCAGTGTGAATGTCCAACGATAAACTAGTTGAAACATCTCTTTTATTTACATGGAGTGTATAACTATTGGAATTTCCATGAGCAAGAAAATAGTAATTTCCTCACCGTCTGCGGGCCAACTGCCTAACGACGAATTAAACTATTCTTCTAACGCACATTAAGTCGATAATTTGTAGACAATTGACGTGCCCCACGGTTTTATTTAAGTCTAGTCTATGCATATGTTTATAATTCCCACGACTGTACCTATTTTATTATTTTTTGGTTTTTAGTACATTTTTTACAATTACTTTTGTGATAATTGCGGACATACTCGTACATACAGACAGAGAGACATGAAAATTGTTTCCGTTCCGTTTCTATATTAATAAAAATTGTGGTACTTACATAAATTAAATTACAAACGACATTGATAAGTTTGCTTTGTAATGTTTGTGAGAGACCTCTGTGAAAAAGTAAATAAAACCATTAATTTTTGCTGTTAACTGCACCGTTTATAATTTTAATCACATGTTATCTAGGAGTGCTGTGTTTTAGGGAATAATTAACAATACACACGTCTGTTTAGATTTGGGCTATTCACAATGCTTCTCTTATAGTTGCATAAAGCAGCATTGTTTTTTTCATTGCGGCGGCATTATAAAAGTTATGATATATTTTACTTATACCAAAACCTACTTCTTTATTAGAGTCGTAAGGCATAAAATATTTGATGTTTTGTGATGAGTATGATTAGTTTTATTATTTCGCTTTATTACGTCATATTCTTGATTTATTTGTTAACCAAACTTCATTGTTATTTATAATTGCTTTGTGACACATAACATATTATATCTAATGCATAAAGCTCAGTTAAATTTTAGCTGCTCTAAGCTAATTGGATTACTTGCCTTGCATACTACATAATTTGACTAGTAATCGTGTCCTTTGACTTGTATCCTTTTATTTCGTTCTGCGATTTTTGTCACAAATGTGCAAAAACCAAATAAACACGTGAAGTGCCACCATAATGGCACTGACTTTGCTTACCCGACTCTTGGCTCCACTTAGTTTTAGAGTTGTTCAATGTCAATTGATTTCAAAATTGATCGACTAGAATATATTCATTCTCCCATTCTAACAAAACCAAGCAAAATAATAAGTGAACTTCGCCCAAGTAATCTGCAAAGAACATAACATATAACATGCTAATATTTTCTTACAGACCTTGTACATTATTCATTGATGAATACAATTTTTTAACGATCTTACCATAGTCTACTCTACTAAATATCGCCGTTATTTTACGCGTCAATAAATATTTTACAATTTGTTTATTTATAATATTTTCATGTAGTAGCTTATCAAACCTACTCATGCATCCTAATTTGCGTAGGAGTGTTCAAATCTAGCAAGCTTTCATAATATGTCTACAGTAAAAACTCTAATTAGTGGATAATTTCTTATAAAGAAATCTTGCGCAAATGTCTTATCGTATTGTAAAATGCTACTACCACGGTGCAAATACAAAAGAAGCTTTAATGTCAAATGAGATACTTTTACAATTATAAAACAGTCGATAGAAGAGAGCAATGTAATTATTCAAGTATTCTTATCCTCCTTGAGTCGCATTCCTCATTACTGAGGGTCGTGACCTCCCTTCTGCATCACTTTCTTCCGTATCTTCTTCCATCCGTCCCCCACCCGTTTTCCATCTGTTCCTGTCTTTGGCGGTGTAGAGGGCGTTATGGACTGTCGAGTCTAGAGCGGTGCGAATCTGGTCAGACCAACTTATTGGGCTCCGTCCACGCGGTCTCTTTCCCTCTACTTTGCCGGTCACAATCAGCTTCTCGAGGTTGTCACTGTCTTTCCTTGCAATGTGGCCGAAGCACTCAAGGACTCTGCGCAAACACTCGGATGATAGGCGTGAGGAGATTTTGAGTTCACGCAATATGGAGACGTTAGTCCGGAATGCTGTCCAAGGGATACGGAGCATCTTTCTCCAGCACCACATCTCAAAGACGTCGATGCGTTTGCGATCTGCAGCTCTCAGGGTCCAGGTCTCAGTGCCATACGAAAAGATCGAGAAGACTAGAGTCCGTACCAGTCTGGTTTTGGTCTTTACGGATATGCTGCAATCTCTTCAGATTTTGCCAAGCTGAGACATGGCGCCCTTAGCAATGCCAGTAGGGAAGATGCAAATATAATATTTGTGAAAATTTTATGATTAAAATGTTAAATAATATAAAACAAAGGCCACTGCAACGTTTTTATTTTACATAATGTTGTTTTTTAACAATAATTGCGAATTAAAAATGACTTGAAAAAAACGTATTTTAAAACACCAATCAGCGTTTAGTGACTTCACTCCTGTTATAAAAACTTGAGGTTATGGTTGTAAAGTATTAGGTAGGTTACTAACGCGTTTTTACGTACAAGCAGATTAATTAAGCATATAACAAGTATATTCGCCGACTTACGTCAAAGTGATCTTCACAGCATCGAATAATGGTCTTTGGTGAATAATTGTCATTTCTCTTCGCAGCTTGAAACAACTTTTTTCTCAGTTTTGGTCCAATAAAATTAATTCAACCAAAAGTCAAAAACAATTTATTTGGAAACTTTGTTGAAGTAGATGGACACATTGGCACAAAACATGAGTCAACACGGCTTTTTTTCGGAATATTAGTGGTATTGTTATGATCACCTGATATTGATGGATGGAAGTGATAATTTAATGATTTTCCAAGTTCAAAACAAGCTTAATTTAAACATTTATTTATTTTAATATTGTGCCAGTGTCAACTGGTCACTGTTTGCCCACAGGATGGACTGCATTTTTATCAATTTGGGTAACACTTTGTACCATAAAAGTATACAGAATATTAGCGTTAACTACATCATAACCTTTGTATAAAATATTGTTATGTACCTACTAACATTCAATGTTCTTAATCTATATATAGCTAGCAAAATAGCTACCTTTAATTATGACATAACTAACAATTCCTTAATTTGCCAGTAGTAACCGTCCATCTTTGTTTAGTTTTATCACAATAACTGTATCTCATTAACATGAATTACACTTCAACTTCATAACAAGTGGTTAACCCACACTTGTATTTAACTAGCAGACGCACAAGTTATTATGTTTGTAAACAGCCCGCCCACTCCGTTCGGTATCCGTCATTTTGCTATTGACATTTCTCATGAAGGCTACAAACTGTGGAGTCGTGATTTTGCGTAACTTGCTCACGATCAACCGATGCCTTTTTATAAGCAGTTGCCTCATTGCCGCTGCGCGAACATAATGTCGTGACAGTCTTATTTCCTTGATTTTTGAATAGTGACGACAATGGTTGTGGAAAGTGAGTTTTTATAGACGCCTACTCGGAGGACTGCTTGTGCAAACAGGGGCATTGTTGTTTTTCTATGATGGTATCATTAAAATAAAATAGAAATCTTTTCCAATCTTCTCATTAAACTAATTATAACATCACCAAATAAATATTATTTTTATTCGAATAAAGTGACAGTACATTTTTTCAAATAAAAGTAATGAATACTTTTACAGATGTCATAATTTTACGCTCATTTTCATGAATTAATCATTTGTTGGTTATTTTACGTTGATAGTAGTATTAACATATAATGAATTGTTTACGTTACTAATCCTATTATACATTAGTGATAAAAAGTAGTTTCTTAGAACCTTAATTTGGATAATCCATATTCCTTTCAAAGTGGTAGACCTATAGCACTAGTTTCTGTAATTTGCATTTGCGCGGAATCGCCGGCGCATACTCGATTTTTGTCTGTTCAGAATAAAAGTCCTATATCTATGTTTGTTAAAGTAATAAAAGTCAAGATTAATGAATCCTAGTAACCTTATATTACTGGGTTATCACTTATCGCGCATAAGTGTTTAACATGTGCAGAGACAGATATAGGTAGATTGTATATAAAAAACTGTCAATGTTTTATCTTAAGTAAATTGACTGTCCTCAATATCGTAAATTAAGACATAATCAAAGTGATTTCTAATTTAAGAAACGAGAACTGAACTACAAAAGTTTGCAAACCTAGGAACAATAACTAAAGGGCTAGGATATGAACTAAAATTGTTTGCATAGAAAGGTAAAGGCTCTGATCATATACAAGGTCAACTTAGACACGTGCGATCCATAACTTGATTTTGACAACACCACACCAAATACATAATACTAATTCGAATGTTAAATACAAAAGTATGTTTATGTATATGTTGTAGGATAATAACATAAATCGAATTTTCGCGTAAATCCTAGGGATTTTGCGACATTGCCACAGTCAATAAAAGTATCAATTTTATCATTTCTTTTTTTTTGCTGCGGCCACCAAAGCTTATAAACCTACACTTGCGATACCAAAAACATTTCTCGTACCGTTGCCTGCCCGGACCCAATCCCCTACCCCACGGAGCCCCTGGAACCTGACTCACCAATTTCAATCTTGTTTTAATTGCAGGTTGAAAAAAAACAGCTTTTATTTAATTTCAGGAGCACCTGAGTTAGAAGAGAAAAAGCCAGAAAGACCACCATCCAAAACTACAAACGCGATCTATCCCGTTCTTAACAAGTACTCTGAGAAAACGGCTTCAGTCAAGGAATTAACCACATCTAAAATAAGGTAAGTTGAGTTGAGTTTACAATGACTTTTATCCTTAAGCAGTATTTGGTAAATCCGCTGGAGCTTTCATAATATTCCCTAAATAAATTCAGTCCTAAGCTTAAAATAATTATTGTGTATCATTAATATTCTTTAATATTAATGATTTCCTTACAATATTTATGGAAGATTTTACTGCTCATCATTTAAGCAATAGTCTACCAGGATTCGAACATCGGAGCAATAAACAGGAACTATCTTTCAATTGTTGTTGAAACTAACCGTCATCCAATGCCTGTTATAAAATACAATTATTTGGTGTCTACCAACTTGATGCAACATTTATTTCTTATGATTCAATGAAATTTCGTAACGCTAAACGTAACTCACCCACTTTTGATATTAAATATGCAAATATACCGGATATGAAAATATTACAAAACGTTTAAGAATTGCGAAGTTTAAAATCAGTCCCGTAAAACGGGATACATATATATTTTTTTTATATAAAACTGCATCAATATCTTAAATATTATGCAACTCTTGTTCATAATATTTTTCATATTATTATGTATAAGGATGCATAAGGAACTAATGATAAATTATGTTTTATTTATTACTAATAAGATCTTTTCTACCAATTTTTTCTTATGTTTCATATGAGAGGCTTATCCCAGAAATCCGAAAAGATTAGGTTGGATGGTCTATTCTAAAAATCATTACTGTGTTATGTTTATTATCCCAATAGCTTTATCAAGCAATGGCTATTTCTGGAAAAAAATACAGTATATTGTATAATAGTGCTGTAATAATTCCGTGCTTCGGAAGTCACTTGTAAATGTTAATTACTCTTTCAGTTTGCACAAAGAAAACACAATAAGCAAGGAGACCAGCACACAGAGTACAGTCACTCACACAAATAAAACCGAGTCGGAAAAACTTATACACAATGAATCTGTCAACGATGGAACTTTGGATGGACAAGTAAGTACATAATAATTTGTTAAACAATATACATAAAAATTACAGTTTATAAAGTTTAAATGCACAGTTTATGGGGCTAGGTTAAATAGTTTTATAAACAACTTAGGCTTCATATGAGCAATCGGTACTTAACTATTCGGATCAGTATTATATAATGTATAATATTATATAGGGGTAAAGTTTGTGAGGTTGTAGTAGGTAATCTCTGGATCCACGGAACCGATTTTGAAAATTTATTTTACCAATAGAAACCACGTTATTTGTGAGTATATTCTACACTGTCTAAACTATGTATACTTGTTTACACTATGTATAGTCTACACCGAAACGAAGCGAGCGCGGGCCACTAGTGTCATAATAATTTGGTGTAATACGAGTACGTACGGTCTTGGCACGTCACATGCAAAAGAATCGGCTCAGTTGTTTAACTTGGTTGTGCACCGAATCAAAATAATAAGGTACTATATTTCTATATTAATCCATTTTTTTATTATGGTTTCGATAATATGTATAACTAGTGGCCCGCCCTCGCTTCGCTTCGGTGTAGAGTTGTAGTGTAAACTATAGTTTTTGTTCTCAGGCTTGTGCTATAAACAATGACTTTATTTATATAATTACACGTGATAATAGAATTTATATTGTGAGTCAACCATATAAGATAGACATATGCTGTTGCGGGATATTTTTTAGACAATTTTATGTAGAATATTTCTGTCACAATGGATTTCTATGTAACTTTAACCATTAAGGCTGCACACGTGACGGAAGCTTAAAAAATGGAGTAACTTCTCCCGTTTTCCCAACATTTCCCTTCACTACTCTGCTGCTATTGATTGTAGCGTGATAAAAAGTATACTATAACCTGCCCAGGAGTATGAAGAATAATTGTACTAAGTTTCGTTAAAATCCGTCGAGTAGTTTTTGTCTCTATAAGGAACATACACACAGACAGACAGACAGACAAAAATTTTACTGATTGCATTTTTGGCATCAGTATCGATCACTAATCACCCCCTGATAGTTATTTTAAATATATATTTCATGTACAGAATTGACCTCTCTACAGATTTATTATAAGTATAGACATGTCTTCCATTTTCTATTTGTAAGTGAATGAAGTGCCTATATTACTTATGTTCTATTTGATTTTCTCGTTCAGGTAAAGAAACCTCCAGTGCCATTAAAGAAAAGTCCTACGCCAACTGCAGGTGTTGGTGGCTTATTCAGCGGGCTGAAGAGCAAAATCATCCCTTCCACTGATAAGTCAGTATATTTTGAACTGTAATGACATTTGAATAGAATTCATATATAAAGGTAGGTACGCAGCGCCAAATGCATATAAAACTGTATCAAATTCTCCAATGGATTTTTTACCTTTGTGGATGAAAATTTTAAATCGATTGCAGAATTGTAGTTATCTTGAGAAAGCTCGACTTAATGTTGTCCATACATTTAGTTCTAAGATATCTATAAACTATTTTGCTATGAAATGAAGTTGCGCTGACTAAGTCGATATACATATACAAAAAAATAGTTATAAAAACGCACTCTTATTAAGATAATTACTTACTTTTATTTAATAACTAGCGTGCAAGGATGGTGATAACTCATAAAAAAATACATATAAGAATATACATACGTAGCGTCTAGGGTTCCGTGCCCAAAGGGTAAAAAACGGAGCCCTATATACTTCCCTTATGTATCTGTGTAATAGGGATATGTAGGTAGCAGACACCAGATTTTTTTACAGAATACGTGTTTCATTGGCCACAATTGCAACAAATAATAAAAATCAATCTCCACAAGATCATTTATCATGGCTATTTTGCAGATTACGGTGACCTATAGCAATTGTTATTATCCTTGTAACGTATGGATTACTTCATTATTGGAGATTTTTTCAATTATTGTATACAGGGATAAGTCTCCGTCAACGACAGTGAGTAGTGGCAGCAGTAGTGGTGGCGAATACGACCGCACGGACGGCTTGGCCTCCAGCAAGCCCAACGCCAGTGCCAATGCCAATGCCAACGCGAATGTCAACGCGAGCACATTTGACCACGTCGAAAGGAACTCTATACTTAACGACCCGCGAGCTGGCAGGTTCGTAACTTTGCGATAAAACTGAAATCCAGTATGAGATGCTACTAATAGGGATGATGACGGGGCTAAGTAAACATAATTATATTACTATTTATTTCTTCAGTCAGATTATCAAAAAACAATGGACACATATTTTTTCTTTTGTCAATTAACCAAAAAATCACAAAGATAAAGCGCGTCAAAGTTTGGGGCTTTTTAGTAAAAAATTTACGACATCGTTGTCGCGCGACTTTTTAAAGTAATATTTATCACTAATGTTTTGATAATGTGCAAACAAGAAAATATATATATGTGTATACTTTGATAATCTATCTACCTGATAGACAAAGAAAAAAAATAGTCATGATCCCTATTGTATTTTGTTTAAAATAGGTTTTTTATTCTTAAAATAGTCCACCTATGTTAATATCAGGTATGTGTCCTGGTGATATGTGGTACCAAATAACTTAATTATTGAAAGATGTGGGTAAGAACTATTAAAAATCATTAAAAAGCAAAATCGGATAAATATTATTAGTTCTCCATTGTGTTTCTTAACATACATAATAATATTTACATAATTGTAAAAAGGACATGGCTAAGAAACTGCCCTTAACGTGTATAAATATTTCGCACTAGCGCATAACTTTACAATATTTTTTTATTAATTATTACGTGTTTATTATTCTCATACAACTTTCGTGAAATAATCAAATATTTAAAAGAATAAAAATTGACTTCCATGTCTGTTTCATAAGCAAAATGTTCCGTTTTACAGAATAAATGAATAATAATTGTACACAAAAAATATTTGTGTAAGTATATCGAAATAAACAATATTATTTCTAAACTTTCAAACTATGACATATTAGCCCTAATTTTTTTATTATAACAAATCACTGTGGGCCTAAAATAATAGATTTTATTATTCTTATCAGGCTTGAGACAAGGTTGTATGACAATTAATCCTTAATTTTTTTCTAATGCACAAAATAAAACTTCAAAGATTTCCTATCAGGCCGACAATAACAAATTATTTGTATTTATTTTTGCTTTAAAAAATCTTTTTGTGAAGAGTTAATCAGAGAAATGGGAAGAAAGATTCTAAGAAAATGCGAAATTGATGACTCTGTAAATAATTGGCAACATCTTTTATCAACTATAGTAAGGTAATGAGGATAGGAGTTCTCATAATTTTCAAGATTGTGACTATTAAAAGTTCCCGTGTCTTTTTTCTTAGAAATTATGAATATTCATGCATTTACCATTAAATATTACTAAGTACAGTATTATACATTGCCAGGGCAATCGCTCATACAAAACTTTACCATGTCCTTTAAAATTGAGTCAAAATTAATTATTATTATCTTGCCTGTGTAAATCGTTCATACTACGTAGATCTAGTAATAATTGATATATACCACATAACATAGAATATAAGGGAAATAATAGATTAGAAGGGTAATAAGAGACCGCTTGAATGAGAATCGATGTCGCCGGCTCTACCCCACTTCACTTCCACCTAATAGATCATAAGCCAATCAAGCAACGCGACATTAAACAATCGAACGAATCAGCGCTCACTACAGTCGGTTTGAGGTCTGATTCGTTCGATGGATTGAGCTAGTGGTTGACATGGCAGTCGATGAAATATTATCGATATTAAATATGCGAGTTGATCTTGTCTTGAATAAATGGTATTTTGTATCCTGGAAAAGTTAGAAAAGAATTAAACTAAACGCCGTGTAGTTATAAACAATTATTAATAGGTATAAAAATGAAACCAATTAACTATAGACACCTTTTTATTGGCCTTAAAACAATGTACGAGTATACCTATTTATTTACAAGTTGTCGCTATGTTTCCTTTTGTAAGTTTTTATTTCGTAGTTATATAAAAAGTACTTTGTCAATACAATATGTATGTCTAAAACTCCCGTCTGTTCAGAGGTGGGCGCTGCGACACAGTCTTCGACTACTGCGGATGTTAACGCAAACTGTGTTTATGTACAAATGTTTTGTGTTTCAATAAAGATTTATTATTATTATTTCAATACGGTACATAATTGTATTATTTAAAAAAAAATCGATGGTGGATCAAAAGACTCATCATTTACTATAAATACCACTTCCGCGAAAATCTATAGTTTAAAAGAAACAATATTGAAAATTCTTTGCCATGCAATTACACAAAAATTATTAAAATTAAAACACTTGACTTGATACTTATTTATTGACCTTAAAACAATGTATATTTATGTATTTTTAAGCATTTAACTACTAGATGTCTAAATCTAAAAAAAAGCTAGAAAAAACACTCGATCCGGGCAGCAGACGGGACTCGAACCCGCACTCTTCCCCTTCTCTCTGTGTTCTGTAGTATATACACTAATTATTAATAATATGATTTAAGGGTCAAAGCTCCACGACGCAGACCTCCTAGTCAGGCATTACGCGACGACACTCCGCAACAAATTGGACTTAGCAACGGCCACGAAGTCAAAATGGAATGTGAGTTTTTAGTGTACTCCCTATTTTTTTCAAGCATCTAAGGTATAGATCGCGTCAATCTTCTAGTCCGCTCTGAATACTGCACAATTCGCGTCGTAGCTCGTATTTACCTGCGCGAAACAACTTCAGAGCGGACTAGAAGTTTGGCGCGATCAATTCCAACTATATAAAAAATTAAAAATTTTCTTTGAAAGCGACACTTTCGTCACGTTACATACATTTAAAGTGGCATACGTTTGTTTGGTCTTTCGTAGCAGTATCACCGCGGTGTAATTTGTCTACTAAGGTAGTGGCACCAATGACCGACAAGCACCAATGATCGACATTCCCTTCCGTGATCAATGAAAATAAGAGTAGGAAACCGATCACTAAACATGGTAACACTGAGCGTCTATAGCTCCATGTATTCACACTCAGTATTTTTATAAATCACATGAAAAAAATGGCGATCGCTAGCATCTATTAGTCATAGGTTCTACTACCATCTAATTAGATTTTCATTTAAAAAAAAAAGATGAAAACATGAATTTTTTTTTCGAGTTAATTAAAATATGCGTCTGTTTTTGTTGTAGCTTCAGAGAAAACAGTAGCAGAGAAGGCGGACGAAATAAAGCCGCGCGCCCGAGAATGGGAGAAGCACAAGGCGCCGTGGATGGAGGAGCTCAAACTGAACCAGGCCAAGAAGACGGGCCTGGAGCAGCGACGCACACCGGCTGCCAGCACCGACAGGTATTAACGTACTGAAGGAGCAGGCGCCGTGGATGGAGGAGCTCACACGGAACCAGGCCAAGAAGACGGGGCTACAGCAGCGACGCACACCGGCTGCCAGCACCGACAAGTATTAACATATTGAAGGACCAGGCGCCGTGGATGGAGGAGCTCACACGGAACCAGGTCAAGAAGACGGGGCCACAGCAGCGACGCACACCGGCTGCCAGCATCGACAGGTATTAACGTACTGAAGGACCAGGCGCCGTGGATGGAGGAGCTCACACGGAACCAGGCCAAGAAGACGGGGCTACAGCAGCGACGCACACCGGCTGCCAGCACCGACAAGTATTAACATATTGAAGGACCAGGCGCCGTGGATGGAGGAGCTCACACGGAACCAGGTCAAGAAGACGGGGCCACAGCAGCGACGCACACCGGCTGCCAGCATCGACAGGTATAAACGTACTGAAGTACCAGGCGCCGTGGATGGAGGAGCTCACACTGAACCTGTCCAAGAAGACGGGCCTGGAGCAGCGACGCACACCGGCTGCCAGCACCGACAGGTATTAACGTACTGAAGGACCAGGCGCCGTGGATGGAGGAGTTCACACGGAACCAGGCCAAGAAGACGGGGCCACAGCAGCGACGCACACCGGCTGCCAGCACCGACAGGTATTAACGTACTGAAGGACCAGGCGCCGTGGATGGAGGAGCTCACACGGAACCAGGCCAAGAAGACGGGGCCACAGCAGCGACGCACACCGGCTGCCAGCACCGACATGTATTAACGTACTGAAGGAGCAGGCGCCGTGGATGGAGGAGCTCACACGGAACCAGGCCAAGAAGACGGGGCTACAGCAGCGACGCACACCGGCTGCCAGTACCGACAGGTATGTACGTACTGAAGGACCAGGCGCCGTGGATGGAGGAGCTCACACGGAACCAGGCCAAGAAGACGGGGCTTCAGCAGCGACGCACACCGGCGGCCAGCACCGACAGGTATGTACGTACTGAAGTACCAGGCGCCGTGGATGGAGGAGTTCATACTGAACCAGGCCAAGAAGACGGGCCTGGAGCAGCGACGCACACTGGCTGCCAGCTTCGACAGGTATGTACTGGTAGGTGCCGTGGATGTAGGAGCTCAAAATGGACCAAGCCAAGAAGACGGACCTGGAGCAGCGACGCACACCGGCTGCCAGCACCGACAGGTATGTTCGGACTGAAGCACCAGGCTCTGTGGATGATAATCGTATCGTCAAATTTTGTAGGGAGCAATTTTGCAGTTTGTGCCGTCTGTCCGTTGCTTAGTTTTCATAAAAACTTTGACGATGCAAATACGATTACGGAGCTGTCAAAATTCGTGCTTCGACCTTTGTTCATATAATAAAAAAAAAACGAGCGAGCCTTACAGTAGTCGCGTATGATGTGTAACATTGGAAACCTCACCTTATATTAGTAAAAAAAGAAATAAAACCTACTACAAAAGGAATAAGCCATTTAAACATTATGTTCTAAAATCAAATCAAATTGCGCGCGCTTTCGCGACTTCCTGGTACACACTTCCGTCCTATTTCACGAAATCACTCCCACAAATTGCAGGAAAACGAGAGGAAAGATGTTACACATTAAAATCAAACAGTCGCGCTTGCGCACCGAACGGCGACGGGTGCGTGATAATAGGCTAGTGCATTAAATATTACTTCGTGAATTGTGGTACTAGTAAAGAAAAATGTCAAACGTTATTAAGTGTAATACGTGTAATATAGTTATCGATGAGATGCTATCGTATATACAAAATAAATTATCAGTGATAGATGAGCAAACGCTGGTACAAATTTGTAAAACGTCGTTTCGACCCGAAGAAATAAAGAAGTCCAAATCGCTTCTGTTCGAATCTATATCAACGGATATGCGTAAAATATTACGAAAACACAAAGGAAAAGAGGAACGTGATTTGGCAGACATTATAAATTTGTTTAAATCTGCGGAACCGGATGAAATACCAATATTTGTGGCACGGCAGCTGGAAAAATTACCACCTATTACATTCGATCATCTGGACGTCACCAAACTCCTAAAGGATCTTGTACGTATCCAGGCGACGGTAGACGACATGAAGTCCAAATATGCCACAGTAAAAGACTTAAAAGACCTAAAAGCAGAGGTTCTTCAGATGAAAAACAATTCGTTTCTTCCCACTTCGACGTTAAAAGTAAACAAAAGAAGAGGTGCATGGTTGTTGGATGATGGGCCGATGGAGGTATCCCATATGCTGAATTCATCAATAAATGAATCCTGTACTAATAATGATACCGAAACTGATATAATAACACCGCGATATCGAAATATGAGGGTGTGTTTGAACGAAGCGCAGCAACGGTCACAGGCGGCGGGCAAAAGCAGCGCGCACGAGTCACCTGTAGCGGCGACCGACAATTGTAAGACCGGTTTGTTATCGGCCGCGGCGCATACGATCTCACCTGTGAGGATAATAAGTCAGCTGAGCGCTTTGAATAATAAAACCGTCAGTTCTGTGACTGCGGCGGAGCAGCGGAGTGCATTACCTGAAAATGATGAGAAATTGCCGGCAAATACAAGCAATGCGCGTAAATATGAGGAATGGCAACAAGTCACAAATCGTAAAAAACGACCAACGTATCGTTACTTGGGTCAATCGGGTGTTGCAAGAGATCTTGAGAGTAAGTTTAAGGCGGCCGATAAGAAGGTGCCCGTTTTTATTACAAACGTTCATATTGACACAACCGAAGAGGACATAACCACTTATATTTTAAATAAAACCAACGAAATGGTGAAGTTAGAGAAAATAATTATGAAAAGAGAAAGAGGACACATTATACCTAGATGAGAAGCTTTGGCCTTGCGGCATTGTTTTTAGGCGTTTTATGCATTATAAAGGTAAAGAATCGAACAGGCACGTAGCTGTAGACTGCTCCACTAGAAATAAAAATGGATAGTCGACCATATAATTTCGCAAGCTTCAATTGCAAAAGTATTAAGCGCTCAGTAGATAGTGTGCGAAAAGTGTGTAGGTCATGTGATCTCATAGCGTTGCAGGAGACATGGTTGCTGCCGGACGAAATACCATATTTGAGCACTATCGATAATAATTTTGGATTTGCGGGGACGTCTGCTGTTGACACTTCTACAGGCGTTCTTCGTGGGAGGCCGTATGGTGGTGTCGCACTGCTGTGGAGGAGCAGCGTTTTCCAACACGTATCGGTGTTACGGTGTGATAGTGACCGTGTCTGTGCTATTAAAATAGTAACTAATGATCGTCCAGTGATAGTGATGAGTGTTTACATGCCGACGAACTCCGTGGAAAATCTTCCAGAATTTACGGACTGTTTAAGTACGGTGAGCGCAATTATTGATGAATATAGTATTGAATCTGTTTTTATATTAGGTGACTATAATGCTGACATTGACGAATTATTTTATAACGAATTAAACAAATATTGTAATGAACAACGATGGTCTTGCTGCGATGTTGATTTTCTAGGTGCAGATTCGGGCACTTACACGTTTATTAGTGAAGTGCACGGTTCTTGCAGCTGGCTGGATCACTGTGTAGTGACTGAAGCCGCAAAACAATGTGTAACTGACCTTTTTGTCAGTTATGACACTTTTTGGTCCGACCACTTTCCTTTGATAATAAAATGTGATCTATATTTATTAACTCCCATCGTAGCTGGGGATAATATTACTTGTACCAAAAATCATGTCTTGTGGGGTATGAGAAACAAGGAACAAGTGGCCAGGTATACTGAAGAGTGTCATAAAAGACTTAAAACAATAGACTTTCCAAATGAATTTATTGACTGTGCCAACTCCTATTGTAATAATGAAAGTCATAAATATGTACTTGACAGACTTTACTCTGACATTGTGTCTGCCCTTTCTGATGCGTCTTGTGCTGGTCGAAAGGACGCTGGTGGTGGTTGGAGTGGCTCAGGTGTGGCAGGGTGGAACAAGTGCGTCGCCGAGGCTCATAGGACGGCACGTTTAAAATATTTTGAACGGTTAAGGTGCGGTAAGCCGCGTTCGGGTATCATTTTCAATGATATGTCGGAAAGCAGGAGGATCTTTAAGTCACGCTTGAAATGGTGCCAAAATCACCAGAACCAATTACGAATGGACGCCCTTGCTGAAAAACATTCGAGCGGAGATTTTCAGAGTTTCTGGAGATTTATAAAAAGGGACAACTTAAAACCGAGCCGTCCTATGGTCATCGACGGTAAGTGTGATCATAAGGAGATCGCTGATGCCTTTAGGTCTCATTTTACTATACAGTCTCCCTTAGGGCTGGTGGGTCGGGTGTTCGATGCTGAATTACTAAATGGGAATGGAGCTGTGGGTATACAAGTCTCAGCGAAAGAATTAGCTACTATTGTAAAAACCATGACCAGGGGAAAGTCTCCTGGTCATGATGGTCTCAGCGTCGAGCACGTACGGCATGCCGGGCCTCACGCTTATAGGGTACTCGCAATGTTTTATTCGCTGTGTGTGAGTCACTCTTATTTACCGTCAGACGTAATGAAGACAGTGGTAGTGCCTATAGTGAAAAATAAAACCGGTGACATTGCTGATAAAAGTAACTATAGGCCAATTTCCTTAGCTACGATCATAGCAAAAATATTTGACGCTGTGCTCAATGAAAAGTTAAATGAACACATTCACTTGCACGACAATCAGTTTGGATTTAGATCCAAATTGTCCACTGAGAGTGCAATACTGAGTCTAAAGCACAGCGTCAGGTATTATACGAATCGTAAGACTCCAGTATATGCGTGTTTCCTGGATTTAACCCGGGCTTTTGATCTGGTGGCGTACGAGGTTTTATGGAGCAAGTTGGACAAGATGGGTCTACCACGAGAACTTATTAACATCTTTAAGTACTGGTATTCACATCAAATTAACAACGTCAGATGGGGGGGCGCAGTGTCGGAGCCATATCGTCTTCAGTGCGGTGTTAGGCAGGGTGGGCTGACCTCTCCCACTCTTTTTAATTTATATATGGACGCGCTAATCGTGGAGCTCAGCAGTAGCCATGTCGGCTGTCACGTTGATGGAATCTGTGTCAATAATCTTAGTTACGCAGACGATATGGTTCTGCTGAATGCCTCGGTCTGTGGCTTAAGACACCTGTTGCGCATCTGTGAGAAATACGCTTGCGAGCATGGATTAAAGTACAATCCTACGAAAAGTCAGTTCATGGTTTTCGAGTCTGGTGGTGCTAGATGTCCAGAGAATGTGCCAGCAATACATCTCAATAACATCCCGCTCGAAAGAGTGTACCATTTCAAATATCTGGGGCATATAGTTACTGCTGACCTCGACGACAGTGCTGACATTGAGCGGGAACGGAGAGCATTGTCAAGAAGGGCAAATATGTTGGCGCGCAAATTTTCACGAAGTTCAGTAGAGGTGAAAATTACACTCTTTCGTGCTTACTGCACTTCTTTGTACACATGTGCTTTGTGGGCCCGCTATTCTCGGAGAGTGTATAACGCGCTTCGCGTGCAATTTAACAATGCTTTTAGGGCGCTCCTGGGGCTACCCCGTTACTGTAGCGCCTCGGGAATGTTCGCAATAGCACATACAAACTGCTTTTTCACCACCATGCGCAAAAGGTGTGCATCCCTTGTAAGTAGAGTGAGGGCAAGCCCAAATAAAGTCCTGGCTATGATAGCGGAGAGGTTTGACTGTCCTTACATGCGGCATTGTTGTGCACAGCATATATTATCTAATGGAGGTGTGTAATGCTATTAAATACAATTGTAAAAATATTTTATATTAAAAAAAAATACGGTTTGATATAAATAAGAAATTTTGTGTTCCTATGACATTTTAATATTCATTTTGTGTATGACATTATAATAATATTAACTTGACCTTTGATTTTTAATTATTTTATTTGATGGAAATTATTAAATTTATATTATGTAATTTTATTAAATTAAATAAATGATTAGGTGTATTTTAAGTGACATGTGCCTATTTCTACAAAAATTGATTATGCATTATTATTATGATTATGAGTTATGTTGCTCGAAATAAATGAATTTTATTTTATTTTATTTATTTATTTATTTAAAATATGTAAAGAACCTCTTTACAGTCAGTTCTTTAATTTGTTATTTCTTAAGTAGTTTGTATACCTCTCGGGCGACCATAATAATAAAACTGTCACTTGACAGATGGTGTCACTTTGACAGAACGAGCCGTGATATTTTTATTTGATTATTTTAAAAATATTATTGTAAAGGAAGGAATTGTTGTTTAAGTAAAAGACTTTAAATGTCGTTTCTTTGTTTTCAGTTAAGTTAGTATGATTTATAGTAGATAGTAAAAAGTGTAGTGAATAATAAATGTTTTAACCTACATACATACTTAAATAAAATCTTTGTTTTCAGAGCAACACATTGGTTTAATTACTTTTACAATTTCCATTAAAAGATATTGTCTTATAAAACGACATTTCTAGTTAAAAACAATAAAAATGGAAAAACTGCGATTTAAGTTTGTAGTAATGGGATCTGCGGATGGAAAAACAAATGTAATAAGCATAACCTCAATTGAGACACCAGACGGACGTATTTTTGAGGTTCCTGATGAGTTCAAGCCCACAAGTAAGCATACTGCAATAATTTCTTTAGATATATTCACAAAAATTAAAAATTCACTTAAAAAGAGGCACCAAAGTCGTACACTATGGATACCTCTAAGCCCAGATTTGAAGAAAATATATCTAGATGAATGTGAAAATTTGCAATTTGGTGACCAGTATTTAGATGAAATTTCAGAAAGAGCAATGCCCTCACACAATTACTGTTATAGTGATGTGCCAGAAACAAAAAATATAGCAAAAACGGCTGAGAGATTTTTGATAGAATTTTTTTCAAATAAAATATCAGATGCTGAACAATGGCTAAGTGAATTTGAGAATGAATGTAAAAGATTTGATATTCAACGGGATGTTGAGAAAATTGAAATTTTAAAACATCTTATAGAAAAACAATGCTTAGATTGGTATAGCAGTATGTTAATAAAATTTTCGCTAAATTCCGAATGGTTAATATGGAAGAACAACTTTTGTGAAACATATGGAAATAAAGGTTGGTCCAAAGTCAAATATGCATTTACATTTAAATTTCAAGCTGGTTCGTTTACTGGAATATGCCACAAAAAAGGAAAGATTGTTATTAGAAGTTAATAAATACATAGACTCCCAAACAATGATAAATCTTATTGTAATGGGGTTACCAGATTACGTGATGGACAAAATCGATAAAAATAGTGTAAAATCAACTGCAAACCTCTACAATGAAATCGGAAAACATGAATATGTAGTAAACAAAAGAAAAATCAGTATAAATAAAAGAAATGCTTATGAGACTAAAGCAAAATCTGATAAAATAAAACCATGTAAAACTTGCGAAAATTTAAACAAAGGTATTCGGTTACACCCTGAAGAAAAGTGCTGGTTCAAACAGACAGAAGAATATGCCTATAAATGAAAAAAATAATAATAAAGCTTGGACAACTATTGCCCACAACTGTGTAGATAAATATAATAAGACAGAACATACAGTTACTGGGTTTGCACCAAAATACCTGTTGGATGGTACAGATGTTTCCATTTTGCCAAATGAACTAAAAAGAGATAAAACTGAAGTTGATTGGATAAGAGATAAAAAAAATGCATTTGAAAATTCAATTAAATCACATAACTACAACAAACAAATATTTGATAGAAATAGAATTGATTTTAATTTCAATACAGGGGATATGGTATATGTAGAGAATGGAAATAAACTTAATAGAAATAAATTAGATGAACTAAAGATTGGTCCATTTAAAATTATTGAAAAGATATCAAATTCAATATATAGAATTAATACAGGTCATAAAAAAATAGAGTCAAATCTCTTTCATATCACAAAGCTTATACCAATTCAAACCTTGATAAATTAGAATGAATTAAATTGAAAATAAAATAGATATGTATCTTTAATAACTTTAGAAGATAAGATTTGAGTAGATATAAGTAAGAGAAAATTTTCTAAAAATTTTCTTCTGTAAGGGGGGAGATGTAAAGAACCTCTTTACAGTCAGTTCTTTAATTTGTTATTTCTTAAGTAGTTTGTATAGCTCTCGGGCGACCATAATAATAAAACTGTCACTTGACAGATGGTGTCACTTTGACAGAACGAGCCGTGATATTTTTATTAAACGGTTTTATTTAGCTCACCCCGTTTGTTTTATTCTTGGGTCAAATTTAGTAATTCAAATTTCACCCTCTTCCTGTCAACCGATTAATCTGAAATTTTGTATACACTTTGGATTTTGGTGACAATACAATTATGTTTATTCATTATCATTATAAATTCAAGATGGCCGCCGCTACAAAATGGCGGATAACGTAGCTTTTATCAATCCCATCAATATGGGTATCAAATGAAAGGGCTCAATAAGCAGAATACAATACACTATAAAAAATTGAAATCCAAGATGGCGGCCGCTACAAAATGGCGGATAACGTAGGTTTTATCAATCCCATCAATATGGGTATCAAATGAAAGGTCTCAACAAGTAGAATACAATTTATTATGCTATATGAATACAATTTACTATACTATTTATTGAAATCTAAGATGGCCGCCGCTACCAAATGGCTGATAACAATTTTTTATCAATCCCACCAATATGGGTCGTATTCAGGCTATGCCATTTGAGTATGCGTGACAGTTCGTGAAAAACAATTTTTGTCAATACTCGTAAAGCGGAACAAAGGTATAAAGTGTTGAAGTTTAATGAAGCTGGTCAAGCAGCAGGATATTGTGCCAATATTTTCGAACGATATGAAAAGCGACCAGCAGAGCACCCCAACTATGATTTTAACAATATGTGTCTCATAGAATTTGCGATGTTATTTGAGCCACACTACACAAAACCGCCAGTTATAAATGAAGAGAGCATCGATACCGATGCTTATGCACCGCACGAGCAAACAACAAGAAGGCGTCTTATAACTTTAACAGACAACACCAAAATGACTATTAGAAACATGCCAGCTGTAGTACGGGTACCTAACTTCGTAGCAGCTTCTGATCCAGAGTCATAATATTACAGTTTACTAATCCAGTATATGCCGTATCGCAATGAGGTCGAACTTTTAGGAGAATTTAATAGTGCCAGAGATGCGTTTCTCGCCAACGAAGAAAGTTTAAGACAAACAAACGCCTACTTGGAAATATACCGTGAACGTGACAGGCAGCTTGAAAATGCATTCGCGCAAGTACACGCATTTCAGATACTGGAACACGCAGTTCCTTATTTGCCAATGAATGAAGACCAGTTCTTACAGGCTAAGCAGTCTATGAATGCAGGACAAAAGGAATTTTTTACATTAGTTACCCAGTCCATACAAAATCAAATGTCAGGTGCTGAAGAACGTTTAAAAATATTCTTTACAGGAGGAGCTGGTGTGGGCAAGACTTTTCTATTAAAGTTATTACGAGACCAAATCAATAGGTGCTACGCAAAGGATGATGAATAATGAGGCAACAATGGCATCAGACAGAATTTTTGACTGTCGACGAGATTTCCATGGTGTCTTATCAAATGTTATGCATGATGGACGCTCGATTAAGGCAAATTAAGAACTGTGAAAATGAGTTTTTTGGAGGAGTAAACGTATTACTTTTCGGTGATCTTTTACAACTGCCTCCTATAAAACGATCAGGAACACCTGTTTTCAAACAGCCAGAACATCTCCAACCAGCTACACATCTATGGCGTTTATTCACGCTGTGTGAATTAACTGAAAATATGCGTCAGCAAGGTGACCAGACTTTTATTGATATTTTGAATGCTTTGAGAGTCGGTGAGCTAACAACCCAACATTTTAGTATTTTAATGGGAAGACTTCTTGAAGACACGAGTGATGAGTTTGCAATAGACAAAGCGTTAAGGGTATACCCCACAAATCAACAAGTTAACGACCACAACTCTGCTGTATTGAATTTGTACAGAAATAATGGTGCTCGCATTTACAAAATAAAAGCGCAGGATCAGCTACTACACGCCACACGAAATGCAGACAATGTGGATATAGCTACTATAATACCAGCTGATATCAACAAAACTGGGGGTTTACCAGCGGAACTGGAAATATTTGTGGGGGCAAAAGTCATGCTACGGTCCAATATTGACGTTTCAAAGGGATTAGTAAATGGCGCTATAGGCTACATCAACGAAATCGTTTGGCCTCAATTTCGTCGAACTCAGATGTATGCAACAGATGCACCTTCCGTCCGAATTGATTTCGCAAGAGACGGAGTACATCTTATACACCCGAAAGCCATACAGTTTCCAGCTAAGTACAATTACGGGACGGCTGAAAGAAGAATGTTGCCTTTAATACTATCATGGGCTTCTACAATACATAAAATGCAGGGCAGCACTGTGGATCACGCAGTCGTATACTTAGGTGCGAAACTGTTTGAAGAAGGTCAAGCCTACGTGGCTCTTAGTAGAGTAAGATCTTTGCAGGGACTACATATAGAGGAGTTGGACTGCAATAAACTAACGGGCAAGAAACCTTGCAATAATGAAGCACTAAATGAATTAAACAGAATGCGAAATAAAAACTAAAAACTAGAAAATAAAAATAGGTAAAAAAACTTTTTAAGTTAAACGGTTTCATGTTAAACATACATTGCAATGTTTAAGATAAATGTACTAAAAACCAAAAAATAATAAAATAGATACAGTCGTGGGAATTATAAACATATGCATAGACTAGACTAAAATAAAACCGTGGGGCACGTCAATTGTCTACAATCGTTGATTAAAATGTTTGTTTTGTAATGTTACACTATAATTAGGCAGTTGTTCAACCGACAACGATGGACGTGTGATAAGTAGGGCTAGTATGTGGAAACAAGCTAGCAAGCTCGATTATAAGCGAGTTTTAGGGTTTCATAGTGGTGAGCGAGTAGTACTTTTATCATATGTTTTGTCGATTAAAGACAAACTACGAGCAGTGAAACGATTCCTCGCCAGCCAGCAGTGTGAATGTCCAACGATAAACTAGTTGAAACATCTCTTTTATTTACATGGAGTGTATAACTATTGGAATTTCCATGAGCAAGAAAATAGTAATTTCCTCACCGTCTGCGGGCCAACTGCCTAACGACGAATTAAACTATTCTTCTAACGCACATTAAGTCGATAATTTGTAGACAATTGACGTGCCCCACGGTTTTATTTAAGTCTAGTCTATGCATATGTTTATAATTCCCACGACTGTACCTATTTTATTATTTTTTGGTTTTTAGTACATTTATCTTAAACATTGCAATGTATGTTTAACATAAAACCGTTTAACTTAAAAAGTTTTTTTACCTATTTTTATTATTTGATTATTTTAAAAATATTATTGTAAAGGAAGGAATTGTTGTTTAAGTAAAAGACTTTAAATGTCGTTTCTTTGTTTTCAGGTAAGTTAGTATGATTTATAGTAGATAGTAAAAAGTGTAGTGAATAATAAATGTTTTAACCTACATACATACTTAAATAAAATCTTTGTTTTCAGAGCAACACATTGGTTTAATTACTTTTACAATTTCCATTAAAAGATATTGTCTTATAAATATAATATAATGTTACGCGTTCGGGGTATGTCCTCACATTAACGGAGATACTTTCATAGATGTAAATATCTATAGAATATCCATTTGATTGTTGCAGAATTTCGGATATTGGCTTGGATGAGAAACGATCAACACATTCCATGGAAATGTCGAAAAGCACTTCCTCCATCAGCAGTCGGATGTCGTTATTAGAAAGTTTCGAAGAGGTAAGAAGGCAACTTGAAACATGTCGTAGATAATGTCTGGCGATCTCAGTGACTGAGCGTTTTGTACGCTGGGTTTCAAGGTGTCGCCTACTCAAGAGTTCAAATTCCTGTGGGGGCAGATATTTGTGTGATGAATACGAGTATTTGTACTCCATTCATGACTATTCGACCGTAGCTTCAATCATATCCTGGGTGTATTGAGTATGTTCCATTTGTGTTCATAGCTGCAGCGATGGCTAGTCAGTTCTACTTCTAAGTTTATCTCATTATCTCTATCTCATTGACACACTGCTATTATTTTTGTTTTGTAACATTTGCTAAACATTTTGTTTATTTCGCGCCGCAAAGTGAAATAATAATTAATATACATGTTTTCTATTAAATTAGTAAATTACTATATGATTTTCACAGTGAATTTTCAATGTTTGAATGATATCAAAAGGCGCCTTGCATAGTCTATTAATATCGATTCCTATCATGTTTTAATTTAACTGTGATATTAATTATGTTTTATTACAAAAAAAAAGAAATTTCAAAATAAAAAATAACTCCATTCATGAAAGTTTAATATGTATTTCTAGATAAATATACTTATATATGTCTCAGTATACGTATTATATCCGTTACCCTAGTATCCCACAACACAAGCCTACAGTACGTATATTAAGCTAGCAGACCATGGTCGCAACGCGCACATCTAACCTACTGGGTATTTAGTTGCTAATTAGTTGCTTATTAGTTACACTATTCCCGATTTAGTTGCTCAATACCTGTAAAAGATACAATCGATCTGCTAGAGTAAGTCTTAACCTAGCAGACCACAATACTGTATCTTCGGTTCTCGTAAAGATATCGAAGTTCTGCAAACGGCATATTTAGTTGCTAATTAGTTGCTGTAGGGCATTATTTGTATTGTCCCCCCATCATCCCCTAATTGCCGCACCAGCACCCACACTACCCCCGAAATACGGTACAATTAAAAAGAGCTCATCAGAGAATATAAACTACGGCGTATTTCCTTGCTAATTAGTTGCTGCAAAATAGCGTTGTTTAAAAAAATCAATTATCAACCCTTAACTCCAGATCATTCCTGCAACCACCCCAGAGTAGGACGATATCGGAAAATTTTCGTAGGTATATTTCGATAATATTAAGTTTTTATGTTTTTCCGATGTCTTGGGTATATTCCGTAATATATACCAGTATACTGGCCAGTGCTATACTGGTGAATTGTTCCGAAATATACAGGCCAGTGCACTGACGTCATAAATCGATGAATTAGTGCGAATAAAGAAGATTTTTTTATTCAACTCGTCAATTAAAAGGAATTCTTTTTGTTCGGATGCCATTATTGTTCTTGAAATAAAAAAGAAATAAAATTCGAATGCATCTCACGCACGCTCGGTCATACGTAATATTCGTTTTCCTGGTAAAAATATGGTAGCATACCAGTACAATATGGCGTCGGATTCGTGACGTCATTACCACTGGCGAGTATACTGATGTATATTTCGGAATACACTCTTAGTAAAGCCAATTTTAAATAACTTTTCAATTTACAGACAACCAAAGTGCGGCATTCGCTGGATTCTAAAAAGGACGCAACGCAGAGAGAAGATACACCGCCCAGACCCACCGTACATTCGCCTACCGCGGCAGGTTAGTCTTATGATATTAAATCGCTATTCAAGTTCCATGTGCAATTTTGTCAAGTCTCAATTTAACTAAAACTAGTTATATCCTATACATATATCCTATATATCGACCTATGCATAGAATAAAGTTACATATGAAAATATTACCAAATTGCTTTTATTGTACTTTTAGGCGAAACGGACGCATATGTTACTGGTAAAAACATTTATTCTAAAACTTATATAACTTTGAAGATAGCAATTGAATAATGGTACATGTGATTTTTGTTTCCGAAGAATATAGAGCCAAGAGCACAGGAACCTTTTGGATAGGCAAGAACGCAGCCTGCACGGCTTCAATTTTGTTATAAACTGAGATTTTTTACTAAATGTTTGATTCTATTTTTCTTGTTTGATCGATTTTGCCCAATCTTTGCCATATTATCATAATGTGACACGACAGAAAATATAAAGTACGTAAAACGAAGTTATATCTACACATAATTTGACACGTTTCCCGAGCATAAGGTCTGATATGCATATGTAACATAAAGATGTCCGTAGTAAATTGTCACATAATCACATAAGAAACTCTTAAATAACGAAATATAAGCCGTAAATGTAGTTTTTTTTAAACAATAAATGCGTCATATTTTGCTTCTTAATGGTTTATATGATTAGTAAAAAAATTCAAATGATAGAAAAATACCAATACAAGTTATAGCATATTTTACATTTTACAAACTTAAAATTGCTCTACTGTAAAGTTGTGATTATGCAGAAGTAGCTTTATTCTATGGATAGGTCGATATATATATAATAATGTCAAATGACCATTGACGTTTTGACACCGTTGTATGCAGTAAATTTAGATTTAGTTAAATCGAATTCTGCAAAATTGCTTCCACTTGACCTAAATCGCAATTTAAATAACTTTACATTTTAACAAATAAAATGGTAACGAGAATAAATTTTACTTGTAATCGAATTAGCATCCTTTGCTATCCAGGCGAATTTACAGACGGCTATGCTGCCGAAACTTTAATCAGACCTGTCGAATTTTTGCTGTTTTATATTCGACTAGTGGCCCGCCCTCGCTTCGCTTCGGGGTAGAATTGATCAAGATCCTTTCTTAGCGGATGCCTACGTCATAACATCTACCTGCATGCCAAATTTCAGTCCGATCCGTCCAGTGGTTTGGGCTGTGCGTTGATAGATCACTATGTCAGTCAGTCACCTTTGAGTTTTATATATATATAGATTTTGAAACTATGATCCACTTGCAGTAATCTTGCTTAAACTCGATTTAACTTAATACAATAATGTCAAACTGACATTGAAATTTTGGCATTTATTATGGGCTAAATTTAGTTTTCTCTAGAGGTTAAGTCGGATTTTATTTGAATCGAGATTTAGCAATTCTCTTGCAAGTGGGCCTAAATATAAAAATTTTCAGGTCGCACTCTAATGACGATGTTAGACGAGATAAAGATACCATCAGTGCCGCCGCCTCCAGTGGCATCAGTCAGGCCCAACGCTGACTCACTCAATCACGAAAAGTCGCCCAACTCACGGACAGAAAAGACCTTAATCACTTCCGAAAAGACCGAGAACTCCGTCAACAGATCTACGGGATTGTTCGAGAAGTCGAACACTCTGGAACGAATAGAGAAGGTGGAGGAAAGGATGGAGAAACCCACCTCGTTGGGCACGGATAAGAGTGCGTCGAACACATTAGAGAGACGGCTGCACTCTTTGAAACTGGACAGAGTTGAGAAGAGTGACACTCCTAATAAAGAGGAGAAGGAGAATCACGAAAAGAGTGAAGGCGCCGACGCGTTGATCGCGCAACTCAATAGTAGGGTGCGTACAAACTGCAAACTTTTTTTAATGATTTCAATTAATACGTGATATTAAATTTATTGATGTGTAACATCTTTCCTCTCGCTTTCCTGAAAGCGCGCGCTATTTGATTTCCTTTTAGAACATAATGTTCAAATGGCTTATTCCTTTTTTAGTAGGTTTTTTTTTTATTAATATAAGGTTAGGTTTCAAATGATACACATCATACGCGACTACTGTAAGGCTCGCCCGTTTTTATTTACTTATTATTTTTGATGTTAATTTAACATTAACTGAAACACCTTTTATGTGCTAAAAATATACAATTTCACAAGTTACAACATAGTCGCAGTCGCATAGTCATACAAGTAGAATCTTTTTATTTATTTTAACTATCTTTTTCTTTAAATTATAAGAAAATTTAACTAGAATAAATTCGACGCGGACCAGGCAACAGACGGTACTCGAACCCGCATTCTTCGCTATTCGGGCGAATGCACTGACCATTATGCTACCGTGGTCCTGATGGCCGTGTTGAATTCTTTCTAGTGTTTCTTAAGCTGTAGCATAATGTTGAAGGGTGCGGGTTCGAGTCCCGTCTGCTGCCTGGTCCGCGTCGAAATATTTCTAGTTAAATTTTCTTTAGTTTTTAACATCCAGCAGTTAAAATGCTTAAAAATAAAAAGTAAATCTTCTTCTTTTTCTTTTCAGATATCAAATTTAGAAAAGCTGATTGAAGTTCAAAACTCAATGTTCAACGCCGCTCTAGAAGACCTCAATGCGAAACTCAAAGTGGAGTCCGAGAAGAGGCAAGCCTTACAGTCCGAGATCGAGAAACTGGCACATTGTGTCACGCAAGTGTAGCCCTTATTGTCGCTGCCACTAGGGCCTTTGTCCCGTGGCCGCACAACCTCGAGGGAGTACTCGAGTTACGTTCATATGTAGTTAAAGAAATTAGAAGGCCTATTATGAGAATTTAGATGATAGTGAAATAAAGCTGCGTTCGTCTTATGTGGCTTCGATGTTGTTTAGGTTGCTCGAATTGACTTTGTTTTGTGTTAATCTGAATATTGTCAAATAAGAATGCTACTCAATGCAGCATGATTAAATACTCTTTACGCTGCATACACATTTACAAGATTAGTTTTCACTGTATCAGACAAAGCCTAATGAATATTATGGTGTTACCACATTTTTTTAAAACATATTTACAATTTATGATGCCGTCTCTAACTGCTTTTATAAACAAAAATGAGACAACCTTAGTTTTAAACAATGTTCAAGAAACTTAGTAACACCGTATTTGTCGTATTATTTACGGCTAAAATAGCACTAGTCGATGGCATTTCTTAGAACTTATAGATTTCAATTTAGAATAAGAATGATTTTCCTTGACCTTTGCATAGCGATTTGTGTATATGTCATGTTATCAAAAATTAAATATGTACTAGAAACAGTTTTTATCGATTAAATAAGGTGCGATTTTGTTAAATACACAAAACGTTCACGTAAAGCAGATCGTGTTAGTCTTAAGTAAGAAAGTAAGGTAACCATATATGTCGAACACAGATTATTTCACTAGTATATTGATTTATAGAATGGCCTATAGATATTCTACAGTTACGTAAATGCTACTTTTGTATATAGTAAATTTAGAAGTTTCACGTTTCTATGAAGGTGTATTACGATTCGCTTTGTACGAGAGCTATATGTAACATTTATTTTGTAATACAATTTTATAAGCTTTTGTGATGCATGTTTATATTGTTACTTTTGTATGAGTTGTGCTGTATATAAGTTTAGATACGGCATATTATAAAGTACTTAGGGCGATATGAGCCCAACTTAATTATTATTGTATAAATGAAAAGTAACATTTAGAACGCAGAAATTAGTACTGACTATATAGCTTAATGTGAATAAAAATCTAGACACTTATGAATTATAACGTTACAAAATGGCAGCTTCTTTAAAGAGGCAAGAGTGCCGCTATTTCTTTTATTTATAATGTAACAAAGGGGAGTTAAGGTTTTTTTGTTGTTGTAAGAAAGAGCTAAATTATAACAGCATTAGATTTAGAGCTGTCCTTTACTGATTGCTAATATACAGAAGTGCAAAGAAAATGATGCCATAATGGAGAGCTGAGTTACCAGTCCCAAGTGCTCACCAGATGTCTCTTCTATTGTGACAAAATTTAGGTGTCGGCGATTATTGTGCGTACGCACGTCACTCATATTGCGTTGCGTATTAACAAAATGGCATCATATCATAATGCATTACCAAAAGTCTATCTTGAAGTTGTTTTTTACTAAACTACTTCGGATTGTAGTATACCAAAAATATGTCGTTGCATTTTGGTGTAAAAATAAGATGCAGGTTTTAATGGCATGGTAAAAAGCAATGACAACGAAAACACTAGTTTTGGTTATTTTATTTTAAACTGAACAGAATAAACAATGTGTTTAGTCATATAGGTTTTTGCAAAGCTTATAAGCTTAAATTGAAAGGTAAGCTCATTTATAAGCATTTAAACATTGTGTTCGTGTCATATAATATAAAATGTATGGTACAGATTTTAAGTGATATTTGTTTAATACCATAGAGATTATGAATGTTTTCTTTTTTTTTGTTGTTGTAAAACTGTTAACTTACCGGACCTTTCTAGCCTACGCTGCGTTAAGTGGGAGCACGGAGCTTGCGCCCGCTCCGCCTGTTTGTTTCATGTTATTTCATAGAGCAGCTATGCGTGAGGCGGAGCCCGCCTAGCGGTCGACGGGGCACGCTCGATTGGCTGTCTTCTGTGCTCTCCTCGTCTGCGTATTTTTTTGGCAAGGTATTACACTCGACTCGCATAAACTAGGCCAACCGCTAGCACCTTGGAACTCTAATTAGATTTTTCGAAAAGTATAAAACTTACAGCTATTAAAGCTATATCTACAGAAAGTGTGTTTCATAATTATTAATATGACTTAAAGATTTGCTTACTTTTTCTCCATAGTTTTCTCAGACGTGAGTATTTATGCTTCCTTCGTTACTTCCGAATACTCGACAACCATTTCCACAATTGGAAAAAGATTCTTCCTTGGTTTTTTAAATAAAATTTTAATTAATTGATTAATCTCAATAAATTCTATTTCATTTTAATCACCAAGATACGCAGTTCCTGTAGTTATAAAGTAGTAAGTTTTATACTTTTTGAGAAAATCAAATCAGAGTTCTGTGGTAGCAAGTGGCCCAGTTTATTTGCAGTCTAGTGTATTTTCAATTAATATAATCTATTAGGTATCGACTATTCACCCGCGTGTTCGAAATTGTACTGGCGATCCCGCATTAGGTGGAACGGGTCCCACGACGACGGCGCACGGAGCGGATTTCCGCAACGGACGTCCGCTCTGCACTCCTGCGTAACGCAGCGTAGGCTTTAATAGATTCCTAGCTTTGTTTCAGGTCTTAATTATTTTTACAATAATTACGTTAGAGCTAATGTACTTCAGCGTTGCGATGTATTATCTATCTGAACTGATTTTAAGCATTTCTGAGTGAGTATTTTAATGTCTCAGAAACGAGTGCACTAATTATAGCAATGTACCCAAATAAAAATACATTCTATATAGTATTGTTATACACTTGCAGCAAGCATGGTGTATATCTATTTAATATATTGTATGTTTATTGATTGATGTAAATACTCATAATCTAATATCCCAAAGCTAGAAGTGCATCAGCTCTGATATGAGTTTAAGACATTTATTTTGTTTTATACTACTTAAGAGCGTTTAATCTACTTATTATCGGTTATTTGTCTGTCCATACTGAAAACTTTTGACATAGGGCTCAACGCAACATGTAACATAACTTTATTCGGAAATTTATTGTTTTGGTGATTTTTTATTGAAATAAGCATTGCCACTATTGCATTATGTGCTATTTACAAAATTTTGTGCCATTTTACTTTATTATTGCACATTTTTATATTGCATACTTTTGTCTAGGTGTTCAAATTGATATAATTAAGATGACATAGTGATGCAATTTTATAAAATAATTGTGATTTAAACATTCCATGTCTATAAACACAAATGTATGATTAATACGTATGAATAACTATGTCTATTAAAGAGAATATAACCAAAGTTTTTGTTATCAGTACCTATCGGGCTCAGTTTAACTTACACTGAATAGATTATAAATGCACCACATTTCTTAATACCTTAAAGTCCATTTGAATAGTATTACTTAAATTGATACTTTTTTCAAGTTTTCAGTGGTACGCATTCGTATTTACCTTTTACGCTCACGTGCATACAAAATTTTTCAATGTATTTTGCGAGTAAATCAAATAAAAATATAACCCATTTATTTAAATTACCTATCTGGGCGTCCCACGGGTTTGTCACACGAAGGGAAAGTATATTGAATATTGAAGATAGGATAATTTTCAAAACAGGTTAAAATTAGTATAACATGAAATATGTCTAGATCCTAACTATAATAAAAAAAATGTGCATGCATAGTGAAATATGGGCTGAAACACAAAAAAAAAACTTAATTACCTATATTCCAGATTGCGCTTACACAAGTTTAAACTTACAGCTATATTTGATACTTGAAAAAATATAAATTAAATAGTATTAAAGAATTCGATTCGATCAGTCAGGCGATTTGGTATGCGAAAAGCTGTACGACGAAAATCGACCTCATGATAATCGCTTGCTCTAGAACTAATTCTTTGATTATATGTCCTTTTAAGTTTAAAGATTCATATTTTTCTCTTTTCATGTAACAAATTCTCGTAAAAAATAATATTTTCCCTAAGTTGAATGTAGTTAGCGAAATCATTATTAAAAAATGTCCTATGGTGCAGAATTGAAAAGGAAAAAATACATTTATAATCAATTCGTGTAAACGAGAGCCTATTGTTTAAAATCATTATGGAATAAATGCCATATTTAATCTACAGTTAATATATTTTTGTATTTGTACAGAGATTGTTTGAATGTTATTTAGATACCTTTTTGTAAAGAAACATATCTCTATATACTTTATGATAAACTGTGATGGGTCAGTATGAAGAATTAGTACAGAGTACTTATAGCATTTCAATTGTAGGTAATGTTAAATAGTATTTCTTAAAACTATTATTTTCCTAAAGAAAATCTTCGTAAATGTTGATTTCTTTTAACTTCAAAAATACTGATATATCCATAAACTCATATTAAATATAAACTATGAAATGTTTCAGATTTTTCTTCATGTTGACACATCTCATGGACTTTTCCTATATTTGTGACAAATTCATACGAAACCACCTTTGAATCCAAATTATAAGACTTGATAATCCTACTTTAATTAATCTATATAGATTTCACGTCTTTGATCTAGATTTTGTTTTACACTTTATATTTTATATTTATATTCTGTACAGTTAAACACTATATCCATTGAAATAAATGCATTAAAAAAAATAGTAACACCTCAAGACGTTGAAGTTTTTAGCATCTATGATGTTTCCCTATAAATGTATAGTTCTGATATTTAACCCCTATTGTTCCCTTACAGGTATATTTTAAAGAGAGACACTTCGAAGTCTTGTAAATATTACACGTTGTAAAACGAAATCTAGAGCACTATTAATATTTATGAAAGTTCTAATTTGTGACAAGTAAATCAGGTTGTGTTCCACCATCCATTGTTTTAACTGATACAAAATCATTATGCTATTCTTAGTTACTAAGATGACTAAGATGTATAAGCAAGATACGCAAATAAAATAGTAAGTATAATTGAATTAGAATTCGTAGTTTAGGTTATGATGTGATAGAAGATGCCTAAATATCTAAAGTAAATTCTTAAATTAATTGAATGGTTTCAATCGTGCACAAATAATGTCACATAGTAAACTTTATACAATTTTTATCATGACTTCTAATGTAGGTTTGTCATTTGTTTTGTCTGTTTATCTTATTTTTCTATTTCCTATAATTATTCTGGCTTGTATATTTAACCTTTAAATGTGTTTTCTATAAAGATGAAAAATAATATAATGTTTAATAAAAAAAATGACAATTCATATTCAAATTCGTACTTTACTTATAACACAAACTATCTGGAGTGAAATGGATTTTTATTTTTATCTTAATGAATCTGAATCTAATTATAATCAGCTGCTTCTATCTTGAGTTGATTTTTAAATAGATGCATAACAATAAATATAAATTATTTTGCAGTAGACGAGTACGCAGTTAGATGATATAGTAAAATTGTTTATATCAATCAAATAGGCTGACGATGATGACATAGTAAATATGTGTGTGTACTCGCAGTGAATTTATTTCTGTGTGTGTATCTACTTCTACTGTAACTTCTGAGTCCAGCACGGCGGCAGCGCAGTAGTTTTTATCTATATAAATTTATCAATTGTCATATGTACCTATGATAATAAGATAAATTTTCAAATATCAAAGGTTTTTTTTTAAATTCGAATACCGCAAAGACTTCGATGAAATTTCTTTTCTGTATTTGGATTCTACATTTTGTTATCATTGCAGTTCGTAGAAATTTACTTGCTTCTTAAGCTTACCTTCAGCAAACTTTGAATAAGTAAACGGTATCTTACAGAACATGTATCTTAAAAACATTACCTATCACAAAAAAGTTAGGCGTTCAAATATGAGTTTAAGAATAAACGACATACAAAATTTGCCTAAACATACTTTAAACAGTGATTAAATTATTACGTATGCATATGCATCTATTTTAATATTTATTTTTAAATAGTCGAGCTGAAATAAAATAATATTTATTAACGCTACAACTCTTTTAAACTTATTGTCTATACTTATTATATTGACCCACTTTATATAAAGTTAGCTGGTAAGTTAAATAACATTACCTTCTTTCAACTACTATGGTCTACATGTTACCTGATGAAGTAAATATGCTAAATCAAAATAATAAATAAAAAACTAAAGTCACCGGTGTTTTGTTCTTGCAAACTAAGCGTGACTTGCACGATGTACCAACATGTCGCCATCAAATTATCGTATTAAAATTTGCCGAAGAGCTGCGGTGATTGCGGTACTTACCTATACCCGAATGTATCAATATGGTTGAAAACCGTTTTAGATTGTGGGCTAATTCATATTCAGCCTTCTTGTGCGATACAGGTTACATATTCGGTGGATATTTTAGGATTTATTTTTAAGCCGCAGGCGCCCGCACTTTACTAAAAGTCCACAAATCTAAAATCTAGTTGTTTTCATGTTAATGTGTGGTCGGGGTTTGACACCATATTGCACACTTCTATCACAAAATAGACTATTTTGTGCTTCTATGGGGCTGTTAATATTGTATTTTTTTTCAGCTTAGTGCAAGTTACCTTCATATGTTTAAAACGCCTTTTATTTATTTGTAAACATTGACGTTAAAAAGGCGATATAGCTATTTAAATTTTTTACACTATCTGAACTTTCGTGGTTCTTTCTGGGCTTTAAAGCGTCAAGATATAGTTTGCATTTGTATGTTTTTGTAAACTATAACTTTCATACAATCAATTATTGTGGGACTTACGAGCTATGTACATAAATAATATGAATGTATTATTATTTTATGGTGGTTTATATAATGAACCACTGTTAAGACTATTGTTCAACATCGTGTAAAATATGTTTTGTCATTCCATTTTGTAATGAACATACATGCGTGGTTGGTTTTTCTTTTCCTTTCTATTGTTTAATTACTCGATGTAAGTGCTATAGATTCCGATATATAAATATAAGGTACTTAATTTATTTTGTTTTTATGTATACTTGGTACTGCCTATGTTGTATCCACTTCATGCATTCCTATAGTGTAAATCGTTCACAATAATCGGCATAATGAATAATAAAATAAAATTTATTGATAACACATTTTACTTGGTTTTTTGTTACAATGGGCAATCCTTTATGTTAATAAGCAAAAATTAAAATGACTAATTAAAACAAAAACCTACAAAAAAGAAATACTAGAAGAAATTCCACTAGGGGGCCGTTCAAGTATTACGTAAGCACTCTAGGGGGGCAGGGCGGTCTTTGCTTTGCTTATTTTTGATGACATAGGGGGGTGAGGGGTCGAGATAGTGATTACGTTAGCATCATTTATTCGGGTGTCATGGACTGAAGGCTATGTTAATTGGTATACAGATACCAAAAAATCTAAAGAAGTTTGTTTTGCTCGTAATAGTACTTAATACGGTTATAATATTTGTACCTTACCCTATGCTGAATACTGTGTCAATCAAGTTATGTGCGTTAAAGTCCTCTATCCTAAACCTATTTAAGTACCGCTGCTCATGAAGCTCATGACAGCTCATGAATCAATAAAAAACGGAACACATTAAAGGAAAAATGCATAAAGATATCAATGTTTACGTAAGCAGGGAGGGGGAGGTAATAGCTTTGCTTACTTTTGCTGACAAGGGGGAGGAGGGGGTAAATAATTGTAACTAATCTGCTTACGTAATACTTGAAGGGCCCCTAGCTCCAGGTTTCAGTCAGGATTCGACCTGCACCTGAAGCAATCGCCGGCGATTGCCCCTGTTCCTTAAATCTCTACTGACATATCTCCACTAATAGGGATACTTGGGAGTTTTTTTTTCCAATTATCGCTACCGTTTGGGATATACGGAACTTCCTATTACATCTACTGATCCAAATTGCTATAGATAATTCGATATTTGTTTCCATTTATCACTATCAGCCCCCCTAGCAGGAGCACCGCGATATGATATATAACTAGGGATGCAGTCTTTTGAAATATCGATATTTATATCGATATCTATATCGAAGTCAGGAAAATATCGATATCCGATATATCGACCATTTTAACTCGATATTATCGATATATCGATATTTTTTTCTTTTTTTTTGCTTTGTATTAAGTTTGCAAACCAAAAACCTATAATAGAGGAAGCAAAGGTTTCCGAAATATCGATATTTATAATGTGGGCTGGTAAATATCGATATCCAATCCGATGTATCAGCCATTCCAACATATCTATATTTTTATAGCGCTGTAAGAAGTATCAAATCAAAAGCAATTTCGAATCAAAGATATTTATTTTGTTTAAAACGTTTGCACGCAGCCAAAATCAGAATAGATAATCATATGAAAAACAATTATTATGTATTAGTAAAACCCACACATCAGGGGCGTGCCCATGGCTTCAGAATAGGGTAAGCCCAAAGCTTCCAAAATTACTATACCTATCTTACTTTCTTGACTTGGCGAGCTTAAAAATTTACGATTTGTATAAGATTCTTAATTTTATTTTGTGTTATATTTCAATGATATTAAATTTCAATTAATCAGTAGTTGACAATTATCTAGAAAGAGAGGCAAGGATTTTATTTAAGTGCATGAGTTACCATTAGGTATACGATTATACCTATATACGTTGGTGTCGATTCTGGCATTATTATCTAAACTTAAAACGACATTTAACATCAGTCACTCCTTTTCATTCTGTATAGAGAATGACAAGGATACACTGTTGTCAAATTTAATTTTAGGTTTAGAGAATCATGCCAGAATCCACACCAGTTTAGTATATTTCTTGGGGTTCAAGATTTTTTTAATACATCTATAAGCTCTTGCGATTTCAAAGCAATAGTTATTTCGATATTATTCAATTTAGATAGTCATAGCAGGTAAATTAATTGATATTACTGTGTTCAAATTTAGTCTACGAAATATCGATATTTTGGAATTTCCGATATCGATATTATCGATATCAGTGAATTTTAAATATCGATATAAATACCGATATTTTGGTCTCGATATTATCGATATTCCGATATATCGTTGCAACCCTATATATAACGCGTTCTTGTCACGCTCAATTGTGAAATTACAATGGACACGGTAATATTTTTTTTTATGTTATAGGGGGCATACGAGCAGACGGCTCACCTGATGGTAAGTGATCACCGTCGCCCATGGACACTTGCAACACCAGGAGTATCACAAACGCGATGCCGGCCTTTAAGGAAGGAGTACGCTCTTTTTTTGAAGGTTTTTGGGTCGTATCGGTCCGGAAACACTGCTGGCGACAACGTATTCCACAGATTTGTCGTACGTGGTAAAAAATTTCGACAAAAACGCACGGTTGTGGATAGCCACGCATCAAGATGATGGGGATGAAATTTTTGCCGCGATGTACGATGGCGAAATGCAGCAGCTGGGATTAATCCGAACAATTCCGCAAAGCCAAAGGATCAAGCTGATCGGAGAGGTCCTGGTCGTCGACGATTCGAGCCGCTCGGCGCTGGATGCGATCCAAAGGGAGAAGCTGGTACTGGGGTGCCCCCGCCCAAAGATGAGAGCAGTACTCCATGTGAGGCCGAACCTGTGCCTTATAAAGCTGCAGTCGGTGGGCCGGTGTGAAGTACATTCTCGATCTATTGAGCCCACAAAGCTTCTCAGAGGCCAATTTGGCCTTGCCCTCTAAATGATCCCGAAACTGGACGTCGCTCGATATGTCAACGCCAAGAATTCCAATACTAGCTGAGGCAGTTAGAAGAGTGTTCTCAAAAAGAGGAGATACGACAAATGGTATTTTTTTTGCGGTGAACGCGCATACTTGTGTCTTCGTAGGGTTAAATTGGACTAGATTAAGTCGGCCCCGATTCGTTACTCGGTTTAACAAAGTTTCGACTTCAGACAGAAGTATGTTCCGGCACTCGATGACGTTTTCCCATGAAATGTTAGCGCGGCCGGTATATAGGGCATCACCCGTGCTGTCGTCTGCATAACAATGAATGCCATCAATTTGAAGCATATCATTGACATGAAGAAGAAACAGCGTAGGCGAAAGCACACAGCCTTGTGGAACACCAGCGTTTACGGATTTGGAGTCCGAGCATGCACCGTCGACTGCGACCTTGATGCTCCTGTCCGCAAGAAAGCTAGTGATCCAACCGCACAGCTTTTCAGGATGCCCATAACAAGGAAGCTTCGAAAGAAGCGCTTTGTGCCAAACCTGATCGAAGGCCTTCGCGATATCCAGACCGACCGCCAATGCTTCCCACTTGGTCTCGATCGCCTTTGCCCAACGATGAGTCAGGTATACTAGTAGATCACCAGCCGAGCGACTCTGACGGTAACCGTACTGGTGGTCACTGATCAGCTGGTGGTCCTCTAGGTACCGCAGGAGCTGGCAATTTATAATAGACTCCATTATCTTGGAGAACAAGGAGGTGATGGCTATAGGCCTATAATTAGTAGGGAGAGAGCGGTCGCCTTTTTTAGGAATCGGGTGCACTAAAGCTGTCTTCCATGAGTTCGGAACGACATCTAAAGAGTAGGAGAGCCGGAAAAGACGCGTTAGTACCGGTACTAACGCGTCTTTTCCGGCTCACCTACTCTTTAGATATGGCTCCGGAGCCAACTCAGGAGCGCACGTCTTCAGCACAATTGGTGAGATTCCATCAGGCCCGCTCGACTTGTGGATGACAAGGGAAAAGAGTGCTTTACGCACTAAGCTTTGTGTGAACCGGATCTCCGGCATAGAGCTCGCTCGCTCACATCGCGGGATGGTGAGTTATATAGTTACCGTGCTATGGAGTTTGACAGTTAGACGCTATAAAAAACGTGATATAATATAAATTTTGGTGCTCATGCTACGGGAATAGGAGGCATAAGTTTTCAAGGGTTTCTTTATGTTATTAACTAGGTATTCCTTAATTAGTTACCTACTTGTAAGAAAAAATAAAACAAAGTCGTATTCAAACTATTTTATTACAAACAAACCATAACTAATCACCCATCGTTTAAAATTATAACTTTGTTTGAGTCAACTTATAAAATCATACGTATCTAGTGGTATGTATAAGCAAAATGATCGTCAAATCCTCTGTTATCCTCCCATACATTGTACAGTATAATGTATTTATTTACCTTAACATATCTAAGAAAGCATAGCATAGCTTTAATTATAACTGCCGTAACAAGTAAGTAGTAGTTATGCATTTTTGATTACGTTTCGGTTTTTTCAAATCGATGTCGGACTGTTATCTCCCCTGATAGCTAACTAGATAAGTTAGACATTTCTACAGTACTGTACCCTTAGCGCGAACCAATATCGAATTCGAATAGTTTGCGAGTGTGAAATGTCATTGTCAAATTTTGTATGGAAACTTGAACAGCAACGCCATAACGGACGTAGAGAGAACTAATAATCAGACGCGGAAGGGATAGCTGCGAATGGGTATGTAAATGCAAATATAATGCCATGCAAATATTACTATAATCAATATTAGGTTATTTAATGGTCAAGTGTGCCAGAGTTCTGTTGTCGACTTAATATGTTCTCAATAATAGGTAGGTTGGAATGTAATATAAAAACAATATAAAATAAGGCTGTTTTTGTGCTTGCAAGACGCAGGAGCCTATACTAGGCACTACATAATCTGCTGCTTGAAAGGATGGGCGGTTTTCGACTTGCCGGCACGGCATCAGCGCCGGCGGAAAAGCTAAAATGTATGATAATTATATTATTTATGACGCCTTGCTATTACCGTGACGGCTAATGGAAAAACCACCATTTCATGTTACCCTACGATCATTTATAACAAGTTTACGGGAAGTATAAAAATAAATACATTATAAAATTTGACAATATTTATTTTAGATATCAAGTCTAGTCTAGTCCGAAATACATTTGAGCCTACTGAAGTCTCCTCTCAGGGTAGAGGAAACCTGCGAGTTCGGCAGGTCGTGGTCATCAGACGCCGCATTCTCCTTTCTAGTAGTATCATGACACCTTCAATAGTACCATGACAGGGCCTTTTGCTCACTGAGGGTCGGGGCTCAAGACTGCTTCGGTCGTCGGCACTAACAGCGTCACCGTCATCAGACTCACTAAGGTTATCCTCTGAACTGTCACCATCAACGCGAATGATGAAATCTTCTGTAACCAAATCCACGACATGGTCACTCTTGGCATATTGATCTTCTATATTCCCAAGCACCCATCAGCAAAACTTTTTCTTGGATCAGCTCTATACATTTAGCAACACTCCAACTTCACATTTTTACTGCCTAGATATTGCTTTATGTCAGATCATTCCATTTCGATCTGGGTGGTATGGTGGCAGTCTTAGCACTTGATGCCCTTGCTCTGCTAGTATTCTGTCAATTGAAAATGTTTTAAATCTATCTTTGTTAGCCCATCATCATCATCAGCCTATTAATGTCCCCACTGCTGGGGCACAGGCCTTCCCTATGGATGGAATAGTGCGGATCGTTAACTTCAACGATCGCGATCGCAGCCGAACGCGTCAAACACTCGCGACACCAAGTTCCTCTGAGTTTATTATTAGCAATCCGTGTAACTCATTTTTTTATTGTTTTTTTTTCTTAATTTTGAAATGCCATGCTTCAGCAAAATTATTTGTCATGTGTTCAAATAAAAATAAATATAATATTATAAATACAAATTTACTGTTTTCTAGGTCAATCATAAATATTTCATATTTATTAAAGAATGGGTTTACAATCACAAGTCATTAAGAGTAAATCATATTAAGAAACCTTCAAAAACTTATTTCCACTGGTAGCGATAAATGGAAAATAAAATCCAATTAAAAGTCCCGAACAACCGAGGACACCAAGACACCGGACAGGACAAAACTCACGGGTGTCTCTACAAAAAATAAAAAAATATTCTATTTAATTTAATCTAGCAGAAAATAAACTGCTGGAAGATGCTTTTAAAAATAAGAAAACTTACAATAAACTATAACACAAAAGAATATAATACAAAACTTTGTTTGCAAAGGTATTAAAATCATTCTGACATAAGATTCAAAATGCTTTATCACTAACATATCACACTACCGAATTAAACGCCTAACTCAACTAGGTATATATGAACCGGTTGATGGTAATTTTAGTTAGTCGGCTCCATTCGTCATAACAACTTCGAGTGTTAAAAATAAAGCTAGTCACATGGCTCCCGAAATCAAATATACCAAAGTAAGTCTTTAAGACCATATACCTACTTAATTTGTTTTTAGTTTTATCGAATAGTATTTATTGCTTAAGAGCTCACGCACTCCATTCAATTCAAATCATTTTTGTAAAAAGAATACTTTTTAAATTGGTGTTAAGCGCTCATCATTATTCCTGACATTTTGGATCCTTTACAGGAGCCACACACAGTATTGTACTATATTTGGGGATCAAATACTATATTTCTAAATAATATATAAAGTTAAAGAAAGAAACTATACTTACTATATTTTGTGTAAATCGGACCTTTACCAGTAAAAAAAATATTTTTTTTTAAATAAATAAATAAGGTGTAGAGCAGCAAAAAAATATTCATTTAAAAAAATGTTATATTTTGTTACTACTATTTTTAGAGATAACAACTTTGAAGAACATACATATTTAATAGAAATAAATTTGGTAACCCTAGTCAGGCTAGAAGCCTTGCGACCACGGAGCATGAGGATCCGAAACCAGACAGTCAGGAAATATTAAAAAAAGTTATAAATAGTAGCACCTGTTCAAAAAGTCATTTATTTATCGAATTGGAGTTAACATATTTTCCAGTGTTATTAATACCTATAAATAAATTGTTGTAGGTAAATACTTACTAAATAAGTGAGCACCTTAATTATTTAAATTAGTACAATGCACGTTATACCAACTATTTATATATATTACCTAATAAAAGAAATGATTGGAGGTTTTACATTAAATTTTAAGTAAATTTACTAGATAGTTATTCCCAACATTGAGGTAGAGGAACGTTTGTTTTTATAATTTCTATTTATTGGTTAGTTATGTAGATGTTAATTTTGACCAAGTCTTGCAAACATGCCGGAGGCAAAAGAATACGTTGTCCTTGTACCCAATAGTTCAAATTGAATTGTCCGTATTAAATAGAGTAATTTAAGTTCAATTGTTGTATCATACATACCGACGGATCTTAGCCGGCTTTTAGTAAGCTGTTTGTTGGGCCACAGTTATAGATAACAGTGTGATAACAGTCACGCACACATCTATGTAGATGTGTGTATGACTGTAATCTAGAATTATTAGCCTATATACCTTGTAGCTGAAATCACGTTTACTGAGATAACACCTACATATATGTAGTTAAGAAAATACAGACAGTGTCGTAACATTTCGAATGCAATGGGATGGGTGCCCGAAAGTCCCGAATCAACGCAGTCAGCAAGCACCACACTACTCAAATTGATTTCTATTACACAAGAGCACCTCCTGCGTTGTGCTTTAAATTAAATATTAATTGCTTAAGTATTTTATGACACCAATTCCCTACTAATTTCATAAAGATCGCTTAAACAGCGACGATTGAAGGCGCTCTAAATTTTATTCGTACACACATGCTAGGGGTACGTTATATAGCTATGAGTAGGATCGTTACATTTCAATCGAAACAGTATTTAATTGAGATATTGAATATTACCTACTAACTAACAATTACCTATTTAATTTAAATAACTGAAACAATTTACTAAGTGATGCTTACCAGATCTTCATCAACAATGAATGGGTTGGAGCCAAGAGCGGAAAGACGTTTGACACTTACAATCCTCATGATGGATCCGTCATCGCTAAAGTAGCAGAAGGAGATAAGGTAAGATATTTAATTAAAAGTATTTACTAATTACCCTTTTTGTTAAATGCATTTTTAAATTTGATGAGTTAACACTGAAAATTTTTAACACTGGGACAAAACTCTGAAGTTCAAACATATTTTACTCGTGTGGTTCAATCCACAGAACACGGCAAGAAGTTTCACATAAAGAGGTACGTTATGTGTTTGAACCAGTACTCTTAGCACGAACCAATATCGATGTCGAATAGTTTGTGAGTGCGAAATGTCAATGTCAAATTTTGTATGGAAACGTGAACAACAGCGCCTGCAAAGCAGAGCACTAAAAATCAATACACATTTAACAATGACATTTAGCACTCACAAACTATTCGACATCGATATTGGTTCGTGCTAATGCCAGCCATACACACTACGAGAAATCGTTACGATCAGACTGTACAGTTCGAACGGAACAGTTTATCGTACGTGGCGTAGTACGTATAGAAAACTGTGCAGTTTTACAACATACACGCTACGATTTATCGGTACCGTTCGAACTGTACAGTCTGATCGTAACGATTTCTCGTAGTGTGTATGGCCGGTATAAGGGTACTGGTTCAAACACATAACCTATTATTATGAATGTAGTCTGAAGCTGGCCAGAAATAAGGCTTTATTCCCATTAGTTCTGTTGATGTTGTCCTGTTAACAGATTATAACTTGATTACATATAAAATATATTTGCATGTAGAATAACAATTATTAGTAGGTAACACTTCGATTATTTTGAATTTTTGTAATATTCAGAAGAATAATGTAAAAAATCCATAAATCGTGCTATATACTTAGATTAAAACAAAAAGGCTATATACCCGGATAAGTGTTTAATAAATAACGATGGTTCCAATGCAATATCAGAACTATATAATATAACTACTCCAGATTTTTCGGAAAATTCATTTAAACTCTTTCGACCTTCTAAAAATTATATCCACTTTAAAATGTTTTCAAGGTTAGCTATAACCACTAACTTGCAACGCATCTCGTGCGGACGAGTCATCGTGACGAGGCAAAATTTGTATATTGTGTAATTATTACACCGCAACCAACAAGTTTCATACTATTTTTGTATACAACAAGTTCTAAAGTCAGTAAAAATCGAAAACATTGCATAAAGTTTATAAAATATTGTGCAATGTTACCCTTAATTATACCTTGGTGAAAACGCAAACGTGGTGTGAAGTCGGCGATCTAATTATTTTTTGAAAATCTCACAGAAGCCAAACATGTTTCCGGGATGAAAAGTATTTTATGTTTCAATTCAGCTAATGGACTATATGTGTGCTTTTCATCTTCTTCCGTTTAACAATTTTTGAGTAACAAACATACAAATGTGAAATTTATAACAATAGTAGGATCAATATTCCTTTGACAAATAGGTAGGTACATTGTTGTTACATACGGGCTTTCACTAACGTAGTCATGTGGAGAAATCAAAAAAGAATTTAATTTAACTACCTACTTACCTTACAATAAATTATGTAGTAACTTACCTACTAAATAAAGTTTTGAAAAAAAAAACTTGAGATTTTGGATGGATTAGGTTCAAAGATAAATTTATTTCCCATAAAGACATACAGTCCACTTAAAATGAGAATATAAAAATAACATGCAGTTGTGTATTACTTATTGCTCCTTTTGGAACATCGGATATTACAGTTACAAATTTGATACTAATACTTAAGTTCAACAGCCTTGAAAAGTAGTTGTCACTTATGTTTTTCTTGTTTTATGACTTAATTGTTCAAAGCCCAGTGTTAATAATAGTAAGTTATTTGATCTTATGAGCATCCACAATGTTATTCTTATGTAAATAACAAAACAATTATATATAATATAATTAAAAAATAAATAAAACAAAATCGACTCGACTATTCCTTAGGCGGAAATGAAATACAAAACTTTCCTTACACTGACAATACATAGTTTTTTTTTAATTTACTGTTAAACATGTTTTTGTTATCACATTCCACAATGTCGTTTGGCAACCTATTGTACATCAGTACTCCCTCAAATAATATCGTTTTTTGTCTGTAATTAGTTCGTGCTTTACAAAGTTGAAGTTTATTTTTATTTCTAAGATTATGCTTGTAAATCTTTTTTTTTGTTATATCTTTTATTAGGACGCATGTGCAATATGTATATATTTGTTTAAGATTAAATAATTAGTTTTTTTGTATAATTCTTTTCTTATCGTCTTTGTAGTGGATTTAAGTAAGTTGCAGCGGCTGACCCCCATACTTCTATTAAATATTCCAAATGTGATTTGACTAGAGAACTGTAGATTATATTACGAACTTTACTTGGTATACAACTAGCTATCTTACGTAATGCTCCTAATAATGAAGTTAATTTCATTTTAATGTGATCAATATGCCATTTCCAGGTAAGTTAGTGGCGTAAAATTCGTTATATGTTTATTTTTAGAACAAAAGATCGTGAAGGATGTTTTAGACGTATTGATAGTTAATAAATTAAATTTTAACCATTCACTTAGTATGTCGATATCTTGCTACGCGGTGTGTGGTGGTGTAATGTCATGTATAGATTTCCCGAAATATAACAGGCAGGTGTCGTCTGCATACCAGGTGTTGACGCATGAGTAAGAAGTTCTGCCTACACCGGAACGTCGCTCCATTTCTACCAGTAGAAGCAGCTTTGACCCACGTGATCAAAAAACTCACTCTCTACGCAATTCAAATTTTGTACGCTCAACTTTCTTTCGCAATTTTCGTTTAATTTTATTTTTTGTAATTATATTAGCAATATTCGCATTATTCAAGTAAACAACTGAGCTTTATTGAAGAGTACGCATAACGCCGATACATTTGGACTTTTTTCGCCGGATAATACGCTAGAAGAATCAGCGACTGTTGGAACCGACGGTTCAACGTCTGCAACGAACCAGGAAATAAGTCAGTCAAGGTCGAGAGGTTCTACAAAAGCACAGCAGTAACAGCAGCAACCGGAAGTCCAGGACCCACAGGACCCAGACGACTGTACCCGGGAACCTACAACACGTGCGCACCGAGGACTGACGCGAAGTTAATTGAGTTGGAAAAAGCTGTTAATAAGTTAGGCTGGGATGTCATCGGTCTATCTGAAGTACGATGAGAGGGAGAGGATTTGATAATCCTCAATTCTGGTAACTAACTATATTACAGAGGGGGCGACCAGCAGTCTAAGGCGTGTCGGGTGTATCGTTCATAAGTCCATCGTCAACAACGTGATAACCATCGGAAGTGTGTCGACCAGGGTAGCATACCTGATACTCAGAGTATCGAAAAGATATTCGTTGAATGTCATTCAGGTCTATGCTCCGACCTCAACACACCCAGTTGACGAAGTGGAGGCTATGTATGAGGAGTCTCTAAAGCCACAAAACTCACTACACAGTTGTGATGGGGGACTTCAACGCTCGGTTGGGGAAGCGTTGCGGTGATGAGTTGAGAGTGGGGAAATTTTGGAGTTGGGCAAAGGAACGCCAGAAGTTGGATGTTGATTGACTTCATGGAGAAGGAGAAACTCTTTATAATGAGCTCTTTCTTCTGAAAGCCCCAAAATCGCAATTGACACGGATGAGCCCTGACGGTAAAAAATTAAATGAGATTGACCTTATCATGTCGACGAAAAGGCATATATTCAATGATGTCTCTGCATATATTCAATGATGTCTCTGTGATCAATGCAGTTAAAACGGGAAGCGATCACCGTTTGGTAAGAGATACATTGAATATCAACATTAAGCTGGAAAGATCTCGGCTAATAAGGTCTACCCCTAGGTTTTGTAATTGTGCTGGTATTGGTCGAAGCGAGAGCTAGTATTCAACTCGAACTCCAAAACCGCTTCGAAGCCCTTGAAAACAGCCTGGGTGCGGGCGATTTAAACAACATGGTGGTGGATACTGCCCGTACAGTATTTCGAAACCCGCCGTACTAGAATAAAGAAACACTCCGACAAGACACTCCTACTTATGGAACAGCAAAATTAAATGAGGTTACAGAACTCAGACAATGCAAATCAGTATTGTTTGTTAAATATCTTCAAGTCTTTCGAGCGACCTTCGCCAATTTAATACTTATCGTGTTAGAGAAGATATAGAACGGAAAAAGGGCTCCAAAATGTTTATATATTGGGCAAAGTCAACTGACGAAGCTGAAAACTGACGACGGTAGCAACATTTCGAATAAGTCTGAAATCCTGAGGGAGATTGCGAGGTTCTATCGGCAGCTATATTCTTCACAAGCACCTGTTGAAAGCAAGGCTAAAGATGGCTAAAGATCCCAGAGCTAAGCTTACCCGACACTATACCAAAGATATCCCAGATATTAGCCTGTATGTGATTAGTATTGCTCTCAAATAAGTTAAAAAAAAAACAAGGCGGCGGATGATGATGGAATCACTACAGAGCTTCTGAGAGCGGGTGGTAAGCCGATACTGAAAGTCCTCCAGAAGCTTTTCAATTGCGTCATCCTAAAAGGCGAACCGCCGAAATCGTGAGGCAGAAGTGAGGTTGTTCTATTCTTCAAAAAGGGTGATAGCACACTTTTGAGGAACTATCGACCAATTTCACTTCTGAGCCATGTCTATAAGTTGTTTTCGAGAGTTATCGCGGATCGTCTCGCTCGCAGGTTTGACGACATCCAACCTCCCAAAAAAAAGCCGGTTTCCAAAAAGACTTTAGTACCGTAGACCACATTCATCGCTGTGGCAGATTATACAGAAAACCGAGGAGTATAACCTGTCACTTTACTTGGCGTTTGTCGACTAGAATGCTTTTGATACGTTTGAGACCTGGGCGGTGCTGCAATCTCTCCAAAGGTGCCAAGTAGACTACAGGTTTGTCGAGGTGTTTAAGGTACCTTTACGAAATCGCCAACATGTCAGTCCGATTACAGAATCAGAGCTCTAATCCGATCCAACTGCAACGAGGCGTGACACAGGGAGATGTTATATCTCCGAAACTGTTTTCTGCTGCGTTGGAGGATATTTTCAGGCTTCTGGATTGGAAATGACGTGGCATTAACATCAGTGGCGAGCACCTAACACACCTTCGCTTTGCCGATGATGTAGTACTTCGGGCTGAGACCTTGGAAGACCTGAACACAATGCTCGAAGATTTCAGCAGTGTTTCCAAAAGAGTGGGTTTAAATATGAACATGGATAAGAGGAAAATTATGTCGAATGTCCATGTTGTACCCACTTCAGTTATAATTGGAAATACTCCACTCGAAGTTGTCGACCATTACGTTTACCTGGAACAGACAGTCCAGTCAAGTAAGTCCAACTTTGAGAAAGAGGTTTCAACTCGGGTGGGCAGCGTTCAGGAAGTAACGCAAAATCTTTGTGTCCAAATTACCTCAGTGACTCAAGACAAAAGTCTTTGAGCAGTGATGACTTAAGGAAGCAAATCGTCGTCTCTTACTATGGGTCTCATAAGAAGGCTCAAGGTCGCACAGCGGGCAATAGAGCGATGTTCGGTATCTCCCTGCATGATAGAATCAGAAATGAGGAAATCCGCAGGAGATCTAAAGAAACCGACATAGCTCGAAGGATTGCTCAGCTAAAGTGGCAGTGGGAAGGCACATAGCGAGCAGAACTGATGACCGTTGGGGCGGAACGGTTCTCGAATGGCACCGCGCACCGGACGACGCTCGGTTGGGAGACCCCCCACCAAGTGGACCGACGATCTGGTGAAGGTCGCGGGAAGCCAATGGATGTGCGTGGCACAACCGATTGATGTGGAGATCTTTGGGGGAGGCCTATGCTCAGCAGTGTACGACGTATGGCTAAGATGATGATGATGATGATGATGAATTACTTCATTTAACTTTAATCGTTTGAACATTATCACTTGAACTGTATGACACACAGGCGTTTTGCATAATCAACGCATTTCTAGGTAGAAACGCGTTGATTGTGCAGATTACAAATGGTACGTACCTAAATGGTTTTCGAATTATTTAATGGAAGGTGTTTTTCTAAAATAAAATGTACCTTAATGATTAATTCATATTCATAAAAGATGCGAAATTTTGTGTACGTTCACAAATTATTTAATAGAAAAAATTTGTAGTTATATGTTGTAAGAAATGTATTTTTACATATTATGTGCAAACACACTTACACGTAAGGAACGGGATTTTCCCAAAAATAAAATCCATCAATTAGTATAACATTATATTATTAAATATTATGTTAAATAACATAATAAATTATTGTGTAAAATCACACAATGAGAATCAACGCCTCTATGTAAAATTACAGAATATGATTTTTTACATAACTTACAGTTATTTCTATAATGTAAATATACATTACTGTGCTAAATTACATAATCTACGTTAAATATAAAATTTTGGACCACGATGGTTACCTTATTGGTGTTTTTCCCGATATTTTTAACAGTGTATAAGGTACCGCGCGTAGATTTGATTTGAAAGAGAATGTTGGCCAGATACCTACTAGATAAACTGTCAGTGATTTAGATTTTTTTTATAATCAGTTTTAGTACAAAAATATGTAATAATATTACAAACGTATTGAATTACCTCATTAATTCCTTTCGGTGGACAGAAAAACATGTGAAAATACCGATAAACAAATTCCATTCTCTTCTTTATTTATGTTAAAACGGTGTAGACTTTTGCAATACCAAAAATATAACACTCGCATAACAAATACGTAATGACTTGTTGCTACGATATTAATTTCTTGGTACGAAATTACTTTATTGTTACCACGATTGTTACCAAGTCATTACTTGACACTAGAATTCTTCAATAAAACAAATGGTTGCTAAGCAACGAAAATGGTTTGTATGAAATTGTTAGTTTTGACAGTTCATACTTTGATATAGTTTTGAGGAAATGAAAAACGTTGCTATTATATAGGTACTTCATTGTAATATTATTCTGAGCTGAGATTCTGAGGACCGATTGAACATGATTAATTTCATGACATTCAAAAAGCAAAAATGTAACATTTGCGATAAAGGTATTGTACCTAAACTTACATGATATAAAAACGAAATGAATCACAATACTTTCATCCTACCTACCTACACCTCAATGATGTTGACGCCACATTTCGCATCGCGGTCTGTGTTTTTCTTTTACTCCCAGTCCACCGGTTTATCTTAAAGAGGGGAGAGAGAAAGTTTATAGCTAAAAAACATAAATTATTAACAAATAAAATAAAATAAAACAAAGTATGCCGGAATCTGTCCGATTATCGTAACGAGCAATACCTGACCGTTGCTACTATCTGCGAATTGGTCCCATTATTTAGGTACATAATTTTAGCAATTTGCCTCGTCATGATGACGCGATCAACTTGCCTTTGAGATTATAAGATGCTTTTCCTTCTAAAATTCGTATAAGTACCAAATCACCGACATAGTTTATTATGAAACCATTCTTTCTTAAGCGAGAGTTATTGTTCGTCCCTGCCAAGTAAACCGATTCTGAGCGTCAGCAGGTTCAAAATTGCTTGTGCAGGTCTAAACACTTTAATGGTGTATTTCGCTCTTATTTCTCGAACAATAGAGGCGCTTATTAATGTGGAATTAAATATGTCCACATCAGTATCACACTTAAAAACTTCCAAAGTAGACACCTACCTACTTTTTTCCGGGTACGTAATAGATTAGATATTAGACTTGGACGTGCTTTCGAATTAATGGATTTGCATCGATACTTTAAGATAAGTGGACGATCTTTTATTATCCATATCCCTTGTGTGAACAAATTCATTGCTCAGTAGATGAAGACCGCTAACAACTCGTAGACCTTTTCCACGTAGATGCAGATCCGTATTACGACGAGACGAGTGGTTTGTACGCCGGCATTCAAGGTGTCGCCTATTCGAGAGGTCCCGAGTTCGAATCCCGGTGGGTGGGGGAGATGTCTGTGTGATAAATACAAGCATTAGTACTCCAGTCCTGGATGTTTATTATGTATTTCTATATAAATATACTCATATATGTATTAGTATATATATTCTATCCGTTACTCTTTTTTTGTCACGCAGGCAAAACCTCTATTACAGACGAGGGCACCTTTAAGAGGCACACTGCGGAACAGACCTCACACCTGGCTCCCGCAAGCCTTACGAGCCCCCGCAGTGGCTGCCCACTGAGGGCCCCGTAACTCTTACGGGCGCTTTACGGCATAATAACAGTTAAAAAACCCTGCGAAGTCCCTCTAAGCCCTCCCCTCCACGGCAGGGGTCTCCCGAGATATTGCGGGGACCCCGCAGACGTGAGCAGGATGGCCCGCGCGTTGGGGCTGAGTACGTGGCCTAGTGCCCACCGTACCGCCCCCTGTCCACTGCGGAGTACTACTTAAGCGTGCCCGTGTAGCTTCCTCCGCCGCCGCCCTCTTTGCATTCTATCCGTTACCCTAGTATCCCATAACACAAGCCCACTGTTCTTACTTTGGGGCTAGGCTAATAGATGCGAGTGTTGGAAATATTTATTTCTTTATTTATTTAGTATCGCCAGCGTCAAAGTTTGCATGCAAATAGCCAGTTTGTTCTTACATCGGGTTGGGGCTCTGCTTATAGAGTTTCCATAGAAACTGACATTGGCGATACGACTACAGATCTGTCCAAGTTTGTGCTTGGGGTACTGGTTGTGTGTCAAGACGCGACGATAGCTGATTCGTATACTTATTGACACAGGCGGACATAGCAGCCGCAGTAGCAGCAGCAAAGGCTGCATTCCATCGCAACTCAGAATGGCGTTTACTGGACGCTTCGGCACGTAGCCGCCTGCTCAACAAGTTCGCGGACCTCATCGAGCGCGACCAGGACTACCTGTCCAGCCTCGAGACCTACAACAACGGCATGGTCTGCAGCTTTAGCAAGTTCATGATCCATGGAATGATCCTACCCAGCATTAGATATCTCGCCAGCCTGGCTGATAAGATTCAAGGAGATACTATTCCTATGGGTAAGAATGTAAATGCCATTTTTAGATGACCTTAATTTCATTTAAATAGTACGACAGCCGGGGAGTTTAATGTGTTTAAAAACATCAGACTGATAGTGATGCATATCATGTGACTTTGTTCCTGCAGTGATCGAAATATTTTGAGATTTTCAGCGTTGGGAGATGATGGTCTCAGAAGTAACCTATATGGTAGCTCTTTTACGTGCTTTTTTCTTCCCGATTAAAAAAAGTTAACCTGTAGTATAATTAAATTATTCTACCAGGTACCTGAATCACGCGTGTGATTCCTACTCCGCAGTTGTCTGTAATAAGACATGGTGACCATGAACCATAAAGTTAAGCTTGTTTTGTAGAATATAACGAACAGTACATACTGTTCGTGCGGTGCCTTGTCTCGCTCATAGGAGCGAGACATAAGCAATCATGATATTTGTAGATATTAAATTTTAAATTCCAAATATTAGTTGCAAATGTGTGATGGATTGTTGTATGCAAGTAGCATGATAATATGTCCAATTTGGTAACAAAGGACATCGACGAAATCGGCCCTAGCATGCCCAGAAGAATGTCCTGCACTATTATTTTTTTTATTTATTAGCAATTAATCATAGTAAACGGACAATCTGTTTAAAAAATAAAAATTGTAAGTTCTGTTACTAGATACTACAGTCTGTTCATCCTAACTTGTCCTATTTCGTAAACAATCTTGGCACTCCTTTTTATTGAAAATATAGCCTTAAAAATCAACTGATAACTGGATTCAATAGGTTTCAGTCTTTAGTAAGTATTTATTTTAATAGTTTATTGGCTTCGTTATTATTTTATTTTTAAATGGGTGATTTTGTAAAAAAGTTGTGCCAAGATTGTTTACCTTAATAAATGCAATATAGGCGACCATAAGTATTTATCAACATAAGAATTGAACTAGGTACCTTAGTTAATCCTTAGTTAATAATACTTGTCACTAGTATTTATATTATATTTATAAAACGATTATTTCTGAAATTATGTAAAGATAGTTTATACTCCCATCCCATATAATATCTGTTTATTTTTATGAAAATCATAATGATAACCTGGTACATACTTTATTACCGATAGTAAAATATAGAAATAGGTAAATAGAAAGACTTTGAATATTTCATTTGAAAAGAAATCTATTATTACAATAGTTAGGTATAGGCATTATAGGTGCCAACTACCAACACTCATAAATCAATATGAATATACAAGCATATATTATTTTTATTATTAATTGCATTTTATGTTCATTTAATGCATATTATTTAAGTGCTTACATAGAGGTAAACACTAAATCTATTCAGAACATATAAAGTGTACATCTTTTACGATTAATTATAATGATTATAACCTTCAAATCTAATACATTGTGTAGTAGGCCACGGTTCCTCAAGTTGTCTGTATTATCTCAAATGCCTAATTAGAGTTTATGAATGATTCCGAACACAACTAGCATTTTCTCATTGCTGTGCGTTCTTGGTTGTTCTTGCATTCAATGTATGGGGAACGAGCAATGTCCTTTGGACCTTCAAGTACCTACTTATCTATATTGACTTTGTCTCGAAGTTTGCAGTTCACCAGTCAGGTCTTTCTTCGCATTAATCGAGTAAAAGTGGTTTTATTTATTATATAATAAATCAATTTACACTTAATGTTATCATTACAGATGGCGATGTGTTCACGTACACGCTCAAGCAGCCAGTCGGTGTATGCGGCTTGATCTTGCCGTGGAATGGACCGATGGCTATGTTCGTCAGCAAAGTCTGCACCGCTTTAGCAGCAGGCAAGTGTTTTATTTCTATTGTCCCCAATAGTAGCCTACATATGGGGTCACTAGGGTTACCAACTTTTTTTCAATCAAATATAGTACTTATTTTCGATGCTGTTTCCTCTAAAAATATAGTAGATAGCAAAAAGATACAACGAAATACAGTGGTGTCGATTCTGACATGATTCTGTAAATCTAAACTTAAATTTGACAACAGTGTGTCCTTGTCATTCACTATACAGAATGAAAAGGAGAGAGTGGTGTTAAATTTAGTTTTAAGTTTAGAGAATCACACCAGAATCGATACCAAGTATTCCGTTAAAATATCTACTTAATTTTTAAAATTAATATATTTTTGCTCTTCCATGCCTTAATAATTATGTTTTTATTTCTAAGAACGCTTTTACTGGCAAAAATCTGCTGTAAGCAAAATATAGTAGTTTCGCCTACTATATTTTTTTTAGAAATATAGTATTTGATCCCCTAATATAGTAGGATACTATATCATATATTAGGGTTGGCAACCCTAGTGGTCACACACCTTGGGAAGCCCAAGGTGACCAATCGACGATTAGGTAAACCTCTGGAACTCATATACTTTTCCCCCTTATTAATAAACGAAGAATAAACCTGGATGCATGCTTAGTCTCTTTTCATTTAATTACAAATATAATTTCAGTATTATGAACAAAATGGCGTAAGTAGTCCAAGCTTATTCCTCGTTTATTAATGGGGGGGTATGTAGGTGTATATAATCAAAGGCTGAAATCACTGTATATAGGCGTTACACACAAACGTCGTTCGTTGGTGTAGTTCAATTTTCCGAACAGAATTCCCAATATCCCGACATTTAATAATGTAATCCAGATATTAAGACTTCTCGGTCAGGCAGCCCCCCGTATATTGACCTGCATCCATGGTCAAAAAAATTAGACGGTAAAGTCATGTGCTATCGGGCGAACTTACGTTAAAAATATAATTGCATGCATGGACTAAGCACGAACCAATATCGAATTCTCCATCACATGTATTCGTATCCACGTTTATGATCGATGAGCATGAGTCATTTATAGTTTGCACGCTAAAAAATAAAAGGGACTTATCACTCAAGTGCTTGTACCTAGCTTGCGCGTTTTTCCGATTGTTATCAATAAATAAACGATTTTTTGCTTCACTAAGCATAACATGCTGTAATACCGCCCACAGATTTAACACACATACTGTCAGATGTTACACACTATACGTGCAAATATGACATTTATGCTTATTATGATCATCGTAGACATAGTATCATAATAGATCTATGACAGTGAAATAAATAATCAATCTGTATTGAACTACTGTGTGAGTATTAATAAATCGGAAAAGATTTATATCGTTTTTTTTTTATAATTTAGTAAACTGGCAATATTATTTCTGGCGGGGACGGTCTGTCAAATTGTTTTTTTTTCACTGATGTATCTATCTACTTTCGGTGTAGATAAATATTTGAGTGTTTTTCATTATTTTCTTCATAAATCGTTTACGCTTAGTTGATTTTTGATGTGAACCAACCATTTAATAGAGATACATAAACTTAAATAAATTTAAAAAATCAAAAAACCCGACTGCTTAATTATACTTCAAGTAAAAACTGAAAAGAAAAAAACAAGTCCAGTAGTCTATAATTCTGTTAATAAAGAACAAAGCTACTTTAGCAGTCGGGACCCACTGTTGAAAAATATTATGTATTCTTGAATATCTAATGGGTCCCGACTGTTAAAGTAGCTTTGTTCCTTATTAACAGAATTATACACTACTGGACTTGTTTTTTTCTTTTCAGTTTTTATTTGAAGTATAATTAAGCAGTCGGATTTTTTGACTTTTTAAATTTACCTTTTTTATTTCACACTTTTTAGTTAGTTAGTATTTTAAGACAGTATATACCGTAGTCTTGTTACTTCAGTAAGGGAATTAATATCGCGGGAATTATTAAGTACCTTGCGTCGGTCTAAAAGATTGATTTATTAAGACATATAAAGACTTTACCAGCGGGGTCAAGGCTACAGATGGGCCTCAATTTTCGCAAAAATGTGTGAAATTAAATCAAGTCGTTACATAAATATCTCTAATGTATGTAAATTTTATAGTAAACTAGCACTTACTCAAAAAGTCATCTTGTGTTTATGTTTTTTTTAATAGCTTAGCAGTAAATATAAAATTCATTTACTTTTATTCGTCGACTATTTACAATTGGCAGTGGCTGCTTTGTCATGTCAACGCCGGACGTCTAAGATTGTGATATACACAAATTCAGTGTCAGTCCCTAGTCTCATAATTTGATATACCTGCATAATTCACAGAAACCCAATATGTAGATGCTAGAAGTTAACTTCAAATGTTTTTAATCACCCTATATACAATACCAATCAATGACGTTTATGTCGCAGGTTGAAGAAAGCAGTAATTCCCGTCTGTTGTTTTGGACAATGGTGGCAACTACCTTAGATCACTAAATTCAATTCAATATCACTAAATTAAATAATTATGCAATCACCAAAGCAAAGTTTATAATTTTCATAACGTTATCTACCTAACGTACGCGCACCATAGCAATCTCAATTATTATCAATTTATAGTTCTCTTTGTAGTTTTCTTTTAAAGCGTTCACATTTAACAGGTCAAAGACTTTGTGTTTGACCCTTTTTGATTGGTAATGTAAAGCTCGAATGAAGGGTACTCCCAGTAGTGCAATCATGGCAATTATTTTCCAAATTTGAAGTTATACTTCTTTAGGCGCGTTATGAAAAAATGATGAGAGTGAAATTTTAAGATGCGCGCGCATCACTGTAACACAAAATTTTAACAGCATGACGTTGGTCGCTTTAGCGACCAACTTCATGCTGTTACTTTTGTTTTGTGTTTACGGCACATTAAGAAAATCTACCAACAAAATAGAATCTCTTTTTAGTGAGTGCTAACGACTGCATTGTGAAGGCCTATCAAAAGTATTTATTAATCTGAAACAACGGAACCAAAGCGCGATTCAGGAGACTACAGCGCCATCTCTTGACCATTGGTGTAGTAGAACCAAAACCACATCTTTATTTTTTGTAATAAAGTAACAGTTATAGGTATTCATATTTATAATATCAAAAGTATTTATTAATCTGGAACAACGGAACCAAAGCGCGATTCAGGAGACTACAGCGCCATCTCTTGACCATTGGTGTAGTAGAACCAAATACCACATCTTTATTTTTTGTAATAAAGTAACAGTTATAGGTATTCATATTTATAATATTTATCCACATGTTTCTAGTTTTGTATATTCGGAAAACGTGTTTGAGTTTCATACAAGTGCAAATCACATATGTTGTAATAAATTATATTCAGTAGCGATTTTAATTGAATATTTTGATTATTTATTTATTTTTTCAAATTAAAACTGAACTTTATTGACTGTGTCCTTTTACAGACTTTTTATTAATTTATTATAATTAATTATTTGCATGCAATTAAAAACTAATTTTAAACGATGCCAAAGAAGGATAACTTCTCACGCGCCTACATAAGTACACGCACCCATTTTTTTTGTTTAAAAAAATACCGAATAACGTATCACTGTTAAGCACAAATGCTAAGTAACTTTTACAAATATAATCAAATAAACCTATTACTTACTTTATTTTTAAATCTTTTTCATCAATTAAATACTTATCTTATCCTAAATATCTATACTAATATTATAAACAGGCAAGATTTGTATGTTTGTAACAAATAATCTGTCAAACTACTGAACCGGTTTCAAATATTAATTCATCATAAGGTAGCTACATTATTTATTATAACATTTTTCTTTATTTAAATAAATTTTGTCCGAGTGACATAGGCTATATTATATCCCGATAAATAAATTTCGCCTGTACAATGCCCGGGTGGATCACTAGTATAATATAATAATATAGATGCGAAAGTGAGTTTGTTTGTTGCGCTTCCGTGCCCTAATAGCTAAATCGAATATAATGAATTCCCATATAGAAGTAGATGGGAACTTGGTTCTTAGCTACAACATCGCAATACTTATAGGCGTAGGGTGATGAAAGGGGTGATTTACCTATAAAAATCTACATTATTTACTTTGAATTTTGCAGAATTATTACAAAACCAATATTATCGCGAGCTGATTAATAAATACAGGGATTCCAATAAGTATGTACTTACTAGCGAAAAATGGGTTAGTTGTCATTATATTAAGTAAACCTTTTTTGTAACATTAAGTAATATCGTTAAAAAAATGAAAAACAGTAAAATTCTGAGTAAATATATTTTTCATCATTTAATATCACAGTTTTATTGTTAGTACTTCGTATAGGATCAGATACTGCGAATGCCCCATTTTTTCTTTTCTTTTACATATTACACCGAGCTATCACTTTGTCATCGTTGTAACTTTTTAAATATTTGTCGAAATGACATAGTGTAAAAAGCAAAGTTTATCGTCTTTAAATATCAAAAGCGATAAAAGTATTTGTTTTGATAAAAAATGATTTGTTAATACAAAATGTGCATTTTGGAAATACATATCAAATAATATTTAGTTTTGATTCACTATTTTAGCGGTAATGACTTACACATTAAAAATAGATATATGGTGTCACGGACTTTTTTTTAGAACTATTTAAGTGATACATTTTTACTCTACATTACATTCATTTAACTTTTATTGTTTTTGCAGTGCAGGCCAAAATGGCTCGCAGATAGGAGATTTTTTCCGTCTTATGTGACATTTATTGTTATATATTGGCCAATTCACTCAATAACTACATAAATTATTATATATATGTAATTATCATATATGAGCTATATTACTGTTAAGTTTCATTAAAATCCATTCAGTATTTTTTAGGTGAAAGAGTAACAAAGATCCATACAAACGTAAGATTAAAATTAAAAGCGTAATTGGTTAATATACAACTTTAAAGCGTTGTAGATCCTAAACAATCATATAAAATGAAAAATGGTGTTAGGAACTTAAATATGATTTTTGATTATCTAGACAGTGATACCCCACTTGACATATTTTGTCAACTTATTTTTTTTACTTCGTCACAATATGGCGCCTAATTTTGCCCATATTTAATTTTGATTACTATCATATCTTTAGTAGCACTCCCATGATTGAGACGAATCGATTGATGTATGAATCATCAAAATCGGTCCAGGCGTTTGGTCTCTAGTGTGCCACAAAGGAACAAACATACATATATAGACTGTTAAACACATACCCTGTCTGCGCGTCGCGCTTCGCGTTCTTGCATTGCGCAGCCGGGTAAAAAGAGAAGGGAACAAATATTAATATAATAACCTTTGTTATTTCTTATTTCGTATTACCCGTGGAGTTGGAAAAAAAATGATTTTCATTAATGAATCTACACATAGAAAACTAGAATATAAGGGAAAAAATCATCATTGTACAAAATTTTTCGTAGCGATACTACTGTTCATACTAAGATGGGCATTCTCCATTGACATTGACATTTCGCACTCGCAAACTATTCGAATTCGATAATGATTCGTGCTAGGGGTACTGGTACTTATATTATAAAACATCATTGTAAAACCTTGGCATTGGCAATGAAATTGCGATGTCATGCTTTAAATAACAAAGATGTGTCATGCTAGGAATAACAATTTTTGAAGTATGTAACTACTCTCATAAACACATGCATTAACATGTAAATACATTATTTGAACTGTCCATTCGGTGTCCCGATAAATTTCATACTTATTTGTTACTTAAAAGTTGGCACCAGGGTTGCCAGATTTTTTTGATCCTGTAAGGGACAAATGCTCATTTTGCCAAAAATATACGGGATTTAAAATTTTGAAAAGTACACACGACACATGTAAATTTAAATATTTTGTTTTTATTGGTAGGTAGTTCCTTTTTCCATTTTAAAATAACTTCATGTAACTTTTAACATATCTTTTGTTTTATTTAACATATTTTTGAATTCAATGCAACTGTAATCATTGTTATGTTCATCATCGATAACACAAAGGACTTTGACTGTATACAATGGGAAAGACAACATGAGATGACATACAACAATTGGCCCCCTACGTATATCAGTGATTGGCACTCTGGATATTCATCGAAAATTAAGAAAAGTACACCTATGGAAATAACTCTTCTCAGTTAACGTTGTGTTGTAATTAACACGAAGCTTAAGAAAAAGGTTAGGCGTTTAATAAATTATACTGGACCCATTTTTTAAAATCGGATCGAGAACGCAACGCAGATTAAAGTTCGCCGTGTGCGTTGCTATGCCTAGTCACATGAGTTCTATTTTGGAACAAAGTTCATTTTCGTACGGTATGGCGGATAGGGACTAGGCGAAAATAGTTACTTTCTATATGACTGATCGAACTGGTGCCCTCTAGCCGTACCGTACCGTACCGTGCCCTCTAAAGTACTGAAACCGCTTATCTGCTTACGTTAGGTGGACGCCTGTTTGTCGGTAAGCCGAAAAGCGAGTCGGTATCGATCCCTTTCCGAGATGCTGTGTCGTCATCAGCCTATTTATGTCCCCACTGCTGGGGCACAGTTTTCCTATAGATGAAATACAATGGCATAAGGAGATTGGGCCGAAATCCACGCGGGCGCAGAGTAGAATGGTGAGTGCTAACGACTGCCGATTCAGCCGGGACCAACGGCGTCACATGCCTTCCGAAGGACGGAGAAGCTCGAGATAATAAGTTTTTGGTCACCCATACACTGACCGACTATTGCGAAAGTTCCTTAACTTCGACGATCGCAGGCCAAACGTGCTATCCTCCTGCGCTATTGAGCGTAGTTGATATATGTGCTATTATGCTAATATGGATAAAATATGTGATTTGTAATAAGTATAAAAAAATCGGAAAGCATAAAAATATAATACGTTTCAGTGATTAACATAAGTGCCAATGATTGTACTCCCATACTACTTAGTAATTTTTACCAAAGAATGGAACACCAAAATTTTAAATATTTCTTGAATATTAGGTAAAACTCTACTCAAATACTATTTTCATCTATGTACTTAGTAGTTTCATTTTACTAATTTTGTCAAAAAAAACAACATTAAGGTAGAAAAAACGTTTTTAAAAACATCCATCTCCTATTAACTTCAATAAAATGGCTGCCTTTTCGTAACCTATAGAAACTTCAAATTTAGACACGTAGGTTCCTTAACAGGTCTACGGGAGCACGAAGAAAGGATATGTCAAAATTCACCCCCGAAGGGGTTAAAATAGAGGATGAAAGTTTTTATGAAAAATCTTATTCATTGAGTTAATAGACTTGAAACTTGGCACGAATACTTATTTAAATAAATTATATTATTATTATTTTTAGTTTTCCTAAAATACCTCCTAAAATGGGATTTGGAGAGTGTCGACGTTTTTATATGGTTTAATTTTAACGCAGTGTTTGATAAACTCGAAACTTTAACAAGTATACATTTGTTGAACACTTCATCTGTTTTATCACCTTCTACCTTACACCTTCTGTTTAATATTTAGTTATCTGACTTTCAATGACAAATTCACAACAAAGTTTAATTTGAGGTAAATTGGAACATGATAAGTTTGTGATATGGAATACCAGTTGCATTATATTGAAAGTAATAACTCTACGGAATGATTTACCTACAGTGTTTCATCATCAGTGTTTGTTACAGTATTTCTGTCTTTCAAAGGACTTCAACATTTATAATCCCCAATTGGTCGTTATCAGACCTTTTACTGTTATATTGTAGTGAACAGATACTTTTATTAAGGGCGATATAAGTGCTTTTATCTCATGGGCACATGCCCCTTGGTTCTATCGGAAAAGTATGTTGTAAGCCTTCGATCCTTATTTTTGCTAAAATCAAACGAAATTCAACAGTTTTCCAGTTCCTAAAATGTGTACTTTTTTGTTTATCTGTTAATGAATCACAGTAATTAATACTACTAATACTAACCAAACTTCTAAAGCTATCGCATCGTTAAGTAATATTTTTACCGGCTGTAGAATCTCCAACCTTTTTTTATGTCTGGGAAATGCCTTACACATCACATATTTTAATGATACCCAAACCAGTCAGATACAATGGTATAGTCAATGAGATTTATTACAAGTTCATACTTACTATAATACAACGATATTCGGGTATTTAATATCAATGCTACTATAATGCGAAAATAGTTTTTCCCTAACCTATTATAACGACGACCTCCGTGGCCGAGTAGTGGTTTGTACGCCGGGTTTCATGGTGTCGCCGACTCAAGAGTCTCGGGTTCGATTCCCGATGGGGGCAGATGTTTGTGTGATGAATACGAGCATTTGTACTCCAGTCATGGATGTTTAATATGTATTTCTATATTAATATACTTATATATGTACGGTACATGTACTCTATCCGTTACCCTAGTATCTCATAACACAAGTCTTACAGTGCTTACTTTGGGGCTAGGCTAATTGGTGTGTATTGGAAATATAAAAAAAATATAAAAAAGAAATGGTTATACAACAATAGTATTTAATATCGTTGTGTTTGTATTATTCGTTTCATTAATTAAAATAGGTACTTATGGTACCTACCTATTACCTTACTTCCTTGTCCTTCCCTCTACCCTCTAGCAATCTCCGGACAACTGACGCCAGCGCAGGCGAACGCCACACACACTCAGTTTTACTTGTACAGGTATTTTTTTTATGTTGCCTGTACAGGTGTCGAAAAGAAACCTGAAGTAACATACACGCTCCGGTTTACATACCTATACAGTTAAACCGTACAGGCACGATAATAATATCATACAGTATTCTATCTTCATACAAACGGTCGGAAAGCGAGTCATACCTACGCCACTCGAGTTCGAGGGGCTCTCGGCGGGCACCCAGTCGCGAATGCGCCGCCGCGCACAACGACGACCGAACGGTGTGAATTGTTTTTTATGCAGTAAGCCGTGCTTAAACGTGCGTTTTGTATTTGATTTAATTAAGTAGATACCTACATAATTTAGTATGAAAAAGAACAAACGACGATCAATATCGTACAACAACACAATTGCTGTTTTTGGTTGCTTGAACTCTTCAATAACACACCCAGAGATTTCATTTTTTAAATTACCTGAAATATTGGAAAGGTGTCTTACCTTTATAGAATATTTTTTATATACCTATCTACTAGTATGTATTTGTTTCTAATATTTAGGTATTGCGATTTTTCCATCGGGCAAAATATCTGGAATAATATATAAATAAGTGGTTATGATGAAAAAAGAGACAAACGAGTAATCTACCTACACTCGCGTTAAAAACAAAACTACATAAAATACTTTAGGCGGGCGGCCCTGCCGCGTGCCAACGCAGCGCTCGGCCGTAGGCATTTATTTCAAGGACAGGGCGGAGTCACAATACTGTATAGATAATATTGCCGTGGTACAGGTGAGGTACAACCTAGTGTGTATGGCCTGCTTAATCGGTGTCCTAACGTAATCATCCTGCCTCGGATGATAACGTGTCCCGAGGTAAGGCGATTAGGTTACGATTCCGATATCCAGTGTGCGTTGCAGTAGGTGTTTCATAGAAAGTCGAGTTGCCACGATGACGATCCCTTTCAGAGTTATATGTCTGCTACAAACTACCTTTAATCGAAATCCAAAATGTCGGCTCATATTGGAAAGTGAAGTGAGTGGTTGGTCGAATAGTACCTATTCTGTGTATCTTTTTCTCTCATATAATTAGGTAGGCAAATGATCCAACCTGTTAAATGGTGGCAGAGTCCAGTTGGGAAGATACTGCTGGTGCAGCAGTTTATAGAATACTTTGTTATTGCCCACTACAGTCTTCAATAATAAGCAGGTTTTGAATCCCTATCTAAATGACTGATTACTTTATGACATTTTGTCTAACCAAGGTCTAACCACTGTCTATCGTCTTTGTTTGTTTATCGTCGCAACACAACGCTCGCATATTTTGAAACTAAAATACCTACAATTTTTCTACAAGTAAGATTTTGTTCACATAGGCAATTCACTTTATTAACCGGTACAAACTGCGTGCTGTGCTATCAATTTATGAAGATTGTACAGCTTACTTGCGGGTGGGGGCTTGTCGCCCTGGTTTGTGTCAAGCTGCGTGGGGCTGCGTGCTGTAAACCCTGCTGTTCAACTTATATCTCGACAACTGTCTCCAGAGGTTAAGGTCGATGAATATGGGATTGCGGATGGGTTATATACCTAGTTGTTAACTGCTATACGCTGCTGACCCGCCCGGATAAATTGACCGCATTTTGAAGGTAGGTGAGGTGACGTCAGACGCCGCAAAAACCGATAGGGCATAAAATGACTAATGAATATGATGAATGAAGCGAAAGATGTGTGTACGAATACGGACCGTGTATTTTATGGCTATCTATTCTCTAATGCCTACCTCACCCGGGATCAGTGTTAAGATATACGAGTAGATAGTTAAATACTCATTTTCTTGTCTAAGAAATGTAATATTATACGTATATAAACTAGACACTTTATTTATGCACGTGTAACTAATGTAACAAGTAACACACGTATTACTACAAACAAAGTTAATTTGCTATGTTGTAAGACATGAAGAGGAACCACCAACTTTCACAGCCGTCTTACTTAACTACTAATTCGTTCACAAATACACAAGTATAATAAAGAGGTAGTATTCTGAAGCTCTGAGTACCTGGTTCACTCTATAATTCCATATTTGCCGGTTAACAAAAAAGGTTGTAAATCTTACGAGATTGTTTGTCATGTCTACTTACGCAAAACGTTATAAATTAACTGATGTTTAACAACCTGTATTTCTCTAACTGGATTTTGAATTTGGTAAATCAATATTTCCAGCTCAATTTTCGCACAGTGATTTTAACGAAAATAATTTTATTTAAGCTATAGATACGTAATAAAGTACGTATTGCATAAGGCATAATCATAAGTCTTATAATAGTGCAGTCATTTAAGCGAAAAATACGGTCTTACCTCCGAATTTTTTTACTGTGAACCGATTTGCATGAAATTTTGGAATTAGGCTCATCTTACCCTTAACTTCAATAGTGAAAATGATCTAAACTACGCCTATTATTTTTAAGGGGTGTAAACAACCCCTTAATGGAAAAATTGACATTGAGCCATTTTATCGCTAGAAAACATGTCTAATAGTAAATGAAATTGTAAAGTATTTTCTAACATAATTACCTCATATTAAAATCATTTTCAACCCCTTGAAAATCTTAAAACCCTTGCAAACAACCCCTAAATTGAAAAAATCACAAAAAAATACTTTGGTATGACATAAAAAGATGTAAGTATAGAGTAAGTAATATTTTATATTCTCTATAATAATTATCAAATTTTTAACCCCCTTTCAACCCTTGAAAACTACCCCTTGATAAAAAATTGTTAAATTTTTTTTTTGATAAAATGTAAAGGATTTAAATATTATTCCACACTCTCGAAAATGATAATCATATTCTTAAGTTTTTCTACCCTTAAAACTACCCCTAAATTAAAACAGTAAATATATATGATTACATATTTAAAAATAATTTAATTTAGAGTAAGAAATTGCCATTTATTGATTAAAATATTTACTAATTATATAAAATTGTACTATTATTATTAAAATATAATATTATTATTCATGACTCAATGTCGGAGTCCCTGTCACATTCAACATCTTCTGGCTGACTTGGAGGGCTATTTTGGCAGTTATCTCCACTGCACGTTCCACAGGTACTATTACAAAACAGACCAACTTTTCTGCATCCGCAAGACGCTCCACATCCTTTTTTGCATTTGCAAAAAATCATTGCCAGCAGTTCTTGTGGTGCGGGTGGATCTATCTACAGACTTAAGTGGATTTAATAAACCGTCATTCATGACCCACCCCCAATCCGTTGGATGAATGATGATGATGATGATGATGAAATGATGAAATGTGTTATATATACATATAAGAACGTTGGTATGTATTCATGCCTACGTTTCCAAAATATATGAGCCATATTATGTATATATATATACACATTACAATAGTTGTGGGTCTCTATTATACTGCGTACTTTCACATTGCTCCAAATATTCACACTCCGAAATTTTCAGTAACTAAGTAGAAAAAAAATATGATAAGTTTTTGGACCATAACTCCTTCAATTTCCATGCTATCACAATTCATGAAAAACCATTGTAAAGGTAATTAAGAGAGCTACAACATCCTTAATTGCAATATATATTAAAAAACCTTTTTCTAAAACGGTGAAGGGTTGAAGGGCTTAAGAGAGGCTGTGATTGCGCTGCCACGCGCTCTTTAAACAATCATATCTCCGTCAATTTTATTTTGACAGAAAAAACAAAAAAACCAAATTGTTTGTCAGAAAATACCTAATTTTTAAATCGTACACTTTTATACGTATCTGTCGTCATTTTTGAGATATAAGAAATAAAAGTGGGTTTTTTTAAAATTTGAAATTTTGGTTTTTCTTTTAATTGTGACTTTTTTGAAAAATATGTGTCCTGAAGCAGCCAAACTGATACTATCTATCAAACTATTCATAATAAAGTTAATTCTAGGCGGAATACGATTAATTTTAATTTTGGTGGAAATGGCACTTATGAAACCCATTGATTTAAAAGAAAAAACATTAGATGCTCCCCTTATTTGCAATACAGCTCACTTATTTTCCGTGCAAAAGACTTTAAAAGTCTTTTTAGTGCTCGTTTTAAAGCTTATTTCAAGCACTACAAATCCCTTTTGTATTAGAATGCATAAAATGCATCTGCTCGCCGCTACATGGCATTGACCACATCGATTAAATTTCAGACAAAATAAAAAACGGCTTTGATCTTTATTATCTAGCTTAATATTGCACTTAGAATACTTTATAACCAAATTGTTCAATGTTTTACCTGCTACAATTTAGTTCTTTATAAAATTTTCGATAAAACTTATATTTTTCGAGATATTTGCAAAAAACCGATGAAAAATGGGGAAAAATTGCGAATTTTCAATTGCCAATAACTTAAAAAGTATTGGATTTTTTGAAAAACATTATAGATGATTTTTCATTATTGATTTTTTGCTTATAATTAGACCTTCTATCGATATCCGAGGTTATTTTGAAAAAAAAATTCACCTCCGAGAAGGGGTGGCAACCACCCCCGGGGTGGTTGCGGAGTTCAAATCATTTTCACTTTTGAAGTTAAGGGTAAGATGAATCTAATTCCAAAATTGTATGCAATTCGGTTCACAGTAAAAAAATTCGGAGCAATAATGCTTTAATGACTGCACTATAATAGGTACCGCTGATGTAATTGTAAATAAAGACCTTTTGTTCAAAGTCAGATAAAATGTAATAAAACAGTGTTATCGTTATTAGTCTTCTTATATCTTACAAGTCTTCTTATATTCTACAGCTGGCACAGACCTTCCCCAAAGGAATATCATAGGCAGGGCCGAATTTAAGGTAGAGCAGACACGGTTGTGGCCCCGGGGCCCCCACGAGAAAGGGTCGCCCACAACAGGGATAAAAATAACCTTTCGACGGGTCATTAATCACGTGCAAATCGTGGTGCCACATTTTAAAATACGCTTTCGATGAGGGCCTTCTGGCCTTCGTTGCTCCATGACCTCCACACCTGTAAATCCGGCCCTGATAATAGGCGATAGTGAAACATAACTCACCACAGACAACACGGGCCCATTTCGGATTGGTGGGTGCTATGTATCTTCTGATTCATGGAGACGACAGTATAATTTTTTAGTCACTAGCCATTGCGGAAGTTGCTTATTATGTAAAATCACTGATCGAGCGCGATAACCGCTACGTCATCGAGCTTTATCTTTTGTAATTAAATTTTATTTTAAGTAGCGGTTATATTACTATTGCTAATTATAGAAAACAATCTAATATTTCACAAAAGGATCCGGTTGTGAGGTGTTTTATAAGATAATTATCTTTTTTTACTTTACTGCCTTAATCTGTTGCTAGGTTGCACCGTGGTCGTGAAACCAGCGGAGCAGACGCCACTGACAGCGTTAGCTATGGCGGCGCTCTTGGCGGAGGCAGGCATCCCCAAGGGTGTGGTGAACGTGGTCCCTGGCTACGGGGAAACGGCTGGGGCAGCGCTTACCCTCCACCCTGACGTCGCCAAGATATCTTTTACAGGATCCGTAGAGGTTTGAAGACATATTTTATACCTTACTGTAATCTAAATTGTAAACTGATTGTTGTAGAAACATCAAAAAAGTTTCTGTCTTAGATGCATCTTAACCTAAATTGGTTCCGATGTTGCAGTTTTGATCTTGCTACTAGTAAGCTACTTCTAATTTAACATGAAAATCCATTGTACCTTAATGACTTGTTTCTATTAAGGTTATGTAAAATTTCCATCACAGGTTGGCAAAATTATCCAACAAGCAGCTGGGGCGAACAACCTTAAACGTGTCACCTTGGAGTTAGGGGGCAAGAGCCCTCTAGTTATTATGGATGACGCAGATCGTAAGTAAAAAGTCAGTCAGTTTAGAACAGATTAGGTAAAAGTTATTGCGTTCTTCAATTTTCCAATGGGTAGAAGGGATTTTATACAATAAGTAAATCTATAACGTAAATAACTTGTTCTTGTGAAGTTGGCTGCTCTTGGCTTCATGTGAACTTGTCAACTGCTGGCATCTTAGCAAGTTGAATTCAATGCGTTTTTAAATTGAAATCACATTGGGACTGAGACGGTAAAAAGTTCTACCTAAGGAATATAGCAAGTATTAGAAATCTTTCAAGAATATGGATGTAATCGGTAGAGTCATTTTTAACAGGGCATAACCAAGGGAATCATGGATTCATTTGTCTATCATAAAGATATGGAGAATGCAATCACATTCTCTGGAGTAGCAGGTTTTTGTATCGTAATTGTACTCCATTTGCATTAAAAATCAGGTGGGATGGAGCAGTTTTATGAGATTTGTACCTATAAAAATCAATATTGCAGTGAACCTCGCCGTACCCCTGGCGGCGCAAGGTGTATTTTCGCACCAGGGGCAGGTGTGTGTCGCTGCGTCACGGTTGTTCGTGCAGGCCGGCATTTACGACAAGTTCGTGCAAGCGGCCGCGCAGTACGCCAAGTCGCGCAAGCTGGGCGACCCCTACGACCCCACCACTGAGCAGGGACCACAGGTTAGATGCAAATATGGCTTTTAGAACAATTTCTCCATGGGGCAATGCAGTAGGGGCGTTTTCAGAATAAAGATGCGCGATAACGCTGCCAGGTTTGGATGCGCGCATCCGATGCCACAGGATACCGTTATTGGATGCCCATGCTATCTAGTTTTTTTCAACGTTACTATAGCAACAGTGCCACAAAGTTATCTGTGCCGGTGGAGATGTTGCTAGTGGTGAACAAATATGTCATAAAAATTTCAAAATGCTATGGATAAATTGTAGTTCAAATTTTGCCACCGGCACAGAAAAGTTCGTGGCACTGGACTGCGTTCAAAACCTACGGTCTGAGTGTAATTTTTTATATATTAATTTTGCCAGCATTCAAAATTTTCAGTTACCATACCGAAAAGTAAATAAATGGTATCGATTACATTTTAAAGTCACTATTCATGGAATCGAAGACACTCACCTACACAAAACACGCGTCTGTCGTAATTCATATCGCAACGTATCCTGCGATACTACGATACTGACATTCACTTGGCATCGATGCGCGCATCCGATGCGATTTATCTGATACCGATGCGCATCGATTACACAAGTATCTAAATGTAGGGATATTTATTATTTTGATAATTTGATGACGGATCCTTACTGGGCTCAGTGTTTATCAATACAGGATTAATTGCAGTGTTTGTGGAAAGTTTGGGGTTGTTATTACCAGTGCCGTGTTTACTTAAAGGCCAAAAGAACCATGGTCCAGGGCAGCAGACGTAGCGAGGGGCGGCTGCATGATGCGAGGGCAGCAGAGTCCACATAAAGGCATTCGTTACTGACCTATTCTTTGGGTGTGCAAATCTTAAAAGACCAGATATCAAAACACCTTGATTTTTGCGAGTGTCCGACATTTCCGCATTGAATCTATTCATTCTAAAATGAAGCGTTGACGACACCGTCATTATTCAAGGAGTTGTAAAAAAATCGTTTACAGGTCGATGAGGTGATGTTGAAGAAGGTTTTGGGATACATTGAGCAGGGCAAGAAAGAAGGTGCAAAACTGATGGCAGGCGGGAAACGCGTGGGCACCACCGGCTTTTATATTGAGCCCACCGTCTTCGCCGATGTTAAGGATGACATGACTATTGCTAAAGAAGAGGTGAGAATAATCTTGATGATGATTTTATAAAAGCATAAAATAAAATGTAAGCATATATCACTTAACATCAGGTGGGGTAGAGTCATTTGACTACCTAGCTATAAAACAAAAAAAAACAACCACTTGGTTAATACAATTTCAAAGGAAAACCGGCACTTTTCATAGAAAAAATGCTAAACTTGTATACAGTTGAATTTGGTCTCAAAATAAAGCCAAAATTATTTGCTACATAAAACTACTTTTGCCTTATTTTTAGTGAATCGTGGAAAGAAGTTATAAATATAATGATTAATATTTTTTGATATGGAAACCCTAAATCTTCAAGGGACAGAATTTTACTTCAAAATCATAGTTTTTACAGTCACTTGAGTAATTCAAGTGACTGTAAAAACTATGATTTCTTTGCTTTTTCTAAATAAAAAACCAAATGTCAATTTGACAATCCTAAAATACAAACAAAAAAATCATTCCCATTTCGCATCCGCTCCCGCGTACTGTGATTGTGAATGTTCTCTGTTGTGATTGCCTTTATATCCGTTATTTCTCTTGACGACCCGGCTACATAAAGAGGTTATATTGACAAACCTACGTATATGACATGGACAGCTAGCTGCTGATGACAAATATTGCCAGACTACGTTACCCAATTATGAAACAGATAAAAAAAATAAAAAGTATACAACTTTGGCACAAAATGCCGGGTGTCCTTTTAAATTAAGATTTTTTTAGTGTAACTTTTCATTATCCACACCATTCCATACTAATATTTCGTAATATTGCAAAATTCCTAGGATTTTCGCGCAAATTCGATTTATCAAATCATCCTACGCAATAATATACTTACAGATAAGGGAGACCTTGAAGGAGGACGCAGGAAACTTTTTGTCGCGAAACTAAAACTTGAAGGGGTGAACACTGAACAGGGAAACGAAATTTGTATGGGGATACGATTTTATTTGAAATAAAAGTTCTGTGCTGTTCGTAATATTTCGTGAAAGTTTCTTATGCCTGTTTCTAGTCTTTTACGTTATTTATGTGAAAAGAAAGCCGGCAGGTAAAGGTTGTAGCAGACATATCAACTCAGAAACGGTTCGTGACGTAATCGCTTCGGGTCGGTCCCGAGACGAGGCGATTACGTCACAAAGTTTCAGAACAAATAAAAAAGTACTGTACAGCTGTACTTTTATTATTTGATCTGAGGTTACAGTAATTAATTTCATAGAAAGAATATTGAACGGCTTGAGTTGATACGGTGACGATCCTTTTTCGAGCTGATATGGCTGCTACGACCCTCATTGCTTTTCCTTCTGTATTTCATTTGTAAATTTCTTTAAAGAGAGAAGCGATTATTAGTCCTTTATATGGGCACGCTTCATTCAATCATTATTTTGGCATCTTGCCAGTTTATAATGTGTCTGTGCATTCGACAAATCCACTATGTGTCGAATGCACAGGAATAAATTAATATGTGTAGCTTTACCATGAGTTAATAGCGACTAAACTCGCTAGCGTCGGTGATTATAAGTTCTATGAAAAAATGTACAGCGCCTCTAGCGAAAACTCGCAGAACTAAAATCGGTAGTACGAGTCAACAAATTAAAACCTATCGAAATCTATTCGATAGGTGAGTAACGTTTTGAAGGAGTTTCCTTACAATTCGGTACCATGAGTCACAAATGTGATAGATGTTATCGAGAAATACCTTTACGTCTGTAGTTAAGTAATTTACTGCCTAATTGAGGCGTGAAAGGGTGTTTGATTGAACCAAAGGTGTTTGAGAATTATTAAGTTTGGAGTAGTTTTGGGGAAAAGAATGTCGGCAAGAAGTTATTTCGCATGGAATATGATTACGGCAGCTACTTATCAAGATGAACGATACGATCAAGCAAATTTTCAAGCTAACATTAGAAAGAGAATTGAAAATCCCCTGAAACACATAAGCGCAAATAACTTTATAAAAGAACTAGCTGACCCAGCGAACTTCGTACCGCCCTAAAAAAATAGGGGTTGTCCAGCGGACAAAATTGTGAATCTAAACCATTCTCAGATCCCCTTGAACACACACAAAAAATTTCATCAAAATCGGTCCAGTCGTTTAAGAGAAGTTCAGTGACATACACACTCACAGAAGAATTATATATATAAAGATATAGGCTTAATAAGGAAGCTTTTGAGGATTTGTGTGACTTGTTAGTATATTATTACACGGATTTGAGATCAACACAGAGAGTCTCGCTGGAATCCAAGGTTAGTCTAACTGGAAATTATACTCGCCCTATGCCGATATTTTAACTGTTTACATAATTATGCAGGTTTTGTGCGCATTACTATTTTATGCACACGGCAGTTACCAGCGCGTCACCATACACATACCTTTCCATAAAATCCACCATTAACTGGAATTGGGACGCACTGGTTCTCATTTTATTAAATAAAAAGAAATCAAACAGCCACACCGAAACAACAAGGAAACTAAATTTATGTCATCGGCATTATATACCCAATACAATTTAAAAGTTGTCCTAGAGCTAAACTTTACCCTTTGCTCTACGATGTTTTAAATAAGTTGTATTATCTTATTTTCGGGAATAACTATCGTACTCTGTCATATATGCAAGTTAGACACGTGTGAAATATGATAATACGGACTATCGAGCCCTCGCTAGCGAGTTTATCACATGTTATTGTAACTCATGGTACAAGTTTATGTGAAATCTATTCGATGCGTGTATATACGCTAACGACCGTGATAACTTAGTGTCAATTTTCGATGTCAACTCATGGTAAAGCTACTGAAGTCGAATGTCTTACCGTAGGATTTAGGAGGACTCAATCATGCTTGGATAATTTGGTACGGTTAGTAATGCAAATACAAATCGGCTTTACAAATAAAGAACAAACTGGGCTGTTTCGTCGATATAGGCAACGCCTATAATAATGTAAATATTATAAAAGTAGTATCCAAACTAGATGAAATGGGAGTCGGTGCGAATATATGTAGATATATATGGGAGTTTCTGAAGAGTAGGCGATTGTCTGTGGAGTCAGCATCCTAGCAGTTTAGTTACCAGAAATGCATGCGTGGGATTGGCCCAAGGTGACCCTTTGTCTCCCATCTTATTTAATGTAGTAACAAGCGATATTTGCAAAAATATAACAAATGTATACATATCTCAATATGCAGATGACTTTGTCCTATACATTTCAGGGCGAAATTTTAGGTTCATGACAATTCATACACAAAAAGCTGTTGACTCTTTATCAAAAATGCTCGATGACCTAGGACTTAATTTGTCACCTAACAAAAGTAAAGTTTGTACGTTTTATAGGGGTAGGTTTCATCATGAAGTTAATATTAACATAAAAGGTTACAGATTGGAAAATGTTGTCACTATAAAACACCTCGGATTATGGATAGCTCAAAGATTGCGATGGGGTTTAAATTTTTTTTTAATATATTTTATGTTTTAGCTGGGTCTGCTAGGAGCATTCATTCTTTACATTTAAGACGATTATACATTGCTATTATTAGAAGCAGATTAGACTTTGCAAGTTTTCTTTTTGACAATAGTTTTAAAATACACATACAGAAACTTAATAAAATTCAAAATCAAGCTATGAGAGTAGTAGGAGGGTTCATAAAAAGTAGTCCAATTCACGCAATGGAGGCGGAATTAAGCTTGCCCCCGTTATGGAACAGAAGGAAATACCTCGCGGTTAAATACTGGCTTAAGTCGAAATCGGTTGATGGCAGTGAAACCATATCCAGTATATCAAAATTAGCTGTACAATGCGAATAGTCATCTTATTGGAACAATAAGAAGAAACCGTTGCTAGCGTTAGTTCATAATGAACTACAATATAAATACAAGGTACATTGCTCAAAAACTTTAGAAATGTTTTCACTGTCGACATGGATGACAAATATAGATTTTGAATCACACTTAAATGTTAAAATAACTAATTTAGAAGCACCGAAAAGAATGTACAATTCTATGGAATTATTGAAAAAATCCTTGGAATGTATTCAAGAAAATTATAAAGTCTACTACCAGATATTCACAGACGGATCTAAAGATAAAGATGGGACAGGTGCTGCATTTTTTGATCCTCAGGCCAAGTCAACAATGAGCTTTAAACTACATATTAAAATATCAATAATGGGAGCAGAATTATATGCAATTTGTGAATGTTTGTCATATTGTCATGTAATGAACAACTTTGTAGTACTGACGGATTCTATGAGTGCTTTACAACATTTAACAGGATGTACATTGAAGCACCACGTTCCGTAATGTCGAGGTCCGGCCGATCTATTCGTGTGCCGCGCCTATACACTTAACTCATCTATGGAAACGTCATTTGATTGACAGATGTCTTATTTAAGAGAAAAGTAATCTTGTTGCCGCTAAAAATGATTGTTAGAGAATATGTTGATTTTGTTAAGTAAATGCTGTTTGTTTGTGAATTATAAAACATTAAAGTGATTAAGAAGAATAGCGTGTTTATTGTGTCATCAGCGACTTTACGACATTCACGTTATAAATGGCTACCCAACGTTCGGCTCGAACAATCTATTTGTTGTGAACAGTGGTTGTGAAAATATATTACGATACTGTGCCTCCTTCACAAAACGGATGATACTTGTGTTCCAACGTTTGTTCAGCGTTTTTCCGAGTTCATAAGACTCGACGCGGCGTTTATGTATTACCTATATATCTATTAGTGAGGTGCTCAACATTTTGTTAGGTATCGTTTTACAAATTGAACAAAATATTTGTGAGTGGACTAGTAGTGTGCTTCTGAAAAACCCAATATGGTACTAACACGCTCAGGTTCTGGCGAAAACGGCGGTCAACAAATGCCAATAACAGAAAATATCACAGCGCACACATTGGATTCTGGCCTGGCCCACATGCCGCCGGATACCTCACCTTCGCCTGTTGCGGGCGCAAGCGGCTCCGCCACATCTACAGTGCAGTCTCAAGCCACACCAATGATCATGACTGACCTTTTACAGTCTTTGCGAACTCCACAAATGTTCACTCCAACACTATCAAATTTTGCAAACTGTACAGCTCGTTTTGATGGGTCTGGTAATGTTGAACCCTTTATTGATTCCATCACTATTTATAAATAATGTGTGAACATGCAAGATATTATTGCATTACAAGGCCTGCCAATGCTGCTTACTGGTTTTGCTGCCACATGGTATCAAGGCATCAACACATTTGTGTGTAAACTCAGAACTCTGTTTGCACAACTGCCCTCAAATTCTTTGTCTGTAGAGGTACAGTTGGATATGTGTTATGGTCTGTTACATAGACGAATCAGAGAAAAGGTCAGCAGAAACTCATTCAGGACCTTTGAACAATAGGGAAGATGCATATATAATATTTATGAAAATTTTATGATTAAAATGTTAAAAAAATATAAAAGAAATGCCACTGCATCGTTTTTATTTTATATAATGTTGTTTTTTAACAATTATTACGAATTAAAAATACTTGAAACGGAACGTATTTTAAAACACCAATCAGCGTTTAGTGACGTAACTCCTGTTATGACAACTTCTTTGAGGTTATGGTTGTTAAAGTAAATATTATTTTATGGGAATATTTTTTACATTTAATAAAAATGGAAGTTGCGTTTATCAAAGCAGACTCCAGGAATTTACCAAGAGTTAGCGTTGACATGGTTATAACTTTTTTTGTCCAAAGTGCAGAGTTTTTAAGTGTAGAAATGAAAGGGACTAAATTACTACGCTATGTAAAAATCGTAGTTGTTAAACTTCGTATTTTATCAGCGGCTTCTACAAATCTTACGGCGATAATGTGTCGATAATCGGCTATGTCCAAATTAAAAGAGATGGAAGATTATTTACAGTAAAAGGTCGAGTTCTCCGGAGCATAAAGTACGTAAAGAAGGTTATCGTGTTACAGTTATTTTAAATGAAACGCAAAGCTTGGTCAGTCCTGCCAATGTGATTGATGATTGTGCCACACATTTTAAACTTTATCTAATTTTCGACGTCATTCTCCAACTGTAAAATTAAAAATATGTTATAGACAGGTTTTGTAAGTATTAGGTAGGTTACTAATGCGTTTTTACGTACAAGCAGATTAATTAAGCATATAACAAGTATATTCGCCGACTTACGTCAAAGTGATCTTCTCAGCATCGAATAATGGTCTTTGGAGAATAATTGTCATTTCTCTTCGCAGCTCGTAACCACTTTTTTTTCAGTTTTGGGTCAGAAGTTCCAGCCAAAAACAATTTATTTGGGAACTTTGTTGAAGTAGATTGGCACAAAACATGAGTCAACACGGCTTTTTTTCAGAATATTAGTGGTATTGTTATGATCACATGATGTTGATGGATAGTCAATTTAAAATTTTTCAAAAAATATTTCGAAAGTCGAAAAAATATGCAAAAGTATGAAAATTTAAAGCCAGCAACGAACAATTACGACCAGTGACAGACAGGAGTGACGTCATCGCAACCATAGGTTCGTTTTGGCGCGAAAATTTAAATTGTCAATTTAAAACCGCATTTTTTCCGATAAATCACAATGTTTTAATTTTTTAATATATCTGTGGTATAATCTACATGGAATTCTTTAAAATGAAAACAAAAATAAAAATATTGCATCTTCCCTATTATTGGAATCCACTCGCCGAGTTGAAGACTTGCTAGAGGAGACACATCCAAGGGTTAAGAGGCCATCTTCTGATGTGTACAGATTAAACTCTAACAGTGATATAAAGACTACTTCTCCCACTATTTCTGTAACAAAATCTTCCACCAATGAAGCATCCTCCCCTTCGGTTGCTGACTATGAAAGAAAATCCCGTCCCCGCTGCATATATTGTAAACAATATGGACATAAGCGAGAACAATGCCGCAAGTTATTAGGAAAGGATGATGTCCAGAAGCTATAACAGAGCAAAGCGGTCCCAAATGATCACAGCACTATTGTATGCTTTGGATGTGGTACGCCAGGAGTTATCAGGTCTAACTGCACCAAATGTAAAAGTAAGGGTGAGTCAACATCAACTACAGAATTTCAGTCTATTTCATTATGTAGGACTTTGGTTGATGTTCGTCCCCGACCATTATTAAAGATAAGTATTCATAGTATTACTGGTCATGTTTTGATTGACACAGGAGCTAAAATGTCTATTGCTAGCGAAAGCCTAAATAATGTATTAGTTAAAAATAATCACCAAATGACCAATTCTGTTGTAGAAATGAAATTAGCTGATGGCTCTATTTGTAAACAAAATGTCAGAATATGTACTGTAAATGTTACTGTGTGTGGAATTGTTGTCCCTACTGTTTTTATTGTTTTACCTGGAGCCACTGATACATTGTTAGGTATGAACTTTATATGTGATGCGGGCATGGTGCTTGATCTTAAATTTAATCGGTTTTCATAAAGTCCAATAAAGATGTGTACTACCCTTTAGAGTTTGAAGGCAACAAAGACAGTCTGGGCTGTTCAGTCGCAGGGCTACGTGATGACGAGGGTACCACACTATCCCTTACGTATTAGAGGAAAACGCCGACATCTTTGCACCAGGGGGAGCACCCACCTCGTTCGCAGTACATCGCATCGATACTGGAGATAGCGCACCAGTGGCTGTGCCTCCTTATAGATTAACCCCTGCCAAGAAAGAGATTGTGGGCAATGAAATTAATAAGATGCTGGAACAGGAGGTTATAGAAGAGGCTGAATCTGAATGGCCGTCGCCAGTAGTTTAAGTTTCCAAGAAGAATGGGGAGATGCGCTTCTGCGTTGATTACCGAAAGCTCAACGCCGTCACCCGGACAGATAAGTACCTCCTCCCGGTTATAGATGACCTCCTGTTTTCAACCAAGACTAATTGTGTGATGTCTACCTTAGATTTAAGGGCAGGCTACTGGCAGGTAATTGTTGCGCCAGAAGATCACCCCACAACAGCGTTCACCACACCCTTCGGAACGTATCAATTTCGTCGGATGCCCTTTGGCTTAAAGAACAGTCCGTCGACGTTCCAGCGCCTTATGGATAGGTTCAGATCCGGGCTCAAGGACGTGTGCTGCGCGGCATATTTAGATGACATTTTGGTTGTGTCTGACTGCCTAGAATCCCACGTGCAGGACCTACGAAAAGTCTTTGAGAGATTACGTCTTTTTGGCCTTAGGGCGAACCGAGATAAATGTCATTTTGTTCGAGATAAAATAACCTATTTAGTCATGTTATATCTCCATAGGGTATTCAAGCTGATCCCGACAAAGTAAAGGTTATACGGCAGATGGCGCCACCACACAACATAAAAGAACTAAAATCGTTTTTACAAACCTGTTCCTGGTTTAGAAAGTTTATCCCTAGGTTCGCCGATGTAGCACGGCCTCTTACCATGCTTACGCGAAAAAACGTCCCCTGGAGTTGGAGTGGACCTCAGAATGAAGCGTTTGCTGCCCTGAAAGAGAAACTCACCTCTGCTCCCATCCTTCGTCAGCCTGATTTCGCGGTTCCATTCGTCATACGTACTGATGCCAGCGCCTTTGCTTTGGGCGCAGTCTTGATGCAAGGATCTGATGTTCATAATGAACGGCCAATTGAGTATGCCAGTCGATTATTGACTTCAGCGGAAATAAATTACTCTACCACCGAGCGCAAAGCATTAGCGGTTATTTGGGCGTTAGACAAGTTCAGGGGATATGTGGAGGGTTCCCCGATTAAGGTTCTTACCGACCATCAACCCTTGCGGTGGTTGATGTCCCTCAAAACACCCAGCGGTCATTTAGCACGGTGGGCAATGAAGGTACAATCTTACAATATCGATTGGGAATACACACCGGGCAAATGTAACGTTGTCGCCGACACACTTAGCCGTCTGCCTCTCCCAGCGGTTAACGAGAAAGACGTGGAATGTAAAGCATGTCCAATCTCAGTAGATTTACCTCATAAGGGGCCAGAGGAAATCCGGGTTGCTCAACTTGAAGATCCTGACGTAGCGAAGATTTTAAAAGATTTTGAGAGTAATAATGATTTTACCAGGTGGACTGATTGTGGATACTACGTATCTCAAGGAGTTTTATACCGAACCGATCGAGATAGCGAATCTGATGAGCCGCAGTTAGTCGTCCCAGATTCCATGAAGGAAGAATTACTCAAGGAACTTCATGATGCCCCAACTGCCGGCCATCTTGGTGTGGAGAAAACGCTCAAGAAAATTAAAGAAACATATTTTTTCCCTCAAATGCGTCAGTATGTCACCCAATATTTGAAATCTTGTGATCTGTGTCAAGCATTCAAACCTAGTAATTTAAAACCTGCTGGATTGTTACAAACCCCAATTATGCATCAGAGATTCGAAGTTTTGGCCATGGACCTTTTTGGGCCTCTTCCTCAAGGCAGTGACAGTGAAAAATGGATCTTCTTCCTGGTCGAAGATGTAGCCACGAGATGGGTAGAACTGTTTACTCTCGTAGATGCTACTGCTGAAAAGTGTGCTAAGACCCTAGTCGATGAAGTCTTTTTACGGTACGGCTTACCACGTCGGGTCATATCCGATAACGGGTCCGAATTTGTCTCAGCTGTAATGTAGAAAGTAATGCTCGCTTTAGGGATTACTCAAAATTTGACACCAGTATATCATCCCCAAGCAAACCCTGCTGAACGTAAGAACCGGGATATGAAATCTATGCTGGCAATTTTAGTTAATACTGATCATCAGGATTGGCCCAAGCACATCCCAGCGGTACGATTTACCCTTAATACCGCAACTAATCAGACCACAGGACATACTGCTGCCTATTTGGCTTTTGCCCGTGAGTTGCGTTCCCCTATAAATATAATAAATGACATCCGTACCGTTACAGAAAAGGAGAGCTTTGTTCCCCAAATTACCCCATACTTACGGGATTTTGTGGATTCATTCCAAGAAATACGTTGGAGAAAAAAGCACCAGCAAGATCTGAGGAAAAACGCAGCGGATCGGAGTCGTCGCGATGGACCATAGTATTGTGAAGGCGATCTGGTGCTTGTCGCGAATAATGCACTCAGCCAAGCTTCCAAAGGTTTAACTAAAAAGTTCTTTCCACGTCGCATAGGTCCTTTTAAAATCAAAAGGGTTATGTCTGCCTCTACTTATGAAGTGGAGGATAATGAGGGTAACTTTAAAGGGAAGTACTATACAAATCTCCTCACACCATATATAGGTGATTCTGATTTAACAACTATGACTAAGAAAGGTAGGCCGCGGCTTAGGTCCAAGTCACCCCCGGGGCGGGTGGGTGACTTGGAGGGGGAGGATGAAGCACCACGTTCCGTAATGTCGAGCTCCGGCCGATCTATTCGTGTGCCGCGCCTATACACTTAACTAATCTATGGAAACGTCATTTGATTGACAGATGTCTTATTTAAGAGAAAAGTAATCTTGTTGCCGCTAAAAATGATTGTTAGAGAATATGTTGATTTTGTTAAGTAAATGCTGTTTGTTTGTGAATTATAAAACATTAAAGTGATTAAGAAAAATAGCGTGTTTATTGTGTCATCAGCGACTTTACGACATTCACGTTATAACATCAGGCAAAAGAGGACTTCCTATAGCATATTGTATTCTAAAACAATTCTTACAAGCATGTAAAAAAGGAATAAATATTAGATTTCAATGGATACCGTCACATATAAATGTAATGGGAAATGAACTTGTTGACAAGGCTGCAAAAACTGGCGGTAACGAAGGGATAACAATAAACCATATGCCTTTCTTCACGGATTGGTTAAAGGATTCAAAAGAAGAATGTTACAAATTGTGGAAAGAGTATTTCGATAAGAGATCTGAGGAGAAAGGTATATGGTATAAAACAATACAGTCTGAACCACCAAAAATACCCTGGTTTGCCAAAGAAAATATGAATTGGCCACTTCTTGTGACTATCATGAGATTACGTTCCGGACACATTCCACTGAATGCGTTTGGATTCCTAATGAAAGTTATTGAATCTCCCAACTGTACAATCTGTGGTGTAAAAGAGGACACGTACCATACGTTAGTGGAGTGTATTCGGTTCGAATTTGAACGCAGAGCTTTAGAGCTTGAACATAAAGTTAGCTTAAGACATGTTGGCTTGTGCAATAATATATTGTCCAAGCTGACATTAAAATTAGCTATTAAATTGGGTAATATTATAATAAAACTAATTAAGTATAGATTATAATAATAAATGTATCATCAGGGGGCTGACATAGTCGCTCAGCGACAAAAGCCTTCTTTCTACTAAATAAAGATTAAAAAAAAAAAGTCGAATGTCTTCTACTTCCGGGCGATAGCATGAACTCAATCTCAAAATGTGGGAGGAAATTAAGTATAAATAAGCTATAGTGATCAACCGCAGGTCATTCACGTCTACAAGTAATGAGCTTTTTGCGTGTCCCATTTCTGGTATTTGTTTGTGATTTCATTTAAGTAAAATGAATCGTGAAATATTTTCTCGCGGTTTTTTTTTTTACCGCAGGAAAAAGTTTCTTTGTTGCATGTAAGCATGGTTGATAGACTTGCATGTAATATTAGCAGAATTTCTTAGCAGGCCAGGCAGGAACCTGAACGATTTGTGTTTTGAGAGCGATTTTGTTATAGTTAAGCGGGCGGCAGGTGGTAGGTTCTCGTGGATTGCGAAAACAAACATTTTTTTAACTCTAACGGTATATGGTTCATGAGATTCACAAACAGACTCATAGTGGAAGAGTTATAATACGCATCCAGTCGGTGACAATGGAATTCAAAGAACGATATGTATGTAAAATGTAAATGCGATCTTTTTCAAATATTACCTCGTACTCAAAATAATTTGTACAGTTCATAGGCTGTTACAAATACTCATGAATCTACGGCAGGAGCCCTTGTATTGAGAAGAACTGGCAAAACATTCAGCAAGGGTTGTTTTTTCTCACTGTATTATTATTTACCTACATAATTATGCATAAATATAAAAAAATATACAGTTCAATTAATCTTTCTTGTTGTAGCTATTTACCTTGACGGAAACATTTATTTGCTCACCTTCAGATCTTCGGGCCCGTGCAGAGTATCCTGAAGTTCGACACGTTGGAGGAGGTGATCGACCGCGCGAACAACACCAACTTCGGGCTGGCCGCCGGCATCTGCACCACAAACCTCAACAACGCGCTGCAGTTCAGCAAACACGTAGAAGCTGGCATCGTGTGGTGAGATATACCCACCATGTGATATGACCAAAGTGCTGAGATACCATTGTTTTCAGCTACGCGTGGAGGTACCAAGCTGATGAAATTAATACCACCGGTGCAGTAAAACAAACAAACATCGTCGACCTTTTTTTCTTTTCTGGAAAAGGCTTGACGCCTTCCTGCGCTACCGCGAGCGTGCGATGATGATATCTAAAACCAGAAAATACTCCTGAACCAGTCACCCGACACGCTATAAACTTCTTCAACTAAATTAAAGATACGGCCGCGTCGTTTATGGTAATTTTATGTCATACTTATAATATAGTTTGACGCTCGAGGAAATGAAAACCCATAGGATAAGGTATCCTATGATTTAACTCACAGAGGAACACATAAAGAGGTTTAATAAATTTAGTTACCTCGCGAAATGGATAAAACAGTACCTATTCGCATAAGTTCAAGATCTTGGTTCTGTACCCTTAGTACGAGTTTTACAATTACGAAAACTATGATAGTTTTCGTGAGCTCGCACTCGTACTAAGGGTACTGATTTTATTGTTTTCGTTTCAATACAAATAAACAGTGTTTAAAATCTACCATTAAATTATTTGCGTCTTCTTAAATTTTAAGAATATTTGGTAACTTTTCACCAAAATGGACATAGAAACAATTTACAATTACGAAAACTATGATAGTTTTCGTGAGCTCAAACTCGTACAAGGGTACTGATTTGAAGTATTTGCTCGGTCGGTGGCGTGTGCTTTGTTTACACAGATGTTACTTATACCACCGAAATCGTACCCAATACGGGTAGTGGTAGCGAGGTAAACACTCGTAAGCACTATTATACCTAGCTTTGCAAAGCTCCCATGCTTGGGGTAAAGAAACCTATCTGCAAATCAAGTTAAGCTGGAATTACCTGCCAAAATAATATTACTCCGGATAATGGAAGATGTGGATTCGAATCCCATAGAATTATCTTTAGAATTAAACATCTAGCAGTTCAATGCTTAAAATAAAAATATAGTAATCTTTATATAATATATATATATATATATATATATATATATATATATATATTTAACTGCTAGATGATTAAATCTAAAGAAAATTTTACAATAAAAAAAATCCACGCGGACCAGGCAATCGACGGGACTCGAACCCGCACCCTTCGCTATCCGGGCGAATACACTGATCATATAGCTACCGCGGCCCTGATGGCCGTGTCGTATTACCGTGTCGTATATGTAGGTAACCCACAAAGTCAGATGAATACATTTACAAAATATTAAACATTTGAAAAAAGAAATAGCAATTATAGGTAAAATAACTAATTTACTTTCTTTTTATAGGTAAAATAGCTATAATTGCTTTTTCTTCGTCTTATACGACGACCTTTAATCGGAAATAAATGTATCCTCATCCTGCCTGGCCCCAGAATAAATCTGCTAATATACCATTAAAATCGGTTGCGCAGTTTCAAAGATAATAAGAGAGACAAATGAGCACCATTTCTTTCGCCTTAATAAGATTTTCCCAGAATAGGTAAGGATTTTCTAATGAAACATGGCGAAATAGTTGATAGCAAAGAAATTACCTATAACCTATAATCCAGTCTTGAATGAGTAGATTGTTTGTTTGGAAACAATTATCAGTTTTTTTTGTTTTAATAAAAATATATTAATAGCAATTGATTGTAAAACAAGACCAAGTTATTAATACAAATAAAAATAAGTTCATAATTAAAGATCCCAATGTTAATAATTACAAGTGCCGGAAATGTCGTTTCTAGAGTTTGGGAATTCCCGACAATTTCAAAATCCCGGGACACGAGACAGCCCATGATCAAAGTCCCGGGACGTCTCCGGACTTCGAGACTTTTTAGAATAAAAGGACACGGTTCAAAAGACATCGCTTGTTCTCCATACATTAAATGACCCAGAACGCACAGCAATAAGAAAATTCCAGTTCTGTTCGGAATCATTTATAAATTCTTATCAGCATTTGTTAAAATACGGACAATTTGAGGAACCGTGGTCTACTACAGAATGTATGTATTACATTTTGAGGTTATATTATACTTAATCGTAAACGATGATTTATTAAAAAATCAAAATTCATATTGATTAATGAGTATTGCCAGTTGGTACCTATGAAACCAGGTTAATAATATATTTCTTAAAATGAAATGTTTAATGGCTTTCCATTTACCTCTTTCTATATTTTATTATTGGTAATTAAGTGTGTACCTGGTAATCATTATAATTTTCATAAAAATAAACAGATATTAAATGGGATGGGAGTATAAACTATCTTTATATAATTTCAGAAATTATCTATAAATATAATATAAATACTAGTGATAAGTTTACTTAAGATTAAGTATTACTAACTGAGGAGGGTAGGCAGCTAGACCTAGTTCTATTGTTATGTTGATAAATACCTATGGTCGCGTATATTGCATTTATCAAGGCTCGATTTCAACAGACAGATTAGATATCGCTTGAAATTGTGTGGTCTAATTGTCCCTTTATACACAAGCGGTAGGAAGCTTTTGAATTTAGATGAGACAGTCTCTATGACATGACAGCAAATTGTGTAGTAGTGGTGGTTTTCCAATTACAGAGCATAATGCGACTCAGAGGCGCACAATGCCGAATTATGCTGAGGCTTAATTGGAACGTGAATTAGTTTTCGAATGCACCAGCAGAGTGCGCTAAGTTCAGTGTTGAAAAAAAAGTCAATGTTTGTACCTTCATCCATATTTATATTTAATTTTTTAACACCGTTTGAATTAACTTTGATTATTTAAAAAAAAACTATAATGAAACGAAAGTTTTAATAATTTTTCAACAATAAATAATATTACTAACGATAACATATAAATAAAACATTTCGATCAATGCCAACTTAAAGAAAAAACACTTGTTAATTTTCTGTCTCTGAGTTGGTACGATTGCACGCATCACACGAAAGCATTACTTTTGAGAGTGCTCGATTGTGCGAAGCGTTGCTGTAGTTGAAACACTCAAAGTTAAGCATTATGCCGCATAATGCGCTATAATGCTGTAATTGGAAAGCTACCAGTTACAGAACTTTAATTTTTCATTTTACCACAGAATGTCCGTTTACTATGAATAATTGATAATAAAGTAAAAAAAAATAGAAAGGATTTATATCCTTTCTTCTATAATATATATCCTTCTTTATAGAAGGACATTTTTGTTTCTTAGGTTGGTATATACCACCAGCTTGGGAACCTATTATACAGGAGATAAAATCCCAACCCCGAGCACACACTGCAAGACCATCAGATACTATTAGTTCTTTTTGTTTGCATAATTTAACATAAGAAGGAGATAGAAAGCCTCTCTTGAGTTTGTTTTGCCGGTTCTTCTCAGGAAGGTCTCCCAATTTTGGAACCTTTGGTGGTAGTTTACGGTAGTAATGGTCAAATAAATAAACTCAAAATTACAAACAAAAATTTTAAATAAAATACTTTATTAAGTAAATTAAATAATAAATTCATAAATAGACAATAAAACTTAAAAATCGAACAGTGAAATAACCAAACGCTCAATAAAAGTCTTTCGAAGGTAGCTCGACAAATTAAATAAAAGTTTTATTCTGACGACGAAGCCTGTAAAGGCTACGAAACGTCAATAAATAAATAAAGTTTCGTGCATTAACCCGTAAAAACTAGTTTTATTTAAGGACATATTGTTTGTGCATGCTGGGGCAGATTTAGCCGATGTCCTTAGCTTTGTATGGAGCCGGTAGTCAGTCTCCGGCAGACTTCAAATTTTTATGTCATGTAGTGCATTTAAATGTAAATCGTTTCACAAAAAACTAGAATTTATTTTATCCCCGTTTTTTAATGATTATTATAATAATTTAAAATGACAAGGTTATTGATTGGTAACTGGCAAGTTTATTTATGGAATGTTTGTTGCCAAAGCATCAAATATGTTCTATTCAATAGGTAACTAAAGCAGTGGTAATGACTCCGTTCATCTCTCATTATGTTATTAGGTATTTCGTGGGTATTGAATTTTAAGAAACACAATCAGTATTATATCAATACAATTAGTATAATAATTTCTATTACTACTACTACTTCTATTTAATTACTATGCAAGTAGGTACTTAGTTAATTAGAAGATGAATAGGTATCTCCTAAAAAGAATTATGAATAAACCAGAACAAACCAAATTTCACTATTTTGCATGGACGTACTACATCAATAACTACTCAATACGTTTGTATAGTACGTCCATGCTATTTTAAAACTGATATTTCATTTTATATCCAGGGTCAACACATACTTGGCTTTTGGTGCGCAAGCTCCGTTTGGAGGATTCAAGGATTCAGGACTTGGGCGCGAAAGGTAAAGTCTTCGTCTTGAATAACTGAAAACTATTTTTTAAATTCAGGAGGTCTACTTTATTTCAACGAATTTTCGATCGAAATTTCGCACGTTCTTCTGTTTCCTTTTTATTTCGAAAATTCGTTCGTCCGATTATCGTTTGGCAATTAAATTCTCCAAGCCTACTCAATTCACAAAACTTTCGAATAGAAAGTTAAATTTAACAGATAATTGTCAGAAATTTTAACCTCAAATTAACGAAATGAAGTTAAATGTTACCTTTTCATTTGCGTTTTGAGATTTTTGTTTTAATTAAGCCTAAAATGCTTGTAAGAGTATTTTAAATCAAGGCTGCTTAGCTCGAGAAACATTTTTAGCATGTAAAATAACAAAAACCATTTTTTTATAATTTATTGTAATTCCAATACTTCAAAGTATTAAACGACAAATTTAGGTTGACATACAAGAGATTGTGATTGAACTCTACAAATTAAAATCTAAATTAACTCTAAAGAACTCACAAACATGACTCATTCCATTCGTTCACGAAAACTGTTTGTGGATCCGAAGTTTATGTGCCTCTTCGAAAATGAAATAGAGTAGGCAATGGCAATATTTCGTTTAAAATTAGTTCGTAGAAAGAGAGTAAAGCTCCAGGTGCGTGGCTTTGACTCACCGTTGCCAGGCAACGCTCTAAAGATATTTATAAGACAATATCTTAAATGGAAATTGTAAAAGTAATTAAACAAATGTATTGCTCTGAAAACAAAGATTTTATTTAAGTATGTATGTAGGTTAAAACATTTATTATTCACTACACTTTTTACTATCTACTATAAATCATACTAACTTACCTGAAAACAAAGAAACGACATTTAAAGTCTTTTACTTAATACAACAATTGTATTGTTATTGTTGTATGTGCGTGAAAACCTAAGAAACAAATAATTCCTTTATTTACAATAATATTTTAAAATAATCAAATAAAAATATCACGGCTCGTTCTGTCAAAGCGACACCATCTATCAAGTGACAGTTTTATTATTATGGTCGCCCGAGAACTATACAAACTACAACAAATTAAAGAACTGACTGTAAAGAGGTTCTTTACATACTGATAATTTTCATTTAATTTAAACTAAAAAATACACGTGGTTCTATGGGGTAGTCTAAACTTCAGCAGCCCCCCCCCCCCCCTCCCCGTAGGGGGTGCAAAGTTGCTAAAAAAATACCATGTGATTAATGGAGGACCCCGGTAACTGGCACATTTTCTTAAAATTGTGCGTATGTATAAGGTGGCGCAATATTAATCGTCTAATTTTGAATTTGTATAACTTTTTTAACTAGATACATTTTTTTTAATGTTGTCACAGAATACATAAACATTATAGAATAGTTCAGTAATTTGACGACCTCCGTGGCCGAGTGGTTAATACGCCGGGTTTCATGGTGTCGCCTCTCGTGAGGTCCCGGGTTCGAATCCCGGTGGGGACAGATAATTTGTACTCCAGTCATGGATGTTTAATATGTATTTATAAACAAATATACTTATATATGTATAGTATATGTATTCTATCCATTACCCTAGTATACCATAACACAAGCCTTACTTTGGGGCTAGGCTTATTGGTGTGAGTGTTGGAAATATTATTATTATAGACCGGGAGCTGGTGACAGGTGAGGTTCAACGATTTTGTCGTGCATGCCTTTTTCAGGCTTGATAACTAACCCTAACATATCAATGATAGTCGGGGTTTTAGCCCCCCCCGCGCGTCCTCTTCATAAGGAAAAGCGCTTTTCTTTGTGAAACGGATTTTCGTGTTTTTCCGTGATAGTATACTGCATGCCATTGTAATATACGGAAGTTTAAACAAATTAAAGCTGTAATAATTAGTGGCATGCACTTCGCAGCGGCCCAAGATGATCATAGAACAAAATCGTGGAACGTCACCTGTCACCAGATCCCGGTCTATAACGAATGCCTTATGATAATACTAGCTGTTACCCGCGACTTTGTCCGCGTGGAATAGTATCTTTGGGTAGCATTTTTATTATTTAATAAGAATCATTAGTAGGTATATTTAAAAAAAATAAAAAATATTTGTTTACAGTAGGTATAAGGTACCTATGTATTCCATTGAGTGGCAGAAAGTACCTAGGAAAATTTATTGGTCCCTTATGTCCAAGAGACACTTACAGGGGCCAGCGTCACTTTGTGTACAAAAATATTTTAAAATGACCTAATTTAAAACATTTTTGTACACAACGTTTGCTGTTTTGTTATTATTTGTTAAAATGTGGAGATTGTTTGGACTCGACACTCGCGAGCAGGCCACGTACAGTTGGCCATGCGAAAAACAGTTTTTCTCTAAATTTCCACCTGCTACTTTAAGTGTTTGCAATTGCGCTTTGTTAATTGTCATTGCGAAAGCTGGTTTGAGGGGAAACTGGATTCTTTTAAACTGAAAAGGTAAATCTGTAGGGATCATGGGTATGCGGGGAATCAAAACTTCTTCATCTTTAGCTATTCCTGTCATTATAATTGCTCTAATAGTATTGCGTCCTAGCTGCGTAATTTGCAATCGAGTCCCGTTGCATAGTCTCGGCGCCTTGGACATGTGACATCATTTGTTCATTGATCTATCCCACGATTTCATTGGTCGGTGCTAATATTGCCCTTTCACACAGCCAATCTCTATTCCTCATGTTATATTCCAAACCGGGATAGACGTTGTTTTTAAGATCTCCTAAGTTGTAGAGCCACGTGACGCTCGGCATCCAAGACTTGGCGAGCTTGGGTTTGCTGAGAGGTCTCTGCAGCCCTTTGTGCAGCATGACGATCAGCGTCTAAATTATGACGGGTCTGCGTTTGCTCAAAAGTTTCAGCAGCCCTTTGAGTTGCGTGACGCTCGGCATCTAAAGTCCGACGGATCTGTGAATCCTTTTCCGATTCCAGTGATCTAGCAAGTTTAGCAGCCCGAGCTCTGCTAGAGCTATTAGCTAAATTGGACTTTCATTTGCGAGTCATCGTAGAAAAACAAAAATAAAATGAATCGAACAAAACAGATGTACAGATTGAGATTTATTATCATAAAAAAACCTTTAATAAGCAGCTACGTAGTAAAAATGATGCGCTCACCGCACGGCGATGTGTTTAAGTCACGTTTAATTGGAAAAAAAGAAACTAAGAAATTAAATACTTATTTACAACCAATGCATAAAAAGAGTAGGAGGTAAGTAGGTTAGGTTAGTTTTACACCTACTACGACTTATTAGATTAATTCAAAAAAGGAAATAAAAGCAAATCAAGATTTTTTTAAAGTAACGGAAACTATCTTACCTTCTATTAACTATGAACAAAAAGATCCCGAAATATTAAGTATGTACAAAATTAATTTACAGGACCTAACTAATAAAAAATACTTACTTAAAAAATTATACGAAACAATAAAATTATTTTACTGGATCGAAAAATGTAATTCTCTGTAGCGCAAATTTCTCTAATCGCATGCGTCCGACAACGACGTCTGCCCTCATGTGTCTGCCCGTTCGGGTAGGCATAGTTATGCCAGCCATACACACTACGAGAAATCGTTACGATCAGACTGTACAGTTCGAACGGATCAGTTTATCGTACGTGGCGTACGTATAGAAAACTGTGCAGTTTTACAACATACACGCTACGATTTATCGGTACCGTTCGAACTATACAGTCTGATCGTAACGATTTCTCGTAGTGTGTATGGCCGGTATTAGATTCGTGCGCTCGGACCACCACACGACAGCGCCGTTGCCTGCCGCCACACTTCGGCGAATGTGCGCCACGACGACCGACGACCGACGGCAGCGGCGTCAGAGTATTCGTTAAAAGGAACTTTAACTTCAAAAGCTGTTTTTTTTAACTTGATACACCCAAAACTTTTAAATATCATGTTCCTAGGTTCAGTGGTTAAGATTTTGTACTTATACAAAAAGTTTGGCTTCGTAGTTCCCAATCCCATACAACTTTTTACCCCCCCTTTTAACCCCTTACAAAACCCTTTTCACAATAAAAAGTAGCCTATGTCTTTTCTCAGGGTCTAGACCATCTGTATACCAAATTTCATTCAAATCCGTTCAGTAGTTTTGGCGTGAAAGAGTAACAGACAGACAGACAGAGTTACTTTCGCATTTATAATATTAGTCCGGATGTCTTCTGCTGCCCCTCCAATGTCAATGTAGAAATGTCAGATCTTTCAGTCGCCCCTAGCAGCCTGCGACCCCGGTTTGGCCTTAGAGTAAATACCCCTAGCTCCATTGCTTGTCTGCAGCTATTTCACTCATATCAAATATAATTGACATACCACACCATTTGAAATACCTTAATTTAATAGAACATTTTACGCTAGATGTGTAGGTACATCTAGCGTAAAATAAACATTGAATCTTAATAAAAAAAAAACTTCGTACGTACTGTTGTTTCTAGCAACATAAGAACTCAGATCCTTTATTTTTTGGTTGATTGAGTAACTGATGCTAATCAATATTTATTTTATATTTCAGTGGACTGAAGTGTGTGGAAGCCTACATGGAAGTGAAAACCGTAACTGTTGCTTTACCAAAAAAGTTATGAATAGTATGCTTTTAAAAATTAAAATAGGGATATAAATTAACTAATAAATACTAAGATATTTTTTTTAAACAAGATAATAACAATACAATATCATTGTTTTTTATTTTTTGTTACTGAGAAGTATTGTTTTTGTATGATATATTTTGATGTGACATAATTAAATATTGTAGGTACATAATTGTTTTGTATATTGTTTAACTTATTGATTTAAGGTTTTGTCATCTTTTAATGTTTTTTAATAAATATTTTTTTTAATTACTGCATTGTTTTTTTGCCAAGTCGGATTTAGGAACTTTTGAGTGAAAAAAGCAGGATTCTTTCATCGAAAGTGGAACATAGTAATAAAAGCGTATATAATCAAAAGGTTTTGAATATTTATCTTTTTCTTTGAGTTCAAATTACGTTTACGTGACAATAGATAGTAAAAATATCCTATAGTAATAGGATGTGACCAGTCCTCACTTGTCTGTGCCACCTGCCCGCGCTTTCTCAGTACGCTGCACGTGCGGTCGAATTATTCCCGAAAAGCGGGATTGACCCTGTCCTGCACGGGACATTTAATTTTGATTTAAATATCGCGACTTCCGCCAAAATCGGAACGTGTGGCAACGCTGTACACACTACACAAACACACCTACATGAAACATTAGGTATGTATGTGAGTGTCACAATCACAACATAATATCAATCAGACAGATTTCTATACTTTGATATAGACACTGAACGAATATTATATTTTTATCACCTACGTACGTAACCTACGTTTGATTTTGCTCTTTCAAAACAATTACGTTTAATACTTACTGACGGCATCGCCTTCGCCGTTTCAATTCAAATTTATAATGATTTTAGGTATGTCAGTTTCTTTCCAACTACAGAGCGAGTGAGTGAAGTAGTATATCGCAGTACACAACTACAAAATGAATAACTTGACTCACTAGACGCTAGCAAACGTGTCAATAAATGCATCAATCTCTGAGCATTAACAAGTTGTGACTAAGAGTAGTTCAAACAAAACAAACTTCACGCGATGCCGACGCCTGAACGAGACGCTCTGGATTAAACCAGTTTATTAAGGTTTTAGGTACAGCTTTCATTTCGGACACGCTCCGAACAAAACCTTTACAAAAACCAGTATTAACCTTTATTTACCGGTATTTTCGAAACCGGTTTCAAGCCCTGCTCCTAATCTTCGTTTGCCACCGTCATGCGCGGTTTTTTTGGCAATTGCACCGTGCATTTTGCCAGTGTCTATTGCCCGGTTTATTTAAAAGTTAGAGCATTAGTTCGTACATGTTCTGCGAGATTTCCAGGGGGGGGGGGGGGCAGCTTTTTCTACTTTCATTTCAAAACGGAGCGACCGAATGACACGATTTTTATTCTATTTATTCAATAAAACAGGACAGATATATGAATTACACGGAGAGAAATATGGAACCGAGTTAATTCTGGCAATCTCTTAATTACTATTAGTTGATGTTCACAAGTTGTAGTCGAGAGTCGAGATTTCAGTCAGTGACCAATAGTCCTCTTAGATGAAATTACAAAGCTCCCCCCAAGCCTCTACACAACGCTTCCATTTTTTTACAGGGTCTCTTACCCTTTTAGCCGCCCACAAGGGGCCCACTTTTGTAAATGCTGATGTATATGGTGACAGGAAGCACTATCCGATCAAAATGTAGAAATTAACAAACTTTAACGAAAGCTCCTTTTTTTGTTTCGTTTTCGAATCAGGGGGTACCCAAATAAAATAATAGTTGCGGGCATATTTGGGTTAAGTAATACTAAGTATCATAAACAAGCAGATTTATGAACCACCTGTCTGTTGGTAGCGGTGCCCAAAGCTTCGATTTTTCGATTTCAGAGTAGGCGTGAAGATTACTGTAATCCACCAGTACTTATGAACCTATATCTCAGGATGATATGATAAATCGAAAAGAGGATAATTAATTAGACAGTGGCGATGCAATTTCTCAACCTTACTGAAAAAATATACTTAAGATTTTTGCGAAAACAACAAAGGAACGAAAAAAAAATCGTTAACAGTAAGATTGAGCAATGGTGATGGCCACTGTCTTATCAGCCGCGTTTTCTCTCATCAAATTATTCTACGACATATATATATACCCCTCCAACCCATGGAGGGGTTTTTGGATTTCCTCTAACGGGGCAAAATAACATAAGGGGGCACTCTTGCACTGGGCTCGAGAATCGTTTGTAGTTGATTATAGTGAAAGAATTTTCGTTTGTAGTTGCTTCAAAAAAAAGTTATGGGACTTTGAAAAATCCGTATCATCCCGTTTCAACCGGACCCAAATTTTTTGATTGATTCTCATCGAGAATCGTTTGTAGTTGATTGTAGTGAAAGAATTTTGAAGCAACTACAAACGAAAATTCTTTCACTGCAATCAACTATCTGAAAATAACTATGAGAATCAATCATAAATTTGGATACGGTTGAAACGGGTTAATACGGTTTTTTCAAAGTCCCATAACTTTTTTTGAAGCAACTGCAAACGAAATAATTTTTACTACAATCAACTACATACGAAAGACTTTAAGAATAGTTAAAAAAAAAAATATTTCAAAGTCGGGTGCTAGGTTCACACAGCTTTTGGACAAGAGCATACGAATAATATTTTCATTACGAAATATAATGACAAGTTTGACCCTGGAGCAAATGGCGGAAATATTTCTCTTCGAAGATGGACAAGTATTAGTGTTACAAATTTCTTGTACGGTTCACCAACTGGTGGGGCGAATGAGCAAAACCAGGGCTCGTTCCTGGTTTTGCCCAGACGGACATGACGAAACTACAAGGGTTCCTTGTCAGGACTACGGAACTCTAAAAAATGCAGTGACTATCGCTGGCCTCACTCATTAACTAAAGTAAAGGTCTTTCATTTGTAGCTTAGCTGAAAAACAGGCGGAAAGTAGGCCTCCAAGATTTCAAGCGATTATAGAAAATTCAAACAGCAATGAAAATCTTTATTAATTATATTTTATCGTTGAAAATGTCTAAGGTTTTTATTAATATATGTCGGTAAAGTTTTTTTTGTACATACTATATTACACGTACATTTCGTACGTACAATAGTACTTATGTTCGAATTACATACATTTCCACATCGCACGGTACAGACTTGGCGAAAATGTGTAAGAGTTCTTCCTCACGCTTTTCCGCCATGACCGTCAACTGTTTCGTAGCGTATTGTGTGTAGTTGTTTTTATTGTATAATAATTGAGGTTTTGGCGAACAAAACGGTATAATTACATAAAATTAAAATTTACAGGAGCTGTTCAAAACTGAATGACATACCTCCAGTGAGCTTTTGGGATTGGTTTTTATTTTTAAATTTAGTTATTTTAACACTGTTTAAGGCGGTTTTGATTGAAAAATATTTGAGATTCAAATTCAACGGGCCCCAAACCTCCGGACTGTAAAAAAAGTTATTTGACCAGATGTGTAATTATACCGTTTTTTTTCGCCAGTTCCTCAATTAAGTTGCAAGAAGTTACTAGGTATAATAAATAAGAAACATAGAATAAAACACAAAATCCACACTGAAAAAATAAAATTTATTCATAATATCGTTTAATATTATAATAACTTCTATTATAACAACCATAATAAATGCATATATATGATAAGTCTTACAACGTTAAAAAAAATGAGTAGGGATCGTTAGCACGAAGATTACCTACTAAGTATACAATGCGCGCTAGGATAAAGTTATTTTAACTTGAACTTAAACCATGGTTTTCATCGTTTGATGACTGATTTTAAGTATCTATTAGCAGGCAACAATGGAAAATCTTGATGTTCAATATGCTAAAACAAAGTAGGGCAAACATTTTTACGTCAATGGGGGAAAAGCGTTTATGTGAACATTCTTTGTGGTATATTTAAAAATAAAATTCTAATTCAATGCTTTCGTGTGAAACCTTTATCAATTAAAATTTCAGGCTGTTATTTTTAAAGCTGTTAAACATTTGTATCTGATAATTGTGTACCTGGCCTAACCTAAGAGAACCAAAGTATAATAAATGAAGTCGGACCACGATGACTTTGCAGAGTCAATAATCTGGTCACATCAGAAAAACTTGGTCAGACAGCCCTTTTAAGACGTTATTCCAAAATGTCATGTCAGCAACAATCTTTCTTTTGAAGAACATTTTTATTTTTTTTTGTTTATGGAGAGGAAAAAAAGAGAGTAGTGGACTGAAAGTGTTATTTTATACAATCATAAGTCAAAATAAATCTGCAAAGGAACAAATGGAGTCGGTTCTTATGCAAAAAAAAGAAATTTTTTTGAAGAAATCTTAACGTCAACGAGCGATATTCAATAAATTTCTTGATAGTTATTTGTTTCTGTATTGGTATTTTTATTTAGATTTCAATAACTACATTCTTTACCTTTATAACTAAAAAAAATATTTTCACATAAGGTTAGATAATAAAATATAGCTTTTTTGTGGACGAACACTTGTTTAGTAGCATTTAGTTAACCATTGTTCATAAAAAAATATAAATTTGTTAGTAATTGCGTAAGCAACAGTTTTGCATTACGTTAATTGAAAATTTGTTTTATTTTGAGGTACTTTATATGCAGATGATCGTATAATAATCTGACATAATTTGCAGAGTTGACCATTGACCAATATGAAGAAATTAAAGTTTTGGATTCGAAACTATCTTTCAGTTTTTAACAGATTAATCAACAATTTATGAGAAAGAATCATCGAAATCGATCTCGGAAATATACGCGAACAATAATAAAACAAATTTTAACAAAAACAGTTTCAATTTTAATTTTTTATAAGCCAGAAACGCAAAATAGCATATACTAACTAAGTATGGCATGCTAGGAGCAATTATTATTTGCTCGTAGCTGGTATGCATTACCCGTTTTATGCTTGTTAAAATATCCAAACACAACATATGTAGGTACTGTTTGTAATTGTGGAGTTTCCTCGTATCGTCTTCCAAAGTACTCAACACATCTTCACCTAATTAATATGCAATGAAATAATCCTGTAATTGAAGTTACCTAATATCACTGTTCAATATTTGTTGTTTAATTACAGATTTTAAAATAGTAATTTGGTATATAATGTGCATATAAACTTTTTAGATAGACCCCGTAGCAGAAACGGTATAAAAATTACAAATTTCACGGCTACCCTTTTCTATAGTGTACAGTGAGTACACTGTGATTAATATTGAGTGTTTACGTTAACAAAAATCACATTTATATAATGATAGGATGAAAAATCTCATTTAGTATGGACATAATCTGTAGACGTAACCTGATTATCTTCTCAGAGTCCTGACAGGTAATTTTATGTCACCTTGTATAAGTAAGTAGGTACCTTTCCTACCTGCCTATTATTTTCAGGAAAAATGCTAACAATATATTTCTCAACAAGATTAAAAAATGAATGCCTCGTGCTTAGCAAATTATTCTGGTTTTAGTTACTAACATTGGTTATAGCTTGCCAGCTGTGAGTATCGAACTCGTTTCGTGTAGCTGGTAACGGCACGGCTACCTAATAATTTAGCAAAACAATATAATAGAATATAAGCACTTTTATATATTTTTTCTTCTCCGAAAATCAGGAAGCATATCAAATATCTAACCAAAACATTTTGCAGGAGGACGAGTGATTGGTTTTTTATAATCAAAACACTTATTGACTTCTCTAGAGTTCATTCAATACTCCTAGGTGTGAAAGAAAACTTTAAAAGTATTATTTTTTTAATAAAAAGAGAGACAAACAAGCATATGGCCCAACTGATGACAAACAGCCACCATAGTCTGTACACAGTGGTATACAACACCAGAATTTTATTTAAAAGACGGGCGCTCAATGCGAAGTAGTTGCTTTCTCAGTTCTGGCCCCCATTTAAAGGATTACAAACATTAAAGAATAATTAAGCAAATCGCACTTTTAATGTTCGATCTTCGAACCTCACATTAACGAAAACACATTGTTATCACGAGGGTGAACAGCAATGAGAATATAAACTTCCTGAATAATAAATTACGCACTACCCTCATCCTTTCTTGTAGTGAAGTATTTTGAACGAGGTACCTACCTATAATATATTTACTTGATTTCCGTTACAGATCAGTAGCACGAACTTAGATAGGTCCGTATTTGTATCGCCATCGTCGAAGTTTCTATGGAAGGGGCTAGTTTGTTCTTACGTCCGGTAGGGGCGCTGCTTAGTTTTCATGCGTAAATGCTCCATATGAAAGTTAGGCTTAACTCTAGAAGATTCTTAGCATAATAAAAGCTAACTATATTTATCGGAAGTTATAAATACAATGATCTTTGGTCACAAATCACTATTTACTATGAACCTGTTACCTTCGGAATGCTTGCCCGTGTATTTGTAGTGACACTTGCCGTAGGCACCTGTTAGAAAAAACACAAATAAATTTCGGACAATCTATTGTTATTAACAAAATAAAATAAAGCCTAGACTGAACCTTCCGATTGGTACAGTAAAATTAGTGTTCTTTTTTTAAATATTGCAGGTTTTGATTCCAATTCAGGCAAGCCTTTTTTTATTATTATTTGGCTGCAGTTCGTATGGCTGCTTAATAAAAATAAAGCTTTCATTCAGTAAAAATTTCAATCTAAAAGTATTTAAGACACTTTCCCTCGATACGGCAAAGTTTTGGGACACCTCTACTTGTCTTACCTTTGTGTTTGCCCAACGCGGAGAGATCCAAGGGTAGAGGTCTGGCGGATTGTTGGCTATGTTCAGTGCGCATTGAGTCAGTGACGTCACGCGGACGGCGTACGCGCATGAATTCGCCCCGTTTCTCCGCTTCCGAGCGCTCGTGAGCAGACACCCGCCGTGAATCCAAGAAACGTAAATGTTTCAGCTTATAAAGAACAAAGTACCTGCAATATGATAACGTAACTATTGTAGTTTACTTCAACTAAACAATTGCCGTCACAGCTGCAATAGATAAGCACACACTGTATAAATTGTAACTGCTTTCCCTTTTAAAGTTCATGAGATACTTATTGCTCGTCGACAGACAGGCAGATAGCGGCGAATATCTTTGGGTCTTTGGGTACGAAACCATTACAACAGTAACGTATTTATCGCTTTCTTTTTAACGTACCAAGAAGTTATCACCAATTTTCTTGGAACTCTATTCGGATGTAGTAGTAATAGCATTGAATATAAGTCCACGTATGGCATATTAAATACACCGGCTCGTGTCAATATAATATTATAGTTATTTATATTATAATCCCAGGAACTTTCTCGGTTGAATAAAGGTTGCCTTCCAACTTTCAACACGTTCGAAAAGGTTGAATGAATTATCTTGATCCAAGCTGGTTCGATGTTACTGTCATATTTATAATAACATGAACTTAAAAAGGACTCATGATTGGGTCCAAAAAATGTGGATTTGAGTACGTTTCAGGGGCAGTTCATTTTAAAATGTAACTTTATTTATTATATAACATTTCATTGTGAGAGTTATGAATACCATCTCAATATAATAGTGGCTATGTTATTATTATTACCACATGCTTAATAGGCCTATAATATTTTTAATAGAATAAATTGCTTTACTGTATTTCACAATCTATCAATAATTTATTGTACTATTCTATTCATTAGATAACTGTTGTTCCAATACGTATGTATTTCAAAGTCAAGTATGCATATTGTACGAATTACTAAAATGGCAGACATTGTAATAATTAGTAATTTATAAAATCCATTATTAATGTGATTCTTAGGGCGTGCGCTGCCTAAAAGATTTTAGAGTCAATTAATTCTGAACGGGTTGAGTCGTTTACTATTTAAAGAAAGACTGAAAGAGAACATTTTATTGTCTTTCAGAGCATAGGTAGATACATTAAAAACAAAACAGAAAAAAAACACGAAACGACAACAAAGAAAATTAAAAACAAGAAAACTTATTTAAAGTAGTGCTGTGCTTTTGTATAAGTAACCCTTAGTCTTCATGATATTTTTTCTTAAGGTAGATTTTTGGGAATTACCCCAAAGTCGTTTAATGTGTGAATAAAGAAAAGACAAGATTTATAGTCACTCTTAGTATATGTCAATATTAATAAACAATAAATATGTATGTCCATCTGTCTATATATTCAGCCATGCTAGGTAGATAACCTTTCTAGGCCCATGATAGCTGACTAAAAAAGCAGTAAGCTGGCAAGCTTTGTCGTATATAGGATGATGTTATCTACATAATTATGAAAGTTCATTTTGTGGATCATTTACTAGCGGTCTTCTGTTGAAGATGGACGTCGAAGTAGGGAATGCAATCCTGCAATGTCAATCCAAGTATTGAACCATATTAATCCCGCTGCATCTGGGTATTTGTGGGATCCAGCTTTAAAATTTTAATTTAATTACAATAAAGACCTAAAAACCTCTTTTAATGGTCTTTCTTGCGACACAAATGTAATACAGTAGTTTTGAAAATTGTTTAGGTTCTGAACGGGATCGCCCGAGATCAGGCTCAAAGATCATATGGCTTTATAGTAGTTCTATTATCAAAACTATAAGTTTTAGCCAAATATTTATAAATCCAATGAAACATAATTATATTTTTTGTCTATTATGCGACGCGCAGAAAGTAAGAATCACGCTTTTCTGTAATACTGCCAGTCCAGCTGGACCCCGCAAATTTTTAGAGCGAGATAAGTCCCGCAAAATATATCCGGGCGGGATCCCGGTATTGCATTCCCACGTCGAAGTGATAACGGCTGCTGTTATCTATTTGCTCAGTACAGACACGGTGAAAACAACATTTCATATACTAAAATACAGATAGCTATTACCGGAATGTGCATCAAAAAGGTCGTGGAAATTTTATGGAGAATGAAAGGGAGGTTGTTAATATGTCATTGATGAGATCTTAATTATATAAAAGGCAATTGCAAAAGTCATAAATGTTTAAGTTTTGGACAATTTAACCTGTACCGACTGCTACCCGAGAACTCGACTCAGTCATGACGATTTACAATTCAGTTGGGTTCGTACCCATTACATTTCTTGAAATCGATCCACCTCCGAGCGTTTTCTTCTGATTCGAAATAGTTTTGTTTGTATTTTATTAAAATTATTGAATTTTGATGATAGAAAACCTTGATAGTTTCGATTAAAAATTTTGTTTCGAATAATGACACGTTATTATTTGTATTTGGGTTAAGTTCTTTCACCATCTCCTTACCAAGTAAGGTATATAAATCTTGATAGTTTCGATTGTATTTTCAATACCTATAGGTTTTCAATTCGATTCAACATTTATCTCAGACAGTAATGGTGATACAAAGGGTCCTTTATTGTAATTTGTGAACAAGCCCCATGGACGAGAGACGAGTGAATTACTTAATCTGTACGGGCCCACGGGCGCGGGTGGGTCCAGTCCTAATGAAATGGGTTAATGTTGAACATACGTACTTATACCTAGTTAGGTCATAAAGTCTGTCACATGTTTAATATAAAATAATTGAAACAAGTTTATTCATTATGTAACCATTTATATACCAAAATAAACTTAACAAAACATAGATTCTTATGACAACAAAGTTTATTCAAAATGACCTCCGTGATTTTGAATACAGGCCTTCAATCTGCGCGGCCAGTCGTCTATCGCAGCACGTCCATGGTGGTCAACGAAGTCCATGTCAATATTGGCGGTTGCCTTAATCAAGGATGTCTTGAGTGACTCCAAATTGGTATGAGGCTTTGAGCACGCCTTTTCCTCCAAGTGTTGCCATATCTTGTAATCTAACGGACTCAAATCTGGACTGGAGGAGGGCCAGTCTTCGTGCCGGATGAAGTCGATTTCACGCGCCGCCAGCCAGTCTTGTGTGCTCTTCGCTCTATGAGCTGGCGCCGAATCTTGTTGGAATACCCAGTGCCTGTTATTGAACATGGTATGAGAAACAGGTTCCACAAGGTTCGTCAGGACTGTATTTTGATACACAACTGCATTCGTTTTTACACCTTTCTCACAAAAATGTACCTCTGTTAAGTCACAATAAGAAACAACCAACCATACCATGAGCGAGGATGGAAAATGACCTAGTTGGAGACGCGGAATACGGTTGCTCGCTTCTTCACTACTGTGTGCGTACACCTTATCATTTAGTTTGTTGTAGCTCTCTTCTACGGTAAAAATTTTTTCATCCGAAAAAAGAATTTCTCGATATTTTTTTCCCGCGTACCGCTTCAACAAAGCGCGGCATCTCTTCAGTCTCAGGTCCATTAGACGGGCATTCAAACGATGTCCTGTTTTTCTTCGATATGCCCGAAGTCCTAAGTCTTCACATAACACCCTTTTCACCGTGGTTCTGCTTAACCTCATCTGAAGGGCCAATAGTTTTTGCTTACGATTGTGATTTCTCTGAATTCGCGCCTTCACAGCTTTTATCACTGCTGGAGTCCTAACAGACCGAGGGCGACCACTTATTGACATGTCATTTACACTATAGTCTTCTTTGTATCGTTTGTTGGTACGATAAACGAATCTTTTGGTTATATTCAAAATTTTCAGTTTATCAAAAATTTGAATTGGCGCGTAACCGCAACGATGCAACGCAATAACTGCAACACGGACTTCTTTAAGCGTCCACTCCATATTTAAAAATGAGTAAAATTCTAAAAAGTATACATTTTTATTTTCATGAACAATTCGAATTCAATAAACTTTTTTGTGGCCAGCATTCTAATTACTGTGTGACAATACTTATGACCTGACTGTGTATACTGTCACAGTTCTGTAAGGATGTGGAATTTTATTATTTCTGATTTCTATAACTTTTCTAAATAACAGTCTTCATAAAATATCGGAAACGCCCATGTTAGCATATTGAATAGAATCTTGCATTGTATGTAAGTAGGTTAGTATACCACTCGCGCGTTTCCGAGCTTTACTGTAATCCGTAGAACTATGGAAAGAATATTTTTATTTTTAATACTGGTATTGAAGCTTTTTAATATGCCGTCTTCAAATTATTTAACTTCGTGTTTAGCACAAACCTATATCTCTGATAGTCGGAATCATCTTTGTCTACGTCCGAGAGCTCGTTGGGGCACGCCTTGTTGCTGAGCAGGCTCAGGTACGACAGGGATGGAAGACGTTCCACTATCTTGTCTATGAGTAGTTCCAAATCGGCCACCTGCAACAGAACTTGATTGTGAAATGGATTGGTAAAATTTAAGTTAATCGGTTAAAAACACGTTATTCAACATGTTTTCATTATATTTCTTAATTTCGCTATCGCAATGAATGTGACAGCAAACAACTTTAAACTTAAAAGTATGATGTCTCGTGCGACCGCTATCAATCTAGCAATCGATAAAATAAATTTGACTTTAAATGGGATCGCTGTTTATAATGTCAAGTATATTTTTATAGGATAAATATAACATTTTTATGCATCATATTATAATTACTTCATCTTATTTGATATTGTCTTTTTTGGAATCTATTTTGTTCTCTACTTTGGGTGTGTAAAGCCTATAAAATATTACATTTATAAATAAATTATTTGTAGTCTTTACTTCGTGATTCGTGAAATATCGAAAACACGCTCGGTGTAAATAGCATTTGTACGATTTCACCATGGTGTTTCGATTTCGATTCATGTAGTATGTTCCTCGTGTAATACATCAACCATAAAACGCCACTTAACACAGGAAACCGATTTCCTTTGAACAAAAAATCAATACCTACGTACATAATATGATGTGAAATATAAATAACTCTATTATGTAGGTATGTTACACGTGTGAAAGAGTGGTGTGATTCATTTTATTTCATTCTGATCACTCCATTCCTATTCCAATGATAATAAATATTAAATTCCTATAAAGTTATGCGAGTTATGAATGACTTACTAAGAATATCAATGGTGTTCCTGGTTAGTATGATTTTTACATATCATAGGGTAAGTACCCTATTTCTACTAATATTATAAACGCGAAAGTGTGTCCGTCTGTCTGTTACCTCTTCATGTTTAAACGGCTGAACCGATTGACATAAAATTTGGTATATAGGTAGTTTGAGTACCGGGGTAGGAAATAGGATAGTTTTTATCCCATAAATCATCATTGAAGGGGATAAAAGGGGTGTGGAAGTTGTATAGGAAACCAATTTTTCCACGCAGACGAAGTCGCGGTAGTAACGATATTAAAAACCTGTTGATTCCTAGACGTAGAACGGAGTAGGTACCTACTTAAATATCGTAGTCAGAAATTGGTTTTACGCCGATTAATGATTTCGATAAAACGTTCTTGAACTATGTCGAATTATAATTACGAAGTGATGATGATAGCCTCTAAAATGCAGGTATCGAAATAAGGTTCGCTTCGAATCGCTTATATTCCTTGTTATTAGAAAAGTGAACGAAAGCGAAGAGAAATCGGCGCGTAGTAGATCGGCGGAGCGGAATAAACCTCGATTCGTTCTCGGGTAGCCCGTGCTTTAATCAGTAAATATTTAAGAGTTCAGAGAGTATTAAGTCGAATTTTCTATACTTGTTGATGAGCTCGATGGCGCAAGTAGTTAACGCGTTCGGCTGCGATCGTTGAAGTTAAGCAACTTTCGCAGTGGTCGGTCATTGGATGGGTGACCAAAAATTTACCATCTCGAGCTCCTTCGTGCTTCGGAAGGCACGTTAGGCCGTTGGTCCCGGCTGCATTTGCAGTCGTTAGCAACCACCAATCAGCACTAGGCCCGTGTGGTGGGTCATGGCCCAATCTTCCTATTCCATCCATGGAAAGGCCTATGCCCCAGCAGTGGGGAGATTAATAGGCTGATGATAATGATGAGAAATATGTTATTAATGCTAAGTGTTAAATAAATTATATATGTATAGCACTCAACAGATTCCCTTTTTTTCACCTCTACCAACTACAACAAAGAACAAAAATCAATAGCAGCAGCAGTTTAGTTATAATTACACACAAACATAGAAGCAAGCATACCCAGACAGTAATCAATTTACACACAAGGGGGACTTCACCAATAAGAGTTATTGGTGTATGTACATATACATCTCCGTTTAAAGTCAATGAATTAGAGCCGTACAAACAATATCAAGTTCACCTCAGTGTTATCCATAGAATAGAAAACAAATCTGATAATATCTATGTATATTCCATCTGTCGTTCAGTCTAAGTCTACCTCTGAGACAACTAGTTTTAGTGAATGTTTATTTAATAAAAGAGGGTAATGATGTAACAATGTTAAAATCAACCATAAACAACAACAAAAAAAACACATTTTTATATTGGCGTACCGTGTAAACACTGGAATTTCTGTTCCCTATATATTAATAACTTCAATCATCTCCTTATTCCATCCATAGGGAAGGCCTGTGCCGCAGCAGTGGGGACAATAATAGGCTGATGATGATGATGATGATGATATATTAATAATATTGAAGAAAATAAGATTAGATAGCTCGATGGCGCAAGCGGTTAGCGCGTTCGGCTGCGATCGTTGAACTTAAGCAACTTTCGCAGTGGTCGGTCATTGGATGGGTGACCAAAAACTATCTCGAGCTCCTCCGTGCTTCGGAAGGCACGTTAAGCCGTTGGTTCCGGCCGCATCTGCAGTCGTTAGCACCCACCAATCCACACTGGGCCCGCGTGGTGGGTCATGGCCCAAGCTCCCTATTCCATCAATAGGGAAGGCCTGTGCCTCAGCAGTGGGGACATTAATAGGCTGGTGATGATGATGATGATGAGTAAAGGAGATTGCTCAAATTGGCCCAAATGTACAAAAAATATTGACATATACGGTAATTCTTGGCGTAAATTATATTTTATTTTACAGTCATTAGATTTTAACGGACACCTTTGTATAATATATTCATTTTAAAAAGGACTTTTAATTTTACCGCTTTGGAAAACATACGAATCATTTTTAATGACTATGGGTGTAGAAACATTCAGCCAAAGACTGATCGAAGTTGTTTATATAAAATTAAAACAAATCTATTTTGTAAAGATCGATTTTTTTTACACTGTGGTATTAATATCCGATATAGGAGCTGGATAGCGCCAGTGGTTAGCGCGTTCGGCTGCGGTCGTTGAAGTTGAGCAACTTTCGCAGTGGTCGGTCATTGGATGGGTGACCAAAAATTTACTATCTCGAGCTCCTCCGTGCTTCGGAAGGCACGTTAAGCCGTTGGTCTCGGCTGCATCTGCAGTCGTTAGCACCCACGACCCGCACTGGGCCCGCGTGGTGGGTCATGGCCCAATCTCCCTAATCCATCTATAGGGTAGGCCTGTGCCCCAGAAGTGGGGACATTAATAGGCTGATGATGATGGTTAATATCCACAACTATTTTTTCATTTTCACTGCATGCAAATGTGCTAAGACAATTTATTATAGATGGTAGGCGACATCATAGTCTATTGCCAAACATTTTTCGCCAAACACCTCCATAAACACATTATAAGGCGTGATACACTAAAATTCTAAAATATTGTTATAATATAGGGTTGTTCAACAAGAACTTTGTTTTTGAATTGTGGCTACACCAACAATATGATAGTTTTCACATTTAGTGTTTTGATGTTTTCGTAGAAGATGCATTGGCAATTGTTACAATGAATTCAATTTCGCTTGAAAATCGAATTAAAATAATTAAAATCCACTATGAAAATAGTGGTTCTGTTACAGTTACATTATGTCAAATTCGTGATATTTTCGGACAACATAATCGTCCTTCTGAGACCGCTATTAAGAATTTGGTCGTTAAATTTGAGTCGACAGGCTCGATACAAAATGTGCTAACACCAACGCGTGTTCGACCGAGTCGTTCAACTGAAAGCATCGCAGCCGTGAGCCACAGTGTTGAGGCAGATCCAAATTTGTCAATTCTGCGACGTTCTCAACAATTGGGGTTATCCAGAACCACTAAATGGCGAATTTTGGCCTATTATTGATGACGTGGATATCACTGATATGTGGTTTCAACAGCCAATGAAACGATCAATATAATGCAAACCAAATTTCCCGATCGCATAATTTCACTAAAGTCAGCTGTTAAGTGGCCAGCTAATCTAGTGGTGTTAAATCACAGATCATGTGATTTAACACCACTAGATTATTTTTTGTGGGATTGTGTTAAGGGCAGAGTGTTTACGGGGACAATCGAATCGATTGCAGCCTTAAAACTCAAAATCCGTGATGTGATTAACGAAATAGTCCCGCCATTTTGCCAAACAGTGATTAAAAACTTTGATGAAAGAATCGACATCTGTCAGCGTGCTCGTGGTGGACATTTGCAAGATATAATTTTACATTCATAATTGCCGAACTTTTCTCTTTGTAATTCAATAAAAAATTTAATCATCTTCATCTAAATTTTTCGTTTGTCTCAAGTCAATTTCAATATAAAATTTACTTAGTTGCAATAAGTACTTTATTTATAATGCAATCCATAAGCATGCTGTGGGCCGTGATCACTGTCCATATTCAGATATCTTTCTGTTTTGCTTTATTATTATTTTTTGTTGATACAATACGTGAAACTAGGGCATTAAGAACACAAAGAAATATCTTTCTAAGAATACCAACTTGAACACAACCTGCAGATCTTTTACTTTTACTTTACAAATAATCGTAAATAAATACCAGTAATACAAACTCGCAGTATCTTCCAATAATTTGATAAATCTAGTTAGTTACAACCCAGGTAATTGCTTATTGGTTATTTACTTGTGCTAAGGAATACAAGAGTGGTTCACGATCTTTTTATCGCACGCTTGCAGGTTTCGTTAATTCGTGGACTCTATATAAGCTGCTTACCTGATTGTTATTTAGTGAGAGGGTTCTCAGATACGGCAGTAAAGGAAACGTGATGTTGTCCCCCAGTTTATTATTGTCTAATATCAGCTCTTCCAATCTGCCGAATTGTTCTAGGCCTTTCAGTGTCTCTATGGTGTTGTAGCTGCAAGATAAATATTGTCTGGTAAATGTGGACCCGATGAAGTGGCAAGAAATGAAGTAAAACAAAGAGTAATAGGTAGAGAAACATATATTTACTTAAGAGTGGTTTCAAATAGGTAAAAAAATGTTGCGAAATAACGAATAACCCATCGATGAAAAATTAAGATATATTTTTTTTGTTAGAGCTATTGATAGTTAAGGCTTAATAACGAGTCATCCAGTTAATGAGCTATCGACCAAAAGGGTAGGCGCATATGTCGTTTCAACTCAAACCGTCTTATTAAGAAACGAGGTGCCCAAGGGAACACTCAAAGGCGACAGTTAAAAATATATATATTAAAGACTAGTGGCCCGCCCTCGCTTTGCTTCGGTGTAGAGCTGTACTGTAGACTATAGTATTTGTTCAAAGGCTTGTGTTATATACAATGACTTTCTTCATAATAATTATAAACCTTCCATTCCAAGTAAAAAATTAGTTGCGTAGTTAAGGACGCGTTGTACCGAATGCAAAATTGTTCTGCTGTTCCGATTTGAAAAGTTTTTTTTGGTATTGGACAGTGCATTTATCGAAGAAGGCTATAGGCTATATGTTATATATAAGCGATGAAAAATGTTGAAAAAACGGGTAAAAATATTCCATTTGTGAGGTTCCGTTGCTTGCGCTGGGTAAACGGTTAAAGTTACACAAAAATCATGTATGACGGAATTGTTCCTCTTTAAAAGTTCTGTAGAAAAAGCCATGACAGCCTATGTACATATTTTAAGTTTGACTCACTATAAACCATTTTCTTCAAATTAACGTGGGTGAAACCGCAGGCACGGTAATATTATCTATACAGTATTGTGACTCCGCTCTGTCCTTGAAAATAAATGCCTACTCCCGAGCGCTGCGTTAGCACGCGGTAGGGCCGCCCGCCTACAGTATTTTATGTAGTTTTGTTTTTAACGCGAGTGTAGGTAGATTACTCGTTTGTCTCTTTTTTCATCCTAACCACTTATTAAGATATTATTCCAGATAATTTGCCCGATGGAAAAACCGAATTACCTAAATATTGGAAACAAATTACGTACTAGTAGATAGGTATATAAAAAATATTCTATAAAGGTAAGACACCTTTCCAATATTTCAGGTAATTTAAAAAATGATATCTCTGGGTGTGTTATTAAAGAGTTCAAGCAACCTAAAACAGCAATTGTGCTGTTGTACGATATTGATAGTCGTTTGTTCTTTTCCATACTACATTATGTAGGTATCTACTTAATTAAATCAAATATTTACAATACAAAACGCACGTTTAAGCACGGCTAACTGCATAAAAAACAATTCAGACCGTTCGGTCGTCGTTGCGGCGCGGCGGCGCATTCGCGACTGGGTGCCCGCCGAGAGCACATCGAACTCGAGTGGCGTAGGTATGACTCGCTTTCCGATCGTTTGTATGAAGATAGAATACTGTATGATATTATTACCGTGCCGCAGGGGACCTCTCGTTGTGACATAACTGTAATAGTTGAACACATGGTATCACTGACTTTTTTGTAGATATTGGTATCCTCTATAAAACTTTAGTACATCACTTTCCTCAATTATGAATGACTTCCGCAGCGTACATGATATAAGGCTATTACGAACATTATCGAAGTTTTCATACGGACCCCTAACTTTTTTGAAAATACACTATAGCCTATATTAATCAGTGATAATGTAGCATCAAATGGTGAAAGAATTTTTAAAATCGGGCCAGTACTTTTTGAGCCAATTCCTTACAAACATACTTACATACAAAATTTTCCTCTATAAAATTAGTATAGATGATGTTGACAAAATGAGCACAACTCATTTAACACTCACTAATTACTACCCAAACCAGATTTTACGTTAAATTTATACGAATAGAATTTATATTCCAATTTGCCATCCACGTACACATTCAGTCCTATAGCCCAACGGGGCGATTCGAACATGTCCCGTAATAACCCAATTCCAAATATTAATTTTTAAAATTATTACAAACCTTTATGAGGTCACGCATCAAAATGTGACCCGTTTTATGGTTGTTCGAAGATATAAATCTGACCCTTGTTAAACAGCTATAAACATATGGGTACGTGTTGCCTCAAATAACACTTGTTGCATTGAATTTTTTACTACATAATCGTATTTTAAATCAAATGCAAGGCAAATAAGTATGAATTGTAACTTGAGGTGTGACTTGTCTGTGTTGTGTAAATGTTCACGTCAATAAGTCGCAGACTTTGTGCAAGAAAGTCAATCTTTCTTCACTCAAAAACAATAAATATTTATAGTACAACTCATTGAATCGTTATTTTATATCTACACCCGTTACAATTTCAGCAATGGAGAAACGTGCGGTACCTCACGACATTCAATGAAAAGCAATGACATAAAAGGATATAATGTAGTTAGTAGTTCAATGTTACAAGATGATTCTTATTACTCATAGGAAAACCTATAGGAAAGTCTGTATTGCTAAGGACATCGTTCTAAAAGCGAACACAAAGACCTGAATAAATTTAGTGAAGCCTATTAGAAAGTTAAATAGTTTTTGTTTCAGTATAATTATCACAATTTAAAAAAAATGAAAACCATTCTTTTCTTTAAATATGGTTTGTGGAGCTGCAAATGTCATTATGTCAATTTCTTTAAAGCTAAGTAATTTTACGCTGTTTGTAATATTAATCTTAAAGAATGTAACCAGTCTTTTCAATCTATGGAAAAAGTCTTTTTATTTTGTATTTTCAGGGTAATCCTTTGTAATATCTTAGATTCACCTTTACTTAACTTTTTTCAGCCTTCTCTTAAATATTGTAAGCATTTCAGTTATGTCAATAAAATTTTATGTTATTCTTAGCTCAATACCTAAAATCGAACGTAGTAAGAATCTAAAAAAAACTCTTATGTTTAATATTCCCCTTTCATCCTACGGGTAAGGTTATTGAACTTGAATATTGGTATGAAACTCTGAAGGGATGTTAAAGAATGTTTTCAGATCAAAATATATAAAAGGAACAAATCTCACTCAAATGCAGTTGGACGTTGATTTTGTTACTGTTCAGCTAAATAACCTATATTTCGTAACGTAGGCTTATATAACGTTGCGTTAAATTACCGTACAACTTCTGTATACGCGTCATGTAAGTCGCTTGGAGTGAGTAAATTTAATGGGTCGACCCTCGACGGGGACGCAAGCGAGGTTTACACGCGTTACCTACCTAAACATATTTTGAAGTCTACTATATAATATAGGCGGCTCTGGTTGTAAATCAAGCTTTATTTTGGCAGTACGTGTTTGATATTTACAGATCGGATATTATTTACGATTAGACAACATAAAAAAAAATTCGTGTGCAACTTTGTTCGACAGGGATTCCGTGGCCAAAATAACATAAATTGAAAACCGGTTAAGTGCGTGTCGTACCAGACACAGTGTAAGATTCCGTAGTTGCCTGTAGTTACCACGATATATTTGAACAGGAGTCTTTATTTTCTATATTGGAAATTCGAAAAACCTATTAATATCAATCTTTGTAGGTATCTCAACTAAAATAGTTAAATCAAACTGCGTCACAAAATCAATTCGATATTTTTTTAATAACATGTATGATAACCGCCGATTTTTTATTGTTTCTTCCCAGGCGGGGGAGAGGAGCTCGATGGCGCAAGTGAGTAGCGCGTTCGGCTGCGATCGTTGAAGTTAAGCAACTTTCGCATGTGGTCGGTCATTGGATGGGTGACCAAAAATTTACTATCTCGAGCTCCTCCGTGCTTCGGAAGGCACGTTAAGCCGTTTGTCCCGGCTGCATCTGCAGTCGTTAGCACCCACCAATCCGCACTGGGCCCGCGTGGTGGGTCATGGCCCAATCTCCCTATTCTATCCATAGGGAAGGCCTGTGCTCCAGCAGTGGGGACATTAATAGGTGATGATGAGGCGGGGGAGCGGGTGTGAAATCCTAATGGATACCCTACAGCCGGCTGCAAGGTTGTGTCAGAATCTTACTAACTAAAAGCTTGATCTGAAGCAATCATCTTCTGAGAAAGGGATGCTTATATAGGTACTTATTATTAAAACGTAATGTTAGCGCGACTCAGAAGCCGTTGCCGTTAGTACTCGCGATAGCGTTGTGGAACTAATGACATTTTAAATTAGTTTTTAAATAGTTTTTCTTTAGATTTTGTTGCAACAAGGTTTTGCAACGCTACAAGAACTTCATTACTGACATTATTAATGTTTCCTTCTAAGGAATTTTCAATAGGTAAGAAATTTACTTCAACCAAAGTTGAAAGACTTAAGATTACTTTTAAGATTACTTTTAAACTAACAAATCTATCTTAAACGTTATAGTTTTTCTTTAAAGTTAATAAAAAGCACTATTATCATGATTTTTTAAGGGTTTTTTAAGCTAATAGTTTACCTTTTAGACTGGGAAGTACCATAAAAGTTATCATTTTAATTTTATTTTTATAGTTATATTTTCTTTTTCGCAAATGTAATATTTTTCGAAAAATAGTAATTTTAAAGGACCTATTCAACGATATCCATACTATGGGCACGGACCTAAAAAAAAGACGGATGTAACATCAAAGGCAAATCATGTGAAGCATGCAAGGTCGGACAAAATCGTTTGTTGTACACTACCTACACTCACACTAATGCACCAGGTCGGACAAACACGTATATTAAGCTAGCAGACCATGGTCGCAACGCGCACATCTAACCTACTGGGTATTTAGTTGCTAATTAGTTGCTAATTAGTCACACTATTCCCGATTTAGTTGCTCAACACCTGTAAAAGATAACGTATATTAAGCTAGCAGACCATGGTCGCAACGCGCACATCTAACCTACTGGGTATTTAGTTGCTAATTAGTTGCTAATTAGTTACACTATTCCCGATTTAGTTGCTCAACACCTGTAAAAGATACATGCGATCTGCTAGCTTAAGTCTTAACCTAGCAGACCACAATACTGTATCTTCGGTTCTCGTAAAGATATCGAAGTTCTGCAAACGGCATATTTAGTTGCTAATTAGTTGCTAATTAGTTACACTATTCCCGATTTAGTTGCTCAACACCTGTAAAAGATACATGCGATCTGCTAGCTTAAGTCTTAACCTAGCAGACCACAGTACTGTATCTTCGGTTCTCGTAAAGATATCGAAGTTCTGTAAACGGCATATTTAGTTGCTAATTAGTTGCTAATTAGTTACACTATTCCCGATTTAGTTGCTCAACACCTGTAAAAGATACATGCGATCTGCTAGATTAAGTCTTAACCTAGCAGACCACAATACTGTATCTTCGGTTCTCGTAAAGATATCGAAGTTCTGTAAACGGCATATTTAGTTGCTAATTAGTTGCTAATTAGTTACACTATTCCCGATTTAGTTGCTCAACACCTGTAAAAGATACATGCGATCTGCTAGATTAAGTCTTAACCTAGCAGACCACAATACTGTATCTTCGGTTCTCGTAAAGATATCGAAGTTCTGCAAACGGCATATTTAGTTGCTAATTAGTTGCTGTAGGACAGCATTATTTGTATTATCCCCCCATCATCCCTTAATTGCCGCACCAGCACCCACACTACCCCCGAAATACGATAAAATTAAAAAGAGCTCATCAGAGAATATAAACTACGGCGTATTTCGTTGCTAATTAGTTGCTGCAAAATAGCGTTGTTTAAAAAATTTAATTATCAACCCTTAACTGCAGATCATCCCTGCAACCACCTCGGAATAGGACGATACCGGAAAATTCTCGTAGGTGGAAAATAGACGCGGGATATTTAGTTACTAATTAGTTGCTCGTCAAAAACGCAGATAAGAGTATTCTACAATCATCCCCTAACCTCAGATACTAACCCTCTACTCACTAAAAAATAGTAGATGGTTCGAATTCACACGCAGATGTTTAAAACTGCTGGATATTTTGTTGCTAATTAGTTGGTCGCCAAAAACGCAGATAAGAGTATCCTACAATCATCCCCTAACCTCAGATACTACCCCTCTACTCACTAAAAAATAGTAGATGGTTCGAATTCACACGCAGATGTTTAATACTGCTGGATATTTTGTGGCTAATTAGTTGCTGCAAAATAGCGTTGCTTATAGTATTTAATTATCAACCCTTAACTCCAGATCATCCCTGCAACCACCCCAGAATAGGACGATATCGGAAAATTCTCGTAGGTGGAAAATAGACGCGGCATATTTAGTTGCTAATTAGTTGCTCGCCAAAAACGCAGTTAAGAGTATTCTACAATCATCCCCTAACCTCAGATCCATCCCCTCTACTCACTTAAAAATAGTAGACAGTTCGATTTTGCACGCAGATGTTTAAAACTGCTGGATATTTTGTTACTAATTAGTTGCTCGCCAAAAACGCAGTTAAGAGTATTCTACAATCATCCCCTAACCTCAGATCCATCCCCTCTACTCACTTAAAAATAGTAGACAGTTCGAATTTGCACGCAGATGTTTAAAACTGCTGGATGTTTTGTTACTAATTAGTTGCTCGCCAAAAACGCAATTAAGAGTATTCTACAATCATCCCCTAACCTCAGATCCATCCCCTCTACTCACCTAAAAATAGTAGACAGTTCGAATTTGCACGCAGATGTTTAAAACTGCTGGATATTTTGTTACTTATTAGTTGCTCGCCAAAAACGCAATTAAGAGTATTCTACAAACATCCCCTAACCTCAGATGCAACCCCTCTACTCACTTAGAAACAGTAGATGGTTAAAATTCGCACGCAGATGTTTAAGACTGCTGGATGTTTTGTTGTTAATTAAATGCCGAAAAATAGCGTTGCTTATAATATTTGATTATCAACCCTTAACTTCAGATCATCCCTGCAACCACCCCAGAATAGGACGATTTCGGAAAATTCTCGTAGGTGGAAAATAGACGCGGGATATTTAGTTGCTCATTAGTTGCTAATTAGTTACACTATTCCCGATTTAGTTGCTCAACACCTGTAAAAGATACATGCGATCTGCTAGATTAAGTCTTAACCTAGCAGACCACAATACTGTATCTTCGGTTCTCGTAAAGATATCGAAGTTCTGCAAACGGCATATTTAGTTGCTAATTAGTTGCTAATTAGTTACACTATTCCCGATTTAGTTGCTCAACACCTGTAAAAGATACATGCGATCTGCTAGATTAAGTCTTAACCTAGCAGACCACAATACTGTATCTTCGGTTCTCGTAAAGATATCGAAATTCTGCAAACGGCATATTTAGTTGCGAATTAGTTGCTAATTAGTTACACTATTCCCGATTTAGTTGCTCAACACCTGTAAAAGATACATGCGATCTGCTAGATTAAGTCTTAACCTAGCAGACCACAATACTGTATCTTCGGTTCTCGTAAAGATATCGAAGTTCTGCAAACGGCATATTTAGTTGCTAATTAGTTGCTGTAGGACAGCATTATTTGTATTATCCCCCCATCATCCCTTAATTGCCGCACCAGCACCCACACTACCCCCGAAATACGATAAAATTAAAAAGAGCTCACCAGAGAATATAAACTACGGCGTATTTCGTTGCTAATTAGTTGCTGCAAAATAGCGTTGTTTAAAAAATTTAATTATCAACCCTTAACTGCAGATCATCCCTGCAACCACCTCGGAATAGGACGATACCGGAAAATTCTCGTAGGTGGAAAATAGACGCGGGATATTTAGTTACTAATTAGTTGCTCGTCAAAAACGCAAATAAGAGTATTCTACAATCATCCCCTAACCTCAGATACTACCCCTCTACTCACTAAAAAATAGTAGATGGTTCGAATTCACACGCAGATGTTTAAAACTGCTGGATATTTTGTTGCTAATTAGTTGGTCGCCAAAAACGCAGATAAGAGTATACTACAATCATCCCCTAACCTCAGATACTACCCCTCTACTCACTAAAAAATAGTAGATGGTTCGAATTCACACGCAGATGTTTAATACTGCTGGATATTTTGTGGCTAATTAGTTGCTGCAAAATAGCGTTGCTTATAGTATTTAATTATCAACCCTTAACTCCAGATCACCCCTGCAACCACCCCAGAATAGGACGATATCGGAAAATTCTCGTAGGTGGAAAATAGACGCGGCATATTTAGTTGCTAATTAGTTGCTAGCCAAAAACGCAGTTAAGAGTATTCTACAATCATCCCCTAACCTCAGATCCATCCCCTCTACTCACTTAAAAATAGTAGACGGTTCGAATTTGCACGCAGATGTTTAAAACTGCTGGATATTCTGTTGCTAATTAGTTGCTCGCCAAAAACGCAGATAAGAGTATCCTACAATCATCCCCTAACCTCAGATACTACCCCTCTACTCACTAAAAAATAGTAGATGGTTCGAATTCAGACGCAGATGTTTAAAACTGCTGGATATTTTGTTGCTAATTAGTTGCTGCAAAATAGCGTTGCTTATAGTATTTAATTATCAACCCTCAACTCCAGATCATCCCTGCAACCACCCCAGAATAGGACGATATCGGAAAATTCTCGTAGGTGGAAAATAGACGCGGCATATTTAGTTGCTAATTAGTTGCTCGCCAAAAACGCAGTTAAGAGTATTCTACAATCATCCCCTAACCTCAGATCCTACCCCTCTACTCACTTAAAAATAGTAGACGGTTCGAATTTGCACGCAGATGTTTAAAACTGCTGGATATTTTGTTGCTAATTAGTTACAGAAAAATAGCGTTGCTTATAATATTTGATTATCAACCCTTAACTCCAGATCATCCCAGCTGCCACCCTTATGGGTACAAAAAATGCGGGATATTTTTCTACAATCTAAAAAAAACGGCCAGAATACGCTCGTAGATGTATATTACTGCAGAATATCGTATTGCTAATTAGTTGCTCGCTAAGTTTACATTTAAAAATGTTCTACAATAATCTCTTTACCTCAGGATGCCTACTCTATTTCACCGAAAAATTAAATTCGATCGAAATTTCGCACGTTCTTTACTGTGTTCCTTTTTCATTTCAAACATTCGAAAATAGTTTGACGATTAAATTCTCCATACCTATTCTAATTCAAAAAACTTTCGAAGGAAAAGTTGAATTTGACAGATTTCTTTTCTGCGTTCGAAATCTTATCCTCAAATTGACGAAATGAAAAGTGTTACCTTTTCATTTTCGTTTTAATTAAGCCTAAAATAACTGCTAGAGTATTTTTAATCACGGCTGCTTAGCGTGAGGAAAATTTTTTGCATGTTAAATTAAAAAATAATCTTAATTTTTATTATTTTTTGTATTTCCAATACTTCAAAGTATTAAACGACAAATTTAGGTTGACATACAATCGATTGTATTAATTCTACAAATTTGTAAAAAAGAAAGTTCTTTCATGACTATGAAAAGCTGCTTATTCATGACTATGAAAGAACTTTCTTTTTTACTAATTTGTAGAATTAATACAATCGATTGTATTAATTCTACAAATTAGTAAAAACGAAAGTTCTTTCATAGTCATAAAAAATTTTGACATAAAGTAATATTGTTTCCAAGTACAAAACGCAATCTAAATAGTGGAGATAAAAAAGAACTCACAAACATTAGTTCACGAAAATTGTTGGTGATTCTGAACTTTATGTGCGTGTTCGAATAAGAAATAGTCACTGGCGCAATTTCGTTTAAAATTCGTTCGTCACCTTAGTTTAAAACAAAAAGGGTAGATACGGTACGCTCATACACTAGCATCAAATAAAATATGATCCGACTCAACTACATAAGCAACTCTCACACACGCACACGTCTGTATAGAGAGAGATGTACTCGCATTGTGGCCTAAGCGTGATGGCGGTTATGGCAGTAGTTAGTCCCCACGCGCTGGTTATTCCCCGACTCCGAATCGTGTGGTTTAAATTACGGTCAGCAAATAAACAAAGGAATAAAAATATTGAACTTCATTGAAAATGTAAATATTTTATAAGTAAAAAAGTAATCATCATAATCATCAACATCTAGCAGTTAAATGCTTAAAATAAAAATATAATAAACAGTAAATGTACTAAATAGATAATGTAAATCTTTACCGGATTATTGATTACTAGAAAAAAATGCCACTAACACAGCTTTTTGGTGTACCATTATCAATTCCAGGTTGTGTTTCTTGAAGCTGTATAACGAAAAAAAAAATATATGAAATCAATGACTTACGTTAAAACAATTTCTTGGTCACATTGGCTAAGAACAGTTCATCAAAACCCGTAAATATACCTAAAACATATACCAAAAAAGAAAAAGCATTTCACTGCTAGATGTTGATGATTACTTTTTAACTTATAAAATATACATGTTCAAAGAAGGTAAATATTTTTATTTCCCTTGTTTATTTGGTGACCGTATTTTAAACCACACGATTCGGAGTCACGAGTCTACGAGAATTTTCCGATATCGTCCTATTCTGGGGTGGTTGCAGGGATGATCTGGAGTTAAGGGTTGATAATCAAATATTATAAGCAACGCTATTTTTCGGCATTTAATTAACAACAAAACATCCAGCAGTCTTAAACATCTGCGTGCGAATTTTAACCATCTACTGTTTCTAAGTGAGTAGAGGGGTTGCATCTGAGGTTAGGGGATGTTTGTAGAATACTCTTAATTGCGTTTTTGGCGAGCAACTAATTAGTAACAAAATATCCAGCAGTTTTAAACATCTGCGTGCAAATTCGAACTGTCTACTATTTTTACGTGAGTAGAGGGGATGGATCTGAGGTTAGGGGATGATTGTAGAATACTCTTAACTGCGTTTTTGGCGAGCAACTAATTAGCAACTAAATATGCCGCGTCTATTTTCCACCTACGAGAATTTTCCGATATCGTCCTATTCTGGGGTGGTTGCAGGGATGATCTGGAGTTAAGGGTTGATAATTAAACACTATAAGCAACGCTATTTTGCAGCAACTAATTAGCAACATAATATCCAGCAGTTTTAAACATCTGCGTGTGAATTCGAACCATCTGCTATTTTTTAGTGAGTAGAGGGGTAGTATCTGAGGTTAGGGGGATGTTTGTAGGATACTCTTATCTGTGTTTTTGGCGAGCAACTAATTAGCAACAGAACATTCAGCAGTTTTAAACATTTGCGTGCGAATTCCAACCATCTACTGTTTCTCTAAGTGAGTAGAGGGGTTGGATCTAAGGTTAGGGGATGATTGTAGAATACTCTTATCTGCATTTTTGACGAGCAACTAATTAGTAACTAAATATCTCGCGTCTATTTTCCACCTACGAGAATTTTCCGGTATCGTCCTATTCCGAGGTGGTTGCAGGGATGATCTGCAGTTAAGGGTTGATAATTAAACACTATAAGCAACGCTATTTTGCAGCAACTAATTAGCAACATAATATCCAGCAGTTTTAAGCATCTGCGTGTGAATTCGAACCATCTGCTATTTTTTAGTGAGTAGAGGGGTAGTATCTGAGGTTAGGGGATGTTTGTAGGATACTCTTATCTGCGTTTTTGGCGAGCAACTAATTAGCAACAGAACATCCAGCAGTTTTAAACATTTGCGTGCGAATTCCAACCATCTACTGTTTCTAAGTGAGTAGAGGGGTTGGATCTAAGGTTAGGGGATGATTGTAGAATACTCTTATCTGCATTTTTGACGAGCAACTAATTAGTAACTAATTATCCCGCGTCTATTTTCCACCTACGAGAATTTTCCGGTATCGTCCTATTCCGAGGTGGTTGCAGGGATGATCTGCAGTTAAGGGTTGATAATTAAATTTTTTAAACAACGCTATTTTGCAGCAACTAATTAGCAACGAAATACGCCGTAGTTTATATTCTCTGATGAGCTCTTTTTAATTTTATCGTATTTCGGGGGTAGTGTGGGTGCTGGAGCGGCAATTAAGGGATGATGGGGGGATAATACAAATAATGCTGTCCTACAGCAACTAATTAGCAACTAAATATGCCGTTTGCAGAACTTCGATATCTTTACGAGAACCGAAGATACAGTATTGTGGTCTGCTAGGTTAAGACTTAATCTAGCAGATCGCATGTATCTTTTACAGGTGTTGAGCAACTAAATCGGGAATAGTGTAACTAATTAGCAACTAATTAGCAACTAAATATGCCGTTTGCAGAACTTCGATATCTTTACGAGAACCGAAGATACAGTATTGTGGTCTGCTAGGTTAAGACTTAATCTAGCAGATCGCATGTATCTTTTACAGGTGTTGAGCAACTAAATCGGGAATAGTGTAACTAATTAGCAACTAAATATGCCGTTTGCAGAACTTCGATATCTTTACGAGAACCGAAGATACAGTATTGTGGTCTGCTAGGTTAAGACTTAATCTAGCAGATCGCATGTATCTTTTACAGGTGTTGAGCAACTAAATCGGGAATAGTGTAACTAATTAGCAACTAATGAGCAACTAAATATACCGCGTCTATTTTCCACCTACGAGAATTTTCCGAAATCGTCCTATTCTGGGGTGGTTGCAGGGATGATCTGGAGTTAAGGGTTGATAATCAAATATTTTAAGCAACGCTATTTTTCGGCATTTAATTAACAACAAAACATCCAGCAGTGTTAAACATCTGCGTGCGAATTTTAACCATCTACTGTTTCTAAGTGAGTAGAGAGGTTGCATCTGAGGTTAGGGGATGTTTGTAGAATACTCTTAATTGCGTTTTTGGCGAGCAACTAATTAGTAACAAAATATCCAGCAGTTTTAAACATCTGCGTGCAAATTCGAACTGTGTACTATTTTTAGGTGAGTAGAGGGGATGGATCTGAGGTTAGGGGATGATTGTAGAATACTCTTAATTGCGTTTTTGGCGAGCAACTAATTAGTAACAAAACATCCAGCAGTTTTAAACATCTGCGTGCAAATTCGAACTGTCTACTATTTTTAAGTGAGTAGAGGGGATGGATCTGAGGTTAGGGGATGATTGTTGAATACTCTTAACTGCGTTTTTGGCGAGCAACTAATTAGTAACAAAATATCCAGCAGTTTGAAACATCTGCGTGCAAATTCGAACTGTCTACTATTTTTAAGTGAGTAGAGGGGATGGATCTGAGGTTAGGGGATGATTGTAGAATACTCTTAACTGCGTTTTTGGCGAGCAACTAATTAGCAACTAAATATGCCGCGTCTATTTTCCACCTACGAGAATTTTCCGATATCGTCCTATTCTGGGGTGGTTGCAGGGATGATCTGGAGTTAAGGGTTGATAATTAAACACTATAAGCAACGCTATTTTGCAGCAACTAATTAGCAACATAATATCCAGCAGTTTTAAACATCTGCGTGTGAATTCGAACCATCTGCTATTTTTTAGTGAGTAGAGGGGTAGTATCTGAGGTTAGGGGATGTTTGTCGGATACTCTTATCTACGTTTTTGGCGAGCAACTAATTAGCAACAGAACATCCAGCAGTTTTAAACATCTGCGTGTGAATTCGAACCATCTACTATTTTTTAGTGAGTAGAGGGGTAGTATCTGAGGTTAGGGGATGATTGTAGAATACTCTTATCTGCGTTTTTGACGAGCAACTAATTAGTAACTAAATATCCCGCGTCTATTTTCCACCTACGAGAATTTTCCGGTATCGTCCTATTCCGAGGTGGTTGCAGGGATGATCTGTAGTTAAGGGTTGATAATTAAATTTTTTAAACAACGCTATTTTGCAGCAACTAATTAGCCACAAAATATCCAGCAGTATTAAACATCTGCGTGTGAATTCGAACCATTTACTATTTTTTAGTGAGTAGAGGGGTAGTATCTGAGGTTAGGGGATGATTGTAGGATACTCTTATCTGCGTTTTTGGCGAGCAACTAATTAGTAACAAAATATCCAGCAGTTTTAAACATCTGCGTGTGAATTCGAACCATCTACTATTTTTTAGTGAGTAGAGGGGTAGTATCTGAGGTTAGGGGATGATTGTAGAATACTCTTATCTGCGTTTTTGACGAGCAACTAATTAGTAACTAAATATCCCGCGTCTATTTTCCACCTACGAGAATTTTCCGGTATCGTCCTATTCTGAGGTGGTTGCAGGGATGATCTGCAGTTAAGGGTTGATAATTAAATTTTTTAAACAACGCTATTTTGCAGCAACTAATTAGCAACGAAATACGCCGTAGTTTATATTCTCTGATGAGCTCTTTTTAATTTTATCGTATTTCGGGGGTAGTGTGGGTGCTGGTGCGGAAATTAAGGGATGATGGGGGGATAATACAAATAATGCTGTCCTACAGCAACTAATTAGCAACTAAATATGCCGTTTGCAGAACTTCGATATCTTTACGAGAACCGAAGATACAGTATTGTGGTCTGCTAGGTTAAGACTTAATCTAGCAGATCGCATGTATCTTTTACAGGTGTTGAGCAACTAAATCGGGAATAGTGTAACTAATTAGCAACTAATTAGCAACTAAATATGCCGTTTACAGAACTTCGATATCTTTACGAGAACCGAAGATACAGTATTGTGGTCTGCTAGGTTAAGACTTAAGCTAGCAGATCGCATGTATCTTTTACAGGTGTTGAGCAACTAAATCGGGAATAGTGTAACTAATTAGCAACTAATTAGCAACTAAATATGCCGTTTGCAGAACTTCGATATCTTTACGAGAACCGAAGATACAGTATTGTGGTCTGCTAGGTTAAGACTTAAGCTAGCAGATCGCATGTATCTTTTACAGGTGTTGAGCAACTAAATCGGGAATAGTGTAACTAATTAGCAACTAATTAGCAACTAAATACCCAGTAGGTTAGATGTGCGCGTTGCGACCATGGTCTGCTAGCTTAATATACGTTAAAAGATACATGCGATCTGCTAGCTTAAGTCTTAACCTAGCAGACCACAGTACTGTATCTTCGGTTCTCGTAAAGATATCGAAGTTCTGCAAACGGCATATTTAGTTGCTAATTAGTTGCTAATTAGTTACACTATTCCCGATTTAGTTGCTCAACACCTGTAAAAGATACATGCGATCTGCTAGCTTAAGTCTTAACCTAGCAGACCACAATACTGTATCTTCGGTTCTCGTAAAGATATCAAAGTTCTGCAAACGGCATATTTAGTTGCTAATTAGTTGCTAATTAGTTACACTATTCCCGATTTAGTTGCTCAACACCTGTAAAAGATACATGCGATCTGCTAGCTTAAGTCTTAACCTAGCAGACCACAATACTGTATCTACGGTTCTCGTAAAGATGTCGAAGTTCTGCAAACGGCATATTTAGTTGCTGTAGGACAGCATTATTTGTTTTATCCCCCCATCATCCCTTAATTGCCGCACCAGCACCCACACTACCCCCGAAATACGATAAAATTAAAAAGAGCTCATCAGAGAATATAAACTACGGCGTATTTCGTTGTTAATTAGTTGCTGCAAAATAGCGTTGCTTATAGTATTTAACTATCAACCCTTAACTCCAAATCAGCACTGCAACCACCCCCGAATTGGACGATATCGGAAAATTCTCGTAGGTGGAAAAAAGACGCGGCATATTTAGTTGCTAATTAGTTGTTTGCCAAAAACGCAGTTAAGAGTATTCTACAATCATCCCCTAACCTCAGATCCATCACCTCTACTCACTTAAAAATAGTAGACGGTTCGAATTTGCACGCAGATGTTTAAAACTGCTGGATATTTTGTTGCTAATTAGTTGCAGAAAAATAGCGTTGCTTGTAATATTTGATTATCAACCCTTAACTCCAAATCATCCCAGCTGCCACCCTTATGGGTACAAAAAATGCGGGATATTTTTCTACAATCGTCTCTTCACCTCAGATCGACCATCATTTTCTCTTTACAATAAAAAATCGGCCAGAATACGCTCGTAGATGTATATTACTGCAGAATATCGTATTGCTAATTAGTTGCTCAGTAAGTTTACATTTAAAAAATTCTACAATAATCTCTTTACATCAGGATGCCTACTTTATTTCTATATGCAGTGCTGATCTGGAGTTAAGGGTTGATAATTAAATACTATAAGCAACGCTATTTTGCAGCAACTAATTAGCAACAAAATATCCAGCAGTTTTAAACATCTGCGTGTGAATTCGAACCATCTACTATTTTTTAGTGAGTAGAGGGGGTGGACCTGAGGTTAGGGGATGATTGTAGGATACTCTTATCTGCGTTTTTGGCGAGCAACTAATTAGCAACAGAACATCCAGCAGTTTTAAACATCTGCGTGCGAATTTCAACCATCTACTGTTTCTACGTGAGTAGAGGGGTTGCATCTGAGGTTAGGGGATGTTTGTAGAATACTCTTATCTGCGTTTTTGACGAGCAACTAATTAGCAACAAAATATCCAGCAGTTTTAAACATCTGCGTGTGAATTCGAACCGTCTACTATTTTTTAGTGAGTAGAGGGGGTGGACCTGAGGTTAGGGGATGATTGTAGGATACTCTTATCTGCGTTTTTGGCGAGCAACTAATTAGCAACAGAACATCCAGCAGTTTTAAACATCTGCGTGCGAATTTCAACCATCTACTGTTTCTAAGTGAGTAGAGGGGTTGCATCTGAGGTTAGGGGATGATTGTAGAATACTCTTAACTGCGTTTGTGGCGAGCAACTAATTAGCAACAAAATATCCAGCAGTTTTAAACATCTGCGTGCAAATTCAAACCGTCTACTATTTTTAAGTGAGTAGAGGGGTTGGATCTGAGGTTAGGGGATGATTGTAGAATACTCTTAACTGCGTTTTTGGCGAGCAACTAATTAGCAGCTAAATATCCCGCGTCTTTTTTCCACCTACGAGAATTTACCGATATCATCCTATTCTGGGGCGGTTGCAGGGATGATCTGCAGTTAAGGGTTGATAATCAAATATTATAAGCAACGCTTTTTTTCAGCAACTAATTAACAACAAAACATCCAGCAGTCTTAAACAACTGCGTGCGAATTTCAACCATCTACTGTTTCTAAGTGAGTACAGGGGTTGGATCTCAGGTTAGGGGATGATTGTAGAATACTCTTAACTGCGTTTTTGGCGAGCAACTAATTAGCAACTAAATATCCCGCGTCTTTTTTCCACCTACGAGAATTTTCCGATATCGTCCTTTCCGTTGCTAATTCTGTGGTGGTTGCAGTGCTGATCTGGAATTAAGGGTTGATGTTAAATACTATAAGCAACGCTTTTTCGCAGCAACTAATTAGCAACAAGTAATCCAGCAGTTTTAAACATCTGCGTTTGAATTCGAACCATCTACTATTTTTAAGTGAGTAGAGGGGATGGATCTGAGGTTAGGGGATGATTGTAGAATACTCTTGATTGTGTTTTTGGCGAGCAACTAATTAGCAACAAAATATCCAGCAGTTTTAAATATCTGCGTGCGAATTTCAACCATCTACTGTTTCTAAGTGAGTAGAGGGGTTGCATCTGAGGTTAGGGGATGATTGTAGAATACTCTTAACTGCGTTTTTGGCGAGCAACTAATTAGCAACTAAATATGCCATGTCTATTTTCCACCTACGAGAATTTTCCGATATCGTCCTATTCTGGGGTGGTTGCAGGGATGATCTGGAGTTAAGGGTTGATAATCAAATATTATTAGCAACGCTATTTTTCAGCAACTATTTAACAACAAAACATCCAGCAGTCTTAAACAACTGCGTGCGAATTTCAACCATCTACTGTTTCTAAGTGAGTAGAGGGGTTGCATCTGAGGTTAGGGGATGATTGTAGAATACTCTTAACTGCGTTTTTGGCGAGCAACTAATTAGCAACTAAATATGCCGCGTCTATTTTCCATCTATGAGAATTTCCCGATATCGTCCTATTCTGTGGTGGTTGCAGTGCTGATCTGGAATTAAGAGTTGATAGTTAAATACTATAAGCAACGCTTTTTCGCAGCAACTAATTAGCACCAAAATATCCAGCAGTTTTAAACATCTGCGTTTGAATTCGAACCATCTACTATTTTTAAGTGAGTAGAGGGGATGGATCTGAGGTTAGGGGATGATTGTAGAATACTCTTAATTGTGTTTTTGGCGAGCAACTAATTAGCAACAAAATATCCAGCAGTTTTAAACATCTGCGTGCGAATTCGAACCGTCTACTATTTTTAAGTGAGTAGAGGGGTTGGATCTGAGGTTAGGGGATGATTGTAGGATACTTTTATCTGCGTTGTTGGCGAGCAACTAATTAGCAACAAAACATCCAGCAGTTTTAAACATCTGCGTGCGAATTTCAACCATCTACTGTTTCTAAGTGAGTAGAGGGGTTGCATCTGAGGTTAGGGGATGATTGTAGAATACTCTTAACTGCGTTTTTGGCGAGCAACTAATTAGCATCTAAATATGCCGCGTCTTTTTTCCACCTACGAGAATTTTCCGATATCGTCCTATTCGGGTGTGGTTGCAGTGCTGATTTGGAGTTAAGGGTTGATAGTTAAATACTATAAGCAACGCTATTTTGCAGCAACTAATTAACAACGAAATACGCCGTAGTTTATATTCTCTGATGAGCTCTTTTTAATTTTATCGTATTTCGGGGGTAGTGTGGGTGCTGGTGCGGCAATTAAGGGATGATGGGGGGATAAAACAAATAATGCTGTCCTACAGCAACTAATTAGCAACTAAATATGCCGTTTGCAGAATTTCGATATCTTTACGAGAACCGAAGATACAGTATTGTGGTCTGCTAGGTTAAGACTTAAGCTAGCAGATCGCATGTATCTTTTACAGGTGTTGAGCAACTAAATCGGGAATAGTGTTACTAATTAGCAACTAATTAGCAACTAAATATGCCGTTTGCAGAACTTTGATATCTTTACGAGAACCGAAGATACAGTATTGTGGTCTGCTAAGTTAAGACTTAAGCTAGCAGATCGCAAGTATCTTTTACAGGTGTTGAGCAACTAAATCGGGAATAGTGTAACTAATTAGCAACTAATTAGCAACTAAATATGCCGTTTGCAGAACTTCGATATCTTTACGAGAACCGAAGATACAGTACTGTGGTCTGCTAGGTTAAGACTTAAGCTAGCAGATCGCATGTATCTTTTACAGGTGTTGAGCAACTAAATCGGGAATAGTGTAACTAATTAGCAACTAATTAGCAACTAAATACCCAGTAGGTTAGATGGGCGCGTTGCGACCATGGTCTGCTAGCTTAATATACGTCGGACAAACCGCCGCCATTCAGTGCTGCCATTTTTAGTCCAGTCAATGAAGGCTTAACTTTGCCATTTTGAGTTGATCACCTGCAACCAACGCGAAAATTTCCGCAAGGGTTCGTAGATTAATATACTAAAATTGCAGGGTGCTGCATTGACGGCAAAGGGTGAAAAAAAATGCGAAATGGTGCAAAAACGAGTTTTTCGTCAATATCTCGCGACTGGCTGGAAAAATAGAAAAAGTTCCTAGTACAAAGTTGTAGAAAATTTAATTTCCTACAAAAAAGGTATCAACCTATTTTCGCGTATCTCCCATAGTTTTTGCACAAAATGCAATTAAAGGTGCAAAATAAAAAATAAAAAAATATTGTAAATGGTTTTTTTCCCCTATTTTAAACGATCCTACGGGTCAAATTCAACAATCACCAATTACTAAAATATTGAAGGATGAGACTGCCGAAAGCAGTCCACTGAAATGAAAATTGTCTACCGAAATGGTAAAAAAATTACCACCGAAATGATACAGCCAAGAACATCGCCTTTGTAGTAGAAGGGTCCCCTATTTTGAATTTAAATAAATTTCCTTATTCTTTGTAAATATTTTTGTTCATTATTTTTTATAAGAATTATTAATGAAGAATTATTTAATTGTTACTCCTATTAATTATTATTACTAATTATAATTATTAATATGTACATTTTCAAAATAAAGAACAAAGCGCGTTTAGAAAGTGAGAAGTTTATTAGTTAGTAAATCGTCCCCTTAGTGCCAAAACCGATTATCTGCACTTTTCCTCTACTGAACTTTTATAATACCAATCGACCCGTCTCATTAAGCCGCATCTACAGGTAAAATCCATTATGCTCTACGACGCATACTTCCTGAAATAGCTAATGAATAAACAGAATAATTGCAAATTATTTCCAAAATTCTTGATTTAAAACCTAATAAACCCATTCAAAACACTTAAGTTTGTAAATGTATTACCGCTGAAAACAAGTTCCGGATTTAAACTCATTTTTCATGTAGATACTTAGAGTAAATATCCTGTGAGTATCCTGTAATTGGCTTTGACTGTTGTTGACTTGACTGTTTGAATTTTACCAGATATTTTAATTTTACTAGATGAAGTAACAATTAACAAGTCTGTCGCTTTTTGCAAAAAAAAATATATCATATGTTTGCGTTATATCTTGCCTCAAGGCAAGTAAAAGAGGATAGACCGAATCGATCGACAGGTGACCTTCTAGCGTACGTGACATATATCTGGGGTGAGGCTATCGATAAGCGAGGTGAGTCTTTGGCTATCAGCCTTAACATCGCCAAGGTTTTGATAGGGTCTGGCACATAAGTCTTCTCTCCAAGCTTCCTGGATACGGTCTGACTACTCAGTTCTGTGCCTGAGTGGCTGACTTCCTGCATGAGCGTCAACGGACGGTGACGGATGTAGTTCGCAGTTCATGTCAGTGAATGCCGGTGTTTCTCAGGACTCCGTCCTATTCCCTACACTCTTTTTGCTGCATTCAATGATTTAATTCCTCTTGAGAATATTCATTGCTATGCAGACGATAATACAGTGCATGCGGGATATTTTGGATACGCAGCCGCTGGACAGGTAGAAACCAAAGAGAAACGGGAGAATCTTGTCATTGAACTCAATCAAGATTTGGACCGCATTTCGGAATGCGGTAACAAGAACTTGGTTGAGTTCATTGCCAAGAAAGCCCAGGTCTGCGCTTTCACGGTAAAACTAACGTTTTTTCACGCCTGAGCAACTGTGCTTGTTGTACATGACGTAAGTACGGTCTTGCGTGGAATATTGGTGGATGGCTCCGCCAAGTACTTTTTTGATGCTTTGGATAGGTTACAGCGGCGCGCGATCCACATTATTGGCGATAAGGAGGTGACTAAACACTTCGAGCCTCTTCAATTACGCCGTGATGTGGCGTTATTAAGCGCGTTTTATCGTCTATACCTTGGAGCATGTTTTGAGGAGTTATTCCCTTAACCTACCTTCCCCTTTCCTACAGAAGTCTACACGCGCTGGCTTACGTTGCCACCGACTTACTGTGAACTACTATTCCCACTATTCCAACGTGAACAAAGAAATTTGGTAACTCATTTCTTTCTCAGACTATCCGCAAATGGATTACTTTGCCCTCTTACGTGTGTGAAGTAGCAATTCTGCAGGCCGGCAAAATGAGGATAGCTGGTGTGGCAAGTAATACTGCTGCACCAGCTATCTTCGCGTCTAGACTCCTCCGTCACCTAACCTCTGGTGGAGTCATTTGTTGAGCCTATATATAAAAAAAAATCTATAGCAAAGATTTTTTTTTAATTTTTGCTACAAAGGTGTCATATCTGAGGAGTACCATGGATTATGCAGATCTTTGGCTACAGAAACAAGCCAATCTGATCGTTTGCCTTCAGGAACCATTTTTGATGACTCATCATGTGCAAGCGAGTCAAGTACAGATGAATAATACAGTTTTTTTTACCCTTTTTTTATATTTAAATACTATCGGCCGCCAACGACTTCATCCGCTTTAACTTTAATATACATTTTTAAACTAGAAATTTTAGATTGAAATACTACTGCATCGAAAATATCGAACCTACAGTTTCTAGGTAAACGTACATTACAAACCGAAATTATTTAATATACCTATATTGACTCCAGGATCTCTAAAAACTTATGGATGTATCATTTCGGCGATACTTTCATTCCCTGGACTCTTATTGGCATTACAGTCCACCGAATCAATTGTCCCCATATCACTTAAATGGTATGCTTACTATTTGGCGGGAATCCACAATGACGTTGTTGCGCGTGCGTGTGATCCATCTAAGGTGGCCTGGCTCGAAGGGAGCACTGACAAGCGGGATACAAAAATACAATGTAAACGAATCTATTTCACAAAAACTTACTGTCCATGGAAATGATAACTTTTTCCAGGCCAATAGTTCAGTGCTTGTTATATGTATAAGAAAGAAGGTAAACAAACAATAGTGGTTTTTGTTGATAGGCTATATTATATATTATTGATATAAAAGTTAATTTCAATCCAAAAAATAAAAGTAACTACAGGGGTAGTAATTTTAAGAGAGGAATTGGGTTTAGAACAGGTCACCGTGATGATAAAATGACACTTCGTATTTTTTTATTTTATGGATTTAGAGCCCATTACTCAATAATTCTTTTTGCCAAGGTTGAGAAGTACCTATTTAACCAAGAAAAAATTTCAAAATCATAAATCAGCACATTGCACTGCCGCTCTGAGGAATACCGTGTATTTTTTTTTGCTCGGGGAGTTTACCCCTACATGCTTCATTAGGATTTAATTAATATGTTTCGGGTATTTTTTTATTTATTATTTCCTTTTTTCATATAATAATCTTGACAAAAAAAAATGATTTTAATTTTATTATATGATAATGATAATACATATTGCAAATATATGTTTTAAACGTAAATATTGCGCTGAACACGACGAAAGAAAAAGAAATGGTAAAATTAAATTATCATATAATAAAACTGAATATTTTTTTTAACTATATTTTTCGTCATCTTTCTTAGTAGCTATCATTTTGAACTAAATACGCAGAATAGTTCACCCAGTAATGTTTATTAGTGATTAATTAAACAAAAGTTTTGCCCAGCGCGCGATTCAACAATGAATGAATAAAAGTGAGCAACTCACTCGCTAGAGCACGATCTGTGTACGGAAGAGACGGTTAAACATGGATAACTGGTTTTAGCTGAAGCATAAATTTTAAAGTAACGATGACTAACGCTAATATTACAGTGGAAGAAAAGAGTAAGCACTGATAATCGATTTCAGCTGAAGTAATTTATAAAGCGTCAAATTAAAGTTATTCAGTAAAAACAAATTGAAATTCGGTATCTTCTTTTACTTGCCTCAAATATAACGCAAATATTCTATATTTTTTTTTTTCAAAAAGCGACAGGTTTTTTAGTTTTTACTTCATCTAGTAAAATTAAAATATCTGGTAAAATTCAAACAGTCAAAGCTAATTACCGTGGGATAACGTATTTTAGTAGAATAATCTCACAGGATATTTACTCCTACAGGAAGTGTCCACATGAAAAATGAGTTTAAATCCGAAACTTGGTTTCAACAATTAATACGTTTACAAATTTAAGTGTTTTGAATGGGTTTATTAGGTTTTAAATCAAGAATTTTGGAAATAATTTGCAGTTATTCTGTTGATTCATTAGCTATTTCAGGAAGTATGCGTCGTAGAGCATAATGGATTTTACCTGTAGATGCGGCTTAATGAGACGGGTCGATTGGTACTATAAAAGTTCAGTAGCGGAAAAGTGCAGATAATCGGTTTTGGCACTAAGGGGACGATTTACTAACTAATAAACTTCTCACTTTCTAAACGCGCTTTGTTCATTATTTTGAAAATGTACCTATTAATAATTTTAAATAGGAATATTAATTAATAGGAGTAACAGTTAATTAATTCTTAATTAATAATTCTTATTATAAAATAACGAACAAAAATATTTACAAAGAATAAGGAAATTTATTTAAATTCAAAATAGGGAACCCTTCTACTACAAAGGCGATGTTCTTGGCTGTATCATTTCGGTGGTAATTTTTTACCATTTCGGTAGACAATTTTCATTTCAATGGACTGCCGAAAGCTCATCCTTCAATATTTCAGTAATTGGTGATTGTTGAATTTGACCCGTAGGATCGTTTAAAATAGGGAAAAAAAACCATTAACAATATTTTTTATTTTTTTATTTTGCACCTTTAATTGCATTTTGTGCAAAAACTATGGGAGATACGCGAAAATAGGTTGATACCTTTTTTGTAGGAAATTAAATTTTCTACAACTTTGTACTAGGAACTTTTTCTATTTTTCCAGCCAGTCGCGAGATATTGACGAAAAACTCGTTTTTGCACCATTTCGCATTTTTTTTTCACCTTTGCCGTCAATACACCCTGCAATTTTAGTATATTAATCTACGAACCCTTGCGGAAATTTTCGCGTTGGTTGCAGGTGATCAACTCAAAATGGCAAAGTTAAGCCTTCATTGACTGGACTATTTTAGCGCTTTGCGCGCTAGATCTAGCGCATTTTTGGTGTGGTTAGCGCCTATTTCAAAATTTTAGCGCCTAGTGGATAATCTGGCGCTTTTTCATTTATGTCGTTGTAGCACTCTATTACCGATTATTTACAGCCTCGGGAAACCCCTCTATTATTTTTTTATAACAGAACTACACTTATCACTACACTGTCGTCTTGTGTTGTGACGCGTCAGAGAGGTATCGGTTTCATATATTCAGTACGATTAGAACTATACTTGTATGTCGCGATGTTTCGACACCGTTCTCACTCTAACCGTACTACTAAATGTATGAAACCGATATAACTGTGTGATGGTTCACAACACAACACGATGGATAAGTAGTAATATTGCTGCCATTAGTTCATGGTTTTGTTTTCATTCATTCATGTTTAAACTTTGCTGGAAATTATAAAGAAATCATGTAGTTATACATTCTGCGACAGATTAGGATTGGGATATTTTATATGAAAAACAATTTAAGGCAAAAAATACATGAATGGCCATAATGAAGCTGGCCCTATTTAAGCTATGGAAGGTTATTTTTGAATTAAGATTAAATATATTTATTTTGACGTTTTGGTTGAATTTTGTCTGTTTTTTATTTAATAATAAAACTGAAATAAATTTAGCGCATAATCTAGCGCTTTTTTGAAGCACGTTTTTCTTGACATCTAGCGCTTTTTATATCGTTTTAGCGCTCAGTCGGATTTTTGATCTGGCAGCTCTGCCGCCATTTGTCCCCGCGTGCAGTGTGACCATATGTGGCAGGATCCTGCCTTTTCGGCAGGTTTAGCCCTTTATTTTACTCTGTGGCATATTTGTTTGACGTTTTAGAAATCTGGCAGTATTTGGCAGTTTATAGCAATTAAACCTTTTTTTTTATTTATTTAAATGAGTAGGGTGCGGATCAACAAAAGAAAAAACAGTACGTAGGAATTTTAAAATGCCAATGGCAACATTGGCAACGATACCTTTGTTTCGAGGATTTCCCATAACATCTCTAGTCGAATTTGTAGTTCATTTCATTGTAAACCTTAAAGTGTGGAGCATCATTATGCTATTATATTAAAATAAAGGTAATATAGTCATTACTATATTACCTTTATTTTTATTTGTCAGTTGTTTAAGTAATCAGTCGGACTAGAAAAACTGTCGGAGACACAATTTTATTTTGTTTCTGATTTCGTGCGGTGTGTCGAATGGTTACCATAATACCATGAAACGTCAACATGAACGATTATATTAGTATTTATACTGTATGACACAGCAATCAAAATGCAGGTAAACAATTAATGTATATTTAATCATTATGTAATGAAAGGTGACTTTATGAATCATCTCAGAAGTAATTTTTCAATTTGACGACTCTGTAAATAATAAAACAGGGAGAAAAAACAGCCCTTGCTGAGTTTCTTGCCGGTTCTTCTCAGTACAAGGTCACCCGCTGTAGATTTACGAACCGATGGCGTAACTTCCAAACATTCATGAGTGCTCGTAACAGCCTAAACTGAATAAATGATTTTGATTATGATTATAAAATTGTATAGTGGAACAACACTGAACATTCTTGTGGCAGAAACTAGGAACTATAATATAATAATAATAAACGTTTATTGACTTAAAGCAAGTTACAATATTTTAAATTAATAATACAAAAATTGGTGACAAGAGGCACATTGGAGCTTAAATATTGTTAAAGGTGACTTCTGTTGCCAGTGGTAGGATCACCTGTATTACAGGCAATAGGGTCCCCTCTATGTACGTAAATACTGTAGACGATTTGGGTGTGCGCACATTGGTTGTATGATTACTTAAATAGATATATAAACTAGTTATAAAAACTACAGAAACCGACAATAACTAAATGCTGCCGTATTTGATTACACAATAAAGTGTTCTAATTATTTACTAAACACTCCGTCTCTTCGTAATCCATACCTTTAAGCCATTTGCTAACTTTTATTTTGCAGTTATACATTGTAAGGGAATGAATGGATAAAAGAGAATTTAATTTTTTATATAATTTTGCGCTCACATATTGGTAGTTTTTTCGGGCAAATGAGGTTTTACAAATGACATTAGGGAAAGGTTGCTTGGGTCGTCTAGCAACTTCTGAGACAACAGGACCGGTCGGTGCCGGATAAGATTTATGAAACCGAAGAATTGAACGTAAAATATACAGTTGCCGTACAGTGAGACAATTAAATTCTTTGTATAGTTCCCGAGTTGGGTATCTGTATGGTTTCCGGAGAAGAACCTTAAGGACCGCTCGCTGCGCACGTTCCAAGTGAACGAGTTTTGTTTTTGAGGAGTTTTGAAAATAACTTAGTTTGCATAGTAGCGCCCGCCCGTTCTCCAACGGGGCAAAAATCGGAACTACCTCTATTGATAGCAGCGCTAAGTTGTCAATGTCATAAAAAGGACAGATCAGCGTTGTCGATACATTGGCATTATTTCGGCATTTTGTGCATAAAATTTTGGCAGGATTTGTCAGTTTGTTTGCCTAAGCGGGGCAGGATCTCTAATTTAAGGTTGGTCACACTGCCCGCGTGACAGCGGCAGTCACACATTCAATTGCTCTAATAAAAATAATTAAAAATGCCGTCTTGTGTGGTGAAATCGTGTAAAAACTACACTAATAAATTTAAAAAGTCACAAGGAATCACCTACCATGCGTAAGTTTTGACAATTCTTGATATTTATTCCATATTATATTTTATTTACTGGGATGAAAATTGTAAACAAAAATACAACTGTATGGCTACTTTATTTACGTGAAAATTTCCCTAAAAGTAGGGAATTTTGTATTTCTTGCATTTGTGACTTGGTAAGGTCACATTTCATAACTTTTTAGGGTTCCGTATCCCAAAAGGAAAAGAATAATGTTTTATAAAATGGTATGTTCTCGCTGTGAATTCTTTGTTGTTTATATATATGTAAATATGTAGCAAACTTTTTGTGTTTAGCAACTGATTGTAACTAATTATATCTTTGTGTTTTTTTATTGTTTGGTTTTAGTTTTGGTTTTTGTAAGTTCTAGTTTGTCATAGATTAATCTTACTTGATTTTTATTTTATTTTTTAATAAATTCTTTTCTCTTGTTTTAAGACTTAAGATACTAAAAGCATTCAGCCTATGTTGTTATTTTTTTTTCTTGTTGATTGGTATGGTTCTAATCTTGTTTTATTATTAAATTAAAAATGTCTCGTCAACCCTGCCAGAATTATCAGCGCTGCAGCAGTCCTGGTGTTGCTGTAGTATTAAGCTGAGGCAGGGACCTAGTTGGCCTGTCTTTCTCTGTTCTGTTTTTGTATATGTGTTTCAAGGTCAATAAAATTTCTTTCTTTCTTCTTTCTATATAAATTATTGTATTGTCTCCTTTCTAATAGGTTTTGTTTACGGAACGAAATAAAACTAATATATTGATCTAGTGGAAAAACTCCGAAGAAGAGATTTATTCAAGTCTAACGGCATCTATATATAATGATACGCAACAAGAGGATAGCGCGAGTCACAAGCGTACAGTGCCATCTATCGTCGCACGGCGTGTTTACGCCGTACTGTGTTTACATATCTTAACATTTCGCCCCCCAAAGGACGACTAGTCCTTTAATAAGCTTGGCAGAATATAACACAAAAATCTATAATATTATGAAACACATGTTGAAGTGTATATAAATCTAAAATAAACAAACCAAATAAAATTAATCATTCTCAATTGGGAGGACGCAAAGTTTATGAATTGGTCTTTTAATTACAGAATTCTTACACTTAAGCGTAACGACTCGAACCAAACCATCGCTACCAGGATGTATATCTATAACTTTAGCTATTAACCATTTAGAAGCTGGTAACCTTTCGTCTTTAACAATTACAATCGTACCTATATTTATGTTAGATTGAGTTCCAGACCATTTTTGCCGTTTGTTTAAAGTAACTAAATAATCACTGCTCCATTTACGCCAAAATGACTGCATTTTTTGCTGAAGATAAATCCATCTTTTTGTATATGGTACATTGACATTATTAAGATCTTGATGGGGTACGACCAAGGAAGATTCGCCGATAAGAAAATGACTCGGTGTTAAAACATCTAAACTGTCATCTGTGTTGGCGTCGATGGGTGTTAATGGACGGGAATTCAAGCAACTCTCTATCTGGCATAATAATGTTGAATATTCTTCATACGTAAGTTTACTTTCGCCTAGTACTCGATTGAGGTGGAACTTAACTGATTTCACAGCGGACTCCCATAAACCTCCCATATGAGGTGCTCCAGCAGGATTAAATTGCCATTCAGTTCCATCTCGAGCGAGTAAATCAGCTATTTCTACAGGTAAGTCCTTTTTACAGTCTAAAAACATTTGTTTGAGCTCTTTACTAGCTCCTATAAAATTTGTACCACAATCACTTATCAATTTAGTACAATGACCTCTACGAGATACAAAACGCCTGAAAGCGGCCACAAACCCTTCAGTACTTAAACTAGTAACTAATTCAAGGTGCACAGCTTTGATTGCGGTGCAAATGAAAACTGCAATATAAGCTTTTTGAGTTCTGTTAGATCCTCGACCGTTAAATAATTTAAGAATTACAGGACCTGCAAAGTCCACTCCAGTCACACTAAATGGCCGTTGAGGATTGACACGTTCTCTAGGTAAGTTACCCATTTGCTGTGAACTCATTCATCGAATTATTGTTTTTATTATATATTTAACCCCTATAATATAAAATTTGGATCTGATATAATTTAACATTAATTGTACCCCCCCCATGCAAAGTTTTGTAATGTGCATCTAGAACAATGAGATTTGATAGATTATCTTTAACCAAAATGTAAGGATGCTTCATCTCACTACGCAGAGTGGAGTAATGAAGTCTGCCTCCTACTCGTAATAAACAATTCTCATCAAGGTAAGGATTTAATTTAATTATTCTCTTGCCATTTTGTAACTTATTCAACATTTTAAATTTATTTATATGAGTATCTTTAAGTAATTTAATCTCATCTGTAAAGGTATTTGACTGTGATATGTGAGATCGGGTTTTGACAGTTTTCTGAAGTTCCTGTCCCCATGTCGACTTATCTCTTTTCCTCACTCTGTCAGTCTTTAAATACCTACTAAATCTATGAATGAAACACTTACATTTAAAAGAAGAAATAATAATATTAGTCTATTATATTTTTATTTTAAGCATTAATCTGCGCGATTTAGGTATATTAATGTATGATATTAACTAGATACTTATTTTTTATGTAAATAATAAATTTCTTTATACGTAGCAAGTGTTTTCATTTTTCTAACGGTCGTGATAAAAATGATGTTTGATAGTCAGACATTCTGTTTCTAAAATGCACCCGTTTAAATTGCTGAAATATCGGGAGCTCACATCTAATAAACACATGGTAAATATCCCGTTATTGTAATAAATACATATTACAATAACGGGATTACCTACATAGTGTTAACAATATTTTAGTTTGAGACATTTAAAAAATAGGGAAATTGATGACTTATATAACAACCCTCAAATCACACACACACGGTAAACGGGCGGCCATTTGCATGCTTCACTCGTGATCAGACGAGGTTACGTCCGTCTTTTTATTAGGTCCGTGACTATGGGATAGATTATGAAAAAAAAACATCCCCAGGTTACATGTAGGGGAGCTTTCCAAAAAAATATTTTTCAAAAAATTTATTTTACCATGTTGTCAGTTGTGTCCATTTTTTGTTTTTAACATATCTTCACAAAATTACAGCTCTTTAGTGTTAATAGTCTCCAAGCAAAACCGGACACGGAAAGACGGACATGACGCAACTATGAGGGTTCCTTGTCAGGACTAAGGAACCCTAAAAAATGATTCAAAATGAAAAGTTTTTTTAAACTTTGATGACGAGCATGTTGATTGATGCTGTTGACAAGTGGAATTTAATTTATATGCATTCAACGATGCGATATTTTAGGATGGAGCCTTTGATTATATGAGAGGCAGCAAGGATGTAATAGTAATAAATCAACATAACACGAGTTCAGTCAGTCAGCCACATTAAGGTGCTGTCCGACGATCTGTGTAGACGCGGGCGAGGACGCGCCGCGCAGGGTTGCCAAACGTATGAGATCTCTAACGTTCGAGATTTAGCAGTATCCATACATGATGCGAAAAAGTATGCATTTAGTGATGGAGACTTGTGGACTGGACATTTATTTACTTTCTTATAATATTTTTGGTTTGTGTACATGACACAAACAGTCAACATTGTTCAAATCTCATATCAAAGTATACGAGATTTCTATTTACCTCGTATCATGTGGATACTGATAAATCTCGAACGTTAGAGTTCTCATACGTTTGACAACCCTGCGTGGCGCGGCCACGCCCGCAACAACGCAGATCGTCGGATAGCACCTTACGGTCTCAAGCAAAATTTAAATATTTTATTTCATTCGGAAAACGTAGTGTCTTTAACAGCAAATTGTAAAACTAGACACCATTAACACGTTTTAGCATATGACTTACAATACATTTCGATTCTCTGTTAAAGTTCAATTTTCTTGGTGTTTATTATGATTTCATTGTTAAAAAGTCTGATGATTGTTTGTAGTGTTCTCTTTATAAATAAAAACGTAACAAACTAATTCCATTTCAATAATCATAAGATAAAATGCTTCTGTACGTATATGGTGTGAATATGGTAACAGGAGGTCGTCACCTAGTAACCAGCGTTGTGATATTGTAAAATTAATTAACTGCAAATGATTAAAATTTAGGTAATAAATCCGGAAATATATTAAAAATCTAAAATATCATTTGATGAAATATTGATTTTTGATTAAGTTTTAGAGTTAAAAATCTATGTAAAGTTAATTTAGATGCAGATTTATTGTATATCCGGAATTGTTCGCAAGATGGCGCTGTGCGTTCAGTCAGGCGCCTTTTTCTTAGGATATTGGTAAGTTATGTATGACAAACTTTGCTCCAGGGCTTGGTGAGGAGAGGTCATTATTGATTTGTCAAGATATATTACGTGTTAATTTTTAGAAATATAGGTATTGTGTTAAATTGGTGTTAAGAATAAAGATTTTTTTAGATTAATTGTTTTTATAATTTGCAATGAGTGACCCTGTTGATGTTAATGTTGAACCCAATGGTGTTCTCACTATTTCTTATAATTCGACGAGGTTCATGTGCAGTTATAAACAAAGTGAATTTAAGTTACTATTATCTTTTTGATTTTGTTTTGAGCAACGAATCAAAGAAGAGTGCAAGATTTTAATAGGAATTTAGTCTATGATGATATAAGTATGAAAAATAGCAATAAATTATGGAGGGAGAATATCATTACAGTATTAGACCACAGTCTAAAAAAAATTAAGGTGAAAATCAATACTAAGATGATCTCTTTACTATTAGGAGGAAGTCAGTGCAGTATTTTAAAATATTATTTTTTAAAGTACATATCTACATTGTGCTTTTACATTAAAAACTCAGACCAAATAAAAAGTAAAGACGGAGTCTGCCGAACCAAAAAGTGAAGCCGGTTTTTTATGTATGTAGTGCATTAGCCAGTGTTACCATAGTCATATAAAACACCCCAATATTAGAAAAATGTAATAACGTTATTTCATAACGTTATTACATTTTTAATAACGTTATAAAATATTAGAAAAAAATATCGTAAGCTTATTCTCTAAACCTCTCGTGAGCCAAAGGTCATGCGCCGTTCTCACCTACAAGTGCCAGACTTCTTTATGGACCGCCCGCCCGCTGGGTGGGAACGATTGCATTGTTCTGCCGATTTCTCTGTTATTTTGTAAAAATACCCTTCACAAACGTATATTTGGATTCTCCATAAAATTTTCAATAAAACAGTGTGTACACAATGCGTCATGTCTATAATTTATTTTAATTACATTATGGTAAACTCAGGAAAGATAAAAAAGTCGTTTAAATAGGTAAAATGAGGTGTATTTTTAAAATTTGTAAATTATAAATCCAGGTTTTTGTACATATAGAATGTACTATATATGAATGAATGTATATAATAACTTACCAAATACAATTATAAAATATAACACGCAACAGAAAAAAAAGGGTCATGTTGCAAGTGTTGATAAAAACAAATGCGAGATCCAAGTGCCTTGATTTATGTGTTGACGTTTAATTATGTTGGATTGATTATTTTACTTTAGTTACAATGGTGCATTTCTACTCTTACGAATGACTGCAATCCACTTCTCTTTTAGATCTTGATCTCGATTAGGAAATCTTAAAAAGAACGTATATTAAATAATGTGTATTACATCCCAAAAAATTTATACGAATACATAAAGAAAAAAGATGTTTCATGTAATTGTTTATCCATGCATTACAATATTCGAATAATATGAAAGTATGCCACACAATGTATATAATAAAATAACGTTACGTTATATTTCACGCTACCCAACAAAAGGGTAAAACTGTAACGAATAATCATGGCAACATTTCGTTCAGGTTTTGTTTACAAAGCGACAACCTCAAATTTGTTTTTGATTAATTGAAAATAGCAGTTTATAACTTTACTTACGTATGAAATGTGATTCCATCCTGTTTTTTATTCTTGGAAGATTGGTTTTTACACGTTTTCACTACACAATTCGGCATTTTCTCTAATAAATATTGTTATTTATTATTACGTCACACTCCGAGCGTCGGGATAGCTCGACTGAGAAGCCAAGGCGTAGTTTCGTTGCATGTGTGTGCGTGTAACTGTGTATGTACACGGCGAGGCGTAGTTTTATCGGCTTCACTTTTTGGTTTGGCAGACTCCGTCTATACTTTTTATTTGGTCTGAGATTAAAAATCACAATACATTTTTGAGGCACATTTCATTATTCCGCAATATACTTAGGCGAATTGTTTCATTTTCCTTTTTAATTCGTCTTTCACTTCATGTTATAGAAAATAAACTATATAATTGTAATCATAAAAGGAAATAATTAACAAAATTTTAATTTAATTGATGGGACTTGGCGGAATTCCCTCTGTAAAGCTATGCTATTCACGGTTGGGGTTTTGTAAATATATTTAAAACGAATAAAAAAACCTCTTTTCTGATCTGCAGCTTAGATTAAAATAAAAAGGGAAGATACGGCACTCGCGGCTCAAAAGTGATCCGCCTAAATTGTGGTGCATGACCACAATCCGCTTTTTCGTCAATGTTATTTACGTAATCGCCATTTTGTTATCAAGATAAGTACAACAATACAGTTCAGCCGTACGGACTCGGAAGCGGACTCGCGCCGTTTCGCTCGCGCTGCGTTGAAGCGTACAGTCACGGTAATATTATCTATACAGTATTGTGACTCCGCCCTGTCCTTGAAAATAAATGCCTACACCGAGCGCTGTGTTGGCACGCGGTAGGGCCGCCAGCCTACAGTATTTTATGTAGTTTTGTTTTTAACGCGAGTGTAGGTAGATTACTCGTTTGTCTCTTTTTTCATCCTAACCACTTATTTATATATTATTCCAGATATTTTGCCCGATGGAAAAACCGAAATACCTCAATATTAGAAACAAATAACGTACTAGTAGATAATATAAAGGTAAGACACGTTTACAATATTTCAGGTAATTTAAAAAATGATATCTCTGGGTGTGTTATTGAAGAGTTCAAGCAACCTAAAACAGCAATTGTGCTGTTATACGATATTGATCGTCGTTTGTTCTTTTCCATACTAAATTATGTAGGTATCTTCTTAATTAAATCAAATATTTACAATACAAAACGCATGTTTAAGCACGGCTAACTGCATATAAAACAATTCAGACCGTTCGGTCGTAGTTGCGGCGCGGCGGCGCATTCGCGACTGGGTGCACGCCGAGAGCACATCGAACTCGAGTGGCGTAGGTATGACTCGCTTTCCGACCGTTTGTATGAAGATAGAATACTGTATGATATTATTACCGTGGTACAGTTGTCTCGCTAGCTCGATTGAATGTTTATATACAGACGTGTGCGTATGTGAGAGTTGCTTATGTAGTTGAGTCGGATCATATTTTATTTGAGCGTACAGTATCTTTCCTTTTTGTTTTAATCTAAGATCTGCACGTGTTAATTAAGTGACAATTATGCTCAGAGTATGTTTAAGGACGCCACTCTTATTCTATGAAGCCGTGAACACTGGTTTGCGCGCCATCAGTTCAGTTATCAGGGGAGTCGTTTCGAGGTTCACATAAAAATAAGGGTTGTGTAATTACTTTTATTACATTACATTATAATTATGCGCAGTCTCTTACTGCAGCCAATCCAACTTAATATACATATATTATTACATAATTCGTATATTCGTTCTCATAAATATTAATGCCAAAATAGGCTTATATCACTCTCTGATTTTTGTCTCGTCGATGAAAGCATGATTACCAGAATGCTTTTAAAATTCCCTATAAAGATAAATTAATGTTTTAAACAAGCATTATAAAAGGTACGAATGTACTATGCGATGCGATCAAAGAAATTGTTAAAATTCATTAAAGTTACAGTCACGTTTTTACAAATTGTCTACGATTTCACAGGGGATGGGCGGGCTCAATTACTTGGAAACAATGTTCATGATGTCCCAAGATTAATTTCAGAGAATCGGAATTTTCCTTTTATTCAAAAACTCTGTAGTTACTGAAATAAGTCTTCCGTGTAATACCTACATGTATAGTCAGCCTATAGATCGTAGGACGAAGACTGCCCAAAATTACCTATGGTCTGATTTTTAATTCGATGGAATTCTGACATTTAGGAAGTGTTGCCAATGATAAAACTGTTTTATAATCTGTGTAATATGTAAAACAGTCTTGAGCGAAATTAAACATAAGAAACATTCTAGAATTTAAGTTTTCAAATTAGAAAAACTAAGGCAAAATAGGGTTATTAGACTTTTTACTAAAACATTGTTGAAGTTACAACAATTAGTAAGGCAATTATTTTTTTCCACAGGCATCCCTGTCCACTATTCATAGGTTATAAACCTTTAGGAAAACCTGTTTGTTATAATAGCAACATCTTCGCTTCTTGTAACAATGTGTGTGATTCTTATATAGGGTGAAATTGAATGTTTCTATGAAACTTCGTGAGATTGTTGGGTTATGTGTATAGAGTATGCCTGTCTTTTTTCGGATTTTTTTGAAGTATATTTTTTTCATGTATTTATTTATAATTTGTGTATTTTTATGTCCTTTCCTCGTTTTGAGTAGTTAATTCATTTTAAACAAACAAACTTACATATCCAGTGAAAAACAACTAATAAATAAGCACTTCAAAAAAACGGAAAAACATTGAAATTCCACCGCGGGTCAACGACCGACCGCGCCCGCCAGCCGTTGAGTAAGTAGCTACCTAACTCTACACAGAGCTCAACTGACTCGTTCGATTCCACACAATAGGTACAATAAAATCGTCTTAGATGCCTTTATTGAAATTGAAATAATAAGCACAAATGTCATCTTTTCTTAAGCAGAGAAAAACTTTAAAAGTTAATAATAATTTTGTCACGATTGGAAATAGGCAATGTTAAACAAAAAGAAATACTTATTGCTTAATACCCCAAGAATGAAATTTATAACCAGGTATTCAAAAGTACTTACGAGACCGGCGATTTAGGTAGGTACAACGAGGAACGAGGAACATATTCATTTTTTTAACTAGAACTTTTTATCAAATCAATCACACTGGTAGTACACAATTAGTTGTTTCTAATCAAAAAGTATTTACACTAGCAATAAAAAGAGACTTAAATTATTATCTGCAAAATTGTTGCTCTAAACCACCATTTTGCTGCAAACAAAGGTTGCCTGTTTGCGGACGTGTCTTTTCACCTTTTTTAAAGTGTCCCTATAACTACTCACTGCACAAAATGCAACTTCTATGGTTTAGGGACTCATTCGTAAACCAAACCTACTTCGTCACACTCGCGATAGCAGTACACCATCTCTAAATATTCTTGGTTTGTATACCGAGGCATAATGAAATTATCACAGTCACCAAGTCAAAAGATGCGCACGCTCACGCGCGATTGATATACTTGCGACTGCGTTTTGCATGCAATCAAAGCAAACGTCCGCGTGCGGGGAAGAGGGGAGGTGGGCGGAATTCACATCATCAAAGACGCCGCAACCGGCGCTAGTTGCCAGCGTGCGGCGCGCCGCCCGCCCGTGCTTGCCGCAAAACAACATATTATTATGTGTGTGTGCGTATGTGTGACTGTGGCTGTGATTAAATGTGTTCGGAATTTCATGACGTGGGCAAATCAGACACGAAGAGTTCCTTCCTTCACTAAGCTCGTAAGTTATACCGATTTGCTCTTAATTTTAAGAAGATTTATTTTATTGATTAATTACCTGTGCTTTATGAAATAATATTCAAAGGTATTGTGTATCAGTGAATAAATAATTATAATATAGCATCTAAGACTATTTTATTGTATTGTTTTTAAATAGTGTGGATCAAAGCGAGTAGGTAAGCGCCGAGTCATCTGTGCGTGTAGTTAGGTACCTACAGGCGGCCGCCGGTCGTCGCCCCGACCGGCGCTGATCTCGACTGGAGGCATAATGAAGGCATTCATTAAGTTTCCGTTTTTTTAGTAGTGCTTATTTTAAGTTGCTTTATAACTTCTATGTAGACGTGTTTAAAATGAATAATTACTCATAAGGAAGAAATGACAAAAAAATAACCAAATAAAAAATTAAAAAACGAAAAAAAATATTTTAAAATATCCGAAAAAAATCAGGCATACTCTATACATGTAACCCATCAATCTCACGAAGTTTCATAGAAACATTTAATTTCACCCTGTATAATTCGAGTAGATGATGATGAATGCTATGATAATAGTAATAATGATGCATCTATAAATATTTTGATTTTATATTTTTTTCCATTTAGCCTTTAAAATTAAATGATTATTAGTTTTTTACTTTAAGCATCGAACTGGATCTCCATCAAACAGATGTCACCATGAAACCGAAACCTATACTACAATAATATTATGTTTATTTAATTTTCAATATCATGTAAGTAACTAGAGCCACAAACAGCTAAGATAGATAGAAGAATATAGATGCTACACCGTACAGTTCAGAGCTTTTTTCCCATTCGCTTGCTATCATTCTCAAGTGGTGCATGAGTTCTCTAACAGGACGTAAATATGCAACAGCTTTTTGTCCTGAGTTGATTCTGCATCCTATACTTTGACTTTTGCGCCTGGAGTAAAATTCATTCATTCAATGCAGCGTGGTTGGAATGATGAAGAAAGGTTAACATTTGTTTTTTCTAATTGCTATTCTGATTAGTCATCTTAAGAAAAGAAGTTTCACGAATTTATTGCTTTTTAGATTTTTAAAAATTTAGGTTAACTGCTAAGTTTAATTTGAGAGATTAATACTATATTAATATATGGCTATTTCATTGGATTTATAACTTAGAACAGTTATCTGGATCAATAAATTGTCAACTAAATGGTACACAACTTTATGAATAGGGTGGAGGGTTGATTACCTGAGACACAGGATTCATCCTAGTTCAGGTGTCAACCCACCAATCTGATCATTATGTACTTACCTTTTATTTTTGGTAAAAATATTGCATTTTTTTATATCATTGTTTTTATGTAGGCATTAATACCCACACTGTGATAGAATAAATAAAGGTTATTATAGGTTAAAGGTAATAAATATAAATAGAATAAAATCATCTAGCTGAACTCAGCCACCTAGATTTAGTTTATTGGGAGACATTTTTTATGAATCCTAGTATATCTGTAAAGGGTTATTTTTTAAGAACTTGGTATCATTTACATAAAAAATAATAACGTAAAAGAACTTTCAATATCAAAAAATAATAAGAGTCATAACATAAGTTGTATTTTTTTCACTGATTCTTAGTATAAAAGTTAATTAATTCTTGGTAACCGATCCTTCCGAATTCGATGCCTTAGCAAAAAATAAATAAGGGATCTAGGTAGAGTTATTAAAACATAGGTACCTCAAATCCAGATATTTCACTTTAGCACCGTACATACTTTGTAATGCTGGAGGAATCCTTTTACAGTTTTGGCCACAATAACTTAACTGAAACAAACAAACGATCACATACTTAAATAGAATTCTCTTTATTGTTGTTCGTATTGACTTTTGAAAAGTAATTATTAAGTTTAAATTTACGCGCATTATTTGAGAAAATAATTATACAAGCCTTGGCCACAACTAGACATTGATGGACTTATGTATGTGTGCCTCGGCTTCGCCTCGACGCACATTTACACGTTTGTCCAACAGTGCCTCTTTTGCTGGCCGCTTCAGTAATATACCATAACTACAGTAGATATAGCTAATGAGCAGTGCTTCATGTACATAATTTAGTCTGAATACTCAATGATATAATCTGCTTTAATGATTAAGCTTCTAAAGTTTAGTTTAAATAAAAAAATGAAGAACAATGAAAAACGAACATATAATAATATACAAAATAAGAAATTAAACCTAACCTATGCGAAGTGTCGTTATGTGTTAGTGAAAATAAGCCGTGCTTATATTAAAGGATAGGGTTTGATAAACGACATGTTTGCTGCTGCGGCCGCAAGATATTTTGTGTTGTCATGCTTGCTTTTAAAGGCATTGTAATATGAGTTGGCAGAAGCCTGACGGATAAAAAACATTTTCGTTACGACATCCTTAACTTCACATGGGGACGTTAAGTTTAACATATCACTTGGATGGCTGGAGTGGCAGGTAGAACTGCTGTACCAGCTATTTTCACCGTCAATTAACATCAGGTGGGATAAAGTAATTTGCCAAACCTTTCTTTAAAAAAAAGAGGGAGTTTCATATCGTATCGTATTATTCAGAGGAGAATCTCTTCATTCTACTATGTACCTATACAAAACATAAACCACTGAAATGAGTTCCATAAATTTTATACGAATTTCCTGGTCGGTTGCTTGTGATGTTTAGTTCTTCATATTAATCTTTTTTGTAGTAAGTCGAAGACGAAAGTCATCATCTTAGACCATTAAACCACTGGACTAAGTACGCGCCTAATTTTGTTCAGTGCAAAGTCTGTCACTTTTTGAGGGGGACGAGGTAAACCACTACATTAAAATAAACTCACACAGCCTTAGTTACTTGTATTGTTACAATCGCCTACAAATACCTATATTTTTTCACCTACGCACACTAATGACAATCACAAGTAATCGTAACTAGGGAAAGTTCGGTATCGATATTTTAGTTTTCTTTAAATAACAATATCGATAGTTTTTCTTGTTCTCAAAGATTATTTTATAAAATAAAAATATGACAACGGAAAAAATTACTCCGGGTCTTTTAATACTCTCACTGGCACAATTACCCAATCACTATAATTTTTGCTAAACTTAGAAAATCGTTTCATGGGTGAAAATCTTAAATGTCATTTGTTTTATGTATATGTGTTCATTTCTTTTTATCTGTCAAACAGTCGTTTCAACATAGGTACAGTCTGGTCCAGAAATGTGTGTTAAATTTAACGATTTCGACAATAAAAAAATATTGCTACTGTAAGTGTAAATGGCCAGAGGTAAATTAAAATGAAATAAAAATACTTTAAGACATTAGATTAAAACTTTTATTGAAAAAAGTACAACATGAACTCAAATAATCTTCTACACTCATTTTTATTTAACATTATTATGATTATTACAATTATTCTCAATACAGATCTTGATCTGTTGATGATTTCATATCTTTTAGGAGCTTATGTCAAACGAGTCAAAACTTATCATATTTTAACACACTTATATTAGCCTCACTTGTAATTAACTAGGTAAACAAATCTGGAAAGTCGAATTCCATCTACTTCTTATTCTCATATTTATTCAAAACTGGTAAGTGTATGTAATTTGGATGACAATACAATAATCTGATATCATTGAGCCAGTCTGATAATGAAGCCAGGAGGTGAATAGTGAATTCTTCAATGTTACCAAAAAGATCCCTCGAGTCTGGGTTTATTTGGTCTGTTTTAATGACTGCCACCATTCCAATGTTAAAGTATAAAAATTCATTTTTACTAAACCGTCATGAAACCACCACCAGCTGTCTTACCGTATTTTTTCTCTACTCTGGCTTTTATGTATTAAAATACATACGTATGTTACGTTCATATAACATACGCAAGCACGCACAAGCATGTATTATTATTTTTTCTAGTTATATTTTCTTTAGATTTAAATATCAAGCAGTTACATGCTTAACAAAAATAATTATAACTATAATTGCAATTTCTTCTTTCAAATGTTTAATACTTGTAAAAGTTTTCATTTGACATTGTGGGTTACCTACAATGCGAAGAGATGGCGCTGCCTTGCAGCTTAAGTATGGCTAGAAGAATTTCGACGAGGCCATCAGGGCCGCGGTAGCATAATTGGTCAGCGCATTCGCCCGGATAGCGAAGGGTGCGGGTTCGAGTCTCGTCTGCTGACTGGTCCGCGTGTAATTTTTTTCTAATTATATTTTCTTTAGATTTAAACATCAAACAGTTACATGCGTTAAAAAAATATAACTATAATTGCAATTTCTTCTTTCAAATGTTTAATACTTGTAAAAGTATTTATTTGACATTGTGGGTTACCTACAATGCGAAGAGATGACGTTGCCTTGCAGCAAGAATGGCTAGAAGAATATCGACGCGGCCATTACATGCTTAAAAACAAAAAAAAGTATTATTAATATCAAACTATATGATTTTTAAAATGTATTAATTTTGAGTAAATGTGTCTTATGCATTCAAAAAAACAAAAAACCATTATATCGATATTATTTTTTCAATTTTATTTCCCATCACTTAAAAGTCCTAAATAAATAGTCTCGCTACACTCAAATCCAGTTATATAATTTTTATTTCGAATCTTAAATGCGGGGCCTAAGGTCGAAACTTGATAATTAAAAAATGTAGTCTCGTGGGGAGTGCGTTTGCTAGTCTCGTTCGTTCGATAGTTAAGGTCACTAAAATGGACTCTATTTTTCAAATATAAGGTATAAAATCATATGAATATGTTTCGGCACATATTCGAATTGGATCTCACTCGAATACTTGCAAGTTTCTATTCTCAAGTATTCTCGATTATTGTAAAATTCATTTTTAATTGAAAAAACCGGCCAAGTGCGAGTCGGACTCGCGCACCGAGGGTTCCGTACAAACCTGCAAGGTTTACAAAGTTCGTTCATTACGACAATCGAGTCATAACTATGGTATTTTTATTGCAAAATGAAATTCATAACATTACAATGGGGAAAGATGGAGGAGCATAAATTTAAGACAAAGATCTCTTTATCGTTTAAGTAATCCTTTATTTTATATTAACACATATCATTTATCTATAATATAACTGAAACACTTATACTAGCCTTGCAGCAGACTTGCGAAAGTTCTTTTATTAAAGTTATTTATTTACTAAGTTTTTTAGTCACTATTTAGAAATCTGGTTCAAAAATATTAATTAAGTATTATAATAATGTCATTGAATTTAATTATAAGTATAACACTTTAAGCAGTTAGGACGCATTTAGATTATACAGCTACATTCACCAAAACATCGGGATTGAATGACGATGAGTGAGGTCGTCTTTGCCGTTTGAAAAATGTTGCCCTCCCCATACATAGTATAATAACTCGCGGTCATTGCTGTAACTACAATTATGTTTACAATCACAATTTTTTTGGTGGTATAACTACTTAAAATTTTAAGCTTTATTATAGACCTGAGTATTTGGTATGAATTTCAATTTAATACCTCTACGCGTTTATGAGGAAATGGGTAGTAAGGTTAAAATTATTAAAAAAAATATATATTATGTGATGTAACTAAAAATTTATGGTTTTCGTAATTTTTCCTTTATCTATGCTATAAGACGTTGCTTGGTACCAAATTTCAAGATTCTGAGTTCACGGGAAGCACCCTGTAGGTTTTGATTCCCTTGCAAGTGTCGAAAATTTGCGGCATAAACGGCTGTATCTTTTGATTGCGTTGGCTTAGAAGTTTGATTTTTTCACAGCTTCAAGGGACAGTAGACCTGAGTAATTGATATAAATTTCAGCTTCATACCTCCACGCGTTCCTGAGAAAAAGGGTCTTGACAGACGGACGGACGGACAGACGGACAACAAAGTGATCCTATAAGGGTTCCGTTTTTCCTTTTGAGGTACGGAACCCTAACAAAGTAGCATGGATAGTTTCTTAACCTCGTATATAAATTCAAGCTAAATATACCGCAAATAAAGTTTCTTGCATAAGTTTTATTACCCTCAAATTTTTTTGCTTCTTGTTAAAAAATACCACTACCTTCGGACCACTATAAGTCTGTAGTGGCTGACAGTAGCAAAAATTAAAACTGTGCACATGGCAGTAGGTACTGATTATAATTTAATTAACTATCTCTGATACTTTATTTTTAACAGACTTAAAAAAGGAAGAGGTACTCAATTATGTATATATATGTATAAATAATAATTATATATTTTTTGTTGTTTGCACATTTATAGGTCTGGCTTCTTGTGATTGTTAACAATAAAACAAAGTATTCATTGATTATCAGTGCTTTATTTCTACATAGTGACAGCGTTGGTGTTGATTAATGGAAAAAAATATTATTATTATTTATTTATTCTTTATTACCAAAATACAGTAAATGGCGGACTTAATGCCATAGGCATTCTCTGCCGGTCAACCAGTATGGGTCTATGAGACGGATGTTTTGGCGATAGAGTTAGAGCTACTAAAGTTAGAGAGATAAAAAAAAACCTACTGAACTATACTATAAAATATTAAATATTTATTACATATAAATAAATTATCCCTATTTATATAAATACATACACAGTACATACACATTATACATATATATATATATATAGAATTATTAAAATGTATGTTTGTGGTACATGAAAGATAAAAATTTAATATCAGGAATCAAAAGGAGGGGGAAACAATAGCCCGTTTTGTGATGGAACTAAACATTTTAGCTGATACATGTAAATATGACTCGTTGAGAGATAATCTTATAAGACGCCGCCTTGTAGTAGGAGTGATTGATAGAAAGTTAAGTGAAAGATTGTAGCTTATGCCGGAGTTACTTTAGAAGATGCAATATGGTTGGCTTCTCAAGCAGAAGACCAAAGGAAAAAGCAAATTTATTGTGGCAAAATTAAGAACAAGATATGAAAATACATAAAATAGAAAAGAAAACTGAAGGCAAGAAATGCTGGTGGTGTGGCAAAAGTTTTTCAGGGGTCACTGAAAAACTAAAAAAAGAAAATAGTGAAAAGATTGGAAAAGACTATTGCAAATACCAAGTGTTGCAGAGATTTGAAAAATTGTCCTTAATGTATACAAGAGCGAGATAGTCTAAAAGAGCATATAATATTGGAAGATTTACCCTTCGTAGTAGTAAGTATGATAGTGATTGGTATCCTGTAATTGTCGATTATTTTTCAAGATATATTGAATTATTTAAATTTACTAGCTTAACAGAGGAGGCCGTAATTATTAAGTGTAAAGAGACTTTCTCGTTTTGGCATTCCTAATGTAATACGAACACGAGGGCAACAATTTAAAAGTAATTTTTTAGCAATTTTCAGAAATATATAATTCAACATGTATCTCTATCTATGTACATATAATCAAAACCAGGTCTACACGGGTTTTTCGAGTTTTTAGACATTTATGAAATAATTTTTAAAATATAAGAAATTGTGTTCTTATGTCGACTTTCTACAGTAAAAAATGGTAAATGATAAGAAATGGTAATGAGGATGAGGAAGTGTTAAAATTAATGAAATAGTACTGTCCACATTACAAAAACAGTTTTAATATTACAAACGACATTTTTTTCTTCATCATCATATCAATCGTACGAAGACCACTCGGCGGTCCTGCAACAATCACATCCAGCGGCTTCCCGCGATTTTAACGACGATCTACGTCGGTCCACCTCGTTTTGGAGCCTGCCATCGGTTTTCCTCGTTACGTGTGCCGTCCATTGCTACTTTAGCAGAGCAATCCGTCGAGCTAGCGAAATATTGGTTATTATAGTTCTCCTACGGATTTCCTCAGTTCTGATTTTATCGCGTAGTAATTACCAGTATCGCTCTCTCCATTGTTCGCTGCGTGACCTTGAACCTTATGAGACCCGTGGTAAACGACCACGTTTCGCTTCCATTGGTCATCCCTGGCAACACACACTGGTCAAATACTTTTGTCTTGAGATACTGATGTAGATGAGACGTGGAGATTATACATTTTTTTTTTATACCTAGGTAGGCAAATTACTCTAACCCACTTGATGTTGTCTGTCTTAAGTTGTGGCAAAGTCCAGACGCGAAGGTAGCTGGTGCAGCAGTTATAAACTGCCACACCAACCATCTTTACCTTGTTGACATGCAGAAATGCTTCTTCCCTTCTCTTTTAAGGGCCTCAGATTGTAGAACGCGCGCGGTCAAAGAATGCTCATCTGAGCTGGATTCGACGAGAGATCTCTTTTTTGAAGTTGAACTTACCTAACTAGACTTTTTGTCCCAGGTATAATTATGTACTGGTGTACAACTTCAAGTGAAGTATTTTTTTCTTATTCAATTTCCATTTAACTTGCATTGCTTGTTTATGGTAGGAGAACGTAGCAAGTAAGATTTTTTAACGTTATAATTTATTAAAGGGTGATTTTTATTCCCTTTATAGTTTCATTCAAAGTGTCTGATACTTAAACAACAATAAAAATAAATTTATTAAAAATTCCCGAAAAACCCGGGTTTTGCAAATCAAACCGGGATTTTTGTTATCCTAAAAACCGGAAAGACCCGTTTTTCCGGACCGGGTATACCCGGGCTCGATGCCCTAGGTATATGATGTGCATATGGCACATCATATACTTACTAAAATATCAATTTCAAAACCTGTATTTCAACAAAAAATACTGAAGAGTGATATTAAATGTAGCTGCAATACAAACAGGAATATTTCATTGCTCATTAATTAGACGAAGATCTGTTGAGTCCTTTGGGAGATGTAACGAGGAATCTTCTCAAAAGCAAACAGTACATCTATTATTATTTTAAGAAACATAAAACGGGGAATGCATTCCAGCTAGGAGCAAATAATAATTTAATTTGTTAGTCGATGCTCTTTTAGCTTATAAAAAGGTAAAAAAATCTTTTTTGACAAAAAGTTATGTACAAAAACGCAAACACCGAATTTCCAATGAAGTGCCGCCATCAAGAATTGCACATATTTGTATGGGCGAATATTTCATTCAAGTGTTGAACTAGCTTTGGGTTTGTTTAATGGCGGCACTTCACTTGGCCATTCGTATTTACCTTTTGGTCATGTTTGACAAATATTCAACAAGTGTAAGTTTGATCGACAAAACGTTTGCTTTATTGACAAACGCCAACATATTTGAAAAAAAAAAGACAAATGATCCTCATTTTGCTAATCTGTCGTTTTGCGTTATTTGGCACCAAGTGTGGCTGGTTTTTCGTCATAAAAATAGATATAGAATAGTAAGTCTATAGATGTAATGGCTATGGTTTTTGCTATTGGCATGTTCGTGGCCACGTATGGTGAGTTCATAAAATAAAAATAATACTGTGAGTAGGGTTGCCATCCTTACTTTATAATATAGTATAGTATCCTACTAAAGTAGGGCATCAAATAGGGGAGAAGGAGGCACCTTAGCACAGGGGGAGAATTGGACATGTTGATTTCTGAACGCAACTTAATGTTAATCTGTCAAGTAAAAAGCGCGCGCGTTTCGTTTTCAAAAAGATTTATAAACCTGTCGTCGTGTTTGTACCGGTGAAGTAAAAAATAAAAATAAGGGTTGTATCACGCGAGTAAAGGTTTCCAATTAATTCTTTCACAAAATTGTGCAGATTGTGCAGTACTTATAAGTTTTCAATCCACCTTGTAGTTTTTGCTTGCCAGTTATTTCATATTATTTTTTTGTAATATTTTATCTTCCAAGTGTCCATGGGGCAGATTTGATCAAAACAAACGAGGCTGATTTTGAACGGGACGTTCAAATGTATTCGAACACATGTATATATTTCTAAAAAATATTATAGAAGGCGAAACTACTATTTTTTGCTTAAAGCAGGTTTTTTCTAGTAAAAGCTAAAAAAAAAAAATATTAAGGCATATAGCAGCAAAAATATATTCATTTCAATTAATGAAGTAAATATTTTAACCACATTTCTTTTTCTTTTTTTTTATAGATAGATCCGACAAATGACTCCACCCCACCTGATGTTAAGTGAAGGTGAAGTCCAGACGCGAAGATAGCTGATACAGCAGTTCTAACTGCCACACCAGCCATCCTCACCCTGCCGGCCTGCAAGTTGCTTCTTCACGCCTCTTTTAAAGGATCCCAGGTTGTAAGAGGGAGGGAACACGTGAGCGGGCAGAGAATTCCATTTACGGATAGTACGAGAAAGAAATGAGTCACCAAATTTCTTTGTACGCGTTGGAATTGTAGCCACAGTTAGACGGTGACAACGTAAGCCAGCGCGCGTGGTCCTCTAAAGGAAAGGGGAAGGTGGAATAAGAGAGAATAACTCCTCAGAACACTCGCCGTGGTACAGACGATAGAACGCGCTTAGTGACGCCACGTCACGGCGTAATTGAAGAGGCTCGAGGTGTTTAGTCACCTCCTCATCGCCTATGATGCGGATTGCGTGCCGCTGTAGCAAGTACTTAGCGGAGCCATCCCAGAGGTGCGAGCAATATTCCACGCAAGACCGCACCTGCGTCTTATACAACAAGCACAGTTGCTCGGGCGTGAAAAAACGCCGCACCTTGTTCAGGACTCCGAGTTTGCGTGAGGCTGTTTTTATCACACTTTCGATGTAATTCTTTGGATTTAAGTCACAGCGAATCTCCATACCGAGCATGGTGATACTGCTCTCAAGCCCCAGTGTTGTGCCCTGAAGAGAAGGACATAAAAGGAATGGCGACGTTTTTGCCGTGAAAGCACAGACCTGGGTTTTCTTAGCATTGAACTCAACCAAGTTCTTGGTACCCCATACAGAAATGTGGTCCAAAGCCCGATTGAGCTCAATGACAAGATTCTCCCGTTTCTCCTTGGTTACCACCTGCCCAGCCGCTGCTTGTCCGAGATACCCCGCATGCACTGTACTATCGTCTGCATAGCAATGAATATTCCCAAGAGGAATTAAGTCATTGATATGCAGCAGAAAGAGAGTGGGGGATAGGACGGAGCCCTGGGGAACGCCGGCATTCACTGACCATCCGTAAGGACACGAATTCTACGCTCATGCAGGAAGTCAGCTACCCAAGAACAGAACTGGGCCGGCAGACCGTATGCCGGAAGCTTGGAGAGAAGACTTTTGTGCCAGACCCTGTCGAATGCCTTGGCAATGTCAAGGCTAATAGCCAACGACTCGCCTCGCTTGTCGATATCCTCACCCCAGATATGAGTCAAGTACGCTAGAAGATCACCCGTCGATCGTTTCGGTCTAAAACCATATTGACGATCATTGATCAGGGAGTGATCCTCTAGGTAGCGGGTCAGATGGTTGTTAAGGACCTTTTCTAGGACTTTACATAATACTGAGGTGACTGCTATTGGCCGGTAGTTAGCCGGGTCTGAGCGATCTCCTTTTTTGGGTACCGGTTGCACGTTAGCAACTCTCCAAGTTTCCGGCACACGCCCCAAAGAATACGAGCACTGGTACAAACGCGTGAGCACGGGAGACAACTCCGCTGCACATTTTTTCAGTACTACTGCTGGGATACCATCGGGTCCACTAGCTTTCCGGACGTCGAGTGATTGCAATTCGGCACGAACCTCATGCTGCCTGATTTTGATATTCGGCATCGTTGTGCCACAATGAGGTAATGATGGTGGCGGTGCATTGCAATCATCGATTCGGGAGTTAGCCGCAAAGAGTTTTGCCAGTAAATCGGCTTTCTCCTGCGGCTTATGAGCTAGTGTTCCGTCTGGGCATCTCAGAGGTGGCAGCGAGGGCTGGCAGAAGTTCTTTTGCACGGCCTTGGCCAAACGCCAATAGCTACGGGAGCCCGTAGGATGCGTTATAAGTTCGTGACCAACACGTGCTACGCGCTGGGCATCCGCTCTGATGTAAGCCTTCTTACAGGCCTTGGAAGCAATATTGTAGGCTGCTTTTAGTGAATCGACCCCGGGATCCTTACTATACATACTATATTTATTTCCATTTTTTGCCATCTACTATATATTTTAGAGGTAACAGCTTCGAAAATACTATATTTGATTGAAAAAAAGTTGGTAACCCTAACTGTGAGCCAAAAAATATTCAACTTCGGTTCTGCTGATTTAATGAAGTTCATTAAAATTTATTGTAATCAATCACAAGTGTTTATGTGACACTGAAAGTGTGAATTACAAGAAACGTGATGCACGTAATGCTGCACTACAGCAATTTGCTCAGGAATTTGGAGTTGGTGGTATTGCCCTAAAGAAATAAAAAATAAAATTAAGAAAGCGGTATCATAGGGATAGCAAAAATAAAACAATCCATGGCACCGGTTCCAGTACTGATAATGTTAAGACGTCCAAACTTTCTTGGTATAATTTAATGGATTCTTTTTTAAGAATAAAATAAAGACGTTTAACAATATTTCTTGGCTTAGAAGAGCAGCAACGATTAACACACCCCTTATGTTTGCAAATGATCAGTTGAATACAAGAATTGTTTCAGAAATTATTGTATGTGCTGTTTCCACTAAGATAAGTTTAGAAGCAAACCTGCATACCACATCAAGAGTGTTAGGTGCTGTTAAGATCATGCAAGCCATTTGTTGCTTCAATTTAATTGTATGCAACAGGCAAGAAACTCGCATGGTGTAAATGGTGGTTTAATCTTATATGGTCAACCCTGCAAAGCATTTCCGATTATTACATGATCATCTGCAGATAAAGTACCTTAGCAGAAAACAATTTTTCAATTAACATACTGCAAGACTGTTGGTTATAACAATTACTACTACAAATTAATATTTTTCTATGAATAATGGATAAATAAATGCTATGAAACAGGTAATCATCTACAATTAAAACAATAATTTATTATCTAACCATATGTGAAAATAAATTTTTAGTTATATATAACTGTTAAAATATAAACAAATATACTAGCACAAAAACAAACTAGTATCAATAAATTGGTTGAAATTCACTCAGTTAGTATTTACTTGCCGAATTATATTTCCCGCTTCAGATGGTCATTATAGTCATACCCAAATTTTTGTCATTAGGTAGGCACTTGTAATAGTTGTAATTAATTGCTTATTCTGTTTGTATCTTTTTAGCTATTACATGTATGAGACTAATACAGAAAAAAAAACAAAATAAATAAAAACAAATAGGTAATAAAAAACGACATGATTACCTAATATAAGAACTAAATTGACAAAAATAAGTTCAAAAAGTCAAAAAAATCTTTTAGGTTGGAAAGAAATTTCAGAGAATGGACCAGTCTGGACTAGCGATGTGCGACTTGGAATAATACAAATCATTCGAGTCCACGAATCATTCGACTAAGTCGTCTGCGCTTTATATTATATGACTGGAGTCGAAGGTATCGGGCGGCGCGCATCGCACGTAGCGAGATTTGACATTAGTATTACTAATTAGTAGTCGTTATTCGAATAATTAAATATGACATTAGTATACTACTGATTTGCATTTCGAATAACCAAATTAGTAGTTACGAATTAGTCGAAAGGTAAAATCATTCGTAGTCGCGCATCGCTAGTCTGGACCACATTTTTTTTTTAATTTTTAGTTGGTCTTTTGACTAGGCAGAACTATTCTGGGAAGTCAAATTAATTATTATGCTTTAAGTTACCAAATTTTTTAGATGCTTTATATGTAGTAGTATTAGTTTCCAGTTAGAGAAAAAATGATTCTGTGGTGTGTTCAGCTTAATTTTTTAACATTGAATATTTTTTCAACATTCTTTTTCCATTACCAGGAATATTGTACATTTTGAATAGCCACGAATATCATCCCGGGTATGGACAATTCATTAATTACTAGTAGATCTGAGACACATTGTCCTGCCCAATAAAATATTTTAAAAAAATCTTAAACCTAACTGCAGCTTGCCTTAAAAGAGGGGTAGGGCATGGTGCATTTACCGCTCAAATCGGAGTGCCTGTCTGGGGAAGTAACCACCACCTTACAGAAGATCATAGTAAAGCGACACTATCTTTTTGTTGTTTTGTGTTTCTGTCGGTGAGTAAGGGGACTCCATAAGGGACATCCATAATTTTAGGACTTTATTGTTCAAATACAAAAGTATACAGGTACAATAAAGTAACAACAATATAGGCAAAGATGTAGAAATATACTATTACCTGAATATATATATCTTCATAGACAACTGTATCTTTCTCCACAGTAACACTTACGCTAGAAACTTGTTTTTGTAAAACATCAATGACTTTACTATCACTACTTGTTATTAACTGCAAATTATACTGATAATGTGTCCTCATTACTTGTTTTGAGTTCCTGGACCCATTGAAATATGACAATCCACTATATTTAATAATAAGTATCACCCATTTTGTAATAGCCAATGGGAACACATAAGATTCAAAAAGAGTGAAAATAGTGATACCAATATTTAATATAAGGTTTATGTGTCCACCAAGAAACCAAGAAGTCTTGTCTGGAGGTGACATTGCTTTGTTTTTTTAAATACAGTTAAATTTAAATTTTATTTTGTTTATGTTAATATTTTTTAATTTGAATATATTAACTCTACTGTTAAATTTCTACATAGTAACATTTACAGTATTCCTGTGTGGGCCAATGAGGAATACTGAACAGTTCTTGTCAAGCATGGACGAAGATGAGTAACTGATCCTATTTGTGATAATTTAATAAGCTAGTAAGTAGAACATTCTATATACCTAACTTTTATTCTATCAACAAGTTCAGAAGATAGGTAGTGAGTTTTTATTTTACTAGGTAAGTAGAGCATAATATTGTGAAACTAAAATAAATTTTTAGTTTGGAAAATTGTATAGGTGTGCTTAAAGAATTAACACCAAATCCATAGGGCCAAGTACCTATATACTTTCTTAAGAATGAGGAGTCTTTAAAATGTTTTGAACTGTGTGTGTGATATTGTAAATTCTGATAATTACCAAATGTGATAATGCTAGAATAAGACACCACGTAAAACGTTAAACATAACAAAGTCTCTCAGTGCGGCTGTAATCGTTAGTGAAGTGACATTATAAAATAATGAAGTTGCTGATGATTTCTGCTGAACTATTATTAGGGAGGAACTGTACTCACCCGATTATTTTCAAAGTTTAGTGCGAAGGTATTCACATGACCGTCTTCCATATTTACACAACAAATGGTATTTTATTTTACAAATCACAATTTTTTTATGGTTTTTTATTATTGTAAAAGAAATTTTATGAACAAAACAATACTTATTGTTTTGGCAATTCCGTTGATGTGTTGGGCTACGTTCCAAACCTACGCTACCGGCACCAACAAATCAAGAGTCTTTAACAAACATTTTATGTCAAAATTGAAACAACATCGTGAGAATTGGACTCAGACGGTAGGTTAGGAACATAGTCTTGTTATGTTGACATTTGTTTGATTGACAGTTAAGTTTTTGTGAAGGCATAAGATAAGGAATCTCTACAGCCTCAGTAATTTTTAATCTAATGATTTGATTACATTTGGTCGTTATCCTTTATTAGGGTGTACGAAAGATATTACTCGAATCGGGCACCCGAATCAATATTCATACTGCAATACGGGCTTGGAATGTGGTGCCGGGTAACCGTACTTCATTCATTTACACTTAAGCCCGTATTATAGAAAGATTCTCTTAAAGAGTATTTATCTAGTCTTGAACATAGTTAGAAAGGGATGTCGCTATATATAGCACATAGCGATATCCCTTTCTAACTGTGCTCAAGTAAAGATCAACACTTATTTGTCATTCTGTAATACGGGCCTTAGACGGGTATTCGATTGGTACTCGTATTCGGGCTAACTACCAAGTGTAATCAAGCCATTAGTTTCTGAGGTACCTAGTTGTTTTGGTATTTTTAGAGTCTACGGAATTGATAGTTAGGGCTTGAGGAAAACCAGACAAGACGGGTTTAAAAGATTTTATTGTTCAGCTCAACATTGAAAGCCGAGTCGCTCGCAGGCAGACATCGCAAACAGGAGGTAGTAGAAATAAAATCACAGATTAGCAAATGTCAAATAGTGATGCGACATTGCTTCTACAACATAAGGCACCTCGCGGACTAAACGGCCACGACTAGATTTTCGAAAGGAACCATATCTATGTTTATATGAACATCTATGAACAACGCATACTTGACCAAAAGTGATCAAAACAGCTTCACGCAAACTCGGAGTCCTGAACAAGGTGCGGCGTTTTTTCACGCCCGATCAACTCTGCTTGTTGTACAAAACGCAAGTGCGGTCCTGCGTGGAATATTGCTCGCACCTCTGGGATGGCTCCGCCAAGTACTTGCTCGATGCTTTGGATAGGTTACAGCGGCGCGCGATCCGCATCATAGGCGATGAGCAGGTGACTAAACACCTTGAGCCTCTTCAATTACGTCGTGACGTGGCGTCACTAAGCGCGTTCTATCGTCTGTACCACGGCGAGTGTTCCGAGGAGTTATTCTCTTTTATCCCACCTTCCCCTTCCCTTCAGAGGATCACGCGCGCTGGCCTACGTTGTCACCGTCTAACTATGGTCACAATTCCAAAGCGTATAAAGAAAATTAGTGACTCATTTCTTTGTCGCACTATCCGTAAATGGAATGCTCTGCCCGCTCACGTGTTCCCTCCCTCTTACAACCTGGGATCCTTTAAAAGAGGCGTGAAGAAGCAACATGCAGGCCGGCAGGGTGAGGATGGCTGGTGTGGCAGGTAGAACTGCTGTATCAGCTATCTTCGCGTCTGGACTTCACCTTCACTTGACATCAGGTGGGGTGGAGTCATTTGTCGGACCTATCTATAAAAAAGCAACTAAAATTAAATATTATTTCATGACCATTTCCAAAATGCACCTTTTTTATTTACATATTATTTTTCATCAAAACAAATGCTTTTATCGCTTTTGATATAAAGACTATAAAGTTTGCCTTCTACACTATATCATTTCGACAAATATTTAAAAAGTTACAACGATGAAAAAGTGATAGAGCGTGTACTATGCAAGAGTAGACTGCGGGAATATTGGGAGAAAGGAGAATGCTCATGGATGTATGGACCGCCGTACAATGGTTGCATCAATACCAAACAAATGTTAAATGATCGTTTAATATTTAAATTAGTATGACAAATTGGAATTTTGAAAATAAAAACAGGGGTTTTAATGTTATTGTAAAAAATGTGACATAACCTCAAATCCTTAATAACTCCTATTTAAAGTTGGTTAACAGCAATTTTGGGTACTTTTTTATTCTGTTACTTTTGATCAACTTGAGTCTTTCACTGTTTTTCCAACCTACTGCATAGATTTTCATGACAACACAGATTTCAGTGATGGCAGATTTACGTATAGGTAAATAAAAACATTAATAAGACACTTTTTATTAGATTACATATATTAATTGTACACATTATATTTGAATTACCAGTATATTTCAAATCAACATAATCTTCATGGAAAAAATAATCTAAATAAGGCGCCAGAGCAGTAACATCATTGTAACGACCCCAACTTAAAAACTAAACTACAGTCATTATGTGGTCCTAACAGCCCACAGGTTGTTTACCAATGAGACAGCTGCAATAATAACCTTTTATAGCCTCTAATCTGTCTGCCAAAGCAGCATCTCTACTGATTAGTAAATATGAGTTATATGTACGCTGCTTAAGTATCTGGATTTAATCCTACCTCTTAATAAATAATTATTTAGACCTAAAACAAGAGGAATATCATCTACAAACAAACAAATTCAAACAATTTCTAGCTTTTGTCTTACAGCGTTCTAATGTAGCTCCAGGATTATTGAAAAGAGTGGCCAATCTTTCGTTGCTATCAGCAGTTCTTAATTTAACTAAATAAATACAAAAGGCTATAGAAGCGTTTGGCACTTGATCTGCTAGATTGGTATACAGTTGAGCAAATTATAAAACTGTTCAGAGTTCATACCAAGCCAATAATGACATAAATGAGGAGACATAATTGAAATATTAGAAAAATCTAATTTGTATAATGTAATGATTATGATACAGCGATCAGCCAATTCGCTGTATCATAATCATTACATTATCAAACTGTGTGCCAGTAAAATCTCTTAATTAAGATGTTAATTCATTCCATGAACCATAATTCAAATAGTGATGACAAACACATGCACCAGCTGGTATGCACAATTTATTATTATACAATAAGAGATTCCTGATGGTAGATGAAATAAGTAGACATTCAAGCTCTAAACAATTTTCAAATACACAGTGACCAGGAGAGTTAGCAGCATGTATGATGATGATGATACAATTTTTAGAGTCACTTGTTGAACTGCTTCTAGTCTTGGTTGTGGCAGAGGAGGTGGCACAGGTATAGAACGATTGCCACTTAATGTAGTATCTCCAAGAGTAAGGCGATTTGAGTCATGTTGTTGTTGCTTTTGTACTTGTTGAGTTGCTGATCTCCAACATGCAGCACATACATGTTCCATTCTTGAGATCTAAAATATAACATTAATAAGAAATGAATAATTAATATGGAAAATTCCTTTTTGTTTATTTTAAAATAACAGTTTGATAGGTCTCAAGTTAACTCTTGCAAGTTATAAAAGTTTTAAAATATGATGTCTACAAATCAATGTAGGAATTTCTGTATTCTCTCATCATCTATTAGCTGTCTAGTGATAACAAAACAAATAAAAGAAAGTCTAAATGTTACCATGATTACTATAAACATTTTAGTTCTAGATTTGTAATTAAGTATGATATGCAATAATAATACACAGTAATAATAGTTTTCTCATAAGATTGTGATAGTAAATGATTCCTAACCTAAGTATCTAGAACTGTTATTACTTTTTTAAGAAGTCAAACAAAACACTCAGAATACAGTTGTTCTGTATTCTGAGACAAAACATTTAATATACTTATATTTCATACAGTTAGTTGCACATGACATTAGACAAACAATATTAGCTCACCTGAGTAGGAATTATCCATGACTATAATATGTTGAGGGCTAAACTGTTCTTCTACAAAAAAAATATCAAGTATCACCTCTTGGGCCCTGGAAATACAGTTTTACAATACACTGGTTTAACCAGTCAAATAGTCTAATCGTCATCGGTTCCTCATTTGAAGTAGAATACATTTTTAATGTTCTTTTAATGCGTGAGTAGAGAACACTACAAACACACATACGGTAAATAAACGTCCTGTCGTGAATGCACTGTTTTTTTCCTGAAAACGTCTTGCCTGTCTTAACAATTCAGAAACAAAATCGTTTGATACGTTCACACGCAATTATTATCACTTCACAATCAACAAAGTAAAAACTCAATCAACACAAAAATAGGAGTAACAACCAGTGTTGCCAGTACCAACGTCGTGTTTCGGACGATTCGAAACTGAAAAGGGACGATTTTTAGTAAAAAAGGACGGACATTTGACAGCAGTGCATCCTTGTCATTCTCTATGCAGAATGACAAGGGATACTGATGTTAAATTTAGTTTTAAGTTTAGAGAATCACGCCAGAATCGACACCAATGTACAACGAATTGTGATGGCAATTTAGTAAAATAAATCAATGAGTGAAACGAAACGTATTCGTCTAATATTACAGTGTTATCGAAAACCGACGGAAAAGGGACGGAATATGTAAAAGGACATCGATGGGACGTTTTGATGACAAAAGGGACGAAAATCGTCCCTTTTGGGACGTTCTGGCACCACTGGTAACAACAAAACATTTGACAATTCCCCACTCATTTGCATTTGCAATAGGGTTATAGGGTAGGGTGATGATGCTCCGACATTGAATATACGAATAATCGTTGAATTGAAAAAAAAATGTTTTTGTTTAAAATCGATTTTACGCAATGAATAAATCAAATCAGATACAAATAAATCCAGATTCAATTAATTAATAAACAGCATAGAAATAAATATAATTACTAGTTACTGCTTAGTTAATGATGAAATCGACAGTTAGGTGAGCGCCTTCTATAAAAACAACGATTAATGATTTCCGCGGAATTAACCTTCTTTAACATTATTAATACGTGTCGATTTTTTAAACATAGATTCGAATACCCCGGCTACACGTTCCGTCTTACCTAAGAGCATGCCTGCACAGATTAACTAGCCTCTCTTTGTCGTCCGTCCCTCTCTAACTTAGATACATTTATGGACGTAGAACAGGACGCGGCACAAGCCAATGTACAATTATTGTATTTTGCGTTATAAGGCCTTTAGACTACGTAGGCAAGACAAAGCGCTGGGTAAGCACGTGACTCTTTTTGTCCGACTACCTACATGCTCGACATTTTATCATTTTCATCTCTATGCTTAACACGTTACATTCAGTAAGTAGACACTACATACAGCAAGGGACGTGATAGGAAAGTGTCGAATTAAGCCAAGCGACGGGTTACTGAATGCGACGTATTAAGCATAGAGACGAAATAGATAAATGACGAGTTGTCATCGCAACAGTTAAGACAATAAAAACGTAAAATCACTATTAAACAATAATTAGTAACACGTGATTTATTTCCTTTTTGATGGTCCACTCATCGGTAACAAAAACAAAAATCGATTATAATGTATAACTAATAGGGTACTATGGCATCCCTATTTTTACGATAAATAAACAAACGTCAGATATCCGGCTCAAAATATAAACAGTATTATGACTAATATTATTTCTAAAATTATTCCCTGTTCAAAATAGCCATTCTGATAGACCATCGTACGTATAAATTAAAGAAAATAATTATCATAATAATTTTATCTTGAGGCATGAGACAAAGCTGTACCAAATATGGGCATTCTCCTTTAATTTTTGTGTTTATTAACATAAGTAGATAAAACCTAGGCGAAAAACTACTAAAAAATAGACTACTAAGAAGTACTTACAATAAAACTGTGATACAGTTATGATTTTATTTTATTTTTAAGCATTTAACTGCTAGATGTTTAAATCTAAAGAAAAGTTTACTAGAAAAAAAAACCTTCTTAATAAATAATGAAAAATAAATTATCATAATAGGTTTTTATGATTATTCTAATTTAATAAACTAAACTCAGAATTATACTGTTTTTTAAGTTTATTTTAACGATATTACTTCATGATACAAAAAAAGGGTTAATTAACATAATGAGAAATAACCTATTTTTCGCTAGTAGGTACATATTTAATGGGCTCCTTGTATTTATTAATCAGTTCGCGATAATGTTGGTATTATAATTATAAACGATAATTCTGCAAAAATCAAAGTATATAATATAAAGTTTTATCGGTAAATCATTCCATCACCCCTTCCATCACCCTACGCCTACAAGTATTGCGATATTGTAGCTTAGAACCAAGGCCCATCTATTTCTATAGGGAAATTCATCATAATCAATTTAGCTATTAGGGCGCGGAAGCGTAAGAATTAAACTCACATTCGCATCTATAGTATTATATTATACTTACTAGTGATCCACCCGGCATTGCACGGGCGAATAATAAATAATGTAGCTATCTTATGATGAATGAATTTTCGAAATCGGTTCAGTAGTTTGACAGATTATTTGTTACAAACATACACAACACACCACTTGCCTCTTTATAATATTAGTATAGATAGTAAGTATAATCATATATAATTAAGGAGAAAGAATTAAAAATAAAGTAAGTAGGTAATAGGTTTATATTTGTAAAAGTTACTCAGGATTTTTGGTAAACAGTGATTCCTTATTCGATAATAGGTACATAATTAATGGTCTTTATTAATCGACTCGCGATAATGTTGGTTTTGTAAATATAAACGATGATTCTGCAAAATACGAAGTTTAAGTTTTATAAGTGAACACCCCTTCCATCACCTTCGCCCTATAAGCATTTCGATAATGTAACTTAGAACCAAGATCCCATCTATTTCTATAGGAAAATTCATCATAATCGATTTAGCTATTAGGGCGCGAAAGCGTAACTAACAAACTCACTTTTTCATCTACAATATTATATTAGTCTAGTCACACACTAGTCATCCGCCCCGCCATTGCACGAGCGAAATTTATTATAACGGGATAAAGTATAGACTATGTCACTCGAATATAATCTAGTGATAAAGAATGTTTTAATAAATCAATGGTTTAGACCACAACGCAAGTTACTTAAAAATCCCTGCGATTTTTACTCCCTTACTGAAGTAACAAGACTCCGATATATGCCGCTATAATATAATGATAATAACTAAAAAGTGTGAAATAAAAAAGGTAAATTTAAAAAATCAAAAAACCCGACTGCTTAAATATTATTACTTCAAATAAAAACTGAAAAGAAAAAAACAAGTCCAGTAGTCTATAATTCTGTTAAGTAAGGAACAAAGCTACTTAACTGTCGGGACCCATTATTGAAAAAAAATGATCTATCCTTGAATCTTATGGGTCGATCGCCGGTCCGCCGCTAGGGGCGGTCTGATCCGCTCCGGCGGGGGCAGTCTCCAGTCTCCAGCCTCCTTCCAGCGAGGCCAACCGAGTGCTGGTCATCTCCCCTACGGAAATCATAACGGAGCGTTTCAGCTCCTCGGTGGCCTCGGACGATAGCTGGACGAGGGCTTGAGGAGACGCAGAGTGCGACCCCTCCCTCATCTGATTCCGCAGCTCCTTCAACTCCTTACGCAAGGCCGCCAGCTCACAGTCCCGATCTTAACGCTCTCCACAGCAGGCTCCACCGTCATCGTAGCGGCTTCTGCCCTAGCTCTCACCGTCTCTTCTCCAGGTCATGCAGGGAGAGGGAGTGCCTTAGTTACTCCATCTCCAGTTAAAGCTCCCTGTTTCTGCGGTGCACCTGCTCCTTGAGATCCTCTATCTCCGCGACGCGCCTGGCCAAGGACTTCTTGGTCTTCATTTCGGTGCGATGGACCCTCGCCAGTTCGTCGGACATCTCCTTTACTTGGTCCTCCTTTCGCGCCAAATCACCCTACAGATCAAGGAACGACACATCCTCTCCATCCTTCTCACTCTTCTCCTCCGGAATCACTGGAGGAGGATCCTTGCGTTCCTTCACTGCCCTTCTCCGCAACCCGGGAGGATGCGCCGGATAGCAGACCCAGCCAACCGCCACGGGAGTAACACTCATACCTGCGGTAAATAAAATATGCAATTCATCGTTATTCAGCATAATACTTAAAACATGAGATTACATAGATAGCTGTAGGTGACAAAGCATAATTCATTATCAATTGTTTACTACCTAGCATTCGTATTGTGATATTACATCACGAATCCGACTTCAGTGATAAAGTTAGTATAAATAGTTATCAAACATTCAAACTTCATTTAAGTTATCTCAGTATTTTATAAAAGTAGTAGGTTAGTGGAAAGAGTGTTGTATTTTGAAATGGCTCCTGAAATCAAATATACGAAGGTATGAAATAATGTAACACATAACTAGTTTACAAATTCAACCTAAATTATTACAATCATCTATACTTCATTCCAGATAACATTAAAAAGAAGTAAAATAAGTTTTGGGTGGGATTTTATCAAGTGCGGTCGGCGTCTTATTTTAATTATTCTTAAATTCGTTCATAGTGGATATTGTAAAATAAAATCGGTGTGATTTTGTGTTACAACCGTCTGCGCAACTGAAGAATTTAAAATATACGCTATTCCGGTCAAGTGGACTTGAGAACTTTATTGTAGTGTAACTTTATTGTACTACTTCACAGAAGCTTATCGAAAAGCCAACTCGATAAATTTCGTGCCAAATACTCATAGGAACATTAGAATGCGTCACACTGACATTCTAATGCAAATAAAAAAATAAGATTAATAAAACTTAAGACAAGGCTGTATGAGCATTGTACCCTTTGCTTGCCCTGAAAAAGGAGAATCTTAAAAAAATAAGTAAAAATGGTTCTAATAAAGGTGCACCACATTTTTAACTCAATGTGGTAATAAATGTTTAATAAAGCTTTTTTCAATTTATGCATAAAATATATAAGCATAGCCATCTAAACAATTACCTATACGCGTTAACTTTTAGTTTTTTTTTCTAAAATAAAAGTAGCCTAAGTTACTCCTTATTACATCAGCTACCTGCCAATAAAAGTCCCGTCAAAATCGGTCCACCCATTTCAGAGATCAGCCGGAAGAAATAGACAGACAGACAAAAATTGTAAAAAAAAATATTTTGGTGTATGTACCGTATATATTCATAGGCATGTAGTAAAAACCGGTTATTTCAATATTAAAAACAGACACTCCAATTTTATATATGTTTATATATGTATGTATAGAGATAGATAAGAAGAGTCGTTCGAAATATAAAATATTACTACATTATTACTACAAACCATAAAATGTCTCTGTTGAAAAACCCAAAGAAGCAGAGGTTTGCAACCTGCATTGAAACGTTTATTTATAATGCGACCAAAGTATATATAAGGATGTTCGATAATAATACAGTTGGCAAAATTATGATGGTTTGATTTTACTGGATGGATCATCGTGCCGTTTGTCATTTAGTTAATAACACGCCTTGCTTGAAATTCTGTTTGTTTTTTATTTGATAAATAAACATTTGATAAAAAAATTTTTTTCTTGCACACCGTTTGGTTTTTATATTAGTTTGTGTTAAATAATTTTTAATAAAATGTTAACTTTAACAACTTTTCTTTTATTTAAAATGCTATGTTATCAAGCAAAAAACAAACCCTTATGATTTAACCCTTTCGAAAGTTATCATAAAATATGTTGTGTTTTTTTTCGAAATTTCAAGTTTGAATCCCAGTTGTAGCAGGCAATTTAAAAAAAATCTGTGAATGCAGTTCCATTTATTATTAAAAATAAAATGATGTCTTCTTTCGGTAAAACATCCTATCTTCAATATTAAATATACTTTCCCTCCTAGTGAGGTAGCCGTGGGACGCCCTGTATATATTATATTAAATTGTCTTTAGATTTGTAGAAGTTGTTTTTTTTGTTATGAATTATAATATAAGTGATACACGTGCGGGCCCTAGTGACTCTCAAGCCATTCAACAGAACTCGCGGCGAAATCTTGGTCCGAATCTTAAAGAAGCGTTCAAAACGAAGTCCTTTACGCGCTTCATATAAAAATATTATTCTAAATATTTACAAAGATATGAAAGAAACTTGGCCAAAGGGTTGTGGGTTTAACATTATACAAAAGTGAAACTGCACAAAAACAGCAGAAGCCACGGGTACATTTTACGACATAATTAATTTACCTCAATATGTATTACGTTTGTGTTGTTATGTATTTCTGTCTATACCAACAAAAAGAAGAAGATAGAATTTGTCAGTTGGATAATGTCATCAATAATATGATGGAGCAATTTGTGATCAATACAGGGCAATCATCATCGTCTTCGGCATCCTCATCTGGTGTAATTTAAAATAAATCTACATATATGTTGTGCTTGTATGTACTTGATAGAGTAATCTATGTTGGATTTTTTATTTTTTTTATTTGTTGTATAATTTGACCCAGTTCTACTGTTCGTTGAAAGATACACAAATTATAATACAAAGGGTACTTAACAACTCTGAAGTGTAGTATCTAGTAATAGATACAGGTAATATCAATAAGATTATCATAATTTCATCATTATGCATGACATGAAAAGGTTTCGAAACCCTGCTTCTTTCAGTTTTCTTAATGTTATCTGGTATGAAGTTATAGTTCTTTTCATAATATACATGAGTAATTATTTAAGAAGTCAATCATTTTAGTATATATATACTAGGTTCCACCAGCGACTTCGTCCCTGTTTTCTTTAGTATCGTGTAACTTTCCCATTATTTATTTTATTTTAGTACCTTTTTACTATAAGAGAAGGTTGGAATCAATAAAGTCGTTCACAAGTTATGGCGTGACCAAGGAAAATAGATTCATTTTTATTCATTTATAGATTACATTATTTATATTGAAGTTATATTTTCATTAAAATATTTTTAATGAAAAGACTCTTATCTTAATTAAAAAATATTTTCTGGATTCATTCATTTAAGATTTATCTAATAAGTAGAATCACTACGTCAAAATTATTAAAATTCGCTATCTACTTCCCTTATAAGAAAGACTACTCGAATGGAACCTGGGGGAGTTCCCTGGGTTTCTTCAAGAATCTCTAGGTAATCTACTAAAAATCGAGCGATTGAACAACAAAAATCAATCAAAAAATCTGATTATTATTTTTACTATTATAAATGTTGCGACGTGGTTCGACGGGGTTACGATTTTAAGATTTTAATTTTAACTCCCAAAAGGAAAAAGCGGTATCCTTATAAAATCACTTCTTTTTCTATCTGTTCATCTGTCTGTCCGTCTATCTGACTGTCAAGACCCTTTATCTCAGAAACGCGTGAATGTATCGAGTTGAAATTTAAAACATGTACTTAGGTCTACGGTTTCCTGAAGCTGTGAAAAAGTCAAACTTCTAAGTTAACTAATTAAAAAAATACGGCCGTTTATTTGTCTGACTAGACCCTTTATCTCAGGAACGCGTGGACGTTACATGTTAAAATTTAAACATATACTCAGGTCTACGGTCTCTTAAAGCCGTTGAAAAGTCAAACTTCTAAGTTAACAAATAAAAAAGATACGGCCGATTTTGTTGCGTACCTATTTTGTACGGAACCCTAGGCGGGTGAGCCCGAATCGCACTAGTCTGTTATTTTTTTCTATGGGATTTAGGCCATCTCCTTTCATAGATATCTATAAAAAGATGCATTCAGTTTTAACCTATAATATTACAATGCATGTTGCAGATCTTCATTGACAATCAGTGGGTGGACGCTAAAAGTGGCAAGACTTTCGAGACCCTCAGCCCTCACACTGGACTGGCCATCACAAATGTTGCTGAGGGCGATAAGGTAATTTTTATCAGTTTGCTGATTTTCATTTATATCAAAACAATCAACAGGCTTCGTTTATTTTAATCAAATCTTATCAAATAAAAAGATTCGAAGATAATAAAACAAATATGTTAGTGTTTCTAATTGCGAATATAAACCATACTTATTTGTTTCATTTTTAAGTATAGGATGTACGAGTATATTATGTCACTTATAGGAGAAGCTCGATGGGGCAGGTGCCTTATTATTGCCGGACGAGGCTATGTCGACCGAGCAATAGCGGTATAACAACCACAGAACACAGTCTGTGTTCTGTGGGTATAACCATACCACCAATTGGGTGACCGATTGCAGAGGCAACAGTGGCCTTGAAGTCTAAATAACTCTAGAAATGTCTGGGGCCGAAGGCAACGGGAAACCACTGCTTCTATTTTTCAAGAGAGTCAGGATGAAAGGAAGAACAGTAAATATTATGTCTGATGGTGATCCGGTTGACGCCTGGTGCCATCTCAGCTCATTTAGGCACCGCATGGAAATTCAGCTGCTAAATCAGCACTACCTGGTTAGCTCGTACGGCCTGCGATCGTGGAAGTTAAACAACTTTTGCATTGGCCAGTCATTGGATGGGTGACCAAAAGCTTATTAAGTCACCGGTGGTCCCGGCTGCATATGCAGTCAATCCGCACTGAGCCCGCGTGGTGGGTCATGGCAAAATCTCTTTATACCAACCATTAGGGAAGGCTCCAGCAGTGGGGACATAGGCTGATGATGATGATGTCACTCATCACATGAAACGTATTGAATGAATGAATGAATGAATGTTCTTTATTGCACTATTACACAATATACATAAAACATAAAACTCGGGAACACATACACAAAAGGCGGCCTTATTGCTAAGGTAGCAATCTCTACCAGGCAACCATACTATGCCATGAATTACATAATATATTCATATCACATAATATATTTATTTATTATTCATACCAGCCATTTATTTATTATTCTTTTATCGCAGGCAGACATAGACTTGGCTGTAGAAGCTGCCAAGCGTGCATTCCATCGCAACTCTGAATGGCGTCTTTTAGATGCTTCGAAGCGAAGCAGCCTCTTGTTTAAGTTCGCTGATTTAGTGGAGCGCGATATGGAATACCTTGCTGAATTGGAGTCGTATGACAATGGCATGGTGCTCAAAAATGCTAAAATGGTATTAATGAACGCGGGAAACCAGATTAGGTATATGGCTAGTTTAGCTGACAAAATTCAAGGAGATACCATACCCCTAGGTAAGTTTTCAATGACAAGAATAGAATAGAATATTTTTATTGTATGTGATACTCTTATGATATTATTATTTTTAGTTTACGACCTTGTCCATATCCAGCTAGTTAATTATTTCAAAATTATCAGTACGCACATTAGTTTTAATTAACTATGAGTACTTGTACCTAGAAATTGTATCCTAAAGTTGACGTTAAATAAAAATAAATGAAACGATAGAGACCGTTTATTACTGATAGTGGTCGCCCGCGACTTCGTCTGCGCGGAAATATTGGTTTCCCATACCAACCCCATTAAAAGATGGAGTTTATAATATTAGTATGGATTTTTTACTTTTGTACTCGAGACTTTTAGACTAGCGGTTCATCCCGGCTTCACACGGGTGTATTAAATACTATGGAAACAAAATTGAAATAGCATCCAAAAAAATATTATGAATAAAATAATACAGATTTTGAAAGTAGCCGAAAACAGACTAAGTTTTTTATGTAATTCTTTTCCATTGCCTTTTGCAAGCCTCGTAGTCACGCCACCGCATACAAACAGACTTTTTGACGAATCACAACAGACTGACTCACTTATTGGCTATTTGACAGATCACAACTGACTGACAGGGGTTTTTACTCTTTGGCGGATCACAACTGACGGACAGAGGTTTTGATTCTTTGACGGATCAAAACTGACTGACAGAGATTTTACTCTTTAACGGATTACAACAAACTGAAAGATTTTCTGACTATTTGAGAGGTTACAACAGACTGTTTTTTTTATTTTGTGTCTTTGGCTTTCTCCGTTTTACACAGAAATTTCGCCACTTTTTGACTTTTAACAGATCCCAACAGATTGACAGAATTTTTGACACATCACAACTGACTGACAGTTTTTGATTCTTTGACGGATCACAACAGACTGATAGAGTTTTGAACAAATCAGAGCGAATCTGCTGAAAACAGGTTGAATATCTGAAATCTACTATCTACTACTATCTAAAACTAGTGTTGCCCAAATTCAGTCTTGGTCTTGCAGTCTTGGTCTTGTTCGTTCGTCGTGTCGCTGAAAACGAATTTGAGACTGAAAAAAATCTAAGAAAACGGAAAATCGGGTTTTCAGGATGCTCATAATTGTGAGGGACCGGCCCAAGTCTTGGAATACTCACGATTGTGAGGGTTGTTAAATAAATACCATTTAGTACAAAAAGTTAAATTTTAATCATCATTAAACATTCAAAATTAATATTACCTGAATAAAATGAAATATTTAATATAAAAATCTTGAAAAAGGTAAGATGATACAAAGAGTGATGTCAAACAAGATTATTGAAGTGACTGATGGCATGGGTTTCCCATGAAAGATCCTTCTAGTCCAGGTATTTGTAACATTTGGTACAGTTACAATAGGAGCTGTAACTTCTTCCTCCTGGTCGTTATCAGATTGGCTGTCGGGCTCTTCCTCTGGAGGCACCCAATTTTCGTCTTCATCGGAGTCTTTAGTAAAGTCTGAGTCATTTATCGCGTCTAAAATCGCATCATCGTCAAGTACTAAGTTTCTTCTACTCATGGTAATTGTTTAACATCGAAACAATACCTAAAACGTACCCAAAAAACGTTTTTTTATTTGTATGAAAATACTTACTAATTTTGAAGTTCAAACCCAGCCCTCACATTTGTGAGGTTGATTTTAGCGCCATTAGAATCCATTGAACTTAACCACCAATCTACTTTTTTTAATATTAGTGGCTACTTACAACTCATTCTAAACACAATAAACCAAAAACAAACACGACTATTGCTTACCAGAATGAAAAAATATATCCCAGCGTTAACAACTCGCGACACGCTCACCTTGCGCAGGTGCCGACGCACACTGACGGACAAAGTCATCACCTATCACCGCAAAAAAAATCATAGGCATAAAGGACTACCCGCACAATCGTGCGGGTAGTCCTTTATGCCTATCTCTTTATGCCTTTATGCTTATCGCCAGCCGTTTCCGAGTGAGCGTAATAAATATCGCAAAGTCATACTCACAAAAGTGAGTACAGGGTCCGAAATATGTCAGGGATATGAAAAACTGGACCTATGCGCATTACGACCAATACCATAAACATACACAGCGAATAAAAAAATATCCATTAAAATCAAACAGAGTGCATGCATAGTTTTGTTTTAACCATCGGCACTTTGATAATACGGCATCAAAGGCAGAAAGTTGATTTTTCGAATTTCTTATCAAATCTTCAGACATTTATTAATCTGATTGGTCTTTACTATGGCTATGTTAATTCAAGCTCACAATGTTCCAATTATAATACGTTTTTCTAAGATCTAAAGTAAACTTTAATAAATAGCAATAGTCTAATAGGTAATTGCAAGACTTGCAAAACTCTTGCTGCAAGACCAAGACCAAGGCCAAGACTAGGTGTATTGGCGCAAGACCAAGACCAAGACTGGCTAAGTCTCGTCTTGTTCTTGCATTTGGGCAACGCTATCTAAAACTAAGAGAACGGGAACTTCGCGGGTAAAACCTGGGGGCACAGCTAGTAATAACATATTAGAGCAAATTTGCTGAATATATTTTATAGATAACTTGCTATGCTTATTTCCTGACGTAAAGATCGAATTTCAAAAAATATGAAACACGTTTTTTTAAAGTTTCAATCTAAGCCAAGTTACAAAGCTGTCAAGCTAGCAAAACTCGTTTTCCCATACAAACTTTGAACCATTATATCACCCAATTCCCGGTGGAATATTCTAATATCCTTTCTTGCTTGATGCCTACGTCATTTAAAAAACCTATTTACTAAATATCATGTCTCTACGACCAAAAGTGTAGGCGTGCGTTGACGCACTATTTAAAACTTCAACATGCTCTATACCTTTGTTTTTGAGGGTGGTTTTGAAAAATGAAAACACAGATAGTATTTTTATTTTAAACAGAGTAGGTGTGCAAAAATTTAATCAATCCTATGCACTTTTGGATGATCTCCCATACAAACATAGACACGTAATTTTTTGAGTTTAGTTGTAAAAATGTTATGTAACAGGCTTAGTTTGGTATATTAACCTTTCTTTATGGGCTTTGTGTATAGCTTTTAAATAATATTTATGCAAAATTTGCAGTCAATAGGTCCAAGAATAAGATTCTACGAACAAACGTTTTTTGCAAATTTCACGCTTTTTAGGCTGAATTTCAAAAATCCCATCTTATTACTTGTCTAGACAATAACAGGAACATACTGTTCAAATTTCATCATTCTAGGTCCAGCTGTTTCGGCTGTGCGTTGATGAGTCAGTCTGTCAGTGTATCCTTTTCTCTCTTTATATAACAGTCTTGATAGATACATCGCAGTTATATTTCCTGAATAGGTATGTGAAGAAGTAACCACATGTCTATTATTCTTCACAGATGGCGATACATTTTCGTATACTCTGAGGCAGCCAGTTGGCGTTTGTGGATTAATTCTACCCTGGAATGTGCCCATTCTCATGTTCATCAATAAAGTAGTCTCTGCACTCACTGCAGGTAATTCACCATTCGACGTTGGTAGATTTTGGGAAATGAAAACTAATCTTTAATTCAAAAAACGTATTTCAACAATATTTTTTCTAGGCTGTACAGTAGTGGTGAAGCCTGCAGAGCAAACTCCTCTAACGGCGCTTGCCCTAGCAGTCTTATTGAAGGAGGCTGGTATTCCCAAGGGAGTCGTCAACGTGGTCCCAGGCTTTGGAGAAGGCGCTGGTGTAGCTCTTACTCACCACTCTGATGTCGCTAAGATCTCTTTCACTGGATCTGTAGAGGCAAGTGCAATTAATACTTATTTAAGTGTTATCATCATCAAATCAGTCGTGAGACGCCGACTGCTGTACATAGGATCCCAAGGAATTTCAAACCGATTGGTCTTGGGTTGCTCGCATCCAGCGGCTTCTCGTGACTTTTACCAGATTCTCAGTCCACCAATGCTGCGACTCCTGGTACGCGGCCGCCACTCGAGGACCTTTCCGCCCCAACGTCTGTCTGTCTTCCTTGCAATGTGTCCTGCCCACTGCCACTTAAGGCTCGCAAATTTTTCAGGCTATGTCGGCGACCTTAGTCCTTCTGCAGATCTCATCATTTCTGATTCGATCGCGCAGAAAAACGCAGAGCATAGCCCTCTCCATATTGCACTTTGGGTGACTTTGAGCCTTCTTATAAAGCCCATTGTGAGCGGCCAAGCCTCGGTTCCATAAGTCATCACTGCTATATTTAAATTAGCCACTATTGTATACAGTTTTAATTCATCATTATCATATTCTTAATCAACCAAAATAACTGGAAAATTTGCTCAATTATGCCCACTTACTGTTTTAATTAAAATAGTAAAAGTTTAAGGTTACATACTTCATTGTGAGGGTTAGACTCTTAAAATATTCTTAACTGTATACATATTTCCACGCGTAGGTAATAGAAGAATTTCTATGCCTCCATCCATCAATCTTTCTTGTAATTTTATAGGTTGGTAAGCTGATTCAGCAGGCGGCTGGTGCTAATAATCTCAAGCGTGTTACTTTGGAACTTGGTGGAAAGAGCCCCCTCATCATAATGAATGATGCCGACCGTAAGTGACGCCACTTTTTTAACTTTAAAGTTTAAAATAGCTATTGTATTAAGTTCTGATTAAAACAAATTGTTAAATATTAAAATTATTAATTAACTAGCGGCCGCCCCAGACTTCGTCCACGTCAACTTTAATTTTTTTTAAATTCCACGGAAATGTTAGGTTTTTCGGGATTAAAAGTATCCTATGTCTCAATCTAGGTCATAAACTATATGCGTTCTAAATTTCAAACCAAATTCGTTCGGTAATTTTTGCGTAATTGAGTAACAAAAATACTTACAAACTTTTACATTTATAATGTGAGTAAGATGATCATTTTATAACATATTCTTTTTTTTATAACTTTTTGCCAGTGAACATCGCAGTACCCTACGCTGCCAATGGAGTATTCTTCCATCAGGGTCAGATTTGCATTGCTGCATCACGTTTGTTCGTGCAGTCGGGTATATACGACAAATTCGTCGAAGCTGCTGTGAATTACGCCAAGACGATCAAAGTTGGAGATCCGTCAGATGCTTCTAGCCAGAATGGCCCTCAGGTATAACAGCATAGCTACTTAATAGGGATGATGATAATTTTTTTTTCGTCTATCAGGTAGATTATCAAAAAGTATTGGACACGTATTTTTTCTTTATTTACATTATGAAAACATCAGAAATTATATTGATTTGAAATGTCGCAAGACATGACGTCTTGGTGCAATTTTTAATTAGAAGTGACGTCATGAGCCATCTCTTCCAAACTTTGACGAGCTCTATCTTTTTAATTTTTTGCTTGATTGACAAAAGAAGAAAAAATATGTGTCCATTATTTTTACCCAACTGCGCTCGCAAGCAGCGAAAAGCGCGACGCGCAGACAGGGTTGTGTTTTTTCCAGTAATGGGTTTTTAATCTTACTGACGGATTAAATAGAATATCGTTTAATTTACCCCGTCATCATCCCTAATAGTAGAATTTAGTTACACAATACCTACCTGTTTTTTTTCACACTAATGATTGAAAGTTGATACATTGTACCTAGATATTTCTTAAGTGATTCGTCGGAAGAACTAGTTACTATACAAATATTGATTTGCTAAATGTTCTTTTACTAAATGTTTGTAGATCGATGAGACAATGATGAACAAAGTTCTTGGCTACATAGAAAAGGGCAAAAATGAAGGTGCTAAGCTTTTAGCGGGTGGCAAGAGGATCGGCACATCTGGTTATTACATTGAGCCAACAGTTTTTGTGAATGTCAAAGACGAGATGACCATCGCTAAGGAAGAGGTTTGTGTGTTAAGTCCACTTGCAGTAAATTTGCTAAACCTCGATTCAACTAAAACTAGATCTATAACTAATTTGACATTATTGTATATATAGAAAATATAGTATAAAAAAGCACTCATTAAAAAATAAAACTAGTTTTTACGGGTTAATGCACGAAACTCTGACGACGAAGCCTGTAAAGGCTACGAAACGTCAATAAATAAATAAAGTTTCGTGCATTAACCCGTAAAAACTAGTTTTATTTAATGAGTGATGCGCGTGAAAACTTAAGAAACAAATACTCATTAAAAAGCTTATTACAAAGTGTCTGTTTACATTACAGACAAAAATGTTTGGGTTTTAACTGTTCCAATCATTCCAACAGGTTTTCTATATTAAATAAATCATGATTGTATGGACGCTGTAACAACATTGTTGTTACAGTATAATTTTAATGTTGTGGAGTTTTTTTCGTTCGTTTTCTCCGCAGTCGTTTTCTTCGAATGGTATGGAAAAAAAAATGGACGATTCAAAAGAGTTGTACTATACATCCAATTTGAATAAAGCTATATTGATTTCTGATTGATATCTAGTTTTAGTAAAATTGAGATTAGCAAAATTGCCGCAAGTGGACCATTTATTTAATACTAGATTCAAGTTTAAATTTAGATTAAAGTTAAATTAGCATGAAACAAATTTGCTGCGAGTGGGCCTTTTAATAAATAAAATTTCATAATTTTAGTAAATTACTAATACCATAACGAATAACAAATTAGTAGATAACTCTTATTCTTTATTTCTACCTATATCAGTTCGCATGCACGTTTTTTAGCCTCTCTAATAAGAGGTGTGGTTATGTTTGTTAGATATTCGGGCCCGTGCAGAGTATCCTGAAATTTGAAACGTTGGAGGAGGTGATCGACCGCGCGAACAACACGAACTACGGTCTTGCTGCCGGCATTTTCACTACCAACCTCAACAGCGCGTTGCAGTTCTCCAAACACGTGGAAGCTGGATCTGTTTGGTATGTGCACGACAACTTATATTATTTGTGATTTTTAGGGTTCCGTAGCCTTGACAGAGTCCCCTAATAGTTTTGTCATGTCCGTCAGTTTAAACTAGAGGGCTGTAACTTTGTGGAGATATGTATATCAATCACGCCGACAAAGTGTTGTAATAAAATTTTGAAAAATATTTATTTAGGGTAGCTGGCTCCTTCATACTTCAATAGTTATTGTTACATTTTGTCATATAAGTAATGACGTAATAAATAAGTATTCAGCTTATGCCTGAAATAAATTGGAGCTATCAAATCCGGAAGTGAGATTCTATTTTACGGAACCTTTGGCATTTGTGTTAAGGGATTTGTAAAAAGATTCTTGTTCTTGTTGTTCTTTCAAAAAAACGCTAGATTAATAATAATAAATAAATTTAATTCTGAAACTAAAAATAGTTAGGTAGGTAGGTACTATCGCGGAATTTTGCGCTCTGTCACTTGGCGAACAAAACGCTTTGAACGGTTTTCTACAGTAGTTTTTACTACGCCCCGCCTTCGCGTCGGACGCGCCAATCCGGGCCGCCGCACAAAAGTAAGACAGAGAGCATTTCATTGATGAATAATGAATTGAATTGCATTTGTTTTAGTTGCAATTTGTCATCCGCATCGTGATCGCGACAGCGCTATACGAAAAAGTAAGACAGCGATAATGACATGTCTATGAATGAATTTTTACTACGCCACTACAGCAAGCGATTATGGCATTATGGGTGACAGAGCGGGTTTCCGCGAGTGTACATAGCAGTTTTTCCTATTTATTATCTAAAGTGCATGATAAGGTAATACTCCTGTCAAATTTCGTTTGCGTGCATCCGGTGATATAAATATCGTTATCAATTGACAAAGTACCTTTATTCTAGAATTAAAATTATTTATTTGTATGATTACAGGGTGAACACGTATCTGGTTGGTGGGTCACAGGCACCATTTGGTGGATTCAAGGAATCTGGCATCGGTCGTGAAAAGTAAGTTGTTAAAAAAGTTTACGTTTTCGTTACAGGTTCCTGTAATGTTACTACCTATAATCCATACCAATCCTATTAATATTATCAATGCGAGTGTGTCTGGCTTCTGTTACCTCTTCACGCTAAAGCTGCTGAACCGATTTAGATGACATTTGGTAAAGAGATTGCAATGGACATAGGATAGTTTTTATCCAAGAAATCATCCTTAAAGGGGGTGAATCACTAAGAATGATATAAATAAAATAAGAATATTTTTTATTTGAGATATTAAAAACAGGCATACAAAAAGATTAGTTCGTTAATAACTGCATTAGTCAAAGACTGTCGCAGTTTTTAGCGCCCACTAGAATATATCCTTGTCATATTAAAGCTATATGATTACGTTAAAATACAATAGACTTATATATGACTACTAAAATACACTTACTTAATAAATCAGCCTACATCTGTACAAGCTAAACTCAGTAAAAAATCATTACATAGTAATAAACTACTCATCCATTAATAATAAATGTAGTCATTAGCGTCCTTCTATGATTATTTGTACATATTCACAAAGCCATGAAACATTGTTGAATTTTTTGTTATAATTTTGTTTATTTCATTTTCAGTGGCATTCACACCGTGGACCCATACTTGGAAGTCAAGACTGTTGTTATATCTTTACCGAAGAAGCTTTAAATATTTTGTAAATAATTGTTTGGTTTAAATAAAGTTTATTAAATAACTTATAAAAAATATCATTTTATAAAGTTACCTAGTTAAGTTCTGGTACGTTGTACGTACTTAGTAACTAAGGACATTGAACTAAACTTATATTACTAAGACTTGTCCCGCCAGGCAAAGTAATACCTTATGAAAGGCGTTTTTCCTAGGCTTCGTAAGATTAATTTAAGAAAGTTTGAAAATAGCAACATACTGTGTGTTTTTCTTTTAAAGGGTTTCGCACCTCAAAAGCAAAAAAGTGGAACCATTATAAGATCACTTTTTAATCCGTCTGTCCGTCTGTCTGTCAAGACCCTATATCTCGGAAACACATGAAGATATCGAGTTAAAATTTGTGAAAATATCAAAGTTCTAAGTTACTTTAATAAAAAGATGATGTTGAGTACCTGCACATTTTTACGGAACCCTCAGTGGGACGGGACCGATTCGTACTTGTCCGGTTTTTTTTGCTAAGTATCAACTGCAAATGTAGCAATTCAATTTCAAGGATCCGAAAAATACATGCATGCCATAGGTATGCATAAAGGTACCTCACGAAATGTCACACACGTATTAAGAAGGCTAATTTTGTAAACAGCTATCATGCGAGTTTACGATGCAATCCCAAGAAGAATACAAACATGGCAGTCAAATTAAAAATTTCATTTAAACATCAGTTTAAAGTATCACAATATAAGTACACCAGCAGTTTTTCGGGAGTTAATAAAAATATCAAAGAATAAGGATAGTTTGGCAAAGTTAAGTAAGCGATGGGCTGGCAAACTGTCACTCTAGTTTCCAAACAGCTATTTAGACCCGAACAAACGTTAAAGTTAAGTTGTGGGAGAAAGGGATAATGACAAGTCGTTTTCTTTACTGGGGTACATAATTTTAATAGTCAACTTCCTACGTGAAAAAAATATTGTGAAAAAAAAATTGCCGTAATCTAAGCCGTTTAAGTATTTGGAAATAAATTGTGGACCTAGTAAACAAAGCTCATCCCTGCTAATTTATCGCTGTCAAATACATAATCTTTTTATTCAAAGTTTATTCTTGACCCTTAAAAGTGCACTTACTTTGTACCAAGGAACTTATTGCCTTGTAGTGAAATCGACATTTGAACGCCTTTTTCGTTACAGTAATATTAGTATTATAACTAATAAAAAACAGGTTTTGTTTACAGTTATCTCGGGAAAACTTTCTATTTCTGAAAAACTCTTCAATAGAAAACATATTCTTGAGTAACAAAGGCTAGTATTAATGATATTTTATGCTTTTAAAATGAATTTCATCTGTGTTTCAAAGCTGGAACCGGTCGACTGGACTGGATTAAATAATGCAATCAAATTACTAACCTTAGTAAGTACCATAAAAAAGTAACACATGCGTTCAACGCGAATTTAAACAAAATGTACATTTTTCATTCATGTTCATTTATAAAAAATTGTAATGTAATGTAATGTTCATTTATACAAAATATGCTTAAACAAGGTTTAAAATAGTGTATAACTTTTTTATAGTAAGACTAGTGGCCCGCCCTCGCTTTGCTTCGGTGTAGAGCTGTAGTGTTAACTATAGTTTTTGTTCAAAGGCTTGTATTATACACAATGACCTTCTTCATAATAATTATAAACCTTTAATTAAAAGTAAAAAATTGTTGCGTAGTTTAGGACCCGTTGTACCGGATGCAACATTGCTCTGCTGTTCCGATTTGAAAAATTATTTTTGTATTGGACAGTGCATATATCGAGGAAGGCCGGCTACGACCTTTAGCAGCAGAGCATCGATGAAAAATGTTGCAAAAACGGGTAAAAATATTCCATTTGTGAGATTCCATTGCGTGCGTTGGGTAAACAGTTAATGTTACACAAAAGTTATGTATGACGGAATTCTTTTCCTTTAATTGTTCTGTAAAAAAGCCCACGACAGCCTATGTCTATATTTTAAGCTTGACTCACTATAAACCTTTTTCTTCAAATTAACACGGGTGAAATCGCAGGGGACCTCTCGTTGTGACATAACTCTAATAGTTAGACATATGGTATCGCAGACTTTTTTGAAGATATTGTTATCTTTATATATATAATTCTTCTGTGAGTGTGTATGTCACTGAACTTCTCTTAAACGACTGGACCGATTTTGATGAAATTTTTTGTGTGTGTTCAAGGGGATCTGAGAATGGTTTAGATTCACAATTTTGTCCGCTGGACAACCCCTATTTTTTTAGGGCGGTACGAAGTTCGCTGGGTCAGCTAGTCCTCTATAAAACTTTAGTACATCACTTTGATCTATTGTCAATGACTTCCGCAGCGTACGCGATATAAGGCTATTTTTAGGTATTTTTTACACACGTTGGATTACATTTATCAAGGTTTTCATACGGAACCCTAACTCTTTTGATAATACATTATATGTATATTAATCAGTGATAATGTAATGTAGCATTCAAATGATAAAAGAATTTTTAAAATCGGTCCAGTACATTTTGAGCCAATTCGTTACAAACATACTTACATTTCCTCTTTTTATAAAGATGATATTATTATCAGTATAGATAAGACCGTAACAGTTTCTAGAACTAAATTAAATTAATTCTTTAAGAAATAGTTATGAAATTTAAATAATATCTATGACGAAGACAGACTAAATATAATTTTTTTCGATCAACTCATATCAGGAAAGATATATAAGGAAACATGGACTTTTACTACTGATTGTCTGACAAAAAAACGCCTTTAGGTATTGATTGAGTGCTGGAAGATTGGATACTTACACGATAGTTTTTGCAACATAGAAAGTTCCCACGGGATCTTACGAAATGGGTTTAGGCTTGGGTTAGGAAAAAACCCTTATTGAGTAATCTTATAGAAAAAGAGGTTGAATTGTTATAAGCATGCCGAACCTTTCGCCAATTCATGCACATTGCACATATTACAAACGTGACGTTACAAAAGCCTTATTAATCATAATATTATTATAAAGGCGAAAGTTTGTGAGTATGTATGTTTGTTACTTCTTCATGTCTAAACGGCCAGAGCGATTTTTATAAAATTTGGTTCACAGATTTTCTCAGTTTAATCGAATGATGCACACAACAGCATATATCCTTCGTTTCATACACAATTTGCGCAATAAACTTAATAAAATACCGCCGCGCCCGATGTTGATGAGTTGAGAGACGCCGTGAATACTTTGGCTAGGCTTTCACGTTTTCACAGCTAGGGATCACCGCGGGAAGGGTCATGGGACGGGCAGGACTACATAGCCCTAAAAAAGGTTATTATTTTTTGATTTTCAGTCTTCTCGGCGGTTTTTTAAGTATTTATTTATACAAGGTGCAGCTCAAGCCTTACTCTTTAGCTCACCTTGCTGACTTTAACCCAATTCTAAACTCCGTGTAGTCCTGGTACTTTACTCACCAACAGAAACGCAATATGCACCTTCATCATCAGCCTATCAATGTCCCCACTGCTGGGGTACAGGCCTTCCCTAAGGATGGAATAGGGAGATTGAGTCATGATAACGCACTACGCGGGTCCGGTGCGGATTGGTGGCTGCAGATGCAACCGGAACCAATGGATAAACGTGCCTTCTAAAGCAGGAACTAGAGATAGTAATTTTTTATCCACCCATCCAATGATCGACCAATTGAAAGATTGCTTAACTTCAACGATCGCAGCCGAACGCTCTAATCACTCGCGCCATTGAGCTCTTTAAGGCAATATCATACGGTAGTGTGTACTCTATGGTATTATGTAAGGAGGAGGCTATTTCTCAAGACGATTGCTCCAAATCGGTACGGGAAATCCACTACGCCCTACCTCTCCTTTGATGTTCCGGTAACCTTGCACCAATTTATTGGAAAGCAAAAAATAAAAAAAAATAACACACATTATTTAGGTAAATTTGGTAGGTAGGTATAAAAATTACACTTATTAACCACGCGTAGGATTGCCCTCTTGAAAATTCAAATCGTCGCTCCAATGCTTATTTGTTCTATCGACCAAATTGTATACATAATTTCAATTTCAATCCTGTTGGTCAAAAAATATTTGTAACGTTTGTTTTAAATAAATCCTAGATCGTAAGTTATTCTATGTCCACTCAAATGGGTCGTTTGCCATTTAGGTTGTGGACACCGCTTACCATCAGGCGGGCATATAATAATATGGTACTAAAATAAGCCCCCACTTTTCCTTAAAAAAACTTTATGTATGAAAACTGGTTCACGGTTTCCATATTATGCATAAACGCTATCACAATTTTGTATAAGATCACTGTATATTTATAATTATAATATTAATAATTGTACTTTGTACTTCTACGGAGGTAGAAGGAAGGGCTCTTTGGAGAGCATAGCTTTATGAATATTCAAGGTTGCTTAAGCTAATCGGTTGTTATATGAATGCACCCTGTACAAAATTAACTCGCAAAAGATAATTTTGTTAAAGTAGATGACTGTAGTTTATTACCTACTTCATATTTTAATTGTATTACATTTGGATCTATTAAAAGAAAAGTCGACAATCGATGACGAATATAATATAATAATTTATTTTCGGAAATTAGCTAAGTGTTTTTTTGATCAATTAGTATTTTTATTTCTTTGCTGCTGTAGTGGATTAATATTTTTAAGAAGCAGAAACATCGTTACGTGAAATTTTAATTTATATAGGATATTTTGGTTCTTTAGTTTTAATAACTTAAGTATTTTGTTTGAAAGCACGGACAGAGAAAGACATAAATAGCGCAACAGTAAAACATGGTCGTCTCGAAATCAGTTTTGCAGTAGCTAGTTAAAAAAACAGTTGCTAAAACTGCTTACTAAGTTAACACACCAGGAGACCTTCATTTAGATTAAAACAGAAAATGAATATATCCTTGTTCATTATATTAAGCAGCTTACTTAACAATGAAAATATATTTATTTATTTATTTATGTATTTATTTCAGGAAAACAACAGCATTGTCTTATTTCTAGTTACATTTGTAATATTTTCTTAAACTAATGCCAATAACAGTATTCCTATAACATATTCATTTGTGTAACATTTTTGTGTCTATCTATATAGTTCATTCAAAGATATAAATAATTTGCAACAATAGTTTCATTTCTATCTTTATGCTAATTAATTAAGACATCCCACGACATGTTTATAAAACAACATGAATACAATGTTTATTATCATATAACGAAGCAATAAAATATACATAAGTACGAACCCCATACGTGTCTCGTTATTTAGCCAAATATGCTTAATCAATACAATGCACTTTCCCCGGTCATTCATTGGAGCTAGTTAGGAGCTTTGTAACGTACCTTAATATGGTTTCGACCCATGGTTTCGATTATCATAGGTTCCATTTCGCACATTTTATCATATAACATCATCGATATTCATCAGGCATCATCATATATTTTATTATTTATTCCTGGAAACACATAATTTCAAAAATATCACACACTATTCATCATTTTGTAAATACGTATAATAATTTCTTCTGTACTGAAAATCACTATTCCAGAGTGCTGGACACTTACCGGCATTTCTCTTTATTCTGTTATTTACTTGTTTTCACTAATTTTGCTTTGATTTTATCTATTTTTAATTTATTTATTTTATTGACATTTATGACAACCTAATGTTTTTTATCCGTTGCCATGGCTACCCATGACACGGATACTCTCTCCAACTACGGCTATGACTATTCAACCTCCACAGACCACCTACTTTGATTCTTTTTGGCTCGATTCGAACCGTGTCTAAATTCAAATGGTTCCGGACCTATAAAAGGCCGAGCCTCCCTGATCATTCATTCAATTCTACGGCAAAAGTTGCCTACTCAACTTTTGAAAGCTCGCTACCGAGCTCTAAATTAATAAAAGGCCTTGTCCCGGGGCCGACTGCCCCGGGACTCAAGAAAGACCTCAAAGCTTTTTAGCACCTATTGGCTCTTTAAACAACTTCCTAACTCTAATACTATACTACTCTTCACGTACTCGCAACCTCATCGGTGGGACTGCGCCTGCGGCTCCAGCTTCGTCGGCCAGCCTCCAACTGCTTCAGCCCGCCTTCTACCGACTCCTGCCGTTTCTTCAACGCCTGCCTCTGGCCGATATACGCCGGCCAAACTACCAGCAGCGCCGCCAGCAACCACCAGGGCAGGCCAAGAACTAAGACGGCTGCACAGGAGCGTTTCTGCCTCCAAGGAGCGCCGTCCATCTGCCTGTAGCACGACCTACCGTTCAAGCCGCCCCTGAAGATCGCCGACGACCCACGCCCACTTCACACCCCACACTACACACATACCATACCCCTATTCTTTTTTTTTAACCTGTAAATTCTTTTTATTCTTGTAAATATATATATTTTATAACCTCTACCCGTTCTTTTTTTTTTATTTTGTCGCTACACGACAGCTTTACAATGGATTGATTAAAAGTACGTTTTGTCCCTATAAAAGGATCAGCAGTGCTAAAATGTTTATTATAGTTATTGGATAATCGTGTGAGTGGCGTATTTTGAGCATAATTAGTGGAGTGAGAGGGAATGTGGAAAAGAGAAGTGTGCCTGGTGCGACGAGATGGCACTCGAAGTGCCAACTTTTCCAAAAGTTCAGGACAGTCAGTTTGCCCACGGACCAAATCAAACAGGAAACCCATATCTAATACATGGCGACGCTCTTCTAGCGTGAGTAACTTATATGCATGGCAATTTTTAAAATATGTTCTGTTGATATAGTTTAAGCGCTTGATAAATAGTCTTTGAATACTTTCAATTCTATTTTTATACTAGCTGACCCAGCGAACTTCGTACCGCCCTAAAAAAATAGGGGTTGTCCAGCGGACAAAATAGTGAATCTAAACCATTCTCAGATCCCCTTGAACACAAACAAAAAATTTCATCAAAATCGGTCCAGTCGTTTAAGAGAAGTTCAGTGACATACACACTCACAGAAGAATTATATATATAAAGATTTAGAATAAAATGGAGACCATATATGGCTTGCATATTCTAAAGTACTCCTGACGTAGGCGTAATACGCTATTTTAAAAACTGTAATTGATCTAAATGGTTTACACATTCGAAGAACAAATCCTAAGTTGCGAAGAGCCTTATTGACGATGTCGTCAATATGGCTCGAAAATGACATTTTACTGTCCAGTATAACACCTAGATCACGCGTTTCATATGCCCTATTAATCAAAATGTTATCGAAGTAGTAGTTATGCAAGATTGGTTTTTTACGACGCGTATAGCTAATTATTTGACATTTAGATATATTTACTGTAATATTGTTTGCTGTGTAATACTGGTTTAAACTATTTAGGTCTGCCTGTAAGCGAAAGCAGTCATTTATAGATATAATGGAAAGAAAAACTTTTTTATCGTCTGCATACAGGAGATGATTAGAATGAGCTATATATTTATATACGTCACTAGCTGACCCAGCGAACTTCGTACCGCCCTAAAAAATAGGGGTTGTTCAGCGGACAAAATTGTGAATCTAAACCATTCTCAGATCCCCTTGAACACACACAAAAAATTTCATCAAAATCGGTCCAGTCGTTTAAGAGAAGTTCAGTGACATACACACTCACAGAAGAATTATATATATTAAGATATATATACGCATTGTAAAAAAGTGGGCCCAAATGCGAACCTTGAGGGATTCCAGAGGGAATAGATATAAAGTCGGAACGTTTCCCAGCCATAACTACAGCTTGTGAGCGATTTTTTAGATAAGACGCCGTCCACCGTAACAAGTCGCCATGTATGCCAAGCTCTTCCAATTTTATAAGAAGAATGGCATGATCAACGCGATCAAATGCTTTTTCAAAGTCTGTGTATACTATGTCTTCTTGCCCACCTCCTTCCATGTTGTTCAAAATATATTCAGTAAAACTTGCTAAAGTAGAAACAGTTGAACGACCTTGCAGAAAACCATGCTGTGCTGTCGTGATTCCATTTGTAATAATGGGATAAATATGCATCAGAACAATCTTCTCAAAAAGCTTACTGAGCGTATTCAGTATCGATATCGGTCTATAGTTACTTACATTCGTTTTGGATCCCTTCTTAAATATTGGAATTATATGAGCTTGTTTCCAAGTCATAGGAAAAACACATTCAGCAATTGAACGATTAAATAAAATAGAAATTGGCAAAGCAAGACTTTCCGCACAATTAGACAAATAAACAGGAGGTATACCATCACAACCCGAGCCTTTAGATTTATTTAGTTCTTTTAATAGTTTTAAAACCCTTTCCTGGTCTATGAAAATTGTATTAATGTGATTATTATCATTCAAAGAGCTGGGAACGTTAGTGTAGTTTCTATATGTAGGTAAACTAGGTTTTTTAAATAGGTACACTCTCAAAAAACGCGTTAAATTTGTTACAAATGCTCCGAATATTTGTTTCCTTTTTATTATCTATGAGGAAAAAATTAGGATATGAAGAACCTACTCTTTTTGATTTAACATAAGTCAATAAATATTTCGGGTTATTCTTTATACTGTATTCGGAATTGTTTATAAATTTCCGGTAACATTGATTTTGAACAAGTTTCTGTCTACGTTTCAGTAAGGAAAATTTATCATAATCTCTCGGGTTTTTTGTGACTTTCCATTTTTTATGAACCATGGTCTTTTCCTTAATAATTTTAATGAGTACTTTACTATACCATATTGGATGGGTAGCTGAAGAATTTTTTGTGCACTTAGGTACAAATAATTTTATGCTCTCATATATGATGGAGTAAAAGTGGGCTACTGCTTCATCTAATGTATTTAAAGCTAGAAGAGTAGACCAGTCATATTTATTTAGAAATTCATTAATTTCGATGTATGACCCTTTGTTAAACTGGAACAACGTTTGCTTACTTCCTTTTAATGGTTTAATATATAAGTCTGCAATATCAATACTAAATGCTGGATGATATGGGTCTTCATTTACAAGTGGGTTTAATTCTTTACTTACATTTAGTGCTAAATTAGAAAAACATAAATCCAATGTACGCTGCAAGCTATTAACAACAAAGTTGTACTGTCGTAAACCAAGATAGTTCAAATAGTCGACAAATATAATGTCAGGCGATTGAGAATCTAAAAATCCCTGATCAGTAATGACTGCGCCTTCGTCATTTCAACGGAACTTAGGAAAGTTAAAGTCTCCTACTAAAAGGTAAATATCATTCGGATAAAGGTCTAACATTCTGTGTAACTTTTCTTTTAGGGTATCCAATTGAATAATTAAATTGTTTGATTTAGGAGGTATATATGTTAAAATGATATGTAGATCGTTTGGTATCTTGAGCCGCTGGGCTGGTATAGATACACAAATAATTTCAATATGATCGCATAACCACTCGATACGCGAGTACGCGCACAATTCACGACGAACATAAATCGCAATTCCACCACCTGTTTTCTTATCACAGAAGCGCAAGTTCCGATCGCGACGGAAAATATCATACCTATTGTCACACAGCTCTGAATCAAATATATCATCTTGCAGCCAAGTTTCCGTAGTATGTTATTAAATAAAATATGGGTCTTAGTCCTGAGTCCACGGACATTCTGATAATGTATATTTAATTTTGAGTTATCGAATTTAAGAGAATTATTAAAATAAATAAGTAAGTAAGTTATTTCAGAAACAACAAATCAATACAGTAAATAAAAAGAAAGTTACCTACTGAATACCAGACGACAGACAAGTGCGCCCACGCCGCTGACCAGAAACACCTCCCCGTCCACACCTCTCACCAAAAAATGAAATAAAATACTGACCACCTATCAGTTGGTATGATAGAATATCAAAACAAAATAAAAAGAAATATTTATAAATAAAGCTTTTCTTTAAATAAAATAACTTGTTTCTAATGCTTAAAGGAGTTAATTGTATTCTTAAATGATTGATATTTATTCCTTCGAGGTAACATAACACTGTAATGCAGCAGCCAACTATCGATTATAATAATAATTATATAAATAACTATGTTTGGTAGTACTCAAACAAAATTTGCTCGAGAATGTGTTATTGTTAGGTGGTAGAAAATTGTACAAAAAAAGATGCAACAAAAGAAAACTCAATATAACAATTGAGCTGACTTTAAGGGTGTTATTTAAACCAAATAAATATTTACAGCAATATGAATTCTCAAAGAAAGGCGATATTAGGTTCCTATACCCACTGTTCACAAAGGTACTTTTATAATAGTGATTTACAATTATTTGTATCATATTCCTAATCAACTCAAGATTTGTATTTTTCTTATTACAACATAACGATAAAAAAGCATAAGATATGTAAAAAATCAACCGATATTTCAAATAAAAATTAACTAAGTAATTTAAAGTTACACATGTTGTAAATCCTTCCCTGAACACACTTGTTATATTACATAAATTCTCCCTTATAATGTTGAAGTGTAAATTTGTCAATGTTGACAAATTCACAAACATTATTTTGATTATGATAAAGAACAAGTAGCATTTCAAGGGACTTATTAAGCAGTATTTTATATTTTTATAGGTATATAAATATTTTATTGGCATGCATGCAGTATTGATTAAATTAATTATTTTTACACATGATAATACTGAATCAATTGAGTTCAAATAATTAATAGAAATCAACAAACAATATTTAAAACAGGTTTTGTGATAACAATTTAAGTTTATAATTATTATACGGGTATTGGGACTATGTTTATAAAACCTATTTAAATTGTTTTTTATGATAATAGATGACAAACTAACAACTTTCATATAAATTACAATAACCGAAGAACAATATTCTGAAAGGGTTAGAATAAAGAGGAAATTACCTTGTTTAGGGAAATATTTTCCATTGTTTTCATGTAAGAATGTTTTAAATAAACATACTTTATAAGTTATAAAGGATACATAGTGTTTCACAATTGTAACAGCCACGAGTAAGTCACTTTATTTTGTCGACATCCTTAATTGACCTTATGCTCAGAGCTGGGTAAGTGTTGTTCTTTCTTATGAAGATATAACCATTTTTCACCCATGCATATTTGTACCCATTTGCTTTTGCAGACTCACGAGTTTTTCGATACAGCAACTTATTGAACTGAGTCAGGTGCTCATTTATGTAAATATTTTGAGATTCACCTGGTAATCCAATGTCGAGCGTAGTTAGTGCACGATTTTTCCTGATACCCGAAATTATGCTGTCTCTTAAGATCCTTGTTGCAAGTTTAGCTACTATCACCCTGGATCTACCAGTGGTCTTGTTTCGAGGTTCGACTCGATAAATTGTAAGAATATCCATCTCCTCAAGTTGCACTTTCGCAATTTTCCTATTAATGTGAGGTAGTTCTTCAGATTCTCGTCTTCGTCTTCTGGCAGACCGGTTATTTCTAAGTTAGTCATTCTCTCACGTTGCTGATAGGAATTCAGGTCCAGATGCAGGTAATGTACCTTCTCTTGCAATATATCCTGTTGAAAACCGTCCACCTTTTTCATTTCGGACGCAATGGATTGAAGCTGATTACTGGTTTCATCTTGTAATTTTGAGTGAAAATTCAAGGAATCCTTAAGTGACTCAATATCCTTATCAGTGGTCTTTTTGTAGGTAATAATATCAGAGTTTAATTGAAGCTGTTCGTCCGTGATCACTTTTAATTGCGACACAATTTCATCTCGTAGGTTATTTATGATAGAAGCCTGCGTGTTGCGGAAATCCTTTAAAAATGACTTCATTTCCGAACGAAATTCAGCTATTTCTTGTTGTGTATTGCATTGAGAAGGAGGATTTTTTCTTTTTCTACTTGTAATTTGAGGGTCAGTAGGTAAAATTATCCATCATGGAAAGATCCGGCTGCGACTCACTTCGGGCGGGGGGCGAACGCAAAATTTTGTTCATGATGGAAAATTGGATCTTCTAACAAGTAGATAGTGCACTTAATTGCGTTTACCGCTTTTGTCCGAGCAAGATCGCGACACTGTAGATAGTTTGTCCCTTTCTTCAACGAATACGCGACTGGCAATATTGTTTGAGCTTTATATTGTATGCAGAAGACACTTATTTGAATGAACTACTGATATTGAAAATTAATTTAATTTTGTAAGCAGCTACGCACGCGTGTTACTCTCACGGCGCCGGAGCCGCACGACGAAAAAAAATATATATCTGATATATCTTATTAAAAAGTATAATACACACTCAAAAGTGTTAGTAATCTGTGATATTATAATTGTTTATGTGATAAATTATATCTTGATTTACGTTTATTATAACAAAACAAGTTTTCTTTATTTTAAAATGCTTGCTCCATTCAGATATGTATGTTATTAGTTTAAAAAACGAGCGAGCCTTACAGTAGTCGCGTATAATGTGTAACATTTGAAAACCTCACCTTATATTTGTAAACATAGAAATAAAACCTACTACAAAAAGGAAAAATCCATTTGAACATTATGTTCTAAAATCAAATCAAATAGAGCGCGCTTTCACGACTTCCTGTTACACAATTCCGTCCCATTTCACGAAATCACTCCCACAAATTGCAGGAAAGCGAGAGGAAAGATGTTACACATCAATAATAGAAGGTTTACACTACTCTGTAATATGAAAAATATGATTATTTTTTATAAATATATAAAATATATCCAGGCTTTTGGCCGAAATTTACACAATTCGCGGATTTTCAATATTCAGAAAACAAAATTCGAATATAAAACGCCATAGCAATCCTTCCCACTACAACTACACAGTGGTGACGAATCGATGGCTCATATCGCAAAAGAGAAAGCGGAACTTTTATGCTCACTCTTTGCATTTAACTCGACCTTTTTTTTGTTTGGGAAATTCCTTATGCATCCTTCAACCACTGGGGGAGCGAGAAGAAGGTATGTGGGACTCCTCCCTGTTTATTTCAGTCAGCCCTGTGGCCGGGTGAAATAAACAGGGCCCTACCTAACGCCCTGAACAGGGCCACTAAAAACCAGACAATACTCCTACACCGTCACCAGACACGCTCTATGAGGACCGCGGTCCCCCTAGTGACCTAGTGCATGCCGAGAGGGCGGGTGTGGTCGCTGCTCCCGTTTCCGAATGGCCGCGCACCCACTAGGTGTTTGTCCGCGAACGGTCCCCCCCCCCCCCCCCCTCAGGACAGGCTCGCGGCTCTCGCAGGAGTAGGAGGGAGAGTGTACTTCTCAAGCAATAGCGAGATTCTTCGTCCAAGAATTCGACTCTGAATTACGGGGATACACGACGCCTGACCATCCCGCAGTGCGAGAGCTCTATGCCGGATATCCAGTTCACACAAAGCTTAGTGCGCAAAGCACTCTTTTTGAGTCGAGTGAGCATCATTGAGTCTCATAAGTTGTGCTGAAGACGTGTGCTCTTGTATTGGTTCCGGCGTCGTCCCAGTCTTAATGCATCCGATCCAAAAAAGGCAACCGCTCACTTCTTGCCAACTACAAGGTCCTTGTTCTCCAAGATAATGGAATCCATTATTAACTGCTAGCTTTTTCGGTACCTAGACGACCACCAGCTAATCGATATAATCTATAATCGATCAGTTTTCGACATAATATAAACACATCGATATAAAAAAGATTTTCCCCATCGCTCCGCTGTAATCGTTAAATATTTTGATTACGCCATACTAACTTTTTTTGGGGAATTTTGTAATGAGACACTGGCATCACTTGTCACGGCAATATAAGATCGAGTCGTAAATTTTTTATCTAATATGATGATATAGATTTTATTTTTTTAGGTGGTTAATGAGTTACTTACCGATGGTAAATAACTTTGTTGGTTGTTTTTATGTGTCCTTTATAATTTCGGCAAACTTTTATCGCACAACTCGGTATTTTTAAGCAATAATTTCAACACGAAACTCGTTAATTGACGTGCGTATCGCTCAGCGTTGCATTGAACGCTTAGTGACGGAAACGACTTAGATCCCAACAATTGGCAGATATTTTTTCAACGCATCGCCTCTGTCACGCTCTATCTAGAGAGTAAATAATCAAAGATTTTTACATTGATAATGAATGTGTAGTCGAATATCCGATCTTGACAAGTGTCAATGATTTTTGAACATCGGATATTTTAATTAAATGTGAACCGTATCACATAGCTTTGTAAAGCGTTGTATTGTTTTAGAAGATTTCCAAGGACTACACGGCTCCTTTAACAGCAAAGCGTAATAAAAAAATATTCTAATTAAAGAGCTTTCGTTTGCGTTATTGCGAGCGCGCCATTTCCGAGGGTTCGATTTATAAAACGAATGTAGAGGTGTTAAGGTCACAGCTCATTAGACCCACCCGGAACCGGACCAGCACCGCCTCAACTCGTGCGGTTGATATTCTGTGTATGAATTTATATGGGTATACACTCACTATGTCAACTCCGTACCGTCACGGGATCGCCTTGCTCGCAAGCTGTGGTCAACTCGGTGACCAACCGATGCTTGCTCGCCTGCCGTGTGCTGGCCGCTAATTGTAAACACGCTGATCCTGAGTGGACCGCGAGCTGCCTGCTAGTTCACAATGCATTACTTTTTCATATATATCAAGCGCGACAGCTATTCCTATTCTATTCACGGTTTGTAAAATCAAACATTGTAATAACACGCGTGTAAACCTAGTAACTATCTCTAACACACTACTTAATTTTCGCTGACAATGCGTAGTCAACTAAGCGGCGGCGTTCACCCGTCGACCACCTGTCGTCCACCCGTGGCCCACCCGACCTAAGCTTGTTGACAACGTGGCGTCCATCTGCGTTGGCGCATCCACAACGAGTGGATGTCGCGCGACGAGGCGGTACCGGGCTCTAATGTGCTGTGACCTTAATATCCAAGTAAAAGTATTTAAGTATGATTGGTACTTTTTCGTTTTTAATTTATTTATAACAAATGCTGTAACCATGAATTCATAGGGTCTACTGATGAGAGCTATGCGATATTTTTAATTAAATTTCCTTTACTCTTATAATTTAGTAAGTACTTTCTAGAAGAATTTTTATCTAAAATATCTCAGGCGAGACTGAAACAGGTTACTCTTTATTTGATATAACAATCTAATATTTTATTTATAAATATAGTAAAAATAATAATAAGGACGTGTTGCTCTATGATTACAAAAATCATGGCCTGCCTCCCAGTACTAGTCTAAGAAATACCTACTAAAAGAACTCAAGAACTCGATTAGCATAATGGTTAGTGAAGGGTTTCGGTTCGTTTCCAGGCTATTGGGTGGGATAACTTGACTTGTTGAAATAAACATTTTCTTTTTACATTTTCGGGTAACAGTGTTAGACAGTTGATTTTTTCTTTTGGATTTTCTACGTTGTTGCGTTATCAAAAGAATACTGTCAAGTTAGAATACTGTCTTCTTATAACGATTTTAATAACAAACGGTAATTGGTAAAAATTTGCTATGGTATCTATGGTTATAAATTGGAGATCTTTGCACTTAAACAACGAAAAGGGATGAGTGATTATGGTTTCAGAATTCAAGGAATTTGGTTTAAATATAATATTATGATCGTCTTCCTAACAAATTACATGTAAGTCAGTTACTTATTTAGAACTCAGTAAATGTATATTTAAATACTGGAAACGAAAACGAAATCAGATGCTTCGGATATTAAAATAAAGCTCGTTATAGTTATAATAGAAAGCGAGGCAACTTTAAATTGCTTTACTTATTTCAATACAATCGGTTTCGCTGACAAAGGTAATTTTGCGACACCCACATTATATAAATACCTGTGTTAAAGAAAACAAATCTAGAGTCATACAATTAATTTAATCGTTTTTTTACTCCGAAGATATTTTTATTGGTATTGGCGCATTTCTGCGACATTTTTATGGACCGATTATTATGATTCATTTGCTTGAATAAATTTTCTATTCAGATAAAAAGATATGATGACAATTTTTGGCTATTAACAATGTATTCCTTAGTGCCCAACAATAGGTACTTACACATGATGTAGTTGGTTTTTCTATGAAATACCTATAGATCAATACTTAAACGAGAGAAGGTGTCTTATTTCCCATCTTTAGCTGATAAGGCAATAACCTGAGGCAGGGGAGTGAAATAAAAAATAAATAGTCGGTTGATAATGCCAACTGGTAGGTACTCACAACATTGACCCGATAGCTTAATAGCAATCATTTAAGACTAAAATCAAGATTTGAAAGATTTTTCTAAGAAACTATTATTAACCAGGTAACGATGAATCAACGCAGTACCAAATCTTTCTTGACACTATTTATAAGGCCGGCATTAATGGAAACTGTTTCTGATTTTATCAAGAGAAAGCACTCAAAAATACACAATTATCGACTTAACAGCCGCCATGAAATTTTATGTGGCTGCGGAGTTTATTTTCAGGCAGCCGTAGGTCATCGGTTAAATCTTTCAGGCGAACGAAGCTACCTCAATTACTTGCCATTTCTGGAGGCGGTACTGCTAAATATAGTCTTACTTCGGAGTTAGAAAACTCAATTTTAGATTAAGCGAATATGTACGGTTTCCTGATCAGGAATTCAGATTGTTTTTTTATATTAAGGAGTTTCCGAACTAACTTTAGGTTTTTTCCATTCTGCAAAAATAAGAACAGTTTGCGCCTCAGATTCAGTCGAAATCTGGGTATAATGTTTCAACTAAAAGATGGTAAACGATTTGTGGCGCCACATTCCTTGTTAAATTAAATGTTATGAATCTTGAAATTTGATACGAAGTAAAGTCTTATAAATTTAGTAACTTTTAAGCCAAAGCAGACAAAAGATACAGCCTTTTATGCCGCAAATTTTCGAAACTCGCACGGGAATCAAAACCTACAGGGTACCTACTTCCCGTGAACTTAGAATCTTGAAATTTGGTACGAAGTAACGTCTTATAAATTTAGTACAGATAAATGAAAAATTACGAAAACCGTAAATTTTTAGTTACATCATATAATAAACATATTTTTTAATAATTATTAAAATATACCTACAGGTTTGTATGGAACCCTTGGTGCGCGAGTCCGACTCACACTTGACCGGTTTTTTACCAATAATAACGAAATCCAAAGTGAAATAGCATGTGACAGAGTTGACATATTCAAAGCAGGGCTTGTAACCGGTTTCGAAAATACCGGTAAATAAACGTTAATACCGGTTTTTAGTAAAGGTTTCGTTCGGAGCGCGTCCGAAATGAAAGCGGTACCTAAAACCTTAATAAACCGGTTCAATCCAGAGCGACACGTGCACGCGCCGGCATCGCTTGAAGTTTTTTTTTTGAACTAGTCACAACTTTTTAATGCTCAGAGATTGATGCATTTATTGACACGTTTGCTAGCGTCTAGTGAGTCAAGTATTCATTTTGTAGTTGTGTACTGACACACTACTTCACTCACTCGCTCTGTAGTTGGAAAGAAACTGACATAAAATCATTATAAATTTGAATTGAAACGGCGAAGGCGATGCCGTCAGTAAGAGCGAAATGAAACCCTTTAAAAACTGCTAAATTGATTCTAAACCTATTTGATTTCGCTTTTTAGGAAAACCGGGTTTTTTAAGGTTAAGGTAGAGCCAAACCTAAAGAAAATGCTCCTAATGTACTTGATACTGATTTAGGTTTGAAAATTAACAGGTAAACAAGCCCTGATTCAAAGCTCTAACCAAACGTCCAAGCTTTTGCATCATCTTCATTATTATACTAGCGGCCGTCCGCGATTTAAGTCATGTAAACTTTAGTTTTTGAGAAACTAACATTTTATCGGCATAAAAATCGTCATTATCGCAATCCAGGTAATAAACTATATGTGTGCCAAATATTATTCAAATTCCTAAAAGTAAAATACTCCCCAATAAAATTTACTATCCCTTTTAACCCACTTGGGGGTAGAGTTTCAAAGAACCAATCCTTCCTCTAGGGGTAGTTTAGAAAAACTAACAATAACTAACTTTATAATTTATTTCGATGTATTCGTGCCAAGTCAAGTCTACTAACGAAAGGAATAAGATTTTTTACACAATCTTTCATTTCCCATATAAACCTTTCGGGGGTGAATTTCAAAAAATCCTTTCTTAGTGCATCCCTGGACCTCATAAGAAACCTACGTGCCAAATTTGGAGTCTATAGAGTCAGCGGTTTGGGCTGTGCCTTGAATGTCAGTCAATCAGTCAGTCACTTAGTCTTCTTTTATATATTTAGAAGAATGGGGAACAACTGTATTTTACTAGATACCTACCTATTGGGATCTGACAAAATTCGTGAGACACCTGGTGTTCAATTTTGGAACTAATACCGGGGTGCATCGCTCATCAAAACACATAAGTTATCATTAGTGTCATTAGTACTTTTGAGAAATTAAACAAAAAATGACGGAAGAATTAGGAATATTTAACCCTCGCAAGATTTCTAAAAAAAGAATAAAGTGTTGTGTGTATGGATGTGGAAGCAGTTTTCAAAAAAACCGTGAATTAACGTTTCATAAGTTTCCTAAAAAAAATGCGCGTTGTGTTTACATCAAAAATTATTTTGGTCAAATGGAAAAAGTGGACCAATTCACAGCATGGAAGAACGCTTTGAAGATTGACTGTAAAATAAATCCTCACATGAAAGTGTGTTCATTGCATTTTCTGAAAGACGACTATATATTACCAGGTGAGTCAAATTCGTTTTTTGAGGTTAAGCATGTGTGAAGTAGCATTTTACAAGATCTCATTATTATTCCACTAAGAAAAGAATGGGACGGCAACAACATTAAAATGAAAGAGTTTCCTTGGTTTAGTTACCACAATTCAATAAATGTTTGTGTATACCACAATTCAATAAATGTTTCGCAGCTACCAGTCGTTCACCCTCTCGAAAATTGCGATTACTGGGCGTTGAACCGGACCATTCACAAATATCATTAATTGTTAAGACTATCATTATCTACCACTAATATTGATATTTAACTATTTTACGGTATTTCATCACGGTTTGACTAGGCAAATGCACCCCCGTCGGCGCCATATTGAATAGGCCACGCCTCCATGTCAGATCCCAATACGATAAGTACAAACCATAACATGAAATGTTACTCACCGACTGGCTGAGTTAATTATACATGAGAATAAATGATGTCTATGATAGTGACGGTAATCAATTTGATGGCTTAATAATATAATATCATCGAGGTGAGACCGCACGATCGGCAAAACCTTCAAAGCCAGCAGTGCTATTATGTAAGAACAAGCTCACTTTTCACCGCAGAATTCGAGTGTGATTTGAAATTAGAAAACCAATTTCATTCAAATTCCTATTGCAATTTCAAATCACAAGCGGATTCCACCGTCTGAATTACTGTTTCTGCGCAACAACTGTCGAATCAGGTACTGGTTATACAACGTAACAAGCGGTTGGACGACTCCGTACTTGAGCGGCTTCGGCTGGAGACGCTACCTGAGCGCACTGTCCCTGTCGTGACACGTGGTCGGCCTTCTACACCTCGGGTTTTGTCAACATTTGTTGTAATGCCGGAGGTGACGCTGATTGACCCTATATGAATATTAGGGTGAGTACCCAGGCCCAGGAGCAGTTGAGGAGGGCTTTGGAAGAGGCGATTGACCGGTATCGGTATACACCGGGCTCTAGGCCACGTTTACCACGCCTGCCTACGAATAAACGCATATAGCGTTAATAATAGCCCTGGACAATTTACTAGTCTCATATTTCGAGACTAGTGAAAACCTTCTTGATACGCATTCAATCCTATACTGCGGGGCCATTGCGGCGTGCCGTGTTGTCCGAGTTAGGTTCTCAGATCCTGACTGTGCAACTAGGCACGATGCTGATGTCCCTACATGGCAAGTACAGATTGAACAACGTATCAGCAGGTGCAGGACTATCATTGCAAAGCTATTCTGTTTCAGGAACGGTAATAATCGCCCGCGAGCCATGCGTTTCGTGAACCCAGCATTCGCGGGTACTGGCATCAGACCGTGTGACTATTTGGCCTGTGTCACGGAACGCATTGACTTACTGAAACAGAAGGTTTATGGAGAAAGGATAGACCGATTCCAAATAAATCGTCTCTTTCAAAATGACCAAAGGTGTACCGAAAATGGGTGGGAATCAATCAAAGTGTGACTAACGAGCCACTGCGGGATACTGCTGCTATCACCAACTTCTGGCGCAGTATCTGGTCAGTGCCTGTTGAGCACACCGATTGATTGGATTGATGTTGTTGAATGCCAGTGTGAGTCAATAGAACTGACGGAGGCTGTTGCTCCTCATTGACATGACCATTGGTAAATATATCCGGCGGAGCAGGGGAGCCCTTTCTGCGGCTTGGATTGACTATAAAAAGGCCTATGATTCGGTGCGTCACTCATGGATGAGAAGAGTCCTAGAGTTGTATAAAATCGATGCAACTTTTTTGGGTACATGTATGAAACAGTGGACCACGGTCCTTCGTCAGCCACACAGTAGGGACGACCCCTCGGGTACGCCGGATGGTTTAAGGATAGAGCGAGTCATCTTCCAGGGTGAAAGTCTGAGCCCATTGTGGTTTTGCTTAGCCCTAAATTCTCTTAGCACTTTATTGAGGGAAACAGGGCTGGGCTGCCATCTCCGGAGAGGTGGGGAAATCATTTCTCACTTACTTTACATGGATGACCTAAAATTATTTGCACCAAAACAAATTACAGAAGTTTTCAGTAGTTCTATCGGGATGGAGTTTGGCGTCGATAAGTGCGCGGTCATGCATGCACAGCGAGGGAAAGTGGTAAATAGGACAAATTTACAATTTTCTGAGACAATCACTCTTAAAATTTCCAAAGGACATTGGGCAAAAATGTATGGACGCTGCACCCACGACCGCCACGGATTAAACTACATTTGTTTGAAAGGTATTATAGTCATGATCATATGTGCCAAAGTGCATCAAATTCCATCCCGGGGGTCTTTAGTTATTTTAAGTTAAATAGGTACAAGTACTATATCGAACGAACATAAATGAAACAAGGGAATTAATTAAGTTAGTTAGTTAGACCCTACATAGGGGGGCTCAGGTATTATAGGAGTACTTCACAAGGTGCAAGGGTGCCCCCTTATGTTATTCTGCCGCGCTCGAGTCAATCCAAAAATCCCCGCATGGGATAGTTTTTTCAAACATTCTGTTCGTTATAGTTAATTGTCTTCTATGTAAAACGGTAAAACGGGAACGGTACTACAAATCACACAAACTTGTCCACGCTCCGAAGAAAACATAATTCCAGTTCATTCATACTAATTAACAAAACCGATAATCGTGTTCCAATGTCCAAAGCGTGTTAGATAAAAATCAATCAAGTGACAGGGAGCGCACAATCACAACGAAGTAAGATGAGTCGACTATTTGAAACTGTAAGTCCTTCAACCCCCATAAATCGTTTTGAGGTGGCTCAGTACGTGCAAGCGCAGGATGGTCGGCAGGCTTTTATTTATTTATTTATTTAGTTTGTTGTATAGTAAGATATGGCATATTATTATGGTTACTTATAATATAAAATGAAGGTACTATAAAATGAATTTATTTAGCTACTTAAATATGCCCATTTGTCATATCTTATGACTACCAAGATATTTTTTTACGGTGTCATAAAAAAGGCTAGTTCATAGATCTTTCGATTCATACTAATTACATTGTTGGCGGAGCTGGGTGTGTGTTGCCCATTGTCCTTTATATTTTATTTACGCCTCGATAAATACGAATAATAATTATTATTTATTAATAATAATAATTATACGTTGTATAATTTGATTGTTATAAAATTTACTGTACTGTATGTAAGTAATTTTCTCTATAAATTTTCCGTTACAACTAAATTTTAAAAATCCATCACAAAGACTATACATACACAAACACAGAATTATTTTAGATTATAACATCTTGATAGCCATACCTACGTATATTATACAAAATGGCATCCATTATTGTATTCCGTGTCTGAAGTTCGTTGAAGATTGAAGATAGGGACGGGTACACACTTGTGGAAAATACCATTAGCACTAACGTGAAAGATATTTGCGAGAAAACTACTTTTTTGAGATAGGCCATTGTCACACAAAGGGGGACTTATGCAAAGAAAAAGTTGGCTTAGTGATTGCTGCTATTCTAAGTTTCCACTTTCAGTCCCATTGACTTCAAAGTTGTATGACCTTATTTCATTTTAACGTATAGCTGAACTTATTGGTTATTTTTAGAAGCACTTAACATTGCGAGTCCCAGGAAGATAAATCTTTGCGAAACCCTTGAACTTTGAAAGAAGTTTACAAGTTTTTTTAGAAGTGAAATTAAACTCTTTATTCTGTGACACATTTTATTATTTCATAAATTACTTTACACTATGTAGAATTACATTAGTATACAAACACACACCAGCATTTTGTTTGTTTAAAACAGGTTGAAAAGAATTACTTCTTGTAGCGACTAAGGTCGTGTTTACTTTCTGTGTGAAGTATTTTTCCATTACTTACAAAGTAATGGAAAAAATATACTTTTATTTATGTGATTGTAACATAAAGTCGTTGAGACGAGACCAAAAATAGCAACACTGGAATAGCCGACGCTAGGAAAACGAATCCGGAAAAAAACATGATTAATAAGAAAAATACATATAGCAGACGAGTTTATTTGCAAAGCTTTCAGTCGAACTGCTGGAAATTCATTTTAACTTATTTGATAATCGTGTTTCAGCAATTAAAAGAGGGTTTGCTTGCCAAAGGCTATTGATGCTACTTTTTAATTAAACTTTCCAGTCTATTTCGCTTAATATCAGGAAGGTATCTATATTTTATAGATTTATCGTTCAATTAATTGTTTAAATTTTATATGTTACACAATTAACGGCAATCTTTTGCCGATCGTTGGTTAAACCAAATATTTGTTGGATCAGAAAATATAATTTATCTTTTACTTACATACTGTTAATTTCGCATTTTTTATATATATATCGAATTGTTGATTTGCAATAACTATTTGGAAATTACCAAATTAAACCTGCACTATTTTAACAGGCTTCAAATAAATTATTACTATATAATAAGTAAATGGGTGGTTTTATGAAATCACATTTAAACACGTTTAATGATTTTTTATTTAGAACGGTATTTTACTTTAAATTCGTTAAATTGAATGTATTTATTTGCCGTACTCATCAAAATAGTTTAAGCAACACAAACTGTTTTGATGTTGTGACCGTATTTGAATATTTTTATACTTATAGGTATTCTTGTGTTAATAATAACCAATTTGTTATGTTAGTGACTAGAGTAAAAAACTTTTGAATAAGTTATACATTTCATAACGATAATATGAAATATTTACTGACAAAACTTGTAGTTTGCGTAAATTATGCATGTTGCTTAGACTTATTTGATGTGTGTACTATTACAAATTTAGGAGAATCGCACAGATAATGCTCTTGCCGGTGTAAGTGGTGGTCGCGCAGCATGTGGCAGAATCTTCAGCTGCCGTAGCGATGAGCAGCTCACACATTTTGAGCTACTTCTCGTAACATGGCACTTACATATTGTTGATTGTAGTCGGGACAACCCAGACTCGTTGAGATCCACCATCTCTGTGGAGAGAGCAAACGGTAATATATCACAGTCTATATTATCTAATCAAAGTAAATTAGCATTATTAGGTATATTATACCTTCCACGTTTTCGTGAGAACATTTCCATTAGCGTAATACGAAGTAATATATATAGGTATATACTTAAGTGGATAATTTTGTTAATTTTAATCATTGACTGTATGTAGGTATTTATTTGGCTTACTTTAAGGAGTAGGTATAATAGAAAAAAACAAACAATGATTTTTAGTTAATTTTGCAACCACTTCGAATTTAAATTTACTGGACGATGTTTTATACGATAACAGATTCTGTCTCATTAAAAACATGGACTAAGGTTAGACTTGTCTTAACGCTGTCTTATCTTCAACAAAGTCGAATAGTATCATGTTTATATCAGGTTTAACTTTTGAAATTTAAAAGATATTTACTCATAAATTGTTCACATTATTTAATAGAAAATAATTGTTGTTCAAGACGAAATAATGATATTATTTACTATATTTTATATAATAATTATACTATGGTTTATAGTTTAAAACAATGTAGGAAAGTAAAATATGATCTTAGTTTCTATTCATAACTGATAGAATTTGGCAAAGGTAAAGTTACAAATTATTTGACTTGAATGTGGAGTTTCTTCATTAGTTTATTCAAACAGATTAAAAAGAAAGTACCTGTGTAAATCAAATAACCTTCATTGAAAGTTAATAAAAGATTTAAATTTTATCTCGACCTTCTAAAATAAATTATAAGGAAAAAAATAAAATAGAACCTTCATTGATTTAAAACAAAAATTTCTGGAAAAATAACTTTTAAATTCTTTTTTATTAATTTTGATATAAAGATAGAGATGACCTTAAAGGTACTAGTGGTGAAACAAATAAGGGTAATAAGTTTTTATAAAGGACAAATTTCTTTTCAAGCAGACCAAATTATGAACACGCGCTAGTAATGAATATACTTCAGTTACCGATCACAAGCTAGGTAGGTATAATTTTTTGTTAAAATGAATTTAACTTTATTCATACATAGGAACATACTTCTCAAAGTGTGAATTATTTCTGTGGAATGATAGCATGCAAAATTTTGCAACAGAGTTAATGAGGATATGAGAGGAGAGTTAACTCCCAGAAAAGTTCTTTTCACGTGTGTGGTTGATGTGGAATTCAGTGATGGATGTAGACCTTGATGCAGACATAATGATAACTCCCTCAAGGCATATTTTAGCATTAGGAATTAAGTCCCTTTCATAATATGACTTCAAAATTATTCACACACATTCATAATTCACGTAATACGTGAACATCAGCCAATTTATTTTTCTATGATTTAAGGTTACAGTCACATGCAGCGCACGTCGCGTTAGAGCGCAAGATGCACGACGCAATTTGCGCTGCGTGTACCCGCGTAACTCAGGCACTGTGTTTTGACTAGTCTCGGTGTAGAGTGTGAATATGGATATTGAAGAAATAATAGCGATATATGAAACATTAAAAGAAGACGAAAGAAAAACATATTGGGTACACCCATTAAACATGTTAAGATTGTCTATTGGATTGGAAAGTGTCAAAAGTTATGAAAGCCATGGACATTAGGGCATACTATACAAACAGGACGGTACTTTTACTCATAAAACGGTCAGAGTGAGAGTTTTTGAGCTGAGAGTTAGTTTGCCATATTCATAATTTATCTCGTCGTGGGTTTTCAGAAGATATTGTATAAATACATATAGTAATAAGAACGCTATATATATATATATATATATATATATATATATATATATATATATATATGTATATATATATATATATATATATATATATATACAAAAGCTAGGAGTAATTATTTTAGTGGTACAATTTAGAAGAAATTTAGTAAGACTAATAATTATTATACAGGTTCCAATACCGCCTGCGATATAAATGCTTGCGACGACACATCGCGCGGCGTTCTAGGGTATTACGTTGCGTTCTACCTACACGTCGTGTGGACGGTTTGTAGAAATTCGTTGAGCTAAGGATGTTTCAATACCATCAATGTATCGGAATGTTATGCATAATAATGTAAGTAGTACTATTACGTACGTAGTATTAGTACAAAATGTAGGTTCGCGATTCAGAATATTTTTTTAAATGGGTTTAAAAATGCAACCCCGAATCTGTAGCACTTGCACTTGTGTAGTTTAGTGGAATACTGCCAGTAAAATTACACATAATTATAGATTGATTCGTGTACTTGGTATCAAAACAACAGTATCGAGTACTTACTCGTTTTTATTTGTATCGGAACCTCCCTAATGAAGCGTAATGAAGGCGCGAAACGCGACGCAACTTGCGCTGCGTGTTATGTTATACCCTTATTATGCATATTTTTTGTTGACCAAACCTATGTTATTCCCTTATGGTTAATACCATTATCTTTTGTTTATCAAATTCATTTGTTATGTTCCTTAATTATGTTAAAACCATGTTATCTATCGTTCTCATGTTCTTAAGTTAAGATATCTATTATTTACCTAAATCACTCACATCCTTTTAACTATGTAATTACTTCATTTGCATTGTATCGAGTCATCTAAACTTTCCAGAGTCATTTGAACGTTTGTATAGCCATTAAGTAAAAGTTTTGTTTAGCTTTCTCAGGACTCATTCATTATATAGCTTGAATTCTTTTAGTATTAGTTAGTTATAATCTGACCTACATCGATGTAAGACATAATTCTTGTAGTTTCCAATAAATATTTTATTTTTATATTGAGTTACTTGCCATATAACATGCGTGTGGTCTGACACTAAGCTATCCTTGGCATTAATGCGAGAGACGGATTTGCATCAAGTTGCCCTTGACGGCGGATTCCTAAGATAAGTGTCGAGAACTCGAGAGACGACAGTATATTTTATTATTGACAACCAATAGACGCTAAGGAGTACAGTCTGTTTACTAAAATATGCTATTCTCAAGCATAAGTTTTCGGTAAGCACACATTTTGGGAAACAGATTTTGTACTCCTGAGCGACCATTGGTTGTCAATAATAAAATGTATTGTTGTATGAATGTGTTGTGTATAAATCGAATTCCAAATTGTTTAACCTTGATGTATGTATGAGTGGAGCCAAGTTCCTAAGGTAGCTAATGCGACAGAAAAATTAACCGTTCTTGCTTATTCTCATTCTTCGGAGAATCCAAATCCAATTTATCGTGGAGACTTATACGGCATTAATACACTCGAGAGCAATGAATCCGGATCAGTTAAAGAGTCCTAAAAATCTCGCAAACTAAGAATGCTAAAAAATATATATAAATGAAAAATATATACGGTTAAAGACATTTATTTTCTCAAAAGAATTTACAAAAAATCCACTTACAGAGAAAATACAAAGCATAATTAACAAAAAAAATCATTACATCGTGTCGACTAACAATTCAAAAATGTAGGTAGATTTACAAACAGAAACAACAATCTCAGTCTCTGCGCATGCGAACAGCGGAGACACAAAGGCAATGACACAGTGCGGGATGTAGCGGTGCGACTAATCTTACATAGAAATGCATGAGAAAAAAAAAATACGTATCATTTTATCTTACACAGATCAAACATATATATATATTAACATATCTATGCATATATGTTTTGGAAATTCTAGGTTAAGTTCGTCTTAGTAATATAGGAAACTTATGTTATTACTAAATGTTTTTTTGTTACTTTCAAAGTGATATTATTATTGACATAAAAAGGTTTTTTTTTTACATAAAAACATCGATTATTGATTAAATACATTAATTATATACTATTCCCTTATGCATCCACTGTACTGGCCGATAATATTATTCGCTATAACAATAGGATTAGTGTAACTAGAATTATTGGTAAATGATAGAACAATAGTTTTACCTAAGTTTATACAATCACATACTTCACACAATAGTTAAATTTATAGCCGAGAGTTCCGCAAAATGTGGTCTTTCAATAACCCTTTAAATATGTTAAGTGACTTACTGTCTTTAATATTCTTTGGCAATTCGTTGTAGCATAGAACTCCTTCGTGAATAATTGTTTTTTTACCATAGTTAGTACGGGGTAAATTTAGACAGATATTATCAGCCTGTCTTGTTAATCGTTTACTGTGGTAGGAATTTTTAGTAAATGTGATTTGACTTTGTGTATCTTTCGTCATTATTTTTCTAATATGAATGCAAGTATTATATTTATATCTGAGAAATGTTCATCAATTTAGTTTCTTTGTAGATTGTTTCAGTAGGTGTGAGATAGTCATACATAAAGAGAATTTTAATTAGTTTACTTTGATTTATTTGTAATCTTTTCAGATGTGATCTTGCTGCAGATCCCCAAACTTCTATTAAATATTCTAAATTAGCTTTCACTAAGGAGTTATAGATGAGGTATTTAACTTTTTTAGGAAGGCAACCAGCCAAGCCCCTGAGGGCCCCAGCCAAGGATGTTAGCTTAATACAAATCGAGTCTATATGTGATTTCCAAGTAAATTGATTATCGAGAATAAGGCCAAGATATTTCTCTGAATTAACTTTTTGAATGATATTGTTATTGATTTTCAGTTGGGAGTGGTTAGTTATCTTTTTATTCTTAGGAGCGAAAATCATATATTTAGTTTTTGGTACATTTATAGTTAATAAATTTGACTGTAACCATGTATGCAGGATATTCAAATCATTTTGTGCCTGATTTATTAATGTTTCAACGGAATGACCAGAGTAAAAAAGACTAGTGTCATCCGCATATAAAAAGATATCACCTTGAAGACCTATTTGCTTTATGTTATTAATATAGATGAGAAATAATAAGGGACCTAAAATAGATCCCTGTGGTACACCACAAGTAATAGTTTTGGCGTGACTCTGCTCATTCCCAATCTTAACAATTTGACGTCTATCTTCAAGGTAAGACTTCAAGGTTTTAAGAGCCAAATCTTCGATGCCGATGTCTTCTAATTTTGATAATAGTATTTATAAAGAAATAAATTCTAATTAAAATACAATTAAATACTCCTTAAATAAAGATATAAAAACTTTTTAGTTATTGTAAAGTTATATAATAAAAAAAAACTTGTAAAAGGCATTTGTTTTATTTCTAATCAGTATTTTTTTTATTCATATAAACTATTTTGATAGTTATAATTTTTATAATTTTAAAGCATGTAACTGCTTGATGTTTAAATCTAAAGAAAATATGACTAGAAAAAATTCCACGCGGACCAGGCAGCAGACGGGACTCGAACCCGCACCCTTCGCAATCCGGGGGAATACACTGACCAATTATGCTACCGCGGCCCTCACGGACCGCGTCGAAATTCTTGTAGCCATTCTTAAGCTGCAAGGCAGCGCCATCTCTTCGCATTATAGGTAACCCACAATGTCAAATGAACACTTTTACAAGTATTAAACATTTGAAAGAAGAAATAACAATTATAGTTATAATTTTTATAATTTTAAAGCATGTAACTGCTTAATGTTTAAATCTAAAGAAAATATGACTAGAAAAAAAAATATGATGATAATGATAATTATATATAATAATTATTATATATAATTAATATACTTGGTCAGTGCATTCGCCCAGATTGCGAAGGGTGCGGGTTCGAGTCCCGTCTGCTGCCTGGTCCGCGTGGAAATTTTTCTAGTCATATTTTCTTTATTTTGATAGTGTTCAAATTATTCAAGCTGTAATCATGTCGCTTACACCTGAAGAATGCACCAAAATCCTCAGAATGATGGAAACCGGCCTGAGTCAGCGCGATACAGCCAGGACTGTCGGTGTGTCGATGTCAACAGTACAAAGAGTTCTCCGACGTTACGAGTAAACTGGCTCTAACCTACGCAGACCAGGAACAGGCAGAACCAGGTGTATCACAGCACAAGATGATCGATACTTGGTGAACACTATGCTTCGAAATCGCTTTCTCACTGGAACTGAAATTGCAAATCAGTTTCGACGCCGCGGAGGAAGTAACCTAAGCGCATGGAGAGTAAGACGACAACTTGCTGAAGCTAGCTTGAAACCACCTAGACCTGCAAACGGCCCTAAACTGAAGCGCACGCATCGTATTTCAAGACTAAGATATGCCCCGTTGGAGTATTTAATTGTCTATTAAAGACAATTTATTTCATTCTTAGTTTGCAAGATTTTTAGGATTCTTTTTGTGATCCGGATTCATTGCTCTTCAGTGTTTAAGTACATCTGGCGTTACTGTACATAATTTGTGTATACCTAACATGCTGTCATTAAATCGAATGAACGACTCTTTTGTCCCTCAGCCGCATGTTGGGTATCGCGTTCAACCACGCACATAATCATTTTGTTGTGTTCACGTGAACACGTACGCGTGTTTTATCTCTTGAAATCGTGGACAGAATATTCAGCAACGTATGCTATGCATACTTTTAAGTGGGTCTGTTTAACGCTACCTTTAAAATCGTTAGCATTTTCCGACACTCTAGTGGATCCAGGATTTTGGTTTGTGTGCCCGCGGGCTTTGACCTCGATAATGGCAGCTTTTATCTAGGTACAACTATAATCCGGTCGCGGTTGCGGGTAATATTACAGGTCAGCCAACGTAGAAAAAACCGGCGGACTCGCGCACTAAGTGATCCGTACCAAAAACGGCAAAAAATCACATTTGTTGTATGGTAGGGCTACCCTTAAATATTTATTTGATTCTATTTTTAGTATTTGTTGTTATAGCGGCAACAGAAATACATCATCTGTGAACCAACCTTTATTTTATAGAAGACTGCAGTCAAATAACATTAGGAACCTCAAAGGTGGTTGTTGTTACTGATGATAAGTATAATTCCAGTGCTCAAAGGGTTAGGCGGTTACATCGTTAGGGGATACTATTCTTTTTTATTATATAGAAGTTCCTAATAAGATGTACGTAGTATATACTTAAAATTTTTTCATGCATTACTGAAGTGAGAATGATTATAAAAGTTAATAGAATTGGAATTCAGTTTTTTCTTCTTCAAAATATTTCTAATAACTCGTGGTCAAATTTTTTAAATTATTTATTACTATCATATATGTCTATTAAAACGGTTAACAAATTTATTTATACACTCAAGAAAATGTTACGCTATTATAATTAATTAAAATATAATGTAATAAGAAAATACCAATATTTTCTATCTGGCATTTATACAAACTGTTTGTGAACACCAATTCAGATATTATCTTTACAATACTCATTTAAAAGGTATCTTTGAGAATAAAGTTAACATTAGTATTTTTATATTCATGTAAACGTAATAATACGAATACAATGAATAAGTCTACACGGATATGAAATTTAACAAACATTTATCATCGGGAAACACTGAAATTTAATATCAAGCCTCCTCCAAACGTGAATTCAGTAGATCATAATGGCAAAATAAATCATTAATCAGTTGTTGTTTTGTAACGACAAATATATGTCATTAAAGTTTAGTACTATTTAACTTAAATGGACTAAACTGAAACTCATTATAAAGCATAGTGTGGCGAACCAACCTCTATATTTACACCACACCACAGAAAACATAAATCATGAAGTACATCATTAAAGAATACAATGTAATAATGGTCGGTCATATCGCTAAGAGCGATCTCTTCATTCAAATAAATATAGAACAATACATACACATACATTTATATATATATACATAAATACATACATATGTCTGATTAAGTCAGCTAAGATCAACAACAATGGAAGAGTTACAAGGTTTTTGAAAATGCGGAGAGATTTTGCACGTCTTATGGAAACTGGAAGTGCATTCCATAGGCGAACGGCTTGCACTGAACGACCATAAAAAGTTGCACCGCGAACAGGATGTATTTATTATAAACTAGCTGACCCGGCGGACTTCGTACTGCTTACAATAATTTGAAAGAAATGAAAGCTATCCGTTCCACAGGAACACAGTTTTTGCCATAGTTAGCAATTATTTGGAGGAACAGTGCCTGTTTTACAGTTCTGATCGCCCTAGGCTATCTATGAAATTATGAATATGCGCCCCCCTGCCTGTCGTGTCCTGCTTTTTTATTCACTTATAGCACGGTAACTTATAGGTACAGACGAGAGCTTACGTAACCGAACATCGTTAAATCAAACTCACAGTATGTATGATTCTCGAAACTTAAAACAAAATTTAACATTAGTGTCACCCTTTCGTTCCGTATAGAGAATGACAAGGATACACTGTTTGCAAAATAAAGTTTAAGTTTAAAGAATCATTTCAGAATCGACACCATTGGTGATATTGACGAATTATAGAAACATTTAAAGCGTTAAATACATTTTGTAGTACATTCGTAGTACTTGGTTTGTAAAATAATGATTGTATGTTATCTATTTTTCTAAGTCATTCTTACCCCACAAAATTGTAGTAAAAAGTACATTTTAAAATATTAACTTACTCAAATGATTAATGAGCTTTATTGCTTATGCTAAAAAGCGCGGGCTACTGGTAGTGGGGAAGAGGTTTTCCCTTAGCGCGGCACAAGCAGTGAGCGCCATTAAGTCACGTAACGTCGATCTGTAAAACGTCTTGAAAAGTGTTCCTACTTTTTCGATTATAATAAGTGGAATTAAGAAAAATCTGAACAATATAATAAAATTTTATCACCCACCAATCCGCGCTGGGTCCGTTATCACCCACCAATCCGCGCTGGATCCGTTATCATCTACCAAACCCCACTGGGTCCGTTATCACCCACCAATCCGCGCTGGATCCGTTATCATCTACCAAACCCCACTGGGTCCGTTATCACCCACCAATCCGCGCTTGGTCCTTTATCACCCTCCAAACCGCACTGGGTCCATTATCACTCACCAATCCGCGCTGGGTCCGTTATCACCCACCAATCCGCGCTGGGTCCCTTCTCACACACCAATCCGCGCTGGGTCCATTGTCACCCACCAATCCGCGCTGGGTCTGTTATTACCCTCCAATCCGCGCTGGGTCCATTGTCACCCACCAATCCGCGCTGGGTCTGTTATTACCCTCCAATCCGCGCTGGGTCTGTTATTACCCACCAGTCCGCACTGGGTCCGTTATCACCCACCAATCCGCGTTGGGTCCGTTATCACCCACCAATCCGCGCTGGATCCGTTATCATCTACCAAACCCCACTGGGTCCGTTATCACCCACCAATCCGCGCTTGGTCCTTTATCACCCTCCAAACCGCACTGGGTCCATTATCACTCACCAATCCGCGCTGGGTCCGTTATCACCCACCAATCCGCGCTGGGTCCCTTCTCGCACACCAATCCGCGCTGGGTCCATTGTCACCCACCAATCCGCGCTGGGTCTGTTATTACCCTCCAATCCGCGCTGGGTCCATTGTCACCCACCAATCCGCGCTGGGTCTGTTATTACCCTCCAATCCGCGCTGGGTCTGTTATTACCCACCAGTCCGCACTGGGTCCGTTATCACCCACCAATCCGCGTTGGGTCCGTTATCACCCACCAATCCGTGCTGGGTCCATTGTCACCCACCAATCCGCGCTGGGTCTGTTATCACCCTCCAATCCGCACTGGGTATTTTGTGACGGGTATTGTGTCATTGTTTACCGACGACTCACCGGTGCGCGCGTAACGAATAAATCGTCACACATTCGCCATTACCCCCCAAGTCAAGCGTGCCTGAAGAAATTTCACTTCAATAATAAAAAGCTTTTTCTTTAATCGTTTATAAATTATATTTAATATACATAATATTGCCTTTAAGCGTGGCGCAATTATAAAATGAAATTTAAAAAGGTGGTCACTTAAATATATTTTTGGTGGGATAATAATGTACCAGCCATCTTTGCTTGGGTGAAATTTATTATAAATGCTATATTTGTATCATGCTATCCTATGCCACTCTAGGCTAATAAAGCTTTTCAATGCAGAAAGACTTTGTGAAACCGGTTCATTAGTTTTTATGTTTATTCATTGAAAACAAAGAAATATTTCGTCTTTTTAATATTAGTATAGACTACCCCGTGCAATTGAGTTTAGTCTGCAAGGCTATATCAATACCAACTATATATCTGTAAGGTTAATCGCTGTATAAAAAATGTCGCACGAGAAAGCCTGGATAATAGTGGTTACCGTGTATATATAGTCCGTGAGGCTACGTGAGGATTTTTCTTTGCATTAATATTCTAGAAAGAGTGCAATTCGTGAGGTTGATCCATGATTAATTATGCCAACATAATAAATTGCTAAATAATAAGTAAGTAAGCTAAATTAAAAAGTTAAAAAAAAACTGAGACAATAAATACCATTTTATGTGTATATTCTATGACAGCGTTGCAAACAAAACGCTCTTTCTTCCTAATGCCGGCACTTCACTTGGCTATTCGTATTTGCTATTTAAAAACATGACATCAGTCTGTCCTTTTCATTTCTTATTAAGCATGACAAGGACAAACTGTTTTCAAGTGAAGGGCCGGCATAGAACTCGATACTCTGTGGTTGTGGTGCAGGCAGTTTGCATTCGTAGTAATCTGTGGCATTCGTGCATTCTCGTTTCGGATTACCTGTTATGTGTGTTTATTTGCGATTGTTTTTCCTTTAATTTAACTATTTCGGCTATCTAATATGCCATCGATGTTACGGAAGAGCAGAGACCTTATTACCAAGTGCTAGTGAACCTGTGCCACAACATCCTGAGTGGATCATACTGCCAAATTATTCAAGAGCACCTGATACACATTGACGCTGCATTTTTACACAAAATACATGTGATATACAAATAAATACAATATGATAAAATTATGAGAAAAATAGTCAATAAATAAGAAGCAAAACCACAGTTTTTATTTTATTCATTATTCCTACATAACTAAGTTTTTCCTAATAGTTATTCTTTAAAATCGCACCTAATAAAATTAATTAGTTGTAATATTAATTCACTTCATACTGAGTTCATGCTAAGTTCATAGGTTGACCTATGTTTCATTGAATATTAATCATAACCTCAAAAAAATTAGTTTTCCTAATAATTAAATTTCTCAGAAGTGTCCGTCAGTAATCTTTGTTTTTACAGTCTATGTATGGACGCAGAACAATGTCCTTTGCTTTTTTATTGTGATCTACTAACAAATGTCACTTTTTATTATGAATAAAAATACATTTTAATTAATATATTTTATTATAAAAAGAGAAATATACATATTATTATTATTTATTTTATTGTAAAAACCTAAATTCAGAGGGAACAATCTTCTTTAGCGTATTAAATTGCAAGTTGTTGATTTCATAGCGACCGAAATCGAACGCGTTATGTTGCAACTTCAATAGAGTTTTCGATAGAATTCAGGAATTCTAGCCGATCTGCATCATCATCATCATCATCAGCAGCCCATCATAGTCGACTGCTGGACATAGGCCTCTCCAAATGCACGCCACTCAGATCGATCTTGGGCTACTCGCATCCAGCTCCTGCTAGCCACCTTGCCCATGCTCAACTTATATTCTGAATTACATGTGAAATGTTACGTTTTTGTGTGGACCTCCACATTTTATATTTGAAAGTAAACTTCAACATACAACATACACATTTAAATTTGCTATTACTAAAACCCGTGCAGAGTTATGACATGGTGATGACCTGCGATATCAACGAAGACAAAACCGCTACGAACAAACAAGTTTGTAGAATCGACTCGACTCCGGGGAACCCACCAGAACTGCCAGTGGTTCCAGCCCGCTCCTCGCGCCACTTGAACCAGATATACTTGATCAAATCAGACTACCTGTGGACAGCGGTCGAATCAACAGACACATTTTAGGTCTTAAAATATTTCCAAAAGACAGAGGGGACTGCGAAACACTCTTACGAATATATAATTTTACTGTCATTGCATACATAAACCGAATGGGAAAGCATTCAGTTTCCTCATGCAGCATAAGCCGGTAAATATCATAGTGTTGTGAAAAAAAAGTCTGGTTCTTTGCATCTTATGTTAGCTCCAAAGATAAAAGTAATATACGGTTGCAGATTAAATTTAAATACACGCCGATATGGAGTGGGAGCTTGCTAATGACATAAATCAGTGGTTTTGTAAAATATTAGAACAGCCTCATATAGATTAATTTGGGAGCCGATTAAATAGAAAAGTATGAAAAACACAAACTATCCTGGTGGTCACAGTACCTAGGGATCAGAACATTGTTTATAAGACAAGGCCATATTATGTAAGCATCAATATCTCAATACTCGTTTGAAACAATGGCACTTTTTTAGGGACGTAATGATGTACTATTTTTTTAACCTTCAGTTAATATTACTTGATTTGATTCTTTGATAATTTGATTTGACCTTTCAATAAGAAAATTTATTTAGCATAAATGACAGCACAGCAGCACAAAAGCGGCTATGTCATTATCAAAATAAATTCATAAATTATGAACAATTCTTGTAAAATGATTTATGGGAAGAAATTTATAAATTTCATACACCGTCACAAAAATATAGTGTCACGGGTACTACTAGTACTACTTGGGTCCCTAGTAGGGTGTAAAATTATTTAAAGAAAAAACTTGTACCCATGTGACAGCATTTTATGCAACTATATATTGTTTTAAACTTTCATGGTCACTAACATTATAGATATTAACGGGATTGTTACCATGTATCTTGTTTTTTATGAGTCTCCGATATTTCGGCACTGTTGCAAGCGCCATGATCACGGAGTAACTGAAGTAATTGCGGGTAGATGTTATTGGCAGACATATCGGTCTACCCTCTGACGTCGTCTTTTACTGCGTTCGATACTACCACTACCATTGGTCACATTCTCACTATTCACTCGCATTTGTTCCCGGCACACAATACTCACAGTATCAGATCGCGGAACGACACTTTTTTGATTTTTGCGGTTTTTACACATACGAACCACTGGATTCCACACACTAGACAATTTAAACCCATCCTCACGATTGAAATTCTTGTGTTTGGTTATTTCAATCGCTTCCCTGACCAATCTTGGTATGTAGTGGCGTTCTGTCGAGATAATTTGTGGATTATGGAGCTCAATCCAGTGATTAGGACCCGAATCAATTAAATGTTCCGCGATGGCTGATTTTTGCGTATCATTATTTCTGACTGCTTTAATGTGTTCTTTCATTCGGCACGCTATTGTCCGCTTCGTTTGGCCAATATAAGAACTACCACAGCTGCAGTCGATCTTGTATACACCAGGTTTCTCCAAGGGGAAGTTATCTTTAGGAGACCGTAGAATCTGTGATACTTTTTGTAAAGGAGTGAAGACAGTATTCAGTGAGTACTTATTAAGTATGTTAGAGATCTTGTCTGTCACTCCTTTGACATATGGCAAAAATAGTGGTTGCCTGTCTACTTGGTGTTTCTGGTGTCTTAATTTGTGTTTGGGTGGAAACTTTCCCTTGTATCCGTTATTCTGTAAGACCCGCCGTACATGCTCCAACTCTTCGTGCAGGTGTTCCTTGTCACATAAGTCATATGCACGGTTCGTCAGTGAAGTGACTACAGAATTTAGATGTTTAGGGTGGTGATGCGAGGAAGCGTTGAGATAACGGTCTGTGTGTGAAGCTTTGCGGTGAATGGAGTGACTCAGCGAACCGTCATTCCACACTGGAATCTTTACATCAAGAAAGGCCAGACTTCGGTCTTCTTCCATCTCATATGTGAACCGCATTTTGGTATGGATTCCATTTAAGTTTGCCAAGTGTGCCTCGACATCTTCTTTGTTTCCTCTCAAAACACAAAATACGTCATCGACATACCTCTTCCATAGTGCAATTTCTGTGGGGGAGGTGGCGAAAGCTTTTTCCTCAAAATACTCCATCCATATATTGGCTACTACTGGAGCTACCGGACTGCCCATTGCCACCCCATCTATTTGGAGGTAGTACTGACCTTGGTATATAAAGAAGTTCGTTGACAAACAATGATGTAACAACTTGGCATATTCTGTTGATTGGGTCGGTTGAAGAAGGGATCATGCGTAACGAGATACCAGCAATCGATGCGGATACACTTAGACAAGATGTTGCTGTGGTGTTACGTCATGTGAAGCCACCAAGACCGAACATTACCTCCTCCGAATCAGCTGCGTTACAAGATCTTCGAAAGAACAAGAATATAATAATACTTAAAGCTGATAAAGGGAATGCGACAGTCATAATGGACATCACTGAGTATGAAAGTAAGATTCATAGTCTACTCACTGATGAAAACAAGTATATTAAGGTGAATTACAACCCAACGGCGAGGACTGATCGAAGCACTCGCTCACTTATAAAAGAATGTGCCTACGCTCTAGACGACGATACCGTCAAATATTTGCTGCGTCCTAGAAACGTCCAACCTCCAAAACTATATGGTCTGCCTAAAATACATAAGCTGAATGTGCCGCTACGTCCGATCGTGAGTCAGATAGACTCACCTACGTATGAACTGGCCAAGCATGTAGCAAAAATATTGCAGCCGTCATTTGTAAAGGATTCCCGCCATTTCGTGGAAATCTTACACCAACACAAGGTGGAATACAATCAGTTGATGGTTAGTTTCGACGTGGAATCACTTTTCACAAATGTACCTGTGTTGGACTGTCTGGAAGTAGTAAAGGTGAAGTTGCAGGACAATGGCATCCCAACAGAATATGCCAAGTTGTTACATCATTGTTTGTCAACGAACTTCTTTATATACCAAGGTCAGTACTACTTCCAAATAGATGGGGTGGCAATGGGCAGTCCGGTAGCTCCAGTAGTAGCCAATATATGGATGGAGTATTTTGAGGAAAAAGCTTTCACCACCTCCCCCACAGAAATTGCACTATGGAAGAGGTATGTCGATGACGTATTTTGTGTTTTGAGAGGAAACAAAGAAGATGTCGAGGCACACTTGGCAAACTTAAATGGAATCCATACCAAAATGCGGTTCACATATGAGATGGAAGAAGACCGAAGTCTGGCCTTTCTTGATGTAAAGATTCGAGTGCGGAATGACGGTTCGCTGAGTCATTCCATTCACCGCAAAGCTTCACACACAGACCGTTATCTCAACGCCTCCTCGCATCACCACCCTAAACATCTAAATTCTGTAGTCACTTCACTGACGAACCGTGCATATGACTTATGTGACAAGGAACACCTGCACGAAGAGTTGGAGCATGTACGGCGGGTCTTACAGAATAACGGATACAAGGGAAAGTTTCCACCCAAACACAAATTAAGACACCAGAAACACAAAGTAGACAGGCAACCACTATTTTTGCCATATGTCAAAGGAGTGACAGACAAGATCTCTAACATACTTAATAAGTACTCACTGAATACTGTCTTCACTCCTTTACAAAAAGTATCACAGATTCTACGGTCTCCTAAAGATAACTTCCCCTTGGAGAAACCTGGTGTATACAAGATCGACTGCAGCTGTGGTAGTTCTTATATTGGCCAAACGAAGCGGACAATAGCGTGCCGAATGAAAGAACACATTAAAGCAGTCAGAAATAATGATACGCAAAAATCAGCCATCGCGGAACATTTAATTGATTCGGGCCCTAATCACTGGATTGAGCTCCATAATCCACAAATTATCTCGACAGAACGCCACTACATACCAAGATTGGTCAGGGAAGCGATTGAAATAACCAAACACAAGAATTTCAATCGTGAGGATGGGTTTAAATTGTCTAGTGTGTGGAATCCAGTGGTTCGTATGTGTAAAAACCGCAAAAATCAAAAAAGTGTCGTTCCGCGATCTGATACTGTGAGTATTGTGTGCCGGGAACAAATGCGAGTGAATAGTGAGAATGTGACCAATGGTAGTGGTAGTATCGAACGCAGTAAAAGACGACGTCAGAGGGTAGACCGATATGTCTGCCAATAACATCTACCCGCAATTACTTCAGTTACTCCGTGATCATGGCGCTTGCAACAGTGCCGAAATATCGGAGACTCATAAAAAACAAGGTACATGGTAACAATCCCGTTAATATCTATAATTTTATGCAACTGTTTTTAAAAATAATTCTGGCTTAACTCTGGCTCTATTTATTGCTCATAGCATTACTTATTTTATTTTAAATCAAGTCAAATATTGATTTGATGACTAATGAAAGATTCGAAATTAAATATCACTGATCAGATAAAGTCTTCAACTGTAAATGTATTATTACGTGTATTACTCGACGCGGTGTTTGGCCGACAGCTACCTAGCTTTTTATTAAAGGCGGTGCCGTATATATAAAAAATAAAAATAACATTACCTTATCGATTATGGCTGATGAATGAATGGTTTAATTTATATTTGTTGATTGAGTGCTGCGAGTGTGAGAGCTGCGGGTCTCGATGGCGAACGGCAGTGTCCAGGAAAACCAATACTGATTTATGAGACACTGTTATACACTTAAGCTTATAGTGTATTTCATTTAATATAATAAATATATAAATAATAATAATAAATTCAGCTCACAATTCACTCGTTTTATTATAACAATAGATCTTCAATATATCCAGTCAAAAAACCTTGGAATATATTTTAAATGTTTCATCAGTGAAGAGGCATCGGGAATATGATTTTATTTTTATTAATAATATTATTATTTAGTGTTTATTATTTAGTTCATAGACTTGGAGTCGCTGTATATTTGCCACACTACAAGACAGCGGAATATACTTCATCACGTTTTCACATCACGATACATACTGCTACTTTAGCTGCTAACAAAAGCCAGAAGTTAGTATAGAGCTTATGAAGAAAACTGTTTATTGGCCAAGTGCGAGATAATACAATGAGAAGTATCCAAATATAACTCGGACTTTTATGCTCGGTTTCTTTACAGACTGACTTGTCATATTTAAATATTTTTTTTGAATTAGCTAATTAGAGCTAAATTATAGTATTTGTTTTATTTTCAAATCAAGTGTTACTATCATGAATTTACATCGATATCTAATAGTCAGATATTTCGTGTAGCTTTGTTACGTTATGCGTTACATAATTCATATTATTACCCTAAAATACACTTAAATTTAATATTTCCAATGCCTAAAACTAAATAATAACACTATTAGATTTAATTCTACACTAAAAACTACTTATAAAAATGAAATACAATTTTATTATAACTATTTTTTTTACAAATCATAATAATATTAATAATCAAATTGGCTATTTACAATAATAAAACTATTCACAGACACTAAAATGCAACATAAATTCATCAAGCGGATTTGTATACGTAAACTCGCGCGATGCAACATTTTAGCGCTCCAAGCAGGATCTTTTGTTATCGCTAAGCAAAAACTGCATGACCGGCCGCCCGCCATTTCATTTCTCGATCTAATTTGAGTGAACGTACGTCACATATATGCCCGCCGGGCACCTGCGGCGTGGTCTTTTTGCCCTCTGTGTACGTTTGTAGTATAGGATTCACTTTGTGCTATCGTTCGCGGCGAAATTGACCGGCCCGCCTAATATTAATATATTTTGTGATCGTCGCTAAGCGTTCCTCAAATAAATAATACGATAAATTATTGTGAAGTGAGTGCCGACCGCCCCGAAACTGGGTTTCAACTCTTGGGACAGCAATTTGGCCGGTATCAACTCACAGCCCCTACTTTCACCACACGAGAGTACTCTCTGCCGGGCTCAGCTACCCGTTCTTGCAGCCTCCAGTCGCCAGCGGTTTCCATAACGCGACTTCCGGGATTACCAACTACCCGGCGTTACACAGGAGAGTACCTGAACCGACGAAACTGAGGAACTTGTGTGGATTAAGTGCTCAACCCCACCTGTATAATTTTTGATTTCTCCGGGTCGAGTTTTTTTATTAAAATAATTATTTTGCATGGTATTCTGTTGTCTCATTTCTGACCTTAGTTAGTAGACCAGGGTAACCGTGACAGCTTCAAACACCTACAAGTGAAATAAGTGTCACTCTTCTCGAAGGGCAAATCACAGAAGTTTAATTGAAAGTTAAACGAACTTACCTGTAAGTGACGTTCGACTGATATTATATGATGTGATTCGCCCGAGAGATTACATTTATTTCACTTGTATTATATCGATGTCGCTATATGATGATGGGATGTCGCTATAGGCTATACATAACGACATTCCTTTCTAACTGTACTCAAGTAAAGATCAACATTTAGCTGTCTTTCTGTAATACGAGCCTTATAGTTGGCTATTCCACAAACTTTTTTAAATATTTTTAAATAACTCTATACATACTATTTGTAATCTGCATTAGTGTTATAATTGCGTTCTGCGTAAAGTTTATAGTCTTTTTCTACTTTTATGGATGCCAGTCGTAGGCTACTTACTATAAAGTACATCATTACTAACAGTTACTTTTACTAACAGTTGCACAGAATTTAACAACATATTTGTTAAATTCTGTGCAATGCATTTAAAAAAATATATTGTACAAGTCGTTTCGATTGTGTTTGTATTTTATGTAACTTGATTTCTTACTAAGTTCATTATCAAAACGTTCCAAACGACTTGAAATTTTTAGTACAACATTTATAACTTTTTTTTCACTTGTTTACATTGCTGGGGAAAAGTGACCATCTGGCCACAACGATCAAAATCTAGTTGACTGATAATCTGTTTTGAAAGTGGTATAAGATCTGTATAGACATTGTCAATACAATGGCTGAAGTAGCAGTTATTCTTGTTGGCTCCACAAACAAATTCTTTAGATTGTATGATTGAAATACGCATTTAATATTTGTACACATGTTAGAATTTTCTAATATTAAAGTCACCACAGACAATCAGCCGTTTGCCTGTAGTGTAGACTTTCTTTAATGCGTCGTCCATAATAATTTCAAAACAATTATACAACCCCGATGGTGGTCTGTATACGCTCAATAAAACAAGGCGGTTCAACTCCACACAGGCAATCTCTTTTGTACGTTCAACCGAGTAAACTAAATTATGTAAGTCTCAAATCAGCGTCGCGTCCGCTGGCCAACCCCTTGGTCCTTGTGCCCTAGGCTCTAGCCTAATTAGCCTGTTGGTAAATCAGGGACTGTGGAGGCATCTTCCGTAAATTGATCGTTCAGCAATGTAACTCTTATATTTACAGCCAGCTAAAAATTCATTATCATGGCGCTACAAATTGATTAATAGAGACAAGCCCTTAATTCATTGGCAGTAGTCGATCTTGGAATAACTGTCACTGTTTAGCGGAAATCTTTAGACAGTTTAAATCATTCCGTCGCGAAACACCTTAATCTATCTACATTTTTTTTCTCAAAATATGGTCAATCGACCACCATTAGCTGTATCTCCTTCGGTGTTAACGGAATCACGTAATTAAACTTTTCAAACGCAGTTTGGCTTGGTTCAACGGAATGTAAGTTACATGTCCTGTTTCGATTTTGACGCAAGTGACAAAATTAAATTAAATAGGTTATTGGCTTTTTGACGAATTATCAAACAATTATTGTGCGTGGTAATTTATCGAAGTAGTATTCTCACTTAAATAAGGGCTAGAAAGAAAATTGACGTTCATATTTCCCGAGAGGGTGGACGGAGCCGTGTGATCACTAACTCGTCGAAGGTAACTTTAGTATATTTAAAAGGTGTTATGATTGGTTTCCAGGTATTTCCCCAATATTCTTCAAATACAGTCAATTCTTTAGTCGACCTTTACGACTTACTGGGAAATTAAGAGTAGTTTATTTTTTGGAAACCAAAATTTACGGCAATTGGTTTTTAAGATTTACGTCATTTTGAAATAAAAACTTTGATATTGATACTTACAAACCTTACAAATAGGTATTCCTCCTGTCTCCTTGTAAAAAAAAGGATAATTTCTGTTGCTTTAGATTTGTGTATGCTATTTTCCTGTAATTTTTGTCACAATTCTGTACATTTCTAGTATATCACTGATTTAGAGTGAATGCCAAACAAATAAGCTCAGGAGTGGCATTCTGTAAAGACAAATTTCACTTTCGCGCGCGGATCCGTATCGGATTTTATCATTGGCATTCTGTAGTCAAGTGAGAATCAACGCTAGCGCTACTAGGCGATAGTGGCGGTGAGATGAAGTAACGCAGGATATAGCTTGACAATATGCTCAAGGATTTGAAGTTTAATGGCATTCTGTAACGAATTTTACACTCACTTTCGGATCCGCACTCGAATTGTTATGTCAAAGTGACTTAGTGTGTATCTATGGCAATCAATCAAACAAACTTTGCTAATAAATTACGGTTTTTGTTTATAGAAGATCTTTTAAAGTAAGTATTTTTAATGTAGGTCTCATTGTTTATTTAATAATTCAAAAACTCATGTCCACCTATTTTTTTCAGATCTCACTCTATTGCCTTGTGCTTAATATTAATGTCAAGAAGTATAAAAGAAATTGCCTCAATTTTAAGTCATCTAGACATCGTAAAAATATATAACATTTCCGGGAAATGCATCTCAACACCAAGTGTTAAAGGAACAGTAAGTAAATTCTGATTAACTAGAATAACCAATAAGTTAAATATTATATTATAAATCAAGTAGACCAGTGTTTCTTACCATGATACGACCCAAAGAAAATGAAGAACGGTATTATTGTCGTAAAGGTAAGCATGGAAGAAATGTTCAAGTAGTAAGTACACCTTTAACTGATTTTCATCTATTTGTTACTTTCTTAAAACTTGTCATGATTCATGAACATATAAATAAATAAAATTATGTAAAGATAAATTAAAAGACTGGAATTAAATTTTGTAAATATTTTGTTACAGATTGTTGATGCCGATCTCAATGTTTTGCATGTCGATGCCTCATTTGTTAGAGCTAGCCATAATATCTTTATTTGGCACTGAGGTTCTTAGAGAAACCTTTAGCTAAATCTCTATTAGCTTCCAGGAACTCGATCAAAACATTAAGCTCCTCTACAGAGGGATGCGACGATTCTAACACCACTGCAAAAAACAGAAATGATTTTAATATAAATTAAAACTTCAGTCATTAAAACCACATTTTATTTAACTTACTTCATCTCGCCTCTCTTCTACAGTTTTTCAAATGAGCCAAAAACCAACTAAACAATGACCGCAATACGTTTGGAAGTCGATTTTCTTAATAAATGTAATTTCCACATTGAACTTTTGGGAATATTAGATGAGATTTCTTCATGGAAAAATACTTACCGCTTTTGATAAAATCGCGCAAAAACCTTAGTGGGTATTTGCATTCGTTTACCGGGGTGCGTTCTAAACTACGCTCTAGGTGCAACAAATGTCAAAATTGACATCAGTTTCATACTTTTTTATGCAACGATATTAAATACCCTAGATGCAACACGTGCGCTCAAAATGTGTCCCAATCAAGAAGTTCTTGAACACGACTCAAGCACTACTTGGCTCACAGTCACGCGCGGACCGTTGAAAATCAAGATGCCGCATAGTTCCGTGAAAAAATGCATAATAAATACTTATAGTACGTAAAGTGTCCTTTTTTTACAGGTATCTAATAAATGTTTGTAAATTTAACGCATTTGAAGCAAATAAATATGTTCTAATACTTACTATAAATTGATTTAATAGAAAAAAAACGTGATATTCAAATGCATGATCGGTAATATAGTTGTTTCTTTTCCTCGCGGTCCGTACCTGCTATGTTGCTAATAGCGCATCTTCAGTGCGTAGAGTCAAAGAAATAAGGTCTTTATTCTTACGCGTATAGCAATAAGCGGTAAAATTTTACGAGCTTGCATTTTGAACCGTCATAACTTTGAATGTTTAAATAATGCCTTACATTGTTTTTGACTACGCGATCATCTTACGGAGCTCCGCGTATCGTCCAATTTACCTTTTGGACAGGTTTCAGCCACGATTTTGTTCATGATGTTGTATCTAGGGTATTTAATATCGTTGATTTTATGTCAACATTAAACGTTGGTAAAAAGTTCCACTCATAGCCGTAGGTTTCGAACGATGCCCCAAGTGCGCGGAGTGCCATTCTATATATAACGGATACAAGGGAAAGTTTCCACCCAAACACAAATTAAGACACCAGAAACACAAAGTAGACAGGCAACCACTATTTTTGCCATATGTCAAAGGAGTGACAGACAAGATCTCTAACATACTTAATAAGTACTCACTGAATACTGTCTTCACTCCTTTACAAAAAGTATCACAGATTCTACGGTCTCCTAAAGATAACTTCCCCTTGGAGAAACCTGGTGTATACAAGATCGACTGCAGCTGTGGTAGTTCTTATATTGGCCAAACGAAGCGGACAATAGCGTGCCGAATGAAAGAACACATTAAAGCAGTCAGAAATAATGATACGCAAAAATCAGCCATCGCGGAACATTTAATTGATTCGGGCCCTAATCACTGGATTGAGCTCCATAATCCACAAATTATCTCGACAGAACGCCACTACATACCAAGATTGGTCAGGGAAGCGATTGAAATAACCAAACACAAGAATTTCAATCGTGAGGATGGGTTTAAATTGTCTAGTGTGTGGAATCCAGTGGTTCGTATGTGTAAAAACCGCAAAAATCAAAAAAGTGTCGTTCCGCGATCTGATACTGTGAGTATTGTGTGCCGGGAACAAATGCGAGTGAATAGTGAGAATGTGACCAATGGTAGTGGTAGTATCGAACGCAGTAAAAGACGACGTCAGAGGGTAGACCGATATGTCTGCCAATAACATCTACCCGCAATTACTTCAGTTACTCCGTGATCATGGCGCTTGCAACAGTGCCGAAATATCGGAGACTCATAAAAAACAAGGTACATGGTAACAATCCCGTTAATATCTATAATTTTATGCAACTGTTTTTAAAAATAATTCTGGCTTAACTCTGGCTCTATTTATTGCTCATAGCATTACTTATTTTATTTTAAATCAAGTCAAATATTGATTTGATGACTAATGAAAGATTCGAAATTAAATATCACTGATCAGATAAAGTCTTCAACTGTAAATGTATTATTACGTGTATTACTCGACGCGGTGTTTGGCCGACAGCTACCTAGCTTTTTATTAAAGGCGGTGCCGTATATATAAAAAATAAAAATAACATTACCTTATCGATTATGGCTGATGAATGAATGGTTTAATTTATATTTGTTGATTGAGTGCTGCGAGTGTGAGAGCTGCGGGTCTCGATGGCGAACGGCAGTGTCCAGGAAAACCAATACTGATTTATGAGACACTGTTATACACTTAAGCTTATAGTGTATTTCATTTAATATAATAAATATATAAATAATAATAATAAATTCAGCTCACAATTCACTCGTTTTATTATAACAATAGATCTTCAATATATCCAGTCAAAAAACCTTGGAATATATTTTAAATGTTTCATCAGTGAAGAGGCATCGGGAATATGATTTTATTTTTATTAATAATATTATTATTTAGTGTTTATTATTTAGTTCATAGACTTGGAGTCGCTGTATATTTGCCACACTACAAGACAGCGGAATATACTTCATCACGTTTTCACATCACGATACATACTGCTACTTTAGCTGCTAACAAAAGCCAGAAGTTAGTATAGAGCTTATGAAGAAAACTGTTTATTGGCCAAGTGCGAGATAATACAATGAGAAGTATCCAAATATAACTCGGACTTTTATGCTCGGTTTCTTTACAGACTGACTTGTCATATTTAAATATTTTTTTTGAATTAGCTAATTAGAGCTAAATTATAGTATTTGTTTTATTTTCAAATCAAGTGTTACTATCATGAATTTACATCGATATCTAATAGTCAGATATTTCGTGTAGCTTTGTTACGTTATGCGTTACATAATTCATATTATTACCCTAAAATACACTTAAATTTAATATTTCCAATGCCTAAAACTAAATAATAACACTATTAGATTTAATTCTACACTAAAAACTACTTATAAAAATGAAATACAATTTTATTATAACTATTTTTTTTACAAATCATAATAATATTAATAATCAAATTGGCTATTTACAATAATAAAACTATTCACAGACACTAAAATGCAACATAAATTCATCAAGCGGATTTGTATACGTAAACTCGCGCGATGCAACATTTTAGCGCTCCAAGCAGGATCTTTTGTTATCGCTAAGCAAAAACTGCATGACCGGCCGCCCGCCATTTCATTTCTCGATCTAATTTGAGTGAACGTACGTCACATATATGCCCGCCGGGCACCTGCGGCGTGGTCTTTTTGCCCTCTGTGTACGTTTGTAGTATAGGATTCACTTTGTGCTATCGTTCGCGGCGAAATTGACCGGCCCGCCTAATATTAATATATTTTGTGATCGTCGCTAAGCGTTCCTCAAATAAATAATACGATAAATTATTGTGAAGTGAGTGCCGACCGCCCCGAAACTGGGTTTCAACTCTTGGGACAGCAATTTGGCCGGTATCAACTCACAGCCCCTACTTTCACCACACGAGAGTACTCTCTGCCGGGCTCAGCTACCCGTTCTTGCAGCCTCCAGTCGCCAGCGGTTTCCATAACGCGACTTCCGGGATTACCAACTACCCGGCGTTACACAGGAGAGTACCTGAACCGACGAAACTGAGGAACTTGTGTGGATTAAGTGCTCAACCCCGCCTGTATAATTTTTGATTTCTCCGGGTCGAGTTTTTTTATTAAAATAATTATTTTGCATGGTATTCTGTTGTCTCATTTCTGACCTTAGTTAGTAGACCAGGGTAACCGTGACAGCTTCAAACACCTACAAGTGAAATAAGTGTCACTCTTCTCGAAGGGCAAATCACAGAAGTTTAATTGAAAGTTAAACGAACTTACCTGTAAGTGACGTTCGACTGATATTATATGATGTGATTCGCCCGAGAGATTACATTTATTTCACTTGTATTATATCGATGTCGCTATATGATGATGGGATGTCGCTATAGGCTATACATAACGACATTCCTTTCTAACTGTACTCAAGTAAAGATCAACATTTAGCTGTCTTTCTGTAATACGAGCCTTATAGTTGGCTATTCCACAAACTTTTTTAAATATTTTTAAATAACTCTATACATACTATTTGTAATCTGCATTAGTGTTATAATTGCGTTCTGCGTAAAGTTTATAGTCTTTTTCTACTTTTATGGATGCCAGTCGTAGGCTACTTACTATAAAGTACATCATTACTAACAGTTACTTTTACTAACAGTTGCACAGAATTTAACAACATATTTGTTAAATTCTGTGCAATGCATTTAAAAAAATATATTGTACAAGTCGTTTCGATTGTGTTTGTATTTTATGTAACTTGATTTCTTACTAAGTTCATTATCAAAACGTTCCAAACGACTTGAAATTTTTAGTACAACATTTATAACTTTTTTTTCACTTGTTTACATTGCTGGGGAAAAGTGACCATCTGGCCACAACGATCAAAATCTAGTTGACTGATAATCTGTTTTGAAAGTGGTATAAGATCTGTATAGACATTGTCAATACAATGGCTGAAGTAGCAGTTATTCTTGTTGGCTCCACAAACAAATTCTTTAGATTGTATGATTGAAATACGCATTTAATATTTGTACACATGTTAGAATTTTCTAATATTAAAGTCACCACAGACAATCAGCCGTTTGCCTGTAGTGTAGACTTTCTTTAATGCGTCGTCCATAATAATTTCAAAACAATTATACAACCCCGATGGTGGTCTGTATACGCTCAATAAAACAAGGCGGTTCAACTCCACACAGGCAATCTCTTTTGTACGTTCAACCGAGTAAACTAAATTATGTAAGTCTCAAATCAGCGTCGCGTCCGCTGGCCAACCCCTTGGTCCTTGTGCCCTAGGCTCTAGCCTAATTAGCCTGTTGGTAAATCAGGGACTGTGGAGGCATCTTCCGTAAATTGATCGTTCAGCAATGTAACTCTTATATTTACAGCCAGCTAAAAATTCATTATCATGGCGCTACAAATTGATTAATAGAGACAAGCCCTTAATTCATTGGCAGTAGTCGATCTTGGAATAACTGTCACTGTTTAGCGGAAATCTTTAGACAGTTTAAATCATTCCGTCGCGAAACACCTTAATCTATCTACATTTTTTTTCTCAAAATATGGTCAATCGACCACCATTAGCTGTATCTCCTTCGGTGTTAACGGAATCACGTAATTAAACTTTTCAAACGCAGTTTGGCTTGGTTCAACGGAATGTAAGTTACATGTCCTGTTTCGATTTTGACGCAAGTGACAAAATTAAATTAAATAGGTTATTGGCTTTTTGACGAATTATCAAACAATTATTGTGCGTGGTAATTTATCGAAGTAGTATTCTCACTTAAATAAGGGCTAGAAAGAAAATTGACGTTCATATTTCCCGAGAGGGTGGACGGAGCCGTGTGATCACTAACTCGTCGAAGGTAACTTTAGTATATTTAAAAGGTGTTATGATTGGTTTCCAGGTATTTCCCCAATATTCTTCAAATACAGTCAATTCTTTAGTCGACCTTTACGACTTACTGGGAAATTAAGAGTAGTTTATTTTTTGGAAACCAAAATTTACGGCAATTGGTTTTTAAGATTTACGTCATTTTGAAATAAAAACTTTGATATTGATACTTACAAACCTTACAAATAGGTATTCCTCCTGTCTCCTTGTAAAAAAAAGGATAATTTCTGTTGCTTTAGATTTGTGTATGCTATTTTCCTGTAATTTTTGTCACAATTCTGTACATTTCTAGTATATCACTGATTTAGAGTGAATGCCAAACAAATAAGCTCAGGAGTGGCATTCTGTAAAGACAAATTTCACTTTCGCGCGCGGATCCGTATCGGATTTTATCATTGGCATTCTGTAGTCAAGTGAGAATCAACGCTAGCGCTACTAGGCGATAGTGGCGGTGAGATGAAGTAACGCAGGATATAGCTTGACAATATGCTCAAGGATTTGAAGTTTAATGGCATTCTGTAACGAATTTTACACTCACTTTCGGATCCGCACTCGAATTGTTATGTCAAAGTGACTTAGTGTGTATCTATGGCAATCAATCAAACAAACTTTGCTAATAAATTACGGTTTTTGTTTATAGAAGATCTTTTAAAGTAAGTATTTTTAATGTAGGTCTCATTGTTTATTTAATAATTCAAAAACTCATGTCCACCTATTTTTTTCAGATCTCACTCTATTGCCTTGTGCTTAATATTAATGTCAAGAAGTATAAAAGAAATTGCCTCAATTTTAAGTCATCTAGACATCGTAAAAATATATAACATTTCCGGGAAATGCATCTCAACACCAAGTGTTAAAGGAACAGTAAGTAAATTCTGATTAACTAGAATAACCAATAAGTTAAATATTATATTATAAATCAAGTAGACCAGTGTTTCTTACCATGATACGACCCAAAGAAAATGAAGAACGGTATTATTGTCGTAAAGGTAAGCATGGAAGAAATGTTCAAGTAGTAAGTACACCTTTAACTGATTTTCATCTATTTGTTACTTTCTTAAAACTTGTCATGATTCATGAACATATAAATAAATAAAATTATGTAAAGATAAATTAAAAGACTGGAATTAAATTTTGTAAATATTTTGTTACAGATTGTTGATGCCGATCTCAATGTTTTGCATGTCGATGCCTCATTTGTTAGAGCTAGCCATAATATCTTTATTTGGCACTGAGGTTCTTAGAGAAACCTTTAGCTAAATCTCTATTAGCTTCCAGGAACTCGATCAAAACATTAAGCTCCTCTACAGAGGGATGCGACGATTCTAACACCACTGCAAAAAACAGAAATGATTTTAATATAAATTAAAACTTCAGTCATTAAAACCACATTTTATTTAACTTACTTCATCTCGCCTCTCTTCTACAGTTTTTCAAATGAGCCAAAAACCAACTAAACAATGACCGCAATACGTTTGGAAGTCGATTTTCTTAATAAATGTAATTTCCACATTGAACTTTTGGGAATATTAGATGAGATTTCTTCATGGAAAAATACTTACCGCTTTTGATAAAATCGCGCAAAAACCTTAGTGGGTATTTGCATTCGTTTACCGGGGTGCGTTCTAAACTACGCTCTAGGTGCAACAAATGTCAAAATTGACATCAGTTTCATACTTTTTTATGCAACGATATTAAATACCCTAGATGCAACACGTGCGCTCAAAATGTGTCCCAATCAAGAAGTTCTTGAACACGACTCAAGCACTACTTGGCTCACAGTCACGCGCGGACCGTTGAAAATCAAGATGCCGCATAGTTCCGTGAAAAAATGCATAATAAATACTTATAGTACGTAAAGTGTCCTTTTTTTACAGGTATCTAATAAATGTTTGTAAATTTAACGCATTTGAAGCAAATAAATATGTTCTAATACTTACTATAAATTGATTTAATAGAAAAAAAACGTGATATTCAAATGCATGATCGGTAATATAGTTGTTTCTTTTCCTCGCGGTCCGTACCTGCTATGTTGCTAATAGCGCATCTTCAGTGCGTAGAGTCAAAGAAATAAGGTCTTTATTCTTACGCGTATAGCAATAAGCGGTAAAATTTTACGAGCTTGCATTTTGAACCGTCATAACTTTGAATGTTTAAATAATGCCTTACATTGTTTTTGACTACGCGATCATCTTACGGAGCTCCGCGTATCGTCCAATTTACCTTTTGGACAGGTTTCAGCCACGATTTTGTTCATGATGTTGTATCTAGGGTATTTAATATCGTTGATTTTATGTCAACATTAAACGTTGGTAAAAAGTTCCACTCATAGCCGTAGGTTTCGAACGATGCCCCAAGTGCGCGGAGTGCCATTCTGTTAAAAGTTTAATAGATAGATACTAGAATCGATTCTTGGATGATTCTTTAAACCTAAACCTTAATTTGACAATAGTGTATCCTTGTTATTATCTATACAAAATGAAAAGGATACTCTGATGATAAATTTAGCTTAAGTTTAGAGAATCATGCCAGAATCGACACCAATGAATAATTAAATTAATCCATTTTATGAAAAACAGGATCAGCAATTGCTGCAATTATAGACATAGTTATAATCAAAGATATCGCTTGAGGTGAGACCGATCATTCATCTATGACATAGTTTTGTATCTATGGCTCTCACTGAATGCGGCGGATATGCATTCACATCACACAACGGATCGCTTTACGGAATTTCCGCATTCTGTAAAAAATATTACCACCATGTGAAGCGAGATGACATTCTTACCGCAAGTGAGTTGTAGTGTTACCATTTTAAGAAATTTCGGTAAGTCGAGATCATAGGTATAGCATGTGTCTATGATCGTGATACATCGACTTAGTTCATAGAGCAACACGGAAAGAAGTAGGGACATAATCCATAATACTATTAAAATCATTCTGCTAATTTTTGCGAGGGAGGAGTATGCACACAAAAGCAGTTTAATATACATTCGCAAAAAAATTAAACTGTACTTACGACACACGCATAAAAAACTGTACTTACGACACACGCATAAAAAAATAGACAATACACCCTCGTTTTTTCGCCAGGTATCAATGAAGTCGATTCGACGGAACCAAAACATGTACTGACAGGTTTTTTGTTCTGTGAAACAAGTCCGACGATTGAATTTAAACAAAATAATATTTATATTGTGTTTTTAAAAGTGGTTAAATAGAAATAATAGTGTCGATTCTGGCATGATTCTCTAAACTTAAAACTATTTCGACATCAGTCTCTCCTCTTCATTCTCTATAGAGAATGACAAGGATACAATGTTGTCAAATTGAAGTTTAGGTTTAGATAATCATGACAGAGTCGACACCACTATGTTAATAATTCTACTTATATGTGAAATATAACACCATCCTTTTATTAGTTTTATGTTCCATATATGTTTAACAACAAATTACAGAACATTTTGGCATTTTTGATCTCCTAACATACACTCACGTGACTTGATTCAGTTTAGAGAAATATCCGAGCGCAACTAGTTTTGTTCGTGAGTTGGGCCTGTTGCGGGGGAAAATCGGCAGAGGGAAAAGCTGTGATTGCCTACTTCCCTCCTGTCCGCTTCGGCCGTGTTGCTCTATGCACTTAAATTGATTCTCTAGATAAATTTGTAGATACGACGCCTAGGTCTAAAGTTTTACTGAATTTAAACTTAAAATTGTCTTATTTTTAAAGTTTGATAACTTGGTCGAACGGCGCATTGCCTTTGCGTTATGTGATAATCTCTACTGTATAAAATCTTGTAATCTGTGGTCTGTGTTTTTATTCTTGGTTTATTCTAGGTTAAAAATTGTTCGTGTATTATCTAAAATACTTTTTTAAAATAATTTTACCATGTAAAGTAGAAAACATTATAGATCTCAAGACCGCCCATTAATCTTACAAGAAGGAAAAGGGCACTAATTTCTTCCAAATGTTGTAAGTATTCGTAAATTACAGTAGTTTTTATTTTTGTAAGACTATGTTAACCACTTGTTTGAAAAGCCACCATTAAATTGACTGGCATAAAATTTACGTACGTACCAAGTACGTATTAATAGAATGTAATAATATTGATTATTTACTTATCTCAATACTTTATTTTTATAAAAATCATAAAGTTTGTGTTAAAAGAAAAAAAGAGTATCATTAATAAGTTTATTCTGACCCAGGCCCAATCATAATTGTTACATTTATTGTTGTTAATCAACAACTTATATATATATATTTTTTATTTCAGCAACACGCACAACAAGACCTTTGCAGGCTTCGCCTCCATCTGAACAAAAATCTCTGTTAAAATTTGTCTACTGACACACGGCCTATTGTTGCGGTGCTAGACTGTTTACATTATATTCATGAGAAGTGGTCACTGCGCCAGCTACATCTACAACCTGCAGACCACACCAGACAGACCACAGTAGGCCTATTCGCCAACTGCTTTTGACAGATGGAAGTAATAATCACAGCTATTTAGTGATCCACTACTACTGCTTTATATAACACCACTCAAATACTTGTTCAGAAAAGCATCGATTAATATTCAATTTTCTCTTTATTTATATACAAAAAAAACATAAAAATTGGCAAATAGGCTGACGAGCATCTCTGACAAAAATGTAACAATGTAATGCTGTCTCATAATCTACAGTTTCAAAGGCATCTGTCATAATTTATGAATAAAAATGTTACATATTTATTTTAATGAGTTTTAATATAAATAATCACCCTTTTATTAATTTATCTTCATTTTCATTGCAATGGGGGTTTACGCAACTCGCCGGTCTATATTATATATCATTCAGAATTAAGTAGGTATGTATATTAAATATAGGAACTACACGGAAACTAATTCTTAAATAGTTAGTTTTTGTGTAGAACATTTAAAACGTTCAATCTAAATAAAGAGGAGCCCGGAGACGCAGGTGGTTAGAGTATTCGTCCTGCAATCATGAAAGTTAGGCAACTTTTGGTAATTGTATGGGTGACCAAAAACTTATTATCTCGATCTTCTCCGTGTTTCATATGACACATCAATTTATTGGTCCCAGCTGCATCTGCAGTCCTTAGCACTGATCAGTCCGCACTAGGTCCTACTACTAGGTGGGTCACGGCCAGTCTCCCTATTCCATCTGCCTCAACAGTGGGGGCAGGAATAGGCTGATGATGAAATAGTTCAATAAAATCATTACTTTTGTAGTTTACTGTAGTGAAGGGTTAAAAATATGAGTGACTATTTTTTAAATCAAAATATATTTATTCAATTAACATTAACTACATTTAATGTTTACACAACACCGTTGCCTTATGCTTTTTACTAAAGGTTCTTTTGGTCTTATTATGGTGATAAAGGTACAGTCTATACTACCAACAGCTGCAGGCATTTTAAATTTCTCCAAAAATCTGTAACAAAAGTAGTTTGTTTATTAAAATAACTCCAAAAAAATGTACCTAGTAGTTTTTTTAAAGGTAAATTGGTCTAAACCAAAGTTAAATGTCGTTTATTGACTCTCGTTCTTTCCGGTTGACTGGTAGAGAATGCTATGCTGGCATTAAGACCGCCATATGTAATGTAAAGGCATTAAAAATTAATTAAATAAAAAGTGGTCCTGAATAGCTCTGTTAGCATTTACTACTTAAGTATTAGATAATTTAAATAAACTGCAAATAGAAATTTTATTACCCACATAAAATATTCTAAAATAAATAAAGTAAAGGATTGCAAAAACTAAGAAACACTGTTCTACTTGAATTATATGTAATATTTATCCCGGGGGGTCTACTTTATTATATCTTTTGTACACGTATTTGCCCAAGTATTTGTTTAATTGTAGTGAATCAAAGTTTACTTACCAATTCTTTATTACTTGGCATTGTGATGCATTTTGCTATGTCTGGATGACATAAAATCTTAAAAAGGTGGCAATTTCATTTACAAGTCTTGATATTGATGGTTGGGATAAATGCGTATAATTTTTTGCCCTATTATCCTTAGTAACTCCCTATTAATTTGCACAAATGAATGTGTACACAGTATCTGAAACAAAAAAAACTTTTTATTCTTATATAATTGTTATAAAAAGTTTATTGGTTGGGTTTTATTTTTGTTATGCAATGAGGTACTTTACCTTCATTCTATTGGATAATCCTTTTCCATTACACTTGGTTTCTTCTAAATGAATAATTTAAATCATTTTCCAATTGTTGAAAAAATCTTTACGTAGTCACATATTCATCTTCACATGAAATTACTCAAGGTTTCACAGAAATTGGGCTTGTAGGAGGCTTCTGGCCAAATCTACATCATACATGGGCTTTCTATAGTAAAAAGCAAGTAATAGAGTGAGTCATCTGAAATACTAGATAGACATAATTTTAAGGAATTATTACTTAAATAAACAAAAGCAACGTAATTATAAATAATTTAATAATTACTCTTGTTTTATGATGATAATAGTCTACAAAAATACTCACTTCGCACAATCACTTCTATTACCGCAGCTAATGAGTAACTTTTATTTTGACAGTTACTTTCGAGTGCGGTTTTTAATGTGAGGTGTAAACAAGCGCTGAAATTCGTTACAGAATGCCATTGAAACGTCAAAGCCATTTAGGTATGTTACGGTCTCACCTGTGATAGTTTACTAAACCGCCACTCTCACTTAGTAGCGCTAGCGTCGATTCTCACTCGATTACAGAGATGCGCATAGAGTAAGCCCTCATTCGGCCAAGTTACCAAACTTTAAAAATAAGACTATTTTAAGTTTACATTCATTAAAACTTTAGACTTGAGCCTCATATCTACAAATATATGTAAAGAATAAATTTACGTGCTTTTTTTCACGCATATTAACTAAGTCGATATATCTCGATGTACCAAAAACTTTTAAAATGGTAACACTACAAATCACTTAGGATATAAATGACATCTCGCTTCACTTGCTTGTACAATTGGTTACAGAATGCGAAAATTCCGTGAAGCGAAACCTAAAGAGAATCAAAAGCGGATCCGACTCACACAGTGAGATGAGTTTATGGGTTTTACAGAATTGCACTACAGCTCTCATGCGTGTCGTGACGTGAGTTTTCAATAGCGGAATATGGCGGAATAACAAATTTAATTTAAAAACTATTTTGTGCATTAATTTTTGCCACGATTTTTTGAAAAAAATATTTTAAACAAACCTGATCCTGACATTAACAAACACAATAATACTAAGAATTATCCAATTTGGATACATACATACTTTATATATATACATACTTTTGGATGATATTTTTTTATATACATAGATAATTCGTTTTGATAGTTTTTACGTTTCTTTTCTACTGGTCATTGTCTTTTGCTTGTAAATACGTAACATACATTTGTTTACTCAAGTTTTGTGAATTTTATTTATTTATTTTGTTTAATCTCTAATCTCCGTCGCGTCCGCTATACATATATAGATTCTTTCAATGTAATCACCTGCTAGAAAAAACATTTTTTTACTTTTGTTTACATCTATTAGGTAATCATTAGTATTAATTATTTCATTGAACCTTTAATAATGTTTTTATTAAATGTGACTTTGGATAAGGTAAATTAACTACAGGAAGAAAAAATAACATGAAGCTGTTATGATTGTTAAATGAAAAGTAGAAGTAAGTAGTATTGAAGTTTAGGCAGGTAGGTTCCAAGAATAAGCTTTTTATGCTTACCGAAATAATTTATATTCAGAGGATAGCCATTGTGGAATACCATGCTACCTTGCTTTAAGAAAGACTTACGAGTACATTTTATCGCATTTTCCAAGAGAAAATCAGTCACCTTATAAAGAAACATTATATTTCTTAATGCAAGAAAAAACCTCATTAACCTTTCATAATCGAATCTGCCTTCCACAGTATACGTCTTACCCGGAAATATTATGTACGTCTTGGTTGCTTTGTGTTGTCAACATTCTCGTTATGACTATTCGAATCAGATATTATACTAATATTCTATTGCTTTTACTTGCCTCATTTGATTGAGTACCATATAATTAAAACTAGTTTTAACAGGTTAATTCAATGATTTTTTATTTACTTTGTCGAGCTACCTTCGAAAGACTTTTATTGAGCGTTCGGTAAACTCGACAAAGTAAATATATAATCATTATTCTGACGATGCAGACCTGAAAAGGCTGCGAAACGTCAATAAATAAATAAAGATCGTGCATTAACCCGTTAAAACTAGTTTTATGTAATGAGTATTGTGCGTGAAAATCTAAGAAACAAATATGAATACCATATCTCAAATATTGAAGTGGCGCAACTAACTTAACCGAGGAGCTCGATGTCGTAACTTGCGCTGTGGCTCGTCATTGCATGGGTGATAAAAAAATTACTATCTCGAGCTCCTCCGTGCTTCGGAAGTAGGGTTGGTAGATCGAGAAGTCAAAACATTTTAAAAATCGAGATTTTTGTGTTTGTGTTGTCGGGAGGATTAGAATAATATTTCTTGAGCTACTATAGTTTGTTCAGACTTTTTGGTATGCTTTAGTTTTGTTACGCTTTTTAACACATTACATTTTTGAACTTACTATGTTTCTTTTACTAATATTACCACAGACCGAATAAAGAAATGGGCAAAATCGCCGCATTATTTTTATTAATAATGCGGCGGCCAATAAATTAGGTAAAGAAACAATTTTTATTATATTTCTGGAAATGCTTATTGTTTATCCTATTTTTAAGAATGTGTACACAGACCTGGCCCAAAATGAAACTTCTCCTTTAATTAACATCTGTGTTAACATTAATATGTTAACGTTAGAAGTGCTTTGTTTTTAAAATAATAGGGAAGATGAATAACTTTTTTTCTTTGTCTAGGTTGATTATCAAAAGTTTACAGAGATATATTTATTTGAAATGTTGCTTGACGATACGATGTATATATATATAAATAATATGTAAGCCGAAGGTTTGGTATGAGTGATTTATTATATCTTATTTTTCTTTGAACGCAAAATCAGTGATATCAAAGAAGACATTTATTCGTTCTTTATAAATCCTCCAGTATAAAACCTCATATATTCAAGCTTTCGCACAGATCCATTTTGTAACTAACAACGAAAGTACTACAATTGTAACGCAAATCTTAGACAGCCCCGATTTTATGTTAACAATTACTGACAATATGACAAATATTTCGACTTAAAAAATTACCCTTGTTACTCAATATAATTGTCGTTGACGTAAGATACGGACAATTGTAACAAAATGTTACATAGTATGTTGACATATGCCAATCACATATGCCAATGACATATTTCGACTTATGTCAATCACATATGTCGACTTGGTGAAAAAGGGCCTTGGTCGTGGTAATTTTTTTATTTAGAAATGACGTCACGAGCCCCCACTCCTAAACGCCCACGTTTGTCCTTTATCTTGTAATTTTTTTGTTGACTGTCAGAAGCAAAAATAAGCGCCCATATTTTTTTGATAATCTAACTGATGGACTAAATAGAATAATAATAATAATAATCATTTTTTGAAGTGAAAACTTTTTTGGCGGCGTTGTACACTTTTTTTATATGGGTTAAAAAATTTGAACTCGCGTCAGGACACGTGGCCTGATCGCGTCAGGACATGTGACCTAATCGAAAATTCGTAAGACGAAAAATATAAAATTGGAAAGGTTGTTGACTTTCAAAATATTGGACGAATCATAGTAATATTTTATTTTATCGTATTATAATAATATGTTTCTATCTAGGACGTCCAGGTGGCAGCTTTATTGCGAAGAAAATGCATTTTTTTACAATAGATGTCGCTAGGTGCGCTTAAATGTGATTTATGTAAGTTGATTTTTCTGAGAGATAAACTTTTTAATGTATTATAAATTGTCATGTTTGTGTACTGCGCAATAAATAAACATTATATTCTACCACATAAATGATAGTACTTTTATACTGATAATTAAAGCAATTCGTGCAAAATTATTCCCTAACCATTCCAAAATATCAAAAAAGCACAACGTTAATATTCAAGTTTTTACTTCTGCCGGCACTCCTTATTTCTCAAGAAGGGTTACAAAGACTTATATGATAATAATATTTATATAATAATTCAACCTTTCTCGAGACTGGTGCCTGCACTAGGCTGTTAAAGGTGTCTCCATTAAAGGTGTCTCCATTAAAGGTGTCACTTTCATACTACTCTTAATAATAATACAATAAGTTTAAATCCGTTTACTTCCCCCCGTCATCGTCCTTATTATGGCTACACTAGCTGGTGTCTTCAACTTATTGAAATTTACTGCCATTTTGAAGTTACAAAGATTACTCTATAGTTTTATGCTTGGTTTGTGTGAAAGCCTTACAGACAGCTTTCAGTTGATAGGTAATTGATAACTTTTCACTTAATATATGCTTGATAATAGGGTGACAATCCTGCAAATAGGGTATTTGACAAGTTTTAGAAAACGATCTCACGTTATTGACTAATGTTTATGGAGTCCATTAAAAGTGGATATTCATCATTCTGTTGCGTATTTCAGTAAATATAACCAAATCAAAAACTCCATTTTCAAGTTGCCGCGAAAACGTTTTTCTGGACAATATGGCGTCTTACTAGTGTGTGACGTTACACGACTGATATTAAAACGTCAAACGATACAATGTAATGTCACTTTAACCCGAAGTTTACTTGCGTGTGACGTTATTTTAGGCTCCGCCAATCCCAAGCGTTTTGGGTCACGTGACAATAGATAAGAAAACTATTATCTTTTTCGTGGGTTTTTAGTAAAATTATGAATATTATTTTTTTGTAAAAATAGTAAAAACCTTTGCCAATATTCATTCTTAACACAGATGCTAACAATTGACACTTTATTTTTAATACTGTCAAATACCCTATTTACTTAGTTCCTTCTGCAAAACGGCAAAGTAAATGGTAAAATACCCCGAGGAGCTCGATCGATACGTTTTTGGTCAGAACAAATCCTATTGACGTTAAGCGTTACGAAGTCGGTGAAGTCGTCCACTTTGCAAATGGAAGGACATAATGGTGAGATATAATATTCAGGGACAGATTTATTCACAGAGGTTAAGTCAGCGTTAAGGATAACCGTCACAAAGAGAAGGGAACATACTAATTTTTTATTTTTACGAAAAGCTTATAATTTTATTCAAAAGGAATTTTAACGTAGTCTTTAAAACATGTATCGTTTTAGCTCGAAACTAAAAAAATTAGATCCCACAGACATTGAAATTGTACCTACTTAAATACAATAAAATTGTTTTGGCGACACGCGCCGTAAATCAACGGCCACACAACCAATGGCAGAGTTGTAGTTTTATTTTGTAAATTGATAATGACGCGATTCCAATTTGCAATTGTGCGATAACAATGCAGTTCTAACTAGAAATTGGAGTAGGTACGCTGGCTGCCTGTAACAGCAGCCGATAAATAATCTGTCATTCTGCTTTATCATTAGTTAAGGGAGCTTTGTGGAGGCAACCCAGCAGGATTAACGGTCCAACACGTCATTCGAATCACGATCTTGAAGATTCTAGTTCATTGACTTGGAAATTTGTCGAATATTAATTGTCTACGGAGATTCCTTATCTTTTTAATGAATAATTTGCTACTTTCAGATAATGAATTCATGTTATTGCTTTAAAGGAGCAATTTTTGTATAAAAATTTACTCATTTTATCTTGGAATCGAGTCACAATTAAAAGAATTATAACAGCATCTAATATCAAAACAATTTAATGATGAATCAAATGAGCCCTTTCAGAATGCGATCGTGTAGCTTCCGTGACCTCTTTCCATCATTAGATCGACCACCATGATATATAATAATAATACATTGTCGAGTTACATTATCCATGTAAATTCCTGTGCAAAGGGAAACTGGGATGGTGGATGGAGGTGGGTAAAATTTAATTACAATTTTAGTTTACATATTTTTTCAAACATGCATGGAAATATTGTCATTATTTTCGAAAAAAGAACACGCGAAGTATCGAATTTACGGACAAAGAAAATCAAATACATTGCAGGAGAGTTTTTTTAAAATTTGGAACATTACAACACTCCAGCAATGTTGTATGAAATGGCGTGTTGGGATTATGAAATACTCTTTGATTGGATCTCTTTTATCATTTTTGGCACACCAAAGTAAGTCTCTTCGCTTAGTAAGTACAAATTGCGTTTACGGGGCTATATATATATATATATATATATATATAGCTATATGCCTTTGTCTTTTGATGCAGATGATAAATAGAAAATTGGCGGCAAAGCTGGAAATTCGTCTTAATTTGTTATTTACATACTTAATAAATATAAATTTAATAATTAAAATGAGTTCCAACGGTTAAGAGAGCGAAATGGAGATTGATTGTACTATACTAGATTTAAGATGAGAAGCCAATTTGGCATTGGAAAACCTGCTTCCCGCGAAGTCACAATAAAAATACATGAAAGTATAGGAAACTTTTTATGGATATACTAATTAATGGAAAAACGAGAAAACAATGAACATTTTCTACGAAAAAGTATTTTAGGCGTATTTTAGTGAGATTGCTAAAACCATCTACATTATGGGCAATTTATTTCATGCTGAAATGAACAGTTCATGTCAAAAACGGTATTAACGTAAAAATTTAAGGAAATTTAACTACTTTTCTTAAACGACGCGGGATTCAAAATCAAAAAAGTATTACTGGTGAAATCATAAAGCAATATTTAATTAAAACCTCAGATGATATACCTAGTCAGGTCATAAATTCTGTGACATGTTTAATATAAAATAATTGAAACAAGTTTATGCATTATGTAACCATTGATATACCAAAATGAACTTTACAAAACATATATTCTTATGACAATAAAGTTTATTCAAAATGACCTCCATGCTTTTGAATACAGGCCTTCAATCTGCGCGGCCAGTCGTCTATCGCAGCACGAACGAGGTCCATGTCAATATCGGCGGCTGCCTTAATCAAGGATGTCTTGAGTGACTCAAAATTGGGATGAGGGTTTTCATCCAAGTGTTGCCATATCTTGTAATCTAACGGACTCAAATCTGGACTGGAGGAGGTCCAGTCTTCGTGCCGGATGAAGTCGATTTCACGCGCCGCTAGCCAGTCTTGTATGCTCTTCGCTCTATGAGCTGGCGCCGAATCTTGTTGGAATACCCAGTGCCTGTTATTGGACATAGTATGAGAAACAGGTTCCACAAGGTTTGTCAGGACTGTATTTTGATACACAACTGCATTCGTTTTTACACCTTTCTCACAAAATAGCCAGTGGGCTCTATGGTTTTGGATGAATTTTGATACACAGGATTTATGAGCCATATTAAATATACTGTCCGTGGCTGTAGCTTCATATTAAGTTTTGTTTGTTACAGCTTGCACTGATATTAGGCGTTAACGGAGCATGTCGGATTTTCGAACTCTTTAATATTACCACAATGGACATAGAATTTCTTGATGATGAAGTTATAATAATATTGCGCGACACTAAAACAAAGATTGACCGGCTATCCGAGAAGAATTCCTAAAATATTATAATTTTCGTCAAGCGAACACAATATCAGATAGATTTTTTCTTAACTTCCGGAAAGGGAAGTGCACGGAACGGTCTTTGGAAGACACAAAACACCTAAAGAAATAGCAAATTATTAAAACTTGACAAATCCTGAATGTACACTCAACTGGAAAAGATTTCATCTTTTCATCTCGAAGATCAAGATTTCATGTCATCTTTTGTCAAAATGGATACCTTTTTAAAATCTTTCTTGTTTTGGAGCTTATGTCCGGTGACATGACAGCTCCGTCGAAACAAAGTATAGTGCCCGGCACGTAAGTTGAACCCAAATTTTAGTTTTCAGTGCATGTTTTTTCACAGAAAAACGACACAAAACTAAATATTTTTGAAGTTATACTTCTTTAGGCGCGTTATGAAAAAATGATGAGAGTGAAATTTTAAGATGCGTGCGCATCACTGTAACATAAAATTTTAACAGCTAACGCTAAAGCGACCAACTTCATGCGTTACTTTTGTGTTTACCGCACATTAAGAAAATCTACCAACAAAATAGAAATAGAATCTCTCTTTAGTGGGTGCTAATGACTGCATTGTGAAGGCCTATCAAAAGTATTTATTAATCTGGAACAACGGAACCAAAGCGCGATTCAGGAGACTAAAGCGCCATCTCTTGACCATTGGTGTAGTAGAACCAAAAACCACATCTTTATTTTTTGTAATAAAGTAACAGTTATAGGTATTCATATTTATAATATTTATCCACATCTTTCTAGTTTGTATATTCGGAATACGTGTTTGAGTTTCATACAAGTGCAAATCACATATGTTCTAATAAATTATATTCAGTAGCGATTTTAATTGAATATTTTGATTATTTATTTATTTTTTCAAATTAAAACTGAACTTTATTGACTGTGTCCTTTTCCAGACTTTTTATTAATTTATTGTAATTAATTATTTGCATGCAATTAAAAACTAATTTTAAACGATGCCAAAGAAGGATAACTTCTCACGCGCCTACATAAGTACACGCACCCATTTTTTTTTAACAAAATAGTTGCTGTGTTTCATTAGATATTTTATTGTTAATAATTCTATAGTGCTGTGATGTTTTTCTGAGAAAAAACATGCGCTGAAAACTAAAATTTGGGTTCAACTTACGTGTTCACTGTAACGAGTACTGAACTACATAATTAATAATTATACAAATGAAAAACTTGAAACTTATTCTCCTACAAATACGTTAAGTCAAACATACATACACGAATTGAGTACTGACAAACACTTCAACAATAATTTCTTCTCAGAAAGTAAACATGCACGCGTTATTACTATTTGGTACCGTGAATTTGGGTCCCTAAGGGTGAGTTCACACTAAGACAGGACGCAGCGCGCACTTTTTAAGGTAGCGATACATAATAAAGCTTTATTTACTACTTACACAAAGAGTTAGAGGGGCGTTTTTAGATATTTGTGAAATCGATGCGCATCGGTATCAGATAAATCGCATCCGATGTGCGCATCGATGCCAAGTTAATATCAGTATCGTAATATTACAGGATACGATGCGATATGAATTACGACAGATGCGTATTTTGTGTGGGTGTCTCTTCGATTCCATGAATCATGACTTGAAAATGTAATCGTAAACATTTATTTACTTTTCGGTATGGTAACTGAAAATGTTGAATGCTGGCAAAATTATTACATAATTTTTTATTACTCAGGGTACTCAGAGCATAGCTTTTGAACGCAGGCCAGTGCCACAAACTTTTCTGTGCCGGTAACAAAAATTTGAACTTCAAAATATATCCATAGCATTTTGACATATTTGTTCACCGCTAGCGACATCTCCACCGGCACAGATAAGTTTGTGGCACTGTTGCTATTGTAACATTGACCAAAAATAGATGACATCGGCATCCAATAACGGCATCCAGTCGCATCGGATGCGCGCATCCGAACCTGGCATCACTATCGTGCATCGTTATTCTAAAAACGCCCAGCCCTACAAACTGTTACGATATCTTGTCACGGTCTAAATTCGAACTTACACTGAGACTGTTTAATTTCATACTAGATAAGAAATAGGTAATAATAATAATATATTGTCTCTTTTTACATGCTAATAGATATTTAAATAATATATCATTAATATAAAATAATAGGGAATGGCTCAGCCAATGTTGGTCAAGCCTGAACCTGAACCAACGCTGTTTTTCAGCCACCCCTTAACAAATTTTACATAATTAATAATACAGAGAGCCTCGAATTATCCATAAGTTACTTTTAATTAATCTTGGAACATATTTCGTTCATAAATATTTACTTCTACTTGCTATAGATGTCACTCGCCATACTTCCATGTGTCACCGGCTGGGCCCTAGTCAAAACAAAAAGAGCGCAAGTGGCTATGATATGGATGCTTCAGGTTTTCCGCAGTAAGTTGTTTATAAAGTTAAGCTGTTTTGTAGTATTTGTTGAATTTCGATGTATCATTCAACAACGAAGAGGTAGGTCATTTCAAATCCTTGCTGCATTGAACCTGAAATATCCCCTATATCGTGCAGATTTGTGAGCTGCAACTTTGAACAGATTTTGTCTGGCAGAGAGAAGATTATTCCTATTAGATTCCCTGAAGAAAAACAAGCATACTGGATTTTTTTTCGAAACTACTTTAGGTATTAGTAGCATTAATCATGTATTAAGTATGCTTAATGGAGCTCTCTGCTGGCTTACATGTTGAAGATCTTGTTTTTATTTAGATATGGAGTAATGTGAACACACTATTAAAACAGAAGCGCACACAGGCATTTAGTACTCATTGTATAGCCCTCTCTGTGTTCAGCCGTGCTTTGTAGACGGTGCTGCAGTAGTTTAAAGGAGACAATATTAACAAATCGACCAATAGAACTATTAGTTCTTCAGTGAAGTACCATTGTGTTTTTGATAATAACATGGAGTTAACTTATCGTAACAGAGCATTCCTTACGCCCGGGTTGACGCGTAATCTATGGTAATTGGCAGCACATAAAACGTTAAAGTAAAAATCAAACTTGAGTGACGTGGAACATTCGGTGGGAACTAAGTTTAAAATAAATAAATGTACAAAACTTAACACAATAAGTGAAGGAAAAGTCTCACACTTTTTACTGCAAAGCATATAAGAAATCCAATCCAAAGAATATTGACCATTAACTTGAATCATCATCATATAGTTATTTGTATCTGTGTATGTGTATTGACTTTTAGATTATGTATATTTATATTGTATGTATTAATGTACGTTTATAATGTATGTACGTATGGATGTTGTTTGGTTTATGTACTATAGTAATTTATATAGTTTATTATCCATTAGCTTTTGCCGCCTTCGCGTCTATCATTTTCCCCAAAGGTAGAGCAGGCAAGAAAGCTTTAGCATTAAGTCCGCCCTTTGTATCGATTTTAGTAGTGAATAAAGCTTTGTAAATATATAAATAAAATTGTTAACACTGACTTAAACTTGGGGTAAAGTTATTATAGGTACTGGCTTGCGCCAGTCTGTGTTTATTAATAAGACAGTAACCCTTGTTCACACGCCATTGCTCTGCACGTTTTATCATACAAAACACACACCTGGCGTTTGTACATGGAATTTCAAAACTTTCGTATCATATAAACTCAATGTATTATAGTGTGTTCAAGGGGCATATTTTAAATAACAACATTTTGCTGATATTTTTTTACAGATACGATAGAGGTATAATAGTACCAAGGTATTCCTTAATAACTGTACTATGACAACTCTATGTGACTATCTACTTCACGTCAGAGAGCTAACCAGGTATCTTATATCTTATTATCTTACTAGCTGACCCAGCGAACTTCGTACCGCCATAAAAATAGGGGCAGGTGGTAGAAGAGAAAGTTTAGGGTTGTATGTATTTTTTAATACCACATTATAAAAATAAAATATTGTCCAAAAAAAATTTTAGGGGCGTGTAACGTAGTGTTCTATCAATTTCCTGGGATAACATTCCTCCAAAACCATATGAATACACTACGTTACAGTACCCAAAAGATTGAATTTTAGCGCGAAGGCGCATTGTAGGTTTTAGAACACTACGTTACAGGTGGACAACCATTATCACTTAAGGATATGAAAAATAAATAGTAGCCGATTCTCAGACCCACGGAATATGCATATAAAATTTCATAAACACCGGTCAGGCCGTTTCGGAGGAGTATGGTAACTAACATTGTGACACGAGAATTTTATATATAAGATTTTTCAATTCAGAGCTTAGAATAAAAAGCAAACGTAAGTGTCGGTTGGACAGAAGTTAAAAATAAACAAAAGTATAAGTATACAACTACACACAATACGCTAAGAAACAGCTGACGCTCGTGACGGAAAAATCTTACACTTTTTTCGCCTAGCGCCCATCCGCCATGTCCGTACCGTGCGATAAGGAACTTCGTTTCAATACCATAACTTTGCTATATTTGAGGAAGTAAGCTTTTTATTGTATATCGAAATTTTTTTATTGTCTATATACTTACTTAGCAATTAGAATGTAAGGTTCAGTATTATAAATTCTACTAAAACTGTACAGTATAAAGATATAGAGAGTATAAAGTACGTTAGTCTATTCAATGTTTGAAATTATCATTACAAAGTTTGTCTACAAAGATCTAAGATGATCTTGAGCTTAATGGACTCAGCGCCGCTGCGCTTTATGTGGGAGAACACAATTATAACATTGAGAAATTAGATTAAACAATATTATTGTATCATGTGGCTTTAAATGTGGATTAGTCAAGCGTCAGGTTTTGTTTCAATGCAAATCAGAAATATTTTCGTTACATTAAATAATAAATATTTTGTTCTATATTTTATGTATACGTATGATACGAGTATACAGCGGTGGTCACATAATTAAAGACACTCCCCAATTGATCGCTAAAAACTTACTTATGGTACTAAAATAAGCTAAAATTGGTATTTAATCTAGTGTAATTGTTATTAAACTATACACGACGTTGTATTCTTACAATGTGGGACAAAAAATAGTTGTGTTCGTTAGTAGTTTAGACACTGCTCACTATGGGAACATAACACAATTTTTTTAACGTAGCTGGCCAGAACTAATTAAATACAGTAAAGGCTGTGTTCTGAATTTAAAAAAAAAATAAAGAAAAATCTGTATTATGTTTTTATTTGTTTTGCCTCGTATTTTCATGAAACGTCGATATTACATATGATAAAACCTATTTTTTTAATTAAAATTAATACTCCCGTCCCGTCCGCTGCCTGGTCCGCGTGGATTTTTTTTTCTAGTAAACTTTTTTTTAATTTTAAAATTAATACGTTTTAAACCCATCAATATGGGAAAAAACAAGAGTTGCGATTCGTCTACTAGGAAGATTATTTTCAACTTTCATAATAAAGATTGGTCATACAGAAAAATAGCAAACCACTTGAACTGTTCTAAGGACATGGTTATGAATGCTATAGAACATTTCAAGAAGTTCAACACGGCCAAAATCGGACCAACTCTGCGGGAGGACTCTAAGATGGTATTGTTGGCAAAAAAAGATCCGTTCAAGGGATCAGAACTAATCAGAAGGGTCGAAGGGTGTGTCTGCAAGAACAATTGGACGAAGACTATGTGAGGCAAATTTGTACGCAAGAGTGTCTCGGAAGGTGCCACTTTTGAAAAGCAAAATGTTAAGGCTAGATTAGCATTTGCTAAAAAATATGTTCACTGGACTGAACGAGAATAGAAACATGTGCTTTTTTATGACGAAACAAAAATTAATATGATTAATTCTGACGGAAAACAATATGTTAGACGCCCCCCGAACAAAGAAATGGATCCAAAGCATACCAAGAAAGTAGTTAAACATGGGGGCGGAAATATCAAAGTTTGGGGCTGTTTCTTAGGACTTGGTTTTGAACCTGCCAGGAAAATAGAAGGCAACATGGATAAATTTCAGTACAAGAAATCCTATGCCGAGCAAAAGTTACCGGTCATTTGGTCTTTCCAACAGGGTAATGATCCGAAACACACTGCAAAAGTAATAAAAGACTTTTTAAGGAACCAGTCTGTGACAGTTTTGGATTGGCCCCCGTACAGTCCTGATTTGAACCCAATAGAAAATTTGTGGTACCAGGTGAAGAAGACAGTGGCAACAAAACGGACATCAAACATCGATCAACTTTACACAGCTTTGAGAGAAACTTGGAAGCAAATTCCGGTGGAAGCTTGTAAAAATTGATCGCTCACATGCCCAAGAGATGTCGTGTTGTCATTTCTGCCAAAGGACATACGACTAAATATTGATACGTACCGGAAAATTTTATAAATGTGTTAAGAATATTGTGTAATAAAGATAATTTCAATAATAACAATATATTTTTCTATTTCTTCTAAAAAAACGAGTGTCTTTAATATAAATATACGTAGATAGGTACCTATTTTGTTATATCAGTTATCTTTGCGGTTGGTCTTACTTATAAATACTTTCTATATCAGCAAGGAAATAATAGCGTATTCCAAAAATACAAAACAACATGAGAATTAAACATTTCATCTTTGGCTGCAAAACCATAATGCATTTAAGAGTTGCGTTATTTTAATGGCAAAGAAGTTACACCTTTATATATTTCGTCACATTACCTTTTCGTCTTTGAAAACAATGCAATACGTGGTAGTTCTGGTACTGCCATAGTGCATGTTCCGAAATTGTATTCGGAACAAGTTTCACAACTTAACGCAGGGTATACGTATATAATGAGATTCAAATAAGATTAGGAAAGCCAATGACCTCCATCTGTCAAATGTTGCTTGAAAAGTACGGCTTGCAAACAATCTTTGAACCCTTTTTTAGCACTCGGCTAATTTTAGAATAAAAAGCAAACATTTGTAAACAAACAATAACAAATAGTGATCGTTAATATTCTTTGATATTATTTTTTCATTTATTGAGCTTTGAGTATGACTGGTTGATAACCTAAATCGTGAACCAAATATCACTTTAAGTTGCGTTCATAAACTTGATTTAAAACTTTCGTCTACATAAAAGATACATGTTCGTATGTGACCTAGTAATAGTGCATGATTATTCATAACTACTCCGGCGGTAATACAGAGATGAGCGGAATTGAAGAGCTAGATTCTGATTAATGACTTTTCTCACACAGTCTTAATAGATCAATATTATTAAAAATCGGTTGTTTATTTTCCTCAATCGTAGTAAATAAATTTTATATTAAAAAATCTGACGTTTTTTCTCACTTAATCTTAGCAAATAAGTTTTATTAAATAAAATTTTTTTTGCTCATTCTACCTGTTTGGTTTGAATTGACAGCTATGGCGTCACAATATGGCGCCCAGTCGGTCCTATTCTTAGTTGAATCGCATTATAGTACCACCAGAACGCACACAACTGCTGTGTCGTGACGCGTAAGACAGGTATCGGTTTCATACATTTCAATAACATATCGCGACACACAAATACAAGTAACCGTACTAAATGTATGAAATTTATAATGCTCTGACGCGTCACGACACAAGACGACAGACAAATATATTTCCGACTTAAGTTGCGAACGAACATTCATATTATATTACTAGCTGACTCGGCGAACTTCGTACCGCCCAAAAGTAATAATTTGCAATAAATTAAAATTGCGACTATAATTTGAGATTTAAACTATCCTATCTCTCAAGTTGGATCGAACTGCACATGGTGTGCGAATTTTATTATAATCGGTTCAGTGGTTTAGGAGTCCATTGAGGACAAACATTGTGACACGAGATTTATATATATTAAGATTTACAGTACCGTCTATCATGGACACCGACAGGATTATTTTCAGAGAGGTGCATCATAAATCTACTCCGAATACTATTAAGTAATATAAAATATAGAATTATTCGAGTAAAGTACCTATGTTGATAAATGCAATATGAAGAATTACAAAGTTTGACATATTTTAATATACCTATATTGTGTTATATAAATGTATTTATAAATTTCATCATAATGAATGACACAACCATTGCATGCCGCTGTCTTGAGTGGACCACTTTTCTTAGCCTCTCTTGGGCTCTTGGGGTTGGATAGGCACAGGCAACCGAATTCCCTGCGCAGTTGTAAAGGCTCCAGATTTTCCGCTGGTTTGGAATAAAAGACAATCCGAATTATGCGTCTTTGTATAGAATTCAGGGGATCCAACTGGTATCTGGGACCTCCAGCCCAGAAATATGAGCAGTAAGTCGTCGTCAGTAACTCGTGGGGTATAATTTACGCTTTGTAAAGCAGAAGCCTGTGCTTAGAGGTGCAGTACTGCTTGGAATTATTGAAGACGTAGCCTCTCGTTGAAGATCGTCTGATTGTGTCGTTAAAAGTAGATCCAACAGGATGTTTTATGGCTCTCAATATCTGGGAAGCGAGTAGGTTGCGATACCATTTTGGGAGAAACAACTTCATGGGCCAGAGCAAAGTTATGGAAAGCTCGACCCATGGAGTCAGTGGTTCGGGACCCCAACCAAACCTGTTCTTTCATATAATTACTAATTATAGGCACATACCTTATTTTTAAATTACTTATCAGTTTCATCTTTTTAGAAAAGCAGTTGATAAAATTAAGAAAATAAAATAACTTCCGTCAATAGGATCGCAGATAATTTTGATGACAGTAGTAAGATCTAGTAAAAAGTAGGAGGTGCATAATAACTTTATTAAATATGTAGTACATAATGCTATGTCGTCTAATTTTATTTAATATTTTGGTCTTTCTTGTCAGTCAATTATATTTAATGTATTTCTTTTGATATAAAGAAAATTCAGCCACGGATCTGAAAAAAAGACGGACGTAATATCAATCTTAAATTATTTGAAGCATGCAAGGTCCTACAATTTCGTTTGTTGTAACCTACACTTACACAAATGCGTCACGTCCGACAACCCGCTGCCATTTGACACCGCGTCAAAGCGCCATTGATAAGTTTGAAAATTGCGCCGATGAAAAAAAAAAAGCCATCTTGTGTGGTGAAATCATGTAAAAACTACATGAGTAAACTTAAAAAGTCACAAGGAATCACCTATACCATACGTGAGTAATGAAGAATCGTGATAATTTTTCTAAATTTTATTTTATTTAATGTGATGAAAATTCTAAACAAAAAATACAACTGTATTGCTACTTTTTTCACTGGAAAATTTCCCTAATAATGGGAAAGTCTGTATTTCTTGTATTTGTGACTCGGTGAGGCAAGATTTCGTAACTTTTTAGGGTTCCGTATCCCAAACGGAAAAGAATAGAACCCATATTATTCATATATTACTCTTGCCTCCTTTCTAATAGGTTTCTTAGAAATAAAAGCTGTAGAGATGACTGTGTTTTCATTATTCGAAACTGCAGAAGAGATAACAATTGGACCCCATCATCAGTACTGTATGCAGTGCACATTTTGATGATGTAGATTTTATAACTACAGCTAAGGGGCTACGTTGTTTGGTTCCGTACGCAATTTGCGCGATTTATAAATCTAGAGAATATTTTTTCTAGAAAAAAATCAAATCTGTCAAGGTTTTAGTCAGGACTCAAATCTGCGTCTTCCGCTATCCGAGCAGATTCAATAACCACTAGAATTTGTGGTAGTTCCTATAATAAAAAAAATAGTATAAAGTTTCCAATTAGCCCTAATGGCATGGATTATTTCATTGTTATAAATGTAATATTATGAACCATAAACTTAATACAAAGACACAGGTATTCATGTGTAAACAATAAATTACTTTATAAGTAACAGGTGTTTTCTTTTCTATCACAGAGATAGAGAGAGGTCATAAAAATGATGTTTGATAGGCCAACATTATGTTTCCGAAGTGCAACCGTGCAAGTTTAAATTGCTGAAATTTAGGGAGCTTAAGTTTAATATCCCGTTCTTATAATATATATTCAATAACATAATGTTAACAATTAGTTTGTGAGATTTAAAAACTAGGAAAATTAATGAGTTCTATGATAACCCTCAAATCACGCACACGAGGTAAACGGGCGGCCATTGGCATGCTTCACTCACGAATAGACAAGGTTACGTCCGTCTTTTTTCAGGTCCGTGGATACAGCGTACGACAAGCCTGACGGCAAGAAAAGAAAGTAAATAAAGGTACTCTTATTACGTGTATCTATCGATATTCTTTGCATATTTAATTATAATTGGACGTAGTTACGCGAAAACGTTCCAACCCACAGCGACCCCATTTTGAGATAAACGCAATTTTGTGTTTTAGCGGTACACTTTTTCCCTGTAATTATTTCAGGCAAATACTATTGGTGTTACTGTGGAATGCCAAACTGGTTATTGAATGATATGCATATTTTTTGTAAATACATAATACAAGGGGCATATAAATAGGTAAAACGAGTTTGAAACGTTTTCGCTAAATTTAATTTTGTATGAACCTTGTTAAATAGCAATTATGCATAAACGTTCCAGAACGAATTTAAGTGTATTATTTTATAAATATATCTAAAATAAATATGTAAAATAATAAATAACAATGAAGAACATACAAAAAACAACAAAAAAAAATTGAAAATGTATTACAAAAAAAATAGAACGTGATCTTTTGAGCTTAGAACCTATGCCAATTTGCTGATATGGTTCCAAAAGTTATCAAAAACTTATATTATAAACATTCAATTTTCATCATCGTATTCTATGATCTCGAAGTCCGGAACTCCACCAAACCCATCAACATCATCAGTGCTTCTTCAGAACTTTGAAGCGTTCTATAAAATTGAAGGCAATCCACTTCCTGTGCACCTCTTCTACCTCTCCTTCTACCAATACATAACAATGCCCAGTATCATTAAATGCACTATGGATACCACTATTGTAGAACTAAGTAAAAAAGTTAAACCTCTTCAAGTTTACAAAATGACAAAGACTGATTTTTTTAGTACAACTAAACTGGAAAAGAAGATTATCAATAGGAAGAAGTTTACAGACTCATCTAAAGTTAGTTGGCTACATACAAAAGAAATTAAGTTGGATAAAGATAAAATGTTTTCTATTTTTATGCGGTCTACGATGGAAGACGATTTCAATGAGTTGAAAATTGATAAAAGAATAAAACGAGAACTGCAATACATAAAAGAATCTGATTTTTGCTTATTGTGGCCTAACGACAAACCGATTGCTCCAGCGAAATTAGTGGACTTACAATCCATGTACCACTACATACCCGAGGATTGCCTTCAATTTTATAGAACGCTTCAAAGTTCTGAAGAAGCACTGATGATGTTGATGGGTTTGGTGGAGTTCCGGACTTCGAGATCATAGAATACGATGATGAAAATTGAATGTTTATAATATAAGTTTTTGATAACTTTTGGAACCATATCAACAAATTTTTGGCATAGGTTCTAAGCTCAAAAGATCACGTTCTATTTTTTTGTAATACATTTTCAAATATATTTTTTTGTTGTTTTTGTATGTTCCTCATTGTTATTTATTATTTTACATATTTCTTTTTGGTTTATTTTTATAAAATAATACACTTAAATTCGTTTTGGAAAGTTTATGCATAATTGCTATTTAACAAGGTTCATACAAAATTAATTTAGCAAAAACATTTCAAACTCGTTTTACCTATTTATATGCCCCTTGTATTATGTATTTACAAAAAATATGCATATCATTCAATAATCAGTTTGGCATTCCATAGTTAAACCAATAGTATTTGCCTGAAATAATTACAGGGAAAAAGTGTGTAAATTGCAAATTGGGGTTGCTGTGGGTTGGAACATTTTCGCGTTACTACGTCCAAATATACCATAGTTATTTATTTTGGTAAAAAATATCTTTTTCTCTAGAACATATTTAATAGCAAAAATGGATCAAGTATATGTGGATTGTTTATAGCAAAAAATTTGAAAATAATATATTATAATAAAAGGTTTCAATTTATTTAGAACAGTGTTCGCAGCTTAAAAAAACAGTATGGATTAATCTAAAAGGTTTCAAATTACATGGAACATTTTTGCAGAAATAAAAAATGTATAAAGATTTTGCAAAAACGTTCCAACCCACATGGATCATTTAAGAAACCATTAAATGTGCGTTTTATGAATTTAGTATAATGTTCCAAGACAAGTGGAACATTATAACGATATGTTATTCTATTAAGAGTTTTTAACAATATGTTTCAGTATGCATGTAATGTTTTTACTTTATTTTGAGTACACGTCCTTGGCATAATGGTGGGTTGGAACATTTGGGTTAAACTTTATTGATGAAACTAACTTAAAAATACTAGCATCTTTGTGTGCACATGATGTAATATGGCAAAAATAGTACCCTGGTTATGGTAACTCATTTTCGAGTGACTTGTGGGTTGGAACGTTTTCGCGTAACTACGTCCAATTATAAATACATTTCTGTTAATTTTATGCTTTATTATAAATTCTGTTTTGTAGGATTTACTTATTTTACTTCTGATTGATTAACTCATATTCCTTCTTATTAAAAATCACCCAAAATAGCAAACCTCGATAAATTTTCCATGATCATAATGATGAAATAAAATTAGATTTTACCTATTACATTGCATCACGGTACGGTACATCTACCTATTGAAAAGAATAGCGATAAGCTTGTGAAAAAGATTAAGAACATGAATAAAAAGCAGTGCTATAAAAGAAGACCTAAGTAAAAAGAAAAGACTATATAGAAACGACGACATAACATTGAAATGACAACTGATCAAGTAGTGTGCTAGATATCTTCCATTTCGTCACCAAATAAAATTGGGAACGGATAGATGATTGAAACGACATTTTTCGTATGGGAAAAAACTTTTAAACTAATATTCTATCTAAAAAAATATTATTAAGGTAATGGTAAGCCCAAAGTTAAAGTCCTTGCTGAGCGTAAACGAAAAATACAGAATGCGTCAACTGCTTACTTTAAGAAACCAAATTCGTGCAATTAATCATCTTATCAACTCACACGGAATATTCGAAATGTGTTTGTTGTTCTTGATGGGCCGGCAACCTATGGTTTCCGGAGAACATGTAAGATTCTATCAATACCTAATATGGCCTGTCGCCGAGGAGTAGATTTTGAGAGTGATATTATACATTTAGAGCTCACGAGCTTGGCAGTTTGATTGATCTTCGATGCTCTGCCATTCTCTCAAGGGACATTGGCAGGTATTAAAGTTCCTATTTACTTTTAAATATACGTAGGAACAAAATGTTATGAAAATCATAAGCAACACACGACATAATAATATACCCTATATTATAAATTATCGGTCCTTTTATAAAGGTTAATTGTTAGCTAATTGAATCGCAAACATTGACATAATTATATTATGTCGATGGTTACAAACAGGCAGATTATTAAAAGAAAGCTAATTGGGTAGACTGAATTAATTAAAGTCTTAAAGATCACAAAATCAGTGTCCTTAAAAACAGGATTTTTTTTAATTTTATTTTACGATAAAAGGGAAAATAAAAACTCATCAATTTAAATCAATGGACAAGCAAAGCACCCATTTCAATGACATTATAGGGTGTCACTCACCTGGTAAAGGAATGCCTTCACAAACACTGGACCGCTGGCACGAGCGACTCGAACCGTTGAATTTTAAGCAGAGCCAACTGCTGAGCACCTGCCAAAGAGTGAAAAATTAGTTCCAAGACACCTTGTGAAAGTGTTTAGGAAAATGTGATTGTTTTAACAATTTAAAAATAAAACAATTGATTTATTGTTAGTCACATGATAAACGTAATTCACAATTTTAACTTATATTTCAGCAATTTATCGCCAATCGCTGGTATCTAAATTGAAATTTTATCATCATATCAGCCGTATGATGCCCACTGCTGAACATGGGCCTCCAGCAAGGATATCCACAATGATCGGCCCTGCACCACTCGTATCCAGCGGCTTCCTGGGAGCTTCACTAGATCGTCGGTCCACCACTTGGGGGACCTACCCACTGAGCGTGGCGCCCGATACAAGGTCGCCATTCGAAAATTTTTTCGCAATTAAAAATTACGTTCTCTTTTTTCTATTCGTAGGGAACGCTTCTGTCCCAGATGTGGGATCGTTAAGCAGGCTGGTGAATAATAATGCAAACTAACGAAATACGTAGAAAAACCGAACCCACTTTTTAATACATTAATTATTTTATTATGAACCTGTTGAACCTGAATATTCCCTCTTTCTGGCAGAATCTCGTTGTTTGATGGTTTTCTCACACCTTAGTTAGTAATAACAAACGAGTAAGGATAATAACGTTTCATTCAAAGATTCAACCATAGCACAGGCCTCTTTCCTTAATTCTATGGGCCCAACGAAGCCGACAATGCATAGAGTAATCATGCGAGGGTTGCATAGTGTGGGAATCCTAATACTGCTGTCTTAAGTACATAGCGTAGTCTGTTCAGAAACTCATTCATGCGCTCACTCATTAGGTGAATAAGTGCCTAGTAATGTCTACTCTGGGGTTGGGCTTTTGTCACTAGATCAAAGGCATTGGACGGCTACACGTAGGAATAATTACTGAATATTGTTGTATTATTAATGTTCATCTATCCTTATAAGCTTTAATTCACAGGCATGCTAGTCAATGCTTTAATTTGTGAATAAATAGAGTTCCAACCCCTGTCAAAAGGATTGCAAACAAGCATAATTATGTTCCGCCCGACAGCAAGCGGCTACCATAGAGTATGGATGCGAAACCGTGTCATTAGCACTCGCACGTTGCCTATTCCAACCGTATCCCCGAGCCAGGCTTAGAGTGCAGTAAATGCAGCAAAGCTGCGCACGCACAATAAAACCTATATTCGCGAAAGTCTCATACCGCACATAAGAACTCTTTTACCATACTAAACAGGTTCTACAGGGTTTTTTCAAAGGATATGGGGCTTTGGCTTAACGCACAAAGCTCTAAGTTGGTTCATATAAAGTCACCATATAAAAAAATTGCCTACAGAATAACCTTATATCTCATAGTCATTCATGCCTCCATGACGTACCGTTGCCGAAAGCATGTCCAACTTATTGCCAAGCTATAGAGGTGGTAAATAGTCATATTTATCTTGGGTTTGTAATAGACAGAGTCGTTTCCACTGGCATTCACACGTAGAAAAAAATATGTGATGAGTTAAGAGCATTTCTGGCAAATATATTTTTTATTAAGAGACGGATTCCATTCCAAACGAGCTTGCTTATTTATAACGCTTTCATTACCTCGGTAGTTTCTTACAGTGTCACTAGTTATGGTCGTACTTACAAAACTTATCTTGATAATATTTACTGCTTGCAAGTAATAATACTTAAACATATTGTGATCACAAAAATGAATCTTGTGCGCAATGCCGATGTTAATGTAGAAGAAGAAGTGTTTTTCAAACTTTGAAAAACACTTCCTGTATATTATGATCTAGTGAAATACATTTTTCTTAGAGAGCAAATATTAAACTTAGATATACAACAACTGAAAGAACACAAAATTTATACACACCAAATAGACCAAAGTGAATAGGTACTTACGGTTTGAGTGTATAAAATGAATGAATGAATGCGTGTATAACAGCTTTGCGTGTAGAGTATTTATGAATGTTGTACTGATTTTACATGTTACCTACATTGTTTTTATTTTAACTAGTGCTGTCTACCTATACCTATATTTTTGTCATGTATGCATTGATGATAAAATATGATTGTGTAATGATTTGTCCATGTAGTGAATGATCGCCGTACAACTCATTCCTGGTTTAAGCTATGATGGTATTCTGTGAATAAATAATAATTAAATAAATATTTTCAACACTCACACGGATTCGCCTAGCCCCAAAGTAAGCACTGTAATGCTTGTGTGTGTTATGGGATACTGGGGTAACGGATAGAATACATATATTGTACATATAAAAGTACATTTATATAGAAATACATATTGAACATCCGTGACTGGAGTACAAATGCTCGTATTCATCACACAAATATCTGCCCACACCGGGGTCCGAACCCGGGACCTCTCGAGTCGGCGACACTATGAAACCCGGCGTATAAACCACTTGGCCACGGAGATCAATGTCAAATGTAATGAATATGATGAATTGTACTGTTACTTTGAATAATAAAAAATAAATAAAAAAGCATTGAATAAAACGGGAACATAGGGCGCAAATATAACTTTCCAGAACTAGCCACTTATAATAATTTTAAAGATATTACAGCATTTGTTAATGGAAATCGTTGTTATTAAGTGTAGTTTGTTTCATCGGAACTTAGATGTACATATCTTTTTTTTATATAATTGAGTAAAAAAATGCCTTTAATAAATCACATCATTATGAACGTTATTCTAAGAATCTCGATGTTAATAAAATATCTGTTTTATAATAAATGTATCCGTCACGCTTGGAATTTCTTATCAAGGGACAGTCGACAACAATTAATAAGAAATTCTATCAGTATAATTTCCGTTTATCCAAATTTAATTATCGATCTAAAAGCTTGCTATTTTTAGTCTCTCCTATTGGGTCGCAGCGCAGCATATTACATGGACAGTAGGTACAACTCAAAGCCATAATGAAAATCTATTGAAGTATTGCAAGCTCGTGTCACCCTAACAATAACTGTTCGAACAACAATTCACACCTACATGCCAAAATTAATATCTAACAACAGTTTACACTTAACAACGTCGCTGAGATGTGGGTATAGAATATCACGTGATCCCGCATCCTTTGTTGCTCTGCCAACCTGCCAAAGGATGTTATCCTATCCTAAATAAGTTTCGCTACGATTATGTACCGTATATTTTTATTTAATATTTAGTGCCTAATTGCCTACATTTTGATTTCATATATAATGATATAAGTATATGAATGATATATGAATCGATATTCTTAAAAAATAAGAAAGTAGAGATATTTAATGAATCGATATTCTTAAAAATATGAAACTAGGGAAATATAAAAAAATCATCTTATTGATATTTCGAAATAATAGGTACCGAATAACATAACAGCGATTTTTAATAATCACAGAAACTCAAGAAATATAATCTATTATGGCAAAGTGGTTTCTATCTTGGTTATTCTTGTCTAACAATTGCTAAATTTTTCAACAACAAGGATGTTCCTTCGTTAAATTATATGAAGTCTCATTAGGTTGTATCGTAACTTCAATACGTGTGTCCTACTTTCGCTGAACATTGCTTACTTACTAAGTAAGATTTTAACTATAACAACAAGAGTTTAACATCTTGAAACGGTCAAGCTTGACCGGAATATAAACAGCTTAATAACGGAGTTGAACTAGCTACTACACGAAGAGTACAAGATTCAAGAAGCCAAAAATCACTATAGAAATTTATTTTCTGAGAAGATATCTCTTAGCCGGCCGATGATTTGACAAATTACCCAAATTCATACTTCCTATCTTACTAATATTATAAATGCGATGGTTTCTCTGAATATTTGTTATTCTTTCACGCAAAAACCACTTACGGATTTGGAAAAGATTGGTACGCATATAGTTTATGAACTGGACCTGCCCCCCTAGCATGAGCAAGCACGCTCAATTGTCAAATTACTATGGAGTTTGACAGTTCGACGCGACAACAAACGTGATAATTAATGTATATTGTGGTGCTCATACTACGGGGACTGGATTGATAGGATACTTATTATAGCGGATAAATGTTGAGTTCCTGTGGGATTCTCAAAAAACTTAAGTTAACGCGGAGGCAGACGTACTTAAATTAATAATACTAGGGAAACAACTTCATATTTAAATATTAAATTCGCCCAAGTACTAAAAATACACTTACTACTACTATTAAGCATGACAATAGAACTGTCGGGAAACGATAGTTTTTGCGATTTCTTATAAAATATGTATCGTTATGGTGTCTAAGAAAAGTTTGTAATTTTTTTGGTCGAATCTAAATTGAGTTAGTGTACCACTCCGCAACCGCACAATCACAAAACAACTTCACAATGAAACGAAAAAGTTGAATGTCGATCGCCTTTGTTCTGCTTTTCCCTCGACGCCTAACTTATTGAGTTCTTCACAATTGAAACATTTCGCTAATATCGCATCACATAATTCATTTGAAATCGAAATCAAGTAGCAGCTGGCACGATTTCGAATACAAGTGATGTATCTACTTACGTAAAGCAGTAAGCCACTTTTATAATTTTGTCTTCCAAAGGAAAAAAACGATTAGGTTAAATTAGTTCAGTTGAAGCTTAATGTTATACAAATTCCATCATAAGATAGTCTTACGATTTACGTATGGCGTAAAGCGCAATTAAATTATACAGGGTGAAATTGAATGTTTCTATGAAACTTCGTGAGATTGTTGGGTTACGTGTATAGAGTATGCCTGATTTTTTTCCGATTTTTTTGAAGTATATTTTTTTCATGTATTTATTTATAATTTGTGTATTTGTATGGCCTTTCCTCCTTTTGAGTAGTTATTCATTTTAAACCAAACAAACTTACATATCCAGTGAAAAACACCTAATAAATAAGCACTTCTAAAAAACGGAAAAACATTAAAATTCCACCGCGGGTCAACGACCGACCGCGCCCGCCAGCCGTTGAGTGAATAGATACCTCTACACAGAGCTCAGCTGACTCCTTTGATTCCACACAATACAATAAAATCGTCTTAGATGCCTTTATTGAAATTGAAATAATAAGCACAAATGTCATCTTCTCTTAAGCAGAGAAAACTTTAAAAGTTAATAATAATTTTGTCACGATTGGAAATAGGCAAATGTTAAACAAAAAAAAAATACTTATTGCAGTTCAATACTTTGGTCAGAATGAAATTTATAACCAGGTATTCAAAAGTACTTACGAGACCGGCGATGTAAGTAGGTACAACGAGGAACGAGGAACATATTCATTTTTTTCACTAGAACTTTTTATCAAATCAATCACACTGGTAGTACACAATTAGTTGTTTCTAATCAAAAAGTATTTACACTAGCAATAAAAAGAGACTTAAATTATTATCTGCAAAATTGTTGCTCTAAACCACCATTTTGCTGCAAACAAAGGTAGGCACGTTTGCGGATGTGTCTTTTCACCTTTTTTAAAGTGTCCCTATCACTAATCACTGCACAAAATGCAACTTCTATGGTTTGGGGACTCATTCGTAAACCAAACCTACTTCGTCACTGTTACGATCTGCAAAGAGAATTTATTATTATTTCGTACCGATGGTTTATAAAAAGTGAAATGTCATTGGTTAAGTTGTCAATAATAAAAAACTGTGACAGCCACATCAGCCTTTTAAATTTTAATCCGAATTAATTTGTAGTTATTGTTAATAATCTTAACAAGTGGCGACCGTATTAGGAAAATGAACGAGCAATCTAACGAAGAGTCCAAAAATAAAAAAGAAAGGAGCATTTTGCGGCGATGCTTTACCAAAAATCACCAATCAGCCGAGGCGAAACTCCAATCGGGGGTGATGGACGAAGAAATAATCGTCATAATGCAGATGCTTGAAGAAAAATATAACCGCATCAGTGAGCTGGACAAAATAATAATGGACGAGTTACTATCGCATGACAACACTACGTCCGATGAATTAATAGATGCAGAGCTGGAGCGGGTGGACAGTTACAAAGCTAAGTGGCTCAAATTAAGTAACAGTTTTGAAAAAATACGTCATGAGTCCGAGTCAATTACTGAATCGCTATCGACAATCAGAGACTCGGGTGCGACAAACGACCATTCAAAATTAAGGCGCCAGTTCAAGTTGCCAAAATTAGATTTGATAACTTTTGATGGCAACATAAAGAATTGGATAGCGTTCTGGGGTCAATACCAAAAAATACATAACGATACTACGTTAGATAACTATGATAAATTTCAATATTTGGTAGCGGCCATTCCTAAAGGTACAAGCGCACGGGAATTAATAGACAGTTTCCCACCATCCCATGACAACTATCAGAAGGCCATTGAACATCTTAAAGAGCGTTACGGGCGAGAAGATCTTTTGATAGAAGTGTACGTTCAAGAGTTACTAAATTTAATTTTGTCACAGGTCAAGAACGAGTTCGAACTGTCATTAAACTCTTTGTATGACAAACTCACGACGCAGTTAAGAGCATTGGAATCCATGGGACTTACCAGCGATAAGTATGCTGCTATGTTATATCCACTGGTGGAGTCGGCGCTTCCGAGCGACAAACTGCAGGCATGGGAACGATCACGTGCGGCAAGTACAATCAAAAAGAGTAATGCTAACCAATTAGATGAAATTTTGATGTTCCTTAAAGGCGAGGTAGAAAGCAATCAACGCATTTTGTTAGCGGGGGCAGGATTTTCAAATAACGAACCCTATTCAGCCAACGTCATTAAAAGCGTTGACGCTTTACCAACCGCATCATGTCTCGTAGCTGGAGAAAGGAACTTAACAAGCAAAATCAACAAAGAGAAATGCATTTGGTGCGATAAAGAATCGCACAGTAGCATACAGTGTTTCAAACATGCCAATCTAAGCCTAGACGATAGAAAAACGCACATTAAAAATATAAAAGGATGTGCGCATTGTTTGAAACTAGGCCATAACACATTTAAATGCCGTGCATTTGTAAAATGCATAGCGTGTTTTAAGCACCATAACATATTATTCTGTCCAGAGTTGGGAAAGATTCCGCGCACAGAGGCTAAACAAGTTAATAAAAGACAGATTCAAATGACGAATAGCAATGACTTGTCACTTACTACTCATAAAAGCGTAACGTTTCTCCAAACTCTTCTTGTAAAAATATTGTATATGGATAAGGAGCATGTAGTACGAGCTCTCATTGATACAGGTGCACAGCGTTCGTATATCAAACGAGAGTTAGCTCAGCTGATTTCCATACAGGTAATAAATCAGGAATCATTAGGACATGTTGTTTTTGGCGGTGCTGAAACTAAAGTACTACTACACAAGGTTTATAACGTGATGATAAGTAAGCTTGATGGTACTTACAGATTTAGTATGAACGTAATAGATGAAGATAAAATCTGTGGAGACCTGCCGCGTGTTCGTGAAGAAGAAATTCTCCAAGACCTAAAGCGACACAACATAAAGCTGACTGACCTCGGGCAAGATCTGCCTGAGATAGGCTTGTTGATAGGAGCAGATTACTGCGGTATGTTACTTACATCTAATATTGTACAGCTAGAAAATGGGCTCACGGCCATACAAACCAAGCTGGGCTGGACTTTACAAGGAGCGATGTCTTCAACATGCACCAGCTTTTTGTCTTCCGTGTTACATATTTCGGATCTATGGGAGCTAGAAGCATTGGGTATCAAAGATCCTGCAGAAACCAAGAATCGTGAGAGTAGAGAACTGGAAATTACTACGGCATTCAGAAATTCTATTACAAAAACGTTAGATGGGAGATACGAGGTGTACTTACCTTGGAAGGAGTACGGATAAGGAGAGAGAATTAGCTGAGAAGCGCCTAATAAGTACCACTAAACGATTGTTGACCACTGATAACTTTAAAACTTACAACGATGTTTTTCAGGATTGGTTGAGTAAAGGAATAATAGAAGAGGTACCACACGACGATGGCAGAGGACATTATCTCGCTCACCATGCTGTTATTAAAAATTCTAGCACTACTACAAAAGTAAGACCCGTATTCGATGCGTCAGCTAGTGACAAAACTGGAAACTGTTTAAATAACTGCTTAGAGAAAGGTATAAATTTTTTAGAATTAATTCCAAAGCTGCTTATACAGTTTCGTATGAACGCTATCGGCATAACCGCTGACATTGAGAAAGCTTTCCTACAAATATCCCTGAAACAAGAAGAGAGAGATTATTTAAAGTTTCTATGGTGGGAGAAAAACGAAACAAAGTCCATTATAATTTACCGGCACTGCAGAGTAGTATTTGGATTGACGTGTAGTCCGTTTCTCCTGGCTGCGACTATAATATACCATTTGTCGCATTGTTCAGAAGAATTAAAGACAACTGCGCAGAGGCTGCTTCAGTCATATTACGTGGATAATTGCGTAATTAGTCTGGAAGAAAGCGAAGTAGAAAGGTTTGTAAAAGAATCAAAGCAGTTAATGGATGCCGGAAAATTTAATTTAAGAGAATGGGTTGTAACACCTTCGAAATTGTTTATACCAGAAAAGAAAACAGTTCCTGTATTAGGAGTATTATGGGATACTGAAAGCGACAGTATTTTCTGCAATAATACAATAGCTCCTACAATCACGAAAAAGCTAACAAAGAGAGTTCTTCTGTCAATCGCTCAAAAAATATTTGATCCCATTGGACACACATCACCGGCAACCATAATTCCGAAGTTGTTATTACAAGAAGCTTGGATCAATCATGGCAACGGTTGGGATGACGAACTACCAGAGGAGATCACGACAAAATTTAAACAATGGTTAGAACACATTCATTTATTAAGTTCATGTCGAATACCAAGACGGTTAACTCTTGGACCTATAGCAACTAGCAAGATAAGTTTACATATATTTTGTGATGCAAGTATAAAATCCTATGCATCATGTGTATTCTTACGCTCGAAACATGCAAAGGGTGCTGCTGTACAACTAACACTAGCGAAAACACGAGTTGCGCCATCCAAACAAAAATTATCAATCCCACGATTAGAGCTAATGGCAGCTCTTATTAGCACACGTTTATGTAATCAAGTCAAAGAAGCACTACGTTTCGACTGTCCCACGTATCTATGGACAGACTCAACTGTGGTCTTGGCATGGATCAGGAACATTCAAGGTCAGTGGCCCGTATTTGTGCAAAATAGAGTGAAAGAAATTAGAAGAAATTCTGACATCAAGTCATGGCGTTTTGTTCCGGGCACACTGAACCCTGCAGACCTTCCGTCAAGGGGATGTGATCCTAAAATGTTGTTAGAGTCCCGCTGGTGGGAAGGACCACAGTGGTTGAAATTAAGTGAAGATCAATGGCCGCAACAGCAGATATCGGCTAGCGACAATGAAGAAGCAGTCCAAGAGGTAGAAAAACCAGTGGTTAACACGGAAATTCTCACAAGCAAATTTACTGATAACCTTTTGTACTTCTCGAAGTATACAAAGCTCCTGAGAATGTTCACCTGGATGTATAGATTTATTAACAATTCATGAAGCGAAATTCGCAGAGGTTCATTATCGTGCGAAGAGTTGAGACATGCCGAACTGAAGTTGTTCAAAATTATCCAATCCGAAAAATACGAAAATGAAAATAATGGAGGCAACTTATCTGTATTTTTAGACGAACACGGCATACTGAGAGTACGAACTAAACTGTTGTTGTCAGCAGAAACTGTCAATTTTAAGACGCCTATATTGCTCCTGGGTAAACATATAATTGTCGAAAGACTAGTCAGAGAAAAACATGTGCAATTGTGCCACGCAGGAGATTATTGGTGTTCGTCGATTAGCAAGGAAAATTGTGTCCGGTTGTGGAAGGTGCAGACGCTATAAAGCCAAACCGTGCATTGTACCAGAGGCTCCTTTGCCTAGATGCAGAACTAACCACCTCGCAGCTGCCTTTGAAACCTGTGGTATTGATTACGCAGGCCCTCTACTTCTGAAATCAAAAGAAAAGGCCTATATTGTCTTGTTCACGTGCGCTGTATATCGGGCCGTTCATTTCGAACTTACCACCTCGTTGTCGACAGAAGCCTTTCTCATGGCACTTCGGAGGTTCGTAGCAAGACGGGGTAGAATATCAACGATTTACACCGATAATGGCACGAATTTCGTGGGCGCTGCACGTCTTTTGAAGCAAGTAGATTGGGACCTCGTACGGTCTTCTACAGATCTTCAGCCCATCAATTGGATATTCAATGCTCCTTCAGCACCCTGGTGGGGCGGGTGGTGGGAAAGATTGGTTCGTTCTTTGAAAGATTTGTTACGGAGAGTACTAGGCAAAGCATCGGTAACGTATGTCGAGATGGAAACCGTTTTGTGCGACTGCGAAGCTGTTATCAATTCAAGACCGTTAACATACGTTACAGAAAACGATACCCTGTCCCCAATCACTCCCAACCATTTCCTTCAGAGTATTCCAAGGAACCAAATTCCCGAATTACACGTCATAGATTCAAAAGGTCTAAATGAAAGAGTTCGTTACACGCGAAAGCTCCGGGAAGATTTATGCCAACGTTTTAAATCTGAATACTTGGCTATGTTGGTACAAAGAGGAAGGACCAGATCGTCTCCCCTCTCAAGACCGGCGATGTGGTGTTGATTGAGACGCCAGAAAAAAGAGTTCATTGGCCTCTAGGAATCATCGAACAGTTGATGACGGGCAGAGATGGTGAGACTAGAGTAGCCAGAGTCCGCACAGAGCGTGGCGAGTTGATTAGGCCGGTTCAGAGGCTATACCCTTTAGAAGTTAGGAGTGTTTAGTATTATTTCCTGTGTTATCTTTTGTTATTTTTTTTTGTCCCTGTGAGGATGTTACGATCTGCAAAGAGAATTTATTATTATTTCGTACCGATGGTTTATAAAAAGTGAAATGTCATTGGTTAAGTTGTCAATAATAAAAAACTGTGACAGCCACATCAGCCTTTTAAATTTTAATCCGAATTAATTTGTAGTTATTGTTAATAATCTTAACAGTTACACTCGCGATAGCAGTAAAATATCTCTAAATATTCTTGGTTCGTATACCGAGGCATAATGAAATTATCACAGTGTATGTCACTAAGTCAAAAGATGCGCACGCCCACTCGCGATTGATATACTTGCGACTGAGCTTTGCATGCAATCAAAGCAAACCACCGCGTGCGGGGAAGAAGGGAGGTGGGCGGAATTCACATCATCAAAGACGCCGCAACCGGCGCTAACGCTGCATGTTTCTTGCCAGCGTGCGGCGCGCCGCCCGCCCGTGCTTGCCGCAAAGTAACATATTATTATGTGTGTGTGTGTATGTGTGACTGTGGCTGTGATTAAATGGGTTCGGAATTTCATGACGTGGGCAAATAAGACACGAAGAGTTCCTTCCTTCACTAAGCTCGTAAGTTATACCGATTTGCTCTGTATGATTTTTCCCAATTTTAAATAAGCCGTTTGTGCTTATGTTTTAATTAAACGAGGCAACTAACATTAACAATAAAAAATAAGTTCTTACACTAACAGACAGGCTTTACCGATTTAAAATCGTGACAGTCATATTAACTTTATAGGATTTTTAATTGCTCTAACATAAGATTTATTTTATTGATTAATTTTACCTGTGCTTTATGAAATAATATTCAAAGGTATTGTGTATCAGTGAATAAATAATTTAAATATAGCATTTAAGACCATTTTATTGTAATGTTTTTAAATAGTGTGGAATCAAAGCGGAGAGTAGGTAAGTCATCTGTGCGTGTAGTAGGTACCTACACAGGCGGCCGCCGGTCGTCACCCCGGCGGAGGCCGGCGCTGATCTCGACTGGAGGCAATGATTAAGTTTCCGTTTTTTTAGGAATGCTTATTTTAAGTTGCTTTATAACTTCTATGTAGACGTGTTTAAAATGAATAATTACTCATAAGGAAGAAATGACAAAAAAATAACCAAATAAAAAATTAAAAAACGAAAAAAAATATTTTAAAAAATCCGAAAAAAATCAGGCATACTCTATTCACGTAACCCAATAATCTCACGAAGTTTCATAGAAACATTCAATTTCACCCTATATAAGACAAAAATTTTCGTGTTAGTTTTTCTTTAAAAATTAAAAAAAAAGGCATGTTGGTTTTTTACAAACACACGAAATAGTATAGAACAGATATGTATGCGATAGTTGAACCATAATTAATTGCTTTATCTTGTTTCTTATAAAAATAGAAACACAATTTATTTAAACCTATCTTTAAGAGCTATTTCTACATTTGCTCTCAAGCTAAAACTCGCTCCAAAAGTGCAACTAATACTCGTATGTGCCGCAACATAATGTACTTATACTAAAATTGGTAAAAACGTCGGTACATTTTTCATTATCGTTATGAACATAGAAAAACATGCAAGAAACTTAAAATTAGATACAAAGCGATCATTAAATGTTGCTATTTAATTATAATTTCTAAGTTGTGGCTGTGTTTACAACCATGTGGCCGCAATGCTTGCTACAGAGGTCACATCAAAATTTGCAACAGGGTTTATTACCGTCCTTTACTTTTTACGTGAAAAAGCATTCCAATTCAGCTTATTATCTTATTTAAAGTTTGTTTTGGTGTGGCGTTCTGTGATGAAATTTTCTCCATAAAAAAATAGAACACTTCACACCCTTTGCCTTTATGTAAAAAGAAAAAAAAACTTTAAATGGAAATTGAGCAGAGAACTGTATTTAAAAAAGTAAACTTTACCTGCTTGAATCCTTTTTTGTATTTTTTATTCATGTAGCAGTAGATGATAGGATTGTAGCAGGAGTGCGACATGGCCAGCCAGTGGCTCGCGAACCACACGTAGGTCATGCCCGGCCATCTCGCCCACTCTTCATCGTTTTCATGTACCGTCCACAGTACCTTCACAAATAAGACAGATATCAACATAACCAAGAAAAAACCTGATAATTGATTTAGTAATGAAGCACCTTGTACTTTTTGTATATAAGCAAAGGCTGCTGAATTTTTGTCCCTGTTTTGTTCTATTGAGTATCGTCAGAAGAAAAGTGTTTTTGGGATTTATGTCCCAAAGTCAAATTTATTTAGCTTATGTATTTCGGTTATAAAATTCTTAATTTAATTAAGATAAAAATTCAAAGGTAATCATATTCAACTACTATATATACTGTTGTAAAGGCGTTTCGAAGTTCGCCAGGTCAGGTAGTTTTGAATAAAAATAAGTGATCCTTACGCGACCTCTTCCATGTCATGTTTGGGAAAGAGATTAGCTTATGGCACACTGACATTTGCTTTAGATTTAAATATACGGCCTAGCCTGTGAAAATTTTGCTTAGATGGGACCGTTAGGTAACGAGGGCCCTCTTCACAAGAATCCTTCTTTTTCAAAATTTATTATGCTCAGATACAAACTATAATATTATTCTATCGTGGATTAACGCGTACTTGAACATTGCTTATTTAGTTACTCTGGGTTTTCTCTGCCTGTTTTCTTAATTCTTTTTCAAATCTTAGATTTAAATACTATTATACCAACTATTTAATACCACTTAACCAACGTGTATTGTATACATTATTACAAACTAAAATTAACATCATTTAATTGTACATAACAGATTTATACAAAACAAAATTGTTAAAAATATCAATGGGTTATAATAATAATGCACATTTTTCTTTATTACTTTCAAGTCTTAAATAATTTCTCTGCAATCGTTGTCTGAACACGAAATATAAATTCTTTTTATACCAGTAAAAGGTTCTCCAGAGATCGACTTTGTTACTACGGATTTTTAGTGGTTTTCTTTAGGATATTCTTTTGTACCTAACTTCATTTGATCAACTCAGAAGTATAGTATAATAAGTTTAGGCTCAAGAGCGTGCGTACACTATCTAGTAGTAGTAAGTAGTAGTTCTCACAGAAAGCATCTTGTATGATTATAATTTTTTATTATTTTTAAAGCATGTAACTGCTTGATGTTTAAATCTAAAGAAAATATAACTAGAAAAAAAATCCACGCGGACCAGGCAGCAGACGGGACTCGAACCCGCACCCTTCGCAATCCGGGCGAATGCACTGACCAATTATGCTACCGCGGCCCTCACGGACCGCGTCGAAATTCTTCTAGCCATTCTTAAGCTGAAAGGCAGTGCCATCTCTTCGCAATATAGGTAACCCACAATGTCAAATGAATACTTTTACAAGTATTAAACAGTTGAAAGAAGAAATAGCAATTATTATAAATTATAATATAATGCGAAGAGATGGCGCTGCCTTGCAGCTTAAGAATGGCTAGAAGAATTTCAACGCGGTCCGTGAGGGCCGCGGTAGCATAATTGGTCAGTGCATTCGCCCGGATTGCGAAGGGTGCGGGTTCGAGTCCCGTCTGCTGCCTGGTCCACGTGTATATTCTTTTTCTAGTTATATTTTCTTTAGATCTTGAATGAATCTCTAGATCAGAAACTAAATTGGACAATAGGCAAAATGCACTATTTTAACGTATGCTTTCATTTTTTTTATGTAGAATAGACCACAAGTAGATTAAAAAAAGGTAAATTTAAAAATCAAAAAACCCGACTGCTTTATTATTGCTTCAAATAAAAACTGAAAAGAAAAAAACAAGTCCAGTAGTCTATAATTCTGTAAAGTAAGGAATGAGCTACTTTAACAGTCGGGACCCATTAGATATTCAAGGATGGATATTTTTTTTTAATAATGGGTCCCGACTGTTAAATTAGCTTTATTTGCATATATAGACTGTTAAATACATACCCTGTCTGCGCGTCGCGCTTCGCGCTCTTGCACTGCGCAGTCGGGTAAAAATAAAACACTATCATTAAGGTCTACTTGCAGCAATTTTGCTAAATTTAGATTCATCTAAAACTAAAAATGTAAAACTGACATTAAAGTTTTGACATTTTTCTATGGGTTAAATCTATTTGTGGATGAGTCGAGATTAAGCAAAGTTGCTGCTAGTGGTTGTGAGTACAAAAAATTGGCTTCAAATTGACAGTTTAAAGGACATTGTTCTGCGTCCATACATAGTTAGCCTAAGAACCAACAATCAAGTAATATTATTTTCTAACCATTAAATGTACACAGAGGTTGCAATTCTGTGACTGGGCGACAAGCGGTATATATGAGAGTAGAACAAGGCTGTATGAGCTATATAGAATCAAAGAATATAACCGGGACCCTGAGTTTATTAACTATGTTAGAAAATATTCCAAATTGTTTAAAAGCATATGTAATACTGCAAAGTCAAATTTTATTAGGGATAAAATTGAAAAATCTAATAATAAAATAAAGACCACTTGGGATGTCATTAAGCGCGAAAGTGGCAAGTGTAAGCCTCGTGAAAATAGCATGATTCTTAAAATCAATAATAATCTAATAAAATCGAAACATGAAGTCGCAGATATTTTCGATAAATTCTTTATGAATATACCATTAGAAACTACTTCCAACTTGGACTCATCGACTGATACTGCTACAGCTCTGTTACAAAAATATGTACCTCCGTGTGGTTTATTATTTAATTTCAAGCACGTTAGTTCTTTTAAAATAATTAAAGTTTTCCATTCTTTAAAAATGAAAAATGCATCTGATTTATGGGGTATATCTGTCAAAGTCATAAATAATATTATACATTCTATAGCCCCTTACCTAGCTGATATTTTTAATTCATGTATTGATCAGGGAGTATTCCCTGATCTTATGAAATTCAGTAAAATCATACCTTTATTTAAGTGTGGAAATTGTAAAGATCCAAGCAACTATAGGCCAATATCTATATTACCAGCATTGAGTAAAATCTTTGAAAAAATAATGTTAGAACAATTGTTGACTCATTTTAACATTAATAAACTTTTACACAGAGCGCAGTACGGTTTCACTAAAAACCGTTCCACGACTGATGCTGGGGCCATTATGCTAAAATATATATTTAATGCTTGGGAAAAGTCGCAGAATGCTCTTGGGGTATTCTGCGATTTATCTAAAGCGTTTGATTGCGTTAATCATCAAACTTTGTTACGGAAATTAAATCATTACGGCATAAAAGATTCCGCTCAAAAATTAGTGCAATCATATTTAACAGAAAGGACACAAATAGTTGATATTAACGGTACAAAATCAGCTGGATCTCATGTGAAAATAGGCGTTCCTCAGGGTTCAATTTTAGGTCCATTTCTTTTTTTAATTTACATTAATGATTTACCTTTCTTTGTAGAAAATTTTTGTGAAATTGTTTTGTTTGCAGATGACACCTCGCTAATTTTTAACGTTGACAGGTGTAAAACAAATTATGACGATGTAAACAATGCACTTTCCAAGGTACTTCACTGGTTCTCTTCTAATAATCTTAAACTGAATGCGAGCAAAACTAAATGTGTGAAATTTACTTTGCCGAATGTAAAGCATGCTGAAATGGGGGATATAATTCTAAATGGTGAAAAACTAATTTTAGTTGATACAACCGTTTTCTTAGGCGTAACACTAGACCACAAACTTCAATGGAACCCTCACATTACAACACTAGCCGGTAAACTAAGTTCTGCTGCTTATGCAATTTATAAAATAAGACGGCTTACAGATGTCAACACTGATGGACAATATACTTCAGCTACTTTCACAGCATTATGTCGTATGGCATTCTATTATGGGGCACGGCCGCTGACATTGAAACAGTTTTTATTCTTCAAAAACGAGCTATAAGAGCTATTTATTGCTTGGGATCTCGAACTTCTCTTAGGGATAAGTTTAAAGAAATAGGTATAATGACTGTTGCCTCTCAATACATTTACAATTGATATTGTTTGTGCGTCAGAACATAAATTTATATACGAGGCGCGATGATGTACATAATTTCAATACCAGAAATAAAGATAAACTCAAATTGCCACCATTGAGACTCCAAAAGGTTCTTGGTTCATTTGTGGGTCAAGGTATATGTTACTATAATAAAATACCAAAAGAAATAATTAATTTACCTTTTAATAAGTTTAAAGTGTGTATAAAAACATGTCTCCTTAAGAAAGGTTACTATACTGTAAAAGATTTCATAAATGATAAGTCACCTTGGGCTTAACATAATAGACTGTCGTTTTACTTTGCTAATTTGGTTGAAAATTGTTTAATCGCCACTTCTAAATTTACAAATAGTACCTAGCTATACTTAACTTTTGTTAATTAATAATATTATTGTGATGGAAGTTGACATCAACACATGTATTCAAATTTTGATGTCATCTTTCAATTGACGACACTGTATGAAACAAAACAGGGAGAATAAAATAGCCCTTGCTGAGTTTCTTGCCGGTTCTTCTCAGTACAAGGTCTCCCGCCGTAGATTTACGAACCGATGGCGTAGCGTTTGACTTTCACAAGAGCTTGTAACAGCCTAGACTGAATAAATGAGTTTGAATTTGAATTTAGGTTCGAAATCGCAAGTAAATGACGGACACTTCTGAGAACTTAAATTATTAGGAAAACTAAATTTTTTTGAGGTTATTTTAATATTCAATGAAACATAGGTCAACCTATGAACCTAGTATGAATTCAGTATGAAGTGAATTAATATTACAACTAAATTCATTTTATTCGGTGCGATTTTAAAGAATAACTATTAGGAAAAACTTGGTTAGGTAGGAATCATGAATAAAATAAAAACAATTATTTATTAATTATTTTTCACATAATTGTATCATATTGTATTTATTTGTATAACACATGTATATTGTGTAAATATGCCACGTGAATGTGTATCAGGTGCTCTTAAATAATTTGGCAGTATGATCCTCTCAGGATGTTGTGGCACAGGTTCACTAGCACTTGGTAATAAGATCTCTCCTCTTTGGTAACATCGATGGCATATTAGATAGCCGAAATAGTAATAATTAAATTAAAGGAAGAACAATCGCAAATAAACACACACAACAGATAATCCGAACGAGAATTTTCCTTATATAAAAAGTACTCTTTGACGAGAATGCACGAATGTCACAGATTACTACGAATGCAAACTGCTGCACTACAACCACAGAGTATCAAGTTTATGCCGGCCCTTCACTTGACAACAGTTTGTCCTTGTCATGCTTAATAAGGAATGAAAAGGACAGACTGATGTCATGTTTTTAAATAGCAAATACGAATAGCCAGGTGAAGTGCCGGCATTAGGAACAAAGTGTTTTTTGTTTGCAGCGCTGTCATAGATAATACACATAAAATGGTATTTATTGTCCCAGATTATTTATTAACTTTTTAATTTAGCTTACTTAACTGGAAGTGTCCGTCACAATCTAAATACTGATAATTATCGCAAAAAATAAACTAAGAATTATCATAAATGCCAAATTGGTGTTGGTTCTTAGGCCAATTTTAACATTGTCTTTGCGCACGCATACGGACCTAGTTTCGAAGACACCAATCATGTTGCCTGTCACTAGTCAACAGTCGTTAGATCGTAGTCAATAAATAAAAAAATACATGTTTGTGGATGTCTTTTTTTCATAGGTGTTTGTTAAATATAGTTTCGTATTTCGATATATTTTGGTACAACTGTTTAAAACAGATTATCCATCAAAATCAGGTAGTCATAACACTGCCACCATATGTATATATCAATATTCACGTGGCAATATATATGTCCGTCTACTTCCACAAAGTTTCCACCAACCACTCATGTAATATTTCTTGCAGGTCCCATCTAAAATCCATTTTCAATGTCGTAATCATAAAACCGACTTTGCTTCCATCTTTTATGCGGTAGGTACATGTTTACTGCTTGTTGAACTCGTTGCCAGCAGGAATTATAGACAGCCTGAATTTTTCTACTTTTAAAAAACGATTGAAGGAATACTACTTATAAGTCTATGATACTACCTATCTTCTAGAATTATAAGAACCGAAATTCGTCTCATTTTTTAAATTAATTTACTTTATATTTACATATATGTTACGCTCAAAGATCGAAAACGCTCAGTGAACGGAAAAATAGCTGACAACGCGTTGTGGTCACAGTAAAACACATGCCGAAACTCGTGTTATGGCTCTAATAAAAACGCGCACGACGCGTTGTGGCAATCACAGAAAGACCAAATACGGAAATTCGTGTCGTGGCTGACATGCTATTTGATCTCAACGCGTTGTGGCAATGAAGAAAAGCCATGGCGCGTATGGAATATTATTTGATTACGACGCACACTACTTTCCGATATGGATCCTACTAGGTCTAGGCTGGAAACGTTTTGGTAGATGTCTTTAGGAAATATTTTTTATTTTATAAAATCAGTGCATAACGTGTTTGTCATTATTAAATATGATATATAATTATATAAATTAAAATCAAACGATATTTGTTATTTATTGAGATTTCTTTATATTATAAGAAATTAACGTATCAAGTAATAAATTACTGAACACAGAATATTATTGATTTGTAAATTACTTATAATTCACTTAAAATAATTAGGGATTTTAATTTTTTTATGACAATTTAAAATTCTTTCGAGTAATAAAAATATTTAACACAAACATAAATGTTTATTGATCACCAATAAACAACAGCAATGTACTTAAATCAATTACTTATATTAAAATTACTATAATTGTGAAAAATAAGTGTTTGATTGCTATTTATTTTTACAGGAACTATTACTGTGGCATTTTGAGTTGCATTTTATATTCTTGGAGCGACACTTGCACTTTTTATCAATACAGTATCTTTTGCAGTGGCATATTATAAACCCTTGCTTACTTCCAGATGATAACATAAATGCTGAGCGAAGTGTTAATGACGAAGTTGAGGGCACATCACAAATATTAATAAAGTTGGTTTCAGAAAGTGTAAACTTATTACGTGCATAAAGTCTATCGAATATACCTTCCTTGTTTCCTAACTGGTAGAGACCTGAGGGATTAATGATCATAACAACACACATAACATTCCTGGGTGCTGCACGTCCTCTATCAACTTGCAACCGGTCCGTCGTGATATGGTTAAAACAATGAATGCTCAGAACGCGTCATGGCTTTTCTTCATTGACACAACGCGTTGAGATCGAATAGCATGTCAGCCACGACACGAATTTCGCTATTTGGTCTTTCTGTGATTGCCACAACGCGTTCTGCGTTTCATTAGAGCCATAACACGAATTTCGCCATGTGGATGTTTTACTGTGACCACAACGCGTTGTGAGCTATTTTTCCGCTCACTGAGCGTTTTCGATCTTTGAGCGAAACATATACATATACTAGTGGCCCGACCTCGCTTCGCTTCGGTGTAGAGCTGTAGTGTAGGTAGACTATAGTTTTTGTTCTCAGGCTTGTATTATACACAATGAATTTCTTTATATAATTATTTTTATCACCTTTTATACCTTCCCTAAACCTCCACGAACATTTCAAGACCGTTCTCGAGTTTCAGCGAGACTAACGAACAGCAATTGATTTTTATATACACAGGTCATAAGTATTGTCACACAGTAGAAACTTTTCTTTCAGAATACTGGCCACAAAAAAGTTTATTGAATTCGAATTTCGAATTGTACATGAGAATAAAAATGTATACTTTTTAGAATTTTACTCATTTTTAAATATGGAGTGGACGCTTAAAGAAGACCGTGTTGCAGTTATTGCGTTGCATAGTTGCGGTTACGCGCCAATCCAAATAACTGAAAATTTTGAATATAACCAAAAGATTCGTTTATCGTACCATCAAACGATACAATGAAGACTAGTGTAGATGACAGGTCAAGAAGTGGTCACCCTCGGTCTGTTAGAACTCCAGCAGTGATAAAAGCTGTAAAGGCGCGAATTCAAAGAAATCCCAAAAGTAAGCAGAAACTGTTGGCCCTTCAGCTGGGGTTAAGCAGAACCATGGTGAAAAGGGTGTTTAATGAAGACTTAGGGCTTCGGGCATATCGAAGAAAAACAGGACATCATTTGAATGCTCGTCTAATGGACCTGAGACTGAAGAGATGCCGCGCTTTGTTAAAGCGGTACGCGGAAAAAAATATCAGAAAAAGCATTTTTTTTGATGAAATAATTTTTACCGTAAAAGAGAGCTACAACAAATAAAATGATAAGGTGTACGCACACAGTAGTGAAGAAGCGAGCAACCGTATTCCGCGTGTCCAACGAGGTCATTTTCCATCCTCGCTCATGGTATGGTTGGGAGTTTCTTACTCTTACAGAGGTACAATACCATGGTTGGAACACGGTTGGGTCATTTCCGTGTTGCTCTATGTTATTAAGATGTGAAATTGGTGCTTTCGTGTTGTGTATTAGGGTCTTAGTAAATTAATCTTTGAAATTAGCTCGCTGATTTAATATACATATTAAATGGGGAACTTCGAAAATAATACTTATTTATCGTTTTATTAAATAAATTACACTGCCAAATAATATATCAAATTTATTACCAAATTAAACAAAAGTTATACAACAACATTGCCCTTTTAGTTCTCTTTTCAGTTAATTTCCCGGATTAGAAAGTCGCAGTAGCTTTAAAAGAGAATTACAAATGCATTAAAAGTCTCAGCTTGTTTTGTATTTAACTGTTATTACGCTGAATAAATTTGGAAGCTTAGGGGGTATTATGTAAATGTAAGATCTGAGTTTCTTTCAGCAATTACGTCACATTTTGCTAACGTGTTATGACAAAATTAACAATGAGCTCACCATTTCGAAAGGGATAAGGCATTTAAGGGATTAGATTCCCATGTAATGACTCTGTAATTATATTTCAAAAATCTGAGGTACTTTACGTGAAACTGACACGAATGAGTAAACAGTTTTGTTACTAAATTTATCCACTTTTTGGAGGTTGTTAACAAGGAAGTTTTATACAGGGATATAACTTCCTTGGTTGTAATCGGAATGATTTTATTTATTATAACTTTTTTACACAATCCATTTAGAGTTCGAACTTTTTCAGTTTTTCTGCTCCTTGATTAACATCATGTTGGTGACTGGAGATGTTGGTAATCTTTTGTTATATTGACTTATAAAATATTATAGCGGATCTCCCACTTGAATTGGACCGCACGTCAGCCATGCATAACCATATCATGAGCATCCATAGCATTATCACCGTAATATATCGCTCGTTTTTATCACGCTGAATAATTGTCAAATTACTATAGAGTTTCACAGCTGGACCTTTTTGTTTTAATCTAAGAGCTGGACCCGATAAAAAACGTGATGTAATGTGCATCGTAGTGCTCATGCTACGGGGGCAGGAGTATATAGAATACTTCACAGAAAACCGCAGTGTAAGTCAAAGTTAACATTTATTTATTCAAATAGGAAGCATAATAGAACTCTTTTAAATTGTCAGTTTTTTTCCCTGGCACCTGGTTGCTTGCCACGATCGACCAAAATACCGATTCAGTTCTCAGAATTTAATTTCGTACTATGACCTCCAAAACCAAAACCTGAACTGAGTCGATCGGAAAGGGAATGAATGATAGTCACAGATTGAGTACTAGTTCATAAAAGTCTGCTATTGAATCATAGATATAAAAAAGTCCTTTTCATGAAAGAAGTCCCCCAGACGCAGCGCTGTATTCGCGCGACATAATGTTGCCAGTTATGGGGAAAAAATATACATATTTCCCGAATAAGTATTTAGGTAGAGTCCTTTTCATAAAAGAAGTCATGTTACAAACCTGAATACAACCTCAACCACAACCTTCTTTTTTTACTTTAGGGTAGATTTTGATACATACGTTGTCATAGTGATATTTTGATTGATTATAATTTTAAAACCTATGTTAAACAAAATACAAGAAAATACTGAAAATTATTCTTTTATTCAATATAATCAACACCTACAATGTCGAGTATCAAAAGTAAAATGCAGAAATGGCTTCGAGAAAAGTCTTTTATTCAATATAATCAACACCTACAATGTCGAGTATCAAAAGTAAAATGCAGGAATGGCTTCGAGAAAAGGGAGTATATTTTGAAGACACCTGGACAAAAGCTGTGCTGCTTGAGCTAATCAAACAAAATAAAGGTCCACCAACATATGCTGTGGATGAATTATTGAAAGCTTACAACCATAAAGTGCTTAAATTGCCGCCTTACCACTGCGACCTCAACCCGATTGAAAAAATCTGGAGCCTTGTAAAAAGAAAGGTGGCAGATAAGAACGTGGCCCAAAATCCAAAAGAAATAGTAAGAATAACTGAAGAGGCCTTTGAGTCTATTACGGAGGAAGATTGGACAGCTCAGTGCAAGCATGTGGAACATTTGGAGGAGCAATATTTAAAAAATGCCGGCCTTATGGATGAAGAAATGGACCGAATGATCATATCAACGGCTAGTGATAGTGAAACAGAATCTGATTCTGTTTCCATCCATTCTTCGGACAGTGATATTAGTATGACCGCTGATCATAACTATTCAACTATATAAATTTATTCAAAGTTTTAATGATCCATCGACTCCCCGATGACTCTGAGACGAACATTCCTGGCTCCTCCTCACTTTGCCAACAACTTTTTGTATGATAAGTATTGTGTATATAGGTCTCATCTAAGTATACGATAGGTCTTTTTTCCACAGTGCGATTTCTTCGTATTTTATCCAAATATCTTGCACGCCATGCGGTAATTTCATGACGTTCCATAAGTAGTTTACGTTTGGATTGGCATCGCTTGTACTTGAAACCAATCCTATTTAATATTCTGTGCAATGTTGTAATGCTTCCCTGAAAATGATGTCTTCTTTCAAAGCGGCCCGTAATTTACCCAATGTAGGTAATTCCTTCTTCACAACAAAAAAACTGTGAATTTTTTGCCGGATGGCGCACAAATCGAACCCATCCAAGTCGAACTTTTTCGGATGCGGGCGACTCTTCCCCGGGGTGACAATTTTTTTCGAAGAACTCGCCGCTGTGATATCTTCTTTTGTGATTCTTGTTACAGTTTTCTCTGACACACCTGCAATTAAATTATGAACAATTTATAATAATAAGTAATTATAAGTTTAAAATACCTATTTTATTTCGTTATTATTATATGTATAGATTACATTTTTAAATTTAAGTTACCCAGCTTCATCACGTGTTATTTACTTGTTAAAATTTGTCTTTGAAATAAAAAAAAGTTCATATAATAAAACTCCAATCAATACGGCAATAATTCATAATATGGCAACTCTAAAAAAGTACCTGTTATGGCGGCGACTCTCTTGCGAACATTGTTTAGTGGTATTAGAACACCTTGGTTCTTTTGTTCCGCTTCACAGAACTCTTTCACTTTTAGTATCATTTCTCGAGCCGAACTTTTTACAACTTTTGGCATTGTGAACACACCAAAAAACGCACTGTATTAAAAACTTACAAAAATCTACCACAACAAACGAACTTTATAACATCGATGAACGACAACATGGCCGATCTGTCAAATTTAGTTCCACAAATCACCGCGGGACTTCTTTCATGAAAAGGACTTTACATGTTTATGTATTCAATAGTTTTTTTTTAAATTTATTCTGACCGTGGATACATGTTTTTCAGTAGCACATATTTATGACAAAACTCCAAAAAATACATGTAACCATAAAGTTAACATAAAAAAAAAATTGAATTGTTCGGAGAACTCATAATTATATGACTTAGTTATTATATCTACTATGATAATTTTACTATTAAACAATTTTATACTTTACGATCCCCAACCCAGTGGAACCTTGAAACTTATTCACCAACAGAAATAAAAGACCACCAAAAGGAAGTATTACGTGTTTGTTGTACAGGTTATATCACAGACATTTCAGTTCAAAAGGGAAATTATCTGTTTACTGATTCTCTCGTAAGGAAGATACGTGTCTTAATACACCTCAAGACAAGCCAAAGTAAACACATAATATTCACAATTTTAGAACTTACAATGAAAATGTTGAGCGGTAACCAGCAGACTGTGAAGACGGCTACCACGGTCACCATCATTTTGATCATCTACAAAAATAATTTGAATTACTACCTATACTATCAGTGTAAAATGCAAAACTTTACCCTTAGCAAGAATCAATATCGAAGTCGAATAGTTAGTTGAATTTGAATACGGTACGCGTCAAATGTCATGAAGTTATGAATGAACCATTTAATTCTCGTTACGTTCGTTGTGGCGCTGTTCTAATTTCCATACAAAACTTCTTGATATTTACCGCGTATCCAGATCAAATTCAACTAATCGAATTAAATATTGGTTTGTGCTAAGGATATTGTAATGAGTCATTATTCAAATTTTCAATGTTATTAGAAGTTGTGTAGTTAAAAGGTCTTCCTTCGAAGTGAATATCAACTTATTGTTAAATTGATTAGGTACAGCGAGTTGATTATCAAAATTGGGGTGACACTAAACTCAAAGAAAATACTCGTACACGGTATTAAAGGGCCTCTGCTGCCTTAAGCGGGAGCACGGAGCGGACGTTCTTCGCGGACAAATTCAACGCATACAATTTCGATCGCGCTGATAAACAGTCGATAATGGATTATTTTTGTTGACAATACAATTTTGCCAAAAAACGGCGCTGACAAAGGCATAGAAGACAGCCAATCGAGCGTGCTCTGCGACGGGAGACCCTCACAACGCATCACTGCTGCGGACGTCCGCTCCGTGCTAACGCTTAAGGCAGCGGAAGCTTTTATGTAGCTATTAGCGTGCTAATTTGTCCGCTGCGTGTTTAATTTCATTTACTTACTTCGTCGGAAGTTGAATATAGATCTTCAAGCAACAGTAAATTCTGTATCAAAATAATTTGAGTTTTTGTTAAATATTCGTCTTCGGACAACAAACAACAATTTAGTAATCCGTTATACCTAATATTAATCTGTGTTATTGGAACAATACCTTTTATCATTTTAATCACTGTATTTAATTATGGTTGTTCAATAATGCACTTCATTGGATGGGTGAACAGAAATTTACTATCTTGAGCTCCTCCGTGGTTTGGAAGGCACGTTAAGCCGTTGGCTGCATCTGCAGTCGATCGCAACCACCAATCCAACTGGGTCCGCGTGGTGGGTCATGGCTAGGGTTACCATCCGTCCTGACTTTTTGCCTTTAGTCCGGACTTTGTCCAGCTTTTTAATTTGTCCGGATTTTTTTAATTTGATGGAATATGAATAAAACTACTTATTAAGTTATATCAAATAAGGCAAATAATCTTTATTAAGTTCTCATTAATTTTAAACAAAATATAAATTATCTTTAAAAATCAACAACGAGACCCCCTCCCGATGTGAGCGTCTGCTACCAAGCGTATAATATCACTGTAACTAAGTGGGTGATGTTTGCATTTTGTGACTAAAATGGCCGGACTTTCATCGAAATATCCGACTTTTTGTCAGGACTTTTCAAAATTTCAAATAGTAACCCTAGTCATGGCCCAATCTCCCTATTCAAACTATAGGGAAGGCTTGTGCCCTAGCAGTGGGGATATTAATAGGCTGATGATGATTATGATTTAATTATTAGATGTAAAACTATTAACAAAATCTTTAGAATGCTGCGTCACTACTTCGGCATTGTACTAGAAAAAGGCTTTTATTACATTTATTAACTTTTATATTTTATTTGGATGGAAAAAAACCCAAATTCGGGTAAATGTCCTTATTGCCTCGAATCTCGAAGATGCGTAAACTGTGAGCCTTAAGATTACCAGATCCATCACTAAGCGGGGAATAAAACATCTCTGATCCGAATTGTAATTTGTCTTATGTCAGAAACAGGTCGAACCACTGTAGGAGCCGTGGAAAAGCCAACTGGAAACGACATAAAAAGCTCGAAGTACAATTTGAAAATACTGATTCAAGTACAAAGTTCCAACACACAATTTGCAAATACAAGCATACCTACCTGATAAAAATATTTTTTCTTTAACATTGGAACGGTAAAAGCCGCAGTTACTCTTCCAGGTAGTAAAACAAGAAATACCATTCGAAATCCTTTACAAGCCCTTCATAAATTCTACACGGCTGCCTATTGGTAAAATAAAGCGTACTCTTTGGGGCAATTATTTACCTACTTTCAGGATAAAGAAGTAAATATCGTATTAGTCTAAGGTGTTAGGAGAAGAAAATTATGAAGCAGCTGATCAAAAGCCGTGAAGGTCAGTTAATAAACAATCTGTTTTTGGGGGTGTTATAACTATTCATTGAGATTGTGTATAAAAATATCTGATAAATCATTCCATTTATGGATTAACAACATAAACTGATACTTATAAGAAGAAGCCTGATTGTCATTGACAACTTCTATAAAGGAGCAAAAATATGCTATATTGAGTTTTTCCTTGCCTTGGAATGCATTGGTTTCAATATAGAGTCGCCAGTCCTTATCTCTTTCACTAACAATGGGGACCGCCTGTGCTTTAAAACAACTGGCAAAGAGTCCATTAAAATTGCGGTAGTTGTAAACATGCAAAAAAAGTAATGGAACATCATTTGCAAACTTAAAACTAAAGCGGAGTATTTAGGAAGAGAACAAGTGTACATGGAAATAACAGACACCCTTTTCCTTGTTCTCTATTCCTTTTCTTACTTTTCTTTTAGAATGCTGCATCCTCGAATCCCTGAGAGTCTGGGCTTCTCCAGGGGGCCGTCCTCCCCACACTACCTGCGCTATCCTCGTGTACGTGCATACCAACGCACTCAGTGGTAGCGCAAACTGGAGAGCAAGCAGAGCGCAAGTATACTGCTCACTTTGTTTCACGTTAGACCATAGTTCGCTGCATATATCCCTGATGAACATAAAGTTAAAATTTATTGAAACGGCATTGAGTTTTTTCATTTAAAATTTTTGTAAACAGGTAGTGTAGACGCTTGTGATACCGGAGTGCCATTCGCGCCATGGCTACCCTGACTTCCCTTCCCCGTGGAGCCCTGGAACCTGGCACCGACAGTAACACAGTACCATTACAAGGTGTACTCTGTGGTTTTCCTGAAGGTTGAATTTACTACCAAACAATTTTAGCAGGCAATCCGTTATAGATGCTATATCTCTTACTTAAGAATATGCTACGCTATGAAGGTTTGTAGACATAATTTTCTCATTTAGTATTAGTACTCAGTTTGATATAAGTTCATTAGGAAACTACTTCATTCTGGTGATTGGTTAAGCAGAATGGTTTGTCAAATTAAAAAATAAGAGGACAAAGGACAAATAAATTAATCTATTTATTATCTTTCCACTGGGTCTGGATTTTGGCATAACAATTCGGGTTAGGAAGGTAAAACTTTATCCTAAAAAGTTTCCTATGACGAGTATTTTTTTATCAACTAGAAAACTATTTATTATATACTTACACGTTACACGCTTCATGCCAAGGTGACGGCCTCAGAAGTTGCGATACAATTGGTATTGGTGCCGCGGTAGCTAATGCACCAGTCCATACAGCCACCACGATCATCTTCGCTGCGGCTTTTCCTAGCCTGGGCTTTAGCGGATGCATAATAGCCATATACCGGTCGATGGATATTGCGAGAAGTGTATACGCGCTCACTAGTACCGACACCGTCTGGGAATAGTTAACTATTTTGCACATCACTTCACCGAACGGCCAATATCTTAACACTAACATTGGGACAAAAGAAAAGGGAACACAGAACAGAGTCATAAAAATATCACCAACCGCTAAGTTCACTATGAAATAATTAGTCACCGTCTTCATTTGTGGAGTCCTGTGGACTACGAAACAAACCAGTCCATTGCCCAACAGAGCCACAATAAAAACTGCACTGTACATAAAATATACACATATTTGAAATAAAGGAGACCCGATGAAGTCTCCTGGTGAAGGTTCGATGACGCATTCCAGGCTGTGCTCTTGCCATGAGTGGTTGTGAAATGATTCGTTAACGATATAGGATGCATTCTGCAGACATCCAATAGTTGAGCAAGCTTGAGCCAAGAAAAGATCCGGTTCAGATTTTTCTATCCCGGTATGCATAATTTGCTGAAATTATGTTACATTACTTTTCCACGTCGATGCAGGCGCTCATCCGCATCGAAAATCTGCAGCGTACCTGAAACCAAATATTTCTATAATTTCTCAATTTATTTATTATAAATAATTATCACAATAAAATTATAAACCTATCTAGTACATTAATTCTTGTCCCAAATTGGATCCTCTTTTGAAGTTATCAGAGGCCAAAGCACGAGTTTTTGACAGCTCCGTAAAGTATAGTAATCCTCAAATTTTGTATGAAATAAGCTAGATTGTTCTTACGTTCGATAGGGACGCTGCTTAGTTTTTAAAGAAACATTGACGATCCGATACGTTACGGAGCTGTCAAAAACTCGTGCTTAGGTTTCAGTTCCCAATGGGACAGTACACAAAACGACTCATCAAGAAGTTCACTATTGCTATAAAAATAAGGTGTTTATGTAAATTGGAAAACCCTTCCAATGCATATAAATCATGCATTTTGCTTCATACGTAACCCGTTTGAGTTAGTGTTGAGTATTTCATTAAATACCGAATATTTGTTCAGTTAATGTAGCATAATATATCAACTGCTGTAAAATGCGTTCAGGGAGCTAACCTCGAGCACACCTCCCACCACAGAACATAGAAAGTGTGTTTTGTGCCTCCCGCCATCAGCCATTTGCATTATTATTTTATTACTGTAAAAGTATATTGTTTCACGGTAATTGAAATAACGTGTTGCGCTATAAACCGTGCGTTGCAGTACTTTCGTCATCCTTATTCATACTTCATCTTATTATAGTCATCATAATCATTGGCCCCCACTGCTGGGGCAAAGGCCTTCCCCATGGATGGAATAGGGAAGTTGGGCCATCACCCACCACGTGGATCCAGTGCGGATTAGTGGGTGCTAACGACTGCAGATGCAGCCGGGATCAACAGCTTAACGTGCCTTCCGAAGCACGGAGGAGCTCGAGATTATTAATTTTTGTTCACACATCCAATATAGACAATTGCGAAAGTAGCTTAAGTTCTTATTATAGTAATTGTGTATTAAACAATAGTCAATCTATATAGCACGTGAAATGAACAGTATGAAAAGTACAGGGAAATATTGAATTTTAATGCTAAAATTACTAAAACATAAAGAAAATAGATAAGTAATACTAAATCAGTCATTTTTATTACTATAGTAAAATTTAACTATAGATGAAACAACGCGGCATAAGGCCGGCCTGCTGTCAAATATCTTTATTCAAATTGAATGTATAAGTTCTTTTGAATCGATCATTTTTTCCCCTACCACTCGTTATTGGACATATTTTTTAGCTGCGGAGAAAAACAAGCGAAAAATACTCCATAACATCAAAAAGAATAATGTAACAACATTTACAATAAAACACACGTGTTACAACGTCAATACAATCTTGATTTATTAAATATCGAAAACCTGTTATAGTGATTAGAAACTTCAAACTCAACCATGCGGAACACTCATCTTATCCGGCGAACCCGAAGATACATTGCCATTGATGTCTCTGAAACCTATCCCTCAAGTAAGATGCAATAAGATCCAGATTGGTATCTCTATATCTGCATATTACAAATTCATGTAATACATCTAGCTGACAGACAGAGGGCGACCCGAAGTCGATGCCTATCTCTAATAATTTGATGACGCTAACTAGATGTGCATAATATGGAATTTTGTTGTATGTCTATTGTATTTATTTTTCAATAATATTTTACTGTATTTTAAATTGACTTAAAATAATGTAAGTGTTTATTATGTTTCTTAAAATAGGAATAAATGTGTCTTAATTATTATGTCCTTACATTTGAAATTAGCATTTTGTCGAACTGACCATTTTGATTTGAAATATTTACTCTTTGGTTAAGAATTCTAAATTAAAATTTATTAAGTCATTTAGCTGGTCCATTTGAGTTTCGAAAACAGTCAATCATTTGTTTTTTTCCTCATTATTTTTTCTTTGGGGTCGCTTATAACCGCAAAATAGAAAACATGAAATATCGGTATATTTACGAGTACGAGTTCTACCGTGGCACCAGTGCTGCAGAAACAGTTCGAAGGATTTGATGATGTGTAAGGCGCTGGTTTCGCAAAAGAAAGCACGGTACGTTTTTGGTTTCAACGTTTTTGTTCTGGAAATTTCGACCTTCAGAACCAACCCCGTGGACGGATATATTGGAATGGTTAGGGAATAATTTTGCACGAATGCTTTAATGCTAATAATTTTGCACGAATGCTTTAATTATGAGTATAAAAGTACTATCATGTATGTGGTAGAATACAATATTTATTTATTGCGCTATCGTACACAAACATGACAATTTATATAAAACTAGTTTTAACGGGTTAATGCACGAAACTTTATTTATTTATTGACGTTTAAAAATTACAAAAAAGAATTTTAAATAAAGTACTTTATTAACTAAATTAACTAATAAATTAATACATAGGCAATAAAACTTTAAAAATCTAACAATGAAATAACCGAACGCTCAATAAAATCTTTCGAAGGTAGCTCGACAAAATTAAATAAAAAATCATTATTCTGACGAAGCAGACCTGAAAAGGCTGCGAAACGTCAATAAATAAATAAAGTTTCGTGCATTAACCTGTTAAAACTAGTTTTATTTAATGAGTGATGTGCGTGAAAACCTAAGAAACAAATATGACACTTTATATTACATTAAAAAAGTTTATCTTTCAGAAAAATCAACTTACCTGAATCACGTTAAAGCGCACTTAGCGACATCTATTGTAAAGAAATCAACTTACATTAATCACATTTTAGCGCACCTAGCGACATCTATTATAAAAAAATGCATTTTCTTCGCAATAAAGCAGACGTCCTAGATAGATACTTATTATTATAAAACGATAAAATAAAATATTACTATGTTTCGTCCAATATATTGAAAGTCTACAACCTTTCTAATTTTATTGTGTGTGATGCGCCCACGATGCGCATGCGATCATGCGAGTTTAACATTTTTTACCCATACAAAAATAAAGTGTACAACGCCGCTAAAGAAGTTTTCACTTAAAAAAAACTTTAACGATGGTACCTCATGAATTGAGTGCATCGAACTTGCAAACACACGTCGACTACTGTGTTACTTTGCTTAACCGACACAATAATGAAGGGACTTTAAATCGAATCATTACTTGTGATGAAAATTTGTCACAGGCACCTGGTTCGCCGGTTAAGATGGGTGTTCCGCAGGGCTCAATCCTAGGTCCTTTCTTATTTTTAATTTATATTAATGACTTACCTTACTATGTAAGAGATAACCATGAGATAGTATTGTTTGCGGATGATACATCACTTTTATTTAAACTCAAACGCAAGGAAAAAGTTATTGCCGACGTGAACAATTGTATCTCTAAGGTAGTCCACTGGTTCAATGTTAACAATTTATTACTTAATGAAGGTGTATATTTTTCTTGTTTGAGGAGGAAATAAAGCGACTTCTCCATGTATATTGTTGTATTTGTTGAGGAAATAAAGCGAACTTCTCAATAAATAAATAAATGTATATTTTCAACTTCGTTACATTAATTTGAATATATATGTGTAATCTTAGAGTCGAAGTTGGGCTTCTTGGTCAAGGAAGTGCTCCGCCACTCGTGCGTTCGGGTTTTATATTGATATACAGCGTCATCCCGTCCGTTCCGGTGATAACTGCTTCCAATGGTGACAGATTGTTGCCAGATGAAGCACGCCTTTGTTCGTGCGTTGTTACGTCCGGTCGCTAGATGGAGCTATTCATGAACATGCCGGCGGGCCTTGAGAGCTGTGCAGTTGCTCTCAACAACGTTGAACAGATGTGTTAGTAAATGCATCTTCCTCAAGGATTTCCCTTGCCAGTTTCAACAAAGGAGGAACAAAGGAGGAACATATCTTCAGAAACGCTCTCTCAATGACTCCATTAGCTGTCCTTATACTGGCTACTCGGGGAACGCCGTCTTTCCCTGGAAACACAGACAAAATTCTTCCCAAACGCCACTTTAATGGAAGTAGATTATCTTATTTGATGAGCACTAAAGTGTCAGGTGCTAATATTCCTTTTGATCCCTTCCACTTAGTGCGAGTCTGTAGTTCCCCAATATACTCGGTTGACCATCGCCTCCAAAAATGTTGCCCAAGCTGCTTGATGCGCTTGTACCGGGATAATGAGTGTGATGGAGTGCTTGTGACATCCTCGCTTGCTTGTGAGGTCAGCGGTCGGCCGATCAGGAAGTGTGCCGGAGTGTGTGGGGTAAAATCTGTTGGGTCTGAGGACAGAGAATACATAGGACGGGAATTCAGGACAGCTTCGATTTGTGCCAAAACTGTACTGAACTCCTCATAAGTTAAATGACTATTGCCTAACACCCGGGTGATGTGGTGTTTACAGGATTTCACCCCTACTTCTTGAAGCATAATCAATTATAGATTGAGACTCCCCACATAAGAAATTTGCAAGTTCCCGTTTAGCACCCACAAAATTCCTACCATGGTCAGAAAAAATACAAAGTGGTTTTCCTCTACGAGATATAAACCTTTTTAATGCTAAAATATAGTATTCAGAGGTTAAATTGGTAACAAGTTCCAAGTGCAAAGCCTTAGTAGTAAAGCAGACAAACAAACATAAATAAAAATTTTCAAGCTTAGAGCCCCTTCCCTTTCGATTCAATATATAGAATGGACCAGCATAATCAACACCACTATTTATGAAAGGAAAATCAGCCTTTACGCGTTCCTTTGGTAGATTTCCCATTATTGGTTTCACTGTTTCACCCTTCATACGAGTGGATACGATACAGATTTTACACTGTAATATAGTTTTTCTAGCCAGGTTTCTACCACCCAAAGGCCACCAGGTCTCCCTAATGTGCGCAAGTAAATGTTGAGGTCCAGCGTGTAATAGCCGTAGGTGCTCTTGTTTGAAAATCAGCTGTGTTACATAATGCTTACCACACAACAACATAGGATGCTTCTTGTTGTATGAGAAATCAGGCGAATTAAACAATCGACCTCCTACTGGGATCATATTATTGTTATCTAAAAACAAATTTAAACTTAATAAGCCACGAGATGATTTTATTGGAATTTTACTTAATAAAGCTTTATGTTCCTCTGGAAATGATTCCAGTTGCACTCTTAGAACAATAAATTTCAACGACTCTTTTAATTCTGTCACTGACAAAGGACCCTGTCAAACGATCACACTTAAGTTTTGATTTGAGGTTATGAACGAATCTCAATACATATGCATAGGAACGCTGAAGTGTGCAATATGAAGAAAACTTATTAAAATCAAACACAATACCTAAACTGTTACAAGCCATGACAGTAGTTTGTTTTGTACGTAATTCCGGCAAACTGTTTTGTTTACTAACTAAATCTAGTGATTGACTAAAGTCAATTACCTGTTCATGTAAGAATGCGGGTCCGTTCCACCACAAGCTCGATTTGCTTAATTCATCTATATATAATCCTCTTGTTAATAAATCGGCTGGGTTGATTTTACCATCTACGTGCCGCCAAGTAGCATTAGAGGTTAGCTCGTTTATTTCTATAACACTATTTTTCACGAAAGGCTTAAGTAGATGAGGCGACATGTTTATCCAGCACAATACTATCGTAGAATCACTCCATAAATAGGTTTTTGTAACTAGATCACCCGGCAAAACACTGTTTATTCTATTATATAATTTTGCACCGATTACCGCGCCACACAGCTCGAGTCGCGGCACACTGACCGATTTGACCGGAGCGACGCGGATCTTTGAACAGATTATTCGTACTGTAAGTTCACCGGTCTCAGAGAATGTACGGCTGTATGCACACGCGCCGTATGCGTTTTCACTAGCATCTGTGAATATATGGAGTTCGATTCGAACTGGATTAGTCCCCATTATATGACGAGGTACTCGAATTAAATGTAATGAAGTTAATGAATTAACGAATTTCTCCCATATACCTTTTATTTCTAGAGGAACTACTTCATCCCAATCTAGTTTACATAACCATAATTTTTGTAACAATATCTTTGCCCTAATGATAACAGGACTTAACAAACCTAATGGATCATATATTTGCGACACGACTGACAATATCAAGCGTTTCGTTAAAGGTAATTCAACGCCTTTTATTTTAGAAATAAAATGAAATTCGTCATTATTATTAGACCAGCCTAAACCTAATGTTTTATTAGACTTATTCTCGTTCAATGTAAAATGTTTTGACTGGCAGTTATCATCTTGAGCGACTTCCTTAGCGATTTCATCCGAGTTAAATATCCACTTTCGTAATGGAAAACAGCCCGACTTGCACACATCGATAACACCTTTACATATACTCACTAATTCCGTGTTATTATTATGACCTACCAGATAATCGTCAACATAAAAGTTATTTAATATTGTATGTGCGATTTCCGCGCTCGTGCATTCATGCCCTAACTGTCTAACGCAACGCATGCTAAGATAGGGTGCAGACGCGGTTCCGTACGTAACGGTGTTGAGCATATCAGATGCAGAAAGTGGTTCGGAAGGACTTTCTCGCCATAGTATCATCTGTAAATTCCGTTGATCTTCTTGTACTAACACCTGCCTGAACATTTTCTCAATATCAGCGCACGCAACATATTGATACTGGCGGAAACGTAAAAGAATTGCAAACAAATCACTCTGTAAAGGGGGACCCGTCATTTGAATATCGTTAAGTGACTTTCCGGATGACGTAGGTTGACTAGCGTTGAACACTACACGTAACTTCGTGGTAACACTGTCATCACGGAACACACCATGGTGAGGTAGAAAATAATTAGGTTGCGGGCAACCTGCAACGCGAGTCATGTGTCCTAGCCCTATGTACTCGTTTATAAATTCATGATACATTTGTTTGTACTCAATATTACGTTCAAGTTTTCGCTCAAGTGAAAGGAACCGATTTTTAGCGACTTCGTAACTATCGTCAAGTTCAGTCGTTGACTCTTTTAGCGGTATGCGCACTGAAAACCGACCATCTTTCAAACGCTTAGTTGTGTCTATAAATAATTTTTCACAAACTTTATTTTCGTGGGTATATAAATTATTGTTGTGGCTTACTTCCTCTATCTCCCAAAATTTTCTTAACTGTTCCCCTATTTCTAACGTTTGGGTGAAATTACATTGAACAGGAATAATGCGCCTATGTTCAAAGGAGATAGGGCCAGCCACTATCCATCCTAGCTTAGTATTCTGGAGATAAGGTCCGTTACTCAAGCGAATTCTACCTTCAAGTATTAAATCCCAGAAGACATCTACCCCTAATATCAAATCTATCCTTGACGGCGCATAATAAGTAGGATCTGCCAAGCTGATTTCTTTCGGTATATTTAATAAATTAGAATCTATTTTGAATGTAGGTATCATATTAGTTAATACCGGCAAAACAAAACATTTAATGTTCGTTTGATAATTATCGTTTAAAGCTTAACTTCACACAACTGGGTCCCACCCCTACTATCTGATAAGCGGACTGTATCGAATAAGAGTTTATTTTACTGCGTACTGATTCGGAAATAATGCAATGTTGACTACCACTATCAAGTAAAGCACGAGCCCTATGATATTTGTTGTCGATACCCACGATTTCGATAACGGTAGTAGACAGCAAAACCAAATCTACCGATTTCGACTTACTAATAGAACTTTCATTACGCCCTGAACATAAACGAGTTTGCGAATGCATGACTGCAGAATTGCCAGAAGGTTCGGCTATTAATGAACTGTCCTTACAACACTCATTATGCAGTAAACTATTATGTTTGTTATTGCATTACTTACACGGGCCAAAATAGCATTCACTCGCGGTATGTCCTTTCCGTAAACAATTTATGCACAAATTATTCTTTTTCACGATTCCTAACCTTTCATTCGATAATAATTTTATAAATTGAGTGCAAGCATAAAGCGAATGGTTACCGTTACACATAACACAATTGCGGGTGCGCGCAACTTTTCGGTTAATTTGAGTGGAGGTATGAGCCGAGGTAAAACTATGAAATTTCTGTGGCTTTATCTTGCCATCCGCAATTGGTTTGTTAATAGAATGAGCAGAATGATTCGCCTGTACCATATTTAACATGTTTGCTTTGTCCGTCAAGAAATTTAGCAACTGAGAAAGCTTCGAAGATTGACTGTTACCTATTACTATTTTATGTTGTTCCCACTCTTTTTCTGTGAGCAAGTCTAATTTAGAAATAATGATATGAATAATAAGAGTGTCCCACCATTCTGTGGGCTCACCAAGTGTTTTTAAAGCACGTAAATTCTTCAACACGGTATCAATCAACTTTCTAATTAAATGGGGCGATTCTTTAGTTATAGATTGCATAAAAAACAAAGCTTTGACATGATTATGCACTAATAAATTATTATTATTAAATCTATGGTTAAGCAGGTCCCATGCTATTGTGTAGTTTCCAGAGGAATATTCTAAAGATTTTATCACCTGACTAGCACTCCCCGTTAAAGCAGATCGCAAATAATGAAATTTCTGTATATCATCAAGTTGCGCTGAATTATGTATCAACGAAAGGTAGGTATCCCTAAACTCTAGCCACGTATTGTACGACCCGTCAAATGTAGTTAATGTGATAGTAGGCAATTTAACTAACGGATTTGAATTGCACTTGGATTTGTCACTAACGACCGAATTACTAGCAGTATTCTGCAACAAACAATCAACTTCTGTTAAAACCTTATAGTAGGAATTTTCAAAAGACTCCCGTATATCTATTTGCTGAGATAATTCTTTTTCCGAGATTAATTCCTCTATAGAACTTTGAATGCTTTCAAAATCCTGTATTAAAGATTTAGCAGCATTAGATCTCAATTTTAATTCTTTTAACTGCCTATCGTTTAACGGTTGGCTGTTAAAGGAGTTTACAAATTTCGTAAAAAGTGTCAATCTACCCTTGATTGTTCCGCGTTTTTTATTTAAATCGTGAATCACATTATCACTGATATTTTCTAAAACCGGCAAAGTAGACTTGCTACGCACAGATATCCTATCCATATTTTCTACAACTAGACTCATTTTAGCACTTTATGAAAAACAAGGGTACTCACGATTTTCTCTGCAAACACCGTGGCTTAATCACGCGAACCAGATTTACGAGACGAATCACCTGTAATTAATCACAGTTTTAGCACAAATACGATTAGGGAAAGAAAGGAACGATACGTTCAAACCTCTGCTTCTCTGTTTTCTTTTTTCTTCTCTGATTCTTCTTATATTATTCGGCTCTGAAGGTCCATGTATATTTTTTCTTGTATTTGTTGAGGAAATAAAGCGAACTTCTCAATAAATAAATAAAGGTATATTTTCAACTTCGTTACATTAATTTTGAATATATATATATGTAATCTTAGAGGAGTCGAAGTTGGACACCCTTGACCAAGGAAGAGCTCCGCCTCATGCCTCGGGTCACTCACCGCCCGCCTAGGAGGGAGGTCTACTGGTGGAGCCCTGAAATTGCGGCCCTTCGCAGGGTCTGCATTCACAAACGCAGGGCTCTAACCAATTACCGACGAAGGAGGCTAGGTCGATTGCCTGAAGTCGAGGAACAGCTGGCTGAGGCACTTAAAACTGCCCGAAAGACCCTCCAGACGGAGATCCGGCGGGCCAAAGCTGCGAGCAGGGAACAGATGTTAAATCAGCTTGACAACGACCCGTGGGGTCGCCCCTATCGCTCGATCCGCGCGAAGTTTACTAGGGGCCCCCCAGTCACGATGTCACTACATCCAACCCTGTTGAGAGGAGTTGTCGTGCAACTGTTCCCAGACAGCGGGGAGTTTTCCCCGTCAGAAATGATTTTTGGAAGGCGCAGGGCCGATGATGATCAGGAGAGATCGCCTCCCCTCATTACGGACGGAGAATTTTCTGCAGCGGTCGCCAAGCTAAAGGCCAAAAATACAGCCCCAGGCCCTGATGGCATCCCTGGCCGAATGCTAGCTCTGTCCCTGGAGTCTCTGGGTGTCAAACTTCACGCATTGTTTGAGTCGTGCATGACCTCTGGCAAGTTCCCGAGTGTGTGGAAGGAAGGTCGTCTCGTCCTGCTGAGAAAGCCAGATAAGCCGCCTGACAGCCCATCGGCCTACCGTCCAATAGTCCTCTTGGACGAAGCAGGGAAGCTAATGGAGCGGATTATCGCCAGAAGAATAAATTGTCATTTGAGTGAGGTGGGGCCGGATCTCTCCGATGACCAATACGGTTTCCGGGAGGGCAGATCCACCGTGGACGCCATCTTGAAAGTGAGGGCCCTCTCGGACGAGGCTACCGGATTGGGCAGGCTATTGATTGCCGTGTCGCTGGATATCTCCAATGCATTCAACACCCTCCCCTTTAGCTGCATAGAGGAGGGGCTCCGGTTCCATGAGGTGCCTGTCTATCTCAGACAGCTTACTCATGACTACCTCAGGAACCGGAGCATCTGCTGAATAGACAAGAAGGGACTGGTCGTAACGAGAGAAGCGACGTGCGGTGTTCCACAGGGGTCGGTTCTAGGCCCAACCCTGTGGAATATTGGGTACAATTACGCCCTGCGCGCTGCTCGTTTACCGGGTGTCAATGTCGTCTACACCCTAGTTTTAGTCAGAGCCAGCAATTTTAGAAATGCTTTGTTGCTGGCCAATTCGGGCGTTGGACGCGTGATCCGGAGAATACAGAGCCTTGGATTACGCGTCGCAATCGAAAAAACGGAGGCGATGTATTTTTGCGGGCCTGGCACGAGGCCTCCCCGGGGTGCTTACCTGGACATTAATGGTGTGCGCATACGCGGTGGAACTTTACACAGCACTTCACGCGCCTGTGCCCAAAGTTAATATCGACGGCTGGTGCCCTAGCCAGACTCTTCCCAAACATGGGCGGACCGAGTTCGACCTGCCGACGCCTTTACACAGGGGTTGTGCGGTCTATGGCCTTATACGGTGCGCCTGTGTGGGCGGAGGCCCTGTCTATCGAAGCCAAAACCCTTCTGCGAAGACCGCAGAGGGTGCTGGCAAACAGGGTCATACGCGCATACCACACTGTATCGTATGAGGCTGAGTGCGTAATCGCAGGAACCGCCCCCTGGGACCTAGACGCCAAAGCATTGGCACAAGTCTACAGGCTGTCAGCAGAAGTCCGTAGAGATGGTTTACGCCCGGCGCCCGAGATAATACGGCGATGGCGCGAGAGGGCCCAGAGCGCCGTAATGCAGGAATGGCTGCAGAGGTTGCAGACTCCCACCACAGGCCACTGGACAATAACGGGAATCCGGCCTTACCTGGTCGAATGGATGACCCGGCGACACGGCTCCTTATATTTCCGACTTGTGCAGGTGATGACTGCCCATGGGGATTTCGGCCACTACCTGCACAGCATCGGAAGAGAGCTGGATACCGCTGTCATCAGTGCGGGGCTAGTGACGACACGGCTCAACATGCTTTAGAGGCTTGTGGGGCTTTTGACGCTGAACGGCGCCAGCTTGTCACTGTTGTGGGGCGGGACCTCTCGCTGCCGACTCTGGTGAGAGCTATGGTCGACAGCGCGACGTCCTGGGAGGCGGTGGCCTCCTTCTGCGAGCAGATAATGTTAAAGAGGGAGGCCGCGGAAAGGGCTCGAGAGGAGGATCCCTCTGCAGACCCAATCCGCAAGCGAAGAGTCGGGCGGCGGAGGCGCCAATATGCCGCTCTCCAACCGCCGAGTCGGGGCGGTGGGTGCTAGAATGGGGATCTAGCATCTACCATCATCACCATTCCGCCCTGGCGCTGAGGAGTTGCCCATGAGTACTCGATGGGCAACTTCTTTTCCCGTGGAGGCCTGCGAGGCCAAGTGCTGTCCGCTGTGCGAACGCCTGCGCTATTGCGCTTTCTCGTGCAGTAGATAATAAGCACATGAAGAGTACAGTAGGTTTTAGTGGGTAATCAGAATCCTGGAGTCCCACATAACCCAGGAACGGCCCCATATCGTTACTGGGTATGCATAAAGCATTTCCTACTATAAAAAAAAGGAAGAGCTCCGCCACTCGTGCTTTCGGGTTTTATATTGATATACAGCGCCATCCCGTCCGTTCCGGTGATAACTGCTTCCAATGGTGACAGATTGTTGCCAGATGAAGCATGCCTTTGTTCGTGCGTTGTTACGTCCGGTCGCTAGATGGAGCTATTCATGAACAGAAGGAAAAACGAAATGTATGAAATTTGTATTACCTAATGTAGAACAGGTAAAAACCAGTGTGAATGTAAAGGATAGGAATATGGGCCTTTTAGACACCACAGTATTCTTAGGGATTACTTTAGATTCTAAGCTTCAATGGGGCCCACATATTGATCTAGATAGACTTAGCTCTGCAGCATATGCCGTAATGAAGATACGCCAATTAACGGATGTAGATACGGCCAGATTAGTGTACTTTAGTTATTTCCATAGTGTAATGTAGTACGGAATTTTATTGTGGGGAAACGCCGCCGACATTCAAACTATTTTTGTGCTGCAGAAGAGAGCTATTCGATCAATTTATAATCTTAAAGTTAAGGATCCCTTAAGAGATAGGTTTAAAGAATTTGGTATAATGACGGTCGCATCACAATACATATACGAAAATTTATTACGTGTAAGAAAAAATATTAATTTGTTTCTTAAAAACAGTGATGTTCACACACTTAATACAAGAAACAAAAATAAACTAACTTTACCTGCTACGAGGCTTCACAAAATCAATAATTCATTTAAAGGTCTTTGTGTTCGCTTATACAATAAAGTCCCAAGCAATATCCAAGAGTTAAGCATAAATAAATACAAAGATAGTAGAAAAAAAATCACTTATTAAATAAGCTTATTACAAAGTGTCTGATTATATTACAGACAAAAATGCTTGGGTTTAAACTGTTCCAAGTATTCCAACAGGTTTTCTATATTAAATAAATCATGATTGTATTGACATTGTAACAACATAATGATTTGTAAATGTTGTTCCATTAGACTTTTAATGTTGTGGAGTTTGTTTCGCTCGTTTTTCTCCGCAGCTAAAAAATATGTCCATAACGAGTGGTAGGGAAAAAAATTTTGGACGATTCAAAAGAGTTGTACTATACATCCAATTTGAATAAAGATATATTGATTTCTGATTTCTGAGTAATAATGATCAAATGACTTCACTGATCTTAAGATAATTTAATTAGAAAAATTTCCACGCCGACCTGGCAGCAGACGGGGCTCGAATCCGCACCATTCGCTATGCGGGCGAGTGCAATGACCATTATGCTACTGCGGCCCTGTTGGCGGTGTATTACTCTTGTATTTCTTAGGCTGCAAGGCAGCGCAATCTCTTCGCATTGTAGGTAACCCACAATATCAAATGAATACCTTTACTAGTATTAAATATTTGAAAGAAGAAATTGCTATTATAATTATATTTTTATTTTTAAGCATTTAACTGCAAAATTTAAAGTTAAATATTAGCGCAAAATTCCTCGCGGACCAGGCAGCAGACGGGCCTCGAACCTGCACCCTACGCTATCCGGGCGAACGCACTTTTCTTTAGATTTAAACACCTAATAGTCAAATGTTTAAAAATAAAAATAAAACTTCTCTGATCTTGTAAAGTGCGTCATTGCTTCGGTGATACGTCATAATGCTGGAAGGGTTGTCCTGCTGAGAGATAAGGAAGCTGGAAATTGTACTAAAAGGAAGTCACCTAATCCGAAGTGAATGCTTCTGGCACCGGCATACATATCGTATACGTAACCGGGTCCACGTTCACTCCATTTGAACATATAAACCATCTCAAATGACGACCATAACATATTTAGAACGAGATTAGGGATAAAATATAAAATTGTAGCCATATGAGGCAAGAAATCTATTAATTCGTCTTACAATCTCTGCTTAAAAATTTGGTGAACACAATGTTTTTTTTAATGCCCTTTTCATTTTAAGGCATCTGGTAATCAACAACAATCAACTTTTTAGTGTATAATTAAAAGAGTAATTTTAAAGAGGAGAATACAATCGTTTTATGTTATTAAAACTGATAAAAATAGCTAATTAATATCGTTGAGCATTTATAATAAAATAGCTAGATCGTAGTTCAACGAAGATATATCGAAGTCTGCTACAGTTAATTTTGAACATAAATTTGTCTTAAACAGCGCAACCGCTATTGTAAATTATAAACGATGATTAAAGTTAGACGCTCTATAAAATTATTGCTGCATTATTAGGATTTATTAATATTACCCCTAAATTAATTTTTCCAATCTTTTAACGCCTCGTTTTAGCTTTCGTTAACAGAGTCAGGTTGGTACTTAGACTGGAAACGTTAATCGAATTGTTTCGTCATAATTAATTCGCAAAGTTATGTTTCTTAGTAGTATTGTTGTCTTAACATAAAACGAAACCTTCCTAAGACCTATCGCAAATGTTTGTTCCACATTACACGAAATCAGAATTGTTTAATTACAAGCGTTGCTGAAAGGAAATGCGCGTATAACATTTAGTACCTATCCCATTACTTCGTAACTATTATAAGCATTAATAAATAAATCACACCAATTAGCCTTTCTTAATAGAAAGGATTGTGCTATGGGAAACTAGAGTAATGGATAGAAATTCAGTAAAAGAGTGACTGACTTTCAAGTCAATAGAACAATAAAATCAATTTGTTTAGCCAAGTTTTTGGCTGTCATATAAAAATAATATTATAGCGACTTATGATATTAATTTGAAACATAATATTTATCTTTGATCAAATATAAATTTCTAACATAATTGTGAGTGTTAATGACATGAAATATTTCACGCGGACCAGGCAGCAGACGGGACTCGAACCCGCACCCTTCGCAATCCGGGCGAATTCACTGACCATTATGCTACCACGGCCCTATTCGCCGCGTCGAATTTTTCTTAGCCTAAAGGTCTTAAGCTGCAAGGCAGCGCCATCTCTCTGCATTGTAGGTAACCCACAATGTCAAATGAATACTTTTTCAAGTATTAAACATTTGAAAGAAGAAATAGCAATTATAGTTATGTTATTATTTATTTTTAAGCATTTAACTGCTAGATGTTTCAATCTAAAGAAGAGTTTACTAGAAAAAAAATCCACGCGGACCAGGCAGCGGACGGGACTCGAACCCGCACCCTTCGCAATCCGGGCGAATGCACTGACCATTATGCTACCACGGCCCTATTCGCCGCGTCGAAATATTCCTAGGCTTAAGCTGCAAGGCAGCGCCATCTCTTCACATTGTAGGTTTTTTTTCTAGTAAACTTTTCTTTAGATTGAAACATCTAGCAGTTAAATGCTTAAAAATAAATTAAATCATGAAATATTTCACTTTTACACATTCTGAAGAAAAGCATATTTAATTTATATCTTAAGATATTTTCCTTCTTTGGCAGACTTCTAGGGCAACGAAAACAACAAAAAAAAAATTCAACATTTAAAGAGCTCAAGCCATTTAAATATTGAATCAAAGATTTTTAGAACTTTTGTAGACCGATTTTAATGAATTCAATTTATAATATTTAGGTTTTTGTTGGCTAAATAGTTCCAAAATAATTTGGTGAATGATTTGATGAGTACTTTCGTAGACAAACAATGGAACTCTGCTATTGCCAAACAATCGTTTGGTTTACTTGTACTTTTAAGTAATATAAAAGACTAGCTGACCCAGCGAACTTCGTACCGCCCTAAAAAAATAGGGGTTGTCAAGCGGACAAATTTGTGAATCTAAACCATTCTCAGATCCCCTTGAACACACACAAAAAAATTCATCAAAATCGGTCCAGTCGTTTAAGAGAAGTTCAGTGACATACACACTCACAGAAGAATTATATATATAAAGACTAGCTGACCCAGCGAACTTCGTACCGCCCTAAAAAAATAGGGGTTGTCCAGCGGACAAAATTGTGAATCTAAACCATTCTCAGATCCCCTTGAACACACACAAAAAAATTCATCGAAATCGGTCCAGTCGTTTAAGAGAAGTTCAGTGACATACACACTCACAGAAGAATTATATATATATAGATATATATGAATATTGCGACCTAAGTACACTTAGCAAGTTTATGTTGATCTGGGTTAGAAAAAGTGAAAAATAAAAAACTTTATAATGAAACCGTTTTGTAAGTTTTAAAAGCTTTTAAAAACACACCAAATGAAGTTTTAAAACAAACTCCATTACTTTAATCTAATGAAATAAATTTTGAAATGTCGTGTTTCAATCATCATTATCATCAATCATCGAGAACTTTGATTGTTGTTATTGAAAATAAGTACTTAGCAGATTTTCACCCTTTAAAGGGAAAAAGGAAGAAAAGATTTCTTAAACAAACAAAAGAAACAATAAAATCAGTTCCAAAATGTCGGAGTTTGTAGCGAATAATAATAGCAAAAGTACACTGACGAATTGAGAATCCTTTTGAAGTATACTTATGTTTTTAAGCTTTATGAAAGTTGAAGGCATCCGTTTCAAAAATTATAAATATATATGGAAGAAGCATTGAGAAACCAGGGTGTTTAAATAATATATTAAATGTTTATCAGAGAAATATATCGTCACTTGTAATAAAAATTACCGTAACCGCGAAATCAATTTTTGAGGAGAGGCAAAAAAGTATTTTGAAAATTAGGAAAATGTTATAACTTTATATAATTCTACTTATCCTTTTGAAATTATGTTTATAGCAATTATCTTATACTTATGTAATCTTTTAGATAAAGGAGGTCTTATAAAATTATTCATTTTTTCAGCAGCCTATGCCATACGTAAAATAAGACAACTTACTGATGTAGCTACTGCTAGAACTTTAGTTACTTTCATAGTATTGTATCCTATGGTATTATTCTCTGGGGAACAGCAGCCGATATTGAAACTATATTTATCTTGCAAAAAAGAGCTATAAGGGCTATTTATCAACTTAGTTCTAGAACATCTACTAGATTTTTTGTTAAAGAAATCGGGATTTTGACTTTTGCTTCACAATTCATTTATTATTGTATACTTTTTGTTCGAAGCAATATTAACTTTTATCTCAAACACAGTGACATACATTCTTTTAATACAAGGAATAAAATTAACTCAAGATACCAAATTATAGGTTACAAAAGGTTCAGAAATCATTTATGGGTCAAGGTATACATTTCTATAATAAGATTCCTAATGATATCCTTGATTTGCCTCCTCATAAATTTAAAATACACGTCATTAAGAATTGCAGAAAGGATATTATTCTGTCAATCAATATTTGAACGATAAAATGGCCTGGTTTTAATTTTACCTGTAGATAATTTTTCAAAAGTTATATTAAAACTAAGGCTTCCAGCCTTAGAAAGAGTTTTGAAGAGAACCTTGCACTTATTCCCTTTCTTAAACTTTTTTTTTTTTTTATAAAGAGCTATTTTGTTCTTCTCTTCATTGGGAAGCGGGTGCTTTTGGTGTACACCACGCTTCAGCATTACTGTTTAAGCGTATTTTAGGTACAGTTTTAATTTAGTTGAGGTTTGATGTAAGACGGTTATTTAATAAATTCTTTGAGTGTATGTATTATAGTAGAAGCGTGCTTGAAATATGCTTCAACATAAGCGTTTTTTTGAAGTAATAGGTGGAGATTGTAGGGATCAGGACAATTGTTTGTGACTATGAGAAAGTCGTTTTGGACATTGTTGAATCAAATGCTTAAGTGATTGAACAGATTTTTGATCGCATGGGCAGAGATTGTCAGTAATAATCTTAAATCTAAAGAGGTATTCCTTATGGTAGCCGTGGTTGGTGAGTATTTGGGTAATTGGAAATCTAGGTGGAATTATATGTAGAAGTTTGTTAAGGTCATGTACGGTTGGAAGTATATTTATGGTGTGGGTGGTTTTTAAGTAAAGCTGTTCTGCTGCGCAGTGTTCGATATTGAGTTGTTCTTGAGTTTTATGTGTGAGATGGGAATTGCTAGGTAATCGGGTGTTATTTCCAAATCGGCTGCAGATTTGGCAGCTAGGTCAGCAGCTTCATTGCCGGCGAGGCCGGCGTGGCCTTTGACCCATATGAAGGTGACGTTTGAGGCCATGTTCGTGATATTTCATAGGTGAAGATGGGTTGAGGCCGCTAGTGGTTGAGTAGTGCTGGGATTTTTTAGTTCCATCAGAGACGATTTGCTGTCAGATAGAATTGCAGCTTGAGAGATGTTGTGAGTAAAAATTCACTGGCAGGCTCGTTCAATAGCTAGCTGTTCAGCTTGAGAGACTGAGTAGTAGCTGTAAAGTTTGAGTTTTTTGATACAGTGAGTACCGTTGGGTGTTTTGACAACAAAAGCCGCTCCCACCTTGTCGTCATGTTTGCTGCCGTCGGTAAAGATGAGAAATGGAATTTCTGAGGTCATTGTATTATCTTTTTGGTTAGTTGCTTCGTGGAATTCTATACCGGATCTGTTAGAGGAGTGAGGGAGTTGGCTGATTGGGGTAGGTGTTTCAATAGGAATGTTGTGGGCTAAAAATTGCGAAGTGTGTGTAATTTTAGTTTTCTCTTTATCGGCGGTGGCTGGAATTTTATTAGGTAATGGTGTCAACTGTGCTATGGTTATGGCAGATGGGGTGTTGATGGTGCGAAAGCCCTGAACGATCTTGATAGCAATCAGTCTTTGGAAGGATAGAAGTCTTTTCTGTACTAGTTTATATTTAAGAGCGTCAGACCATATACTAGCTGCATAGCAGATAATTGGTTCTAGTACTTGATGGTATATGGTTCGAATATTGTCGGGATGTACGCCCCAAGTGGGTCTAGTGTAGATTATGAGTTTTTTTAATACTTTTTTCGCTTTATCTAGGATGTAATTTGTGTGATGAATGAATTTGAGTTTATGATCTATTATGATTCCGAGATATTTTATTTCTTCTTTAAAATTAAGTTTATTGTTATTGATGAACAGGTTGCAAAGGTTTGATTTGTTAGTGAAAGCTATTAATTGAGTCTTGTCCGGGCCGAATTCAAGTTTATTGCTGTTGCCCCATGAGATAACTTGTGTTAATGCAGTGTTGGCATTATTTTGCAGAGTAGGGGTATTTTTACCATGGCATATTAATAGGATGTCATCGGCGTAGGCTTTAATGTGGCACCCAGGAGGAAAATTTAGTTTTAGGAGTTCGTCAAGTATAAGGTTTCATAGTATGGGACCACATACAGAACGTTGTATGCAGCCGCGTGTAGTGTTTTTGGTAGGGTTGCAGTTGAAGAACTTGATTTCAACTGTTCGGTTTTGTACGTAGTTTATTAAAAGCTTATATATATTTTCGGGGCAGATGTTGTGCTGTAGGCGTTTGAAAATTGATAGCCACCAAGCTCGGTCAAAGGCTGATTTAATATCTAATGACACGGCCAGTACGTTTTCTCCGTTATTTTTAGCTGTTGTTATGATGGTAAGAGCATCGTGTATTGCATTTATTGTAGAAGTCTGATTTTTAAAACCATATTGTTTATTTGAGTCGTGGTGATGTTTAGTGATGTAATATATTATTCTATTCGTTATTAATTTTTCGAGCAGTTTTCCGAAAACGTTGATTAAGCCAATAAGCCTGTAGGAGCTTAGGTCAGAGTAGTTGGATTTGCCTGGTTTAGGTATTATCTTGGCGTAAGCGGTTTTCCAGATAGTGGGAAAAAGGTGTAGTTGAAGGCATCGGTTAAGAAGGGGAGTTATGATTTGGGGGAAGTTTTTGGCGAAAATGTGGCAGATGTCAGAAGTAAGGTGGTCCGTTCCGGGTGCTTTTTTGTGGTTCATGTTTTTCAGAGCTTCGAGGATCTCGGTGTGGTTAAATAGAGGTTCATTATCTGCTAGAGGTTTGGGGTTATACATTTGGTGACGGATATTAATTTGTTCCTGTGTGATATCCGGAGTATCGTCAGGATAGAACTGATCAAGCAGTGCATGGGCTGTTTCTATGGCATTGGAGGTGAATGTGCCATCTGAAAGTTTGAGGGTGGCAGGAGGTTGTATAATAGGACGGGTTTTAATGATTCTATTTGTGACAGACCAGACGTCTTCCTTGGTTTGGCGGTTGCAAAACTCTTTGAACTTCTTGGTAGATTCAGCGCAGAATGCGTCTGAGTATTGTTTACGAAGTATGTTTTTTCTTTTAATTGCATCATCTAACGGGAGACCTCTTTGCTTCAATCTGGACAAAAGGTGGAGGTTTTTGATGACTTCTTTCTTCAATTGTTCCAATTCATCGTTCCACCATAGTGGTTTGTTAGGTTTCTTGTTTTTTGTGATGAGGATTTTATTACAACTGTTTTGGATGACATTGGTTACATTAATTGTATATTCTTCAAGCTCACTATGGTTTAATTGGTTTATTTCATTTTTGGGTAGATCAGTTTTAATAGATTCGACTAGTGTTCTGATGATTTTTTCGTCTTTCAGTAGGTGGGTATTATATTTAAATGTAGTGAGACTTGGGTTTTTGTCAATTTGGTGTGGTTTAGGTTGTAAGGTAAATTGTATTAAACTGTGATCTGATGTCGAGCATATATCAAGTGATATTTTCCAATCGGTGATGAGAGTTTGGTTATGCTTAGAAGAGAGAGTAAGATCTATGATTGAGTCGCGTAGTTGATTGTGTGTAGTTGTGTGAAAGGTTGGAGTGTTGGTGTTGTTATGGATTTCAAGATTGTTAAGTATGACCATATCATATATGAGATTACCGCGAGGATTGTTAGATTTGGAGCCCCAGAGCGTATGCCGGCCGTTAAGATCTCCGCATATAATGTGAGTGGCCCTAGGGTTTATGGCAAGAAATAATTCCAATTTATTTAAAGTGGAGTGCTTGTCGAACTTAGGTTCGATATATACGGAGATAAGGTATATATTGTTCTTATGTTTTTTTTTATTAATTTGTATTATGCACAGATTATTGGTAGAGTGTTCGGTGATGCCAGGGGTTGAGAGGCGATTGTCTTTAATTGATATTGCAGCTTTTATAGGTTCGTTGCTTTGCGGGTTGTTGAATTGATAGATGGTATAGCCAGAAATTTTGCTTAGATTTTTTTTTAATGCTAGTATATGGTTCGGTGATGAATGCAATATCACCATCAGTAGTTGTTAGGTGTAAATTTAGTTCGTGATGCGCGTTTCTGCTGCGTCTTGGGTTTATTTGCGAGCAAGAGAAGGTGAGTTTAGCGTTTTGACTATTTCGAGCCATAGTCAATTCTATCGATTAATTTAATTTTGTAATTTAACATTACAGGGCATTTTTCAGATGTGGCTGAGTGGGAGCTGTCAATAGATTGTTTGGATTTGGTGCTCGCTACTAGACAATTAACGCATTTGGAGGCTTAAGAATTAGTTTTAGCTGGACAGTCTTTGTATAGGTGGCCTTCAGCAGCACAATGGCTGCAGAATTTTAAGGTATTGGGGCATTTGCTACGTGTGTGTCCGAATTTCAGGCATTCGAAGCACTGTAACATAGGTGAGTGTTCACTGATATGGATTCTGTGATGGTCTACATTTATTCTTTGCAGTTCCATGGCGTTGTGCCATACATTGGGTGAAGCTCGGAAGATGGCGTTATAAAGATTGGCGTTCCTATTGTTTTTTACCGAACAGAAACGTAGTACTGCATTAGGTTCGGTTAAGGCTTGTTCTATTGTTGGGTTTTGGTGAAGAACAAATTTATGCAGTTCCTCAGTGGGTATATCCTTTGGTACTCCTTTAAGGATGAACATTGGCTGTAGTTTTTTGGCAAGTTCGGCATCCACTTCGTTATTGGTATCAAGTCTTTTGAGGGTTTCATCGCATTGTGCAATATTTTCGAATTCCACTTTTACCTTATTGGTTCCTATGGTCTGGAATTTAGTGGGTGCGTATGAGACATTAAATATTATAACTAGAAAAAATTCCACGCGGACCAGGCAGCACACGGGACTCGAACCCGCACCCTTCGCAATCCGGGCGAATGCACTGACCAAGGGTGCGGGTTCGAGTCCCGTCTGCTGCCTGGTCCGCGTGGATTTTTTTCTAGTTATATTTTCTTTGGATTCAACACATGTTTGCAAGTTTGATGCCAACTTTCAATTGGACGACACTGTATGAAATAAAATAGGGAGAAAAAGCAGCCCTTGCTGAGTTTCTTGCCGGTTCTTCTCAGTATAAGGTCTCCCGCCGTAGATTTGCGAACCGATGGTGTAGCTTTTCGACATTCACAAGTGCTTGTAATAGCCTAGACTGAATAAACGATATTGAATTTTGAATTTTATTATAGTTTAGAAAATCGACATTTTGACTGTAAAGTTCCTCCACCAGAATGGAGCTCGTATGCGATCCTAAATCATATAATGGCACATCGACAGCTATATTTAGCCCATCGCCCTAAAACCCATGGCTACAGCAGTATACTCTTTTGGCTTAGTCTTCTGTTCCTTTTTATTTAATTTTCTTCTTCCACTGAATGCTTCCATGCCATGCAATCATGGGCAAGGTATTGACCATCTGTTAGATAAACACCTAGCCAAGCATACACAGCTGCACGAAGGACAGTTCGGGTTTAGGTTAGGATTATTTACCGAGAGTTTAAATTATGCAACTATATACTATCTAGATAGACAGTATTTGAATAAGTTTAACAGTCAATTAAATACGATGTGTCACAAAATGAGTTAACATGAAGGTAATTTTGATACAAATGAGTCTTACACTGATGTATTTTTTTCAACTTTGGTCGTTACATTAACCTGATATTAAGTTATTATGAAAATGTGCCATACATTAAAAATTATATGTTAAAATGAAAAAAATGGTGTAGTTCTGGTTAACGTAATCGACATTTTTTCTAAGATATTAAATTTCAGCAATCTACAGAACATCAAATTTGCAGACGAACTGTATATATAACATAATTTCGTAATTTTGGCGGTCACGTTAATTCATATTACAGGTGTCGATATAAAAACCCGTCAGCCAAGATACATACTACGGAGAAGAATTTAAGATAGAAAAAGGAGTCAGACAGGGAGACCCATTATCTCTATTCATAAGGCAGAGTATTGTAGCATAACAAAAGAACTGGATTCCATTAACTGGAAAGAACTTTTTTCATGTTGTGTGGATATAAATGAAATACAACACATAAAAATAAGAAATACCCTGCCTGGTTCACGAAGAAATTAATACATCAATTAAGAGAGAAAAACAAACTTAGACCAAGAGTTAAAAAATATAAAAATCCACTAGATAAAGTTGCTTTTGAATCATTGCGCAGAGTATTAGATAAATTAATTAAAGATTGTTATTCTAAATACATTAATTTGATAGAAAGTAGCATAGCTAAAAACACAAAGTATTTTTGGTCTCATCTAAAAAATATTAAACAACCGGTAAACGCATATCCGTCTAGAATGACATTAGATGATAGAGTGGCTTCTGGGGGAACGGATATAAGTAATTTGTTTGCGGATTTTTTTTGCGTCAATATAATATATAGAAGGAAAGTCTCCTTCATCATATTATGATAAGTCTCCTTCTAGGGCTATTATAGTTCCGAGTGTGTCTGTAAATTCGCTTTGCAGTGTAACTTTTTCTAAGGCCGATGTTCATAAGAAGTTAAAGAGACTGAACATACATAAAGGTGCAGGACCTGACAATTTGCCTTCGCTTTTTGTTGTCAGGTGTGCAGATTCGTTATCGTTGCCCTTGTGTATGTTATATAATCAATCTCTACAGACTGGGGTATTTCCGGAGGTTTGGAAACAGACTAGAATAGTCCCTGTTTACAAGAAGGGAAAAGTAGAGGATGTAAAAAATTATCGGCCTGTATCAATACTCTGTGCCCTTTCTAAGGTTTTTGAGTTGCTTTTACATCCAGTTATATTGCGTCATGTAAACCAACTCCTCACTGAATCGCAGCATGGATTCTTACGTTCACGTTCAACTGCTACTAATCTGGCAAATTTCGTGACTCACCTTTCCGAATCTGTGGATGCTCGTATGCAAGTTGACGTAGTATATACTGATTTCTCAAGGGCCTTTGACAGGGTAAATCATCAGTTACTGTTGACTAAATTGTCATCTCTCTACGGGATGGGTGGGCCACTTTTGGATTTAATGTCGTCATATTTGAGTCGTCGTCAGTCATATGTAGTAGTCAAGGGATATGCTTCACATCCTTACTTAGCAACATCGGGTGTCCCTCAGGGGTCTGTTCTGGGGCCTTTGTTTTTCAATTTGTTTTTGAATGACGTAAAAGATTGCTTTCTAAACTCCAAATATTTTATGTTTGCTGATGACTTGAAGTTCTTGCGTAATATCCATGATGTCCTAGACGTTGAGGCTTTGCAGGAAGATCTGAATAGTTTGGTGCTTTGGTGCTCAACTAATAGCATGCACTTGAATACAGATAAATGTTGTCATGTTAAATTCACTCGAAAACGTAAAATTACCCACTCTTATTATCATATTGACAACATTTTGCTGCAGGAAAAAAGTTCAGTTCGTGATTTGGGTGTAACTTTTGACTCGAAGCTCCGTTTTAGTGAACATATCGATAATAATAATAATAATAAATAATAACGGTCTCATAGCGAAGAGTCTCGACCAACATCTAAAGAGCCTCTCGCTAGATGGTTGGGTCAAGGGGCAGATGCAAAAGGCAGTACTCCTGGACACGGCGCGCATCGTCAGGCGGTTTCTTTCTCTGCGGCCCTAACCACCGGTAGCTTGGGCCTCGCTCCGCTGCTGGTGGCCTTCTAGGTTAGGTTTTTTATACTATATTTATTTTTGTATTTACGTGTTTGTATTTTACTTTTATATCTATTTTATAAAAAACCTAACTTGTGAAATTAAATAAATGAGAGAATAAATAATAATAAATAATAATAATAAATAATAATAAATAATTATATCTTTATTCAAATAAGGTCATACATTGCATAATAATACTAATAACAATATAAAATACAAAATAATGGATGCCTGAACTAGGTTACAGTTAAAATTGTACCTGTATTTCAGGCTTTTATGATCTAAATAATACATAGAATATTTAATAAATTAACAAATTAATTAAAACAGAACTTAAAGTAATCATTATATAAATGTTGGTAAATGTAAATAATGGAGTTACGTTCATTTATTTACAAATAAGAAGTAATTCTTCGGTCTGCTCGTATGTCAGGCTGTGCAAATAATTAAATATTACAGTTCTACAGTTAAAATAGTTTAATGTGTAAATACCTAATACTCTATTTAACTTATTATATAAGAAAGGACTTAGGAAAGTAGAGAATCTATGTGAAAAGATGTATTTTGAATCATGTGTAGAGATGCAGACTATATCTTTCCGTCTTTTGTTAGTGATATCAGAGCAAAAAGGTGAAATGGTGTGTTGTTTTAATATGGTGTGCATAATGAAAAGCTGGCGAACAGTTAACACATTACAGTATTTGTAATGTTGATGCGTAGGATATAAGAAGGGAAGTGAATTGGCTACTTTTAAAATGGCTCTCTGAGCTCGCTCGAGGGGGATTAAAATAGTTTTGAGAGCTCCACCCCATGAAGTTATACAATATTGAATTACTGATTGGCATAAGGCCTGATATACCTGTTTTATTAGTTTTGGACCTGCAATGGTACGTAATTTTTTAAAAATATACATTAATTTACGGATCCTGACTACTAGATTTGCAATATGCTGTCTAAAAGATAATGTGTCGTTAATTAAGATACCAAGATATTTTATATGGGATGTGTTCTGTATTAAAGGGCAATCGCATTTATTGACTGAAGGATATTGGCATTGGTGTGCGTATAAGTTAGGATTTGTAAACCCATGACAAGGCTGGCGCATAGAAAAGTGAATATAATTGGTTTTGTCAGTATTCAGTGTTAGTAAATTGCAGCGAAGCCAGTTATTTACACCATTAAGACCAAGTTGAGCTACCTCATATAATTCTGACCTACTATTGGCGCTAAAAATCAAGGCCGTATCATCGGCGTAAGATATAATTTTACCATATTTTAAATTAAGGTTACATAAATCATTGATGTAAACGAGAAAAAGGGTAGGGCCGATTATACTTCCCTGGGGAATACCATAGCAGGTCATTTTCTGGTAATCACTTTTAATATTTCCTATTTTAACGCATTGAGATCGACTGTCTAAATAATCTGCAAATAGTTTTAACTGCGTTCCTCTAATACCCAATGCTTCCAACTTTTTTAGAAGCTTCGGAATTGAAACGGTATCGAACGCTTTTGCTAAATCAAGAAAAACAGCTAGAGTATGCTTTCCTTTGCCTAGTTCCTGAGTAATATAGTTAGTCAGGTTATGCACCGCATCTGCTGTTGACAACTTTGCCCGAAAACCAAATTGCGTAGGTGACAAATAGTTATTTTTTTCCAGGTAGTCAATAAGCCTTTTGTTAATAATTTTTTCTAATAGTTTTGATAAGGATGGAAGCACTGATATTGGTCTATAGTTATTTACTTGATCTTTACATCCAGATTTATAGACAGGAGTAACTACTGCTTTTTTTAAACATTGTGGAAAAATACCCTGCGAGAGGCAGATTTGAAAAATGCGTGTTAACGGTGGTATTAAAATATGCTTAAAAGTTTTGAGGATTTTATTGCTAATGTTATCAAAGCCGACTGCACTGTCATCTTTCAAATTTGTAATTATTTGTAAAATTTCTTGTTGGTCGGTATCTAACATAACAAAACTATTCCTACTGGTGGTAGCGTTAAGTGACTGAGAAAATAGATTTAGAGGTTGGTGGCGTTCTGCAAGGTCTTTTCCCATATTAATAAAATAGTTATTTACATAATTGGCTGATATAAGCGGTGAAGGATGGGTTAATAGTAAACTCGAACACGATTCGTGCCTTTTTGAAGTGTAGGTAAAATTTTTAATATATCTCCAAAGGCGTTTGCTATCCTTGCCTGCTTTGAGTAGTTCATTTTTTTCATAATTTGCTTTTAATTTTTTCAAAAGATTATTAACGAAATTCCTGTATCTATAGATAACTAGCAATGTGAGGTTATCGGGATATTTTTTTGTCCTCATATGAAGTTTATCCCTGTGTCTTATACATCGAATAATACCCGGGGTTATCCAAGGTTTGATATTTTGATATTGTTTATTTGAAGCAACTACAGACGTATTATGTAATATAGCTTGTTCAACATTATTAATTAAATACAACAAAGATGCATTCGCGTCCGTCGATTGAAAAACTGGGGCAAAGTCAAGCTTGCATAAATCGTGTTCGAGTTTCTTTATGTTTAACTTAGATTTTACTAGTTTATGATTCAGTTTAGGCAGCGATAAATTTAAGGTTAGTAAGACAGCGGAATGATCGGTAAGCGGCGTTTTTGTGACAAGTGTTAGATATGTTGACCTAGATTTTATCATCATATGGTCGAGACAAGAACCACTCTGATGTGTTGGTAATGTATGGGCTGGGTAAAAACCATGGTACGAACATAGATTGAGATAATCTTGGGTTCCAGCATCATGTATGTCGGGTATAATGTTTATGTTAATATCACCCGTAATTATTACATTTTTAAAAGATGTTAATGATTGAAGTATCTGGTCTAAGTTTCCGTTGAAATTATCTATGTTTGTGACAGATGGGGATCTATATATTGCGACAATAACTGTATCTTGGTTAATATGTACCAACAAACAACTACAACCCTGAAGAGCTGGTTCCTCGAGGGTGACTTGCAAGGAGTCTCTAACATAAATAACTATTCCATCATTTTGGTTGTGATTATTTTGACTATAAAATAAGTTATAACCTGGCCTTGTTGGTAGGTTGCCGTTCCGTTTTGTTAACCAGCACTCGGTTAGTATAATTACATCACAAACAAAGTTAAGCCTATGGAGGAAAATATCAAAATTATCAATATTTTTATAAATACTACGTATATTTTGGGTGAGTACAGTTAATGAGTTTTTATAAGCGGTCAGATATTGTCTACACTCTTCGACTTCACATAAACATGAATTAGACATAGATAGATCATCTATTTCATTAATTATATTAATGTCCATAGTAAAGTTCTAATTATAACAAATAAGTGGCGCTCTAGGCGCCTTCATAATCAATAGTATTAATGTACCTAGTTTCGGCAGCTTTTTTAGCTGGACATTCGGCATCTCCGGTCCTATGGCCGCACGGTTTTTTAAATTTAACGCAAGTGGCACATTTTGGTGGATCGGCTTTTTTTGTGCAGTCTTTGAGAGAATGGCCATCTTCGCCACAGTGGCCACAGGTAGAAGCTGTCGCCTTGCAAGTTTTAGCGGCATGGCCATATTGCTGGCAATTGTAGCATCTAGTTACAAGTGTGAAATCACGTACCGAGCAAAAATTCCAGTTAATAAAAAGTCTGTCCTGTATAATTAAGGCTTTGCGTATAGTAGCAGGTACTTCTAAAATATAGTTGCAGGTGTCTGCATCTCGTTTTCCTGATTTGTGGCTCAGTTTTATAGAGTTCAGGAAAGTATCTCTAGATATATTTAATGACGATTCTGCTACGTTTTGCTCGTAGATGCACTTATAGACGTCACTTTCAGTCATAGATGAAGGTACTCCTATGATTATAATACGCGGCTTGCGTTTATTGGTCTCATCAACAGTCAGGCCTGAGTTTGCTAACAGCACTGAATTTTTCAATTTATGGATGTCGTCTTTGGTCTCAGTGCTGACGATCACTCCTCCATTTCTTACTTTACGAAGACCACGTACTTTCAGTTTCATCTCCTCAGGGCTAATAATTTTTTGGACCAAATTTTTTGTTTCGTCACTACTTTGTGCAGCATTGCTTGGGTAGATTACCACAGAACTGACAGGGCTAGGGCGAATAAAGTTGTTGGATCCCTTTTTTACCATGTCTGCAAAAGACGTGTTTGTTGTAGCAGATTTAGTGCAGGATTCCTGTATAGTCTTTTTAAAATCAGTAAGACAATCTGAGAGGTCATGGTTTTCCTTTAAAATTTGCAAATTAGAGTGAGTTGATAACGCCTTTTGCTTTAAAGACTGATATTGAACAGCCATTTGCGCAACTCCATGTCCAACTTTTCGACAGAGATTATTAATCCTAAGTTTGTGGTCAGATACTAGTTTTCCCTCATTCGATATGGTACATACTTCTTGTAAATATTGCTCAATTGAGGTAAGCCAGTTTTGTATTTCCGGAGTAGATACTATTTTTAAGGTATCCATATCATCCTGGTCTTGAGTTGGATGGCTGGGCGTCGTTGGGGGAGGAGTGCGGCGAGTAATGCCGCTTCGATTAAAGGGGCTCTCACTTGACATAATTAATGAAAAAGAACTTACACTAAATATTTATGTCCATTATTATAATTTATGCACGTATAATTGTCACTCACTGAGCGTAACCTCATAATACGCTTAATCACTATTTAAACTAGGTCACTATTATTTAACTGTTAATTTATTTTATAAGCGCGATGAGCACGTCTGTACGCTAGTACGATCGATCGATCTCTCAATATGTGTCGGTCGGCACGTAGAATGATGGGATTTGTTCTCCGCAACGCCAAAATCTTTAAAAGACAATACACTAAGAAACTTCTTTTTAACTCGCTGGTTAGAAGCAAACTTGAGTATTGTTCTATGATCTGGAGCCCAAATTATCAAATTCACAAAGATGTATAGAGGCAATCCAAAGAAGATTTACGCGTCTAATTCTGCATGGTAGATATAGAACGGCTCCGTACAGGGAACGCCTAAATACTCTCAATATGGTGACGCTGGCTGATCGTCGTTCGATACATGATATAACTTTCTTGTGTAAGATTTTGAATGGTATATTTGATGATCCTATGCTCCTCAGTAAGTTTCGCTTTAGGTACACAAAACGTACCGCACACACAAAACGTACCGTAGCAATTTGGGTCACCATTCACTCATCCCTAGGTTAAGTAGATTAATTGGTGAGCTTATGAAGAAGGATCATACTATTGATATTTTTCATGATAAAATACCAACTTTAAAAAATTAAATATTTAGAATACTGGGAATAGTGGGAAAGATGATAGACTGTCGTGATTGTTCTGTGATTGGGCAAATATTTGTGTTGTGTAGTAAATTCCGTATGTAGAAAATGCAAAAAGAAAAACTGTTTACTGTTTAGCGTATGATGAGGCCATCTTTAATTACAGTTATATTATATCCTAATACGTAAGCATATGTGTAAGTTTGTTTGTATTAATATAGCTGTGTTGATGGTCCATAAATAAATAAATTATCACCCAAGTTTTTCACAGCTGTACTGGATACATATTTAGAAATTGAACTAGGAAGCTTACGGATAAAACATAAATGGAGAAAAATTGCATAATTTTAGATTTGCAGATGAATCACTAAAAAACCTACAAACCATGTTACAGCAGCTAGCAGACGCAAGTGAAGAAGTGGGCCTGACAATGAATACTAATAAAACATCATTGATGTCAAATGGAGTACACAATATGATTAAAGTAAATAACAACATTGTAGCACATGAGTACCAAAATGAACTTAACAAAACATAGATTCTTATGACAATAAAGTTTATTTAAAATGACCTCCGTGATTTTGAATACAGGCCTTCAATCTGCGCGGCCAGTCGTCTATTGCAGCACGAACGAGGTCCATGCCAATATCGGCGATTGCCTTAATCAAGGATGTCTTAAGTGACTCCAAATTGGGCTCTCAAATCTGGACTGGAGGAGGGCCAGTCTTCGTGCTGGATGAAGTCGATTTCACGCGCCGCCAGCTAGTCTTGTGTGCTCTTCGCTCTATGAGCTGGCGCCGAATCTTGTTGGAATACCCAGTGCCTGTTATTGAACATGGTATGAGAAACAGGTTCCACAAGGTTCGTCAGGACTGTATTTTGATGCACAAATGCATTTGTTTTTACAACTTTCTCACAAAAATGTACCTCTGTTAAGCCCTAATAAGAAACTCCCAACCATACCATGAGCGAGGATGGAAAATGACCTCGTTGGACACGCGGAATACGGTTGCTGGCTTCTCCTACTACGGTGTGCGTACATCTTATCATTTTGTTTGTTGAAGCTTTCTTCTACGGTAAAAACTTTTTCAGAATTTTCTCGATATTTATTTCCCGCGTACCGCTTCAACAAAGCGCGGTATCTCTTCAGTCTCAGGTCCATTAGACGAGCATCCAAACGATGTCCTGTTTTTCTTTGATATGCCCGAAGCCCTAAGTCTTCATTGAACACCCTTTTCACCGTGGTTTTGCTTAACCCCATCTGAAGGGCCAACAATTTCTGCTTACGTTTGGGATTTCTTTGAATTCGCGCCTTCACAGTTTTATCACTGCTGGAGTCCTAACAGACCGAGGGCGACCACTTACTTACTGACCTGTCAACTACACTAGAGTCTTCATTGTATCGTTTGATGGTACAATAAACGAATCTTTTGGTTATATTAAAAATTTTCAGTATGTCAAAAATTTGATTTGGCGCGTAACCGCAACGATGCAACGCAATAACTGCAACACGGTCTTGTTTTAGCGTCTACTCCATATTTAAAAATGAGTAAAATTCTAAAAAGTATACATTTTTATTTTCATGAATAATTCGAAATTAGAATTCAATTAACTTTTTACTGTGTGACAATACTTATGACCTGACTGTGTATATACATATATCATACCACTTAAAGTACAAATTATTATTAACCTAGATAGGGATCATTGTGGCCAGTTGATTACATTTCCGTATCAGCTCAAGCAGGTGACAAAAAAAAATATCACTGTTGTACCAAAATCTGCTAATCGTGTGGAACTTTTTAAAAAACAATTAGATAGAAAAATGTGTTTTCTAAAATATAAAGATTGTTGTTTGTTGTTAATGAAAATGATTTGTATAATGATTTTGTTAACATATACTGCACTGAATTTAATAATGTTTTTATATCCAAAAAATATTTGTTAAATGATGCGGTAACTCTTAATAAGTGGGCTGCGCCTAGAATTCATAAAAGTAGAAGAACACTTTATGAACTTTATAATGAACGAAACTGTAACACTAGTGAACATTTTAAAGAGCATGTTCGTAACTATTCCAAATTGTTTTAAAAAAGTATGCCGCTTAGCAAAATCAAATACTTAAGTTTAAAGATTGAGAACAGTAATGACAAAATCCAAATGACATGGAATATTATAAACAATGAAACTGGAAAATCCAAAACTCGCAATAATAATTATAACTTAAATGTAGATAATAAAAAGGTTACATCAGATATTGAAGTTGCTACAACATTCAAAATTTCTTTACTGATATTCCAATTTCAACTACTGAATCTTTGAACTCTTGCTTTGCAGCAATTTGAATACTTATCATACTTTTCAGTTAAATTTATTATCAGCAGTATTTTTCAATTTATTTTATACATCGTCTATTGTGAATTACTGTGATATTTAATATAAATCTATAATCATTCTTGTTTAAGAACTTGACAATCGATAAAAATAGAATAACGACCGCAACTGGAGTCATCATAGTATAAAGTAAGCAGATAGGTCACTCTGATAAGCATTAAAATAAATTGACTTCCCTGAATGCATTTGTCAGAATATCAGTGTTTAAGCTGCGTAATATTATAACTACATTATTAATGAGATCCAATAATAATATCATTTACATTTTTTTCTTCTGATTGTGCCCGACAAAGGGACAGTGTCTAATTATTATGATTCTATATTTGAATTAGATAATCTATACTTTCCCATTTTGTTTATCATTCTGAACAAACCCCAATTTATTTATTTTTTATCCCTAATTCGTAACCCAAAACTTTGTTATGAAATCAACGCACTACAAAGTATATTCAGTGGCATAAATAGATTTCACGTACATACATGTGGCATACGTGACACACATAATATATCTTGAAATCTGGGACGGCAGTCTCGACATTGATAGCGCCATTATATTCCTATACCGATAAAAAAAGGAAAAGAAATACTTGCGGAACAATATCAGCGTCAAATGGTACATAAAGTTACCATAAATACTTACTTATGGTAACTTTTGTACCATATGATGCTGCTGATGAATATATGAAAGTATTTACTTAAATTTTGTCTTACTCGCATACCAATTTGTGTAAAAGTTCTCTCTGTAATCATGTTTAACTGCGTTGAATATTTGACATGTACAATCACAAGTACGCAGGGATATGTAATTACAAGTTTATGAACGAGGAAGTCTTGCAAAAAAATTATGAGCGTTTAGTAAGATTATTTGTAAGAACCTCTCTCAATCTCCCCAATGTTATAGGGTTACCGCATCTTATCCTAAGGAATTAACTTTAACTGCGCTGCTTAACTTTTTATTGTGCGTTAAAAACAGCGGATGTAGCACTAATGCAAAAATCGCATAAAGTCTCATTGACTGGCAGAATATTAATATAAAAATCTTTAAGAATTAATAAAACCGTTAACGAGGCGATTTGTTAGATGTTCTCAGTGTAAGTCTATAAGTAGATTTTATCGTAAGGTCTTCAAAGAAGATTAAAAAACGAGTCAATTTTCAACTACTTCAATTATTTTTAACTAAACCACACATACCCATTTATTAATACTCAACTACACACATCAAAAGTGTCTAGGGATCAAGCATTTTTATGCGGATTTCTTGAGATTGAGATGTGGCTTTGTAATAAATTTATGATTTTATAAATTTATATGGATCCTTTTTGGTGCATTTCATAATTTGAATCAGGAACTGTGAATCAAATTCGAGTAAAAGATGAAAATCAGCTGTCAATATTTTCCCTATAAAAACATACAACGCATTGAAGACATTATTAGTGCTACTGTTTCCCTACTACTGATTAAAACCAACGTTATTATGGAGCGGCGACGTCATTTAAGCAGGGAAGAAATGCTCAGAGCCGTGGGAATGATAGAAGCTGGTTCCCGGCAACGTACTGTGGCTTTAGCTCTGAATACAAGTCAGAGTGTTATCAGTCGACTTTGGACACGATACCGAAGCACTGGTACCGTGGCTGAGCGCCATGGAGGACGGTATCGCTGCACCACACGGAGACAAGACCGATACATTCAAATCTTAACTCGAAGAGCTCCAACAATAACCGCCATGATGTTAGCCGTGAGGCTTCATCACTCTTCAGGGAACTTAATTAGCGACCAAACAGTCAGAAACCGCTTGCATGAAGTGAACCTTCATTCCCGAAGACCGCTACGGGTACCACCTATAGCAATGCACAATCGTAGGATTCGATATCAATGGGCTCTTGAACACAGAAATTGGGCAGAAGAACAATGGCGTTTCGTGTGCTTTTCTGATGAGTCTCGTTTTGGTATGAGACCGGATACAAGACGTATACGACACTGGAGAACCCCTGGACGCCAACAGCGATTAAAATCCTGCCAGGAAGTCCATCCTTATAGTGGTGGAACCATCATGGTATGGGCGGGTATTTGGATCGGCGGAAGAACTGAGTTGATTTGGATCAGAGGCAACCTCAACGCTCAAATTTATGCTGAGACGATTGTATCAGACGTCATCGTTCCTCTACAAGTGCAAATCGGTCCCTTATTTCAGTTAATGCATGATAATGCACGACCGCACACCGCAAGAGTTGTAAGACAGACTCTCGCCGCAGCTAACATCAATGTCCTGCCCTGGCCTGCTCAGTCGCCAGACTTGAACCCGATTGAGCATGCATGGGATATGCTACAGAAAAGAGCTCTGCCGAATATGGAGGGTATCCAGTCGCAAGAAGACCTTTTTTTGTTGTTGCAACGAACATGGGCGGCCATTCCACAGCGTGATTTGGATGAACTCATTTTGAGTATGCCAAACCGATGTTCTTGTGTTGTTAGTGTTCGCGGTAGAAATACGGATTATTAATTGTTTAAGTTACCCAATAAAATTTTAGAGAAAACTGTTATTTCAGTCTTTTTTTCGAACTTTTGTGTTAGTGGTTCTAATGTCAAAAATCCCTTTATTAGGAAAATGGCAAATTTCTTTATTAATGCAAAGGTGACTTGGTTTATCGTTACTGTGACAAACGAAAACACTTTATTTGATGAATCCTTAAAGAAAATTTTAATTAATATCAATCAGGAGAAAAGTTATTGCAAAAATATATGTTGATCCCTAGACACTTTTGATGTGTGTAGTTCGTGCTAGCAACCTTTTGAGCGAGCGAACATTAAGAATTGTCGCAAATATAGCTGATTGCTCTATATGACTACTACAACTAGACATTCACACGCATATGAAATTGAAAAATGTGTAGGTAGGTACTTTAGTTAGCTTACATTAGTCCGATTTGAAGATATGTTTGATTTACAATCAGTCAAATGTGAGGTTAGATAAATAACTATAAATTTCCAAATATATCTTCTACAAAACTGTGAAAATATAACATACCTTTCTCGAACGTGTCAGCAGCTTTTTTATTTTTATTTGAGTTGAAAGACAGCAACCCTAAGCCATTTACAAAATGTTTTGCGATACTTTATGAAAGAAAGAAAGTTGGCAAATCAAGTGCGGAAGGCGTGCGGGGAATAGGTACCGAAGAACTTGGAGAGTAACCACACTATACCTTAAAATAATGGAGGTAATTAAGGGTCCATAAGTTATGGTATCTCGAATATAAAGATTGAATTTGGAGGAGTTACTCCAACGTTAAGCAGACTTTTTATTACAACATTATTGAACGCTACAGTCATGTACGTTTGCAGTGTCGGATTATAAAGTGGACTCAAAACATTTTTGCAAGTTTGATGTTAGCTCTCAATTAGACGCTGTATGAACTAAATCAGGTGGAAAAAAAGGCCAAGTGCATGTCGTGCCACCCGCAGTGTAGGGTACTGCAGTTGCCTGTAGTTACCACAATATATTTGAGCAGGAGTCTTTATTTTGTATATCGGAAATTAGAGAAATCAATTAATTTCAATCTCTGTATCTCATCTAAAATACCTAAATCAAAGTCAAACTGCGTCTCAAACTCAAAATCAATTCGATATTAATTTGTTTTTGAATACATATGAAAACCACCGATTTTTTTTGTTTCCTCCCAGGCGGGGAAGTGGGTGTGAAATCCTCAAGGATACCCTACTGCCAGTTGCGAGGATATGTCAGACTCTTTCTGACCAGAAAGGCCTTACAAGCTTCATCTGAAGCGATCATCCCGTGAGAAGGGGAACCGTCGATCTTTTCAAGTTTATAAAAACGTAAAAACGTAACGTTAGAGCGACTCAGAAGCCGTTGCCGTTGGTACTTGTGGTAGCGTTGTGGAACTATTTGTGATGATATTTTATTGTAGTTTTTTTTAGATTTTGTTGTAATGCAAGGTTTTACACAATAATAATAACTGTCTAACTAATGTCTCTATTAATGTTTTCTTCTAATTATCTATCTATGTTTACTTCGAGTTTATAATAGGTAAGAATTTTTCATTAACTAAAGTTGAATGACTATTACTATAAAACTAACAAATCTATATTAACTGTTATAGTTTTCCTTAAAAGTTTATAAAAAGCACTATTATCATGAATTTTCCCAGGCTTTTAAGCCAATTGTTTATCTTTTAGAGGGCGGGGGGAGGGGGGTGGGGGATCTCTACTCGAACAAAAATTAGCACTTTAAAGTTCACTATTTAATGAAAAAAAATCATCCTTAGGTTACTTGTAGGAGAGATAGTGAAGGAGACATATGATTGTCATAAATCTTATCTTTATTTTCGAGTGTGCTTATATGAAATTACGTTCGTAAGAAACTATAAATGATGTTTATCGCCTCACTTAAAAGCTTAGAAGCTATAAGAAGCAACAGATCAGGAATTTTATTTGAACAAGTAACGCTGGAGCTATCTTTAAAGTTTCAAATTAACAATGAACTATATCTAAATAAATGTACCAAGCTTGTCCATCCCATCAAAGTTATTTATGCAACTGTTGTATAATGAGGGGTATTAAAATCGAATAGTTTCACATTAGTTTATTAATAATAAAAATAATAAATATTTCCAACACTCACATCAATTAGCCTAACCCCAAAGTAAGCACTGTAGGCTTGTGTTATCGAATACTGGGGTAACGTATAGAATACTTATACTGATACAAATAAAAGTATATTTATATAGAAATACATATTAAATATCCATGACTGGAGTACAAATGCTCATATTTATCACACAAACACCTGCCCCCACCGGGATTCGAACCCGGGACATCTCGAGTAGGCGAAACATTGAAACCCAGCGTATATATTACGCGACCACGGAGGTCGTGAAATAAATTAAATTGTAAAACACCCAAACGGGAGTTATAATGATGTACTAAATATCGTAATAATACTTCTTCGCTTTTTAAATCGCTTCCGCGCCAAAGGCTTACTCATAAGACAGCCTCATTCTCACTGCTCGATGCTTTCGGTTAGGTAAAGAAATAAAAATGTTATTATTGTTGACAGCACATAATATACACATGCAATGCAAAAATACATATAACATAAAGTAAAACACAACGTATGAAAAAAAGAAAAAAAATACAACAACAAAAACAACTACAGATGATAAATGTGTGTTTTATATGATGCCAACACTGGATATGGCTCAGCACATATACAGCAGGCAAAATTCCTGGTGCACTGGTATTATGCCATACCCAGAGCAGCGACATCACAGAAAACAGAAGAAAGAAAAATACAAATTAATTACATTATAATTACAAAAACGACGACGTGCATGTATACATTTGAAGTATGTTAGTATTGTCTAGAGAACATAAATATACCTGAATTAGCCTCAACCAGCTTTGTCGATCCCGTAATGAGCACAAGACATTCAAAGTGTCATAAGCTTTGTTCTCAAAATATAACCCTACGATGGTTGAACATTTCAACACAATAAAGCGCCATCTTATTAGGTATTATTGTATGATTATTACTAGCAGTCTCATTATGTCCTAGAAATTGTTATCACTAATAATTTTACTAACAGTCACAGGATTGTGAAGGTATTAGTAAATTAATATAATCGAAAGAAGTCTTTGAAAATTTAAGTAAGTATAATACCGAAAAACCGGTATTCAATAATTTAATATCGGTTTTTCAATATTGTCTTTTAGCCCGGTATTTCCGGTTTTTCGGTATTACCGAAAACCGGCATCCATGCTCTAGTTCAGCCCTTATTGCGTTACTGAATAACAAACAAACGGACTTTCACATTGTTTTTCACGACATTTTTATACTTTTTCTCTACATAAAACCCTTCATGTGCCTTAAGAAACATATGAAAAATAAAATTGACGAATTAGTTCGCAGTCGTTCTCGAGCAACGTTAATTTTTCTTAATATAGATTTCTAGCAACCGCCTGCGACATCGAATGCGTTAACTTTAGTTTTTTGAAAATCCCTCAGGAACCTGACACTTTTCCCTGATAAAAAGTATCCTATGGCTCAATCCAGGTCATAAAGTATGTGCACCAAATTTAATATAATATAATTAATCCTTATCAAAATTAACACATTATTCATCTATATGGCGATAGATTCACGGATTTATATTGTCCTATTTGTATGTTTGTAACTCAATCTCGCAAAAACTACTGAACGGATTTAGATGAAATTTAGTATCGAGCATGATAAGAAGGGTTGATAAAGGTATTAACTAACAAAAAGTTAAAATGAGTTATGAGTGTTTGATAATGTTATTTAATGAAATCAATGCAGCTATAACATCATAAAGTTTTATAGAAAACTTAAATATTAATACTTTTGAAAATACTAACAATTTATAGATTGTACAGAAGAAAAGTTTGTTTTTTATTATATTTATTAAAATATTGGGAAAATATTAACATAACACCTTTGCCTAATTGAATATAAATCATATTTAGATTACATAAACTTGAAACGATCTTATGTGAAAAATAAAAGAATAAACATCAATTATATGAAATAGCTTTATTTCATCATTTTTTTATATAATGGTAGCTATGACAACATTATATTAATAATTGTTCAAAACTTTTAAATAGAGACTCTTACTCAATATACTCAAGCTGTTTTTTTTATATCAGCAATTCTTTCTTCAGAGATATGGTAATAATATATCTAAAAAATGCTTTTGATTATTACATGTTATGAAAACTTCTGGGATAATACTTGATTTTTTTAAATATAGACTTCTAGTAATGGTGTATAGAGATCATAGCTCCTCTTGTAAAAATATCTACCATAATCTTTAACATGAATACATTTAACATTAAATTTAAAGTTGATTTTTTGTCTTAATTATTACTTTTCCCAAATCATCCCGGAGTTAGACGAAATCGTAAAAAATATGATTCGAATATCTTCTATGATTGAGTTATTTTTAATTATGTTTCTGTGCTGATTATGAGGAAATATTTTCTCATGCCTTCTTAAAAAAATTCTGTACGACCAAAATCTCTGTCACAATCTAGAAAAGTATGACCTCTGGAAATTTGTGTTCAATGGAAGCAAACAATTTACGTACAATCATGTACTGATATAAAACTTTAGTTGCTCAAGTTGATTAGAGAGCTAGTCCTGCCGCAATTAATGTGTATGTTGTTGTACTTAGCCGTGATCCAATAGGGTGGCGGCGAAAAATAAGTCCAACACTCCAAGTGCTCAATATTGTTCACAGTATATTATAGTTTATTGCACAAGCACACACAAGAAAAGTACAGAAGGAGTAAGCACAGATAGACAGAAGCATGAGAAAGAAAGTTAGCATTTATATAAGATTTCATTATCATTTTGTAATAAGTCATAGTTTTATAATAATAGAGGATTTAAAATGAGAAATCTCTGTAAACGATTGCCACGGCGCCAAGCGGTGGCGCTGAGAAACTAGTTGCAAATTGATAGTTGGGAACGATAGGCTGTCGCTTTCTAACCGATCTTATAAGAATTATGTTCGTATTGTCCGCATTCGAAAATATCAGTTTTTTGTGTTTTAATTATTATTCTTTATGTTTTATTAGATGACAGATAGTCGTAGGAACAGAAATATTAAAGTTTTGTATAGGTTAGAATAGTTTTTTAGGGGCAATTAAGGCGAAAAGTTATATATAGATTTTGTTCAATAATAGGTTATTTATAGTTATAAGTTCGATAATAAAGGTTTTATTTTGGGTGTTTTTTCCGATAGAATAAGATATGATAATTAGGTATAAAATAGATATACTCGTAAGTGGGTATATAGAAACCTTTTAGTTTCGTAAATTTGTCGGGCTATAAAGCCATTGTTTGTGATTAATCCTATTAGGAACTTGTTGTATTCGGTCAATAAGACGTAGGGCTATATGAATAAACATGTCTCAGATCGATTAATATAGAAATATGCCGAAAAATAAGATAAATCGATTTGTATGAAACATGCCAGCACGCTTCCCACGCAATGCACGAGGAGCGCGTTGGTGAAAAAAGCAGGCCTGTGGCGGGCGGAGCCCTATGGAGGGGGCCAGTATAAATATCGCGGAGACCTATTTTCGCGCGCCACAGTTCAATTATAATGATTTCGTACGCGCAAATGCGCTAGAAATATGCTAATTTGAATGCCCCATGTATGTACCTATAGATTTAAGCTCGAAATATTGTATGTAATAAATAAATGTGAAATAAAGTATAGCGGTGGTGAGGTAATGGATCGCTGGCCAGCCCTGTCCGCGCATATAAAAAACAGGCCGGTACAGGATCGAAAATGCCATACAGCTACAAGTGCACCTACCTAAAGGAACAGGAAGAAGCAAGCGGTTCACTCTGGGCCTGAAGACTCCTCGACCGGCCATCCGTTACCAGCGCCCACCGATTCTTTTCGATACAGACCACTGGGAGTTTTATTTCATCGCAAGCTACAGTCCACACATTGCCGTCAAGACTCCTGCGTGTACCATCCTTCACCCCCAGGTGCGAGTCGGTAACTTCCAGCTACTGCTGCAGCCCGGCGTGCCGCACATTAACAATAAATATCAAGCTTTGCGAACTACGAGCAAGCGAGCGCAGTTTGAATCGAAACAATAGAACATTAATGTGTACATGTTTGTGGCAGGACCTACTGCGTCGTCTGGCTTGTATACGCTATTGAGTAAATACTTTAATAGAAATAACCTAGCCTAGCCTAAATATTGAATTTATGTAAATATTATTATTGATATATATTATAGTGTTCAAAATTCATTTCAGTTATTTTACCTTATTTTTTTTTAGGTAAAATAACTGAAATGAATTTTCTTAAGCTCCATCTGTATGTATAGAGAAAGAAAATGTGCGCGCGCACTGCTTTCTCTTGCTTATATCCCCCACTCAACTCCCGTTCGCCTCGCCAGAAAACACTTTTCGTAATGCATTCGCCAGTTTACCCCCCAAGCCAAGCGTGCGTAAAGAAGTTTCACTTCAAAATATTTTTTCAATTCGAATCAGTAGTTCCTGAGATTAGCTAATTTAACCAAACAAACAAACTCTTGTACATCTGTATAATATTAGTATGGATTATTATTTATCTCCAAAGTACTGAAGATATTTTTTTTTCGTGTATCCCACGGTGTGTGCACGTGTGGGTTCGGTTCTTGGATAAGTCGAACAAAAGTATGGTAAATATTAATATCAGTCTAAATACGTTTCCCTTCGGTTGGTTAATAATAATCAAAACATTTTTTAATATAAATAAGAATGTTTTAAACCCTAAGAATGCAAAAAGATATCGTAAAGGTTTTAAGGTTCCAAAATTATACATTTATATATATTATCATTTTCACTTTTCAAAAATAAGTTTAATTAAGAAATGTTATACATCAACAGCATAGTGAAGACTTTTTGTCTAGTGTCTAATAAATAATGTCTATTTTTGGAACTGATGTTGAGCGAAAATGTGATTTAAAACTGCTTGTGTACTGAAAATTTACCAAACTTACTTACTTTACTTACTTTTTTTTACTTTGTGGCCAGCAGTATAAAACCCATTAACACACTTATAGCAAAGCTTAAACTGGATTCAAAACCAGATTCAACCCATTGAAAAATGCCAATGTCAATTTGACATCAGGTATGGGCTAAATCTAGCTTTATTTAAATTGAACTTGAGCAAAATTGCTGCAAGTGAGCCTAAGTAAGTGCCACACAAAATTTGGAGAAAATAAAAATTGTTTATCTTATCGTCGCAGGTCAAGCAGTTACACAGATTATCCGGAAAGTAAACAACTTGCTGCTTTCCTCATTAAACGAGAGCTTCGTCTCGCCTTGTAAGAAAAACTTTTAAGTACCTACGTAAACTTGGCGCTGGAATGGCATAGCAGTTCTCTAATTTTTGCCAAACAATTTTTGGGGTAAAGTCACTTCATAATCTTTTCTCAAACAAATATTACAAAGTACGTTCATACATAATTGACTTTGCAAACGTCTTCTGTACCTATTTATATAAATATTACCCGTCACGATAGGTAGAAATAACTTACATAAATATTATTCTTAACAATCAATCAAATAAATAACACTATGTAGTAACAAAAGATCAAGTGTTGAATAATTTATGTTATCTACACTCATGAAGAAATATTCGAAAAATACACTGGCAGTAAACTCGACTTTTCAAAGAAGAACAAAGTTTTGGTTTATCTATAGACTGTAAATTATTGTTCTAAATTTAATTAACTCTAATTTAATTATGATTATAAATGAAGTTGAAAATTCAATAATTTGAAATGAACAAACTTTTTAAAATCTTATTAATTTTCTTATATTGGAGAGGGATGTGTGTTAAAGTGACTTGTAACAAATGAGCGACTGATAGACTCACATAAAAGCAGAAAATACCGCCGTAATTTATCTGTTCTGTACCCTTAGCACGAACCAATATCGAATTGGAATAGTTTGCGAGTGCGAAATGTCATTGTCAAATTTTATACTTATACTGTACATATATAAGTATATTTATATAGAAATACATAATGAACATCCATGACTGGAGTACAAATACATCTGCCCCCACCGGGATTCGAACCCGGGACCTCTCGAGTCGGCGACACCATGAAACCCGGCGTACAAACCACTCGGCCACGGAGGTTGTCAAAATGAAGAACGACCTGGTATGAAGAAGCATCTTGCAAACTGTTGCATCAACAATTTTTGCTTCTGACCTTAATCTTAGTCTTAGTAGAACGGTGGGCTGTGTCCGCAACTCGACACCCAGTGCCTATTTTGCGTGGAGGTTGGCATCAGTCCTGCCATCCCAGCTTCTTCAGAAAGCTCAGCAGTTCCCGGATGTTGCTGCAGGCTTCCCATTAGAGAAGTCCTTTGTCTTGCTTTTGACCACCGTGTATACACTTTAAAGTTCTTTTTAGAGTTCCTTGTCATAACAAGGAATAGGCTAGCCATGTCCGTCATTCTGTCCGAACGAGGTTTTGGAGACTATAGGCACTAAAGAGCTATAATTTTGTGGAGGAATGTCTATAAATCACACCGACAAAACGGTACAATAACATTTCGAAGAATATTTTTTTAGGGAAACGTCAGGATGTTTTTTTTTCATCCTCTGCCTCATATATATATCTATATATAGGATATCGTTGAATAGGCCCTTTAAAATGAGTTAGTGGTTGCTAAGACTATTTTACGATATAGGGATCCGTTTGCGAAATATTAAACTTTAATATGTTAATTTTTGTTCGAGTTGGGCGCCCCTTCCCCCCGCCTCCTAAAAGCTAAACTATTGCCTTGAAAAATTCAGGATGGTAATGCTTTTCATGAACTTTAATAGTAGTTTATGATACTGTTGCATAATAAGGGTTCTTCTAACATGAGTGTGTTTTAAAACAACGAGCCGTAGGCGAGTTTTTTATAGTATCACACGAGTGTTATAAGACCAAGTTATGTACAGTGTCATATACTACTTTATCTACTCTCATACTATAATACGTAAAACAATATTGCAAATAAAACGCTGAATACAACAAACAAATTTATTTTTACTGAATATTACAATAATGAAACTGAATTTGAACCGGACAGGAAGCGTTATTGGAGGTACTCAGAGAGGGTATGTTAATGTTGACCTCATTTCTGTTATTTTCAATACTGTTAAGTATTGAATTGGATACAGCGATCTTGTTAGTCATTGAATCATCTATATAGCCTTCTGCAACTGTCGTTGACTTCCAGTCATCGTGTCGCTTTAGTGTTGTTATATCTCCACCAGCGTCAACTAGCAAGGTCGCAGATGTTCGGCGAAAGCAGTGTCCTGTGTACAATTCGGGGTCGGTAAGTTGAAGGTAGCTGGCAATAACTTTGCCTAAAGCTCCAAATTTGTTAATGCCAACTCTCTGCGTCGTTTATTTTCCGGCAATATAGTTTAGAAAAAAAAACTGGGATTGCTGCACTCAGTTGGTCGTAGCTCTTTGTATTTTTTGCATTGTTCATAATATTTCCCAGTAACGGTTAAAGAGCGGTCCGTCTTGGTTTTAGTTTTACTTATTTTGATCAATAGTGTAGTTTCGAAGACTTCAACATCTTTCAATTGTATGTTGTATAACTCTTGCCGACGATATATAAATGAGTTGTTACTCATATATATATATTACGGTGTGTGTGCACGTGTGGGTTCGGTTCTTGGATAAGTCGAACAAAAGTATGGTAAATATTAATATCAGTCTAAATACGTTTCCCTTCGGTTGGTTAATAAAAATCAAAACATTTTTTAATATAAATAAGAATGTTTTAAACCCTAAGAATGCAAAAAGATATCGTAAAGGTTTCAAGGTTCCAAAATTATACATTTATATATATTATCATTTTCACTTTTCAAAAATAAGTTTATGTAAGAAATGTTATACATCAACAGCATAGTGAAGACTTTTTGTCTAGTGTCTAATAAATAATGTCTATTTTTGGAACTGATGTTGAGCGAAAATGTGATTTAAAACTGCTTGTGTACTGAAAATTTACCAAACTTACTTACTTTACTTACTTTTTTTTACTTTGTGGCCAGCAGTATAAAACCCATTAACACACTTATAGCAAAGCTTAAACTGGATTCAAAACCAGATTCAACCCATTGAAAAATGCCAATGTCAATTTGACATCAGGTATGGGCTAAATCTAGCTTTATTTAAATTGAACTTGAGCGAAATTGCTGCAAGTGAGCCTAAGTAAGTGCCACACAAAATTTGGAGAAAATAAAAATTGTTTATCTTATCGTCGCAGGTCAAGCAGTTACACAGATTATCCGGAAAGTAAACAACTTGCTGCTTTCCTCATAAAAACGAGAGCTTTGTCTCGCCTTGTAAGAAAAACTTTTAAGTACCTACGTAAACTTGGCGCTGGAATGGCATAGCAGTTCTCTAATTTTTGCCAAACAATTTTTGGGGTAAAGTCACTTCATAATCTTTTCTCAAACAAATATTACAAAGTACGTTCATACATAATTGACTTTGCAAACGTCTTCTGTACCTATTTATATAAATATTACCCGTCACGATAGGTAGAAATAACTTACATAAATATTATTCTTAACAGTCAATCAAATAAATAACACTATGTAGTCACAAAAGATCAAGTGTTGAATAATTTATGTTATCTACACTCATGAAGAAATATTCGAAAAATACACTGGCAGTAAACTCGACTTTTCAAAGAAGAACAAAGTTTTGGTTTATCTATAGACTGTAAATTATTGTTCTAAATTTAATTAACTCTAATTTAATTATGATTATAAATGAAGTTGAAAATTAAATAATTTGAAATGAACAAACTTTTTAAAATCTTATTAATTTTCTTATATTGGAGAGGGATGTGTGTTAAAGTGACTTGTAACAAATGAGCGACTGATAGACTCACATAAAAGCAGAAAATACCGCCGTAATTTATCTGTTCTGTACCCTTAGCACGAACCAATATCGAATTGGAATAGTTTGCGAGTGCGAAATGTCATTGTCAAATTTTATACTTATACTGTACATATATAAGTATATTTATATAGAAATACATAATGAACATCCATGACTGGAGTACAAATACATCTGCCCCCACCGGGATTCGAACCCGGGACCTCTCGAGTCGGCGACACCATGAAACCCGGCGTACAAACCACTCTGCCACGGAGGTCGTCAAAATGAAGAACGACCTGGTATGAAGAAGCATCTTGCAAACTGTTGCATCAACAATTTTTGCTTCTGACCTTAATCTTAGTCTTAGTAGAACGGTGGGCTGTGTCCGCAACTCGACACCCAGTGCCTATTTTGCGTGGAGGTTGGCATCAGTCCTGCCATCCCAGCTCCTTCAGAAAGCTCAGCAGTTCCCGGATGTTGCTGCAGGCTTCCCATTAGAGAAGTCCTTTGTCTTGCTTTTGACCACCGTGTATACACTTTAAAGTTCTTTTTAGAGTTCCTTGTCATAACAAGGAATAGGTTAGCCATGTCCGTCATTCTGTCCGAACGAGGTTTTGGAGACTATAGGCACTAAAGAGCTATAATTTTGTGGAGGAATGTCTATAAATCACACCGACAAAACGGTACAATAACATTTCGAAGAATATTTTTTTAGGGAAACGTCAGGATGTTTTTTTTTCATCCTCTGCCTCATATATATATCTATATATAGGATATCGTTGAATAGGCCCTTTAAAATGAGTTAGTGGTTGCTAAGACTATTTTACGATATAGGGATCCGTTTGCGAAATATTAAACTTTAATATGTTAATTTTTGTTCGAGTTGGGCGCCCCTTCCCCCCGCCTCCTAAAAGCTAAACTATTGCCTTGAAAAATTCAGGATGGTAATGCTTTTCATGAACTTTAATAGTAGTTTATGATACTGTTGCATAATAAGGGTTCTTCTAACATGAGTGTGTTTTAAAACAACGAGCCGTAGGCGAGTTTTTTATAGTATCACACGAGTGTTATAAGACCAAGTTATGTACAGTGTCATATACTACTTTATCTACTCTCATACTATAATACGTAAAACAATATTGCAAATAAAACGCTGAATACAACAAACAAATTTATTTTTACTGAATATTACAATAATGAAACTGAATTTGAACCGGACAGGAAGCGTTATTGGAGGTACTCAGAGAGGGTATGTTAATGTTGACCTCATTTCTGTTATTTTCAATACTGTTAAGTATTGAATTGGATACAGCGATCTTGTTAGTCATTGAATCATCTATATAGCCTTCTGCAACTGTCGTTGACTTCCAGTCATCGTGTCGCTTTAGTGTTGTTATATCTCCACCAGCGTCAACTAGCAAGGTCGCAGATGTTCGGCGAAAGCAGTGTCCTGTGTACAATTCGGGGTCGGTAAGTTGAAGGTAGCTGGCAATAACTTTGCCTAAAGCTCCAAATTTGTTAATGCCAACTCTCTGCGTCGTTTATTTTCCGGCAATATAGTTTAGAAAAAAAAACTGGGATTGCTGCACTCAGTTGGTCGTAGCTCTTTGTATTTTTTGCATTGTTCATAATATTTCCCAGTAACGGTTAAAGAGCGGTCCGTCTTGGTTTTAGTTTTACTTATTTTGATCAATAGTGTAGTTTCGAAGACTTCAACATCTTTCAATTGTATGTTGTATAACTCTTGCCGACGATATATAAATGAGTTGTTACTCATATATATATATTACGGTAAATTAACTCAATATTAACAAAAAAAAAATGTACATGGTTAACTGATAAACAACTAAAATACCTTTGTGAAGAGATATAATATGTCTGGGGCTTCATTTAAGAACTTATTTATCTGCTCTGCTGTAAAAGTCTTGGATTATTTCCCTTTATATCCTTGTGAGTTTCGTTTCAAAAATGCAAGTCAACTTCGTTGTAAATATTGAGTGTACTTTTAATCATGGAGTATTTAACCCACATACTTGACACTTTATATTTTTCAGATAACTTTTGAAATTACGTTAACAACACATTTTCAGAAAATGATGTAGCATTTTATTCATTTTCCAGTCCATGAATTCGTGGTAACATTTATTATAGTTGCTCCTAGATTTCGCCGGCAACAGGTTCATGGTCATGTTTGACGCAGCTTCCAGAATGTCTGTTGGTGTACAATTACCACTATCCCCGCTTTTAGACATGTTTTTACACAAAAACTTATGCGCAATCTGTTGTTACAGATTGCACTAATTTTTGGTATAATGGGTGCTTGCCGACGGTATATAAATGAGTTATTACTCATATATATATATATATATATATATATATATATATATATATATATATATATACATCTTGCTGATCATGTTGCGTCTTATATGGCGATTTTTGCTATTGATCCTGCGTCCGACCGACTTGATGCGTCCGGTATACGGACGCAAGATTAACCTAGCCTCATTTTTGGTGCAAAGACGTCTTTTCATGCATAGAATGCATGGGCAAAAATTTGGCGTGGACTCAATTTCATCACCAGAATGCTTTTTAACGTATTTCATAGTGCAACCATTGACCGTGCGGAATTTGGAGGGCGCTACCGTGCAGTGTATATTTTGCAATGTATATTTCGGGTTCAATTTACAGATTTTATTGCGTCTTCCTATATATATTTAAAAAAGTTTTTATCAATTCTCTACGATGATTATCTTGCATCCAGTAGGCATCTTAATTTGCGAGATCGCGCGACACCTGAGGGGCCCGTTTTGGGTGCATGGGAGAGACGAAACGGACGGTCGCGTGTGTTTGTATACAGATCCGTGCTCCGTGGATGCAAACTTATTACCGGAGTGAAATTTATCGTATTATTTGATAGAAGTAAATAAACGTAAAACAATGAAGAGATTTTTTTTATTTTAGCAAATTTGATATTTTATACCATTGATAACTATTAGGATATTATTGTTTTGTTTCCGTTTTCGATTTTTTATAATGTAGATACATAATGAACCTACACGATTAATCGATATTAATGATCGAGAGAACTTTAACAACGTTAATTATTAGCCCCTATTTTATTAAGAATGTGATTCATTTGTTATTTTGTGGTAATGTACCTACCTACAGAGAATTCTAGTGAGAACTGTTGGTTAAATTGTTAAGTATACAGTATGGTTCAGCCTTTGTTATGGTATTTATAATATCACATCTAGAAAACTTGTTAAATATGTCACTGAAGTTAACTCAAGCTTATTTCTATGCACCATTTGCTAATTTGTATCAATGATTTTTTTTTGATATCCCAATTAACCTGACCTCTTCACTATCACTTAGTATGTATACACGTATTCACCTTCCCTATAACTTATACAAATTCAAAATTCGAATTCAATATCAACGCAACCGTGCCCCCCACCAACACGACAAGACGAGCCAAGCAAAGTGCAAGGGCTCCACGTAACTTTTCCCGAAGGGCTTCGTCATTTTAGTGGACCTTTATAAGTAGGGTTTGGATTATCCACATAAAAAAATCTCGAGTTATATAAGTAACGGTGAAGTCCAGACGCGATAGCTGATACAGCAGTTCACCTGCCACACCAGCCATCCTCACCCTGCCGGCCTGCATGTTGCTTCTTCACGCCTCCTTTAAAGAATCCCAGGTTGTAAGAGGGAGGGAATACGTGAGCGGTCAGCGCATTCCATCTATGGATAGTGCAACAAAAAAATGAGTGAAGAAATTTCTTTGTAAGCGTTGGAATTGTGGCCACAGTTAGTCGGTGACAACGTAGGTCAGCGCGCGAGGTCCAATGAAGGAAAGGGGAAGGTGGGATAAGAGAGAATAACTCCTCAGAACACTCGCCGTGGTACAGACGATAGAACGTGCTTAGTGACGCCACGTCACGGCGTTATTGTAGAGGCTCTAGGTGTTTAGTCACCTCTTCATCGCCTATAATGCGGATCGCACGCCGCTGTAACCCATTCAAGGTATCGAACAAGTACTTGGTGGAGTCATCCCAGGATTGCGAGCAAATTTCCACGCAAGACCGCACCTGCTCCTTATACAACAAGCACAGTTAAATTGCTCAGGCGTGAAAAAACGCCGAAAAAAACCTTGAAATAAACCTTGTTCAGGTCTCCAAGACATGAAAGGAATGGCAACGTTTTTGCCGTGAAAGCGCAGACCTGGGTTTTATTAGCATTGAACTCAACCAAACCTGGTACCCCATTCAGAAATATGGTCCAAAGCCTGATTGAATTCAATGACAAGATTCTCCCGTTTCTCCTTAGTAACCGCCTGCCCAGCCGCTGCTTGTCCGAGCTACCCCGCATGCACTGTACTATCGTATGCATCGCAATGAATATTCCCAAAAGGAATTTTAGTCATTGATATGCAGCAGAAAGATAGTGGGGGATAGGACGGAGCCCTGAGGAACGCCGTCATTCACTGACATGAACCACGAACTGTTACCATTCGTAAGGACACGAATTCTACGTTCATGCAGGAGCTACTCAAGAACAGAACTGTGCTGGCAGACCGTATGCCGGAAGCTTGGAGAGAATGCTTTTGTGCTAGACCCTGACGAACGCCTTGGCAATGTCAAGGCTGATAGCCAACGAGTTGCCCCGCTTGTCGATAGCCTCACCCCAGATATGAGTCAAGAACGCTAGAAGATCACCCGTCGATAGTTTGGGTCTAAATCATATTGAAGATCATTAATCAAGGATTCATCCTCTAGGTAGTGGGTCAGATGGTTGTTAAGAACCTTTTCTAGGACTTTATATAATACTGGGGTGACTGCTATTGGCCGGTAGTTTACCGGGTCTGAGGGATCCCCTTTTTTGGGCACCGGTTGCACGTTGGCATCTCTCCAAGTCTCCGGCACACACCCCAAAGAATACGAGCATTGGTACAAGCGCGTGAGAGCCGAAGACAACTCCGCTGCACATTTTTTTGGTACTACTGATGGGATGCCATCAGGTCCACCAGCTTTCCGGATGTCGAGTGATTGCAATTCGACACGAACCTCACGCTGCCTGATTTTAATATCAGGCATCGTTGTGCCACAATGAGGTAATGATGGTGGCAGTGTATTGCAAATATCGATTCTAGAGTTAGCCGCAAAGAGTTTTGCCAGTAAATCGCCTTTCTCCCGTGGCTTATGAGCTAGTGTTCCGTCAGGGCATCTCAGACGTGGCAGCGAGAGCTGGCAGAAGTTCTTTTGCACGGCCTTGGCCAAACGCCAATAGCTACGGAAGCCCGAAGGATGCGTTATAAGTTCGTGAATAACACGTGTAACGCGCTGGGCATCCGCTGTAATCCTTCTTACAGGTCTTGAAAGCAAAATTATAGGCTGCTTTTAGTGAATCGACCCCGGGATCCTTAAGAGCGCGGCCTCAGATCCAAGCACGATATGCCGCTTGCTTACGCGAAACAGCTTCAGCACAGTGGTGATTGAACCAGAGGTTACGTGTGTCCTTACTGATGAGATTGGAATGAGGAATATAGTATTGCATTACCATTACAATCTCCTCAGAATAACAACGGCGCTGGCCGATAGGTTCTTGTCACTGAAGCAGCGCTGCTTCCAAGGGACGGACGCAAAGTTGTCACGCATACCGTTCAAATCTGCCGACCCATAGTGACAGATCCGGCGTTGTACCACCGTTGGACGCGCAGGCTTGGCCTGTGGCGCTTTGGTAGATAACGGGCAGTGATTCGAAGAGCCCAGAGACCGCTTACCACAACCTGACAGCTCTGTGGATGGGTCGTGAGCAGAAGGTCCAGTAATAAAGGTGCTTGACTTGAAATATCTGGAATCCTGGTGGGCTGATCGACCAGTTGCTTCAAGTCATGCGTGAGCAGAGGCCTGCATGGTTGGTTTTCGAGGAACTTAACCACAACTTAAAATTGTGGTAAGCATTAAATTCCCCCAAAAACATCAATTCTGCTTTGGGAAATTGTTCTTGCGCGTCATCTGCTGCCCGACTAAGGTGTTCGAAAAGTCGAGTTGTCTCAACATCGCGAGTATGGGATCTGTAGAGGCACACGTAGACTTTGGCCTGGGGACCAGAGTCGACGTGTACCACCAGCATGGAGTAGGAGTGATCTTCCAAGCAGGGGAGATGGCGACAACAAACATTCGCCCAAACATACAGGCATACACCGGCTTTCGCTTTGAAGGACACTTTAAACACGTAGCCGGGACAGAAGTATTTGTGTCTCCGTCAGCAATGCTGGGCGTGGTCTTTCAAGATAGTGGTGGACAGCGTTGAGGTTAGAGTGGAGTCCGCGTATGTTGCAGAACTCTACCTTAAACAGCATTGAAGGCGAAGTTTGGGTGTATAGCGGTGCATACCTATGGGTGGGGTGGGATAGGGTATGCACCGCTATACTTAGTTGTTTTAGAGGCTGCCATGGTGGAATTGAAAAAGAGACGTGAAAATGAGCGGGCGGTGTCGCGAAGAGTCCTGCCAAATTAGGAAGATTTGTTTTCCCGAATGACTGCCTGCAGAGGAGATGCGGCGACCCGCCGGACGGAAGGGCCCCCGCACCCCCCCCGGGAGTGGCCACCGTGACCCCACGCCCCGGTCACCAGCCGGCACGACAGTCCACCCCGAGATTATGCGTGACATGATAGGGCAGCCTCACGAACTGGTTAGTAACGCTCGGGCGCCTGTACTGTGCCACGGGCGGCCAGCGGGACAGCCGTTTCTACGGGTCTCCCTGGACGGCGGGTTGATGCAGTCCTCCTGGCATAGATTCGATGGATGCCTCCTCTGGACCGAATCAGTCGCGACAACCTCCAATCGAGCCCTGGTTGTATGCTGGCTGACCCCGAAACACGCGAGAAGCACTTAACGGGTTTTTCACCATGCGCACGGTGGTAACAAACCAGGCGGGTGTTAGGCTGCCTACCATCATAAGAGCGGATGGAAGCTCCGATATCCCTTATTCGCTTCTTACGACACCCACAGGAAGTGAAGGGGCGGTGAGTTGTATTCTTTCTCCGTCACCGCACTGATAAAATTGGTCTTAGTGTTAGGGCGTGTAGAGATAGAAGCATGGCTCTACGTGCGATCTGATAACTTTTTGTCCGTGCAAGTGATACATGATCCCGTCTTGGCAACATTTTCCATGAAAATGTTTTGGTGAGATCTTTTATTCAGTTCAGGCTTTCAGGCACTTGTGTACGTCAAGAAGCTACCCCATACAAATCTACGGCGGGGGGGGGGGGGGGGGGGCTTGTACTAAGAAGCGGCAAGAAACTCATCAAGAGCTTGTTTTTTCACCCTGTAGGTATTATTTTAATACAGAGTCATCAAATTAAAAAATGAGGTCAGAGATAATTCATGAAGTCGTTTTCTATTACATATTTAATTCTTTATTTAGAGCCTACCTTCTTCGAATTAGTCTATTTACACCAACTTTTCTTATTGTCTAACTATTATTATCTTTCCTAGGTACAACAAGGCTGGGTGGCTTGTATCGCTTTCAAATAACCTTTATACAAGGATTTATTATGGATACCCACTTTTAACCTAACTAATTTTTACATTGGGAAAATGAATAATACACCTAGACTTGAAGCCAAGCTCAGTGTTTGATCATAAGCCTACCCACTAAAAACCTTACAGATCGCCATTGGACAACTCTTGGCAGTACTAGCATCAGGCAAGACAACGGAACGGACAGTATTCTAAGTTATCCTTGGTGGAACCCTCCGACTCCGTTGTCGAAGATGTACACAGAGCACAACTATAATTATTGTCGTTGGGCCCGTAAAATACAGGGTCAAGGGACCACGAAGCCCGAATCCCACCGGTAATCTTGAAATTCCAGACCAGCCGAGCTAAAAAAGTTATCTTAAATATGATCATGACTTTAATAAATAAAAATATAAAGACAAAAGTTACGGACCATTGTAAACTTTAAGATATAATAAAAAAAAGGAACTTCCCTGTCTACCCGACTGACCTGTGTAAAACTCAAAAATAACGATCAAGCTTTAAACAAAAATAAGTAATTGTAAGAACCTACTTACTACTCCCAAGACAATATAAGTGCTGGTGTACCTGGAAGCCGGTGGACTAGCAGGATGAATATTGTTGATATACAGTACCTACAGTATTCGGAACTAACAACTCTCTTTTTTAAAATTGAGGGACGTAACTTTGTAAAAATAAATCGTATAATGCAGAATCAATTTAAACATAAGTTTGGACGGAGGTAGGAGCATTTAAGCAGTGCATAGACGGTATACGTAAATATTCAGTGTGCTGTATGGTTATGGTAGTGAACGGATGCCCTAAATTACCGGGAAATATTAAAATCGAATATTGGCATTTTATATTTTAACGCAATTTCGCGTAAACTCAAGAAATTATAATAATAAAAGCTACTTAAATACGCATTTAAAACATTCAAAATCGCGTCGAGTACAGTGGATGCCGCAGGGTGGCAGTTTGTAAAGATGCAAGAAGTCTTCGAAGATGTAATTAATGTAATGTAATTTACATCTTCGAAGACTTCTTGCATCTTTACAAACTGCCACCCTGCGGCATCCACTGTACTCGACGCGATTTTGAATGTTTTAAATGCGTATTTAAGTAGCTTTTATTATTATAATTTCTTGAGTTTACGCGAAATTGCGTTAAAATATAAAATGCCAATATTCGATTTTAATATTTCCCGGTAATTTAGGGCATCCGTTCACTACCATAACCATACAGCACACTGAATATTTACGTATACCGTCTATGCACTGCTTAAATGCTCCTACCTCCGTCCAAACTTATGTTTAAATTGATTCTGCATTATACGATTTATTTTTACAAAGTTACGTCCCTCAATTTTAAAAAAGAGAGTTGTTAGTTCCGAATACTGTAGGTACTGTATATCAACAATATTCATCCTGCTAGTCCACCGGCTTCCAGGTACACCAGCACTTATATTGTCTTGGGAGTAGTAAGTAGGTTCTTACAATTACTTATTTTTGTTTAAAGCTTGATCGTTATTTTTGAGTTTTACACAGGTCAGTCGGGTAGACAGGGAAGTTCCTTTTTTTTATTATATCTTAAAGTTTACAATGGTCCGTAACTTTTGTCTTTATATTTTTATTTATTAAAGTCATGATCATATTTAAGATAACTTTTTTAGCTCGGCTGGTCTGGAATTTCAAGATTACCGGTGGGATTCGGGCTTCGTGGTCCCTTGACCCTGTATTTTACGGGCCCAACGACAATAATTATAGTTGTGCTCTGTGTACATCTTCGACAACGGAGTCGGAGGGTTCCACCAAGGATAACTTAGAATACTGTCCGTTCCGTTGTCTTGCCTGATGCTAGTACTGCCAAGAGTTGTCCAATGGCGATCTGTAAGGTTTTTAGTGGGTAGGCTTATGATCAAACACTGAGCTTGGCTTCAAGTCTAGGTGTATTATTCATTTTCCCAATGTAAAAATTAGTTAGGTTAAAAGTGGGTATCCATAATAAATCCTTGTATAAAGGTTATTTGAAAGCGATACAAGCCACCCAGCCTTGTTGTACCTAGGAAAGATAATAATAGTTAGACAATAAGAAAAGTTGGTGTAAATAGACTAATTCGAAGAAGGTAGGCTCTAAATAAAGAATTAAATATGTAATAGAAAACGACTTCATGAATTATCTCTGACCTCATTTTTTAATTTGATGACTCTGTATTAAAATAATACCTACAGGGTGAAAAAACAAGCTCTTGATGAGTTTCTTGCCGCTTCTTAGTACAAGCCCCCCCCCCCCCCCCCCCGCCGTAGATTTGTATGGGGTAGCTTCTTGACGTACACAAGTGCCTGAAAGCCTGAACTGAATAAAAGATCTCACCAAAACATTTTCATGGAAAATGTTGCCAAGACGGGATCATGTATCACTTGCACGGACAAAAAGTTATCAGATCGCACGTAGAGCCATGCTTCTATCTCTACACGCCCTAACACTAAGACCAATTTTATCAGTGCGGTGACGGAGAAAGAATACAACTCACCGCCCCTTCACTTCCTGTGGGTGTCGTAAGAAGCGAATAAGGGATATCGGAGCTTCCATCCGCTCTTATGATGGTAGGCAGCCTAACACCCGCCTGGTTTGTTACCACCGTGCGCATGGTGAAAAACCCGTTAAGTGCTTCTCGCGTGTTTCGGGGTCAGCCAGCATACAACCAGGGCTCGATTGGAGGTTGTCGCGACTGATTCGGTCCAGAGGAGGCATCCATCGAATCTATGCCAGGAGGACTGCATCAACCCGCCGTCCAGGGAGACCCGTAGAAACGGCTGTCCCGCTGGCCGCCCGTGGCACAGTACAGGCGCCCGAGCGTTACTAACCAGTTCGTGAGGCTGCCCTATCATGTCACGCATAATCTCGGGGTGGACTGTCGTGCCGGCTGGTGACCGGGGCGTGGGGTCACGGTGGCCACTCCCGGGGGGGGGGGGGGGGGTGCGGGGGCCCTTCCGTCCGGCGGGTCGCCGCATCTCCTCTGCAGGCAGTCATTCGGGAAAACAAATCTTCCTAATTTGGCAGGACTCTTCGCGACACCGCCCGCTCATTTTCACGTCTCTTTTTCAATTCCACCATGGCAGCCTCTAAAACAACTAAGTATAGCGGTGCATACCCTACCCCACCCCACCCATAGGTATGCACCGCTATACACCCAAACTTCGCCTTCAATGCTGTTTAAGGTAGAGTTCTGCAACATACGCGGACTCCACTCTAACCTCAACGCTGTCCACCACTATCTTGAAAGACCACGCCCAGCATTGCTGACGGAGACACAAATACTTCTGTCCCGGCTACGTGTTTAAAGTGTCCTTCAAAGCGAAAGCCGGTGTATGCCTGTATGTTTGGGCGAATGTTTGTTGTCGCCATCTCCCCTGCTTGGAAGATCACTCCTACTCCATGCTGGTGGTACACGTCGACTCTGGTCCCCAGGCCAAAGTCTACGTGTGCCTCTACAGATCCCATACTCGCGATGTTGAGACAACTCGACTTTTCGAACACCTTAGTCGGGCAGCAGATGACGCGCAAGAACAATTTCCCAAAGCAGAATTGATGTTTTTGGGGGAATTTAATGCTTACCACAATTTTAAGTTGTGGTTAAGTTCCTCGAAAACCAACCATGCAGGCCTCTGCTCACGCATGACTTGAAGCAACTGGTCGATCAGCCCACCAGGATTCCAGATATTTCAAGTCAAGCACCTTTATTACTGGACCTTCTGCTCACGACCCATCCACAGAGCTGTCAGGTTGTGGTAAGCGGTCTCTGGGCTCTTCGAATCACTGCCCGTTATCTACCAAAGCGCCACAGGCCAAGCCTGCGCGTCCAACGGTGGTACAACGCCGGATCTGTCACTATGGGTCGGCAGATTTGAACGGTATGCGTGACAACTTTGCGTCCGTCCCTTGGAAGCAGCGCTGCTTCAGTGACAAGAACCTATCGGCCAGCGCCGTTGTTATTCTGAGGAGATTGTAATGGTAATGCAATACTATATTCCTCATTCCAATCTCATCAGTAAGGACACACGTAACCTCTGGTTCAATCACCACTGTGCTGAAGCTGTTTCGCGTAAGCAAGCGGCATATCGTGCTTGGATCTGAGGCCGCGCTCTTAAGGATCCCGGGGTCGATTCACTAAAAGCAGCCTATAATTTTGCTTTCAAGACCTGTAAGAAGGATTACAGCGGATGCCCAGCGCGTTACACGTGTTATTCACGAACTTATAACGCATCCTTCGGGCTTCCGTAGCTATTGGCGTTTGGCCAAGGCCGTGCAAAAGAACTTCTGCCAGCTCTCGCTGCCACGTCTGAGATGCCCTGACGGAACACTAGCTCATAAGCCACGGGAGAAAGGCGATTTACTGGCAAAACTCTTTGCGGCTAACTCTAGAATCGATATTTGCAATACACTGCCACCATCATTACCTCATTGTGGCACAACGATGCCTGATATTAAAATCAGGCAGCGTGAGGTTCGTGTCGAATTGCAATCACTCGACATCCGGAAAGCTGGTGGACCTGATGGCATCCCATCAGTAGTACCAAAAAAATGTGCAGCGGAGTTGTCTTCGGCTCTCACGCGCTTGTACCAATGCTCGTATTCTTTGGGGTGTGTGCCGGAGACTTGGAGAGATGCCAACGTGCAACCGGTGCCCAAAAAAGGGGATCCCTCAGACCCGGTAAACTACCGGCCAATAGCAGTCACCCCAGTATTATATAAAGTCCTAGAAAAGGTTCTTAACAACCATCTGACCCACTACCTAGAGGATGAATCCTTGATTAATGATCTTCAATATGGTTTTAGACCCAAACTATCGACGGGTGATCTTCTAGCGTTCTTGACTCATATCTGGGGTGAGGCTATCGACAAGCGGGGCAACTCGTTGGCTATCAGCCTTGACATTGCCAAGGCGTTCGTCAGGGTCTAGCACAAAAGCATTCTCTCCAAGCTTCCGGCATACGGTCTGCCAGCACAGTTCTGTTCTTGAGTAGCTCCTGCATGAACGTAGAATTCGTGTCCTTACGAATGGTAACAGTTCGTGGTTCATGTCAGTGAATGACGGCGTTCCTCAGGGCTCCGTCCTATCCCCCACTATCTTTCTGCTGCATATCAATGACTAAAATTCCTTTTGGGAATATTCATTGCGATGCATACGATAGTACAGTGCATGCGGGGTAGCTCGGACAAGCAGCGGCTGGGCAGGCGGTTACTAAGGAGAAACGGGAGAATCTTGTCATTGAATTCAATCAGGCTTTGGACCATATTTCTGAATGGGGTACCAGGTTTGGTTGAGTTCAATGCTAATAAAACCCAGGTCTGCGCTTTCACGGCAAAAACGTTGCCATTCCTTTCATGTCTTGGAGACCTGAACAAGGTTTATTTCAAGGTTTTTTTCGGCGTTTTTTCACGCCTGAGCAATTTAACTGTGCTTGTTGTATAAGGAGCAGGTGCGGTCTTGCGTGGAAATTTGCTCGCAATCCTGGGATGACTCCACCAAGTACTTGTTCGATACCTTGAATGGGTTACAGCGGCGTGCGATCCGCATTATAGGCGATGAAGAGGTGACTAAACACCTAGAGCCTCTACAATAACGCCGTGACGTGGCGTCACTAAGCACGTTCTATCGTCTGTACCACGGCGAGTGTTCTGAGGAGTTATTCTCTCTTATCCCACCTTCCCCTTTCCTTCATTGGACCTCGCGCGCTGACCTACGTTGTCACCGACTAACTGTGGCCACAATTCCAACGCTTACAAAGAAATTTCTTCACTCATTTTTTTGTTGCACTATCCATAGATGGAATGCGCTGACCGCTCACGTATTCCCTCCCTCTCACAACCTGGGATTCTTTAAAGGAGGCGTGAAGAAGCAACATGCAGGCCGGCAGGGTGAGGATGGCTGGTGTGGCAGGTGAACTGCTGTATCAGCTATCGCGTCTGGACTTCACCGTTACTTATATAACTCGAGATTTTTTTATGTGGATAATCCAAACCCTACTTATAAAGGTCCACTAAAATGACGAAGCCCTTCGGGAAAAGTTACGTGGAGCCCTTGCACTTTGCTTGGCTCGTCTTGTCGTGTTGGTGGGGGGCACGGTTGCGTTGATATTGAATTCGAATTTTGAATTTGTATAAGTTATAGGGAAGGTGAATACGTGTATACATACTAAGTGATAGTGAAGAGGTCAGGTTAATTGGGATATCAAAAAAAAATCATTGATACAAATTAGCAAATGGTGCATAGAAATAAGCTTGAGTTAACTTCAGTGACATATTTAACAAGTTTTCTAGATGTGATATTATAAATACCATAACAAAGGCTGAACCATACTGTATACTTAACAATTTAACCAACAGTTCTCACTAGAATTCTCTGTAGGTAGGTACATTACCACAAAATAACAAATGAATCACATTCTTAATAAAATAGGGGCTAATAATTAACGTTGTTAAAGTTCTCTCGATCATTAATATCGATTAATCGTGTAGGTTCATTATGTATCTACATTATAAAAAATCGAAAACGGAAACAAAACAATAATATCCTAATAGTTATCAATGGTATAAAATATCAAATTTGCTAAAATAAAAAAAATCTCTTCATTGTTTTACGTTTATTTACTTCTATCAAATAATACGATAAATTTCACTCCGGTAATAAGTTTGCATCCACGGAGCACGGATCTGTATACAAACACACGCGACCGTCCGTTTCGTCTCTCCCATGCACCCAAAACGGGCCCCTCAGGTGTCGCGCGATCTCGCAAATTAAGATGCCTACTGGATGCAAGATAATCATCGTAGAGAATTGATAAAAACTTTTTTAAATATATATAGGAAGACGCAATAAAATCTGTAAATTGAACCCGAAATATACATTGCAAAATATACACTGCACGGTAGCGCCCTCCAAATTCCGCACGGTCAATGGTTGCACTATGAAATACGTTAAAAAGCATTCTGGTGATGAAATTGAGTCCACGCCAAATTTTTGCCCATGCATTCTATGCATGAAAAGACGTCTTTGCACCAAAAATGAGGCTAGGTTAATCTTGCGTCCGTATACCGGACGCATCAAGTCGGTCGGACGCAGGATCAATAGCAAAAATCGCCATATAAGACGCAACATGATCAGCAAGATGTATATATATATATATATATTATATATATATATATATATATATTACTTTTAAATATCATGTGTATACAACGTAGACAGCGTATTCCTTTGAAAAGTTTAATTAAACATCTGATAATGTTTGCTAATTCCATAATATTTTTATGTTTGCTATACAGCAACTGTACATCTACGTGGATTTAAATTGGAATATTATTTGATAAAGTGAACCGATATATATATATATATATATATATATATACACATATATATATATATATATTACGGTAAATTAACTCAATATTAACAAAAAAAATGTACATGGTTAACTAATAAACAACTAAAATACCTTTGTGAAGAGATATAATGTGTCTGGGGCTTCATTTAAGAACTTATTTATCTGCTCTGCTGTAAAAGTCTTGGATTTTTTCCCTTTAAATCCTCGTGAGTTTCGTTTAAAAAATGCGATCAGCTTGCTATATTTAGTTATGTCAATTCGTTGTAAATATTGAGTGTACTTTTAATCATGGAGTATTTAACCCACATACTTGAAACTTTATATTTTTCAGATAACTTTTGAAATTACGTTAACAACACATTTTCAGAAAATGATGTAGCATTTTATTCATTTTCCAGTCCATGAATTCGTGGTAACATTTATTATAGTTGCTCCTAGATTTCGCCGGCAACAGGTTCATGTTTGTCGCAGCTTCCAGAATGTCTGTTGGTGTACAATCACCACTATCCGGCATGTTTTTACACAAAAACTTATGTATTTTACAAACAAAACCAAACTTTGTTTAAATATGAAAAGATTTTTTAAATGTCAAATGTTGGCGCCAAGGTCCAAACATCGATTGCGCATGCGTATTGCGTCGTCGCGGACTCGTTCATTGAAACATTTTTAAAGTAGAGGTTCAACCTCCTTGTAGTACAGTCAATCTGTCGAAAAAAATATCGTTTCCGTGAAAAAAAAACCTAAAGGGTAAGTCTTGTTTTTTCTGTTGCCAAATGACGTCAGTAAGCCACCTTGGCGATGGGCATGTTCAACTCGTAGGCGTTTTTTGAAAAACTCAAAAAAATCGTCCAATTTTTTTGAAACGCATTTTTCTTGTTTTGTATGCATTTTAGAAACTTTTTTTTGACTATAATTGTAGAGGGCGTTGAGTGCTACAATTTATGTCATTGTTGCAATCTCGTACAACAAAAAATGTGCATTGTAGGTGGCGCTAAAGTCTCAAAAAAAGTGTTTTTTCACTTTTTCACCCTGAAAATATCATTTTAATGGAAAACTTTAAATGGCAAAGTTGTTGCGTACATAATTACCAACAACTTTTGTATAAACAATTTTTTTGTATTACTTACCGTTTTCAAGTTATAAATTGCGCAGGTATGAAAAATCCAATAGAGCGGTTTTGGGCAGTTCAAGTACACATTTGCAGTACACATTTCAATGTACGTTTTTACTATTTTTTTTGTTTTTCAATCATGAAAAAAAGAACAAAAAAAAATAATAGTTTTATTTTTATTTATTTTTTCACCCCTTAGGTTAGGTACCCTTTAGGTTTTTTTTTCACCACTCAACCTACAGATTAAACTTTTATTATCGTAATTAAAAGTCGCCGTCAAATACATATCTTGTAACGGTCAAGATCATTTGACATTCTATAACTTCAATGATATTTTTCTAGCAAACTTCAATAAAAGTACCTAGCTTAAAAATAAATATCATGTGTATACAACGTTTAATTAAACATCTGATAATGTTTGCTAATTCCATAATATTTTTATGTTTGCTATACAGCAACTGTACATCTACGTGGATTTAAATTGGAATATTATTTGATAAAGTGAACCGATTTGTATGAACTAAAGACCCATAGATATACTCTGTACATATATAACTTTTATAATAAGGGTTTGACGCGATCACAATCACACAGACAAACTGACAGACAAAAAGACTTATTTTTTTTGAGTCGTAAAATTCAACGAGTGCAAACATAGACAAATAGATAAATATCTAACACTCGTTCAGGTTGACTGGTAGAGAATGCCTATGGCATTAAGTCCGCCGTTTGCATATGTATGGCAATGAAGTTTAAATAAATAAATAAATATCAAAGACTGTCTCGCGTTTAGGAAAAACGAAACGCACCTGTCAGAACCACAGACAACGCGAACGCTACCCGAGCAGTTGTCAACTTAAGTAAACAAAATTTGGACGAACCTACTTTAAAAATTTTGGAGAAAGGACTGAATTTTGCTGTAGCACCACGCAGGATACCGTACAATGAAATTATCTGTAACGTAGAGGATTGCTTAGTGAAAAACAACATGAGAAAGGAAGACATGGAGGCGCTGCGTCAAGACATTTCATCAGTGTTAAGACGAAGTAAACCACCGAAATCAAACCTTCCTCGTTATGAATACCTTGCACTAAAGAACTTGCGAACTAAGCCAGAACTGACCATCCTTCGTGCAGATAAAGGAAACGCCACGGTAGTAATGGATACGTCAGATTACAACGACAAGATATTACAACTTCTATCGGATGAGAACACATATAAACTTATGAAGAGTGATCCGACCGCCAAGTTCCTCAAAAAGACAAGTGAACTCATTAAACCACTTTCCGAAACGTTGGATCTCGACATCAACTACCTTATTCCTGCATGTCCCAAACCACCAAAACTGTATGGGTTACCGAAAATACACAAACCGAATGCTCCGCTACGTCCGATTGTAAGCCAGATTGATCCACCAATATACCGTTTGGCTAAACACGTAGCAAAGTTACTTTCACCGCTGAGAGGTAACACAACAGCCTTTGTGAAAGATTCATACCAATTTGTCAATGAGATTAGAGATCAACGTCTCATGGACAATGAAATCATGGTCAGTTTTGATGTTCAGTCCTTATTTACATGCCTACCACAACATATACAACTCCATCAATTAACTCGGAGTTAGAGGCAGATAGTAAACTAGCTTTTCTAGATATTTTATTAATCAGGAATCCTGACTAAAAGTTTAAGCCATACTGTGTATCGTAAAGTAACTCATACTGATAGCTCATACCTCAATGGTGACTCATACCATCACCCGAAACAATTAACTGCCATAGGAAGCTCTTTGTTTCAGAGAGCACGGGGTGTCTGTGACAAACAACACCTAGCAGCTGAACTTCAGTATGTCGAGCGAGTACTGAAGGATAATAATCTGAATGTACCACGTCGCCGTCACAGTCGCGCCAAACCTAGCACAGTCGACAGACAACCTGCTATACTACCTTACATGAAAGGAGTCACTGACAAGATTGGGAGGATTCTGAAGCGTGCTTCAATCAATACTTACTTCAAGCCGCCAAAGAAGATCAACCAGTTTCTACGACTGGTCAAGTGCAATATACCCTTTCAAGTTGCTGGTGTCTACAAACTTGAATGCGACTACGGCTCTCCTACATCGGGCAAACAAAGAGGAGTATAGGGACTCGGGTAAAAGAACATATCGCAGATATGAAACAGGCGCGAAAATAAGTCTGCAGTGTGTGAACATGCATTAGGGGGACCAAAGCATTACATTATATTTGATAAACCACAGATCCTTGCAACTGAGCAACGATTCATTCCTAGAATGTACGCGAGGCTATTGAGATCAAAAAGTAACCAAATTTCAATAGGGAGGATGGTTGGTATATACCACCAGCTTGGGAACCCATTATACAGGAGATAAAATCCCAACCCCGAACACACACTGCAAGACCAACAGATACTATTAGTTCTTTTTTTTGCATAATTTAACATAAGAAGGAGATAGAAAGCCTCTCTTGAGTTTGTTTCGCCGGTTCTTCTCAGAAAGGTCTCCCAATTTTGGAACCGGTGGTAGTTTACGGTAGTTAGGGTCAAATAAATAAATTCAAAATTACCAAAAAGATTTTTAAATAAAATACTCTATTAACTCAATTAAGTGATAAATTCATACATAGACAATAAAACTTAAAAATCGAACAATGAAATAACCGAACGCTCAACAAAAGTCTTTCGAAGGTAGCTCGACAAAATTAAATAAAAAATTGATTCCGACGACGCAGCCTGTAAAGGCTGCGAAACGTCAATAAATAAATAAAGTTTCGTGCATTAACCCGTAAAAAACTAGTTTTATTTAATGAGTGATGTGCGTGAAAACCTAAGAAATTATTACCGATTATTATTGCCGTCTGATCAATAATGCAACGTTGCTATAAAGTAAATATGTCGCAGTCACTTATACAAATTCTTATATTGCGGTTAAACTCAATATGTTGAATTTCACCCCAACAAGGTATTTCGGTCCAACCACCATTGGAAAACTATGATAACTAAGATAACTATGTATCCATTAAGATAGATGATTTTTTCCTCCTCTGGCAACACTGGCAGAACAGCTGTTTTTGAATTGTCCCTTTATTTTTATTCAATAAAAATTATAAATCTAAAGAAATTGTGCTCTAAATCCAATAATATCATTAAATAATAATTAAATACTAAGTGCTAATATATAATACGATTGTAAAGTGAGTGAAATTACGAAAAATAATCAGTGACAGTTACCGGCTTTATTGTGAATCATTGTCATCTGTTTTCAAGATATTTTCTTAATTTCAGTAAGTTATTTTTACAAGTTAGATTCTTATATACCTTGACTATTACTTTATTCTATATAAGTAAAGTGTGTAAAACATAAAATAGTCAAAAAATTTGGTAATTTTTTTTTTTAAAATACCTACATATCTTTGCTATTGTTGGTTAAATAAGTCCTGTTGTATATAAATACATACATTAATTCAATTTCAACTAAGATAATATTAATCTTATATAAAATGATGACTCGTAAGGCTTTGTCTCGTCGAGAGGAGTCTAAACTTCAACTGACTTTGAGAGAACTCAAAGCTTCTAAGGATTTATGTAACCAACTAAACAAGGAACGCAATGACAATGAGAGGGAATTAATAGATATTTTAGATAAAAATCAAAAGTTAAAGAGCGAAATGACAGAACTTCAGAAACAGTGCATTGATGCTATTGATGCTCGGGACAGAATCCAATTCATCGTAGATGGCTTTGATCTATGTAGAAGTGAGTATTATCAAGCATTGCAGCGTATTCACATGCTGGAAAAACAACTACATAAAGCAAATAATACAATATCACTTTTAGAAACGTCAAAACACAATAAAACTGCCTCGTTCAATCAGTGCTTATTTGATGAGTTGGTAGTCAGTGCTCCAGAGATGGTTTCTGCTGCGACCAATAACCAACCAATTGTAACAATAGATCTTACATCTAATGACAGTAGAAATAACAAATTGGGGGTTGGATGTAATAGAAACAAATTAAAGAAATATGTAAAGATTAATAGATATATAAAAAAAACTCAAAAGTTAATTAAAAAACTTTTTTTTTATATAAATAATGTAAAATTAAACAGGGAGAGATTACAGTTAGTTGATGAATTGGAAATTTATTCTGCAAAATATAATAACATTTGTTTAAACTATGAAACAGATACTCAAATTTTACAAAGTAAAATAGATAAACTGCAAGATTGTCTCTCAAGTGTAACCCAAAAATATGAATTAGCACAATGTGAAATGAAGGAACACATGCAGGCCATGAATGATTTAATTGATTCATGTAATTACAATAATGAAAGATTTAATTCATTAACTAACAATCACACTTGTGATTGTAAACAGTTAGTCCAGGCAACGAATGTTCAAAAACAGGTATAGAGGGAAATGCTTGGAACACAATTTTTGACTTCGTAACTTTGTTAGGACTAGTTAGGAGGTAAACATATCAAAAGTCCCCGCCCGTAGCCCTTAAGCCGGGGGGAAGGGGGGGGGGATTGAAGGTCCCATTTTTAGGTTTTTCGCATATATTTCGGAAACTATGCATCCTAGCGACATGAGACTTTGTGAGTGAAAGCTGATTAAGTTTGCTACAAGTCTTATTCAGTCAAGTTTTTTGATATCTTGTATAGTTTTCGAGATATCCGCTCTTGAAAGTCTGTAATTATGGAAAGAAAAATTGCCACCACTTCCTAGGAATGCTGTTTTACTGCTCCCTCGGCGGGAGGAAGACAAGAGGTATCAGGCTTGATGGTGGCCACTGATTTCAAGAATGACTTGTACCTGTAGGCATTGAGGGAAATCTCTTTCGCTGGAGCTCCATACCACCTTAAGATGCAGGTTTCACCTGCCTTTTGTACTTGAGCGGTGGTAGAGAAAAAGATATTCCAATTGAAAGCCACGTAGATGTACAGTTGCTGTATAGCAAACATAAAAATATTATGGAATTAGCAAACATTATCAGAAGTTTTATTAAACTATTCAAAGGAATACGCTGTCTACGTTGTATACACAGGATAGTTATTTTTAAGCTAGGTACTTTTATTGAAGTTTGCTAGAAAAATATCATTGAAGTTATAGAATGACAAATGATCTTGACCGTTACAAGATATGTATTTGACGGCGACTTAATAAGTACTCAAGATATATAACTTAGGTTTTTTTTAAGAAAACCGAACACTTTAGCTCTCGAAGTTTTCTAGGAAAAAATCTTTAGATTTTTAAATCCAGCTGTTTATAGCTTTAAAAATAAATTAGACATCTGACGACCTACCTTAATTCACACAATGAGCTTTTTCAATTATGTGCGTGTGTTAGCTCAGCCTAACATTAGTACAGTTTATTATTATATTTTATACACAAACAATGAACTCATTGGTTCTCTTTGAATTTATATTGGGACGACCTCCGTGGCCGAGTGGTTTGTACGCCGGGTTTCATAGTGTCGCCGACTCGAGAGGTCTCGGGTTCGAATCCCGGTGGGGCAGATGTTTGTGTGATAAATACGAGGACTTGTACTCCAGTCATGGATGTTAAATATGTATTTCTATATAAATACACTTATATGTACAGTATATGTATTCTATCCGTTACCCCTAGTATCCCATAACACAAGCCTTACAGTGCTTACTTTGGAGCTAGGCTAACTGGTGTGAGTGTTGAATATATTTATTATTATTATTTATTGACTCAGTGATACAGAAGGTTATCGGCACATTATTTGTTTTTGTATGCGTTAAGAACTTAGGAAATTATATTGTATATAGTTTTATCGCTTGCATGTGAACGTAAAAAATACGGCTATTAATAAGTCAGTCTTCCGCCACATTTGTAAGTATGATCGGGATGATCTCAAAAATTACATATCAGATTTTCATGAGGTTTTCACCATCGGGTAGAAAACAATTTTCACGAAAGATGTAGGATCTTACAATACAACACATGCCAGAGAACAAAAACTATAGTCTACAAAGAAACGAAGCGTTCGCTAGTGTATAAAATATTATATCAGCCTTTGTGCAACAGCAACAGATTACCATTAATAATAAAACACTTTTTGAAACAACGCGGCTTGCTAAGTTTTTACATTATACAAGGTGGCGCACTTTTTTTCTAAATAAAAGAAAAAAGTTTCATGTAATGGAAATCTTTAGGAACTTTTATTTTTTTTTCATTCCGCCATCACGAAAAGAGTATCTCTTCTCTTCGATATCTGAGTGCAAAAGCCGTTTTTATTCGCTACTAGAGGAAAAAGTAAATTCAATTTAGAACATCGTGAGCACTAAGTTTGTGAATTCAAAACACCATGAAACTTATTTACTTCTTAATTTTATAAGTTGAATGACTATTACTAAAATAACTGATGTAACTATACCGTTATAATATTCGTTTAAAGTTCATGAAAAGCATTATCATCCTGAATTTTTCAAGCCAATAGTTTAGCTTTTAGGAGGCGGGGGGAAGGGGCGCCCAACTCAAACAAAAATTAGCATATTAAAGTTTAATATTTCGCAAATGGATCCCTATATCGTGAAATAGTCTTAGCAACCACTAACTCGTTTTAAAGGGCCTATTCAACGATATCCTATATAAAGATATATATATATATATGAGGTAGAGGATGAAAAAAAAACATCCTGACGTTACCCTAAAAAAAACTTTTTCGAAATGTTATTTCCTTTATATTATTATTGTTGATTGATGGACATTCCTCCACAAAATTATAGCTCTTTAGTGCCTATAGTCTCCAAAACCTCGTTCGGACAGAATGACGGACATGGCTAACCTATTCCTTGTTATGACAAGGAACTCTAAAAAGAACTTTAAAGTGTATACACGGTGGTCAAAAGCAAGACAAAGGACTTCTCTAATGGGAAGCCTGCAGCAACATCCGGGAACTGCTGAGCTTTCTGAAGGAGCTGGGATGGCAGGACTGATGCCAATCCACGCAAAATAGGCACTGGGTGTCGAGTTGCGGACACAGCCCACCGTTCTACTAAGACTAAGATTAAGGTCAGAAGCAAAAATTGTTGATGCAACAGTTTGCAAGATGCTTCTTCATACCAGGTCGTTCTTCATTTTGACGACCTCCGTGGCCGAGTGGTTTGTACGCCGGGTTTCATGGTGTCGCCGACTCGAGAGGTCCCGGGTTCGAATCCCGGTGGGGGCAGATGTATTTGTACTCCAGTCATGGATGTTCATTATGTATTTCTATATAAATATACTTATATATGTACAGTATAAGTATAAAATTTGACAATGACATTTCGCACTCGCAAACTATTCCAATTCGATATTGGTTCGTGCTAAGGGTACAGGATAAATTACGGCGGTATTTTCTGCTTTTATGTAAGTCTATCAGTCGGTCATTTGTTACAAGTCACCTTAACACACATCCCTGTCCAATATAAGAAAATTAATAAGAGTTTAAAAAGTTTGTTCATTTCAAATTATCTATTTTTCAACTTCATTTATAATCATAATTTAATTAGAGTTAATTAAATTTAGAACAATAATTTACAGTCTATAGATAAACCAAAACTTTGTTCTTCTTTGAAAAGTCGAGTTCACTGCCAGTGTATTTTTCGAATATTTCTTCATGAGTGTAGATAACATAAATTATTCAACACTTAATCTTTTGTGACTACATAGTATTATTTATTTGATGACAATTGTTTCCCCAAATCACTGGACAAAACCTCAATGGACACCTATGTAAGAAATGGACAAAAAAACATCATCATCATCATCATCATCATCATCATCAGCCGAAAGACGTCCACTGTTGGACATAGGCCTCCCCCATGGATTTCCACAAGGATCGGTCCCATGCTGCCCGCATCCAGGGGCTTCCCGCGACCTTTACCAGATCGTCGGTCCACCTTGTGGGGGGCCTGCCAACACTGCGTTTCCCGGTACGCGGTCGCCACTCGAGGACCTTTCCGCCCCAGCGGCCATCGGTCCTGCGAGCAATGTGCCCTGCCCATTGCCACTTAAGGTTTGCAATTCTGTGGGCTATGTCGGTGACTTTAGTTCTCTTGCGTATCTCCTCATTTCTGATTCGATCACGCAGAGAAACTCCGAGCATAGCCCTCTCCATTGCCCTTTGGGTGACTTTGAGCCTTCTTACAAGACCCATTGTAAGCGGCCACGTCTCGGTTCCGTGTAGAGCTCCCAACAGTCACTGGAGTGGGTACGACATTGGAATTCGACATGATTTTCGTCTTGTCCATGTTCATTTTGAGACCCACTTGTTGGGACACGTACTGAGGTCGCCGAGCATTGTGCCAAGGTCATCCATGGTCTCAGCCATGACTACGATATCATCTGCAAATCGAAGGTGCGTCATGTACTCGCCGTTTATGTTGATGCCAAGTCCGCTCCAGTCCAAAAGTTTGAAAACGCCTTCCAGCGCAGTTGTAAACAGTTTCGGTGATATAACTAGACTTCATCAGTCGATTGCTTTCGGCTTTGACATTTAGATTCAATGTGCCTCTTACCATTCGGTGATCGCTTCCCGTATTGAACGAATTGATCACTGAGACATCATTGAATATCCGAGTCTTAGTCGACATGATGAAGTCAATCTCATTTTTTGTCACGCCATCCGGACTTTTCCAGGTCCATTTTCGATGCAGCCGTTTTCTGAAGAAGGAGTTCATCATAAAGAGTCCCTCCTTCTCCATGTAATCGGCTAGCATTTGACCTCGGAAGTTCCGGATTCCAACTCCAAATTGCCCCACTTTCAACTCATCATCGCCACGTTTGCCCAGCCTTGCGTTGAAGTCCCCCATGACAACGGTGTAATGGGTCCTGGAAGCATGCATTGCCCGAGAAATATCCTCATACATGACTTCCACTTCCTCGTCTGGGTGCGTCGAGGTCGAAGCGTATACCCGTATGACCTTCAACGAATACCGTTTGGTGATTCTGAGTATAAGGTACGCCACCCTATTCGACACACTACCGATCTGTACAACATTGTTCACGAGAGACTTGTGGACAACAAACCCGACACCACCCTGGGACAGATCTTCGCCCTCCTGGAAATGGAGCAGGTTGCCGGATTTAAGGACCATCGTGTCCTCGCCCTCTCTTCGGACTTCTGATAGTCCTACAATACTCCAGCGAATCCTGCTCAATTCTTCCTCCAGTTCCAGCAGCTTCTCCTCGGTCCGTAGTGTGCGTGCGTTGTACGTTGCCAGGGCCAAGGTCGTTTGACGGGGGATTTTTGCCGCCCGGGGATTCTTCGCACCCCTGGTCCCGGCGCCGAGTCGGCGTCCGTCAGCGCCGCCACGGACTCCAGCACCGCCGGGCACTTGGGGCCTCTTATTATGTACTATCATTTTAGGGGGGGTTTTGGGCCGTCTCCCACCACGCTGGCCCAGTGCGGGTTGGTGGGGAGCGCCAGAGCCTCGTCCGTTGGTCGGCAGGGTACACCGCGGGCAGGAGAGGTTGGCTTGGGTGCCGTTGGGTGTTAGGCGGCACCCCTTATACCCAAAAAAACATCCTACAAGATAATCATCTTTGATTTAACATCTCATCATTAGGCCATTAGTTTTTCCATCCTGGCAAATAAAGAAGACTAATCTAAAGATATGTAGTACAGAGGAACCATTTTGGGGGCTGTCATCATACTTATCATTTCTTCCATCGGTTGTGATATATGTAAAATATCTGATCAACATCAAGAATTCGGTTAAAGCACGGACAAGACCACTAGATAAAGATGGGTACTACTCAAACCAAAGAAAACGTCATCATCGCATAAACTGCCAGTGGAAATGCGCAAGCTACATCGAAGCACAATGAAGGCCTCAGTCGGACAGATACAATAATCATGATGCTCATCATTTTCGTATTATTGGCTGCCGCATACTTTTTAGTAAGAAAATTCAGAAATTATATTGTGAAGACTCTTCGACGCTTAATTACCAGGTGAAACATAACTGTATCGACATAAGAGCTGACGTCATCAATAGTTGTCAAAGAAGAGCGAAGAACGAAGAGTAAAAACATTATTACAATAAAGAATCTTATTATTATTAAACCATTCGGATATAGAGGGAGGGTTAAGGTTGCATGTAATTGTCTATTGTATCTGCCTAAATTTTATATCCAAATTTTAAAATAAATAATTTGACATTAGGTTGACTTGCACCTGAAAACTGTTGTTTTATTAAATACTAGCGGCCGCCCGCGACTTCGTACGCGTGGAGTTAGTTATTTGCACATACTTTTTGACGCCAAAAGTGGCTTTATTTCTAAAGATACATTATTAGTACACCTCTACACCATCTATAGAGCATACATATTAAATTTTTAGTGTCTTACTTCAAAAACTAAGGACTTTCATACAAACTTCCAACCCCCGTGTTACCCCCTTAGGGGTGGAGTTTCGTGATAATATGTAGTAAATCCATGCAGTACTTTTTGAGTTTATCCTGGACATACATACAGACAAACAGATGAAAATTCTAAAAACTATATTTTTGGCTTCGGTATCGATTGAAGATCACACCCCAAGCATTCTTTTAAAAAAATATTCAATTCAAATTTTTAATGTACAGTTTTGACTTTCCTACCATTTTATTATTTATGTATAGATCAATATTTAATTTACTTTCCTGTCTAAATAAGAGCAAAGGGTAACTCATTCCGGACTAGAGTTTCCGCTGTCTTTTTATTTGCTCATAATTATAGGTATATCGAAGAACGTATTAATAATAACAATAAATGTTTATTTCAGGCACAATAACCCATATTAAAAATTACAATTGGAATTTGTCCCATCTTATCGTAAATTTAAATCGTTGTAAAACAACTCGTCAATTATTCTTACTAAATTCAAACAATAATAATAAAATTTAATAAAAAAAAATATAATCAATACTGCGTTTAAATAAAAATAACAAATAATCAAAACTAAATGACATAGTTTTACACAATTCATTAAATGAAATAATTTAATTAATATACATTATTAAAAAATTTCATTGCAATTTGCAAATTTGTGTATTGTGTGTATATGCAGATAACAAACAGTGTGTATTATATGGATTTTACCAAGTTGATATATGTTATTGTTGAGTTTCATGATGTAATAATATTATTGTTTGACTCATACAGTCTCCTGTGGAACGATTTCTTTAATCTATTTAACAATGCATATAAATCGGTTACGTTGTTCTCAGCGAACATACCAGTCGCACTCCACCGCTACGGTAGACCAAGTATTGCCCTCAAGGCGTTGTTGTACTATACACGAAGAGTATTAAAAACATTCTTCGTATAATTTTCCCATAGTTGGCTGGTGTAAAAAGACTGGCAGTATGCCTTAAACATCGCAATCTTTACTTGTTTGGAACAGTGTGCAAACCGCCTTGCAAGCATATTAGCACGTATCGCAAGCGATCGCCGTTGTCTTTCTAAGTCATGATCATCTTTTAATTAGTCAGTTATTATATGTCCCAAATATTTAAATATGGTAACTATAGTTAATGGACTACCTCATAATGTTTTCTCTGGAATACTTCTAGGGCCTTTACCAACTTTAAAAATTATTACTTCTGTTTTCTTAACGTTATATTTAAGGCCATGTTTATGCGCATATTTTACACAAATACTTAACAGCTTACGGAAACCGGCCACTGAGGGGCTCAGCAGCACCATATCGTCCGCATAGCTTAAGTTATTAACACATGCTCCGGCAATGTGACAACCGACTCTGGTGCTGCTGAGCTCCTCCAGCATCCCATTCATATAAAGATTAAACAAAACCGTTGAGGTTATTCCGCCCTGCCTAACCCCGCACTCAAGCTTATATGGTACAGAGAGGGACTGTCCCCATCTGGTTTGATTCTCTTGATTTGCGTACCAATACTGTAATTAATTAATTATTCTTGTAGGTACTTTTGTTTGTCTCAACATAAGCCAAAGTAAATTATAATAATCTATTGAATCAAAAGCACTGCTAAAGTCTAGGAAACAGGAGTATATTGAAGTGTTTCTATTATGATAATATTTTACAGTGTTTTTTAAAGAATATATTGCCACGTCAGTTGAGAGACCCTCTCTAAAACCGAATTGGGCACTGTTTAAACATAATATTTGGTTCGATTAAGTATCTCTTATCTAATAGACAAGTCCGTCCGTCCGTGGTGCTGTTTCAGCGGCCAAACCGTAAGAGATAGATAAAGAGAATGTTTAAGTTATAAGTTAAGAATAGTCTGATAAGACTACAAACCGGATTTGAGTAACGTAGCACTTCCGGTTTTCGAGAAATCACGTGATTTCTATTTCAAACGAAACCACACAAAATCTCCGAAGTTCTCAATTAATTTTTTGTTTTTTTTTTCTTTTTTGGTGAACATTTGGTTCACTGGTTTGCTAGTACATTTATAATTCTTTCAAAGATTTTTGAAACAATAGTTGCTAAAGAAATAGGCCGATAATTCTTTATACTAGACGCGTCCCCTGTTCTATTCTTTATAATAAAGTATTAAAGTAGTCATTGCCACATTTACCTGTACATTATGTTAACAAACATGTTCCACTAAAATTGACAAAATACTTAATTTAGATTTAATATCTAGTAGTTAAACAGTAAATAGGAAAAAAAATTCACAGGTGGGATCATGATAAGCCGTTGGGGAGTGCTGCTCCATCCTCGCAGAGACCAGAGCGCTGCCATCTGTGGCGGGTGCCACGGATACACATACTGCTGGCCCTGATGATCGCGATCTGGATTCTTGCGAGTAACGATCCCATTATTGAGGCGAGGGGCCGGCTCCAGCGGTTTGCCTATGCTTCGGCAAGGTGTTTGGCGAAGCTTTTCAATTGTGGGGCGAAGACTGAGGTTATCAGGGGTGTAAAGGTGGAGTGGCGCGACTCGCATGGGCCACAGTATTTCTAAATTTTTTCGTCTTCGGCTGAGCGAAGGACGGCTGCAACTGGGCGTGATGCGTAGGAGGGAGCGTCGGTGTCAACGACACGGACATCAAATAACGCCTCCCTCTGCGCGATCCACACCCCGCGGCAGGCCAGGTCTCCGCGCAGTCCGGAGTCTCCTTCGGAGATGACTGGCTCTTTCGTGATGTTTCCCCAGGTCTGTTGACATAAATCACAGAAAAGGTCCCTTATCTCATTGTGTCGGCGTTTGATGAGGTCGCCTGTCTTGCAGCACAAGGCATGGTCTATGTTGAAGTTGTTGCTGCCGCAGCCGTCGCAGGACGCAGGCATGGAAACCGGTGTGCGGTGGTATCTTATGGCTAGGGCGTCCCTGAATTCGTGGGGTGACAGGTCGTAGTTGTCTTTTCTAGTGGGTATTACTGAGAGCCAGGTGGAGGTTTTTGTGTTAATTTTTGTCGCTATTGATTTTTCTATTGCTCTTTTCTTTTGGGGTGGTAATTTAGTTAGGATATTTTCGAGAGTTTCATTGTCGTATGTTTCTTTTTCTTTCTTTTCTTGCGTCACGTAGAGATTTGTGGTGATCAGCTAGGTTTACGTCCTTCAATTCGGTTAGGGCTGTTAAAAGTGTTGTTAATCCTTGTCTTGAGATTTTTTATGCTAGGTTTAGGGTGTTGAAGAGGTCTGAAATGGTAAGTCCGCCTTTGTGTACTGGAAGTGTAAATAGTTGGGCTTCTAGTTTTGTTACTTCACCTCCAATTAGAGTTGGTAGGAATTTTTCATGCAATGTTTTGGTTAAGGGTTCAGAAGGTTCTTCTGCATTTTTTACGACACGTAGTAAGAAAGACCATTTAAACTGGGCTGCTTTTGTAAGGGCTGTATAAGCAGCTTGAGGGGAGTCTTTAGAAATCGCTGTTTATTTCGTGACGGTGGATATCCATTGGGTTACATTGTTTTTAATGAAGTCGTCCTTTCCTTTTCCTATGTAGCCTCCTAAGAAGCGGGAGCCGGTAACTATGGTAAGATTGGTACCAGAAAACGTCTTTTCTGCAGCAGGCTTATCGGTTTCTGACACTATAAGGAATGATTTTTTACCTTGTGGGAAGTAGCCGTATGCTGGCTCTATTTTGTTAATGTTGTTTCACCAGTTTCGTAAGTTCTGGAATGTTCCTTGTACGGAGGAGTCATCGGCGTACCAGCATTGTATGACAGTGTTTTCGGATTTGAGTTTGTTTATTATTGGTAGTGTCGCTAGCGCATACAGTGGCATGGCGAGTGGGTCTCCTTGAGTTACGCCTTCTCTGCTGTATAATCTTGTTTCAGAGTCACGAAATACAAGTTCCGCATGGCCGTTGTATGTGTTGTACAGAAAGCGGGCGCAGTGTGGCCAGTTCATTCTTGCCTGCCAGAGTGCTAGTTGTCTATTAATGGCGTTGAATGCATTGTTAGCGTCGACAAGGAGCATTCCCCAATTTAAGTTGGGATGGCATTCTTTTTGGAAGGCGTCATTCTTGGCGTGGATGGCACCCTCGATGCCGCTACTTAGTCCACTGCATAGTTGTGACTGACCACATGCTTCGGTGACTTCAGAGCCAGTGGCTTCAATCATGCATTTTGATAATATTCTCCGTTAGCATTCTCTGATGCCGATGGGTCTCATACCCGGGTTTTTGTCTAACGCTACAAGGCGGCTTGACATTAGGGCTTGTATTTGGCTACAGGGTACAGTTTCGTTGCTGGGTTTCATTGAAATGAAATGAAATGAAAAGTCATTTATTCAGTCTAGGCTGTTACAAGCACTTGTGAAAGTCAAGAAGCTACGCCATCGGTTCGCAAAACTATGGCGGGAGACCTTGTACTGAGAAGAACCGGCAAGAAACTCAGCAAGGGATGCTTTTTTCTCCCTGTATTGATATATACAGAGTCGTCAAGTTGAAAAATTACTTCAGAGATACTTCTGAAGTCACCTTCCATTACATTATTTAGGATAGTTACAATAAATTTTATATTTAGTATATAGGAAGTGGCATTAGATAGGTACCATTTACAAAAACTGACTCATACCCATCAAATAAGAAATTACAAGAAACACTATGTCCATGCATTACGATTATTTAGATAATCATTAACTTTATAATAGCCCTTATTCATAAGAGAATTCTTGATCTGAGATTTAAATTTGGTTAGTGGAAGCTCAATCAGATCTTGGGGAACTTTGTTAAACAATGCAATACTACATCCCAGAAATGAACCTCTTGATTTTTGGAGTCTGAAACATGGAACGGCAAGCTTGTTCTTAAATCTCGTGTTAAAGTTATGGGTTTGACTTTTTTTTGCAAATGCGTCATAGTTTTTTCTGACATATATTATATTTTCATAAATGTATTGCCAGTGTTAAAATATTAATTTCTTTAAATTCTTCTCTAAGAGATTCTCTTGCCTTTAAATTATATATGGCGCGAACGGCTCTCTTTTGCAGTACGAAAATACTTTCTATATTAGCAGCTGAGCCCCAGGTATATTACCCTAGCGTAACAATTTCATAAGTCCATATCCTAAGGTATATAGTATTTTGTTGCTAATTTGTTGCTATTTTGTGCCGCAAGAATTGATTTTGTTGCTCCATGATTTCTCGGAAAAACGCCAGTTACGCTAGCGTAATATTACGCTAGCGAAACCACAGCGATAACTCGGAGGCAAAAGCAGTTAGAGAGATCAAATGAACGGCATATTTTGTTGCTATTTTGTTGCTGTAAGATAAGCTGGTTAGATATGAAAAAATTCCCCCCCCTCTTCATGGGGGGCTAACTATTCTAATTCATAGATATTCCAGATTTTTCGTATCTCGTGAACTAAAGCAGCTAGCGGCACGAGACAAACGGCGTATTTTGTTGCTTTAAGGTAGGCATGCTGCGTACATCATAATCACAACCCTTATCGGGGTATGACCAACCCCCGACCCCGAAGACACCAGATATTTCGTATCTCGTGAGCTAAAGCAGCTAGCGACCCGACACCAACGGCGTATTTTGTTGCTTTAAGATAGGCATGCTGCGTACATCATAATCACAACTCTCATCGGGGTATGACCAACCCCCGACCCCAAGACACTAGATATTTCGTATCTCGTGAGCTAAAGCAGCTAGCGACCCGACACCAACGGCGTATTTTGTTGCTATTTTGTAGCTATAAGATAGGCATGCTGCGTACATCATAATCACAACCCTTATCGGGGTATGACCAACCCCCGACCCCAAGACACTAGATATTTCGTATCTCGTGAGCTAAAGCAGCTAGCGACCCGAGCCCGACGGCGTATTTTGTTGCTATTTTGTAGCTATAAGATAGGCATGCTGCGTACATCATAATCACAACCCTTATCGGGGTATGACCAACCCCCGACCCCAAGACACCAGATATTTCGTATCTCTTGAGGTAAAGCAGCTAGCGACCCGAGACCAACGGCGTATTTTGTTGCTATTTTGTAGCTATAAGATAGGCATGCTGCGTACATCATAATCACAACCCTTATCGGGGTATGACCAACCCCCGACCCCGAAGACACCAGATATTTCGTATATCGTCAGGTAAAGCAGATAGCGACCCGAGACCAACGGCGTATTTTGTTGCTTTAAGATAGGCATGCTGCGTACATCATAATCACAACCCTTATCGGGGTATGACCAACCCCCGACCCCGAAGACACCAGATATTTCGTATCTCGTGAGCTAAAGCAGCTAGCGACCCGAGACCAACGGCGTATTTTGTTGCTATGAGATAGGCATGCTGCGTACATCATAATCACAACCCTTATCGGGGTATGACCAACCCCCGACCCCAAGACACCAGATATTTCGTATCTCTTGAGCTAAAGCAGCTAGCGACCCGAGACCAACGGCGTATTTTGTTGCTATTTTGTAGCTATAAGATAGGCATGCTGCGTACATCATAATCACAACTCTTATCGGGGTATGACCAACCCCCGACCCCAAGACACTAGATATTTCGTATCTCGTGAGCTAAAGCAGCTAGCGACCCCAGACCAACGGCGTATTTTGTTGCTATTTTGTAGCTATAAGATAGGCATGCTGCGTACATCATAATCACAACCCTTATCGGGGTATGACCAACCCCCGACCCCAAGACACCAGATATTTCGTATCTCTTGAGCTAAAGCAGCTAGCGACCCGAGACCAACGGCGTATTTTGTTGCTATTTTGTAGCTATAAGATAGGCATGCTGCGTACATCATAATCACTACCCTTATCGGGGTATGACCAACCCCCGACCCCGAAGACACCAGATATTTCGTATCTCGTGAGCTAAAGCAGCTAGCGACCCGAGACCAACGGCGTATTTTGTTGCTATGAGATAGGCATGCTGCGTACATCATAATCACAACCCTTATCGGGGTATGACCAACCCCCGACCCCAAGACACTAGATATTTCGTATTTCGTGAGCTAAAGCAGCTAGCGACCTGACACCAACGGCGTATTTTGTTGCTATTTTGTAGCTATAAGATAGGCATGCTGCGTACATCATAATCACAACTCTTATCGGGGTATGACCAACCCCCGACCCCAAGACACTAGATATTTCGTATCTCGTGAGCTAAAGCAGCTAGCGACCCGAGACCAACGGCGTATTGTGTTGCTATTTTGTAGCTATAAGATAGGCATGCTGCGTACATCATAATCACAACCCTTATCGGGGTATGACCAACCCCCGACCCCAAGACACCAGATATTTCGTATCTCTTGAGCTAAAGCAGCTAGCGACCCGAGACCAACGGCGTATTTTGTTGCTTTAAGATAGGCATGCTGCGTACATCATAATCACAACCCTTATCGGGGTATGATCAACCCCCGACCCCGAAGACACCAGATATTTCGTATATCGTCAGGAAAAGCAGCTAGCGGCACGAGACCAACGGCGTATTTTGTTGCTTTAAGATAGGCATGCTGCGTACATCATAATCACAACCCTTATCGGGGTATGACCAACCCCCGACCCCGAAGACACCAGATATTTCGTATATCGTCAGGTAAAGCGGCTAGCGACCCGAGACCAACGGCGTATTTTGTTGCTTTAAGATAGGCATGCTGCGTACATCATAATCACAACCCTTATCGGGGTATGATCAACCCCCGACCCCGAAGACACCAGATATTTCGTATATCGTCAGGAAAAGCAGCTAGCGGCACGAGACCAACGGCGTATTTTGTTGCTTTAAGATAGGCATGCTGCGTACATCATAATCACAACCCTTATCGGGGTATGACCAACCCCCGTCCCCGAAGACACCAGATATTTCGTATATCGTCAGGTAAAGCAGCTAGCGACCCGAGACCAACGGCGTATTTTGTTGCTTTAAGATAGGCATGCTGCGTACATCATAATCACAACCCTTATTGGGGTATGACCAACCCCCGACCCCGAAGACACCAGATATTTCGTATCTCGTGAGCTAAAGCAGCTAGCGACCCGAGACTAACGGCGTATTTTGTTGCTATGAGATAGGCATGCTGCGTACATCATAATCACAACCCTTATCGGGGTATGACCAACCCCCGACCCCAAGACACTAGATATTTCGTATCTCGTGAGCTAAAGCAGCTAGCGACCCGACACCAAATACCAAATACCCCGATATGGGTTGTGATTATGATGTACGCAGCATGCCTATCTTATAGCAACAAAATACGCCGTTGGTGTCAGGTCGCTAGTTGCTTTAGCTCACGAGATACCAAATATCTGGTGTCTTCGGGGTTGGGGGTTGGTCATACCCCGATAAGGGTTGTGATTATGATGTACGCAGCATGCCTATCTTATAGCTACAAAATAGCAACAAAATACGCCGTTGGTCTCGGGTCGCTAGCTGCTTTAGCTCACGAGATACGAAATATCTGAGATTTCTAAGAATAAGGGTAGTTAGCCTCTCATGAAGGGATGATATTTTTTCATATCTAACCAGCTTATCTTACAGCAACAAAATAGCAACAAAATACGCCGTTTGTCTCGTGCCGCTAGCTGCTTTAGTTCACGAGATACGAAATATCTGGTGTCTTCAGGGTCGGGGGTAGGTCATAGCCCGATAAGGGTTGTGATTATGATGTACGCAGCATGCCTATCTTATAGCTACAAAATAGCAACAAAATACGCCGTTGGTCTCGGGTCGCTAGCTGCTTTAGCTCACGAGATACGAAATATCTGAGATTTCTAAGTATAAAGGTAGTGAGCCTCTCATGAAGGGATGATATTTTTTCATATCTAACCAGCTTATCTTACAGCAACAAAATAGCAACAAAATACGCCGTTTGTCTCGTGCCGCTAGCTGCTTTAGTTCACGAGATACGAAATATCTGGTGTCTTCAGGGTCGGGGGTAGGTCATAGCCCGATAAGGGTTGTGATTATGATGTACGCGGCATGCCTATCTTATAGCTACAAAATAGCAATAAAATACGCCGTTGGTCTCGGGTCGCTAGCTGCTTTAGCTCACGAGATACGAAATATCTGAGATTTCTAAGAATAAGGGTAGTTAGCCTCTCATGAAGGGATGATATTTTTTCATATCTAACCAGCTTATCTTACAGCAACAAAATAGCAACAAAATACGCCGTTTGTCTCGTGCCGCTAGCTGCTTTAGTTCACGAGATATAAAATATCTGGTGTCTTCAGGGTCGGGGGTAGGTCATAGCCCGATAAGGGTTGTGATTATGATGTACGCGGCATGCCTATCTTATAGCTACAAAATAGCAACAAAATACGCCGTTGGTCTCGGGACGCTAGCTGCTTTAGCTCACGAGATACGAAATATCTGAGATTTCTAAGAATAAGGGTAGTTAGCCTCTCATGAAGGGATGATATTTTTTCATATCTAACCAGCTTATCTTACAGCAACAAAATAGCAACAAAATACGCCGTTTGTCTCGTGCCGCTAGCTGCTTTAGTTCACGAGATACGAAAAATCTGAAATATCTAAGAATAAGGGTAGTTAGCCCCCCATGAAGGGGGGGAATTTTTCCATATCTAACCAGCTTATCTTACAGCAACAAAATAGCAACAAAATACGCCGTTTGTCTCGTGCCGCTAACTGCTTTAGTTCACGAGATACGAAAAATCTGAAATATCTAAGAGTAAGGGTAGTTAGCCCCCCATGAAGGGGGGGAATTTTTCTATATCTAACCAGCTTATCTTACAGCAACAAAATAGCAACAAAATATGCCGTTCATTTGATCTCTCTAACTGCTTTTGCCTCCGAGTTATCGCTGTGGTTTCGCTAGCGTAATATTACGCTAGTGTAACTGGCGTTTTTCCAAGAAATCATGGAGCAACAAAATCAATTCTTGCGGCACAAAATAGCAACAAATTAGCAACAAAATACTATATACCTTAGGATATGGACTTATGAAATTGTTACGCTGGGGTAATATACCTCTGAGCCCCACAACAAAAGGCCATATGACATAACGCTATGAAAGTAACCAAAGTAAACCAATCTTGCCGTTTCCACATCAGTTAGGAGTCTTATTTTTTTAACAGCGAAAGCCGCAGAGCTCTGTCAACTTGATAAGGCATCAATATGAGGATCCCATTGCATTTGCGAGTCTAAAGTAATACCCAGAAACTTTGTAGAATCCACTAACTCTACAGGCTGTTCATTTATTTTTAAACTAGTACTAACCTGCCTCACATTAGGTAAAGTAAACTTAACACATTTTGTTTTACTAGAGTTTAGTTTTAAATTATTTACCGTAAACCAGTGAAGGACTTCAGAGAGAGCACAATTTACTTCGTCATAACAATCATTTCCTCTCCTAACTTTAAACACTAAAGAGGTGTTATCAGCAAATAGTACTGTCTCACACAAATCTCTTGTAAAGTGAGGAAGGTCATTGATATAAATAAGGAAAAGCAATGGGCCCAATATTGAACCCTGGGGCACGCCCATAGAAATGGGTGCTCCTGTAGACTCAGCTTCATTTATAACTACTTTCTGAATCCTAGCAGAAAGATAAGACTGTATCAGACTTAGTGAAATATTTGATACACCATAATGCTTCATTTTATTTAACAATGTTTCTTGGCTAACGCAGTCAAACGCCTAAGATAAATCCCAAAAAATGCCAATAGCATCGTGCTTATTCTCCCATATATCGAAAATGTGTTTGAGAAGTGCAGTTCCAGCATCAGTAGTACTTTTGCCTCTAGTGAAACCAAACTGTTTCAAATGAAGTAGCTTATTTATAGAAAAGTGTGCTAGTAATTGGTTATAAATTATTTTCTCAAATACTTTACTTAGCGCTGGTAATACAGATATAGGCCTAAAATTGCTGGGATCTGATTTATCACCAGCCTTAAAGAGAGGGATAATCCTCTTTAGCATATTTCATTAGATCTGGAAATACTCCCTCATCAATACATTTGTTAAATATAATGGCCAGTTGTGGCGCAATGACAGTGATAATCGGTTTTATTATATATGTTGATATTCCCCATAAATCCTCTGTCTTTTTAATATTAATAGAATTAAATGTTTTTATAATACAATCACTACTGATATTTCTAAAATGAAAATCATTACTGCACTTATCAACACTTGACTCAAGGAGGGTCATTGCTAATCTAGAACAAGAATTAAGATTTCTAGTTGATTCAAATGGTGCACTAGAAAAGAATTTTTCAAAAGTGTTGGCAACGGCACCATCTGTCCGAACAATCTTGTTGTCTATTTTTAAAGAATATGTGTGTTCATGAAATTTATTTCTTCCAGTTTCATTATTAATTATATTCCAAGTTGTCTTTATTTTATTATCTGATAGACTATTTGTTTTTAATAAAAATTTAGCTTTCATAGCGAAAGCACACACCTTTTTAAAAGTTTTTGAATAGTTTTTGACATATTCTATAATCTTAGGATCAGATGAGGTTGCTTTGAGAGCATATAATTGATACAACTTATTTCTACTTTTGTAAATACCAGGTGTGGCCCAATCACTAAATTTCTTTTTAGAGCATTGAATTAATTTGCGTTTTAATATTTTATTAAATTCATCTTTAATTAAATTGATTAAATCTTCATACAAAATTTATTTATTATTATTACAAACTGGTAAGTCCGATATTTTATGATAAACATTATTGTTCGCGTCTACTCAAATGTTCGCAGCAAACCCGCACATATCAAGCTCAAGGATTTTAATTATAAAGGATCTTCTGTATACGGCATTCATTCCATAGTTTAAATTTTTTATCCGTTTGTTTTAATTAATGGCATCTCCTGCGAGCCAAATCTATACGCCGACATGGTCCTAATCGAAGCCAGATTGGAATATTTATGAAGTAAATATTATTCAGCGAATTATCAAGAAAAATAAATTTGAGATTGCCTACAAGATTTTAAGAAGCTTACGGATATCGAGTGAAGATAAAATTAAACGGTGTTAAGTATAAAGGACCATGCCCATATTAGTATGGAGGTGAAAGTCAGCAATGCCATGCAATGCCCAAATTGCAGCTCTATGTCATACGATAGCTTATTAACAGTATTTTTATGATATCTAGATTTAATGTCATATAAAGCACTGATTGAAAAGTTATTGGACGTTAAATATGATACTGCCTACTGGTATTGTTTATACATTTTATCGTTTACAGACAGCATTGCTATTAGTTTTCCACTAGGAACTTCATAATCATCACATAAGTTAGGCCAGATCAGTGTTCTTTTATATACTTAAATGTCTGTAAACATTTCAGTTATTTAGAATTATCTAGTCTGTCTCCATAGTATCTCCATCAATATAAATGCGAAAAACAATTTGGTTAGATGCAAAACTTAAGTAGGTATTCAAGTAAATAATAATATGTAAATAGACCAGTACCTCAAAACAAACCGGTATTTCTGATGAGATTATAAAAGCACATTGCAATAAAATCGAACAGGTTGTATGTTGTACTATCTTTTCATGTGTTTTTATATTTAATTGACATCAATTAATTATAATTTTTATTATTTTTAAAGCATGTAACTGCTTGATGTTTAAATCTAAAGAAAATATAACTAGAAAAAATTCCACGCGGACCAGGCAGCAGACGGGACTCGAACCCGCACCCTTCGCAATCCGGGCGAATGCACTGACCAATTATGCTACCGCGGCCCTCACGGACCGCGTCGAAATTCTTTCTAGCTATTCTTAAGCTGCAAGGCAGCGCCATCTCTTCGCATTATAGGTAAACCCACAATGTCAAATGAATACTTTTACAAGTATTAAACATTTGAAAGAAGAAATAGCAATTATAACTAGTTATAATTTTTATTATTTTTAAAGCATGTAACTGCTTGATGTTTAAATCTAAAGAAAATATAACTAGAAAAATTCCACGCGGACCAGGCAGCAGACGGGACTCGAACCCGCACCCTTCGCAATCCGGGCGAATGCACTGACCAATTATGCTACCGCGGCCCTCACGGACCGCGTCGAAATTCTTTCTAGCTATTCTTAAGCTGCAAGGCAAATATAGTAATAATTGCTATTTCTTCTTTCAAATGTTTAATACTTGTAAAAGTATTCATTTGACATTGTGGGTTTACCTATAATGCGAAGAGATGGCGCTGCCTTGCAGCTTAAGAATAGCTAGAAAGAATTTCGACGCGGTCCGTGAGGGCCGCGGTAGCATAATTGGTCAGTGCATTCGCCCGGATTGCGAAGGGTGCGGGTTCGAGTCCCGTCTGCTGCCTGGTCCGCGTGGAATTTTTTCTAGTTATATTTTCTTTAGATTTAAACATCAAGCAGTTACATGCTTTAAAAATAATAAAAATTATAACTATAATTGCTATTTCTTCTTTCAAATGTTTAATACTTGTAAAAGTATTCATTTGACATTGTGGGTTTACCTATAATGCGAAGAGATGGCGCTGCCTTGCAGCTTAAGAATAGCTAGAAAGAATTTCGACGCGGTCCGTGAGGGCCGCGGTAGCATAATTGGTCAGTGCATTCGCCCGGATTGCGAAGGGTGCGGGTACGAGTCCCGTCTGCTGCCTGGTCCGCGTGGAATTTTTTCTAGTTATATTTTCTTTAGATCAATTAATTACTTGACTCAAAATACTTAATATAATTGTATACTGTCTGTTATGTATTTAGAATTATTAGTATGTTGTTTACCTTTTCTAATATTTCAATTCCATTAAATGGGGTAAAATAATATTTTAAGACTGACAAAATACCAGTTTGTCTCTGTATTAAAGGTTTATAGTGAAATGGTACAGGTTTGGAAAAAAATAAAAAGAAGTATAAGTGTTTATTGATTTATTCTTCAATAACAAGTAATATGTTATCTAAATATGATGCTGGTGCTGTTAAATTGGTTTCATATCTACCCCATCCCAAATACCATATTATGGCCACTGTTACCTACGAGACAGTTACAACAGTATCCTAATATGGCATCTAAACCATTATTACTAGATGGTTGTGCATCAATTAAAATATAGGTGAAATATTTATGCCGACCAACATGGCGTGATTGTTTTCGACCCCTCAATAAATAAGGTCTATTTCCTCCAACGGCCGCAACCATTTCTTCAGAGTGTTCCAGCTCGGGACATATTTCTATTTCGTATAAGAATGAGAATCTTGGGCAGCTTGTCGGCTAGCTCGCCGCCAACAATTATGACAAACAGCATAACTATCTCTTCCATTCTGAAAATAATTACCATTGTTAAATAAAACAATATAAAAAAAAAGATAAAATGCACAATCTCCTAAAAAACTAAGTTGAGAAAAAAAATACCAACCAAGAAAGCTCTGACGTTTATCTAAGGTCTGATTAAAAAATGCATCAAATGTTTGTCATTTTAAAAACTACTTCCACTGAGACAAAATATGTTTTATATGTTATTACCAGTAACCATATTCAATATAAGTAGTAACAGGTGTATAAGGATTCAGATAAATACCTGTATTGATCTAATCCATGAAAAATATTCATAAAATGGTCCATTTTCTTCGAGAGAGTGAAGTCTAGCTTCATTCAAGGAACAGCCACAGCCAGCACAGATATTAGTATGACCTAATATTCTAGGTGTGTTTACATCAGCATTTTGTAACAATACATAACAAGCATGACATAATACATCTTCCATGGGAAGCTGAAAACAAAACAATGGGTGTTAGTAGTTGTCACATACCTTAAGTTAGCTAGTAAGTAATCTCACGCGTCCACGATAAGTTAAGACCTGAAGTTCGATTGTACATATTAATTTTTTTTTTTTTTCAGTGAGGTCTCCCACTCAGATTTCAAATTATCGTGCACGCATACTCTACTTAACGGACCTGCAGATAAGATACTTACATGTTCAATTCTCAGCCAAATAGATAAGATTATTAGCAACTCTTGAGGCAGAGTTGTAACAACATGCCTCTGTATTCGTTGAACGCGTAACCCGCAGTTCAGGCAACGCAACATTTTGTATCACAAACGAAAAGTCCAAATCACAAAACACAGTCAAGTCCTTGGTAAGAAAAAGCCGAAGTCACGGAATAAAACAACACTCAATATCCATAAAACGAAGCCGAGGTAGATTTTTTTTTTATCGAACGGAAGAGCCTTGCATTCTTCATCTCGCGCGTCGCCGGCGCCGGAGGCGCCGCGGCGTGCGGGGAATCTGTTGTTGGGCGAGCCCATTTCAGACGTCTCGGGTGCGCGTCTCGTTCAAACGAGACGGTCGTTGGGGCTTTGTCCCCGCCTCTGCTTCTTCACACGTCGCCCTCGGCGCGGTCAAGCCCACCGGGTGAGACCCGTGAGGGAGGCCCAGTGAGCGACCAGCGAGCGGGCGACGGACTTCAGCGGGCGGGGGCGGTGTCGTGTCCGGGGGTAGGTGGCGAAAAAAGTTTTTCGGACTGCCCGAACTTTTTGAAAAAGTCCGCGAGCAAGTCCGAAAGCTGGTATAGGAGGCGCGTTGTCTCCGCAGGCGTGGGCGTAAGTGGCGTTGGTGGTGTGGGCGGCGTGGGCGGCGGTGTGTCCGCAGCCGTGGTGGCAACTTCGGTTGGATTGGGTGATGGGGCGGCGGTAGTTGCGTCCGTCGGCGATGCGTTGCTCGCTCGACGGGGTTTGCGGCGGCGGCGTTTAGGGCGGCTGGTGTGCGAGGGAGGAGTGTTCGCGGGGGCCATTAGGGTGGCCGGCGCGTGCTCGCTCACCTCGCTAGGCTGCTGTACTGGTTCGGAGGCGGTGGGTGGTCGGAGGCGGCCCGTGTGGGCCACTGTTGAGGCGTGGCGGTTGCGCGCCTCGCGTTGAAGCGCGGGGCACGCGCTGTGGTTGGCCGGGTGCGCGCCCGCGCAGTTCACGCAGGTCGCGGGCTGCGCGCGTGGGCGGGGGCAATCGGCGGCTGCGTGCGGGTCACCGCATCGCACGCAGGCAAGCGGGCGATGGCATCCTAGGCTGGAGTGGCGGAACCCCTGGCAGCGGTGGCACTGCGCGGGGGTCTTCCTGCCTCTCCATGCTTCAATCGAGATCCCGGACATACTCAGGAGGTCACTCACTGAGTAGATGGCCGGGATGAGGTCTGGTGTTTGACGTAGCGCTGCGAAGTACAGTGAGCCGGGGCGGCCTGCTCGCGCCCGGATCTGCTTCGAGTATTCTACAACGAAGCCCTTCTCTGCAAGGGCCTCGGCGACGTCATCGGGATGAGTGTGAACAGGCAGGCCACGGATGGCTACCTTGAGGCTTCGGTCTTCCGGGCGGGCGTGGGCGTACCAGCTCAGTCCAGCCTGTTCAGAGAGGTAGGCCTGGACGAGCTGGCCCTCGTCGTCATCTTGCGGCGTAAAGCGTACGCCCGTACCAAACGGGCGTACGCTGGGCGGTCGGCCGAGCTTGGTGTGGATGGCGCGCAGGTGCTTCGGCCAGTCCTGCAGCTGCTCGACCACGATCGGCGGGTGCTTACGGACCCGTGGGAGCGTGGGAGCGCTGCTGGAGGCCGGCTGCGCGGTCGGCACGGCGGCGGGAGAGGTGGCGGTCGGTTGTTCGTTTTTTGTCGAATCCGGGGGTAGACACGAAACTTTTGCCTTCTGGGCGTAGCTTACCGACTGTGTCTGTGTCGGTAAAGCAGTTTCGTGTTTGCTTTGGGCTGCGGGGGCGGTATCGGTGGCTTGTTTGTCTTGAGGCTTCGGTTTCGGTTTGGGCAGTGGCTTCGATGGGGTGACGGGTGAGTCTCCGAGGCTGCGTGATCGGGGGAGGCGCGGGCCGCGCGGTTGTACATCACGGGGGCGACGCTCCATCGGTTTTCTGTAGTAGGCGCTGGCCGGGAAAGTAAGCGGCCTGAGGTTTGCAAAATTGCATGCTTCAATGATTTCTGCGTCATCTGGGCCGTACTCGGTGCTGGAGCTTGGGTCTTGTTCCAGGAGGCGGGTGAAGACCCATAGCCATTTCTCCATCCTCCACGACAAAAGGCCGGAGTTGATGAGTCGGCTCGACATCGCCGCATCCAATTCATATTGGATGCGCAGCGATCCCGAGTCGATCATTTTGGCCGCGAAGAGGGCCTTGGAGTCGGCCAAGCTTGGTATCGGCTGCGGTTGGTATTGGTTCATGGTGATGCGTTGGTGGGGGCTACGTCTGCGCGATCTTGACCGAGCGGCGCCTTACGGCGCGCTCAGGCCTGCGGCTGGGTGGTGTAACGAGATCCACGCTGGCGCGATGGCGTCAGGCAGTGCTCACGAAACGGTAAAGGCGCAGCTTTACGTCGGAGCACTTTAACGAAATAGATCCGTGCGCGGCGACGTAGGTACGGTCCGAACGGAAGAGCAAAATCGGAAAACACACAAAAGCAGCCGCAGACTCAGAGTGAATGAATGATTGACAGAGTCTGGAGTCACCACTCACCCGATAGTTTTTTGGAATGTTTTTGACTTGGAGCTAAGTCTTTTGAGCCATTACTTATTAGACTTTTGCTCTTTTTATTTTCTTTTGCTTGAATTATATTTGTTTATTTGAAGCGTTGATATATTTATACATTACCACAAAGTAGTTTTATCTTTTACTTTTGAGTGTCTGAAGATATTCAAATGAGAAATAATAATAGATACTGCAATCGATTAGTTGAATCAATTTATCAACAAAAATCGATTCCTTTTTCGAAGATTGTGTATAACATACCAATTATTTAGCCCCAAAGTAAACAAAAAATAAAAACATCCCCATAGATGGCGTTGGTACAAAACTAGTCAGTCTTTGGCTTTTGATAACAAAAATGGTTAACTGTGCCATGTTTTTTGTCATCTGGTAGAAAAATCTCTCATTAAACACAAACGATGACATTTATTATAAAATATATGTGTACTTGGTTTTTTTATAAAACAGTATATTCGATTATTTAGTAATCACTTTTATGACTAATATCAATCATGTTAAGAGACCATGTTATGTCACTCACGCACGTCAGTCTCGATTCTTGTTCCCTTTTTACAGTGTGACATGGACATCGTATTCGAATAAATGAAAAATATCAAGTCAATTTACTCCGCCTCGAATTATTCGCTCTCAACATGGCTAAAAAGGTTGATTTGGGAACTTTTTGAAACATAATTTAAAAATATTCAATAGGACAGTCTCAAATAAATACGTAATCTATATTCAAAGCACTGTAGAATGCACACAATATGAATACCTACTATAATCTACATGCTACTTTTTGTGAAGTTTTATCTTGCTGATCGTATCAATAATACGCAAATAAAACCGCAACACTATAATAGTAGGTATTCGTTATCATCGGTAACAAGTAACAACACTATCACAACAAATGAATAAATCGGCCAAAGGGTGTGATTCTAGACCGTAATAAACTGAACTTTTAGTGCATGAATGAATGAATGAAACATTACCTATTTATCATAGGTACTGCTAGGTAATGCAATGTAAACAAGTCTTTTTTTTCGTTTTTTTTATCCAGTGCTTGTTAGGTTTCAAAATTAACAACTTAATTCTAATTTTAATTTATTAGTACAATCTTGTAATTTACTATAGCTGGGCATTTCTGGGGCACAGATGGGCATGGTCCTTTATAAATAAAATAGCCCAGCACTCAAATAGGTAATATAAGTGTAATAAGGATTACTAAATAACCAGGTTAGTAAAACTTAATGTTTTTTTTGCATTTGTAATTGTAAATTTTGTGTAATTTTACAATTGTAATTAATAGCTACATTATTTATTAGCTTAATTTAAGTTCAAAAGTACTTATTATACAGTATAGTTAGCAAAGTAGCTGCATTATTTGAACTTAATTTTATATTTAGTCAAGCTAGGTAGTTATTAATATGCAAGTCATTTTACAGTAGTGTTGGATTTATTATTGTTTATTATTAGAAATAAGAAAGTCTAAGTGCATTTTTGTGATAATTTACGATTGTTTTATAAAACAAATTAATTATTTGCGACTTTCGTAAAATAAATAGTTGATTTCTATTGATATTTCTATATAGGGTAGTTACTTCCGGTCTTAGGCAGAATAGTTATTTGGCATTTATAGTAGATAAAGGCTATGCGTTAGACGGTTTTTATCATTTATTTACATTTCTTATTGTATAAATTCCAGGTTGACACCACCCGTTATCCCAATTCGACAAAATGAGCGAGGAAAAAGATCTGATTAAACGGCGAGCGAGTTTTAAAGGACGTTAAACGGTATTTATTAATTACTTGCAAACACTTGCTAAGCCTATCACTGCTTCTGTGGCTAGGGAATTGCAAATGCGAATGGTTAAGGTCGAGTCTCTTTATGAACAATATGATGAAGTGCAACTTCAATTGGAATGTTCGGTAGATGATATGCAATCACAGTTAACTGAGCGTGCTGATTTTGAGTCGCTTTATTATAAGGCCTTGTCTAACGCGCAGGGATTATTAGATGATTTTAATAAATCATTGAATGATTGTCATAATAATGATAGAACAGTTTCTAATGCCAGTAACCACAGACTAGTTAAGTTGCCGACCATACAGTTGCCTAAGTTCAGTGGGTCTTATGAAAATTGGCTTGAGTTTCACGATACCTTTACCAGCCTCATTCATTCTAACGATGACATAGACGAAATAAATAAATTTCACTACTTAAGAGCCTCTCTGGAGGGTTCCGCTGCTGTGGTGATACAATCAATTGAGTTTTCTGCTTTAAATTATGCTGTTGCTTGGAAGCTTTTGTGCGAAAGATATGACAATAAACGCTTGCTTATACAAAACCATGTTTCTGCTTTATTTAATATTGAGTTGATTACTAAAGAAACTTCTTCTTAAACGATTGATAGATCAAATAAATAAAAATCTTCGTGCTCTCGAGTCTTTAGGTGAACCAGTGAAACATTGGGATACACTTCTAATCTACATAATCACACAGAAGTTGGACCAGAGAACCTATCGTGAGTGGGAGGAGTTTAAAGGTCACTTACCAAAGGATAATTTTATTACATTTGATTTGTTTCTCCAGTTCTTGCGTAACCGTGCCGATTTAATCGAAACTTTAGAATTATCACGTAGTAATCAATGTAATTCTCATAATAAATCTCATTCTAAAATAAAAACTCTTGTTGCACTAAATTCTTTTAATTCTAGTACAGATAATTCTATAAAGTCATGTCGAAAATGTAAAGGTGATCATCATTTAAATAATTGTCCCCAGTTTTTTGCCCTCAATACAGAAGCCCGTCTGAAGGTACTCCCAAGTTTAAAGGTTTGTTTTAACTGTTTTCGAGTTGGTTATTTTGCAAATACTTGTAAAAAGCCAGGATGTAAAATATGCAAGCGTCGCCATAATACTTTGGTGCATGTAAGTGAAACAAAGCCTGCAGTTACAGCTGTGACTCGTAATTTCAATATCGATTCTGAAAGTACAGCTTCACCAGGGGCGACACTCCTAGCTTCTACTTCGACAACCGAAAATAGTGACGTCACTTTATCCACTAATACTATTTCTTCTTCTAATGCACATGCAGGTGACGTATTATTGTCTACCGCCTTAGTTAAACTATACGATAATAATAATCACGAGCACATTGTTCGCGCCGTTCTAGACAGCGGTAGCACGTCAAGCTTAATAACTTTAGACATGTGTCGTAAATTAAATTTACCTACAAAGGAAATTGATAGATCGATACTAGGTATTAGTAACGTCACTGCGCACGTTGGTAAAACATGCCAGGTTTCTGTGAGATCCCTGAATGAAAGTTTCAGTGCTGATATTTATTGTTATGTTTTACCATCAATTACTAGTAAGATACCAGGTCGTGCAGTCAATATGTCAGGTTTGCAACTTCCATCAAATATTTGTTTGGCCGATCCTACATTTTACAAGCCTTTAGAAGTAGACCTATTGATAGGAGCTGATCTCTTCTGGGACTTAGTTGAGCCACAAAAAATAAAATTAGGTAAGCAGCAGCCTGTGTTATGGGAAACCAAATTAGGTTGGATTATTTCGGGTCCCTTATCTTATAATAATAATATTCCTTTGTCGAGTGATATTAGGTGTTATTTTACTTCCATCAATGAAAGTGTCGTTGATGATGGAAGGGATGACATCCAAACCGACTTAACGCGATTTTGGCAGTTGGAAGAAATAAACTTTAAGTCTCCTCATTATTCATCAGACGAAAAGCTCTGCGAGGAACATTTTGTCAAAAATACATTCCGTCTCGATGATGGCCGCTTCTGCGTTCGAATACCTCTCAAGAGTAGTCCTGATGTATTAGGGAATTCTTTTCAAAAGGCCAAAAGATGTTTATTCTCATTAGAACGCAGGTTAATTAAAAAGCCGGACATTAGTAAACTGTATCGAGATTTTATGACGGAGTATAAATTATTAGGCCACATGACTGAAAGTCGCACTACTGAATCGGATCGACCGTCATACTTTGTGCCTCATCACGGTGTCTTACGCGAGAGCAGTATTACAACCAAGCTCCGAGTAGTATTCAACGCGAGCTCTATTACTTCAACAGGTGTTTCTTTCAACGAAATTCAGTTGGTTGGCCCTACAGTTCAGGATGACCTTCTATCTATACTACTTCGTTTTAGGCAACACAAGTACGTATTATCTGCCGACGTTGAGAAGATGTATAGGCAGATAGTCGTACATCCATCTGACAGATGCTTGCAGAAAATACTTTGGCGCGATGATGTCAATGATCCAGTTAAGGTATATGAACTAAATACCGTCACTTACGGCACAGCAAGTGCACCATTTCTAGCAACTAGATGTCTCATGCAAATAGGCTTGGATTGTACTAACCAAACTGTCGCAGATATAATCAAGCACGATTTTTATGTTGACGATTTGCTGACAGGAGGAGACAATTTAAGTTCTATGCAAGGTATACGTAACGATATCACGGATGCGCTCGCATCAGCTGGTATGACTTTGCGCAAATGGTTATCAAATGAACCTCAACTGGTGCTTGATTCAAATAATTCATCTCTAAATTTAAATATTGGTTCTGATGAGCCAAATAAATTGCTTGGTTTGGGTTGGCAGTCAAGCACAGATAAGTGGTGTTTTCCAATACATTTGTCACTTCCCACCAGCAAAACAAAACGAGACTTGCTTTCAGTAATTTCGCGTATTTTCGATCCCCTTGGTTTATTGGCACCGTGTGTGATCGTTATGAAAATGCTTCTACAAAAATTGTGGTTAGAAAAATTGACATGGGATGAACCCCTATCTCCCAATATTACTAAAATATGGAATAATGTCATTAATAATTTAAATTTACTAAACGATATTTATATTCCACGACACGTTATTTGTGTTAATTACCAATCCCTGCAGCTACACATTTTCACGGATGCATCTGAAAGCGCTTATGGTGCTTGTGTGTATGTCCGTAGTGTTGATGTCAGTGGAGTGGTTATGGTACGTCTACTGATGGCAAAAAGTCGAGTGGCACCAATTAAACCCACAACGATTCCTAGGTTGGAATTATGTGGTGCCTTAATGGGAGCTCGGTTGTATGAGAAGGTTATAAATTCGCTTCGAGTGAATTTTGACGCCATATATTTTTGGACCGATTCCACAATCGTTCTTGGATGGTTGCGAATGTTGCCTTCTAAGCTTCAGCCATTTGTACGCAATCGCGTAGCTGAAATCCTAGAAAGGGCTGGCAATCGCACATGGAAACATGTCCCAACAGATAAAAACCCTGCAGACCTAGTATCTCGCGGTGTGGATATTAGTTGTCTGCATGGCTTAGATTTGTGGTGGGTTGGTCCAGAATTTCTTTCCGGCGATCCTAGTGAGTGGCCTTCTCAGCCTAATTATCTAGAATCGGTACCCGAAACTCGACTAAATGTAGCATTGAACGCTTGTGTAGCTGATAGTACCTGTGAAAGTTTAATTGATTTTACACGTTTTTCTAATTATTTACGTCTAGTTCGTACAATAGCTTACGTTTTACGGTTTATTCGTGCATGTAAAGCTCAGCCTGCTACAACCAGTTTTCTGGAAGAACATGAGCTACGGAGCGCTTTAAATGTAGTTATTAGACAAAGTCAGCAAGAATCATTTCCCGAATATAATTTATTATTAAATAAACAAGTTTTACCAAAAAATAGTCCGTTGTTAAAATATACCGTGTTTTTAGACGATGACAAAATAATACGTGTTGGCGGTCGTCTTAAGAACTCAGAGTTTTCTTACGATAAAAAGCATCCTATCTTAATACAGTCCAATCATTTATTTACAAAATTAATTTTCGATTATGAGCACATAAAGCTTATGCATGCTGGTCCTCAGTTATTATTAGCATCAGTAAGGGAGATTTACTGGCCGATAGGTGGTAGGAATTTAGCCAGAGCCTGTTACCACAAATGTGTAAAATGTACTCGCATGAAGGGCAAAATAGTAAATCCTATAATGGGAAACTTACCACAGCAGCGCCTTATTCCAGACGGGTATCCCTTTCAAAACGTTGGGGTTGATTATGCCGGACCCATAATGTGTGCAAGTCGTCAAGGTCGTGGATGTAGGTTGGTAAAGGCCTATATCGCGATTTTCATTTGTTTTACGACCAAAGCAGTACATCTGGAATTGGTGGGCGATTTAACTAGTAATAGTTACCTATTAGCATTGCGTCGTTTTATCTCTCGAAGGGGTAAACCTATTAATATTTATTCCGATAATGGAACTTCATTCGTTGGTGCTTACAATGAATTGTCAAAATTTTTAAAGTGCAATTGCGATTCTTTGAGCGAACGATTGGCAAATGATAGCATAAATTTCCATTTTATACCCGCATACACTCCTCACTATCACTCCGCATACTACCTCATTTTGGCGGACTTTGGGAGGCAGGTGTCAAGTCAACCAAGCATCATTTGCAAAGAGTGCTGGGGAATTGTAATTTAACGTTTGAAGAGCTTAACACCACGCTTACGCAGATTGAGGCGATATTGAACTCCAGGCCGCTCACTCCGCTCTCTTCAGATCCTGCAGATTGTAACCCACTGACGCCGGGTCATTTTCTTATCGGGCGTCCACTTACAGCATTGCCAGAACGAGATCTTCAATCATGTAATACAAATTACCTGTCCAGATTCCACAGGATTGAACAATTACGACAGCATTTTTGGGCTCGTTGGAGCAAAGAATATATTGCAGAACTGCAACAACGAACCAAGTGGTATTCTGGCGAAGGTGTTTTGAAGACTGGTGTTTTGGTCGTAGTCAAGGACGACCATCTTCCTCCATTGAAGTGGACATTAGGAAGAATTGTGTCTGTGCATCCCGGATCCGACGGCGTCGCTCGAGTAGCAGATATTCGAACTTCTACTGGCGTGATTCGAAGGGCATTCAATAAAATTTGCCCTTTGCCGGTGATCTCCACATCTGGTTGAAAGCGCAGCTTTCAACGCCCGGGGGCATGTTCGCGCCTACTCAAATGTTCGCAGCAAACCCGCACATATCAAGCTCAAGGATTTTAATTATAAAGGATCTTCTGTATACGGCATTCATTCCTTTTTTCAACTTTGTACTTGTTACTCACCTACTTTGCTCATTATAGTTTAAAATTTTATATCCGTTTGTTTTAATTAATGGCATCTCCTGCGAGCCAAATCTATACGCCGACAATTATCTTTAAATTTATTTATACCCGTTTGTGTAACTGATCTATAAGTTAGGTCATGTTTGTGTGAAGCATGATGGTGTTCAAGAGAGGCTAATTGTCCACTATGATCAGAATTAATACAATTCATTATTGATTTATTAAAAACTTTCCTATTACAAAAAATATTATTCAAACAGGTTGCTGATGCATGTGTGATGCGGGTAGGCTCAAAGAAGGTATGCTTCAATTTATATGATTTAAATAAGTTTAGAAACCTACCCACTAATGGACACTTAACTAAAATATTTATATTAAAATCACCACACACAACAACCACTTTATTACATCTACATACTATAATGGAAGACATAGCGGACTCAAATTGACTATAATTCCCAGATGGGGGACGATATACACATATTATGATCATTTTATCAAGTTCCACACAAGATAGTTCAATATTACGTTCAACTGAAAGTGAAACAATATCTGTACGTTCTTTGTATTTAAGATCGTTCTGTAAGATTATGAGAGAACCTCCCCTGATAGCCGATTTCCTACAAAAACTACTAGCAACTGTATAATTATCTAAGCCCATAACTACTTCATAATCTCTGAGCCACTGCTCTGTAACACATAATATGCTAATATTCTTTGCATTTATAAATAAGCATAGTTCTAGGTCTTTACCAGAAAAGCCTTGTATATTTTGGTGAACAATATTTAGGTATTTAGACTTTTCCTTGGTCATGTTATAGGTAGAGAGCTCCTCTGTCGTCTTATGAACTAATTTAAATAACAATTAATGTCAGTATTTGGAACAAATTCCAAGGTCTGATCTACGTAATTATGCTGCTCAATAGAAGCAGTAGTGATAGCCAAATTTTTGGCTATGCGTGTAAAGTAAAATAATAGCGAAGAAGCTGTTTGTCTCTTATTGTAATAAGAAAGATAATATTTATCTCTTGTCATTTTATAATTATATATTAATTTATTTATATCTATTAAATGTACCATTTGACTACTATTCTGAGTCATGGTACTTAATGCCAAATTTAGCTAATATTATTTTCTTCATTTGATAGACTCCTACTATATGGAAATATAAACATAACTATTCTATTTACGTTTAAAGAACACATTGTGAGCTGTGCAACGGCTTCTCTTAAGTGGGCGCTTGCTTGTCCGTAACGGAGGAGGAAGTCTCTCCAGTTTTCAGCTGTGGAGCCAGTGGGGCCTCCACCACCGTGTAGTTTCCTTGCAACAGTTTCAACGTGGTCGGATGTTATGTCGACTTCAAGGAGTGGCGGCAGTTCTGTGACGTTTCTGGGGAGAGTGAATAAATCGTGGTCTGGGGTGGTTGATGCTTTTCCGCCAGCACATCACTTACGGTTTTGCCGGATGGGTCAACTTCGGCGTCGGGGCTTAAAACTTTGCACCTGTCTTTTGTGAGGCGCCAGTTGAGGGCTTTGCGTGTTTTTCCACGTAGTATTAGTCTAGTGAATGTTTTTGTGTCTTGGTCGTCGCGTTTCCGGTTGCCTGCATTCAGTAGAGATTTATCTGCTTTGATGGATTCGGTAATGAGTTCCTCGAATCGTTCGTCTGTCCATAGCTTCAGGCGGCGATCAAGTAGTCTGAGCACATCTTTAGTTTTTCTGTCATTTTTGTCTCTTTGCAGTATGACTGCGGCGAAAGTCAATACGCGTTCGGAGGGGTAAGTTGATTTGGTCAGATGCTCAATTTCGTCAGCCAGGGTGTGCACGAACCTCCTACTGGCAGTGCCGCTTGGGAGGTCATACATCTTACCGTGCAAGTTGCAGACGTTGTCCCAGCGCTGTTGCCAGATGCCAGACTTGGGCCCGACGGCATTGAAAAAGGGGGACCCGAAAGCTTCTTCCAGCGGTAACATGGGCATGCGTCCGTTGGCGCTTGTAGTTAGTGTGACAGGTGCTGATTGGTTCAGTGCATCATTATGTGCTGATATTATGTGTCGCAGCAGTCCAGTTTTCTTGAATTTCCTGGGGCAATGTGGACATTCTACGTCGGCTTGTGACATGTGGGTCTCGGTTTCGTCACTTGGAATTTTATTGCAGAGCACGAATAATTAGTATTGAGTAAAGAATAAACACGGAAATTTTGCTGATAAACAATACGACCATAACAAATTACAAAAATAAAATGAAATATTTGTAAATAATTCGTCTGCTTGACGTGACAGTTGCCAGTTGACACTTAGCATGTTCCACTTAGCTACAGAGGAATATTAATTGACAATTATGAGTAAACCAAATACTAAAGAAAAAATAATTAATATTCAAGTACAACGAAACAAACGAGCCATTTCAATACATATTACCGTAGTATATACATATATTAGTACGCTCTCGCTTCTTTTGATAACCATATAAGAATTCCTGGTGTAGTTCCAAATGAAATGCTAGTTTTAAATCCGACTCGAAGGACCTAGATGTAGGTGATGAAGATGATGATGATGAAGGTGATGAACCTCAGTTCTGGGATCTTTAGTGTGGACTTTATGTAGGTTGAATTCAAAACGCTGGTTGTTGCTTTTACAACGTTGGAGTTCTTTATTCTTCTAGTTGCTTCCACGAAGACTGTTCCTGGCGGACTACAATTGCCTTAAATACTAATTTGGCCTGAATCACAAGGCTGAGTTTTATTCGCGCGCCCCGCGCGTATCTCAAAAATCGCTCATCGCATCAATGATTTCCTCGTCCCACAATACAAAAAAAACAGTGGTAACAAAAAGTATCCAATAAATGGTTTTCTTTTGAGCCTTTGTGTATAAATCATTTCCTATTATAATTATTGACTTTCACAGTCAATAATTAGATCCGATAAGCGGGATATTAACCTGATGTGTTTGATTCCTGACCCGCATTCCCGATAATTCGCTTTGTCAAAACAGACAAGCTTTCTTCTTTAAAGAATGTGTAATTGCACTTAAGACCTTTTAATAACAAGGAAACTGCATTAATAGAATGCCCACGGCAATATGTGCGCCATTGTACAATTGAGCATGAAGAATTAATTAAATAAATAAATTATATGGATGGATGATCTTTGAAATTTGACCTTTGTTTTCAGTGCAGTCATTTGAATTTCGAAATGACTGTTATAATCGTAAATCCAACAAAAATTATTTCGATTTCTTGATATTAAGAAAAACTTTGGTAAATTAATAAGAAGGTCTTAATCTATGGGCCAAACTCCAAATAATATAACGTCAACAACGAGGGGGCGAAATCTGCCACGTCAAATATGATTTCACTAAAGTTCACTAAATTTCATGTTTGTTTCCATGGATACGAGCATTTAAGCGTAAGTCTACCTTATTGTTTTATAATGCTTGTAAAAAATACATAAGCTTGTGCTGGGAATCAAATTGGCTAATACAGTACAAACTGTGTTAAGTCATAGTACACTGTATAGTAGTATCTAGTATCTACTTATTTTCTATAGATGAGCTGACATAGGTTTTGGCAGCTGGCTATGCATACGATACTTTAGATATGCAAGCTACATCATGAATCTTTCTTTTCTAAAATCTTATTTTTGTGACTCAATATTCCATAACGCCTGTGTAACCTGTCTTCGTTGCTCTTACGACTACATAGTATGTTTGTTGTTTACATTTTATGACAAGGAAACTTATATTAGTTTAAATCTAAGAGACATGTGACGACAGGTACAAAGTACCGATTTAATTTTTCGATCTTCGTTGCCTGGATCGCGTTTGTTAGAATGAAACAAACGTGTTCCAGACAACGAAGATCGAAAACCTATAGCGATCGTTTGAATAAACTTGTTCTGATGTTTTTAAAAGCAGTATCTGTGAGCTATTCTCATAGAGCAGTCTTTCAAATATGAAGAGCTTTTTCATTTTAAGCGTAATATCACGGTGGAGATAAACCCTCCCTTTTCTTTATATTACATTTTGCACCTAGCTATTGAAATATTGCTTTCCATTATTTTTTAATATTCATATCACCTTTTGAGACATAGTAATTTAAAATAGGATGAAATTGAATATAGGTTCAATAAATGAATTTCGTCTGCTTGTGTTTGTATTTTTTGGAATAGGGTTTCGAGATCGCTTCCTATAATATGTGTGTATATAGTTAATAAATGATTTTAGTCAATTATACAAAAGAGAAAGTACGTAAAGACAAACAATTCCTGTACAAGTATTTAAGAAAATATTGAAATAGAAAATTAGCAACGAAAACAATTTTCTTATTGTTACAATGTCAAACAAAAACAATGTTATCTACATTTTTTCTTATCATTGAGTAATTATTCAATGTATGTTAACAACAAAAGGATCACCATAATATTTGATGGCAAACTCCCATGGTATATTGGAAGGGTTTTTCGTCGTTCCGGCTTTATTGCTCAGCAATATATTCTGTAGTTCTTTATTTTTTAACAATGCTAGGATTTTATATATTACTTGCTCAAAAGACGTCCTGCGCACTTACTGAGTTGAGCTGTTAAACTCTAAACGAATAATCTCTAAATCCTTGTAAGGTACTGACACAAGAATGCGTACAAAAACAAATTTATAGGTCGAATGAAATATAAAGATAAATTACATTTATTGGTAAGCGTATCACTCGAAAAAAGGTTGGATCGATTTGGATAGTTATTTAAAAATCTGATATTCGTTATATGGAGAGACAAGTAGGAAAAGTTTCCCTGGGGAATTATCGTATTCGGGGAAAGCAGATGATCCCTTTTTTTGTTGACTTTTTGTGTGAACTCTAGATTAAATGCTTAATATATTTTATTCCGTTTTGATGCTATTGTATCTGTGACTATATAAAACGAGACCTCTCCTAAATGACGAACAGAAAATACCACTGAAAACTTTATTGTGGAGAGCTCTACACCGCGACAAGATTAATTCACGGTAAATTTTGAAGCTCAATAGGCATTCAATATTTAATTAAAATTTTAACAATTTTGATTGGTTGTTCTACATTTTGCAGATTGCCGTGTATTTTTTGAACAATACTTAGCAATTAATAATATTGAATTTTAAAATTAGCAATATCGGCATTGTTTTAATAACTGGATTCAGTTTCATAGTTCTTATTAATATTATTTATTAATTTCTAAAATGAAATATTTTTTAGGAATACGGTTGCAAACAACTAACCATGAACTGAATTCAAGTCGAGCAAAAACAAATAAAAGCACAGCCCATCCTTTTCTCTGACGTTTTCTTTTGTTAAATTGACAACAATAATACAATTCTAGTGTGTGGGGCTAGTAAAAAAATTACAAAAAAATGACGTCACCAGACATTTCAAATCAATATATCTTTGTGAAGAAAATGTTACTAGAAAAAAATCTCCACGGGCCGCTATCCGGGCGGATGCACTGAACATTATGCTACCATGGTGCGGCCCTAATGGCCGTGATTAATTATCTCTAGTATTTCTGAGGCTGCACTTTTGGCATTGTAAGTTACCCACAATGTCAAACGAATAACTTTCCAAGTATTAAACATTTGAAATAAGAAATAGCAAAATAGCGTCACTTCGACATATTGGCGTCACTGACTTATTTTGTTATTTTACATTTGACTCGATATTTGCATCTCTATTAGAGATTGATTGACGACCTCCGTGGCCGAGTGGTTTATACGCCGGGTTTCATGGCGTCGCCGACTCGAGAGGTCCCGGGTTCGAATCCCGGTGGGGGCAGATGTTTGTGTGATGAATACGAGCATTTGTACTCCAGTCATGGATGTTTAATATGTATTTCATATAAATATACTTATATATGTACAATATATGTATTCTATCCGTTACCCTAGTATCCCATAACACAAGCCTTTACAGTGCTTACTTTGGGGCTAGGCTAATTGGTGTGAGTGTTGGAAATATTTATTTATATTTATATATTTATATTGATGTAACTGAAACTGTTAATCTGCTTCATGCTCCCAATTTTTTTTAAAGTAATTTTAATGTGATTTTGACTTAATTTTCCCGATCATTTGTCATCTTATCATTATATTTTCACTTTGCCATATCCTTTTACACACAGATCTCTGCACTGGTAGCACTCTCTCTCATGCCCATCCACATTCATATGCATCGAATGGAGTATTAAAACAGGCAAATATGATGAGTTTGTTCTTACAGATGCAGAATGTACTGGGGACTTTCAGTTCTTTTTAGGATCCCGTACTGCAAAAGGAAAATATGGAACTTTTGTAGGGTCACTTTGTTGTCCGTCTGTCCGTCGGTCTTTCTGTCAGTCTGTCCATCTATCTGTCAAGAAGACCCTTCAGCACGGGAAGGTATCGAGTTCAAATTTAAACCATATTTTTAGGTTTACTGTCTCTTTGAGCTATAACCAAATCAAATTACGTACGTTTAGATTAATACGAAGCCCTCTGGCTAGTCCGACTCAAATTTGTTCGTTTTATGCTACATTGTTTCAATCTTCCCCTCTCAATTGCAACTTCACTTCGTTTAGAAGCCGAACCAATATCGAATTCGAATCGTTTGCGAATCCGAAATGTCATTGTCACAACGGACGTAACGAAAATTAAAAATCAGTACACATTTAAAATTGACATTTCGGTTTGCAAACGATACGAATTCAATATTGGTTCGTGCTAGGGGTACTGATCCTGATAGATTCGATACAGGTACGACCAGGGCATGTAACCGGTTTCGAAAATACTGGTAAATAAAGGATAATACCGGTTTTTAGTAAAGGTTTCGTTCGGAGCGCGTCCGAAATGAGGTACCTAAAACCTTAATTATGCTCACTCCTTGTCCGAGATAATATTACGAGTAGTAACGCTGTTGTACCAGCGCCATGTCACAATGTCAAAGCCCTTTGAAAGAAGAAAATAAAAGAAAGAATTTATACTCTATGTCATTATTGTGTCTATACGCCATTACGTTTTTGTGCGAAGCGCCGTCAATATTTATCATGATAAATAAGTGTATAATGTCCATTAAATACGGTTGTTGCTGGTTAAAACTGTTAGAAAACCATAACTTTCCACTTCCCAGGGAAAGGTGGCGAAGAATGCCCATCGACGATTCACCTCGAAATCTGGATTTTAAGGTTTTATTTTGGTATTATAACCTAAAAATGTATTACACCATTCAAGGTATGTAATTCTTGTTTTATCTATTAAACAGAGGATAATAGAGGTAAATAATAATTTGCAGATTATTTTTTTCTTTTGTTGTGTATCTCACTTAATAGGAAGTAATAATTACAATTCTAAGACATAAAAATTCATCAAAAGCGAATGTAAACAATCGCTCCATAAATAATAAACTTCCGGTCAATTTATCAATTTATTAATTTATCTGTCATTGCATTGTCTTTGATAAAATTATGTACTTTTGAAAAATTATTGCGGATATCCGGTTAGCTTGTTTGAAATTTCAAACTCGTGAGACGCGTTTATTATCGTGTCGTGACGAGTTGGGTTAGTGCTTTTATAGTGAAAATGGGGAAAAGGAAAAGAGATTCTAATTATTATAAAAACAAGATTAGAAAGCTAGAAGAGCGCAAAAAGCAATGTGAACAAGATGAGGACCTAATTCTGTGCTCATCACCAATCCCAACAACAGATACCGAAGCGAAGGTTGCTGAGACTGAGGAAATAAATGAAGATCCCAGAGGTTTGTGGCATTAATCACTTCAAAAGTTGATTTTATCAGAAAACATAAATTAAAGTTTACTAGAAAAAAATCCACGCGGACCAGGCAGCGGACGGGACTCGAACCCGCATCCTTCGCTATCCGGGCGAATGCACTGACCATTATGCTACCACGGCCCTATTAGCCGCGTCGAAATTTGCCTAGCTTTAAGCTGCAAGGCAGCGCCATCTCTTCGCATTGTAGGTAATCCACAATGTCAAATGAATACTTTTTCAAGTATTAAACATTTGAAAGAAGAAATAGCAATTATAGTTATGATTTTATTTATTTTTTAAGCATTTAACTGCTAGATGTTTAAATCTAAAGAAAAGTTTACTAGAAAAAAAATTCGACGCGGCTAATAGGGCCGTGGTAGCATAATGGTCAGTGCATTCGCCCGGATAGCGAAGGATGCGGGTTCGAGTCCCGTCCGCTGCCTGGTCCGCGTGGATTTTTTTCTAGTAAACTTTTCTTTAGATTTAAACATCTAGCAGTTAAATGCTTAAAAAATAAATAAAATCATAACTGTAATTGCTATTTCTTCTTTCAAATGTTTAATACTTGAAAAAGTATTCATTTGACATTGTGGATTACCTACAATGCGAAGAGATAGCGCTGCCTTGCAGCTTAAAGCTAGGAAAATTTCGACGCGGCTAATAGGGCCGTGGTAGCATAATGGTCAGTGCATTTGCCCGGATAGCGAAGGATGCGGGTTCGAGTCCCGTCCGCTGCCTGGTCCGAGTGGATTTTTTTCTAGTAAACTTTTCTTTAGATTTAAACATCTAACAGTTAAATGCTTAAAAAATAAATAAAATCATAACAATAATTGCTATTTCTTCTTTCAAATGTTTAATACTTGAAAAAGTATTCATTTGACATTGTGGATTACCTACAATGCGAAGAGATGGCGCTGCCTTGCAGCTTAAAGCTAGGAAAATTTCGACGCGGCTAATAGGGCCGTGGTAGCATAATGGTCAGTGCATTCGCCCGGATAGCGAAGGATGCGGGTTCGAGTCCCGTCCGCTGCCTGGTCCGCGTGGATTTTTTTCTAGTAAACTTTTCTTTAGATTTAAACATCTAGCAGTTAAATGCTTAAAAAATAAATAAAATCATAAACATAAATTAATTCTATAAATACGGGGAATCTTATCTCATGGTGGATTACAAAATTCCTTTTAAATAAAATTATCATTCATAAGTAGCACTATCACATAGCGGATAGACAATAAAATATTATTTAGAATTAGCGCTATCACTTAGCGGATAGACAATATTCTTTTTCATGTAACCCTAGGCGCTATCACTAAGCGGATAGACATGGTAATAAATCTATGTAATGATATTTACAGATGTTGATGATGAACTCCCAAAGGAGTTTATGTTAGCACTTGGGGAAGAAGGAACATACAACAAAGAAAATAGTGAACCAATAAATAACACTCTGGCTGTACGTTGGACTGCAATTATGTCCAACGGACTCGGAAAGGATGCTCGAGGTAATATAACTAAGAAATATTCTGTTCCAGTAAACTTCCCTAGTGCTGTGACCCCTATGAATGCAGAAATCCTAGCATCACTTTCCGATCTCTCTATCAAACGTGACAAACGGATTGTTGCTCGGCAAAATATTGTGGGGAATTTAATGTCCTGCTTAGGCAAAAGTCTTTCAAAAATCCTGAAAGGAAACATAAATAGCAAAGAACTGATAATGATGCAGCCAAACTAGCAGCTGAAGTTCATTACCAGGATTCATGCTCTCGGAAGTTTTTTGCATTAGCAGGGGCGACCAAATTAGTTAAAGAATGTGTGAAAGACTCTAAAATAGATAAATATCTGTTTGGCTCTGATTTTTCAGAAAGAATAAAGAGTTCTCAATCTGTTTAGAGAACAAGTAGCCAAATAAAACAGCCTGACAGTACAAAGAAAGACAATAATAGACCTTCCACAAGTAAGACAAAGCAGTTAAACTGGAAAGCCCCACCGCAGTATCCACTGCCTCGACAACAGCGACCACTGGGTGAGCAACCTCAAATGAATCAATACAAGAGGCAGGCATACTTCAACCATCATTGTCAACAACATCAAAGGCAACCTCCCCAGAGGGGCAAGACACATCAGTACCAATAGAACATACACAGGTACATGGTGGGAAAATAAGGTTTTTTATTAATAACTGGCTTTAATTAACAAATGACCCTATAATCCTCAGTTGGATACAAGGTTATAAAATTCCCTTTTTGCAAAAGCCTCCAACATTTAGAGCTAAATGTCATAGTTTTTCGAAAAAAGAAAATGAAATCATTAAATTGGAGATACATAAACTTTTGGAATTGGGGGCAATCTCAGAATGCTCTTTGTCAAATGATCAATTTATTTCATCAATATTTTTAGTCCCTAAGCCCAATGGATCATTTAGGTTTATATATATTTAAAGAATCTAAACCAATATATAAATGTAGATCATTTTAAATTGGAGGATATCAGGACAGCCTGTAAATTAATTTCAAAAGACTGTTTAATGGCATCAATAGATTTGAAAGAAGCATATTTTTCCCTTCCTGTATCAAATTGTATTAAAAAAAAATTAAGATTTAAATTAGATCAAAGAATATATCAATTCAATGTAATACCATATGGCCTATGTACAGCTCCATATATTTTTACTAAATTAATGAAACCGGTTAGTACTTACATGAGAAAGCAGAATATAGTGTTAACAAATTATTTAGATGACAGTCTCTATTTTAATAGATCTAAAAGTCAATGTCAACGAGACATACTAACTGCCTGTAACCTGTTACAGAGTTTAGGATTTGTAATAAATTGGAATAAAAGTATACTTGTACCCAAAAAAGTATGTAAATATTTAGGTTTTGTATTAAACTCATCAAATCTCTCTCTGTCCATACCACTTGATAAACAGAAAAGTATTTTAGATAAAATGTAGACATTTATAAATTACTACAATAGACCATTGATTGACGATCCATCCTTATTTTCTAGTGCTGTTTGTAATTTGATTAGCTCATAATTTTTTGTTTTGTTTATCATAATTGAGAATTATTTAATTTTGTGTTTAAAATAGTTCTAGTTCATAAATATGATTATTAATATTTGATATTGGTTTTGTTTGAACATACTAAATTCTTTAGCTAAGAAGGTGTTGATTGAGGGTTTGGCAAAATAAATAATACAAAAGATTATTTTTATAATTTTACTGTACCTTTATTTAATAAACAACCCCAACTTTAAACATCTACTCGTAATATTATCTCGGACAAGGAGTGAGTATAATTACTAGATTAAACGAACTTACCTGAAGTGAAGTTCTATCTTAATTATACGAAGCTCCTTGTCCGTGATAACGGTCCCGAATACCCTCCCAATAATTAGGAAATTATCATCCCCCAATTGGGGTTGTTGAACATTTGAAAACTTTAAACGGAATGACGTATAGACACAATAATGACATAGAGTATAAATTCTTTCTTTTATTTTTTTCTTTCAAAGGGCTTTGAACATTGTGACATGGCGCTGGTACAATAGCGTAACTACTCGTAATATTATCTCGGACAAGGAGCTTCGTATAATTAAGATAGAACTTCACTTCAGGTAAGTTCGTTTAATCTAGTAATAAACCGGTTTAATCCAGAGCGACATGTGCCCTCGTTGGCATCGCTGGAAGTTTGTTTTGTTTGAACTAATCAAGTCACAACTTGTTAATGCTCAGATATTGATGCATTTATTAACACGTTTGCTAGCGTCTAGTGAGTCAAGTTATTCATTTTGTAGTTGTGTACTGACACACTACTTCACTCACTCGCTCTGTAGTTGGAAAGAAACTGACATAAAATCATTATAAATTTGAATTGAAACGGTGTAGGCGATGCCGTCGGTAAGAGCGAAATGAAACCCTTTAAAAACCTCAAAATCTATTTGATTCCGCTTTTTAAGAAAACCGGTTTTGTAAGCTTAAGGTAGAGTCAAAACTAAATACAAGACTCCTATTGTACTTGATACGGATTTAGGTTTAAAAATTAACCAGTAAACAAGCCCTTAACAACGTATCGATTACAAATCACCTGTTGTGTACCAATATTAAAATTTGACTATAAGTTTAAGAAATAATTAATATTAGATGTAAAGATTTGAAAAAAAAAATCTAAAGGTTCTTCGGCAAGCGTATGTTACAATTTTTTTATTAATTCATATCATAACATAAACGTTGTTCAATGATATGAAACAAGAACAATTAAATTAAGTCATCACAAACTGAACGGATTTAAATACAACTAAAAGTAACGAAAGTAAAAGTAAATACATTACAAACGATTGAGGAATTTATATAATTTTATAACTGTTATTTACGCATGGGAGCTTACTTGAATAGATTGGGAGAAATATAAGAAACACAGAAATGTACGTATTGAACGCTGTGTTAGGATTATCTAAAGATTTGTACCAATATCCGCTCGGCGGTCCATTGCAACAATGTCGGCTTAGAAACAAATACTTTATGTACCTACACGACATAAAAACAAATGTTTGGTGTACATGACATGAATAAAATTTATCGCTGTATTCTACAACTTTAGACCTTTTACATACAAATTTCATTTCTATTTTAAGAAAGGTAGCGTAATCCGCTGTAGATTCTTCGCCCGAATTGGAGTGAAGTTTACTCCACCTAAAAACACACAGGTAAATTACTCTATCTTCTGCTGTTGTTATGTTTCAGGTTCAGAGCTACGGACTAGGGGGTTGGGTTAGCCCAGCAAGGTGAGTATGGCTGGAGCGCCGATCTTTTTTGCCGTTTCAGCTATCTTTGTGTCTGGACTTCTGTTAATTTTTGATAGGGTTTGGAGTTAAAGCCATGGTTAATTCAAGTCAAGCAAGCGAATATATCAATCAATCAATATCTTTTGAGACAGAATCACCAAATATAGTTATTACTTACATACTCGCCGGAAACGTAAAGGGTCACCTTGAAAGCAGCAATATCTTCAAGAGACGATTAAGATAACTTCTCTTGCTCATGGAATTAAACCACAAATGGATATGTGAACTGTATGCAACCCCTCATTTATCCTTATTTACTGTAATGGCATAAGAAAAAAACATCCATTTTCAACGATTTTGGAAGAATGCATCAGAATTATCACCATGTTAGAGTTTGTGTTTAGCCAGCGCAGAGTGGCCAGAAGTAGAGATGCGACGTTTTCACGGTCCAAAGAGTGTTGAAAAGATAAAGACTTCTTCATAGAATTTCAAGATTTCGTTTTGCGACGGAACACGCTGCTTGGGGTGAAGAAGATTGGGCACTATGGGCACATGTATTGCTTACGGATTTTAAATTATTTGTTTACAAGATTTGCACTATATGTCAACGATTGTAGCGACGACCTGGAGAATGTTTTGCTCAGGCACGTTTTAAAGAAACGCTTTCTTATGGCGTCGCGACCCTCCATGTATGAGAGATATGTTCAGAAGGACAAACCGACCTGTTTTTTTATTGAAAATGGAAACCTGACTGCAGAGCCTTTCCTAATAAATATGGGTGATGATTATCAATAATTGCAAATTGACGGTTGACGGATGCCTGTATAAATTGTAATATTAAATAATAAGAAAATGTTTTGGGCTTATTCATTTCGTTCGTTCGTAGAAAATTCTGGTAAAACTGGAATATTCAAGGGGCTTAACTTCACCCAGAGGGCACATTTATGTCTTGGAAGTCCACCTTTAAAACTAAATACCTAATTATATTAATTTCTAGTCACTGCCATAACCCCATATTTAAGTAAGTGTTCTGTTCAACTCCCTATTGATTTCGCTTGTTATCACTTCATGGTTTTTATTTGTTGTGTTTTAAACGTAACCAATCATACATTGATTGATTTGCTCTATTTTCTTTTAGTTCTGTTTTTATCAGGGTACACGATTTGGTTGACAGCCTTACCTGTAGACTTCGTCGATTAAACTGTGCAAGTAACTTCAAGGTCTATTTTGTGTATAACAATTTATGATTAAAAATGTTTAATCAAGACTTGCATTGTATTGAGAAACGCATAGCCCAGTGTCTAGGTGAACGAAATACAGAGCACATTTAATATTTTTTTATTTATTTCTTTTTAATTATTATTTCTTATACAAATACAGAACATACACATACATATTTCAAAGACCATAAACGAAAACCTAGCAAAGGTTATGTGTGTATCAGAGCGACTCCTTTAATGCTTTATACACTTTCAAGTTGACTATTTTGTGAGTAATATCTTTTAAATTTATATTTATTAATTATAGAGTTTGAGTACTTTTCCTGTAAATTACTAGGCAATCCATTGAGATAAAAAGGTTACTAATTATTTAATTATTACATTTCGGCAATAAATATTTTCCACGATGCAACACATTTCTCAGATTTTTTAGTCTTACATTAATATTCAAGTACTTAGTCTCGTTACGTTCGGTTAGAATTGCATATTTTATTTTGTGGTAAACATTCTTCACATTACAATATTGAAATAATTCCTTTACTAGTTTTTTTATGGATGTATAGATTAATGTATTGATTCTTTTATGATTATAATTTTATTGAATTTAAAATGATAACAAATTTTCGTATGCTGTTGAGCATGTCATGGAGGCACATTTATATAAATTTTAAAAACTTATTGTTACCGATGACAACGAATAAACGATTTGATTGATTGATTGACTAGGTCCAACCGTGTCTTCATCCGCGTTAAATAATATTTTTTTGTAACGGCATTCATTGTGATTATTCATTGCCCTTTTGATTTTAAACAACATAAATCACTAGCTCTTTGCATCCAAGTAAATAATAAAACTTCTATCTTTAATGTAAAATAGACAAGTCCTACGTTGATGATTTTACTGACTTCCAGCCATGGAGCACCCCCCACCCCCTTCCAGCTGGCCACTTATAGGTACCACATGTTGCCACACTACATATTGTGTTTAAAGGATAATATACGAAGTAAAAACATTAAAGAATAATGAACATTGCTCTTAATACAAATACATTAACAGTTAAGAGGGTCTAATCCCTCACTGCTACTGCGGCTTTACGGTACCGCCAATAATCAATTAAGTACGTAATGAACCTAGTTAAAAGGGGACCTACATTTATTTGGTTTAATTAAATGTTGTTACAACACCGCTAACACATCGTTAAATAGTTTATACATTTGTAAATTAGCAAGACCGGGTTGCACAAAGATTTGAGTTATCATCATCAGCCCAATAATGTCCATGTTGGTGTTATTTTTGTTATTGTTGGCAGATCGGGACAACATCCTACACGCGGGCCAAATACGGATTGGTGGGTGGTAACACGACTGCAAGTGCAATAATAATAATAAATATTTCCCACACTCACTCCAATTAGCCTAAATCACAATAAGTACAATATTTCTTTTATAAAAGTAATACCCACTCATTGAGAAAATCGCTACACAGTTAACGTAGTTAGAAACTGAATAATCAATCTCAGATGCTTTTTGATGTAAGGCATGATAGCTAATGCCATTAGTACCTATAATACATATTATATGTAACTGCATATGTCGGAAAACCAGTGAATGTTACTAATATCCTCCAAGCTAGTTAGATGAAAGTCCTAAATTGTAACATAAGAGTTGAATGTAAATTATATCAAGGCTATATTATTCTGACGATGCAGACCTGAAAAGGCTGCGAAACGTCAATAAATAAATAAAGTTTCGTGCATTAACCCGTAAAAACTAGTTTTATTTAATGAGTGATGTGCGTGAAAACCTAAGAAACAAATATATCAAGGCTATTACACTATAAGGAATGTTAATACCTACTAGAGGTTGTTAGTAAGCTGTGAACAAAATAAAACCGCGAGTCAAGCGAGCGAAGCGAGCATGCCGCGCCACCGTCCGGTGAAGCACCATAACAAAAGTCTGTTTAGATATTTTCAAACGAAATATGTTCGTTCAATATGAAAATACACTAAACCCGCGAGTGTATGATAAAATTCAACAAAGAAATAACTTTAAGCCAATTTATTACATTCTTAATAAGCATTTCATCTCACTTTGAAAGTTATCATGGCCATTGCAGTAAGGAATGATTATTGACACATCATCCACGAACAGAACACATTTATGACCTTTATATTATTATTACTTCAGAAAATACTGCCCTGAGGCACAAAGTATTTATTCATAAGATATTCTGACTTATTTGAAACCACCAGTGAATCCTGAGCTAGAGTATTCATCTCTACAGCTTGTTTTGTTTTTGTTAAGTAGGTAAGATTAAATCTAGTCTAATGTAGTACCTCTTATACTTAAATTATGTAACTAAAGCAGTAGCAAATCTGAGAAATAAAATCAAATACACGTTTCATTTCAAACAATACTGCGGTAGTAGGTTTCTTTGCATTAACATATTTAACTACATCACACATCAAATTAAAAATGGCTAAAGTTGTTGATTTTTTTTTACATTGAAAACCAAACTGTTCTGACTTTAATATATTGTAATTTATTTAAAATAAAACTAAGCAATCTCTTTTTCATAGCTACTTCAATTCAAAATTTCGAAACACTGGTACCAGAGTAATAGGCCTATAGTTTTCTACAGCACTTCTTGAACCCTTTTTAGGGATTCGTAGTCCTGACAAGGAATCCTTGCAGTTTCGTCATGTCTGTCTGTCCATCCCCGGTTTTGCTTAGAGACTTTAAGCATTAGAGAGCTGTAATTTTGTGGAGATATGTTTATCAATCTCGCCGACAAAATGGTAGAATTAACCCTCCCCCCCCCCCTCTAAAAGCTAAACTATTGACTTGCAAAACCTGGAAAAATTCATGATAATAGGGCTTTTCATGAACTTTTAAGGAAAATTATAATGGTTAAGTTCGATTTGTTAGTTTAAGAATAATAGTCATTCAACTTTGATTAAATTAAGGATGCCTTACGTCGCCATACTCATGTTTCCACCGTTAATATAGAACCAGCAAAAGTCTGGAATTTCCCCAGGGCTCTTGGAATTGGTAAGCACCGACAAAAGGCCTAGTAGCATTAACGTTGATTCAGTCACCCTTCGTTTCTTTTCCTCTTCTAGTCTCAGTGATTGTAACAACATAATACTTTAAATTTTCTTTCTTCGTTACCAGTTCGTACCAGTTGTTCCTGACTACTCTCCTTTTGTCTTTACTCAATTCATTGAATGTGACGTTAAGAAAGGCATGCTTTCTATCTCCTCAAATGCGGTGGGGGATTTTATTAATTTGACGATGTATTGGCATGTTATTTGAAGGATCTTGGCATGCTTATATACGATCCTTTAAATTTTGCAGACAACTCCACGAAATACTGTCCTAATAGGATAGAATCTTCGATTATTTTAGGATGTATGATAGTAAAGTATCAAAAACAATTTACATTAAATACAGATTTGTTTAAAGAAAAGTTTATTAGAAAAAAAATCCACGCGGACCAGGCAGCGGACGGGACTCGAACCCGCATCCTTCGCTATCCGGGCGAATGCACTGACCATTATGCTACCACGGCCCTATTAGCCGCGTCGAAATTTTCCTAGGCTTAAGCTGCAAGGCAGCGCCATCTCTTCACATTGTAGGTAACCCACAATGTCAAATGAATACTTTTTCAAGTATTAAACATTTGACAGAAGAAATAGCTTGCAGCTTAAGGCTAGGAAAATTTCGACGCGGCTAATAGGGCCGTGGTAGCATAATGGTCAGTGCATTCGCCCGGATAGCGAAGGATGCGGGTTCGAGTCCTGTCCGCTGCCTGGTCTGCGTGGATTTTCTTTCTAGTAAACTTTTCTTTAGATTTAAACATCTAGCAGTTAAATGCTTAAAAAATAAATAAAATCATAACTATAATTGCTATTTCTTCTTTCAAATGTTTAATACTTGAAAAAGTATTCATTTGACATTGTGGGTTACCTACAATGCGAAGAGATGGCGCTGCCTTGCAGCTTAAGGCTAGGAAAATTTCGACGCGGCTAATAGGGCCGTGGTAGCATAGTGGTCAGTGCATTCGCCCGGATAGCGAAGGATGCGGGTTCGAGTCCCGTCCGCTGCCTGGTCCGCGTGGATTTTTTTCTAGTAAACTTTTCTTTAGATTTAAACATCTAGCAGTTAAATGCTTAAAAAATAAATAAAATCATAACAGATTTATCTATTAATTAACTTACTCATGCTGTCGCGTCTTTGATATTTTGCCGACCCAGATTTATGCAAGGGATAATGATCGTAATGCATGTATGTTAATCAAATTATGAATATTCGAATTGAAGCGATCCTTTGCAATCGAGATGTGAGCACTTTAGGCATGTAGAATATAATATTAAAGTTCCGAAACATTATTTCCCGTTGGGGTAACGCACAGAAAACTTTTGAAATTTCTAGTTTGCGATACTTGTTATTACATTATGTAACATTGCTGTTTCTAATTTCCCTATCACGGTATTTTCCTCAGCTAGTTGGGATCATACTTACTTATATAGGGCCTTTTTTCACATTCATTCAGTTCCCCAACTAGTTTGATTTCGATATATGCAAACAATTCAAAACGTCCTATTCCTCCAAGCAGAATTAATATAAAAACCGGACAAGTGCGAGTTGGGCTCGCCCACCGAGGGTTCCGTATAAATTTGTAGGTACGCAACATAAACGTCCGTATTTTTAGGGTTCCGTAGTCCTGACAAGGAACTCTTATAGTTTCATCATGTCCGTTTGTCCGTCCCCGGTTTAGCATGAAGACTATTAGCACTAGAGAGCTGTAATTTTGTGGAGATATGTACTTCGATTACGCGGACAAAATGGTAGAATAAAGTTTTGATTTTTTTGAAGTGAAACCTTCATTACTATCGTTGTGACTTGAGATTCGATGAAACGGAAGTTGTTTTGTGCTCTATATTAATAACGGCAACAAGTAGACGCTTGAAATATACACAGACTATTTAGTTGTATATTGTCTTTAAAAATAAATAATTAAATTAAAATATATACTTTTTCCCATACAACAGACATGATTTCATGCCGTTCTTTTCTCGATATCACTATATAGTTATATTGTTGTAAACTTTCATGGTCACTAACGTTATAGCTAATAACGGGATTGTTACTATGTACCTTGTTTTTTATGAGTCTCCGATATTGCGGCACTGTTGAAAGCGCCATGAACACGGAGTAACTGAAGTAATTGCGGGTAGATGTTATTAGCAGACATATCGGTCTACCCTCTGACGTCGTCTTTTATTGTGTTTGACACTCCTACCACTGGTCACATTCTCACTATTCACTCGCACTTGTTCCCGACACACAATACTCGAAGTATCAGATCGCGGAACGACACTTTTTTGATTTTTGCGGTTTTTACACATGGATTCCAGATATTAGACAATTTAAGCCCATGCTCACGATTGAAATTCTTGTGTTTGGTTATTTATTTATTTATTTTAATTCCAATCGGTTCCCTGGCCAATATTGGTATGTAGTGGCGTTCTGTCGGGATAATTTGTGGATTATGGAGCTCAATCCAGTGATAAGGACCCGAATCAATTCAATGTGCTGCGATGGCTGATTTTTGCGTATCATTATTTCTGGCTGCTATTATGTGTGTTTTTTCATTCGGCACACTATTGTCCGCTTCGTTTTGCCAATATACGAACTACCAAGCGGAAGTTATCTTAGGGAGACCGTAGAATCTGTGACACTTTTTGTAAAGGAGTGAAGACAGTATTCAGTGAGTACTTATTAAGTATGTTCGAGATCTTGTCTGTCACTTCTTTGACATATGGCAAAAATAGTGGTTGCCTGTCTACTTTGTGTTTCTGGTGCCTTAATTTGTGTTAGGGTGGAAATTTTCACTTGTATCCATTATTCTGTAAGATCCGCCGTACATGCTCCAACTCTTCGGTGTTTTTTGTTACATAAGTCATATGCACGGTTCGTCAGTGAAGTGACTACAGAATTTAAATGTTTAGGGTGGTGATGCTCATAAAAAACAAGGTACATGATAACAATCCCGTTAATAGCTATAGTGTTAGTGACTATGAAAGTTTAAAACAATATATCGTTAACCGGTACGGGCCGGAACCAGCAAAAATAATAAAAGATTTAGAACACGCGCGGAAAAAGTGTGAGTGTTTAAAGAAAGTGTCGGATTTCAGACCTTATCCCCATATATGTCAAAATAAAACCACGACCAGACATTCATGGTTCCTCCAGTGTTCTGCAAAATGCGAGTAAAAAACTATTGTGAAAATCAATACGTAATTGTCGGTACCGATTGGACACGGGTCAGTGTGAGTTATAACAAATTCATCTCAACTGCAGTGAAACTCTTTCGACAAGTGATTTTGATATTTGCGATCGTGTTACCTACTTATAAGCACAACGTACCAGGGAACTTAGTGATATGAAACAAGATCGTAAGTTCATGTCATTGTTAAGAAGACTACGAGAACTCACTACCAACTCGCACGGTTATCAATTTGTCGAGCATTGAGTTAACAGACGCTGCACAGTCAGTTCTTGAAAAAGGGATGAATTTCGCTATTACACCCAGACGCATCCCCTATGAGGGGGTGATTGAGTCGGTTGAAGAAAGGATCATGCGTAACAAGATACCAGCAATCGATGCGGATACGCTAAGACAAGATGATGCTGTGGTATTTCGTCAAGTGAAGCCACCAAGACCGAACATTACTTCCTCCAAATCAGCTACGTTACAAGATCTTCAAAAGAACAAGAACATAATAATACTTAAAGCTGATAAAGGGAATGCGACTGTCATAATGGACATCACTGAGTATGAAAGTAAGATTCATAGTCTGCTCACTGATGCAAACACATTTAATTATATTAAGGTTAATTACAACCTAACGGCGAGGACTGATCGAAGCACTCGCTCACTTATGAAGAAGCAACATGCAGGCCGGCAGGGTGAGGATGGCTGGTGTGGCAGGTAGAACTGCTGTATCAGCTATCTTCGCGTCTGGACTTCACCTCCACTTAACATCAGGTGGGGTGGAGTCATTTGTCGGACCAATCTATAAAAAAAAAAAAAAGAATGTGGCTACGCTCTAGACGACGATACCGTCTAATATTTGCTACGTCCTAGAAACGTCCAACCTCCAAAACTATATGGTCTGCCTAAGATACATAAGCTGAATGTGCCGCTACGTCCGATCGTGAGTCAGATAGACTCACCTACGTATGAACTGGCCAAGCATGTAGCAAAAATATTGCAGCCGTTAGTGGAATGAACATTTGCAACGGTTTTTCGCCACTTCGTAGAAATCTTACACCAAAACAAGGTGGAAGACAATCAGTTGATGGTTAGTTTCGACCTGGAAACACTTTTTAGAAATACCTGTGTTGGACTGTCTGGGAGTGGTAAAGGTGAAGTTGCAGGACAATGGCATCCCGACAGAATATGCGAAGTTGTTACATCATTGTTTGTCGACGAACTTCTTTATATAGCAGAAACAGTATTACCTTCAAATAGATGGGGTGGCAATGGGCAGTCCAGTAGCTCCAGTAGTTGCCAATATATGGATGAAGTATTTTGAGGAAAAAGCTTTCGCCACCAGAAATTGCATTATGGAAGAGGTATGTCGATGACGCATTTTGTATTTTGAGAGGAAACAAAGAAGATGTCGAGGCTCATTTGGCAAATTTAAATGGAGTCCATACCAAAATGCGGTTCACATATGAGATGGAAGAAGACCGAAGTCTAGGCCAGACTTCGGTCTTCTTCCATCTCATATGTGAACCGCATTTTGGTATGGACTCCATTCTTCTTGATGTAAAGATTCGGGTGCGGAAGGACGGTTCGCTAAGTCTTTCCATTCATCGCAAACCAACACAGACAGACCGTTAACTCAAAGTCTCCTCGCATCGCCACCCTCAACATCTAAATTCTGTAGTCACTTCACTGACGAACCGTGCATATGACTTATGTGACAAAGAACACCTGCACGAAGAGTTGGAGCATGTACGGTGGGTCTTACAGAATAATGGATACAAGGGAAAATTCCCATCCAAACACAAATTAAGACACCAGAAACACAAAGTAGACAGGCAGCCATTATTTTTGCCATATGTCAAAGGAGTGACAGGCAAGATCTCGAACATACTTAATAAGTACTCACTGAATACTGTCTTCACTCCTTTACAAAAAGTGTCACAGATTCTACGGTCTCCCAAAGATAACTTCCCCTTGAAGAAACCTGGTGTATACAAGATCGACTGCAGCTCTGTGGTAGTTCGCAATTGGCCAAACGAAGCGGACAATAGTGTGCCGAATGAAAGAACACATAAAAGCAGTCAGAAATAATGATACGCAAAAATCAGCCATCGCAGCACATTTAATTGATTCGGGTCCTAATCACTGGATTGAGCTCCATAATCCACATATTATTTCGACAGAACGCCATTACATACCAAGATTGGGCAGGGAAGCGATTGTAATAACCAAACACAAGAATTTCAATTATGAGGATGGGTTTAAATTGTCTAGTGCCTGGAATCTAGAGGTTCGTATGTGTAAAAACCGCAAAAATCAAAAAAGTGTCGTTCCGCGTTCTGATACTGTGAGTATTGTGTGTCGGGAACAAGTGCGAGTGAATAGTGAGAATGAGACCAGTGGTAGGGTCAGAAATCAGAAATCAATATATCTTTTTTCAAATTGGATATATAGTAATTGTTTTGAATCGTCCAAATTTTTTTTCCCTTCCACTCGTTATGGACGTATGTTTTAGCTGCGGAGAAAAACGAGCGAAACAAACTCCACAACATTAAAAGTCTAATGTAACAACATTTACAAATCATTATAATGTTACAACGTCAAAACAATTATGATTTATTTATTATAGAGAACCTGTTGGAATGATTGGAACAGTTCAAACCCAAGCATTTTTGTCTGTAATATAATCAGACACTTTGTAATAAGCTTTTTTAATAAGTGCTTTTTTATACTATCTTTGTATTTATTTATGCTTAACACTTGGATATTGTTTGGGACTTTATTGTATAAGCGAACACAAAGACCTTTAAATGAATTATTGATTTTGTGAAGCCTAGTAGCAGGTAAAGTTAGTTTTTTTTTGTTTCTTGTATTAAGTGTGTGAACATCACTGTTTTTAAGAAACAAATTAATATTTTTTCTTACAAGTAATAAATTTTCGTTTATGTATTGTGATGCGACCGTCATTATACCAAATTCTTTAAACCTATCTCTTAAGGAATCCTTAACTTTAAGATTATAAATTCATCGAATAGCTCTCTTCTGCAGCACAAAAATAGTTTGAATGTCGGCGGCGTTTCCCCACAATAAAATTCCGTACGACATTACACTATGGAAATAACTAAAGTATACTAATCTGGTCGTATCTACATCCGTTAATTGGCGTATCTTCAATAGGGCATATGCTGCAGAGCTAACTCTATTTGACAATTGATCAATATGTGGGCCCCATTGAAGCTTAGAATCTAAAGTTATCCCTAAGAATACTGTGGTGTCTACAAGGCCCACATTCCTATCCTTTACATTCACACTTGTTTTTACCTGTTTTACATCAGGTAATACAAATTTTTAAAAGTAGGTATCGAACGCATTAAAAGACGACGTCAGAGGGTAGACCGATATGTCTGCCAATAATATCTACCCGCAATTACTTCAGTTACTCCGTGATGATGGCGCTTGCAGCCGGGGCCAAAATATCGGAGACTCTAAAAAAACAAGGTACATGGTAATAATCCCGTTAATAGCTATAATCACAATATAGTGTCTAATGTAGCATAAGTAACAGTACGGAATCCTTCGTGTGCGAGTCCGATTCGCACTTTGTGGGTTTTTTAAACAATCCATTCTTTCCAAATGTTTGAAAGTTTTAGTATAGGGATTTTTAGTGAATAAATAATCGAAAGAAAAAACCTAAGATAAAGAAAAAAATAGGTAGGTAACACAAGAAATAAAATAGAAATAGTTGGTAACAGATTTATCCATCAAATTGGTTGGTAAAATTCTATATAAATATGACGAGAAAGTCAGAGCTTAAGCACGAACTTTGAAAGCTCCGTAATCGTATCGCATCGTCAAAGTTTCTATGAAAACTAAGCAGCGCCCCTACCGGACGTAAGAACAAACTGGCTCTTACCGTACAAAATTTGACAATGACGATACGATCTGTCAAAGTTCGAGATTGGGACTTTGATTGACTGACTTATCAACACAGCCTAAGTCTTTGGACGTAGAGAGTTGAATTTTAACTCAGGTGTTGTCTTCGTCCTGTAGGGCGATTGTATAAAATAGAATCTCATTTCTAATTTCGGTAGCTGCCATTTTGGACATAAGTTTGATAGGCATTACGTCATTATACGGTCACCTATAATACCTGTAGACGCAGCCAGTTTCAGATATTAGACATTTGTCAGAAATCTAAATAAATGAGATTGTAAGTGAGATTGCATCTTACAGTACCCTTAGTACGAGTTTGAACTCACGAAAACTATCATAGTTTTCGTAATTGTAAATTATGTTTCTATGTCCATTTTGGTTAAAAGTAACCAAATATACTTAAAATTTAATAAGAAACAAATGATTTAGTGATAGATTATAAACACTGTTTATTTGTAGTGAAACGAAAACAATAAAATCAGTAGGTACTCCTAATACGGTGCGAACTCTCACGAAAACTATCATAGTTTTCGTACCTAATTGTAAAACTCGTACTAAGGGTACAGAATACCTATGCTGGCAATGAAGGACTTTTACGGGTTCACATTTTTGTAGGTTTCACTTTTATGGCATGTGAACAGCACATGTCCGTTTTTTTAAGGGTAGCTCTCCTACATGTAACCTGGGGATGATTTTTTTTTCATCATCTACCCCATCGCGTGGGAATTCGTTGAATAAATCTTTTAAATTTACTTAGGGCTTCCTTTTTGAATTTTGAGCCAGTAAGTCTGACATAACCTTGCAGGTGACCAGTATTCATGAGGATTTCACATCCGCTCCGCTGCCTGGGAGGGAACGAAAAAACGGGGGTTAAAATTCGTATTAAAAATATATATATATATCGAATTGATTTTGAGTTAGAGACGCAGTTTGACTTTCATTTAGGTATTTTAGTTGAGATATATAGATTGTTATTAATTGGTTTTTCTAATTTCCGATATAATAAATAAACACTCCTGCTCAAATATATTGTGGTAACTACGGAACCCTACACTGCGCGTCAAAAAAAATCAAACTTTTTTGACCGACCAGTATTCAAACGTTTTTTACGTTAAGTATAAGATGTTTGAGTTTTTCACAGCTTCAAGGGACCGCTGATTTTATTATATGGTTTAAATTTCAATTTGAGACCTCGGCGCGTTCCTAAGTTAAAGGGTTTTGACAGACAGACGAACAGACGGACAACAAAGTGATCTTATAAGGGTTCCGTTTTTCTTTTGAGGTACGGAACCCTAAAATCGAATTTTCGTGTATCTTTATACTTCTGAATGTCAAAAAAGCTTACAAAAATACACAAGGACCTTCTTAAAAGGGAACAAGAATATTTAGGAGCTACCTGTCTTGTTCCCCAAGTTATTCCAAGCCCTCATTTACGGAAATACTACTTAGTTCACGAGTAATCCTGGGAACGAACAAATGTGAAAATGGTTTATGTTTAGAGAGTCAATGAGAACAAAAGCCCTATTTTTTCACATTTTTATTCAACATCATTAATATTAGGTCCTTATGTTACATATTAAATTAGCGTTTTGTTGTACTGACCACTTTGGTCGAAAATATCTACTCTTTGGTAAAGAATTCCAAATTCAAACTTACGAAATTTAGCTGGTACATTTGAGTTTTGAAAACAGTCATTGATTTGTTTTCTTCCTCACTATTTTTTTCTTTGGCGTCGCTTATTACCGCACAATGGAACTTGATCTATCGGTATATTTACGAGTACGAATTCTACCGTGGCACCAGTGCTGCAAAAACAGCTCGAAGGATTATTGATGTGTACGGTGCTGGTGTAGCAAAAGAAAGCAACGTATGTACGTTTTTGGCTTCAACGTCTTTGTTCTGGAAATTTCGACCTTCAGAACCAACCCCGTGTACGGCCGGAGACCAAAGTGGAAAATGAAAAATGAAAAATAAAAGGCTATTGTGGAAGGGGATCCATTACTTCTGAGATAGCTGCAGGCTTTGGGATAAGTGACAAAACTTTATTAATCCACTTGAAGTAAATCGGGAAAGTAACGAAAGTGGAACGATGGGTACCTCATGAATTGAACTTGCAAACACGCGTCGACTGCTGTGTTACTTTGCTCAACCGGCACAATAATAAAGGGATTTTAAATCGAATCATTATTTGTGATGAAAAGTGGAACTGTAACCCGAACCCTGCAGACCCAGCCAAATCCTGCCCTAAACGAAAATCGACTCAGAGAAAGTTACTTGTGAGTGTTTGGTGGACTAGCGCCGATGTCGTTCACTTCAGCTTTCTAAAATCGATTACGGCAGATATCTATTGTCAGCAACTGCAAACCATGAAGAAAGAACTAGCTGCTAAACAACCGAGATTGGTTAATCGCTCTAGGCCACTGCTGCTTCACGACAACACAAGACCATAACACTGCACAACAAACAACAACAACAAGTTATATGAGCTACAATTGGAATACCTGCGACGTCCACCTTACTCCGCGGACCTTGCTCCAATAGTTTACCATTTTTTGATTTTTCCGGAATTCGGACTACTTTTTACAACGAAAAAAAATTCAACTCCAATGAGTTATTGATTTTTATTCCTTCAAAGAGTATGGGGGCGAGAATCAATAAAGGTAAAGTTAGTATAAACTAACTTTACCTTTATTGATTCTCGCCCCCATGGTTTTTTTAGTAAAAGGATCAATGAACTACCTATGTATGAGATGGCAAAAGTGCATAGATAACAACGGTGCATACTTTGATTAATTAAATATATTTAACAAAAAAAAACTTCATATTCCTCCCGTACAAAACGTCAATTTCATATGTAAGGACCTAATATCAATCATGACATCGTCTAACAATCTTGCTTGTTTATTCCTTCCTGATGTCTTGGTCATAATAGGAAGTACACCACACTCGCGATATGCGCAACTTCCAACAGTACGGCGCAGCGCGGCGGACGATTAACCGACCATTAATTCTTTGTCTTGCACATAACTTTTAAACCTATAACTTTTGCATAAAATGAATACATTCCCTTATAACCTTTAAATGTGGACATCAAATATTTTTAACACTAGTGTGGTCGTGGAGTCTCCCAGGCTACTAGTAGTTTGCTGCTAAACTTTATTGTCTATTTTGCTGCTAAAAGTGAAGTAACTGAGATGCTCGAGTTCAAGTTGCGGGAGGAAGTGTGTGAAACTAATAACTTGAAAACCACAATGAGCTTATGAGACTTCACGTCCATGCTTAAAGGTTAATTAAGCCTAAACTTTCAAAACAAACCAAGTTTCAATAATGGATGCGAACTTGGAAGTACTGGGTCAAAATGTCCAAAAATTTCATATTTAGTTATATAAATAATGTGTCTGTGTGTGTAATAATAAATATTGTGTTTCTACAATATTTATTCACCAAAATAAATATAAGTTGTATGTATAAATGTGACGACATAAGTGTAACTGAATGACGACAGATTTGGAATTTTCCGAGTAAGCTCCTATACCTACTGATAGGTTAGCTTAATACATAGCGTACATACAACGTATTCCCAAAACGGTATCCCAAACTACGCTAGCCGTTGCCGTGACGTAGATTTACTTTGAACAAAGCCAACTTGTTTCATGATGTATTTTAGTTGCTACCATTACACCGAAACCAAATTTATAGGTAGGTTAATCTACCTTATTTTAGATTTTTTTTGCTGAGTGCTCCAAGCGGCGCAAATATTCAGCTCTCAATGAGAACTACATATTTGTGACATTTGGTGTTGAGACTATGGGACCTTGGGGTCCAAGTACTCGTTCCTTTTTTAAGGAATTGTTTAAGAGAGTGAATCTCTTAAAATGCAACGTGGTGACTGGTGATGAAAACTCACCGTGGTGTTTTTTTATAGATAGGTCCGACAAATGGGTACCATTCCAGACGGCAGCGCTGGGGTGAAAATTTTTAATTTTGTAAATTGTATATTATTTAAATTGTTAATTCTGATTTTAAGATTTTAGACATTAGGTAGTTTAAACTTTTGGAATTTAAATATTTCTATGTAAATATAATATATAATATCAAATTACGAATTACTATAATATAACCACACCTAACGGCTTAGATTCATTTTATATCAGGTATAACTTTCAATCGAATCGAAAAATGCTTTTACTTTCAAAAAAAAATCTAAATTCAATATCGTTTATTCAGTCTAGGCTGTTACAAGCACTTGTGAATGTCGAAAAGCTTCGCCATCGGTTTGCAAATCTACGACGGGAGACCTTGTACTAAGAAGACCAGGCAAGAAACTCAGCAAGGGCTGTTTTTCTCCCTGTGATAAATACAGAGTCGTCAAATTGAAAAATTACTTCAATATGAGATAGCTCATGCAGTCACTTTCCATGTGATCTGTAGGTGTACGAGTATGTGTCGATTATCGATGATATTAGACACTATGTTTGAACTATTTTCATGTTTGTTATCAGTATATCTATCAATGTAAGAGTAATTGCTTTGTGTCGACGCCTGATCCTAAATCAACAACATGGCAAATTGTCAGAGTAGTACATTATGAATATTGAAACTAACTATAGCCATTATTAGATTACAGTTCCAGTAAACACAATATTTCAATATAATTGAATAAAGATTTAATATAATTTATTTAATATATATTTCTATATAAATATACTTATATATGTAACAGTATATGTATTCTATCCGTTACCCTAGTTTCCCATAACCCAAACCTACAGTTACTTACTTTGGGACTAGGCTAATTTGTGTGTGTTGACATATTTATTTTATTTATATTTAAGGATATTCTAAAATCCCACTCTTTTTCCGCTTTTTAAGCAAATTACGAATTCATATTTAAATATTCAATTGACTTGTTTTTTCTTAAAGAAGACGACTTATTTTGGCAGTTGTTTACCCATTTTATTAACCATTTCAATTTCAACACCATTAAAGAAATTGCTACTCATTTCTTTTCTCACTATTTGTTAAAGGAAAGTATCCGCACTCATATTTCCTCCTTGAAATACGATTACTTCTAAATCTATGTAGTCTGAGTTATACGTTTGGTTCTATATAAAAACTATGTATAATCTGCATTAATATTCGAACATTATACCAATCCGAGCTTATAGTTAAGTAAATTTATTCGTTACATTATTGAATATACTTGCGCCGTATGTTGTAGGTAACAGGTAACGGTAAGCAGGGAGCTATCCTTTATCAACCTTCCAAAACGGACTGGCAATGAAGCAAGAACATCAATTCAATGATATACTTGATATAGAATTTAAAAGCTGAAGTGGCAATGGGCAGGCCACATCGCTCGAGGATCTGACAACCGTTGGGTAAGAAAGGTCCTCGAGTGGCGACCACGTACCGGACGACGCAGCGTGGGGTGGCCCCCAACAAGGTGGACTGACGACATCGTCAAATGTGCTGGGAGCCGCTGGATGCTGATAGCGCAGGACCGCGCATTGTGGCATTCTATGGGGGAGGCCTATGTCCAGCAGTGGACGGAGAAAGGCTGATGGATGGATGGATGGATGAATACTTCTAAAATATATAATTTTTCGTTTAACCACCAAAATGTATGTACGCACATAATTTACTAAAAACTGCACACATTTTTTTTAATTTAAGGATAAATAAAGTCAGTATGAAAGTAATTTTTCAGATAATTCTATACCGTACTATACCTAAACATTTGGAATTTCTCGGGATGGTGTTTTTGTATTGAAATAAACATAATGTAAATTTCGAGATTTGAATCTTTTTTGTATCTACATAGGTGCTTGGCAGTTACGTCCAGTTTGCCAAAAAGTTTATGAATACCGCGTTGATTTCGAGAGTTCCACGATACTACATAATACCTCCAGAATGTTCACTCAAGCTCGAGTGGAGGGTCTAACGCTATCATTCTGAATAAAGTATGTTTGCTATAAAGGAAGTCTTGTTGTTTATGCAACAAAGACGCAGATGCGAATGTGCGTACAGCTACAAAACTTTTTTGGATAGTTACGTAAGTACAATCAGCCTTTATAAGAATTCATGTCGTACATCCTTTACCTTACAGAAGTCTACATCTAATTGACAATATTATTCAGTATTCAGCGATTGTGACAAAGGTTGCTACTACTGTACACTTTTTGCTGCTTTGCCACCTAGTAGTACTCAGTAGGTTCCGAGTGAGCAAACTTGTTTTCGCTGGATAATTAGAATACACAAAACAATTTAAAATGATAAACAAACATTGACTATTACTTCTGTTCTCTGTACTGACATCCTTGGGTCATTAGAAATCACAATGGACGTTCCATTGTGATTTCTAATGACCCAAGGATATGGTATCCTTATTTTCTAAAAACCATTGTAAAACAATAAGGTAGACTTTTGCTTAAATGTACGTATCCCTGGAAATTAACTTGTTATTTGTTATATATATAATGTTGACGTTATATTACTAAGGAGTTTTCCCAATAGACTAAAGATTTCCCTATTTATTCACTATTTTTTTTTCTTAATGCCAAAAATCAAAAAAGGTTTTTGTTACATTTACGATTTTTAAGTGATTTCTAAATATAAATTACTGTTTCAATTTTATCTCTTAGATGATCTATTGCATTGAAAACAAAGCTCAAATTCCAAGAACATTGATCCATATTTGTACAATTTCCTTGTTATTAAAAGGTCCTAAGTGCAATTACGCAAAACAAACAAACAAAAGCAAACTTGTCTTTTTTTTATAGCGAGGTAGGCAAATGACTCTACCCCACCTAATGTTAAGTGGTGATAAAGTCCAAACGCGAAGATAGCTGGTACAGCAGATATAAACTGCTACACCAACCATCCTCACCTTGCCGGCCTGCAAAAATGCTTCTTCACGCATCTCTTAAAGGACCCCAGATTATAGGAAGGAGGGAACACGTGCGCGGGTAAAGAATTCCACTTATGAATAGTACGACAAAGAAATGGTAGACCAGCGCGCGTGGTCCTCTGAAGAAAAGGTGATGGAGAGATAAGCGAGAAGAGCTCTTCAGAACACTCGCCATGGTATTGTCGGTAGAATGCGCTTAATGATGCCACATCACGGCGTAATTGTAGAGACTCGAGTTTCTTAGTTACCTCTTCATCGCCAATGATGCGCGCCGCTGCAACCTATGCAAGGCATCGAGTAAGCCATCCCAGAGGTGCGAGCAATATTCAACGCAGGACCGCACTTGCGTTTTGTACAACAAGCACAGTTGATAGGGCGTGAAAAAACGCCGCACTTTGTATATTTATTGTAATAAAATATAAAATAAACTTATACGAAACTTCTAAAGTTACATCTTGCATTACAGTAACAAAAATAAAAATAGTATTTTCATTGATTCTTCCTGCTTGTTAACAAAAGTAATCATATTGCACAAGGGTTTTAGTTTATTGTTATTATTATTATATAAGTATTATATATTTACATTTATTTGCCTCAAACGCAAAATTAAACATAAAATAAACTTAATATCAAACTTGTAAGAAAACATATGTAGTTTGTATTTGAACGTCCCATTCAAATCTGCCCCACGATCACTTGGAAAATAAAATATTACAAAAAATAATGTGAAATAACTGGCAAGCAAAAACAACAAGGTGGGTTGAAAACTAATAAGTACTGCGCAATTTTGTGAAAGAATTAGTTGGAAACCTTTACTCACGTGATAGTAAATCCCTTACAACATTTATTTTAATTTTTTACTTCATCGGTACAAATACGACGACAGCTTATAAATCTTTTTGAAAACGAAAAGTGCGCGCCTTGTTTCTAGACGTTTGTCACAGCCAGTGCTGCCAATATTAAAATGTAGTTACGGCATAAATTAGCATAAAATTACGTTCAGAAATCAACATGTTCAAATCTGCCCCTGTGCTAAGGTGCCTCCTTCTCCCCTAATATATGAGCACTAGCAAACCAGTGAACCAAATGTTCACCAAAAAAAAAAAATATGTATTTAATTAATTGAGAACTTCGGAGATTTTGTGTGGTTTCGTTTGAAATAGAAATCACGTGATTTCTCGTAAACCGGAAGTGCTACGTTACTCACATCCGGTTTGTAGTCTTATCAGACTATTCTTAACTTATAACTTAAACATTCTCTACATCTATCTCTTACGGTTTGGCCGCTGAAACAGCACCACGGACGGACGGACGGACTTGTCTATTAGATAAGAGATTACCTCTAATCAACCTTCAATCACTATAGAACGCTAAAACGATTTGGGTCGTTGTTTTATTGATGTGTTCATTATTATGACAAATTTTGTGAAATCGGTCAGAAACCATCAGAAACTGAGGATCGTCAATTTCATTTTTGTATGTAAAACTCAAGACTTTATCAGTAAATTGCAAACATGTGGCGCAACTTGAATAATGAATTTAATTATTTTTCAGCCAATCAAAAGGAAACGACATGAACATGTGCCAACCTGTTGTACTGTTGAGTGCTTAAGAGTAGATGAAAATTCTTCCTTTACAATGTATTTTCTTAATGTCAAATGCGATAAATTCCTTTGAATTCCTCAATAAAAAAGAGAAAAACTTCTTTCGAACACTTTTCCAATTCTTTCCTTCTAGTTTCGTTACAATTATCATATATAAAAACTTATGTACACTTACCCTATGTTTGTTTGTCACGATGTTCAAACGTTGAAGATACAGATCAAACTCCGAAATGGTATTAAATCTTTATTATAATAATTTTCTTTGGAGAAAACTATCTACAAAATTTTATTTCCACTATTTGATTCTAACTGCAGACACTCATTTTGCTATGTTTGGTGATGCAGAAAGAACTTCGTAAAGTAATCTAGTTTCAGTTTCCTTGCGTGCGTTTAAGTTCGAAGTTTAAAATAGCCGGCTTTTAGGAGAAATTGCTAGCACGTTGTTACACGGCGGCGAAACGGTGTTATTTTGCGGGAGGAACAGCGACGCGCGGCAAACGCGGCGACGAGAGTACAGCCGGCGCATGTCCGCACATAGTATCCGATTCGCGAATAAAAACAAATATGTCAAGCTACAGCCCTTATATTGAATGCATCTGAACAAACGGTATATGTACTTGTAGGTATGGCAAACATAACAGCTTATTTCGTCACATTATTAAAATTAATAGAGAAAGTATCAAATTTCATTTAAATTCTTGCAAGGAAAATTATTTTTTCATACCAGTGAATAAAAATTTTGCAGTTATTGAAACGACACAGTAAATAATAAAATGAATATATGTATGTCGGTAGGTTAAAGTATATTTTATTCGATGTTATAACTACGAATACAATGCCATCACATAAAATTGCCTACCAGTTGGTATTTTTTAGGGTTCCCTTATCGGATCACTTTGTTGTCCGTCCGTCCCGTCTGTCAAGACCGTTTCTCAGGAATGCGTGGAAGTACGAAACTGAAATTCAAATCTAATACTCAGGTCTACTGTCCCTTGGAGCTGTGAAAAAATATAAGCCAAAGCAATTAAAAGATTTATGTCGCAAATTTTCGAAACTTGCACAGGAATCAAAACATACAGGGTACTTGCCGTGAACTTTGAATCTTGAAATTTGGTACGAAGAAACGTCTTTTAGTACAGATAAAGAAAAAATTGTGAAAACCGTAATTTTTTAGTTACATCATATAATAAAAAATATTTTTGAAAATTCAGGTTTGTACGGAACTCTCGGTACGCGAGTCCGACTCGTACGTGACCGATTTTTGAAGTTATACTTGTTTAGGCGCGTTATGAAAAAATGATGAGAGTGAAATTTTAAGATGCGCGCGCATCACTGTAACACAAAATTTTAACAGCATGAAGTTCGCTAAAGCGACCAACTTCACGCTGTTACTTTTGTGTTTACTAGACATGTGTAAGTAATGCGCGTGATATTACATTTATGATATTACGCGAAGTTGTAATGTCATATCACATATCACCCGACAGAATGAAACATTACACCATCACTTTAAAACATCACGCAGTACACTGAATGAAACAAATAACGATCTTATTCCTTTCCACAAGGGTCTTTTTTAGGTTTGTTCGATAATGATGGCGAAATGTAATGTTATCAAAAATTACGCAGCACTAGCGACACCATCCTACCTTAAGTGTCAAACATACCGCAACACGCTTAAATAAATTTCGACTTTATGTTCTTACAACTAAAGGTTTTTTTTTAGTTTGTTCTATCGTAGTGTAATGTAAACATTACGCAGCGCTAGCGACGCACAGCGGCCTAGCCGGGTAACTTTCAATATGTTCGAATAATATAAATTACAGAAACACTCCTCAAATTATTCGCATGTATATTAAATTACAAAACTATTATTTGAAGTATTTTTTTTGTTAATATTGACGCATTAAATACCTACTAATGAAATAAATCTATGTTGAATACAGTATTTGATTACTATCACTCGAAACATTACCCGTGATTTTTATTACTAAGTCACATATTAATAAAATCACGGGTAATGTTTCGAGTGATAGTGATATTACAGAGTGATATTACTCAGCGAGTAATGTAATGTAATATTACATCACGCCATAGAGCACTGTTTTGCGCATGTCTAGTGTTTACCGCACATTAAGAAAATCTACCAACAAAATAGAAATAGAATCTCTATTTAGTGGGTGCTAACGACTGCATTGTGAAGGCCTATCAAAAGTATTTATTAATCTGGAACAACGGAACCAAAGCGCGATTCAGGAGGCTACAGCGCCATCTCTTGACCGTTGGTGTAGTAGAACCAAAAACCACATCTTTATTTTTTGTAATAAAGTAACAGTTATAGGTATTCATATTCATAATATCAAAAGTATTTATTAATCTGGAACAACGGAACCAAAGCGCGATTCAGGAGACTACAGCGCCATCTGTTGACCATTGGTGTAGTAGAACCAAAAACCACATCTTTATTTTTTGTAATAAAGTAACAGTTATAGGTATTCATATTTATAATATTTATCCACATGTTTCTAGTTTGTATATTCGGAATACGTGTTTGAGTTTCATACAAGTGCAAATCACATATGTTCTAATAAATTATATTCAGTAGCGATTTTAATTGAATATTTTGATTATTTATTTATTTTTTAAAATTAAAATAAATATATAAATAAATAAAACTGAACTTTATTGACTGTGTCCTTTTCCAGACTTTTTATTAATTTATTGTAATTAATTATTTGCATGCAATTAAAAACTAATTTTAAACGATGCCAAAGAAGGATAACTTCTCACGCGCCTACATAAGTACACGCACCCATTTTTTTTTATTATGATGTTAATATGTAACGTTATCCACGTCTATGGCTCACGCAAACATATAAACAATATGCACATAGCAAGAAGAAGTCACCCGCAACCCCATTTTGCGGTCACCGAAAAATTGCTACAAAACTTAAAGTTACTTAAAGAAATTTTTTACATTCATAATAATGTTAAAGTGGAGGTTGCAATCATATCTCGTTGGGAACTGACAATTACAGCCATTTGGATAATAGCGCCCATTAAAACGACCGTTGGGCTGTATTACCATAAGTGGGTGCTATTGGCCTACCAGCGGTTTTTACACCATTACGAAAAGCATACTTTATTGAATTTTGTCATCACTAGTGGCCCGCCCTCGCTTTGCTTCGATGTAGAGCTGTAGTGTAGACTATAGTTTTTGTTCAAAGGCTTCTATTATACACAATGACTTTCTTCATAATATATAATTATAAACCCTCCATTCCAAGTAAAAAATTCGTTGCGTAATTTAGTACCATGTTTTGGTATTTTTACACACATTATCAAAGTTTTCATACGGAACCCTAACTTTTTTTAAAAAATACTATAGCCTATATTAATCACAATGATAATGAAGCATTCAAATGGTGAAAGATTTTTTAAAATCGATCCAGTATTTAGAGCCAATCCGTTACAAACATACTTACATACAAATCTTTCCTCTTTATAATATTAGTATAGATTAGCCTATTAATGTTCACACTGCTAGTGTACAGACTCTTCATATGTAAGATAGCAAGGTAGTGTGGCATAAGGTGATTTTTTTCCCACGGTTACATTACCTTTCTGTTCTTGTAGTAACGACATTTCGTTACTTTTGTTGGTTTGTGAGTTGCTTGTGTCTACTAAGTTGAAGAGTTTGTGAAGATAGGCCTTATAGAGTTAAGGTGTGTAGAGTTAGAAGCTTGGCTCTACATGATATCTGATAACTTTTTGACAGTGCGAGTTATATGGTGTCGTCTTGGCAACATTTTACATGAAAATATTTTTGCTGGGATTGCACATATTATTTTGTGAGTTGCATATGACAACTGTTTTTTTTTCAGGTTGTAATTCTTGCCCTTCAGAGGCACACACCAACACAAAGTCTATTTCTTCATACATTAAATATATCAAGCAATGGCAGAGGCAGGAACCATCTGCCGGAATCTGAACCACACGATGACGATTTTGTTCTTTACAAAGGGTCATATTATTATTTGATTACAATACATTATTGAAGTTATACTTCTTTAGGTGCGTTATAAAAAAAATATGAGAGTGAAATTTTAAGATGCGCGCGCATCTGTAACACAAAAAATTAACACCATGAAGTTGGTCTGCTTTAGCGACCAACTTCATGTGCCGCGCTGCCATTACCGCGTCGCCCGCCGCACCGTACGCATGCGCGGCCACTCGCGGTCCTAGCGCGGGAAACACGTACAACAAACATCGGGAAAAGTTACGAGTTTTGAATTTAGAACAGAGACTGTTTTCATATCTATATATATAAAAATGAAACCCGTTTTCCGTTGTCACGACATAACATGAAAACGGCTTGACCGATTTGGCTGTTTTTTTTTTGTAGTTTTCTAATACTCTGTACAAGGTTCTTACGGAAAAAAATATAAAGAAAATCCCAAGGGGATAAAATATGGAATGAAAGTTTGTATGAAACTTTATCAATTTTAAACCGATCGGGCTGAGACTTTGCATGCAGGTATAAGAAGAATCATAGATGAATGTCATTGTGTATAATACAAGCCTGAGAACAAAAACTGTAGTCTACACTTCAGCTCTACACCGAAGCGAAGCGAGGGCGGGCCGCTAGTTTATAATATTTATCCACATGTTTCTAGTTTGTATATTCGGAATACGTGTTTGAGTTTCATACAAGTGCAAATCACATATGTTCTAATGAATTATATTCAGTAGCGATTTTAATTGAATATTTTGATTATTTATTTATTTTTTCAAATTAAAACTGAACTTTATTGACTGTGTCCTTTTCCAGACTTTTTATTAATTTATTGTAATTAATTATTTGAATGCAATTAAAAACTAATTTTAAACGATGCCAAAGAAGGATAACTTCTCACGCGCCTACATAAGTACACGCACCCATTTTTTTTTCAAATTAAAACTGAACTTTATTGACTGTGTCCTTTTCCAGACTTTTTATTAATTTATTGTAATTAATTATTTGCATGCAATTAAAAACTAATTTTAAACGATGCCAAAGAAGGATAACTTCTCCCGCGCCTACATAAGTACACGCACCCATTTTTTTTTAATAAAAAGGAGTCCGTATATTAATTTTCAGATCTTTAGCTTAATTTTCAGAACTGTTGCGTCAAAATTGCGGATCATACAAGCTTCCATCCCCTAGATCGGGGGATAAAAGTTACAAGTTTCATAATTTGTTTGTTATTTATGTACGAATACTGGCTTACATACCACAGCTTTCTAGGACATAAGGAAATATCCTAAGAATTTCAATGATGGTCAGTGACGAAACTATGTTTTTTTAGATATAAATAAAATGTAAAGTCTAAGAGCTATGCAAATAAAACTATATAAATGTGTTAATTAAGTCAGCTCTTGACAACATATACTGCAATTTATTGGTATAATACAAACTCAAATTATAAGGGTTCAAAAAAACGACGAAGCGCTTCGAGAAAAGGTATGTAGTGCCCTTGCACTTTGCTTGGCTCGTCTTCTCGCCTTGGCGGGGGTACTACTGTGCCCCCAGATTCACATGAGAATACTTTATAACTAGCGTCTCTAAGTTTAAAAAAGTTTGCTTAATATTCTAATTTAATGGTTTCCATTTCAATACAATTTTATTGCCTCAGTAAGTATCATATTTAAAGGTCAAGAAATGTTTTTCTTTCTTTTTTCTATGCAACACTTCCGAAATCTTAAGTATGGACGATGAATACTGTGTCTCTCTTTCACCATTGCTTTTATAATATGCCAAACCATTACAATAATATACCCTAGGGATTCATAACTTGTTGTCTACACTTTTGATGTGTATATTTCATGTCATGCCTTCTTAGAATCATTACACCGCAACAATCATTCACAACTTATTCGAAGTAAAACTTTTTTTAATGGACGAATGAGAATTTTAAAAATAGGTTTTTGTAAACAAAAGTTCTTACATATAAATTAACTTACTATTGATACTTGGGATAATATAATGAGTATTTTGAAACGAGTGCTATGATTTAATTAAAGTAAAAGCTCTTTGCTGCTGAGCCACCTAGGCTTAGCTTTTCAATAATACTGATTCATTAACTTAAATGTTTTTTTTCCCTCTAGTGGATTTTATAAGAAACTTTTTACTAGATTATGATTTAGATCAGGTTTTTATCAAGGGAGCAACTTGTTTGTATAATGGTCAATATGCAATAGGCCAAGTGCGAGAGAGGTTATCGTACCGCACGTGCAAGGCTCATACCATTATTTATAAAAGATTTAGCCACTATATCAAATAAAATACAATATAACAAATAACGCCAAACACGTCTGTTGCATCGGAGCCTCCACCTTAATATTTAATTTGTTCTGTTTTTAGTATTTGTGGTTATAGCGGCAACAAAAATACCTACATCATCTGTGAAAATTTCAACAGATTAGACACAGTGACAGACAGACAGACGGATAGCGGAGTATTAGTAATAGGTTCCCGTTTTTAACCTTTGCCTACAGAACCTTAAAAACTACGAAACGAACAATTCCGTTATAGGCCTTGTTATTGTAATATTCTATAGGTATAATAATTCAAATGTCACTGGAGTTTCTCTCATTTTAGCTCCTAGTTTAGAGGTTGTCGCACAACGACCTTCATCAAGTAACTCCCTCTTCGTCTCACCAAATGTAAATGCTAAAATGAACCAAAATAACATAACGAATTATTTTATTAAAGACCATGGTTTCGTAGATTTACTAACATTTTGTGTCACAATGAAATTGCGGACCTACACTTAATCATTGGGTGTTTGCGTAAGTTTAACGTATTCCGGTTGATGTACTGTTTATTTTCTTATACATTACAATAAGTTTCTTAAAACAAGTCTGATCTGTGAGACATTAACATTATTTAAAAAGTCTGTTAGAAGTTTGGTTTTGTTCCTTTTTTTTATTTTATAATATTATATTTTATCATTATAATATTCATTATGAAGATATAAATGTTGATATAAATTGAAATAAACGTAATTAATAAAGATTGCAGAAAGTAAAGAAGGTTTTTGAAGAGATTTCATTGAGTACTTAGTAGTACTTAGTTTGGTGTTGTATTTCAAAAGTTCTCAAATATTTTTTTGGTAGATGTTGTAATGTAAATTTGATATTGTGTCTTTGGGTTATAAAAACGTCGAATCCTTTGGCGATGATTAGTAGTAATTATTCGACTTTTTCGCTGTCATCGATTTCTTACACCTTATAATAATTTTATTGTGAAAAAGGAGTATCATGTAACTTTGTCAATTCACTGACGACGTCCATGGCAGAGTGGTTTGTACGCCGAGTTTCATGGTGTTGTCGACTCGAGAGGTCCCGGGTTCGAATCCCGATGGGGGCAGATGTTTTGTGTGATGATACGAGCATTTGTACTCCAGTCATGGATGTTTCATATGTATTTCTATATAAAAATATACTTGTTTTAGTATTAGTATACGTATTCTATTCGTTACCCTAGTATCCCATAACACAAGCCTTTCAGTTCTTACTTTGGGGCTAGGCTTAATTGGTGTGAGTGTTGGAAATATTTATTTATTAGTTATTTAATTTTCTCTAGCTTTCAAGGAGAAAGCCAAAAGAGTTAAAGGAGACGGTTCAAAAGTGGTAGTCGGTTTCCGTCAGCGACGAAACATATGTGTATATCATTTTAAAGATTGTTTTATATGATAACATGAACAGATACTTAAAATTTTGATTTATATCCAATTAATTTTTAATCGTGTTTGTAGTGTCGCGTCTTAAGTTACTTCAAGGTAGCAGCTTATAACGTCAACTTAATCACTATGCAAGTGTTAATCAGTCCAGTCATGCATGGATATTTGTGAAATCGTGTTGAAGATATAATACTAATTAATGATTGATTCTTCTTGAAATAAGATATCCACAAAATACCTAATAATGTCATGAAAGATGAACATAATATTATGAATGCTTCAGTTACCTATTGAATCTAATATATTTGATGATTTGGCAACAAAAACTAGATAAGTAAACTTGCCATTTACCAATCAAAGATTATATAATTTTATATTATAATAATTATTAAAAAAATGTCAAACGATTTACAATTTAACGCACTACATCTCATAAAATTGGATGCCGAAGTCATGATTTGGAATTTGGCCCTTCCAAATCAAGAACCAGATATTATTTTTTACTTTTTAGCTCGATTTTCAATTTTGATGTCGGTTTTATTTTTTGTTTAATTTTTTTTGTTTCATCCATTTTAGTGAAAATTACACAGAACCTCATCCTTTATTGAAGTCGTTTAAAAAATTTAGAGTCTGTCGGAGACTCACTACCTCACTACCCTCTATAAAGAATCATCTCCTTTAAATCATGCAGATGCTAGAAGCTGCGTGAAATACGTTCTTGCAGTGGTTGCCAGTACCGATAACTGCGAAAATATGTCTATTCATCAGGACTCTAGTCAGATACGAGGAGTAACCTAGCTCTAGCCTCGTGTTAATGGCCTTTGTTTTATTAATTTGAGATGAGTCGATGTATTATACTTGTCGTTCTTATCGATGCGTTGCTAGACAAAGGTAAAATTATATCATCCCGGCCAGGCATTCATCAAAACAACGGTGACTGCCGTTGACAGCAAGAGGCTTTAGTAATAGTCGAAAACCATTAAAGTGTAGCTTTCGCCGAAAAGCTAAAAGTTAATTATAAGAGCTCAGAATCACTTTGAGTGATAGTTAAGAAGTTTGAATGGATAATTATTATTTTCAGCGGGGGACCATAAAACTGTATTACCAATGAATGCCGCATTACATGAAGAATGAATGGTATTCAATGAAAGTTAAGGAAATTCACATAAAAATTGACAATAAATCCGTTCTACCAAATAGCAAAAGGAAAGTAATTTTTTTCGCATTCGATATGTTTCCAGGTAACTTCCCAGAATTTGCTTTTTAGGAAAACATATTTTAACCACTGTCCCGTAATTTGTGTCAAGTAAATTTTATTAAATTGTATATTTACTCACTTAATAACTCACTTACCTAATATAATCACTTATAATACATAATAAATATAATCCTGCTTATTCCAAAACGCGGACTTAAGTCAAACATGGTTTAAACCTTACAGCCACACCTTTAACTTTAGTCGAAACGTTGACTAAAGTTAAAGGTGTGGCTGTAGTAGTGTCATAAGGTGGAGAATGATTAATTTTTATTCATTGTTTATGAACAATATAAAGCTTTGTTTGAAACTAATTAGAGTTTGGATTATGCTACTAGCCGATCCCAATATTCAATTTAAAATCTTAGATTAAAACCAATCATAGATTGTTCATGACATAGTTCATGAACAATCTATGATCGATCTCTAATCCACGTTTCAATATACTGGGAGGTTCACAATCCACCAAGGACAACAACAGTTTATAGTACAGGATACCAAGACTTCCAGACCTTAGTTATTTTCTCATACACAAAATATAGATAATCGAGTAGTATAAGTGTGTACAATGAACGTATGCATATTCGCTAACTTATACCGAGGTGTTATTTCAGGTATCAATCAGGTGGCACAGGCAGGTAAAATTTTTACTCACTTTACTTACCGTCTGGGTACTGTACCCCTAGCACGAACCAATATCGAATTCATATCGTTTGCGAGTCCGAAATGTCATTGTCAAATGTGTAATGATTTTTAGTTCTCGTTAGGTACTTTGTGCCGCTGCTGTTCAAGTTTCCATACAAAATTTGACATTGGCATTTCGGTTTGCAAACTATTCGAATTCGATAATGGTTCGTGCTAGGGGTACTGATTCCTACGTATGTTGTAGAGAATATTCTAAACAATTTGAAATTAATACTGCCAGACACATTCTGTCCGCAGTATTTATTGCCAGGCACTTTAAATACAGAAAGAAAAAACACTGTGTCTGGCAATAAAAACTGTTGACAATATGTAGGCAGTATGAATTTCAAATTGTTTACAATATTCTCTACAACATACGTAGGAATAAGTCCCCCAGATCGTAAGTAAAGTGAGTAAAAATTTTACCTGCCTATGCCACCTGATACCTGAAAATCGCCTCAGCACAAGTTAGCGAGTATAAATACGTTCATTGTACACACTAATATTACTCGATTATCCATATTTTGTCCATGAGGAAATAAGTGAGTGTATATTTTTCTTGTATTTGTTGAGGAAATAAAGCGAACTTCTCAATAAATAAATAAAGATATATTTTCAACTTCGTTACATTAATTTTGAATATATATATATATATTATGTAGTCTGAGAGGAGTCGAAGCTGGACCCCTTTGGCCAAAGGAAGTGCTCCGCCGATCGTGCTCTTGGGTTTTATATTGATATATAACGCCATCCCGTGGTTTCGGTGATAACTACTTCCAACGGTGACAGATTGTTGCCAGTTGAAACACGCCCTTGTTCGTGCGTTGTTACGTCAGATCGCTAGATGGAGCTATTCATGAACATGCCGGCGGGCCTTGAGAGCTGAGCAGTTGCTCTCAAAAACGTTGAAAAGATGTGTTAGTAAATGCATCTTCCTCCTTTGTTGAAACTGGCAAGGGACATATCTTCGGAAACGCTCTCTCAATGACTCCATTAGCTGTCCTTATACTGGCCACTCGGGGAACGCCGTCTTTCCCTGGAAACACAGACAAAATTCTTCCCAAACGCCACTTTAAGGGAGGTAGATTATCTTCTTTGATGAGCACTAAAGTGTCAGGTGCTAATATTCCTTTTGATTCCTTCCACTTAGTGCGAGTCTGTAGTTCCCCAATATACTCGGTTGACCATCGCCTCCAAAAATGTTGCCTAAGCTGCTCGATGCGCTTGTACCGGGATAATGAGTGTGATGGAGTGCTTGTGACATCCTCGCTTGCTTGTGAGGTCAGCGGTCGGCCGATCAAGAAGTGTGCCGGAGTGAGTGGGGTAAAATCTGTTGGGTCTGAGGACAGAGAATACATAGGACGGGAATTCAGGACAGCTTCGATTTGTGCCAAAACTGTACTGAACTCCTCATAAGTTAAATGACTATTGCCTAGCACCCGGGTGTTGTGGTGTTTACAGGATTTCACCCCTGCTTCCCATAAACCGCCAAAATGAGGTGCGTAGGGTGGTATGAATTTAAATTCTATCCCATTGGATGAAGCATAATCAATTATAGATTGAGACTCCCCACATAAGAAATTTGCAAGTTCCCGTTTAGCACCCACAAAATTCCTACCGTGGTCAGAAAAAATACAAAGTGGTTTTCCTCTACGAGATATAAACCTTTTTAATGCTAAAATATAGTATTCAGAGGTTAAATTGGTAACAAGTTCCAAGTGCAAAGCCTTAGTAGTAAAGCAGACAAACAAACATAAATAACACTTTTCAAGCTTAGAGCCCCTTCCCTTTCGATTCAATATATAGAATGTACCAGCATAATCAACACCACTATTTATGAAAGGAAAATCAGCCTTTACGCGTTCCTTTGGTAGATTTCTCATTATTGGTTTCACTGTTTCACCCTTCATACGAGTACAGATTTTACACTGTAAAATAGTTTTTCTAGCCAGGTTTCTACCACCCAAAGGCCACCAGGTCTCCCTAATGTGCGCAAGTAAATGTTGAGGTCCAGCGTGTAATAGCCGTAGGTGCTCTTGCTTGAAAATCAGCTGTGTTACATAATGCTTACCACACAACAGCATAGGATGCTTCTTGTTGTATGAGAAATCAGGCGAATTAAACAATCGACCTCCCACTCGGATCATATTATTGTTATCTAAAAACAAATTTAAACTTAATAAGCCACGAGATGATTTTATTGGAATTTTACTTAATAAAGCTTTATGTTCCTCTGGAAATGATTCCAGTAGCACTCTTATAACAATAAATCTCAACGACTCTTTTAATTCTGTCACTGACAAAGGACCTGTCAAACGAGCACACTTAAGTTTTGATTTGAGGTTATGAACGAATCTCAATACATATGCATAAGAACGCTGAAGTGTGCAAAATGAAGAAAACTTATTAAAATCAAACACAATACCTAAACTGTTACAAGTCATGACAGTAGTTTGTTTTTTGCGTAATTGCGGCAAACTGTTTTGTTTACTAACTAAATATAGTGATTGACTAAAGTCAATTTACCTGTTAATGTAAGAATGCGGGTCCGTTCCACCACAAGCTCAATTTGCTTAATTCATCTATATATAATCCTAAATTGTTAATAAATCGGCTGGGTTGATTTTACCATCTACGTGCCGCCAAGTAGCATTAGAGGTTAATTCGTTTATTTCTATAACCCTATTTTTCACGAAAGGCTTAAGTAGATGAGGTGAAATGTTTATCCAGCATAATACTATCGTAGAATCACTCCATAAATAGGTTTTTGTAACTAGATCACCCGGCAAAACACTGTTTATTCTATTAAATAATTTTGCACCGATTACCGCGCCGCAGAGCTCGAGTCGCGGTATACTGACCGACTTGACTGGAGCGACGCGGCTCTTTGAACAGATCATTCGTACTGTAAGTTCACCGGTCTTAGAGAATGTACGGCTGTATGCACACGCGCCGTATGCGTTTTCACTAGCATCTGTGAATATATGGAGTTCGATTCGAACCGGATTAGTCCCCATTATATGACGAGGTACTCGAATTAAATGTAATGAAGTTAATGAATTAACGAATTTCTCCTATATACCCTTTATTTCTAGAGGAACTACTTCATCCCAATCTAGTTTACATAACCATATTTTTTGTAACAATATCTTTGCCCTAATGATAACAGGACTTAACAAACCTAATGGATCATATATTTGCGACACGACTGACAATATCAAGCGTTTCGTTAAAGGTAATTCAACGCCTTTTATTTTAGGAATAAAATGAAATTCGTCATTATTATTAGACCAACCTAAACCTAATGTTTTATTAGACTTATTCTCGTTCAATGTAAAATGTTTCGACTGGCAGTTATCATCTTGAGCGACTTCCTTAGCGATTTCATCCGAGTTAAATATCCACTTTCATAATGGAAAACAGCCCGACTTACACACATCGATAACACCTTTACATATACGCACTAATTCCGTCTTATTATTATGACCTACCAGATAATCGTCGACATAAATTTATTTAATATTGTATGTGCGATTTCCGCGCTCGTGCATTCATGCCCTAACTGTCTAACGCATCGCATGCTAAGATAGGGTGCAGACGCGGTTCCGTACGTAACGGTGTTGAGCTGATATGTAGAAAGTGGTTCGGAAGGACTTTCTCGCCATAGTATCATCTGTAAATTCCGTTGATCTTCTTGTACCAACACCTGCCTGAACATTTTCTCAATATCAGCGCACGCAACATATTGATACTGGCGGAAACGTAAAAGAAGTGCCAACAAATCACTCTGTAAAGGGGGACCCGTCATTTGAATATCGTTAAGTGACTTTCCGGATGACGTAGATTGACTAGCGTTGAACACTACACGTAATTTCGTGGTAACACTATCATCACGGAACACACCATGGTGAAGTAGAAAATAATAAGGTTGCGGGCAACCCTCAACGCGAGTCATGTGTCCTAGCCCTATGTACTCGTTTATAAATTCATGATACATTTGTTTGTACTCAACATTACGCTCAAGTTTTCGCTCAAGTGAAAGAAACCGATTTTTAGCGACTTCGTAACTATCGCCAAGTTCAGTCGTTGACTCTTTTAGCGGTATGCGCACAGAAAACCGACCATCTTTCAAACGCTTAGTTGTGTCTATAAATAATTTTTCATAAACTTTATCTTTTCTTCTTCTTCCGTCCCTGTTCCCGTTATCTGGGGTCGGGTCTCCTCACTCTACGGCGCCAGGTTGATCTGTCCTGGGTTGTCGGTTTTGGCAATTGGGCTTTCTTAAGGTCTCTTTCAATGTTTGACCACCAGGTCGATGGCGGGCGGCCTCTACCTCTCTTTTGTTCTGGCAAGCTTAATGCGATTTTTACTACATGGTCATCGTCCCGTCTCATGATGTGACCATACCATCTAAGGCAATTTTCCATCATTTTGTCTGTGATTGGTACGACTTTAAAACTCCCCCGTACGTATTCATTCCGAACTCTGTCCATCCTGGTCACCCCACCCGCCCAGCCCAGCATCTTCATTTCGTTGACATGTGCCATCTGTTCATGCGTTTTCTTCACTGTCCAACATTCGGAACCGTACAGTAAGGCTGGCCTGACGGCTGTCTTGTATACTTTACCCTTTGTTTTTATGGGCATACGGGTATCACATAGAACTCCTGTCAGCGACCGCCATTTCTGCCACGCTACATTTACACGGTGCGCAACATCGGCCTCCACATTGGCATCTGGCGTGAGCATAGATCCCAGATATTTAAACTTGTTCACAGTGGGGATAGGTGTTGATCCAATACATATGATTTCAGGAGTTGCATTTCCGCTAAAGGGGCATTTCATGTACTCCGTCTTACTTTTGCTCACTCGAAGTCCGTACTTTTCTAAAGAGTGTGTCCACGTATTTAAAATTTCTTGCAGGTCTTTTGCAGTATTTGCCACCAGTACTATATCGTCGGCATACAGTATGGTCCGCGGTAAAGGTGCTGGAATATGGTTTGTTAGATAGTCCATCACTAGGTTAAATAAAAAAGGACTTAAACAGATCCCTGATGGACACCAACTTTGACCTCGAACGCGTTACTTAATCCTGCTGGTATTTTGACTTGTGTACTGATGCCGCTGTACATATCTTGAATTATTAATATATATCTCTCCGGTACTTTTTGCGCTCTAAGAGCCTGCCACACGAGTGTGCGGGGCACTCTGTCAAAGGCCTTTTCGAGGTCGATGAAGGCAAGATGTAAATCTGTTCTGTTTATCCTGTGTTTTTCCATCAGGATTCTGACTGCCTGGATAGCATCAGTGGTTGATCTAGACGATGTAAAGCCAAACTGATTTTGGGATACATTTGTAATAGAGGACAGGCGCTCATTTATGATCCGCTCCCAGATTTTTAGAGTGTGTGAGGTCAATTTTATGCCCCTATAGTTTTCACATTGGGCTACATCCCCCTTGTTTTTGTAAAATGGCTTTGGCGCCACGATTTTGGGATTTGTGTGGTGCCTAAGACGGTATTAAACAGTTTAGTTAGCCAGTTAACTGCCGTGGGACCGAGTCGTTTCCATAGATCGGCTGGTATCTCGTCTGGCCCTGCAGCTTTTCGGTTCTTCATGCTAGCTACTGCAAGTTTCACTTCATGCGAATCTATTTCCAGTAATGGTCCGCAGACATGTTCAAGGGGGGCGGGATCTTCGTGCGGGAATTCTTCATTTAGTAAGTGTTCATAGTATTCTTGCCAGCGGTGCATAATTTGGATATTATCTGTTAGTAAGACTTGCTCCTTGTTCTTAATGAATTTATTCATTTTGATGTCAATTGAAGCCTGATGTCTATATTTAGCTATCTTAAGTACATCTTTTTCTGATTTAGCTGACTCTAACCTATCATAAAAAGCTTGATTTGCATTCGCTCTTTCCTGGGCTATGCAAGTTTTTGCTTGTCTTTTAGCTTCTTTATATTTATCCTTGTCATCATTTGTTTGTGAACTTTGCCACGCTTTGAATTGGGTTTTCTTGGTAAGTAAAGCCTGCTTTATTTTGTCATTCCTCCATTTGGGATCTTTTCCGGAACGAAGAGGCCCTTTCGAAACACTCAATACTTCTGCAGCTTTCGTTCTACTATATTCTTCAAACTTGGACCACATAATTTCAGCTTGGTTGTATGCTGTATCCAAATCAGCCTCAAGGTAACTCTTAATATCACCTAGCAATATTTCGCCCTTAGGACCATCCAGCTCTTTCCACTTTGTCTTCGGTATTCTATCCACCATTACCTTCAAGGCCCTTGGCAGATCATACACGGCTACTAGGATGCGATGTTGGGATGTAAGAGATTCACCAGGAATTACTTTGCAATTTTTGAACTTTTGTTTCACAGCAACGTCGGACATTATGTAGTCTATTTGAGACGTTTTTCCAGCACTCTTGTAAGTAATTGGGTGCTCCGGCTGTTTTTGAAAGTTGGTGTTTACTATAACTAGTGAATGTCTTGAAGCAAAATCCAAGATGTCCTCTCCTTGCTTGTTTAGCATACCAAACCCAAACCCGCCATGTACATTACTGTAGGTGCAGTTAGTTTTTCCAACATGTCCATTCATATCGCCTCCTATGATCTTGTACTCATTAGATGGTATGTCCTGTATTAACTCATCGAAATCCTCCCAAAATTCAGCCTTTTCTATGTCTGTACAGCCCGTTTGTGGAGCATATGCTGATATTATGTTGGTTATTTGCTGGTTGTCTAGCGCGAGTTTCACGGATATTAAGCGGTCACTCTTTCGTGTAATGCTTATTATTCGGGACTTGAATTTGTGATTCAGGACCACTGCCACGCCGTTTCGTTTATTGTCCACACCATGATGTATGACCTGGTAGTCATTGCCTATGTCTTTTGATTTCGAGCCTTTCCATTTAGTTTCTTGAAGACAACAGATATTGATGCGTCTTTTTAGTAGAATTTTGCTTAACTTTTGACTCCTGCCCGTCAGAGACTCTAAGTTCCAGGTTGCAAGTCTTATACGATGTAGATTTTGATGTGAACTTTTGTTCTTGTCCAAGTTATCGTCGCTTGGGGGGTACGCCCTAGTATTTATCGCATCGTTCGCATTTCACAAACTTTATCTTCGCGGGTATATAAATTATTGTTGTGGCTTACTTCCTCTATCTCCCAAAATTTTCTTAACTGTTCCCCTATTTCTAACGTTTGGGTGAAATTACTTTGAACAGGAATAATGCGCCTATGTTCAAAGGAGATAGGGCCAGCCACTATCCATCCTAACTTAGTATTCTGGAGATAAGGTCGGTTACTTAAGCGAATTCTACCTTCAAGTATTAAATCCCAGAAGACATCTACCCCTAATATCAAATCTATCTTTGACGGCGCATAATAAGCAGGATCTGCCAAGCTGATTTCTTTCGGTATATTTAATAAATTAGAATCTATTTTGAATGTAGGTATCATATTTGTTAATACCGGCAAAACAAAACATTTAATGTTCGTTTGATAATTATCGTTTAAAGACTTCAGCTTAACTTCACACAACTGGGCCGACTGTGAGATCGTCTATCCCACTCCTACTATCTGATAAGCGGACTGTATCGAATAAGAGTTTATTTTACTGCGTACTGATTCGGAAATAATGCAATGTTGACTACCACTATCAAGTAAAGCACGAGCCCTATGATATTTGTTGTCGATACCCGCGATTTCGATAACGGCAGTAGACAGCAAAACCGAATTTACCGATTTCGACTTACTAATAGAACTTTCATTACGCCCTGAACATAAACGAGTTTGCGATTGCATGACTGCAGAAGTGCCAGAAGGTTCGGCTATTAATGAACTGTCCTTACAACACTCATTATGCAGTAAACTATTATGTTTGTTATTGCATTGCTTACACGGGCCAAAATAGCATTCACTCGCGGTATGTCCTTTCCGCAAACAATTTATGCACAAATTATTCTTCTTTACGATTCCTAACCTTTCATTCGATAATAATTTTGTAAATTGAGTGCAAGCATAAAGCGAATGGTTACCGTTACACATAACACAATTACGGGTGCGCGCAACTTTTCGGTTATTTTGAGTGGAGGTATGAGCCGAGGTAAAACTATGAAATTTCTGTGGCTTTATCTTGCCATCCGCAATTGGTTTGTTAATAGAATGAGCAGAATGATTCGCCTGTACCATATCTAACATGTTTGCTTTGTCCGTTAAGAAATCCAGCAACTGAGAAAGCTTCGAAGATTGACTGTTACCTATTACTATTTTATGTTGTTCCCACTCTTTTTCTGTGAGCAAATCTAATTTAGAAATAATGATATGAATAATAAAAGTGTCCCACCATTCTGTGGGCTCACCAAGTGTTTTTAAAGCACGTAAATTCTTCAACACGGTATCAATCAACCTTCTAATTAAATGGGGCGATTCTTTAGTTATAGATTGCATAGAAAACAAAGCTTTGACATGATTATGCACTAATAAATTATTATTATTAAATCTACGGTTAAGCAGGTCCCATGCTATTGTGTAGTTTTCAGAGGAAAATTCTAAAGATTTTATCACCTGACTAGCACTCCCCGTTAAAGCAGATCGCAAATAATGAAATTTCTGTATATCATCAAGTTGCGCTGAATTATGTATCAACGAAAGGTAGGTATCCCTAAACTCTAGCCACGTATTGTACGACCCGTCAAATGTAGGTAATGTGATAGTAGGCAATTTAACTAACGGATTTCAATTGCACTTGGATTTGTCACCAACGACCGAATTACTAGCAGTATTCTGCAACAAACAATCAACTTCTGTTAAAACCTTATAGTAGGAATTTTCAAAAGACTCCCGTATATCTATTTGCTGAGATAATTCTTTTTCCGAGATTAATTCCTCTATAGAACTTTGAATGCTTTCAAAATCCTGTATTAAAGATTTAGCAGCATTAGATCTCAATTTTAATTCTTTTAACTGCCTATCGTTTAACGGTTGGCTGTTAAAGGAGTTTACAAATTTCGTAAAAAGTGTCAATCTACCCTTGATTGTTCCGCGTTTTTTATTTAAATCGTGAATCACATTATCACTGATATTTTCTAAAACTGGCAAAGGAGACTTGCTACTTGCTATCCTATCCATATTTTCTACAACTAGACTCATTTTAGCACTTTATGAAAAACAAGGGTACTCACGATTTTCTCTGCAAACACCGTGGCTTAATCACGCGAACCAGATTTGCATGACGAATCACCTGTAATTAATCACAGTTTTAGCACAAATACGATTAGGGAAAGAAAGGAACGATACGACCAAACCTCTGCTTTTCTCTGTTTTCTTTTTTCTTCTCTGATTTTTCTTATATTATTCGGCTCTGAAGGTCCATGTATATTTTTCTTGTATTTGTTGAGGAAATAAAGCGAACTTCTCAATAAATAAATAAAGATATATTTTCAACTTCGTTACATTAATTTTGAATATATATATATATTATGTAGTCTGAGAGGAGTCGAAGCTGGACCCCTTTGGCCAAAGGAAGTGCTCCGCCGATCGTGCTCTTGGGTTTTATATTGATATATAACGCCATCCCGTGGTTCCGGTGATAACTACTTCCAACGGTGACAGATTGTTGCCAGTTGAAACACGCCCTTGTTCGTGCGTTGTTACGTCCGATCGCTAGATGGAGCTATTCATGAACAGTGAGGTTTGGCAGTCTTGGGGTCCTACTCTATTACAGTTTAATCCATTCCTCCACAATGGGCCCGATTCTGGCATGATTCTCTAAACTTGACAACAGTCTCTTCTTTTCATTCTGTATAGATTCTGACAAGGATACGCTCTTGACAAATGTAAATTTTGGTTTAGAATTATGTTTGAATCGGGCCCCATGTTTCTTCATATGTGATATATCTATGGGCGTTACCATGGAAACTTGCTATGACATTGGTGTCGTTTCTGGTGTGATGCTCTAAACCTAAACTTAAATTTGACAACAGTGTATCTTTGTCATCCTCTATAAAGAATGAAAAGGAGAGACTGATGTTAAACTTTGCTTTAAGTTTAGAGAACCATACCAGAATCGACATCATTGCATAAATAAAAAATAGATATATACACAAAATAAATTATTACGCAAAATAAATATCTGCGCTATGTCCTCATAAATTAATATTTCCAAATCTCTATCGCTATTGAGAAGCAGCATTTCTACAAGGGGTGTAAGGGGTTCTCAAAACACCTGCAAGAACCCAAGCCAACCTCAACTTCACGTGGTGCACCCTGTTGACCAACAGACGAGGCTCTGGCAAACCGACCGATGGCGGTATAACCATCCAACGACGTAGGGTAGGAAAATCTCACTGGTGACGGGCAGCAGCGTCATCAGTGAAATAACCTAAGATCTGCGATCGCCAACCCGCCTGCCCAGCGTGGCGATTATGGGCACATGCATTGAATGCACACAGATAAAAAGCCACGGCCCCCAGTTCCCGGCAGCTCCGCTATTCCTGGTCACGGTGGCGACTCCGGTAATGGCGGGGCGGGGGATGCGAAGAATCTCCGGGCTACGGAAGGCCACCAAAATAGACTGGCGACGTACAACGGACGCACGTTACAGCTTAACTCGCATCTGGCGCAACTCGTGGTGGAACTTGGGAAGATTAGGTGGCACATTTTAGGTTTAAGTGAAGTCCGAAGAGAGGGGGAGGACACCATAACGCTCGAATCGGGCCATCTAATGTACTTCCGCAGGGGGACCAACAGGTGGCGTTGGGTTTTTGGTAAATAAGTCCCTTGCCGATAATGTTGTGAAAATGTCCAGCGTGTCGAACAGGGTAGTGTCCCTTATTATAAAGCTCACCGAGAGGTATAGCCTCAAGGTGGTGCTAGTGTACGCACCGACCTCGACACACTCGGACGACGAAGTGGAGGATATGTTCGATGATATATCGAGGGCCCTCCACTCCACTACTAAGACCCACTACAACGTTGTTATGGGGGACTTCAACGCTAAAGTGGAAGTACAGAATTGCAGCGAATCGGTAGTAGGATCCCATGGATTTGGAAGCAGAAATCATAGGGGGCAAATGCTCGTCAACTTCTTCGAACGGGAGGGGCTCTTCTTGATGAACTCTTTCTTCAAGAAACAGCCCCAAAGGAAATGGACGTGGCCAAGCCCCGACACTATGACTAAAAATGAGATCAATTTCATCATGACGGACAAGAGGTACATATTCAGAGACATCTCCGTGATCAACAGGTTTAATACCGGTAGTGATCACCGACTCATCCGGGGCTCTTTGAATATCAACTTTAAGACCGAGCGCGTCCGTTTGATGAAATCCAGGCTCCAACCTACGCTGCTCCAATCTATAATAGGATCTGAAACGTTCCAGTCAAATCTGGAGAACCGATTTACTGCCGCGGAAACCACATCAGACGTAAACCAAAACCTTGAAAATGTGGTTAGGATCCTCAGGGAAGAGGGTACGAGCTTTCGGAAGGGACTTTAGGGCTAATGAAGGAACGACGTGAAAATCCACCCGTCACTTCGTCGGCAAAGCGGACTCTAAACCAAGAGATCAGTAAGCACGCACGACACAACCTCCGGTGCTCCAATACTCTCTCGATCGAGAGAGCGATCGAGCAGAATCAAGGATCCAAAGTGTTCGTACAATCTCTTGGAAGAAGCCATCTGACGAAGTTGACCACAACAAGTGGAGAAGTTGTTGCTTCAAAGCCGGCAGTCCTTTCGGAAGTGGAAGACTTCTACAGCCAGTTGTACGCATCACATGCATCTCGACCCGATCACGAAAATGAGGATTCTAGAGCCACATTAACACGCCACTTCACCGAAGACCTGCCAGAAGTCAGTATTGACGAAATCGAGATTGCTCTTGGACAGCTTAAAAATGGAAAAGCCCCTGGAGAGGATGGTGTTACAACAGAACTCTTGAAGGCTGGAAGTAAACTCGTACTGAGGCAGCTCCAAAAGCTTTTCAACACTGTCCTGTTCGAAGGGAGAACTCCGGAGGCGTGGAGTAGTACTCCTACGAGTGTGGTCGTCTTGTTCTTTACAAAGGGGCACAAACAAACTTAAGAACTATCGACCAATAACCCTTCTAAGCCACGTCTATAAACTGTTCTCAAGAGTGATCGCGAACCGTCTTGCGCGAAGACTTGATGACTTTCAACCACCGGAACAGGCTGGGTTTCGGAGCGGATAAGGTACCATAGACCACATTCACACAGTGCGGCAGATTATAAAGAAGACTGAAGAGTACAATCAGCCCCTGTGCCTAGCATTTGTGGACTATGAGAAGGCCTTTGACTCGATTGAAATCTGGTCTGTCCTGGAGTCCCTGCAGCGTTGCCAAGTCGACTGGCGATACATCCAAGTGATCAGATGTCTCTACTAAGCCGCCACCATATCTATCCAAGTACAGAACCAGCAAACAAGTCCCATACCGTTGCATCGTGGTATGAGATAAGGGGACGTTATTTCCCCGAAATTGTTCACTAATGCAATAGAGGATATGTTGAAGACGCTGAACTGGAAAGGACGTGGCATCAACATAAATGGCGAACGCATCTCTCACTTGCGATTTGCAGACGACTTCGTCATCATGGCAGAAAACCTACATGAAATGCTGAATGACCTGGCTGACTCTTCCATACGCATCGGCCTACGGATGAACTTGGATAAATCCAAGGTCATGTTCAATGAACATGTTCTACCGGAACCGATTGCAATACACGGTGCCGTTCTCGAAGTTGTTCAAAAATATGTGTACCTCGGGCAGACATTGCAGTTAGGTCATGGAGCACCCCCACTAGAGTCCGCATACAAGGCAAGCGCTTACGCCAAGCTTAAGTAGTATTTTACCTATGCGTGAGGCACGCCCACAGACGTCGCGATACATTATTTCATTTGGTAACCGAGCGTCGGTCGAACTGCTTCTCTCGTTTTCGTGTTAAAAAACTGTAAAAAATGCCTTACTATGCAATTCAATTGTGTGGAAAGTAGAGTAAAACTTCCAGTCTTCAAAAATATAGTATTACTTTTCGCCGGTAAGTTTAAATACATTACAAAAAGACAAAAATACTCTTATATTAAATTGCTGTTAATTGTATTTATTTTTTAGTGAACGCGTTGATGTCTTTGAATATTGTCCCTTTCTCGCATGCGCTACATCAATTATGCTATCCCGGTCTCACACCGGCACGTGTATTGCTAGTGACTCAGACGCAGCTCATGTCTCAACCCGTAAGTTTATCGATAAGTTTGTCAGCTATGGAAATGGAAAAAATAAATAAAAACTATTTATTTCATCGTATACAATAACAGATGTCATGAGTATACAACCAACAGTTTTTATTTGATTTCAAACATATCCTACTAAAATTTGAAAACGCGAAAATTTGTATGGATATTTGTTAGTCTTTCACGCTAAAACGGTTAAACAGATTTGTATGAAATTAAATGCGCATAGTTTTCGACCTAGATAAGAACATATAATTAAAGATATTAAATAGCCTAGATACACCATGAGCGCTCAAAATGAGTACCAATCAAGAAGTGCTTGAGCTCCTCTCAAGTACTTCTTGGTTCACAGTCACGCGCGGACCGCTGAAAAGTCAAGATGCCGCAAAGCTAAAATAAATTAATAACTTAAATATATAAATCGAACTATTTGTGAACTTATGTGAACTATTTGTGCACTTTCTAAAATCGTCAAAGGCATTATTTTATCTTTTAAAACAAGTAAAAAATATCCGCAATATTATTTGACAAATTGCGACTACAGCGAATTGTGTGCATGCAGCTAATTTAAAAGGCTCATTTTTGAGACGTGTATCCGTGTGGTCGGGGTCTCTTTTTGATATCTTCCCATTTTGACTTAATTTAAGGTGAATTGTTATGTACTTATGTACAGAAAATTATGTTTTATTTTTGTATAAACAAAAATATAATGTATTTAAATATAATAGTACATCTTCGTAAAAATGGGTTTTACTAAATTTCTTTATTGTCATAAGTACCAGAAAATAATAATTAAGGGGCCTTTATTTTCGGGTCGGTGCGAGTTTGTTTTGTTTTCGATTCTGTACCGAATCTGAACAGATTCTTTCCGAGTGCATATAATTAAGTGAGAGCTTTCCCACTAAGTGGTTTCCGTACAGATCTTTACCGAGCGGATACTTAGCTCGCTGTGCCGAGTGCTTCCGAATGCTACCGATTCATTCGACTCGCCCATGCTGTCACTCCTGCAAACAAAACGAAATGAATCCGTACCGACCCGATGAGTAAGGCGCTTTAAGTTTAAAAAAATATCATAAACATCATATTATTGTCTATCAATATATTTGTCACGTGTTTTTTTGTGTTGCTTATATATTATTTAGTTTGTAGTTACTGGTCGCCTCATGTAATTAGAACGCACCAAAGTACTAGGCCTCTATACTAAATTGTTTATCGATAGGAAATATCGACATTTTCTAAAATCGATCTTACCCGCATCACTTCGCTGCACTGAGTATATGATCTGACCTTGACGCGTCCAATCACAACGGGGCTGACCTCCCTGCACGCCGCCGACTTTGGCGATTTTGATTCCAAACAAAATTTGTGTGATGCGGACTCTAGTGGGGGTGCTCCGTGAGTTAGGTAGAAACAACTTTGAGGACGAGGTGAATAGTAGAGTTCAGCTAGGTTGGGCAGCGTTTGGGAAGTTACGTCAAGTCCTGACATCGTCGATCCCACAGTGCCTAAAGACGAAAGTCTTCAATCAGTGCGTCCTACCTGTGATGACATACGGAGCCGAGACGTGGACACTGACGGTACGGCTGGTCCACAGGTTCAAAGTCGCTCAGCGCGCTATGAAAAGGGCTATGCTCGGCGTTTCTCTGAAGGATCGCATCAGAAATGAGGTAATCCGACAGAGAACCAGAGTTACCGACATAGCCCACCGGATCAGCAAGTTGAAGTGGCAGTGGGCTGGCCATATTTGTCGAAGAACCGATAACCGTTGGGGTAGACGAGTTCTGGAGTGGAGACCGCGTCTAGGCAAACTTAGTGTAGGACGTCCTCAGGCGCGATGGAGTGACTATTTGCGCAAGGTGGCTGGCAGGAGCTAGATGCGAGTAGCCCAAGATCGATCTAAGTGGCGTGCATTTGGAGAGGCCTATGTCCAGCAGTGGACTAAGATAAGCTGTTAATGATGATGATGTTGATGATTTCTACACACCAGGTCAAAATATAATAACCATTTTGTATAATAATCCGTCGAAAAGAAGGGATAGAAAAAAAACGCTAGTTTACCTTTGACAAAACGTCTGGCAAAACAGCAGTTTGTATATTGCAACACCGAAACTGCCATTTTAATACAAAAAACAATTTCTAACTGCGGATCGGTCCTCCCACGGATAGTTTACTTGCATTGAGATTCAAACAAAAGTTTGATTATTGCAACGTTTTTAGGATTGCAAATATTAAAAAATCAATCTAAAATTGGAGGTTAAGGTAAACTTATGTAAAGATGTAACGATCGTAACTCAGCTACAGCTCTATGTTCATCGCTCGCAATCAAATGCCCTTGTCTTAATAGTTTTGATTCGGCTACTTATAGTTAATTTGGGAAAGAGATTATTTTCTATAGCTACCAAAGCGGTGTATATGTTCGAAAAGTAAAAAACCTGAAAGGCCATTGTAATACTTTGCACCGGATAGCAGGCATGGGAGTGGGTGAATTGGTGGTGTTATACTTGGAGGGTTGGAAATCCGAGATAAATTATTAAGAGGGGCGCCAGGACACCCAACCACAATCGATTTCAGCAATGACCAAATGAAACAATATAACACTATAATGATAATTTATTTCTTGACCTCCAGATGTCACATACACAGGTATTCACAAGTTTTAGATTATGTCTAGAATAAGTGGATTTCACTAAGTTTTCAAATATTTTACATACTTTTAATGAGCTACTCAATATCGTTAAGTAGTACTTGATTATGATATATACATACAGTCTTTTGTGATCACACATGAGGTTCACCGATTGACTATCCGACATAAATGGCACGTAGTCGACAGCAATGGACGAACTTGAGGGCGCTCCCTGACACTTGCCCGAATCGTGGTAGTCCCATCGTGGTAATCCAGGGCTGCGGTGGTGTCGTGGTATGTTCCACGTGGTATATAGGTTATGTACTCACAACCATCAACTTCACAATCCTCACCTCTTCAGTGATACACATTCAATCTAGCCTTGAAATCAGACCTAGAAATTGGAAATATAAGTTGGAACTCTGAAACAAATCACTTGGTTGAAAAACCATAGCTCGTGGAAGCATGTGGTCATGACGAAGATAAAAATCCAAAACTTACCAGAATTCTGGGTTTGATGAAATTTATATATGTATATATTAATAAAAAAAAGAAAATTGAGGCCAAATCTTATCATGGAATCTATTAATATTGGTGGAGTGCCTTCCTCCAAAAAATCCCAGCCATCGCACCTCTTGATTTCCGTTCAATGATTTCAATCCCATAAAGCTCAACCGAAAAAAAAAATGTCAACCAAGACCCGACATTACATTCAGCCTACATAATCGAATATGACCATACGATGACAAAAGAATCTATATCGGCTAATTGAAAGATCTTAATACCTAACGAGACCACCAAAACTACGGCGTGTACTTTAATTTAGCTACAACCCAAAAGTACATCAACCTAACAAACCATCCTTATTATAATATCAATCCAGATAAGAGAAAGTTTGATATTTTAAAACTTCTCGATTACAAACTAACAATAGAACACCCTATTCGAGAAGCTGTTTGATATCTCCTCAGAAGTTGAGAGCTACCAGAGAGCATCCCTGTACCATAAATACATGATAATGTTACTCAGTATTTAATTTATTTATTTATATTAATTCCTACTTTTATTCTTAAAACGATAAATAGAAATTACCAACCAATACGATTATTATTATTATTATTTTTATTGTTCATCAACGTGGTTGGAATAAGATAGTTGTGTGGTTTTTGGCGGGATTTCATCGAGTGCGGTTGACGTCTTATTTTAATTATTCCTAAATTCGTTCATAGTGGATATTGTGAAATAAAATTGGTGTGGTTTTGTGTAACAACCGTCTGCGTAACTGAAGAATTAGTGGAATCGTTAAAATATGCGCTATTCAGGTCAAGTGAACGTGAGAATTTTATTGTAGTGTTGGCTACCTCACAGAAGCTTATCGAAAAAGCCAACTCGATACATTTCGTGCCAACCACTCCGAGAAACCTTAGAATGCGTCACACCGAGATTCTAATGTAATAACAAAAAGAAGATTAATTTAATTAAAGACCAGGCTGTATGGGCATAGTTCCCTTTGCCTTCTTTAAACGGGAGAACTTCAACAAAAAATAAGATAGTTGTTTCCAAACCTTGTTCCAAACGCATCTGTGACAGTGACGGATGTCAGTATGAAAATTATTTGTAAACACACAAAACCTTGATAATTAGCTCGCAAAGTGTATGAAGTTCTGCTGTTAATGGGTGATAAAAATCGTGTTACAATGGTACCTAATATTAACTATAAATAAAAATGGTTTTGCTTACTTACATAACTGTATTCGTATAATGATACGTTCAAACATAAATAATACTTATACAGACTTTTCATTTACACATATAAATACACTCAATAGTGCGCTTTCTATGGACGGATTTCTTATTGCATAGCGATGAATTCTATACATTTGGTTACCTATACAATGGCTGGCGCTTTTTTTTGTATAAAATAAACTTTCATTTAGTGCTTAACATCTTGGTAAATAAATATAAAATTCAATAGTCAAAATTAAATATTGGTAATGTCTCTGATGCTTCATCAGTATTATGTGACTCTCATGAAATCCGGAATCTGTTATGCAATCGTGATCGAAGTGTATCAATATCCTAACTCAAAATACACGCCGCTTAGCTGCAAACTTCGCTAATCTTGAATTATTCTTAAATAGCTTCAATATGCTACCCGACATCGTTATTGTTACTGAATGCTGGTTGCCGTGCCGTTGGTACCCACCTTAAGAGGTTTTTCCTCCGTTGCCTCTTGTAACCCTGCAAATCAGAATGATGGTGTAATAGATTATTACAAAAATAATCTGACTGGATTAACGTTCGAAGAACCCAATAAAGCGGAAGCAAGTGCTATATTAATTAAACCTAATTCTGATACTGCTGTTTTGGGTGTCTATCGTCCCTGCGCTTTCCGAAACAAAAACAACTTAATAAATTCACTGAGCTGTGTCCTCAATACACTACAAATCGGAAAAATATTATTATTATGGGCGATATAAATATTGATATTACACCCGACAATCTAGATCTAGACGGCAAAAATTACCTCAATACGTTAACTTTCCATGGTCTTCTTCCAGCCCACACTCTTGTGACCCTCTTTTCCAAATGTCTTGATCACGTTATTCTTAAGTCTCGTAACCCAGCTCTTGCATTAGTCATCCAGTCAACTGTAACAGATCATAGCGTCTGCGTAACTGAAGAATTCTTCGGTACTACTTTCTATTGAGCATAGTAATTATCTCCTGCTTTTCCCTTAGATGATAAAAAAAATTAACTACGAAGGCCTTTCCATTTCACATAAGAATTTGGATTAGCAACCGATTGTTTTATAGAAATTGTCCAATCTACAGTATCATCTCATACTATCTCTACTACTCTTTCACACCGGCGTCGAACACTTAAGCCATGGATCACTCCCGGCTTATTAAAATGTATACGCAATCCAGATGCAACGCATAAGAGGCTGAGAAGCAATCCTAGCAATAGCATACTAAGCACAACATATTATAGGTATCGGAACTTCTGCAACGTGCTACTAAGAAAACCGAAACAAAATTACGAGAAAAGCCTGCTCCTCAGTGCGGGGTCCAATTCAAAAAAGTTATGGGATGCCATTAAAGATATCAGTTATTTAAACAAGACGGCTACCAGATCCAGTGACCTTCTTCAATGTAGGCTAACCGCTACTGAGTCTACCGCCTACGTCAACTCCTTTTTTTGCAGGTATTGGTAAGTCACTCGTAGAAAATATCTTATTTAGTCATTTTCCTAAACAGTATCCATCTAACTCATCTTCCTATCCTTCTTTACAATCTTTTGCGTTAGTTGACACTACAATTAAAGAAGTAGAAAACACAGCCTCTTCATTGAGTGACAACTGTGCTACTGGATGGGATAATATTTCTTCATCGTTATTAAGACGTTACTGAAAAATTCTAACACCTCCAATAATACATATATGTAATCTCTCTATGAACCTTGTCATTTATCCATCTGCTTTCAAAAAAGCTATCATCCACCATATTTTGAAGGGCGGGAACCGTGGCCATGAGGACAATTACCGACCAATTTTTATCCTCTCTGCTTTGTCTAAGGTCGAATTAATAAGCGTTTGGTAAAATATCTTGAGGAAAAGCGACTATTAGAAGATTAAAGATCTGCGTCTGATGCTGTACAAGAACTGACGGATTATATTGTCAGAGACTTGAACAATCACAAAAAATGTCATTAGAAGAAGAAACAAGTGTCATTAGAAGTATAAGTCCAAGTCTTTGGACAATCGCAAAAAATGTCTGGCTATCTTTTTAGATCTCGCGTAGGCGTTTGATACGGTCTCGGCCTAAATCCTTCCTTTTGAAGAGCTTAGAGAGCAGTCTTAAGTTTTATAATCTACTTCTTATAAAGCATATATAAGATTGTGGGAGAAAATAAAGCTTTTATTATTATTAAGAACTATGTTTGTTATAGCCGGAGAATCCAAAAAAAAACAATTATTTTTATACAAGTTTAATAGAATAATAATAGAAAGGAAAAGTTACATATGTTAAAATTACATCTAAATAGCCTAATAATCGGTTCAAGGTCGGAACCAGAATGCGTTAGAAATATGTATTAATTATCCAATATGAAAATGCAGCGTCGGCAACTCATGGCAGCTTGACCTTGGTGTCGGTGCATCGTAATAGGCCACGGTTGATACGTAAGCTAAGCGGTCTTCCTTCCATCCATTTACGTAATTAGCTTCCTCACATCTTTAATGTTTGCTCTCTTTCTGAATTACTTAATTATATAATATTATTAATCACAAAAAGTAACTATGGAAATTTTATTACCGTCTCATAACCTAAACTGTAAATTTGGAAACCAACGTACCCATTTAAAATAATTAATGAAATTAAAATGAATACCAATTTAATTGTAATTTTATGCGTAACGAATGCCAATACAAGTATTTATATGAATTATTAATGTTCTATGCAAATACTTAACGATTCATCCTATTGTTTTGCCTCCGTTGAGAAAAGCCAGGGAAAATCCGACAGTGATAGATACCTATGGATAAAACTTGTAACTTGCAAACTGATGTCGAAGTTGAAGTTCTATAATACAATACAAATATTATACAAATAAAAGAGTTTTCATAAAGTATCGATGTTTCTAGCTTAAACTTTTAAAATAAAGGACAATGGGAAGACACTTTCCCACCCCCCAACAGATTTGAAATAAGTGTCATTCGAAGCGCCTAGTAGGATAGATAATTTCTTACTATGGCGACATGCATAAAATATATGGGGTTTCGATTTATAAATACTAGAAGTGCAGTTTCACCCGCATTATTTGAGGAAATAGGTTATAGTGGTTCACCCTTTAAAGATAGATATATGTTGTCCTGGACTTTTTTATAGATTTTTTTTATGAGAACAATTCCGTTCGTACACGATGTTCGTTTAACTTCTACCGTTTAGGCAGCGCAAGCAACGCACTCTCTCAAAGGGAACATTTTTTCCCGTATTTGCAACATGCTTCATTGTTGCTCTGCTCCTTTTGGTTAAAGCTTTATGTTTTATAGCTTATAACCTTCCTCTATAATGCACTATCCAATACAAAAATAATTATTAAAATCAGACCATGACATGTTCATGACTTTAGCTTAAATGAATTAGATAGAATATGAAAAATCAAAAGCCATCCCAAGCAGTAAACTCAGATCTGTCAATACGCATGGCACCATCTTCAAATTATTTTTGCCTTTAAATGTAATATTTTACTTATACCTTATAAGTAAAGGATATATGAATTACTTCTCCTTTTAAGTGGTTTTGTTTTTATGAAGTTGGTTTTAATTTTTGTTAAAAAGAGTTTTTATTTTACACATTTTATAAGCCAGAACAAGATCAACTTACTAAGTACTTGGTACCTGGCATTCATTATCTCTTTTACATCTCTTAAAATAACCAAACACGAATTGAGTACTGTTAGTAATTGAGGAGATCATTATTTTCTCCGAAAGTACTGATCAGATCCTCACCAAATTAATACGACCGCCAAAAAACTGAAACAAAAAATTTATCATCAAAATCGGTCAATGCATCTCGGAGAGACGCGCGAACAACTATTAAAAAACATGTATTGACCAAGTGAGAACCTCCTCTTTTTTGAAGTCGGTTAAAAACAAGCGTTAAGTAAAACATTGTATTTGTAAGTCAATAATTTTTCAGTTTGAGACTATTTTTTTAATAAAAATATATTTTTGTACCAAAATAAACACATTATTGCCGAAAAGATTTTTATTTTATTAATTAAGTATAATTAAACCCCATCGATTTTCCAACTAAAACAAGTGTTTTGCCTTTTTTTGAGTATGAATGAACAAATCCACATGCATACCGTGTCTGATGCAGAGTGGGGACGGGGTCCATACAAAATCCCCCATAGTCCTTTACAATAAGATTAAACCAAGGTAATCGCGCTTGGCTAACGTATTCTTATTTTATCATTTAAAGAAGATAAATAATCCAAATTACACATTTTTCTAATTACAAATTAAAAAATTTCTTATTGTCAAGATTAGTGAATCTAATGGAGAAATTCGATAGATTTTAAACATTTACTAAGAAAAAGGTAAAAATGCAACGCTAGTACAGCCGCGAAAACAAAATCTGATGTTTATGGACCTAGTGCAGTGTCTGTGAGAGTAGCACAAAGGAGATTGCTCAGCTTCCATACGTCCATACATATGTATGGCCTAAAGACCAATAATTATGAAACATTGATTCCCAGATTCGAAATTATATATAAATTACTGTAGAAACGAATATTATTGACGTGTCCGTCAAGTGTCCCTGAGAACTTCTATAAACCATATACACTGAACGATGTGAGGTTATGTTTGCAAATAGGTACATAGGTATTAAAATAATAAAAAAACAAATAAGTTATATAGTAAACTAGGGAAATCAAGCCAAATACCGAAATATGTATTAGATTCAGGTACATAGAGCATGTAGATTAACAGATAGTTGCCTGTTTCTAAAGTTAATGCACAAGAGTAACTTTTAAAACCTTCATCTATGCATTTCCGGTTATAATAAGGTACTCTGTGACAGAAACTGTGTGATGATTGCGAATGAGCCACACATTAGAAAGAATTTTTAAACTCTCGTTAACCAAAGAAAGCTAAGAGATTTAGGTTATACAGCCATATCTTCAGTAGCTTCATTATTTTGTTATGTTTTTATTATAACCATATTTTAAATTTTTAGTGTATCACAGCTTATAATGTGTTTATAGAGGTGTTTGGCGAAAAATGTATGGCAATAGACTTTATGATGTCGCCTACCATCTATAATAATTGTCTTAGCACATTTGCATGCAGTGAAAATGATAATATAGTTGTGGATATTAATACCACAGTGTAAAAAAAAAAGTTTTATTTTATCGATCTTTACAGAATAGATTTGTTTTGATGTTATATAAACAACTTCGATCAGTCTTTAGTTGAATGTTACTACACCCATAGCCATTAAAAATGATTCGTATGTTTTCCAAACAGGTAAAATTAAAAGTCCTTTTTAATATGAAAATATTATACAAAGGTGTCCGTTAAATTGTAATGGCTGTAAAATAAAGTATATATTACGCCAAGAATTACCGTATATGTCAATATTTTTTGTACATTTGGGCCAATTTGAGCAATCTCCTTTGGTTAAAGCGTTTTCAATCCGGAAATTTTGATGTCAAAGATGCATGTTGCTCTGTTACAGGTAAATAGATGCCGTTTTTGAAAAAGTGCATTTTTGCAAAGCAAAATCAGTAGTTACGACGTTGCTGAATAACTGGGAAATGATCAATATACAGTAACAATACACAGTTATAGCGCATTTGGAAAAAACTGGGTATACAAAAAAGCTCGATATTTATGTGCCTCACGAGCTCACTGCAAGAAACCTAATGAACTGTGTACTCATTTGTGATTCTTTATAACGCCGTTATGAAACCGAACCATTTAGAAAAACGTGCAAAAAAGGTCGCGATCAGAGGCCAGTCAGGCTTCATAGACTCTGGCGAAACCCGGGTTAACTCGCAACAAGCTGATGCTGTGTGTATTGTGGAATTGAAAGGGCATTATTCATTTTTAACTGTTACCGCCAGGCCATCGATTCTGAATTCTACTGTGAACAACTGTTGAGATTAAAGCAAGATTTTGAGTGAGGTTTTTCATCATGATAACGTTAGACCCCACACGTCTGTAGCCAGTCAGCAAAAATTAAGAGAGTTTGACTGGAAGGTGTTAATGCATCTGCCTTATATATAGTCCTGACCTTGCACCTTCAGATTTTCACCTGTTTCGGTCTCTTTAGAATTCTTTAGTCAATGTCAGGTTGACATCACGAGAACACTGCTAAAACCGCTTCTCGCTTTTTTTTGATCCGAAGCCCCAAAAATTCTATAGCAATGGAATCATGTCGCGACCTACAAGATAGCAAAAAGTTATCGAACAAAATGGCACCTACATACTTTAGTTAAATGTAAATAAACTTTATTAAAATTGTTTTGAATTTTGCATATAAAAAGCGGAGAAAGTTTTTCTCCAACCTAATATTTTTTTAAGCTTTAAATGGTAGATGTTTAAATCTAAAGATTTTTTTTACTAGAAAAAAAACCACGCATACTATGCAGCAGACGGGACTCAAACCGGCACCTTTCGCTATCCGGGTGAATGCACTGACCATTATGCTATAGCGGCCCTGATGGCCGTGTCGAATTTTCTCTAACATTTCTTGGGGCAATTCTGCAAGGCAGCGCCATCTCTCCGCATTGTAGGTAACCCACAATGTCAAATAAATACCTTTACAAGCACTTTTCGTTTTATTTAAAGAATCCATCTGTGTTAGTAATCTCCACGTCACGGAAGACCGCAGGCAAATACCGTTTTCATGGGATAGGGAAATGAGATTTTGCACAGAACGTCGAAAGAGGTTTATGTGAGGGTGGCTGAAATATGTTTTCAGTCGCATCGCTATCTCACTTATCATTAGGAGAGGTAAAGTAATAAAAATAAATAAGCTTTGTGTCAATTATATAACAGTATTAGGTGCATATGAAGTACTTATGAACTTAGTACTATAAACTAGGTATTTAAGCGCTAAAATTTGTCGAATGCCCGACAAATTTTACCGCAGCTGAGTAACTTGGTTGCGAAATCGGTAATGCCAATAATATAAAAACGACTTTTGACCATCCTCACCCAAATGCTTAATACGAAGTAACATGATTGTGGATCCTATTCACGTTATTAAAGTTATAAGAAATCAGTTTGAAGCGAAAACAGAATTTCAAATTACAGAGCGACATTTGTCTAAACTCATAAAATGTTCTGAAAGCTTAGATTCCTTGCAGACTGATGAAAAACTAGATTTTCATAAGCTCATTAGTTTGAAAAACAAAGGAGGACTTCGCTTTCCATATTTTTGATATTTGTGTGATTTGTGAATCTGTTGTTCGTAAATTATTGGCTGAAAATGTTGTAATTACCGGAAGAAATTAACACCACATTATTGTTATGAATATATTAAAAAAAAAAACATTTGCAATAACAATGTTTATTTGAATTTGGAGACAAAAAATTAATATCTTGGGCTGGAACATAAAATTGCTTTAATAAGGTGTGACATTGGAAAATATTTAAGCATCAGGTTCCACCACATTGCTATGTTGGAAACTATTTCGAAAACAATTGAAAGTAAAAGGCAATCTTACAAAAAAATAATTCAGCATAAAGGTTTTTAAATTACAACAACAAAGTAATACTCAGTAGTGTTATTTGGATTATATTTCCAGTTAACTTACCTCGATACTTTTTATCTACTCCTATACCTAACTTACTATATAGGAGACTATTTGTGCTCATGTATTCATAATACGTCGCCCAATGGGTTCGAATTCAGAAAATACGTTTAGTCTTTTCGTAAATCGAAACAATTGACAGTGATAACGTTTATACTTGCCGAAGCGGAAACGATTCTGACGATTGTTATTAACAGTTCTGTAGGCTTATTCTCAAAAAAACTTAATCTGATCGAGCGGCTAACTTTTAACTTGCACTTTAGCACAAAATTGATTTTATATTGCATTGAATCTGAATGAACTAAATGAGTGACATTTAGCGCTAGAGTACAACTAATCTAGTCTAGTTTAGAGAATAAGCCTAGGATACATTTTCTAATATTTCATAATGTTAATAATAACGTTATGAAATTTTAGAAAAATAACGTTACGAAAAAATTTTTTTAGCATTATTTTTTTCATATTGGGGTACTATGAATGACTATGGCAACACATGCTAAAGCACTACATACATAATAAACCGGCCTCAATTTGTTGTTTACAGAACGCCGTCTTTACTTTTTATTTGGTCTAAGTAGGCCCTCAGTTGCGAAAGTAGTTGATATTATGGCGCAATAGCCACCTCACCTGAGTATTCAACCGGTAAGGTTGAATACTCTTCGCCAACCTAGTGAAACTCGTATGCTTATTCCTGGAGGGTACCCAAAACTGCAGAATTACATAAATTACTTAAAAGACTACTTCTGGAATTCACTTTACAGACGCGGATCGATCTATGCACGTCTAAATTATTTTGCCATATTTCTCTAAATGATTTTGTATCTTAATTATAATACACTTCTGGACACATCTATTGGCCCACCTTAGAGTTTAGGTTTCGATGGCCCCTACCGAAATATGATTGCTAGATTGAACAAAAATTGTTGATGCAGTTTTAAACCTGATACATTTTACCATCTTTTTCGATCGTATTGTTTTAAATTTGAATTCAGAATACCATACGACATGGAGCTACGCCTAACAAGTCGGATATGCGCCCTGTTAAAGGCAATTGATTTTTTAATAAAAAACATGTTTTATCAAATAAAGGTTTCATTTAATAACGCGTGTTGCCTCCTTGGGCATCTACCACAGCTCTCATACGATTAGGCATAGAGTTTATCAACCGCTCTATGAAATTTTGAGGGATCATCTCTCATTCCTCTTCTATGGCAGTTTTCAACTCCTGCATCGTCTGGGCAACTGGCTGACGAGCCCTAACACGTCTTTTTAGCTCGTCCCACATGTGCTCAATGGGGTTCATGTCTGGGCTTCTGGCTGGTCAGTCCATAACGGTGATGTTCACATCCGAACCTAACCCGAAGATATTCCCTGACGATGCCGGCCGCATGGGCTCTTGCATTATCATGCACACAAAGGAAATTCGGGCCCACATAGTCCGCGTATGGTATCACGTGAGGTTCTAAGCACTCACGAATGTACCTTTCAGCATTTAATGTTGGCAGCCGTGGTCCTGTAACAACCTCAAGTTGAGTTTTGCCGCTCGCGGATATACCGCCCCAGACAGTCCACAAGCCACCGCCATAAGCAACCCTCTCTTCAAAGCAGCATTGTACGAAACGCTCTCCCTTACGTCGGTAGACCTTCTTCCTTCCATCATTGCCATGTAATACAATTTTAGACTCATCAGAAAAGAGTCGTGCTGGGCGAAGAAAAAAGTCAACGCTCCGGAATATCCGGGAGTGGACCGGTATTGCCTCCGTCGAACAGCTGTTCCGGCTGGCTGCTGACAGAACTACATACAGGAAGCTAACGGCCAACCTTCAGGATTGAAGAGGCACTGGAAGAAGAAGAAGAAAAGAGTACACGGCTCCAATCTTGCTGTGTCCCATTTAAATGACTGCGTGCGAAATGAAGGCGCGCTGTTCGGTGGGCTCGCGTTAGTTTGGGCCCATTAGCTGGCTTGTGTGGTACCATATCGCGTTCTTTTAACCTTCTCCGAACAGTTCGAGCGCTCACAGATACTCCGTGGAAGTCGCGAAGTTGGTTTTGTATCTCAATGGAGGTAAGGTGACGATTTCTCAAGCTGGTCGTCACGATGAATCGATCCTGCCTTTCAGTTGTGACCTGAGATCGTGGCCTTCCTTGGCGACGAACAAAGCCGCCAGTCTCTAGGTACCTCCGATAACCATTTCGGACCGCAGATCGACTTAAATTAAGTTGAGCGCTCACGTTTCTTTGGCTGTGTCCGGCCTGAATAAGTGCCACAGCTTGGGCGGCGACTTCAGGTGAAGTATCCATAGATTATTGATAGAACCTCACCTTAATGTTAAGAATAAGTAATGTTTGTTGCAAAACCAAAGATATCAATCACTCTTTCAAGAATTAATTCCAAGTAAACCAATAAAACCAAGTTTTCTTAGTATTCGATTGTTTGATATCAACAAACCGGCTCCAAATTGTCTTTTGTTTCTTTAAATTCTGTGTTCGAAATTCAAAAAAAGACTATTGAATGAAATTGTGAATGTGCCAGGTTCAAAACTGCATAAAAACTTTTTGCTCGACCTAATATAAAATTTTAGCTAGGACCAAACGAATCTGAAAATACAAGGTGGGCCAATAGATGTGTCCACAAGTGTATAACACATCTTTTTATTGTAATTTTGCTACCAGTATTCCATACATTAAGCTATAAAAGTCAAATTTTAGCTGTTGATAGTAAATTACAATCAAAGGTACTATAGTATGTTCCGGTAGTATATTAGCCATTGAGTAACTTATCTGAATAATTAATGGCCGTATCATTACTATCGCTTATCCTGACAATTGATGCTCAGACTATTTCGATATTATCTATCGGCAATATCAGGCATAACTTCTGATAACTTCAGTAGTTGATTCTGTTAAATCGATATCGTCTACTGAATTTTCTAACAGGTCGATTCTTTATCACCACTGAACTAGTAGTTCAACTGTCTACAGCTATCTTAGCCACATATCCTCGTTGTTTATGATAACCGTATATGTTATTAGGATTGCACGAAATTATCATAGTTCACTTCGATGTCCAACTGTGTTTAACTATCAAGAACTCGGGAAATCCTTTAGAACTGTGGAAAATGTAAACTTCTAAGTCAATAAAATCATAAGATACGACCGATAACAAAGAATCTTGAAATTTAATTATAATGGATGACACAATATATCACTGGTAAAGGGGATAATACGTATTTGAGATTAAGACACAATAAATATCAAGTTTGCATAAATTCTTCGACGCCCGAGAGCTATTTGCACTTGGCTGGTTTTCCTCTATTCACTGTTAAATCAAATTACATATGTGATTTCATATCCTTTTAACGAATCTGTTGCGTAAAAGACCCACACAATAATAAACTAAAGCTGTTGTTAGCTCCACTTTTTGTTCGCATCGACGTCTATCGAGGTCGTGAAAAAATATTTTTAGGCAAGAAGAGATATCCATTATAACAGGATTTCATAAATCATCGCTATTGATTATGTATTGAAGAGCTTTGTAAACATACTCTTTCAACCTGACGTAATCAGGGGTCGCTCGATGATTCATTCACTTGAAAACTCTTAATGGGTTGGACTTTCCATCAATTAGTTCGAAATTGGTGAACGAATAGAAGTGAAATTATGTGATCTTTGCAATTAGGAGCTGACGTCATCGTCGCTGAGGTCTCGAGTATCCCATAGCACTTAATTTTTAATGGTAATTTAAAATCAGTAATTTGTTTTTTTTTTCCAATATATGTATATCGACCAAAACAGAGACGTTAGGTTCTGTTAAAGTTATTTCAAGCGGCGACTCATAACTGGACCCCGCAGTTACGCCTGGAGGGTGAGGGGTAGATCGGGGAGTTGGTTTACCTGGTAGGTACGGGAGCTGGTCGGCTGGCTACCCGCTCGGACTGCGGTCCGTGAGACCAGGCGACGCTGTGAACGGAGAAGCCCAGGATCGGCTAAAGCGGGTGCGGACCGGGCTGCTGTTCGGGGGCGGGGTGGTTTGACGTATGCCACGCTTGCGTGAGTGTACGTCAAAGTATACCCGCACCGACTAGCGGCCCTCGGGCGGCTCGCCGCTTGCCGAATGCACCACGCAATTACCGGCGTCGCGAGGGTTTGTTAACAGCAAACCAATGGCGGAATCATGATTAGGCAAGCTACTCTGATAGTATATTGTTCTCACAATTAAAAATCATAGACGGTGCAACATCTGTAAAATGTATAAATTTAAAATTGGATTTTTAATTTATTTTTTACAAATTTTTATATATAATAGTCATGATAATATAGAAAGAAACAGCAAAATGGACTTTTTGAAATCATTATTATTAATACCCTGAATTTTGTAGTTTAATATTATTTTCCTTTAAAATTTACATATTATTCATGCCTATGAGACGCAAAACTTATGTTTTACAATCTTGTAAAATTTATGACTTTAAAATATAATTTTAATAGTGTAATTTTTCATACACTTAGCTATTAAATAAAAGCAAGTAATTTGGTTGCATATACTAAACCTTTTTTAAAAACATTGATGACCTAGTAAGTATCTATTTACTATAGCTAAAAAAAGAAACAAACCGTAAACTAATTTTGACCTTGTTATATATTTATTTTAAGCATTTAACTGTTAGATTTTGTATGATAAAAGCCGGGGTTCGGCAACTTACCGCAAACGCTCCTTACACCGCCACGGGCACCGAGGGCTAGGCTTCAGAACGGGGCTCGTCAACGCTCTTGGGAAACTATTGCCGGCAATCACGGAGCACCCCCACTAGAGTCCGCATACAAGGGCAAGCGCTTACGCCAAGCTTAAGTAGTATTTTACCTATGCGTGAGGCACGCCCACAGACGTCGCGATACATCGTTTCATTCGGTAACCGAGCGTTGGTCGAACTGCTTCTCGCGTTTTCGTGTTAAAAAACTGTAAAAAATGCCGTACTGTGCAATTAAATCGTGTGGAAAGTCGAGTACAACTTCCAGTCTTAAAAAAATGGTATTACTTTTCACTAGTTAGTTTAAATGCATTACAAAAAGACAAAAATACTGTTATATTAAATTGGTGTTAATTGTATTTATTTTTTGGTGAACGCGTTGATGTCTTTTTACACTATCCCTTTCTCGCATGGGCTACATCATTTATGCTATCTCGCTGTCACACCGGCACGTGTATTGCTAGTGACTCAGACGCAGCTCATGTCTCAACGCGTAAGTTTATCGATAAGTTTGTCAGCTATGGAAATTGAAAAAATAAATAAAAACTATTTATTTCATCGTATACAATAATAGATGTCATGAGTATACAACCAACAGTTTTTATTTGACTTCAAACATATCCTAATAAAATTGTGAAAACGCGAAAATTTGTATGCATATTTGTTACTCTTTCACGCTAAAACGGTTAAACGGATTTGTATGAAATTAAGTGCGCATAGTTTATGACCTAGATAAAGACATAGAATTAACGATATTAAATACCCTAGAAACAGCACGAGCGCTCAAAATGTGTCCCCATCAAGAAGTACTTGAACTCCACTCAATCGCGGACCGTTGAAAAGTCAAGATGCCAAAGAGTTCCGTGAAAAAATACAGAAAAATACTAATAGTGCGTAAAGTGTAGTTTTTGCGACGGGTAGCTAATTAATGTTTTTTAATTAACGCCTTTAAAGCAAATTTTATTGTTGTAATACTTATTATAAACTGATTTAATATAAAATATTTGTGATATTCAAATGCATGGTCGGTTATACCTGCTATATTGCTAACAGCGCATTCAGAATTGCGCGCGAAAAATCAAAAAAAATAAGGTCTATATTCTTTCACACATAACAATAAATCGTAAAATTTTACGAACTTGACGCATGCATTTTAATTAAGTCCTCAATGCCGTATGCATTAAAGGTGACTTTCAATGTTTAAATAAGGCATTATATTGTTTTTGACCACGCGATCATCTTACGGACCTCCGTGGATCGTCCAATGTACCTTTTGGACAGGTTTCGGCCACGATTTTGTTCGTGTTGTTGTATCTAGGGTAGTTAATATCGTTGCATTAATACTTCTTGTCCTGGGCGTGTTTTTTTTTTGTGTTGCTTATATATAATTTAGTATGTAGTTACTAGTCGCGTCATGTAATTAGAACGCTGGAAGAAAGTGGAGAGGGTATGATTACGCATTTGCTTACACTCGCGCACCAAAGTACTAGGCCTCTATTCTAAATTGTTTATCGATAGAAAATATCGATATTTTCTAAAATCGATCTTACCCTCATCACTTCGCTGCACTGAGTATATGATCTGACCTTGACGCGTCCAATCACAGCGGGGCTGACCTCCCTGCACCCCACCGACTTTGGCGATTTTGATTCCAAACAAAATTTGTGTGATGCGGACTCTAGTGGGGGTGCTCCATGCCGGCAATATATCGCACATTAAGGTTCACAGGTCGGACGGTCCACGATATCTTCCAGGGAAAGGGTACTCTTACTTGATGTAACGGAAAATTATTTTAGAGCTGATTGATAGCTGCTTACACGTCGGGGACTACTTGCTCATTGGTGCTGGCGTCGGCCGTAAAGTCGTACTAACACACAAGGCATAGTGGTAGGCTCAGAACGAAAATACGGGTTGTCACCTACCCCATACATCAATTAAGAGAGCAAAAAAAAAACAATCTTCCAATATGTGTTGTCTTATTAAAAAATCTGTTACGCTACGGAACAATTTATAAATCTAAAGAAGTTTACTAGTAAAAATCCACTAAAATCCACACTTTGGGTGGATATTTTTCCTAGTACAAATTTATTGAGATGTAATTTAGACCTTTTGATTTTAACAATGTAACTAAGTCTCGATATCATCGCTGTCAGCAGTACAATGAGTTCTCCGACGTTACGAGGAAACTGGCTCAAACCTTCGCAGACCAGGAATAGGCAGAGCCAGGAGTACCACAGCACGCGAGGAATACTTGGTGAAGACCATGCTTCGAAATCGCTTTCTCACAGGAATTGAAAATACAACTGAGTTTCGACGCCTGGGAGGAATTAACCCAAGCACATGGACAGTAACACGATGACTTCCTGAAGCTAGCTTGAAACCACTTAGACCTGCAAACGGCCCTAAACTGGAGAGTGGGAATCGTATTTCAAGACTAAAGTATGCCCAGAACCACTGAAATTGGAATATTGATGATTGGGCAAAAGTTATGTTCTCCGACGAATTAAAATTTATGCTCTACAAGCACGATGGAAGACACAGAGTATATAGAAGACCTGGGGAAAGATTCAAGCAAGCATACATCGAAAAAAGTAGCCTACCGTGGTGGGTCTGTACTTCTTGGGCTGGAATTTCTTCTGAGAGTCGCACAGAACTGGTGTTCGTAGAAACGGCTCTTTAACTAGCGAAAGATATGTGGAAGAAATCTTGAATGAACACGTTGGTCCATTTATGGTCAATTTGGGTGAGGATGCTATTTATATGCATGACAATGTCCGACCTCATACAGGTTGGATTGTGAATGCTGAACTGAAAATGATAAACATTACTATTAGCTAGGGAGATGCGTAAAATAACGAAACCCCCAATTACGCTTTGTGATCAGAAAATTGCTCTCACAGAGGAATGGGAGAATATTCCCCAAAATCGAATAAAAACTTAGTGTACAGCATGCCAAACCGGGTAAACGCAGGATTGGAAGCACATGGAGGCAAAACGAAGTATTACAATTCAAGAAAATCTTGTTCAAACATGTCATGTTAAAAATGTAGTTCAAACATGTCATGTTTCCTATTTTGTTTTAAGGCGAGTTCAGCCAGTTTTTTTCATTATCGACTTTTTTGTAAATAAAATGTGGTGAGTCATAATTATTACTTTCATTTAAGGAGTATTTAATTGTCTATTAAACACAATTTATTTCATTAAGCAAGCATTCTTAGTTGCGAGATTTTTAGGATTCTTTATGTGACCCGCATTCCTTGCTCTCGAGAGTATTTGTCGACAATGGGTATATATAGAAACATAACGACCAATACGACCTGAAAACCTTCAAAAAAGAGCGTACTCCTTCCTTAAAGGCCGGCATCGCATTTGTGATACTCCTGGTGTTGCAAGTGTCCATGGGCGACGGTGATCACTTACCATCAGGTGAGCCGTCTGCTCGTATGTTACCTATAACATAAAAAAAAATAACACACAATTACAAATTAAAATTTCCTGGGTCCACTGCAACTGCTGAATATATTTTACTCATCAATGATGTTTTTGATATCTTGGATTCGCGGTCTAATCAACACGGTTTTAAAAGAGCATTAAACAATGCAAATATTGAAAAGGCTTTTCATAGAATGGATGAAGCTCAACAAATTTTAATTAATTTGTCGTCTTATGTAAAAGAACGTAATTGTGACACAAACAAAATTAATTTATTAAATTCACCGCGATACACAGGCTTTCTACAGTTATTGATCTGTATCCAAAGTGCTAACTCTTTGTTTCAAGAACTGATACAAACCAATTAAAATTATCTTAAATATGTTCCCCTTCAGATAGTAAGCCAAGACTTTTTTCTCATATGTGCGTAGTCATGGTGGTTACTGTGATAATCCGACCGCTTATCAGTTTGAAGCAATTTTTAAAAAACTTGTAAATACCCAGCTAATACAAACTGCTCGTGGCACTAACTGCATCCTATTACAAAAAAAAATATTGAATAGTACTTCCGCAATCCAAAAAAATTACGCTTCGTCTATAAGGGAATATTCCAATGATAAAATTAATGAAGGCCATTTTCAAAATGTCACTGACGATGTAGTTGATGAAATTGAGATGCAAAGTTTTTTATCTCCTTTTGGTGAAAAAGTAGTAGAGTATAAAGCAGGTATTGTTGTATTTTCTATCTCCAAATAAAAGACAATGGGCAAAACACACCCAGCTTCGCCAACAATGTAATTAGTATGAACTTTTTATTATGATACCATAAATAAATATCCTGGTAGTGAAAAGATATGACACCGTAAAAAATATCCTGATTGTCAAAAGATAAGACACATGGGCATATTTAAGTATCTCAATAAATTCATTTTATTTCATTTTATTAGTAACCATAATAATATGCCACATCGTACTATACAACCAGATATACTACAAAGCCTGCCGACCATCCTGCGCTTGCATTTACTGAGACACCTCAAAACGGTTTACGGGGGTTGATGGACCTGCAGTTTCAAATAGCCGACTCTTCTTACTTCGTTGTGATTGTGCGCTCCCTGGCAATTAATTGATTTTTATCTAACGCGCTTTAGATATTGGAACACGATTAGCGGTTTTGTCAATTAATTCAACAACCGTTCATCTGAACTGGAATCGTGTTTCTTCAAAGCGTGGACAAGTGTGTGTGCTTTGTGGTCGCTCCGTTTTACATAGAAGACAATTAACTATAACGAACATACTGTTTGAAAACCCCCATCCCCTACGGGGATTTATAGATTTACTCTAGCGCCGCAGAATAATATAAGGGGGCACCCTTGCACTTTGTGAAGTACTCATACTATACGGGGGGGGGGCACAATCGCCTAACGGGATTGCTATGTCTATCGCTATCGCTTACGATTATTTGTTATTTCTGACCGCCGAAGGTTTTCAAATGCCTCGCGCTCTTTTTTTTCATTTGCTTTGGTAATAACTGTTAATAAGTACGCCATATACTCCAAGATATAACAGATTTATTAAATACTTGTTACACTTAACAATGTCTTTTAATTTAATAGGAATCAAGTTAATATAAAATGGTTACATATCTCAAGAGCCAGAGTCAAAAGTAAAAGTCACACAGGTTAGCATAACTTGGCTACATATTAGCCACAGACTAAAAGCATCTATTAAGCTGTACTACATAGAACAATAACCATATTAAAGGAAATGAGCATGAGGCATTGAAAAACTATAGCGATAGCCATACCAATCTCGTTAGGCGATTGACCCCCTAAACCCTCTATGTAGGGTCGAACTAACTAAATTAATTCCCTTGTTTCATTAATGGATCGTTCGTTATAGTACTTGTACATATTTGACTTAAAATAACTAAAGACCCCCGGGATGGAATTTGATGCGCTTTGGCACAGATGATCATGACTATAATACCTTTCAAACAAATGTAGTTTCAGCTATGGCGGACGTGGGTGCAGCGTCCATACATTTTTGCCCAATGTCCTTTAATGCAATATTTGTGTAAAAGGTTTATTCGAGCCAATTGACGAAGAAATTTTAATCCACCAAAAGAGCAGGGGTAAGTTAGTATATGCCTAAAAAGATATTATAAATTTATACAGAGTTGGAAAAAAGGAGATAAAGTATTTATTAAGAGAATAGACCCACACGATTTTGTACCACGAACCAAATTGTGAAAAAATTGCTCCAGAAGTTCATTGGCAAAGACTTATTACCTTTTATGAGTATCATCATCATCATCATCATCATCAGCCTATTAACGTCCCCACTGCTGGGGCTCAGGCCTTCCCTATGGATGGAATAGTGAGATTGGGCCATGGCCCGCCACGCGGGCCCAGTGCAAATTGGCGGGTGCAGCTGGGACCAACGGCTGAACGTGCCTTTCGAAGCATAGAGGAACTCGAGACAGAAGATTTTTGGTCACCCATCCAATGACCGACCACTGCGAAAGTTGCTTAACTTTAACGATCGCAGCCGAACACGCTAACCACCTGCGCCATCGAGCTCCTCAATCAAATCTTTATTAGTATATGAAAAAGCTTTTACTGACTGTAATTTAGAACTGGCAAGAGTAATTTTAAGAATCTTAGAAAATAAACAGACACTAGAATTTCTTTTTAGGGTTCCATACCTCGAAAGGAAGAAGAGGAACCCTTACAGGATCATTTTGCTGTCCGTCCGTCCGTCTGTCAAGACCCTTTTTCTCAGGAACGATACCTCCACGTATCAAGCTGAATTTTATATCAAATACTCAGATCTTCTGTCCCTTGGAGCTGTGAAAAAATCGGTTCTATCTAAGCCAACACAATCATAAAATACAGCCGTTTATGCCGCAAATTGTCGAAACTCGCAAGGGAATCAAAACCTACAAGGTACTTCCCGTGAACTCAGAATATTGATATTTGGTTTGAAGCAAAGTCTTATAGCAATGATAAAGGAAAAATTGCGTAAACCGTTTTTTTTTTGTTTTATCACATTATTTTATGGTTATTACATACCTACAGGTATGTTCGGAACCCTTGCCAAATATACACCAAATAAATAGATTACAAAAACAATTGACATAATTTTATGCCACTTCATTTTGCTTGCAATCATTTCAAATTTTTATTGCTCGATTATTTGAAGGTTTTTAACGGGGAGGCATAGCCGCAACTGTTCCCTTTGTTATATCCCTAATAGATAAAAAAATAAAAAATACATAAAGAAAAAAACTGGCTGATCTCGCTTTAAAACAAAAATAGGAAACGACATATTTGAAAAAACGATTTTCTTAAATTGTAATACTTCGTTTTGCCTCCTCGGCTTCCATCACTGCGTTTACCCGGTTTGGCATGCTGTACTCCAAGTATCTTATACAATTTTGGGGAATATTCTTCCATTCCTATGTTTGAGCAATTTTGAGCTCACGAAGCGTAATTGGGGGAAGGTTTCGTTGTTTTACGCATCTCCCTAGCTAGTCCCAAGCATACTCGAACGGGTTGATATCCCAGCTGCGTACTGGCCACTCTGAATGAGGCATTGTCATGCATAAAAATAACATCCTCACCCAAATTGACCATAAATGGACCAACGTGTTCATTCAAGATTTCTTCAACAAATATTACGCTAGTTAAAGAGCGGTTTTCTATGAACACCAGTTTTGTGTGTCTGTCAGAAAAAAAATCGGCCCACACACATGCAGACCCATCACCGTAGGCTACTTTTTCTTCGATGCAGGCCTGCTTGAATCTTTCCGCAGGTCTTCTATATGCTTAAGTGCCCGTCTAGGGATGACCGCTGTGGCCTGTGTTTCAGGTGCGGGAAGACGGGACACAAGGTGGCGACATGTGCCGCCCCGTCTCGATGCGCTGTGTGCGCGGACAGTGGTCGGCCTACCGACCACGTCATGGGGAGCAGGAGCTGCGACCCCCCGGTTACCCGGGGAAAGCCTCTAGAGAAAGTGCCTTCTGAGGCGTCGGTGCCAGTACGGGAGCCCTCAGAGGGGGGAATGTCCGAATAGCCTTGGCCGCTGGGACCCCCCACGAATGCTGTCGCCCTTGTTTCCCCTTCTTCTCCTAGGAGAAGACGCTAGGAAACGTGGGCGACCAGGAGAGGGGATAGGGACGGGAAGAACTACGCTTCCCCTCCCGTTCCCCCCTTCCAGGAACGGCGGTCCCCTCTTGTAGTTCTGTCCTACAAAGGGGGGCGGCGGAGGGTTGCTTGGGTGGGAACGCCCAAGAAGCCCTCCGCAGCGGACGGGGGGTAGTACGGTGGGCACTAGGCCGCGTACTCAGCCCCCATGCGCGGGCCATCCTGCGCACGTCTGCGGGGTCCCCGCAGTACCTCGGGAGACCCCTGCCGTGGAGCCCCGGCGAGGCCGGGAAACTGCTGGGTCGTCGTGGTAGAATCCCTAACGGGGACCCCGCGGCTTCGCATTAAGCAGTGTAGATGGTATTCGCAGGACTTTTTTAGCGGATATTATGCCGTAAAGCGCCCGTAAGAGTTGCAGGGTCCTCGGTGGGCAGCCACTGGGGGGTCCGTGAGACTTGCGGGTGCCAGGTGTGAGGTCCGTTCGGCGGTGTGCCTCTTAAAGGCGCCGTCGTCTGTAAAAAGATTTTTTACCTGCGTCATAAAAAAAAGGTCTTATAAATGCTCTGTGTCTTCTATTGTGCTTATAGAGCATAAATTTTGATTCGTCGGAGAAAATAACTTTTGACCAATTTAAGTGGTTCTGCCCACGCCCCAGTTTAGGACCGTTTGCAGGCCTAAGTTTCAAGCTAGCTTCAGCAAGTCGTTGTCTTACTGTCCATGCGCTTGGGTTACTTCCTCCGAGGCGAGTGCGAAACTTATTTGAAATTTCAGTTCCTGTGAGAAAGCGATTTCGAAGCACGGTGTTCACCAAGTATCGATCTTCGCGTGCTGTGGTACACCTGGCTCTGCCTGTTCCTGGTCTGTGTAGGTTAGAGCCAGTTTCCTCGTAACGTCGGAGAACTCTTTGTACTGCTGACAGCGACACATCGACAGTCCTGGCTGTATCGCGCTGACTCCGGCCGGTTTTCAGCATTGTGAGAATTTTGGTGCATTCTTTAGGTGTAAGCGACATGATTACAGCTTGAATAATTAATATTGAATGCTATCAACATGGTTTTTAAGAATGATAAATGACGGATTAGCAACAAAAGCAAAAACAAATGCAGTAATTAGTAGTAGTTCCGTCTTCGGAAGTCTCCCCTTTTCAAATTTGATTTTTTTATGAAATATTCACAATAACTAATAAGTTTTAATATCTTCATTGAAGGAATATTTAATTGTCTATTAATTAGAATTTATTATATTAGGCTAGCATTCTTAGTTTGCGAGATTTTTAGGATTCTGTAAGTGACCTGGATTCATTGCTCTCGAGTGTAGCCATAAATAATAACTGTAATCATATTTCAAATTTCGCAAGTTGTAAGGTACTTATCTGTCTCAATTTGACTATTGGATAATGAAACCTTATTGTATTTCAGATTTGTGTACCAAACGCCTACCTAACATACACATTTGATAAACAAATATGTAAACATGGCATTATTAGATTTCATTGGAATGGTAAATTGTTCATATTTTACTATACATATTATGTTAGCTTCTGGAGAATTCTGTACAAAATAACACATACATTGGTGTGAATTATTAGTAATTCCCAGTTTTACCATGGAAAATGTAGGTCAGGTAGGCCTATACATTGAAGTAACATTCTTAATGGGGGGAGTATGTTTTATTTTATGTTTATGCAGGCAAATGAGCTGGCAGTCTTCCTGATGGTAAGTGTTTACTGCCGCCCATGGACACTTGCAGCACCAATTCCACCACCACTTAACCATCACATGTAAACCACTCATGTGCTACCGGCTCTGAAGGATAAGGTTTACCCGCCTTTTGAAGACCGGTAAGCGGGGAAAACCGCTGAGGGAAGTTCGTTCCAGATCTTTGTTATGCGTAAGAAAAAGAAACAAGGTACTAGAACACCAAGCGTCCAGATGTTGGGGGTGAAATTTCTCTTTGCGGCGTGTGGTTGTTTAATTTAAATATCAATAATTTACCTTATTTTATTATAGTTATTTATGACATAATTATTGATTTACTTAAATATAGGCCTCATTTGCAAGATGTTACAATAATTGTTGGTCTAAAAGATATTTTTAAGTATTGCTTTTGAGAGATTGAACAGTTTCAATAGACTTGGTTAGTTCGATAAAATATTCAAATTAAAGGTGGTCAAATATGAGTATTAGCAGTAGATCTACATATACAATTGTATTTGGAAACATTTCTATGATCCCTGTTAGAAACTTTAAAATATTTTATTCTTATAACAATTTAATTTTTTTGTTACAAGTGCTATAAATATACTATTTTTAAACTGTTAATTTTAGATTAAAAAGCTAATAAATTAGCTGAAACTACGTCTGAAGATTATTTTGGAGATAAGTAGCGGAAAATGCCGCCATACAGACCGTTGAAAGCGATAACATCGCAGTAAATATCAATTATGTACGGGGGGTACTAACGATTTTATTATGCTATAAACATTCTTTGTCTGCATTGAAACGATGTAATAAAAGCTAAGTCAGATAATTAAATGTAATCTTCTAAGGACAGAAGTAATAGCCACTTGTCGATAAAAGTAAAATTAATCAGCTTTCTTCTTGAATAGCCCGCTGCTATTGCTAACGACAGTTCATCTTTCCAGAGCATCATGCTCACGTTACCTTCCCTGACCCCATTCCCTAGCCTATGGAATCATGAAAACCTTCCTAGTCACTGCAGGAATATATAAAATTCTCGTGGCACGGTGTGCGTAATTGAACTCCTCCGAAACGGCTCAACCTATTTTCTTGAAATTTTATATGAATATTCAGTAGGTCTGAGAATCGGACAACATCTATTTTTATCCCCCTAAATGTTAAGGGTGGTCCACAATATTTTTTTATGGATATTTTTTTTATGATACATCATACAAAAATATATACAACCCTAAATTTTCACCCTTCTACCACCAACCCCTATTTTTTATGGCGGTACGAAGTTCGCTAGGATAGCTATTATTATATATATTTACGCTTATTTGAATGCTATTCAGAGTTACACATAGTGTTGTTATGTATATAATAGTGACCATTTAACAAATTATTTTGGGGATCATTTAAACTTGAGCTATTTTCTGTAAGGTGGCGGTTACTTCCCCAGTCAGGTGATCCTCTTTAAGCGGTAAATTCGCAATGAATTACTTCTCTTATAAAATTACTAGCTGACCCGGTGAACTTCGTGGAGCCTAACAATCGATGAATGTGGTTTATTTGAGGAAAAAGGTTATAGTGAGTCAAACTTAAAAGATAGACATATGCAACAGTGCATACTTGTGCGCGCAAACTTTTTTATAGAACTTTTAAAGGGACACAATTTCGATACACATGATTTTTGTGTAACTTTAACCGTTTACGCAGCGCACGCAATGAAAGCTCTGTATAATAATATTTTGTCCCCGTTTTCGCAACATTTTTTATTGATGATCCACTCCTATTAGTCTTATCATAATGTTATAGCCTATATAAATGGGCCCTCCTCGATAAATAGGCTATCTATCACAAAAATAATTTTTCAATTTGAGTCCGTACCTAGTTTCTGAGATTATATCACGTTCAAGCAAACAAACATACTCTTCACATTATAATATTAGTATACCAATAATAATACTTACAGGAAAAGCAAGATTGCTGCATACAAAAACACATTATATTGAAATTCTATCACGAGACAGGATATTGGAATCTATTGTGGGCAAAGGGCTGCCAATATGTTGCTTTTGCTCCACACAGCAACATATATTATTATATAGATCCAAGCATCTAAATATAAATCTGAAGTTTATCAAGCTTTATACTTTACAGCATCAATAATAGAAGCTTAATGCCTAATTTCACGAATGTTATGAATATCTGGCATTATTAAATCGGATCAGGTTCAATATGAACAATAATTTAAAAAAATCTTAATTAATTTGTGTATTGAAACTGTAATGCATGCGGTAATGACCTGAAGAGATTGTTTCACTAGAGTAGGTATATAGTTCATCTTGTAAAGAGTTTTTAAAAATGTATAAACGAAGACTGGTAAACCATAAATAAATAAAACTTCATCATCTTCAAATGGTGGGTGATTATCGCAGTCACTTCTTCCACTGCATACAATGCAGGATTGCAGGCGAGTGAACAATGCAAACCCTTTTTTCTGCAGCAACACACTGAACCGCATCTTGTTTTGCAAGAGGAAAATATAATTTTGAAAACGTTCATAGGTGCTGCGGGTTGTCTCATTTTGATTGGTTTCAAGCAATTATCTATTTCCCAACCCCAATCTTCTTGAAGCATTATTTTTTCGATTGTTGCACTTGCAGGTAAACTCTTATAATACTTATGTTGTTTTGCTGCATCCCTTGTCAGAGGTAACGGACTGAGTTGACCGCTCTTGTTTTTTGAAGCTAATGCTATAAAACGCTTGTATCGCAGTTCTTTCAAGTTTTCGCAGTTTTAGCTAATGGTGAGAATACAATTTATACCTGCATTAAAAAGTACAGTGTGTATGACAAAAACGTGACCAGCATATTTTGAAAAAAAATTGGTTTGCAGTTTAATGAAATAAATATATGGTTGAATAGAATAAACCTTTTTCTGAATTGCTTTGTAAAAACATAAGTTTTACTTCCAATTTCTTACTAAAGAAGCACTGAGAAGAATATCTATTTTCTGAAAAAGTAATGAAAAAAGGCGGCTTTGGGCATGCAAAAACTTATTAAAAGCTTATTTTTTATAGCATATTACTCAGTTAGAGCTCGTACTACGGCTGATAATACTGGTGGTACGAACACATTCATATTTTTTGGCCCACACAGTGAATTTTAATGATATAAGTATTGAATTCTTTCTAACAACTGTACTTTTAACTCTCTCTAACGTCCAGAACTCGGAGATGCATGATTTTACCGTCACCACGGCAATCTCCGTTTCACTAGTAGAAGGCGCGGGCTCGCCTGCTTAAGGCGTCATCGAACATTTTCACGAAATTTTTGTAGCTTTAAAACTTTAATTCACTGCCATATAACTATACTCAGTGACGACAGTAACACGAATCTAGAACAAGTAGATACTAGGTGTGAAATGAGGGTCCGATGACGACGAATTCGTGTATTCGAGTATGAAGAAACTGATAAATATCAGCGACGATAGATACCCTATTAAACGTCAGGTACCATTGTATGTCAGTTTTCGACCCTTTGGTTTTTATGTTGAACGTTACGATTATAGCTCGAATTATTCTGCAAGATATTTTTGGAAATCCAAAGCAAGGTGGGACGACGAGATACCAAGCGAACATTTCGAACGTTGGCGTTTGTGGTAACTGCAACCTGAACAAGCATCCTCAATGAGGATCCCTAGATAGTTGCTGAAGGGAGAGAGTAGCCCAAGCCCCGTGGAGATTAAAATATTTTGTGACGCAAGTACGAGAGCCTTTGCCTCTGAAGCATACTTAAGGTCGACCTTGAATGACGGGAGCTATCATGTATCCTTAATATTACCGCGAGGCAGAATTTCTCCTCTCAATATACTGAGTGTGCCAAGACTGGAATCGCATGCTGCAGTCCTAAGCGTAAGAATGGCGTAGACGATCAAAAGGTATCTCTACCTCGACATTAGTTAGCTGCTTAAAATCAAGCACTCTCTTGAGTTGGATAAGATCCGACGCAGGACGATTCAAGCCTTTCGTAGCGCATAGGATAAGTGAGATTGCATATTTGACTAACCCTAGTGAGTGGAGGTGGGTACCCACTCAGCTTAATCATACTGACTTTGCTAAAAGAGATACTCAAACTCATTTCTGGAGCTTAGATGCATATGGGCGGATGTGCAGGTCGGGCAAAATTTTTTCATTGAATAACAAAGAAATTTCTCTTTCCATAGCACTATGAGCTGTATTTCCATCCCTTTTCTGGGCTGAAATAATTCCGTGCATAATGTCGGTTTTTACAGCTTTTCTTAAATCATTAGAACCTTAAGGTTTCATTTTCACTTCCTTCTCTCTGCGTCTACATTGCTGTATTTTTCTTTTGGTGGATTGAAAATCTGGCCCTTATGCAAAAAAAAAATATTCGCACCAAGGCTACGTAAAAGGAGTCACGCCTTTATGGTTCAAACAGCGATTTAAAATATTCATCGTAACTAAAGTTCCGATATTATGCATCTAAGATTCCTTTAATAACTTTAAAACGGTTGTAGATATACGACTTTATGCGTTTTGTTTTAGTAACTTTGTAAATGCATTGGTGGGCCAATGTAAAAATAAATCGTTATGGATGTGAACTATTCAAAATATGGCGCCAAAAAATTAGCGACATTGGGCATTATCGGCCACGGCGTGTCCAATGACTAACACTAAATTAGTTTAAGTGTAATGAGATACGTTGTGATTGGTCGTTGCGCGATCGTATGTTTGACCGTCTGTCACTTTGCTCCTTGCACGCATTGTTTGTTTACATTTCGGTGTTTTTGTTTTACCTTCGGTCTGTTGGTGCTTTGTAAAGTGAGAGACACTGAGAAACCTATATCAACTGCAAAGTACAATGATCTGATACCTCTTTTGAAATGAGTTCTTATGGAGTTTCATGTCTACTATAGAAATCTTACTCATAACGGAAATATTCCCGACTTTCCAGCAAGTGTCTAATTAATATACACTCGGCGTCAAAAAAATTGCACCTCTTAGAAATCATTTTCAAATGTCATTAACTTTTAATATGCACATGTAGTCACAATAATAATGATTTTATTTAAAAAGGTTACTTAATTGACTTAATAAAAAACATTGCTTTTCATTATCAAATAAAACCTAGTGCGACAAATAATGTGTCACAAAAATTCGATGCAAATTTTGCTACCGTGAAAGTCGCTTATTGCGTTTCCTTGTGTGGGTATAAAACGGTCCACACGGAGTCAACGCACAGATTTTACTGAAGAAAAATCACCTCGAAGATGGATACCACAGCTGATGAAGCCGCTCAAGTATTTGCACTACGGCAATTAGGGGATGCGGCAGTGTGATGTTGCCCGGCAACTGAACCTGAACCGTTTTTCCGTTCGAAGAGTATACCAGCGCTTCATAGAGACTGGTCGTCGCTGCACTTCAGACAGAGAATAGCGGCCCACAGAGCTGCTACTGGTCCGAAATTGACAGCAGCACATCGGCGAGCCCGCTTACAGTTTGCTCATGACTACGTCTATTGGACTCTTGAGCAGTGGAGAGCTGTTCTCTTCTCAGACGAGACGCGAGTGTGTCTTTTCTGCAACGATCGACGGAGAAGAGTGTACCAGAGGCAGGGTGAACGTTTTGCGGAAGCCTGCATCCAGAAGACGGTGGAATATGGGGGTGGGTCCTGCATGTTCTGGGGCGCTATGTCGGCTGCCGGCAAAATCGGCCTTGTCTGCGTCTCTCGGACTAGAAGTACCCACGGCCAAGGGTCGCTGACTACTCGCCGCTATGTCACAGAGATCCTAGAAGTGCATGTGATCCCCTTTGCTGAATCTTTTGGCGAGGGGTTCACATTAATGTACGACAACGCCCGCGTCGACACTGCAACTATCGTGAGTGACTTCTGGCAGAGGTTCCAAATCTCTGTGATGCAGTGGCCAGCGAGAACTTCGGACCTGAATCCGATAGAGCACCTCTGGGATCATCTTAAACGCAAGGTTCGATCTTGGGATCCAGCTCCTTCGATTCTGCAGAAGCTCCAAGACGCGGTGATTGATGAATCCTCTCTGAGCGACTTTAAACTGGTGGACCAGTCCAGCCGTGAGTGTCCACGTCTCGGCGCCGTATGTCATAACTGGGAGGACGCACTGGTCGAAGACTTAATTAAGGATTTTTATTTATTGTTTGCATTTTAATGTTGTTTGTATAATTTTAATTAAATAAAAAGTTGAATTTAATGGTTTTTGGATACTCCTTTTTGTTACCTTTCTAATGGTACACCACACTACTCTCTTAATAAGGTTTAAGAATTTTTAAAGGTTTTTTGCCGCCGTGTGTTATACGCCAGTAAATAGATGAATTATTAAATATTTTAATTTTTTCTCATTTTCTTATTATTAATAAATTAATAATTATCGTTTATTCATGGAATTGTTTTTTTGTTAAGAGATGTCCGACTTTTTGCCTAAAGAACCACAATTAATAAATGAACACAATAAAGTCGCATTTGGACAAACACCTCACATTAAATTACAAAAATTGGAGACATAAAGCCGTATGGGCACATACTAATCAGTTGAACAAATACATTGAATAATTTTAGTGGCATAAAGGCGGTTGTCATAATTTTTTTAAAAAACGTTAATTTTTCACTGTTTAGAAACATTGTTTTTAAATTTTAATTATAAAGCTAGTTAAGCTACTTATTTAGCTAATGCAAAGAAAACATTAACATATTGTTTGTACTTATTGAAATATTTGCCGTAAAAATTGATTTTTTATTTTATTCTGTCCTGTAAAGTTGGCAAAATCAACATCCGCCCTAATGCTTCTAAGCTCTAGATTTATTCAATCCAGTCTGTTAAAAGCTCTTATGAAAGTCAAACGCTACGCCATCGGTTAGTAAATCTACGGCGGGAGACCTTGTACTAAGAAGAACCGGCAAGAAACTCAGCGAGGGCTATTTTTTTCTCCCTGTTTTGTTTCAAACAGTGTCGTCAATTGAAACATGTGTCGATGTCAACTTCCATCACATTAATATTATTAATTAACAAAAGTTAAGTATAGCTAGGTACCACTTTTAAATTTAGAAGTGGCGATTAAACAATTTTCAACCAAATCAGGAAAGTAAAACGATTTAGTCTGTTATATTAAGCCCAAGGTGACTTATCTTATTATGAAATCTTTAACAGTAATAGTAACCTTTCTTAAGGAGACATGTTTTTATACACACTTTAAACTTATTGAAAGGTAAATTAATTATTTCTTTTGGTATTTTATTATAGTAACATATACCTTGACCCACAAATGAACCAAGCACCTTTTGGAGTCTCAACGGTGGCAATTTGAGTTTATCTTTATTTCTGGTATTGAAATTATGTACATCATCGCGCCTCGTATATCAATTTATGTTCTGACGCACAAACAATATACAATTGTAAATGTATTGAGAGGCAACTGTCATTATACCTATTTCTTTAAATTTATCCCTTAGAGAAGTTCGAGATTCCAAGCGATAAATAGCTCTTATAGCGCGTTTTTGAAGAATAAAAACTGTTTCAATGTCAGCGACCATGCCCCACAATAGAATGCCATACGAAATAATGCTGTGAAAGTAGCTGAAGTATGTTGTCGTAGCAGTGTCGACATTTGTCGTCTCATTTTATAGATTGCATAAGCAGCAGAACTAAGTTTACCGGCTTGTGTTGTATATATTAATATAGTATTAGAGATTATCAAATATGATCCTATTTATAATCCTGCTGTTGCGATAAAGGTCCTCATATGGATGTAGTAAGGAGATTCGGACATGACCATAAAGACGGCAAATGCAGCCGGGACTAACGGCTTAACTTGCCTTCCGAAGCACGAAGGAGCTCGAGATATAAATTTTTGGTTACCCATCCTATGACCGACCACTGCAAAAGTTCCTTAATATTCAATTTCTCTGACCTAACACACTAACTGCGCCCGAAAATGTCTATCAGCATTTATATTTATTACATAGGCTTTGACGCCAAAAGCACGTTTAAGTGTTTTCAATTAAATGACCGGCTGATGAAATGCCTCTTAATGCGCTCTCGAAGATCTTATAGATAACGGAAGGTTACATTCCAGGAATCCAATATAAATAATCTCCCTAATACTTTGTTCAGCGTAGGAATTCACTGTGAGCAAATAAAAATACCGGATCCAATTAAGTATTATTATGATTTCTAACATATACTTACTTACGCAGTAGTCCTGTACTGCATACCTATGTTAGTATGTATTAGAAATGTAAAAAAAACTTTCGCTTTGCGATTGTGGAAGTGATGCAACTAAGGCAATGGCCTGTTATTGGATGGGTACTCAAACATTTAATATCTCGAACTAGTGTTTTGGAAGACAAAGACAAAACACGAATGCGCACTACACAAAAGGGAAATCTCCCTATTCCATCCTTGGGGAAAGCCTGTGCCCCAGCAAGCGGCACAATAATAGGCTGATGATGACATACACAGTCAGAATATACTGTACAGTTGCAGCTGGGTTTTGTACATGGGTTGCTGCTTCGAAAAAGATTAGGTACCTACTAGGATTATGGTAAGGATCGCTTAAAATAACACTAGAATCGAACTTAACTTAGAGATAAAAGGTTTTCACAAGTTGACTTTGTTGCGTACCTACAAATTTGTACGGAAACCTCGAACTCGAAAACAACTGGCACTCGTCCGGTTTTTTACTAATAAAGTGTACCGTTTAACTAGATTCAAAAAGACATATTACGGTAATATGAATATTAAGTATTAAAAATATTGTATAATATAATGCAAGATTAATATCCATTGTTGCAAGCAAAGAACTACACTATACTGTGCAGTTAACAATAGCTTAATTTGTCATACGTTATTAAACCAGACCGAATGAGATATTCGAATATTCACTAATAAAAATACAAATGTAAGTACAGCTCAATTTAAAAGCTTCTTTTCTGATGTCAACTTAAATTAAGATCGTCGAAAACAAATGGGTTATTCATTTAACATAATAGAGTTAACAGAATCTTAAATAAAAAGGCTTAACGAAAATCCATTCACTGGAAGCCTATGTTGAAGCGATTCCGAGGTATAGGTAAACGTTACGGTACTCCAATGACATTAATATCATGGATGATACATCATGTAAACATCGGATGTGTTCCTATTATTCGTCGGCAAATGTGTGCTCTAGTTTCTTTGAAGCACGTATTCAACTGCGAAGATAATGTAAATAAACTATAATACGTCAGGAAGACATGAGTTTCCAAAAATAAACAGAAGAGGCTGTAATAAACAATCTGTAGGCCTGTCGGGTTGTATTTCTACAGCCATTTAAAAATATGTAGTATAATATAAATTATCCCGATTACTACTTATTACCCGATCTACTTGAACGTAATAAACCAATTAATTACGTTCAAGTAGATCGGGGTCGGGACTTTGAGCGCGACAATCTAATCTAAACAAACCTGCTCCTTGCATATCCGCTTTCACTTCGCCAGAATGTTGAGTGGGAGAAGGTTGCAGTTTTTTCTTGATATTGGAGAAACGCGCAAACCACGCTGGCCACAAAAACGAAAATAATAAAAAAAGCTTGCGTTGCCACAGTCTCCCTCACGTGTTTCTACCCTGACCCCATCCCCTACCGTGGAGCCTTGGAACCTTAAGTCCTCTACGCACTATCCATCTTGCTAGATCCAGTAGGATGGTTTTTGCGTAGATGACTTTTCGCACCGAGAGAAATTACTTAATTAAACAAAACTTAAAACCAATAAATGGCAAGTATTACTAATTAACCTAAAAAATAACGAAGAACGAAGAGAAATTAATAAGACGCAATTATCACTAATTAAGTTAGAAAGGGATGTCGCTATGTGATATATTGTATAGCGACATCCCTTTCTAACTATGCTCCAGACTAGATCAATCAATGAGAATCTTTCTATAATACGGGCCTAAATACTTTTAACTCAATTCGAAAATGAATTTATTGCTATTTTACCTACTATGCCTAAAATAGTCAAAGTTTCATAAAGTCCCGTATTCGAATTTCAGGACAAAATTTTGTTTGCAAACTTTTGCACAAAACTTCATAATTCATAGCAACAGTTTGTACTTAAAAGTAAATTGAAGTTAATCCTGTTTTATAAGTTCTTGTTCCCGAAAATAAGAGATTATTTTATGTAGGTATAAGAATTATTAAAACGGATATTAACAACTATTTAAAGATACAAATAAATTAATAGTTCATCATGTGCACAACTTGGTAATTCAAAAACTTTACATTCAGAAAAAAATACAATTATTTTTACGATATCAATTTAAAACTTTCTGTCCTACATCTTTAACAAAAATTCATGTTGTCTTCGGTCGCGGCTCGGGATCATTGGCTGGCGACGTACATACTGCATCGCTCGGGTCAACGACATGTTCAGCTTATTTATTAAATTTTAATTACATTACGTATTGTTATAAAAAATAATTTGTAACATAAAAAAGCGATTTTATTTTGAAAATATTAATATTATACAAAAAAAATATAGTGGTATCATATCCAGAATCGGTCTCGACTCTCTCTAACTCTACCCCCTGGTTTTTCTTCGGGAGCGTTTTCCCCATATTCCTAAATAAAAATATACTTGTATTTGTATCAGTATATGTTTTCTATTACCAATAAAATTCAGAATAAGTATTTTTTTTAATTAAACCTTACCTTGCTTTGGGGTTAGGCTAATTGGCGTGAGTGTGGGCATTATTTATTTATATGTGTACATTGTTTATTTATTTTTTAAATCCAGCTATACTAATATTATAAATGCGTAAGTGCGGCTGTCTGTCACCTTTCACACAACTTCTTCACGCTTGAAACGCTGAAATCATTATTTCAGAGGGTGAAAAGGGGGGCGAAAGTTTGTATGGAAAACCAATATATCGCCGCAAGCGATTTACGCAATTTACGGGCACACACTAGTATTATTTAAAGATAGAGAGAAAAATCTCAAGTGACCATTTAACCCTAAGGTTTCATACTTTATTCTACGTGTATTCTTCGTATCGGTGATGCGGCTAAGAGGATTAATGTCAAATTTCGCGTAAAAATAGATTTTTAAGTCCTTATGAATATTTTCTAAGTCGGTAAAAGGTTTCGACAGCCGAAACAAAGGTTAACTTAATGAAAACTTCATTGATAATTTTATTATTAATACGTTTCGATATCTATAGATTCTTAAGATAAAACATTTAAGCTCTTTTACGTTTTAGGGACTTTTAGCATTTGGCTCCTGTTTTCAGTTTTCCGATTTTAATCAAAAAGTTTGTTGCTTACAGTGCAATATCGCCTAAACTATTGCAAATATCATAATCACCAGCCTCCTCAAGTCCCCACTGCAGGGGCCCAGTACCCATGGGGCCAGTGCGTATTGGTAGGTACTAAATACTGCAGATGCAGCCACGAGCAACGGCTTAAGGTGCCTTCCGAAATAATATTTGATAAATAATATTTGGTCACCCTTCCAATGACCAATTGCGTAGGGATGTAGCTTCGCTCTGCATCTTCTATCGCATTTATCACGGTGAGTGTTCTGAGGAATTGTTCGGATTAACTCCAGCTGCGGCATTTCGCCATCGTACATCGCGCAAAAATTTCATCCCCATCATCTTGATGCGTGACTATCCACAACCGTGCGTTTTTGTCGAAAATTTTTACCACGTACGACAAAACTGTGGAATATATTGTCGCCAGCAGTGTTTCCGGACCAATACGACCCAATAACCTTCAAAAAAGAGCATACTCCTTCCATAAAGACCGTCATCGCATTTGTGATACTCCTGGTGTTGCATGTGGTCCATAGGCGACAGTGAGCACTTACCATCAGGTGAGCCGTCTGCTAGTATGCCCCCTGTAACATAAAAAAAATGACCGGCATTGCAAAAGTTGCTTAACTTCCACGATCGCAGACAGAAAGCGATTATTACTTGGTCCAACGAACTCCCCATTTAAAAATTACATGCTCGCTTCTTTACATACATTTCATTATACTTAAACAAATACATTTCATCGTTTCTAAGAAAAGGAACTCGTGATAAGTCATAGATATATTATTATATATCCTACCTAGCCTACAAAAAGTAGTAAAGACGACATAATAGGATATTATCTATTAGTTTTATTACTGTAGGTAGCATAACTTCTCACTGTAACAAAATCTAAGCCAACAATCTTGAGCGCAAGGGTCTAAATATATGGGTTTCTTGAACCATGTAATAATGAGACTTTTCAAGAACGCTCATTTGAATAACATACACTTACACGTATGCCTTAGGTATTGAGTAGATCGTGGTGCGATGCTCCCTTAACTCACAATGGGCTTATGTTCGTTGGTCGTTCAACCCTCTGGGGGATAGATAGTGTAACCAATAGACTTTGAAGGCCTGTTTTTGATCCTAATAAAATAATGTTTGCACTCAAGGTTTTCAAGTTAGAAAAAAGGTTTAGTGATGTCAAACTTACGTACTGCAACTTACTTTGGTCATAACAATTTATTATATTAGTATTGTCTTCATCAGCCAGACAGTAAAATAACAAGATAAATGTTTTGTGGAAACAGCTGAAAATTTCTGAATTTTATTGGTAAATACTGGTCTAGATAATCTGTAATCAAATTGTTTGTAAGTACGCACTGTCTCTTTGTAAAAAATTAAAAAACGAAAAAAAAGACTTGGCCATATTAACAAAAGAAAATCTTATAAATAAAACAATAATAAAAAACGAGCGAGCCTTACAGTAGTCGCGTATGATGTGTAACATTTGAAAACTCACCATATATTAGTAAAAAAAGAAATAAAACCTATTACAAAAGGATTAAGACATTTGAACATTATGTTCTAAAATCAAAACAAATAACGCGCGCTTTCACGACTTCCTGTTACACACTTCCGTCCCAATTTACGAAATCACTCCCACAAATTTCAGGAAAGCGAGAGGAAAGATGTTACACATCAAAAATACAAGAAAACTTAACCTAAAAACAAAAAAGAATATAATTACCTAAGTCAGCCAATCAGGGCCCTGCCTAAGCTTATGCTGACACAGCGAGAAAGTACTTTCTCATTGTATACGAAAACTATCATAGTAACGTAACTGTCCAACTCGTACTAAGGGTACAGACCACAAAACACCACTGCGCCCCGAAAAGCATTAAAGAAGGCCAGAAGCTGCGCTCTAAACAGGCGCCTTGAGTGCAACTATTTATTCTGACGTTTAACTTTTGACAAGTATAATGTTTGAACCATAATTAGAAAATTATGTCAAAATTGACATTAGAACGTAGGGTCGGTACTCAGGTTCGGAACACACCCCTATTCGCAGTCAACCTCATGCCGACACTTCACCCGGTCACGTCTCAGCGATAACATAGCTGTAGAATTTCTATTTTTATACCCTTACGGACATAAAACCCAACTCCACCACCACGACAACCTCGTATGAGGACTGGGCGGGGGATGTGTCGCACTTTGGCTAGAAATCTTAGGTGCTTTGTCTTCCTCACCCTTTCTTAACCAAGTTTCATTAATTCCCATGATGACGGGGTCCAACTCCTCCATTGCCAAAATAAACTCCTCGTGTCCCGTATGACACTGCATTAAAAATTCCTACTTTGAGATTCTCATTATCAATAATTTGTAAAACTTACTAATTATTATGTATGCAATAGACACCAACACACATTTCAAATTGTAGGAAAATATATCAATATACTTTGAATACTTTTAACTGAGCGAAAAGCTGACGTGGAAATTACTATTATTCTGCCGGGAATACCATTTAGTTTAGACTAAACTAAAGCCAAATATGGACTGTTCATCATATAGCTATGTAGTATTTAATACTGTTCTGTTATAATTTGACGGAATAAAGAACGCGTTTATATGAAGTTATCCTTATGGAATAGCTTATAGAATAAATGACGAAGTCGCGGGCGGCCGCTAGTATTACATACAATCCATTAGCGTGAGAGATGAGTATTCAAATGAGGACAATATACCTGTAAATTTCGTAACAGGATTTCGACAGTGGAAAACCCGAAAAGAAAATAGAAAATTACAAGGCTTTTCGTAAATAATATATAAGAAAAGTAGAACTTTTTAATTTAGGCAAAAGTAATACACCTGCATTCAATTGTTACTTGATGTCTAATCTCTTCCTTTTTAATATCGAATTGCCATTTACTTGTTTTATATGGACTCATTTAAACACCTATGCGTACCAATATCACTGTAAGAACTCGATTGTAAAATATTTTACGCCAAAAGCACCCTTTGGGCGGGAAAAAACATTTATAATAATAGTACTTAATGGGTGACTAAGAGATAGTTATGTGCTAAATAATTTGTAGGAGACCGACAGAATGACGTACGAGTATATTCACGTAACTTTATTGGATTGTGCTCGTAACTGCCAATAACTGTTTTACCTTAATTATATTTAAACTATCGAAGTTTGGTCTAAATTTTAAAAGCACAGATTTTTGAATCGTGTGCGTTTGGTGTGATTAAGTTTAATCTTATGACCGTGTAATGGAAAACATCCACAGTATTATAGTTAACTAAAACTTTTATTTGTTCATAGCTTGCCGTTTCATTTGCAGTCGTCTGCTGTCAACTGTATTAAAACTTTATCTGAACTGCAATTTGGTAGTCGGAGTGCGGCTTGTCTGTCTGGTCTAGGGCCATTGGTTTACACTACAGTGCACTTTACTGCTATAAAACAAACGTTCAACTTATGTTTTTTTTTAGAAATGTATATATAGTTTCCCAAACATATGGCATTCTTAAACAAGTACAAATACTAAGCGGTAAGTTTAAAAACATATTCACTTTATCTCGCATTTCAGTTATTATCAATAAAAATACAACTCTAAACACTTTATATACCTTCCCTTATATGGGTAAATAATCTGACGTTTCAAATATTAAACCTTTATTAACAGAACTGCTCGCATTACATTTTGTTGACAAAAACCTTTTACGGTTACAAACTCATAACAAAGTTAACATTGTCAAGTAAACTGTACTGTGGTGTTGAAAACGTGTGTTAAAATTTAGCTTGATAACATGTTGTTCTTACTCAAACATTTGCAGCAGAGGAATGAGATAAGGCCTATTTTATTATGATGAGAGTGTAGTATTTGTGTCTCAAAGGTAAAAGTACGTCAAAAAACATCCCAAGCCAAGTGCGAGCCGAAACGGACACGAAAGGTTTTATTAGACTACGAATTAGCAAAAGGATAGAATTTTATACTGAGGTCGAGTGAAAAACCAACCTGAGACCACGGCCGGTGTAACCTGGTCAAAACCTTGGGATAAAGAAGGTACGGAAACGTGTTTAGCCCATTAACGCTGTTGGGTAGTTAAGGATTAATAATTATTGTAGTAGGTAGCTATTATATGAATAAAGAAATCAGTCCACAGCAAATTGCCGCCTTTCATTGACGTTGCACTGGCGACGAGCGGGTGTTCGCGAACATTACTTTTTTTCTGAATTTTTATTACGTTAGTCTTACCTATATAGGTACTACCACCATGCCTATTGGAAAATTGGAACCATTCGACTTAAATTCTAAACAATGGCCGGCATACGTGCGACGCGTACAACAGTACATTATATTAAATGAAATAAAAGTGGAACCACACGTGCCGTTACTTATTACAGTAGTGGGTGAACCTACGTACGCGTTAATGTGTGATTTATGTTCGCCGGAACTTCCGGAAAGCAAGCAATTCGATGAATTAGTGTCTTTAGTTTCTGAGCATCTGGAACCGCAGCGATCAGAGATCGCCGAAAGACATATATTTCGCTTACATCGACAAAAGCCCGGCGAATCCCTGATGTAATATTTGCAATAATTAAAACATTTGGCGACTACCTGCAATTTTGGAACTACGCTTGAAGAGAATCTGCGTGATCAATTTGTATCGGGACTCGCGAGTGAAGCTATGCGGTCAAGGATTTTTGCAGAAAAAAATATTAAGTATAAAGAGGCGGTGGATTTAGCTCTGGCTCTCGAAGCCGCGGAAAGGCACTCGGAGGTGAGCGGTGCGACGGCGGTGGTGACTACAGAGACGGTCGCGGGCTGTGCTGAGGAGCTGCATCAGGCGAGCGGTTGGCGCTCGCGCGGCACCGGAAGCGGCGGCAACAGGCCGGGCGGCAGCAGGCAACAGAGGCGTGGGCCCGCCGTAGGGAGCGGCGGGTTTGGGCTAGCCGGGGCAGGCATGAGCGCTGGCCCGCGATGTTGGCGATGTGGCAAGCCACACCGATCGGATAAGTGTCGTTTTTCAAACTACAATTGCGATGAGTGTGGCCGTAGGGGCCATTTGAAAGTGATGTGCAGTGAGGTTCGCGGAAGTGATCGAGGTAGGCAAAATTATGTTTATGAATCGGATTTCAGTGACGATGATATCTTTAATATCGAGTTAGCTTCGAAAGGTAACAAACCATTCTTTTTACGAGTAGTTATTGGTGATAAACAGGTTGACTGTGAAGTCGACACGGGCAGTCGCATTTCCGCAATTAGCGAAGATTTTTATAATAAAGCTTTTTCTCACATGCCTGTTAAACGTGATGACTTATTGTTACGCTGTTACTCTGGCTCTCGGATCGAATCTTTAGGATTTATTATAGTCGATGTTCGCTGAGGAAATATAGTGGCAAATAATTTAAAATTATATGTAATAAAAAACGGTAGCTGCCCTTTGTTGGGAAGAGAATGGATAGAGCCTTAAAAATAAAACAAATAAATATTAATCAACTGACTGAAGATCCCTCCGTGAGCCGATTAACGAAAGAGTTCCCGGAAGTTTTCACAGATCGATTGGGCGAGTGTAAGAAACTGCTCCAATTACAACTCAGTGATAATGTTTACGTGCGCGCGCGGCCCGTGCCGCTCGCTTTGCGTTCTAGGGTCGAGCGAGAACTCGAGCGATTAGAAAAAGAGGGGACGATATTTCGAGTTGATTGTTCAGACTATGGCACTCCGATAGTGCCCGTAATCAAGGCCAATGATGATGGAAAGCAATATTATGGTCTACGATGGAGCGCGCTTACCTAATAAAAACCGGTTCACTCTTGCTTTGAAGACCGCTAGATTGTAGTGTTCGGGGAACAAGGGCTCAGGCAAGGAATTCCACAGTTTGGCAGTCCGCACGATGAAGCTGGACGCGAATCGCTTAGTGCGAGTCTTTGGAACTGCCACCGTGAATCGATGTCGCCTTGCCGTTTCCCTGCTCGTCCGGTAGTAGAAAGGGGCGGGAGGAATTAGCTCATGTAATTCCTCTGCGCACTCACCGAAATGCAACCGATAGAACACCGAAAGACTGGCAACTTTGCGTCGATGTTCCAGGCTTTGTAACTTTGCCCGGCAAAGCGCGTCATTTCCAATGAGCTTTATCGCTCGTTTCTCAATTGCCTCCAACGCCTCAAGTTGGTACTTAGCCGATCCATCCCAGAGGTGCGAACAATACTCCATGCACGACCGAACTTGTGCTTGATATAATGTAAGCAACTGTTCCGGCTTGAAGTATCGTCGCACCTTCGAGAGGATACCCAACTTCTTGGCTGCTAATTGGGCCTTGGACTCAATGTATGAGCCAAAGTTGAGGGTTGGTGACAATGTAATACCGAGTAGCTCGAGATGGCCGCTGATCGGTACGGTTACATCCCGGAAAGTAGGGGCCAGATTAAATGGCGTCTTTTTTGCGGTGAAAAGACACGCCTGGGTTTTCGCAGCATTGAACCCAACTAAATTGGCATCGCCCCAATCGGAGACAGTCAAAAGAGAAAGGTTCAAGCGCTCGACCATGGCCTCCCTATGGGACTGGATTTCTGTCGCACTGGCTCGCGCGGTGGATATATAGCTCTCTACAACTGTGCTGTCGTCTGCATACCCAAAGATACCGGGTCTTAGCAGATCGTTAATGTGCAGCAGATATACGTATATGTGGAGATTACAAAGTCACGATTAACAAAAAAATTAAAAGGGATTTTCACCCTTTACCTCGTATAGAAGAACTCTTTGTGACCCTGAGTGGGGGGCAGGAATTTTCAAAAATTGATTTGACTAACGCATATTTACAAACTAAATTAACTGAGGAATCCCAGCCCTTCACAGCGATCACCACACACGTAGGTACTTTTGTATATCGTCGCACACCGTTCGGTTTATCGTGTAGAAATTTCAAAAATTAATGGAGGAAACCTTACGGGGCGTGCCGAACACCGTTGTCTTTTTAGACGATATCTGTGTAACGGGGGCTAATAGAAAAATTCATATGAATAATTTACGATTAGTTTCAGAAAGACTACGCAATATGGGACTTACGATAAAATTAAACAAATGTAGCTTCCTACAGAAAAGTGTGAAATATTTGGGTTTTGTTATTAATAAGGACGGTCTCCACCCAGATAAAAGGAAAGTCGATGCCATTTCGAACGCCCCTAGACCCACGGATGTAACTCAATTAAAGAGTTTTTTAGGTTTGTTAAATTATTACGGTAAATTTATACCTAATTTAAGTATTTTACTACATCCTCTACACGAGCTTCTAAAAAAGGGAAAGAGTTTTAATTGGAGTAGTAGCTGTGAAAACGCTTTTTAGGACGCTAAACAAGCTTTAAGTGAGCATGTACTAGCACATTACATACCAAAATACCACGCCAAGGACCGGGCGGAGTTACTCGCCGACCACCTGACTCTGCAGTTTGTACCAAACGCTGCGACAGACAGCGAGCATGTGTCGATTGTAGAATCACACGTGAATAGCTGTTTGTCGCAGCAACCTACCGCCGATGACTACCCTGTTGTCTTTTCCCCTGGACAGGTCCGGAGGGAGATTTTAAGGTGCAAGCCGAAGAAAGCCCCGGGCCTAGACAACATTTCCAATACCGCACTCCGCCACATGCCGCTCAAAACCATAGCAGCGGTAACACGTATTTTTAACGGCGCGCTACGCACTAGTCACTTTCCCACCGCAAGGAGGCGGGGGAAAGTGATTATGTTACATAAGAAAGGTAAAAATCCAACTTTACCCGCTAGCTATCGCCCGATAACATTACTACCTAACATCTCTAAAGTACTGGAGAAGTTAATGCTGAGACACCTGTTGCTGCACATAACACCACGCACTGAGCAGTATGGATTCAGGCAGGGGCACTCGACGACTCTCCAGTTAACCAGAGTACTACACGACTTAACAACCACCCTTAACAGAAAGGAGTACTCTGCTTTAGTGCTCCTTGACATGGAGAAGGCGTTCGACAGAGTATGGCACGAGGGCCTGCTGTACAAGCTGTCGAACGCCAACACACCATCACGCCTCATTAAAATAATCGCATCTTTTCTTGAGAACAGAACTTTCTGTGTAGCTGTGGAAGGTCACCTATCTACTACACGCCCAATACGCGCCGGCGTACCGCAGGGCAGCTGTCTCTCGCCGTCGCTCTATGCCGCCTACGCGGACGACATTCCGGTTGAGAGCGGCGCGAAGCTGGCGCTGTACTCCGACGACACCGCCTACTACGCTGCGTCAATGAACCTAAAGCATGCGGTAAGAAAAATACAGCCCACCCTAGATGCACTTACCCTATGGCTGGAGAAATGGAGGCTCACCATCAACATCGGAAAAACGCAAGCGATGACCATAGGCCGCCATCGTTACCAACCGCCGCCGCTCAAAATCAACAATACACCCGTACCGTGGGTAAATAAGGTAACATACCTAGGTTTTACCATAGACCCACGCCTAACGATGCGGCCGCACATAAATAACCTTATAGCCAAGACAAATACGGCCAGAGCGTTATTACAACCCGTACGCAGAAGTAAACTCCCTCTTAGAATTAAACTAACAATTTACAAAATTTATATCCGACCCATTTTCACATACGCATCGCCTGCGTGGTACGCGCTGGTCGCCGAGAGCCAGAAGAAACGCCTTCGTGCCCAGCAGAATCTCGCACTGCGCGCAATAACAGACGCAGGCAGATACGTGCGCAACACAACTCTAACAAGAGACTTGAAAATTGAAACTGTAGATGATTTTATACACAGATTAGCCAGCAGTATGTTCGATCGAGCGGACCGGTCGGAGCACGCGCACCTGCGCGACTTAGCGCCCGCCCAGGACCGCTTTCGAACGCACAGCAGCAGAGGGCTGCCAAGGGAGCTCATCCCGGACTCCGAAGAAGCCACATCGGGTTCTCGCGCACCGCGCGCGGTCGAACCCCCACCACCAGACTGACAACGGGGGCCCGCACGGCGCGGGCGCGAACACACAACCCGATTTTGACGTACTGACACCCGACTTGACAGCAAAAAAAAAAAAAAAAAAAACATAAAAGATGGCAAATAAAAAAAAATAATACAAAATATAAAAAAAGTAAAAAACAGTATATAAAAAAGAAAAAAAAATGGGTGCGTGTACTTATGTAGGCGCGTGAGAAGTTATCCTTCTTTGGTATCGTTTAAAATTAGTTTTTAATTGCATGCAAATAATTAATTACAATAAATTAATAAAAAGTCTGGAAAAGGACACAGTCAATAAAGTTCAGTTTTAATTTGAAAAAATAAATAAATAATCAAAATATTCAATTAAAATCGCTACTGAATATAATTTATTAGAACATATGTGATTTGCACTTGTATGAAACTCAGACACGTATTCCGAATATACAAACTAGAAACATGTGGATAAATATTATAAATATGAATACCTATAACTGTTACTTTATTACAAAAAATAAAGATGTGGTTTTTGGTTCTACTACACCAATGGTCAAGAGATGGCGCTGTAGTCTCCTGAATCGCGCTTTGGTTCCGTTGTTCCAGATTAATAAATACTTTTGATAGGCCTTCACAATGCAGTCGTTAGCACCCACTAAATAGAGATTCTATTTCTATTTTGTTGGTAGATTTTCTTAATGTGCGGTAAACACAAAAGTAACAGCATGAAGTTGGTCGCTAAAGCGACCATTAAACATTCGTGATGCGCGCGCATCTTAAAATTTCACTCTCATCATTTTTTCATGACGCGCCTAAAGAAGTATAACTTCAAAAGAAATATATATATATAAAATCTTTGCCCACGACTGACTAAGTTGACTGTCCTATCCCATCCCACCTAAGTCGACCGCCCGCTCACTGGGCCTCCCTAACGGGTCTCACCCGGTGGGCTTGACCGCGCCGAGGGCGGTGCGTGAAGAGTGGGGGAGGACGGACCCCGACGACCGTCCCGTCCGTAGACGGGACGCGAAACCCGCAGCAACTGAGGTGGGCACTACGCCCAGAACAGTTTCCCCGCACGTCGCGGCGCCGGCGACGCGCGAGAAGAAGAAGAGGACGTTAGCACATTACGAAGAGGGGCGCCCCCTCGTGCTGTCGGTGGATAGCAGCGCGTATGGCATAGGGGCGGTGCTCGCGCACAGGTACCCGGACGGCTCCGAGCGGCCCGTCAGCTGCGTGTCGCGCACTTTAAACGACGCGGAAAAAAATTACAGTCAATTCGACAAAGAGGCACTCGCTATATTTTATGGGGTAACAAGACACCATCAGTATTTGTTTGGTAGACGATTTGAATTGCGTACGGATCACCAACCCTTGAGTCACATTTTTGGCGATAAAGCAGGACTCCCCCAGACCGCGGCTAGTAGATTACAGCGCTGGGCGACGAGACTATCTGCCTACGAATTCTCAGTAAAGTTTGTTAAGTCGGAACAAAACGGTCCGGCTGACGCCTTGTCACGGTTACCGCTGTCGCTCGAGCGCCGACCCTCTAACCCTTGTAACTATGTTAATTTTGTCAAAGATACTCTACCGATTGATTTTAACGATGTTTGCAATCATACTAAGAAAGATAAAATTTTAAGTAATATTATAGGTTTTGTAAAGTTTGGTTGGCCGTCTTCACTATCGGGACTAAATGGGGACGAGAATTCTTATTGCGTAAAAACGATTTAATTGTAGATCTCGGTTGTTTAATCTACAAATATAGAATTGTTATACCTAGTATTTTGCGTAAATGTATATTGGAGGAAATTCACATGGGTCACCTGGGTGTTAACAAAATGAAAAATATAGCCCGCAACTATGTGTACTGGCCAAACATAGACCGTGATATCGAACAGGTGTGCCGCAACTGTGAACCGTGTCGCTCAGTCCGTGACAGTCCACCGCGCGCCGAGCTGCATCCATGGGAATTCCCTTCAAGGCCGTGGGAGCGCATCCACGCTGATTTCGCAGGTAAACGTTACCTTATTATTGTTGACGCTCATTCGAAGTGGATTGAGGTTCTCCCGATGTCTCGTACAGATGCGGAAACGACTATTTCGGCTTTCATGACAGTTTTTGGTAGGTTCGGCTTACCTGCACAGCTTGTAACAGACAACGGCCCACCATTCTCCTCTTTTCAATTTAATAACTATTGTAAAAATAATTGTATTCGGCACACTACAAGTGCTCCATATAGACCACAAGGAAATGGTGCGGCTGAGAACGCAGTGAAAATTGTAAAAAAGGCAATAAAAAGAGCGATCCAGTCGGGTGACAACTACTAAATTGTCGCCGGCCGAATTGCTATTAGGTAGACGCTTGCGCAATCGTCTCGATGCTCTTCGTCCAAATTTAGCTGAGGTGGTTCGTTCAGCTCAAAACAGTCAGATGGTTAATACGGGAGGTAAAACTAAGGAGTTTGATATTGGAGATACAGTACTCGCGCGTGACTATTCGGCCAGAGGGCATAAGTGGACGGAGGGTACAATAATAAAAAAAACAGGACCTGTGTCGTATAAAGTTAATATGGGTAATGGGCTGATGTGGCGTTGACACCACGATCAAATTATTCCATTTAGTCACAAATCTAGATTATCATTAACAAGAGCGAATATTGTATCTTCTCAAGAAAAATCTGCATCAGCAGAAAATACTCCAAAGGACGAGGAGCAATTTGAGGATGCTTCCGGTGGAATGGAAGACGAGCGGGGGAGGGGGGGAGAAGGGCAGAGAGAAGAATATGAAACTGAAGTCCCTGAACCTCAGTCGCCCTCGCCACTTCCGCCGGATGCATCCGCACGAGCGGTTCGTGCCTTTAATCGAGCTTTGTGTAAAAAGTAAATGTAATACAAATAAACCTAGTTTTTACGTCATGTTACGAGGGGAAGGTGTTGGGTAGTTAAGGATTAATAATTATTGTAGTAGGTAGCTATTATATGAATAAAGAAATCAGTCCACAGCAAACTGCCGCCTTTCATTGACGTTGCAAACGCCAAAGTTTGTTATAAATTTTAAAAAACTTCCGAATAATCACGTTACCAAAACTTATCATATTTGATGATCTTGATCTTTGTTTATTATAAAATTTTACATCATTTTAATAATTTATTATTAAAGCAGTATTACGAATCCTCTGAAAAATAACTGTGTAACTATTACTTATGGTTCAAAAAACTTCATGTTGGTTACATTTAGTTCTTAATCTAAATCTAATAACAGCTCGCAAACATGAGCCATGCAAGAGCATTGCAAATTATAATGAAAGTATATAAATATTAATTTAAAATTTTATAAAATTACAATATAATTTAAGATTGGTAACAATTTAAGGTGATTTTATTAGAAAAAATAAAATAGTTTTATTAATTATTGTCACTCTTGCGTCTAGGGAAACAACAGTTAAGCTTTCAAAAAATAATTGTTAACAGACTCTAAATGTAAGTCCAAATAAGGATAAGTATCATATTTCACATTGACAGGTGTTGCAGGATCTCTTGCAATAATGAACACACAGAAATATGAAATTTAAAATAATGAAAATAATGTACGTCAGTGTTTTTTCATAATAGTATACTGTTTTGATGTCCGCAGTCAAATGAAGCTCCGAGTCGCCCTATAGACCACCACTATCTCTCATGGGTGGGGCGAGAGGTTGAGTCGACTAAAAAGCGCGGCAAAGCTTCTGATTGGCTGTTACATTTTCCGGAAGTTATATCACAAAAAAATATCTATAATACCCACTTCAAAAATAAATTATTCACGAAACTAAATCAATAAAATAAAAATTATAATTGTTATTGAGTTTACAACACTAGGTATATTATTTGTGCACAGTATCACAGATTACTTAAAAGTTACTATGTACATAATCCACACTATAATATACGTTTGGTAACATGACTATGGACTTAATACAATAATCTTTTTAGGATCTTAAGTGAACGTATCGAGTTATTGAAAATGAGACTAATCAAAACTACAACTGCTTGAAATATTTTTTCTAAATGTTAGTAATAATGGACGTCATGTTAATCTTAATATTGCAAAGTATTCGAGTTTATTTCGGGTCACTTAGCATAATATATTCATATAAATATTTCATTCCCTAATGTAAAAACAAAAGAACTTTTTCAATACGCAATGCAATTGAAAAATAGAATCGATGCAATTTAATCTAATATATAAAATTCTCGTGTCGCGGTGTTTGTGGTTAAACTCCTCCGAAACGGCTTTCCCGATTCTCATGAAATTTTGTGTGCATATTGGGTAGGCCTGAGAATCGGACAACATCTATTTTTTATTCCCCTAAATGTTAAGGGTAATCCACCCCTAAACATTTTTTTTCTATTTTAGATATATTTTTTATTTTTTTATGATACAGCATTAGTTACATATAACCCTGAATTTTCAACCCTTTATAATCAACCCCTATTTTACCATTGGTTTTTTTTTTAATAATTTCTTTTTTTTTCTCAATTCGATTTCACCGGTCGATAACCGATCAACGATCAATCGATCAATTATCCCCGCTAGATGTCAACCTGGGTCACCTCTCATCCAGCAAACAGCACGGAGTAGGGATGAGAAGGAAGCCGGTCTCCTGTCTTCCTCAATATACAGTTTTCGGCCATTTTTTTTTGGTTTCTTTTGTGTATCGATCGTAGTAGTGACTTATACGTATTATTTTAATTTTTCTGTGCATCTATTACGTGAATTTTACTCTCATCGTCAATTTATTATTAATTTCCAGTGCAATAATTACTTTTTCACATTTTATTAATAACTGATAAAGAAAGTTTTAACTATTAGTTAATTAAGTGATCTCATATAAATCTCCCGCCAACAACGGCCATTACTGTACCAGTAGATATTGTACTTAACGCTTTTTGAAAATAGTTTTAAATCAAAACGAAAGCGTTTACGAGTTTAATAAATATACCTTTTTCATTATTGTGAAAGGTAAGTTAAATAATAAACAAATGAATACAATATAATAATAATTTATTACCAGAAAAAATACAGATATTTTGAAAATACATATCTTATCATACATATATTAAGTCACTGTTTTTTACCAATACACTGATGAAAGGATTTAATAATTATTAATATTTTAATTTCTTTGAAGACAACTTTAATATATATTTTTTTACATTCAATAAATATTTATTTGGGAATAAAGTACATTTATTAATAGTTAATGTAACATTAAATAAATCGTATTTCGTATGTATCGTATTAAATAATTTATTACCTATTATTAAATATTCATTTGATGTTGAATAATTATTTATTAACAGTTGATAAAGCTTATCAAATATAAAAAAATCTTTCTATCTGTGTAAGTATTTTAACTTCATTTATTTATATGTTCTATGTCACGGAGCACCCCCACTAGATACAAGGGCAAGCGCTTACGCTAAGCTTAAGTAGTATTTTACCTATGCGTGAGGCACGCCTACAGACGTCGCGATACATCGTTTCATTCGGTAACCGAGCGTTGATCGAACTGCTTCTCTCGTTTTCGTGTTAAAAAACTGTAAAAAATGCCGTACTGTGCAATTAAATTGTGTGGAAAGTCGAGTACAACTTCCAGTCTTCAAAAAAATGGTATTACTTTTCACTGGTTAGTTTAAATGCATTACAAAAAGACAAAAATACTGTTATATTAAATTGCTGTTAATTGTATTTATTTTTTGGTGAACGCGTTGATGTCTTTTTATACTATCCCTTTCTCGCATGGGCTACATCATATATGCTATCTCGCTCTCACACCGGCACGTGTATTGCTAGTGACTCAGACGCAGCTCATGCCTCAACGCGTAAGTTTATCGATAAGTTTGTCAGCTATGGAAATGGAAAAAATAAATAAAAACTATTTATTTCATCGTATACAATAATAGATGTCATAAGTATACAACCAACAGTTTTTATTTGACTTCAAACATATTAATAAAATTGAAAAAACGCATACGCAACGAAATTTGTATGCATATTTGTTACTCTTTCACGCTAAAACGGTTAAACGGATTTGTATGAAATTAAGTGCGCATAGTTTATGACCTAGATAAAGACATAGAATTAACGATATTAAATACCCTAGATACACCACGAGCGCTCAAAATGTGTCCCAATCAAGAAGTGCTTGAACTCCACTCAAGCACTTCTTAGTACACAGTCACACGCGGACCGTTGAAAAGTCAAGATGCCAAAGAGTTCCGTGAAAAAATACAGAAATATACTAATAGTACGTAAAGTGTCGTTTTTTCGACAGGTATCTAATTAATGTTTTTTAATTAACGCCTTTAAAGCAAATTTTATTGTCGTAATACTTACTATAAACTGATTTAATTTAAAATATTTGTGATATTCAAATGCATGGTCGGTTATACGTCGCCCTTAGCCATCTCTTTTCTTCGCGGTCTGTACTTGCTATATTGCTAACAGCGCATTCAGAATTGCGAGTGAAAAGTCAAAAAAAATAAGGTCTATATTCTTTCACATATATAACAATAAATCGTAAAATTTTACGAACTTGACGCATGCATTTTAATTAAGACCTTATGCCGTATGCATTAAAGGTGACTTTCAATGTTTAAATAAGGCATTATATTGTTTTTGACCACGCGATCATCTTACAGACCTCCGTGGATCGTCCAATGTACCTTTTGGACACGTTTCGACCACGATTTTGTTCGTGTTGTTGTATCTAGGGTAGTTAATATCGTTGCATTAATACTTCTTGTCCTGGACGTGTTTTTTTTGTGTTGCTTATATATAATTTAGTATGTAGTTACTAGTCGCGTCATGTAATTAGAACGTTGGAAGAAAGTGGAGAGGGTATGATTACGCATTTGCGCACCAAAGTGCTAGGCCTCTATTCTAAATTGTTTATCGTTAGAAAATATCCATATTTTTTCCCATCACTTCGCTGCACTGAGTATATGATCTGACCTTGACGCGTCCAATCACAGCGGGGCTGACCTCCCTGCACCCCACCGACTTTAGCGATTTTGATTCCAAACAAAATTTGTGTGATGCGGACTCTAGTGGGGGTGCTCCATGTTCTATGTACAATCAGCAATGCCAAAAAGACGTAAAGGGGTCAATTTGAGTCGTAGAACAACCAATTCAACAGTCATGCGAGATATACGAGCACGAAGGTCTGGCGAACAAATCCAACAAAATAATACAGATGTGTGTGCAAGCATGGCGCAGTTACGTGAATCACTATCGCAAGAGGCGCGAGATGAACGAAATCAACAAAGACAATTAGAACGAAGAGAAACGCGCAGATTCATAGTAAACAGACGTAGAGGCATTAACCAACAACGCCAACGAGTTCTTCGAGCATTTACATCAGATTCATTTCTTCGACTAGCATTCCAATATGAGTCTGATGTTGAATATTACGCCCATTCCAAAGTGGTTATTGGTTCTTTGGACAAGGACTGCCCGCATTGTCATGCACTTAAATTTAAAAATGAGCCAGTTGGGATGTGTTGCTCATCAGGAAAAGTACAACTAACCGAAACTGAAACACCACCTGAACCATTACACGGTTTACTTATCGGTACAGATCCAGATTCTAGCCTTTTCCTAAAGGCAATTCGCACATTCAATTCATGTTTTCAAATGACGTCGTTTGGAGCAACAGAAATAGTTAACAATATTGCTGCAAACGGTCAACAATTTAATTCCACGTTCAAAATCAAAGGCCAAATTTATCACAAAGTGGGCTCATTGCTGCCAATGCCAAACGAATCTCATAAATTTTTCTTTATGGGTGGCGAAGACTCCGAACGTGCACTCGCCAATCGCGTGGATGCACGTTGCGATTACCTCAATCTCAATTCACCTTTTGTTTTTATGGCGGTACGAAGTCAGCTAGTATACATATAAAATTCTCGTGTGCGTAACTGAACTACGAAACGGCTTGACTTGCATATAAAATTTCGCGAATTTCGATTCGCGAAATTTTATATGCATATTCAGTAGGTCTGACAATCGGATAATATCTATTTTTCATCCCCATAAATGTTATGGGTGGTTAAATTTTGTTTATGGACAAAATTATTGCTTTTTATTTTTTTTATGATACATCATACAACCTTAAATTTTCACCCTTCTACCAGCAACCCCTATTTTATTATGGCGGTACGAAGTTCGCTGGGACAGCTAGTATATTGTTATATTTTATAGCACGGGGGGTGACTTAATAATTATTAATTCTCGAGAATACTTACCACTTATTAGCACTATCGTATTTCCAACGAACGAAACTGGAAAACGTACTTATTTTTTGATCTTTCACTCTGAGGGAAAAACGTACGTTAACACTTTAATATTTTGTGGTAACCAGGAGCTCTACCATTACCGCCAAACATGATTGATTTCAGGACTTAAATTGATAGATTGTGATTTTATACTACGACAATCTTTAAGCGTTATAAAGGGGCTCCCTCTATCTAGCAGAATCTTGTTGGCAGAACACACTAGGCATAATCTTCTTTAAACAAATTTTCGTAAAGCTTATTATCTATTAATTTTAATCATAATTGGCCCAATGTTTATAAATGTCCGAATACACAATAGCATACTTTTAAGATGAAACAAGGAAAAGTTAAAATTTTGTATGCCTAAAGACCATTTTGATTGTAAACTTTCTGCGATATACCTATATGATGGTTCTGCTTTTTAATTATTTTGGATATTAAAAGGACAATGTGCAAAACACACCCAGCTCCGCCGACAATAAAATTAGTATGAATCGATAGATCTATGAAAAACTAGCATTTTTTATTATGACACCGTAAAAAAATATGCTGGTAGTCAAAAGATATGACACCGTAAAAAATATCGTAGTAGTCAAACGACATGACACATGGGAATATTTAAGTAGCTAAATAAATTCATTATATATTACCTTCACTTTATATTATTAGTAACCATAATAATATGCCATAATAAATAAATATCGTACTATACACCCAGATATACGACAAAGCCTGCCGACCATCCTGCGCCTACACCTCAAAACGGTTTACGGGGGTTGAAGGACTTGCAGTTACAAAAAGTCGACTCGTCTTACTTCGTTGTGATTGTGCACTCCATGTCAATTGATTGATATTTTCTAACACGCTTTGGACATTGAAACACGAGTATCGGTTTTTGTAAATTAGCATGGATGAACTGGAATCATGTTTTCTCCGAAGCGTGGACAAGTTTGTGTGATTTGTGGTAGCTCCGTTTTACATAGAAGACAATTTACTTTAACGAACAGACTGTTTGAAAAAACCCGAACCCATGTTGGGTTTTTCGGATTCACTCCAGCGCGGCAGAATAACATAAGGGGCCACCCTTGCATCTTGTGAAGTACTACCTACATAGAAAAGTACTACCCCTACATAGAGGGCTCAGATATTATGCTCCTCTATTTCATTAATGTTCGTTCGTTTTAGTACTCGTACCAATTTAAAATAATAAAAAATAAAATAACTAAAGACTCCCGGGATGGAATTTGTTGCGCTTTTGCACAAATGACCACTACTAGTATACCTTTCAAACAAATGTACTTTAAGCCGTGACGGACGTGGGTGCAGCGTCCATACATTTTTGTCCAATGGCCTTTATTCGTAAAGATAATTCTGCATTACAAAATTTTGGCAATTATATGTAAATTAGATGACAATACAATATTATGGTATCATCGAGCTGGTCTGATGATGGTACTGGAAGGTGGCTGATGGAACCTTGGACTGCCTACTAGTAAACATAGAGAGTTTGTATTCATTAGATTCGTCTTAACATATTATGTTTATTTTCCTGATGACAAGGACCTGATGATGGACTAGAAGGTGACTGATGGACCCTGGACAGCCTACTAGTAAATAAATCGAGTTTGGGCTCATGAGATTCGTCTTAACATAATAAAACATGGCAATTATATGTAGATTAGATGACAATACAATATTATGGTACCATCGAGCTGGTCTGATGATGGGACTGGAAAGTGGCTAATGGAACCCTGGACTGCCTACTAATAAAACAATCGAGTTTGGGCTCATTACATTCATTTTAATATCGCAATTAACTCTATCTATGATTTGTAATAAACTAAAGAGAAATAAAATAATAGTTTAAAAAACTAAAAACACGCTTTTATATACTGCACTAAAAAGCCAAAAATAAACAAAATATACTCTCTGTTTACTTGATTAGGGCCTTAGAGCTAGCTATATTTATAGTTTATTTTAACATATGTATTTATATATATATATATATATATATATATATATATATATATATATATATATATATATATAAAGGAAAAAGCGTGGGCCGCATAATTATATATTTTTTACTGAATTGTTAAGCATTATAAATCACGTAATATATCAATTGATTTGATAAATATTGCAATGAATTTACTACAGCCACCGCCGCTGTTAGTGGTCGCCAAACTAGCTGCCCATATAGCAGCTGCCTAGATAGCTGATTATATAAATTGTGACGAAAAAATCTAAAAAAAAAGTCGATCCCCATCCGCCTCCACACACCGTCCCAACTTCGTTCCGTTATCTTGATGAAACAATTTTGAGATTAAGGGTCCTTTGTACAATCTGCTTTTTTCTTAGAAATGTAGAAGGTACCATGTGTTTTACGCCTACTTTTAATATAACGGTGAATCAAGATTACTCGTGTTGGGAGGAGGCACCTGAAAGAGAGAGGTAGTTGCCTGGATCGCCACCCCCTTAGGTCACCTCTGGAAAGGGGTAGATATAGATATCTAAGTTATATCATCATCATAATGCGGTAGACCGCATTATGATATAACTTCGTACAATTTCCGCTAAACGCTAGGCTGGACGAAGTCATAATGCTAAGTGATGATGCAACGACTGCGATTTGATGGCAAGCTTAAGCCGCAGTAATAATATTGATATTGTAGTACTCTTATAAATGGCAAAAAAAGCGGGACAACCTCGGCATGAGATGTAATAAGCTGGAAATTTATATGGACCTTTGTTTTGGCATTCTAAATGATGTGTCAAAAGTCTCATATAATCTCGTGACGGCTTATTCAGATATTCAAAGTCACAAAACCAGTTTTTCGCAAATATCTCGCTTTTTGCGGTTAAGTGTAATGTATTTGCACTTTAATTCTCTACAATTTTTGTTTGAAGCATTTTTTTATACGATTAATAGTTTTTGATATAGAGTGCGGAGCGAGCTTCAGGACGATTGTCTCCATTTTTTTACATAAAAGTATATAATATAAAATTATATACATAAGTATTGACTGGCAAATGACATGTTTAATTATCAATTTTTCGTTGCCAAAGCGTCAAATATATTGATGATGAGATGTTATCCACGCGTTGCCGGAGAAAGAATACTAGTCACCGCCCTTTCACTTCCCGCGGTTGTCGTAAGAAGCGACTGAGGAATATCGGAGCTTCCATTCGCTCTTCTGGTGGTGGTAGGGTGCCTGACACTCGCCTGGTTTGTTACCACCGTACGCATGGTGTAAAACCCGTGAAGTGCTTCTTGCACTTTTCGGGGTCACCCGCGACAGTTCGGTCCTGAGGAGGTATCCGTCCAACCGATGCCGGGACGACTGCATCGACCTATCGGCCAGGGAGACCCGTAGAAACGGCTGTCCCGCTGGTCGCCCGTGGCACAGTATAGGGGCCCAAACGTTCTTAACCAATTCGTGAGGATTCGTTCACTCACCCGGTCACTACCTCGTGGGGTCCTGGCGGCCACTTCTGGGGGGTGCGGGGGCCCTTCCTGTCCGTTCCGTCTGGTGGGTCAGCTTTTCTCTTTCTTAAGCAGTTACTGGGGAAAACGTGCCTCCACATATTTGCCTGACTTTGTCAATGTTGAATTTTACATTGAATTTAAATTGGCTAAAATTAACCTATTTTAATAATTTGTATTAATTTTGTAATAAAAGGAAAGTAACGTGACTAAGTAATGCCAAAGTATACATGTTAATTCATTCAGTCTTAACTCAAATACTTCATTTGTTAGTTCAACCCCCACTCATTCGATCATTCACGCATTCACTTCAATTATAAACTTGATTTAATTTGTATTCTGCTGTGCTAGGAGTTAGTCGTATCAGCTTCCTAGAAAAATATATTTCATAGAATATAAGTATCATTCGTCACTGTGATTCCGTATTGTATTCAGCTCCTCTGATCCACCTCTGACCTATAAAATCTACAATCGCGACAAACTCCACTCAATTTACGTCTCTGCCTTTTTTCCCATTATGACAGCCCGTAAAACAACGCTGAGGTCGAGTTCTGTAATATACGCAGATTCCAATCTAACCTCAATGCTGACCACCAACATCTTGAGACAGAACGGCCAGTATTATAGTTTCTGAGGGAGACTCAAATACTTCCACCCGCTAACACAGGCTACCGTAACTATCCCGGCTACGTGCTTGAAGGACCTTTCAAAGCGAAAACCGGCGTATGACTGTCTGTTCGGGTGGGTATTTGCAGTCGCCGTTTGAGCTGCCTCGAAGATCCCTCCTTCTCCATGTAGGTCCTTTGGTCAGAGTCTACGTGTGCCTCTTCAGATCCCACATCGGCGGCGCTGAGACAACTCGACTCTTTGACTATTTTAGTTGGGCAGCAGATGATAGCCTGGCGCAATTTCCCAGAGCAGTGTTTAGGGGGAGATTTTTTCTATTATTTTGTTTTCCAAGCTTAAAGAAAATAATTTTTATCACCAAAGCGTTCTCTAAAATCTCGCTGCAACTATACTTCTGTTAGCGTCACTTTATGCATGTTACTTAGCAAATTTTATGCACCAGCTTAAAGGAAGCTTTATTTATTATTTCAATAAATGAATTATCCAGAATCCTGTTGCTAAAGTAACTACTAGCTACTTTAAAAGTATAGACTTGGGAACACTCTTTAATGGATTTGTGGCGGCGACATCTATATGCCCCACATATAGACAACGGATGGAGGAAATCATTACTCATCACCCTCAAGAGATGGCGTTACCTGCACTGCGATCAATAATAGTATGGAAGCCTACATCGCGCAAATGAAATTCGGAAGCTAACTCTTCATATATACGATGCCCGACCAACATCAGTCGGGCCGCGGCCCCCGAGCTAACATCACCCAGCTCGGAGGAAGATCTTCCCCTTTGGCCTTCCTACAGATTACAAAAATAACATGAAGATGTTAATCTAAATTATCATCTCTTCACATCACCATAATGATATTTTAACTTTACTTCTACAATATAATTTAATTTAATATTTGAAACACAGGCAACTTTTTTCAGAGAGGTAGCGAATAACGAAATTTTCGCACGAACTAGAACGCCCGTCTGGGGAAGAAGAAAGAACCTTATGAAGATTGTAGCCAAATAAGAAACATTATTTCATAGTGCTGTTATATCTGTATAGAGTAAAGTTACCAGAGTATCACGAGGTAAAGAAATGTCATGTTTAGCAAACAAGCATATAACTCCTCTCTTGGTAAAGGGCCACTATACCTATAGACGCTTCCGCCATCCTGACCCCATATTCTATAAGCCGTAATCCCTGGAACTTTAGTTATCGACAAAATCACAATGGCAGCAAAAGGTAAAGTTAATTCACAGTGGTCCTCTGTAGGATGCTTACTTTCCCAGGCTGGTCATTCCTATACAAGTGGCATATCCACTATGCCTTCACATCAGCACATCACCAGCCTATTAATGTCCCCACTGCTGGGGTACAGGCCTTCCCTATCGATGGAATAGGGAGATTGGGCCATGACCCACCACGCAGGCCCAGTGCGGATTGGTGGGTGCTAACGACTACAGATGCAGCCGGGACCAACAGCTTAACGTGCCTTCCGAAGCACGGAGGAGCAAGCGATAGTAAATTTTATGGTCACCCATCCAATGACCGACCACTGCGAAAGTTGCTTAACTTCAATGATCGCAGCCGAACGCGATAACCACTTGCGCCATCGAGTTCCTCACTATGCCTTACGTATTTTTTCAAATATTGCTCTTGTTTATGCTACATCAGCTGTTTGTCTTTGCAACGTGACTCCACTCATACTTACTGACATCGCAGTGGTTACCCGATTAAAAAAAAAATACAGAATCCACATCACAAATGTTATTCTGATGCCAAAAACAAACACTACCCACTTCTACCCGATAAGTCATATTCTACTTTGATCCGATTTAGTTTTATATTTCAGAAACTTTTTAGGTTTTTTAAAAGTAACAAGAGTGGCAAACCCTGTTGCAAACAGCCGCCATAGAATAACGAACTTACGACATTACAGTGTCCCTTTCGCGTTGCCTCCGCTGATCCCATTCCCCCTATAAATGTAGAATATATTTTACGGGCAGTTACGGGGGTTTTCGCGTGGTTTTATATTTTGAAAGAATTTTTTAGATATTTCATCATGAATACTCTCTTCTCTGATGTAATCTCTTCGAAGGTAATTTCACTATGACGACAAACCGTGACCCACGGTTATTCGTGGTCGTCAACTATAATTCATTTAACGCTTTTAGTTTAAGTAGACCGAAGCGAGAGATAAAAGTTTTTTTTTTTTTACAGCTGTATCTATTATGGTACTTTATATTTAATACACAAAAACATTTGCTCCTGAATCAGTCTTTATGTGTAATAGATTTTCAACCTAGGTTCCTATTCAACTGACATTACATTCTATTTAAATGCCACGAGGGTAAACAATTTAAACAATGTCATCTGCTACAAAATGTTTACCGAAAAATATCAGAAGATCCATTGGCCATCATTCATTTAATCCACATAGGCCTTCCCTGTAAATGGAACATGTGTCCATGGCGCACGGGTCCAGTCTGGATTGGTGGGTGGGTGATAAGTATTTAAAAATCTATTTAATATCAGAATATCACTTACTTGCTTCTTGCTGCCTAACATTTTGTTTATCATCAAACAGGTTAATTAAGGAAACTGATGTGGTTTAATGATGTAAGATCTGTTAGTAAGTACTTATTGTTTCCATACCGAGAATATTGAAATATTATTGGGAATATTTTGCGGTAAATAATCCTAATGTTAACAATGCTTCCGGTAAATTCCTAATATTTTCAGGGGGGGGGTTGGAATATTTAAATTTACAATAATTTAATTCTTATAGCAATTTCGAAAAGAACCGTCATTATAAAACTATGTATATATAGTACATAAAAACGTGTAGGTTACACCTAGTTCAGAGAGTAAAATTGTTCTTTAAGTTAAATTATATTTGTATGAAGCTATCATTCCGTCTACTGATATTAAAAGTATCATGACCACAGTTTTCTATGAAATCTATTTAAAATTAAGCAGACAAACTTAATTGTAAAAATTACATTTATAATAGTTATCATTTATTCAGGGTTCTAAAAAATAAAACATAATAAACACAATCATAGAATTTTATTTCATTGCATCAGTCTTATGTATGTACACGGGCGTACTTTCCTTAAACTTAATATTGAAATAAATGGGAATATACTATAATTATATCGCACATAGAAGTAAATGCGCGCACACATATCGTTAATAGCATCATTATTATACAATAGGTGATATATATTGAGAAAATCATAATTGTTATCGACCAAATTAATAGTATAAGCTAACATTTTAAATTTATTAGTCGTCTCTCTCTCATTAATTCCAATTTTTTGGTAACTTAACAACATTTTCAAAGTACATTTTATAGTGGCCGCTATAGACGACCCGGTACTTGATCTAAAACAAGAAAGTTCCAATAGTTTGATCAAATTGGCATGAATACATGTGGGAAAATTTTATCAAAACCATTTGGCATGAAGAAATATGAATTTTCTAATTTCTATTTCATCAAACTGTTTGAAACAGCCTGTTTGATCAAATTACTTGAACATCTATGGCGGCTATAACGTAGATAAATAAATACATACTTTATTTACATTGGCCTGGCTGTAATACAAGTAGTAAAAATGAGAGTTATATTAAATAAAATAAATAGGTATTAATCTTTTCTTCGTTTTCTCGGTTTTACTCTGACACTATTTTTTATTTCATATATACACATATTTCATACCAATGTTGTACATGCAATTATATTAAAACAGATAACAATATTCTTCATGGTTTCAGTACAATTTCCAATGTCATCAAATTCGCACTAGAAGCTAAAGTAGTGATTAATAAATGACGAGTTATCCCCATTTTGCCACGATACAAATATATTTTTTACATTATTGATGTGAAAATCCCAAACAACCACAACCGCAAACAAACAAAGACAAACACACAGCAAAGGCCAGGAGTCGAATCAATGAATTGCCAGTCAAATTATATTTCCGCTCTGCGCTGCATTCAAGGGGATATTAATACGATCAGGGAATTTTTAAAAATTCAATCCTGCCTGCGGAATGGCTATTGGCTATATGGCTACGGCGGCGAAATTGGTTAACCATGTAAGTCATCTGCAATGAAAAATTCAATCGATCTGTTACAAACATAAAGGCTTAGAAAGTAACTGAAGGATGGTTTTTGACATGTTGTTATTTGCTGTAGTGGTTACATAATCTAGTAGCTAACTGTTGGACTTGTTTGCTTTGTCAAATACACTGAAGTTTCCTCGTCATATCTCGGTAAAGGCCTAATTTGGTAAAATATCAAATAAATGGTATCTGGTTAACAAATCCATAGTGTTGGAAGATACCAATATATGACGTAGATAAAGAATCAATTAAAACATAACCCTTTTTAGGGTTCCGTAATCCTGGCAAGTAACCCTTATAGTTTCTTCATGTCCGTCTGTCTGTCCGTCCACGGTGTTGCTTGGAGACTGTTTACACTAGAGAGCTCTAATTTTGTGGAGATATGTATATCAATCACACCGACAAAATGGTAGAAAAAAAATTAGAAAAAAAATGTTTTTAGGGTAACTCCCACACATTTAATCTGGGGATGTTTTTTTTCATTGTCTACCCCATCGTGTGGGCTATCGTTGAATAGGTCCTTATTAAAATTACTGAGGGGGTTCTAAGATTTTTTTGATTTAGGGGAATGCGTTTGCGAAATATTGAACTTTAAAGTGCTAATTTTTGTTCGAGTAGGGCGCTCCCCCCTTTCGAACAGCTAAAATATCGGCTTGAAAAACTTGGAAAATTCATGATAATTGTGCTTTTTATGAACTTTTAAGGAAAATGTGTTGGGTTAAAATAGATTTCTCAGTTTAACAGTAATAGTCGTTCATCTGTGGTTAAAGAAAATTTCTTACCTACTCGAAATTCCTTCAAGTTACTGTAGAGTAAAACCTTACATTGAAAATGAAACTCTAAAAAAATATTTAAAACCACGATAAAAAATCATTAGTTGCACAAAGCTACCGCGAGTACTAACAGCAGCCGCTTCTGAATCGCGCTATCATTACACTTTTATAAAGCACTTAAAATAATTGATCGATCTAGTAAATATCGAATTGATTTTGAGCTTGAGGCGCACTTTGACTTTGATTTAGGTATTTTAGTTGAGTTACAGAGTTTCATATTAGTTATTCTTTTTTCATTTCCGATACAGAATACGAGTATAAAGATTTCTGCTCATATATATTGCGGTAACGACAGACGACTACGGAACCCTTCACTGCGCGTGGCACGACACGCACTTTGCCGGTTTTTATTTAAAGAAATAAAACAATTTAACTCACACATACAAGTATAGAGAATACTTTTACGGTAGGTATGTACTTACTTCTGTTCTTAGAAAAATAATTTCTGTTCTTAAAAAAAATATCGTTTTTCATTTTGCGCATCGACAACTAGCTTACGGCTTATTATGTTATAATTAGTTCTCGGTACTGGGATTATATAGTAGCGAGTAAACATTAATATTTTTTGCCTATTTGTCAAGAAATTATCAATTCATATTTCACGATGTATTTACTTATATTTCTAAAGAAATAGACTATGTACCTACATAGCAGTTTCCCCTACATTTTATAAACAAAGCTAAGATAATAAGCCATCACTTTTATACTTTAATTATTTTAAGTGATTTTCAACTTGAAATAATTATGAAAGTGCTGGCTTATGATGGTGATTTCGCAGCGTAAATAGTAAAATATACGGATTATTTTCAAGCTGGAAAGTTGAGGATGGTTGGGGCGACACATTTTTCTGCCGCATCTGCTAAGTACATTACTTCGCGCATGGTCTGCACTTAGGCCCGTATTGCAGAATGACAACTATGTGTTGATCTTTACTTGAGTATAGTTAGAAAGGGATGGCGCCATGTGCTATATAGCGACATCCCTTTCTAACTATGTTCAAGACTAGATTAATCACTGAGAATCTTTCTATAATACGGGCCTTAGAGCGCTTATTAACGACCAGTTTTCCACCGGGTCCAGGCACGGTTTCTACCCGGACCGGTGCCGGCTAAGCTTATCTACGTGTACGGTTTGCACGTTCTATGTTAGGGGTTTAGGTTTCCACACTTAGTCCCTTAAATGGACCCTTGTGCGTGTTGTTTGCACGTTTGTACCGACCCCAAGCCGTCGCTAGCGCAGGTGTCTTTAGCAAAAGCTCTATAATATCTCATACTCAACTGACAACCGGACGTAGACTCGGTTTAAAACCGTGCCTGGACCTGTGTAGAAATGGTCTTGTTAACATAAAATCTGGTAGGGTGAGGTTATTTGCTAAGCCTTTAAAACATATTTCACATAATTGTATAACATAATATTCCCCTATACTCTGAATCCCGGCTCAGTGATTGTTAGTACATACTAATTTATATTGAGTCCAAAGTAAAGGGCAATGCCTTAACAGTTGCGATGGTAAATGGGGTTCTAATAATAAGTCGCCAGCGATAAGCTTTATATTGCATACTTTACAGTAGACATAGGAAACCCTATTGGGTTTTCGTGAAATTTAATTAACTTTAAGCTTTGCAAATTGTACCGAATAAAACAAATAACAAGAAAATTGTTGTTTCTCTTAGGTCCACTGGCACGAAAGTTCTTTACTCGAGTTAAGGCTTAATCATGTTTAGCACATCGTTCCATCTTTGTCAGTTGTTAAACGTCAAAAAAAGATAGAATGCGGCTTAAAACTGATTAGGTGTGAAACGGAAACAGCCACAGAAAAAAAACTGATTAGCTTTTAAATTTGAATTAATAACTATGGTGTAAGTGGGCCTTACAAAATTTCTGCTGGACTAACAATAAAATTATTTATGTCAGCCTTGACGGAATTGAATTTAAACTAAATAAAAAAGCCTTTTACGAACATTTTAAAATTAGGGATGACTAAAAAGTCGATATAGAGAAAGTAGACGAGGAGACGATTGTGGCTTTGCCACACCTTTACGCAGAAGTACTACGCATTGATCAGATGACGGCGTACAAAACTTAATATGAAGGTTCAAAGAAAATCAGTTAACTAGATTACACAAATTATTATCTTTCGTATGGAAATATTGAAAGACGAATGTTTTCAATATTTCCATACGAAATGTTTGCGATGAATCCAAGATATAGGATCTTTATTTAAATAGGTTTTCAGAACATTATCTATCTATATATAAAAGGTTTGTAGAAAAAAAGAAACAGTAAAAAGACAACAGAATCATTTTTCAAATCACTTTTAATGATATGTGACTGGCTATCTAAAAATTCACAGAAAATTCTTTTTAAATATCACAATAGAAAATGAAGCTGACTGTCATGATTGACGGCATGGGTGTCAAATACAATCACCGCTTCTTTTGTAACAGCAAAGCGGTAAACCTACGTGTGTTTTGATTTATGTTTGGAGATTTTTTGTCGTGTTCTTCATAATTATTGATCAGAAAATGCCACCAGTGAGGCGTCAAAATATCGGTCGGCAGCCAACAGTGTGTTCCAAATGACATAAACTTTTAAGGTATTTATGATCTAGGATCTACTTTTAGTTCTATGGGTCAAATTATACATTTATTGCAACTTACGCCAATATATAAGGAAAAAATTTCATTGAGAATTATTCACAAATTCTATTATAAACGGAAGATGTTTTTATTAAGTACGTAACCTGTAGCATTTTCTTTACTTTTTGAGGCGGTACGATGCTCGCCGGGTCACCTAGTAATATATTATTTAAAACAGAATAATTAATGAAATGACTCAGCTTATCCCTTCTATAAAATTTAATAGGTATTGCCACGCGACGTGATATATATATTGTTCTGAACTGTGTAGTAACGTAATTAACAACAGGCAAAGCATCTACTGACAAACATTTATATACTTAAATAAATTAAATTATATAATAAAATGGCAAAAATCGTGGAAAGAGTCAATAGTATTGTTATTTGATTTTATCAAAAGTAAGTGGGTACTATATTAGCGCTAATTAGTTGGAAATATTTAGGCTTGTAAAATAAAGAAACAATATTAAAATTTCAAACGTCCTATATTAGTTTAACAATGAAAATGTAATTATATTTATTTATAATATATATTCTTGACTTAACATGCATTTAGAAACTATTTAAATGATTGAAATTGCTATTAACATACAACATTATATATTATACAGGGTGTTTCAAAAGTCCAAAATAAAAGTAAAGGGTGTTATTGTGTTCCTTATAAATAATTACCTATGAAAGTTTGACGTCTGTCAGACCACTTTTATACATTGAATAAATTAATAAGAATATTTTTTAGCACCAGCCTACGACAACCCTTAAAAATGCGTACGAGTACTATAAACTACTACGTAAACAGACGCCCCGCCTCCCCAGTAAGTAACCCCTTCGCCCCGCGCTTTTGTTTCGTCGTGTACCACGCGCGTCATGAATGAGATTCAGGAATTATCATACGTACGTACTTACCGACTCGAGGAATGGGGTGTCAAGCATTATCAGAATTCTCCAAAAGACGACACTAAAGCGCGCCACAGTACAACATAAGTTTAACACCAAAAATATCCCTGCACTAGGTTAGGCTTAGGTAGTTACTCAATGTAAAAAATGTAATGTCTTATTCCACACACACAAAAGTCGTCTGGGTCCTGTTGAAGTGATTGTCGAATCTTTTCCATCACTTGGCAATGTCCGCCATATCAACAAATTATTGACACTAAAAAATTTCTTCTAATGGTCCAAAAACCGAGTCACCAACTCCGGATCCCTAGGACTTCCCGAAAGAGGTGGAATGTCGGGCCGGGCGCCGTCGCTGTTCAGCAAACGGCCTACCATCGATGAACCTCACCCTATACAGCTCACAAGTACACAAGTACGATTGAGATATCCATCAGCAACACCCACACTAAATCATTTCATAAATTCCCTGTTTATCTACGAACGATCATTTTGATTCGCAACGTAACTATTATCACATCACCTTGACTGCTCGCATGCTGCAACAATTTTCTTCCCTTATTGTTGAAAAAAATAACAACATGCAAAGGACGGCTGTGGCGTGTGGCCCGTGTACGGTGACACACACACCGTGTGGACACACGGGCCACACGCCACAGCCACAAAAGTCCGCCACGAGAAGCTAGAAGCGGCTACTAAAGTGGCTGAAGCGCGCGACAGCGGCCGACTAAGGTAAGGGAGAGAGGGGTGGGGAATCGCGCAAGTGACGTGTGGCGGCGTTTTGTATCGGCGCATCAAGTGGCCGGTGCGAGCCACAAGAAGCGAGCAACGATGATTTATAGCGTGTGGCGACCACCGGCGTACCGTGTGTGGCGAGTCCATATAAAATGTATGAAAACTACAAGAAATATGCCGGTGGCGGCGTTTTATGGTTGTGGTCGGTGGCCCGTGTGCGGCGACACTTAGGGTTCCGTTTTAAAAAAGTTGCTTAGAATCGCCTGAAGGGGTTAGGCGTAACAAAAACATGTGACTCACGCACCGGAACAAAAGAAATCTTAAGTAGACCTACTTACTACATTTTTTATATTTCGTTAGTTAATAAATCGTTTTTCTTAAATAAGAAGACATTATGGCTAGTTATGTTTTTTTATGTACGTTTATACCAAGATTATTTTATAAAATATATAATTTCCATAAACACTTAATCACTTTATTAATAAACGAGGAATAAACTTAGACTAGTTACGTCGTGTTCTGTCCATATCACTGAAATGCCATTTTTATTCAATGAACAGAAAAAAACACGTAGTAACACATCCAAGCTTATTATGCGTTTATGTTGTTTATAAGATTATACGAATGGAATGAAACTGTATTTACTTGTTTTATTATTATTTATAATACACAGTTCCGTTAAATCCGGATTCGGAGTTTGTTAAAAACTTTCAAAAATGCAATAAAAGCTGTGCAGTAATTATTATCTTCACATACTGTTAGCCAATCGAGCAAAATAAAACACGGAACCGTCATATTTTACTTAAGAGAGATAAAGCGAATCGCGGCATTTCAGAGATAATTTAATTTAAGGACCTTTCTTGTACGTGAAGTCATTGTATTGGTAGCTTATTAATTCAAGTGAACAAGTCGTGCAAGTTGATTCCAGTAAAGTAGTTAGATTTTAAAATATGCTGTTATAAGAAAATTATTACCTACTACTTATTACTCATGCAGCTTTTTATATTAAGACGTTTCTACAAGCATCTCAAGATGGATATTGTATTATATCGTATGGTGTTATTGTGAAGCCTCAATATGCAGCCTCATGGGAAACTAGACACCGGATTAACCTATGCAGTGATAGCGTCATAGAATTATTGGATATTTTTGTGTGGTCTAATCAATCATTAATAAATAAATACAAAAGATTTATAGCGCAATTCCTGTCGTCGTGAAATAGGTAGGAAAGAACTTACGGACTTTCTAATTTGACGTTATATCAAAGACATTTTGGCTTAGAACTGTCAAATTTGCTAATAGTCATGTATGATAATAGAAAAAGGAAATGTTTATTTTAATTTAGCTTTTTATGATATGCCACATCTGTTAACTCCTCATCTATGTTTGTTGTGTTTTATGGTTGTCACATCTAAGTTTTTGAGAGATTACTACAAATTTTATTTCGGAACTCTGTAACACCCGGTATAGACACAGAAGCACATACATCTTGTTTTTGCATAAGATTAAATTTTGTTTGTGAACTATTGTAGATATAATCTATGTAAACATCATGAACTTAATTAAGTCAATTGAATTAATTGATCAAATCAAGAACAATAAATAATTACCAAAACTGAAACAACTACTTATAACTATGTTGCATACCATTCTCATAAATTTAATTATTTACATTTAAAAAATCTTTATTATTTAATAACAACTCTATCTAATCTTTTTAACAGATTATTTTAACGAAATACAACAACAAGCAATAGATTGATTTACTATAAATTTAAATTCCTTTTAAACTACTGTTAAAAAGTATGACGTTAAAAAATTTAGGCACCTATTAATGTCTTCCTACTAAACTTGTTCTAAATCATGACTAGAATAATATCATTGTCAAAATAAATTAAACAACTTTATAGGTACCTATTTATTACAAACTTCGGTCAACATAATCAATAACTCAATTAAAATAATTTCACATCAGATACTTGAATACTTTTTTTGAATTAATAACCTTATTCGGATTGATTATGCCTATACTATTATGGATTTAAATTACCTGACAGAACTGAACTAATAAATAATTTAGACTGAAATTAAACCATATTTAGTTGAAATGAGTCCTCACTGACAGTGCTCGAACTGGTACGCTCGTTCGTAGAACCGCGTTGGTACCCCCAGTGGGCCTTCTGATGGAAGCGCAGGAGGAACACGTGGGCGCTCTATGCAATCGGCTAATACAGCTGCTGCTAGTACCACGTCGGGTCATTCCATTCACCCCTACTAACTCTATAAAGAAAAAAAAACATGTAGGTAAGTTTTATTAATCACTAATTTTACTAATCACTAGTGTTGTTCTGTAAGAACAAACTCATTTTTTTAACGCGTAATTCGCCGGTGTGGTTTTTTATTATGTGATTTTTAAATAACACTGCAGACTCCGAGGTGAAAAGTGAGAATTTTCTTACAGAATAGCACTGCAGATCCAATTTTGGACTGTACTAGGGCCCACTTGCGCCGCTCTAATCAAAGAGAATGTTATTTTTTATGGGAAAAAGCCCAAGCCCGACTGTAAGAAAATACGTATCAGATTTTAAGTATTACGTATTATGTGAGACACTGGTGTCGATCTTTAAAACCAGTCTTTCCTTTTCATTATGTATATAAAATGACAAGGATACACTGTTGCCGTTTAAGTTAAGTTAAGTTTAAATTTAGATAATTATGCTAGAATCAACACCAATATTGTATCCCCCTATACGGTATTTTTAGGGTTGCGTAGTCTTGACAAGGAACCCTTATAGTTTCATAATGTTAATCATAATCACAATCATTTATTTCGTAATAAATAATACGTCAATCATTAATTTTAGAATAGAAATAGAAATGTATTCACTTAACTTTCAATGAATTAAAAATTGTCAAAATTCGATTCCTATAAATTTCAAATTATATTAAAATACAATATTTATACTTAAATAAAGTTTAATGTCACATACAAATTACAATAATAAAACCAAAAAATTATGATTAAAAAAATTGTCGGTAAATATTATAGAAAAATATATTAATCAGTGTAATTAATGCAAGGAATTATCATTAAAAAACTCATCGACACTATAAAAAGTTCTGTCAATGAGCCATAACTTTAATTTATGTTTAAAAATATTAAGAGACTTTGCGTCATTGTTGTGTGCATATGTTATTTATTAAGAAAATTTCATACATATTGAAAATTCCTTAGAAGAGAACGTTAATAGTGACATAGATGAAGTAATTGTAGCGAAAAACCTTGCATTGAAAAACCAAATTTAAAAAAACTATTTAAAAATCACTATAAAATATCATTAGTTCCACAAAACTACCGCGAGTACCAACGGCAACAGCTTTTTTTATAAAGCGTATATAATCACTTTTAAGCTATGAAATAGTTTAAACTAACGCAGCGCTCATTCCTCATTCTGTCTCAGAAGATGATCGCTTCAGATGAAGCTGATTTTGTTTTCATACTCACTGATTTTCAATATGACTGCCGCATTCCCTTTATCAGCTTTTAGTACTACTATGTTCTTGTTCTTACGAAGATCTTTCAAGGCAACTAATTCGGGTGAGGAATGAGGGTTCGCTTGGTCATTCCATTTACCACTAACCTACACACACTGACCGCTATTTCAATGAAAATGAAATATATTTATTCTGTAACCAATTTAAATTAACATAAAAGTTATTGAAGCACTCTTTTAGGTAAACATATACCTGTATTAGAATGCCTCGTTCTCTCGTACATCACAACTTGTTTACAAAAAATATAAATACATACATATCTCAAACCGCTATCTCAATGCCTCCTCGCATCACCACCCTCAACATCTTAACTCTGTAGTGACTTCACTGACGAACCGTGCATAAGACCAGTGTGATGAGGGACATCTTCAAGAAGAGTTGGAGCATGTACGATGAGTCTTACAGAGTAATGGATACAAGGGACGCTTTCCATCCAGACACAAATTTAGACACCAGAGACACAGAGAAGACAGACAACCCGTTTATTTGCCTTATGCCAAAGGAGTGACTGACAAGATCTCAAACATACTGAATAAGAACTCACTAAACACTGTCTCCACTCCTTTACGAAAGATTTCACAATACCTACGGTCTCCTAAAGACAACTTCCCCTTGGATAAACCTGGTGTCTATAAGATCAATTGCAGCTGTGGCAGTTCGTACATTGGCCAAACAAAGCGAACAGTAGCATGCCGAATGAGGGAATACATTAAAGCAATCAGAACAACGATACATAGAAACCAGCCATCGCGGAACGTTTGATTGATTCTGGTCCTAACCACTGGATTAAGTTCCATATCCCACAGATTATCTCGACAGAACGCCACTACCGTAAAAACCGAAATAATCATAAAAGTGTCGTGTCGCGATCCGATACTGTAAGTGTTGTGTGTCGAGGACAGTTTCGAGTGAATAGTGAGAATATGAACAGAGGTACAGGTATCGAACGCAATAAAAGACTTTGTCGGAGGGTGGACTGATATGTCTGCCAATAACAGCCTACCCGCAATTATTTCAGTTACTCCGTGATCATGGCGCTTGCAGCAGTGCCGAAATATCGTAAACTCACTAAAAACAAGGTACATGGTAATAATCCCTTAAATAACTAATATTACTATAATGTTAGTGACCATGAAAGCTTAAACCAATATATTGATTGAATGGCTGGTTGACTCATAACGCAAATCTAAAACCGCTGGACCTAGATATATAAGATTTAAACAGTCCTTTATACTGTCCAGAAATAATTTTAGACACACTAAGTTAGGAATATTTTTGGAAATTCATAACAGAAGAACCGCTTAACAATCGTGAGCCATGTTGTAGCAAATTAGCAAGAATTCGCAATAATTACATGCAAATCTAGCGGAGATAACTACATTACTCCGGGCAAATACCCCGCCGATATGTTACAACGCTCCGCCTGGGGCAGTACGTGCGAGCTACCAGCTCGCAGCTGGATGTTTCCATAGTATTTAACACACCCGTGTGAAGCCGGGACGGTCCGTTAGTCTATTAATGAAAAAATATATTTTTTGACGCAGTATACAAACAAATTAAAGGTAAGGCAGCAGACGGGACTCGAACCCGCACCCTTCGCTATTTCTTCTTTCAAATGCTTAATACTTGTAAAAGTATTCATTTGACATTGTGGGTTACCTACAATGTGAAGAAATGGCGCTGCCTTGCAGCTTAAGAATGGCTAAAGGAATTTCGACGCGGCCATCAGGGCCGCGGTAGCATAATTGGTCAGTGCATTCGCTCGGAGAGCGAAGGGTGCAGGTTCGAGTCCCATCTGCTGCCTGGTCCGTGTGGATTTTTTTCTAGTTATATTTTCTTTATATTTAAACATCAAGCAGTTACATGCTTAAAAATTAAATTTATAACGTAAAGATAAGTTAAGGTTTTTATTGTACCAGAAACCGTTGGAAGCAAATCAATATAGACGAAAACTGGGATATCCGCTTCAGTTAGCTGCATTATCTTCAAAAGCTTACTACAAAATTCGTAATTTTTAGAATATAAATAATAAGATATTTTTTTATTTCGAACAGATGAAGCACACATGACGTATTATTAATGGTGACGTCATCATCATCATCATCATCATCAGCCTAGTAATGTCCCCACTGCTGGGGCACAAGCCTTCCCTATGGATGGAATAGGGAGATTGGGCCATGACCCACCACGCGGGCCCAGTGCGGATTGGCGGGTGCTAACGACTGCAGATGCAACCGGGACTAACGGCTTAACGTGCCTTCCGAAGCACGGAGAGCTCAAGACAGAATATTTTTGGTCACCCATCCAATGACCGACCACTGCGAAAGTTGCTTAACTTCAACGATTCAGTCGAACGCGCTAACCACCCGCGCCATCGAGCTCTTCAAGAAATTTTTTTGAGCCGCTGGAAATATTTAATTTAACTGTAATTTACTAATTTTACGGATAATTCAGAGAATATTGTAAATGTGGCCGAAGACATTGGAATCCTTGGAAATATTGTTTATAACCAGTGGATTACTACTATTCCCGGGAACGGCACATCACAAATGATTATTTCTTATGAAAATTTAAATACATTATCAGTTATTTAGTAAAGGAGATTGCTCAGCTTCCATACATGTTTGGCCTAAAGACCAATAATCATGAAAAATTGTTTCCTACATTCGAAATTATATATAAATTACTGTAGAAACGAATATTATTGACGGACACCCCTGAGAACTTCTATAAACCATATACACTGAACATATTAAAATAATAAAAAACAAATAAGTTATATAGTAAACTAGGGAAATCAAGCCAAGTACCGAAATTATGGATTAGATTCAGTTATATAGAGCATGTACATTAACAGATAGTTGCCTGTTTTTAAAGTTAATGCATAAGAGTAACTTTTAAAATCAGGTGTCATTTCCGGTTATAATAAAGTACTGTGTGACAGAAACTGTGTGATGATTGTGAATGAGCCACAGATTAGAGAGAATTTTTAAACTCTCGTTAACCAAAGAAAGCTAAGAGATTTAGGTTCTATAGCCATATTATTCAGTAGCTTCATTATTTTTTTTATGTTTTTAAGATAACCATGTTTTAGATTTTTAGTGTATCACACCTTGTAATTTTATTAATTTATAGTCAGGGAACGTAGGCCCATAGATAGATTAACCTTAAAGTCTAACATATAAACAGATTATAATGTGTTTATGGAGGTGTTTGGCGAAAAATGTATGGCAATAGACTTTATGATGTCGCCTACCATCTATAATAATTGTCTGAGCACATTTGCATCTATTGAAAATGATAACATAGTTGTGGATATTAATACCACAGTGTAATAAAAAAATGATTTATTTTATCGATCTTTACAAAATAGATTTGTTTTTATGTTATATAAACAACTTCGATCAGTCTTTGGCTGAATGTTACTACACCCATAGCCATTAAAAATGATTCGTATGTTTTCCAAACCGGTAAAATTAAAAGTCCTTTTTAAAGTAAATATATTATACAAAGGTGTCCGTTGAAATCTAATGACTGTAAATTAAATTATAAATTACGCCAAGAATTACCGTGTATATCAATATTTTTTGTGCATTTAGGCCAATTTGAGCAATCTCCTTTATATTTATTTATTGGGAACAAACGGTCATACATATACAAACTAATTTGAAAATATTGATAATTTTACATCACTACAGACCTATAGTTTCCTTAATAACTAATCGTTACTGAACAGCGAAAACCCAGCAAATCGAAATGAGCTAGCAATACAAATCGACACGGCCCCCCACCTGCGAAAACCCGTCAATGCTTCTCCAGCAATACATTTATGTAAATATAATTTCTACGCACAATTGATAAACGGATACACACCAACGGAATTTCACAGATGAAAAGCCGAGCCAACCTACACAATCAACCAACCCCGACCCACCGGGCCCCCGCCGCACAACGACGAAATTATTAACAAACCTTTTACAATGAAAGTTACTAAGGAAAACGTTCGTTACGTGGAGAAGCTCGATGGCGCGGGTGGTAAGCGCGTTCGGCTGCGATCGTTGAAGTTAAGCAACTTTCGCAGTAATCGGTAATTGGAAGGGTGACCAACATTCTTCTATCTCGAGTTCCTCCGTGCTTCGGAGAGCACGTTAAGCGGTTGGTCCAGGCTGCATCTGCAGTCGTTAGCACCCGCCAATCCACACTGCATGGTGAGTCATGGCCCAATTCCCTATTCCATCCATAGGGAAGGTCTGTGCCCCAGCATGTCGTATGTAAAAGAATAAGTGAAATGTAAACTGTTTAATATTTATATATAGTAAGTCTCCTATTATTAAGTCTCCTTTTTATATATTATATATATATTTAAGTCTTCTTTTTTCCTGAGATCTGTCTTGTCGACATTAAGCTGGATTTTATGAATTTGGAAAAAAAGATGTCGTGCATGGTACATGATCCAATAATATGCCCATCAATTTTGACTTTTCTGTGATTGTGTTAGAGAAGATTTTGAGGAGCACGTCTCTTTAGTCTCTTAAATGTATAGTTTGGTTGCTTTTCCATCAAAGTTCTTGCTAGTATTGGTTAGGATGATTTTCTATTATTTTTGAATAGGAAAGTAAAGATCAAACCTGTTAGAGAAGAAATAAAGGACTTATTTCTTCTCTAACAGGTTTGATTATTAGATCACGGTGCAAGTGATTATTTGTCATATACTATGGTGCTCCAGTTCATCAATTTGTAGGGCTTTTGATTGAAAACGTTGAAGTATCTCTATGTAGGATATAGAGGCTGTGCCCCATAGTTGTAGGCCGGCTTAAGTATACACTTGTACAGAAGGAGTATTTTCCAGAGAAACTTGAGGTTGTCTTCCCATGAGCCAATAAAGCTTTCTTAATTGTAAGTCAAGTGCTTTCCTTTTGGTAGATATATGTTTCTTCCAAGTTACACGTCAATCTAAGTAGATTCCTAAGTATCGAACTTCATCTGCTTTAATTCGACTTCTGGGCATGTACCTCTCCTTAAAGAAAAGGTGACTTGAACTGATTTAGTTTCATTTGCCTTTATACGCCAGTCTTTCATCATCATCGCCGCAATCAGAGTGCGGCGCTCGTTTCGCCAGGCCGGGCACAAGATTAGCGTGTGCTCGGCCGTGTCGTCGGGAGAGGCGCAGTGATGATACCGCATCGGCTCCTCCAGACGGGCGACACCGTGCAGGTAGTGACCGAAGCACCTATGTCCGGCCAGTACCTACACCAGGCGGTAGCTAAGGCTGCCCCGCTGGCGCCCTAGCCACTCCTCCAACACCGGACGGATCGCGTACCTGCCAGGACGCAGGCAGCCCCGTGGCTGACCGTGCGGTAAGCACGCATGGCCCGGGCCGCCATGACCCTCTGCGGTCTGCGCAAGAGGGCCCTCGTGCGGGACGATAGGCACTCCGTCCATACCGGGGCTCCGTATAGTGCCATCAACTTTATCACCCCATGGTAAAGCCGACGGCACGACGCCTTCGCTCCCCCCCCCCCCCCCCCCCACACATAGGGAGGAGCCGACCGAGTCCGGCTATGGCGGTGCATAGCCGGGGAGCGAGGAGCCTAAAATTCTCCTCGAAGCTGCATCGCGGATCCAAGATCAGGCCGAGAGACTTAATATGCATCTCGACGGGAACCTGGACCTCCTCTACCCGGACACGGAGACTGGCACGGAGCCCCTTTGGGGGCCTGCGTCTGGAGCCATGGAGCACCATGGCCCTCGTCTAATCGAGGGCCGCTTCCAGCCCCAGGAGGCGGATGCGTCGGACGACCATGGAGGTGCCGACCGACGCAAGGTGGACTGGTCTGCGGGCTGACGCCGTAGGCCTCGGCAGGAAACACGCCGGTGGATGGAGCACGCCAGTGAAGCCTAAGACACGAAGGATCGGAGGACGCGGGTAACCGCGCGTCACACCACGTGCACGGCGACCGCGAGATTAGAAATCATTAACTTATATTAAGGGCAGAAGGCCACGAACAAAAAAAACAGAAAACACTAAGGGGCTTGGCAGAGTGCTATTTTCACCGCCTTGGTTCAGGAACCGGCCAACCAAACATGGTGCCACGCGAATAGTTTGGCGACAAACGACGCAGCCTCCTAATCAGACCGTCTCTAGGCGACTGTCACAGGACGTTAAGTAGGTCAGTAGTGAAGCGGTAAAAGATCGAGGAAACATCGATACATCGATCGATACTTCTAATCCGAAATCGAACTTCTAGAAATCTACCGTTATAAATTGTAATTTATTTACCAAAACAGAGTGCTTGCTTTGTTAACCAAAAACATCCATAATTGATAATTTTAAGTTTAGCAATCAATGAAATAGGATCGATAAATGTTTAACTTGTGGAAGCGCATACGTCACTCGACATTTGGTTTAGCTTTCTTTTATCGAAAATATAATTTCCATATTTACTGTAAACAAGCCGTGAAGTGAAACGAGAATAATTTTCTGGATATAATATTATCAGGAAATCGTAATTTCGTTCAGTATTTATAAAGATATTACGATAAACACTTTCTATAATGAACTGTTTATGATCGTGTTTTCAGACACAGTAATGATTCCAGGAATGAATTAGTACACCAAACATAATAATGAAGGATGTATGTTCGATCGTAATTAATAGTTGTTCAATCGTGCTACCTATTATTTTATAAGTTATGTACCTATTCTTGACATAATATTTGTACAATCGCCGGTCTGTGACGTGACGTCGCCTGAGAAAAGTCGTGTACCACGACAAGCAGTGGGGATATTAATAGGCTGATGATGATGGTGGAAATTTAAGTGAATAAGAGGAAAAGCTTATTGGCGTTACATGTGTGAGTATTAAGTTCTAAGCTACATACATAATAAAACAGTGTGCAATTTAAACGCGTTAAAAATACGCGGTAAAATATATCAGTAGTGGTAAGTTTATCACTTTGGTCAAACGTTATACATGCACGTCTTGTAAACGTTTAAACGTTACATGTTCTATTAAATGGATTATAAAATATTTTTTTATCACGACAATTGCGTTCAAGTCTGCAAGGTACTCAAAGATTTATTTTATTAAGTAAATAAGGAGCATCAACGAAGTTATTTAGTATAATAATGTAGCGACTCAAATCCGCTACCGCAACCGCTGCGCTTGTGCAGTGAGGCCACACATGGGAATCATACGATCATCATACGATGTGACGTCACAGCGACCGGTTTGCGAGCCGTCTATTGTTCCCGCGCCTGCAGCAGCAAGATGGCTGCTCACGGTACGCTGTCATTAGCCAACGGGTTGTAATGACCACACCTATGGCGGCGTAACACCTCCTGCTTCAAGATGGCGACGAACGAAGATCCCTTCTCGGCGCATACGCAGACGCCGCGTATAAAAGACGATCTCCGAGACTCCGTGACCCGCATCATCCCCCTCTCGGGGGGTGATCGCTTCAGATGAAGCTTGTAAGGCCCCTCTGGCCATAAGCATGAATAAAGGGTGTTTTTTAGTCAGTAAGAGTCTGACATAACCTTACAGCCGGCTGTAGGGTATCCATGAGGATTTCTCACCCTCTCCCCCGCCTGGGAGGAAACAAAAAAAAAAAAAAAACTCCGTGACCATTACGCTCTTATCGGCTTACGCTTAGCTTTGCTTAAGATTTGTAGATACGTTGTTATTATTTTGTTTGTTTTTAATTAAAATATTATTCACAGTGAATGCTTAAACTTTCTTGCGTTTTACCTTTAGCTAAGTAGCCCGCTAAAATAAATAATAAATAAAAACTGTTGAGCCGATTAATCCAGGGTTCGATTCCCAGAGAGCGCAACGCGTAAGGAGGTACCTATAGGAGTCGCAGAACCCCTTCAAATAATATAACAAGAGAGCGTCGACACAGTTACGACGCTCTTCAAGAGTCTGAATATGATAGTGATAAAGTGACTTTGTGTAGTTACACAAAGTCACCAACCAACCAAGTTTGGTTGAACGCAACAATTTCGACAGTTTACTGATTTAAGGTTTTTTTTCTGAACCCTTTTGATTCTATCGATATGTTTGCTACAGTATAGTTTCCACACTGCGCAAGCACACTCTAATCGGCTACGAACAAAACAATTAAAAATTATCTTCTTATATATAAAATTCTCGTGTCACAATGTTAGTAACCAACCATACTCCTCCGAAACGGCTTGACCGATTTTTATGAAATTTTATATGCATATTTAGTAGGTATGAGAATCGGCTACTATCTATTTTTCATATCCCTAAGTGATAATAAGGTTTGTCCACTCGTAACAATTCATTTTTTGGGCAAGTTTTTTCATTTTCGTTTTTTTATGGTTCTTTATTTATAAAATACATGCAACCGTAAATTTTCACCCTTCCACCACCAGTCCCTATTTTTATGGCAGTACGAAGTTCGCTGGGTCAGCTAGCTTTATTATGTTAAAATCTTATTTGAACGGTTTACTAACGCGGAGAATAAAGCCAAGCTGTTTGTAAGATTTGCTTATATTTGAATCTAGGTGCGTAAAGAAAGATAGTTAACAATACATTAAGTATAACACCTAGATCGCGGATTTAGTATACTCGTTGGAAATGTATTTGCCAAAGTATGTTGAAGTTAATAATTTTCTTTTTTCGTGCAAAACTTATAACATGTTATTTATCAAGGTTAAAAAATAGATTATTTGTATTACAATAATACACAGATCGTGATGTAGCAGTGTACAATCATTGGCGTCACGGATAATTCTAAACATTTAAAAAATGATATTTACACGAAGTTATAATTAATAAAGAGACATCAATAAGTATTTCGATACAAAAAAAACTCGTACCTCATACTTTACTCATACTTCTTTTTATATTGTATAGTTCCAAATATAGTAAGTAGGTTAGTAGGTAGGTTATTATTTTGATTTCCTCATTCTGAAACTATAACAAAATCACCAAAATATTTAATTTGACAGATTGGCTAAGGCCGCGTTATATACATCAATACGTAAATATGTCAAATTAAAAAAGAAGGTAATTTTTTTCTAGTATTTTATTTATAGTCAAAATTAACTATAAATGAAACAACGCGGCCTAAGAGAGTTACTAGTACTTTGTTAAACAATTTATTAACATTATTCGCGTACTTTTTCATTCAAATAAACAGGTAATTTTGTTCTTTTATTTTACTTTAATAAAGCTATTAAAAAAAATCACAACATTATATCCTAACGACCTTAAGGGGTCTTACATTCTTGTTTACCGGGTCTTACGTTTTAATTATAACGATGATTAGCTTCGACTTTTATTACAGCAAAATTTTCCATAAACGATGAATAATCCTGGTAATTTTGCTTGAATATTATTAATAGATTTACAAACCGATGGCGCAGCGTTTGACATTTACAAGAGCTTGTAACAGTCTAGACTGAATAAATGAGTTTGAATTTGTATTTAATAATTATGTTCCAAACGTTTACATACATCAGATGTGTGAGGGTTAACACAACATTAAATCTTCATTGACTGTCTGATCAATATAATATATTTTGTAGGTTATTAAAGAAGTACATAAACTTTTATTACGTATACAGTAGCGGCGTTAATTCTAACGGTATTCACCACTATGGCCTCGACATTACCTTACCTACATTTATTTTAGATTTGCTTGCAATAAATTTATCTTTATCAATATTAACGGCGCCTACAATATTGTTTTTTCCTGTTTACTGTTTGTTATATATAAATATTGCACAGCTGAAAAAAATTTTAAAATATATTCATCGTGATAAAACTTGTTTTTATAGAACAACTGCGGGGAATCTAAACTGACCTTCTGAATACTAACGCCCCAGATAATATTTTTAGCCATCCATCATTGACCAATCATCGCGATTGATGAAACAACAACAGTACTACACAAATAAATCATGATGATAGTAAGGTCATCCAATAATAGAATTAATAGAACATCACTGTGAAGGAAGTTTAACATTAACATTATAGTCCGAGAGCACTCCGCTTGAAAACCTCGATCCCCGATCCGGATAAAATAAATATACATTTGTAAGCATTCATATACTATACTAAAAAGTGAAAATATTTAATTTTGCTAGTACTGAATTTGGCCGCAACATAGCTTTTTTAGCGCACTACCGGTTGCATTTTTAGAGCGCAACTTATGTATCACCGCTCCGGATGTGCTATACGTCAAAGTGTTCGTTTTGATGTGTACATTAAGAATATCACAGGTTGCCATCCCACTAATGGTGATTAGCTCAAAAAACTATCAACTTTATGATAAAAGTATTTATTAGATAAAGTAAAGCTGAATAGATTTTCTACATAATAGCTTGAAAAACTTCTTACCTTACAACTCATTTTTTCGGAGATATGGCGGTGTAAAAAAATATGGATATTTATTATTTCTTTTGCCAATCAACCAAAATATTACAAAGATAGAGCGCGTCAAAGATGGGACTGGGGCTGCTGACGTCACTTATTGTACCAAGATGTTACGTCATGCGATATTTCAAATCATTATACCTTCGTAATGTTTTGATTGTGTGAATAAAGAAAAATGTGTGTGGCTAATACTTTTTGATAATCTACCTGATAGACGAAGAAAAAACAGATTGTCATCATCCTTATTCTCTTAGTAATCATAATTACGTGGTATTTCAGTTAGAAATATTATAAAATGATGACTAGACAGAAAATAGTGAATGCATCAACATTTTACAATGACGGTGTCAACAGGTTTTTTCATTAAATTCGACTTAGTGTGTTGATTCTGTCTGCTTAAACGCGTTAACGCTAAAGACGGACGTAATTTGCTTTTCCCTCAAAAACGCGGAAATGGTGCCTGTAAAAATATCTGTCATACCTACTTCCAAGTAGTGGTTTTTATTTAAAATGAAAAAAGGAGTTAATTACAAATTCTGTTCATTACTTTTATAAATGTTTGAGATTTTTTTTAATGAAACATTGAAATCTAATTTATAATCATGTTTTAAGTTTTTCAAAAGTATATTGAAAGTAAAGTTATAAAACAATAAAAAATCTTATAAATTTAAATATTACCATGGTATTAAGAGTAGCAAAAATTCGATATTCGATTTACACATACCGTTATGAAGTGAAAACTTCTTTTGGCGTTGGGCATTTTTGAATAGGAAAACCAACCAACTCACGACAACATGATCGATAGTGATCGCGTGATCGACCCCTCTGTTTATAAGTATGTGTATTTAAAGGACCCATTTTTTTCTCCATACAACCCTGCTCAATCTTGTACCTCCAAGGCAAGGGCAGACTAAGACTTCTTTTGGCACATTCGGGGGTTTTTTGAGATGTTTTTTTATTGATGAACTTATTTATGTTTATATATATTTTGCTTCGTTTTTTTGAGTTTGAGTTTGCACTTCTGTCGGTACTCTTACTTTTACTACTACTTTTTGTAGATTTCATACAGTTCTGCAATTTAAAACATTCATACTGTATAAACATTTCTCAGAATACGCAGGAATAGGAACATTCGATGCTGACGAATTCTGTCAACACATTTCTATCCTATTACACTGCGCTCTATCTTCCGTCTGTCACTTTTTTCTATTCTTTCGTTATCTGAACGACTGAAGCATCTTTTAATTTAGATGCAGTGTTTTTCCCTCAGCAAAGTAAAAGGAGAATGGTCATTTTACTATGAGAGTTGGGCTAAATATTTTTTTATTGCGTCTTATTGGAATAAGTGTTAAACAATAGAAAATCAGGTGTATATTGCTAAGCAAAATATCATTTGAAACTTAAGCGGTGGTTTAAAGAAAATATTAAATTACGTAAGCATTTTAAGGTTATGTCATATTTAGATTCGATGAAATTCGATATTTATACCATACTTAATTATTACTAGGTATACTACTTTAAACTGTATTTAATTAGGTTGTGACCTTTTGTCTTCTATTTAAGACTGGGAGTGAAACAAAAATTGAATGCACTTCGTAAAATCCTATCAACGGACAGCGTATATTCGTAAACTGTTGCGTTGGTGAGCTGCTACTTATCTCTATTTATTCAAAACATCTCAGATTCAATAAATGTGGCGAGGTGTTGAGGTGCGGTTATATGAGTGCTATTTATACTTATTCTTCTTTTCAACAATGGATAGAATATTATTTAAGGTTTAGGAATCAAAAATAAATAAGACAAAATATTTTAATAATGATGCTTAATTATTTATTGATAACACATTTATCCGATTTGGCATTATACATACATACTGCCAGCATTTTCTTGTGTAACACCAGATGCCATTGTAAACAAAAATAATTGCAATAAACTAAGAGTCCAAATATCTCTATCACAGAATCACTAAAGGTAACTTAACACTAAATCAACGAGTCCAATTCTCTCTTTCCCAAAAAACAGTTATTGACGGAGGATTACTCAACTCAACATTAGAACTATTCTGCCACAATAGCCCACTGAAAACACAAATTCAATTCAAAAGTGAAAACTGTATGTAGTAAGTCACTCGGAACAAACAAACACAACTAATACTGGAAATAGAAGTTGACATCTACGTTCACTTGCTTATGGTATATTTCGATTCGATTCTTTAGGAATCGATATCCTACACAATCGATTTATAAATGTTTTATTTTTCAATGCAAAAGCCTTAAATGTTCAAACCATGAGTTAATTTATATATTATTAAGTAATTATATATAACATAACTGATAATTTAATCAAAAATATATTCCCTTTTTTTCCTACGATAGTATCGACTAGGTGATACAACTTTTGTCTATGGTTATATGGTCTATTCTGTTGTTGAATTTTTATTCAGTTTAATAGCCATTTATTTATTATTTTAAAAATCCGCTTAATATTTAAATAATAATCACACATACGAAATGATAATTCAGGAGAAGATTTTTGATATATAAATGCGTCAAGCGCAATCTAGACGGATTTGCCCATTCTCCTTTGCCTGGATTCCCGTGAAAAAGCACAAAAACCAATCGCATTTACATTTACCGAGCCGCTCAAATCGTTAATGACCAAAATTGGCTTGATCCTTAGGATTTGTATAAGGATGTTGTTTGCTCTTCATTTTCTACCATATTTAACACGTAGCGTTTCCTGAGGAGTTACTCATTTAGATTAACACCAGACGCTGCTTTTATTTTCATACATCGCGTAAAAAACCTTATCATTTTGATGCGTAGCTATCAACGATATTAAATCGTAGCTCTAAATATATTGGTAGCTATTCCTAACCATGTCGGGCCACACGGAATATAGTGTTTCTTAGTTGTCCATTACAATAATGTGGACCAATAAGAGAGCTTTATAATGTTTATTGCTTGATCACCGAGTACTCTCAGTACACATATAAATATAGTGCTCGGCCCAGCGCTCAAAAAATTTTATCGTGTCACCAGTTTGTTCGATACGTGTGATACGTGTGAATACTATGAGCACATGAAGTTATCTAATCCGGAGACTCATAACATAACGTCTGAAAATAGACCTGTAGGGGTGATTATGGATGACATGATTTCATTTTTGTATATTTATCGTGGTTTATAAATTTATACGACTTTTAACATTATATGAGTAATTTTCAATGGAATTTCTACGAAATGTCTACTTCTCCAAGAAATGGCTTTAGGCGTGAGCTTAATGTCAATACTTTTCTGTAAAATAAGTGTACTCGTAAGTACATTAGCAAATCTCATATAATAATATCCCACAAATCTGTCTCTTAATAAAATTTATGTTATTTTTTATGTATTTTACTTAGGTATTTTCATATTCAATGACAGGGAACAGAAAAGTATTTTGCTACGATAACATCTCATTTTCATTCCATTTGAATACCAAATATGCAACCCGCACTTTTTTAGGATTCCGTAGTCCTGACAAGGAACCATTATAGTTTCGTCATGTCTATCTGTCCGTCCCCGGTTTTGCTTGGAGACTATTTAGCACTAGAGAGCTGTAATTTTGTGGAGATATGTATGTCAATCATGCCGACAAAGTGGTAGAATAAAATTTTGAAAAAAAAATTTTTAACTCCCTGGTCAACTCCCAATCTCGAATGTGACTGCGGGTCCTTTGTCTTGGTTCTTACTTGCATAAGCTATGTTGAACTAAAAAACTATTTGAAAGGGCATGTAACAACTTTATTTTCTTCTATTAGATTCTTGGAGTTTTCCTAAAGGAATACAACATGACTTTCTACAGAAGCCGTGTGAAAAAGTTTTAACTTTTTAGAGTTGGCAACGCGTAGGTATTCCATATAGGCCACGGTTACAACTTAGTCTGAAGAGGGCCCAGAACTTGCCTTCCAATTAAAAAAAAAACAAGCAGATATAAACAATCAAGCCTATGTGTTAAGCTTAGCGTATCACCATTAGGCACCAATGGCTTAGTAGTTCGTAAATAGAAACCAGAAGTGCCGACGACGAATCGTATCTAAAAAACACATATTACTCTTTCACCTTTTAAAAATGAGGCACTAGTACTGCATATACCAAAAATCATAAAGCCGCCGTACGTGATCTGTTAAAAAGTATATTGAACTACTTATTGTAATTTACCTGTATGACCCAACATCAAAACCTATTTAAAATTAAACTTAAAAATAATCTTTAAAAAAAATGTGTGCACGGACCACACATCTCAAGTGAAACTTCTTTTATTCGCATTTCAGTTTCATCTTTTCCATAGGATTCTTTCATTTACACCACGTCCGAAAGCAAGTTTCACTTCGATCAACTTTTATTTGTTGCTGTACAACATTTGAGTTGGATTTTGAGCTCTTTATTATTTTTAACATTCGTCACCTAATGTAACTTTCTTAAAAAGTACTGACTAAAATTATGTACGTCTGTACAGGTAGTCATTTAATTTAAGAATCTGACAAACACTTTTATTTTCATAATCACATTTCGCCAATGTCTGCTACAAGATCAGTTAAATATGCTATTTAGGAACCGTCAGTAAACTGTCAGCTATTCTAGCGATTTTAGCACGTTTTTATCGAGTAAGTATCGTTGGCGTCGTCGCAGCCTCATATTATATATATTTAACATTATTTTACTTTATTATTTTATTTATTAAGTGATAGAAGACAGATGCAATATGTGTTTTACGCCATATGTGGTACCATGGTACCGTAAAATCTAAGGTAATATTGTAACCCACAACATTATCCACGGAACATTATATTCATAGTACAATACTGTGGTGTAAAATGGCGTTATTTTATTTCTCATTTGTGTGCGTACCTAAGAAAAAAATAATTGAAATCTCTGAAATAAACGCAAATCAGTCAAATACTATAAGAGAGTAGGAATATAACTACGATGTATGTAATGGCAAATACTCCAAGATCTTGAAATGCATCACACCTGTAATATAATCTAAACTCATATTATAAAAAGAGAAACTAACTTCTTAGTAATAGGCATGATGACGGGGTAAACGAAATTCAATTTGGTCCGTCAGTTAGATGATCAAAAAATAATGGACACATATTTTTTCTTTGGGCAATCAACCAAAAAATGACAAAGATAAAGCGCGTCAATGTTTGGGAGTAGGGGCTCGTGACGTCACTTTTATGTGAAAATAGTACCAAAACCTGACGTCATGTGACTTTTCAAATCAATATATCTCTGCAATGTTTATATTATGTGAAAAAAGAAAAAATACGTGTACAATACTTTTTGATAATCTACCTGATAAACGAAGAAAAAAAAAATAGTCATCATCCCTATTGGGGTGTGCCGGATCCATCGTGTGGAAGAGAAAGAAACTCTGAGCAGTTCCCGGGACTTGCGACCCAAATGTAGGTTTAAGGAGGCCCCCTTTGAGATGCGCATCAAAGTTCACCTTCATTGCTCGAGTTACCCGCTCTTTCTAGCCAAATTTGATGGGATCCTGTTAGTGAAGTCTTTTCGTTCCAAAATTTAACTTACTGAATTCGCGACAGGTCTTTTATAAGGTTACTAACTGACCCAGCGAACTTCGTACCGCCATAAAAATTGGGGTTGGTGGTAGAAGGGTGAAAATTTAGGGTTGTATGTATTTTTGTATGATGTATCATAAAAAAATTAAAAAAAAATATCTAAAATTGAAAAAAAATAGGTGTGGATTACCCTTAATATTTAGGGGGATGAAAAATAGATGTTGTCCGATTCCCAGACCTACCCAATATGCACACAAAATTTCATGAGAATCGGGAAAGCCGTTTCGGAGGAGTTTAACCACAAACACCGCGACACGAGAATTTTATATATTAGATAGAGAGATTTTGCTAGTATACGCTCCTACTCCTTTAAATAAACTACATAGCCATTTTTAGTTAGGTCGTTGGTGAGATCGTAATATTTATTCAATTTTATTTTGTGGTATTTTGGAGTTGGTGAGTGTGTGACGTAATGAGTTTATGAGGTTGTAGGGGGTGATCCCTATCTACTGAACTGACTTTGATTTTTTTTTACTATAAACTAACCCGAAAAATAAAAAGACTCTTTGTCGGACTCGGAGTCGGAAACATATTACATTTTAAAACAAATTTTAATTGATTTTTGTTTATAAATTTTTGTCCTAACTTAACAATTGTACTAATATTATAAATGTGAAATTTTGTATACTTGTTACTCAATCACCCAAAAACTATTTAACGGATTTGGATGAAATTTGGTACGCATATAATTTATGACCTGGATTGAGACATAGGATACTTTTTATCCCGGAAAAATGTTAGTTTCCTGTGGGATTCTCAAATAACTAAAGTTATCACGGACGAAGTCGCGGGCGGCCGCTAGTAAATAAATAAAAGACCTATAAGTATACTATCAGTTGCCTACCCGACACATAAGTATCGAACCTTGGTCGAAAAATACACCATTCAAACCTCAATCATTCCATTAAGCTCATTTACGTTTGATTGCCGGTGCGACCGACCACAATTCTCGCTATTCTTGTATTTTCGTTCAATTAGGTAGACACTTAATAGGTATAGATTGTCAGAGGGTAGACCGATATGTCTGGCAGTATACCCGCAATTAGTACTTCAGTTACTCCGTGATCATGGCGCTTGCAACAGTGCCGAAATATCGGAAACTCGCTAAAAACAAGGTACATGGTAACAATCCCGTATAACTTATATTACTATAACTTCTAAGACCCGAGTACGTAAGTAAGTACCGAAGGGACGAACGTCAAATGTTTGACAGGAAAGTAGGTAGAACAGTTTATATGGGAAAATTAAGTTATAGTACAGTCAATCTGTAGGTTAAGTGGTGAAAAAAAAACCTAAAGGGTAAGTCTTGTTTTTTCTGTTGCCAAATGACTTCAGTAAGCCACCTTGGCGATAGGCATGTTCAACTCGTAGGCGTTTTTTGAAAAACTCAAAAAAACCGTCAAAAATTTTTTGAAACGCATTTTTCTTGTTTTATATGCATTTTAGAAACTTTTTTTTGGACTATAATTGTAGAGGGCGTTGAGTACTACAAATTATGTTATTGTTGCAATCTTGTACAACAAAAAATGCACATTGTAGGTGGCGCTAAAGTCTCAAAAAAAGTGTTTTTTCACTTTTTCACCCTGAATATATCAATTTAATGGAAAACTTTAAATAAAAAAGTTGTTCCGTACATAATTACCAACAACTTTTGTATAAACAATTTTTTTGTATTACTTACCGTTTTCAAGTTATAAATTGCGCAGGTATGAAAAATCCAATAGAGCGGTTTTGGACAGTTCAAGTACACATTTGCAGTGCACATTTCAATGTACGTTTTTACTATTTTTTTTCAATCATGAAAAAAAAATTAAAAAAAACTATTTTTTTTTATTTTTTTTTTCATGTTTTTCTATTTTTTTTTGTTTTTCAATCATGAAAAAATGTAATTATGTACGAAACAACTTTGCGATTTAAAGTTTTCCATTAAAATGATATTTTCAGGGTGAAAAAGTGAAAAAACACTTTATTTGGGACTTTAGCGCCACCTACAATGCGCATTTTTTGTTGTACGAGATTGCAACAATGATATAAATTGTAGTACTCAACGCCCTCTACAATTATGGTCGAAAAAAAAGTTTCTAAAATGCATACAAAACAAGAAAAATGCGTTTCAAAAATTTTTTGAAGGTTTTTTGAGTTTTTCAAAAAACGCCTACGAGTTGACATGCCCATCGCCAAGGTGGCTTACTGACGTCATTTGGCAACAGAAAAAACAAGACTTACCTTTAGGTTTTTTTTTCACTGAAACAATTTTTTTTCGACAGATTGACTGTACTATTATTGTTTTTATCTATCTTCCACGTAATTTTTCCATTTTTCTCACCGTTTTAACTTTCCTGGATTACGTCAAACATTTCAAAACTAAAATCAGCTGAATCAGCTCAGCCGTTCTCGAGTTTACGAGAGCGTGACAAACGAACAATTATTGATTTTATATATATAAATAGATTACATTACAAAACTAATCACACTAATGTGAGAATGTGATGTGAGTGTGTATGTTTGTTACTTCTTCACGTCTAAACGGCTGGAGCAATTGTATGGAATTAGGTGACACCCTGGATTAACACATAGGCTACGTTTTACTGCGGGAAAATATCCCTTACAAATCGCGGGCAACACCGCGGGGCACAGCTAGTAGTAAAGATTTAAAAAAAGTAAATTTTCGCACTTTAGACTTTGATACCTTAAACCTTAATTTATAACGTATAGGTCCCACTTCTATTAATTGGCAAGTGTACAAAGTACAAAGGTATAAATTAATTGTGAAAATTCTTTTTCCTAATTTGAAAATTAACTAGTTTTGTAATGTAGTTAGTTCAAGGGCACCGTCTAATTTAATATCCAATGACAGATCGATTTCAAAACATAATGTTTATTTTTCCAATTAAAAAAGTAAGTATTGATTTAAAGTCGAATTAGTGATTTATTAATGTTTTGGTAAAAGCAAACTGAAATTTTTGTTCCTCGAAATCCAATCGATATCTCTTTAATGAATTAAAGCTAAAACTCAACTTGCAGGATGATAAATTTAAAGATTCAAAGTAATTAGAGACTTTTAATTTAAAATAAAACGTACATTGAGGTTTTCAGATCGGAATTTCTGATCAAGACACCGTACTTAAGCGCCCAGCGTACCAAACTAGGTAGAGCCTTTTCTATGGAAACGAAATAATGTATAAAATAGGCGTAAACCGAGAATTGAAATATCTTTCAAAATTATATTATATGTTAGTGTGAAAGATAGTTCTATTCTTCCACCTATGCAAGTCTCCCGGTTTTCCCCTCCGAAAGTTTTCGGCTTGACGAATTTGATGTTTTTTTCATTAGTCTTTAAAGTCTTCGATCCTTACTTATTATATTAATAAATACCTATAGCTTGTTATTTAACTTGTAAATATAGATCAGTTCTATTTCCATTAATTTTAAATGAAATCCACGAGTGTGGTAGATAGAAGCTACAATCTCAAATTGAACGTTTTCGTAAGATTCCCCGTATTCTCTTTTCATTAAAATAAAATTATAAAAATCATTTAATAAGTCTTACCTGACAAAGGTATCATGTTATCACCCACGCTGTATCCGTGATATGATTGTGATGGCTCCATCCGCAGTTTTAATACGGAACTTATAGCCTGTAAAAAATATCTAATTAGTAAAGATTAAACAAGTTTTTAAAACTTAATCTTATTTTAAATTATGTTATTCAATTATTAATACACATATTGAATGACAAAATGAATAGAAAAAAATATTTTTGTATAATAAGGGTTCAAAGTTTGTATGGTGAAACAAATAAAATGAATATTTCGACTCAAACCTTTATAAGTGTACTCCGAAAGAGAATATTCCGACACGATTTTCGTGACTTTGTAATTCAAATTAATATTATGTAACAAAGCAATATTGCACGTTTTTTAAGTCTTGATTATATGTGGCCCAATAATATTTAATTATCCAAATTTATATTTAGAAGCTTATTTTTTCTGTTAGGTAATAAAACTTTCAGGTTCGAGAACACTACAAAAAAAAAGAACCTTATTTGGCAACAAGGAAAATAACAACGGGACTAATTCCTATTGACATATAAGGTTCAGGTACGAATGGACATTTCTTGCTTTTTGTAAATAGGCTGCTTCAAATGAATAGTTTTGTATTCAGTGAATTTGGCAGTAGAGCAAGTGTTTTTAGGTTTCGACCACACTTCACGGCAAAATATGCTTTCAGCGGCTAGTGTTTCTGTGAAATAAAATGTCATTATGCTATATATGTATTTATAAATTATATAAATCATTTTCTAGCAGTAAAAAGATAGCCTGTTGTAAGATTTGTAAGGTTTTCACCTGCATTCACTTTTTTTTACGGAGATGCTTATCATAAAAAGGTAATTTATTTCTTCATCAATGACCTCTGATTCATATTTGGTTACAAAATTAAAAAAATCTAGTCTTATCTATATCGGCTACTCATCATAATTCCATACGAAACATACTAACTTACACAAAAAGATTACTGTATAATTCAGTTGCCTTCACAGTGATTGAGCAAATAAGTTGGACATCTGTTACAATGAAACCTATATTTGGCTTACAAAAAAGGGTCCATTTATAAATCATGGGAGAGCCTGAATATGTTTGCTACTTTATGTGATTTACTTTTTGCTGAAGCCATTTTAAGTTGCAGAAGTTCACAATCAGAATAGCAGCACTGTGTAACTTCGTAGTCTTATACATAATGTACTACAAACAGATATCATAATAACGTATCCGATATTATCGATCAATAATAACGCGCCTTTGGGGAGGGGGGAGGGCTTAGTTAAATTAATGATTGTCAAAATGACGCGCTGTCTTGACAACACTGCTATCACATAGCTATCTCAAAGAATGTGACAGCATCGAGTTTAATCAAACTTAAAAAATATATTGAATGAATAATTTATTGTAGGCCATCAAAAATTTCAGCTAGGCCAACTTAAATTTTTGACATTCCTTAAAACAACATTTTGCGGTTTGCAGGGGGCCAATCGCCTAACGGAAATGCTTTGGGAAACGCTAACCCTTACGATTTTATATTGTTATTTCTAGCCGCCTCAGGTTTTCGAATACTTCACGCTCATTTTTTTTAATATTGTTATTACCAATGCAAAAGAAAAAGAAAGAGCGCGAGGCATTTGAATACCTCAGGCGGCTAGAAATAACAAAATAAAATCGTAAGCGTTAGCGTTTTACAAAGCATTTCCGTTAGGCGATTGGCCCCCTGGTTAATAAAACTAAGTAAGTATACAAATTTTTTTCTTTAGTAGGTTTTCATTGTATAACTTGCAAATTTAAAGTTAACAGGCATTCAATAAAATTAGTCTAACTTCTTACCTGCTTAAATCCCCGTCTATACTTTGCATTCATGTAGCAGTAAATAATGGGATTGTAGCAGGAGTGTGACATGGCCAACCAGTGACTCGCGAACCACACGTATGGAACCCCAGGCCACGTCGCCCAGCTCACGTCTTCCCCGTATACAGTCCACAATATCTGTGACAAAGTAAATATCAGTTAACATTATTGGAATATCACATCTATGTTTATCTTAACACAGAGCCAAAGCAATGTCTAATTCTTTTACTTTTCATAATCATTTTCGTATAAGTCAGGAAAAAGTCTTTTCATGTTTTATACGTATCGAGTTGTAATAAAATATTTTCGCTTATACTGTTTGTTATGACATTTGAAAACGTAAATATTGTTACAAATGCTCTCGAAGCGGAACCGCGAAGTCGCGAAGGTGCCAGAGATCGAATTTGCCAGAGCACCACGGGTCGCGTTAGGGGTCGAGTAATGCGGCTCATTCTAAAATGAGCCTTTTGCAGTGCGGCGTAAGGGAGAAAGTGCAACGACATCTGCACTTGTTTACAAGTTATGCGCGTTACCTGCGTAGGTATAAGTAGGTTCTTCGTACTCGCGGGTGCTTGCTAACTCTAAATTTAACAGGTACTGCAACGTCTGTTGCGTTACAGCCTCCTTGTTTGGGGACTCCTCTTTGTTAATGTAATGCCTACGGCTGGCAGTTATATAAAAAAGGTAATGTCATGATTTTTAAAGATTTGAAATTGGGAATCTTCTGTCGTTTGAAAGAAGATTCCAGGAGGTAGAAATCAGGCACCACAACATACGTTATAGACCAGGGTCGATAATTTTAAAAATGGTGAAAAGTGAAAAAAAAAAATATAGTAGGATGAAACCCATTAGAATAGGTAGAGAATATAACAAAAGTTAAAGGAAAAATAAATTACGGGCGATCCGAGGTCGGGAAGGTGGAGGGGGTGAGTGTTTAAGGGTAAAAACCGGTTAATCTCGATTTCCGGGAAAACTGAACGTCCTATGAAAAAAGTTAAATGGCAAAGTTGTAGGTATTATAAAGATCTACAACTTTTGTATCGACACTTTTTTCACATAACCTCAAAATTTATGTGAAAAATTCGAATAACCGAATTTTTAGATTTTTATTTTTATTTTATGCAAAAAAAATATTTTTTTAACGAAATTTAGTGAACACTTACCTTTGTATGTCCCAAACATACAGCATTTTTTTTTTATTTAAAATATTAATTTTTTCAGCTTATTTTGACTTAATATCGAAAAAGCACCCTTATTTTCAATCGAAAATTCTCACGTCAAAATATCTGCTTTTTTAAAAAAGGTGGTGTGTTTTTTGTTTGTTGAAATCTCTACTCTTTGATGGTATAAAAACAATATACACTATTATGGTAAATGTTCTCAGAAAGTGCAAATTAATAATGATAATAACTCGAATCCGAAAATCCTATTTTTAATACCTACTTACAACAACTATTTTTGCATGTTTTATGGATTTGTAATTTTTCTGTTTATCAATATAACATGAAATCTTACGTTTTTCGAGCAATTAAAGTGTAAATTTTAATAAATAGTTCAAAATTATACATAATGATTCAAATAAATTTTTCGGATTGGAGTTTTTTTCATTATTAATTTGCAGTTTCTGAGAACATTTACCATAGTAGTGTATATTTTTTTTATACCATCAGAAAGTAGAAATTTCAACAAACAAAAAACACATCAACTTTTTTAAAAAAGCAGATAATTTGACTTGAGAATTTTCGATTGAAAATTAGGGTGCTTTTTCGATATTAAGTCAAAATAAGGTGAAAAAATGAATATTTTAAATCAAAAAAAATACTGTATGTTTGGGACATACAAAGGTAAGTTTTCACTAAGTTTCGTGAAAGATTTTTTTTTGATTACATAGATTTTGAGGTTATGTGAAAAAAGTGTCGATACAGAAGTTGTACATCTTTTTATTACCTACAACTTTGCCATTTAACTTTTTTTCATAGGACTTGCAGTTTTACCGGAAATCGAGATTAACCGGTTTTTACCCTTAAAAACTCACCCCCTCCCCCTTCCCGACCTTAGATCGCCCGTAATTTATTTTTCCTTTCATTTTTGTTATATTCTCTACCTTTTCCAATGGGTTTCATCCTACTATAATTTTTTTGGTCTCAAGAATTATCGACCCTGGTCTATTATTACATATTAAAATACAATTATTATATTCGCCTTGATTTCTATTAAAATAAAAGATTATTAAGACTTATTAGTTGTTTTCCATCTGATAAAGTTACGCCGCTCCCAGGACCTATCCCTTCAGGCTAGATCGCCGCAGTACTTTCTAGAATACGTCGATCGACGTTTAAAAGCGCGATTGGCGCCGCACAGAGACAGTGGAGTTTCAACAGCGATTTCGGAACGAAACCAAAGGCGATCAAAGTGTAACAAAAGTGTTCAAGGTGTGTAGAGACCTGTATAGTGAAATACAGTGTTTAGTGAGTGTGTTGTGATTAACATTGTGTGTTAATTGTGTGGTGAATAAAGTACTGTCAAACGTGAACTGGCATTTAATTTCGAACCCCATCCCGACACGTAAGAATATTAAAGTTAATTAAAAGTTTTTCGACATTATTTTAATATTGTCTGCCAACCAAAATGAGTCAAATGATTAAATTTTATACATATTGAAACTTTGTAACAAATAATCGACACAAGCCTATAGCGGCTTGCTTGTTGTTAAACTGTGGAGTTTATAATTTAATTGCAGTGCAAGTAAGATTGGCAGATAAGGTAGTTAAGGCATTTTACGCCCCTTTCTAATTTCAACGTTTAAGATGCAACTTGCTCTAGACGTACTGTTACAAATAAAGTAGATACAAATTCTAAAACATTTAATTTAAATCAGCATGCCAGTAGTTGCGACGCAGCTGAGGAATTAAGCATTGAAAATTAATCAATATTGACTTATTTGAGAAAAGTCTGAATACTTATACAGTATCTGGGTACCGAAAGATCTCACCGAAAGAAACTTAATCAACCGTGTACTCATTTGCGATTCTGTTCTGTTTCATTAATGAAACCGAAACTTTTTGAAAAATAGGTAAATTTAAAAAATCAAAAATCCCGACTGCTTGATTATACTTCAAATAAAAACTGAAAAGAAAAAAACAAGTCCAGTAGTCTATAATTCTGTTAATAAGGAACAAAGCTACTTTAACAGCCGGGACACATTAGATATTCAAGAATACATAATATTTTTCTTTAATGGGTCCCGACTGTTAAAGTAGCTTTGTTCCTTATTAACAGAATTATAGACTACTGGACTTGTTTTTTCTTTTATTTGAAGTATAATCAAGCAGTCGGGTTTTTTGATTTTTTAAATTTACCTTTTTTATTTCACACTTTTTAGTTAGTTAGTATTTTAAGACGGTATATCCCGTAGTCTTGTTACTTCAGTAAGGGAATTAATATTGCGGGAATTCTTAATTACCTTGCGGTGGTCTAAAAGATTGATTTATTAAGACATATAGAGACTTTACCAGCGGGGTCAAGGCTACAGATAGGCCTCGATTTTCGCAAAAATGTGTGAAGTTAAATCAAGTCGTTACATAAATATCTAATGTATGTAAATTTAATAGTAATCTAGCACTTATTCAAAAAGTCATCTTTTGTTTATGTTAGTAGTTTAGCAGTAAATATAAAATTCATTTACTTTTATTCGTCGACTATTTAAAATTGGCAGTGGCAGCATTTTCATGTCAACATTCGGCTCTAAGATTGTAATATACACAAATGCAGTGTCATATCCTAGTCTCATAATTTGATATACCTACGTAATTCACAGAAACCCAACATGTAGATGCCAGAAGTTAACTTCAAATGTTGTTAATCACCCTATATACAATACCAATCAATGACGTTTATGTCGCATATTGCAAATAGTGCAATCATGGCAATTATTTCCAAATATTTTTTTTGTATAAAAAATACCGAATAACGTACCGCTGTTAAGCACAAATACTAAGTAACTTTTACAAATATAATCAAATAAACCTATTACATACTTTACTTTTAAATCTTTTTCTTCAATTAAATACTATTATCCTAACTTTCCATACTAATATTATGAAGAGGTGAGATTTGTATGTTTATAACAAATAATCTGTCAAACTACTGAACCGGTTTCAAATATTATTTCATCATAAGGTAGCTACATTATTTATTTTTACAATTTTCTTTATTAAACACATTGTGTCCGAGTGACATACTACATTTTATCCCGATAAAATAAATTCCGGCCGTACAATGCCCAGGTGGATCACTAGTAAGTATAATATAATATTATAGATGCGAAAGTGAGTTTGTTTGTTGCGCTTCCGTGCCCTAATAGCTGAATCGATTATAATGAATTCCCCTATAGAAGTAAGTGTCATCGTTGTAACTTTTTAAATATTTGTCGAGATGACATAGTGTAAAGGGCAAAGTTTATCGCCTTTAAATATCAAAAGCGATAAAAGTATTTATTGGATAAAAAAATATTTGTTAATACAAAATGTACATTTACAATAATATTTTAGTTTTGATTCACTATTTTAGCGGTAATGGTTACACATTAAAAAAATATGTATGGTGTCACGGACTTTTTTTTAGATCTATTTATGAGATACATTTTCACTGTACATTACATTCATGTAACTTTTATTGTTTTTGCATCGCAGGCCAAAATGGCTCGCATATGGGAGATTTTTTTCCGTCTTATGTGACACTTATTGTTTTATTTTGGCCAATTCACTCAATAACCACATGAATTATTATATATATGTTATTATCATATATGAGCTATATTACTATTAAGTTTCATTAAAATCCATTCAGTATTTTTTAGGTGAAAGAGTAACAAAGATCCATACAAACGTAAGATTGAAATTAAAAGCGCAAGTGGTTAATATACAACTTTCAAGCGTTGTAGATCCTAAACAATCGTATAAAATGAAAAATGGTGTTTGGAACCTAAACCTGATTTTTGATTATCTAGACAGTGATACCCCACTCGCCATATTTTGTCAACTTATTTTTTTTACTTCGTTACAATATGGCGCCTAATTTTGCCCATATTGAATTTTGATTACTATCATATCTTTTGTAGCACTCCCATGATTGAGACGAATCGATTGATGTATGAATCATCAAAATCGGTCCAAGCGTTTGGTCTCTAGTGTGCCACAAAGGAACAAACATACATATATAGACTGTTAAACATTATACCCTGTCTGCGCGTCGCGCTTCGTGCTCTTGCATTGCGCAGTCGGGTAAAAAGTGATGATAAGTGTATCACTTATGACAAAAACGTGCACAAAATTTATGGTAAAAGGTCTGTGAAGCTCTAAATCTTTTTACTGTGGCGAAACCCTATAAGTATAATTTTTACTTTTTTTTACTTAGTCAATCACCATAAAGGTTAAGTCGGCTCCTATAAGTATTATATATACAAACAAAATACCAACCGAATTGAGAACCTCCTTATTTTTGAAGTCGATCAAAACTAACACATTACCTACTTATGCTGGGCAACTTCTGATTCGGATCTCTACTGCCAATAGCTGATGAGTTAAAAGCCAGAAATTGAAATAGGAAAAATAAATAATCATAGTAAGTAACACAAACAAGTACATACAAATCTTTAGCCACTTAACAAAACCTAAGAAAGTTTAGTTCTGTAGAGGTATAGGGCATAAGATTGCGTCCTGTTTCGGCCTGATCAGAATTCTTTAGGTACTGTTATGTTAATATCAAGTTGAGGACTTTCAGAAGTATTTATTGCAGTTATTTTATCAAATGTCTCCGAATTTCTTTCCCAAAATAAAAAGGAAAACACGTTTTCACTAGGCATGCGTCCGATATATCAAAACGAATCCAAAATCCGATTTCAAGCACAAATCGATACCGAACGATTTCTCAACAAGAAAATCCGATTTCAGAAATCTAATCGAACCAAAATGCTAGCGATCTAATACCACCACAAGTATCCAAACGTAAATCGGATTCGAAATTCGTGCTATTTTTTTTACTCCGCTATGTAGCGATTGGTTAGAAAGAGAGAATGTGAATTTCTTCACAATTTCGAGCGTCAGTAAAATTCGCTTTGTCTCTTTCTTACCAATCGTAACAAAGCGGAGTAAAAAAGATGGCGCGAATTTCGGAAGTCCGATTTCGGTTTGTTGTTTACGGAAATATATTGCTCTTCTCTAAGGCGGGATTATTTATCACTGAAAAGAGGTGTTGTCTAAAATCATCAAAAGTCGAGCAACTTACATTTTTCAACGCTAACCTGAAGTAATTAGGTTTGATTTTGTAAATGGTTTGAAAAATAATAAAAAAAAATGTAAAAGGAAATCATTGTATATAAGCCGATTTTTAAATGCGCCGGAAAAGTTTTACTCTTAACCGTAAATATAACTTTTCTGCTAGTCCTAAGCCTAGATTTAAAGCAAGAAGGAAAATCCGGCAAATCTACGAGTATCCTTGCTTCCTACAATTAATTGTTTGTGATTGTCGTTAGCTAATAAAACCAATTCTTAACACAAACTAGTGAATAGGCTTAGTTAGGCACATCTGAAATCGGATATCTAAAAACGGATTTTGAAATCGATTTTGAAATCTGAAATCAGATATATATCCGTTTGCGTTCAAAACCAAAAACGCCCATGTCTAGTTTTCAACGACCTAATATCGGTTACTTCGTAACGCTTATATTATTATTCATTGGATTATGAATATAATTACAGTTTATTGATTGGATATAACACATTACACTTGCCTATAATAAAACATAATTATTTAACGCAGTGCGTGACATAATTATGTTTTACCGCCAGCAGCAGACAGCCAGCCAGCTAAAAATATGAGGTAGGAAGGTAGTCAAACACATGTAAGGTACACAACGAACCAGACTTATAATCTTCACATCAAAAGTCTCCAAATACAAATACGCCATTACAAGGATCTTTTATATTATATACGCTTCGTAAGTGGTCATTTATAACTAAGCGTCCAAAGTCCTCATAAATATCTTTACTTAAGTAAGCGAATATATTTATGAGTACTCTTCACTATATAAGAACATAGATTATTTAATATCTGCTACATCGGAAGGTGATAGACATCGCCCAATCGAAATAAGGGACTTTACAGACGTTTCATGACGTTGGTGTATTGGCGTGTTTTATTAATTATTTTCATATTTAAACAGAATAGATTTATGAATCAAGCGTTAAAGCTTTTGTATTCCAATGACAGGGGTAAATGAACTGCATTAACTTGATATTCAAGGGTGTAAAAATAAATAACTAATACACCTCCTGGCATCATCTAGATTCTAAGTCGGCATACTTTTCTGAAATCAAAACCATGCACGAAATGTGCGATGCTCATATTTTGCACACTCAACTCTACCCAACACCCGGTCTAGTACCAGGGCAACATAACTCTGTGGAGATACTTATTTCGAATTACTTCCCGCATTTTCCTTCATACTTATTAAAATAAAATCTATTTATTTCAAAATAACCAGAGCAACGCAAGCAGACTCTAAGGAGACACTTATTTGCAATCATATCCCATTTTATATCTATAGTAAATTTCAATCTTTTTGTACAAAAGAACCATTACAGGGCAACATAAGTCCAAGGAGATATTTATTTCAAATTATTTCCCGCATTTGACTTCAATTAAATCTATTTGATTCAAAAATTTTGTTCCAAGCGAAAGACACGTCAATTACGTGATGAACAAAATTAAATCGATGGGTAGATATCAAGCTATTACTTAAGCAATAGAAAATACATGAAAATTACTTAAGAGCGCAGGCGTGCAATGTTTTTTCCATATAAACGTTCTCTTTGATATTTATCATTAAAGAATTGATTTACATACATAAAATATAATTTTACTAGTTCTATCCTTCCTCCTCTTTTCGATAACCTTGCTTTGAAAAACTCAAATCAATTAGAAGCCCTTATAAAAAAACTATCACCACTAAAGTGTGTGTAATAGTGTGGAGATTCAATATGAATTTACATAAAAACAAAATGTAGAGGCACAACTACTTATTATTCTATGCGTGAAATTTCTATTACTGAAATCAAATTTTCGAGGAGAAAATCATCGAGAGCCAAACCTCGAATTTTGCAATATTTATTCGCAATATTCAGCGGGAGCTGCTGCTGTCCCTATCGCTCAGTATTTGACAATACGCGATAGCAAATGTCTCTCAACTCGCGCCCGCTCTTAAGAACCGTATTACTCCAGATTAGCGTTTACTTTTCTTTACTACCAAGATATTTTTGATAACTTAGAGTGCTTAGATACAATGTCATTGTTAGATATCATTCAAAAGTTTCATTTAATTCAAGAATATATTACCAATATTGGAATTGTGTTGTTTAGATAATATTGATCGCTCAGGACAGTTACAACATTAAGATAATCTACTAGTGTATATAGAATTCAATTTGTGTACATAAGATAATTTGATCAGTCTTCGCACTACCATCTTTATAAAACTGACTATACATTATCGTAAATATTTTTTATGCGGGCTAACAACGGTATTTTGAACGAAAAATCAAAAAAGTGGAGGTTTTTTTATTCATTTAAACTTAAAGTATATTTTTTGTTGATCACACTAAATTTTTTTTTTAATATACAAGCAATAAACAAGATAAAATTAAATGTAAATAATAGGTAACCTTTTCTTTAATATATTTTTTTTTATAATAACAACATCAGCGGTGTTTGACCTGATGTAGCAACGTTTGTATGAAACATCTAAAATTAGTTATTTAAGTTTTACGAATTTCATACAAAACTGACTGAGTTTAGGTGATTAGGGAATTTCATACCTGCTTATTTTATGTTTTCATAAAATGCCATCTTATAATTAAGATAATGGAATGTACTTAGATTAAAACTAAAAGGAAAGATACGGCACACGCGGCTCCAAAGTGATCCGCTTAAATTGTGGTTCAAATACGCTGCATGTGCACTCAATATAACAATATTGCATATAATCTGTGTTGTAAAGATAAAACAATGCCTTCGATGCTTTTATAAAGAACACAAATAGTTCAAGATCAAATAACAAAGGAGAATGCCCAAAGGTAGTATCGTCCTTGGTCGGCCTTGTACATTCACCTAATTTTTATCAAAAATCAAGTTTTTAATTTTTACAAAATTATGTTAAAAAATTAGCTATAACTTCGACAAACAAAAATCTCTATAATAAATTATTAATTCGGTGACTTCCATTTCATTTGTATTTTTACCCGGCTGCGCAATGCAAGAGCGCGAAGCGCGACGCGCAGACAGGGTAATGTGTTTATTAACAGTCTATATGTGTATGTTTGTTCCTTTGTGGCACACTAGAGACCAAACGCCTGGACCGACTTTGATGATTCATACATCAATCGATTCGTCTCAATTATGGGAGTGCTACTAAAGATATGATAGTAATCACAATTCAATATGGGCGCCATATTGTGACGAAATAAAAAAAATAAGTTGACAAAATATGTCGAGTGGGGTATCACTGTCTAGATAATCAAAAATCATATTTAGGTTCCTAACACCATTTTTCATTTAATATGATTGTTTAGGATCTACAACGCTTTAAAGTTGTATATTAACCACTTACGCGTTTAATTTCAATCTTACTCTTTCACCTAAAAAATACTGAATGGATTTTAATGAAACTTAACAGTAATATAGCTCATATATGATAATTACATATATATAATAATTTATGTAGTTATTGAGTGAATTGGCCAATATATAACAATAAGTGTCAGACGGAAAAAAATCTCCCATCTGCGAGCCATTTTGGCCTGCACTGCAAAAACAATAAAAGTTACATAAATGTAATGTAGAGTGAAAATGTATCTCTTAAATAGTTCTAAAAAAAAGTCCGTGACACCATATATCTATTTTTAATGTGTAAGTCATTACCGCTAAAATAGTGAATCAAAACTAAAATATTATGTGATATCTATTTCCAATATGCACATTTTGCATTAATAAATCATTTTTTATCCAAACAAATGCTTTTATCGCTTTTGATATTTAAGGACGATAAACTTTGCTTGTTACACTATGTCATTTCGACAAATATTTAAAAAGTTACAACGATGACAAAGTGATAGTGCGGTGTACTATGTAAAAGAAAAAAAAATGGGCTATTCGCAGTATCTGATCCTATACGAAGCACTAACAATAAAACTATGATACAGTTCCTTCTTATTAAATGATGAAAAATATATTATCATAATAGGTATTTATGATTATTGAATTTTAATGAAAAACTCAGAATTTTACTGTTTTTCATTTTTTAACGATATTACTTAATGTTACAAAAAAGCTTTACTTAATATAATGACAAATAACACATTTTTCGCTAGTAAGAACATACTTATTGGAATCCCTGTATTTATTAATCAGCTCCCGATAATATTGGTTTTGTAATAATTCTGCAAAATTCAAAGTAAATAATGTAGATTTTTATAGGTAAATCATCCCTTTCATCACCCTACGCCTATAAGTATTGCGATGTTGTAGCTAAGAACCAAGTTCCCATCTACTTCTATATGGGAATTCATTATATTCGATTTAGCTATTAGGGCACGGAAGCGCAACAAACAAACTCACTTTCGCATCTATAATATTATATTATACTTACTAATGATCCACCCGGGCATTGTACGGGCGAAATTTATTTATCGGGATAAAATATAGCCTATGTCATTCGGACAAAATGTATTTAAATAAAGAAAAATGTAATAATAAATTATGTAGCTACATTATGATGAATTAATATTTGAAACCGGTTCAGTAGTTTGACAGATTATTTGTTACAAACATACAAATCTTCCCTCTTTATAATATTAGTATAGATAGTTAGGATAAGATAAGTATTTCATTGATGAAAAAGATTTAAAAATAAAGTAAGTAATAGGTTTATTCGATTATATTTGTGAAAGTTACTTAGCATTTGTGCTTAACAGTGATACGATATTCGGTATTTTTTTAAACAAAAAAAATTGGAAACATTTGGAAAATAATTGCCATGATTGCACTACTGGGAGTACTCTCCATTCGAGCTTTACACTACCAATAAAAAAGGGTCGATCACAAAGTCTTTGACCTGTTATATGTGAACGCTTTAAAAGAAAACTACAAAGAGAAATTGATAATAAATAAGATTGCTATGGTGCTCTACCTAACGTTATGAAAATTTTATTATGCGCCTTTAGATAAATCAAATATTATAAACTTAGCTTTGGTGATTGCATAATTATTTTGATTGCATTATATATTGATTTCTGATTTCTGATTTAATTTAGTGATCTAAGGCAGTTGCCACTATTGTCCAAAACAACAAACGGGAATTACTGCTTTCTTCAACCTGCGACATAAACGTCATTGATTGGTATTGTATATAGGGTGATTATAAACATTTGAAGTTAACTTCTGGCATCTACATATTGGGTTTCTGTGAATTATGTAGGTATATCAAATTATGACACTAGGGACTGACACTGCATTTGTGTATATCACAATCTTAGTCGTCCGGCATTGACATGACAATGCAGCCACTACCAATTTTAAATAGTCGACGAATAAAAGTAAATGAATTTTATATTTACTGCTAAACTATTAAAAAAAACATAAACAAAACATGACTTTTTGAGTAAGTGCTAGTTTACTATAAAATTTACATACATTGTATATGAAACCCATTAGAAAAGGTAGAGAATATAACAAAAGTGAAAGGAAAAATAAATTACGGGCGATCTGAGGTCGGGAAGGGGGAGGGGGTGAGTGTTTAAGGGTAAAAACCGGTTAATCTCGATTTCCGGGAAAACTGAAAGTCCTATGAAAAAAAGTTAAATGGCAAAGTTGTAGGTAATAAAAAGATCTACAACTTTTGTATCGACACTTTATTCACATAACCTCAAAATTTATGTGAAAAATTCGAATAACCGAGTTTTTGGATTTTTATTTTTATTTTATGCAAAAAAAATATTTTATAGCACAGTGTGACCTAAACCCGCACTTTACGCACGCTTTTCCGTGACCTAAGTTGCCTATTTCTGCACGGTGTGTAAATGAATTGACCAACTTCACTCATTAGAAAAAATAAAAGGAAACACATTTAAATGTCATTTGGAGCTTAAAAACTCACAGCAAACAAATGACAAATTAGCGATAGGTTAGGAATTTTCAGTGACAGCCAAAACAAGGAGAAACGGTTAGCTATAATTCATTCCGCGAGAATTGTATCTTTTGGTCGAAAATGGCCAGTTCGGATTTTGTTGTAATGATATTTGATTGTTTCCTTTTGAAATATACTTTCAAAATGGTAATCTGAACCGGAATTCTTTCTTTTCAGAGTTTGACTTACAGTCTGTATTGCAATTCTTTGTGATTGCAATACATGAATTTTACTTTCAAAACACATTAGTGTTTGGTGCCTCCGGCCCCCCCGAACCCTCCCTCTTGCTCGCGTCCGGGGCGGGTTTATGTCACACTTGCTATAAAATAGTATACGATACTTGTGGCCTAAGTTGTCTATTACTGCACTATTGTGCAGTAATAGGCAACTTAGGTCACGCGTATCGTAATGTACTATTTTTAACGAAATTTAGTGAACACTTACCTTTGTATGTCACAAACATACAGCATTTTTTTTTTATTTAAAATATTAATTTTTTCACCTTATTTTGACTTAATATCGAAAAAGCACCCTTATTTTCAATCGAAAATTCTCACGTCAAAATATCTGCTTTTTTAAAAAAGGTGGTGTGTTTTTTTGTTTGCTGAAATCTCTACTCTTTGATGGTATAAAAAACAATATACACTATTATGGTAAATGTTCTCAGAAACTGCAAATTAATAATGATAATAACTCGAATCCGAAAATCCTATTTTTAATACCTACTTACAACAACTATTTTTGCATGTTTTATGGATTTGTAATTTTTCTGTTTATCAATATAACATGAAATCTTACGTTTTTCGAGTAATTAAAGTGTAAATTTTAATAAATAGTTCAAAATTATACATAATGATTCAAATAAATTTTTCGGATTGGAGTTTTTTTCATTATTAATTTGCAGTTTCTGAGAACATTTACCATAGTAGTGTATATTTTTTTTATACCATCAGAAAGTAGAAATTTCAACAAACAAAAAACACATCAACTTTTTTAAAAAAGCAGATATTTTGACGTGAGAATTTTCGATTGAAAATTAGGGTGCTTTTTCGATATTAAGTCAAAATAAGGTGAAAAAATGAATATTTTAAATCAAAAAAATTACTGTATGTTTGGGACATACAAAGGTAAGTTTTCACTTAGTTTCGTGAAAGAATTTTTTTTTTGCAAAAAATAAAAATAAAAAACTAAAAACTCGGTTATTCGAATTTTTCACATAGATTTTGAGGTTATGTGAAAAAAGTGTCGATACAAAATTTGTACATCTTTTTATTACCTACAACTTTGCCATTTAACTTTTTTTCATAGGACTTGCAGTTTTACCGGAAATCGAGATTAACCGGTTTTTACCCTTAAAAACTCACCCCCTCCCCCTTCCCGACCTCAGATCGCCCGTAATTTATTTTTCCTTTCATTTTTGTTATATTCTCTACCTTTTCCAATGGGTTTCATCCTACTATAATTTTTTTGGTCTCAAGAATTATCGACCCTGGTCTATTACCCGTCGAGCTAGAGAATAAGTACGGTGGCGGTCAGAAAATGTTTACCAGTTTTGAAATTAGATTCTATGTCACACTTTTTTCACTAAAGTCTAAAATGCCATATCAAGTAACTTATTACCTTTCAAAAGTTATTATGCAATATGATGCATCGAGAATAACAAAAATAATTATAATATATTACTTTTTGATATTGAAACTCATTTCTTAATTTTGTTGAAATGACATTTATAACAAAAGTATTGTTTGTTATTTGTTTAGACAAGAACAAAATTTTACGAATAATATTTTCATAAATAAAATGACAAGTTTGACCCTGGAGCAATGAAGATGGACAAGTATTAGTGATATATCACGAGAACTCATATATCGCGATTCACTGTGAGGTTTTGGATCCGGGGCGACACGGCGAAGAAGGGCACTTAATAGATGATAAAAATAATTCAGGACGACTACCAATTCTAACCGCCGCGCAAATAACAGAAATGATTCGTCGTTATGAAGAGAACGGTTTCACACCAACTAGATATTTTGCTGCTTTATATGATGTGAGTGCTCGGACGATCCGAATAGCTTTGCACAGTACTGGACTACACTACATACACCATGCTATTAAAGTGGAGTTGAAACCTCACCACAAAACAGCCCGGCTTAACTTTGCGCGACAATATCATGATTTTGCTTGGTCCAATAGTATATTTACCGATGAGAAGACTTTAAATCAAGTCAAATCGGAAGATTAACTTTATGGCGCTATAATCAAACTCGGTATGATGAAGCTCATATCGTGCCTCAAAACGAGTCAGGTCGCATAACAGTAAACTTATGTGGGTGGATGAGCCTCGACAGCGTCGGAGAAGGCGTCGTTAGAGAATAGGGCTGCTGCCATTAATTATGTGTCGCTTTTGGCAGAAGTGATGCTGCCTACTGTGCCGTAGTGTATCCTGCAACAGAATTCCCGCCCATTACTTATGTTCAAGATAATGCACGGATACACACGGCCTGTGCTACTAGTGCGTGGTTCAACCTGCACCGTGGCATTCGTCCCATTCAATGGCCCGCTCGGTCTGCTGATTTAAACCCTATTTAAAATTTATGGGGGCTTATGGTTCAATGCTGGGACTGTCAAAATGAAAGGAATCCTCATGATCTTAGATCACACTGTGCTCAAGTATGGGATGATATTAGAGGGACCGATCTTTGCGCGCATCTTGTTGCATCAATGCGAGATAGATTACGTGCCGTCATAGCTGCAGAGGGAGGTTATACTAGATATTAAAAAAAGATTTTTGAAGTTTCTATTTTATTATTTCTTCATATTCTTAGTTTTGTTTGACGTCACGGCTAGTGCAGAGGTCGTGGCCTACTGCGCAACGGGTCGCGGGTTCGATTCCCGTACGGCTCAGATATTTTGTATGCCCTACAGAAATGTGTCCTGGTCTGGGCGTATGTGCAATGTGTGTATTTTTTGTAATTACACCCACGATAGAGAAGAAAATCCTAGTGTGAGGCGAATTATTTAAAAAAATATATATGTGTATATATATCAAACCTTGATATTAGTAGGTGCATCTCCTAGCTAGAGCGATCGATTGTCATATCATTACAAAAAAGATAATCTATGGTCAATTAAATTATCATAAAATAGACATTTAGAGGAGCTCGATGGCGCAAGTGGTTAGTGTGTTCGACTGCGATCGTTGCAGTTAAGCAACTTTCGCAATGGTCGGTCATTGGATGGGTGACCAAAAATTTACTATCTCGAGCTCCTCCGTGCTTCGGAAGGCACGTGAAGCCGTTGGTCCCGGCTGCATCTGCAGTCGTTAGCACCCACCAATCCGCACTGGGCCCGCGTGGTGGGTCATGGCCCCATCTCCCTATTCCATCCATAGGGAAGGCCTGTGCCCCAGCAGTGGGAACATTAATAGGCTGATGATGATGATGATGATGATGATGAGACATTTAGAACTTGTGACCTAAACGTGTGCATGCAATTATGATCCTTAAGGTGGTAAAATTTTCTGACCGCGACCGTATATTTCATTATTGAATCTACACATAGGAACCTACAAAAGGTAAAAAACATCATTGTACAAAATTTTCGTAGCGATACTACAGTTCATACTACGATGAGCATTCTCCTTTCACGGCAACACTTTTCAGTCGTAAAACTAAAAATACATTTATTTTTCGTAAAAATCACGGTTTGTCATGAATGTTATATAGTTTTTCGCCATTTGTTATCAGGAATAGGACAACAATACAGCTCAGCCGTTTGTAGAAAGAGGACAGCAAACGCAGTCGCCTAGCCATGCAACGTTGTTGTCATCTTCTCGGGGAAAACTGGTCTGGACCGGTTAGTCCATTTCAGTGGTCGCGGGTTCGCGCTCCGTCATCTGGACGGAGCGGTCATTCGGGTTCCGTCCTCTTCACTCTTCACACACCGTCCTGAGCGCGGTCAAGCCCACCGGGTGAGACCCATGAGGGAGGCCCAGTGAGCGACCAGCGAGCAGGCGGTGGACTTGGGTGAGGGAGGATAGGACAGTCAGTTTGTGTGTTGTAGTGTGGTCGTTATTTGGTTAAATGGCATCTAGTTTGTGGAGATCCGTCCGCATTTTTTTATTTTTTTTTTTCATCATTCATGTTTATCAACGAGTTATACACAAGCCGGCCCCTGAAGTGCAACTTCGTAGTATGAACGCTATAGGCATCGACATAAACCTTGAAGGTATAGTCACCCGTTTCTACGCTGCCTACAGACCGCCGAAGTCCAAACTTGACGTTAAGGAACTCCGGGACCTCCTTCACCCTCTACCCACACTGGTGGCCGGGGACCTTAACGCCAAACACACATACTGGAACTCCGCCACCATTAACACCGCAGGTAGAACGGTATATCCAGACATGCTGCAACACGACTACGCAATCCACGGCCCGAACCAACCCGATACGACTCAAACGGAAACGGCGACGTCCTCGATGTGGTGGTGACAAGGGGAATTGATGCACCTTTCCACCAAGAGGTTACGATGGACCTACCATCCGACCATAGGCCCGTCATAATTTTAATAAATAAAAAGATAACTAACATTAATATGCACCGCGCTGTCGCATTGACAGGAAAAAAATCCCAGTCCAAGACGGCGCAAAACACACCCACTCGCCCCATCAACACGCGCACTGATGTTGACCTCGCAACCGAGGAGTTCACCACGGCCGTACAGACTGCACTTATAACATCATCCCACATCTGAACAGCAGGTAACAACAACAGTATCAATATACTTAACCGGATCCAAGTACTTATACAGGAAAAGCACAGACTGCGACGGCTCTGGCAGACCACCCGATGCCCCAGGACAAAAGCCGAAGTCAATAGACTTACTAAGGACATTAAGCGTGCAATGGAGGAACACGCTTACGTGAAAACCACCTGCTTGCAGTGGGCGACGACATGCCCTCGGTCTATCGTCTCTGCAAGCACTCGACGGCAAAACGTACAACACGCCCACTCCTAGCCGAACGCAACCAACCCAAGTACGCCACTATAGACAGGCCTGAGCTGTTTGCTGTGGACCATCTTGAGCAACAGTTCACCCCCAACCCGACGACAGACAACGAGCACGTGTTGGCTGTAAAGTCACACGTGATTAGTTGTCTGACCCAACAGCTCACCGCATCCATTGACCCCATCGTATTTTCACCTACCCAGGTCCGGAGGGAGATTTCCAGGTGTAAACCGAGGAAGGCCCCAAACATGGATGACATATCAAATGCGGCCCTACGTCATCTACCGCCAAGAAGCATCGCAGCCCTTACCCGGATCTACAATGGATCATTAAGGACAGGCCACTTCCAGACCAGCTGGAAGTGTGGGAGGTCATAATAATCCACAAACCGACGACCTCGGTTCACACGAAGCCCAGCAGCTACAGCCCCATCACTCTCCTACCGACAGTATCCAAGATATTTGAAAAAATGATTTTTGACTGACTTAAAAACTACACGACTCCGCGGCCCGAACAGTTCGGCTTGCGCTCGGGCCACTCAACGACGCTGCAACTAACAAGGATGTTACACGACTTAGCAGCCAACATGAACAAAAAGGAATATACCGTGATGGTCCTATTGGACTTGGAGAAGGCTTTCGACCGCGTATGGTACGAGGGACTACTGTACAAACTGTCAACGTCTTCTTCAACCCCAACACCGCTACGGCTCCTTAAGATCATAGCCTCCTTTCTACAAGACCGATGTTTCTATGTCACAGTAGAGGGACACAACCGGTACTAGCAGGTGCACCGCAGGGCAGCTGTCAAGCCCACACTGTACACAACATACACTGACGATATCCCCGTACTCGGAGGTGCAAAGCTAGCCCTGTACGCAGGCACGGTAATATTATATACAGTATTATCCTTCCCACTGCTCCAGCTTCGTGTCAAAATCATTTTGTCTCCAAGCTATTCGCTCTGGAACGATCTTCCGGAGAGCGTGAGAAAAGCACCCAGTAAACCTGCTTTCAAGGTCCTTGTACGTCAGCATTTCGCTAATAAGTCATAACAATTTCCATATTATGAACCAACTTCTGGTCAGTCCGACTATTATTAATATTATTTGTAATAGTTTTTTTTCTGTTTTATTATAGTATTCTTAAGTAAGTATAGTGGTTTATTATTGTATATTATGTGTAGATATTTATCGTATATATAAATATGTCGAATACGCATTTATCGTATTATAAATATGTAAATATGTTATATATATGTAGTTATTTAGGTATATTTATAGATGTTACATTTTAATTATTACATTAAGTAACATGTAGTTTTATCAATTTAATTTTGTTTATCTTTCTCTTTTACAATAATGCTTTATTTTACTTTACCGCATAATGTCTCTACTTAGCCCGATGGTTGACTGGTAGAGAATGCCATGTGGCATTAAGTCCGCCATTTGTTACGAAACAATAAAGAGTTAATAAATAAATAAGTATTCTATCTTCATACAAACGGTCGGAAAGCGAATAGTACCTACGCCACTCGAGTTCACGGGACTCTCGGTGGATACCCAGTCGCGAATGCGCCGCAGCGACGACCGAACAGTGTGAATTGTTTTGTATGCAGTTAGCCGTGCTTAAACGTGCAATTTGTATTGTAGATATTTGATTGAATTAAGTAGATACCTACATAATTTAATATGGCAAAGAATAAACGACGATATTGTGCTATTTTTGGTTGCTTGAACTCTTCAATAACGCACCCAGAGATATCACTTTTTTAATTGGAAAGGTAAGACTATACAATTTTTTTTATATACCTATCTCAGTAGATACGTAATTTGTTTTTAATATTTAGGTATTTCGATTTTTCCATTGGGCAAAATATCTGAAATAATATATAAATAAGTGGATAGGGTGAAAAAAGAGACAAACGAGTAATCTACATACACTGGCGTTAAAAATAAAACTACATAATAGGTAGGTAGTTTCCTAGACTAGGCCATCTATTTAACTTAACTACATACAATATTGAATAACTAAACAACATAATTTATTGAATTAAATGAAATATCATTATGAAATAATTTACGAGAGTAATAAATAGTCAGTATTGTAGTGATCGGATATTTTTGGTGTGTACTGGCAGGTTATTAGGTAATTTGGAAAAGAGACGGATTGTTGACAGGAATTGATAGCTGGAAAATAATAAAATAGGAAAATTTTTGCGGAGTTGAAAAAACAGTATTTTGTTTACGCACCGCTCGGCCGTAGGCAGTTATTTCAAGGACAGGGCCGAGTCACAATACTGTATAGATAATATTACCGTGACGCAGGTGATACGGCATACACCACCGCCTCCATTCGCCCCTACCACGCAGCCGAAATAAATGCAGCCAACAATAGACGCCTTAGTACCCTGGCTTAACCAATAGAGACTAAGTATCAATATCTCAAAAATCCAGGCAATAGTAATAGGGAACCACCGCATACAGCTGCCTCCACTAAAGATAAATGGAGAAACAATCCCGTGGATACACCGGGTCAAGTATCTCGGGATTACAATAGATTCCAAACAGAACATGCGCGCTCACATCAATAATACAAGCGCAAGGCCGCAAGAACGATGCTTAGACCAGTGCCCTGTAGCAGCATCCCACTTCGCATGAGAGCAAACCTGTATAAACTATACTTACGCCCGATCCTAACATACGCAGCGCCCGCGTGGTACGCGTTGGCTGCGGACGGACAGCGAAAGCGCCTACACGCCAGCAACACGTCGCGCTACGCATGATAACCAACGCGGGCCGCTATGTACGAGTATATTAGAAACGCAACATTAGAAAAAGACCTACATATTGCTTCATTAAAAGATTTTATTGTTAAACTTGTCTCCAGTACGTACGAGCGAGTGTATGACTCGGTCAGTGAACACTCAACGCACCAGCAAAGTGCTTCCCAGGGCGCTTTTGCCAATAGAAGAGCTGCCACCACGCTTGCGTCCGCGCCCTCCGCGCCCGAACGCAACCCGACTAACGACGGACCCTTCCGCAACTAAAACATATATATATATATATATATATATATATAAAAGCCATGCGACGCGGACTCGCCGTTTCGATCGCGCTGCGTTCAAGTAGTTGAGCCGGAGCATATTTTATTTGATACTAGTAAGAGCGCACCGTATCTTCCCTTTTTGTTTTAATCTAAGGGAATGTGTAATAAACGATAAGACGTGCAATCCGCTATTTGAGATCCCCTGGCTAGCATTTCCTCTTTTATATTTAATGAGTTCTTTTAAACTCGATATGTCTGCTATTTGTTATTGAGGAGTTCGAGTGTTTGTCTTCAAAAGTACTCGTCAGATCTTTGCCACTTTATGTGGAATTCTTTTGGAAGAAAACCGATTCAAACAAAATACAAATTTTAAAGAAGAGTAACAAATATAAATAATATTGCCGAAATGAGGTCGTCGCGTCGTCTTTTTTCAAATGAAGTCGGTTAAAAAGACCACAAGCCAACTTTAAATTCGACATTATAGTTTCCAGCCGTAGATCTAGAACTTAGATTTAACTAGGTTTGTGGCTACAACTTTGAAAACTATCAGGATCAGCAACAAGAAGTTAATGTTTATTTCACGAAATTCGTATGTTATAATGGCATTAAACTCTACATTGGTATTTAGTTACTTGGAAAGGAGTTCAATATTGACATACTCGTTTACTTAATCAAATACAAGAGGTTGTTTACTCAAAAAACATGTCAAACATATTTGCCCTAAAGGAGGTTTATTCGTGATTTGGATGTTGATGATTTTTAACACGTTAATGACAAAACACTTCAAAATCTAATTATTTAAATGCCCTTCAGCCAAATCACGAAAAAAATGCATATAATGTAACTGACCATAGGAGGGCACATTTTTTATGAATAGTTACTTTTTATTATACCTTCGTAACTATCTAAAAGAAGAAGTATTTCATAATGCCAATTTCAATCAAGTTTTCTAGTATTTTTTATGTCGATTACAATATTATTGGTCTTTAAAATGTCCGGGGGTATGTCCAAGATCATTGTGGGGTGGGCACGGGGCGGCGAACCCAGCCTTATTATAAGCCAATGTTTACATGCCAAAGGACAATGGCGAACTCCCATACACATTTTTGTTGAAAGTTTTTTTTTGCATCTATATATGAATTGCATATTAAATGATAGAGTTTAGATTCTAGATTTGATTCGTCTTATTGCGTTTATTATAGGAAGTCTGGATTTATAGATATTCTACTTTAAAGTTTTGGAGGTTATGTTCATACCAAGTAATATAAAAACGAATTATAAAAGTATTTTCAAGAGTATTTTTATATCAAAATAAAAAAATATAGTAGATTAGTGACTACAAAAAATGTATTTTATAATGTATGATCAGTGGGCGTAGGTACTAACCAACCACGTCAAAATACTTAATAATATTATCAGACAAGGGTTATTGAGTTCGATTACAATGTCTGTGCTGTCAGAAGTACTTAACGATTTGAAAATGCCCACAGCAATAATAAAGTATAAAAAAGGATTTCTAATAGTGTACTAATGGGATATTAATTAAATATGAAACACTTTTTATTCCATTACTTTGATCACAATATCGTAGATAGTAGATACAATAAAATAAAATCCGCAGTATGGGACAGAATCGTGTCCAAAATCCACAGCAAGAAGTCGTCCAATATCAGATTTGGAAGTCTTAGGCAAGCACTACTCAACAGTCGCAGGGAAAGATTTCGAAAGTCCAAATGCAGTCCAAGTTACATAAAAAACAAATGTCAGAAAGAACACAATACGCCGATTTACATCTTGCAATACGCATGCACTTATGCACAAGCAACGTTAATGTTAACAATAACAACAACAATTCGATGACAAGCATGACAGTGTCAGTTTTAGTTTTATGCGTTAGAATTGGCGTCATACTCTTTTTGTATTGTGGGGGATAATTTATTATGGTTTCAGTATAATATTGAAAAATAACGTTTCCCGATATTTTTGATAGATAATTCAATACAGTTTAAGCGTAAAGCTATGCAAAACATACGAACACCATATTTAAAGTTGATTTCATCACTAAAATCACTTAAAATAAATGGCTCAAAAGCCATGAAGCCTAGCCACAATAAAAAAATAAATAAATAGTCAATTGTGTTTCCCTTTTTTAAGTGTTTTATTCCAGACTTAGACAACCCTCCTGAATTGTTTAATAAATCTTTTGTGATTATTTTATTAACATTTCTGATAATGACATCTATAGACGCTAAAAATTTACTTCAACAAATATTTCGCCATTGTCCTTTATATTTATAAGGGTCAAACTTAATTTAATTTTTAATTTCAAACACCTAAATGGTGGATCTCAATGGCGCAGGTGGTTCGTCTGTGATCGTTGAAGTTAAGCAACTTTCGCAGTGGTCTTTCATTGGATGGGTGCCCAAAAATTTACTATCTCGATGTCCTATATGCTTCGGAAAGCACGTTAAGCCGTTGGTCCCGGCTGCATCTGCAGTCGATAGCACCGATCAATCCGCACTGGGCCCGGGTGGTGGTTCAAAGCCTGAATGCTTATTTCATCCATAGGAAAGGCCTGTTCTCCAGCAGTGGGGATATTACTAGGATGATGATGATGATGATGATGAAGAGTCAAATATATTTTTTTTTATAAATTTTGAATATTATACATATCTCGTAGAGAAATAAATAATAAGAACCTGTGTTTATCTCAGATATTTTATTTTTGAGGTTTCATACTTAAAGAAAAAATGGACAGTACTTTATTTCCCAAGGTCTGTCTATATGATAATTTGTCTTTTTATGAAGGAAATTTGGAAGCAACTGGTTAAAATAAATATCAATTGATAGGTCTGCAATCCTTTGGAATATAGGAGTATATACCTACGTATGCCGCAGGGAAATAGCCAGATATCTATAATCATAAAATTTTGGAAGTAGCAATCTACTATATAAAAATAAGTCGGGTTTTCCTTCCTGACGCTATAACTCCAGAACGCACGAACCGATTTCCACGGTTTTGCATTCGTTGGAAAGGTCTCGGGCTCCGTGAGGTTTATAGCAAAGAAAATTCAGGAAAAATTAAAAAAAAAAACTTCTTTTAATCACCAAACGAAATGTTACATAAAACGAAGCCATCTGGTGGCGAAACGGAGTTCGCGGGGTTTGTTAGTATCTTATAGAAAAAGTAAAGAGAAAATCTTATATCAATAAAATTCATTATTTCACAAAATGATTTTTAAACAAGTTACTTATGTTTGTGCCTATTATTTATAACCGATATAACCGATATAACCGATTATAAATAATAGGCACAAACATAAGTAACTTGTTTAAAAATCATTTTGTGAAATAATGAATTTTATTGATATAAGATATTCTCTTTACTTTTTCTATAAGATACTAACAAACCCCGCGAACTCCGTTTCGCCACCAGATGGCTTCGTTTTATGTAACATTTCGTTTGGTGATTAAAAGAAGTTTTTTTTTTAATTTTTCCTGAATTTTCTTTGCTATAAACCTCACGGAGCCCGAGACCTTTCCAACGAATGCAAAACCGTGGAAATCGGTTCATGCGTTCTGGAGTTATAGCGTCAGGAAGGAAAATCCGACTTATTTTTATATAGTAGACTAGCAAACCCCGCGAACTCCGTTTCGCCACCAGATGGCTTCGTTTTATGTAACATTTCGTTTGGTGATTAAAAGAAGTTTTTTTTTTAATTTTTCCTGAATTTTCTTTGCTATAAACCTCACGGAGCCCGAGACCTTTCCAACGAATGCAAAACCGTGGAAATCGGTTCATGCGTTCTGGAGTTATAGCGTCAGGAAGGAAAACCCGACTTATTTTTATATAGTAGATTTCAAACAGGAGGAAGTTATTAATTCGGTCTGTATGTTTTTTTTATGTATGTACACCGATTACTCCGAGATTTGTGATTCGATTTACGTGATACCTTTTTGTTATTGAGATGTACCTACTCCTCTCTCTTTATTTACAATTGTGCAGATGATTATATCTAAACCAGCCGAGTTCAATGTTAATATCATTCAAATGTTTGTAAGCTATCCGTCTAGCTTTAGAAAGATTGCAGAGTAACATCTCGGAACAAACTTCAACACTCGTCGGATGGGTTCGTTTAGAATAAGACTTAACACAAATAAACAACAAGACATCGAGTACTTGCAATGAACACGTTGAGAGGAAGCCAGCACACAGTGAATACCACCACTACGGTCACCATCATCTTGATCATCTGGAATAAAAAAAAAACATAGTTAGAATACTGTAAATAGTTCTGATTCAATTTTACGTATCGTATCGTTATCGTCGTTGTCAAACCAATAGCAGCGTTTGTTCCCAACGAGTCACACTGTCACCTGTAACACTGTGACTCGTTGGGAGAACTTTGTAAAATAATTCCCAACTAGTCACACTGTAACACGTTGGGAGATCTTTCTTAAATAATTCCCAACCAGTCACACCACACTGTGACACGTTGGGAGACCTTTCTTAAATCATTCCCAACCAGTCACACTCTGACCCGTTAGGCCAACCTGATGATAGGTATACTGTTACATTATTGTTTTAAACTTTCATGGTCACTAACATTATACTTAATATAAGTTATTTACGGGATTGTTACCATGTACCTTGTTTAGAAACAAGAGATGTAGTAGTTGCAAGCACCATGATCACGGAGTAACCAGTTACCAGTTACATGGTAACAATCCCGGAAAGAACTTATATTACTATACTGTTACATGTTCATTCTATTTTGGACTCTATTTAGGATAGGTGAAACCTTTATCTTTGACTCAAAGATTCTATCCTATTCTTTTAAAATGTAATATTGCTGTTAATCTTGATAGCCTTTAAATCTATACTCTAACCTTTTGATTACCTGTTAAAATATTAGGTCCTTACATATATGACTTTTGAATTCCAGGCGTTTTGTACGGGAGGAATATAAAGTTAATTTCTTTTTGTAAAATATATTTAATTAATCAAAGTATGCACCGTTGTTATCTATTCAGTTTTGCCATCTTATAGGAAGTTTATTGATCCTTTTTCTAAAAAAACCATGGGAATCAATAAACTTTTTGAAGGCGGTTTGGACTGCCGCATCAGAGTTGAATTTTTTTCCTTGTAAAAAGTTGTCCAAATTCCGGAAAAAATGGTAATCTGTTGGAGCAAGGTCCGGGGAGTACGGTGAATGTCGCAGACATTCCAATTGTAGCTCATCTAACTTTGTGGATGTTTGTTAAGCAGTGTGTGGTCTTGCGTTGTCATGAAGCAGCAGTGGCTTAGAGCGATTGACCAATCTCGGCTGTTTAGCAGCTAGTTCTGCCTTCATGGTTTGCAGTTGTTGACAATATATATCTGCCTTAATGGTTCGGCCAGATTTTAGTAAGATGTAGTGAACGACACAGGCTAGCCACCAAACACTCACAAGTAACTTTTTCTGAGTCAATTTTCGTTCAGGGCAGGAATTGGCTGGGTCTCCAGGGTTCTACAGCCATTGTGACGTGCGGTTCCGATTATCGTACAGTATTTTCATCACAAGTAATGATTCGATTTAAAATCCTATCATTATTGTGTCGGTTGAGCAAAGTAACACAGCAGTCGACGCGTGTTTTCAAGTTCGATTCACTCAATTCATGAGATTTTTTACTTTCCCGATTTGCTTTAAGTGGATTAATATAGTTTTGTCACTTACCCCGAAGTCTGCAGCTATCTCTGAAGTGCTTTGTGATGGATCCTCTTCCACAATAGCCTTTAATTCTTCATTTTCCACTTTGCTCTCCGACCGTCCACTTTTTAGAGATTTCGACATTTTCATCATTATGCCAGTTTTAATCATTATATTAACCGAATTTTGGAATACAAAGACTGCTACAATGAACAAAGATCGCTTAAAAATATGCTATTTACATCAGCCAGAATATTGTCAAACATTAGCTGCTATGTTTTAAAGTTATATTTTTGCACATAGCAGATATTGGTTTGACAACGACCATTTACCTTAAATTAATTTTGCTTTAATCTAAACCATTTACAGTAATATGGGATTTATTGACAGATTTATTTTCTACCAAATTAATAATTAAATAAACCGGATTTTGAGCTCAAACTAACCATCAGACGAGGCATAGAAAAGTCTAAGCTTTTCTATTTATGTTAAGAAACATGACAAGAAAATATATAGATACTTAAAATTTTCTAGTATTACTAAAAATAACACTTTTATTTTACTTTCGAAGTAAAAAGTTATTTTACTTTCCGAGATTTAAGTTCAGTACATCCAAGATAAGTAGGGGTAACTAGAAAGCACAGAAGAAAATTACGTAAAGTATGATTTACGGTGCTAAATACAAGTTGAACACCATTTTTATAAAACACATGATAAATCATAATACAATATTATGTTTTTAGAGTTAATAAATGTATTTATCATAAGAGTACTTAATAACATATCTGACACCAGTAATCTATATAATTCAGGTATTCTATACAATACCTAGGCAATATATAGATTCTCAGGGGCGTCTGAACAATGTATTATATATTATTAATTTTATACTTTTCATAGTTATTCTATAAAATGCCGAATATACGCAGTCGGGAATGTGTGTAAAAGGCTAAGTATAACAAATTTTAAAGGTATTCAGAAAGAAAAACAAATTTACATACAATAAAAGTAGTCAGTTGATCAATTAACTGTTTCAAAAGGCATCACAATGTTACAATACTAAATAAAAAATAAATAAGAATTTAACCTACGTATGTATTAGGTGAAGCACTTAAACTTTTGAGCTTGGTAAATGAGTCAGCAAAGCTGTCGACATTACTTTCGTTAACAAGCTTACTCAGTCTTGATACTACGAAACTTGCACCTAGGACTGTTTTGCGTAAGGGAGGACTAAGCGAAGTAATGGGAGCACGAGGAATTCTCCTTGGGACGCGAAATCTATATCTTTGTAGCAGTTGCGGACAATTGATCTTATTTCGGATAATTTTAAAAATAAACGGTTTGTCCAATAAATCTTTGCGATATATTGTTTTAAACTTTCATGGTCACTAACATTATAGCTATTAACGGGATTGTTACCATGTACCTTGTTTTTTATGAGTCTCCGATATTTCACTGAATACTGTCTTCACTCCTTTACAAAAAGTGTCACAGTTTCTACGATCTCCCAAAGACAACTTCCCTTTGGAGAAACCTGGTGTATATAAGATCGACTGCAGCTGTGGTAGTTCATATATTGGCCAAACGAAGCGGACAATAGCGTGCCGAATGAAAGAACACATAAAAGCAGTCAGAAACAATGATACGCAGAAATCGGCTATCGCGGAACATTTAATCGATTCGGGTCCGAATCACTGGATTGAGCTCCATAATCCACAAATCATCTCGACAGAACGCCACTACATACCAAGATTGGTCAGGGAAGCGATTGAAATAACCAAACACAAAAATTTCAATTGTGAGGATGGGTTTAAATTGTCAAGTGTCTGGAATCCAGTGGTTCGTATGTGCAAAAACCGTAAAAATCAAAAAAGTGTCGTTCCGCGATCGGATACTGTGAGTATTGTGTGTCGGGAACAGGTGCGAGTGAATAGTGAGAACGTGACCAATGGTAGGGGTATCGAGCGCAGTAAAAGACGACGTCAGAGGGTAGACCGATATGTCTGCCAATAACATCTACCCGCAATTACTTCAGTTACTCCGTGATCATGGCGCTTGCAACAGTGCCGAAATATCGGAGACTCATAAAAAACAAGGTACATGGTAACAATCCCGTTAATAGCTATAAAATCTTTGCGATTTTCAAGTGAAATCATGTTAAAAAACAATAGTCTGTGTTTATATCTGAATGCTCTTATATGATAAACAAAACAAGGAAAAGTTGAGTCGCTATCTTCTTTTACACATATCCCCGACTGCGTATATTCGACATTGTATAAAATATCTATGAAAAGTAAAATTAATAATATATAATACATTCTTTAGACGCCCCAGACAATCTATATATTGCCTAGGTATTGTATAGAATACCAGAATTATATAGATTACCGGTGTCAGATGTGTTATTTAGTACTCTTATGATAAATACATTTCGTCTCCAAAGGTTTCGAATATCGTAGAGACATTTGTGTGATGAACACAAATATTTGTTCCTAAGTCGTGTTATTATGCCATTTATATTATTTTACGAATTTAGCTTAGTTTTGGGCTTAATATATTATTGTGAGTGGCCTAGAATTTATAAAATTTAAAAAAGAAAGAGAAAAAGATACATTATCATATCTTTAGTAGTACTCCCATGATTAAGGCGAATCGATTGATGTATGAATCATTAAAATCGGTCCACGCGTTTGGTCCCTAGTGTGCCACAAAGGAACATACATATATAGACTGTAAAACACTATACCTTGTCTGCGCGTCGCACTTCGCGCTCTTGCATTGCGCAGTCCGGTAAAAAGAGTGACCGCTCGTCTCAACGCGTCACACGAGTAGGGATATTCGATATACATCGATGCATCGAAAACATCGATGTTTGCAATGAAAAACATCGATACGATCCGATGTTTTGAATAGCTTTCAATATACTCGATGCATCGATGTTTTAAAGAAACATCGAATTGGTAATAGAGTTTGACCGCGTAGTGATAATATCCTCTTCGGTTTGACCTCAGTAAAAAAACTTAAGTTTGACCACTAAAATTTTACTTATTACTATTATTAAAGCATCATTATTCCGAATTCTCTGATATGGACCCGATGTTGGCAGCACTGCGCAAGAGTCAGTGCAGTGACAATAAAAAATAACTACGAGTTTCTATGTTTATAAACATTTAATAACCTTTAGTTTTGTGAAAGAAACTAAGATGAAGTATATTTCTAATATTCTTTTCACAGACTTAGCAAAAATTTTGCGGGTTATTTAGCGTTTTTTTATATGATCTTTTGTAAAAATATAATACAGATTTTTCTGACACATTACTTTTACTTTTATTTACTTTTACCTACTCATTATGAAAGGAGTTAATTCTATTATTTTATGAAAGAATAATATATTAACTATAATAAAATTATGGATTAAGGTCTTTTCATAAACTTCAAAAGTATTTTTTTTTTACTATGAAAAGATTGCCTCTTTTGAGATGGGTCACTTTCCACATAAATTGAGTTTTGTAATAAAATTTCAGAAAAAGTACTCGATGTTTAAAATACATCGATGTTTTCATCCGATACATCGAATGACATCGATGTATAGTTGCGATGTATCGAATCAAAAAATACATCGATGTTTTTTCAAAGTGGACACCCCTACACACGGGACAAACTTTCCCCCGAGAATCACCGAGGGGCCGTGTAGCGACGTGCGTCATTTCAAGCGTTTGTATGTAGTTTCCTTACTGTTAGATTTATATTCTGTGATAATAGCGTTCGACAATACATTTTAGCTCTATAAGTTTATTCAGCAAAAACTACCTATTATCAAGTAATGTTAAAGATAACTTCGCTACTATTGCAGCTGTTATAGAAACCTTCAATGTGACCAGTATTGCATCTGATGTACTCAATAAAGAACTTTAATAGGTTTGCCGTTATAGTGGAGATAAATACTATTATTATACCAATAGTAAATAATTGCGTACTGAACTATGCTGTTTTATTAAATATTTCAATAATTGCATGTAATTGGTAGATATCATAGTGTTTTGTCAGTAAACTGTAGATTTTGGGTCTAATCAAGTCGGCTACCTTTGCTCTAGAGGAACTCGCCAATTCTCGGCTTGAGGTCCCCTTAGGATCTCGCCGTCTCAAACCCGGTGACGCTTTTCATTAAATAAAAAATAGAACTGACTTCAATAAAACTGGAAATGACAAAAAAGTTTTACTACTGATATAATACTTAAAATCGATACCATTATCATGATCTTCCTGCTTAACACATGGTTTAGTATCGACTTCAAATATTATATCAGTCGGTAAATCTCATTTTTTTATTTTCAGAATTTTTAATTAACTTCTTTTTATTAAAAAAATATTTTATTTTCCTATTTTAGTGTAATACGGAATACGCTACTGGTTGTAAATTTTACGCGGGTATAACTGTAGGACACTGCTAGTATATCATATTCTTAAACCTTCCCTGATAAATACACATTTATATCCTGAAAACCCCATCCAAATCGGATCAGTAGGTTTTGAGATACATACATACAGGTCAAACTGAGAACTTCCTTTTTTGCGTCTATTAAAAAAATACTAGATGTTCTAGCCGTGTAGATGACACAATGTAAATATTGGACAAGATACTTATCTTATAAAAAAAGTCCTCCGTTTGAAATTATGTATGTACGGTACGCAATAAACTCCTAGTAGTAAAAAGCAGCGTTTCATGCGATTTTCACTATCATATATTTTTCAATAAATTTTTATTTATTTAGATTATAACACGAGCCTGAGGACAGAACTAAGTCTACACTAACTATAAAAGGGAATCGAGGCCGGGTCACTAGTATAATAGTCAAAGGTCACTTATCCACTGTCTAATCACAAAATCTTGAAAAGTACCTGTTTGACCTTTGAAGGTTAAGATTGGCACGGAGGCAGATTAAAATGGGTAAAGGGTGTATAACCTTGGGCGCGGCGCTTTCTGCACTTTGTGGTGTAACGGCGTGGCATAGCCGCAACTATCATAACAAATGTTCATTCACTTCTATAATACAGAAGTTTTTTTCTTAAATACAAGAACACGGCGGCTTCAATATGGAGTGTTCATTGAAATTATTAATTTTACAGTGCAGTATTATGTATGCATATCGGTGGAAATGTTAGTATCGCGTTCTGCTTGACCTATTTAACATTTTTGCAATATTAAATAACATTCTTTCTTATTGGGTTGTCAAAAGAGGGATAAATGTTGGTAGATTTAGGGAAATCCCTTTATTTATTTTTAAAGTGTGTTGGTAATAACACTTTCAATAAATCAGAACAATTTAGAGTATTATTATATTTAAAACTTAATAACGGAAGATGGAAAGAGGCCACGGGCGAAAAGCTAGTTCGATAAATAATCATCATCATCAGCGTATTAATGTCCCCACTGCTGGGGCACAGGGAGATTGGGCTATGACCCACCACGCGGGCCCAGTGCGGATTGGTGGGTGCTAACGACTGCAGATGCAGCCGGGACCAACGGCTTAACGTGCCTTCCGAAGCACGGAGGAGCTCGAGATAGTAATTTTTGGTCATCCATCCAATGACCGACCACTGCGAATATTGCTTAATTTCAACGATCGCAATCGAACGCGCTAACCCCTTACGCCATCGAGCTCCTCCGATAAATAAATATCAGACTATCTATATTATATAGATACGAGTACATACTCCCGGTCGGTCCCAAGTTATTTAGCTCATGGAAATACTTGTGTCAGTAAGCCTCTCGAGACAGACAGTTTGTAAGAAATAAAATGTTTCAGAATATTTTTAGTTCTGCATGTTGTTTAGGCCTTGTATTTAGGTCTTTTTTATAATAGTTAATATACTTTTCATTGTGCACCATATACACATATATTAAACTATGTGAAGTGAAACTACTAACTATTGTGAAGTGTTATATATAGTATAGGTTAATCGAATGAAAAATAGGAGCTTCGAATAGTAATACGGTGCTTTGTTCACATTATTTTAAAACACATTTGGAATTCGATGAACTTAGTCAAAACCCAAAAATCTTATTTATTAGTAATAAATATGCTGATTAAAGTAGAATCAAGCTTTAATGGTTGTTTCTTCTAACATGTCCTCACAGAAATAACTAAGACCGGATATATTTTTTAGGGTTCCGTAGTCCTGACAAGAAACCCTTATAATTTCGTCATGTCCGTCTGTCCGTCCCCGGTTTTGTTGGAGATTATTAGCACTAGAGAGCTGTAATTTTGTGAAGTCAATGTGTTAATATGTATGTCAATCACTCCGACAAAATGGTGGAATAAAATTTTGAATTTTTTTTAGGGTAACTCCCCTACAGATTTTATATTTTCTTCGCCTACCCCATCGTGTAGGATATGATAGCACTAGAGAGATGTAATTTGGTAGAGATATGTGTATCAATCACGCCGTCAAAATGGTAGAATAAAATTTTGAAAAATATTTTGTTTTAGGGTAGCTCACCTACATGTGACCAGGGGATGTTTTTTTTCATCCTCTCTACCCTATCGTGTAGGGTACCGTTGAATATGTACTTTAAAATTACTTAGGGGTTTCTAAGACTATTTTTCGATTTAGGCATCCGGTTGCGAAATATTGAACTTAAAAGTGCTAATTTCTGTTCGCGTTTCCCCCCCTCCTCTAAAAGCTAAATTATTGGCTTGAAAAACCGGGAAAAAATCATGATAATAGTGCTTATCATGAACTTTTAAGGAAAATTATAACGGTGAAAATACATTTGTTCAATTTAAGTATTAGAAAATTTCTGAGCTAATAAAAATTCTTTAGAAGGAACTATTAATAGTGACTTAGACGAAGTAATTACTTAAAATATGGACTCTTTCCAAAATATATTGTGGTGACGACGAGCAACTACGGAAGAGGGACGACAAGGGACACGCACTTGGCCCGTTGTTTTTGTAATTTTACAACAATAATATTTCTAGCAGTTGCTAAAAATTTACGAAAACAAGCTGTCTCTTCAGATACTTGCGAATGTAATTTAAAATATTTTTAGTGTGGAAAATGTTTAAAACAAAGCTTTATTCTCAATACCAATTACATTAATTCACTCACTCGTTACTTTTAAGCCTCGGAGATTTATCTTCTTTATGGCACATTAAAGTCAAAAATAACAATTTTAAATACACGTCATAAAACGAACACGAGGAGAGTTAGTTTTTATATCATCAATTTGTATTAATACCTAGTTTCTTTGATAAATGTGAAAACTGTTTTTTTCACCCACATATATACGTAAACATTTACTGGCAATGTTGACAGAACATTACTAGCTCGGCAGCTTCAGAGTTGAGATAAATAAATAATTGTTCACTCCCATAACTATAATTTGACGACGATAATTGAGTATATGAACTAGTAATTGAGTAAATTATCTAGCCAAGTTAGAAATTTTAAGGAAAATATTACTAAATAAATGTGCGTGTCGTGCCACGCACAGTATAGGGTTCCGTTTTGCCTGTCGTTACCGAATTATAGAAGGAGTCTTTATTTTTTGTATCGGAAATAAAAAAAAATCTACTTTGTGTTTCACTGCAAGGTTATACGCTACAATAACTTCATCTTTGTCACTTTAATGTTTTCTTCTAAGGAATTTTTAATAGGTAAGAAATTTTCTTTAACCAAACTTTGTACGATTATTACTCTTAAACTAATAAATCTATGTTATATGTTATAATTTCCCTTAAAAGGTCATATATAACACAATTCTCATGATTTTTTTTCAGGTTTTACAAGTCAATATTTTAACTTTTAGAGGGGGGGGGGGGGGAGGCGCTCTACTCGAACAAAAATTAGCACTTTAAAGTTTAATATTTCGCAAACGGAAATATATTAATATAATAGGGATCCTAAATCGAAAAATAGTCTTAGAAACTCTGAAGTTATCCTAAAGGTCTTTTCCAACGATATCCCACACGATGGAGTAGGCGATGAAAAATAAAATCAACTCCAGGTTTCATGTAGGGGAGCTACCCTAAAAGAAAAAAAAAGAAAATTTTATTCGACCATTTGTCGTCGTGATTGATATATATATATCTCTACAAAATTACAGCTCTCTAGTGCCAACAGTCTCCAAGCAAAACCGGGGACAGTTAGATAGGCAGACAAGACGAAACTATAAGGGTTCCTTGTCTGGACTACGGAACCCTAAAAACAACTCATTCCCGGTTTCAAACGGGAACCTGGACTGAGTGTAATTTATTCTAGTTAAATTTTCTTTAAATTTAAATATCTAGCAATAAAATTAAATGCTTGAAGACATAAATATAAAAAACTAGTTAGATAATGTTCTTTATTCTTTTTAAATGGCTTTGCTGTGCCCTGATAATAATAAATATTTTAGATAGGATCCTACTTAATCCTTTTAGCGAAGTTTGGTTTACTAGAATTGCTACTAGCTTGTGTCCAATTTGCAAATATCGGAAACTACTCGTACTTGCTAGTTTCTAAATAGTAAATGAGACTTACATAACATGTTAATGTGTCCTACCAGTGTTTAACTATAGAATGAAAACCGAAACTTTGACAAGGAATTCCGCCGAAAATTTACGTGTTTTAGAGATACCTAATTGTGTTGCTCGATCGAATTCAGGTATCAGGCACGTAGTAGTAACAATAACAGAGCGGACCTGAAAATGGGAGGGACATGTTGCCAGGATTGATCGAGTTCGATGAATTGGACTATCCCTGATGAACATAGGCTATACATTATTTTCATAAAAGTTAGGGTTCCGTATGAAAAATTCGATAATGTAACCCAAAGTGTGTGATAAAATACCAAAAAATAACCTTATATCGCTTACGCTATGTAGTCATTGATAATAGAGCAAAGTGATGTAGTAAAGTTTTATAGAAGACAGAAATATCTCTATTATACAGTTATGTTAGAACTAAAGGTTGTTTTTAATGTTAAAAGGCGGGTTTCACCCGCGTTAATTTGAGGAAAAAGGTGATAGTAAGTCAATCTTAAAAGTTAAGGTAGTCTATATGTGTTTATAGAACTTTTAAAAGGGAACAATTCCGTCATACATGATTTTTGTGTAACTTTAATCATTTACGCAGCGCACGCAACGGAATCTCCCAACTGGAATATTTTTACCCGTTTTTGCAACATTTAATATCGATACTTCGCTCCTATTGGTCGCAGCGTAATATTATATATTTGAGTTATTTCAAAAAAAACTTTGGAACAATGTTAGGAACAACTAAAACAACTTGGAACAACTAAACTATATATATTTAATTTCCAAACATGAGGGGCTACCATAGAAAAACGTTTTTTTTTGTCTGGCAGCTCCAAATTTTAGTTTTTCCAAATAATACTCTGGAACACCTCTGCCACCTCTGAGATGCCCAGACGGAACACTAGCTCATAAGCCGCAGGAGAAAGCCGATTTACTGGCAAAACTCTTTGCGGCTAACTCCCGAATCGATGATTGCAATGCACTGCCACCATCATTACTTCACTGTGGCACAACGATGCCTGATATTAAAATCAGGCAGCGTGAGGTTCGTGCCGAATTGCAATTACTCGACGTCCGGAAATCTAGTGGACCTGATGGCATCCCAGCAGTAGTACTTAAAAAATGTGCAGAGGAGTTGTCTCCCGTGCTCACGCGCTTGTACCAATGCTCGTATTCTTTGGGGCGTGTGCCGGAGACTTGGAGAGATGCTAACGTGCAACCGGTGCCCAAAAAAGGGGATCGCTCAGACCCGGCAAACTATCGGCCAATAGCAGTCATCTCAGTTTTATGTAAAGTTCTAGAAAAGGTCCTTAATAACCATCTGACCCGCTACCTAGAGGATCACTCCCTGATTAATGATCGTCAATATGGATTTAGACCGAAACGATCGACGGGTGATCTTCTAGCGTACTTAACTCATATCTGGGGTGAGGCTATCGACAAGCGTGGCGAGTCGTTGGCTATCAGCCTTGACATTGCCAAGGCGTTCGACAGGGTCTGGCACAAAAGCCTTCTCTCCAAGTTTCCGGCATACGGTCTGCCAGCCCAGTTCTGTTCTTGGGTAGCTGACTTCCTGCATGAGCGTAGAATTCGTGTCCTTACGGATGGTAGCAGTTCGCGGTTCATGTCAGTGAATGCCGGCGTTCCCCAGGGCTCCGTCCTATCCCCCACTCTCTTTCTGCTGCATATCAATGACTTGATTCCTCTTGGGAATATTCATTGCTATGCAGACGATAGTACAGTGCATGCGGGGTATCTCGGACAAGCAGCGGCTGGGCAGGCAGTAACCAGGGAGAAACGGGAAAATCTTGTCATTGAACTCAATCAGGCTTTGGACCACATTTCCGAATGGGGTACCAGGAACTTGGTTGGGTTCAATGCCAAGAAAACTCAGGCTTGCGCTTTCACGGCAAAAACATCGCCATTCCTTCCCCTTCCATCTCTTCAGGGCACAACACTACCTACCGCTGCAGAGCAACATTTCCATGCTCGGTATGGAAGTTCGCTCAGACCTGAATCCAAAGGACTACATCGAAACCGTGATCAAAACAGCTTCACGCAAACTCGGAGTCCTGAACAAGGTGCGGCGTTTTTTCACGCCCGATCAACTGTGCTTGTTGTACAAAACGCAAGTGCGGTCCTGCGTGGAATATTGCTCGCACCTCTGGGATGGCTCCGCCAAGTACTTGCTCGATGCTTTGGATAGGTTACAGCGGCGCGCGATCCGCATCATAGGCGATGAGGAGGTGACTAAACACCTTGAGCCTCTTCAATTACGCCGTGACGTGGCGTCACTAAGCGCGTTCTATCGTTTGTACCACGGCGAGTGTTCTGAGGAGTTATTCTCTCTTATCCCACCTTCCCCTTTCCTTCAGAGGACCACGCGCGCTGGCCTACGTTGTCACCGTCTTACTGTGGCCACAATTCCAACACGTACAAAGAAATTTGGTGACTCATTTCTTTGTCGCACTATCCGTAAATGGAATGCTCTGCCCGCTCACGTGTTCCCTCCCTCTTACAACCTGGGATCCTTTAAAAGAGGCGTGAAGAAGCAACATGCAGGCCGGCAGGGTGAGGATGGCTGGTGTGGCAGGTAGAACTGCTGTATCAGCTATCTTCGCGTCTGGACTTCACCTTCACTTAACATCAGGTGGGGTGGAGTCATTTGTCGGACCTAACTATAAAAAAAAAAAAAAAAAAAAAGAACAATGTATAACAAACATAGAACAATCCAAAACAACCTAGATAATAATAAAATTCAAAAAGTGGGGAGCTAACTTCACAGAGGTTAGGCCTTCCTCAATAAATGCACTTTCAACTTTTCATTCAATACAAAAATATTTTTTTCAAATCGAACCATTATTGCCTTCGAATTGTGCATTTAAGCACAAGGGTCCTATTACGCAACAAAATATTCACTATCAGTTAAATAAATTTTCATGGAAGGTTTATTGTTATTATTAGTATTTGTTTAACAATATAAAGAAATTCATTGTGTATAATACAAGCCTGAGAACAAAAACTATAGTTTTGTGCTCTAATTAAGTTTGCCAGATGGGAGGGAAATCCAGAAAAGTCCCGGAATTTGGCATCTAGTCCCGAGTCATTACACTTATTATCCCGGAATCCCCGAACACTAGTTTTTTCAAAATATTACTAAACATAAACCTTAGATTAGGGGTGTATTCACCCCAGGACAGGGGTGCTCAAACGGTCGATCGCAATCGACTGCTAATATCTAAATATGCTATATATATATGGGGTGTACCGTGTATATACAACCCTGTATCACACATACTTTTAGCCTCTCAGAGTCGATCGTAAGTAGTCTAAAAATTTTGAGGTAGATCGCCAGCACTTTAAGTTTGAGCACCCCTGCCCTAGGGCAATGACAGCCACTTCCCTAGATTTTGATTTGATTTTTCAATTCAAAGGGGTAGGGGGGGAGGTGGATGGTGGTGCAAATTGTAAACTAGAATTAGAACTATAAATGTCGAGAAATTGATAAGCACGCATCTGGCAACCCTAACTCTAATTGAGTTGGGAATATTAGTTTGCTATCGTATCAAAATCAAATATTCTTTTTGTTGATGATAGATAAGTGTGTGTTTATCATTATTGTCTCACCATGAAACAAAGCAATCGGAGGTTGTAACAAGTAATACACTTTATAACTCTTATACCTAACTTAATGGTATATACTATTAAATATTTTCCAAACAATAAAGCTTTGTTAAATGAGCCTGGTGGTCCTTTCTTATTACCATAATTGTATCTTGAAATTAAAAAAAAAGGTTTCGTGGGCCCTCCCGTTACTGCGATGTAGTTAATTTAGCCATTCATAAACTTTTCTTTTAGATATAAAAATCTGGCAAAGAATGGTAAAACTGCATTATTATTTTCTTCTTCCAAATGTTCAAAACTTAAAGGGTTCAAAAACATTATTTGACTTGCAGATTAGGATATACTAGGCGCTTTTTCTTTGTGTCGTAGCATTTGTCAGGATAGCGAAAAACATCGGTTCAATTTCAGGCTGATACATGCATGACTGCATATTCATTGTAATATTAAAATTAATATTTTATTATTAAATGCTGAAATATTAATAAAAAATTAAATTAATATTTCAGCATAAAATATTAATATTTTATGCTGAAATACAGGATGAAAATCCTAGTTCGGCAGCAGACGCTAAAGATTGTCTTTTATATTCTTAAGCTCATATATGGTGTCCATAGTTTATAAGACGTAATGTTACTTATATGCCGGTCTAAATAAATATTATTATTATTAAATTAAAACGTCTGAAGTCAGTTGCATTGTACAAGATAACTTTTAAAATTCTCGCCATATTTTACTTTTTTTATTTTATTTATTTAGAGTGTATTTTTCGTTTAATGCTAATAATGTATTCTTATTCATTCATTTCTTTATTGCATTTCCTCTTCAATAGAAAGAGTGTCTAGAGGGCACTATCGCAGACAGGTTGGGCTTAGTTTGACAGAAAATTGTTAAACGAAACGATATTTACGGGTTATATGCACTGTATTTATTTATCTGACATTTCGTTTAATGAGTGATGCGCGTGAAACGTATTTCTATTGCACATAAAATTTGTATTTCAGTAAATACAAAAGAATATGTACATTATAAACACGAAAACGCACTACAGGGTAAAAATTAAGAAGAGCATTATTTTGTTGTTCATATTATATTGCACGAAAAACAAAGCCTCTTAAGGGAATTAAATTAAAGAAATGCTGCGAGATATATTTTGTAATTGGATCTCTGCAACCGGAGATTAAATTAAATTAGAATTCATATTCCACATCGGAATAACCTAGTAACGAGTTTCTCTACTATAAATTCATCAGTCTTTCAAATTATGATAAACATGCGGTATATAGGTATATGATGCGGTATATGATGGTAACTCTGAAAGAATCCCTTTGTACCACGAAGAGCTCGATAGCGCAGGTGATTAGCGCGTTCGGTTAACGATCTTTGGATGTTAAGCAACTTTTGCAATGACCGGTCATTGGATGGGTGACAAAAAACTTATTGTCTCGAGATCGTCCGTGCTTCGGGAGGCACGTTAAACTGTTGGTCCACCAATCGGCACTGGGCCGGTGTGGTGGGTAATGGCCCTATTCCATCCTTAAGGAGGGCCTGTGCCCCATCACTGGGACATTAGTAAAAATAATGATTATGGCATACCTATCTAATGTTAATTAGCACGTAGAAACATGAACTTACTTTTCGTTTCGACCGCTGCATCCTGTTGTCCCTGGCTGACTGTGCTTCACCTGGAGGTCTACCACCCCAGACGACGTGAGCTATTCTCACGTAGGTACAAATGAGTGCGCTGAGAGGCAGCAAGAACTGGAACGCCAACAGCGCGCACGTATACCGCTCGCTCTGCTCTGGACGCTCCCATTCCTCCAAGCAAATGTCCCTGGGAACATCCATATGTAAATTATCGAATTGTTACGTAGTTTGGGCCCTTTTATGTGTGAATAACAGAATACAAATGAGGATGGAGGAGGAGGATTACTAAGTCAGCAAATCAACTCAAAATCAACAGTATAAAGATCTAATAAGCTTTTTAATTAATTTACTTTTTAAATCATCGAAATCGGTTATTTCGTTGCGATTTTATGGTAGTCAATATTCGCCAGCGGCAGAAACGTGTGATGTCACAGAGCTCGATTGTGGTTCGCTCTGGTCGAACTTTAGTAGCGTCTCTACGCACACTCGTGTTCGAGCGCTAGAGCTGAGCGCTAGAGCTTTGTGACGTCACAGGCACCACGCGGCCAGCCGAAAATTCGTTTAGTAATTTGGTCATTACTTCGTCAATACTTGTCGTAGAACAAAAACTTAACCATTGTATTTTATGGAATCCTTAGCTCTACAAATCTGCATTTTCAACTAAAATCGTTACGGATTCTCATTGACACAAAAGTTTTTCTTACAGCTTTCGATAACGGGTACGAGCGACCAACGAAACGCTACATCTCAGAGAAAACATATTTTCCGTAGTGTTATTTGAGGCAGTGTATTTGTGGAAATGCTATTTTATTTCCATGTGAAGGGGAAATTCTGTGTCGGTAGCCTCCACCCAAAATAAATTATATGGACGAGCTTTAGTGCGTAAAAATAAGTACCAGAAACAACAGTCTCAAAATAAATAATTGCGTGTTGTGCGGTGTCGTGTGAGTTATGGAAAAAATGATAGCGTTTCATTTTTTCCAATGCCATAATCTAACAAGGAATTCAAGGAAAAGTTTGAAAGCAATGTAAAATTTAATACTTATGCGCTTTTATGAGCTTTTATGCTTGGGTCATTATGTAGATAAATTTTGTCTAGACTTCAAACATGTTATCGCAAACAGACGGCGCGGCCCCTAAAAACTGACGCACGCAGCATGGATTTACGAGCATTATCACATTCCAGCTAGTGATTATGGTAATATATTATACATTCTGAATATTATTATGCTAACATATTCATAATGAAACATTTGCTGTTTTTTTTCTTGTAAATTTGTACTTGTCTTTTAAGAAAAACCATTCTTATTTGTAATCAACATTTATAAATATACCTTTTAAAAACTAACTTACCTGCTAACTTATATAAAACTAGTTGTTTTCATAACAAAAAATACAAGGTCCGATAAATGACTCCACCCTACCTGCTATGCTATTCTGTAAGAACATACTCGCTTTTACCTCGAAAGCCGCGGTGTGATTTAAAATTAGAACACAGATTTCAAACTAATGACCCCGCAGAATCCTTATGGAAGCTGGCTCTCGGCCAATTTTTCTGTAACTTTGGTAGATGCTAGCTCATGACACGTGGAATAAAAAACCCTATGGGCCCAATGGCCAAAAGTTCATAGATGAGGAGTTACAGCGTGTCGAAGTCGAAAATGTACGGCTGTATAATGTTTCTGATGAATTCAGAACGTGAATCTGAATTCACGTTCTGAATTCATGAAGTTCTGAAACTTACTCGTTCGTGGAAAAGCTTACTTCATTCTAGTTTCAATGTAGCTATTCCATTCAAGGATGTCCCTGGATTTGACCGTGAACTGACCTTCATCCTGATCTGATCGGGATATGTGAATATCCACCGCCTGGAAGTATTTCTCTCTATTTGAACTTGAACTAACCTTAATGCTGATACGATTGGATAGAACAGACTCTGGATTCGAATTCAGTGACCCGAAGATATACGAATCTGTGGGTTTTCATCGCTAAGGAAGTATTATTCTCGATTCCACCTTGAAATTACCTTCATCCCGAGCTGATCGTGACGAGCAGACATCAGATTTGGATTCAGCAACCCAGAAAACATTCGGTTGTATGTATTTTCACCACCTTGGAAGTATTTTTCTGGATTTAGTCTTGAACTGACCTTGATGCTGACCCGACTGGATCATAAAGACTCTGAATTCGAATTCAGTGACCCGAAAAACATATGTGTACATCACCAAAACCATTTCTTAATTCACGTTCCACAGAAACATTATACAGCCGTACATTTTCGACTTTGACACGCTGTAGCTCCTCATCTATGAACTTTTGGCCATTGGGCCCATGGGGTCTTTTATAATAAACGGGAAATATTTATATGATCCTTAATAAAATAACAAATGATCACCTAAAGTTGCCATTTCTTTTTTTTAGGATATACTACAATTTTTTTTTATTCATTTAAATATATGCCGAAATAAAAACTTTGAGTTATAATAAAACATGGGAACTAGTGGACAAGAAACCTAACTTACCTCTCTCAAATGCAATATTTCCCCCCGTTATTACAACGTTTTTATTGCTGTTTCTCTACTCTTAAGCTTTATTTAATATTAGTTTAAGTTTAAAGTAATTTTAAAACACAAGATGGCTTGTTTCTCTCTTCAATAATATCATTTTCTAATTTGGATTTAATTAAACTTTATGTTTTCTAACCTTCACTGTTAGGTATCTGAAAATAACCGAATGGAATAATAATAATGGAATTGTGTATTTGAGTATTTTTGTCCTGGATTGATGGAGTGTTTTGTCGGACCCCTCAAATATGCACTACACTCAAGTAGCTTTTAATAAAACATCTCGAAAATAATATTGATTTCATAACCATACAGAAGAAATATTCGCAAAATAACCATTTAAAAGCGAAGTTTGAAATGGACTTAGACGTATAATAAAAAAATATAGAAGTGCGATTCGTACTCGCACACTGAGGGTTTCATACAATATAAACGGCCATTTTTAACCTTTACTTAGAATATATTTTTTTATATAGTCATACATAATGCAAACCGTGTACTAAAATAGGCATTCTCTACCAGTAAATCAGTAAGTGTTGGAGACAAATGGTATGGCGATATCGCAAAGTTAAAAAAATAAAATAAAATTCAAGATAACGCAAATAAAAAAAAATCTTAAATACTAAAGTTAAAACATATGAGGAGCTGGCGAACAAAACGGTATAATTACATGAAATTAAATTTTAAAGGAGGAGTAAAAAACTAAATGACATACCTACACTGAGCTTTTGGCGTGATTTTTAATTTAGTAATTTTAACACTAATTTTGGAGGTTTTAATTGACATGAGTTGAAATTCAAATTCAGCTAGCCCGAAACCTTCGGGCTGTAAAAAGAAAGTATTATTTGGTCAACACTAAATGCGTAATTATACCGTTTTGTTCGCCAGCTCCTCATATATAAAAAAGCTCACATACATACATAAATTACAATAAATACAAAATAGTTGCAAACTATAGAAAAAAAACGACGGGTTGCACTCCGGGAGTGCCGGCGGAAGTGAAAACTTAAATATTACCGTTGTGCATTTTTGATATTTTATACGAATTGCTTTAATTATCAGTAAAACTGTATATACACGAATTTTACGAATACACAGCAGTGTGGCCACTACACAGACGGTCGAGCCATCAGCTGTCACCATCCATGGATGCACGTGGCAAGCTGTAACATAAACACACGAACATTCGCGCAAGCGCCCTGCGCCGCCTAAACGAAACAGCAGGCGCAGGCATACAATTTCGCCGCGCCGTAGAAAGAGAGGGAGATACTTCCTCTCCTACGCCGCGCCGGCTGTCCACTCTCCATCCGTCTTACGAATTTTCGATCAGGTCACGTGTCCTGACGCGAGTTTAACATTTTTTAACCATTACAAAAAAGTGTACAACGCCGCTAAAGACATTTTCACTTCAAAGTAGTCAGGTAGTGTTCACGCACTACTTTTTTGAACTCCATCTTATTTAGGTACTAAGTACGAATGCTTAGTTGTAAAGCATTCCACAGGCGTATGGCAGTAACAGCATATGAGTAGAGAAACGTACAGTCCTTACAGAGACAAAGCTTCATACAACCGCGCTGCGTCGTTTCACTACTTCAAGCGACGACGCGCGCGCGTATGTGAGTGAGCACTGGTTGCCTGTCATGTACGCAGTTACACGTCAGTGTGATGAAAGGCTTTGGAAGTAGAAAAAGGTAAGTAAATTTAATGAACTGTTGGAATCAGCAGCTGGAGAAGCAGTGTTCTCATACAAAATCATTAACAAAAACCAACTTCGAATCAACTGCTCAAAAATCGAAGTCTACAAAAAACTTATTACCATACAGTTCGAGAAAAAAGTCCTATAAGCCACACTTTTAATAAGAAGAATGAAAGGCTTTTTAGAATTGTTATTAGGAATCTTCATCCTATAACTCCTGTACTCCTGTTGGAAATAATATAATACCGGATCACAAAATTTGGATTCCGAGGGCAGCACTCCACAGAGGAGTAGATGCATCGAGTTTGCCATGAAATAAGAGGAGCATTTGAAAATACAGAATACTGTTCAATCGAACAAGCATTTGACAGGGTCTGGCATAGTGGATTGTTGTGTAAAATGCAGATTGGCCTACGTCACGGTTACTTCCTCTTGTTACAAGCATACCTTGCTGACAGGCTATTCCAGGTCAAGAAAGCAGATTCCACTTCAGCGTTCTTTGAAATAAAACAGGAGTCCCCAAGGATCAATACTGGAACTAATACTGTACCTCATATTTACCTCAGATCTGCCTCAAATATAAAATGCCACCGCCGCTACTTTCGCTGATGGCGTTGCCATACTTGCTATCAACAAAGATCCACAAATAACAAACACCCTGCAGAAAAGCCTTGATTCTGTATCAAATTGGATGCAAAAATGGTTTCCATTTTTGCATCCAATCAAAATCATGATGAAAATCAAAGCCAGTGCAAGTAAATCAGTGCAGGTGACATTCACACTTAGAAAAAAGCGGCTAAGTGCGAGTCGGACTCGCCTATGAAGGGTTCTGTAGCAGCAATAATAATAATAACATAATATAAAAGTTCTTGTTAGGGTTAAAAAATAATGGCCCATGGTTTATGTATATTAATGAAATTAAATATTATTTTTATATTTGAGTTGATTGAATGAAAGCTAAATAGCGGTTTACGATTTATGACGTATAAAAAAATCTTACTAAATCTCATTCAAACCAATTGTCGGTGAAAGTTTGCACGTAATCACATTTTTTTAGTTTTATCGTTCTCTTATTTTAGAAGTTACAGGGAGGGCACACATTTTACCACTTTGGAAGTGTCTCTCGCACAAAGTATTCAGTTTAGAAAAAAATGATATTAGAAACCTCACTATCATTTTTGAATACCTACCCAAAGACACCCAACACGTATGGGATTGATGAAAAACAAATTGAGTTTTAGTTCTAAGTATTGGGAACCTCCAAAATAACTGTTTTTCATTAATTTCAAAGCTAAAAGAGAAACGCTCAACATCAAGTGTAGATACCTACATTGGTTGATGGGACGTAACAACAAACTTTCAATTAACAACAAATTTTTGATCTACAAAAAAAAGTTTATTTCTAAAGAAAATGTAACTAGAAAAAAAACCACGAGGACCAGGAAGCAGACGGGACTCAAGCCCCCACCCTTCGCAATCCGGGCGAATGCACTGCCCAATTATGCTACCACGACCCTGACGGCCGCGTCGAAATTCCTCTAGCTATTCTTAAGCTGCAAGGCAGCGCCATCTCTTCGCATTGTAGGTAACCCACAATGTCAAATGAATACTTTTACAAGTTTTAAACATTTGAAAGAAGAAATAGCATTTTATAGTTATATTCTTTTTATTTTTTAAGCTTATAATTGCTTGATGTTTAAATCCAAGGAAAATGTAACTAGGAAAAATTCCACGCGGTTCAGGCAGCAGACGGGACTCGAACCCGCACACTTCACAATCCGGGCGAATGCACTGACCACCTACAATGGTTTACCTACAATGCGAAGAGATGACGCTGCCTTGCAGCTTAAGAATATCTAGATGAATTTCGACGCGGCCGTCAGGGTCGCGGTAGCATAATTAGTCAGTGCATTCGCCCGGATGGCGAAGGGTGCGGGTGAGGGCGAGCGAGATTCATAACAATCTAAAAAATCCCTACAGTAAAAGAGGCGATCCAAATAACTGATATCCTATATCAAAAGCGAATAAAAAATCACAACTCATTAGCAGTCAAACTAGCTAAACAAAATTACACCAAGCGCCTAAATCGAAAGCACATTATGCAGCTTCACAAATGAGTTTGAAATAATACTTATGAGGACGTCTTCATTGGGGGACGCTCCACGCTCGACTACACACACGATAACAAATCCGCTTATAGTAGTACTAATCTTCTTGCAGATTATATCAGAGATGAAAAAAATAACTCGAAACCTCCACGCTATCCCGAGATAAAGGGTCTTGACAGACAGACGGACGGACGTACAGACGGTCAACAAAGTGATCCTATAATGGTTTAGTTTTATCCCTTTGAGATAAGGAATCCTAAAAATATTACACGTTTTCAGTTACAGGTTATCATCATTATCATAAACCTGTTAATGTACCCACTACTGGGGACCAGGCCTTCCCTATGGATGAAATGGGGAGTAAGGCCGTATACAGAAAGAAAGCTGGTAGCCTACCAGGGCTTATAGGAACCGGTTCGCGCAGGTAACCGGCGCAGACATTTCTATGGACCAGCACCGATAAACGCCGAACGTCGCCTTCGTCGCCGTCGTCTTCGATACGCGCTGGTCAGCGCTGGCACCGCCCTTTGAAATTTATGAACAACTACGCTTCAATCTGCTTCCTTTATGTAACTGTTACCAGTAAGGACCAGCGCTCATAAGCGCTGGTCGGCTTCCAGCTTTCTTTCTGTATACGGCCTTAGGCCGCGACCCACCACCCAGGCCCAGTGCGGATTGGTGGGTGCTAATGACTGTCACCCATCTAATAACCGACCAATGCGAAAGCTCCACGATTGCAGACCAAACGCGATAACTACCTCCTGCTTATTATATCGACAGTGAAGAGGGCAAAATGGCTTATACGCCACATTGGTCGAAAATGAGTTACATATTATATCATTTTAATAAGTTCTCCTAGCACTCCTTTGCGGATGCTCAATGTCAATTTCAAATTTTGTATGGAAACTTGAATAGCAGCACCACAAAGTAACGAGAACTAAAAATCAGTACACATTTGATATTGACATTTCGGACTCGCAAACGTTACGAATTCGATATTGGTTCGTGCTAAGGGTACAGATCTTTTTTCTACGTCGATCTGTTTATGTTTCTTGAAGATTTAAGTACTTTTTGGCACTTAGGCAACTCAATATTTTGAAGATTTTTATTGTTCACAACGCTGCAGCGACATACATTTTGGTGTTTTTTGAACCAATGACGAGGCATTGTTTCCTTAAAAATGTATGGTGGGCCGAGTGAGCGATTTTTTCTTAAGTGACACTTAATTCGTAAAGTAAAGGCACTATATAACTTTATAACAGAAGGTGGATATTTAGAAAAAAAAATAAAAATATGTTTTTATTTTTATGGCGGTAATTCTAATTTACAATTAGTTATGATTTTTTGTGAAAAAAAAACTAATCCTGGTTTTTGTAAAGTTACTAAAGTGGCGTTTTAAGCGATTTTGCTTTTCCAGTGTCCAAAAGATGTTCGTCAATTGCATGTGGGATACATACAAAGCCAGCTTTGTAGGTGGCTAAACTAGCTTTTATGGATAAGTATCGAAGTCACAAATTTAGATTATTAATTTGGCCAACATCATAAACAAGTCAACAAAAAATTAGAACTACCGGATTTGACGCAAATTGTGATGTATTAATTTTAGTGGACTATTATGGTAATTTGTGATGCAAATAAATAAATTCTGAATGTATGTTCTGCAGCTTAAACAAGTTTGGGTTCCTAGACATTAGTATCTCTACATTTCCACATTGAATGTTAATTTATTTTATTGACTTTATCTAAACTTTATACCTTCTTTAAAATGTTATGATTTCATATAAAAGGGTTGGTCGGAGCGCCTGATTTACTGTAATTAACATAATTATGTGCCTCTCTACAGTATTATGTTTTCAGTTTATTACGGTTTATAAAATGTTTTATATTGGAATATCATCAAAACATACGAAACGAATTAATTATTTTGTTTTATATTCCACATTCCGAAACATTGCAATAAACACAATGCAAATTTGATATAAGATGTAGTGAATTCTAACGTCTCCTGTAAAGCTCTAATAAAAACAAGGAACGCATACCTTCATATCAACTGGAAATTATAATAAATTGTAATCCTTACGTTCCGCAAAATCGATGCCATTCCGTTGGTCTCTGCACTTGTGACACTACAGGTATCGGAGCGGCAGTAGCTAGCGCACCTCCCCACACTCCAGCCACGACCAATTTTGCTGCAGTTTTTCCCAGCCGCGGTCTTAAGGGGTGCATGATCACCATGTATCGATCTATCGATATTGCCAACAAAGTATACGCACTCACTAGCACTGAAACTGCTTGTGAATAGTTCACCACTTTACACATAATCGCACCAAAGGGCCAATACCTCAAAACCAACATTGACATAAAAGAAAAGGGCACACAAAATAACGTCATCAGTATATCACCAACAGCTAGATTCACTATGAAATAATTCGTCACTGTTTTCATACGCGGTGATGATTGCACTACGAAACATACCAATCCGTTACCTATAAGAGCCACTATGAAAACTATACTGTACATAATGAAAACACATGTCTGAAAAATCGTTGTCGAGAGAAAATTATCGCCGGCTCCTGATGAGCAAACGACGTCGTAATCCAGCCATGATGAATTGGTAGGTACCGTAATGTTCTCAACATTTTCGATTGTTTTGTTGCTAAATAGAAAGGGTCCAGGTATCGGTGTACTCGGCACATAATTGCTGGACTCGATTTCATTAATCTCCAACATTCTGCACCATTCTGATCTCACATTTTGCCGGGTTTGGTATCCAAGTTTTACCTGAAACAATATAGACAATCACATTACCACATCGTTATTACCAACCATAAATATTTTCATGGCCTATCAAAACTCCATTAAATAAATTAATGTGCCCTAAAGGGGTATATATTAATGCTTTTGTTAATAAAGATTAAAAGAACAGAATATACCTGAAAAATATTTATTTAAAGAAATGTTTACTAGAAAAAAATCCACGCGGACCAGGCAGCGGACGGGACTCGAACCCGCATCCTTCGCTATCCGGGCGAATGCACTGACCATTATGCTACCACGGCCCTATTAGCCGCGTCGAAATTTTCCTAGCCTTAAGCTGCAAGGCAGCGCCATCTCTTCGCATTGTAGGTAACCCACAATGTCAAATGAATACTTTTTCAAGTATTAAACATTTGAAAGAAGAAATAGCAATTATAGCTATGATTTTATTTATTTTTTTAAAACATTTAACTGCTAGATGTTTAAATCTAAAGAAAGGTTTACTAGAAAAAAATCCACGCGGACCAGGCAGCGGACGGGACTCGAACCCGCATCCTTCGCTATCCGGGCGAATGCACTGACCATTATGTTACCACGGCCCTATTAACTTTTTCTAGTAAACCTTTCTTTAGATTTAAACAGCTAGCAGTTAAATGCTTAAAAAATAAATAAAATCATAAATATTTATTTGATAAGTAGGTAGGTCCATAAAAGCAGAAATAATGGTATTTGTTTCTTAGTAAGTAAACATTTAACAAATTAAAAAGCAACAAAATGTAATCTACAGCCTCGTTATAATACAACTTCAACAAAGTTAAGCCCAGTTGAAAAATTATAGCGTCACCTTTGTTTACTAATGAGATGACAGAGACAGCATTACGGTTTAAGCGAAGTGTAAAGGCTCAGAACAATAACTATCTTCAAGGTAAAGTTCTTGATCTAATAGGTTCTTAAATCCTGAAGTCAGTAACTTTAGAGCTTGCGAAAATAATTTTTATGCTGTATATCTGTTTGAAAGCTGATGAAATAGAGATGATTCTAAGCTAAAATTTATAAAACTCTGTCCAGGACTGTTCTAATAAAGGCAACGTGCACAGATACGTCTGATTCCAAACTGTACTCTGGTGATAATACTATTATTTTGGTAATATTTTCAATAGATAGACATCTTCAGCTATAATAACAACTATAAGGCTTCTATTCTGCTGCATCAAGGATAGGATAGATAATCTTACAGTTACAAATGCGGCTTTTTTGATTTAAAACATATCTTTTAAAGCCTTATCGAATTTACCGAATATCTAATTTATTTGTCATGATACAATAATAAAAATCGACCCTTCTTCACTTTTTAGAGATATATTAAATTTAATAAATAGACTGTAACACCTGTATGTAGGCATTAATTTCACTGTGCTGTAATGTTATGCGAAATTTGATACACGAAATTCGTATTAATTATTTTGATTAGAACAAATGTGGCCATCAGAACAATATGCTGTCTGATTACTGCAGGCAAATGATTAATTAGCATGTTATGATGATTCAGTACATCGTTAAAAGTACCTAATAAATTACTCGAATTTCTTGATGTCTCCTGACTGAATATAAACGTACGCACAGGGTGTTTGAGTGAAACTTCCTATTGCGTAAGTTCAAAACTAGTCAACGTTTTAGGTGTTGTTAACTACTCTATTAACAATATTATTACATTGTCAGTAATTAACAATTTCAACGTCTTTACGCAAAGTTTCCATACCATTAACAGGATGACGAGTTACTTTTTTAATTGCTTTAATAGTGGTAGTAGCGTTTCATAAATCGTGAACTCAATTACCTCCAATAAAATTGTGAAGTATCATTCCATTCATTAAGTTCCTACTCGGCGTTTCATTCCATGTAAAAAAATTGAATAAACTTTTTCCCTCGCATAATTCTGAGTATGGATGGAGCAATGAAACAGGCATTTATTTAAACATATATTCACGATATGTAAATGGAGTCAACAAACCTAGTCGTCGCTAAAACCATGGTACTACAACTATTCGCATTAACGTGATGAATGTTTAGTTGTAAAAATGGGTCTTAATTATAAAGTAATTAATCTAATTAATATTTTTAAAAAATCAATCACGCACCTCGATTAACCGAATAATGAATCCACTAAGTACGTGAAGGTAATTAAACGGCATGACGTCATTGCTAATAACACAAAGTTCCTTTGGCAGAAAGCGTTACCGCACCTTACGGAAAAATATTTATATCGTGTGGATAAAACTACAGCTAGGCCATTTAAGCTAAATAAGTATTACGATGTTATAAAATTACCAAAATTACATACCACTTCGGATTGTACCTGTATAAATATATATATATATTTATAAATATATATATATATATATATTTATATATACTTAGTAGGTTTAAACGTATAATTTAAACAGAGAAAGATTAAAGTAGAAAATATTCTATATAACAAACATTTCTATTTGAAGCTACGCAGGTGGTTTTAATGCAGCACTTTAAGAATACATTAGGTAAATTATTTTATACTAAGAAATAGCATACAGCTGGATATTTACAGATGTTTCCAATTATAAAAAGTCCAATTTTCATTTATCAAGACGTAAGATATATTTAGATTAAAATATACAACCAAGTGCAAGTTGGAAACGCACACGAACGGTTATTCTACCATCGTTACCTACCATCGTACAAGGTTAATAATATTTACAAAACCTACAGCTATTGCAAATACAGACACACCGTTTTTTAAAAAGGCAAACTTAGATAAATGATTGGTCTCCCTGCGGTTGACTCAGTATTGCCAACCCCATCATAGAGAAATACTGTAGACATGCTTGAAAAAAAGATTGTAGAAATTATAAATTTTCTCTCTTCATGATACGCTTCATGAGATACGGCTGACGGTAACAAAACCTAAAAGAGACATAAAGTAACTCTATGACGGACTGATCACAAGAACTCAATGAAAAATACTTAGAACCGTTAAATCTTAAATTTGGCTTGTAATAACTTTGTAGGAAGTGAGGTACGGGCAAAGAAACGATTTGCTAAAGCTGTCGCGGAAAATGGAACTTTGTAGTCGCCTTAAGATTTCGTTGAATAAAATTATAACCTGCTTCCTCCGAAGCGAGGAAAATCCTTTGAGATAAAACTTTATTGTCCTGTAAACGCATGCAGAAGAACCTTTCAATGTATTTACACATTTCGTTAGACCGTGTATAGCTACTCGCGAAGAACATACTCGTATAAGTTACAATAATATATTATATGCGGTGTCTTTAGCGATATTACTAGTTAATAAAAGGTTGGCAATCAACATAGATCACTGAAAAAAAAGTTTGAGGTCGAAAATTTTTTGATTTCGATGGTAAGCGGCCACCATACTTTTGCGATATCATACATATATATCACACACACCCCACCCCAACCCCGTAAAGCATTGGAAACTTTACTCACAGAAGGCACACAGAAGACACTGTAAAAAGAAGTTACTTTGGTGTACTTTTCCTGCAAAAAGTGAGGATTGCTTCCCCAGACGGGCGAAGGCGCTACGACATACGGAAAATGTGCTGTGGTCTACCTATCACCTTTTTTACTTGTTTTCTGCAAACTGCAAAGACAATCTGATATTTTTAAAGTGAAAACTTCTTTAGTGTCATTGTGATTTGATATTCGATGAAACGGAAGAGGAGTATTTGACACAAGATAGGTAGGCCGAGCGGCCTTCTGTGTCGACACCAAATGATCGATGGTTTGATCCTGAGCTCGGTTATTTCTTTTGAATTGTTTTATTTTTTCTTTTGTTAATGTATAACTTATTTTTCGAAACAATTTAAGTATAGAATATTTCAATTTGCTCAGTGTTTTACAACACCTGACGCGGTGAAGTCCCTCGACGGGGATCTCGCGGTTTCGCACTTAACATAGCGTAGAGGATATTCGCAGGGTTTTTTAGCGGATAGCATGCCGTAAGCGCTCGTAAACCGCGCGGCCTGCTTAACGGCTTCCCCATTTCGCATCCGTGAGACTTACGAGAGGCTAGGTGTGAGGTCCGTTCGTTAGTGTGCCCTTAAGGGAGCCAACGTCTGTAAATAGACGTTTTGTCTGCGTAATAAAAAAAAGTGTTTATAATACCTCAATAGTTAAGTATTAGTTAAACAACTAATAAACATTAATACAGGCTTGGTTTTTATCAACAATCCTTACCTTTCCAATGTTTGCAATTTTTTTACAGTAATTTCTTATAAATAAATATATCTGAAAACCCTAAGATTAGAAAAACATAACAAAAGAAATAAAATAAAAATAACCGGTAAGGACTTTTACGTGTTTTTTGGGGGGTTTTTATTTGTATCACATATAAAACTATTCACATCACTGACACGGGTAAATCTTGAGGAACATGTGGATATATCACACTTTTAGATTAAATAATGAGGAAAGAGTGTTTCTACAAAATTGGGGTAATTTCGGTTGAAACGTCCACAGCGTCACCATTTTTCGCGTAACGCGTATAATGCGATTCAACTAAGAATAGGACCGACTGTGCACCATATTGTGACGTCATAGCTGTCAATTCAAACCAAATAGGTAGAGTGAACAAAAAATGTTTTTATTTCATAAAACTTATTTACTAAGATTAAGTAAGAAAAAAACATCTGTTTTTTTTAATAAAATTTATTTACTTAGATAATAAAAAAAACGATTTTTAATAATATTTATTTATTAAGACTGTGAGAAAAAAAATAATTAGAATCTAGCTCTTCAATTCCGCTCATCAGTGCATTACCGCCGGAGTACTATTACTAGGTCACATACGAACATGCATCCTTTATGTAAACTAAAGTTTTAAATCGAGTTTCTGAACGCTACTTAAAGTGACATTTGGTTGACGATTTAGGTTATCAAAATGAATGCATAGCCAAAGCTCAATAAATGAAAAAATACATATCAACCAATATTAATTATCAATATTTGTTATTGTTTATTTACAAATGTTTGGTTTTTATTCTAGAATTACCTGAGTGCTAAAAAAGGGTTCCAAGTTTTCTTTTGCAAACCGTACTTTTCTAGCGACATTTGATAGATGGAGGTCATTGACGGCCGCGTTGAAATTCCTCTAGCCATTCTTAAGTTGCAAGGCAGCGCCATCTCTTCGCTTTGTAGATAACCCACAATGTCAAATGAATACTTTTATAAGTATTAAACATTTGAAAGAAGAAATAATAAATCAACGTTTGAGGAAAAAATATATAAAAAAAGGTAAATTTAAAAAATCAAAAAACCCGACTGCTTAATTATTCTTCAAATAAAAACTGAAAAGAAAAAAAACAAGTCCAGTAGTCTATAATTCTGTTAATAAGAAACAAAGCTACTTTAACAGTCGGGACCCATTAGATATTCAAGAATACATAATATTTTTCAACAGTGGGTCCCGATTGTTAAAGTAGCTTTGTTCCTTATTAACAGAATTATAGACTACTGGACTTGTTTTTTTTCTTTTCAGTTTTTATTTGAAGAATAATTAAGCAGTCGGGTTTTTTGATTTTTTAAATTTACCTTTTTTATTTCACACTTTTTAGTTAGTATTTTAAGATGGTATATACCGTAGTCTTGCTACTTCAGTAAGGGAATTAATATCGCGGGAATTATTAAGTACCTTGCGTCGGTCTAAAAGATTGATTTATTAAGACATAGACTTTACCAGCGGGCTCAAGGCCACAGATGGGCCTCAATATTCGCAAAAATGTGTGAAGTTAAATCAAGTCGTTACATAAATATCTCTAATGTATGTAAATTTTATAGTAATCTTACTCAAAAAGTCATCTTTTGTTTATGTTTTTTTTAATAGTTTAGCAGTAAATATAAAATTCATTTACTTTTATTCGTCGACTATTTAAAATTGGCAGTGGCTGCATTGTCATGTCAATGCCGGACGTCTAAGAATGTGATATACACAAATTCAGTGTCAGTCCCTAGTCTCATAATTTGATATACCGACATAATTCATAGAAACCCAATATGTAGATGCCAGAAGTTAACTTCAAATGATTTTAATCACCCTATATACAATACCAATCAATGACGTTTATGTCGCAGGTTGAAGAAAGCAGTAATTCCCGTCTGTTGTTTTGGACAATGGTGGCAACTGCCTTAGATCACTAAATTATATAATTATGCAATCACCAAAGCAAAGTTTATAATATTTGATTAAACTAAAGGCGCATAATAAAATTTTCATAACGTTAGGTGGAGCACCATAGCAATCTCATTTATTATCAATTTATAGTTCTCTTTGTAGTTTTCTTTTTAAAGCGTTCACATTTAACAGGTCAAAGACTTTGTGTTCGACCCTTTTTTATTGGTAGTGTAAAGCTCGAATGAAGAGTACTCCCAGTAGTGCAATCATGGCAATTATTTTCCAATTTTTTTTTGTTATATAAAATACCGAATAACGTATCACTGTTAAGCACAAATGCTAAGTAACTTTTACAAAAATAATCAAATAAACCTATTACTTACTTTATTTTTAAATCTTTTTCATCAATTGTATACTTATCTTATCTTAACTATCTATACTAATATTATAAAGAGGCAAGATTTGTATGTTTGTAACAAATAATCTGTCAAACTACTGAACCGGTTTCAAATATTAATTCATCATAAGGTAGCTACATTATTTATTATAACATTTTTCTTTATTTAAATACATTTTGTCCGAGTGACATAGGCTATATTTTATCCCGATAAATAAATTTCGCCCGTACAATGCCCGGGTGGATCACTAGTAAGTATAATAATAATATTATAGATGCGAAAGTGAGTTTATTTGTTGCGCTTCCGTGCCCTAATAGCTAAATCGAATATAATGAATTCCCTTAAAGAAGTAGATGGGAACTTGGTTCTTAGCTACAACATCAATAACACAACAATAAAGTCCCAAGCAATATCCAAGAGTTAGCCATAAATAAATTTAAAGATATTATAAAAAAACACTTATTAAAAAAGCTTATTACAAAGTGTCTGATTATATTACAGACAAAAATGCTTGGGTTTGAACTATTCCAATCATTCCAACAGGTTTTCTATATTGAATAAATCATAATTGTATTGACGTTGTAACAACATAATGATTTGTAAATGTTGTTACATTAGACTTTTAATGTTGTGGAGTTTTTTTCGCTCGTTTTTCTCCGCAGCTAAAAATATGTCCATAACGAGTGGTAGGGAAAAAAAATTTTTTGGACGATTCAAAAGAGTTGTACTATACATCCAATTTGAATAAAGATATATTGATTTCTGATTTCTGAAACCATTACATTAGATTTGATAAACCACAGATCCTTGCAACTGAGCAACGATTCATTCCTAGAATGATACGCGAAGCTATTAAGATTAAAGAATGGGTGCGTGTACTTATGTAGGCGCGTGAGAAGTTATCCTTCTTTGTCATCGTTTAAAATTAGTCTTTAATTGCATGCAAATAATTAATTACAATAAATTAATAAAAAGTCTGGAAAAGGACACAGTCAATAAAGTTCAGTTTTAATTTGAAAAAATAAATAAATAATCAAAATATTCAATTAAAATCGCTACTGAATATAATTTATTAGAACATATGTGATTTGCACTTGTATGAAACTCAAACACGTATACGTACTCCGAATATACAAACTAGAAACATGTGGATAAATATTATAAATATGAATACCTATAACTGTTACTTTATTACAAAAAATAAAGATGTGGTTTTTGGTTCTACTACACCAATGGTCAAGAGATGGCGCTGTAGTCTCCTGAATCGCGCTTTGGTTCCGTTGTTCCAGATTAATAAATACTTTTGATATTATAAATATGAATACCTATAACTGTTACTTTATTACAAAAAATAAAGATGTGGTTTTTGGTTCTACTACACCAATGGTCAAGAGATGGCGCTGTAGTCTCCTGAATCGTGCTTTGGTTCCGTTGTTCCAGATTAATAAATACTTTTGATAGGCCTTCACAATGCAGTCGTTAGCACCCACTAAATAGAGATTCTATTTCTATTTTGTTGGTAGATTTTCTTAATGTGCGGTAAACACAAAAGTAAAGCGACCAACTTCATGCTGTTAAAGTTTTGTGTTACAGTGATGCGCGCGCATCTTAAAATTTCACTCTCATCATTTTTTCATAACGCGCCTAAAGAAGTATAACTTCAAAAATATCCAAATTTCAATAGGGAAGATGGTTGGTATATACCACCAGCTTGGGAACCCATTATACAGGAGATAAAATCCCAACCCCGAGCACACACTGCAAGACCAACAGATACTATTAGTTCTTTTTGTTTGCATAATTTAACATAAGAAGGAGATAGAAAGCCTCTCTTGAGTTTGTTTCGCCGGTTCTTCTCAGGAAGGTCTCCCAATTTTGGAACCGGTGGTAGTTTACGGTAGTTAGGGTCAAATAAATAAACTCAAAATTCTAAAAAAGAATTTTAAGTAAAATACGTTATTAACTAAATTAAGTAATAAATTCATACATAGACAATAAAACTTTAAAAATCGAACAATGAAATAACCGAACGCTCAATAAAAGTCTTTCGAAGGTAGCTCGACAAAATTAAATAAAAATTTGATTCCGACGACGTAGCCTGTAAAGGCTACGAAACGTCAATAAATAAATAAAGTTTCGTGCATTAACCCGTGAAAAACTAGTTTTATTTAATAACAATTTATATTACATTAAAAAGTTTATCTCTCAGAATTTCTCATTTAAGCGCTCCTAGCGACATCTCTTGTAAAAAAATGCATTTTCTTCGCGATAAAGCTACCACCTGGATGTCCTAGATTCAGAATGATTCGTCCAATATATTGAAAGTCAACAACGTTTCCAATTTTATTGTTTTCGTCTTTCGAATTTTCGATTGTCAGGTGTCCGGATGCGATCAGGCCACGTGCCATGAAGCGAGTTTAACAGTTTTTACCCATACAAAGAAAAGTGTACAACCCGCTAAAGAAGTTTTCATTTCAAAAAAATACGTGTGGTACTCGGGGACTGCCGTGGTAAAGCTATTATTGCACAGCATTTTTTATCAACTTATACAGTTATAAAATTATTTATTTATGCAGTTTTTGTTTCATTGATATTAGATATATATTATATTGATAGACAAATAAAAATAAAAACAGGTGCTGGGGTCTAAAACAAATATATAAAAAAGGAAAAAAATAATAATAAAAAATCAAAATACGAGTGCGCGATTTGAAGCGACGACCGCCTTCGTTGGTACCGTGGTAAAGATTTAACACTTATTTTTATTTTATTCGTTACGGAATTTCATGATTCGGTCGCTGCGCTCAAAGCCCGCGATAAAAGCTATACAATAGCTTAAAAGAAAGATATAATTAATGATTGACAGTGAAAAAAGCAAAGGAAGCATTTGTTTTCTTAGTAACTGGTATGAATTGCAATTTCAAGGTACCTGTGGCATATATCCTTGTTGATGGAGTGACAGGAGTTCAACGAGCTGAGCTCGTTAAATATGCCTCGAGAAGGTTTATGAGGCAGGGGTAAAAATTGTTTCCCTTACATTTGACGGACGTGCATCTAATTTAGCTATGTTTAAAAGTCTGGGCTGCAACTTTGAAAATGGAAAGATGACATTTGAAGACCTAATGCAATAATAGAACCTTCACACATGGTTAAATTAATGAGAAACGCATTTGGGGTAGGTTCTTCATAAAATAACTTTGGCTGTAAAGCTTGTGTTATGGTGTAAAATTATATCAATACCACAGAGTTCGTCTAAATTATTTCTATTTATATTATTTAATGTTTCACGTTTATCAAATATTTATAGACAAAGATGGAAATAAATAAGAATGGTCTTATCTCGAAGAACTAAACAAAATCTAAGAAACGGAAAAATTCCATTTGGCTTATAAGTTAAGGCAAAGACACATTCATTTTTATAATCAAAAAATTAAAGTGAAACTAGCGACTCAGTTCTTCTTCTTCTTCTTGCAACGGGCGTTTCCGCAACTCGATGTCCTTATGGCGTCTGTTTTGCGTGAGAAGGGTGTATAGCCGGAGTCACTCCAGCCAGCCCAGCTCCGCCAGGAACGCACCCTGAGCCGAGGTATTTCGTCCGGTAGTCGGTCACTCAGTTGCATTCCAGCATAACGTGAGTAGCTGTTTCTTCTGCCTCTATGCATCCTCTGCATAGGGGGCTGTCCGTGACCCCTAAGTTAAAAAGATGTCTGTTAAAATGTGCATGTCCAGTAATAGCACCTGTTATCATGCGCAATGTAGGTTTGCTTAGCTATAAGAGAGTTTTCGAAAGACTTTTATTGAGCGTTCGGTTATTTCATTGTTCGATTTTTAAAGTTTTATTGTCTATGTATGAATTTATTACTTAATTTAGTTAATAACGTATTTTACTTAAAATTCTTTTTTAGAATTTTGAGTTTATTTATTTGACCCTAACTACCGTAAACTACCACCGGTTCCAAAATTGGGAGACCTTCCTGAGAAGAACCGGCGAAACAAACTCAAGAGAGGCTTTCTATCTCCTTCTTATGTTAAATTATGCAAACAAAAAGAACTAATAGTATCTGTTGGTCTTGCAGTGTGTGCTCGGGGTTGGGATTTTATCTCCTGTATAATGGGTTCCCAAGCTGGTGGTATATACCAACCATCTTCCCTATTGAAATTTGGATATTTTTGAAGTTATACTTCTTTAGGCGCGTTATGAAAAAATGATGAGAGTGAAATTTTAAGATGCGCGCGCATCACTGTAACACAAAACTTTAACAGCATGAAGTTGGTCGCTTTACTTTTGTGTTTACCGCACATTAAGAAAATCTACCAACAAAATAGAAATAGAATCTCTATTTAGTGGGTGCTAACGACTGCATTGTGAAGGCCTATCAAAAGTATTTATTAATCTGGAACAACGGAACCAAAGCACGATTCAGGAGACTACAGCGCCATCTCTTGACCATTGGTGTAGTAGAACCAAAAACCACATCTTTATTTTTTGTAATAAAGTAACAGTTATAGGTATTCATATTTATAATATCAAAAGTATTTATTAATCTGGAACAACGGAACCAAAGCGCGATTCAGGAGACTACAGCGCCATCTCTTGACCATTGGTGTAGTAGAACCAAAAACCACATCTTTATTTTTTGTAATAAAGTAACAGTTATAGGTATTCATATTTATAATATTTATCCACATGTTTCTAGTTTGTATATTCGGAATACGTGTTTGAGTTTCATACAAGTGCAAATCACATATGTTCTAATAAATTATATTCAGTAGCGATTTTAATTGAATATTTTGATTATTTATTTATTTTTTCAAATTAAAACTGAACTTTATTGACTGTGTCCTTTTCCAGACTTTTTATTAATTTATTGTAATTAATTATTTGCATGCAATTAAAGACTAATTTTAAACAATGACAAAGAAGGATAACTTCTCACGCGCCTACATAAGTACACGCACCCATTTTTTAATCTTAATAGCTTCGCGTATCATTCTAGGAATGAATCGTTGCTCAGTTGCAAGGATCTGTGGTTTATCAAATCTAATGTAATGGTTTCAGAAATCAGAAATCAGAAATCAATATATCTTTATTCAAATTGGATGTATAGTACAACTCTTTTGAATCGTCCAAAAAAATTTTTTTCCCTACCACTCGTTATGGACATATTTTTTAGCTGCGGAGAAAAACGAGCGAAAAAAACTCCACAACATTAAAAGTCTAATGTAACAACATTTACAAATCATTATGTTGTTACAACGTCAATACAATTATGATTTATTCAATATAGAAAACCTGTTGGAATGATTGGAATAGTTCAAACCCAAGCATTTTTGTCTGTAATATAATCAGACACTCTGTAATAAGCTTTTTTAATAAGTGTTTTTTTATAATATCTTTAAATTTATTTATGGCTAACTCTTGGATATTGCTTGGGACTTTATTGTATAAGCGAACACAAAGACCTTTAAATGAATTATTAATTTTGTGAAGCCTAGTAGCAGGTAAAGTTAGTTTATTTTTGTTTCTTGTATTAATTGTGCGAACATCACTGTTTTTAAGAAACAAATTAATATTTTTTCTTACAAGTAATAAATTTTCGTATATGTATTGTGATGCGACCGTCATTATTCCAAATTCTTTAAACTTATCTCTTAATGATTCTTTAACTTTAAGATTATAAATTGATCGAATAGCTCTCTTCTGCAGCACAAAAATAGTTTGAATGTCGGCGGCATTTCCCCACAATAAAATTCCGTACGACATTACACTATGGAAATAACTAAAGTACACTAATCTGGCCGTATCTACATCCGTTAACTGGCGTATCTTCATTACGGCATATGCTGCAGAGCTAAGTCTATTTGACAATTTATCAATATGTGGGCCCCATTGAAGCTTAGAATCTAAAGTTATCCTTAAGAATACTGTGGTGTCTACAAGGCCCACATTCCTATCCTTTACATTCACACTGGTTTTTACCTGTTTTACATTAGGTAATACAAATTTCATACATTTCGTTTTTCCTTCATTAAGTAATAAATTGTTAACATTGAAACAGTGGACTACCTTAGAGATACAATTGTTCACGTCGTCAATAACTTTTTCATTGCGTTTGAGTTTAAATAAAAGTGATGTATCATCCGCAAACAATACTATCTCATGGTTATCTCTTACATAGTAAGGTAAGTCATTAATATAAATTAAAAATAAGAAAGGACCTAGGATTGAGCCCTGCGGAACACCCATCTTAACCGGCGAACTCGGAGACTTATTACCATTAATGTCAACCCTCTGAATCCTATCCCTTAGGTATGATGCAATAAGATCCAGATCAGTATCTCTAAATCCATAGTGGTGGAGTTTCCTGAGTAATGTGTCATGAAAAACGCAATCAAAAGCCTTGGACAAGTCGCAAAACATACCTAGAGCGTCCTGCGAGTTCTCCCAGGCGTCAAAAATTTGTTGTATAAGTTCAACACCGGCATCGGTTGTTGAACGACCCCGTGTAAAACCAAATTGTTTACAGTGAAGTATATTATATTTATTAAAATGTGATTGCATTTGATCTAACATGATTTTTTCAAAAATTTTACTAAAGGTGGGTAGTACAGAAATTGGTCTTAAGTTTGTGGGGTCTGATGTACTTCCCGATTTATGCAAAGGAGTAATTTTACTGTATTTCATGAGGTCAGGAAAAACACCACAGTCAACACAATCATTAAATATGCAAGCTAGAATAGGAGCTATTGTCTCAATTACCGATTTAGAAACATCAACGGAATTGCCCCACAGATCCGCGGTTTTCTTTTTATTTAATTGGTGAAACGTTTTTATTACATCTTTAAAGTCAACATGTTTAAAATGAAAAAAACTAGTACAAGGTTTCACGTTTTCTCTTAAGATTGATTCGGCAGCAATGGGGGAAGAGTTCAAAGATTTCGTAGTTGAAACTGGAATATCAGTAAAGAAATTTTCAAACACTTTAGCAACTTCAATATCTGATGTAACCTTTTTATTATCAATATTTAGGTTATAATTATTTTCGCGAGTTTTGGATTTTCCAGTTTCATTGTTTATAATATTCCATGTCATTTTGATTTTGTCATTACTGTTCTTAATCTTTGAACTTAAGTAATTTGATTTTGCTAAGCGGCATACTTTTTTAAACAATTTGGAATAGTTACGAACATGCTCTTTAAATTTTTCACTAGTGTTAGAGTTTCCTTCATTATAAAGTTCATACAGTGTTCTTCTACTTTTATGAATTCCAGGCGTAGCCCACTTACTAAAATTCACCGCATCATTAACACATATTTTTTTGGGTAGAAAAACATTATTAAATTCATCGCAATATATATTAAAAAAATCATTATATAAATCATTTGGACTGTCTTTATATTTAAGATAACACAATTTTCTATCTAATTGATTTTTAAAATGTGTTTTTTCGTCACCTGCTTGAGCTGATACGGAAATGTAATCAACTGGCCACAATGATCACTATCTAGTTTATTAATAATTTGTTTTTTCTGTGGTATAATATCTGTATATATATTATCAATACAAGTGGCCGAAGTGGCAGCTATTCTAGTAGGCTCAATGAATAAGTTTTTCAGATTGTATGATTGAAATAAATTTTTTATTTTAGTACGTGAACTAGATTTTTCTAATAAATCAATATTAAAGTCACCACAGACAATCAACCGTTTGCCTGTAGTGTATGTTTTTTTAAGAGCTTCATCCATGATAACTTCAAAACAATCATACAATGCTGATGGAGGTCTGTATACGCTCAATACAACAAGCTGGTCCAGTTCCACACAGGCAATTTCTATTGTTCGCTCAACCGAGCGGCTCACAATATCTCTTCGTTCCTTAAATTTTAGTTTTTTATTCAATAATATTAAAGAGCCACCTCGAATTGCATTTTCTCGATTGAACGAACTACCAACCTGATGATTATTAAAATTAAATATATTTTGATAACTTTTTAGCCAGTGCTCTGTAATACAAAAAATATCTATATTATTACAATTCATAAATAATTCAATTTCTAAGTCCTTACCCATCATTCCTTGAATATTATGATGCACCAGGTTGATAAAACTTACATTTTTTGCAATGTTTTTGGATGGGTTTTTTTTATCTACATTAACAAAATTATATTATTTATTTACATTATTATTTAACAATATGCAAGACGAATTATCTTTTGTCTGATTGCTTAATTTAAACATTTATTATTATTTTGAGTGGTTTCAGTAGAATAATTACTGATTGTCATGTCATTAGAAGGTTGCTCAATAGGAGCAAGTTGTTTAGCCAAATTCTTGGCTGACATAAAAAAGAAATATGATAGCGACTTAGCTACCTGTCTTTTATTATAATTAGAAAGATAATATTTATCTTTTGTCCAATAAAAATTTCTAACATAATTGTTAGAGTCAATCAAATGGTATTTTTTGCTTTTACAAATTGTGTACAAAAGCATATTTAATTTATATCTTAACAAATTTTCCTCTTTTGGCAGATTGTTGCAGTAAGGCAATGTGAACAATACAATTTTTTCCACATTTAATGTATTTAAATCTGTTATATATTTTAATAATATTTTTTTGTTCAAATTGCCTCTGTTTCCTACAAAAAATAACAAGGTGTGACATTTGCTGTAGCTATGCTTACTTGCCTTTTCTAAAATATCCTTATAAGAGGTACCAGGCATACAGTTATTTGTTATTGAATGTCCCATTTTAGATAAAAGAGGGCCCATATTCTTTCCAATTTCATCACTAAACATTATAATCTTGTTATTTTTATTTTCTAAAGAGGTGTTTCTTGAGTGAGTTACTTTCACCGGTGTCAAGTGTGTACCTATTGGCTGAAGTTGGGAATCAATAGATATAGACTTATGTTGTAAAGTTTAGGAGTCAAAATTGAGCGATGATTGAGTTCCCAACTGTTTACAATCACAAGTGTGATTGTTTGTTAATGAATGAAATCTTTCATTATTGTAATTGCATAAATCAATTAACTCATTCATGGCCTGCATGTGTTCCTTCATTTCACATTGTGCTAATTCATATTTTTTGGTTACATTTGAGAGACAATCTTGTAGTTTATCTATTTTACTTTGTAAAATTTGAGTGTCTGTTTCATATTTTAAACTAATGTTATTATATTTTGCAGAATAAATGTCCAATTCATCAATTAACTGTAATCTCTCCCTGTTGATATTAACATTTTTTATAAATAACTTTTGTTTTTTAATTAACTTTTGAGTTTTTTTAATATATCTATTAATTTTTACATATTTCTTTAATTTGTTACATCCAACAACCCCCAATTTGTTATTTCTACTGTCATTACGAGTAAGATCTATTGTAACAATTGGTTGGTTATTGGTTGGCACAGAAACTATCTCTGATGCACTGACTACCAACTCATCAAACAAGCTCCGATTCAACGAGATTTGGTGTGAGTTTGGCCCCCCTAATGCATGTTCACACTGCAGACTTATTTTCGCGCCTATGTTTCATATCTGCGATATGTTCTTTTACCCGAGTCCCTATACTCCTCTTTGTTTGCCCGATGTAGGAGAGCCCGTAGTCACATTCAAGTTTGTAGACACCAGCAACATAAAAAGGTATATTGCACTTGGCCGGTCGTAGAAACTGGTTGATCTTCTTTGGCGGCTTGAAGTAAGTATTGATTGAAATACGCTTCAGAATCCTCCCAATCTTGTCAGTGACTCCTTTCATGTAAGGTAGTATAGCAGGTTGTCGGTCGACTGTGCTAGGTTTGGCGCGACTGTGACGGCGACGTGGTACATTCAGGTTATTATCCTTCAGTACACGCTCGACATGCTGAAGTTCAGCTGCCAAGTGTTGTTTGTCACAGACACCCCGTGCTCTCTGAAACAAAGAGTTTCCTACGTCAGTTCATTGTTTCGGGTGATGGTGTGAGTCACCATTGAGGTACCTATCAGTATGAGTTACTTTACGATACACAGTATGGCTTAAACTTTGGTCAGGATTCCTGATTAATAAAATATCTAGAAAAGATAGTTTACTATCTGTCTTTAACTCCATAGTCAATAAGATGTTAGGGTGTATAGAGTTAAGGTGATTTAAAAAGGCAGAAATTTGATCTGTTGGGAGGATTGTGAAAGTATCATCTACGTATCGCTTATATAGCGAACTTGCGAACTAGGCCAGAACTTACCATCCTTCGTGCAGATAAAGGAAACGCCACGGTAGTAATGGATACGTCAGATTACAACGATAAGATATTACAACATCTATCGGATGAGAACACATATAAACTTGTGAAGAGTGATCCGACCGCCAAGATTCTCAAAAAGACAAGTGAACTCATTAAATCACTTTCCGAAACGTTGGATCTTGACATCAACTACCTAATTCCTACATGTCCCAAACAACCAAAAATGTATGGGTTACCGAAAATACACAAACCGAATGCTCCGTTACGTCCAATTGTAAGCCAGATTGATTCACCAACATACCGTTTGACTAAACACGTAGCAAAGTTACTTTCACCACTGAGAGGTAACACAACAGCCTTTGTGAAAGATTCATACCAATTTGTCAATGAGATTAGAGATCAACGTCTCATGGACAATGAAATCATGGCCAGTTTTGATGTTCAGTCCTTATTTATATGCCTACCAGTACGGGACTGCATTGAAATCACTAAGAAGAAGCTACTTGAAAATAATATGCCTATAGAATATGCAGTATTACTAGAACATTGCCTTACATCTGGCTACTCATTATGGGGGGATGACTTCTATGTACAAATGGAGGGCGTTGCGATGGGTTCACCTGTCTCACCTGTTGTCGCCGATATTTTCATGGAAGACTTCGAGAAGAGGGCTCTCAGCGTGGCACCTGTTACACAGGCTATATAAGCAGTACGTAAATGATACTTTCCCAATCCTACCAACTGATCAAATTTCTGCCTTTTTAAATCACCTTAACTCTATACACCCCATCATCCTATTCACTATGGAGTTAGAGGCAGATAGTAAACTAGCTTTTCTAGATATTTTATCAATCAGGAATCCTGCCAAAGTTGAAGCCATGCTGTGTATCGTAAAGTAACTCATACCCTATAGGTACCTCAATGGTGACTCACACCACCACCCGAAACAATTAACTGCCGTAGGAAACTCTTTGTTTCAGAGAGCACGGGGTGTCTGTGACAAACAACACCTGGCAGCTGAACTTCAGCATGTCGAGCGAGTACTGAAGGATAATAACCTGAATGTACCACGTCGCCGTCACAGTCGCGCCAAACCTAGCACAGTCGACCGACAACCTGCTATACTACCTTACATGAAAGGAGTCACTGACAAGATAGGGAGGATTCTGAAGCGTATTTCAATCAATACTTACTTCAAGCCGCCAATGAAGATCAACCAGTTTCTACGACCGGTTAAGTGCAATATATCTTTCCATGTTGCTGGTGTCTACAAACTTGAATGCGACTGTGGGCTCTCCTACATCGGGCAAACAAAGAGGAGTATAGGGACTCGGGTAAAAGAACATATCGCAGATATGAAACATAGGCGCGAAAATAAGTCTGCAGTGTGTGAACATGCATTAGGGGGACCAAACCATTACATTAGATTTGATAAACCACAGATCCTTGCAACTGAGCAGCAATTCGTTCCTAGAATGATACGCGAGGCTATTGAGATTAAAAAATATCCAAATTTCAATAGGGAAGATGGTTGGTATATACCACCAGCTTGGGAACCCATTATACAGGAGATAAAATCCCAACCCCGAGGACACACTGCAGGACCAACAAATACTATTAGTTCTTTTTGTTTGCATAATTTAACATAAGAAGTAGATAGAAAGCCTCTCTTGAGTTTGTTTCGCCGGTTCTTCTCAGAATGGTCTCCAAATTTTGGAACCGGTGGTAGTTTACGGTAGTTAGGGTCAAATAAATAAACTCAAAATTCTAAAAAAGAATTTTAAGTAAAATACGTTATTAACTAAATTAAGTAATAAATTCATACATAGACAATAAAACTTTAAAAATCGAACAATGAAATAACCGAACGCTCAATAAAAGTCTTTCGAAGGTAGCTCGACAAAATTAAATAAAAATTTGATTCCGACGACGTAGCCTGTAAAGGCTACGAAACGTCAATAAATAAATAAAGTTTCGTGCATTAACCCGTGAAAAACTAGTTTTATTTAATAAGAATTTATATTACATTAAAAAGTTTATCTCTCAGAATTTCTCATTTAAGCGCTCCTAGCGACATCTCTTGTAAAAAAATGCATTTTCTTCGCGATAAAGCTACCACCTGGACGTCCTAGATTCAGAATGATTCGTCCAATATATTGAAAGTCAACAACGTTTCCAATTTTATTGTTTTCGTCTTTCGAATTTTCGATTGTCAGGTGTCCGGATGCGATCAGGCCACGTGCCATGAAGCGAGTTTAACAGTTTTTACCCATACAAAGAAAAGTGTACAACCCGCTAAAGAAGTTTTCATTTCAAAAAAATACGTGTGGTACTCGGGGACTGCCGTGGTAAAGCTATTATTGCACAGCATTTTTTATCAACTTATACAGTTATAAAATTATTTATTTATGCAGTTTTTGTTTCATTGATATTAGATATATATTATATTGATAGACAAATAAAAATAAAAACAGGTGCTGGGGTCTAAAACAAATATATAAAAAAGGAAAAAAATAATAATAAAAAATCAAAATACGAGTGCGCGATTTGAAGCGACGACCGCCTTCGTTGGTACCGTGGTAAAGATTTAACACTTATTTTTATTTTATTCGTTACGGAATTTCATGATTCGGTCGCTGCGCTCAAAGCCCGCGATAAAAGCTATACAATAGCTTAAAAGAAAGATATAATTAATGATTGACAGTGAAAAAAGCAAAGGAAGCATTTGTTTTCTTAGTAACTGGTATGAATTGCAATTTCAAGGTACCTGTGGCATATATCCTTGTTGATGGAGTGACAGGAGTTCAACGAGCTGAGCTCGTTAAATATGCCTCGAGAAGGTTTATGAGGCAGGGGTAAAAATTGTTTCCCTTACATTTGACGGACGTGCATCTAATTTAGCTATGTTTAAAAGTCTGGGCTGCAACTTTGAAAATGGAAAGATGACATTTGAAGACCTAATGCAATAATAGAACCTTCACACATGGTTAAATTAATGAGAAACGCATTTGGGGTAGGTTCTTCATAAAATAACTTTGGCTGTAAAGCTTGTGTTATGGTGTAAAATTATATCAATACCACAGAGTTCGTCTAAATTATTTCTATTTATATTATTTAATGTTTCACGTTTATCAAATATTTATAGACAAAGATGGAAATAAATAAGAATGGTCTTATCTCGAAGAACTAAACAAAATCTAAGAAACGGAAAAATTCCATTTGGCTTATAAGTTAAGGCAAAGACACATTCATTTTTATAATCAAAAAATTAAAGTGAAACTAGCGACTCAGTTCTTCTTCTTCTTCTTGCAACGGGCGTTTCCGCAACTCGATGTCCTTATGGCGTCTGTTTTGCGTGAGAAGGGTGTATAGCCGGAGTCACTCCAGCCAGCCCAGCTCCGCCAGGAACGCACCCTGAGCCGAGGTATTTCGTCCGGTAGTCGGTCACTCAGTTGCATTCCAGCATAACGTGAGTAGCTGTTTCTTCTGCCTCTATGCATCCTCTGCATAGGGGGCTGTCCGTGACCCCTAAGTTAAAAAGATGTCTGTTAAAATGTGCATGTCCAGTAATAGCACCTGTTATCATGCGCAATGTAGGTTTGCTTAGCTATAAGAGAGTTTTGGAGAGGGCAGCGTTCACCCGTGGCAAAGCGAGCTTGGTCTGCTTGCACGTCTCCAGATCGACCCAGTGTTGCTGGTGTAGTGCGGCTATGTGCTCGCGGATTTTATTGACGAGACAGCTTACCGGTATCGGGAGAACTGGTTCGGGACCTGTTGGGGTCGTATCGGATCCCTTCCGGGCCAGCTCATCTGCAGCGTTGTTTCCACGTGATCCACTCTGTCCCTTGATCCATTGAATAGTAATAGAATTGCTTGACCCTACCATGTTTAAGGTTTGGTGGCATTCTTGTAGGAGGCTCGATATAACTAAACAGGCAACTAGAACTTGTAGGACTGATTTGCTGTCGGACAGTATTCGTATTTCCTGTCCTATTACCTTTTTGTTTTACCTGTTTGAAAGGATCGCTCTTGCCGCCAGTGTGATGCCCATACATTCGGTGTAGATCATGGGAGCCTTGTGTGTTATCTTTGGATCGTTGTCATTCTGTACTTTTTATCAAATATGAAGGCGGGTATGATTTTGTCATATGCCGCTTCTATGAGCGAAGTGTTTACTCATTACTTCAATAGGTTAGGTTTAGGTTTAAAGATCTTTATTATTCACAAAGACAAACATTGCCACTTATGTGATAACACAATTTCACTTAAAGTAAGGTTTATATTAGTTAGGTGAGGTTCGTCGTCGTCATATTAAATGTAGGTAGGTACACATAATAATAAAATAAGTAGTAAGAATAACTAGTGTAGTAGTACCTAATTGTGATAATTATATGTAAATATGTAGGTATAAGTTTACAAATTTAAGTTTTGTACATGTTAGGTAGGTAGATATTATAAAAATTGTAGTCATTGTAATATAGTAAGTAGTAATAACATAGGTTAAAGAATGTAGGTACATGTATTTTTCCAATTTTATCCATAAAAAGTTGTTGCCTGCAACGTATTTGCTCTCTGATAAACTATGTTTTAGGTCATTATGAATGTACGCAGAGACCCCACCACCGACTGTATCATTTCTTAAGTTGTAATAATGAGTATAGTTAGGAAGTTGAAGTTGCAGCGTTTGAGCCTCTGTACGTATCCATGTTTCTGTGAGCAAAATGACGTGAACGGTGTTTGGAATGGCACGTATGATACATTTTAGCTCATCAAATTTCCCCTTTTTGCGTATGCTTCGAGCGTTTAAATAGAGAAAAGTTAAGTGGGACTTATTTACTGGAAAATGTAGATAGGTGTCGAGTACTTTGTATGTGTTCGTAATTGGTAAGTTAGGTGTGTTAGCAGAAGCGGCAAAATTCAGTTTTTTGGAGCGGCATTTACTATTGTCGGTGTCCCATTGATGTATTTAATAGTCAAAACCGGTTTCTCCTTTCTCCTCACGTCGTTTCAGCTCATCTTTGAAACTTTGAAGGAATTTCTGTTGTGCTGGAGTTTGATCAGAGTGTATTTTAATGTCACGGGGAAGCTTGTCTTTATTACGAAGCAGTATCTTAGCTGGTCCCAGTGTATCATAACAAACCTTAATTTTGCGAGCTCTTTTCGGGTTGAGTTTGCCAATTCGGAAAATCTTCACTGGTTTTGGAATATCTGGGCCAAGTGAAGAGATAACATTTAAGACATCAATTTCGTCTTTCAATTTTCTTTCCTCATCTTGAGAATTAGTTGGCTCTGGAAGACCCACAAGGATAATGTTTTTCTCCCTATTGTTACGGTTTTGAATTTCTTTAATGATTTGTTCAGACAAACTAACCTTATTTTGCGGATGACTTGAGGATGTACTGGCTGACTGTTTTAACTGGTTGAGGTCGGCTTCAATTGACTTGATTTTGTTTTGCCCAATAGTTATTGACTCATCCAGTTTTGTTAAATGGCTTCTCATTTCCCTCTGCTCTTGTAATACATTATTTAAAATTTGTTCGTTTGAACTTACATATTATTCCAATAACGAGCTGATGCGGGCCATCTCTGTCCGCATTTCTCCGAGCTCTATAGTGCATTGACATTTGCGCTTGCTACCACGTTGAGTCACATGTTGCGTATCCATACTAAGATCGCTTAGCTTTGACAAATCTGGTTGCGATCCACCAACACCTATCGTAGTGGGCATACTTGCACTCTGTAATTCACTCATGTTTGTATGTGTGCGTGCTAGCGCGATGCGCTCTATTGCATGAGCGAGTCAAAAAATGGCAGCGATACTCGTCTCGCGGGGGTGAGATCCGGTTGCGAGCGCAGTGTGATGCAGCGCGCGAGTTTGTTCGGAACCGTAATGATTTTATTGACAAACACTAACACACTCAAATTGGATACTCATTAGAAATGTCTAACTACAGACGACAGAAAGTTAAACGACACTAACTTGTGAATTTGCTAGTAAAATTGGCAAGACGTCTGCACGATATGACTGACGAACGGCGAACTCCGAACAATATACCATTGATATGTCTTGCTCTTTTGAACCTTACCAGTCCAAACTTTTGTAGCCTCAACGCTGTTTTAGCCGCTTCCTGTCTTATGTAGATATGGAGCGGTGTGAAGTTTAAAATAACTTCCAGTGCTACGGTTGGAGCTGTACTCATGCACCTTGTCACCGCGCTGCATATCTGCCGCTGAAAGCTTTGTAGTTTATTGACACAAGTAGTCTGGGTAGATCTCGGTCACCATATGATAGCGCCATAATTTACCATTAGTCGTATGACTGTCTAATATAACCATAAGAACAGTTTTGGTGCAAGACCCCAACGCTTTCCTAACATTTAACGGCATTGCCAAAGTGTTACGCTGGCTGTCTTGATTTGTGTTCCACATGGTTACTCCAGTTTAGTTTACTGTCAAGTATAAGGCCTAGATACTTACCTCCTTCGACAGTTGTAGTGTGGTGCCAAACAGTTTAGGCAATTTAAAAGCACCTACGTCTCGTTTGGTTATAAACATTACCAGCTCTGTTTTAGTTGGATTAACTGTGAGGTCGTATTTCTTGCACCAGCATTCAACTAGTTACAAAGCACCTTGCATGGTGTTACAGATAATGCTGGTGTGGGTACCTAGGGTAGCGTAGGTATAGTAATGTCATCTGCATACCCTATGGTGTAGTTGTGGTTCCAGTTTAGCTTGGTCTAGGTGTTAGTGTACGTTGCCTGTTAGAAGATCCAAGTATTACCGGGGTGAACGACGTGGACGTAAGAGAAACACTTGACGGTAGATGTAAATTGCCCAACAACGTACACTTGGGCTCACATCAGCCACCCCTCTGAAATGAAAATCTGTATGCTTGAATTTAAGTACAATAAACTTACGGTAGTTAGTTTAATGAATAACTAAGTTATTAAGAAAAAGAAAAAGGAGATACATGAAAAAACATTTAAAAGTAATTAAGAATATTTTTATAAGTTTTGCAAATTCACTCACATGTTATCAATCTACTAAAAGTAATAACATGCGTTCTACCACTTTATTAAAAGAAGTACGACTACATTTTACTCGTTAAAATAAGTAATTCATTAATTCACTGTAGAATTAAACTGAACATTCGAATAATGAACAAACAACCCACATAACGAACTTCGATACGTACGGCCTAAACAAAATCTGTAATCTGAGCGTACGGCGTCTGTGGTTCAGTAAAACGTTGTTACCCGACCGAGAAGAAAGAAAAGACAAACTAAATGTATAGATTTCCTTTGGAAACATTAGCTTCCTTTAGAAGTTCGCGTAGTATTCACTCACAAAGATATCTTGGAAAATCCTCAACTCCTCGTTTCTTTCGTTAATGTTGTCATAACAAGACATCTAAAACCCATCTAAAGCCTCTAAATTTTGTATTCATAATCATATTTAAAAATCTGTACAAATCGTAGAGTAAAATCTGGCATCTGTATCGGGTACGATAGCCTAAAATCTGTATAGATACAGATAAATCTGTGTATATGGCAGCACTGTAGCAACTCGAATAGCCTGTCACATTCAGCGAATAGTCGCGGCGAGTAGGCATTCGCAGCGACAGCGAATGTACTCGGAGCGAGTATTCGCTGTGTGTGACTGTGCCTAAAGGCGTTCAGTATTCGCTCAGCAGTGACTGTGGGCGGTTGATTTTGTGTTTGAGACGAGTACAGCGATCGAAAGTCGAAAAATGATTCGTTGTCTCCTTCAAAAGTCAATTCACGAATCATATTAGCCGAATTGTTTCTTTGACGACGATAAATTTCTATCATTCACAACCTTGTTGGTTCCTCTGCTTTTCTATGATACAGTGAATACGTGAAGACATGATAGAGCCGAGCATATACTGAGCACAGCTTTTTCAATTGTGGCTCGTTCGACCAACATTTTCATTTTGTTCTTCTGAGCACGCTCATTCTAACGAGCCGCTCATTCACCTCCTCGCCGCATCGGCCATGCTCTATGGCGCACTAACATTCAAATGTTAGCATTATCTTCTTCTAATATATAAAATTCTCGTGTTACGGTGTGCGTAAATGAACTACTCCGAAACGGCTCGACCGATTTTCGTGAAATTTTATATGCATATTCAGTAGGTCTGAGAATCTGACAACATCTATTTTTCTACCCCCTCAATGTCAGGAGTGGTCCATCCTAAATTTTGTTTTGGCAAATTTTTTGGTTTTAATTTTTTTATGATACAAAAATACATACAACCCTAAATTTTCACCCTTCTACCACCAACCCCTATTTTTTATGGCGGAACGAAGTTCGCTGGGACAGCTAGTAAATATACATATAACTTCATGGTTAGCTCGTGTCAAAGACCTCAGAATAATGACTGTCAACAAATTGTCAAAGATTACTTGTTTTGCCAGTTTAATTAATGTTATATAGCGTAGCAGCTTCAGAAATCATAGTGTACGAAATCTTTTGAAAGAATCAAGTGTGCTTCCGCAAATTATATAATGGCGTATACCTTCCTGGAATATATTCGAAAATATTTCCGAGATTCACACACTGAATATTTTAGTCGAATATTTTACATATTACATCCTACACTTTGACCCCTTTTATAATATGTAAATCAGATAAGACTTCCAGCATAGTATTTTTTATAGTTTTTCGGTCATGTTTCTGTAGCGGTTCCACTTTAGAATATTGAGTAATGACTCACTGTAACATAAGCTTAAGTGAAACATGACATCTGTAGCCCTGTTTGATGTAAAATCTTCAGTGTCGAGGCCAAACACACACCGAAGCGGCGGCTAGGCGGCGCGGTGGCGGGGCGGCGAGGCGGGTCGTACGTTTTTTTTTCCTTATTTTCCATATTAAAATATTTTACTTAAAAGATAATTTTGGCTTATTTATGATTATGTATAGAGCAGAGCTAATTTTTTAAGAATTTAGTGAATTTTACTTTTAAATCTTCACCAACCCGAATGTGCCCTGTCCAGACCCATAGAATATTTACAAGTATTTTTAAACATACTAGTTATAAAAACAACTTTACTTACATTCATTGTATAATACAGTTTAATTATTGTTCTTTGTAAATGGCATATATCTCACGAAATTGAAAATTTAAACAGGATAGCAAAAAGTTTTTACAGGATAACTCTTAAGTTTAGGAAACATTTGATTAAAACGCGAAATAGTAAAAGTAATAAAAAAAATACTCCTACTGCTTTGCTCTATTATATCTTTTGAAACGTTTCTTGAATATTAAAAGAAAAAAATATCATAATTTGGCGACAACTTAGTTGTCCAATACGCATAAAGTAAAGTATAAGACACCAGTTTTAATGATTTGGCACAAAGAACAATAAAAAAGTTATAGAAGTCTGTGCGGAAAGAGAATGGGAATTAGATTGGAGGGCGCTGTAGTGCTTTTATACCGTATTTGTAAGGTTTTACCCCTTTTAGACATGATTAAATACAAGAAACCGCAAGAAATCACAACAACAAACAAATCAGTATCCATACAAAACTTTGAAGTTTTACAGATTGCTGGGATGATTGCCAAATAAAAACACGCCCATTCTCTTTCCGCACAGACTCTACCTATAACATTTTTCTTTTTTATTTTATATACCTCATGGTAAAATAAATAGATCTCGGATATATGCGCGAACAACAATAAAACGATTTTTAACAAAATTGTTTTTACCCGGCTGCGCAATGCAAGAGCGCGAAGCGCGACGCGCAGACAGGGTTATGTGTTTAACAGTCTATGTATATGTATGTTTGTTCCTTTGTGGCACACTAGAGACCAAACGCCTGGACCGATTATGATGATTCATATATCAATCGATTCGTCTCAATCATGGGAGTGCTACTAAAGATATGATAGTAATCAAAATTCAGTATGGGCAAAATTAGGCGCCATATTGTGACGAAGTAAAAAAAATAAGTTGACAAAATATGTCGAGTGGGGTATCACTGTCTAGATAATCAAAAATCATATTTAGGTTCCTAACACCATTTTTCATTTTATATGATTGTTTAGGATCTAAAACGCTTTAAAGTTGTATATTAACCACTTACGCTTTTAATTTCAATCTTACGTTTGTATGGATTTTTGTTGCTCTTTCACCTAAAAAATACTGAATGGATTTTAATGAAACTTAACAGTAATATAGCTCATATATGATAATTACATATATATAATAATTTATGTAGTTATTGAGTGAATTGGCCAATATATAACAATAAGTGTCACATAAGACGGAAAAAAAACTCCCATTTGCGAGCCATTTTGGCCTGCACTGCAAAAACAATAAAAGTTACATGAATGTAATGTAGAATGAAAATGTATCTCTTAAATAGTTCTAAAAAAAGTCCGTGACACCATATATCTATTTTTAATATGTAAGTCATTACCGCTAAAATAGTGAATCAAAACTAAAATATTATTTGATATCTATTTCCAAAATGCACATTTTGTATTAAAAAAACATGTTTTATCAAAACAAATACTTTTATCGCTTTTGATATTTAAAGATGATAAACTTTGCTTTTTACAGTATGTCATTTCGACAAATATTTAAAAAGTTACAACGATGACAAAGTGATAGCGCGGTGTACTATGTAAAAGAAAAAAATGGGGTATTCGCAGTATCTGATCCTATACGAAGTACTAACAATAAAACTGTGATACAGTTCCTTCTTATTGAATGATGAAAAATATATTATCATAATAGGTATTTATGATTATTGAATTTTAATGAAAAACTCAGAATTTTACTGTTTTTCATTTGGAATCCCTGTATTTATTAATCAGCTCGCGATAATATCGGTTTTGTAATTATTCTGCAAAATTAAAAGTAAATAATGTAGATTTTTAAAGGTAAATCACCCCTTTCATCACCTTACACCTATAAGTATTGCGATGTTGTAGCTAAGAACCAAGTTCCCATGTACTTCTGTATGGGAATTCATTATGTTCGATTTAGCTATTAGGGCACGGAAGCGCAACAAACAAACTCACTTTCGCATCTATAATATTATATTATACTTACTAGTGATCCACCCGGGCATTGTACGGGCGAAATTTATTTATCGGGATCAAATATAGCCTATGTCACTCGGACTAAATGTATTTAGTCGTCGTCGTCCGATACTTTAACTGAGCAGTTGTGTTGCAATTTGATCCGATAGTTTTATTTAGTTTTACCTGTAAAGGGCTTAATTCTGAAGTCCGAATTGTGTGCGACTTGTGGATTGAAGCAGGCTTATCTTTTTGGAAAAGTCAGTTTTCGGATGTACTGCATCAGAAGTGCAGTCTAAGTGAATATTTGTGACGAAGTGTATTTGCTGTGAATACAAGTTGAAAATCATCTACCTTCAAGTTTACTATTAACAGCTAATATCAAACGCATGAGAAGAGTGCTTTAACTATTTTCGACGTAGTCACATAAGAGTGAATGGTGTGGTGCAAATAAGTTTTGCTTTGTAACTCAAGAGTCCCAAGTTCAAATCACATAATTTTTTTTTGGATATTTATTTTTAATGCTTTTTTTATAGCTTTTTATGATTATTAAATTATTAAAAATATATACATATATAATATATAATTACATTGCTTCAACAATTGCTGCATTTACATTTGTGTTACATTTATTATTAAAATTTTGCTATGGATAAGAACTTTGGTGACTGCGGTGGGTGCTTCGGCGCCATCAAGGACAGGGATTTTTTAAGATGTATGCTGTGTGAAAAGAAATATGACCTCCAATGTGCTAAAGTCTCTCTTCATAGATACCGCAGTTTTTACGCCCAGAATGCGGAAAGAAAGCAGAATTGGAAATGCCCCGAGTGCCTCAGCAAAGCTCCCAAGGTTGATAACACCAATACTCCCGTACAATCCACTATTCATCGTGAAACAACTGATTGCCGAAAAGAAGATAACAGTAATGTCACAATAAGGCCAATGCGAAACAGGAGCGTAGGCATCGGTTCGCCTACTGAAGGGGTTGCAGAGAAGGTGGTTTGTAACGAAAACTTCATAACTGAAGAGCGGCTCCGTTCTATTTTAGCTGAAACCCTGCACTCAACAATAAAATCTCTGGTTACTTCTGAACTCAAATCAATAAATGACCAGGTCAGCGAGCTTCACGAATCATTTACTTTCTTTAATGCTAAATATGAGGAAATGAAAGCTACTTTAATGGAGAAAATGGCAGTAATCGATGCATTGCAGAGTGATAACATTAAACTTAACTCAGCGGTGTCCAGCCTTTCTTACAGACTAAACATGTTGGAGCAAAATATGAGAGAATCTAACATTGAAATTAATGGAGTTCCTGAATTTAAATTGGAAAATTTGTTTACTACAGTGGAGCAACTAACTAAAACTATAAATGCTCCCATCATCAGCGAAGATGTATTGAAGGTCACGCGTGTTGCAAAGCTCAACAAGGACAGCAGAAAACCTCGTGCAATAGTGGTTAAACTACGTTCGCCTAGACATAGGGATGAGATTCTAGCAGCAGTAATAAAATTTAACAAAAAGAATGTTGATAATAAACTTAACTCCCATCATCTGGGCCTCGGCGGACAGTGCGAGCAGGTTTACATTAGTGAACATCTTTCTCCTGAAAATAAAGCATTACACGCTGCTGCTCGTATTAAAGCCAGAGAGATGAAATACAAGTTTACATGGATAAGAAATGGTAGAATTTTTGTTCGAAAAGAAGAAAACAGTCAACTCATTCTGATCCGCAATGAAGACAGCCTAAAACTTATTAAATAAAGCCTTTTATGTCGGAAATGTTGTGGTGTGTAACGGCCTAATAGTGGATATCTACTATCAAAATGTTCGTGGATTGAGAACAAAAACCAACGATGTCTATCAAATGATTTTGCTTAACGATTATAAAATTATTGTCTTCACTGAGACCTGGTTGAACCCCAATATTGCAGACAGTGAAATTGTAGACTCACGTTACATAGTATATAGGAGAGACCGTGATTTTTCCAACAGTTCCAAATTGGATGGCGGTGGAGTGTTGATCGCGGTGTCACGGGATTTTGAATCTGTACGCCTTTGTAATTGGGAGAGTAACTGTGAAGATCTTTGGGTTAACATTAGATTACGTTTAAGTGGTCGATTAGTAAGTGTTTCAATTTGTGCAGTTTATTTGCCTCCGCCAGCCAATGTGGAAAAGCAACAGTTATTCCTTGACAGCGTCGACGCTGTTTTTAATGGAACAGATTCTGATGTAACAGTTATTCTGGGGGACTTTAACTTTAACTTGAACTTCATTTCCTGGCTACCCACTGATGGTTTTAGATATACAACTCCTATAAATTACGAAAATAGAATCGGGTTTTCTTTGGTTGATTTTATGGCGCTTAATAACATATTCCAAGTTAATCATATATGTAACGCCGATGGTAAAATATTGGATCTGGTCCTGAGTAGCGTCGACGGTGTCGAGGTCTCGAGACCGTTTGAAGACTTGTCTAATATTGATAAATACCATCCAAGTTTGCTGGTCACGTTACCCCTACATTGCAATAAAAAGAGTTTGAGTATTCGTTCTGCTCAACGCAGTGATTTTAATTTCTATAAAGCTGATTATAACGTGATCAAGGCACAACTGAAAAACATCGCATGGACCGAAGTTTTTCATGGTTGTACCGATGTGGACCAGATGGTTTCAGCTCTTTACTCAGAAATAAGGAAAGTTATCGATAATGTGGTTCCAAAACGTCAACCCAAATCTGTTAGATATCCCATTTGGTTTACTAAAAGTCTTATTAAACTATTGCGTCAAAAAGAGAAAAGTCGTATTGCATACCGGAAATTCGCAAACCCCCGTGACAGAATTGAATATGAATTACTTAGAGAGCGCAGTCATAACCTTATCAATAAATGTTTTAGTGAATATAAGCAAAAAATGGAGGATAATATCTGCACTAACCCTAAAGTATTTTGGAGATTTATTAAGGACAAACGAAGGGGTTATTCCTCATTTCCAAGTATTATAAAAGGGAATGATGTTGTGGCTGATAATGGACCTGATATAGTAAACCTGTTTGCTAATCATTTCTCGTCGGTCTACACTGCGGATGATGCCCCAATCCAGCGGTATAGCCATGACCCTATCCTAACCAGTTGTAATTTTTGCAGATTAACTTTCTCGAAGTCTGATGTGGCCGGGCGTATCAAACGCCTGGACGTACAGAAGGCGTGCGGTCCAGATAATATACCACCTCTCTTTGTAAGACGCTGTGGTGCAGTCTTGGCTTTACCACTCACATTGATATTCAATAGGTCCCTTTGTGATGGTGTATTCCCTACTGAATGGAAAAGCACTAGAGTACTACCCATACTTAAAAACTCTGATCGCACATTGGTTAATAATTATAGACCAATCTCAATTTTATGTTGCTTCTCAAAGCTCTTTGAATCCCTGATTTTTCCGCATTTATATTCTCACCTTGAAAGAAGTCTTACGGATTTCCAACATGGTTTCCGAAGGGGCATGTCTGTAGACACAAATCTCGCTTCATTGGTGTCTTTTTTATCACAAGAGGTTGACAAAGGTAGACAGGTGGATTCCATTTACATAGACCTAAGCAGCGCCTTCGACAAGGTTAGCCATAAGATTTTATTGCACAAACTTGAAGGAAGCGGCGTGGGTGGATCCCTCTTGAACTGGTTTAGGTCATACTTAACAGGAAGAGCCCAGAAGGTAGTAGTTAATGGGTTTGAATCCAAATCTTACTATGCTTTGTCTGGTGTACCTCAGGGTTCTCATTTGGGCCCCATCCTCTTCTTGTTGTTTATTAACGATGTGGTGTCATGCGTAAAGTATAGCAGTATTTCTTTGTTTGCCGATGACCTAAAAATTTTTCGTACAATAAACACCCCAGAGGACCGTGAACTTCTTCAAACTGACCTTAATAGTATCAAAGAGTGGTGCGACAAAAACAATATGGTAATGAACCCGAATAAGTGCTGTTGTATTAGCTTCACCAGAAAAGTGAACCCGGTCGAAAATTCTTATACGCTGGGTCCTGAAATACTTACCAGGCAGGTGCGAGACCTTGGTGTAATACTCGACAGCAAACTCAAATTTACCGCCCACCTGAACGCGATCGTAAAGAAATCTGCTCAAATGTTGGGATTTTTAAAGCGAAACTTGCGTGGATTTAAACTTGCTAGATCCAGAATTGTACTTTTTAACAGTCTAGTCCGTAGTCGCCTCGAGTTTGCTTCTGTCTCATGGAACCCGGGATATAGTGGGGCCTCTCAAAGAATTGAGAGTATACAGCGTGCTTTTACGAGGCATCTGGCATTTGTTACTTCCGGTATCTCACACAGAACATCCTACGAGTCTCGATTAAACCTGTTTAAAATGAACACTTTAAGAGTGCGTCGCAAGATTGCTGACGTGATTTTTCTTCACAAAATTTTAAATGGTAAAACAAGTTGCACTAAATTTTTATCTTCCATCAAGTTAAATGTTCCGTACAATTACCCACGTCACGCTATTCAAAAAATTTTCCGTATCCCTCGCCATCGGACAAATTTGGGTTTGCATGAACCTCTAGCTAGAATTTGCTCAGCATATAATGAGATTGGCGCAAAAGATCCAAGCATAGATATATTTGGTGATGGTCTTGTATCCTTTAGGGGAAAGTTGCTGAAACACTTTGGTACAACAAATAAACAAATAGCGATCTCGATATAATAAGCGATAATCTGTTCTTCTTTTGTATGTATGTATTTGAATAAATTAGCGCGGTCCATCAATCTATCCATAATATAGTCGTTTAAAATACATAGATTTGTGATCAGGTCAATCAGGTGCATTGTATCAAGTTGTTTATTAACATTATTGTGATTGTTGTGTATGCTTGTAATTGGTCTGCATATAAGAAAACTGTATAGTATCCGACCTATTCATTAATGTATTAATATGTGTGACTGTTAGCATGCCTAAATAAATAAATAAATATTTAAATAAAGAAAAATGTTATAATAAATAATGTAGCTACCTTATGATGAATTAATATTTGAAACCGGTTCAGTAGTTTGACAGATTATTTGTTATAAACATACAAATCTTGCCTCTTTATAATATTAGTATAGAAAGTAAGGATAAGATAAGTATTTAATTGATGAAAAAGATTTAAAAATAAAGTGAGTTACTGCTTTTTTCAACCTGTGACATAAACGTCATTGATTGGTATTGTATATAGGGTGATAAAAAATATTTGAAGTTAACTTCTGGCATCTACATATTGGCTTTCTGTGAATTATGTAGGTATATCAAATTATGAGACTAGGGACTGACACTGAATTTGTGTATATCACAATCTTAGACGTCCGGCATTGACATGACAATGCAGCCACTGGTAATTTTAAATAGTCGACGAATAAAAGTAAATGAATTTTATATTTACTGCTAAACTATTAAAAAAAACATAAACAAAAGATGACTTTTTGAGTAAGTGCTGGTTTACTATAAAATTTACATATATTAGAGATATTTATGTAACGACTTGATTTAACTTCACACATTTTTGCGAAAATTGAGGCCCATCTGTAGCCTTGACCCCGCGGGTAAAGTCTTCATATGTCTTAATAAATCAATCTTTTAGACCGACGCAAGGTACTTAATAATTCCCGCGATATTAATTCCCTTACTGAAGTAACAAGACTACGTTATATACCGTCTTAAAATACTAACTAAAAAGTGTGAAATAAAAAAGGTAAATTTAAAAAATCAAAAAACCCGACTGCTTAATTATACTTCAAATAAAAACTGAAAAGAAAAAAACAAGTCCAGTAGTCTATAATTCTGTTAATAAGGAACAAAGCTACTTTAACAGTCGGGACCCACTGTTAAAAAATATTATGTATTCTTGAATATCTAATGGGTCCCGACTGTTAAAGTAGCTTTGTTCCTTATTAACAGAATTACAGGCTACTGGACTTGTTTTTTTCTTTTCAGTTTTTATTTTTAATAGTTAACTGCTAGTCAATATATGGAAACGAGACGATACAATACGATTGATCGAATTCGAAAACGATTAAAACTTATATTAGGGGTACTGTTTTATTTTTCTAGAAATAACGAAAGAGAATATACGTACGTGTGTGTGTTTGTAATTCAAGAGTTTCCTTGTTTCGTCTCCAAAGTACTCAACAGATCTTTAGCTAATTAATATGGGTTCATCTCAATAATAAACTGATTTAAACAATAAACTTGGTCAAGTGCGAGTCTAGTATCGCTCTATTAGGATTCCGTACAGCGAACAATCCTGTTTCCTTGTCAAGACGATGCAAACGAGCCCAGACTCGATGGGATTGTGTCGTTTTACTAATGCTCTCTTACCACCATATTCTGGTTCAATCATCAGACTAGCTCCATGACAAAATAATATAGCATTGACATCCGACTTACATATCAATATCTACATAATAAAATTTAAGCTCAATCGCAAACCGGCTTCATAACTTGCAAGATTTGTTACTGGCAAAAACAAAGAAAGGTGAAACGAAATAAAGGCTTATTAAAATGATGAAAACATGAACAAGAATTTTATGGAAAAAGAGTGGAAAACAAGATTGTGGTTGTAAGCGGAGATCACTATAGAAGCTTGCAAAATGTACCAGAAAGCTTATTGCGATCTCATAATGCGAACCAAATATGCAGCGCGTTCTTGCGATAGCGATCCAGTTGAAATCTAAGTGACAATCGGCTTATCATTCATTCAACTCTGATTACCACAATATGAATAAAAGTCAGAACCTATATTAACTATTTCGCAAGCTGTCAAAACTTATTAAGATTTTCCAATCTCTGCCAGATCCTTGGGTATGGTATATAGCGGTCAAAATAAAGTATGTTTTTTTTCATACATATTAATGTTTGATATTCCAATTAATTTCACTTTAATTAACTAATAATTTATTCGGCAGGTGAGTTCAATTCGGATCACAATTTTAGAAATAATAGTCCTAGTTATTTTACTGTTTAGCATATAGCTTCCAAATAGCAGACAAATGTGTGTTAAACAAACGCTGTTTGCTTAAATGTACTCAAGACTTGGGATAATACTTTTCGAGGTGGGGATCCCTTTTAGATGTTGACTTTGTTACAACGAACGAACCTACCCATATTTAAACTTTTGGAGAAGTCGCAAGAATAGGTTTGTGAATGCTCCCCGAAATAATTATAATAATGTGCGTTTGTTAATGGCGTGCGTTTTTGGATATTTGTCCTTTTCTCGTTGACTGAGTTTATCATCTTCAGCCCATTAATGTCCCCAATGTTAGGGCACAGGCCTTAATATTTAAAAAATAATTAAATACCTATATGACTAGTGTCGAAATAACAATAAATTTTAATTGTAAGAAAAAAGAAACATACCTTTATTGTAGATTGAACATCAATGTTCTCCTCCGCTTATTTAATGGAGGAGAACATAGCCGCTCAATTAGTTTTTGATTTATACATAGTATATAAATTAATACACAGGGTGGTCTAACTAGTGACGTCAACAATTTTGTTTTAGATTCCTCGCACCTGGGGGTATCCGAAAATACCCCACGTATGTTCCGCGATTTTTCTTAGATTTCGAGTTATATTTTTTTTGTGTATTTTTAATGATTTCTGCCAGCGAGGTTTCAAAAATTCCTATCTTTTTTCGGAGTAGGTATTTTGCAGTCTTTTTTGTAAAATAATTATCTTGAATATTGTTTTAATAAAAAAAATAACTCAGCTTCCTGAAATTACATAAAGTTACTCAAAAAAGGCTTGAAAGTTGGATCATTAGTTTTTAGTAGAATTTACTCAAACGTTCAACTTCAATTTAAAAATACAAAAAGGAGTTTCCATAGCTTCTGGCTAAAATTAAAAACTCCGCATGCTTCTAAACTACCAAAAATCATAAAAAAATGTACTTAATCAGCCTATTTTTGTTGTAATTGGCTTTTGAAGGCGGATAGGCTAAAAAATAGCGAAACACGATTAAAGTATTAGACATTATACTATCTACTTTTTTTTCATTGTTAACACTAAGAAAAATTGCGGAGCATGCATGTGGTATTTTAGGATACCCCAAGTAGCGAAGAATCTAAAAAAAAAATTGTTGACGTCGTTAGTTGGACCACCCTGTATAATAAAATAAATAATAGTATGTATAATAAATTATAATTTTAGACATAATGTATTAGGTATTTAATAGAAAGGCTTTTATGTTACATTCCAAAAGAGAAAATAAAGTGTAGTGGTGTAATTGTTGTGTGTAGAAGCTCCACTAATGCTTTCTCACGGTAAAACATAGTTTAACGCTTTTGAAAGGATCGATCTAATTCAGTAATTGTAAGTGGTTTAGAAATGTTGCTGAAATCTTAAGAGATTACAAATGCTTTTGTCCATTTGTTCCTTTAGTTGTCTCCCCGGTACAGAAGGCTTCGTTTTAATCCACTTAGCGCCTATTAGGGAGATATGTTTCTGTCTATGCAAGATGGCCCCCGCTCATTGTTACATACCCATGGGTTAATGACGTGTATTTATTTCTCAAACGTGTCTGTAAATCTCAAAGAATTCCCAACAAAATTGCTGGAGCAGTTTTAAGAGCAGTAACATTAGCGTCTTACATCAAACAGCTGTTGATAATAGCAGTTTTTTCAACACCACACATACAAATCTCCATTTTATACGCTAAGAGACTTTTACTACGGAACTTCACAGATAAATTCGAATTATTATCGTAGGAAAACGAAAACAGTGGTTCTATGAACGGTATAAGTTCCTTTACTTTTTCAGAGTGAAATTTATTTCACTTTATCCGTTGAGTAATGAGTTTTACTTTGTGATTGTTTAGTTGATTTAAAAGATAAAAAATAGATGAATCTGTAATAAAGTTCAGCTAAGATTTACGATGAAAAAGATGATATCACTGCGCCAATAAATTACAGGAAAAACTCGATATGAAATATCGTGTTCCATAACTGTGAGGACATTTTGGATAAATTTAGAACTTTTAGCCTATAGGTACGATTTAATATTTCTGAACCCTCGTCAAATGATATGAATAATTATTAAGAAAATTACGCACATTCAAGATATTTTGTGCGAACAGCGACTTATGAATTTGGCTGTCAAATTATTGGTATGTCTACAGTTTCTGTGCGTTAAAGATAATTCCTCAAGCCGATGTTCTTAATAAATGTGGCGGATACGCAATGTACTGTATTTTTAGGGTCACATTTAATACATGCCAGCTGGTTACTGATGACTTAAAAACCACCCTATAACCTCCACACTAATAGCTTTGTGCCAGCGTAGCGCAAAGTCGACGTTGAATCTATTAGATAAAAGGTTTTAGGTACAAATTCAAACCTTCACTCCTCTCTGCACTGTAAATATTTAAAGCCGCTTCGAATAACTTCATTACATTTTACCTTGTAATTACTAATTATAAGTATAATTCAATGTATTGTAAACCTTTGCTTTTCTTTTTATTGATGCGTAACATCTTTCCTCTCGCTTTCCTGCAATTTGTGTGAGTGATTACGTGAAATAGGACGGAAGTGTGTAACAGGAAGTCACAAAAGCACGCTATTTGATTTAATTTTAGAACATAATGTTCAAATGGCTTATTCCTTTTGTAGTAGGTTTTTTTTTACTGATATAAGGTGAGGTTTCACATGTTACACATCATACGCGACTACTGTAAGGCTCGCTCGTTTTTTTTGATTGTATTACTGTTATGTAGTTAGCGCTTTTATAAATATATTCAAAATACTCCGTAAAATTTCATAGCAAACAGACTTAAATTTTTAATATGTAATTTTACTGAGCTAATTAGATTTTGTCTGTTCACTGTCTACGCTTCAAAATAGAACTTTGCATCGAAATTTAACGTAAGTAGTACCTTTCCTTTTCTAAGGTGCCAAGCTAGGGTACATAAAATTAAAACAAATGCTCTTTAAAAAAGGTTTAGAGACGCATTTGTTTTAATTTTACGTGTCTCAGCAGACTTAAAAGATTCTCTACAAGATTCGTGGTCACTAAAGCTTTGGGCATGTCTATTGTACGGGGAACCTTCCATGATTTTTTTTCATCAATTTAGTAAATTTACACAACTTTCAAAACAAGATAGAAATGAACTAAACGTTTAGTTTATCTAGCTATTTCCTCTCCGTACTAAGTTTAGCACGAGAAGTTTATTTGTAAGCACCAAAGCAAAATGTCTATGTATAAAAGGTATGTAAGATAGGTAGGGCAGAACAGATTCTCTGCGCAAATTAGAGCGCCCGTCTGGGGAAGCAACCGCCACCTTACAGAAGACTACAGTAAAATAACACTCCCTTTTTGTGCTGTGTTTCTGCTGGTGAGTAGTGTTCAGGCAGGCAAGGTGAGGATGGCTGGAGCGGCACACTTTCTGCAGCGGTATCTATCTTCGGATAAGCCCTCCTTCCTTGAGCACATAGGTACATATTCAGATGGATTCGATGTTACAAAGTAGATGATCTTAATTGGCCTTCAAAATTTTAAAAATATTTTTTTCATGTAGAAATATATCGAGCTGTGATTATCTTTACAATAAATAAATAAATAAATAAATAACTGTAATCGAGTTACACACTAAAGCTCAGGTGGGGAAGGGTAATTAGTTGCGCTTCGTATGAAAAAAATGTCTACCTAAATATAAATGCTGGGTGAAAGAAGTTGTTTTTTTTTTATATTAAGGTAGGCAAATGACTCTACTCCACCTGATGTTAAGTGGTAATAAAGTCCAAACGCGAAGATAGCTGGTACAGCAGTTATAAACTGCTACACCAATCATCCTCACCTTGCCGGCCTGCAAAAATGCTTCTTCACGCCTCTCTTAAAGGATCCCAGGTTATAGGAAGGAGGGAACACTTGCGCGGGTAAAGAATTCCACTTACGAATAGTACGACAAAGAAATGAGTCACCAAATTTCTTTGTTCGTGTAGGAATAGTGGCCACAGAAAGTCGGTGGCAACGTAGGCCAGCGCGCGTGGTCCTCTGAAGAAAAGGTGATGGAGGGATAAGGGGAATAACTCCTTAGAACACTCGCCGTGGTATAGACGATAAAATGCGCTTAATGATGCCACATCGCGGCGTAATTGTAGAGACTCGAATTTCTTGGTTACCTCTTCATCGCCAATGATGCGGACAGCGCGCCGCTGCAACCTATCCAAGGCATCGAGTAAGTACTTAGCGGAGCCATCCCAGAGGTGCGAGCAATATTCCACGCAGGACCGCACTTGCATTTTGTACAACAAGCACAGTTGATCGGGCGTGAAAAAACGCCGCACCTTGTTCAGGACTCCGAGTTTGCGTGAAGCGGTTTTGATCACGGTTTCGATGTAGTCCTTTGGATTCACGTCTGAGCGAATTTCCATACCGAGCATGGTAACGTTGCTCTGTAGCGCCAGTTTTGTGCCCTGAAGAGAGGGAAGGGGAAGGAATGGCGATGTTTTTGCCGTGAAAGCGCAGGCCTGAGTTTTCTTGGCATTGAACTCAACCAAGTTGCTGGTACCCCATTCGGAAATGTGGTCCAAAGCCTGATTGAGTTCAGCGACAAGATTCTCCCGTTTCTCCTTGGTTTCTATCTACCCAGCCGCTGCATGTCCAAAGTATCTCGCATGTACTGTACTATCGTCTGCATAGCAATGAATATTCGCAAGTGGAATCAAATCATTGATATGCAGCAGAAAGAGTGTAGGGGATAGAACGGAGCCCTGAGGAACACCGGCATTCACTGACATGAACTGCGAACTACATCCGTCTGTAAGGACACGAATTCTACGTTCACGCAGGAAGTCAGCTACCCAGGCGCAGAGCTGAGCAGGCAGACCGTATGCAGGAAGCTTGGAGAGAAGGCTTTTGTGCCAGACCCTGTCAAAAGCCTTGGCGATGTCAAGGCTAATAGCCAGAGACTCTCCCCGCTTGTCTATAGCTTCACCCCAGATGTGTGTCACGTACGCTAGAAGGTCACCCGTCGATCGATTCGGCCTAAATCCGTATTGATGATCGTGAATCAGAGAGTAATCTTCTAGGTAACGGGTCAGATGGTTGTTAAGGATCCTTTCTAAGACTTTACACAACACTGAAGTGACAGCTATCGGCCGATAGTTAGCTGGGTCTGAGCGGTCCCCTTTTTTGGGCACTGGTTGCACATTGGCATCCCTCCATGCCTCCGGCACACGCCCCAAAGAGTAAGAAAGTTGGTACAGGCGCGTAAGCACGGGAGACAACTCCGCTGCACAATGTTTTAGCACAACTGCTGGGATGCCATCGGGTCCACTAGCTTTCCGGACGTCGAGTGATTGCAACTCCGCACGAACATCACGCTGCCTGATTTTAATGTCAGGCATCGTAGTGCCACAATGAGGAAGTGTAGGTGGCAGTGCAATCACTGATTCGGGAGTTAGCCGCAAAGAGTTTTGCCAACAAATCAGCTTTCTCTTGCGGCTCATGAGCTAGTGACCAGTCAAACAGTCGAGTTGTCTCAGCGTCGCCGGTGTGGGATCTGTAGAGGCACACGTAGACTCTGGCCAAAGGACCAGAGTCAACATGTACCGCCAACATGGAGAAGGAGGGGTCTATCAGGCAGCTCAAACGGCGACAGCAAACATCCGCCCGAACATACAGGCATACGCCGGCTTTTGCTTTGAAGGATTCTTCAAGCACGTAGCCGGGATAATTAAGGTAGCCGGTGTCAGCGGGCGGAAGTATTTGTGTCTCCGTGAGAAACAATAATGCTGGCCATGCTGTCTCAAGATGGTGGTGGACAGCATTGAGGTTAGAGTGGAGTCCGCGTATATTACAGAACTCAACCTCAAACAGCGTGGAAGGCGTGGGGGTGTGCACCGCTGTACAACCCAATTTCGTTTTACGGGCTGCCATCATGCGAAAAAATTGAGAGACGTGAATCGAGTGGAGTTAGTCGCGACAAAGTCAGACAAATATGTGGAGGCACGTTTTCCCGAGTAGCTGCCTAAGAAAGAGATACGCCGACCCACCGGACGGAAGGGCCCCCGCACCCCCCCGGGAGTGGCCGCCGGGAACCCACGCCCCGGTCACCAACCGGCACGACGGTCCACCCCGAGATTATGCGTGACATGATAGGGCAGCCTCGCGAACTGGTTAGGAACGCTTGGGCCCCTGTACTGTGCCACGGGCGGCCAGCGGGACAGCCGTTTCTACGGGTCTCCCTGGCCGGCGGGTCGATGCAGTCCTTCCGGCATCGGTTCGACGGATGCCTCCACTAGACCGAATCCGTCGCGGCAATCTCCACTCGAGCTCTGGTTGTACGCTGGCTGATCCCGAAACGCGCGTAAAGCACTTCACGGGTTTTTCACCATGCGTACGGTGGTAACAAACCAGGCGGGTGTTAGGCACCCTACCACCAGAAGAGCGGATGGAAGCTCCGATATCCCTTAGTCGCTTCTTACGAAACCCACCGAAGTGATGGGGCGGTGAGTAGTATTCTTTCTCCGTCACCGCACGGATTAAGTTAGTCTATTTCATTTCCAATAAGAAATCTCACTCTTTTGCAGATATTATTAACTGTGTGTCGAGTCGAAACAGTCCTGGATGCGGAATAGTAAAATATAAACACTTAAATATCATACTTTCGATACATTCTCATAAAAATTACCTAATCCATATTCGAGCCTGATTAATGTGTATTCTCAAGCTATATTTTTCGGAAAGTAATTCGAGGCTTGTCGGTCAGAAGAGGAAGTTAAGCGATAACAGTGCCGACCACCTTTACGCACACAATAGGAACTTTTTGTTTATTAATACTCAAACAACCAAAAAGTTGAGCGGTAAGGCAACCTTTGCCTAGCTTAAATGGTATATATTTTAATAAAATACTCGTATATACAATATAACTCATCGACAACTTCATATTAGACACTACTGCTGCATGAGCAAGGCATGGGCCTTCTCCATGGGCAAAGCCAACTGATATCAAAATCTCAATTTACAGATATTTCACATTTATGTCTCTATCTCTAAAGATATATTTCTTTAAAAGCTTTTTATTCGTTTATATTTGAGCGAATCATTGTAAATAAATGTGATCTCTAGACATACGAGGAGACTAAATTTGGAACCGAATCTATAAACGTTCCGAGATAAATTCCATTCGATATATTCTTCTTACAAATATTATAAATCCAAAAGTGTGGACGTCTGTTACTCAATCATGTCGAAAAGTCTAGACCAATTTAGATGAAATATGGCACGAAAGTGCTCCGTGTATTAAACAGGATAAGGAATCCCTTTTTTATTACAAGAGTAGTAATAGAATGAATAGTAACGTTTACATCAAACAGATTTTCATTTCGAAATTACAAACATATCAAAAAGTTCTCTTAATCATAAAACTCAAGAACAAACTGGAGTAAAAAACTCGCACACCGAAAGTGCCGTTAGCTATATAAATAATATTAATGATTATAACCAGAATCAAGTCTCCACCATTTTTTTCACTTTATTATTTATTTTAACTATCGCATTAGTCCATTAGTTTATGCTACATGACATTGCTTCTTGTCATTCAAGATTCTAAGTCCGCGGGAAGTACCCATTATGGATTTTATTTTATGTGAAAGCCAATGACTAGTAAAATATAAAAATATTTTACTTAATTTAGTACTTTACTTAAGTTAAAAGGGTGACAAACAAGCATATGGCCCGTTAACCGTAAGAGGCCACCATAGTCTATAGACGCTTTCGATACAAAAAATATCGTTCGCGCCGTTGCCTACCCTAACCCCATTCTACCCCGTAGTGCCTACCTTACTCACCGACACAAACACAACACTACCAAAAGGTAGTGTTATTTTACTATGATATTCTGTAAGGTGGAGGTTGATTCGAGCGGCAAATCTGCTATACTATACTTCTTCGCGTTCCTAGAAAAAAATAGTTTGATGATTCTATGAATCGTCAACAAAATGATCCTGTCGGGGTTCCATTTTTGCTTTTGATGTGGTACGGAACTACTCGTATACAAATCAAATCTAGATTAATCCTCTACATCCAAATGTTCCTTTAAAGCAATACTTATTCACGCCAACAAACATAAGCTATGTAAAAAACCATGTATACAATGTTTAGGAAACAATAAAAAAAATGTGTGCACGGAACACACATCTGAAGTGTAACTTCTTTTCTTAAATAACATTAGGCGGTGCATTAGGCATAGGGGCAGCGCACGAGTCACTCATATATATGTGTATATATATATATATATATATATTGTCGCCTGTGACGTTCGTGACGCTCGCAACGTTTCAGCTTTCGCCGAGTTACTCTCCAATTATCATGCTCGTCGGGAAGAGCTGTGCACGCACCAAACACACACATATACACATATATTATATATATATATGCCTGACAAGGCGATGACGCGGCATAACTGCCTTGTAGTACTTCTTCCGGAATCCGATATTGACGTTGGTGATTGCGGAGGTAGCGGGTGCGCACCCTGCCTAATGCAGGGTGGTCTGTACGGTCTATTTCCCCCCTCTCTACATCTTCACACACCGCCCTCAGCGCGGTCAAGCCCACCGGTTGAGACCCATAAGGGAGGCCCAGTGAGCGGCCTGCGAGCAAGTGGTGGACTTATCGTGAGGGAGGTTTAGGGACAATCTGGTTTGGGTGGTGTAATTCGTAGTTGGTAGATTGATGTCTAGTCTGAGGTGACATTTCTGGTGGTAGCGCGGGCGGGGCCGATTTCAATCTGGTGGCGGGGGCTCTACCGCTCGCGGAGATCGTAAGCAGTAACCCGATGGTGTCGTCTCTGGTGGTAGTAGAAGCTCCCTGGGTAGAGATCTGTTGCTGCGGGTACGGGAGCGGTCGTACGAGCGTTGTGCTCGCAGGTATTTCCGCTGCGTCTCGTAAACCAGCACGTACCAGGTATAACCGCCGATCTTTTCAAGTGCTTATATACTTGTTATAAAAACGTAACGTTAGCGCGACTCGGAAGCCGGTGCCGTTACGTGCCAAAGGACACTGTTCAGCGTCCATACATAGTTAGCCTAAGAACCAACAATCATGAAATATCATTTTCTAGGTTCAAAATCGTAAGTAAATGACTGTAAAAACAAAGATTATTGACGGACACTTCTGAGAACTTAAATTATTAGGAAAACTAAAAGTGATATTACAACTAATCCATTTTATTCGGTGCGATTTTAAAGAATAACTATTAGGAAAAACTTGGTTAGGTAGGAATCATGAATAAAATAAAAACTGTAGTTTTGCTTCTTATTTATTGACTATTTTTCACATAATTGTATCATATTGTTTATTGTATTTATTTGTATATCACATGTATATTGTGTTAATATGCAGCGTGAATGTGTATTAGGTGTTCTTGAATAATTTGGCGGTATGATCCTCTCAGGATATTGTGGCACAGGTTCACTAGCACTTGGTAATAAGGGCTCTCTTTGGTAACATCGATGGCATATTAGATAGCCGAAATAGTTAAATTAAAGGAAAAACAATCGCAAATAAACACACACAACAGGTAATCCGAAACGAGAATGCACTTTCCGGTATATTATACTACTCTTTGGAATGCACGAATGCCACAGATTACTATGAAACTGCATGCACCACAACCACAGAGTAACAAGTTTTATGCCGGCCCTTCACTTGACAAAAGTTTATCCTTGTCATGCTTAATAAGGAATGAAAAGGACAGACTGATGTCATGTTTTAAAATAGCAAATACGAATAGCCAAGTGAAGTGCCGGCAATAGGAAGAAAGAGTGTTTTGTTTGCAGCGTTGCCATACACATAAAATGGTATTTATTGTCTCAGATTATTTTTTAACTTTTTAATTTAGCTTACTTAACTGGAAGTGTCCGTGACAATCTAAATACTGATAATTATCGCAAAAAATATACTAAGAATTATCATAAATGCCAAATTGATGTTGGTTCTTAGGCCAATTTTAACATTGTCCTTTGGTGTCTGTAAACATAGCGTTTTGGGCTGTGCGTTTATATGTCAGTCAGTCACTTTCTTCTTTTATATATTTAGATTTGAACTTAATCATTTAAAGGAAAACCTTATTTTTATATCCCAATCAGACAAATTTGGGCCCCACGACAGTTGAGGTTCACAACTAATAGCGCTTTAGTCTTATTCAAAAAAAAAGCGCGGTCGCCATAGCCTATAGACGCATTCGATACGAAAAATATCACTGGCGCCGTTGCGTACCCTTATCCGTGAAGCCCTGGAAGCTGACTCACCAACAGAAACACAACACAACCAAAGGGTAGTGTTGTTATAAGTAGCGAAATATACTTTTATACGCGTAAGACAACATTTAACGAATCCGCTAGTATTATCTACGACACATAAAATGAAAATAATGGTGCTTTGGAACCCGTTTAAAATGTGTATTTCATTAAACAAGCACTCATGTTCACCTCACAAACAACCCCCAGCGGGTTCCAAACTCCAGTTTGGGGTCAAAGTATGTAACCACACAACCGTTAAAACTGTGAATTTAATTTTATTTTCTCATTTATCTGATGTAATCTACCTGGTACGTAGGTATACAAATCCTCAATTGATTTTATTTTTAGTCTCATGCTAACAACCTTTCTGATCATACCAAATTTAGAGTTGACTTTTACTCAAACTCGGAGTTTCTTTACTTAATCTCATTTTGTTTTTCTGAAACTTAGAGGCATAATGGAAGCAAGTACCTAATTAAACAAATCCCTTTATTTATAATTAAAAGAGGAGCTCGATGGCGCAAGTGGTTAGCGCGTTCGGCTGCGATCGTTGAAATTTAGCAACATTCGCAGTGGTCGGTCATTGGATGGGTGACCAAAACTTACTATCTCGAGCTCCTCCGTGCTTCGGAAGGCACGTTAAGCCGTTGGTCCCGGCTGCATCTGCAGTCGTTAGCACCCACCAATCCGCACTGGGCCCGCGTGGTGGTTCATGGCCCAATCTCCCTATTCCATCCATAGGGAAAGCCTGTGCCCCAGCAGTGAGGACATTAATAGGCTGATGATCATGAAAAGTAAATTAAATTTTACTCTAGAGTATTGCGAAAAGGATTTCAATACCATTCGTGTCATCCATTCAATGTCATAGGATTTATGTGTAACACAAGATATTAAATGTCGGACATTTCATCATAACATGTTGAACGATTTCAATCAATCTATTTCTCAATCATCATCATTGACTGGCTCTTGTTTGTTGCAAAAAGGGGATTGGAGGGTGAAAACTGATTGGAGGGAGAAAAAGGGATTGGAAGACGTAAAGGCGATTCGAGGGTGAAAAGGGGGACTGGAGAGTGATAATAAGGGATTGTTTGGTGATAGTGGGGATTCATGGGTGATAATAAAGGATTGGTGGGTGATAGTGAGGATTGATATGTGTTTATAGGGGATTTTAAATATAGGTGCTTCGTCTCAAATGTGTCGAAAAACGTTGCATGATATTCGTGTGGATTAGTATTTACAAACTCGTGAGTATGGTAAGTTACATTCGTCTACTCGTTTGTATCGTCTTTGAGATTGTATTGTTTGCTGATAACACATCTTTATTATTTAAGTTTGACAGGCCCAGGAATAATTATGAAGATGTAAATGATGTTTTCTCACAAGTATTGCACTGATTTAATGTAAATAAGTAAAAAAATAATGCTAATAAAACTAAATGCATAAAATTCGCTTTACCAAATATTAGAAATGAACCAGTTGAAATTAAATTAAACAATTAAAAACTAGATTTAGTCGAATCAACGTTATTCTTAGGTATAACTATTGGCTCAAATTACAGTGGAATCCTTATATTTCACTTTTAGCTGGTAAACTTAGTTAAGCGACTTATGCCATACAAAAGATGAGGCTTTCTTTGTAGATACTGCTAAGACTGTATGATATTATGTTGCCAAACACGGACAATTTACCGCAGATACCTTCTCTTATCATGATTGAATATAAGCTTTCTATAGGATTCGTCCTCCTAAGGCTAGGCCCAAAATTATTATGCAACTTAATTTTGGTAGCATAAATGTGGACTGGCTGCGTGATGATGCTAGAGTGATTGATTGGTCAGTAATCGACAACGGCGCTTAGGTCGATGAACAAGCAAATACTTTTAATGAGCTTTGAATTCAGCTATATGATGTTCATGCACCCAATATGCATATAAAGATCAAACATTTCCCCGCACCTAGGCTGACCGATGACATGAAATTTATAATGGCTTAAATGAATAATGCAAAGGTTAATTACAAGTCCCACGCACAGATAGTACCCGTGATAAATATCGAATCAGGTATCATTTCAATACAGTGTGCAGGGACACACAGCGCCGCCATTTCGACAAATCCGTGGAAAGCGGTGATTCCACAGAGGTCTTGAAGTTCTCAAAGTCTTTGGGAGTTAGCAAATCTCGAAATTTCAAAACACAAAACTTAGACATCAATCGCGTTAATAGTCATTTCTCTGTAGTATCTTCTCTCGAGAGTCATGCCAAAGATAAAACTTTAAGGTATCTTTCTTCTCTGCCAACACCGGGTTTTTCTCCGTTTACTTTTAATATTTTTATTGATAGTGATAATGTTGTTGTGCCATCTATTGTAAAGCGGTGGGTAATGACAATTTTGGCCGTTTCATGATCATTATTTATTCGACATCCTATCTCCCGTTATCACCCAAATTTTTAAGAAATCCAATTCCTCTGGCAGTTTCCAGAAATTTGGAATGATGCTCAAGTTTTCCACTTCCCAAAGAATCCAATCCTGATTCTATGTTTGATTTTCGGCCTATATCCATCCTGCCTTTCCTTTCTTAAGTTCTTATTAAGTAAAGTTAAATACTAAGTTAAGAAGAGAAGGTATACAATTGGGAAAATAGTAAGTGACTTCGAGGTATTGGATCATAGATCACATTTCACCTATATTATAATAGAATGTCTATAGAACGAGGTTCAATCTCGTCTAACAATTTCACAAAGGAAGAAAATATATTTTTTCTAAGATAAGTTTTGTAGTAAACGCCTAACAGAACTTTAGAATGAAAAAGAGTAACTTCGTGAAATAGGTGTTCTACAGTATCATATGGAGAGGACTGCTCTGATCAACTTATAACAGAAAAAGGAATGTGATTACGTAGATAGATAGCCACTCCGCCATGAGACTTATTAGTCCGATCTTTGTGAATAAGTTGAAAACGTAGCAAGGAAGTCAGGTTAGTGAGCTGATATATTTTGAGCATTGATATGAACAATATTGAAGTTATTTAATCACGCAAAAACTACGAATGGATTTAGATGAAAATTGGTATGCATATATACTATAACTTGGTTTGACATAGGATACTTTTTATCCCGGACAAAAGGGAAAAAGAGGGTCAAAATTGAGGTGGCAGTTTGTTTAGAAAAGTAATTGTCATAAGCAGATAAAGTCGCTAGTACCCACTAATAAAATAAAAAATAAACACTTATTAGGAATTAAATATTGTCCTACGAACAAGTGTAAAGGTATAATACATTTTTCATCTAATAACATTGAAGCGTTATTCACTTGTGATTTAAGGTTCCACACATAACTCAAAAGAAAATGACGGAACCTATTTAGGATCACTTTGTTGTCATCCGTCTGTCAAAACCTTTATTCTCTGGAGTGCGAAGACATATCAAACTAAATTTAAAATCCTACTCAAGTTCGAGTCAAAAAAAAAGTTGAAATACTTATCTCCTATTCGAACGATGTTACCGTTGTTGTTCCGTTTCATCGTTTGCAAGCAAGGGAATCAAAACTTACTAGTTGCGAGAGTCCGATTCGCTTATGACTGTTTTTTTGCAATGCAACGAAATTAACTTTTTTTCTCCAACTTTTTTTGTGAAATTGGGTTTTAATTGTTTTCGCGATTTCTCAATCCATACACTCGCTCGCTAATAGCAAATTTTGTTTTTATTCACAACTTTTTTTTATCTTTCCTGTGATAGTTTCACCCTTAGAAGTTACAAATAAACTGTTCCTGAAAGAAGATTGAAATTCCCTCAGTATCCCTAAGTTATGAGGAAATGTTTACAATTTAGATCAATAAATTTTCTTAAGATTTATCTAAAAAGCCATATTTTTTACTGTCATGACCAAATTGTAGATTTCCCCCAATAAGCAGTTCAATCAAGATAATAAAATTAGATTAGAATAATAATTTCGCAATAATTGCAATATAAAAAATATATTTATCCAGGAAATAAAATTTAAATATTCAAAAATTTTCGAGTAAATCTGTTATTCCAGCCGTAGAATATTAAAATCTGTTAAAATTTTGTTAATAAAAATAGTAAGTTTTGGGGCCTGTGCTCAGAAGCGTTAGCACCCAGATGCTATTCAAACGAAAATGAAATGAATATGAATTTGTCTCATTCGGTGTCAAGACCCTTTGTATCCGTGGGGTCTTAGCGCTATAAGGTTTTTTAAAGAAATAGCAAAAACATTTGTCGACATCACAGGAGACCGAAGAGCTGGCACAAAGAATTAGTCTAGCTATCCAAAGGGTACGCTGCCAGTATCTTCGGAAACTTGCCTAAAGGGACTCCTTTTAATAATATATTTTAGTTATTATATTTTATTTTTTAAGGTTTTTAGTTTTAGGTTCATTGTTATAGTATATTTTTTGTATTTTTTTTTTGTTTTAACCTAGTATTAGATAATAGTATATTTGTTAATTATATTATTGTTGAGCTACGATATTCAAACGAAATATCCTACCAATCCAATAATATTATAAATGTGGAAATATATTTGTGTGTCAATCACGCAAAAACATGTACTTTATAACTTAGATTGAGATTTAGGATACTTTATCCCGGAAAATGTTGGATTCCTGTGGGATTTTCAAAAAACTAACTTTACCGCGGATGAAGTTGCGGACGGAAGCGGAACCTGTAAGTTTGCAATTTGCTGATTGACGCCCTTGATGGGGGCGTCTCGGGATCGGCGCCTGTGTGCGCCATTTCACCGGGACGCCCCCAGGCCGGCCCGGCCCAGCGAGTGGACCGGGCGACACGCTTTGATGCACGTAGCCAATGTTTATAAATCCTTGTTTACGTTTCCTTCATGGTATATCAACTGTATCTAGGTCAGGGATGGGCAAATTTCCCTTATCATACCAATAGTTAGTAGCAGAATCTACGGCGACTTGATCACTTACGATTTGTAACACCCCCTCGCCCTCTCGATTTTTTAAATTAAATCATATCAAAATATAGCTCAGTCAGCTCAGCTCAGCTCAGCACTACTACCCCTCACCATAAAACACCCCCTTAACCCACAAATACGCCCCTGAGTTGTACATTTGAAAAAGAAATACATTTTGGCGAGAACTTTTGATTTTTGTTTAATGGATGCGGACTGGATTTCAACCATTCGAAGGCCGGAGATGACCCGTGGGCCGTAGTTTTCCCATCCCTGATCTTAGATCAGGTACTGGCATATTTAAACCGAAACCTAATGTTCTTGAATTCCTCATAATCTTATATCTTTCTGACCATTCATACTTACAAGGTTTGTCATGTCACTCTCAGAAAAAATAATTTGAAGGGACATTCACGACCCTCAGTAATACTGCAATAAATTTGTTACAATCTCGTCATATATCTTACTTTTATATCACCTAACAATCCTACATAAAGTATGAAGGAATTTAAGGCAGCGACTTCAACGACGGTTAAATGGGTCTCACGTTTTTTATCACCTAAATTTCTTTTTAATTTCTAGAGACGCAGTATTTTTCAAAAATAAGTAAACAAAACACGTGTATAGCCTGTCTGGTGATAAGCGGCCATCATAGCCTATAGACGCATGCGATACCAAAAATATCCCTTACCCCGTGGAGCCCTGAAACCCTACTTACCCTCAACCGACAGAAACATAAACACAAAAAGGTAGTTTTATTTCACTGTGACCTTCTGTAAGGCGGAGGTTACTTCCTAGACGGGCGCTCCAATTATAGCGAGAAAGCCTCCTAATACCTCTGTTATTTGATTGGTGGGGACAAAACACTGCGTTACTAAATGATACTCTCTACAATCGATGTATCGTGAATTTCGTTATGTGAAAACTATATAAGTTAAACTATGATGAATGACGATGATGATTACAAATCCACAATATTACCGCAAATCTAGGTACTTTAAGAATATAGGTGCACTTAAGCTTATTATCTAAGTATTAATGAGGGGGAAGAGATTTATGTTATTGATGATATATTATATTAAATTATATAACTAACGCAGTTACGCCAATTACAATTTTCCATTTATAAGCCTTTTAAATTGATATTTATTACAGCAAAGATATCTATATCATGTAAAGCGCTATTATATAAGTTAGGAGATCGCATTCCTGCATTGGTACGACATAAAACTGTTGCAAATAGTTGATGTTTTCCCAAGGATCTTATCTTCGTTCGCTTTAGTAGTAAATAGCCAATTTTATTCACTAATACAATGCAGTCCACACCATCTCGACGTTTACTACATATTTATTATAATAAGGGTTCCAAATAATCACTGCATGTTGTAATTGAGATATAACTTATGTTTTAAATAAAGATAATAAGATACTTTTCAAAATTGCTTACATGATCGCATAATAGAACCATACATTTTAAATGCTTTCTTGATAATAGTCTCAATATATATATATATGTCACGATTTAATTATGGACTCTATACAGTATCACACCGAGATCTTTAATTGTGGTTACCTTTTCCAAGTCGCACCCACATAATCTACATGTTAAATTGCTTACGAATTTCTTTTTAGTAAAGGAAATAGATTTGTAATTATTTAAACTTAGACTAAGTTTGTTATAACAGCAATATCTAGTAAACCTATCCGAGTCCTGCTGCAACATTAAGTAATCGTCGTGGTTCTGTATCGTATGATATATCTTTATGTAGCCGGCGTAGAGTAAGAATAGCGTAGAAGAAGAACCTTAGGAAAATAGCCCTTTTGTAGGCAGTCGGTAAATAGGTAACATAGGCTTATATTATTATAGCTTCTACAGCTAATTTTAAAAAGATCGGTGGTATATTATGAATGTACAGATTCTTTATTAATTTCATCATATTCTGCGCTTTAAAAACTTATACGAGATTGTGTTTTTCTAGACATTTGTTTTATGAATTCACGTATAAAGATTTTAGCGCAAAAAGGGATGATAATCGTCAACCGGAACCAATGGAGCGGACGCGGGTGATATAGTAATCTTCGATATATTACTAATAAGTCCGATTGATTACAATAAGTATATCTTACCGATATTATTTTTTATACAGTTGGATTGGCCACAGTTTAATGATGACATAAAATTTTACTCTTTTTTTTATCACTTACCACTGACGCAAGCTCTTAAATCATTACGGATTTCCATTACATTATTGCTACTGTTATTAGAAGGTATCTAGTGATGATAAATTAAATTCGCCAATCAAACATGTATATGTTTGGGTGTTTCTTAATGTTTACAATTAAACATAGTTTTTAAAAAACAAATGTAAAAGTTGGTTGCGTGGTTTGTTAGCGCTCTACAAGCCATTGATTTCCCAAAGTTCAAACAGCTATTTTTAACTTCGTACCAACCAACAATTTATGAAAAGTTTAGAATTTTCGCATACCACATGGGAGACCAAGTTTTAATATTAAAGCCATACTGAATATTTTAAACAGCGTGGGTCACGGCTCAATCTCCCTATTCGACCTGTGCCCCAGCAGTGAGAACACTAATAGACTAATAATGATTATTATACATATAAAAAGAATTGACTGCACTCCTTCTCTTCATAAACTTTTTGTTTAACTTTAATTATAAAATACTAATAACTGAATGACAGAATATGATTTAAACTCGTGTATTTTGTGCAATTCGATGGTTTTGTGCATATAAACACAATATCTATAAAAAAATATAAATAAAATAATACAGAATTGTGTCACAAATTAAAATTCTGATGAACATCATCCATTGAATTTCAGACTAGCGTTTACTCCGAAGAGTGATAGAAATGGTTAACTGCAAAAGTCATCATAATCTATTACAGTCCACTTGCAGCAATTTTGCTAATCTCAGTTTAACCAAACCTATATTTAGCCCGTACTTTAATGTCCAATTGACGTTTTGATATATGGTTAAATCTAGTTTCAGATGATTCGAGGCTTCATAAATTTGCTGCAAGTAAACCTTACAGATTAAGTAAACGTTTCTTTATACATAATACATACTTCATCATTTCCATTATTCCAAATTTAAATTAAAGCGCCAATAGAATGTAAAACGCTATACCTGAATTAAATGGAAAATGTGTATTGAACATCGGGTCCGTTGAAAAGCTTTTTTGGGAAGGAAAATTTCAATGTACAGAACATTTTATTTGCTTTTCATCACTACATTTGTTTAGAAAATGACATCACATTAGCTGTAACATTTCAGAAAAAAGTAAAAGCATTTCGGTACTCTAAGTAGAACGTAGTCGAATTTATTTAAGCCGCAAATAAATAATTCACCATGTCGGCGCCCCGACCTCGTGAACAATAAAAAGGTAAAATAGGAGTCTATCTAAATCCTTAAGAGCTTCCTGCTTCACAAATTTCTCTCATCTATCTGAGCAGTAAAGTTCTATTGTAAGAGGTCTGAAGGACAGAGGATGACATTTTAAATGATACAAAAAGGATATAATAATTTAATTTAATAAGCAATTCCATCCGATCTATAATAATAACTTTAGAAGCAATAGGTTCAGTATTGGCACTTTAGAGGTTTTTTTTTATTACAATTTAATGCGCTGATATAAAGATCCAAGAGAAAATAATAATGTCGTCAGAACGTCAGAATCATAAGTACATAAGATTATTTTGAAAATAAATTTCCCGCGTTTAGCGCGTTCAGTCCACAGTTTATCGTCGTTTTCATTTTTTCATATTAAGTTCACAGTAAAAATTATTAGTAAAGTAAATTACATTCCTTCTTAATACAAAATGTCGATAGCAAAAAATCTGATTGAAAAAAAGTTCTATTTCGCAATGGACTTATTCACATTTCGTTAACTTTAACAGACATCAAAATATAACGTCGTTCTTTCAATACAACAATAATCGAGTGAGACGACAAATAATTTTATTGGAGCATAAATAAACTGACGTAATTGAGTGCGGCAGAGTGTAAACTGTAGCATGATTGACTACGGACGCATGCTACGGCGTCTAAGCTACGCAGATTGGCTAAGAAATTGTTTGCGTTACAGTAATTATTTATTAAATTGTAGTAGGGGAACCCAAACTTGGGATTTACTCGCGAGCGGCAGAATATCGTAAGGGGAGGCAACCTTGCACGTTGTGAACTTCTCCCATCATACCTGTGCCCTTTACATACGGTCTTACGTCAGGGCAGCAAAAAAAATTCAACAAACGTCCATAACTTTTGTTCGCGTCCACATGCTCAGTCTTTTGAATAGAAGCTACTGGAAGAATCACGTAACGATTCTGATGAGGGATTTTTTTTAATCAGTGGGCTTGCGTGGTGGCCCGCATGCCATGCAAGCCCAAACATTTTTTCTCCGGCCGTGCGAATGAGTAATAATTCAGGTTTTAGACAGTATTCAAACCCGCATCTTCCGTTACTTAATGACCGTTTCGAGGTTGCTCTAGTATTTCTTAGGTTGCAAGGCTTTAAACATCTGGCAGAATGCAGAAATAAAAAAATATAAAAATAAAAATTATGATTATGTGTCATTATGTACCATACCATCGTACCTTAGTCTACCTTTTGGAACGGAGAGAAGTTGGTTTACTTACATGAACGAAATAAGCTGTTTTCAATTGTAAATTACTGGCGAACATTTAATGTATTCGTTTTGTGCGAGAGGGCATAATTACAACGGAGGACTGAAATTCCCTTTTTCCTAGACATGGCCTATAATTTTGCTACAATTATTTGATTAATTACTAAAGCAAACTGTAATAAATGCCTTCAAGTCACAAATTAAAATTCTGATGAACATCATCCATTGAATTTCAGACTAGCGTTTACTCCGAAGAGTGATAGAAATGGTTAACTGCAAAAGTCATCATAATCTATTACAGTCCACTTGCAGCAATTTTGCTAATCTCAGTTTAACCAAACCTATATTTAGCCCGTACTTTAATGTCCAATTGACGTTTTGATATATGGTTAAATCTAGTTTCAGATGATTCGAGGCTTCATAAATTTGCTGCAAGTAAACCTTACAGATTAAGTAAACGTTTCTTTATACATAATACATACTTCATCATTTCCATTATTCCAAATTTAAATTAAAGCGCCAATAGAATGTAAAACGCTATACCTGAATTAAATGGAAAATGTGTATTGAACATCGGGTCCGTTGAAAAGCTTTTTTGGGAAGGAAAATTTCAATGTACAGAACATTTTATTTGCTTTTCATCACTACATTTGTTTAGAAAATGACATCACATTAGCTGTAACATTTCAGAAAAAAGTAAAAGCATTTCGGTACTCTAAGTAGAACGTAGTCGAATTTATTTAAGCCGCAAATAAATAATTCACCATGTCGGCGCCCCGACCTCGTGAACAATAAAAAGGTAAAATAGGAGTCTATCTAAATCCTTAAGAGCTTCCTGCTTCACAAATTTCTCTCATCTATCTGAGCAGTAAAGTTCTATTGTAAGAGGTCTGAAGGATAGAGGATGACATTTTAAATGATACAAAAAGGATATAATAATTTAATTTAATAAGCAATTCCATCCGATCTATAATAATAACTTTAGAAGCAATAGGTTCAGTATTGGCACTTTAGAGGTTTTTTTTTATTACAATTTAATGCGCTGATATAAAGATCCACGAGAAAATAATAATGTCGTCAGAACGTCAGAATCATAAGTACATAAGATTATTTTGAAAATAAATTTCCCGCGTTTAGCGCGTTCAGTCCACAGTTTATCGTCGTTTTCATTTTTTCATATTAAGTTCACAGTAAAAATTATTAGTAAAGTAAATTACATTCCTTCTTAATACAAAATGTCGATAGCAAAAAATCTGATTGAAAAAAAGTTCTATTTCGCAATGGACTTATTCACATTTCGTTAACTTTAACAGACATCAAAATATAACGTCGTTCTTTCAATACAACAATAATCGAGTGAGACGACAAATAATTTTATTGGAGCATAAATAAACTGACGTAATTGAGTGCGGCAGAGTGTAAACTGTAGCATGATTGACTACGGACGCATGCTACGGCGTCTAAGCTACGCAGATTGGCTAAGAAATTGTTTGCGTTACAGTAATTATTTATTAAATTGTAGTAGGGGAACCCAAACTTGGGATTTACTCGCGAGCGGCAGAATATCGTAAGGGGAGGCAACCTTGCACGTTGTGAACTTCTCCCATCATACCTGTGCCCTTTACATACGGTCTTACGTCAGGGTAGCAAAAAAAATTCAACAAACGTCCATAACTTTTGTTCGCGTCCACATGCTCAGTCTTTTGAATAGAAGCTACTGGAAGAATCACGTAACGATTCTGATGAGGGATTTTTTTTAATCATTGGGCTTGCGTGGTGGCCCGCATGCCATGCAAGCCCAAACATTTTTTCTCCGGCCGTGCGAATGAGTAATAATTCAGGTTTTAGACAGTATTCAAACCCGCATCTTCCGTTACTTAATGACCGTTTCGAGGTTGCTCTAGTATTTCTTAGGTTGCAAGGCTTTAAACATCTGGCAGAATGCAGAAATAAAAAAATATAAAAATAAAAATTATGATTATGTGTAATTATGTACCATACCATCGTACCTTAGTCTACCTTTTGGAACGGATAGAAGTTGGTTAACTTACATGAACGAAATAAGCTGTATTCAATTGTAAATTACTGGCGAACATTTAATGTATTCGTTTTGTGCGAGAGGGCATAATTACAACGGAGGACTGAAATTCCCTTTTTCCTAGACATGGCCTATAATTTTGCTACAATTATTTGATTAATTACTAAAGCAAACTGTAATAAATGCCTTCAAGTAGCAAATTCTGTTTTATTGTGCAAATCTTCTCGTACATACATATTGAGTACAAAAGGTTTATTGTTTTAACCCTTGCCATTCTCATGTACCTATTGCATTTGTAAAATGAAATATTTTCCCTTATTTTGACGACCTTCTTGGCCGAGTGGTATGTTTCAAGGGTATGTTTTTCTTCTCTGTGGCCCGGTTTCAAATCCCAGAGGGGCAAATATTTGTGTGTTGCATACGAGCATTTCTACCTAAGTAATGGATGTTTATATGTATTTCTATATAAGTATACGTATATATAAATCAGTATATCATATATATTTTCATACCCTAGTATCCCATAACACAAGCAAAACAGTACCTACTTTGGGACAGGCTAATTGGTGTTTGTGTTACAAATATTTATTTATTTGTTTATATATAATTGGTAGTATTGAACAAGGTAAATAGATATAATTTTTATTATTTTAAAGCATGTAACTGCTTAATGTTTAAATATAAAGAAAATATAACTAGAAAAAATTCCACGCGGACCAGGCAGCAGACGGGACTCGAACCCGCACCCTTCGCAATCCGGGCGAATGCACTGACCAATTATGCTACCGCGGCCCTCACGGACCGCGTCGAAATTCTTCTAGCCATTGTTAAGCTGCAAGGCAGCGCCATCTCTTTGCATTATAGATAACCCACAATTTTTTCTAGTTATATTATCTTTAGATTTAAACATCAAGCAGTTACATGCTTTAAAATAATAAAAATTATAACTAATTATAGTGCTAACTAAATATTATGCTATTTCTTCTTTAAAATGTTTAATACTTGTAAAAGTATTCATTTGACATTGTGGGTTACCTATAATGCGCAGAGATGGCGCTGCCTTGCAGCTTAAGAATGGCTAGAAGAATTTCGACGCGGTCCGTAAGGGCCGCGGTAGCATAATTGGTCAGTGCATTCGGCCGGATTGCGAAGGGTGCGGGTTCGAGTCCCGTCTGCTGCCTGGTCAGCGTGGAATTTTTTCTAGTTATATTTCCTTAAGGTGAATAGAGTTTAGAAAGACAAATGGGAAGATAACGAGTCAAACATCGACAAAAATTGTACACTAATGTAATTTACTCGTTAGCTATTTATATGTAGGCTATTATCCATAAGCGGCAATGCCCTGCTTGTTATCGAACCTACTTTTACAATATTACAGCAGTGGATGCGAGGAATTCTTGGCGCAAAATCGCACATACTAGAAACTTAGCCGTGCCCAATGCTGCTTCAGTAAAAAGACGAAAAAAACAATATCTGAAATGTGTTCATATTCATCATATTCCTATGCGTAAGTACCTCACAAACTTGTTTAATTCCATTTGAAGAAGTTGAACATTAAACGAAAATGATTTGGATATCGTACTTACTTTGGGAATCCTTCTATTTCCTACTTATCCCACTAATTTTATAAATGTAAAAGGTAAGTGTTTTTTACTGAATCACACAAAATCTACTGAATGGATTTGGACGAGGTATGCGTATATATTGTTTTAAACTTTTATTTTCACTAACATTATAGTAATATAAGTTATTTACGGGATTGTTGCCATGTACCTTGTTTTTAGCGAGTTTCCGATATTTCAGCACCGTTGCAAGCTTTACTACGTGATCATGGCGCTTGCAACAGTGCCAAAATATCGGAAACTCGCTAAAACAAGGTACATGGTAACAATACCCTAAATAACTACAAGGTATTATATAGTTTATGACATAGATTGAGACATAAGATACTTTGGTCCCGGCAAAATGACGAGTTCCTGTGGGGTTCTGAAAAAACTAAAGTTAATGCGGACGAAGTCGCGGGCGGCCGCTAGTAATGAAAATTAATAATATTATATCTTTATATATATAATTCTTCTGTGAGTGTGTATGTCACTGAACTTCTCTTAAACGACTGGACCGATTTTGATGAAATTTTTTGTGTGTGTTCAAGGGGATCTGAGAATGGTTTAGATTCACAATTTTGTCCGCTGGACAACCCCTATTTTTTTAGGGCGGTACGAAGTTCGCTGGGTCAGCTAGTATTATTATAAAACTCTCGTGTCACAATGTGAGTAACCATACTCCTCTAAAACGGCTTGACTGATTTTTATGTAATTTTATATGCATATTCAGTAGGTCTGAGAATCAGCTACTATCTATTTTTCATACCCCAAAGTGATAAGGGTTGATCCCTAATACTTATTTATTTTATGGTAAACTTTATTTTTTAAAATGTGGCATGAAAAATACATACAACCCTAAATTTTCACCCTTCTACCGCCAACGCCTAATTTTAAGGCGGTACTAAGTTCGCTGGGTCAGCTAGTCATGTTATAAATGTGAAAGTTTGTATGTTTGTTACTCAATCAGGCAAAAACGACTTAACAGATTTTGATGAAATTTGCCACACATATTTTGTGACTTTTTATCCCGGAAACATTTTAGGGTCCTGAGAGATTCACAAAAAAATAAAGTTAACGCGGGCGGCCGCTAGTAATATTATAAATGTGAAAGTTTGTATGTTTGTTACTCAATCACGCAAAAACGGTGTTACCCGCGGTTTATTAGGGATATTTACCCGCAGAAAAACGAAGCCTATGTATTAATCCAGGGTGGCAGCTAGCTTCATACCAAATTTTATTAAAACCGCTCCATCCGTTTAGACGTGAAGAAGTAACAAACATACAAACAATCACAAACTTTCGCCTTTATAATATTAGTGTGATATATATTATTATGCCCAGGCAAAGCCAAAGTGGATTTACATCATTCATCATACATGTAGCGTTAATTAACACTGCCTCACCCTAATAAGCGCTAAGTTTTAGCACATATCCAGATTTATGAGTTTGCAAAATATTTCTAGATTTTGTTTGCGACTTTTTCCGCCTGATTATGATAATTAAGAATTCATTGGGTAACGTTTAATAAGAATATATATCTTCTGCACAGAAACCTATATTATTTTTATATAAAAATTGAATGCCATATTTCATTCATATTTATAACTAGCTGCCTGTGCCCCGTGGTTTTACCAGCATTTATTTTAAAATTTCTTTCATACCTTTACATTTAAGACATTATTAGAAGAAGTTTGATTACCATAAAAATGTAATTAAATTAAGTCAACCATACAAGGTAGATGCTTATGCTGTCGCAGACTTTTAAGCTATTGTATAGCTTTTATCGCAGACTTTGAGCGCGGCGACCGAATCAAAAAATTCCGTAACGAAAATATGCTGACAAGAGTGCATATGATGCCAATTTTTGCCATTTCAGTATCGATCTAAACGGCGCAGTGTGCTAAGTTTTTGCCACGGGACCAACTTTCGACGCATCACCGCGGTCATCGATTCAAATCCCGCACTCGTATTTTTAATTTTTTATAACTTTTCAAGACAAGCTATTTGGTAATACATGGTTTTTTAATTACTTTTTCCTTTTAGGCAGCGTACGCGGAAGCTCGTATTTTTCCCGTTTTCACAACAATTTAATTGATGCACCGCTTCTTGTGGTCATAGCGTGATGTTTTATATGCTGTAGGATATAAAACATCACGCTATGACCACAAGAAGCGGTGCATCAATTAAATTGTTCGCAAAAAATGGACTGATTTTTGATTAACGCAAAAACGAATTTTTCAATTCGGGCCAGTAATCCCAGAGATTAGCGTGTTCAACCAAACAAACTATAAAGTTGTTATATACGCAATAGTTACGCTTGTTTATTTGTTGAAATTACTTAAATAGCTTTTCATGATTGAACATAAAAGGTAAAAGGACATTGGGCAAAAATGTATGGACGCTGCACCCACGTCCGCCACGTCTTAAAGTACATTTGTTTAAAAGGTATTATAATCAAGATCATCTGTGCCAAAGCGCATCAAATTCCATCCTGGGGGTCTTTAGTTATTTTAAGTTAAATATGTACAAGTACTATAACGAATGAACATTAATGAAACAAAGGAATTAATTTAGTTAGTTAGTTCGACCCTACATAGTGGGCTCAGGAATTATGGGAGTACTTGACAAGGTGCAAGGGTGCCCCCATATGTTATTCTGCCGCGCTAGAGTAAATCCAAAAATCCCCGCATGGGTTGGGATATTTTAAACATTCTGTAGTATAGTGAATTGTCTTCTATGTAAAATGGAGCGAACACAGATTACACAAACTTGTCCACGCTTCGGAGAACACATGATTCCAGTTCATCCATACTAATTGACAAAACTGATAATCGTGTTCCAATATCCAAAGCGTGTTAGTTAAAAATCAATCAAATAGCAGGGAGCGCACAATCACAACGAAGTAAGACGAGTCGACTATTTGCAACTGCAAGTCTGAAAGACTTGCAGGACTTGCATCCGCAAAAACCGTTTTGAAATGTCTCAGTAAGAGCAAGCGCAGGGTGGTCGGCAGGTTTTGTCGTATATCTGGTTGTATAGTTCGATGTGGCATATTATTATGATTACTAATAATATAAAATGAAGGTATTATAAAATGAATTTATTCAGCTACTTAAATATGCCCATGTGTCATATCTATTGACTACCAGGATATTTTTTACGGTGTCATATCTTTTGACTCCCATGGTTAGGTTAGGTTAGTAAACCAATAACATGGTTTACGGAGCTGGGTGCGTTTTGCCCATTGTCCTTTACTAATCTCACATAACTTCCCATATTAGTTATGGAAATTGTTTCAGTCGCAATAACATTTAATTATTGCTCCCGAATAATAGTTGTCATCAAAGCAAAGGTAACATTGAATTCCAACGGTGTAGGAGTCACTTAATAAGGAGGTATCGCACATATACACACACATAGATTTGCAATATATTCCTATACTAGCCGCCGCCCGCGACTTTATTTAAATTTAGTTTTTTTCAGAATCCCACAGGAACCTGTCCTGATCTGGATTGAGACCTGTGTATGTTTCAATCCAGATCATAAACTATATGCTTACCAAATTTCATCTGAATCCATCCAGTATTTTTGCGTTATTGAGTAACAAACATACAAACTTTCACAATTTATAATAGTAGAAGCCGCCTGCGACTTCGTTTGCGTTACCTTAGAGTAGGAACGTTTAAGATAAATGCATTTTTATGAATTTTGTTTTATAAAACTGAGGACTGAGATACAAAAAATAGAAAAATATTTTGAGGCTACTTTTATTTGCAAATGAGTTACAAAGAGGTTTGATAAGATAACAAAAATACTATTGATAGTTGGGCAATTTGCTTTATCTACTTCGATATGTAAAAATCGTAAAGCTGGTATGGCCTCGGCTCACTGATAGATGCGTACATTTATTATTATTGAAATCATAAACAAAGCAGATGATACAGTTTGAATAGTACTTACAAAACAGAAAAAAATGCCTTTTTAATCTACATAATACTATTTATATCTTTGTACTATAAGTACTGGTTTTTGCCCGCAGCTTGGCTCGTGTTATTGCGGATTCTGTGAACCAATTCTGATTAACGATCAATTGGATTTGCCGGCTAGAGGAGGTCAAATACTTGCAAAAAAATAACATACATTTATAGGTACTGTAATGTTCTGCGGGGATCTCTGGCTGGTCGGTACGGAGCCGTCTCGGCCACCGAGGGATTCCGTGACAGCAGCCTCCCTGTTGTACTTCTATCAAGTAACCCTCCGCAGCGGACGGGGGGCGGTACGGTGGGCACTAGGCCGCGTTCTCAGCCCCCACGCGCGGGCCATTCTGCGCACATCTGCGGGGTCCCCGCAACACCCCGGGAGACCCCTGCCGTGGAGCCCCAGCTAGGGAGGCTGCTGGGTGCGGAAACGCGGAAGAATCCCTAAACAGGGATCCCGCGGCTTCGCACTAAGCAGCTTAGAGGGTATTTGCAGGGTTTTTTAATCCATTTACGAGCACGCTTAACGGCGTACTACCGGTACCGGTACGCCGTTAAGCGTGCTCGTAAATGGCGCGGGTTACTTTGGGGGTTAGCCCCATCGCCCGTGACGTTTTCGAGTGCGGTGTGAGGTCCGTTCGTCGGTGTGCCTCTTATAGGCGCCGACGTCAGTAAATAGAGGTTTTGCTTGCGTAAAAAAAAGGTACTGTAATGTTCTGCCTCGCCGCGAACTGAAGATCCCTTAATTTAGTGGCGGATACAAACATAGACACAAAATACAGAATTATTTTAGGATACTGCTATATACTAATGTGCTTTTATTATGATGTGCATCTATTTTTCGAGTACCTAATCAAAACTACACTTAATTTTAATGGGAGTTTATGCGAGGGTACATGTGATTGCTCGAGAAAATTTAGAAATTCAGCGGGATACTTCCGTGTTCTGTGTCCATGATTATAAATATTGGCAGAAGTATCTGCCATGTACCTAAGACCTACGCCTTTATTTCTCTCGACATCTTTTTCAATATATCAGTGTTGGTTTTGTTAATGATTTAGTTTATTCATGCGAGTATCGCTTTAACATAAAAAAAAAATTACATTTTTTTTTTAAGAGTAAATCCAGATTTAAGTACTGTTTTATGTTATTCGGACGTTTAATAAAAACACAATTTAGAGTAAAACTAGGTGACAGTGACAGGCATTGAATGATTGATAATAGTAATTATGTGACCAAATAAATTGGCTTAACAAATTCTTTTTCGTTGGATGTTAATTTCAGTTAGGTTAGTTCAGTCATCAGTTAAATTAGTTAAAAAATAGATCATAAAAAGTTATTTGTTTTATAATATTTATTCTGCTTATATTCCTCTCTGAAACTATACTTCGACTTTTTATTAGCTGCAGTAAAATGACGTTTCAAAATGTCATTCCGTAAAATAATGTTGACCGCCTAATTTAAATAGGGATATGATTAGGTTCACAGAAAATCTAATCGTTCCATAACTAACTCATAATGATCATACTTAATTCTAGTTACATTTTCTTTAGATTTAAACATCAAGCAGTTACATGCTTTAAAAGTAATAAAAATTATACTTAACTCTATTTATTATTCATATAAATAAAAGGCTGTATAAAATCTCAAGTTGGTACTGGTTTTTAGTTACGGTGCTGCGATGAGGCTTGTCCGTCATTTTATTTCATTTGTCATTCGCTCATTCGGCTTCTAACTTCTGTTTTGAGCGCAGTGAGTTTTAGTTGTCATTATTGTTAAAATTTTGTTACGTTATGTTTGTTTTTCGTTACCTACTTTTTCTTAATCGTGTCAGCTTTTTTTTGTTTGTTACATCGAAGACATGGATGCTCAGTTGATCACAAGATGGAGATACATTTCTATCTCCTAAGAAAAAAAGGCCACGTGTAGCTCTTAGTGCAACCGAGAAACTTTGGGTCAGAAACGTTTACAAATATGTGTTTGAAGTGAAATCTACAGAATCAAATATTGAAGTTCCAAAAACAAGTGAATGCGTCAACAAGGTGGCTGAAGTCTTGGGAATACCTGTCCGCACTGTTTATTTTGTTTTAAAGGAGCACAAGAAGAACGACTGTAAATCGCCAAAACCTCCCGAAAAACCTGGCCCAAAACTTACATTTAAAGAAAAACTTGATGATTTCACATTCACCGGTATTAGACGAATTGTACATCAGTTCTTTCATAGAAATGAAGTACCCACCATCGCAAAGGTTAGTTTACCTGTCATCACTAATCTTTTTATTATACGTTAGGTATAATATGTTTTCTCCCACCCCATGTAGAATTTTAATCAATTAGATTCAAGAGTAGCTGACCACTAAAAATATTACATTTGAACCAAATATAGTGAAGGCCACTCTCATAGATATTGTGAAACAACAAAATCATACTGAGATATATGCCGTGGACGAGATTGCTGCATAAAAAGGTATCAGATTTTTAAAACTGCCCCCTCATCACTGTGAATTGAACCCCATGGAGTTGGTTTGGGCTCAGGTAAAGGGGCACGTCGCAAACATTAATAAAACATATAAAATGCAAGAAGTGAAAACTTTATTCCAAGAAGGAATCAACAAAGTGACACCGGTTATGTGGAGTGACTGTGTGTCTAACACTATAAAAGAGGAAGACAAAATGTGCCACCTCGATCATATTATTGATGAAATGACAGACAGATTTGTCATTAGTGTGACCGAAAGCGACAGCGATAGTGATTCCGAAAATATTTGATTAATAAATAACATTGTTATGACTTTTTGTTTAATTTTGGATGTACGTCCCGATACTTCCAATGAAAAAGATCAATCCTTTACTATAGTAATAATAATAGAATAAAAAATCATTACAACTTAATATTAAATCTCTTAAACGAAACCAAACTGATCATTCATTTATTGAATGATTCACTTACTCACTTAGCTACATCCCTATTTATTTTTCTTCAAAAAGCGGTAACCCACAAAACGTCATTTTACTGCAGCTAATAAAAAGTTCTACTTTAATTGCATCCAATCGCTTTGCATTTCAAATACAACGTTCACACACTAGTTTATCAATTCTATTTTAGAGTACTGATACTGATATATTCATATTCATAGATACTTCCCACAATAATCATTGGAAAATTACTCAGTGTGTTAAAATTAAGCAACGCTTAAATTTCTTAATACAAAATGTCTATAGCAAATAATCTGATTGAAGAAAAGTTCTATTTCGCAATGGATTTATTCACATTCCGTTAACTTTAAAAGACATCGATCAAAATAGAGTGAGACGGCAAATAATTTTATTGAAGCATAAATAAACTGACGTGATTGAGTGCGGCAGAGTGTAAACTGTAGCATGATTGACTACGGACGCATGCTACGGCGTCTAAGCTACGCAGATTGGCTACGAAATTGTTTGTGTTACAGTAATCTCTTATCTATTAGACAAGTCCGTCCGTTCGTCCGTGGTGCTGTTTCAGCGGCCAAACCGTAAGAGATAGATATAGAGAATGTTTAAGTTATAAGTTAAGAATGGTCTGATAAGACTACAAACCGGATGTGAGTAACGTAGCACTTCCGGTTTTCGAGAAATCACGTGATTTCTATTTCAAACGAAACCACACAAAATCTCCGAAGTTCTCAATTAATTAAATACATTTTTTTTGGTGAACATTTGGTTCACTGGTTTGCTAGTTATTTATTAAATTGTAATAGGGGAGCCCAAACTTGGGATTTATTCGAGAGTGGCAGAATAACGTAAGGGGAGGCAACCTTGCACCTTGTGAACTTCTCCCACCATACCTGTGCCCTTAACATACGGTCTTACGTCCAGGCAGCAAAAAAATTCAATAAACGGCCATGACTTTTGTTCGCGTCCAAATCCTCAGTCCTTTGAATCGAAGCTACTGGAGGAATCACGTAGCGGTTCTGATGATGGAAATTTTTTAATCAGATCATCATCATTTTTTTTCCGGCCGTGCGAATGAGTAATAATTCAGGTTTTAGACGAGATTCAAACACGCATCTTCCACTACTTAATGACTGTTTCGAAGTTGCTCTAGTATTTCTTAGGTTTCAAGGCTTTAAACATCTAGCAGAATGCAGAAATAAAAAAAAATAAAAAAAAATCTGTACCACACCATCGTACCTTAGTCTATCTTTTGAAACGGAGGGTAGTTGGTTTACTTACATGAACGAAATAAGCTGTTTTCAATTGTAAATTACTGGCGAACATTTAATGTATTCGTTTTGTGCGAGAGGGCATTTACAATGGAGGACTGCAATTCCCTTTTTCCTAGACATGGCCTATAATTTTGCTACAATTATTTGATTTATTACTCAAGCAAACTGTAATAAATGCCTTCAAGTAGCAAATTCTGTTTTATTATGCAAATCTTCTCGTACATATTGAGTACAAAAGGTCTATTGTTTTAACCCTTGCTATTCTCACTTACCTATTGCATTTGTGAAATGCAATATTTCACCATGTTTTGACCGAGTGATATGTTTCAAGGGTATGTTTTTCTTCTCTGAGGGCCGGTTTCAAATCCCAGTGGGGCAAATATTTGTGTGTTGCATACGAGCATTTCTACCTAAGTAATGGTTGTTTATATGTATTTCTATAATAAGTGTATAATAATCAGTATATTATATATTTTTATATCCATTACCCTAGTATCCCATAACACCAGCAAAACAGTGCCTACTTTGGGACAGGCTAATTGGTTTTGTGTTAGAAATATTTATTTATTTGTTTATATGTAAGTGGTAGTATTGAACAAGGTGAATACAGTTTAGAAAGACAAATGGGAAGATAACGAGCCAAACATCGACAGAAATTGTACACATTATAATGTAATTTACGCTTTTGCTATTTACATGTAGGTTTCCATCCATAAACGGCAATGCCCTGCTTGTTATCTAACCTACTTTTATAATATTACGCCAGTGGGTGTGAGGAATTCTTGGCGCAAAATCGCACATACTAGAAACTTTGCCGTGCCCAATGTTGGCTTCAGTAGAAAGACGAAAAAAATTATATCTTAAATGTGTTCATATTCATCATATTCCTATGCGTAAGTACCTTACAAACTTTTCTAATTACATTTGAACAAGTTGAACATTAAACGAAAATGATTCGGATATCGTACTTACTTTGGGAATCCTACCATTTCCTATTTATCCCACTAATATTGTAAATGTAAAAGGTGTATGTTTTTTACTCAATCACACAAAAACTACTGAACGGATTTGGACGAGGTATGCTTAAATATTGTTTTAAACTTTCATGTTCACTAACATTATAGTAATATAAGTTATTTACGGGATTGTTACCATGTACCTTGTTTTTAGCGAGTTTCCGATATTTCGGTTGCAAGCGTTACTACGTGATCATGGCACTTGCAACAGTGCCGAAATATCAGAAACTCGCTAAAAACAAGGTACATGTTAACAATACCTTAAATAACTTATATTACTATAAGGTATTATATAGTTTATGACCAAGATTGAGACATAAGATACTTTGGTCCCGGCAAAATGACGAGTTCCTATGGGGTTCTGAAAAAACTAAAGTTAATGCGCACGAAGTCGCATTATAAATGTGAAAGTTTGTATGTTTGTTACTCAATCACGCAAAAACGGTGTTACCCGCGGTTTATTAGGGATATTTTCCCGTAGTAAAACGAAGCCTTTGTATTAATCCAGGGTGTCAGCGAACTTCGTACCAAATTTTATTAAAATCACTCCATCCATCCGTTTAGACGTGAAGAAGTAACAAACATACACACTCACACAATCACAAACTTTCGCCTTTATAATATTAGTGTGATATATATTATTATGCCCAGGCAAAGCCAAAGTGGATTTAGATCATTCATCATATTTTGTCATACATGTTTTTTGAATTTCTTTTTGCTTTTAGGTAGCGTCCGCGGAAGCTCGGAATTTTTCCCGTTTTCACAACATTTTAATTGATGCACCGCTCCTTGTGGTCATAGCGTGATGTTTTATATAGCCTACAGCCATCGCAAAAAATGGACCGATCTTTATTTTGGTTAACAATTTTTTTTATTTCGGGCCAGTAATCCCAGAGATTAGCGCGTTCAACCAAACAAACTATAAAGTTGTTATATACGTAATAGTTACGCTTGTTTATTTGTTGAAATTACTAAAATAGCTTTTCATGATTGAACATAAAAGGTAAAATTTACTAATCTCACATAACTTCCCATATTAGTTATGGAAATTGTTTCAGTCGCAATAACCTTTAATTATTGCTCCCGAATAATAGTTGTAATCAAAGCAAAGGTAACATTGAATTCCAACGGTGTAGGAGTGGTGCACTTAATTAGGAGGCATTGCTTATATATTTACAAACACATAGGTTTGCGATATATTCCTATACTAGCCGCCGCCCGCGCCTTTAGTTAAATTTAGTTTTTTCAGAATCCCACAAGAAACTGTCCTGTGAAACAGACACAGGTCTAAATCCAGATCATAAACTATATATATATATATATAACTATATGCTTACCAAATTTCATCTGAATCCGTCCAGTATTTTTGCGTTATTAAGTAACAAACATACAAACTTTCACAATCTATAATAGTAGAACCCGCTCGCGACTTCGTTTGCGTTACCTTAGAGTACGAACGTTAAGATAAATGCATTTTTATGAATTTTGTTTTATAAAACTGAGGACTGAGATACAAAAAATAGAAAAATATTTTGAGGCTACTTTCATTTGCAAATGAGTTACAAAGAGGTTTGATAAGATAACAACAACTAGCAAACCAGTGAACCAAATGTTCACCAAAAAAAAAAAAAGTATTTAATTAATTGAGAACTTCGGAGATTTTGTGTGGTTTCGTTTGAAATAGAAATCACGTGATTTCTCGAAAACCGGAAGTGCTACGTTACTCACATCCGGTTTGTAGTCTTATCAGACTATTCTTAACTTATAACTTAAACATTCTCTTTAACTATCTCTTACGGTTTGGCCGCTGAAACAGCACCATGGACGGACGGACGGACTTGTCTAATAGATAAGAGATACTATTGATAGTTGGGCAATTTGCTTTATCTACTTCGATATGTAAAACTCGTAAAACTGGTATGGCCTTGGCTCACTGATGCGTAAGTTTATTATTATTGAAAACATAAACAAAGCAGATGATACAGTTTGAATAGCACTTACAAAACTGAAAAAAATGCTTGTTAATACATAATACTATTTATATCTTTGTACTATAAGTACTAGTTTTTGCCCGCAGCTTGGCTCGCGTTAATGTGGATTCTGTGAACCTGATTAACAATCAATTGGATTTGCCGGCTAGAGGAGGTCAAATACTTGCAAAAAAATACCATATATTTATAGTTACTGTAATGTTCTGTGGGGATCCCTTTCTGGCCGGTACGGGAGCTACACGGGCACGCCCAAGTAGCCCTCCGCAGCGGACGGGGGGCGGTATGGTTGGCACTAGGCCGCGTACTCAGCCCCCACGCTCGGGCCATCCTGCGCACGTCTGCGGGGTCCTTGCAACACCCCGCGAGACCCCTGCCGTGGAGCCCCGGCTAGGCCGGGTGGCTGCTGGGTGCGGAAACGTGGAAGAATCCCTAAACGGGGATCCCGCGGCTTCACACTAAGCAGCTTAGAGGGTATTCGCAGGGTTTTTTAGCGGATAGTACGCCGTTAAGCGTGCTCGTAAATGGCGCGGGTTATTTTGGGGGTTAGCCCCATCGTGCCCGTGAAGTTTGCGAGTGCTGGGTTTGAGGTACGTTTGGCGGTGTGCCTCTTATAGGCGCCGAAGTCAGTAAATAGAGGTTTTGCCAGCGTAAAAAAAGGTACTGTAATGGTCTGCCCTTCCCGATGAAGATCCCTTAACTATATACCTATAGTTACCTATCATAACTACACTTAATTTTAATTGGAGTGTATGCGAGGGTACGCGTGATTGCTCGAGAAAATTTAGAAACTCAACGGGATAGTTCTTTGTTCTGTGTCCATGATTATAAATATTGGCAGAAGTATCTGCCATGTACAGTGGGGGTCGCGGGCGCGTGAACACTTCAAAACTTCTTTCAAACTATCCATCAAGCGCTGCTGAGTGGCAGGCGCTGAGGTCAAACCGAAACACATGACCTTAAATTGATATAGCCCGCGGGAGGGAATAGTGAATGCGGTCTTTTCCCGGGAATCCGGTGATAATAATACTTGATGGTATGCCGATTTAAGATCGATTGAAGACAGAAATTTCGCGTCACGGAGCTGGTCCAGGATGCTACTGATATACGGCAAAGGATAGGCGTCATGCTTTGAAATCGCGTTGAGTTTCCTACTGTCCAAACAAAAACGATAAGATCCATCCGACTTTTGCGCCAGAGTGACGGGATTGTTCCACGCACTATTGCTCGGCTCCACCACATCATCTTTGAGCATTTGGTCTAGTTGCTTTTTCATTTCGGCCAACTTTTCCGGAGACATGATATAGTAACGCTGCTTGATCGGTGGATGATCGCCCGTGTCTATTTTGTGCGTGACCAAGTGAGTCCTACCTAATCCTCTCTTATCCGCTGATATATCCTCAAACAATCGTATTACTTCCTGAGCCTGCCTACGCTCGGACTCAGAGAGCGACTCAAAATCCTGTAAAAATCTATCGTTACAAGTGATCGAACCAATATGATTACCCCCCGGCAAATATTCACCACCCTCCAATAAGGATAGAACGTCGGGTGCTATCTTAAATTCTTTCCAGAAATTCATCCCAAAAAGTAGCTCAGTGGCGACCCCAGGTACTAAGTAGAATTTAATAGTGGCGGTTCTTCCTCCGACAGTGACTGGCAAAAATATGTAGCCCGTCACTGGAGACGACGAACCGTTTGCAGTAGTAATGTGTGTTAAGTCCCATGACTTATGTACAGTACCAAGGCCAGAAAAATGTTTTATTGCATTGTTACCTACAATAGATATTTCAGAACCAGAGTCTAGCAAGCCTATATATCTTAATTCATAAATAGTAACTTTTAAAAATGGACGGGCATCCCCTTTTGTGTTTTGAATCGGCGCTGTCAGATGTTGACATTCATTTTGACACTTTTTAATAATGTTTTGTTTATTACTATCGAAAAACCGTCGAATTACTTCCAACCACGAATCCCATTCGTGTTTAGACAAAAATTTATAACAGCGCCGATTCACACCTTCCCGTTTTTTGGAACCGCAGGATTCGTAGCTTTCCCCTGGGAGCACTCGGGACACGATCTTGCCGTCACCCCTTTCCGGCCGCAACGATAACAAACCAAAACATGAGCTTCCCGGCATGTTCTAAGAGTATGCCCTTCAACACGGCAACGCACACAGAACTTATCATTTCCCACCAGTTGCACGGCTGAGACCTTAGGCAGTTGTCTATTATTGCTATTCTTATAACTCAGATCTGGAGCTAAGCAAGCCTGGGTTATTTTAGGTGGTTCACTAAAATGTTGGGAACGCTCCTTGGCACCTTCCAGAAGTCTACATTTGCGTTTCAAATCTGTCCAGGACTCTATGGGATTCAAAGCTAATTGTGTAGTGTAAAAAGGTCTAATATTAAAAAGAACAATATTCAATTTCTCTTCCTCTGAGAGCGACTTTGACAACCGAGTAAAATAGTTCTGCATAATGCTAAGATAATTCACTATGCTTTCCTCGGAACCCTGAGTGCGAGACCGGATCTCTTGTAATAAACGATGATCATAATCTGATGGTAAATATTCATCAAGAAGCAAGGTTTTCAACCCTAACCAGCTATGTACTTCGGATTGCACCCCACGATACCAACAAAGAGCCTCATCTGTAAACAATTCAGCTGCAGAATTGAACAATTTACCATCTGTTACACCACGAGACAAACATAACTCCTCTAAACGCTGCAAGAATGCCTTTACACAGGTTTTCCCATTCAACCGTATGTTTAGTTTATGTACGGCAGCACCAGAGTCAGGGGAAGCATTCCCAGTGCGTTCAGAAGCAGCATGGACTCTGCTATTTTCTTCCGGAGGCACCTGAGTTAAACTACTCTTAAAATGGTGCATAATGTTATCTAACTTAACCAGAAACTTGTCTAGACGTTCCTGGAGCGCTTCCAATTGAGAGGCGATGCTGTCATCATTATCAGAATCTAAGCGACTAAGTCTATGAAACAAGTGATGTGCTAATGATTGTATTCTGTTCAGTGCTTTAAGGGAACTAGCTCTAGAAGAAGTTTGAGAAGTAAGATCCTCTAAACTGTCTAATTTCTCCCTAATAATATCCATCTCTGATTCTATCTCTACTTCACAAGTTAATATTTCATCAGAAGGTAAATCTTTATTTAAAGCACGTACTTGTGCCTTTAAAGCAGGCACCCCGTCCACAGGCTTCGCACCCCTAATTCTGACTTCATATTCTAACTCATCTTTGTGTAACAAGTTAAAAGTGATTGGCCTCTGTTCCATTTTGTAAGTTAAAATTACTCCTAGTGTGGCAAAATAAATAAATGTTCAATAACAAAGTGTAATTAATATGATAATAAAACCACCTACCTGTTAAGATATATCAGTTAAAATAGTAGTGTTGTAACAAGTGTGGTTTCACACCTGAGGGTTGAAAATTGTTAGGTTCTAAAGGATTAGGTTTCTCAATGTTAGGTTTCTTCTTGTTAGGTTCAAAAAAGTGAGGTTGGTGAACTAACCTACCAAAAATCAGTACACAAGAGGGTTTTTTTTTTCTTTAAATAAGGGTATAAAAAAGTAAATATGACTTTTTTGATTGTAAATTTTGAGCCAATATCGATCATTCGATGTTACAAATTATTATGTTTACAACACAGTATAACCAGATAAACAAATCTTTGGATATAAGCCAAATAATTCAGAGAAAAAAGAAAAATTAAAAAAAAATCACCAATATCGATCAACCTTTTTTGAGCAATCAATGACCAAAAAAAAGAGCAAAGTAAATGCTACAAAGCCTTGTTTCCACTTGTTCGGGCGCCACATGTGATGTTAAATTCTCCTCCAAGGCCCTCTTCTACGCTCACTCAGAGCACCGGGGGAACAATGAAAGAAAACCAAAAAAATTAAAATAATGTTATAAGTATATTTTATCCACTTTAGATACCAAAGCATAGGAATTCAGTAGTTTTAAGTTATTGCTTATATAAATCAACAAGCCTAACTATGTTTATTATTTATATAATAACTATGTTTCACTAATTATAAATATCTAAGCTGAATACAGTAGTTCAAAGTTAATGTGTATATAAACCAACAAGTTGTCATGAAAGGTTATAATTATATGAATATCAGACATTCATAACACTCTACCATGTACTTACATGAATTCTCAACCATATCTAATATATTTTATCCACAAATACCACTTAAACTAGACTGAATAAGCTATTTAGTGGATTTCAGAGGTTCTACGGCTCGTTTGATCGATATTGGTGACAAACTTAGTTAATTCTAGTTCTCAGTGAGATAACCAGTTATATAGATATACGTATATATATGGAAATGGGTAAGTTGGGGTCCAACCTCGCCTGGTGGTTCTTCTCCACGCTCACTCGGGGTTAGTAGAGAAATACCTTGATTATGATAGGTTTAGCTGTGTATAATCTGTCTGCTGTTACGGCCGGGTTACATAAAACCGGAGAGCGGCTGGCAAATAAACTCCCGCGTCCCTTCTGGTCCGTGTACAGAAAAAAAGTCTCCTTGTTAGTCCTCCAGTATTTCTTGAGGGGAACGTACAAGCCTGAAGTTCACATTGAAAAAAAATGATCAGATATGGGGAAAATACATAGATTGCCACATCTGTAGTGGGTGAGGGAGTGAGGGATATTCACGGTCAATGTTTACACTTTAAAATTTGAATCACTACATGACTGGGGCCCGTCCCACCGGGTTGAAGGAAATCAATTCCATGTTCACTAACTTGACAAGAATGATTAGGTATATTTGATGACAAGAATCACTATATTGTGCATAATGCAGTTCAATTAGTGCTAGGAGAATAAATATGAGGTCAGATGATAGCTTACCGTTCGAAATATGAAACTATCCGTAAGTATTTTGTTTCCTATCACAAGTTACCGCCTTATTATTGCAACGCCTTGCGAAGGTTCGTGTTCGTCCACCTACGATACAGAATATCAACAGAAAGGTTATTTTTCACAGCCCAAACTTGCAAAATAAGTAGGAAAAAGGGTTACTCCAATATACCTGTGAAACTAGGTTCGGTTAGCGACTCCGCGCTTTTTCCGCCAATATCCTTCAGGATATAAACTTTTCGGATCTATTTCACGACTCCGACGACTATAATATGCCTTTTAATATACTTTGGGCAGAAGAAAAGATGAAAAGTTAACTGTACCACAAACAGATTGTGAAATTTTAAATGTTGTTTTGAAAATTGCTCATAGATGATAGACGGGTCGTCCACTCCCAAACATGTGTCTATGATTTGTTTCCCACTCCAACTGAAGGCAAAGGCCACAGTCAAACAGACAGCCGCCGCATTCGAGACGAACCGAAGAATAAACTCAAAACTATATACCTACGCTCGCCGTAAGCTGAGGAAAAGGGAATACCTACCCAAATCAGCGAGGAAATTCAATTTCGAGTAAAATTCAAAATCAATTAAAAACAGCACCCGATAAGGAGGACTCAAATCGATCTGGGAAAGACTATTCAAAATTCAACAACTGTCAAACTCCATCCATTCATCCACGCGCCCCCACAGAGATTCACTGCCTGATTACTTTTTTTTTTTTTTATAAGTCTCAAGGCGAATATTTTAGTCGAATAGAAAAATCGACTATTCCTCAAGGCTACCAACCCAATCAATGAAGTTTGACAGCGTCGGCGTAGCGGTTCGCTATCATAGACAAAACAGCTGTCCTACGTGTGTCAGTGTCACGCTCTGTTTAAAAACAAACACTACACTATATACCTACGCTCGCCGTAAGCTGAGGAAAAGGGAATACCTACCCAAATCAGCGAGGAAATTCAAAATCGATTAAAAACAGCGCCCGATAAGAAGGACTCAAATCGATATGGGAAAAACTATTCAAAATTCAACAACTGTCAAACTCCATCCATTCATCCACGCGCCCCCACAGAGATTCACTGCCTGATTACTTTTTTTTTTTTTATAAGTCTCAAGGCGAATATTTTAGTCGAATAGAAAAATCGACTATTCCTCAAGGCTACTAACCCAATCAATGAAGTTTGACAGCGTCGGCGTAGCGGTTCGCTATCATAGACAAAACAGCTGTCCTACGTGTGTCAGTGTCACGCCCTGTTTAAAAACAAACACTACACTACGTCTTTTAGGTAAAAAAGACGTAGGGCATAGCGGATTTCCCGCTTGAAGTTGAGCGCGCGTTATACTTGATTAATCACAAACCCCTATCTACGCAATGGGCAAAATTTAATTTGTGGGACCCTTAGGTTGCGCTGAATCGCTACCGTACTCAGAGACGCTAATTAACTTTTAATTTAAATTAAAGTTGATGCTGTCACTTTCTTTGTAGAAACAAAATTTCTTGGTAAAACAAAATAAGACAACACGCGACTTAATGAAGCATTACCTTTAATTGACGTCTTTGAGAGCAGCCGTTAATGACATATAAAATATCACTGAATTATTCAAGAGTTATGATTCTTATAAATAAATAAGTTGTTAAATAATCTACAGAACTCTTACTTCGTGAATAGCACGAACGATTACAACTGTTTCCGGATTTAATTATGTAGGTAATTGAAAAGAGGACATTCATTAAATCGTTTACGAATTCCAAACAAAATGTAATATCATGAGCATACATTCATCACAACACAACCGAGCTATTGCTGTTCATTGATAACCCGCCCGCCCACTAACGAATCGTACAAAACGAGTGCATGGCAAAATCGCCTTAGAGCTGTTCACGCGCCCGTGACCATGTTTGTACGTAAGACCTGTCCTGCACCTTTAATTCTCCCTGCATCTTTTTCGATATATCAGTGTTGGTTTTTTATGAGTAAGTCCAGATTTAAGAATTGTATTATGTTATTCAGACGTATAAAAAAACACAATTTAGATTTGATTATAGTAATTATGTGACTAAATAAATTGCTTTAACAAATTCTTTTTTGTTGGATGTTAATTTCAGTTAGGTTCTTATATGTACTATGGTTTAAAATAGATCATAAAAAGGGGCCGCTGATTTATAAAAGTTATTTTTTATAGTGTTTATTCTGCTTATCCTTCCTGTCTGAAACTAATCGCATCCAATCGCTTGGCATTTCAAATGCAATGTTCACACGCTAGTTTATCAATTCTACTTTTTTTGATACTGATACAGTGTATGCATATTCATAGATACTTCCTACAATATTCAATGGATACTTAGTGTGTTAAAATTAAGCAACGCTTAAAAAAGATATAGCTATTTGTGTACAATAAAACTTCACTGCTTAACATTGTAGCCAAGAACGATATCAAGTGGTGGCGCTTCCCTACAGCCCCATTTGTGGTAAGAATTTCGTCATGTGCATTAAAATCTTTATATAATAATGGTCAGTGCATTCGCTCAGATTGCGAAATACGGTGGACTTTCACTGTAAAGTCGTTCGAACCACACCACTAAGTTTATTAATTAATAATAAATAAAATAAATAAATCGAATATAGTATCACACCTATGGGATTTCAGTTTTGTTACTTTAATAGGTTTGTGTACAGACATCCTATTTTGATAGATGCGAGGGGGACGTCAAGGAGAAACTATTATGTTGGCCAAATTACCCGAGACAAGTTCACCCCCATAATTTGCCTCCACACCCCTCTTGACAATTCAATGAACAATCGTCCAACTTGGGTGTGAGCTATTTACTCGAACATACATTCAAACGAATATGCAGATGATGATAATGCTGTAGAAATTACACATATGTACTCGTATAAACCTGCCTAGTACGCGAGGTGCCCGCACTAGACGTTCACGACCACGCCCAGTGGCCGCAACGACCAGATTTACTAAAGAAACCATATTAGCATCGCGCATTTCGCCCGACCTTAGCCAGCAGGCCGGCATGAATGGTGGTTGCGGCCAACTTACGTCTAGTTTGCTATGAGCGCTCGCGCACTAGATCTGCGACCGCGAATGCGGCCAGGCTGTGACCAGCTATTCTCTGTGTCATGCGGACAGTTCGTGAGTGGACACGCTTCTGACGCTTCATATCGTTCCTCAACTCAATACGACGGCGATTATTTCTGCAATGAGTTTTGATGCAGAGTTAATTATTTATAAATTAAAGAAACGACCAGCAATATGGCCGATTTACAGCGAGTCGCGGTCGTGGCCGCAAACATGGCCGCAGCACAACCGTATCATTTGCGGCTGAGGTTGCGAGGTGCGTAACAGTGGTGTCAGATCCTTACTAATGAGATTATAAATGCCAAAATGAGTTTCTTTGTACACACCTAAACCGCAATGGCGATAATTTTGGCAAAGACATAGAATGAGACCCTGAAAACCGTTATAGGTTTCTTTTTTTGTGAAAATGTAATAGTCCTTTCCTGTTTAATAAATAAATAAAAATTAAAAGGAGGTGGAAGAAGGCAATGAAAATTAGTATGGGAAACCTATTTTTCCACATAGGCGAAGTCGCAGTCACCCGCTAGTTTATATATTGAAAAAAGCGCCTTTTTTTTTATTTGGTTTGCAAAACCGAAATGTGAAAATGACAAAATAATTACATACAGTGTATCATAACAGTATCACAAATCTTATAAATGCAAACACAGCATGCACTTTATAAATAATGTTAGAATTATTTATAATATTTTATGTACACAGTACTACCCTTACACCTACATTTGCAACAATTTTCTTAGCTTTTTTTTCATTACCGCAATAGAGTCGCCAAAAATGTCAATTCAATTCAATTTATTTGCATTAAATAGGATACAAATAAAGGTGTTACATTTCATCTAAGTTGTAGCTTAACCTATTCAGTCATATAAAGATAACATGCAAATTTTTCTATTCAATTATAATTACCTATATAAATGTCAATAATTCTTAATATAATATTATAATTATTCGATGTCGTCAATTTATCATATCCATAATTATGTGAATGTCATAATTAGAATGGTCTTGTAAAGAATATCAAAATTAAATGTTATATTTAAACCCATTAAGCATGTCTTTAACCCATGCATCAAATCCTACCATAATTCATGAACTCAACCATACTGTAAAACGTGTTTTCATTTAACCACTTACGAAGTTTTGACTTGAACTTATTAAAGGTTTGGCTTTTAATTTCTTCTGGAATTTGATTATAAATTTTAATTGCCATCGCTGGTGCATTTGTTTGGAATCGCCTTGTTTTCGGAACTATTTCCATTTTCATTTTATTAGGATACCTCAGACTTCGATCTGTTGCATCTTTTGCGACTGTATACAAATGGTAGTGCTGCTTTACAAAAGTTGCTACTTCGAGAATGTACAAAGAAGTCAAAGTTAAAATATTTAGGTCCTTAAAATATGTTCTACAAGAAACATCCGGGGCTATATTACAAATTGCCCGTATACACCTTTTTTGGCATACAAACACTCTTTTAATGTCCGTGCCATTTCCCCAGATTATAAGACCGTATCTTAATATCGATTCCACATAAGCGTAATAAGCTGTAATAGCTGTGGCTTTATTTGCAACTTTTGATAGTTTATGCAGAGCAAAGACAAATGAACTTATTTTATTGCTAATTTTATTTATATGTTCCTTCCTATTTAAACATGGTTCTATTATTAATCCTAGGAAAATCGTATTATTTACATGTCGAATTATTTTATCATTAAATTTAATGTCAACTGTTTTATTTTTATAATTATTAAAATTCATTAGATTAGTTTTGTCCAAGTTGATTTGTAAATTATTTTCTGAAAGCCATTTGACTATAGTTATCACTGTGTTTATAATTTCAGTTTGATGTTCCTTTAAGGAAGCACTTTTATCCGACGTTACAATAACTGATACGTCATCAGCAAAGAGTATTGTCTTATGCTTTATAATTTTAGGTAAATCATTTATGCACAGCAGAAATAAAGGCGGTCCAAGAACACTTCCTTGAGGAACGCCGGAACATTTTTCCTCTAAATCGGACTTATAAGTGTGTTCTACTTGTTTCGAATTCAATTGTTTTGTTTCTACAAATTGAGTACGATTTTTTAAATACGTCTCTATCCAACTTAAAGCGGGACCCCTAATCCCAGTGTTCGTCAGCTTTGCCAAAAGTCGGTCATGTGATACACAATCAAAAGCTTTCGACAGATCCAAAAATAAAACAGACGTATAATTACCAGTGTTCACATTTCGTAATATTTCATCAACCATAAAGAACGCTGCATGACTTGTACATTTTTTCTTCTGGAAACCATATTGATCTTCACTTATTATTTTAAATGTGTTGAAAAATGACAAAAGACGCTGATGCATGGCCTTTTCAAAGATCTTAGAGAAAACTGAGACTAGAGTGATAGGTCTATAATTGGATATGTCAGTTTTATCACCTTTTTTATATAAAGGCGTAACTTTTGATACCTTTAGTTTATCTGGAAATGTTCCACACTCAAATGATAAATTTATTAAGTAAGTCAACACTTGTTTTAGTTCGTCAACACTATGTCTAACTGCATTACAAGCAGACAACATCCGATAGATTGGCGAATGCTGACCAAGATTTGTCCGGCATGAAGGAAGTTGGAAAGTTTTTCTATTTTGCAAGCGGCTGTTTTGTCGAGGCACGAATAATTTGCTGCGATGTAAAACAAAAGGTGAAACAGTGTATCCGCGCATTATTTTACACAGAAATATTATGTCAACAATTCTTCTTCGGTCTCTTAAAGATTGATGTTTGTAATGAGAAAGTCGCTGTTCGTAAGATCTTAGCACACGACATTTATGATCGGAATAAGCAAGGTTGTAAAGAAAGCGTTTCTGTGTACGTTCAATGCGATCTGAGTGCACTTGGTATCCCTTATAAATATTTACAGATAAAATTTTAGTCTGAAGAATGCTCACAGTATATAAGTATTAGGCTCCGTTCGTAAAGAATATGTAATATTCTTGTCACGAAACAAGCACGAAAATCAATAGTTTCATTTTCTAATCTTACAATTTGTTAGGTACTTTAAGATTTTGTTTAACATTCTTACAGGAAAATTTAATGAAGGATATATATACATGAAAGGGTTTTGTCGAAATATACACCGCTTATAATGTCCATCAATCACTTCTAATATTCACGTACTGTAAAAAATCATGTGTGTAGGTATTCATTAGAATTTACGGTAATGTTAGGATACGCCCGTTGCCTACACAATTGCGGTTTGTTTTAGCACGTGTCAACATTCAATGTGCCAGCAATTACTTTTCAATTTGTCTGTTAACAGATTTCCGCGATGAACCACATTATTTGTGATATCTAAAATTTTTAAAAGGTCTTAAGTTTGATTTATATTCGATGCGAAGAATGATTGTGTTACGAGCAAAATTTTTTGAAGTTGTTTATTAGGTACGCTTTTTATTAATATCTTTAATTGCGAAAGAATACGTGCATGGATAGGAATTCCATTTTTTAATAGTATTTTAACAAACAAAGTATAGTCTGTTTTAAACGAATTTAGATCAGAAGTAAATAGGTAGGTAAGTATGATCATAGACAGTTTAGTGTTGGGGATTCATTGAGCCTTATCAAAATCAATTGCACAATTGAATGAACATATTCTTAGAAATTGATAAAAATCTATAAGGCTTAATTTGTAACTTTTTTTTTTATCGTCTTTACTCAAAAACGAGCTCTGGCTGTTAACTGTATTTGTCAATATGTGAACTATATTTTGTTACTTAATTATTCTCTTTTTGAACGATTGGTTTGCGTGATTTATTAAATAACTGGATTCGTCGGCTAGCGAGCTCGAAGCATTATCCTGCTTTCACTTTAGTTACTTCGTTCAACAGTAGTCAACTTTTACGTTTATTATACAAATGTAAATAATTGTATTTATTATACAAATGTAAATAATTTAAAATAATAAATACAATTATTTACATTTGTATAAAAAAATAACCTAAGTATATCAAACAAATAAAGGACATCGAGGAAATCGGCCCTAGCATGCCCAAAAAATGTCCTTCACTATTATTTTTATAACTTATTAGAAATTAATCATAGTAAACGGACAATCTGTTTAAAAAAATAAAAAATAAAATTTTGTTACTAGATAATACTACAGTCTGTTCATCCAACTTGTCGTATTTGGTAAACAATCTTGGCACTCCTTTTTAATGAAAATACAGCATTAAAAATCAACTGATAACTGGATTCAATAGGTTTCAGTCTGTAATAACGATTTATTTTAATAGTTTATTGGCTTCGTTAATATTTTATTTTTAAATGGGTGATTTTGTTAAAAAGTTGTGCCAAGATTGTTTACCTTAATAAATGCAATATAGGCGACCATATATATTTATCAACATGAAAATCGAACTAGGTACCTTAGTTAATCCTTAGTTAATAATACTTATTACTAGTATTTATATTATATTTATAAAAAGATTATTTCTGAAATTATGTAAAGATAGTTTATACTCCCATCCCATGTAATAATCTGTTTATTTTTATGAAAATCATAATGATAACCAGGTTACATACCTAATTACCGATAGTAAAATATAGAAACAGGTAAATGGAAAGACTTTAATATTTCATTTGAAAAGAAATCTGTTATTACTACAGGTAGGTATCATAGGTGCCAATTGCCAACACTCATAAATCAATATGTATAAAAGCATTTATTATTTTTATTATTAATTGCATTTTATGTTCATTTAATGTATATTAATCAAGTGCTTAAATACAGGTAAACACTAAATCTATTCAGAATATATAAAGTGTACATCTTTTACGATTAAGTATAATAATTACAACCTCAAAATCTAATACATTCTGTAGTAGGCCACGGTTCTACTACTAGCATTTGCACTCATTGCTGTGCGTTCTAGGGCATTGTATATATATATGTAATGTATGGGGAACGAGCAATGTCCTTTTGCATATGTCGGATTACTGATAAAAATGAGATGATTTTTGAGTCCATAAACATTTTACCATTTATTTCATCGATTCCGTATTCGATTATTAACGTCAATTGAAACCATTTTCTATATATTTTTTCCGGTGCAACTTTGTTCAACCACAGAAATCAGACAATTCTCGTCTGCCAAAATAAGCTTAGTTTATATTTATGATTATTCATAAATTAATAAAGAAATTAATGCCTTAAAAGATAGTGAATTAATTTGTCCGACTTCTAGGATTGCAAATTGATGTGTTGAGAATTCCATTTAGTGATTCATTGCGTGGATAATTGAGAGGTAAAGTGTTTGTTTACCTTTGGTCTAAATTGGTTTGGCACAGACTATAGTCATCAAATTTCTTTGCTCGCGTTGGAGTCGGAAATAGGTGTCACCATGTCACCATTAAGTGTATGATGTATGGTGGTCACAGTCATAGAGAATATTCTTAATATGACAAGCACTGGAATCGGTGGCGACGCAATCCAACAATCGTAATCCTAACGTCGATTAACTCATAGAGAAAGCAATCACTAACGTTTGATCTGATCATAATTTTAGGACTAATATTTAGAGTACTACTGGTACTACTTCATATTGAGGGGAACGCACAAAGAGTACGTCTATGGTTTTCAAGTCTATGGTAAGTTATCTAAGGGTACTCTATGTTTCTCTTTGGCCTCCGCTTTGTCACAGTGAAAATGTATTGTGTTGTAAAATAAAAGATAAATGAATAAATCAACGTTTTATTGAAGCTTGCAATAGGAAAAACACTCTCCCAATAGAAGTAATCATTACTTCAAACATTGATTTTTATTTTGAACTACGAGTAGCTGACCCGGTGAACTTCGTACCGACCCAGTCGGTCAACATTACTAAAAAAAACATAAAACTTTAGCCATTTATTAGGATAATAGATTTCAATAAAATGAAAATTCAATAATGTGTACTTCAATTGCGTATCAGCGAAATTCAAAACGGGGTTAATTGGTTGCCAGGTCTCCAGGTCACCCATAATCTCTCAGTACCTTAAAACATTTCTTCATAATGTTCTATATTTTTGGTCACTAAAACCAAATGTAGTTAAATTTATGTCACATTGAAACGAACACTATGATATTGATATTTTACAATATTTCCTTGCCAAAATATCAGCAGGTATTACAACGTCTGTTGATTGATTATAGAACTGCTTTCAAATTACATAGTCACATTTTTCTTTTAAATAAATATTGTAGAAATTGCAGTACAAATAAGCTTTGTACACGCGTGAGGTGAGCTGTAAAATTTTGTAAGATAAATTACGAAGATGGCGGAATTTTGGTATTCCGCCATCTTAGTAATTTATTGCAGTTTATTTTCTGGGTGATTTTTTTCCGTGATTTTTTCGATATAGTTATTCTGTTATTCGAATCAAAATTATCGCAGCTCATTAAAATAGCCCCAGCCGTGCCTGAGTTATAAGTGGTCACACTAACACGGCTTTGTTTAATGTATGTACATATAGTTTATATTTCTACTGACGATGACGTTAACATTAAAAAAAATATTCCTGCGATTGAATTTCTCGATGAGAACGCGATTGATTGCTATGATTCAAATGATAAATTCATTTCTTGGAGTGATATTATTAAAAAAGGTTTGATACTTTCTTTATGTCAATTGTAGCATAAAATTTTCTGTAACTATTTAAACTTATAGTAAGTTCTACAACGATCGGCTTGCAACTACCTTTATGCGTAAGATCCTGGAAAACTTATTCCAAAACTTACGTATAGAGATAAACACAAATGATAGTTAAAATAAGTCTGTTCCAAAACGATTCACCAAGGTTGACACTCAACTCATCTCAACTGCCATAAAGTAGGCAAAGACTGCGATCCGTCTGATCCTTTGAAAAAGTATTAATAACTGCTATAAAATAAATTAGGATCACAATGTTATTCCATTACAAGAAACCGACATTGCCGCTATAATCAATTAAAAAGTCTTTTTCCAAGAAGTGCCATGTCCATTCAAATAATGAAATGAGAACGATAGACAGTTGCTTATGGTGGTAGCTTACGAATTGCTATCAAAACCTAAAAATAAGCTAAGGTCAGCCACGTTCGCCCTGTTTCATTACCAACACCTCCGGAAACGTAAGCAGAAACAAAAAGTGTATTTTACCCTCCCATTTATAATTTTGGCTTTGTATATTATGAACTCTCATTGATTAGCAGATACAATAACACGTAAGCGTTTCTTACTTCCTCTTTTTTCTCTTTTATATTATGTTCAAAAATAACTATATATATTGTTATCATGCTATTGATACACATATATCATCATATATGGAATGAAGACATATCTTTCTTTTGATATCACAATCATATCCCTAAAAACAGAAATATTTTTCAATTAGAAATAACAACAAATTAAATTGTTTAAGCAACTTTCCAAACGTCATTAAACGTTAAGTAGATCAATACGATAGAAGTAACAAATTAATATTAATCATGATTGATTATGTTATGGCTTTTAACTTATTTTATTACAAACCTTATCAAATTATTACCAAAACATCTTTGAAGTTATACGACTTCTATATACACGGCCCACGCACTATAAAATACAACAGAGGACAATACCCAAAATAGGCGTGAGCATGGACTAGGTGCTTGACTTACACCAATTTTACAACATTATTTTATTAATATTTTAACGAATTTCTATAACCGTAAGATAGTAAAGAATTTCACTAATCCTGACTAATATTATAAATACGAAAGTGACTTTGTTTGTTTGTTACTCAATAGCATGCTTAGATTAAAACAAAAAGGGAAGATACGGCACTCGCAGCTTAAAAATGATCCGCTTAAATTGTGGTGCATAACCATAATTCGCTTTAGTCACAATTGGACATTCAAACATGCTGCATGTGCACTCAATATAACAATATTGCGTATATTCTATGTTATGAAGATAAAACAATGCCTTCGATGCTTTTATAAAGAACACAAATAGTTCAAAAACAAATAACAAATGCCTCGGCAACACTTTTCATTCATGAAACTGTAAAATCATTTTTTTCTCTAAAATCACCGTTTGTCGTAAATGTCGTGAATCGCGATTATGTATTTAAACATAATCGCGATTTTGTATCAAGAAAAGGACAGAAATACAATTCTGTCTCGCTCGCTAGATTGAATGTTTATATACAAACGTGTGCATGTGTGATAGTTGCTTATGTAGTTGAGTCGGATCATATTTTATTTGATGCTAGTATGAGCGTACCGGTTCTACCCCTTTTGTTTTAATCTAAGACTACGTGTCATAAAAATTTGGAGTCTGCCGGAGACAGACTACCACCCTCCACACAAATTTGAACCGTGTTCTTTGATATCTCCACCAGTTATTGAAAAAATGGGTAAACAAGTATATTGATTATTCCTTTAAATCACTGAATTCTATAAATAAAATTAAATGCTTCTTCTTACCTACCAATCGTTACTGGAAATATTTAAACATGTTTTTGACTAGCGAAACCAAAAGTGGAAGCTTTTTCTGCTTTTAATTTGTTTCTTGTAAATATTATACGTATATTGATATCGTCTGTACCAGGGGCGTTCGGCATATTTAATGGCAAAATGGCCACTTTGTATCAGGTTACAAGGATTTAATTATATTTACTCAGTAAGAATGAGCCAAGTGACGAGAGTCTAAGTGTATTTGTTGAACCTTTATTATATTTATATTAGCTTTCGCCCGCGACTTCGTCTGCATTATTGTTAGTTTTTGCGAAACCCTCATAACCTTACATTGTTCTGGGATAAAAAAATATAATATTTCTCAATCCCGCTAATAAACTATGGTTGTGCCGAATTACATCCAAATCCGACAAACATACAAACTTACACAAACTTTCCCATTTATAATTTTGTAAGATTATAAATGCGAAAGTATTTCGCCTGGCTGTCTCTTTTACGCCTAAGCCTCGGATACAATTTTGATTAATTGTGGTTTAGAAAAAACGGGGAAAGATTGGAAACGGCTACATTTACCTCGAGAGAAAAGTGAAATGGAAAATGAAAGTACGTATAGAAAACAAATAAATTTGTGCATTGCAGAAAGACAAGTAAGTTGTCATAATGTAGAGAAAGTTGCGTTCAGTACGAATGTCAAAAGTAAAAATATTCATAAACTAATAATAATTAAAACAAGTAAAAATGCTTATGACGACCTCCGTGGTCGAGTGGTTTATACACCGGGTTTCATGGTGTCGCCAACTCGAAAGGTCCCGGGTTCAAATCCTGGTGGGGGCAAATGTTTGTGTGATGAATACGAGCATTTGTACTCCAGTCATGGATGTTTAATATGTATTTCTATATAAATATACTTATATATGTACAATATATGTATTCTATCCGTTACCCTAGTATCCCACAACACAAGCTTTACAGTGCTTACTTTGGGGCTAGGCTAATTGGTGTGAGTGTTGGAAATAATTACTTATTTATTACCTAAAACTACTTTTTAACGGGCTTAAAATGCGTTTTTTAATAGTTTTATTGACGTCACTCTTCGTCGTCAATAAAACTATTAAAAAAGGCATGACATGAGATGAGTTGGCAAGAGTCCTGAAAAGGATGTGAAACGTTAAAAAGTAGTTTTTCATTTAATGAGTGGTGTGAGTGAAAAACAAACCGGCCAAGTGCGAGTCTGACTCGCGCACCGAGGTTTCCGTACAAACCTGAATAATCAAAAATATTTTTTATTACATGATGTAACTAAAATTTACGGTTTTCTCAATTTTTCCATTTTCTGTACTATAAGACGTTACTTCGGACCAAATTGCAAGATTCTAAGTTCTCGGGAAGTACCTACCCTGTAGGTTTGTATTCCCTTGCGAGTTTCGAAAATTTGCGGAAATTCGCGGCATGAACGGCTGATATTATATATACTATTATTACGGCATATTGATTGCTTTGTCTTAGAAGTTTGATTTTTTCATAGCTCCAAGGGACAGTAGACCTAAGTATTAGATATGAATTTCAGTTTGATACCTCCACGTATACCTGAGAAAAACGGTCTTGACAGACAGACGGACGGACGGACGGACAACAAAGTGATCCTATAAGGGTTTCGTTTTTTTTCCTTTTGAGGTACGGAACTCTAATAAGAAATAAATATGCTTATTACCTTTTATTTATTTATTCTAGGGACCATGTAGATAAAGTACACCGCATACACCCGCTGATACCTTTTTAATTTCTTGAATATCTTAAATATGCGTAAAGTTTTCGCCGCCAACCAACGGGAGTAGCCAAGAGTGGGTATGGGAGTATCCTTCCAAAGTTCCTGTCCAGCTCAAGAGCTTGGTGAAATACCCACAACCTGCAGACATCCTGCATCTGTTCGACACGCACTCTGAGACTCAAAATCTCCCAGGCTATATCAGAAGGGGGTGTGCTGTGGGACCATATTGGGATTCACCGTACCGGACTGAAATGAACAATATAATTTGGCACATTTCGAAAGGACATTGTTCAGCGTCCATACATAGTTAGCCTAAGAACCAACAATCATGAAATATTATTTTCTAGGTTCGAAATCGTAAGTAAATGACTGTAAAAACAAAGATTATTGACGGACACTTCTGAGAACTTAAATTATTAGGAAAACTAAATGCTTTTTGAGGTTATGTTTAATATTCAATGAAACATAGGTCAACCTATGAACTTAGTATGAAGTGAATTAATATTACAACTAATTCATTTTATTCGGTGCGATTTTAAAGAATAACTATTAGGAAAACCTTGGATAGGTAGGAATCATCAATAAAATAAAAACTGTACTTGTTTTGCTTCTTATTTTTTGACTATTTTTCACATAATTGTATCATATTGTATATGGTATTTATTTGTATATCACATGTATATTGTGTAAATATGCAGCGTGAATGTGTATCAGGTGTTCTTGAATAATTTGGCAGTATGATCCTCTCAGGATGTTGTGGTTCACTAGCACTTGGTAATAAGGTCTCTGCACTTTGGTAACATCGATGGCATATTAGATAGCCGAAATAGTTAAATTAAAGGAAAAACAATCTCAAATAAACACACACAACAGGTAATCTGAAACGAAAATGCACTTTCCTGTATAATATACTACTCTTTGGAATGCACGAATGCCACAGATTACTACAAATGCAAACTGCCTGCTTGCACCACAACCACAGAGTATCAAGTTTTATGCCGGCCCTTCACTTGACAACAGTTTGTCCTTTTCATGCTTTATAAGGAATGAAAAGGACAAACTGATGTCATGTTTTAAAATAGCAAATACGAATGACCAAGTGAAGTGTCGGCATTAGGAAGAAAGAGTGTTTTGTTTGCAGCGCTGTCATAGATTATACACATAAAATATTATATATTGTCTCAGATTATTTTTTAACTTTTAGCTTACTTAACTGGAAGTGTCCGTCACAGTCTAAATACTGATAATTATCGCAAAAAATACACTAAGAATTATCATTAATGCCAAATTGGTGTTGGTTCTTAGGCCAATTTTAACATTGTCCTTTTATTAGAAAAATATAATCTGACTCTAGATCCAATGTTAAAATATATGTTATGATGTTACCTATATAGGTATATAACTTACTTCATTTCAAGTCAGCAAGATACGGTGAATGGGTAAATATTTGCTGACTAAATATTAATTTTAAACTGTCCCATTAATTCATATAAAATAAACTCTTAAATGAATAATCCATTTGTCATTGTGCACATATATATTTATACAGGACCATTGATGTCTCGCAGACCCTTCTGAGGTTTTGTATGAGGTAGGGTTGTTTCTGTTATAGAATAGAGCATGTCTACATCGACCTTTTAGGGTTACGTACTCAAAGGGTAAAACGGAACTATAATACTGCTGGTTATAAACTGTACAAATGATCACAGAGAAGGTATAATTTGTTCTGCAACTGTAACTAGAAAGGGTGTACACTTTTTATTTTCGATATTTTTTTGCTCTCCTTTAACTATCATCGCTGTTATATAAAATTTACCGAACCCTGCGTGTGTGAATCTCATTGGCAAGCAGATAGGAATGATAACTTTTTTTTCTCCGTCTATCTGGTAGATTATCATGAAATATTGAACACGTATTTTTTCTAAAGAAAATATAACTAGAAAAAATTCCACGCGGACCAGGCAGCAGACGGGACTCGAACCCGCACCCTTCGCAATCCGGGCGAATGCACTGACCAATTATGCTACCGCGGCCCTCACGGACCGCGTCGAAATTCCTTCTAGCTATTCTTAAGCTGCAAGGCAGCGCCATCTCTTCGCATTATAGGTAAACCCACAATGTCAAATGAATACTTTTACAAGTATTAAACATTTGAAAGAAGAAATAGCAATTATAGTTATAATTTTTATTATTTTTAAAGCATGTAACTGCTTGATGTTTAAATCTAAAGAAAATATAACTAGAAAAAATTCCACGCGGACCAGGCAGCAGACGGGACTCGAACCCGCACCCTTCGCAATCCGGGCGAATGCACTGACCAATTATGCTACCGCGGCCCTCACGGACCGCGTCGAAATTCCTTCTAGCTATTCTTAAGCTGCAAGGCAGCGCCATCTCTTCGCATTATAGGTAAACCCACAATGTCAAATGAATACTTTTACAAGTATTAAACATTTGAAAGAAGAAATAGCAATTATAGTTATAATTTTTATTATTTTTAAAGCATGTAACTGCTTGATGTTTAAATCTAAAGAAAATATAACTAGAAAAAAATCCATGCGGACCAGGCAGCAGACGGGACTCGAACCCGCACCCTTCGCAATCCGGGCGAATGCACTGACCAATTATGCTACCGCGGCCCTCACGGACCGCGTCGAAATTCCTTCTAGCTATTCTTAAGCTGCAAGGCAGCGCCATCTCTTCGCATTATAGGTAAACCCACAATTGGTCAGTGCATTCGCCCGGATTGCGAAGGGTGCGGGTTCGAGTCCCGTCTGCTGCCTGGTCCGCGTGGAATTTTTTCTAGTTATATTTTCTTTAGATTTAAACATCAAGCAGTTACATGCTTTAAAAATAATAAAAATTATAACACGTATTTTTTCTTTATTTACATAATCCAAACATGTTAGAGATATACTGATCTGAAATGTCGTATGACGTCACGTCTTGGCATTATTTTTACTTAGAAAGGCGTCACAAGCCCCTACTCCAAAACGTTTTAATTTTTTGGTTGATTGACAAAAGAAAAAATGTGTGTCCATTATTTTTTGATAATTTAACAGACGGACTAAACAGAATTTCGTTTAATTTACCCCGTCATCATCCCTATTGCAAGTTGTTTAATTGAATTGGTAAATATTTAATGACAGATTAGTTTTAGACAGGTTTCACCAATTTAGAATTTAGTTGAGCAACTGTATGATTCATAAAATTCGATTAAAACCATTATAACAAATTATAATCAATAAAATCAATATCATAGAATATAAAATTAATTGCGAAAGGTGCGGGTTCGAGTCCCGCTCGCTGCCTGGTCCGCGTGATTTTTTTTTCTAGTAATACTTTTCTTTAGATTTAAACATCTAGCAGTTAAATGCTTAAAAATAAATAAAACATAACTATAAAATTAATTGCAGATAACTTACCTTTTTAATTAACAATTCAATTTAAGTTTATTTGAGCTAAATGAAAACCAAAAAACCCTGTTCTTCTTTAAAAAGCATTTGCAAAAATATCGCAGTGTCTCAAAATGATTTCTCATGCAAATAAACCAAAAAAAATATAACTTATAAATATAAACTTTTAGTTACTAAGACAAGTTCTAACTCGTAGATGAAAAAGTGAAGAGAAACATCTGTATCATAAACTTCAAAAAATATTATCATGTGTTTATGATATACGATGCGTTGTAATAAAGATCTTGGTTTACAACATTTGCTGTTGGCTGAGCAAACTCTTAAACATTATATAAAACTTGAGCAATTATTCTGTTTAAAATGAGTTTTGTTTGTTCCTTCCATGTAATTCAGATTATTCAAAATGAGACTGAATCTCAAAAATTATGCGGTTAGCTGTTTGGATTGTAATTATGACTATTAGCACGATCCTCTCATAATCTGAATTACTGTTAAACTCGTTATGATGAAAGATTAGTCTTGTTTCACAAACGGTGAAATAGAAAAGTACATTGATTTTTCAAGTGTTCATAATGATAATATATACTTGTATCAAAGTGCTTAAAATTTCACTAAAATACATAAAATACAGCATAGACATTTTCCTGTGCTTTTTAGGATTCAGTACCCAAAGGGTAAAAACGGGACCTCATTACTAAGACTCCTCTGTCCGTGTGTCAGTCTGTCTGCCTGTCATCAGGCTATATCTTGTGAACCGTGATAGCTAGGCGGTTGGTATTTTCACAGATGATGTATTTCTGTTGTCGCTAAAAAAGAAAATACTAAAAACAATAAAATAACTCCTATACAACAGACGTGAGTTTTTGCCGTAATTTACTCCTATTGTAATATAGTGTCTGATGTTTTATAGGTACGGAACCTTCGTGCGCGATTCCGGCTCGCACTTAGCTGGTTTCCTACCAACTTTTTACACACTAGATGATCAGTTAAAACGTAGCAACTCCATATGTTACAAACATACCAAAAACTTCGGTGAAATTATCAAACTTTTGTTCATTTCAAAACAAGATAGGTATTATTAATATGTGTCGAGGCATAAAATATCGTTCTGTATTCGCCCCTTGTGTCACGCCTCAGGAAAATAAAATCGCTATCTTCCCGTGTTTGGGATTAGGCGGAAGAATATGAATACGTATTAAACGATGAGACTTTTTATATTAAGTAGACAGTTATTTATTGCTATAAATTCATTTACAGTAATGAACATGTGTATTTGTTTTTCCTTTGTGTCCGTAAATTGCGAATAATTGTTTCGTAGGAAATTTTAGTCATCGAGCAATGTGTTTTTCTTAAACATGCGTGGAAATATATGGATTTGCGGGCAAACAAAATCAAATCCATTGCTTAAGCGTTTTTTTTTTAATTTAGAACAGTACAATGCTCCCCAATGTTGTATGAAAAGGTGTGCTGGGGCTATTAAATACTCTTTGATTGGATATCCTTTATCAGTTTTGGCATACCAAATAAGTCTCTTTGCTAAGTACAAATTGCGTTCACGTGGCTGCATAGCTATAAATGCGTTTGCCTTTAAATAGAAAATTGGCGGCACAGCTTAAAATTCGTCTTGATTTTTTATTTACATACTTAACAAACACAGATTTAATAATTAAAATGAGTTCCAACGTTTCAGAGAGTGAAATGGAGAGCGATTGAACTCCACCAGATTTAAGATCACAAGAAAAATTGGCAATGCTTCCCACGAAGTCAAAAGAAAAATACATGTAAGGGTATGAAGATTTTATGAGTTGGTAAATGTGCACATTTTCTCCGAAACAGTATTTTTGGCGTATTTTAATACGATTCCTGAAAAGCCATCTACATTACGCGCATATTATGCCATGCTGAAAAGTAGAGTTCATCTGGCCATTCTTAAGCTGCAAGGCAGCGCCATCATGAAGGTAACCCACAATGTCGAATGAATACTTTTACAAGTATTAAACATTTGAAAGAAATAGCAATTATGGTTATAATTTTGACTAATTGTGCTACCGCGTCGAAATTCCTCTAGCCATTCTTTGACCAGTGCATTCGCCCGGATAGTGATGGGTGCAGGTTCGAGCCCCGTCTGCTGCCTGACCCGCGTGGATTTTTTTCTAGTTATATTTTCTTTAGATTTAAACATCAAACAGTTACAAGCTTAAAAAATAAAAATTATAAGTGGAGTTCACGTTAAAAATGGCATTGAATTGAAAATATGGAAATTTAACTAAAAAAAACTCTTAAACGACAATCGACCGGATAAAATAAAAAAATCGAAAAATTTTAGAATACCATTTTTTATAAAAGTCTCAGATGATATCTATTTTGCGACGAAAGGTTAATATTTATAATTATTTATTATTTATTTGAGTCACAGTTAAGCCAAAATAGCTGTATGTATTTCGATGAATTTGATACACAGGATTTATGTGTCTTATTAAATATACTGTCCGCGGCTGTAGCTTGATATTTTTGCACGACACTGAAACAAAGATTGACCGGATATTTGTAATACGAGGAGAGTTCGTAACATATGTAAAAAAAACTTCATCCAGCAAACACAATATCAGATAGTAGGGCTTTTATTAACTTTCAAAAAGGGAAGTGCACAAAGTTGGTCATTGGCAGACACAAAATAGCTAAAATACCTGAAGATATACATAGCAAATTATTTAAACTTAATAAATCCTGATTTTACACTGGACATTGATTCTGTTCTGGCTGATTCTGGAGCGAATTTCACGACTCTAAAAAGACACAGAGGCTGAAAGTCCGATAAAGTGGCTACATTGAGGACTTAATTAAAATCAAAACTGATATAAATAATTCAATAAATCAAAACATCATATTGCAACCTAATTTGGAAACAAACCCGCTGACCCATTGCCAACATCTTAGTTCACAGCCTTCATATTCAGCCATCTACCACTACATCCAATGTGCAGCTGCAAACCTCATCAGAAGCTCAACGAACAAGCATAAATGTACCGGGGAAATCGATAACACTTTCTTTTAGTAATTGCCCCAATATCACTAATGGATTTTTGAATATAAATGAAATTAAGTTTACGTTATAAAAATATGTTTTATTTCCCTGCATTCTTTGGAGAAAAGCCTTGGCGGAAATGGCAATTGCCTGTCTCATACATACTCGACATGCAATGGCCTATTTCACGGACTTTGCAATAATGTACTATTATTAATGAAACCTCTCTAATGGAGTGACCGTTAATTGTGTAATAGACAATAATGTGAACCGTTTATTAAGTAACGTGATATACCAAACATGAATACCAAAAGTAACAGACCTACATTTCATGACGGCATATCGGTTCAATAAAACAGATATTTTTCAAAGGCAAGCCTAGGTATGTTACCATTGTGAGAACTTTCAACTTCAAAACAATTAGACAGCAAATCTGTCAGATTGTTTCAATTCGTATTGAACTACCTCGATTCATTAAGTATTTCATTTGAATTACACCTAACGTTTCAGTAAGCATTTTATGAATGAGCGATTCTGAATTTTGACTAGTCGCCTTGAATTAAAAGAAAATTATCTTCACAGTGAACTTTGAAAGTGTGATGATCGGCAAAGAAAATTCCCCACCTTAACATTGGTATTAATGTTGCGTGGGATGGTCGGGGATGCATGTTTATAGTATATGCAGTAGGTCGCAACTAGACATACAAAACAAAATGACATTATGAGAACATAAATGTGAATAACTTACTGAGAAAAATCTGTAAAGCGTTTCCGAAAATTGAAAGTTAAAAACTTCAAACAAATCTACTTTCTAACTTTGTAATAAAGAGAGAATGTGAAGAGAATAATACATATACAAAACACAGTAAATATTTCATAAACACATTTTATTTATTGCCTTTGCCTATCTATAATGGGAAAAGTTTTATACAATAATATTTAAAAATAACAGTTACACAACAATAAATACATAAATAAAACTTACCAACTTTTTAAAGTATAACCAACTTTTGATCGTATGCACTATATTAAAACTGCACTGAAATTTAATGCCTACAAGAGCAAAGTAGGGTATTTTTTTTATTAAAGTCACAGTGGTATTGTAGAGCGTGTTTGATAGAGAAAAGATACGCTGGGCGGATAGCGTAGCGTCACCAGAAAGGCGGGCGGCCGGCGCGCTTCAGGCTAGCGACTCGCATTCGTGGCGGGCGGCAAGCTTGCCCGACAAATTTTGACGACGACGCGACGTGCAGTACCTATAGAAAGAGCAGCCGAATCGTAACAATATATTTGGGATTTAATGGCAGCCAAAGTAACGTACAACTAGTATTTTAGAACATTTTAAATATTCATTCTAAGAGTGGAGGAAACATTGTAGAATTTCTTTTTGTGATAAGCAATAATGAACATAATTATATTTATATACAATTGTATACGTTTTATTATGAGTTATCCATTTGCTGAAATATATATTTAAAACTACTAATTTAAAAATACCTATTCTCACTGTTTTGTAAAGAAGAATAAAAAAAACATTACTGCTTATAATTGGTAATATTGTTTATTAGCTTCTTTAAAAGCTTCGTTTCTTGATAAATATCCTCAGCGTTGATTTGTGATTTACTTTTTTTTATTATTCCGTTGTAACCAATCGTTTCCGTCTCAACAAATCAATTAATTTGTTTCTACTCAAAGCGCGTTCTCGCTAAATTGAATGGAATAAAGTCAGGTTCTATTTAATATTGAGATAAAACGGAACTCCAATCTTGAAATCTTAATACAAAAGTCTTATAAAAAACACAACTCAACTCAACTGTGTCAATTCTAGTCAATCGTCTGTTAAAACTGACCAAACGGAAGTATCTGTATTGTATTTGCTTTATTTTTTATCATATTCCTTAAAAAATTATGTTGTACATATTTTTGTTGTGGACTTTCTTATGACCCAGCACCGATTGTCTTGAAACATAGCTTAGTGGGTTCCAAGGAAATGGTATCATCATCATCATCAGCCTATTAATGTCCCCACTGCTGGAGCACAGGCCTTCCCTATGGATGGAATAGGGAGATTGGGCAATGACCCACCACGCGGGCCCAGTGCGGATTGGCGGGTGCTAACGACTGTAGATGCAGCCGGGACCAACGGCTTAACGTGCCTACCGAAGCACGGAGGGGCTCGAGATAGTTAATTTTTGGTCACCCATCCAATGACCGACCACTGCGAAAGTTACTTAACTTCAACGATCGCAGCCGAACGCGCTAACCACTTGCGCCATCGAGCTCCTCAGGAAATGGTATACGATTTATTAAATACATTTCCGTCGAGTCAGAAACGTTGTTCATTGGTAGAGTCTGTGCGGAAAGAGAATGGGATTTAGATTGGAGGGCGCTGTTGTGCTTTTCTACCGTATTTGTAAGGTTTTACCCCTTTTAGACATGATTAAATACAAGAAATCACAACAACAAACAAATCCGTATCAATACTTTGACGTTTTACAGATTGCTGGGTTTGATTGCCTAATAATGTTAGTTCCGTTTTTCGCCACGCCCATTCTCTTTCCGCACAGACGGTTTCTCATCACTTGACATAGGTATCTCCGATTTTAATATGTCAATGCTATTCAATGTTCGTTGTAATCTGAATGAGATGTTTATTAAAAAATATTGGAAATGTTACTCCCTAAATTGAAAAATCTGGATAAAACGTATGGCAATTTTATGTGAATTCAATATCAATGCCTTTTTAAGTATTCATCAATCTTTACAAATTATTAAAAAAACTAGATTTTGCCCGTGACTTCGTTCGCGTGGACTTAGTGATTCAGGCAGCAAACTTTTATTAAATTTTCTTTTTTATCAATCTGCTTACAATTTAAAAAATATACAGTTAGGATTTGAAAACGTGTCAAATTTAGGGTAATATTAAATTAAAAAAGCCATTCTCTGCGCAATATAATGAGTTCAATTCAAGATTAACTTATATTTTAAAAATATAAATAAATCCTGACGTGGCTCAGATCGGTTTCAGAACAGAACAGAGAAACTTACAAAAGTGTTATGAAAAACCTTAAATGATTATCTAGGATGCAAATTTTACTCTACTCTTTAATGGAAGTACTATATCGCAAATACCTTCTTCTCGTTCCTCCGGTGGTTGCAGGATACTTCCGACATAAAAAAAGCATGGCTGGTATATAAAGCCGGTAAAAAGATTACTTGATGATGTGATAGCTTAAGGAGTTTGAAGTTTGGAGAGTGATAGTTTGTCAGTATTAGTAGTGATAGCCAGATGAACAAATTTTGGGTACCAGCAAAACTGTTAAATTTCTTTTGATTTTGGCAAAAATAAGGATCGAAGACTTACAACATACTTTTCCGATATGCCCAAGAGGAACGTGCAGATAAGATAAAAACACTTAAATAGCCCTTAGTAAAAGTATCTATGTCCTACAGTAACAGTAAAAGGTCTAATAACGACCAATTAGTGATTATAAATGTTAAAGTTCTTTAAAAGACAGAAATACTGTGGTAAATACTGACGATGCAGTAGGTAAATCAATTAGTAGAGTACCTAAACACTTTGAATATAACGCAACTGGTATTCCATATCACAATTTTAACCACTTTTTAAACACTTATCATGTTCCTATTTACCTCAGATTAAACTTTGATGTGAATTTGTCATTACAAGTCAGATACCCAAACGTTAAACAGGACGTGTAAGGTAGAAGCTGATAACTAAACAAAGGAAGTGTTCCATAGCTTTGTACTTGTTACAGTGCAATAGTACCAAACTTTGATGAAAACTTACACGGACCTTACTTACTTACTGACCTTCAGGGGAAACTGAAGCCTTTTGAATTCAAAGGGGAGATTATTTGGTATTTATGGAACAAGTGTTATTATAAACAATGAAACTGGAAAATCTCGAAATAGTTTTAATTTAAACATTGAACATAGAAATGTTACATCAGATGTTGAAGTTGCTACAGCATTTGAGAACTTTTTCATTGATATTCCAGTTTCAACTACAAAATCTTTGAACTCCTCTCCCATTGTTGCAGAATCAATATTAAAAGAACACACAAGACAATGTACTAGTCAATTTAAATTTAAGTATATTAACTGTAAAGATGTAATAAAACATTTCAACCAATTAAATACAAAGAAAACTGCGGATCTGTAACTCCGTGGATGTTTCTGGATCAGTAATTGAGACAATAGCTCCTATTCTGGCTAACATTTTTAATCAATGTGTTGACTGTGGTATTTTTCCTGATCTAATGAAACACAGTAAAATAACTCCATTACATAAATCGGGTAGCACATCTGACCCCACAAACTTTAGACCTATACCCGTGGTAAGATTTTTGAAAAGATTATGCTAGATCAAATGCAATCATATTTTTAAAGTAATAAAATTCTTCATAGTAAACGATTTGGTTTCACAAGGGATCGCTCAACAACCGATGCCGGTGTTGAGCTTGTACAGCAAATTTTTGATGCCTGAGAGAACTCGCAGGACGCATTAGGTGTATTTTGCGACTTATCAAAGGCTTTTGATTGCATTTTTGATGAAACATTGATCAGGAAACTTCACCACTATGGATTTAGAGATACCACTCTGGATCTTATTGTATCATATTTGAGTGATAGAGTTCAGAGGGTTGACATCAATGGAGCAAAATCTCCGGGTTCGTCGGTTAAGATGGGAGTTCCGCAGGGCTCAATCCTTGGTCCTTTCTTATTTTTAATTTATATCAATGACTTGCCCTATTTTGTAAAGGATAACCACGAAATAGTATTGGTTGCGGATAATACTTCACTTTTGTTTAAAATTAAACGTAGGCAGTCACAAATCGGCGATGTGAACAGGTCTATTTCGAAGTTAGTCCACTGGTTCAATGTTAATAATTTGATGCTAAATGAAAGTATTGTATTTATATTACCTAATGTCGAACAGGTAAAAACTAATGTAAATATAAAGGATCGACATATGAGCCCTGTAGATACCACAGTGTTCTTAGGAATCACACTAGGTTCTAAGCTGCAGTGGGGCCCTCATATTGATAGATTGTCGAAGAGACTTAGTTCTGCAGCATATGCTGTAATGAAAATACGGCAGTTAACGGATATAGAAACTGCAAGATTAGTCTACTTTAGTTATTTTCATAGTGTAATGTCTTAAGGTATTTTATTCTGCGGAAATGCCGCCGACATTCAAACTATATTTGTGCTGCAGAAGAGGGCTATTCGATCAATTTATAATCTTAAAGTTAAGGACTCATTAAGAGATAAGTTTAAAGAAATAGGCATATTGACAATTGCATCACAATACATAAATGATAACTTAGTGTTTGTTAAAAAAAAATATTCATTTGTTTACTAAAAATAGTGAAATACATACACATAATATTAGAAATAAAAATAACCTAACTTTACCTGCTACTAGGCTCCACAAAATCAATAATTCGTTTAGAGGTCTTAGTGTTCGCTTTTACAATAAAGTTCCAAGCAATATTCAAGAGTTAAGCATGACTAAATTTAAATCGACCATTAAAAAATCACTAGTTAAGAAAGCATATTATAAAGTATCTGATTATACACTTCTGGCCACATCTATTGGCCCACCTTAGTTTAGGTTTCGATGGCCCCTACCGAAATATGATTGCTAGATTGAACTAAAACTGTTGATGCAGTTTTAAACCTGATACATTTTACCATCTTTTTCGATCGTATTGTTTTAAATTTGACTCAGAATACCATACGACATGGAGCTACGCCTAACAAGTCGGATATGCGCCTTGTTAAAGGCAATTGATTTTTGAATAAAAAACATGTTTTATCAAATAAAGGTTTAATTTAATAACGCGTGTTGCCTCCATGGGCATCTACCACAGCTCTCATACGATTAGGCATAGAGTTTATCAACCGCTCTATGAAATTTTGAGGGATCATCTCCCATTCCTCTTCTATGGCAGTTTTCAACACCTGCATCGTCTGGGCAACTGGCTGACGAGCCCTAACACGTCTTTTTAGCTCGTCCCACATGTGCTCAATGGGGTTCATGTCTGGGCTTCTGGCTGGCAAGTCCATAACTGTGATGTTCACATCCCGAAGATATTCCCTGACGATGCCGGCCGCATGGGCTCTTGCATTAACATGCATAAAAAGGAAATTTGGGCACACATAGTCTGCGTATGGTATCACGTGAGGTTCTAAGCACTCACGAATGTACCTTTCAGTATCTAACGTTGGCAGCCGTGGTCCTGTAACAACCTCAAGTTGAGTTTTGCCGCTCGCGAATATACCGCCCCAGACAGTCCATGAGCCACCGCCATAAGCAACCCTCTCTTCAAAGCAGCATTGTGCGAAACGCTCTCCCTTACGTCGGTAGACCTTCTTCCTTCCATCATTGCCATGTAACACAATTTTAGACTCATCAGAAAAGAGTACACGGCTCCAATCTTGCTGTGTCCAATTTAAATGACTGCGTGCGAAATGAAGGCGCGCTGTTCGGTGGGCTCGCGTTAGTTTGGGCCTATTAGCTGGCTTGTGTGGTACCATATCGCGTTCTTTTAACCTTCTCCGAACAGTACGAGCGCTCACAGATACTCCGTGGAAGTTGCGAATTTGTTTTTGTATCTCAATGGAGGTAAGGTGACGATTTCTCAAGCTGGTCGTCACGATGAATCGTTACTGCCTTTCAGTTGTGACCCGAGATCGTGGCCTTCCTTGGCGACGAACAAAGCCGCCAGTCTCTAGGTACCTCCGATAAACATTTCGGACCGCAGATCGAAATAAATTAAGTTGAGCACTCACGTTTCTTTGGCTGTGTCCGGCCTGAATAAGTGCCACAGCTTGGGCGGCGACTTCAGGTGAAGTATCCATAGATTATTGATAGAACCTCACCTTAATGTTAAGAATAAGTAATGTTTGTTGCAAAACCAAAGATATCAATCACTTTTTCAAGAATTAAATCCAAGTAAACCAATAAAACCAAGTTTTCTTAATATTCGATTGCTGATATCAACAAACAGGCTCCAAATTGTCTTTTGTTTCTTTAAATTCTGTGTTCGAAATTCAAAAAGACTATTGAATGAAATTGTGAATGTGCCAGGTTCAAAACTGCATAAAAACTTTTTGCTCGACCTAATATAAAATATTAGCTAGGACCAAACGAAACTGAAAATACAAGGTGGGCCAATAGATGTGTCTAGAAGTGTATTACAGACAAAAATGCTTAGGTATGAACTGTTCCAACCATTCCAACGGGTATTTCTATATGATTTAAATTATGAATTGTGTATTGACAATACTTTAATTAAATTTGAAAGCTTAATAAAAAGTTGATAACTTAAGGAAAATTATCAGACTGTTTAAGAATATTTGATTGACAAAACGGCGTGGTCGTGATTTCTCCATTGCTTTGTTTTTGTAATTGTTTGTAGTGTCCTACAGGTAAATGACCTTAATTTAAGTAAATATGTTGTAGTTAGTATGGGTAGTTATGGGTAATCTATCACGGGGAGTGTTCTGAGGAATTGTTCGGATTAATTCCAGCTGCTTCATTTCGCCATCGTACATCGCGACAAAAATTTCATCCCCATCATCTTGATGCGTGGCTATCCACAACCGTGCGTTTTTGTCGAATTTTTTTACCACGTACGACATAACTGTGGAATATATTGTCGCCAGCAGTGTATCCGGGCCAATACGACCCAAAAACCTTCAAAAAAAGAGCGTACTCCTTCCTTAAAAGCCGGCATCGCATTTGTGATACTCCTGGTGTAGTGTCCATGGGCGACGATGATCACTTACCATCAGGGAGGGTGAGCCGTTTGCTCGTATGCCCCCTATAACATAAAAAAAAACCTCTATGTTAACCTCCTTCGGGGGTGAATTTTGAAACATCTTTTCTTAGTGCACCCCTAGACACCATAAGGAACCTTCGTGCTAAATTTGGAGTCTCTATATAATTTGGAGTGCTCTAGACCTAGCGGTTTGGGCTGTACGTTGATATGTCAGTCAGTCAGTTTCTTTTTTTATATGTTTAGATTACAAAAGTGACTATTCCTTAAGGAATTAATTCCGACAAATGAAAATAAAAACAATGTTTAGGTATACATTTTGAGGTTTAAGGGTGGGCGTAGTCGTACGGCTGATATGAATCGATGTTAAAAACACTTCCAATCACATTTGCAAAGAAGCAACTGGTTGATTGTTTTTTTCTTTTTATCGCTATGCTGTCAAAAGGTAAACATAAAATATAAACTTACAATAAACAGTCTTACTACAAAAAAAAAATGGGTGCGTGTACTTATGTAGGCGCGTGAGAAGTTATCCTTCTTTGGCATCGTTTAAAATTAGTTTTTAATTGCATGCAAATAATTAATTACAGTAAATTAATAAAAAGTCTGGAAAAGGACACAGTCAATAAAGTTCAGTTTTAATTTGAAAAAATAAATAAATAATCAAAATATTCAATTAAAATCGCTACTGAATATAATTTATTAGAACATATGTGATTTGCACTTGAATGAAACTCAAACACGTATTCCGAATATACAAACTAGAAACATGTGGATAAATATTATAAATATGAATACCTATAACTGTTACTTTATTACAAAAAATAAAGATGTGGTTTTTGGTTCTACTACACCAATGGTCAAGAGATGGCGCTGTAGTCTCCTGAATCGCGCTTTGGTTCCGTTGTTCCAGATTAATAAATACTTTTGATATTATAAATATGAATACCTATAACTGTTACTTTATTACAAAAAATAAAGATGTGGTTTTTGGTTCTACTACACCAATGGTCAAGAGATGGCGCTGTAGTCTCCTGAATCGCGCTTTGGTTCCGTTGTTCCAGATTAATAAATACTTTTGATAGGCCTTCACAATGCAGTCGTTAGCACCCACTAAATAGAGATTCTATTTCTATTTTGTTGGTAGATTTTCTTAATGTGCGGTAAACACAAAAGTAACGCATGAAGTTGGTCGCTAAAGCGACCAACTTCATGCTGTTAAAATTTTGTGTTACAGTGATGCGCGTGCATCTTAAAATTTCACTCTCATATCATTTTTTCATAACGCGCCTAAAGAAGTATAACTTCAAAAAGTGAGACACGGTTTTCAAACCTTGTTTTGGCAAATTTCGTGTGTAATTTTTTCTTAAACTCGTATTCAACGCACGTCTAACTTTTTTGTGATAATAAGGAGAATGTTTAAAATGTCATGTCATTTGTTTAACACAAGTGCTTGAGACATTACATTGAGTACATTTGTATGTGTCTAATCATTATGTAATTCCGTCTATGAGAGAAAAGAGGGAGAAAAAAGCAATCTTGCCAAATTTCTTTTTAAGAGAGAAGGGCCACAGTGGGTTCTCCCCTCATACCTATAAGAGCGCCCATTTGATGAAATAAGCCCCGCGTTAAAAAGGACTAAAGCCAAATAACATTATTCTCTAGTATTGTTGTTTTCTTGCACTGGGTCATATTACCAAAGCTCCGAGGAGGTTACATCTACTGTATAAATATTTTCATGCACTCACACAAATTAAACGAGCTACAAAATAACTAAGTGGTATTTAAGTAGGTATTTCGCTTTGGTTGAGTTAAGGAATTATACAAAATACATCTTTTGCATTATTTGGGTCTAAATCACCCTCACGAATGTAAATATTGGATGTTTTTTTTATATGTTTATCAGGGATGATAAAAACAATGCTCTATTACAAAAATAGGCGCATCTACATTCATATACATAATCCATATTACCACAAAATGGATAGTACAGCCTTCTGTACTATCCATTTTGTGGTATCTTCTCTAATAACTCGTTTATAATCGCATTAAAGGTAATCTCATGTATATACTCCTTTTTGCATACCTACGCTCGGCGGTCGTTGACACTCGTTTGTTAACGAGTGCGATTATAAACGAGTTATTAGAGATTACACGAACCAATATCAAATCCGAATAGTGTGCGAGTGCGAAATATGTATGTTCTGCGACTTTTCTTAGTTTTCGAGTTATAATTTTTTTGTGTATTTTTAATGATTTCTGCCAGAGAAGTTTTAAAAATTCATATCTTTTTTTGTAGTAGATATTTTGCAGTTTTTTTTGTGACATAATTGTCTTAAATGTTGTTTTGATAAAAAAAATAACTCAGCTTCCTCAAACTACTTAAAGTTACTCAAAAAAGGCTTGAAAGTTGAAAATTTAGTTTATAGTAGGATTTACTCAAACATTCAACTTTAATTTTAAAATACAAAAGGAGTTTCCATAGCTTCTGGCTAAAATTAATAACTCCGCATGCTTTTAAACTACCAAAAATCAAGAAAAAAAATTGTACTTAATCAGCCTATTTTAGGGAAGATGCAATATTTTAATTTTTGTTTACATTTTAAAGAATTCCATGTAGAATAAACCACAGATATATTAAAAAATTAAAACATTGTGATTTATCGGAAAAAATGCAGTTTTAAATTGACAATTTAAATTTTCGCGCGAAAACGAACCTATGGTTGCGATGACGTCACTCCTGTCTGTCACTGGTCGTACTTGTTCGTCGCTGGCTTTAAATTTTCATACTTTTGCATATTTTTTCGACTTTCGAAATATTTTTTTGAAAAATTAAAATGGACTATCCATCAACATCATGTGATCATAACAATACCACTAATATTTCGAAAAAAAGCCGTGTTGACTCATGTTTTGTGCCAATCTACTTCAACAAAGTTTCCAAATAAATTGTTTTTGACTGGAACTTCTGACCCAAAACTGAAAAAAAGTGGTTTCAAGCTGCAAAGAGAAATGACAATTCTTCTCCAAAGACCATTATTCGATGCTGTGAAGATCACTTTGACGTATGTCGGCGAATATACTTGTTATATGCTTAATTAATCTGCTTGTACGTAAAACCGCATTAGTAACCTACCTAATACTTACAAAACCTGTTTATTACATATTTTTAATTTTACAGTTGGAGAATGACGTCGAAAATAAGATAAAGTTTAAAATGTGTGGCACAATCTTCAAATTGGCGGGACTGAACCAAGCTTTGCGTTTCATTTAAAATAACTGTAACACGATAACCTTCTTTACGTACTTTGTGCTCCGGAGAACTCGACCTTTTACTGTACATAATTCTCCATCTCTTTTAATTTGGACATAGCCGATTGCATTATCGCCGTAAGATTTGTAGAAGCCGCTGAATAAAATACGAAGTTTAACAACTACGATTTTTAAATACCGTAGTAATTTAGTCCCTTTCATTTCTACACTTAAAAACTCTGCACTTTGGACAAAAAAAGTTATAACCATGTCAACACTAACTCTTGGTAAATTCCTGGAGTCTGCTTTGATAAACGCAACTTCCATTTTTATTAAATGTAAAAAAACGCAATTAATATTCCCATAAAATAATATTTACTTTAACAACCATAACCTCAAAGAAGTTGTCATAACAGGAGTGACGTCACTAAACGCTGATTTGTGTTTTAAAATACGTTCTGTTTCAAGTATTTTTAATTCGTAATAATTTTTAAAAAACAACATTATGGTAAATAAAAACGTTGCAGTGGCATTTCTTTTATATTTTTTTAACATTTTAAACATAAAATTTTCATAAATATTATATATGCATCTTCCCTAGGCGGATAAGCTAAAAATCATTGAAACACGATTAAAGCATTAAAAATTAATTTATCTACTTTTAATCATTCTTATGGTAAATTAAACTTGAAATGTTATTTCAAATTAAATTTATTGAAATTCCTGTAAAATAACTTTAGCATGTGTAATTTTACAATAATTTCGGTTTCACCACTAAGATTTAAAACAATAAACAGAACCCATATTATTCATATAAAATTACTCTTGCCTCTATTTATGATTACTGGGTTTTTTTAGTTATTCGATACTGCAGATTAGAAAACAATTGGAACCCGTCAACTGCCAGTACTGTGTACAGTGCACATTTTGATGATGTAGATTTTATAATTACAGCTAAGGGGCTACGTTGTTAGGTTCCGTACGCAATCTGCGCGATTTATCTTATATATAAAATTCTCGTGTCATAATGTTAGTTACCATACTCCTCCGAAACGGCCTGACCGATTTTTATGATTTTTTATATGCATAATCCGTGGGTCGCATTCAGTATAGAGAATGACAAGGATACACTGTTGTCAAATTTAAGTTTAGGTTTAAAGAGTCTATCTATTTTTCATATCCTTAAGTGATAATGGTTGTCCACCTGTAACGTAGTGTTCTGGAACCTATAATGCGCTTTCGCGCCAATTTTCAAACTATTAGGTATTGTAATGTAGTTTTCTCATATGGGTTAGGAGGTACGTTATCCCAGGAAATTGATAGAACACTACGTTACACACCCCTAAAACCCTTTTTTTGGACTATATTTATTTTTTTATAGTTTGGTATTAAAAAATACATACAACCCTAAATTTTCTACCACCTGCCCCTATTTTTATGGCGGTATGAAGTTCGCTGAGTCTGCTAGTCAATTTATAGAATACTAGCTGACTCAGCGAACTTCGTACCGCCCAAAAGTAATAATTTGCAATAAAATAATATTGCGACTATAAATTGAGATGTAAGCTATCGCATCTTCAAACTGCACACGGTGTGCAAATTTGATTAAAATCGGTTAAGTAGTTTAGGAATTCATCCCGGACAAACAACGTGACGCGTAATTTATATATATTAAGATTTTTTCTCAAAAACAAACCAAATCTGTCAAGTCATTAGGCAGGACTCAAATCTGCGTGTTACGCTGACCGGGCGAATGCACTTACCCCTAGCATTTGTGGTAGTTCCTACATTAAAAATAATGTTAATATTAAGTTCCCAATTAGCCTGAATGCACTGATTATTTATTTATTATAAATGCATATAATTAACCTCATACTTAATAATAAGACATTTAGTTACATTTAATATGTAAACAATAAATTTCTTTATACGTAGCAAGTGTTTTCTTCTCTATGCTATTCTAGGCCAACATCATGTTTCTGAAGTGCAACCGTTGAAATTGCAGAAATATCGGGAGTTCACAAAGTGTAAAACACGTGGTAAATATCCTGTTATTATAATATATATTTGATTACATAATGTTAACGAAGTTTTAGTTTGCAAATTTAAAAAGTAAGAAAAATGGTAATTTACCCAACAACCCTCAAATCACGCACACGCGGTAAGCGGGCGGCCATTGGCATGCTTCACTCGCGATTAGACGAGGCTACGTCCGTCTTTTTTTCAGGTCCATGATAAGAAGTTATAAGTATATGTCATAAAACGCATTGGTTTCCCGTTATTTTGGTTTGAATACTTAGATTTAAGTCCTCGCCGAAAAAAATATACATATAGTTACCTATAGCTAGCTCACTTTGAATTTATATTAGAAGGTTTTTATAAAGTGGGGGTTTGTAAAAACTCATAGTTTCTGAGTTGTTTATGAAAAACCGCTTTAAAACATGTATTTTTATCACGAAAAATCACAATCTTTGATCTTTAATAACTCAGAAAGTATTGATTTATTCTACAAACCTTATATAACAAATTTCGCTTAAAATTTATCTTTCTATCGATTTCTGGAGTTATTTTTATTAAAATAATTTTCACCCCGGGAAGGGGTGACATCTACCCCCAGGGCAAAAGCGCAAGTTGGCACTGTGTCACTTTTGTTTCTTAAGGTATCCGGTATCCCCCACCTACTCACCAATGTTCATGAAAATCGTTCATCGATTTTTCATTGATTCAGAGGTTCAACGAAATCGGAGGTTGTAGCTGATTTTTGCCTTCTATGACTGGACTAATAACAGTACGTTACTCCGCCATATTCTGCAATTGTCAGCTCACGTCACGCATGTGTTCTGCATAATATTTGTATTGAGATCCTTGATTGAAATCAATGACATAAATAATCTAAAAATGAAATTAATTTAAATTAAATAAAATTTATCGAAAAAAAATGATAAGATAATTATATTGATGTTTTTGCAAGAAGACGATGAATATCAAACACCATTATTGAATGTGGTATGTACCTACACTCACCGGCACGGAAACTTGGCCACTCGTTACTTTTGCTTTGATTTGAATACAATATTTATTTTTGCATTTTATTTAATTTAGATCTAACCCATGTTCACTTTTATAGTTGTTTTTAACAATTTTTTAAGTGTTCATGAAATTATTGCATCAAAAAGAAAATTTTGATGAAAAGTGTCACTTTCACAGAAACTTTTACTTAATTTTCAAACAGTGCACACTGAAAAGTCAACTTTTTTTTGTTTTTTTTTGCACACGTCAGTATCGGGTGTTTCCACCCCTTGCCATGATGACTGCCTGCATCTGATCTGGCATGCTTTGGATGATATTTCTAACATCAACTTGCGATAAGGTCTCCCATACGGTCAATACTGCATTTCGAAGCTCGCCTAGCGTTTGCTAGTTAGTATTCATTAGAATAGGATTTAATTTTTCTTTTGAGTATGTCCCAGATGTGTTCTATGGGATGTAAGTCCGGGCTACGCGCAGGCCACTGTAATTTTTGAATACCAAGGTCTTGCAGGTAGTCCTTAACGCATCGTGCAACGTGTGGGCGTGCATTATCGTGCATTAACTGGAACTGGTCGTATCCAATAAGCCCCATATAGGGTACAACATGATCCTGTAGGATCTCCTTAATGTATCGAGTTGCAGTTAACCGATTGTCAATGATAACCAACTCCCTACGAGCGTAGGAACTTATTCCTCCCCATACCATTATGGAGCCTCCATGAAAACTAACAGTTTCAGTAGTAGTAATAGGAAGAAACCTCTCTCCTTTTCTTCTCCACACTCGTAATCGACCATCTGGTGCACGTAACGCGATTCTGCACTCATCCGTGAACAAAACTTTAGCCCGTTGCTCGTGTGTCCAGTTGGCGTGTTCTCGGATGAAACGAAGCCGAGCTACTCGGTGCTGTCTGGGGAGTTCTGGACCTCGGGCTGGTCTTCGCGTTTTTAAATTCACCTCCTCCATTCTTCTTCTTATCGTACGCTGACTTACATTCACACTTCTTGCAATTTGGAGTCGCTGTCGTATCTCAACCGCAGTGAGGTAGCGGTTTCTCAAAATTTCCAAAACGATAAAACGATCGTCCCGAGTCGATGTGCATCTTACACCTCCACTGCCTGGTCTACGGCGATAGGTACCTGTCTCACGGTATCGTTTAAAGGCGTACTGCATTGAAGAACGCGGCACATTGAATACAATAGCCACCTCACGTTGGGTGAGCCCTTGGTCAATTAGGGCTACCGCTTGTGCAACTTGTGCTGGCGTTAAAGGCATTTTTTTGCTTTTTAAGTAAGTTTGCACTTTAATAAAATCCAAAACAACACAAAAATTAAAAAAACGCTACAGTAAACTACACACATAACAACATTCAAAACTTCAATTATATTGCTTAAAATACGCGATGTGACTAAATCTCACAATTCACACCATGAAACGCTCAAACATAATGAATTACCCTCTTAAAACAAAGCTTAGCATTTTTATGACCCACCTTCATAAAAAACACTTATTGTAAACACTTGAAACTTATGCTATAGCTTAAGAAGTGTTTGGCCAAGATTCCGTGCCGCTGAGTGTATAACATTATTGTATGTGGTTGAATGTAGTTGTACAAGGAATTAATATACTTAACGGGGTAGTTATCAATATCAACGTCTTTATATATTTCAACATAACTTACATCTTACTCCGATTGGTTTGGTTTTCCAAAAAATTTAAACACTTAATTTCGTTGTAAGCCGTAAGAGTCGATTAAATAACTGGGGGATGACTATGTTTGGAGAATAAAGGACAAAAACCGGGCAACCAATCTCAACCAATTATAAATATGCTGAAGTAACCTTCGATGATAAAGACTCCTGCTCCTGCCCAATCCCTGAAGGAATACGGATGTAGGGGGAGGAGAGGCAGGAGAGGCAGGCGCACACTGGGCATCTTCTGCCACCCTGATAAAGGGGATAGCCCGCACAGGGGCAAGGGGGGACTGGGTCACGTAGGGACCCTGGGCTGGTCAGCACTTCGAGTGCTGAACACGGTTCAACGGTCCTTTTCAGGGCCAGGGTAGGAACATCACCCCACAGTGAGTCTGATCATTGCAATTGGCGGTAGATGCTCTAAAGGCCCTTCTTAGGGCCAAGGGGGCGGTGAGAGCCGCGGGTCTGCCCTGGGGGGGGGGGGGGGGGACCGTCCCGCATTGCACAAGCTCTCTTGATGCTGGTGCCCCTGATATTCCGGGGCACCTTCATCGGGGTGGGTCCGTTTGCGGACAATCACCTTGCGGGTGCACGGACAGTTGGCAGCGGTTGCCACCGCCACACCCGCACTCCCGGCGTGCATTGGGGGGACTGCGGTCCTCAGAATGTACGTCGGGTGACTGGTGCAGGAATACCCTGTTCAGGGCGTTAGCTAAGGCCCTACGCATTTCACCCGGCCTAAGGGCTGGCTGAAATGAGCAGGGAGGAGTCCCACATACCTTCCTCTCGCTCCCCCGGTGGTTAAAGGATGCGTAAAGCATTTCCCAGACAAAAAAAAAAGAAATACGGATGTGAATTTTCCTTCTAAAAACTATTTTTAACTGCCTTTATTGCAGAGAAAAGTAGTGAAAAGAAGGTTAGCTCGAAAATATACCTAAATCTGTGCAATAACTTGAGGTCATTCGGAGACGATACCATTTTACTGTTGAAAATTTTCCTCTCATAGTGACAGTCATTCCCAGATCAACTACTGCTAATGAAATTAACATCATCAGTATATAATATCTCCACTGCTGGGACACAAGCCTTCCCTATGGAAGGAATAAGGAGATTGGGTCATAACCTTCGAGACCACACGGGCCCAGTGCGGAATGATGCAGCCGGGAACAACAGCTTAACGTACCTACTGAAGCATGGAGGATATCAAGATAGTAAATTTTTGGTCACCCATCTATTGACCAACCAATGCGAAAGATGCTTAACTTCAACGATCGCAGCCGAACGCGCTAACCACCTGCGCCATCGAGCTCCTCAATGATTAAATTAACGTATACCTCAAATTATCGAATCTGTGGCGCTATGGGAAGAATTTTCAACTGACAGCAAAAGATCATCTGATCTCCTGAAGATTCCTCCAAGTAATTGCTGACTATTTTTTCCTTCAAATTATTGCATTTTGGTCTTATTTAAAAGTAAGCTTCTTAATCAGGAACACGTTGTTGGTACACTTCATTGTGGTTATGTAACAGACTAAGTCATAGTCACCAGCTATCGTACTGCCTATTAAACTCAGAATAGTGTCTGGCTGCTCTCTCCTAAAAAAAAGGCTCTTTACGAGGACTATTTAAAACTGATACTTAGCTCGGTGATGATCACTCTTCGAAATCTAAACCAACCACATAGTGGAACACATTTGGTGATTAAAAAAACTGTAAAATAGAGATTGTGTACTTTTGTTGTATTTTAATTTTCTTTGATCCCTCTAAAGAATTCAACTTTTTATTTAAGCTTTTTTAAAATTGTAAATTAAATTAAGCTAAAAGTAACGATATTCTCCTATTGTAAGCGGTACGAAGTTCGCCGAGTCAGCTAGTTCGTTTTTGTACAAAGTTGAATCAATGTGTTTTTAAGCTGCTGTCAGCGTGTTTCTAGTAACAAACTGTATTGTTCAATATAATGATTTCTTTCGATGTTTTCGCTGTTCATGAACATGGTAATCAACTGAGCTCAAGAAAATTTTGGCAAGAATACCTAACTTGATAAAGAAAACTCACTACATAAATCTTTGACGACACTAGGGGATAGCATTTTCTAGTTATAATATAATAAAAGTTGATACATTTTAATAGATAGAATGTAAGTTTTTATTGCATTTGTGATCCCTCGGGAATCAAATTATTCCACTTGAATGAAACTTTAAATTAAGATTAGTCTCCTGTTACGCTCTGTTAGCTTTATTTATTCATAATTATGACACTTGTGAACTTTAGCCCGAGTAGATGCATGCTCACGCTTAGTTAGACTTCTTTCTCGAATCCTCATATTAGCTCAAAATATTAAAGGATAAAAATGAAAAAACTTTGAAACAACACGTTTTATTTTAACTCGACACAAATTCCTTTACATTTTTTAACAAAGTTTTTATAACCTGCACCTGCATATAAAATGTTACGGTATCTCCGCACGTGATTTCCACCTACTGCATAGCTAACGACGCTTCTTGTATAATAAATTGTTCACTAACTTGCTCGGATATTGGTTCATTATTAAAAAAAAACAATACGTAGGTATCACGAATTTTTGCACAATAAGGTATTTTTAAAGAGTATGATAATACTTATACATTAGCGCTAGCAACAATTTTTATTACACAATAATTTAAATTAGATGCTATACGTAATTCATTATTTTAAAGTGTAAAAAAAAACAAAACGCGGAAAATTTGTGCGAATAAAAATTGGAATTAATTTGAATTTGATGCTTAAGAAATTTCATATACTGGCCAGAGTGTTCATTGTTTTTGTCTAATTGTACTTATTTCCATGTTACTTTAAATATAAATTAGGCTTTTATGTTTCTTTAATTATTCTTACTATATATTTCCACGTAAATTAAAGAAATGTTAACGCAAAAAATGGCTTTGTTCCCTTAAAAAAATACTTGGAAATTTTGATTGATCTGTTTTAAGCGAATATTATAGTTGTGATTTTATTTATTTTTTAAGCATTTAACTGCTAGATGTTTAAATCTAAAGAAAGGTTTACTAGAAAAAAAATCACGCGGACCAGGCAGCGGACGGGACTCGAACCCGCATCCTTCGCTATCCGGGCGAATGCACTGACCATTATGCTACCACGGCCCTATTAGCCGCGTCGAAATTTTCCTAACCTTAAGCTGCAAGGCAGCGCCATCTCTTCGCATTGTAGGTAACCCACAATGTCAAATGAATACTTTTTCAAGTATTAAACATTTGAAAGAAGAAATAGCATCTAGTAAATTGCACAGTGACTGGAAATTATAGTCAGTGCATAATTAATTAAAATATTTTCCCCGGATTAACGGGTAAGTCCAATATATCTAACTGGTTAGGCTGTAGGTCAAGTTAGGTTTTTTATTGAACTATAGAAAAATGTGTAATTGTTTCTAGGTCCTTTGAAGTGGCTAATTAAAAACAGTATACGATAATCACAATTACTTAATCCTGCTTGGGATTTCTTTGGATATACATATATAAAGAAGTACGCTATGTATATATATAAATGAGCCTGTGAATACAATCTTGATCAAAAAAAAAAAGGAGCCCATGTGATGACAGCAGATTCTGTTATAACCCACGTGGATACCTGAATCGCTTGATGGTACCGAGATCTTGAAAGCTAAGTAAACTCTCAACCTATTTAATCTTTAAGCAGTGCATTCTCCGAAGTACGAAGTTTCAGATTGTTAGAACATATTAAAAGATTTATTGTTGTAAACTGTAGATTCATTAACGAAAGTAGCTTCATATTTGCCAAACGAATTGTTTCAATAGAATCTTTGTATAAATAAATTTGTATGTACGATACTTGCTAAAACAAAATGTTTCCTTAGAATATTAACATTAATATAACTGTATGTACACCTGTTTTGATTGTATGTTCGTCACTGATTTTCTTTACCTAAATTTATAAAAGCCCTCTTCAAAGATCTTAATTTATAATGTTAAGTGTGTGAATATATGTTGAAAATTGAACTGAATATTAACAATACATATATCTTGTTCACTGCGGTTATTGATTTTTTATTTTATCTCCCTCAAATAACAGTAATACGGCGCCCTGATTATAGATTAATTAATTTCGAGTCTCATGTAAAAGCCCTGAAATAGTCGGTGATAACAAAAATTGTTACAACCTTTCTTTAGATTTAAACATCTAGCAGTTAAATGCTTAAAAAATAAATAAAATCATAACTATAATTGCTATTTCTTCTTTCAAATGTTTAATACTTGAAAAAGTATTCATTTGACATTGTGGGTTACCTACAATGCGAAGAGATGGCGCTGCCTTGCAGCTTAAGGCTAGGAAAATTTCGACGCGGCTAATAGGGCCGTGGTAGCATAATGGTCAGTGCATTCGCCCGGATAGCGAAGGATGCGGGTTCGAGTCCCGTCCGCTGCCTGGTCCGCGTGGATTTTTTTCTAGTAAACCTTTCTTTACATTTAAACATCTAGCAGTTAAATGCTTAAAAAATAAATAAAATCATAACTATAATTGCTATTTCTTCTTTCAAATGTTTAATACTTGAAAAAGTATTCATTTGACATTGTGGGTTACCTACAATGCGAAGAGATGGTGCTGCCTTGCAGCTTAAGGCTAGGAAAATTTCGACGCGGCTAATAGGGCCGTGGTAGCATAATGGTCAGTGCATTCGCCCGGATAGCGAAGGATGCGGGTTCGAGTCCCGTCCGCTGCCTGGTCCGCGTGGATTTTTTTCTAGTAAACCTTTCTTTAGAGTATTATAGTATTTTAAAGTAAACTGTTTAAAGTGCTGTAGGTAGCAATACTTGAGAGGGTGAACTGAGTGATGGGCACTATCAGCTGCCCCGCACAAGCCCCGTTGACGTTCGCAGCCTAGGGGTTCTATGTTGTTCTATGTTAGGGGTTTAGGTTTCCGCACTTAATCCTTTAAGTGGACCATTGTGCGTGAGCCACGGCCAGTTATTCCAGCCAGCCCACCTCCCTCCAGAAGCAGATCAATCTTCGCAGTGTTGTCAGGGCATCTGCAAGGGGTCCCGCTTTACCAAAAGCCTCCCCGTGGATCTGGGCGACACCAGTGCACTCGAGGAGCAAATGTGCCTCCGTTTCGTCTGCCTGCATGCATGCTCTGCATAGGGAACTGTCAGTGATACCTAGGATGTGATAGTGTTTGTTCAGTGGGCAATGCCCGGTGACAAACCCCGCCACCAGTCACAGACTGTTCCTGTCCAAGCACAGAAAGCGCCTGGTCAGCTTTATATCTAGGGATGGCATAGCCTTTTTTTTTTTTTTTTTATATAGTTAGGTCCGACAAATGACTCCACCCCACCTGATGTTAAGTGAAGGTGAAGTCCAGACGCGAAGATAGCTGATACAGCAGTTCTACCTGCCACACCAGCCATCCTCACCCTGCCGGCCTGCATGTTGCTTCTTCACGCCTCTTTTAAAGGATCCCAGGTTGTAAGAGGGAGGGAACACGTGAGCGGGCAGACCATTCCATTTACGGATAGTGCGACAAAGAAATGAGTCACCAAATTTCTTTGTACGCGTTGGAATTGTGGCCACAGTAAGACGGTGACAACGTAGGCCAGCGCGCGTGGTCCTCTGAAGGAAAGGGGAAGGTGGGATGAGAGAGAATAACTCCTCAGAACACTCGCCGTGGTACAAACGATAGAACGCGCTTAGTGACGCCACGTCACGGCGTAATTGAAGAGGCTCAAGGTGTTTAGTCACCTCCTCATCGCCTATGATGCGGATCGCGCGCCGCTGTAACCTATCCAAAGCATCGAGCAAGTACTTGGCGGAGCCATCCCAGAGGTGCGAGCAATATTCCACGCAGGACCGCACTTGCGTTTTGTACAACAAGCACAGTTGATCGGGCGTGAAAAAACGCCGCACCTTGTTCAGGACTCCGAGTTTGCGTGAAGCTGTTTTGATCACGGTTTCGATGTAGTCCTTTGGATTCAGGTCTGAGCAAACTTCCATACCGAGCATGGAAATGTTGCTCTGCAGCGGTAGTGTTGTGCCCTGAAGAGATGGAAGGGGAAGGAATGGCGATGTTTTTGCCGTGAAAGCGCAAGCCTGAGTTTTCTTGGCATTGAACCCAACCAAGTTCCTGGTACCCCATTCGGAAATGTGGTCCAAAGCCTGATTGAGTTCAATGACAAGATTTTCCCGTTTCTCCCTGGTTACTGCCTGCCCAGCCGCTGCTTGTCCGAGATACCCCGCATGCACTGTACTATCGTCTGCATAGCAATGAATATTCCCAAGAGGAATCAAGTCATTGATATGCAGCAGAAAGAGAGTGGGGGATAGGACGGAGCCCTGGGGAACGCCGGCATTCACTGACATGAACCGCGAACTGCTACCATCCGTAAGGACACGAATTCTACGCTCATGCAGGAAGTCAGCTACCCAAGAACAGAACTGGGCTGGCAGACCGTATGCCGGAAGCTTGGAGAGAATGTTTTTGTGCCAGACCCTGTCGAAGGCCTTGGCAATGTCAAGGCTGATAGCCAACGACTCGCCACGCTTGTCGATAGCCTCACCCCAGATATGAGTTAAGTACGCTAGAAGATCACCCGTCGATCGTTTCGGTCTAAATCCATATTGACGATCATTAATCAGGGAGTGATCCTCTAGGTAGCGGGTCAGATGGTTATTAAGGACCTTTTCTAGAACTTTACATAAAACTGAGGTGACTGCTATTGGCCGATAGTTTGCCGGGTCTGAGCGATCCCCTTTTTTGGGCACCGGTTGCACGTTAGCATCTCTCCAAGTCTCCGGCACACGCCCCAAAGAATACGAGCATTGGTACAAGCGCGTGAGCACGGGAGACAACTCCGCTGCACATTTTTTAAGTACTACTGCTGGGATGCCATCAGGTCCACTAGCTTTCCGGACGTCGAGTGATTGCAATTCGGCACGAACCTCACGCTGCCTGATTTTAATATCAGGCATCGTTGTGCCACAGTGAGGTAATGATGGTGGCAGTGCATTGCAATCATCGATTCGGGAGTTAGCTGCAAAGAGTTTTGCCAGTAAATCGGCTTTCTCCTGCGGCTTATGAGCTAGTGTTCCGTCTGGGCATCTCAGAGGTGGCAGCGAGGGCTGGCAGAAGTTTTTTTGCACGGCCTTGGCCAAACGCCAGTAGCTACGGGAGCCCGCAGGATGCGTAATAAGTTCCTGGCCAACACGTGCAACACGCTGGACATCCGCTCTCATGTAAGCCTTCTTACAGGCCTTGGAAGCAGAATTGTAGGCTGCTTTGAGTGAATCGACCCCGGGATCCTTGAGAGCGCGGCCTCTGATCCAAGCACGATATGCCGCTTGCTTACGCGAAGCAGCTTCAGCACAGTCGTGATTGAACCAGAGGTTACGTGTGCCCTTACTGATGAGATCAGAATGAGGAATATAGTATTCCATACCCATTATGATCTCCTCAGTAATGGCAACGGCACTGCCCGATAGGTCCCTGTCACTGAAGCAGCGCTGCTTCCAAGGGACGGACGCAAAGTAATCACGCATACCGTCCCAATCTGCCGACCCATAATGCCAGATACGGCGCTTGACCACTGCTGGACGCGGAGGCTTGGCCTGTGGTGCTTTGGCAGATATCAGGCAGTGGTCGGACGAGCCCAGGGGGGCTCTTAGCACAACCTGATAGCCCTGTGGATGGGTCGTGAGCAGAAGGTCCTGTAAAGAAGGCGCTTGACTTGGAATATCTGGGATCCTGGTGGGCTGCAACACGCTGAGCATCCGCTCTCATGTAAGCCTTCTTACAGGCCTTGGAAGCAGAATTGTAGGCTGCTTTGAGTGAATCGACCCCGGGATCCTTGAGAGCGCGGCCTCTGATCCAAGCACGATATGCCGCTTGCTTACGCGAAGCAGCTTCAGCACAGTCGTGATTGAACCAGAGGTTACGTGTGCCCTTACTGATGAGATCAGAATGAGGAATATAGTATTCCATACCCATTATGATCTCCTCAGTAATGGCAACGGCACTGCCCGATAGGTCCCTGTCACTGAAGCAGCGCTGCTTCCAAGGGACGGACGCAAAGTAATCACGCATACCGTCCCAATCTGCCGACCCATAATGCCAGATACGGCGCTTGACCACTGCTGGACGCGGAGGCTTGGCCTGTGGTGCTTTGGCAGATATCAGGCAGTGGTCGGACGAGCCCAGGGGGGCTCTTACCACAACCTGATAGCCCTGTGGATGGGTCGTGAGCAGAAGGTCCTGTAAAGAATGCGCTTGACTTGGAATATCTGGGATCCTGGTGGGCTGATCAACCAGTTGCTTCAAGTCATGCGTGAGAGCGAATGTGTGAGCAGAGATCCCTGCATGGTCAGTTTTGGAAGAACTTAACCACAAATTGTGGTGAGCATTAAAGTCCCCCAAAAACACCAATTCTGCATTGGGAAATCGCTCCTGCGCGTCATCTGCTGCCCGACTAAGGTGTTCAAAAAGTCGAGTTGTCTCAACATCGCCGGTGTGGGATCTGTAGAGGCACACGTAGACTCTGGCCCGGGGGCCAGAGTCGACGTGTACCCCCAGCATGGAGAAGGAGGGATCTTCCAAGCAGCGGAGACGGCGACAACAAACATCCGCCCGAACATACAGACATACACCGGCTTTCGCTTTGAAGGACTCTTCAAGCACGTAGCCGGAATAATTAAGGTAGCCTGTGTCAGCAGGCGGAAGTATTTGTGTCTCCGTCAGGAACAACAATGCTGGCCTTGCTGTCTCGAGATGGTGGTGGACAGCGTTGAGGTTAGAGTGGAGTCCGCGTATGTTGCAGAACTCGACCTCAAATAGCGTTGAAGGCGTGGGGGTGTGCACCGCTGTACGTCCAAACTTTGTTATTGAGGCTGCCATGGTGGAAGTGAAAAAAAAAGAGACTCGAAAACGAGCGGACGCCGTCGCGAAGAGTCCGGGCAAATAAGGGGGGTTTGTCTTCCCGATTGACTGCCTGCAGTGGAGATGCGCCGACCCGCCGGACGGAAGGGCCCCCGCACCCCCCCGGGAGTGGCCGCCGGGACCCCACGCCCCGGTCACCAACCGGCACGACGGTCCACCCCGAGATTATGCGTGACATGATGGGGCAGCCTCGCGAACTGGTTAGGAACGCTTGGGCCCCTGTACTGTGCCACGGGCGGCCAGCGGGACAGCCGTTTCTGCGGGTCTTCCTGGCCGACGGGTCGATGCAGTCCTCCCGGCATCGGTTCCACGGATGCCTCCCCTGGACCGAATCCTTCGCGACAACTTCCACTCGAGCTCTGGTTGTATGCTGGCTGACCCCGAAACGCGCGAGAAACACTTCACGGGTTTTTCACCATGCGCACGGTGGTAACAAACCAGGCGGGTGTTAGGCACCCTACCACCAGAAGAGCGGATGGAAGCTCCGACATCCCTTAGTCGCTTCTTACGACACCCACGGGAAGAAAAGGGGCGGTGAGTTGTATTCTTTCTCCGTCACCGCACGGATAAAAAGCCTCCTTTGATTGTCTACACCCTGGTGTGGTCAGCTTTATATCTAGGGATGGCATAGCCTCCTTTGATTGTCTACACCCTGGTGTTGAGGTTCATCACTTCATTGCTTGTGTTTGTGTGTGGGCTCTTAAGCAACTTCTTTGCTGGTTGAAGGATATGGGTATAATGGGTTCGGGTCCGATTGCCTTTGTGTTAGAACCTCTTCTTGCGAGTTCATTAGCTGCATCGTTACCAAGTGATCTACTGTGTCCCTTGATCTATTGTAGCGTCACTGTATTTCGATTTAGTACCGTTACGCGTTCTAAGGCGTTATGGTATACTAGTATTGGTCTCGACGTGATCTGGTTCTTCTTTAAGGAGTTCTTCAAACTGAGGCACTGTCGGAGAGTATGCGGATGTGGGTATGCGTAACTTTTCTGGCCTCTATGGCATGTGTTCCCTGGGCAATGCCAACACATTCCACTTGATAGACAGTGTTGAACATTCCTAGGGGCCTGAATATTCTGGTTTAGGTCATTTGGGAAGACCCCGACCCCAGGTTCAAGGTCATTTTTTGATCCATCAGTGTAGATCCTTTATTCTTCAGAGCCTGAGTAATCATGCAGCTCGGCTGTGAGTTGTATGTTGTAGTGTTTTAGGAAACAGTGTGTTTTTCTTAGGATTTTTTTACACTAAGGCAGGTCGTAAAATATATTCGGAGATACTCGCTACTCGGACACTAAAAATATTGATGTAGACAATGCAGATGCTAACACATTTGAAAAAGTGAAAAAAAAAATATTTCTATTTTAGACATCAATTTTGCACTGTCACTCATACTCAAGAATTCATATATTTTTAAATAACGGTAATGTAGACTGCAAAAAGGAAAAGACTGATTCTTTATTATTTTAGTGTTATTGTACATACTATCTTTGTCTTTGGTTATTGTTTGTATTAAGTTGTTTGTTTTTTGGGCAGGTTGAAATTTTTTTTGTCTTTTCGTTTTTTATTTGTTTTTCTATGCATTATTTTTGAAATAAGGCATATAGTGCACTGCAGCCAAAATACAGAATGAACTTTGTATGGGAAACTAATTTTAACAAAAACGAAAATCCGGTCTCTTAAAATAACTAGTGTATTTTACAGCTCAGAGGTGATTAGTATGGAAATAGGTATCATCATCCTCTACTCTATCAAAGGGAAAGGAAATGGCTTCGTACGACTGTAAGCTGCACCTCTCTTTTAAAGAAATATTATTTACGTGACGAAATTTTGCGGACTAGGGTGTCGCGTCGCGAAAAAAGGATAATGGTTGGTTATAATATACGTTATATTATAACGTGAGCGGTTTGTTCGCGTGGAATTTGAGCAGGAAGAAAAGTGTAACAGGAATATTATGTTCTCAATCTAAGCCCACTTTGATGGCATCTTGTCTTTGTCTTGACTGAGGCATATCAAATCAAAATACAGGTGAACAATTAATGTATATTTCACATTATGTAATGAAAGGTACCTTCACGAATAATCTCTGAAGTCATTTGTCAACTTGACGATTATAATATCACAGTTATAATAATACAGGGAGAAAAAAACAGCCCCTGCTGAGTTCCTTGCCAGTTCTTCGCAGTACAAGGCCTCCCACCGTAGATTTACGAATCGATGGCATAGCTTCTAGACATTCATGAGTGCTTGTACAGCCTTAACTGAATAAATTGCCTTAACGGAATTAATTATTTTGAAAGTAGGTAGATTAGATTAGATCGAGTATTATAGATTAAACAATATCTGGGGGCCATTCGCCTAGTGAAATTGCTATGTCTAACGCTATCGCTTACGATTTTATTTTGTTATTTCTGACCGCCGAAGGTTTTCAAATGCCCCGCACTCGTTTTTTTTGCTTTTGTATTGGTAACAAAAATATAAAAGACAATGAGCATAAGGTATTTGAAAACCTTCGGCGGTCAGAAATAACGAAATGAAATCGTAAGCGATAGCGTTACCCTAAGCAATTCCGTTAGGCGAATGACCCCCTGGTCTACTTACAACAATTATTCCGTCCGAAACTATAAAGAGCTTGTATTAAGGAAACTAAATTACATAAACAACAATGATTCATGTACAAAAACTTGTATACGGGTATTCCACCCCAAGATGACATGGTAGCGACACATTAAAAACCGGTAGACGTATACTTATACATACACCTACCACTGTGCTACGGAGGTTGACAAATATAATAATTATTTGGTAAGGTTTCCGAATATAAGCTGAAATTCACGCTTATCCATTTCTCAATACCTACACTTTAAATCTTTCGCGTTGCATTATAAATATGACGTTTCAACCAAGTTACACTGGTAGTGGTCACGGGGCGACTGGTGCGTGGCTGTTACGTCTCCGCTTCCGTTTTTGCAAAAACGCAATTATCTTCTTGCTATACTCCAGAATACGGTCATGTTTCGTAAAACGGACACCGTTAGTGTTGTTGAAAAATAGTGTGTTGGTGGAGGAAAATTTGTCATCGGAAGCGGAGACCCAACAGCAACGCACCAGTCGCCCCGTGACAACGACCGGTGTAACCTGGTCGAAATGTCGGGTTAAAGGAGGGATAAACCAGCTTTGACGTCTCTTCTCTCTTCTCTTTCTCGTCTCTTTGACGACTTCCGTGGCCGAGTAGTTTGTACGCCGGGTTTCATGGTGACGCCGACTCGAGAGGTCCCGGGTTCGAATCCCGTCGAATCGAATGGTTGGGAAGCATTCTGATTTCTGAAGCCTTCGGTTGCACTCGGTACAGAAAGCTGTGTATCTCCTCAGTAAAGATTCTGTACCGAAACGACTTAGTGAGGGAGCTATCATTTGATTACATACACTCGATAAAAAATCTGTACAGATTCGGTACAGAAATAAAATGAAACAAGCCCGCACCGACCCGGTGAGGTAAGCGCCTAAATGTATTTTAAATTATCTCACTAATACTGATTTAATCTAGCTCTCATCCGCAGATCAAGACATTCTTATCTACTCTCTGTCTGTCATAAATATCTTACTCAATTTAAGTTACTAATTACCATTCTGTTGTTTGGCTGACGAAGTTAATAAGTTTTGACTACTATAAAATGTTATAACTGACAATAAGATGCAAAAAATATTGCACACAATATGATTGTTAGTATTATTACTTTAATATTATTACAATAGGGTCTCATTTTATTTTATTCAATTTCGACACACTGTTCCCCTTGGAGTTCCTGGAGATTCGTGGGAGTGAGATCACGAGACCAAATCTTTCGCTTCAAGTGATTCCTGAGGAGCTATATTAATTTAAGGTCTGAGCTTCTCGCTGCATGACAGAGATCCCAACTTTTTAAGCGCGAGCGTTGTCATCCGGGAGAAGCAAACAAAGTCGGTTCAGTTTTCGTCCAACATGCCGCCCCAGAACATGCAGGAACTGCAATGCAAGCTTGGGCAAAACGTTCCGCCTATCTTCTTGTACACTCTTTTGCATCTGTCGTTGCAAAAAATGTACATTCTTGTCTCGTCTGAGAAGAGAACATCTCTCCATTGGTCAAGTCCAATGTCTCATAACTTCAATTTCAGTGTTTCAGTTTCTTACAATTTCTTTATAATATATCCTTCATATCAAATATCCGTGGCTTGATAAAATATAAAAGTACTAATATTACTCTAGTGTTTAAATTGCAACATCATGAGAATTTAATAAGGATTATAACTTGAATTAATAGAATTCATAATATAAATTCAAAAAACAATATTATGTTTACATTTTAGTTCAAGTCAAGTCAAAGTTCAAGTTGCCGCGAAAACGTTTTTCTGGACAATATGGTGTCTTACTAGTGTGTGACGTCACACGACTGTTATTAAAACGTCAAAATTGTAATTGTAATATAAATATAAAAAAATGTAATATGTATAAGAAAAAAATAAAATTAAGTATCTTGTACAAATTGTTAATTTGTTATACTGGCCAAGCCAAGAAAGTAAGATATAGTAATTTTGAAAGTGTCGGACTTGCCCTCTTCTGAAGCCATGGATACGCTACTGTGTGGGTGCTTCTCCCACACAGTAACGTGTCCATGGCTTCAGGATCTGCCTTTCCGCTACTCTGATGCCTGATATATACCACGGCAAACATCTTGAGCATCGACCATGGACAAAGAAGCCTGCGCAGTAAATCAAGTTTATAATCTACTGCGCAAGTTTATTTGTCTGTGGATTTGCTTACGAAGTTTGCCGCTACCATACCTAGATCGAGTAGCATTCAAGTAAAATTTTCTTAAGATTTATAAATCTAACAGTAAAATATGAAATAATTTAATAATAAAAATATGACATAGTTTCTATTCCTGCTCTCATTTTCCGTACGTTCCTAATTCTTAGTAATAACTTAAATAAAACAAAGCACGTAGGTAATCGTACATCACATAATTTATGGCTCACTACAACATTTTTATTACTTTTGGGAATACACCCGTGTGTTAACATACCACCAAGGAAGTTATAAGCCTTCCCCTATAGGTGTTTTATTAGCGGTCGATAATATCGGATGCGTTAATGCGATATCTGTTTTTAGTACATAATGTATTAGGACGGCTACTAAGTTACATACCGCTGCGATAATAACGACGCAATAGAAGTAAGGTGTATTATTGCAATAACGCATCCGATATTATTGACCGATAAAAACGCGCCTATAGGGTTAAGGCCATCTGCATCAGGCACTCATAAACAACAGGGCAGTAATGCCTATAGATGTATTTATTGCTGGTCATTTGTCTGAGAGTCTGGTCATGGCGGCCTATTTCCGGATAATTTTCCTCTTTTGCTGCCGTCAAATTCACAGATATCATCGATTAATTCCTCTAAGATAAATATTGTGGTATCGATTCATGGTGAAACTTCGTGAATGCAAAATGTTTATTATTATTTATTGATGAGCTCGATGGCGCAGGTCGATATGGCGTTCGGACTGCGATCGTGAAAGTTAAGCAACTTTCGCAATGGTCGATCATCAGATGAGTGAAGCCGTCGATCCCAGCTACATCAGCAGTCGTTAGCACCCATCAATCCACACTGAGTCCGCGTGGTGGGTTATGGCCCAATCTGCATATTCCATCTATAGAGAAGGCCTGTGCCCCAGCACTAGGGACATTGATGGGCTGGTGATGATAATGATGATTTCGTAAGGGATTTTCAATGCCGCTGAGATTTCTTGCTGTAAGGAATAAAGTTCATGTCGTAACTTTATTTTTTACAAAAACAAGATTATAAATATACATCAGGAATCAACTAATTGAGTGTGGGTAATTAAGTACATGTAAAATTAACGGAGATATGATGTGGATATGGATATAGCTAAACTTTGCATATTGTAGATTAAACACATGAATAGTACACTGTTCATTCAGATCAGAAAGTGTCCGATTACCAACAAGGGTGTTGTTTGAGGCGCGAGACAGCCGAGAGTATTGTTTGAGTACTTACATTCTCACGAGTTGGGAATCCAACTTTGTTCCGGATGACACATGTTGTTCTACACTACACCTAAGAGGAAAATAAAAAGCCAATACTATAGTAATTTTAAACCTGCAGTGTATTTTTACTCTTAATTAAAGATTAAATAATATCTTCAGCTCTTCAAACAATCATATCAGAGTGCGAAGACCCGCATGGCAGGCTATACCAGACACATATATGTATATCAAGTACAGATATAATAAAAATGAGAGTGAAGCGTCAAATATAGCAAATACCAAGTCACTACGCACCAACATCTTATTCTTAAGAGTATAATCAAATGAAATTAACACTTAAAAAGGTAAAAAAGTAATTAGCAACGTAATTAAATTCAGTTTTGTTTTATTTTCGCGTGGAAAAATTACAAAGCAATTAGCAATGTCAGAAACATAATATAATAATCACCATTGTTAAAGCACATTGAGATCCTTTTGAAGAATTAAAGCGTCGCTGATTTTTCTGCCTTGTGAGTTGTTCGGGTTAGCTGCGTTTAAGGAATCCAAATAAGGGAAATAACTAAGTATCTTCAGAGTAACAAGCCGACTTTATCTTTATTTTTTATCTAGACTGGATTCAAACTGACTCAATACTGCATAAATCTTCAAATTGCATAATATTATCAATCTGTTAAAAACCCTACATTATTTTATTTATTTCTTGTTTATTGAAACCTATGGTTATGGTATGGTTTTAAGTAAGAATTAACACTTTATATTCCGCTTGACATCAAACTTTTGATCTCAAATTGATAATAACCAATAGATCAATCAATCAAGAATTCAAATAATCACTAGTTGATTAATTGCTCCAATCAGGGTTAAGTTTCAACATTGGAAACTGTCTTAAATAATTGATTCCGTAAATTTATGCAGGTCTAAAATTTATGTTAAGGCGACATAAGCGGATTCTAAAGAAGGTAGGTATCACTGCATCTCACATAAATCTCGTAGCTTTTGTGTAGAATTAACGACCTAAATGTCTATCTGTTATCTTTAATTGAGAAATTCCTGTAGCGTTAGCGTTTTCTCGACAAAAAATTTACCCTTAATAACATTTTGAAGAAAAGGAAGGTTTTTGAAAGAATGACAACGGAATTCTATTAATAAGCCTCTGCCTTTTGTCTGTACTATACATGGGGGTAGCTAGAGAAGGGGACAGGGATGGGCAATGGCCACCCTAAAAATCTCTCTGCCTACCCTAGAATAAATCTAAGTTCAACTGTAGGAGGAAGGGAGAAAGGGCTAAGGATGAACGAAAAAATTTTTGGTGATGTATAAATAGTTTTAATTAAAAAGAATTATCCAATTTGGTGCAGTCGTTTAGAAGTTATGGATGTAAAAACTTACTTTTCGGCGATTTATTTTTATTTACATAGATTTTACCAATAACTTTCGCTTCATTTGTAGCCCTTAATTCGACTCGTTCTTTTTGAATTTTGTTGTATGGCTTTGCCCGTATGAGTGGGTTTTCGGTAATGGATTTCCCTAACCATGGTTACGTAAAGCTCTTGGTTTATTCATAAGTTGAAAACCAACATTAGACGTATAAACAAACATATCGTAGGTAGGTACCTGTATCCCTCCGACCACGGAAACTTGCTTAACTTCCCGAAATTTCGGTTGATGAATTGAAAGTAATACATAATCCAGGAATAGACACAGAAGAAGTTAAAGTTATCTAATATAGTATATGTGTATTAATTTACCAACTTAGATAACGATGATAATGATTCTTAACGTTCAAAGGCTAATTAGATATTCGTTGTTATAATTATTTTTAAAAAATGGTATTTTTGCACAAAGCATAAGTTGAGAAATATTATATAATGCAAGTTTTTAGCTTCTTTGAACATTTCTAAACTACTATTAAACAGATTTGAATACCTAGGTATTTGCCGCCCTAGAATAGCACAACTCCCTCTCGTCCCATGTGGTTGATATAAAATGCGACTAAGGGAGCACAGCCAGCAGAAGACGGGCAGCAGCGTCTTGTTGCAAAATCTTGGCTGTACTGCGATTGCCAACTCGCCTGCCAAGCGTGGCGATTATAGTAAAAACCGCCCCAAAGATGTTTAGCACGATGTGATCGGTGGAGGAATCGGTCCTCTAGGGCGGTATCTAGGGCGGTGTGGAGATCCTTGGGGTAGGTCTATGCTTAGTAGTGGTCGTCATACGGCTAATGTGATGATGATGATATGAGGTATTATTCAAATCGGTTAACGTATAGACAATGGTGTCGATTCTGGCATGTTTTTCTAAACCTAAAATTAATTTCGACAAAAGTGTATCCCTATCATTATCTATACAGAACGAAAAGGAGAGACTGATATACAATTAAGTTTTAAGTTCAGATAATCAAACCAGAATCGATAGAAATGATTGTTTAAAATAAACCTTCGGCTATTTAAGTCTTACTGGATTCATTACACAAAGTTTTCTTTAGAAATGGTACCTACCTAATTATAGAACTCGATTGAAATATTGTATTAATTACCATTTCATTATATTGAATGTTATGAAAATGAAATAAAAGAAATGGATAATCACATGCCAGATTGAGGCAAAATAGATGAATTATGTTATATTATGTTTAAGAACTTATTGTACTCTATTTTTGGTGATTAAATAAAATTCAATTCGATTCAATTATATACTACACATATTGTTCCTCCTACCAAAATTACACGGTCTCGACCAATGAAGTAAATGTAAACATAACGTCATATCATACTTTTTTAAAAACGTATCCTTACTAGAAATACGGGTCATAAAGCTTCCACGCAATATTGTTTGAATTAAGATCGAGGCATGATCAAATCAAATGGCCGTGTTATACTTTATTGTCTCTCACAAAAAGGGTTCAGCATACTCTGAAATCCTTTACAACATGAAAAATGAACGTCATATATTCCTAAAATTAGCTTTTCAACTACAGTTCAACGTGGCATGTGTTATTATTTCTTATTTATTAGTATCCGTTCCGTGGTTACCTTTTTGAAAGATTACCAAGAGTTCACTCATAAACTAGTTTTGCTGTCCTATGGATAACAAAAGGGTTTTTTATTATGTCTTTATAAAATTATTTTGGAGTAGCCACTGTTAAAAATATTTTTTACATTCAGGACCATTCGCTCCATCTCATTTACTGAATAACAATCTATCCTTGAAATCAAAGTGCGGTGATGAAATACCAATTACTTAAATACCTACAGCCATTAGTAACTGAATCTTTATATTAATGGCTACTGAGGACGTAATAGCCATTAAAGCGTCATACGACCCATTATGGGTGTGTGAAACAAATACAGGCTGATTTATTTTTACCGTAACATATGGAAAAATTACATAAACAATAAAAAGTTCCAATTTTAATATAACCTACATCAAATATTTTTATTTTTAAATGGTTTTATGAATAGGGTCCTTTAAAAGAGACATGAATAAATTTTTGTGCAGGCCGGCAGGTGAGGATAGTTGGCGTGGCAGTTCATAACTGCTGCTTTTAAACATCTAGTACAATCAATCTGTAGGTTGAGTGGTGAAAAAAAAACCTAAAGGGTAAGTCTTGTTTTTTCTGTTGCCAAATGACGTCAGTAAGCCACTTTGGCGATGGGCATGTTCAACTCGTAGGCGTTTTTTGAAAAACTCAAAAAAATCGTCGAAAATTTTTTGAAACGCATTTTTCTTGTTTTGTATGCATTTTAGAAACTTTTTTTTCGACCATAATTGTAGAGGGCGTTGAGTGCTACAATTTATGTCGTCATTGCAATCTCGTACAACAAAAAATGCGCATTGTAGGTGGCGCTAAAGTCTCAAAAAAAGTGTATTTTCACTCTGAAAATATCATTTTAATGAAAAACTTTAAATCGCAAAGTTGTTTCGTACATAATTACCAACAACTTTTGTATAAACAATTTTTTTGCATTACTTACCGTTTTCAAGTTATAAATTGCGCAGGTATGAAAAATCCAATAGAGCGGTTTTGGGCAGGCCAAGTACACATTTGCAGTGCACATTTTAATGTACGTTTTTACTATTTTTTTTTTCAATCATGAAAAAAAAACAAAAATAAAACTTTTTTTTTCATTTTTTTTTGTTTTTCAAACATGAAAAAAAAATAAAAAATCGCCAAGGTGGCTTACTGACGTCATTTGGCAACAGAAAAAACAATACTTACCCTTTAGGTTTTTTTTTCACTAAAACGATATTTTTTTCGACAGATTGACTGTACTAATCAGGTGGGGTAGAGTCATTTGCCTATCTAAATAAAAAAGTTATTATCTTTAGTACATAGTATGAAAAAAGTCACCTGCTTTCTAAACGCTTCTCGATCTCTTTTCAGGCCTTATCATACTGACAGACTGCGAGCGTTTTCAAGGCGGAGCGGAAGCATAACGGTTACGCTACGCGTGCGCGGCGAAAACGCCGCGCTCCCGCAACGTTTTCGCCGAGAATAGCATCGTACCCCATTATGTACAGTCTCATACGCAAGTCTTTACAAACCTTTCTTCAGGTGACACTGATAATATATTATGTAGTCTTAAGGGTGTATCTTTATAATGTTATATCAGTTCGAATCAAGTGTGACAATTCATAAAATGTAAGTCTTGCCATTCGTATTTAGGAACGAAATTGTTTTGTATCTTTTGCAAAGCAGCATATAATAGTCGCCCACTTTCAGTCGATTGGTTTGATAATGGATCCTCCCAAATTCGCCGATGTATTCGTGTACGTTTCTTGCGCCTTTGAAGTATAGAGCTAACAGCGGTGTTTCTTTCTCGGAATCCACTGTCACTGAATGTATCGTACGGCTTCGCTTTGCGTTCCCGACGTCTTCGCGGCGCACCCACTCCACTTGGAAAACGCTCGCAATCCGTCAGTGTGATAAGCACTTAATGCAGTTTTCAGCAATAGATATGCAAGTGGAAGGTTTTAGGTGTATAATACATGCCAGAAAACAAAAACTATAGACTGTTCACCGACGCAAAGCAAGGGTGGGTCACTAGTGTAAGATTAGGAAGGCGATGAACTGAAAGCCTGACATTATGTTCGACATATTAATAACTGTGTACGTTACCAACCGATCTTCATAGAAAATGAGAATCTGAAATAACGCCATTTCTATGAAATATCGAAAATATGCTTCATTTATCAATTATTCAATGTGACATTAATGACATTTCATCTAAGTGGTCATTTTACGCATTCTCATACAAATCTATTAAATAAGACATTTCAATGCATATTTGATGAAATTACTTGCCAGCCGGTTGGGCTTGCTCGACGCTTAAATCATTAACTCAGCATTATAATAGCCTGCCATTAGAGATCAAATATTGTATGTCCACCTCATTCGTGCTAACCATTGACCGTATCATTCACATAACGACGGCCATTTACAAATATTAGCCGTAAATGACTCGTTAAGGTACGGCGGCAATCTCCCGTGGGTCTTTACTAGCTCACATGCTTAGTAACTTAAATGTAATATCGCTACCCTTATATGCAGCACAAAGCTAAAGTTAATTTCATTCTACTTTATTATTATGTGTGAGCAAATCAACCTCATTAATATTATTTTCGGTGCTCTATTCAGGGATCATAATTTGACTAATTTCGTTCAGAGAACAGGAATATTGCAGCTCTGTAGTTTCCAATGAAACTATGTAAAACATACCTAATCACTGCAATATACCTATATTATGTGTTTATAAAGTTAAAGAGGATTTATACATAACTAGCCAAGACTTTGTCCGCGTAAACTTTAGTGTTTTGAGAATTCACGAGAACCTGACATTTTTCTGAAACAAAAAGTATCCTATGGCTTTGTCCAGGTCATAAACCATATGTCTACCAAATTTCATCCCAATCCGTTCCATAGTTTTTACGTGATTGAGTAACAAACATACAAACTTTCACATTTATTAGTAGTCCTCAAAAATTTTCTTGAATTACCTAATTGGGTTATCCGTATAAATAAATTTTTATTTCGTATATTTTATTTTTCAAATTTTGATACATTTATGTAATTTTAAACAATTCCCAGAAATTTCTCAAAAAATAGACAACGACAAAATAATAAATTAGATTTAAAAAGAAGATATTATAGCCACTAAAACCCTAACCCAAACACCAATGACGTCTGTCATATCAAAAATATATGCATAAGTGAAAATGTATGTAGAAACTGAAAAATAAATGTGATGAATTTGAGGCCGAGACGACGAAGAGCGGATCCACACGACGCCCATCATCCCCGCCTGCACCGTCGTCCAGCTCCTCGCCAGATTCGTCGGGCAATGAGTTTGCGACTGCACCCGACACCAGTGAGTCGAGCGACGACGGGCGCGGGCCTTCGACCGCGCCGCCGCCTCCACCTGTGCGACGAGGTCGACCACCGCTACCGGCACGCTTGGGGCCTACGGAACCTTCTGCTCCGCGTTTGGCTCCCGCTACCGGTGGTGTAGTGAGTCGCATGCTGATGGGCGTCGATGGTCTTCTACAAATAATGAGAACTGCATGCGCGCCTATTATGGTCGCACAGAGGGAGAGACTAACATGACTGCGTACCGTTTTAGGGTGCTTGCTTTGTTTCAGGCCCTTGATCCAGCCATCACTGTTTCTGCGCAACGACTATCGGATCAGGTACGGGTTATTCAACGTAACAAGCGGTTGGACGACTCTGTACTTGAGCGGCTTCGTCTGGAAGCGCTACCTGAGCGCACTGTTCTCGTCGTGACACGTGGTCAGCCTTCTACGAGGTGACGCGGATTGACCCTGTTATCAATGACGGAGACAGTGCTAATAAAAGTGTAAGTACCCAGACCCAGGAGCAATTGAGGAGGGCTTTGGAAGAGGCGATTGACCGGTATCGGTATACATAGGACTCTAGACCACATTTACCACGCCTGCCTACGAATAAACGCAATATAGCGCTAATGATAGCCCTGGACAATTTATTAGTCTCATATTTCGAGACTAGTGAAAACCTTGTTGATTCAATCCTGTACTGCGGGACCATCGCGACTTGCCGTGTTGCTAAAGTTACCTATCCTGACCGTGCAACTAAGCCAGACCTAAGCCAGACTAAGACAGACCGATTTCGAATAAATCGTCTCTGTCAAAGCGACCAAAGGAAGGTTTATCGAAAATGGGAGGGAATCAATCAAAGTGTGACTAACGAGCTACTGCCGGATACTGCTGCTATGACCAACTTCTGGCGTAGTATCTGGTCAGTGCCTGTTGAGCACACCGAGAGTGATTAGATTGATGATGTTGAGCGCGAGTGTGAGTCGATAGAACCGATGGAGGCTGTAAACATAAGCCCTGAGGATGTAACTTGTGCAATCCGTACGGCCCATAACTGGAAAAGTCCTGGACAGGACGGACTGCACAACTTCTGGATAAAATGGTTTCGAAGCTCACACGAGCGCTTAGCAATGCAATTCCAAGACGCTCTCGAGAGTGGTTCCCTGCCAATTTTCCGTACAACCTTCCTTCTCTATAAATCTGGTAGTACCACGGAAGCAAAAAATTATAGACCTATAACTTGCTTGCCAAAATTATACAAGCTCCTTACATTCATTTTGAGAGCAGAAATTAATGCCAATAACATAATGTCAGCGTCTCAAAATGGATGTACGGTTGGGTCTCATGGTACTAAAGAACTCCTCCTCATTGACATGACCATTTGCCAACATATCCGGCGGAACAAGGGAGCACTTTCTGCAGCCTGGATTGCCTATAAAAAAGCCTATGATTCGGTGTCTCACTCATGGCTGAGAAGGATCCTAGAGTTGTATGAAATCGATGCAATTATAAGATCCTTTTTGGATACATGTATGAGACAGTGGACCACACTCCTTGGTCAGCCAGACTGTAGAGATGACCCCTCGGATCCGACGGATGGTATAAGGATAGAACGAGACATCTTCCAGTGTGACAGTCTGAGCCCGTTGTGGTTTTGCTTAGCCCTAAATCCTCTTAGCACTTTGCTGAGGGAAACAGGACTGGGCTGCCGTCTCCGGAGAGGTGGGGAGATGATTTCTCACTTAATTTGCATGGATGACCTAAAATTTCATGCACCAAAACAAACAAACTTGATAAAACTACTGAAAATTACAGAAGTTTTCAGTACTTCTATCGGGATGGAGTTTGACGGCGATAAGTGTGCGGTCATGCATATACAGCGAGGAAATGTGGTAAATTCTACAAATTTACAACTTTCTGATAAAATCAATCTTAAATCTCTCTCGGAGATGGAAACCTACAAGTATCTTGGCATGTCACAGTCTTTGGGTAAAAGATGGATGGAAAATATGGATATATATATATTTATGGATGGGGACGTAAAACAGGCATTGAAGGAGCGTTTCTTTTGGAGACTGACAAAAGTACTGAATAGTCCTTTGTCGGGAGGTAATAAGGTGCGCGCTATCGATGCCTGGGTGATGCCCTTATTCACATACTCTTTTGGCATACTGAGATGGACTCAGACTGATTTAAACACTCTGGTTAAGAAGGTCCGTCAGCTGCTCACAATGCACCGTATGCTTCATCCGCGCTCATCTGTTATGAGACTATATATCTCACGCAAGTGTGGAGGTCGTGGCTTTTTAAATGCCAAGAATCTCCACAACCGAGAGGTATGCAATCTCAGGGATTACTTCCTTAACAGTGAAGGTGAGTTGCATCGTGACATTGTAGCAGTTGACAAAAACCTAACGCCGCTCTCCTTGGCGAAAGAGAACTGAGTGCTAAGCACCCAGGATCGCAAGAAAGTATGGAAAAGCAAGGAGCTCCACGGGCGGTTCTATCGGGCTCTAACAGAACCCGATGTGAACCAGCTTGCCTCGGTGAACTGGCTACGATTCAGTGACCTCTTTGGGGAAACCGAAGGGATTGTCTGTGCAATTTCTGACGAAGTCATGATGACGAACAACTATCGGAGATATATCCTGAGGGACGGAACGGGCGACATTTGTCGAGTATGTCGTCGGTCTGGTGAATCTCTCAGACATATTGTCTCTGGTTGTTCTCATCTGGCCAACGACGAGTATTTGCACAGACATAATCTCGCAGCCAGAATTATTCACCAGCAACTTGCTGTTCAATACGACCATGTAGAATCCGAGCTGCCGTACTATAAGTACATAACGGCGCCAGTTCTCGAAAATGGTCGTGCAACGCTCTATTGGGATCGGCTTGTCATTACGGACAGGACTATTGTTGCCAATAGGCCTGATATCGTATTGACAGATCGATTGAAGCGCCAGGTAGTGTTCATCGATATCACCATCTCGCATGACGAGAACCTCGTGAAGGCCGAGAAGGACAAGTTCAGCAAGTACCTGGACTTGGCTAACGAGGTAATCGCTTTGTGTGATGTGGATTCCACGATCATTGTCCCTATAGTCGTTAGTGTGAACGGTCTCATAGCGAAGAGTCTCGACCAACATCTAAAGAGTCTCTCGCTAGTTTTCATTGCCCAAAAGAAATGCGTGAGAGCTATATGTGGTAAAGGTCCCTTTGATAGTTGTCGTCCACTTTTTGTAAGTTTAGGTTTACTCACAGTCCCTGCTAAGTATATATTAGAAATATTTAAATTTGTCAGCCAAAACCCGGGGTTATTTCATAAGGCTAAACATATATACTCTCGAAACACTAGAGATGGTGATAGATTTGTTTTGGACTTTGCACCAAAAACCTCGGTGTACCAGAAAAGCTCTTATAACATGTGTATTAAGGTATACAATAGAATTCCAAATCAATTCAAGCACGGACCTATAAAATTAATGGCAAAAAAGTTACGGGACTGGTTAATAAGTAAATGTTTTTATAGTACAAATGAATTTTTATTATGAATTAATAATTGTGATTTTGTTGACATAATGAAGAAATGGCTATTGACTTAAAAAAATTGACATGTATTGTATGATTATTATGTGTAATATAATGTATAGTTATTATATTAATTAATTATTGTAATTGTGTTGACATAATGAAGAAATAGCTATTAAATTAGAAAATTTGACTTGTATTAATTGAATAAATAAAAATAAAATAAATAATACATTTGACATTTGGGATGCAACTATTACTCAATTTAAATTTGAATTTTTAGATAATTTATTAGTATTTTGTATGCTCTACCAAGGGCGAAACATATGGAACTTTTTATATATTACCAGCTGTAACAAACTATGTTTCATGCAAATAAACTTTCATTTCATTTCAGATGGTTGGGTCAAGGGGCAGATGCAAAAGGCAGTACTCCTGGATACGGCGCGCATCGTCAGGCGGTTTCTTTCTCTGTGGCCCTAACCACCGGTAGCTTGAGCCTAAAAAGCTCCGCTGCTGGTGGTCTTCTAGGTTAGGTTTTTTATACTATATTTATTTTTGTATTTACATTTAGTATTCTACTTTTATATCTATTTTATAAAAAACCTTACTGTAAAATATAATAAATGAGAGAATAATAATAATATAATAATCTTTTATTTTGCCAAAAAGTGTACAATATTTTAAGTTACTAAGTACATAGTTTTTAACTTATAAAGTAGGTAATAGTAAAAACATTCTTAGGCATTAGAGTTTTCTGACATACTCACACACAGAGTTAGGGCTCAAGCTAGATTATAAAATAATCTGTGTTAAGGGCAACACTCCGGTTCCCTCGTCGTATCCTATAGAAAGTTGATTACAAAGGCACAAACATACTATATTACATGCACATACTCTAAGACCAAATAATATCAGCCGCATTTCTAAATGTGTTTTTAACCGTAAACAAAAGTTGTGGTTTAGTCGTGGAAAATTTATTAATGAATTATATATCGGGTTTTTCTTTTATATAGGTAAGTACTCTTATTAGACTTTTAGGATTTTTAAGTGAGTAAGGTTTCAGTTTCGTCTTTTGATTTTGACATAAGCCATTCTGTGATATTTTAACAACGTGAGTAGGGTAAGCAGTGGTGGGAAGTGACTTTATTAATTTTATTATAAAGATAAGGACCGAGAAAGGAAAGAAAGTGTTGCATAAATGCTACTCTTGGCCTAACAATTTGACATACATTGTAGTTCCGTCGTAGACTTAGTTTGGGGTCTTTGGGAATATATTTTTAAGATAGCATTTAGTACATAGATTTAACGGACATTCAAGACGTTACATTCTTTGTATGATTCCAGTGTTGGGTACATACGTGGCTCGTGGCTTTGGGCTTTCTCGAGGGATAACATGTGTGTTTTGTATGTTTCTCCCCATGAAGTAATGCAATAACCAATTAAACATTGACACAGGGCATAGTAAGTAGATTTTAATACACTAGGTGGGGCAACATGCCTCAACGTTTTAAAAATGTAAATTAATTGGCGGACTTGTAAAGAAAGGGAATCAATGTGATATTTGAAACTAAATAACGCCGAGATATTTAATGGTAGGAGTTGGTTTGATACTATGAGAGTTGGCATTACACAAATAAGGCTTAGGGCAATTGTGTACAATCAAAGTGGGTGATAAGGAAGGTTGCGTGTTGTTTCGAATGGAAAATGACATAAATTTTGTTTTTGATGTGTTAAGAGACAGTGAATGATTTGATAACCAGCCAGTCACAGCGTTACCATTTCAGCAAAATTTTCAGCTTCCTGCCAACTAAGACTAACTTCCTGCAAGCTAAGACTTTTTCGACTGTATCATGGGCAAAATAAATTATTTGACCACTAGTGGCCCGCCCTCGCTTCGCTTCGGTGTAGAGCTGTAGTGTAAACTATAGTTTTTGTTCTCAGGCTTGTGCTATTTATTTAATGTTCAAATAAGGACAACATGATCAAAATATGTTAGTAGATACTTAAATTATGTTAGTACTTAATTTCTAAAAGTGATTTTGTCCTCTGGATAAATTTCCACATAAGAGGACTATCAAATTTGTTAGCAATTATGTTTAAAATACTGTTGCCACTCTCGCGTATTCTGCCCAACAGCGATGCAGTCCTTTTACGCCAAATCGCATCAAAACCATCTGTATGCGCCTCGGCAAACATAGCTGAAGCGCTACAGAAAGGCGGAAGCCGCAACAGGGCCCTAAACGCATTATTATATTGGATGCGCAAAACATTGTAAGCCCGCTGGGTATAATTGAACCACACACTCGCCGAGTAGAAAGATGTGCAATACGCTTTGAATAGTGTTATTTTAAGTGTTTTAGTACATCGCGCGAATCTACGGGACAACATATAAGCACGGACTGACAATGCCCTGCGCTCCCTCTCCATATCTGCATCATCCCTAAGGTCATCGGTTACCAAATGTCCTAGGTACTTAAACTGATGCACTCTTCTAAGAGGAATGCCATTCAATGTCACTGGTGGTATGAAATCTGGACTCTTGGTACCAGCCTTGAAAATAATGTACTCAGTCTTTTTAACATTGTATAATAACCCATGCGAAGACGCATACGATTCACACACAGCGAGTAGCTTTCTCAACGCACCAACAGAGGGAGCCAGGAGCACCATATCGTCGGCATAACTTAAGTTGTTTACACACAAGCCATCTACGAAACAACCCACATGCATGCTGCTGAGTCCCTCGATCAGTGCATCCACGTACAGACTAAAAAGCAGAGGAGAGCTCAATCCACCCTGCCTCACCCCACTCATCAATCTATACGCTCCCGAAAGCTCCCCTGCCCATCTCACACTGTTCTCCTGCCCCTTATACCAATAGCTAAAAATAGATACCAGCTCCGGCGGCAAACCTGCATCTCTCAGCTTTTGCCATAAAATATCATACGAAACAAGATCGAAGGCCTTCGAAAGATCTAAAAAGCAGGCATATACTGGAGTCTGTCTGTCCGTATAATACTTTACAACGTGCTTTAAGCTGAGAATTGCAGTCTCAGTGGACAGCCCAGAGCGAAACCCAAACTGTGCGTCCTGTAATTTAACATGTTTATTTAAGTAACTGTTAAGCACACTATCAAAAACCTTAGCTACAATTGTAGCCAAAGAGATAGGTCTATAGTTAGATTTATCAGATGAATCCCCTGTCCTGCTTTTCACTATGGGTACCACCAGAGTCCGCATCAAATCTGGAGGCAGGTACGAATGACATAAACACAGATTGAACAGCAAGGCCAGAACACGTGGAAGATGGTAACCAGCATGTCTCAGGTGCTCGATGCTGAGCCCATCATGCCCTGGAGACTTTCCCCCCTTAATTTTATTAATAGCCAGTTTGATGTCATTAGCAAAAACAATAGTTGTTAACTCTGCCCCTTGAGCCTCAACAATGAGCTCCCGACATGGTGGTCCCAAGGGTGACTTCACTGTGAAATGACTTTTAAATAAATTGGCAATGTCTTTGGCATCGGAGACACCGTCAACGCTCACTGGAATGCCAGGCTTAATATTTAATCTATTTGTTAATTTCCAAAAACTTTTAAAATCGGATCTGGAATGATGATGAGCCATAAGGTCCAATTTTATTTGTTCCTGGTGACGCTGGCACCATCTAAGTTTACCCTTAAAAATCTTGCGAGCTTCAATCATACGCTCATACAACGGCCCTCTTGAAGGCTTACCATACCACACCCATGTATTAAATTGTAACCTGGCACTCAAGTAAGCCTCGCTCACATACTTATTCCAACCAGCCAGCTTATTTTTATGTTTACTAATCTTTTTTATTATTTTAAACGTATTGCTAGCAGATCGACTTAAAATATTTACAATGTTATCATATAATGTGTTTATAATGTGTTTGTGGTCGACATTGCTACAATATTTACCGCAACATTTTTGTAAATTATTTGGTAAATAATTTTTTCTTAATTCCATATTACATAAATTACGGTATGCTTCAATTTGCTCTGAATTTCGTTTACCCCAAGATATTTTACTGTATACATTATTACTTACTGAAACTTTATGTCTCACTACGTTAAAATTACACTTAATTACAAGCAGATAGTGGTCGGACCAGTAAACATCATACTTTACATATGCATCAACAACCCTTGGCCATGCAGCCCTTGTTACAATACAATGATCAAGCCATCGTAAGCATCCGGCATGTGCTTCGCTAACGAAAGTGAAACTGTTTGACGGCAACCTATTGATGTCGGCACAAACCCAATCCTGCTCATGTAAAAAATCTAATAGCTCGTTATAAAAAAGCTCACCTGGGTGCGCGTTAAAATCACCAAGAATGATCACAGATTCGACACCATTCTCCTCTATAATAGCACTTATCGCGCCCAGACAGTCAGTGAACAGAGGTAAATTATCCGAGGAATTGGTTGGCATATACACCGTAATCACTAGCACTGATTGATCATCCATATTAATACGAATAGCCGCGATACGGGGATTCGCACTCTGTATCACTGAGACATAACGAAATACAGACTGCCGCCATAACAACGCCACACCACCGTGACACCTGCCCCTAAAGATACCCGCGCCAGGATCCATAGCCGACGACCCGGTACTGCCGAACTCATCGTGTATTGTTGCTAAGTATGGTAGATCACTCGGCAACAGCCATGTCTCCTGAAGTGCTATAATATCCGCAAAGTTGCATAGCTGTTTTATACCGTCTACGGATCGCTTGACATTTTTACAGTTATAACTGACTAAAGTGGCATTATACATTATGAAACGTCATTATTTCTTTTCTCTTTCTCAGTAATATTATTACTGGGATTGTTATATGCCACAAAGCGGCGACATATCACACCGTCCGGCCATATTTGATCATTTAAAAACATATTCAACATGTGCATCTTAACCATAATTTGTAACAATTATAACCTCGCTCACTTCTCATTTTAATCTTTCGAAGAAGCACCTTTTCCTTTGTTCTTGAAAAAATATAGTCTTCAATATCCGAGTTGGAGGTATCCTTGTGGACATTTGACACAAACAAAGGAATTTTTATGTCAGCTGGTTTAAATCTATCATCAGGATTAATTGTTGCTCTCCCTCTTACCGCTTCAGCCCTATTTCTGTGCCTTCGTCTCTGTACCTCGGTCCATTCTTGTGATTTATATTTCTCTGACCTCCACTCGCCTTCCTTTGAAAGTACTTCCGCCATCGATTTCTTTTTATTTTGATTTGGAATAACAATCATATTCGCTACGGTGTGAGACATCCTCCGTGTGTTTACTTATACACTGAATAGATGTAGTCGTCAGTGCAGCGTCCGTGCGCTTCGTGCACGATTGCGGTTGACAAGCGTTATCAGTCGCCATAGTTGAAAACAGAACACAGCTGTTCGATAACCGGTCAGCGGCGGCTGCGGCACTGTTCTCAACCTGTGAGTGCGAACGAGATCGCGAATCACTAACGGCCATTTGATTTTCTGCTTGTCTCTCCGGCGTACTGTTCAATGTGGGGGTATTTGATATGTTAAAAGAGCCGGTAGAAGCGTTACGTATTAAATATGCACCTCGTTTCGTATTTACGTTATTATCAGTGTTATTTATGGATGCATACTTCATATCCTCCAATTCAGTTCTAATATGTTCCACTTCGTCTTTTGTAATGTATGTCTGCTTTATGTGTTTAATATCAGCCTGTAACACTAGTAAGTCTTTTAACAATCGAGTGGCGTCAATATGGTCGAAAGTTATCGGAGGTAATTTATGCAATTCTCTTCCTACAAAGATCGGTGTCTTGTCTGGATCTGTGTTCTTGAAAGCACAAATAATATCCTCAGTGTCCTTCTGTTCGATATTCTTACGTCTTGATATTTTTCTTACGGTAGAATTGATCGATGTGAAAAGTAACTCCTTCGCCTCGCTGATTTCAGCGCACGCAAAACTAGTCACAACAAGTCTTATTAAACTTTCTTCGTCCATTACGTCTATTTTGTTTTGAACAAAACAAAGTAACTCATTTTTAACAATGTCGCACTGTGTACACTTTAATATTTCTGTAGCCATGTTTTTCTGACCCGTTCGCGGAAGCGTTCGTGAGCAGACTGTGCTATAAACAATGACTTTATTTATATAATTACACGTGTTATTGTGAGTCAACCATAAAAGATAGACATATGCTGTTGCGGGATATTTTTTAGACAATTTTATGTAGAATATTTCCGTTATACATGATTTCTATGTAACTTTAACCATTAAGGCTGCACACGCGACGGAAGCTTAAAAATGGAGTAACTTCTCCCGTTTTCCCAACATTTCCCTTCACTACTCTGCTGCTATTGATTGTAGCGTGATGAAAAGTATACTATAACCTGCCCAGGAGTATGAAGAATAATTGTACTAAGTTTCGTTAAAATCCGTCGAGTAGTTTTTGTTTCTATAAGGAACATACACACAGACAGACAGACAGACAGACCAAAAATTTACTGATTGCATTTTTGGCATCAGTATCGATCACTAATCACCCCCTGATAGTTATTTTGAAAATATATTTCATGTACAGAATTGCCCTCTCTACAGATTTATTATAAGTAAAGTATAGATGATGTAATGTAACTTGGGTTAAGTCGTTGATAAATGCTAAAAATATTCTAGGGCCAATTATATTGCCCTGGGGGAATAGGAAAGGTATATCATAAATTATTAAAAAATATATATGTGATGTAACTAAAAATTTACGGTTTTCGCAATTTTTCCTTTCTCTGTGCTATAAGATATTACTTCGTACCAAATTTCAATATTCTGAGTTCACGGGAAGTACCCGTAAGTAGTAGTAAGTAGGTTATGATTCCCTTGTGAGTTTCGAAAATTTGCGGCATAATCGGCTTTATCTTTTGATTGCTATGGCTAAGAAGTTTAATTTTTTCACAGCTCCAAGGGACAGTATACTTGAGTATTTGTTATAAATGTCAGCCTGATACCTCCACGCGTTCCTGAGAAAATGTGTCTTGACAGACGGGCGGACAACAAAGTGATCCTATTAGGGATCCGTTTTTCGGAACCCAAAGATTATAAAGGCCTTCACTAAATTAATCAAACATATTGTGAACCATTTTGTAGTACTATTTTATATTTGAAATAATCGTCTTTAATTAAAAATTGACAGTATTGAAGGTAATTAGATAGCGTCGTACGTATTTCAGTAAAAATAATCATGTCCGGGACAAATGTACCGCCTCTTGTATGTTCTACTCAATACTAACAGTAATAATTAAGCTCATTAATTTATCTCTGTTCTTTTGCTGATCTGTTCTTTTCTTTGCTACACAGGTTCAGAAACTGTAGAAAACATTCGTCGCGCTGTTGCTTTTCAAGCGGTGTGAGAAATCTCGGCACCCGTCATGCACCAACCTTTACCAAGATGGTTATGAAGAAAGTTCAAACGCGTAACTTCAAGAACAAGAGCTTTCGACTTTTTTCCATAACTCAACGAGGATTCAAGATTTCTATGGAGCACGAAGATCATGAGGTTATTCCTTTAACTAAATAAGCAAAGAAATATAATGTTTATTTGGATCACTAAATAGGCATGTTATATTTTAATAAATCCCTGCGGTCTGTTGTATTTAAAACTGTGTTACAGGAAAATATATAGTATAAATATAAAGTTTGAGGTATATAAAGATAAATTATGTAGTTTTATATACACAGTCAGGTCATAAGTATTGGCACACGGTAAAAACTATTCTTTTAGAATGCTGGCCACAAAAAAGTTTATTGAATTCGAATTTCGAATTGTTCATGAAAATAAAAATGTATACTTTTTAGAATTTTACTCATTTTTAAATATGGAGTGGACGCGTTAAGAAGACCGCGTTGCAGTTATTGCGCTGCATCGTTGCGGTTACGCTCCAATTAACCACGGTGAAAAGGGTGTTAAAATGAAAACTTAGGGCTTCAGGCATATCGAAGAAAAATGGACCTGATACTGAAGAGATGCCGCGCTTTGTTGAAGCGGTACGCGGGAAAAAAATATCGTGAAATTCTTTTTTCGGATGAAAATATTTTTACCGTAGAATCAAAAAAAATGATCGTACACCTTGTACGCACACAGTAGTGAAGAAGTGAGCAACCGTATTCCGCGTGTCCAACGATGTCATTTTCCATCCTCGCTCATGGTATGGTTGGGAGTTTCTTATTATGGCTTAACAGAGGCACATTTTTGTGAGAAAGGTGTAAAAACGAATGCAGTTGTGTATCAAAATACAGTCCTGACGAACCTTGTGGAACCTGTTTCTCATACCATGTTCAATAACAGGCACTGGGTATTCCAACAAGATTCGGCGCCAGCTCATAGAACGAAGAGCACACAAGACTGGCTGGCGGCGCGTGAAATCGACTTCATCCGGCACGAAGACTGGCCCTCCTCCAATCCAGATTTGAGTCCGTTAGATATGGCAACACTTGGAGGAAAAGGTGTGCTCAAAGCCTCATCCCAATTTGGAGTCACTCAAGACATCCTTGAATAAGGCAGCCGCCGATATTGATAAGGACCTCGTCGACCTTACTAGGTATTTATCTGAAAAGGTCTGTGTATGTGTGTATACATATGTATGTGTGTTTAGTATGTGTGCGGAGTGTGTGTGCTGTGGGTCCGTGTGTGTATCTATGCTTGACTAGTAAACTTTTGCATATAAAGTGAAACGGAAAAGGCGTCTTTCAAGGCAAAACTGTATATTTACCAGATAAAATAATAAAACATGCACTTCATTCTATCTCTTGTCATCGTCTTTTTTCGATTTCAACGTCACGGTAAGTCAGCGTCAGTTCCGTCAGTCAGTTACTCGGCCAGCTACTAAAAAGTCCATAACATTCCCACCTCCAGTATTGCGAAGCAATACTCAGCCATGTCAGGCAAGAGAGAGAACGAAGTCAGGTCCAGTCACTATGTCTAACAGTCAGAAGTCGGGAGTCTAACGTCGAGCCGGCAAAGTTTTGTTACAGGTCGTTTGTAAGTCCCAGTCACAGTCTTCACGTCAGCTACTCGTACTTGTCCGTCAGGGCCAGGATAAGTCTTGGTCACAACACCCTTTGGCCATTGGTTTCTAGGGAGTTGGTCGTCACAAATTATGACTATGTCGTCTTCCTTTAATGGATTAACTCCAATAAACCACTTGCCTCGTCTGTTTAACGTGGGTAGGTACTCCTTACGCCAACGTTTCCAGACTAGGTCTGCAAGTCGCTGGGAATGTCGCCACGATCTTCGTAGTAGGTCTGTATTAGTAAAATTGTCCAAGGTCTGAGTCATAAAGTTAGTCTGTCCTCCAAAAATAAAATGATTAGGGGTCAGGGGTACGTCATCAGTATGGTCAAGTGGAACCTGTGTCAGAGGTCGGCTGTTAACCCTATGTTCAGCTTCTACCAGTAGAGTTTGTAAAATCTGTTGCGTGGGTACTTGCTCTTTAAGGGTCATCTTTAGTGCTGTCTTTACGGACCTTACCATCCTCTCCCAACACCCACCATGGTGGGGAGAATTTGGGCATATAAACTTCCACTGTATGCGACGAACACTCAAAAATTGTCTAAGCCTGTCTGCGTCGAGGTTTTTTAACATGTCGTCGCAATTCTGTGGCAGCACCCTTAAACGTTGTCGCATTGTCACTCCAAATTTCATGCGGGGTACCGCGTCTCGCGATAAACCGCCTTAAAGCCATAATAGCACTGTCAGAAGTCAAATCATCAACTAGTTCAATGTGAATGGCCCTAACCGTCATGCAAGTAAATAATGCTGCGTAGCGTTTTTCACGTCGCCGTCCTATTTTAATAGTCATTGGTCCGAAATAGTGAAGTCCTGTATACGCAAAAACTTTAACTGCAGTCAATCTGCTTAGAGGGATTTGTCCCATAAGTGGCGGTGTCGGGGCGAGGGGACAAGTACGAAAAGCCGCTTTGACTTGATCGACCACGAAGCAACCAAAATTTTTGTCGAATGTCATTAAGTACTTTTTCTTTGCCACTATGAGCAGCATCAACATGATACTGCATGACCACCAATTTTGTAAAGTGATCTGTCGGTGACAACACTATTGGATTTTTCGTGTCAAATCCAACGTTGGCAGAGTCAATTCGGCCACGCGCTCTAATGATCCCTTCAGAGTCTAAAAATGGTACGAGTTGATATAGTCTACTTTTTTTATGGACTGTTTTAGTCGATAATAGGGAATGACGCTCACTGGGGAATGATCGCTGCTGACTGTCTCTAATAAGAAGAATTTCAGCTTCTGTTAGTTCGTCAGCTAGAAGTTCATGGTCTCGTCGGTTTTGTTTGTCTTTTAAATTTCGCTTGAATCTCAAAATCCAAGCTGTCGCTCGAGCAAGTCGCCAGTACTTAGAAAATCGCGTAGCATCAGGTACACAATCGTTCGAAGTGGTAGTAGTCACTAGAGTAATTTTCATTTCCGGGTCAGGATAGGGCTCAGTCATTTTGACATCTTCAACTGGCCAGAAAGTCTCGTCCTGTCTGAGGAAGTCTGGTCCATTCATCCAAAGGGAACTGGCATATTCGGTCACTTTCTCTCGCGTCGCAAGATCGGCGGGATTCTGATGGGTTGGTACCCACCTCCAGTCACTTGGTTCGGTCAGATCTGCGATCTCACTAATTCGATGCGCTACAAAAGGTTTAAAGCGTCCTGCGTCTGACCTAATCCAGTTCAAGACAGTCTTGGAGTCAGACCAGTAAATGACATGACTTATAGTGAGATCTATATATTTTTTGACGGAATGTGCCATTCTTGCTCCTAACAAAGCGCCCTGGAGTTCTAGTCGAGGAACACTTAAGATCTTCAATGGCGCTACTCGTCCTCTAGCCATAATCATGGATACATGATAACGTCGGTCATCTAATTCTGACCTCATATAGGCTACCGTGGCAAAGGCTCTCGTACTGGCATCACAAAAGATGTGAATTTCAACAGGTCTGGAACTGTCAGTCTGTGTCGTCAGCAACCATCTAGGGACCTGTAGGTGGATAGCTCGACGAAGATCTTGTATCCACAACTGCCATCTGTCAAAGAGATTGTCTTTCACTTCATCATCCCAGCCTATCTTTGTCTTCCAGATGTCTTGGAGGATGATTCTTGCCTTGATAATAATAAACAAAAGAAAGCCTAATGGGTCAAAAAAGCTCATACAAATTTTCAAAATGTGTCGCTTCGTCGGATGTTTGTCATCTTGGCTGTCAACTATGTTAAGTAAATTAGAAAATACGAAGTTGTCTTCCCCTGGTGTCCATTTGACACCTAACACTCGTTGAACTGGTAAGTCTGAAACCTCATGAAGAATCTTAACTCCAGAACTTGACAGCTTTTCTTCTGGAAGATGTTGCAGTATCTTCTTTGAATTGCTCATGAAACTAGTCATATTGAAACCACCTTCGGCATGAATAAAAATGACGTCATCAACTAGTTTCTTACCCTGCTCTATTGTGTCTATAGATTGGATCAAATCGTCCATATAATGGTGATCAGTGATGGCTTTTACTGCCTCAGGGTGAGATTCTGAAAACCTAAGAGCATTAAAGTTCTTCACATACTGAGCACATGATGGAGAACAAACAGCACCAAAAATCATGACGTTCATCTGGTACTCGTCATTTTTCCACAGGAACCGTTGAGCATGTCGGTCTTGTTCTCTAATCAGCACCTGGTGGAACATTTCTTGTATGTCTCCCATGACAGCGTAGCGATGACATCTGAATTGGAGTAACATACCTGGCAATGAATTGAGGAAGTCAGGCCCTGGCAAAAGAAAGTCGTTCAAAGACTTCCCTTCAGATTTGGCGGCAGCGTCCGTGACGAACCTCAACTTATTAGGTTTATTGGGGTTAAACACAGCAAAATGAGGTAAATACCAAGTCTTGGTGGTCCTTTGTCGAGCTTCCTCAGATGTCAGTTTACGTGCATAACCCTTTTTGACATAATCTTCAATCTTAAGCTGGTACTTTTCCGCAAACTCTGGGAATTTAGCCATCTTTCGATTCACGCCCTGTAATCTAACAAAAGCTTGATTATAACTGTCAGGTAATTGACAGTCGTTGACACGCCATAAAAGCCCAGTCTCCCAACGCTTATAGTCGTCTAAGTATCGGGTTGTAGCTTTCATTATGTCAATAGCCCTTAAATCCTCACGAGAGCGGGGTGTGTCAAAGTATGGTTTTACTCCAAAATCCTCAGTCCGAAAAGATTTTATATAAATTTCGTTTAAATATTCGTCACACGAGCAAGGTAAAATTGGTACGTCAGTCGGTAATTTATTTGAATAAATAGTTCCATGCAATACGTATCCTAAATTCGTCTTGGAAATTGTCGGTCCATGTTTCGGTCCTTGTATGATTTGGCGCGTTATGATAAGGTCTATATTGTCTTGTCCGAGTAATAAGTTAACTTTGTCAAATGTCAAGTCACTCTTGTCAAAATAGTCTTTCAAAAAATGAAACCTATTTACAATATTATTATCAACAGTATTTACAGGCAATTTCAAATTATGTGCAATTCGAACATTATATAAAGTAAACACTTCACTTTCACTTCGTCCACGAATTTTGAAAGAAACACAACGAGAAGTAGAGTCGACCGAAGACATTCCTTGGGCACCGCATATACGTGTCGTGTCGGCCCGTCGATGCCGACACACTCGGCAAAAGATGTATCGATCAGGCTCACTGCAGCTCCCTCGTCCAGAAGAGCGGATGTCTCGAAGTCACCATTTCTGCCACTTACAACAACTCGAATGACTTTCAACAATGTATGATTCGACCGTATTGCTGGTTGAGTCGTTGCAATTATAGCATTGGAGTCGTTTCCATGGGATGTGGTGTGCGTTGCAGAATCATTGCTAGTTGGTCTAGGCTCAGCATGTAGAAGCTTATGGTGAACTCGTTCGCATCTACGCACACTACATTTGGCTCTTGTACTACAGGCTCTCAATTGATGTCGGGAAGAAAGGCAGGAAAAACAAAGTTTAGATAGTGTGACAAATTTCCATCGGTCGTCTATAGAAAGGTGTAAAAAATCTGGACAATTTTTCAAGTCATGAGAACCTTTACATTTTATACATTCTTTGTTTGTGGTCATAATAGGAAAGTGTCTGTCACCTTTATTCTGATATGATATTTTCTTGTCGACTGTACGTGAGTATAATGGTGTCGTAAACTCGATCGTCGATTTCGCTACTTCCATTAGCCACTCTGATACGTCTTCTAAGGAGATGTCTATCAATCCTCGCCGAGACTTATAAAATCCCCACTGGTATTTCAGATTCGAAGGTAACTTCGACAGGGTTTCTTGTAATAACAGCGGGTTCTTCAAGTAATTCACTTGATCAGTCGAGATCATAATAGCAACTACGTTCTGAATATCGGTTGCATATTTTTGTAGCTGTGTCATGTCATCGTGACGTATGTCCCGCTGTGATCGTATTCTAGACAACATAAAATGTATGATCGCGTCTGGTCGACCAAATCTTAATTTTAATGTGCTTATAATTTTGTCTAAATTTGACGCACTTGTCAATAAGGCGTATACTGAGTCTCGCGCTTCTCCGCGCAGACATTTCATCAGTCGTGCTATATTCTCAATGTCGCTATAGCCACATAAATCTATAGTTATTTTAAATTGACTATAAAAGATAAGCCATTCCTCTGGCGCTCCCGAGAAAAAGGGGAGGTCTTTTGTAGTCGTCTGTCTTGCCAAAAATTTGCTCATATTAGATTCGGCGCTTGTCGGGGCGTCGGGGTGAATCTCTGGAGCACTTTTTGTTATATTTTTATTTATCGTGTGAATGAGTGATGCTTTAGATGTCGGCTGTGAGTGATTCCGTGGTGAGTGCATGTCATAAAGCTCACCATCATTGTCTTCCAATTCCAAGGCTTCAAGGTCTAAAGCCATCTAATCTTGTATAAGTCGTTTCTCTATTTCGAGCTGGCGGCGCACGAGGTCAGCGAGCTTCTCCGTAGCCCTGCGCTTGGCATTAAGGGCTCGCTGTCGGCGCGCCCGGTCTGATGCATTGGAAACTACGGTCTTAGTTAGAGATACCTGGGAAGGTGCAGCCGACGGTGATGGTAGATCTGTCGTGACATTCATCGCTTGTGCACTTTTGCTTCTCGTCAACATTATATTAACTGTATTTACACGGTCTGGGTCAGAAAAAAGGCATCGAAGGACCACATGAAACGGAAAAGGCGTCTTTCAAGGCAAAACTGTATATTTACCAGATAAAATAATAAAACATGCACTTCATTCTATCTCTTGTCATCGTCTTTTTTCGATTTCAACGTCACGGTAAGTCAGCGTCAGTTCCGTCAGTCAGTTACTCGGCCAGCTACTAAAAAGTCCATAACATAAAGTTTAAGTTTTTTCGTCATCTCGTGTCTTCAACTCTTTTTTTCTATAATTATTTATTTTATTAAATTTATTGTACTGTAGAGAAGCGTTATAAATAATGTCTTATTACAAATTCACTCCTTAGGTTGGGCATAGGGATCTGGTCACTTCTTTAAATAGCCGTAGGTAATATAGGCACTGTATAACGACAGTAACGTTTCTGGATCTGACAAATATATAATTTTCTTATTGAGAGGACATTACAGCGGGTGTATAAATCCGTAGTCGGATGCCTGTATGGAAGTCTATTCAGGGTTTTCAGTTAAATTATTTGAGCTCGTCCAGCTTCTATTAAAATGGATTTAACTGCACCTCCCAGATACAAATACCGTAGGTAATAACACTCTCTCCAAGGGCCTTATATACTTTCATAAGTATGCCAGCATATTGAATATCTCTTAAGGCCTTGTATACGTAGATGAGCTATCGGCATCGATTTGCTATTGCTGATGCCCGTAAATTCTACAAAAGTCTATCATCTATTATTATGCCGAGATATTTGATATAGCCTGTTCGCGTTAATACGGGATAACAACAGTTGTCTAGTGTAGCATAAGAAGGATTGCAGGAATAATTTTGCAGAGTTAATTTTTAATGTTGTGTTAGGTTTACTAGCTCTGGTTTAACTGGAACATATGTATTTGGGCTTACTTGTGTTAAAAGAGAGCAATTTATCTTCTAACCATGTTGTAACACGTTTTAAGCCTTCCTCAGAGGACGTATTAGTCCAGTCAATGAAAGCTTAACTTTGCCATTTTGAGTTGATCACCTGCAACCAACGCGAAAATTTCCGTAAGGGGTCGTAGAATAATATTCTAATATTGCAGGGTGCTGCATTGACGGCAAAGAGTGCAAAAACTTTGCGAAATGGTGCAAAAACGGGTTATTCGTCAATATCTCGCGACTGGCTAGGAAAATAGAAAAAGGTCCTAGTACAAAGTTGTAGAAAATTTTATTTCCTACAAAAAAGGTATGAACATATTTTCGCGTATCTCCCATAGTTTTTTCACAAAATGCAAAAAAGGTGCAAAATAATAAAAAAGTAATAATATATTGATACTCGTTTTTTCCATTTGAAAAACGATCCTACGGGTCAAATTCAACAATCATCACTTACTGAAATATTAAAGGACAAGTTTTTGGGAGTCCACTGAAATGAAAAGGGCATACCGAAATGGTAAAAAATTACTACCAAAATGATATAGCCAAGAACATCGCCTTTGTAATAGAAGGGTTCCCTTTACTTTGAATCTAATTAAATTTCCTTATTCTGAGAGTTAATACCCTGTGAGATTATTCCGCTAAAATTAGGTATCCCACGGTAATTAGCTTTGACTGTTTGAATGATGAATGAATGATGATGCAGATGTTTGTGTGATGAATACGAGTATTTGTACTCCAGTCATGGATGTTACATATGTATTTCTATATAAATGTACAATATATGTATTCTATCCGTTACTCTAGTATCCCATAACACAAGCCTTACAGTGCTGACTTTGGGGGCTTGGCTAATTGGTGTGAGTGTTGTGAAAAATAAATAATAAAATAAAATAAAAATAATTCTTCTGTTTGACGTAATAAATATGGAAAGGCCATGTTATCTGTATAGCAAGTTGGTATGGGCGGGGGACCAACAGGTAGCAGGTATCCAACGAGAAAAATAATGTGACCTATAAACAATGTACACATTTAAACGCCATCTTAGAAATTCCCCCTTCCCTCGGACCTCTGCGGAGTTCAGACGCGTTTTTGGTTATCTTAATTTGCGCTTTTTAAATACAAAATTAATCACAGAAAATAAAGTGACTAAAATAGGAGTGCATAAACGAAAGGAGCTCTGATTCTGTGCCCCCACCAGCTACGACAGTCTTCCGTTGCGGGACACAGCCCATCATCGGCAGTTGCTCCGCAATTTTAAGGCGTGGCGACGATTCAGCAGTGCCCTCCAATCCTGCGTTTTGTGTCTCACTTTGCCGCACACTGGACTGGTGCGTATTGTGAGAGAGAGGTTCGTTGTTTGTTGCTTGCTGTGCTCCTAGTACCCCGAGTGGTGGCTGATATTGCTGTTTATATTATATGCCTAATGCTTGCTCTGTCGTGGTGATTTCGCCGGTTTCTGGTTGCCTGGTACTTTTTTTGCAGTACGGAGCTGCGTTACTTGACTCTTGTTAATAGTGCCATTAGGCTCACCTGATTGCGGATATTCCTGGACTATTTAAAAACCGAAGAAAAACAATGCCACTAAAGAGGACTCCTCCGCCCACTGCTGCTTCCCCGACTAGAAGTGAATCCGAACCTGATCTTGCCGGAAATCGTTCCTCTCAGGAGCAACATGCGACTGTTCACAGTAGGCAGAAGCGTGTGAGGGAGGAGGTGTCACTGATTGAATTCATGGACGATATCAGGAGTACTTTGAATAAGTTTAGAGAGGATCAGGATCGAAAGCTTGATATTCTGCAGAAATCCATTGCAGAAATGAAGCAGCGACAGGAAGAAAAGTTGGACTCGCTACAGGATATAATAGCAGAAATCAGGAGGCAAAACGATAATATACAGTCCTCAATTGAGTTCTTATCTGAACAAAATATAGAACTCAAACAAAGAGTAAGTAGGATAGAAGCGGAGAATGGTGATAATATTGCTTACATTCGCACCTTGGAGGACAAAATTGAGGCACTAGAACAAAAATCTAGATTTTCATCAATTGAAATTAGAAACATTCCAATTTCTAAAGCGGAAACAAAAGCCGACCTTCTGAACATATTTACTAGTTTATCTTCGGTTTTGAATGCAGGTGCATCGACTTCTGATATTCATGACATATATAGAATATCAACAAAAGACAAGAGTAATAAACCCATTGTATGCAAATTAAATAGCGTATTGATGAAAGAAAAGATTCGTACGTGTTATAAGAACTTTAATAAAACTCACAAAGAGAACAGGTTAAACACTGAGCACCTACACCTACGTTGCGAACTTCATAAACAAATATTTCTATCAGATAATCTTTCACCTAAGATGAAAAGATTACACTTTCTTGCGCGTGATTTCGCAAGCTCCAATAGTTACTCCTTTTGCTGGGTGACCCATGGGCATATTTATCTACGAAAAAAAGAAGGTGACAAAACTATCCGGATAAATGAAGAATCTGACCTTAATAAATTAAAAGAAACAGAATGACTATTTGTAATTGATGCTGATACAATTTGCATGTAAATTATGGCTATCTGTTGTGCTCATAAATCAAATGCTTCATAATTTAAATCATTCATACTATCATATTGACTTGTGTACTTTGCTTTTAACAAATAAGACACTGCAAATAGATATATCAAGTTCGCTTCTGCGGTGCTGCGGAGTACTACTAACCACTCAATGCTATACTTTTTTCATAGTATATTCTGGCGAATGTGTGACTTGTGGCTTCTATCCATACTCGTACCAACCTTCCACCAGAAAGCAAAGATCGTAAATTTATTAATATTCATTTTTCAGATCCTACGCTGCTGCCTTGATATACTCCCTTTAATTTCATACTTTTATCATGCTTAATACAAATATCATAGATGACTTTGATCAGTTTCAAGTTTCTCGTTCGTATAATTGATTGCCGGAAAACTGTAAATCGTTTCTAAATAATCCCAACTTCAATGTATTTCAGGTAAACATTAGAAGTGTATTAAGATTAGAAGTGTAGTAATTAAGCCTATAAGTCCCTTTTATTACGCCTTGAAAGAGCTCAAAGAGGTGTGTTTAAAGTTATGACCTTCAAGCCTATTCTATATCCAACTTCTCAATTATATGAGGAGACTGGTGTACTAACTGTGCGTCAGTTATTCATCATGCTGGTCTTACTTCGCAAACATTCCCAACTTCCATTCAACCCCGACCATTTCCATAACAAACGTTATGGAAATGGTCGGGGTTGGAGCTCGCAAAACATCATTTTCACTACCTCTCTCCCCGTTTATACAATAAAGTAAATAAAATATTAAATATTTATCCACTTACTTTTAAGGAATGTAAACTACGGATCACTGTTTGGCTGAAGAGGCTTTCATATACAGAAACAGAGGTACTTATAAATAATTAATCATAAGACTGTTAAACGTCGAAATACTGCTACAGCAGCTTTGCGTGCTGTTTGTTAACAAGTAAACAATACCTAATCCAAAAAAAAAAGTATATATTGTTAAAACTAATTTGAATGTGAAAAAGACTTTACCTCGTTAACGTGATAATCATCTTAAAATAAAATAATTTCAATTTGATTTAACAATTTATAAAAATGAACATTCCAAAATCACATTTACTCATTAATAAATATAATCTTTAAATATATCAAAAAAAAATTAGCTTTAATTAACAATAATGACATTAAAAAAAATATGTGAATTAGTAGATAGTATTGGTATAAATTCTTTCTATTGTCAGGTTATAAAAATAAATGAAAAAACAACTTAAATTCAGATATAAACACAATAATTCTACTTATCAAAAGAGTTCATAATGGAGTTTATCGCTCATGTTACAGCATTTTTGTCGCTCATTAATTGGAGTCGCGCCCTATGTAGATCTATTTGTTTCTTCTACAACGATTCACGCCTGCTGACTTGCCCCGCCCCTTTTCCTACCACTGATCCTGGTCGCGCTTATCAGTCGCTCGAAATGACTTGTTAGTTCAGTTGATGGCCAGCGTATGGTACTGCTGGATGTTTTTACTATTTAATAAACAAAATAATGATGTTCGTATGCTTTAAATTAATTTTTTTGCAGTGATGTTGGTACGATGTATGCGAAATTGTGTCTTATATTGAATTTAACTATTCTATATCATGATTTATTGGTTTGTAGTGTCCAGGTAGGTTTAATATTGTAATTTTAATAGATTTGTATTATCTGTGTTTACCTACCTTCTAATGTGAGCATAAAAATTCAAATGTTATTTTCTAGTCCTTATTTTAATTTTTTGGTAAAATTTAGTATTGGTTTGTTATAATATTGATAAAAATGCATTCGGACATATTTCTTGTTTTGAAGTTACCTTCGATGGGTTTTAAATTATGGATATTTTTGTCTCATTTTAATTTTCTCTGTATACAGATTGTTTTAGTTAATTTTATACATTGATAGGAACACTGTTTCATATTATACGGGAATGGGCGTTAATTCTGCAACACAGTTTTTGTAAAACTAAAGCAGTTTTAACGATTTATAATTTTATGTACATTGCACTTGTTCCAAATAAAGTTATTATTATTATTATTATTAAAAAACATCTTATGAACCTGCAATTAACAGGAAATAATTAAACTCGGTTTCTGGTTGTAACGTTTTTCGTTATTAAAGTCTTTAATAAACAATAGTTAAAAATGACTGAAGAAGATGAAGGACTAAGAACGAATTGAATACGATATATATGCATATTTTGATGCATAACTATGACATAATTGTAATAACGGAGACGTGGTTACATGTAGACATAGCAAATAATGAAGTCACAGACTCTCGATACATTGTATACCGCAGTGATCGCAACCGTATAGCTACTAAGCGTCGAGATGGTTTTTCTTTTCTGTTTTGCGATCTTACCGCTCCGTGCTCTGTTCACCAATACCCGACGGTACACCTGTCGATCTACCCCTTATTATTGACCATGTACTAATATTGTTATACACGAGTAAAAATGCCTCATTGTACCTTACGTACTTGGATACCATGCGAAATTATATACAAGTGAGAAAATTAACTGGTTTCAGTATATTTGGAGATTTTTACTTACCTCATCTTAACTGGCATGTTGATGGCAATATAACAAAACTATTACAAGCAAATGACCAGAGACCACCGTCTTCTTGCTTGCTGAACTTTATGGCAATTTTCAATTGTTATCAAATTAATATATTTAAAAATAAACAAACCGGTTATAGACTTATTTATAACTAATATACAGAACAGTAAAACATTAAGTACTGTAGTTCCATTAGTTGAAATAGATTTGCATCATCCATAATTTTTTGTACTATTACCACTGCCTATAAGATAGGTTAATAAGAAATTATTACGTACAAATCAGACCATAATATCGATTTAAAAGCGCTTATTTTAAAGATATTAACCAAGATATTTTAAAAGTTGACTGGGATAAAATATTTGGTAATAAGAGTGCCAAGGTCTGTGTTGATATTTTCTATGAAAAATATATGCCGTACTTCGGGAGCTTACACCCATAATTTTTTAAAAATAAGAATGCAGCTTGGTAAAAGTGGAAAAAATACAAAAAGCCAGGTTTAAAAAGGAAGCAAAACCACAATATAATTTATATATCAATAGGACGAAAGAAGACATAAAAACTAACATTAAATATTTTAGGAACTATATTATTTCCTCCCTACTGCCACCAAAATTTCCCTAGCACAGTCTCTGCTGCTTCCTATTCTTGATTACGCTGACGCCTGCTATCTTGATCTCACGGAAGACCAGCCTAATAAGCTTGAGCGACTTCAAAATTTCTGTATTCGTTTCATATTTAGCTTACGCAAATATGATCATGTGTCACAATATCGATCACAGCTCAAGTGGCTACCAATTCGACTTCGCCGGAATACTCACATCCTCACACTTCTCTACAATATATTGTTCAATCCTTTGTCCCCGCGCTATCTCAAGGAATGCTTCAATTACCTCCATAGTTCAAACGCGTTATCTCTTAGGTCATCAGAAAATTTAACCCTAAAAATTCCTACTCATGACACAACCTTCTATGGTCGTTCTTTTGCCGTCCAAGCTGTTCGCCTGTGGAATTCTCTTCCAGTAACCATAAGACGAGCACAATCTATTTATATTTTCAAAAATCTTGTTTTCAACCATTATTTGTCGATGTAACTGCATTTTTATTTTTAATATTTTTTTTTCTGACTGGACTAAACTTATATATGTGTAGTCTATGTATGTATGTGTCATATATTTGTATTATATGTATATATCTTATAGTTATATTATGTGTATATATTATGTATGTATGGTATGTACATATATTTAAAATATATCGTTATATACATTTTTATATCCCTTGTTTTTATTTTTATTTTTTTTATAACACCACCGATTCCAGTTTCTTTCAATCCTCTCCATCCAAAGGTTGTCTGGAAGAAATCGCTTTTAGCGATAAGACTGCCCATTGAATCACTATATTTAAACATAATGTATTTACCCCATTTATGTACTATACTGTGGTGTTTTCAATAAAGAATTGTGTATTGTATTGTATTGTATTAATAACCGCAAAGCTGAATAATAATATCCCTAGTAACATGTATTATCATAAGTCAAATGTAGACACACCTACTGATATTTGCATTAAATTTTCGGCATTTTTTCAGTCTGTATTTCAACTATCGCATGTGTCAGACTCCTTTAGCATCGATGATATACCTGACTTAGATTTAAAAACTCGTGTTCAAGGTGTTATTTATGATTTATTGTTACCAGGCAGTATATGAAAAGAATTTAAAACATTAGATGTCACTAAATTTCCGGGTACAGATAATGTGCCACCAATTTTCCTTAAAAATACAGCATAAACTATATGCAAACCAATTCATATATTATTTAATAAATGTCCTAAGGAGGGTGTATATCCAAAAGTGTGGAAGTTAGCCCGGATCACACCGGTGCACAAGGGAGGTTCCAAAACAGATGTGACAAACTACAGGCCTATTTCTATATTAGCTACCTTAAAAAAACTTTTTGAAAGGTTAATACACGGCATCCTGTATTTACATATCCATAATAATGTACTTCCACAACAACATGGTTTTGTGTCTCGCCGCAAATCTCATGGTATATTCAAATTATTTTGTAACATAAAAGCCATTAATCAGACAGATGCAGTGTATACTGATATCAAGAAAGCATTTGATCGAGTTGACCATAAACTGCTGTTACAAAAAATTGCCTACAACGGTATACGGGGTGATCTTTGGAGGTAGCTTAAGTCTTAAGCAATAGAACCCAAAATTTAGTTATAAATGGTCACGAATCTGACACCGTGATGATAAAATCAGGCGTTCCTCAAGGCTCAATTCTGGGCCCATTCGTATTCATTATTTTTATAAATGATACGGATGAATGTTTTTAACATTGTATTTTTTTGAATTTATACTTCTTTAGGCGCGTTATGAAAAAATGATGAGAGTGAAATTTTAAGATGCGCGCGCATCACTGTAACACAAAATTTTATACTTTTGTGTTTACCGCACATTAAGAAAATCTACCAACAAAATAGAAATAGAATCTCTATTTAGTGGGTGCTAACGACTGCATTGTGAAGGCCTATCAAAAGTATTTATTAATCTGGAACAACGGAACCAAAGCGCGATTCAGGAGGCTACAGCGCCATCTCTTGACCATTGGTGTAGAAGAACCAAAAACCACATCTTTATTTTTTGTAATAAAGTAACAGTTATAGGTATTCATATTTATAATATTTATCCACATGTTTCTAGTTTGTATATTCGGAATACGTGTTTGAGTTTCATACAAGTGCAAATCACATATGTTTTAATAAATTATATTCAGTAGCGATTTTAATTGAATATTTTGATTATTTATTTACTTTTTCAAATTAAAACTGAACTTTATTGACTGTGTCCTTTTCCAGACTTTTTATTAATTTATTGTAATTAATTATTTGCATGCAATTAAAAACTAATTTTAAACGATGCGAAAGAAGGATAACTTCTCACGCGCCTACATAAGTACACGCACCCATTTTTATTATATGTGGATAATCTAAGAGTAAGATGATTGAGATCGATTAACGACTTATTGCTCATTTTACAAACTTAATCTTAACTTACACAAATGCAAAATTATAACTTTTGCAAAGAAAAAAAAATTACATTCAATTATTCGCAATGTGCTGCAAACCTTTACAGCGTGCAAACTAATAGAGATTTAGGCATTATATTAGATGCAAAACTCACTTTGGATTTATACATATAGACCATATTGACCTATGCATAGAATAAAGTTACATATGAAAATGTTACCAAATTGCTTTTATTGTACTTTTAGGCGAAACGGACGCATATGTTTTACTGGTAAAAACATTTATTCTAAAACTTATATAACTTTGAAGATAGCAATTGAATAAAGGTACATGTGATTTTTGTTTCCGAAGAATATAGATCCAAGAGCACAAGAACCTTTTGGATAGGCAAGAACGCACCCTACACGGCTTCAATTTTGTTATAAACTGAGAATTTTTACTAAATGTTTGATTCTATTTTTCTTGCTAGATAGATTTTGCCCAATCTTTGCCATATTATCATAATGTGACGCGACAGAAAATATAAATCACGTAAAACAAAGTCGTAAAATATCTACACATAATTTGACACGTTTCCCAAGCATAAGGTCTGATATGCATATTAGCATAAAGATGTCCGTAGTAAATTGTCACATAATCACATAAGAAACTCTTAAATAACGAAATATAAGCGGTAAATGTAGTTTTTTTAAACAATTAATGCGTCATAATTTGCTTCTTAATGCTTTATAATGATTAGTAAAAAAATCAAATGATAGAAGAATACTAATACAAGTTACAGCATATTTTTCATTTTACAAACTTAAAATCGCTCTACTGTAAAGTTGTGATTATGCAGAAGTAGCTTTATTCTATATTAGATAGGTCGATATCTGCAACAAAGCTTATAAAATGTATGGCTTTGTTATCAGAGTAAGTGAAGAATTCGAACGTCCAGCAACATATATTCATTTTATATACCACTGATACGTTCACAACTGGAGTATGCCACTTCCATCTGGGATCCATTCTATAATAAATATGCTGATCGTATCGAAAGAGTGCAGAAGAATTTCTTGAAGTATGTAAATTATAAATGTTACCGCATTTGGTTACCCTACCCGACACTATTGGAAAAATATGACTTGATTCACCTTAAATCCAGAGATTGGAACTACAGGCAATCCTGATGTGCATCTGAATTGAGTGATCCTTGTTTAGTGTTCAATAAAACCAAAACGTACATTTAGTGTAAAATTGTCAAAACTCATAACCGAAATCAAAAAAATTGTCACTCTCAGGCGATCGAAGATATTGCCCATAATGTGGATCACTCTATTCAGACATTAGGCAAAATAGTATACGCCAAATCTCAGCAAACTTTAACGCTGTGAAAAAAAAATTGATATTAAAAAAATGTACAGAATTTGTCACATGATTTGACAAAAAATCAAGTTACTTCAACGTAAATCCAGGAATCTATGATAGTTTCATTGGATCACTCAATCCTGACGCATTTAGATTGAGTGATCCTAGAAATACGGCGTTATGTTTACGAATTGCATAATATTTTTTTGTCACTTTGAAGGTAACTTTTGGAAATATCTGTACAAATTAAAACACTCCACAAATGCTTATAGTTAAAAAGTTATGACCAATCAAACCTTTTTTAATTTGCTGAACTGAGTGATCCTTAGAAACGTATATAGATAACTAACTCTTGGTGTAAAGTAACAGAAAATACGTTGAAATTTTGTACAATATTTTGACTAAGATTTGGCATATAATTTATTTGAATACGGCATTTCATTCGCGAGATTTTCGTTTTTATTTTATTGTTAAAAGAAAAGACCAGTAGTAGGGTGACGATTTTATTGGAAAATTTAAGGCTACATACAAAAACATTTTTCCTATTTATTGAAATTATAAATTGCAAAATACGTATGTAAGTACATGTAAAAATTTTGGTCCAATCCAATGAAACTATCATAGATTCCTGGATTCACGTTGAAGTAACTTGATTTTTTGTAAAATAATGTGACAAATTCTGTACAATTTTTTAATATCAAAATTTCGTTCACAGCGTTAAAGTTTTCTGAGATTCAGCGTATACTATTTTGCCTAATGTCTGAATTGAGTGATCCACATTTTGGGCAATATCTTCGATCGCCTGAGAGTGACAATTTTTTTGATTTCGGTTATGAGTTTTGTCAATTTTACACTAAATGTACGTTTTGGTTTTATTGAAAACTAAACAAGGATCACTCAATTCAGATACACATGCAATCTGGTTGTATGAGATATGTCACAATAAATACGATTGTAGTGATATTATCAATAGTATAAGTTACCACGTGCCAGTCAGGCCACGAATGCGAGCCTGCCGTACTAGTAAATTATTTAATACATCAATATCTCGCACTAATGCAGGTAAACGTTCTCCAATTTCTCGCCTGACTGACATTTATAATAATTATTTTAATGATATTGGTATGTTTGTTAATAAGATAAGCTCTTAGGAATACATTAAAAATAAGTTAGATGAATGAACAATAAAAAAAAAAATTTGCTTAGATCTTGATTAGTTAGCATAACAATATTTTTATTTTTCTCTTTTCTTAAAAACTCTCAATTTAGATATTAAATTGTGGTTAACGGCTTCGACGTAATTTATGGATGACCCCTTAATAAGATAAATTTTACATATACTAAGAACAAATTTATATTGTGAAACTGTTTGTTTGACCACAATAAATGAAAAAAAAAACTTGCATTCACTCAAAATCAAATTTAACGCGAGCGAAGCCGCAGGCAAAAACTAGTAAATTTATGTTCGAATTTAATGCTTATTAACTGCTTGCAGGAAACATCTCACTAATATAGATTATTCATTAAATCAAGACAGCCCTTTGTATACAAAGAAATGAAACTGATATTAAAAAGTTACGTACCTCCACAGAAAGTTGTTTCCTGATTTTGAAAGTTAAGATATTTAAAAATACATTTTAATTAATTAATCTGCTTTTCTTTTAGCTCTAGGTATCATTCTTCATAATATTAACCATTATTAGCAATAGAATATCATTTTAGTTTCACTATATATTAAAACTTATCAACAGCTTAGGCATTTATTATTTTCACTCGCCACCTCATTAAGTTATTCCTTTATTCAAATATTTTTAGAGTCTAGAAAGCTTAAAATATTCATAGCTTTTAGAAATTTTCCTCAGAACGAATTACATGTCATCCCAAATAGATAGGTACTACGTTTGCAAATCAGCATCCTCGCATAGGAGGTCTCTTTGTTGTTTCACGCAAAATAGGAATGTGGAGTATACCTGGAAGAATTAATAGGTTGGGGAAAAGTCTTTTCGCATTATAGTATGTATGAACTTGTAATAATATCTCTTTGGCTGTACCATTTGTATCTAGCTAGTTTTGTTATATTAAAAAGTTTAAATTTTAAAGAATTTTGAAATTCAAATTAGAAACCATTGTGATTTTCATTTGTTTTTCTTACTGTCCAGATGAGTAAATCTTTTTTTTTATGTTATAGGGGGCATACGAGCAGACGGCTCACCTGATAGTAAGTGATCACCGTCGCCCATGGACACTTGCAACACCAGGAGTATCACAAATGCGATGCCGGCCTTTAAGGAAGGAGTACGCTCTTTTTTTGAAGGTTTTTGGGTCGTATCGGTCCGGAAACACTGCTGGCGACAACATATTCCACAGTTTTGTCGTACGTGGTGAAAACTTTCGACAAAAACGCACGGTTGTGGATAGCCACGTATCAAGATGATGGGGATGAAATTTTTGTCGCGATGTACGATGGCGAAATACAGCAGCTACAATTAATCCGAACAATTCCTCAGAACACTCCCCGTGATAAATACGATAGAAAATGCAGAGCGAAGCTACATCCCTACGCAAAGCCAAAGGATCAAGCTGATCGGAAAGGTCCTGGTTGTCGACTATTCGAGCCGCTCGGCGCTGGATGCGATCCAAAGGGAGAAGCTGGTACTGGGGTGCCCCCGCCCAAAGATGAGAGCAGTACTCCATGTGAGGCCGAACCTGTGCCTTATAAAGCTGCAGTCGGTGGGCCGGTGTGAAGTACATTCTCGATCTATTGAGCACACCAAGCTTCTTAGCGGCCAATTTGGCCTTGCCCTCTAAATGATCCCGAAACTGGACGTCGCTCGATATGTCAACGCCAAGAATTCCAATACTAGCTGAGGCAGTTAGAGGAGTGTTCTCAAAAAGAGGAGATACGACAAATGGTATTTTTTTTGCGGTGAACGCGCATACTTGTGTCTTCGTAGGGTTAAATTGGACTAGATTAAGTCGGCCCCAATTCGTTACTCGGTTTAACAAAGTTTCAACTTCAGACACAAGTTTGTTCCGGCACTCGATGACGTTTTCCCGTGAAATGTTGGCGCGGCCGGTATATAGGGCATCACCCGTGCTGTCGTCTGCATAACAATGAATGCCATCAATTTGAAGCATATCATTGATATGAAGAAGAAACCGTGTAGGCGATAGCACACAGACTTGTGGAACACCAGCGTTTACGGATTTGGAGTCCGAGCATGCACCGTCGACTGCGACCTTGATGCTCCTGTCCGCAAGAAAGCTAGTGATCCAAACGCACAGCTTTACAGGAAGCCCATAAGAAGGAAGCTTCGAAAGAAGCGCTTTGTGCCAAACCCGATCGAAGGCCTTCGCGATATCCAGACCGGCCGCCAATGCTTCCCCCTTGGTCTCGATCGCCTTTGCCCAACGATGAGTCAGGTATACTAGTAGATCACCAGCCGAGCGACTCTGACGGAAACCGTACTGGTGGTCACTGATCAGCTGGTGGTCCTCTAGGTACCGCAGGAGCTGGCAATTTATAATAGACTCCATTATCTTGGAGAACAAGGAGGTGATGGCTATAGGCCTATAATTAGTAGGGAGTGAGCGGTCGCCTTTTTTAGGAATCGGGTGCACTAAAGCTGTCTTCCATGAGTTCGGAACGACACCTAAACAGTAGTAGAGCCGGAAAAGACGCGTTAGTACCGGAGCCAACTCAGGAGCACACGTCTTCAGCACAATTGGTGAGATTCCATCAGGCCCGCTCGACTTGTGGATGATAAGGGAAAAGAGTGCTTTACGCACTAAGCTTTGTGTGAACCGGATCTCCGGCATAGAGTTCTCACACCGCGGGATGGTCGGCGGTATGTATCCCCTGTCATTCAAAGTCGAGTTAGACGCAAAGAGTGAGCATAAAAGATCCGCTTTCTCTTTTGCAGTATGGGCCATCGATTCGTCGCCATTATGTAGGGGTGGAAGGGATGGCTTACAAAAATTTCCTTCAACAGCCTTGGCAAGAGACCAAAACGCGCGTGTTCCAGAGGAAAGTTTTATTAATCTCTCGCCAATGCTGCTAATGTGCTCTGACTTCGCTCTGGCAATTACTCTTTTGCAGGACCTGGAGGCCAAGTTATACTTCTTTTTGAGATCGCTAGTGTTCTTATCCCCGACTGCCGCTGCGTTTGCCCAGGCCTGATAACACATCTGTTTTTGGCAAGATGCCAGTTTACAGTAGTGACCAAACCAAGGCTGAGATTTGCCACCAATGGGAACCACAGAGGGAGGAACAAAAAGTTCTATACCCTGAAGGACAACATCGGCGACAGAATCGGTAGCGACGTTGGGATCATTCTGCGAGAAGCAAACCTGGCCCCAAGGGTAGGATGAAAGGAAAGTGCGCATCCCATCCCAGTTTGCTGACTTATAGTGCCACACACGACGACAGCCAGCAAATTGCGGCCGCGGTGAGTAAGTGAGTGGTACCATACTCCGGATTAGACAATGGTCCGAGGAGCCAAGAGGGGCATCTATGGACACTTTGTAGTTATCCGGATGTGAAGTCAGCAGAAGGTCCAACAGTGAAGGTGTATGGTCTTCGACATCTGGGATTCGCGTAGGCGAGGTGACCAGTTGTGTCAGACCATAGGCCAAGGCGAAGTCATGAGCAGATCTGCCTGCATGATCGGTAGTGGGCGATCCAAGCCATTCGGAGTGTTGGGCATTGAAATCGCCAAGGATCACAATTTCAGATGATGGGATCTGCTGAAGCACGGAGTCTGTAGCCACCTGGACGTGATCAAAGAGTTGGTCAGTTTCGGCATTTCCGCTATGGGACCTGTAGAGTCAGGCGTGGACGCGGGGATGGTCATCAACGTCTACTCGCAACCATAAGATAGAGAGGTCCCTACCTTCAAAGTTGCTGAGGCGACGGAAACTGATACCCTCTTTAACGTACACACATACCCCTGCCCGTGGTACAAAGGAATGTTCCAAAGTATACCCAGGGTACTGGAGGTAGGAGGTGTCGGCTGGAGAGGATATCTGCGTCTCAGTCAAAAAAAGCAAGGCCGGCTGCACTGTCTGAAGGTGGTAGTGAACAGCATTAAGGTTGGAGTGTAAGCCCCTGATATTGCAGAAATCCACGTAAATAAATAAAACTTATAAAGAAATTCGATACATTTTATAATTTTACTACAAAAATGTAAAAATGCAACGTATGCCGCGAAAAGTAATTGTGATGTTTATGGACCGAGTGCAGTGTCTATGAGAGTTGCGCAAATTTGGTTTAAGCATTTTCAATCAAGCTACTGGTCGCTCTGGTCACCCTGTTACTGATAAAATGGATGCCGTTTTTGAAAAAGTGGAGCAAGATCGGCGTATATACAGTAGTCAGCTGAAGAACTGGGAATTAACCACAAAACAGTTTTGGCGCATTTGAAAAATAGCTCGATATTTGGGTGCCTCTCGAGCTCACTGAAACAAACCTCATGAACCGTGTACTCATTTGTGATTCTGTATTACGACGTAATGAAACCGAACTATTTTTTAATAAGCTGATAACTGGTGATGAAAAGTGGATCACGTACGAAAAACACGTGCAAAAAAGTCGTGGTCAAAGGCCGGTCAGGATTCACAGACCCTGTCGAAACTCGGGTTAACTCGCAATAAGGTGATGCTGTGTGTATGGTGGGATTGGAAGGGCATTATTCATTATGAAGTGTTACCGCCAGGCAGGACCATCTATTCTACACTCTACGACTGATCAGATTAAAGCAAGGAGTTGAGAGAAAGCGACCCGATTAATCAACTAAAGGTGTATCGTTTTTCATCATGATAACGCTAGATTTCACACATCTTTAGCCACACAGCAAAAATTAAGATAGTTTGACTAGGAGGTTCTAATGCATCCGCCGTATAGTCCTGACCGTGCATCTTCAGATTTCCACCTGTTTCGGTCTCTTCAGAATTCTTTAGGCAGTGTCAGGTTAACATCATAGAATAATATATATACACTGGGTTAACATCACCAGAGGACTACCAAAACCACTCGTCGCGGTTTTTTGTTTAGAAGCCCCAAAATTTCTATAGCGATGGAATCATGTCCCTACCTGTAAGATGGCAAAAAGTAATAGAACAAAATGACACCTACATACTTTTTTAAATGTTAATAAAGTTTATTAAAAAATGTTTTTGAATTTTCATATAAAATGAAAAAAAAGAAACTTTTTCCCCAACCTAATATCATTGTTAAAGTATTTTTTTTTTTGTGATCTGGGTTCTTAAACTTATTGTGTTTGACCTATAGAGTTTAATTATATCTGGGTGCTGTATGATTTTCCGAATAACTTTTTTATTTATCTGTTAATAGTAACCAATTGTATGATTTTATTTATATAATATCATACACTGTTTCTGTACTAACATACAACAAATATTAATTTACAGCTTATTTACTCTGTTCATTTATGTAATTGTAAGACTCTTATCTAAACATGAACCTGCGTTTTATTTTTCTTGGCACAGTATGACGAGCTTTATCAAGAAACGATACATACACGCCATACATTGCTTTAGCTATTATAATATATACTTATAAGTATATGTTGCAGACGAATCGTGGATTTCGTCAAACTATATACCGGTTAACTGTATTAAAAATCGGATCCATACTGTATTATAAGTATCGGATTGACGATAAACCGAATCGCATCACAGCTTTGTATAACACATTGCATAGTACGTGCAACGAGTACGTGTCTACATTCGTCAACAGGGTAAACCGTACTCTAAAACTACTAGCCGGTATTTAATACGGCTAAATATTTTGTCAGACTGCGACATTATAACTTATATTACTGAAATACAATGTATGCGACCCCTATAATTGCGAAACACTCATGTTAGATGAAAACTTAAATATGGCTATTGCTACTCCATAATAGCCGGTAATAAACAAGTGATGTCACACATTTGGAGTGGATGTTTAACAGTATACCCTACGTACAAGAGCTCAATTTTATACATTTTTATTAAATCATTTTTACAATATGAATCGTGATATTAAATATAACTAAGTACAATAACCAACCTGACAGTTAAAGGTATAAAAAGGATTCAAGGATTCACAATAAGTTTTACCGAATTACAATCATCGAGGACACTTCGTGGACTGTCTAATAAGACGAAAGTTTAATTAAAAGTGTGTGATGCTACAGTTTCATCTTTTCAAAAAGAGATATGTTAAAATGGCAACAAATTCAATGCCTGTCTAGAGCAGTAAGCATTTCGATTAAAATATTCCGCATTGTTATTAATTTGATAAAGGAAAATTGAAAAAGTTATAATCAATCATACCAAATAAAAACAAAACAATCTCTACTCAAACAAACGGTACTCTAGAAAAAAATTATACTAAGTTGGAATTTACAATTTTTACCTATTAAAACTTTCTTAATTCTAGGAAAAGTCTTAGTTCTAGGATAATTTTGAAAAAGCTTTTATTTCCAAAAATTTGACCCCTATAAAAGTTCTCCTAAAATTAAAAAACTTTTTATTAACTACACCTATAGAAGAAACGTACTACTAAAAAGTACTACTAGCAATAGAAGAAAAATAGTCAAAAGCTGAAAACCATTACACAACCTTCTTGCTTTTTATTCGATCAGCAGTGCTATTCTGTAAAATTTTCACGCGCGCATTTATATCACTGCTGAGACCAATATAGAGAAAGTCACTATGCCAAATATTAACAAAAAAAATGACAATCAGATGAGACTTATATGACACTACTCCATTAATATTCATTCGCTAAACAATACCTTGTTTACCCCCCCTAGGTTTAACTTTTACGCTCGGAATAGAGACGGATAAGTTTATTTTGACCTTACTCTATGTTTATTAATACTAAAAATTGAAAACACGGACTTACTCCTTTGAGTAGAGTTACTCTTGCTTTATTCTACGTTTATTAATAAGACGGAAAGTGTTTAAAAAAGAAATAACAATACCATTAATAAATTTGCTAGAATACTGTTCATAGCGAGGAAAACTAATAGCTGTTTAGACAATGTTTTAGAATGGCGACCACACCGCGGAAAACGCTCAGTAAGTAAGAGTAAGTAACTAAGTACTAAACCTCAATTTGGTTAAGGTCGCGTGTAGCTGCTAGATGCTGAAATTAGAAAAAAATACACGCGGACCAAGCAGCAGACGGAACTGGAACACTAGCCATTCTTAAGCTGCAAGGCAGCGCCATCTCTTCGCATTATAGGTTAACCCACAATGTCAAATGAATACTTTTACAAGTATTATACATTTGTAAGAAGAGATAGCAATTATAGTTATAATTTTATTATACCTAGTCAGGTCATATATTCTGTCACATGTTTAATATAAAATAATTGAAACAATTTTATTCATTATATAACCATTTATATACCAAAATGAACTTAACAAAACATAGATTCTTATGTGATTTTGAATACAGGCCTTCAATCTGCGCGGCCAGTCGTCTATCACAGCACGAACGAGGTCCATGTCAATATCGGCGGCTGCCTTAACAAGGATGTCTTGAGTGACTCCAAATTAGGATGAGGCTTTGAACACGCCTTTTCCTCCAAGTGTTGCCATATCTTGTAATCTAACGGACTCAAATCTGGACTGGAGGAGGGCCAGTCTTAGTGCCGGATGAAGTCGATTTCACGCGCCGCCAGCCAGTCTTGTGTGCACTTCGCTCTATGAGCTGGTGCCAAATCTTGTTGGAATACCCAGTGCCTGTTATTGAACATGGTATGAGAAACAGGTTCCACAAGGTTCGTCAGGACTGTATTTTTATACACAACTGCATTCGTTTTTACACCTTTCTCACAAAAATATACCTGTGTTAAGCCGCAATAAGAAACTCCCAACCATACCATGAGCGAGGATGGAAAATGACCTCGCTGGACACGCGGAATACGGTTGCTCGCTTCTTCACTACTGTGTGCGTACACCTTGTCATTTTGTTTGTTGTAGCTCTCTTCTACGGTATTTTTTTTTAATCCGAAAAAAGAATTTCTCGATATATTTTTCCCGCGTACCGCTTCAACAAAGCGCGGCATCTCTTCAGTCTCAGGTCCATTAAACGAGCATTTAAACTAAGTCTTCATTTAACACCCTTTTCACCGTGGTTCTGCTTAACCCCATCTGAAGGGCCAACAGTTTCTGCTTACGTTTGGGATTTCTTTAAATTCGCGCCTTCACAGCTTTTATCACTGCTGGAGTCCTAACAGACCGAGGGCGACCACTTCTTGACCTGTCATCTACACTAGAGTCTTCATTGTATCGTTTGATGGTACGATAAACGCATCTTTTGGTTATATTCAAAATTTTCAGTAAGTCAAAAATTTGAATTGGCGCGTAACCACAACGATGCAACGCAATAACTGCAACACGGTCTTCTTTAAGCGTCCGCTCCATATTTAAAAATGAGTAAAATTTTAAAAAGTATACATTTTTATTTTCATGAACAATTCGAAATTCTAATTCAATAAACTTTTTTGTGGCCAGCATTCTAAAAGAAAAGTTTTTACTGTGTCACAATACTTATGACCTGACTGTGTATTTTAAAAAGCTGCATCTTTGCATTCATACATAATACGCCAGTTCAATTGTTCAATGACAATACTTATGACCTGACTGTGTATTATAAATGCAAAAGTGAGTTTATTTATTTTTGTTGAGTAGTTTTTGCATGTTACGCTTTCATGCAAAAACTACTCAACAGAAGTGGATGAAATACTTTATACGGGATACTTTTTATCCTGGAAAAATTGTGGTTCCTGTAAGATACTCACAAAAGACTAAAGTTAACGCGGACAAAGTCGCGGGCGGCCGCTAGTAGTTCATACACTGAATCTTTCGTGAGTTATCTAGCTATCAATATTTTGTTATTGTTATTTAATTACATAATTTACATAAATCTAAAATTAATTGAATAAATTTCTGATATATCGATTTCATATTTCAGGTATTTACGCGGCCGCTCTCGACTTCAAAAGATGTCATAATCGTTTTAAATAAGGTTACAACATTTGGTTCGTTATTATCTAGTAAAATTTTCATTACATTTAAACATCTAGCAGTTAAATGCTTAAAATAAAGAATATATTAACTATAATTGCAATTACTTCTTTCAAATGTTTAATACTTGTAAAGGTACATTTGATATTATGGGTTACCTACAATGCGAAGAGATGGCGCTTCCTTGCAGCCTATGAAAGGCTACAGAAAATTCGACACGGCCGTCAGGGCCGCGGTAGCATAATGGTCAGTGCATACTGACACTGACGACCACAAATAAAAATTAGAATCAACCGCTTTGGTGCCAAATTAAATAAAACCCGGTTTTAAATAAAAACAGTTTAGGGTTCCGTAGTTGTCTGTCGTAACCACAAGCAGGAGTCTTTATTTTCTCTAAAGGAAATTAAAAAAAACATCAATTTTAAAGAGTTTTTTTTTTATTTTTTCAATGCAAGGTAAAATTTACAATACAATAATTTCAATATATGTCACTATATATGTTTTCTTCTAAGGGATTTTCTATAGGTAGGACATTTTCTTTAACCAAAGTTGAATGACTATTACTAACAAACTAACTATAACGGTTAACTACTTAACTACTTAACCGTTATAGTTTTCCTTAAAAGTTCATGTAAAGCACTATTATAATGATTTTTTCCAGTTTTTTCAAGTCAATAGATTACCTTTTAGAGGCCCCCGCCTTCTCACTTTCCTTTAAAGTTCAATATTTCGCAAACGGATCCCTAAATCGAAAAATAGTCTTAAAAACCCCTAAGTAAGAACTTATTAAACGATACCCCACACGATGGGGTAGACGATGAAAAACAACATCCCGAGGTTACATGTCTTACAAGTTCTAGCTCCCCTATAAAAAAATATTTTATTCTTCCGTGTAGTCGGCGTGATTAATAAACAAAATAACAGCTCTCCAGTGCTAATCATCTCCTCAAATCCTTATATTTACTATTACTATTTTTTATATTAAGATCTACTTGAAGTCTTTGTTTTTCCTTATAAAACTTTTGAAATGACTACACAGTATACAGATACTTCAACAAAATTCTACTCAACTATGGTAAGTATATCAATACAGCATACTTAGCTTGAGCCAGTCTACTTTAAGTACAAAATACGATATATTAACATTTTAATAATTTTGGACAATGACCAAAATGAAGGCACTAAATATGTTACGGAAAATAGAACATCCTTTACACTACCATAAGCCAACCTTGTCAAACTTAAAGAGTAAGTTTTCGACACGTACTTTGGTCTACAACTGGGAATGAGTCGGGTAGTTTGTTATTTGTAAACCACAGATAATAATAAGACAAAAATGAAGAAGACAACCAATATCACAAACTTTTAAAAACAAATATTACGCTCTTACGAGGCGGGTTTCATTTTCATTATCTGATTGGTGAATTATGCGCGCTCGTAATAAAAACGAACGAAGCCATTTGGATGGAGTCTATCGCTTATGTTAAAAATTCTCGTTTAATCTTTATAGATATAGGTTATAGATTAAACGAGAATGTAAGTAATGTTTTATAAAGATTAGAAAAGGCTCTCTCGTTGAATATAATTGAAACCCGGTTGATAGTCCAGTTGTCCTGTCTATTTTTTCCACTGTTTGTGATCCAATTTTTAAACCAGTATTTTATAGCTGATACTTATGTTTTCGAGGGTGCTGAATCCGAATGTGAGGGCAGAATTTAATTTCGCCCATGGCGCTTTTTGTAATTAGCCAATATATGGTGTCCAAAAGTTACCATTTTTTATACTTGCTAATTACATTTATAAACACAGTAAAAACTTTTCTTTTAGAATGCTGGCCACAAAAAAGATTATTGAATTCGAATTTCGAATTGTTCGTGAAAATAAAAATGTATACTGTTTAGAATTTTACTCATTTTTAAATATGGAGTGGACGCTTAAAGAAGACCGTGTTGCAGTTATTGCGTTGCATCGTTGCGGTTACGCACCAATTCAAATTTTTGACATACTGAAAATTTTGAATATAACCAAAAGGTTCGTTTATCGTACCATCAAACGATACAACGAAGACTCTAGTGTAGATGACAGGTCAAGAAGTGGTTGCCTTCGGTTTGTTAGGATAAAAGCTGTGAAGGCGCGAATCCAAAGAAATCCCAAACGTAAGCAGAAACTGGTGGCCCTTCAGATGGGGTTAAGCAGAACCACGGTGAAAAGGGTGTTATTTTTTTTTGTTATTTCTTTATTCCAATTTAACATTAATCTAAGTTTACAAAACACATCTATCGCCAAATTGTTTTCACAGTTTGTAAACGAAGACTTAGGGCTTCGGGCATACCGAAGAAAAACAGGACATCGTTTGAATGCTCGTCTAATGGACCTGTGACTGAAGTGATGCCGCGCTTTGTTGAAGCGGTTCGCTGCGGTAGCGAAAGAAGCGGATGAATAACATCATTCAAAATAGCAGTCAATACAAGTTTTATTTCAGGTAGGTCAGTGGGAATATAATCATTTTCTTTAGCGGTGATAGGCCAATCAGAATAATCTGAACATAACCAGGACGGTCCAGTAAACCAGGGAGTATAGTTAAGTATCTGTGCTGGGAATAAACCTCGCTACAAACAATCGCTAACGTTGTGCTCTTTTGGCACATGATCGTCCAGCGAGCGTATATGGCAGAAACCAGAGATAAATACCAAGCTTTCCCAAATGACCTTTTTACAAATCATTTTACCAATTGATTAATAAATTTGAAGTCAGAACAGTCGAAGTTCATCTGAAAAAGAGATACGGGAAAAATCTTGTATCTATCACAGGAGTCAGCTGTGGTTCCGCCTTCAATTCAATTTACATTCCATACTTTACCCGTCCAGGTTTCTCTCAAAGACGTAAAGTATTTCTATATACATAATCTAACTACATTTTAACATTATTTTTAATGTTCCTTGATTTATTTTGTCTATACTAATAATATTATAAAGAGGAAAGAATCATGCTCCTTTTATAATTTTGATTTATGTATCGCAAGCATGTATAGGCTATGGTAGCCGCTTACTATCAGGCGAGCCATATGTTTGTTTGCCACTCTTTTAACATAAAAAAACTTGGTCCAATACCATGCTTCATCAACCAACACCAGCCTATTAGTTAAAGTGATATTGAGGATAAAAAAGGACGGCGTCACTTGGTGAAACCACGCTTTATCACTCCCCCACTTTTGATGTTCCCACTGCTGCGACACAGACTAATGCTTAATTATACTTCAAATAAAAACTGAAAAGAAAAAAACAAGTCCAGTAGTCTATAATTCTGCTGTTGAAAAATATTATGTATTCTTGAATATCTAATGGGTCCCGACTGTTAAAGTAGCTTTGTTCCTTATTAACAGAATTATAGACTACTGGACTTGTTTTTTTCTTTTCAGTTTTTATTTGAAGTATAATAAAGCAGTCGGGTTTTTTGATTTTTTAAATTTATCTATTTTGTTTTACACTTTTTAGTTAGTTAGTATTTTAAGACGGTATATACCGTAGTCTTGTTACTTCAGTAAGGGAATTAATATCGCGGGAATTATTAAGTACCTTGCGTCGGTTTAAAAGATTGATTTATTAAGACATATAGAGACTTTACCAGCGAGGTCAAGGCTACAATCAATTTTCGCAAAAATGTGTGAAGTTGAATCAAGTCGTTACATAAATATCTCTAATGTTTGTAAATTTTATAGTAAACTAGCACTTACTCAAAAAGTCATCTTTTGTTTATGTTTTTTTTAATAGTTTAGCAGTAAATATAAAATTCATTTACTTTTATTCGTCGACTATTTAAAATTGGTAGTGGCTGCATTGTCATGTCAATGCCGGACGACTAAGATTGTGATATACACAAATGCAGTGTCAGTCCCTAGTGTCATAATTTGATATACCTACATAATTCACAGAAACCCAATATGTAGATGCCAGAAGTTAACTTCAAATGTTTTTAATCACCCTATATGCAATACCAATCAATGACGTTTATGTCGCAGGTTGAAGAAAGCAGTAATTCCCGTTTGTTGTTTTGGACAATGGTGGCAACTGCCTTAGATCACTAAATTAAATAATTATGCAATCACCAAAGCAAAGTTTATAATATTTGATTTAACTAAAGGCGCATAATAAAATTTTCATAACGTTAGGTAGAGTGTGGGGTTCTCCCACAATCTTATCTATACATGTTATATACGTATTTAGAAATATTCAAAATATTATATAATATGTATTTACAATTTATAACTACAAATAAATATAAAACATTAATTATAAATACCAAATGTATTTACATTTATATAAAATAACATTTATTATTTACACATTATTTAGATTTAATATATAACAATATTTATTAATTACATTCATATACTGTCATCACAAGCACAAACATTTATTCACAAAACAATTACACTATATCGTGCCGTGCATCAGCCGATCTATAACAGTCGTGTGGCGAATGGACACGCGCACTCACTTCACCGCCTATTGTTCGGCAAACCGACCGGCTCACGCGCATAGGTCACGTTGCACGACAGTCGGAACCTATACTTGACACCGTACGCACGCTAAATTGCTCCGCGCTTGCTAGCCCCTAACCGTGTTATTATTGTTTTGTTTACGTTTGCTTTGACTGTGATTTTCCTTTCTTCCTCTGTGCTTGTTTATCACTGACTGTGCTCTGTACTCCTTCTATTCTGTGCTTGTGCAAATAAACTGTTTACTGTCGAGTGCTGGACTTATTGTTTACACCGCCTCCCGACTGCACCGCAGATAAGTACAAGCGAACTTTTACCTATCTACACCCAACAACGCTTTACATACATAGCAATCTCATTTATTATCAATTTATAGTTCTCTTTGTAGTTTTCTTTTAACGGGTTCACATATAACAGGTCAAACACTTTGTGATCGACCCTTTTTTATTGTTAGTGTGATTCCGGCTGTACATACTCGCCGAGACACACCAAGACAGGCCGAGAACGAGTATGTACACGGTGCATTCGTCTTGTCTCGCTCTCTCGTGTCTCGCCTCGGTTGGTCTCGGTCACTGGTCGGTTTTTTGCGTCCGAGTCAAACGGTCTCGTTGAGTCACGCGAGGAAAACGAGAGCGAGCATGTACACACTTGTTCAGTTAGTTTATCGCTGACTGTGTTCGCGTAAAGACGGGCTTCGCCATGTGGTCTAATGAACGTGAATTACAATTTCTGGAGTACTATCAAATGGAACCAATATTATGGGATTCTAAACATGTAAAACATAAAGACAAGCAAGGTGTTCACGATGCTTGGATGCGAGTAACGAGCGAATGGAAATTTCTGTAGCAGAGTTAAAAAAGAAAAGAGATTCGCTAATGGCCACGTACAGGAGCCATAAAAGAAAGATTCTAGCATCTATGCAGTCTGGAGCTGCTGCTGAATCGGTTTATAAGCCGATATGGTTCACGTTCGATTTCATGGACTCATTCTAAAATGATATTTTTCAATGTAGAAAGACTATGAACACGGATACTCAGGTAAGTAAACATTATGAATTTATTTAAACACAATATGTCTATTAAATTTTTTATAATCAGTTATTATTACATGTAATTATTGAAGAAATAAATTGTAAATTCTTCCCTAATCTGATTTACATCTTGGGCTGGTCTTCTTGGTATTTGTCGCAAGGGTCTTATGGCACATATGTCTTCAATTTCATTCCTCCACGAACCTGGCACGATCAGCTGGTCGTTTATGTTGTAAACGTCAATTGTTCCTAGAGGTGTATATATTGCTAATGACGTACTGCTCTTTCTTAAAAAAATGTGCAACAGCACACAGGTCATAGTAATTATAGTAGTTTTTTCAGGGTTCAGTAGTATAGGTTTTCTAAATATTCTGAATCTTGAGGCTAGTATCCCGAATGCATTTTCAACCACTACGCGTGAGGATGAAAGTTTCTTATTAAAAATACGTTTTGGTGTTCCTTCATTATGGCTTCCTGGATATGGCTTCAACACATGAGTCGTCAATGCGAATGCTCCATCTCCCAAAAAAACAAACGGAACGTCTATTGTACCCCCTGGTAGTGGTCTTGGCATCGGAAAATTAAGATTATTTGAACAAATTCTTTGCCATAGTTGACTATTACGAAAGACACCACCATCACTAATTCTTCCCTGGCTTCCAATTTCAGCAAAAATAAAATTGTAATTACTATCGACCAGAGCCAGAAGTACTATGCTGAAACTCTTTTTATAGTTGTAGTATTCCGAACCACTACGTGCAGGAGATTGCATTACGATGTGTTTGCCATCAATTGCTCCTATACACCTTGGAAATTTTCTGAATCCTTTTTCTATTTCTAACCACGACTGTGGATCTTCCGGAATCTATAAAATAAATATTTATTGTTATTTTATGTATATAATATATCGTTATTTTCAGAATCCACCTACGCCTGAGGGTGGAATTGCCAATGATGATCTAGGTGAAAATGATCATCAATCAGAACCTACGGCATTATCTCCATTGCCAACTGTACCGCGGCGCCGAAAGAATCCGGTGGAACTACAAGAAGCTGGAAAGACTATGAAGGAAGCCATAAGTTCACTGCATAAAGTTTTAAACAAACCACAAGTGGTAGAAGACGATTTCGATCGGTATGGCAAGATTCTTGCTAATAAGCTTCGTAAACTATCTGAATCAGAAAGCTTAAAAATCATGTATGAAATCGATGGATTAATTATTAAGCGTTTAAATACTACATCCACATACTCTGCACGGCCTTCACCGATTTACTAATCGTATTCAGAACCAACACAACGACTTCAATTATCACATCCGAATACATCACCAATATATTACGTACGGCCCGAATCGTCATGTACCTCATACTCAGAACCAGACATGTCAGCAACACGTCCTTCCTCAGCCGTTTCCAATACAAATACCATACAAATTTTGTCTAATGAGATTGTGAGCCCACCAACAGATACAGATTACGACATTCTCGGTCAAGCATTTCACCAAGCATAGTTAATTAAATCCTAAAAACTAATTTTCTTTTTTCGTCGGTTGTTTTTTTTTTTCTTAAAAAGCTATTATCTGTAATAAATAAAGTTTATAAATAGTAAGTGTTGTTATTATTCTGTATCCACACACTTACCGTAATTTGATCTTTCAATACTTGGTTTAGTGCAATGCATACTTCAGGCACAATTCTTGATATAATCGAACTCGAAACTTTGAACAGGAAATGTAGACTTTCAAAACTATCGCCACTGGCTAAAAATCTCAAAGTAATTGCTAGGCGAATTTTGGCTGGAATTGCTTCCCTTTTAGGCGTATTCTTCTTAGTTATAAATGGAGCAATTCGTTGTAGTAAATATTCAAAGTCTATTATAGACATTCTTGTAAAGTTGTTAAATTGACCCGAGGGTTCTACTATCGGTTCCGCAAATTGATTTTCCATGGTGCTTCTGAAATATAAAGATAACTAATCATGCAGGTAAAAAAAAGTAAGATAAATAAAAAATCAACTGTTAAATCTTATTGGCCTTTTCTTATGTTTTATTTACCTGCTTCTATTGCGGTGCAAAGTAACCATCCATCCAACCTTCTCCTTCGCCATGGCTTAAGAATTTTCTTTCTATGGTAAATGGATAAAAAATTATACTAGCTCACAGCACAAAGGCAAGCAGCAGCAGCAATTTCTACGTCCATTGTCACAGAAATCTTCCGTACAAATGAAAACGCGAGTGTGTACACGTACGCTCTCGCCGAGAGCATCATCGGCCGAGACTCTCGACGAGTGTGTACAGCCGCCATAAAGCTCGAATGAAGAGTACTCCCAGTAGTGCAATAATGGCAATTATTTTCCAAATTTTTTTTTGTTTAAAAAAATACCGAATATCGTATCACTGTTAAGCACAAATGCTAAGTAACTTTTACAAATATAATCAAATAAACCTATTACTTACTTTATTTTTAAATCTTTTTCATCAATGAAATACTTATCTTATCCTAACTATCTGTACTAATATTATAAAGAGGCAAGATTTGTATGTTTGTAACAAATAATCTGTCAAACTACTGAACCGGTTTCAAATATTAAGTCATCATAAGGTAGCTACATTATTTATTATTACATTTTTCTTTATTTAAATACATTTTGTCCGAGTGACATAGGCTATATTTTATCCCGATAAATAAATTTCGCCCGTACAATGCCCGGGTGGATCATTAGTAAGTATAATATAATATTATAGATGCGAAAGTGAGTTTGTTTGTTGCGCTTCCGTGCCCTAATAGCTAAATCGAATATAATGAATTCCCATATAGAAGTAGATGGGAACTTGGTTCTTAGCTACAACATCGCAATACTTATAGGCGTAGGGTGATGAAAGGGATGATTTTCCTATAAAAATCTACATTATTTACTTTGAATTTTGCAGAATTATTACAAAACCAATATTATCGGGAGCTGATTAATAAATACAGGGATTCCAATAAGTATGTACTTACTAGCGAAAAATGGGTTATTTGTCAGTATATTAAGTACCTAAACCTTTTTTGTAACATTAAGTAATATCGTTAAAAAAATGAAAAACAGTAAAATTCTGAGTTTTTCATTAAAATTCAATAATCATAAATACCTATTATGATAATATATTTTTCATCATTTAATAAGAAGGAACTGTATCACAGTTTTATTGTTAGTGCTTCGTATAGGATCAGATACTGCGAATAGCCCATTTTTTTCTTTAACATAGCACACCGCACTATCACTTTGTCGTCGTTGTAACTTTTTAAATATTTGTCGAAATGACATAGTGTAAAAAGCAAAGTTTATCGTCTTTAAATATCAAAAGCGATAAAAGTATTTGTTTTGATAAAAAATGATTTGTTAATACAAAATGTGCATTTTGGAAATAGATATCAAATAATATTTTAGTTTTGATTCACTATTTTAGCGGTAATGACTTACACATTAAAAATAGATATATGGTGTCACGGACTTTTTTTTTAGAACTATTTAAGAGATATATTTTCACTCTACATTACATTCATGTAACTTTTATTGTTTTTGCAGTGCAGGCCAAAATGGCTCGCAGATGGGAGATTTTTTTCCGTCTTATGTGACACTTATTGGCCAATTCACTCAATAACTACATAAATTATTATATATAGGTAATTATCATATATGAGCTATATTACTGTTAAGTTTCATTAAAATCCATTCAGTATTTTTTAAGGTGAAAGAGTAACAAAGATCCATACAAACGTAAGATTGAAATTAAAAGCGTAAGTGGTTAATATACAACTTTAAAGCGTTGTAGATCCTAAACAATCATATTAAATGAAAAATGGTGTTAGGAACCTAAATATGATTTTTGGTTATCTAGATAGTGATACCCCGTCATATTTTGTCAACTTATTTTTTTTACTTCGTCACAATATGGCGCCCAATTTTGCCCATATTGAATTTTGATTACTATCATATCTTTAGTAGCACTCCCATAATTGAGACGAATCGATTGATGTATGAATCATCAAAATCGGTCCAGGCGTTTGGTCTCTAGTGTGCCACAAAGGAACAAACATACATATCGTCGTTGCGACTTTAAGACCTCCCATGTGTAAAATTCTTCATTGCGAGATATTCAATAAAAACTGTCTACTGAAAAAAATATAAGGAAACAAAATATAACAAAAAATACAAGTGATAACTAGAGGGTTTTATGATTTTTATTTTGCTCTTGTCATTTTAAATAAAAAAGGAAATTGTAGTAAAAAAAATAAAAAACAATTCTAAGTGACACATAAGAGGTTTTAGTTGCGCGTTTTGTATCACATTAGAGAATTTATGTATGTAAAAGGGATTGCGATTCAAAACACATGACTTTTAATTAAACAAGTTATAAGTTTTTAATGTTTATCATTGCAATGACAGTAGTATATAATAGTGGTTTTATGTATTGCTCAATAGTGGAGTGAACACTGTCCACTTCCATCATGGTGTGCCCTTTTTTATGTTTAATAGGCAAGGCGTTTGACCAAACTATCGCCTGATGGAAAGCGATGATGAGGCCTAGGATGGTACACGCCTGCCTAGAAGATGCCTTTTCACTCTGGCCTTGAAGATGTCCAGATTATATTGGTCCGGGAAAACAGACCTCGGTAATAAGTTTCACTCCCTAGCCGTTCGCCTAATGAAAGCGGCAGCAAATCGCTTCGTGCGAATGGGAGGAACTTGGACAACATAAGGGTGAAAGCCCTCGCCGCGCCTGGTCGTCCGGTGGTAAAAAGGGGAAGGGGGGATCAAAGTATGTAATACCTCCGCACACTCTCCGAAATGGAACCGATAAATCACCGAGAGGCATAGCTACACGTTTTCGGTGGTCAAGGCTCTGGAGATTAGCCTCAACGAGAGCGTCATTGCCTATGAGTCTCTTCGCACGGTGTTCCACTGAGTCCAGTGCATCCAGCTGATACCATCCCAAAGGTGACAACAGTACTCCAAGCAGGAGCGAACTCGGTAAAGGTTAAGGAGCCAAAAATGAGATGAGCCAAGAATGAGGAGAGAAAATATCGCCTGGCCTTAGAAAGTATTCCAAGTTGTTTGGCAGCGGTTTTAGCAATGGACTCGATGTAGCGACCGAAATTGAGGATGAATAAGATATCCAGACCTAAGAGCTCGAGATGGTCTGTAACCGGCACGGAGACATTTCGGAAAGTAAGACAGGTGGAATGGACTCCGTTTCGCCGAGAAGAGACAGGCCTGTGTTTTAGAGGGATTGAATCCAACCAAGTTGGCTTCGTCCCAGAGGGAAACAGCTTCCAGGGTTGCATTCACTCCCTCCACCACGGCCTCCCTTAAAGATCGGACGTCTGCATCAGACTTCACACTTTGCAGCTTTGAAGCAAGCAATACACTTTGCACATCGACTGTTATAACCACAATTTAACCACAGAGCGAGAACCCGTCGAAGCTAACGTAATTTTTATATTACTACCCCCATCTAACACCTACAATCGGAAAATAATCACGCGATCTATGCATCCCTCTCATTCCAGTGCTTCTATTGGTTAGTTAGTTTGAAAATTTGACCAATAACAATTTTTACCTTTTTTTTATTTATTTATTCATCAATCAAAAAATTTACATATAAAATTACATTATATCTGCCAAACTGCAACGCAGTTTGTCGGCAAACTAGCCTACCTATCTAGCGTTTTTACACATAAGATAGGTATTTTAAATGCCAACTTTCATTGAGCAAGCACTTAGGATATATTGAATAAAGTAAATAAATAGAAATTGGAAAGACTTATTCACATGTGAGTTCTTGCTTTCGATGTAGCGCCAAAATTTTAAATAAACCCGTATAAAAAAGGTGTTTCGACAAAAATGACACATAGGAGGTCTTGAAGTCGCAACGACGATATATAGACTGTTAATAAACACATAACCCTGTCTGCGCGTCGCGCTTCGCGCTCTTGCATTGCGCAGCCGGGTAAAAACAGTAATAATTTAGGCGGTTACCCATTTTCAACACCAAAAGATACATTTGAAGAGTTAATATGGAATAGGTGGCTGTCTATGGTGCCCACTATAGAGGAGAAGTCATAATTAATTTGCGAAATTGAGCATAAAAGCTAAAGGAAAATATTTTGGGAAACAATAAATTATTTTTAACTAGTCATAGCATTTTTCTTATTCATACCGGAAACTTTTTGCCCGCTCGACTTTCATAAATTAATAGAAAAAAAAAAATGTCGACTAAAATTGGTTGAGTGTTATGTACGCCGGGTTTCAAAGTGCCGCCTACTCAGAGGCCCTGGGTTCGAATCCCGGTGAGGCAAATGGTGGTGTGATGAAAACAATCATTTTTACCCAAGTTATTGATGTTTATATCACATAACACAGAGTGTTCGGTGGTTTATATGTATAAACTTATATTTATGTAACTGTAAATGCATTCTATTTGTTACCCTCGTATTCCAGAACACAAGCCTTATAGTGCTTACTTTGGGGCTAGGCCAATTGATGTGAGTGTTAGAAAATATTTATTATCTAAACACATGGTAGCGTGTAAAGCCAAGTTCAAGCAAACAGAACTGGCGAGCAGCACCATGTGTATGTGACTCACACATTTATGCTTCAAAGTTCAAATATCGTCATTTTTATCACATTTTATTTTATCACATATGGGTACAAAGGAATAAATCAGATACAAGTACATTTCTATCATTTCATTATATGTTTTCAATTAATTCTATGGTGTAATTTTACTATTAATAAGAACCTACTAATAATTGCTGTATAACAAGTAATGATATCCCATCATAACATAAATTTGAAACAAGAGCCAAGTTTAAATTATAAACTATACCTTGGTTGTTGACTTCGACGACAAAAGAAGTGAGATCTAATTGGGCCCCCAGTTCAATGATGTGTTCAACTTAAAATATGATTTCTTTTTAAAACTTAGGAATATATTGAATTCTGACTTGGCTAGTTCTCTTAAACGAATTATTATTAAGTACCTACTAAAATAGTAATGGAAATGCCCCATGTGCTATGGAAAGTTTCTACCAACAAGCCAAATATACGTAAGAATAAAATAAGAACTTACAACTTTATATTAAATATAATTCGTCTATGAAAACTAGCCAAGCCATACCTAAGGCTTCAATGTATTCCTAAGTTATAATAATATAAAGTTATAATAAATAAAGAAGGAATTATATTTTAAGTTGTTATAAATAAATTTCAGGACAGTCCATTGAACTTGGCGCCCATTTAGATCTCACTCCTTTTGTCGTCGAAGTCAACAACCAAGGTATATATCATAATATTGGACTTGTTTCTCGTTAATTACGTTTGTTACAGCCGGAGGATCGAAAAAAAAACCAATTATTTTTATATGAGTTTAATAGAAAAGAAAAATTTACATGTCAAAATTACGTCTAAATAACCTAACGATCGGTTCGAGGTCGGAACCAGTATGCCTTCGAAATATTAATGAATTGAACAGCATAAGAATGCAGCGTCGGCAACTCGTGGCAACTTGGCCTTGGTGTCGGTGCATCGTAGTAAGCCGTGGTTGCTACGTAAGCGATCTTCCTTACGTCCATTTACGTAATTCCTCCACCCCGAGATCAGCGACTATTTTAGGACTTTCAGAGAAAATGTCGCTGGCATGGAATTATCCTGTCTTGTCTTCTTGGCTGCTTCAGGATCTTCGTAAGTATGCTCCTTGGTATTTGAGGTCTGGTCTTCAGATTCCTTGTAGTTCCAGATTTTAAGTCTTCGACTTATAAAGACTGCGATTAAAACGATGCTGCTTAAGAGGATCACGGCGTAAAAAGGGATTGTCGTATGATATAGAGCTTCTTCCTGTGTCTGTTCCAGTTGTAGATTTGGTTCCGTCATGATTCTATTCTGGATGCTGTGTAGCCTTTGCAAGTCTATAGAGTCCAATTTAAGGCGTTGCGGTTTGATAGTGCTTGCATTGCTGTAGGGGATCTTCATGAGCTTCAGAGGCTGGCCGTTGATCTCATCATTCTCGTTGATGACGGTGAATTCAGCTGTCTTCAGGTAGCACTTTAATGGGATCTTGATTAGGTAACTACCTTGTAGGGATGTGGTGTCTTGGCTACTGCAGGTCGATTGTACCCTTGTTGAATGTGGGAACGATATCACGTAGTGTTGATCGTCGAGCTTCTCTAGGGCTTCCTTGGCTAAGGAGACAGTAGTGAACTGGCAGGATTCGCTAAGCGTCTGCGTTGTGATGAGCTTCTGTATGCAGTCCGGTTGCGCACGGAGCTGAGTACTTATCTTTCGTTCGCAGAGGTACCAGGAACTCAACTTCGGGCATTCAGCCTCCATGTACACGAATGATTTCTCGTTAGTTGCCATGAAAGGAAAGGGTGGTATGAGGATTTGTTGGTCCTTGTTTGGGACTAGGGATAGTCTATAAAAACTAAATTCTTCTTTAGAAACTATGGGGAATTTGAAAATTACAACTACTTGTTTCCCTAGATAATAATAACCTGATTTAATAACGTCGTAATAATCTCTATATGCTACATTTAAAATCTGCTCCTTATTGTATAGTTTCTCAAGTTTATTTAACATAGTTTTTAGTACGTTTACAGTAATCATGGAATGATGTGTGGTCCCAACTCGGATAAAAGCTAACATATTTTCTACTCTCATTAATTCGACTATAATATCTTCTACGTTTTCACTAAGTATATCTAATAATTGAGCAAATTTAGCGTATTTTATTAAGTTACTTTGTTTATAGGCATCCTTTTCTAGTAATAACTCTAAAGTAGAATTTATCTTACTTTGATTATCGACAATTTTGTTAAGGATTGCGTGATATTTAAACATCCATTCTTTATTAAGACTTGTTCGACTATTGGATTCGGATACAATTTTGTTTTGGTTATTCTGCAGTTCTTTAATAAGTGTGTTATATCGAATAGCGTCTGAATGATCTAAATTTCCTGTAATGCTTTTCACTACTGATCCTAATCCGTCTATAAGTCCTCTTTTAACACGATTTTCAGGTTCTAAGGATTGTAGTTGGGTTAGTGCGTTATTTATTTTACTAGAAAGATAATCTATTTGAAGTTCGTACAACAAGAAGGTGTCATTAGGAAGTCGAGAACGGTAAGTCTGTAGTTGAGTCTGTACTAGGTTGATATTATTTTCAAGTTCGTCTAGTCGTATGTATTGTAGGAAAGTATGATATTGTTCAGTAAGTCTCGCTGTTCCAAGTTTATAAGGTAGTAGTCCCGGTCCCTCAGCTAGGCTTTCAAGTCTGATCTCTTGAGCTCTCGTCATTTGGCTGGTCAGTATCAGGATTAGTCTGCAACAATTTGGCTGAATGAGGAATTCGTTTCAATCGTGATTTTGCTATAGGGCCGCGTTTCTTTGATGTATATATGTGAATGGGTAAGTCTGCAAGTACTGTATCATGGGTAAAACGTGGAGCTGTTTTTTGTCGGTCGGCAGAAGGGTTCTTAATGAAAATTTGTTGTGAAGGTAAGTATTCTATTTCAGGTTCCCTGTTCTTATTGCGATTATTTATAAGAGCTGTACGATCGGCAAGAGCTGTCTCATTAATAATTTCATAAACCTTTTTTATCTGTTCTCTGTGATTTTGTACGTACTGTTGTAATAGATGTTGTGTTAAATCGATTGAAATAGGGTCTCTGGGGTTAAAATGTCCAGTAAGTAGATCGAAGGGTCGACATTTAGTGAAACTATGTATTTAACTATTATAAGCTATTATAGCATAAGGCATAAGGTTTATGATGGGTTCATCTTTTTGCTGTAATTTCAGGATGCGAAGATGCTCAAGGAGTGTAGAATGAAAACGTTCTACATTGCCATTGTCATTAGGGGAATGTGCGAGTATTCTATGGTGGTTTATTTGATATAATCTAACAAATTCAGAAAACAGTTGGTTGGTAAACTCGGTTCCGTTGTCAGTCACAATAGTCAATGGTACTCCATGGTGGGTACAGTATGTTAACAAAGCCTGTAATATGCTAACTGCTGTTCCATCTCGTAAATGATAAGCTTGACCATATTTAGTAAATACGTCAATAAACGTTATGTATTTTTCATTGTGTGCTGTGAACAGATCCATGTGTATAATTTCGAAGGGCTTAGTCGCAGGAGGTACTATATTAAACTGAGGTCTAATGGGATTACGGTCATATTTACCTTGACCACATATTGTGCATTCGTTAATGAATTTAGTTATGTGGTCCTTCATCTTAGGCCAATAATATTTCCGGGACAGAGCTAAATAACTTTCGGTTATTCCACGATGGTTGGTTTTGCCTTCGTGATACAGGCGGATGATATCTTGCTGACGCAAATATTCCTTGACATTTTCTAGCTCTGTTTTGGCAAGAACAAGATTCATAGCTGAACTTCGAAATTTATCTTGGAGTATTGGGATAATTGAATACATAGCTAGAGGTGGGTGTATCATGATAGCTGTTTTGACTTTTGGGTTGACGTAATCTTTGATAGCTTTAACAACGTCTTCTTCTAGGTTAGTTTCGGAGAGTTGTATGGAAATTCGCGTGTGTGTATCGAAAGGTTTTGTTACTACGGGTCTGCGTTTTACATCTTCTACAACTGTTAGGGATATTTGCCTATTAAATTTATTAAGTGGGTCATTTACAATAGGTATCTCTAAGATGGGATGTTCGTTACTGGTATGAGCAGTTTCAGTGGATGATCTATGTTCACGGTTCGGAGGTAAGCTTTCAGATGGATTTCCTATCAGCGAACTAAGTTCTTTGAGATTGTCTATTATTGAGTCTATCTCCTCGTTGTGAAAGGGCATCAGCATTAGTGTTGGCCTTGCCTTTTTTGTAGATCACAGTAAAGTCGTATTCACTAAGTTTCAGTCGCCACCTGGTGAGACGAGAATTAGGTTCTTTCAAATTCATCATCCACTGCAGGGGTTTGTGGTCAGTCAGTATCTTAAACTTCCTTCCAAATAAATACGGGCGAAAGTATTTAGTAGCCCAGACTATAGCAAGAAGCTCCTTTTCAATAGTGCTATAATTTTGTTCACTTTCGTTCAAAGTGCGTGAGGCATAGCAAACAGGTTTGTCAGCTCCTATGGGTCCTTGGGATAGTATTGCTCCAATAGCGAAATTAGAAGCATCAGTTGTTAGAAGAAATTCTTTATTAAAATCAGGATATTGTAATATAGGGTCGTTTGTTAGGAGAGTTTTGCATTTTCGAAGCTTTCTACGTATTCTGGATCAAATGTTATTTTCTTACCCTTTTTAAGACATTGTGTAAGGGGCTTGGTTATTTTGGCAAAATCTGGGATAAATTTTCGGTAATAACCGAGAAGTCCTAAAAATTGCTTTATTTCCTTTGGTGTTTTTGGAATGGGGTAGCCTTTGATAGCTGTGATCTTATCGGGATTTGGTTTAATACCATCTTTGCCAATGATGTGGCCAAGGTAAGCAGTTTCGAGCTTAAGGAATTCGGACTTATCCATTTGGATTTTAAAGTTCGATTCCCTAAGTCGCTGGAAGACTTTTTCCAGGTTGAGGATGTGCTCCTGGAGCGAAGTGCTGAAGACCACGATGTCATCGAGATACACTAGGCATATCTCGTTTTGGAGCCCTCTCAACACGTTATCCATTACGCGTTGGAAGGTCGAGGGTGAATTCTTAAGGCCCATGGGCATACGAAGAAATTCGTAATGTCCATGTTCCACGTTAAATCCGGTTTTTGGGATGTCCTGGGGGTGCATTTCTACCTGATAGAAGCCACTTGCCAAATCTAGGGTACTAAAATACTGACACTTCCCTAATTTGTCAAGTACGTCATTAATGTTTGGTATTGGGTACTTATCGTCTATAGTTTTTTCATTGACTTTTCGGAAGTCGACTACAAGTCTCCACTTTTGCTTACCCGAAGCATCTAATTTTTTTGGGACTACCCATATTGGTGAGCTCCATGCTGAGTCAGATGGTCTAATTATACCTTGCTCCAGCATTTTATCTATTTGATCGCGAACTTCTTGTCGGTGGATAAATGGGTACCGATAACTTTTTGTGTGGACTGGGATTTCGTCAGTTGTTCTTATTTGATGTTTGATTTTATTGGTAAAGGTTAGTGCTTCGCCTTCTACGTAAAACACGTCAGAATAACGAGAGCAAAGAGCTACGAGGTTAGCTTTTTCCTCGGCATTTAAATGTTCAGTTCGAAGTCGCGAGATTACATCTTCAGTTCGAGATTGAGGTCGTTTAGTTTGTTCAAAATTAGTATTATATAACTCTGCGTGAGCTGGCCGATCTAATGAAAAGATTATATCGTTTACTGTAGGGTTTTCAATCTCTAAGTAAGCACGGTTATTAACTACTGTAGTAAGGCAATCGTGAATGATACAATTACATATTATCTGTTCCTTAATATAAACTTCGCCATCCTGGGTATCTATAGGAACTCTAATCAACTTCGAAGACTGCGCGGGAATAATATCTTCATAAAGATTAACTTTGTAAGAATTGTACATTTTAATTGGGTTGGATGATGATCGAGTAACAAGTGTCTTTTCTTTCAGGTCTATCTTGGATTCCCATTAAGTTAGGAGGTCTAATCCTATTAGTCCGTCAAAATAGTCATGGAATTGGTAAATGAAAAGTTTTATAAAGTCTTTGTCGTTAAATTCGTTAAAGCATGGTAATGTTATGGAGTAGTCGTTACGGCTAGTAGCGTGTACATTTGTCACTTCAAACGGGTCATAGTTAAGAGTATAGTTACTGAAATAATTATCGACAGCTTTTGGACTTATAAAAGACTGGTTTGCACCAGTGTCTATGAGCAATTTCAATGGGGGATCAAGAATTTGTACGTAGGGCAGCTGTCTCTGGGTTTGAAGATTTATTTCTATTTTGGTCTCGTTGATAATGGATTCCTGTGAAAATCCTGGTTAGAGGTACTGGGTCCAGGCTGTGGTTCGTTAATGTCACATAAGTCAGTATTGTCAGGGATAGCATTAGGGGTATCACTTTGATCGGGATTATCGTAAGAACTGCTACAGTAATAGTCGTAGTCAATTGCTCCATTGTAGCCATAGTAGTCAGTGTCATCGTAATATTCAGTTGGGTAGTAGGGTACGTCATAATTATAAAACTCATTAAAATTTATCTCACGAGTTTTGAAGTAATTAGAGGGAGGAGGGTTCCCTGACCTACGCCAGTCATGTCCAGTCATCAAAGTGTGGGGTAACTGTCTAGGTGTAAAAGTTTGGACTCCGCTCATAGGTTTTGGGGCTACATTCTGTGGTGGATTAGCTCTATTAGGTATGCGAAAAACGTTACTATTGGGGTTGTAATTAGGGGGTGCAGCTCGAAACATTTGCTGAGTTCGACTTGGGCCCATACGTTGTGGGTATTGAGCGGGCGGATTATTAAATTTAAAAGCCTGAGGTGGTGGATGGTATCCACGTTGACCTGCCGGTGCTGGCCACATGGGTGGTTGCATAAAATGGTGTCGCGGCTGAGGTGGTGGCAGTGATAGTTGTTGCGGGTAGGAAATATTTACTTTTAGGGAAAAAACCAGATTTCTTCGACTTATTTATTTAATAACTTTTCGGAGCACAATGTAATCGCTGGACGCGCGGTGCCGTAAGAGAAAGGGCGCATGCCCGAGATCCATAAACAATGTTTTATGTTAATATCTAATCTTTTTGGTGGCGATGCCAACATGCTGCGTCTCACAACAAACTTATTAAACATTTAAAGTTATACAAATAAATCAACATATTCCAAATGGAGATCAATATTCTAAATTAAAATAATCGCTATTCAAAGTTTAAATAAACACTATTCAAGGTTAAAATAAAAGTGCATGCCTCTACTCCCTTTTGTTTATAACAGCCTTAAAAATTACAATGTAACAACTTGTTCAATTACTAAAAATTACAATATAACAAACTTGTTTAATTATTTTCTATAGGGAGTAAACATATTCCAGATAATGAACGCTTATAAATCTTTTTGTTTGGTGTAATAACCTCCACAATGCGTACCTTGCCATCATTGCCTGGATATACCTTGATAATTCTTGCCATTGGCCAGCATAAAGGAGGGACATTAGGTTCCCTTAGTATTACTAATGCTCCAACAGTAACGTTAGGGAGATTATCACGCCACTTAGGACGACATTGTAAACAATTCAAAAAATACTTATTCCAAACATTCCAAAAACAATCCTTAATTTTATTACAAAGTTCCCAAAACTTTAACCTATTCGTAGGAGTTTGAGAAACGTCAGCTTCGGGGTACATATTCAAAGCAGTACCAATCAAAAAATGACCAGGAGTAAGGTGAGTAAAATCATTGATATCTCCTGAAAGTGGCAATAGTGGTCTCGAATTTAAGACTGCCTCTATTTGTGCAAGCACTGTACATAATTGTTCGTAAGTTAGTATGGATTGAAGTAGTACCCGTTTTAAGTGAAACTTCATACTTTTTACGGCGGCTTCTGCCAACCCAGCAAAGACAGGAGAATAACTAGGAACAAAATTAAATTTAATATTCTGATGAGCACAAAACTCTTGTACTGTACTTTGGTGTGTTACAGAAGCGTTAAGTTTATATAATTCCACTAACTGGTTGGCAGCACCCCTGAAACACCCACCATTATCACAGAATACTTCTGTGGGGAGGCCCCTTCGTGAAATGAAACGTTTGAAACAGGCTAGAAATGTAGATGTAGATAAATCAGAGGCTAGCTCAAGGTGCATAGCCTTAGTCGTAAAACACACAAATACGCATATATAACCTTTTGTGACTAACGCCCTTCGGATCCTAGAACATTTGACCTGAACAGGACCTGCAAAATCTATACCAATGGTTTGAAATGGTCTTGCCGCTGTCACCCTTTGTTGCGGTAAAGAACCCATTAGTTGTCTTGCAGTAGTCGCCTTTAATCGAAAACATATGAGGCAATTATGAATATATTTTTTAATTACTCTTATACCATTTACTAACCAATATTTTTCATTAAGAATTGAAAGTAATAATCTAGGGGCTGCATGTAAGTTTCTCAAGTGTTCGTGCAAAATAATTAATTTAGTAATATTAGACTGATTAGGCAATATGATAGGATGCTTTTGCTGATATGGTACACTTGAATTCTGCAATCTACCACCTACTCTTAACAAACCAGTTTCATCAATGAAGGGATTCAAAGGTTTCAATGAACCTTTAATATTTTGTTGAGAATTTAAACTTTTTATCTCATCTTTAAAATAAACACTTTGCTCATATCTAATTAATAAAATCAAAGCTTGATTTAACTCTAATGAAGTAAGATAATTGTTTTTATTTTTTAAACTATTAGCCTTAACATTATGGCAGAATCTCAGAACAAAGGCTAAAACTCGTGTCATTTTATTCAAATCAGAATATTTTGACAAAAAGTCGCAGTACAAATTATCGTTAATCACTACTAGAGCAACCTTAGTATTTGTTGGTGAGGAAAAGCCTCGTTTTAATTCTGTTAACTCTGCAGGACATTCAAACTTACTGTCTAATGAATATTCACTACACTGTAAAAATGCAGGACCATTCCACCAGAGAGTTACCATGTCAAAATCTTTGGGATCCACTCCTCTGCTGATTAGATCAGCTGGATTCTGATGTGTACTTATGTAGGACCAACAGCAATGACCTGTTAGATTAACTATTAACTTAACTCTATTTGCCACATAAGCATTCAATTTCACAGGTTCAGTAGCCAGCCAAGCTAGTGCTATTTGTGAGTCAGAAAACAAATAAATATCGTTTATCTTAATTTTTAATTCTAATGTGTGTAAAGCCTTGGTGACTAACTTACTAAGAAGAAGCATTGCATTAAGCTCAAGCCTTGGCACTGTAAATCTTTTGTTGCGTGGGGCTATTCTTGACTTAGAGCATAACAAACTTAATTTAACATTCCCTATTGAATCCATCATGCGAAGATAAATGCAACATCCATAGCCATAGGTGGAAGCATCAGAAAAACCAACAAGCTGCCTTCGTATGGCATTAGGTAAATTATAATATTTCTATTTATGTATATAGGTTTCATGCAACTTAAATTTTTAAGAAAGCATAACCACTCCTGTTTTATATGCAAAGGTGGTACACTATCCCATGCTATCTTTTCTGCCCAAAGCTCTTGCAAAATAATCTTAGCCTTGACAATAATTGGAGAGATAAATCCAAGAGGGTCAAAGAATTGTGAAATATAACTTAACATATTTCTTTTTGTGACATGTGTAGCCTTGTAAGGTTCAGGGCTATTAATAATAAAATAGTCTTTATCTACATTCAGTGTTACCCCTAAAACCTTCATAAAATTATTATTCTTAAAAAATTCTACATCCTCAAACTGTTTTTTGTTTGAAGGAATGTCAGAAATAACTGTGGCATTATTACTGGCCCATTTATGAAATGAAATGAAATGAAATGAAATGAAATGAAATGAAATGAAATGAAATGAAATGAAAAGTCATTTATTCAGTCTAGGCTGTTACAAGCACTTGTGAAAGTCAAGAAGCTACGCCATCGGTTCGCAAAACTACGGCGGGAGACCTTGTACTGAGAAGAACCGGCAAGAAACTCAGCAAGGGCTGCTTTTTTCTCCCTGTATTGATATATACAGAGTCGTCAAGTTGAAAAATGACTTCAGACATACTTCTGAAGTCACCTTCCATTACATTATTTAGGGTATAGATATATAGTTACAACAAATTTTATATTTAGTATATATAGGAAGCGGCATTAGATAGGTACCATACTACTGTTACAAAACTGACTCATACCCATCAAATAAGAAATTACAAGAAACACTATGTCCATGCATTACGATCATTTAGATAATCATTAACTTTATAATAGCCCTTATTCATAAGAGTATTCTTAATCTGAGATTTAAATTTGGTTAGTGGAAGCTCAATCAGATCTTGGGGAACTTTGTTAAACAATGCAATACTACATCCCAGAAATGAACCTCTAGATTTTTGGAGTCTGAAACATGGAACGGCAAGCTTGTTCTTAAATCTCGTGTTTAAGTTATGGGTTTGACTTTTTTTTGCAAATGCGTCATAGTTTCTTCTTACATATATTATATTTTCATAAATGTATTGCGATGCCAGTGTTAAAATATTAATTTCTTTAAATTTTTCTCTAAGAGATTCTCTTGCCTTTAAATTATATATGGCGCGAACAGCTCTCTTTTGCAGTACGAAAATACTTTCTATATTAGCAGCTGAGCCCCACAACAAAAGGCCATATGACATAACGCTATGAAAGTAACCAAAGTAAACCATTCTTGCCGTTTCCACATCAGTTAGGAGTCTTATTTTTTTAACAGCGAAGGCCGCAGAGCTCAGTCTACTTGATAAGGCATCAATATGAGGATCCCATTGCAGATGCGAGTCTAAAGTAATACCCAGAAACTTTGTAGAATCCACTAACTCTACAGGCTGCTCATTTATTTTTAAACTAGTATTAACCTGCCTCACATTAGGTAAAGTAAACTTAACACATTTTGTTTTGCTAGAGTTTAGTTTTAAATTATTTACCGTAAACCAGCGAAGGACTTCAGAGAGAGCACAATTTACTTCGTCATAACAATCATTTCCTCTCCTAGCTTTAAACACTAAAGAGGTGTCATCAGCAAATAGTACTGTCTCACACAAATCTCTTGTAAAGTGAGGAAGGTCATTAATATAAATAAGGAAAAGCAATGGGCCCAATATTGAACCCTGGGGCACGCCCATAGAAATGGGTGCTCCTGTAGACTCAGCTTCATTTATAACTACTTTCTGAATCCTAGCAGAAAGATAAGACTGTATCAGACTTAGTGAAATATTTGATACACCATAATGCTTCATTTTATTTAACAATGTTTCATGGCTAACGCAGTCAAACGCCTTAGATAAATCGCAAAAAATGCCAATAGCATCGTGCTTACTCTCCCATATATCAAAAATGTGTTTGAGAAGTGCAGTTCCAGCATCAGTAGTACTTTTGCCTCTAGTGAAACCAAACTGTTTTAAATGAAGTAGCTTATTTATAGAAAAGTGTGCTAGTAATTGGTTATAAATTATTTTCTCAAATACTTTACTTAGCGCTGGTAATACAGATATAGGCCTAAAATTGCTGGGATCTGATTTATCACCAGCCTTAAAAAGAGGGATAACTTTAGCACATTTCATTAGATCTGGAAACACTCCCTCATCAATACATTTGTTAAATATAATGGCCAGTTGTGGCGCAATGACAGTGATAATCGGTTTTATTATATATGTTGATATTCCCCATAAATCCTCTGTCTTTTTAATATTAATAGAATTAAATGTTTTTATAATACAATCACTACTGATATGTCTAAAATAAAAATCATTACTGCACTTATCAACGCTTGACTCAAGGAGGGTCATTGCTAACCTAGAACAAGAATTAAGATTTCTAGTTGATTCAAACGGTGCACTAGAAAAGAAATTTTCAAAAGTGTTGGCAACGGCATCATCTGTCCGAATAATCTTGTTGTCTATTTTTAAAGAATATGTGCGTTCATTGAATTTATTTCTTCCAGTTTCATTATTAATTATATTCCAAGTTGTCTTTATTTTATTATCTGATAGACTAATTTTTTTTGATAAAAATTTAGCTTTCGCTATGGCACACACCTTTTTAAAAGTTTTTGAATAGTTTTTGACATATTCTATAAACTTAGGATCAGATGAGGTTGCTTTGAGAGCATATAATTGATACAACTTATTTCTACTTTTGTAAATACCAGGTGTGGCCCAATCACTAAAATTCTTTTTAGAGCTATGGCATTTAATTACTTTGCGTTTGAATATTTTATTAAATTCATCTTTAATTAAATTAAATAAATCTTCATATAAAATATTATTATTATTACAAACTGGTAAGTCCGACATTTTATGATAAACACTATCTTTAAATTTATTTATACCCGTTTGTGTAATTGGTCTATAAGTTAGGTCATGTTTGTGTGAAGCATGATGGTGTTCAAGAGAGGCTAATTGTCCACTATGATCAGAATTAATACAATTTATTATTGATTTATTAAAAACTTTCCTATTACAAAAAATATTATCCAAACAGGTTGCTGATGCATGTGTGATGCGGGTAGGCTCAAAGAAGATATGCTCCAAGTTATATGATTTAAATAAGTTTAGAAACCTACCCACTAACGGACACTTAACTAAAATATTTATATTAAAATCACCACATACAACAAGCACTTTATTACATTTACATACTATATTGAAAGCGTCTTCCATAGCGGACTCAAATTGAGTGTAATTCCCAGATGGGGGTCGATATACACATATTATGATCATTTCATCAAGTTCCACACAAGATAGTTCAATATTACGTTCAACTGAAAGTGAAACAATATCTGAACGTTCTTTGTATTTAAGATCATTCTGTAAGATTATGAGAGAGCCTCCCCTGATAGCCGATTTCCTACAAAAACTACTAGCAACTGTATAATTATCTAAGTTCATAACTAATTCATAATCTCTGAGCCAGTGCTCAGTAATACATAATATTCTAATATTCTTTGCATTTAAAAATAAGCATACTTCTAGGTCTTTACCAGAAAAGCCTTGTATATTTTGGTGAACAATATTTAGGTATTTAGACTTTTCCTTGGTCATGTTGTAGCTAGAGAGTTCCTCTGTTGTCTTAAGAACTAATTTAAATTACAATTAATGTCAGTATTTGGAACAAATTCCAAGGTCTGATCTACATAATTATGCTGCTCAATAGAAGCAGTAGTGATAGCCAAATTTTCGGCTATGTGTGTAAAATAAAATAATAGCGAAGAAGCTATTTGTCTCTTATTGTAATACGAAAGATAATATTTATCTCTTGTCATTTTATAATTATATATTAATTTATTTATATCTATTAGATGTACTATTTGACTACTATACTGAGTCATGGTACTTAATGCCAAATTTAGCCTATACCTAATATTAATCTCTTCATTTGATAGACTCCTACTATATGGAAATGTAAACATAACTATTCTATTTACATTTAAAGAACACAAAGAGTTATAGTAGGTCATAATGTCATTTTTGTTAATATTGCCTCTATTACCCATTAAAATAATTAAACTTGTATTTTTGTCAAGTTCTAAAGTTAATATTTTTTTCATTAATTGGTGCATTGTGGCACCTGGCAAACAATAATTAATTATGCTTTCACCCAGCTGTTTTTTTAATAAGCAACCTAAATCTTTACCTAATTCGTCACACAACATTATATACTTCTGACAGTTACTCTGCTTAAAAGAATTACAACTAGTTGTGATCTCCGAGTGAACAGATTTAGTGATCATGGACTCGCATACTATATCAGTGTCATTTTGTTCAATACTACTCTGGTTTGATACCAAAGACTGACATTTAACAGGTGTGTCTTCGTGAAGGGAGGTGTTAGATAGATACTTAAAGGCCAGAATGTATTCATCTATCTGTTTTTTGGAGTTATTATAATTCTGAGTCATTTTAGATAATGATTGCTGAAGGCTTTTTAACTTAATATTCAATGACTCCATATTTTGTTCATATGTTAATCTATTTTCTTCAATTATGGAACGGCAAATATCTAATTTTTGTAATAACTGTGTACGTTCTTTAATAAACTCAATATTTCTATAAAATGTTTTTTCTTTATTTATAAGTTTCTTAGTTTTTAAAATATACCTTCTGACTTTAACATATCTTTTTAATTTGTTCTTACTAAGCTTAACAAGTCCCTTCCCGGCAGAGCACTGACGTGAACTGTGAGAATTCAAATCATTTACACAGGGGTTAGTGTTACATTTAGGATAGATGGGCTGCTGGCACTGCATTAGAGGTCCTCCGGGTGATGCCATTAGTTCCTCAAAAAGACTTTGGGTATTTGCTGACTCTTGAAGCTGCTGTACTTCCCTAAAATGGGCTATTTGGGTATTTGCTGCACTTAGCTCCTTCTCAAGGTCAGTGATGCGTTGCAGAGCCCTCTCATAAGTGCTGAACTGCTCATCATAGTGGCTGATGGTATCATTCAAATTGTCTCGTTGTGATGTGATGTGATGTGATGAGTGGCAAACCCTCCCTTACCTAATAACTCTATTATTTGTTTCTTTGTCTCTAACATTATTTCTAAATCTGAGTTAGAATACAGTATGTCATCGACATAAGTACAGTTTCTTAATAAAAATGAAGCTAATGGCAGTTCTGTTCTATACCTGTCAGCAAGCTCTAGTAAACACCTCGTAGCTATATAGCTTGAGCTTTTAAGCCCATAGGTTACAGTATCTAATCTAATACATCGTATCGGTTCTTTAGGATCGCTTCTCCACAAAATGTTTTGTAATGAGGTATGTTTCGGGTTAATAGTAATATTGCGAAACATGCGTCTTATATCGGTGGAAAAGGTGTATTCGCCTAATCTAAACAATAATATAATATCAAAGAGGTCCCTCTGGACCATGGGTCCGTTCAATAAAATATCATTGAGGGATACCTTTCTATCAGTTAACATAGAACCATCAAACACTACTCTAGTTTTTGTACTCTTACTTTGTTCATTAAACACCGCATGGTGTGGCAAAAAGTATAGAGTTTCTTTTTTAAAGTCCACTGTTTTTACATCAATATAATGTCCATGACCAAGTTCTACATATTCATCTATAAAAATTTTATAATCAGTTAGAAGATTAATATTTTTATGTAGCTTCTTTTCTAAGCTAAGAAACCTATATAAGGCATAATCAAATGAGTTCCCTAATACATCTTTGATTTCATGAAATGGTAACTTAAATGTTAAGTCTATTTGAAATTTGTTGTTTATTAACCTAACAGATTCTTTAAAATATTGCTCTGCTAACTGTTGCTCAGAGTCATTCTCTGTAAATATTTCTGGTACCTTTTCAGTTTGCCAAAATTTTTGCAAGGTTTCATTTATATCGAAATCACATTGTGCGCAAAAAAGAGATACCTTATTTAAGCTTGCCTGCTGTGGCAAGGCTCCTGCCACAACATAGCCAAACCTGGTGTTAATAAACTGTGGATACTGCTGCTGAGTGGCTGTAGCATGCTGCTCACTCCGTTTTGGCAGGCTCTGACATGCTGCTGACGGACAACTCCGATACTCTGGTATCAATGTCTGAAAAAATATGTCAGCACCAATCAACATATTGATCTCCGATGGAATATGAAACTCTGAGTCAGCTAGGTCTATATCTGTGGGCAATTTCAATGAAGAGATATTAATTTTTTGCTGGGGAAGTAGACAAGTAATTCTTTCTAAAACATGGAAATTAACTACAACATTATAATTCATTTTCAAAGAGAATATTTCCAAAGGAATGCAATATTTTGCAGTATTTCTTTGGTTACTGACACCAACGATGTTGCTGTGATCTTGTTTTGGAGTCATACCTAACACTTGAATCACCTTATTAGTGATTAATGACACTTGGGATCCTGAGTCTAAAACAGCCTTGACATACACCTCAGTACCATCTTGAGCAAATAACTTTACTTTTACTGTAGGCAGTAAGACCTTATTTTCTGACAAATGTGACATTAAGGTCACAGAAGTCTCCTTCTTCGCAGGTTCCATGTGCAATAATGTGTTATGAGTATCTTTACAAATAGCACATCTGAAGTGATATCTACATTTTCCATTATGAGGATTTAAACAAATATTGCATAATGTATTATTTTTACAAAATTCAATTCTTTGAGAGAAAGGTAATAATTTAAACTTCTCACAATTAAAAATTTTATGATTAGAGGACTTACAGTAATTGCAGCCCTTGGGAGTCTTCTGTGCTGCAGCGGCTGTCATTGCTACCTTGTTATACCGTGGAGTGAAGATGCTTGTGCTTGGTGTTTCTGCATTTTCTAAAGCCAATGCTCTTTTCTCCAAAAAGGCCAAGAAGTCTTTTACATTGGCATCTGCTGAAGAATCCCGCTCCAACTGGTATGCCCGTGCAGTGTATCCATCTAATTTTCGTGTCAAAATACAAAGAATGACAGCATCCCAAGATTCTACATTTAGTTTTAAATTTTTTAATGCAGCTAAACATTGCTTTATGTTATTTATAAACTCTCTTAGAAATGTTGCTGTTGATTTTGACAAACCTTTTAAATCTAGCAAGTAATTTATATGTTCACTTATTATTTTGTACCTGTTATTATACCTATCATTCAAAAGTTGAAGAGCTTGGATGTAACTATCATGGTTAAGTGGTAAGTTTTTTATTAAATCTAGAGGTTCTTTTAGTAAAAATGTTCTTAGGTAGTACAACTTTTGTGTATTGTCCAAAGATTTGTCATTGTGAATTACAGCATTAAACAAATTGATAAATGGCGTATAATTGGTATATATACCATCAAAGGGTTCTATTCGAATTGTAGGCAGCTTTGTTTTTGAAGGCAAAATCGGTAAAACTTGTTCTTTTTTAATATAATTTTGTGACTCTACTTTATTTATTTGCTGAGTAATGATTTCAAAGATATAAAAATACTTACTTTCATAATCGTCGATATCTTCGTTATCACACTCGTCTAAAGCGAGAATTTGGCAGTTGTAACCTTCATATTCCCTAAAAAGCTCAATGAGTTTTTGTTTTTTGGCCTGTAGCAACTCATAGCTGGCCCTTTCAATTTGCTGTGTATCTGTTGCGAAACTATACAATCTGGATATGGATCCCTTGTTATAGCCTCTAGCAGCCCGTATTTCCTTGATGGTGCCAACCATTTTTACTAACAACCACTTTAAACTACCAAGCTAACAACTATGCGTGCTGCGACAAACACTATTATTGGTACTGAATTCAATATCTAAACCGCACTTATAACTAAAATGCACGAAATAGTAACGATTTAAATCTTAATATTAGACTAATTAATTACAATACACAACAATAGGTTCGAACTTCGATGGCGGCGGATAGCGTCTTTTTTGAATGAATGAAACGAACACGAACTTCACGTCGCTCGCTTTGTCGCTGGCGCTGGTTCGGTCGCGTTCGCGCTGTCTCGTGTGTTGTCGATGCGTTCAGCTTTCAGTTATCTGATATCTCGCTCACTCCTTTGTTGTCAGACAAGGACAACACTAGCAGGCGTGAAATTTGACAATTCTTCGATTTTGTTAGGTCTTAATAAATAAGAATCCTATGCTTTCTGCCTTGCAAAATAAAATAATTAAAATCGTATTGCAGGCTTTTCAATTCGCAGACGTAGATATTGAAGGATTGATGATATTTTCATCCGTACCTTTTGGTCTGGGTGTTCTGCGTCCTCTATTAAGATGGCTGCCGCTTGCAAAGAAATTTTATTTGCTGGTTTGATGTTGTTCCCTTTTTTCTTCGTAGTGTTCTATAATCCCAGGCGCCGTTTTCGAAGGACCAATGTTGCGGGTAGGAAATATTTACTTTTAGGGAAAAAACCAGATTTCTTCGACTTATTTATTTAATAACTTTTCGGAGCACAATGTAATCGCTGGACGCGCGGTGCCGTAAGAGAAAGGGCGCATGCCCGAGATCCATAAACAATGTTTTATGTTAATATCTAATCTTTTTGGTGGCGATGCCAACAATAGTAATGGGGGAGGCACCTTTGGTGACCTTTGGGTGCATCTCCTCGTTGCTGCAAATAAATAACATTTAGTTCCTCCTGTACATATTCAAGAGCTTTCTCGATAGTGGGAGGGCGCATGCAACGGATGCGTGACCCTAAGGGTTCGTTTAGCCCCCTAACAAAGGCTTGCATAGCTACTTTCCTATAGAGATTGCGTTTTGCTTCAATCGTTGTTCTTATTATCTCGTGTAGGCTAATGTAAGTCATAATAGTGCTGAATAGGGTTTGGCAATGTTCGTAAAACTCTTGGGGTGACTTGTTCCCTTGAGTTGCCAGGGATAAATCGCTATAAAGGGCTGTTTCATCCCTTTGGTCAGAAAAGTTATTAATCAAAGCTGTTCTAATGCCTAACCAATTGTCTGGAATTCCGTTTGAGTTGAGAGTGGAAGCAGCGTTACCAGAAAATTTTGTTAAGTATTCCGTTCAGTAAGCAATCGTTAGTAAAACTGTACTCTGGGCCTTCCTTAACATATTCAGTCACTATTCGGTCACAAATATTAATAAATCTGGTTAGTATATTCGGGTTCCCGTCAAAATCGGGTACAAGGCGAAGGGCCTTGAAAATTGTATCCGAATCCATTTTAACAGTAGCTACACTTTCAGTGGGGTTGCCTGATGACATCATTATCAAATTTAAATCAGCTAATAAATCTGTATCTATATCCCTATATAAATCTACAGCGTGTTGGCGAGCCTGTTGCGATACAGGTTGCCGAACTCTTAAACTCTTAGGATGAAAAATTTTTACGTCTTTTAAAAACTAGGAATAATGGAACAAGGAAAAGCAACACGAGAAAAATTCAAGTGTACTTACATGTACCGCATAACTGGTTTTCCCTCTGGAATCGATATTTGGATTCTCCTCTGGACTGCAGCAGGTCCGTAGATTCAGGATCCTCGGCCAACGGGGTTAGGAAGCCGCCCGGGCGACTCGCGATCGCGGAATTGCTATACAGATCCCTAATTATTCGCGAATCGGCCGCGAGGATCCTACCGACTGCGCCAATTACGTTTGTTACAGCCGGAGGATCGAAAAAAAACCAATTATTTTTATATGAGTTTAATAGAAAAGAAAAATTTACATGTCAAAATTACGTCTAAATAACCTAACGATCGGTTCGAGGTCGGAACCAGAATGCCTTCGAAATATTAATGAATTGAACAGCATAAGAATGCAGCGTCGGCAACTCGTGGCAGCTTGGCCTTGGTGTCGGTGCATCGTAGTAAGCCGTGGTTGCTACGTAAGCGATCTTCCTTACGTCCATTTACGTAATTCGTTTCACATTTATGTTTTGGATGGTTATTTAATACTAGCGGCCGCCCGCGATCCGTCTGTGTTGACTTCAGTTTTCTGAGAATTCCTCAGGAACCTAACTATTTATAACCTAACGATTAAGTACCCCTTGTCTCAATCCAGGTAATAAATTTTAAATACGTGTGCTAAATTTAATCCAAATCCGTTCACCTGTTTTTGCGTGATTAAGTAACAAATATACAAATACACAAGTATAAAAACTTTCACATTTATATTATTATTACAATAGCTTTTTGCATATTTTGAGTCGGCGTTTAAGCGAAAACTAAACTTGTCTCGATACTCTGAGCTCGCAAATATCCGAGCTCAGAGAATCTTCAAAGAATTAAATTAGTTCATTCGTGTCTTAGAGAACAAAAGATTCGTAGTTGTTCAATGAACCCTCCATGGTCAAGCATAATCCAACATATTTCGAATCACGAAATCGTGTCCTTTACCAGGATAGACGTTGTTTCAGATTTCCATAACATAACTGTATCAGCTTCTTATCTTGGGATCAAAGCAGTGCTTCAGCTTTGAGATCAAAGAAATACCTATGATACAAAGTCCACCCTTAAATTATTATTATTTGCCTCATGTTAGTTGATTTTACATACACACACGTCAATTATTTTAGCTATAGTACAACATATTTAAAATATTTTGTTAAACCTACCTATACATGTATATACCAACCCACTGTTACTTTTTTCAAAATTATGCATTATTTATCATTCAAAAAATGATAGCAATCTAAATTCAATGGATTTTCACTCAAATAAATTGCATTTTGCGGGAAACCGAAAGTAGTTAAACGGGAATCACCTAAGTGTGAAAGAAAACTCGACTCGCACAATATTTTCAAATGTTTTTCATTACAAAAGTACAGAAAAGCGTCGAAAGCTAAACCGAAGAGTTGCCATGTAGTTGAAGTTACATGCCACATTCGAGCTCCATTTCGAATCATTCGCGGCGATGTTACGCATACACAAAAATATTGTAAAACTTTAATGTATTTTACGCATACGTATAGGTTGATGTTTGATTAGCTGATCTACAATAGCTTATATTATCTCAATGGTTTCTTTTCACATATTCGATTCATATAAGTGATAAATATCATCAGGATTTTATAGGCCCGTTGCGCATTTTTGTTATACAGAGAAATCCTCATGAACAGCCGGCTGTAGGGTTATGTCAAACTCTTACTGATAAAAACACACCACGCTAAGGTTGCCACTGGCCAAACAGGCTTTCAAGCCTTCATCCGGAGCAATTCATCCCTGAAGTGAAGGTAACGATGTGATACAAAAATCTGTAATAGCTGTGAGATCAAACACGATCCATACCTGATTGACTCAGCGGCATTAACTTTTATTAGAAACTAGTGGCCCGCCCTCGCTTCGCTTCGGTGTAGAGCTGTAGTGTAGAATTTGAATTTTTCTCACCATTTAAACCTTCCCTAGACCTCCACGAATTTTATTTTTATATATATAGATTACAAATTATGTGACGACCGTAGTATGTACGCCGGGTTTCCAGGTGTCTCTACTCAGGGTTCCTAAGTTTGAATCCCGGTGGGGCAAATGTTTGTGTGATGAATACAAGCATATTTACCTAAGTCATATATGTATCAGTTTATGTATTCTATCCGTTACCCTAGCATCCCATAACACAAGCCTAATAGTGCTTACTTTGGGGCTAGGCTTATTGGTGTGAGTGTTAGAAATATTAATTTATTATGTTATTATGTTGGTACGCATTTCAGCCACGGGTTCATGGGCACCCGGTCCTTTAAGGCGTTTAATATAATAATATGTGTTATTATACTTTCTTTATTTGCTAATTGTATGTATTTTGTATCTAGTAATACTAACTCATTCTTAAAGTCTTCACGCAAAAGCAATCCGCAACCGGAAAAATAATTCCACCTGCGAACTACACCACTTTAGCTGTTTTTATTTTTCCTCGATCGACTTCCCGAATTTCAATATTGGAATATTTGCATGCGAGTGCGGGAAAACAGGAAACAGACAAAATTGCATAATCCACGCTGGCATAGGCGAAAAAGCTAGTTTCTTTAAAAACAATCGACAATGGAAAAGCAGTATTTTAACCGCCATTTTGGTCGAAAATGAATTATTAACTTTTATAGCCCCTCGGCTGTATAGCCATCTACTTTGTTTTTCGTGGCCGGAAAATCAAAAATTTTATGGGATGATTTTCTTATTATTCGAGTTCTACTATACATCCGGGCTTCATTTATGTCTTAAATCAATCCTGAATCGTTATTCGAAATTAAAAATCATTACTTAATATGATAAAATGAAAAAATATTTATTTATTTTTATTTATTTATTTTGGTTACATGCAAGACCAACAGCTTATCTTAATATACTAGAAATGAATAGTAGCGACAAAGAGCCAATTACAGGTCCTCACATCTAGACATAACTTAAAAGAATAAAGAAACTATTTGCACTGTCTAATGTAGAAAAAATCTTTAAATATAGTTTTATAAATGAGGTCCTTATGATAAATAACAGAATAACGAATTACGCACATGTTCATAACTAACACTTCTATGAATTTAAAGTCTGAAATAAATGTTTGTTATTATTACATTAATTTTTATCTCCAAAAAACAAACGAGCAATGATACGTCTAATCGACACTTCGCTAGTGTTAAAAAGATCTAAATATACCTGCTTTGATAGTGAGTTGAAGCTGCTACTCGCTCGACAAAGAAAAGCGTTCTGCCGATAATTTGTAGAAGTAGGGGGGATACTTAAAATAGGATTAATCCTAAGGGGTTTGGGGGGAACTCTAAACAAGAACTGATAGGAGTTCCGGGCAGTCAACAGCTCCAGAAGCGATCCTACTGAGGAAAACTAAATCCGCAATTTCGCGACGCATCTCTAAAGGGAGAAGATGATGCTTTTTGCAGTTTTAGTTTTTGAAGTTATACTTCTTTAGGCGCGTTATGAAAAAATTATGAGAGTGAAATTTTAAGATGCGCGCGCATCACTGTAACACAAAATTTTAACAGCATGAAGTTGGTCGCTTTAGCGATCAACTTCATGCTGTTACTTTTGTGTTTACCGCACATTATGAAAATCTACCAACAAAATAGAAATAGAATCTCTATTTAGTGGGTGCTAACGACTGCATTGTGAAGGCCTATCAAAAGTATTTATTAATCTGGAACAACGGAACCAAAGCGCGATTCAGGAGGCTACAGCGCCATCTCTTGACCATTGGTGTAGTAGAACCAAAAACCACATCTTTATTTTTTGTAATAAAGTAACAGTTATAGGTATTCATATTTATAATATTTATCCACATGTTTCTAGTTTGTATATTCGGAATACGTGTTTGAGTTTCATACAAGTGCAAATCACATATGTTCTAATAAATTATATTCAGTAGCGATTTTAATTGAATATTTTGATTATTTATTTATTTTTTCAAATTAAAACTGAACTTTATTGACTGTGTCCTTTTCCAGACTTTTTATTAATTTATTGTAATTAATTATTTGCATGCAATTAAAAACTAATTTTAAACGATGCGAAAGAAGGATAACTTCTCACGCGCCTACATAAGTACACGCACCCATTTTTTTGTATAAAAAATGAAAATAATTTTCTCAACCTGTGGCAGAAATCATCCACTTACACAGACTAGAAATGGCAGATGGAGGCACCATAGCAAATACGAAGTCAAAAGTGAATATCAATTGACGCCAATACACTTAAACGCATCGTGTTGTGAAAACGTCCCGTGAATATTAAGTTTCTATCAAAACTGTGTCAAAGAAAAAAAAAGTCTTTACTTTTAACGTCGTATTTGCTTTGGTACCACACATTGGGTGTTCCGTGCCTACCATCTGATTGTAATCAGCTTTTTTTCTGTGTGGTTCTTGTATGTATTTATGTTTCGTAAAAATTTGAGCACTAGCATAGCGCTTATTCGTCTCAATATTTTTTATAGTCCACACCACTGAAACCACCACACGTACCAAGGAAACTTTTTTATGTTAAAAGGGTGGCAAACAATCATATGGCCCGCCTGATGGTAAACGGCCACCATAGCCTATTGTATAGACGCTTGCTATATAAAAAATATCACTCGCGCCATTGCCTACCCTTTTTTGTCTGGGAAATGCCTTACGCATCCTTCAACCACTGGGGGAGCGAAAAGAAGGTATGTGGGACTCCTCCCTGTCCTCTTCAGCCAGCCCTGGAGCTCGCTAAAGTGAACAGGGCCACTGAAACCCAGACAATACTCCTGCACCGTCACCCGATACGCATTTTGAGGATCGCGGTCCCCCTAGTGCGTGCCGAAAGGACGGGTGTGGTCGTGGCACCCGTCTCCGACTGGCCGCGCACCCACTGACCCAATCCTTTCTACTCACCGTCAGAAACTCAAAACCACCAAAAGTTAGTTGTAGCATCCGCATCACACAAAAAATAAAAAACGATTGGTGGTTTTATGCTTTAACTGGGCCAGACTAATTCGAATAATCTGCCGATGAAAAACGAGACTGGAATACGGGAATGAAGTAAGTAATGAGTATAAAACACTCCCTTACTTTTGGATGATGATGATTTCGCCTTACACAGCACTGGTGGGTTCACGGGTGCTTATTACCGCAGTCCAGGGTGATGATGAAGGGGCACGGAAGACCGCGGGACGCGAAGATGGATGGGCAACGGTAATATAGGCAGCTGACGAACGATTTTTTGACTTCAGTAACCGCCGACGATTTTGCGACTGCGGCAATCGCCCCTCCGTTCAATCGTATTAGTAAGCGGGCGGTGGATGCAGAAAGTTATTTTCACAATTGCCTGCAATTCACGCTTATATGGTAGGAAGTGCTTAGCAACCCACATTCAAGGGTGCACCCTATCTATTACTTTAAATTTCCCATAAAATGGTCTAGAGTTTAAAGGAAAATGATGCGTTGTTGAATGACTGTGATAGGTAAAATTACAAAATATATACTATGACGGAACTTTAGTGTTATTTTACTCTGGTCTTCTGTAAAATGGTTACTACACCAAAATCGAATGCCACTACCACACCCGCACTCCCAGCATGCATTGGGGGGACCTCGGTCCTCAGAATGTATTAGGTCCTTACATATGAAATTAGCGTTTTATCGCCATGCGCTATTTGTGTATTCGCTGCACTCAGCTCCTCCTCAAGGTCAGTGATGCGCTGCAGAGCCCTCTCATCGGTGCTGAGCTGTTTATCATAGAGGCTGATGGTATCATTCAAGCTGTCTCGTTGTAGTAGGACTTCTACGTGTTCAGTGTGAAGATGCGATAATTCGCACTTAAGCTTCGTGTTCTTGTCTATGACCTTTCTAATTTCGTCTTCACTCTCCTCACGTTCTCTAAGTAACTGACTACAAGTCTTCTTTGCATGCTTCAGTTCTTCAAGAGCATGAGTCAGTTAGAGCTCTGTGCATTGAGCTGCAGCTTTGCGGGTCATCATTTTTGTTATTGTTTTTATATAACCTGAAATGAGCTAGAAACGATGTGTTTGGTTCAGAATTACTTATTATTATATTTTATACTGCACAATTGGCGAAGTAAATTGATGAAGATAATAATACAGAATTATTTAATAAACTGCTTTTCTTATCTTAATTGATAGACCAACTTATTGGATACTATCCAATATCCATTAATATTTAGTATTTAAGCACTCAATATTATATAAGAAGTTGCTATGTCGCTTTAAAGGACAATTTGGCATTTATGATAATTCTTAGTGTATTTTTTGCGATAATTATCAGTATTTAGATTGTGGCGGATACTTCCAGTTAAGTAAGCTAAATTAAAAAGTTAAAAAATAATCTGATACAATAAATACCATTTTATGTGTATAATCTATGGCAGCGCTGCAAACAAAACACTCTTTCTTCCTAATGCCGGCACTTCACTTTGCTATTCGTATTTGCTATTTTAAAACATGACATCAGTCTGTCCTTTTCATTCCTTATTAAGCATGACAAGGACAAATTGTTGTCAAGTGAAGGGCCGGCATAAAACTCGATACTCTGTGGTTGTGGTGCATGCAGTTTGCATTCGTAGTAATCTGTGGCATTCGTGCATTCCAAAGAGTAGTTTAAATACCGGAAAGTGCATTCTCGTTTCGGATTACCTGTTGTGTGTGTTTTTCCTTTAATTTAACTATTTCGGCTATCTAATATGCCATCGATGTTACCAAAGAGCAAAGAGCTCTTATTACCAAGTGCTAGTGAACCTGTACCACATCCTGAGAGGATCGCACTGCCAAATTATTCAAGAACACCTGATACACATTCACGCTGCATATTTACACAATATACCTACATGTGATATACAAATAAATACAATAAACAATATGATACAATTATGTGAAAAATAGTCAATAAATAAGAAGCAAAACTACAGTTTTTATTTTATTTATGATTCCTACCTAACCAAGTTTTTCCTAATAGTTATTCTTTAAAATCGCACCGAATAAAATGAATTAGTTGTAATATTAATTCACTTCATACTGAGTTTATACTAAATTCATAGATTGACCTATGTTTCATTGAATATTAAACATAACCTCAAAAATTTTTAGTTTTCCTAATAATTTAAGTTCTCAGAAGTGTCCGTCAATAATCTTAGTTTTTACAGTCATTTACTTACGCTTTTGAACCTAGAAAATAATATTTCATGATTGTTGGTTCTTAGGCTTACTATGTATGGACGCTGAACAATGTCCTTTCCTAACTGAATAAAGCATCAAATGTCTTAATAACAGATTGTTAGTTTAATTGTGTTTGTAGCCACATACAATAGGTGTTTATTGCTAGTAAATGTTAAGTGTAGATATGTAGTGTCTGAAGCAACTTAGTTACCATTTTACTTAGACAATATGTCAAAAAAAGGGAGTCTTTCTACTTCTCTTTGTTTTAAATTCTGAGTTAAGCTGAGTAATATGTGTAATATCAGTGTAAATAGGTGAGTATATGAGATTGAGATTACTTTATGCTGGGCTGGATTGTTAACTGAAACATAGGTAAGCTACCTGCCTACTTTCAATTTATTATTGATACTATATTAGATACTTAAAATATTACAGAAATAAAAAATATATAGAACAAATGCACTCCCCCGGTTTATGATGCAGAAGTTATTTCCTTTTATTGAACTTTACAATCTGTTTGCAAAGCCACGCACTTAGTCTTTACGATTTTCGAGAATCATTTATTCAAATATCGTCGATCTTATACTTTGGAAAATATCGCCAGACAATATTTGCAACATAAACTTAATTTTTATTGCTATTTTAATTACATAAATTAAGAAAAATTTAATAAAATCAATGTTTAAAATAACTCGTATAATTTGACAACGATAGCGAACTTTTTAATTATAACCAGATTGAAAACCAATACAGCAAGATTAACAAATCTGTATACCTACACATCTATCAATGTCAAACCTCGATCAAGTTATATAATTAAGTCTACAGAAATCGAATTCTGATATTTTAAATGATATTTGGAATATCAGATCATTACCAGTAATAAAATTTATCCTGGAACCTAACCGCCTGAAATTCGACCATTTCAGTGTTTAATTTATATTCGGAATAGGTGTCCCAGATTTGATTCCTAGTTAGAAGGATTTTGATATATATGAGTACTTGTAAAATTTGTTCAAGAGCCTAATTATAAACGCATTTACTAAGTTGAAATAATTTGCTACATTATTATTTCGAAGACAAAGTTCCATTTTATGTCAGTATTATATTTTTTGTAAAGTTGTTGTAATTTAAAATATTGCGATTGTATTGAATATTTTACTCTTACTTGAGTAAAAGTGAGAAACATTACAATAATTTAAAAGCTTATTATTTTATAAAATCCTGAAATTCGAATGAGACAACGTTTCTAAAATAATTTCTGTTGATTCAAAAAGGAAATAACCCTTAATCAGTAATTTAGAAACATTTAAATAACACAAACTTAAACAAACTACTTAGTATCCAACTAAAATAAATAATTTTCAAAATAAAAAACATATTACCCCCGGCTCCGCCGGCTCCGAAATGGTGCCCAATAGGCTGGCAGCATTGCCACTTTGGATGGCAAGGCTGATCCATTGACCAAGATAGCTGCTAGCCTTTGGATCACCAGTCACTTCGGTGAGCGTCTTCGTTTGGACCCCATGGGCCCATAGTCTCAATATACGATGACGGAACTTCAGTATTACGGCACAAATATGTAGTACTCATTAAGAACTGAATATTTGCGCTATTTGGAGCACTCGGCAGAGACCACCACCGCGCCTGCAGCTAGGGAGGTACTACCTGTATGGCATGGAGTAAGCGGATCCACAAAAGTTGCATAACATACAAGTGGACGACCCTGCTTCCAAGGAATGAGCGTCATACCATCAGGTCTCTTGCCATCGTCACGAAACATGCCAGTAGGTTCAAGGACCGCTGGTACATTGACAGCGATAGGAGCTCTGCAGATGACGAAATTGATGAAGGCGTAGCTGAAGACTCGGCAAGCGCTCATCTGGCACGACAAGCCATGGTGTCCCAGCTCACCGACGCGACTTCTGCAAAAACAGCGATTAGGATTGTTAGTCATGACACTAGGTCTAAGCGATATCGCAAGAGACAGAATGCTCTTGTCAAGCAAAGTCCCGATATTGACTGAAGGTAAAGCTTGCAACCAGTAACCAGACGCCGCCTGAAAGACCGCTAAAAGGCGAGCACGCTCAGAAGCGCTTTCAGAGGATGCTTAACGATCACTCTGCAAACCGCAAACAGAGCGGCTCGTCCCGCTGCCTCTGAGATAATAAAGAGGATGGTGGATCCACTCCCGGGCATACCCTTGATCATGCGTTTCTGACGCCAACCAAGGTGAGCCAACTCCAATACGCCCAAAGAAGGGCATAATATATTATTAAAGAGCTCGACTGTACCGTATGCAGAAGACAGAGAAGCGGGAAGGGCAATTGTTGACATATTAAAAAGTGTAAACTATCGCTCCTTCACGTAGCACATTCTAGACATCTAAGTTGTTGCCAGCATTATAATTGACAATTATTTATCTTGGTCTTGAATTTTTGTTTGTTTTGCCGTCTTTCGCTTCGTTGGTAAGTTACACGATTTCGATTTCTATCGAAATCGTGTTACTTAGTAAAGAAGGTTTCGTTTGGCTCCTCCATTCAAAATAAACAAAAACGGCGGCTATTTTTAATCATGTCAGACAAAAGGAACGCTAGCGGATTCAATAATAGGTACATTCATAGCTTCACCATTTATCCCTTATTTTACATATGCTGAATACACCAACTGAATAGCCTGCAGGGCAAACCCTTGTCAATCTTCAAGTTCGTCTATACAGACAATGACTTACAAGATTTCCTGTTCCTACTGCAACTTGTCTAGAGATTCTGTAAATAAGGCATTACAGTATAAAAAATATATAAACAGCTATATTAAGCTGTATATTCATTTGGCAACATTTGTGTATAAACACTGTTTATAAACAGTATTTCACAATTTTGCATCACCTCCGTATACAATATAGAAATTGTTTATAAACATAGGTTGACACATTGTTTCAGATACATATTGCCGTATTCCTCAAGCTAAATGGAGAGCAAGTCAAAACATTTAGTTTATAAACAAAAGTTGATTAAAGCCTAATGAATACGCGGATATAATTGCGGATAATATATATTGCGGATATAATTAGGATGCCTTTGCCTACAATAAGTAAAATAATGTATCATATGATGTTTAAAGTTAATCGAGAATCGCCAAAATCAGCTCAAGGTACGTGATGCTTAATAAAAATGGCATATATGATAAAGACGTGGTGCTTAATAAATCCGCTGGAGAACTAAAGTAACCACCATCGCTCGAAGGATTGCTCAGCTGAAGCGAGGAGAACCGAAGGCCGTTGGGACGGAAAGAATCGCGACCACGCACCATAATTATTTAATTGAGCGATCTACTAAGGCTGTTGCCACCAGTGTCCAAAACAACAGACGGGAATTAATACTTTCATTGACCTGCGAAATTAACGCCATTGATTAGTATTGTATGGTGATTAACAATGTTTGAAGTTAACCTATGGCATCTACATATTTGGTTTCTGTAAAAAACCTGACTGCTTAAATATATATTAAAATCAACTATAAACATGGCTTACTCTAAAGCCCTAATGAAGTAAACAGAGAATATACTTTGTTTATTTTTGACTTTTTAGTGCAGTAAGTAAAAGCGTGTTTTTTGGTTTTTAATCTTTTAATTTACTTTTGTCTCTTTAGTTTATTACAAAACACAGAATGAGTATATTGCGACTGAATACGTAACCTCTCCATTTCCGATAAGGCTTCACTATTGCAAGACTTTTTTATTTTACTTTAACGTGAATTTTACAGAATATATTAAGACGAATGTAATGAGCCCAAACTCGATTTGTTTACTAGTAGGCAGTCCCGGGTCTATCAGCCACCTTCCAGTCCATTATCAGGTCCTTGTCATCAGGAGAAATGAACAGAATGTGTTACAGACGAATCTACATATATTTGACAAGTTTAAAGTAAATCTGATCGCATAAAGTTGGGCAAAATCGAGTTAAACCGAGTCAGTTACATACATACAAACAAACATACAGGTGAAACTAATAAAAGCGTGTTCAAAACCAAAGATTATTAAAAGGAATTGATCCTTTCTTGAATATCTTATGCAGCGTTGCCAGACGTCCCGATTTTTGCGGGAACTCCCGATTTTTAAATCAAAATTAAATGTCCCGCGCGGGACAGTCTTTCTAAATCTGGCCCAACAATTACGGCAAATATCTTTTGTCAGCAACTGCAAACCATGAAGGAAGAACAAGCTGCTAAACAACCGAGACTGGTCAATCGCTCTAGGCCACTGCTGCTTCAAGACAACGCAATACCAAAGTTAGATAAGCTACAATTGAAATGTCTGCGACATCCACCGTACTCCTCGGACCATGCTCCAACAGATTACCAATTGCATAGATAACAACGGTGCATACTTAGATAGTTAAGAGCCCTTTCACATTTTTTGCAATAAATCGCAATTTTTGAGCGCCTTGTTTGCCCCCTTAGAAGAGGTTTTGACTACTTCCAATAGAAGTAAACAGTAGATTTATTCTTCCTTTTGAAAATTAATCTAGAATATCTGCAATTACTATTTTCTTTTTTTTGTACTGATCGTTCTACCGCAGTTAGTTTACGGAAAAAACGATAATATGCACAATTTAAAACGCCTAAATCTCACAATAATGTTCAATAAATGAGATCAAATTAATTACTGTAACATCAGAACTATGTTTTTGTTGTAACATAATGTATTAGAATCTTGATTTTCCATCTCATTAATTATTAAAAAAACATATAACCTCCGTGAGTTTCCCCAAAAAATAACGCAGGTTTACCTCTTATTTTGATATTGAATTAAATAGAATTACTATAAAAAAAAATCATAAAACTAATCTACAATCATTGAACTATTGAAATATGTATATATTTTTATAGTAAGTTCATTAATTATATTATTTTATAAGACCTGAACATCACCCGTAAATTGCAATTTAAACTAGTGCAAATCTAGGCGACGGACGTTCAGTACGGCGCCAGCGCCTTTGGAGGTCGGACCAATGTCGCTTTGTACTGCACGCGTCCCGAGCGATGCTACGAGTGCATTCATCGTAAAACTGGCTGGATATACTACGACTGCAAAACTTTAATCGTTGACTGTATGTAAGTTTCCACAACTGTATTAATTTTTATTATTATAAATACCTCCCTAGTTATTAATTATCGTTGCTTCAACTAATATTTTTGTTATTAGCTTTTACAATGGGGCGTAAAATTCCTGCTGCTGCTGCAAAATAGAAGACTAAAGAATGATGCAGCCATAAAGAAAGCTTGTGAAGCTAGGTGAATATGCTTATAACATTTCGCTTTATTTTTAAAGCCTTTAAAATGCCATTAATTGATAAAAAAACATGTTATGAAAGTTATTCATCTTTATAATTTTTATTATTTTTAAGCACCCGCACCCTTCGCAATCCGGGCGAATGCACTGACCAATTATGCTACCGCGGCCCTCACGGACCGCGTCGAAATTCCTTCTAGCTATTCTTAAGCTGCAAGGCAGCGCCATCTCTTCGCATTATAGGTAAACCCACAATGTCAAATGAATGCTTTTACAAGTATTAAACAGCGAATACTTTTACAGTAATGCGAAGAGATGGCGCTGCCTTGCAGCTTAAGAATAGCTAGAAGGAATTTCGACGCGGTCCGTGAGGGCCGCGGTAGCATAATTGGTCAGTGCATTCGCCCGGATTGCGAAGGGTGCGGGTTCGAGTCCCGTCTGCTGCCTGGTCCGCGTGGAATTTTTTCTAGTTATATTTTCTTTAGATTTAAACATCAAGCAGTTACATGCTTTAAAAATAATAAAAATTATAACTATAATTGCTATTTCTTCTTTCAAATGTTTAATACTTGTAAAAGTATTCATTTGACATTGTGGGTTTACCTATAATGCGAAGAGATGGCGCTGCCTTGCAGCTTAAGAATAGCTAGAAGGAATTTCGACGCGGTCCGTGAGGGCCGCGGTAGCATAATTGGTCAGTGCATTCGCCCGGATTGCGAAGGGTGCGGGTTCGAGTCCCGTCTGCTGCCTGGTCCGCGTGGAATTTTTTCTAGTTATATTTTCTTTATTCATCTTTTCTTAATTCTCATCACTAATATTATTTATAATATTTATATTTTTCCCCCATTTTTTTTATTACATTTTTTTATAATTAATTGATAACAATCCAACACAAATCATCATCAGCTTCAATTTGTATGAAAGTAAGTGAATTTTTCGGATATTTCTGTAATTTCATTTCAATGCCCGATTTTGCGCACATTAACGACTATTAACTTCAAAAGTATTCATTTAATAAAAAAAATACACAAAACTTGTAGGGAATTTAATCACGGATAACTTGTATACGTGGACGTTTTTTATCAATTAATGACATTTTTAAGGTTTTATAAAGGAAAAACTACAAACATGTTCAAATAAACAACAACAATTGAGAGTAAGAGTTACAATATAAAGTTTGAGAGAAAGAAAATTTAGTATTAAACAAAAAAACACTACATTTTTTCCGAACAGTCAATAATTTAGGATATTAGCTATAAACGCGTTTTCCAATAAAGCGGTCAGTTTTGACCACCCTACATTCCCCGATTTAAACTTAAGCTTCTTACAATCTACCCTTATGTCTGTAAAAAAAGCTGGAGTACAGTAAAATGTTGCATTTCGATCAAGTATAACAAGTATAAGCTCGTGGGCGGTCAAAGTACATATTGGCCCGACATAATAATATATTTAGAATAGAAATTCACAGTTCTATTTATTTTGTATGGAAACAAAATTTTATTTTATTTTAAGTTCAATTGGAAGTAGACAATGAAAAAAGAAATTAAATTTATAACAATAAATTTATTATTATTTAAATTTATAAATATAAATTAATTTATATAGGAAAAAAATACTGTTGGATTGGAAATCGAAGCCGAAGAACAAAGGGAAGCGTCAAACTCAAATGTAAATATTTTATCTGTTTTATACTGACTTAATGAGTATTTCACTACTACACTAGGTACATAGTTTACAATGTTAGAAATTTGGTTTTTTGTTTTAAACTCAAACTAATTGGATGCATTTCTAGAGCAAAAAAGTTTATTTTTAATATTTTATATTAGACTTCTTTGCTCCATAAGTTCAATTGACAGTAACTTGCTGATTTACGTACCATATCTGTGTCTGGATTGGAAATGTATTTCCAGTATTGCCTATATCTGTTTATTAAATGAACTATGAAGGCAAAGACAAAATTACACTTAGTACAGTTTTACTGAGATATTTGATTATTACCAAACATCAATCATCATTAAAAAAGTCAATACTAAAAAACACAAGTAAATAAAATATTATTTCCCATTGCCACTCGAAAAAGGGATATCATTCAGCGATAACAGTGAACAAACTTTTCATTTAATTACTGAGTGAATAAAAAAAATTTGAACAAAAAGAAGTTATGCAAAGCATACATATAAAGTTACAATAATTAGTAATAATCATAATTAATCTTTATTGTCATTTCCAAAACACAACCAATGGGTACTACTATAAATGTATTATTTATTTTCTCACAATAGTAAAAATACTTAATCCTTTTATACTTTGCTCCACTCAGGATTCCTATGTAGAATCGTTCGTTGCTACAGTAGGGATCCATCTTAGTACTTCAAATTAACTTTATTTTATAATGGCATTTATTGTACAATCAATAATTGCATATTAAAGTATCAATTTGGTAAATCTCGCTATACTGAACATCGCCGCGTCGATGTCTCGCTCGTGCGACTCGGACACGCTCGCGGCCGTATTTACCTAAACAAGAGAGGCGCAATTTTGTAAAAGGGCTCTTAAATATATTTTACAAAAAAAACGACTTTATATTCCTCCCGTACGCCAATTTCATAATTATGTAAGGACCTATATTATATTTTTCTGATATCATATCATATTTTTATTAAAATACATTTTCTATGGATATTTTTACTAGGTCCCTATTAGGTATCTGTTGTCACGTAAACGTAATTTGAACTCAAATAAAAAGGTAAATATTCAAAATCTTTTGATTATATACATTTTTTTTTTTGCTATGTCCCGCTCTCGACGAAAGAATCTTGCTTTTTTCACTCAAAATATTGCTAAACCTCAACTTGGCAAAAAGTTGGAGTTTACACTCTAAAAACGATTGTCTCGGACTTGATTTTGTTTTGTGTCTGTTGAACAGACACAAAACAAAAGAAGAAGTCGGTTACAAGTATCATAGGTTCCATGTCACACATTTTATCATCTAACATCAGCGATATTCATCATATATTTTATTATGTATTTCTGGAAACACGTCATAATTTTAAAAATATCACACACTAGTCATCATTTTGTAAATATGTATTATAATTCCATCTGTACTGAAAATCACTATTCCAGAGTGCTGGACACTTACCGGCATTTCCCTATATTCTGTTATTTATTTGTTTTCATGAATTTTGCTCCGATTTTATCTATTTTTAGTTTATTTATTTTATTGACATTTGTGACAACTTAATGTTTTTTATCCGTTGCCATGGCTAAAAGTGAAAGGTGCGCAGATGAGGTTGCGCACAAAAACGTAACGAGGTCATTAATGTCAATCATCGATAGATTTTACTCCTTACATTTTTCTCATACCGGGCCCCTTATATATGCAAATCGATTCTTAAGGAGTAAACTCCAAAAAATCTGGCAACGCTGATCTTATGGGTCCCGACTGTTAAAGTAGCTTTGTTCCTTACTTAACGAAATTATAGACTACTGGGCGTGTTTTTTTTTTCTATTTTTATTTTAAGTAATGTTTAGGCAGTTGGGTTTTGAATTTTTAAATTTCCTTTTTTATAACTAAGCAACAAAAATGAGTTAACTTCTAATAAACTAATTCAGCTTTTTTACAACGCCAACTAAATATTTAAAAGAAAGCGTCATGTAAAGATCAACAATAACTTTTACTTGTCCTTCTGATTTATACATTGCCACGTAATTTACTAACTCAACCACGGATTTTACAACTTATCATTATTATACGTTGTTCAGCTTTAACACAAGCTCCTCAGCCTCGAAGAAGGCAGATGTTTCTGTGATGAATACGAGCATTTGTACTTCAGTCATGGATGTTTAATATGTATTTGGGGCTACGCTAATTGGTGTGAGTGTTGGAAATATTTATTTATTATTTTATTAAATATGTGTGTGCCAAAAAAATATTATAAGTAGGATTAATTTTTAAAGACTTATTTTATTCTATTGTTAGCCTAATGAAAGTGACAGCAGCCACTTTAGTCTTAAGTAAAATTTAATTGATTTGAAGTCTTAGCGGCCTAGTTATTAAACAAGAATTAAGTTTATACAAAAAAACCTTGTGTATAATATCTTAAGTTCCAATGTATCCTTTTCACTCAATTTCCGTATTCCTAAGGAAACTGTCAGGTATAATTTTACTTTAGCATACAGCGACACAATCATTTCATGTTGTCACAAAGGTGAAATACGACTACCTAAGCCGGCAAGTGTACATAATATCTTTCTAACACTATAACAGTTTGCTAGAAGGTAGGTGCTCGTAAATACTTATATTTAAGTGCTTAGGGTTGACTGTACCTGAATGCGCCTCTAAACTGAATCACGTTTACATCCAAGTACATAATTTCTTTCAGTATGCCATGATCGTAGTACGCTATGTATTCCAACAGGCGGCACTCCTCATATAACATAGAATTTATTGATAATATGATTACGCCACGCCTTCGTTCCTTGTTTATTCATCATAATACAACAGTTTTATAATCCATAAGTACAATTTTGTTTATTTATTTATCTGATTAGACAGACATAGAGCAATACATATCATACATTTCAAAATTATTAATAACATGAATACACTTATTATATTCTTGCCACATGCCAGTGTACACAGAAATCAATACAAAAAGGACAATTTTTATCTATATCATATATCATAAATATAAATTTGTTGAAATAATTAAATAAGAATAAGGTTAAAATTTGATTAAAAAAAATTCAATTAGTAAATAAAAATCATTTTGAAGAAGCTGAGATGGAATTCAGCAGCTTACTAGTATGTCTGAAGTGATTTTGACTATCGTTAAATATGTCAATGTCTCCGAATTTGGCATTCATGTCATTATAAGTTGAACAAATTCTTGAAAGATGATAATGCAAACCCAAATCAGTTCTAAATCGAAGCAGACTGAAATTTTTAGTCATTGGTCGCCGGGGGTAATTGTAGGGAACTGATAATTGGACCATTCCAAGTATGTTTGCACAATTAATTATGTTATTAAGGATTCTGTGCAGAACACCAAAGCCGTGACAACTCATCGAAATCGCAGTGGTGACATTTTGAAAAAAGATAATCTCCCTTCATATGTGTAACACCGGGGAGACAAACGCAAGGTGGCGAGTAAATGCACGTTGGATACTCTCAATGCGCTGAGATGAAGCAGCATAGACCGGATTCCAAGCAACACTAGCGTATTCAAGATGGCTACGAACTAGGCAGTTGTATAGAATTAATCTGACCTTTTGCGTCTTAAACCCTTTTAAATTTCTTTTGACCTAACATTTTAACAGCCTTTTTGACAACCTTCTCAATGTGAGCGGAAAATAAGAGCTTACTGTCCAGGAGCACCCCCTGGTCACGAATTTCATATACCCTCCACTAGTTTAGTCGTTGATCTCAAAAAATACTGAATAGATTTCATGTGGAGGTCACCAAGGGGATTTTTTTTAACGAAAAGTTTATACAATCTACTAAATACTAATCATACAAAAATTAAGAAATACTAAAATGAACACCTAAAGTCAACAGTAAAAATATCGTTATTCAAATTAAAGGTACTACATACTTACTCATTCGAAAGCAATCAGGCAATGAATAGAACCAACAATGCAGGGCCTTAGCTAGAGGGGGGGGGGGGGGGAAGCATTATGGGGCAATGCACTACCTTAAAACACCATAAAACTACCTTAAAACGGGGAGGCAGGCTGTGAATAACGGCACGCCCCTGCTCATGACCTGCCCGTAATGACCGCTGCCATGGCCCTCTAACAATATCATCTACATATCAAGTTTAACTCCAGAGAAGAAATTAATCTAAGTTCTTCAATATTAACTACAACCAAAAACGACAAGGACATGGCGGTAGATTTAATCTTCTCTATAATATAAAAATAAATCGCTGAATGTGTTGCTAAGCGCAAATCTCGAGAACAGCTGAACCGATTTCAATAATTCTTTTTTTTAGAAAATATTCTAAAAAAAAGAGCCTTGGTTCTTACGCAGAGAAAATTTAAAAAAAATGCCTGAAAAAGTCCAACAACAACATTTTTCTATACTCCCATTCAAACTATTCCTAATAATACTTAAAAGTCAATTTGAACTTTAATACCATAAAGGGGATTGGGTAATTTTGTATGGAGGTTGGCTTGATTTTTTTTTACAGCGGCCACTGAACTAATTATGATCGTTTGATAGTACTATATATGTGAATTGTTCTTAGCAAAGTAGTAGTTCCATAACTAATATCCGAACCAAGATATTTGATCTTGAATTCTAACAAAAGTCATATGATATAAAAGCTCATTAAATGATCTCCTGAGATTATTATACATGTTTAGTATTGTGGTAACATTTTCTAAAAGCTAACATTAATGAAAAATAAGAAACAGATCAAAAACTTGATCTAGAGTACCTAGAGTACCTACCTGGGCCGCGGTAGCTGGTGCTCGATGACGCCGGGAAGTTCTTTGAAAGAATTCTGACCGGGCGTATCATCGAGCACCTGAGGGAGCCGGACCCAAATCAGGCTTGCACCAGTTCGGGTCCCGGCGAAACCGGTCCACGGTGTAGGCGGTGGCCATTTTGAAGGGGTGGACCGAGGCGGCCACTCGTCGGGGAGAGACTGCTATTGCGGTGTAGCTAGACATCCGCAACGCCTTTAACAGTCTTCCCCCCAAAATAATACCTGCCTTCATATTTGACAAAAAGTACAGAATACATCTACTGGATGACAACGATCCCAAGGTATCACATAAGGCTCTCATGATCTACACCGACAGCTCTAAAACCTCATCAGGCACGGGCGTTTTCTCTGAGGACCTCAATATACATATCGCTTTTCCCTTAAGCCAGTACAACACAGTTTTTCAAGCTGAATGTATGGGCATCATGGCGAGTGTATTATGGAGGCACTGCGTTTTCACTGCGTGCCTCCATACCTGTGAGCCATCGTGGAGGACTACCTGCAGGGGAGGTTAGTCTTCTACGAGGGGCCCGATGGAAGCGTATGCTCTCGGGCCATGGTTGCAGGGGTACCCCAGGGGTCAGTGCTGGGTCTACTGCTCTTGTACCTGGGTGCTGCGAGGCATCCTCCTTCCTAGCACGGAGGTTGTCTACTTCGCCAACGACACGTTGGTAGCGGCGAAGCAAAGTCAGTAGAGGAGGCGTTCGCCTGGCGTTGGTCGGCACTGCGCTAAGCCGGTGTGGCGGCCTCTTTGAAGCATAGTGCAGATACTGACCGGATACGGATGCTTCGGTTACTAACTGTACCGTATCGCCCGCCGGGAAGAAACGTCGCAGTGCCATGACTGCCGCGCCCCGGACGAAACGACCGCGCACACCTTGTTGGAGTGCCCTGCCTGGCTACAGTGCCGCTGGGAAACGGAACCCTTTCGCTGAGGAGCATGGTAGAGGCCATGCTCAGTAGCGAGACGGCATGGAAGGCGGCTGCCTGCTTCTGCAAGAACGTCTTCTCGTAGAATGAGGCAGCCGAGAGGGAGCGGGAGGATGATCCCCTGGCCGCTCCCTCCCACCGAAGAAGAGCGGGCAGGAGAGGAAGAGTGTCCTGGCTGCGCCCGTCCCATGACCCTGCTCGTGAAGATCCCGAGCTGTCCGGCACGGTGCATTGCGCCGTGCCGGACAGCTACACTGGCATATATATATAGAGTTGGCATGATCTTCAAATACACGAGACCCAAGTGGAATATCGAAAAACTAGTGTGATTGGCTGAGGTGGTCAGACCAGACAAAAAAGGGTCTGTTAAACTGTTATTAACTTAAATGGTATGTTTTAGACAACAATTCATACAAAAAAGCACATAAGATTTAATGATATGAATTTACGATTATTCTATTTTAAAAAAATCATATCTTAGCTTCTATGTACTTTACTGTTAAATGGCCTTAATATTTTATTTTTAATATTTTTAGTTATATTCAATAAAACATTTAGCATTCGTGGCCGCAGACTTTGAAAATCAAGCCACTTTTACCCAAACCCCTTTCAAATGTTAGTGGACAGGTTCCGGGAAGGCAAAACAATTGAGTGACGTGATGTCAATAGAAGTTTGGAAAAGGCAAATATATCATTTTCAGATTTTTGTACAAAGAATTTCAATTTCAGCACCCTATCCAGGTTGTTCGGAGCAACACTTTTGTCACGTATTTTTTTTTTCATGACTGGGCCATTTAACTTGGGTTAATTTACTTTCTAAAAAATAAATGGGGAGGGTTTGTAGTTGTACACATCCAGTAGGAAAAAATTATAGGCTGTTGCTGAGTTAAAACTTCGATGGCGCAGATGATTAACGCGTTCCGTCTGTGATAGTGAGAGTTAAGCAACTTTCACAATGACCGGCCATCCATTGGGATGGGTGACTAAAAAACTTATTATCTCGAGCTCCTTCGTATTACGGAAGGCACGTTCAGCCGTTGGTCCCGGCTGCATCTGCAGTTGTAAGCACCCACCTATCCGCACTGGTGGGTCCCGCGAGGTGGGATGGCACTTTCATAAATAGCCTGATGAGAATTGGGAGGCAGAAGCGACACTTTACATTTAAGATAATTTGCTATTTTTGTTATAAACAGTAGGTTTTCCCTACAGATCTCTGTATCTACACTTCTATACTAATATTAAGGACTAAGATAGAGCTATAGAATATAGAGTATTTTCAAAAAAGTTAGGGTTCCGTATGAAAAGTTCGATAATATAACCCAACGTGTGAAAAAAATACCAAAAAACAACTTTATATCGCGTACGCTGCGGAAGTCATTGAAAATAGAGCAAAGTGATGTACTATTTTTTTATAAAGAACATCAATATCTTCAAAAAAGTCCGCGATACTATATGTCTAACTATTACAGTTATGTCACAACTAGAGGTCCTGTGCGATTTCACCCACGTTAATTTGAGGAAAAAGGTTATAGTGAGTCAAACTTAAAAGATAGGCATATGCTTACGATGACTTTTTTTGTAGCACTTTTAAAGGAAAACAATTCCGTAATACATAAATTTTGTGTAACTTTAACCGTTTACCCAGCGCACGCTACGGAAGCTCACAAATGGAGTATTATTACATAAATTTAATTACTATTATAGATTTATACTGACTGCCTTTGCAAGTTATTTCAGACCTTTTTAGTCAGAAATCATATCATCTCGTAACTTCCGTGTCCTGAACAAGGTACGGAGTTTATTTACACTCCATCAACTGTGCTCACTCACAAGACGTAAATGCGAACCTGCGTGGAATTTTGTTTACGCCTCTGGAATTTCTCTGCTAAAGCGCTACGTTAAGTAACTAACTTCTCACGTTGAGGCGTAACGCGACTCGCATTATAGGCGATGTACCCAAGAACTTCAAGCCTCTCCAATTACGTCTACATATTGCATTGCGTCATTAAGCGTGTTCCATCGTCTAACCACAGCGAGTGTCTCAAGGGTGTTGTCCCTTATCACACCTTGTCCTTTACTTCTTAGGACCACGACGCTATTAACCTACAATGACAATGATTCCGGCTACTAACTAAACTGAGATAAACAAAGAGTTTTCTATTTCTTTATCGCGCTATTCGAAAATGGAGTTACCAAACATGACCCATGGAATTACAAACAGGCTAAACATATATACGCACGCAGTCACGCCATATGGCGAAGATACATAAAACAGGCCATTATTTTTTTTGGTTGGACTAGCGTACAAATTATTCCGTACCATAGTCGAGATGAATATATAACATTTGCAATACAGTCATTGCCATTTGCAACATTAGTTTTTTAGAACCGTTTTATAAATTAAAATGTATAATTAGCTCTTCCTATTGTAACTTTAACTACAAAGAAATCGTAAGTAACATACGTCACCCCTCGCTGCCGGTTCATTAGAACTTCCTATAGGGAACCGTAAAAAAATGATTTTATGTGTCAATAGATAAGTAGTCAGGCCTTCCAGTCCAGGGTGGAACTTAGGAACAACATAACAATTTACAAAGTGTGTCATGAAATCAGCATTAAAACTACTTATCTCAATTTAACATGCAAGTTATAAAAAAACCTACCATTAATAATATCAAACAAAAATCACAGCACAATTTATCATATTGCAAATTAAACAGGTTTTTGTTCCGAATATTGTATCAAAGAATTTAAAGATAAGACAAAGTTCCAACCGCTATCCTAAATAAGCACATAAGGTTTTTGTTTACATCATTAAAATATGGAGTAATGAAAGCATTCTATATCCTTTGTTTCTCACTGTAACAAAGGAAAAACAGTAATGTATTGTTTTTCCAAAACCTACAATAAGTAAATAACTGGTTAAATCTCTCGTTTTCTTCCCTATAATAACGCAAGATATGAAGATACTGTGGTAAATTTATTTTTAGGTTTAGACAAATAGAAGAGAAGTAGGGCGTATATCACAGCCACTTTTTTCCGAAACTCTAAGAACTATACTGTTGAAACTCGGTAAGTTGATGTATTCTGTGAACTGCATTAAGATTTTCACACAAAAATAGAAAAAAAAATTTGGGGCCCATACTTAGAACTGAAACTCAAAAAAAAAACATCATACCCATACATATTCATCTATGGATAGATCTTCAAAAATGATATTGTAGTTTCTAATATCTTTTTTTTCTAAACTGAATAGTTTACGCGAGTGGTGTCCAATCCAGTCCAGTGGTGTAAAATGTGTGCTAGGGTGGGTTTATTAGGGAATCATTCGAATCAAATCGATATCGCCCCCATTGTATGTGATCTGCGTGTGCGCACCGCACCAGCGATGCGTTCTTATCTTCACTGCAGTTACTGATTGCGATGGTGGTTGTCTTACGAACTTTCATATTTTTGATATGTGATTAGTAAAACCAAATTTCGTAAATTTTTACGTGTGCGATCTCCTGTGAAATACCAAACAAAATAGTGTGATCCGTGTTTTCCAGTGTGTTTGGAACTGAGGGATTTTCGACCGAGGGAATAAGGTAAGGCGGCTAATATATTCCTTATTTTCTGTCTGTGTAACTGCTTATACGTTTTGGGAAATATTTTTTTATTTCCAACCCGTAATGTATCGGATATAGCCGGTGTCGCTACACTGCCTTTTGATGGTGTTGTGTTTCTGTCGGTGAGTTCAGGGCTCCACGGGGTAGGAGATTGGGTCAGGGTAGGCAACGGTGCGAGTGATGTTTTTGGTATCGCAAGCGTCTATAGAATATGGTGGCCGCTTACCATCAGGCGAGCCATACGCTTGTTTGGCACCCTTTTGTCATAAAAAAAGACAATTATCCCAGAATCATGTTCATTGTTTACCATGTCTTGTATCCCAGATTGAGAATTTAATTCTAATATTTATATAGCAACGTACCCCTTACCTTGAACATTATGAGCGAATAAAGAAAAAAGCAGTATTTGTAAATTATGGAAAAATAACCCAAGTTAACAGCTGCGTCTGTTAAGCATGTACGTGCATTGCTTACTTGATGATCCCTGGCCACTTTTGATGAGTATATTTTAAAACACTGAAGTAGCCACACCTGCAGAAAGGGTCGGCTCGGCCGCTTTACGAGCATTCAAATTTCAATTTCGTGAACATTTTCGTATGCCAAAAACACAACTTTTGATCGACTGAATAAAGCAGATTTTCATTGTATACACCTATAGGTGGAGTTTGGCAATTTCATTATAGAGCTTATTGTTGGGCCCTAAATAACGTATATAAAAACAAAAAACACAACTCAAGAACGGTTGGACCGATTTTAATGAGCTCTGTTTTTTGCGTTTGTCTATGCCTCGGATAGAAATATAACTACTAAAATATCGGGAAAAAAAACAAACAATATATTTTGCAGTATTTTTTTAATAAGTTACATAGGTTTATGTAGGTTTGTGATTCCGCTATCTTCCACAATTAACAGCTCACGCACGCATGTGCAAAGCTTATTTGTATTACAAATCAGTAACTTACGGGAAAAGATCTATAGATATTGTAATTTAAAGAAAATACTCTAATCATGTAACGTGTCTTGCAATGCCTGCTGATATTTTGGCAAGGAGACGTTGGATATAACTTCAATATTGTGAGTATCAATATCATACTTTTGGCTGTAACCTGACATGAATTTGAATCCGTTTGATTTTAATTTCCATAGATATACTACAACCATTCCTAATTTCCCAAGAAGTTTTAAAGTACTGAGAGTGTATTTGGAGAATACTGGGCAAACACATAAGAACTAATTAACGCTATTAAATTTCATTTTCTATATAACTAATTATCCTGATAAACTATTGAAGTTTTTTATATTTGTATTATTGCAGTTGTAAATAAATTAATTTAATTAAACTAAAAACTGTAAGATAATCACATTCATCGACTGTTATGAAGGCGGTTCGAAATTCGCCGAGTCATCTAGTTACTAATATTAAATTGAAGAATTGAAATTGTAAGAATCGTCCGATATAGATAACATTTCAGTGAAAACGATTTAATTACACACTGTTATGTCTGATTTCATCGAATTGTAATTGTATGTGTCTGCTGAGTTTCCATTTAAGCTCAGAACAGTTCTGAACGAGCAAACAATTGCTCCGTTGGTAAATGGTAATATCTGAGCGAGCGAACTTGTTGTCTTGCTCGTACAACGATGTTTGACTGGTCTCAGGTAACGAATGCTCTCTTACTCTTACTCAGTCACCAATGGAAACAACGCAACATTATTCTGATGAGCATTCCGTTTACCAAGCGTATAAATGTTTGCTCGCGTGGAACTGTTTTGAGCATTAAGTGGAAACGTAGCAAGTGAGCAAGTACACTAATACTCACACACACAACTTTGTTTATTATGAGAGCGTAAAAGAAAATATATACTTACCTACTTGCCAATGTGCTAATCAATAACGTTCTAAAATAAACGTGGCGTGAAAAGTTGCAATCACCGTCTGCTTTGTTTGGGGTGATTGATTAACGTTGCGAGCGAAACAGATTTGTGTCTGGATCGTAACTGGTGGAGATCAATTTTATTGTCTCTACTCTGTGTACTACTCTACTGGGAACCTTAACTTATTCAGTTCGTCATTTTACGGAAAATATAAAGAATTAAGCGCTTTCTTCTGTACTATTTTTTATCTAGAATGAAACATTCCACAGCTACTTTCTTAGAAAAAAATAAAATGTAATTCAGGTAATGGAAAATAGTCCCCATTTTCTATTCTTTACTTACAAATAAAATCTACGCAATTTTTTCTAAGTTTAATTAATGAAAATTGCTCGCTCTCTCTCTATTACGAAATCAAATACTAAAATGTGTATAAAAAGCCCATAGAAGTCTCTAAGAATTCACACCTTAATACAATATCAGACTAATAGTTTTGGGGTTCATTCTTGTATTTCGATAAAGATTGATATTAATCAAAAAAGTGAAAAAAGAAATGATTGTACAGTCACGTTGTTTAGTTTGGGATCCACCAAAGGTTCAATTAATATTGGATAGAAAAGGAAATCTGGATCTTCTTTAATCTGCAATTTTTTAACCGAATACGTTGCTATGACAATGTTATATGCACTGTTTTTAGAACAGAAAGTAGTTAGTATTAGAAACTTTGACGATGGCGATACAAATACTTTCTCACTAGTTGTTCGTACTTGGGGCACTGCTCAGCTAACGCGTCAACTTACAGACTCGAGAAGCGTACGGAAATCCTGATGTACCCCAAGCACGAACAACTAGCGAGAAAGTATTCTGTGTCGGCGATTCAATTAAGATATTGGACATTTTCTTAGATTTCCAATATGATTTCCTAGCGAGACCTACAGAATGTTCTTAATGAAAAAATTAAAAACGAAATGATACCCTAAGGCACGGCACCTGCAAAGGCGGTTAATTTTCCGTCCATCTGGAGATTTTAACCTTATTGCAATGCAAATGTTTAAACTATGTTTCAATGAAATGGATCCCAAATTATAGCCTGTATGTATATCCAATTCTATCGTCTGATTAATATTAGCACCAATGATATTGTATAATATAGGTGCTAACATTAATTTATTTTAGTACAGCGAGTGCTCATATCGTAAATTCTGGCTTAATGTTATACAATACTTATCTCAATCAGTGTAGGTAACTAGGTGACTCTGTCCCCTGACGTCAACTCCTCTTACTACAAATTACAGACAAGGATATTAACTCATAATCCAATGCCGCAAACGCAAACCCGGCTAACTAGAAGCTAAACGAAGCGGCACTATTACCGATTGTAAAGATCTTATCGCAACGGATTATGCGGTACTTATTAGGCACAACAGAACGCAGGATAAAGTGCCTCTATAATATACAATCACTAATAGATTTTATGAGTACCTACATCTATTGCCAACAGTTTCTTTATCATAAAAGAAAATGTAATGTAACTATACATAGCCTAATAGGTATCAATCCCGTGGAATGAAAATAACCTAGCTCAGAATTTCCGTAATTTCTGACTTAGCTACAAACTGTCCTTAAAAAGCATAGTATGCAACCCTGTGGAGAAAAATATTGTCAAATTTAATTGAAGGTTTAGGGAACCATGCCAGCATAGGGCTATTAACCACCACCCATTGTTTTATTAGCATAACATTTAAATAAAGTAGCACAAATTTGGTTTAACCGTTTTCGTTTAGGGAACCATGCCAGCATAGGGCCCATTGTTTTATTAGTATTACATTAAAATAAAGTAGCACAAATTTGGTTTAACCGTTTTCGATCCGGAAAAATTTGATGTCAAAGATGCACGTCGCTCTGGTCGCCCTCACACGGATAAAATGGATGCCCTTTTTGAAAAAGTGGAGTAAGATCGGCATATCAGTAGTTACGACGTAACTGAAGAACTGAGAATTGACCACAAAACAGTCTCGGCGCATTTAAAAAAAGCTGAGTATACAAAAAAACTCGATATTTGGATGCCTTACGAGCTTACTGAAAGAGACCTAATAAGCCGTGTGCTCATTTGTGATTCTTTATTACGACGTAATGAAACCGAACCATTTTTGAAGAAGCTGATAACTGGTGATGAGCAGTATATCACGTACGACAAGAACGTGCGAAAAAGGTCGTGGTCCAAGGCCGGTCAGGCTTCACAGACTCTGGCGAAACCCAGGTTAACTCGCAAAAAGGTGATGCTGTGTATATGGTGGGCTTGGAAGGGCATTATTCATTATGAGCTGTTACCGCTAGGCAGGCCCATCGATTTTGAACTACTCTACTGCGAACAACTGATGAGATTAAAGCAAGAAGTTGTGAGAAAGTGGCGGGAATTAATCAACATAAGGTGTGTGGTTTTTCATCATGATAACGCTAGACCTTACACAGCTCAGCAAAAATTAAGAGAATTTCCACCTGTTTCGCTCTCTTCAGAAATCTTTAGGCAGTGTCAGGTTATCATCACGAGGGAACTGCCAAAACTACTTGGTTCTTTGATCAGAAGCCCCAAAATTTCTATAGCAATAGGATCATGTCTCTACCTACAAGTTTTTTTTTTTATAGATAGGTCCGACAAATTATTTCACCCCACCTGATGTTAAGTGAAGGTGAAGTCCACACACAAAGATAGCTAATACAGCAGTTCTACCTGCCACACCAGCCATCCTCACCCTGCCGGCCTGCATGTTGCTTCTTCACGCCTCTTTTAAAAGATCCCAGGTTGTAAGTGGAAGGGAATACGTGAGCGGGCAGAGCATTCCATTTACGGATAGTACGACAAAGAAATGAGTCACCAAATTTCTTTGTACGCGTTAGAATTGTAGCCACAGTTAGACGGTGACAACGTAAGCCAGCGCGCGTGGTCCTCTGAAGGAAAGGCGAAGGTGGAATAAGAGAGACTCCTCAGAACACTCGCCGTGGTACAGACGATAGAACGCGCTTAGTGACGCCACGTCACGGCGTAATTGAAGAGGCTCGAGGTGTTTAGTCACCTCCTCATCGCCTATGATGCGGATTGCGCGCCGCTGTAACCTATCCAAAGCATCGAGCAAGTACTTGGCAGAGCCATCTCAGAGGTGCGAGCAATATTCCATGCAAGACCGCACCTGCGTCTTAAATAACAAGCATAGTTGCTCGGGCATGAAAAAACGCCGCACCTTTTTCAGGACTCCGAGTTTGCGTGAGGCTGTTTTTATCACACTTTCGATGTAATTCTTTGGATTTAAGTCACAGCGAATCTCTGTTGTGCCCTGAAGAGAAGGACATAAAAGGAATGGCGACGTTTTTGCCGTGAAAGCGCAGACCTGGGTTTTCTTAGCATTGAACTCAACCAAGTTCTTGGTACCCCATTCAGAAATGTGGTCCAAAGCCTGATTGAGCTCAATGACAAGATTCTCCCGTTTCTCCTTGGTTACCGCCTGCCCAGCCGCTGCTTCTCCGAAATACCCCGCATGCACTATACTATCGTCTGCATAGCAATGAATATTTCCAAGAGGAATTAAGTCATTGATATGCAGCAGAAAGAGAGTGGGGGATAGGACGGAGCCCTAGGGAACGCCGGCATTCACTGACATGAACCGCGAACTGCTACCATCCGTAAGAACACGAATTCTACGCTCATGCAGGAAGTCAGCTACCCAAGAACAGAACTGGGCCGGCAGACCGTATGCTGGAAGCTTGGAGAGAAGGCTTTTGTGCCAGACCCTGTCGAATGCCTTGGCAATGTCAAGGCTGATAGCCAACGACTCGCCCCGCTTGTCGATAGCCTCACCCCAAATATGAGCCAAGTACGCTAGAAGATCACCCGTCGATCGTTTCGGTCTAAAACCATATTGACGATCATTGATCAGGGAGTGATCCTCTAGGTAGCGGGTCAGATGGTTGTTAAGGACCTTTTCTAGGACTTTACATAATACTGAGGTGACTACTATTGGCCGGTAGTTTGCCGGGTCTGAGCGATCCCCTTTTTTGGGTACCGGTTGCACGTTAGCATCTCTCCAAGTCTCCGGCACTCACCCCAAAGAATACGAGCACTGGTACAAACGCGTGAGCACGAGATACAACTCCGCTGCACATTTTTTCAGTACTACTGCTGGGATGCCATCAGGTCCACTAGCTTTCCGGACGTCGAGTAATTGCAATTCGGCACGAACCTCACGCTGCCTGATTTTAATATCAGGCATCATTGCACCACAATGAGGTAGTAATGGTGGCAGTGCATTGCAATCATCGATTCGGGAGTTAGCCGCAAAGAGTTTTGCCAGTAAATCGGCTTTCTCCTGTGGCTTATGAGCTAGTGTTCCGTCTGAGCATCTCAGAGGTGGCAGCGAGGGCTGGCAGAAGTTCTTTTGCACGGCCTTGGCCAAACGCCAATAGCTACGGGAGCCCGTAGGATGCGTTATGAGTTCGTGGACAACACGTGCAACGCGCTGGGCATCCGCTCTGATGTAAGTCTTCTTACAGGCCTTGGAAGCAATATTGTAAGCTGCTTTCATTGAATCGACCCCGGGATCCTTAAGAACGAGGCCTCGGATCCAAGCACGATATGCCGCTTGCTTACGCGAAGCAGCTTCAGCACAGTCGTGATTGAACCAGAGGTTACGTGTGCCCTTACTGATGAGATTGGAATGAGGAATATAGTGTTCCATACCCATTACAATCTCCTCAGTAATAGCAACGGCGCTGGCCGATAGGTCCTTGTCACTGAAGCAGCGCTGCTTCCAAGGGACGGACGCAAAGTAGCCACGCATACCGTCCCAATCTGCCGACCAATAGTGCCAGATCCGGCATTTTACCACCGTTGGACGCGAAGGTTTGGCCTGTGGCGTTTTGGCAGATATCAGGCAGTGATCTGAAGAGCCCAGGGGGGCTCCTACCACAACCTGATAGCCCTGTGGATGGGTCGTGAGCAGAAGGTCCAGCAATGAAGGCGCTTGACTTGAAATATCTGTTTTCGAGAGTCAGTTTTCGAGAAACTTAACCACAAATTGTGGTGAGCATTAAAGTCCCCCAAAAACACCAATTCTGCATTGGGAAATTGCTCCTGCGCGTCACCTGCTGCCCGACTAAGATGTTCAAAAAGTCGAGTTGTCTCAACATCGCCAGTGTGGGATCTGTAGAGGCACACGTAGACTCTGGCCTGGGGACCAGAGTCGACGTGTACCCCCAATATGGAGAAGGAGGGATCTTCCAAGCAGCGAAGACGGCGACAACACACATCCGCCCGAACATACAGGCATACCCCGGCTTTCGCTTTGAATGACTCTTCAAGCACGTAGCCGGGATAGTTGAGGTAGCCTGTGTCACCAGGCGGAAGTATTTGTGTCTCCGTCAGGAACAACAATGCTGGCCGTGCTGTCACACCACCAGGTGGAGAGCATTGAGGTTAGAGTGGAGTCTGCGCATGTTGCAGAACTCGACCTCAAACAGCGTTGGTCCTGTTGTCGAGCGTTCGCGGTACCGGGCGCCGTACTGTTGCCGCACCGCGCGTTTTGTATGAAAAAAAAGGATCGTCCGTACGCTGTACGACAAACGCATCGCATAAATTGAAAGAGCCCTAAAAATGAAATATCATACGCCAAATTAATAGTTTGTTTTTTATTTCTGTCATTAGTGGCTAAGTAGTATGTTATCATTACATCCCTAAACATATAAAAATTGCGACAGTTGTCCTCAACCTAAAACTTAATTCGACAGCAAAATAGCATTGCCATATTATTTTCATGCTTAGTATTGTTTTAGGAAAATAAAAAAACGAGACCGGCCAAAATCAGTTAAAAATTGAGAGAATCATGCCATAATTTCTGTAACTCGCGGCTGAGTTTCAACATTCATATCTTTATATATATAATTCTTCTGTGAGTGTGTATGTCACTGAACTTCTCTTAAACGACTGGACCGATTTTGATGAAATTTTTTTTGTGTGTTCAAGGGGATCTGAGAATGTTTTAGATTCACAATTTTGTCCGCTGGACAACCCCTATTTTTTTAGGGCGGTACGCAGTTCGCTGGGTCAGCTAGTATTTATATAAATCTTTAATTCGCTCTCAAATAGAGTATGCAGTACCCATCTGGAATCTTTTCTATGATAAATATAAAGAGGCACCTGAAGCCGTCTAAATTAATTGTTTACGATGTGTACACTATATGTTCTACCATATATGCTATATATTCTACCACTGTCGCTTACCCTGCGAGCAGCTTCTTTGTAGGTATACAAACAGGTATATAGTTAAAGGTTTATAGAACATAAACTTCTTACTCTTCAACAAAGACAACTTCAACTTGAAATCTCATTATTTGCATGACTTATGTCACAATAGATACGCCTGCATAGCACTGATAGATATAATATTTTACAAAGTTCCTACTAGATCACATTGACGTACTTGTACCCCATGTAGGTCTTTCTCATTGCCAAAATGTCGTACAAACGCAGGCAAATGATTCCCCTTGCATAGGCTTGCACAGACTTATAACGAGAACTTATTGACATTTTTGTGAGCCCTTTTACTACATTTAAAAGAAAACTACTAGAAACTCTTGTATTAAAATGTATGTATTTATATATGTAATAAAATAAGCAAAGTAGTTAATATGATAAATTAATAAAATTGTTAATTTAATTTCAATATTATCAGTCTCCCAATGATAAAACTGTTAGAAACTTTGTGGAAAATGTAGTGGATGATGCAATTAGTATATTGGTAGTAAATATTAGGTTGGGGAAAAAGTTTCTTCGCATTTTATATGAAAATTCAAAACATTTTTAATAAAATTTATTTACAATTTAACTAAAGCGTGTAAGTGCCATTTTGTTCGATAACTTTTTGCCATCTATTTGCATTTACTATATTGCGGTGACGGAGAAAGAATACATCTCACCGCCCCTTCTCTTCCCGTGGGTGTCTTAAAAGGCGACTAATGGATATCGGAGCTTCCATTCGCTCCTTTGGTTGTAGGGTGCTTAACACCCGCCTGGTTTGTTACCACCGTGCGCATGGTGAAAACCCGTGAAGTGCTTCTCGCGCGTTTCGGGGTCAGCCAGCGTACAACCAGGGCTCGAGTGTAGGTTGTCGCGACGGATACGGTCCAGGGCGAGGCTTCCGTCGAACCGATGCCGGGAGGACTGCATCGACCCGCCGGCCAGGGAGACCCGTAGAAACGGCTGTCCCGCTGGCCGCCCGTGGCACAGTACAGGGGCCCGAGCGTTCCTAACCAGTTCGCGAGGCTGCCCTATCATGTCACGCATAATCTCCGGGTGCCGGTTGGTGACCGGGACGTGGGGTCCCGGCGGCCACTTCCGGGGGGGTGCGGGGGCACCTCCACATATCCTCTGCAGGCAATCATTCGGGGAAACATGCCTCCCTAATTTGCCCGGTCTTGTAGCGACAACGTCCACTCGTTTCACGTCTCTTTTTCACTTCCATAATGGCAGCTCTTAAAACAAAGTTTTGACGTACAGCGGTGCACACCCCCACGCCTTCAACGCTGTTTGAGGTCGAGTTCTGCAACATACGCGGACTCCACTCTAACCTCAATGCTCTCCACCACCATCTTGTGACAGCACGGCCAGCATTGTTGTTCCTGACGGAGACACAAATACTTCCGCCTGGTGACACAGGCTACCTCAACTATCCCGGCTACGTGCTTGAAGAGTCATTCAAAGCGAAAGCCGGGGTATGCCTGTATGTTCGGGCGGATGCGTGTTGTCGCCGTCTTCGCTGCTTGGAAGATCCCTCCTTCTCCATATTGGGGGTACACGTCGACTCTGGTCCCCAGGCCAGAGTCTACGTGTGCCTCTACAGATCCCACATTGGCGATGTTGAGACAACTCGACTTTTTGAACATCTTAGTCGGGCAGCAGATGACGCGCAGGAGCAATTTCCCAATGCAGAATTGGTGTTTTTGAGGGACTTTAAAAAAAAAGGATCAAACCCACCGGTTCGGCACCGCAGCAGGCCGTCAAGAAACGCGTAAATTGAAAGAGCCCTTAATCTGTTACTTGTCTAGAGTCTACAAGTGTGAAGCGACGAGATCGTACCGTTTTTTGAAGTTATACTTCTTTAGGCGCGTTATGAAAAAATGATGAGAGTGAAATTTTAAGATGCACGCGCATCACTGTAACACAAAATTTTAACAGCATGAAATTGGTCGCTTCAGCGACCAACTTCATGCTGTTACTTTTGTGTTTACCGCACATTAAGAAAATCTACCAACAAAATAGAAATAGAATCTCTATTTAGTGGGTGCTAACGACTGCATTGTGAAGGCCTATCAAAAGTATTTATTAATCTGGAACAACGGAACCAAAGCGCGATTCAGGAGACTACAGCGCCATCTCTTGACCATTGGCGTAGTAGAACCAAAAACCACATCTTTATTTTTTGTAATAAAGTAACAGTTATAGGTATTCATATTTATAATATCAAAAGTATTTATTAATCTGGAACAACGGAACCAAAGCGCGATTCAGGAGACTACAGCGCCATCTCTTGACCATTGGTGTAGTAGAACCAAAAACCACATCTTCATTTTTTGTAATAAAGTAACAGTTATAGGTATTCATATTTATAATATTTATCCACATGTTTCTAGTTTGTATATTCGGAATACGTGTTTGAGTTTCATACAAGTGCAAATCACATATGTTCTAATAAATTATATTCAGTAGCGATTTTAATTGAATATTTTGATTATTTATTTATTTTTTCAAATTAAAACTGAACTTTATTGACTGTGTCCTTTTCCAGACTTTTTATTAATTTATTGTAATTAATTATTTGCATGCAATTAAAAACTAATTTTAAACGATGCCATAGAAGGATAACTTCTCACGCGCCTACATAAGTACACGCACCCATTTTTTATTTTAGTTTTTCAGGGCGGTTTCCGCACTTCGTCCTAATTATTGGACCATTATGCGTGTCTCGAAACATTCCCGTTTACTCCAGCCAACCTAAGTTAGTCCAGAAGGAAAGTAGTCCTAGGAGACTGCTGCAAGCTTCCGGAAGCGATTCCCCCGACACTGGAGAAGTCGTGCCCGTTGGTCGGCCACACTCCTGCATTCCATGATGACATGCTGTGCCGTTTAATTCATTAACTAACAATCACACATGTGATTGTAAACTCAATCATCGCTCAATTTTGACTCCTCCACTTTGCAACAAGTCTATATCTATTGATTCCCAACATCAGCCAATAAGTACACACTTGACACCGGTGAAAGTAACTCACTCAAGAAACGCATCTTTAGATAAATAAAATTACAATATTATAATGTTTAGTGATGAAATTGGGAACAGCATGGACCCTCTTTTATCTAAAATGGGACATTCAATAACCAATTACTGTATGCCTGGTACCTCTTTTATGGATATTTTAGAAAAGACAAGTAAGCATAGCTACAGTAGATGCCACACCTTGTTGTTTTTTTTATATAGGAAATAGAGGTAATTTGGATAAAAAGTTATTATTAACATATGTGACAGATTTAAATACATTAAATGTGGAAAAAAATGTATTGTTCACATTGCCTTACTGCAACAGTCTACCAAAGGAAGAAATTTGTTAGATATAAATTAAATATGCTTTTGTACACAATTTGTAACAGCAACAACTACATTTGATTGACTCTAACAATTATGTTAGAAATTTTTATTTGATAATAGATATATATGTATTATCTTTCCAGTTATAATAAAAGATAGGTAGCTAAGTCGCTATCATATTTCTTTTTTATGTCAGCCAAGAATTTGGCTAAACAACTTGCTCCAATTGAGCAATGTTCTATTGACATGACAGTCAGTAATTATTCTACTGAAACCACTTAAAATCATATCATTATTTTTTTTCTTTCTTAATCTGCATCATGGCTATCTGTTTTTAACAACAATAAGCCCTGCTTTTGTCTGATAATTTTATCTTTATTTTGTTTAAACGTAGTGAGCCTTTCCAAATTGTTGGGTGACTTTCACTTCCTGTGGCAGAATCTATCTAAGAGTGTAGGGACACTTTGTCTTTTTAATCTTGTGTGCTGTAGAGATCCACATCCACCTAGTTTTACGGCTAGTGCATTCTTGTATCTAGATAATCTCTCTTGATATTTTATACTGTTTTTGGTGATCTCTCCTTAGACGGTTTTTATTTTTAAATCATGATAAATGTATTTGTTGCTTATATAGTGTGGAATATTAAATACTGCTCTCAGTGTTTTCGTTTGGAATCTTTCAAATATTTCTATATTACTAATAGTATTAATATACTAATAGTAATTTACTATTGCTGGCTGTACCCCATAGCTGAATGCCGTAGGTCCATATTGGTTTCAAGATGGCTTTGTATGCTATAATTTTGCTTTCAGGACTCAGCTGTGAGTGCCGACCTATCATCCAGTATAAATTACGCAGTTTTATATTCAGTTGCTTTCGTTTAGTCCATATGTGCTTTTGCCATGTGAGTCTCCTGTCCAAGTGCATACCTAGATACTTTGCATGTTCTTCCTGAGGGATTTCTTCGCCATTTTATGTTACTGGAGGGCAAGTTTCTCTTCTGAGGGTAAATGTGACATGGGTTGACTTGCTTTGGTTAGCCTTTATTCGCCATATTTTAAGCCATTTCTCTATTTCGTAAAGATGTAATTGAACCTGTGCAGCTGCTGTTACTGGATTGGAATGTGAGGATAAAATTGCGGTATCATCTGCGTATGTAGCAACTATCGTTTGATCCATGGTTGGTAGGTCAGCTGTAAATATAGTGTACAATATTGGTCCCAGTATACTACCCTGGGGTATACCCGATTCTATTTCATACAAGGCTGAGAGATCAGTATTTACTTTCACTTCAAAGCATCTGTCCTGGAGGTATGATTTAATAATGTGGTAGAATGAGTTGGGTATCGTTTTTTTATTTTATAGAGAAGACCCTCGTGCCAGACTTTGTCGAAAGCTTGACTTATATCCAAAAATACAGCTGAACAATATTGCTTACTATCTAGCGCTCTGTTTATAGTGTCCACAATACGGTGTATTTGTTCGACAGTACCATGGTGCTCTCGAAACCCAAATTGGTGGTTAGGGATGGTGTCTTTAAGGTGATCTTTTATTCTGTTTAACAAGATTCTTTCAAAGAGTTTTTCAGTTGACAAGAGACTTATGGGTCTATAGGAAGAGACATCGTCCGGTGGTTTACCGGGTTTGGGTACCATAACGACCTGTGCTATCTTCCTGTGTGCAGGAAAATACGAGTCTGAGGCAGGCGTTAAATATCCTTACTATTTGCACAATCCCTTTTTTGGTAAATTTCTCAGAAGTTTTGCATCTATTATATCGTATCCTGGAGACTTTTACTCTTTCAGCATTTGTATTTCTTTTATTACTTCTTGGGGACTTGTCGACATTATTGGCGGACACATTTGAAGTGCACTCTGTAGGTATTCTTTTATTTAAGTCCTATGTTCTGCAGTTATTTCTGGAAATGGTTGAAATATCTACGGAGGTGTTCTGCAGATATTGTAGCTTTTTCTGCATCTGATCTAGCCCAATCTCCTTGGGCTGTCCTAATTGGTGGTATCTACGTTTGTGGACGGTTCAGGTTTTTAGTAGCCTTCCATAGAGAGTAGTTTGTATCGATAGTTGGAGTTAACCCAGAAAGGAAAGTTTGCAGATTCTCGTTTTGGAATGCATAGATCATCTTTTTTAATGTTTCAGAGGATTTATTAAAAGCCGATGGATATCTAGTCCTGTGCCATATTTTTCTGTGCCGCCGTCGTTGTGCTATTAAGTCCTTGATAGATTTTGGATATTCGTCGTATTTTGTTGAGAATCTTTTCTTTGCTTTAGTTGCTGTTTTTGCTGCACTGTGTATAAATTTGTGCAGTTTGTCTATTTCTGTCTCTATGTCGTTTGTCGTTTGGATTGTGGTGCTTAAATTTAATTCTGAAGTTATTTTATCTTTAAATTCTTGCCAGTTTGTGTTTTTGTTGTATATTCTTAACGGGGGCTCTTTGAGTACAACTGTTGAGTTAACGTTTAATACGACAGGTGTGTGGTCAGATGATAAGTCAGAATAGGCTTCTACAGTCATATAATTTCGGCCGATGTCTTTAGTTACATAAAAATCCAGAAGGTCAGGTATCTTATTTCTATCTGTTGGCCAATGTGTTGGCTTACAATGAGTCATGCACTCTAATTTAAGCGTTTGTACTGCTTGGTAAAGTTGTCTACCCCTAGAAGTGATGAGACGAGATCCCCAATGGGTAAGTTTCGCATTCCAGTCACCTCCATATATGTATTTGTGTCCGAGTATTGAGAAGTACTTATTTAAGTCTGCTTGAGTTATTGTGTGTCTAGGTGGACAGTATACCGCAGATACTGTTATATCTGTTTTGTCTTTAAATAGCAGTTTAATAGTTGTCGCTTGAATTTTTTCGGTTTGGTATTCTTCCTGTACATAATGCTTAAGATTCTCTTTGATAATTACTGCAGTTCCTCCGTGGCTGTTGCCTGACGGGTGATTCGTGGTGTAGATATTGAAGTTTTTTAATGATAAATGGGACTTGGCAGTGAACCTTGTTTCCGATAGTAATGCCACATCGATTTTTCTGTTACTAGGAACGTATAAATTTCTTCATGACGTTCAGTCAAGCCATTGGCATTCCATGCAATAATTTTGACGCTGCGGATTATTTTGACACTAGACTTGCAACCAGCTGGACCATACGATCCATCATTTTGTCCATCATGGCAATTATAACTTGTTGTAGATTTGCGAACATACTTTCTAGTATTTATTTGTGTTTGTTTGTCCTTCAGTTGGTTTAATACTGGTAAAATTTAAAGTCAGTACCTCTGCATAGGTCAAATGTGTTTGTTTTTGTATAGGCGCGTGGTTCAGTTCGTTTCTTGGTTCAAGCTTTCCTTGTGTACGTCTTGGTTTTTGCATTTTTTGTGACACTTCTGGTTCATGCGTTTTTTGTGTTTTGGGTTCGTTTTTCGTAATCTTGTCTTTATATTGTTTATATTTTAAACATCCTTTATAGCTTGCTGGGTGTTTCTCTTGGCAGTTTGCACAGGTGGCTTCCGTGTCGGGTATTTTGGTGCATGATGCGATGAAGTGATCGTTACCGCATTTGACACATCGAAAGGGTCTGAAACATTGATTTTTTGTATGTCCGAATCTTTGACATCTCTTACACTGGAGAACTTCTGTCTTCTTATAGGGAGCTTCAACTGTCACTTATGACTGACATAGGTATCTAAAGTTGAATATGTCTTTATTATTGTTTTTAGGTTCTAAGTCAATATAAAATACTGGCAGTGCTTCTTTAGTGGTTCTGTGTCTTACGTTAACAATGTGTCTTACCTCATGCTGGTGATCTTTGAGTTCGGATTTTATTTGATCAACGTCTTCTGTAGCGTGTAATCCTCAGAGCACAACACAATATGCTCTTTTGCTTTTGAGCTGGTATGTATAATGGATGATGTTATTTTCAATAAAGTTGTCCCTTATGGTTTTATATGTGGGTATGTCTGTAGGTATAAGTTTGATTACATGTCCAGAGCGTAAGGTAGTCATAGTATAGGACTTGCTGTCAACTATTTTATTCAGCTTTTCTTTAAGGGTTGTTACATCAATTATCCCAGTCACAAAGATTGGCTCAGGCTTAGGAGTATAGACCTTTTCTGTGGTATTGGTGTCTAAAGTTTCAAGTGCTTCAAATTGGTTGCTGGTGGGCACTGTGTAGATAGACTTGCTTTTCATTTTTTTGGGAGTTGTTACATATTGGACTTATTTCTTTCCTCTTTTGTCTTTGTTGTGGGACTTTGTCCCTTTGCCATGCATTTTCTACGTTTGTATCAAGCTGATTCTCTTGTGAAACCTTTTGAGTGTCTTTTATTTCATATGATTTGTTATCTTTATCGTTCGCGTTGCCTGTCTTCACTGCATTTGAGGTAGATGGTGTACTATTACAACGGTTTCTCATATACATGCTTTTATAAAGTGTTTGCTGTATTAAGTTATCAGAGTTAATTTTGATTTTATTATTTTCATTCATATTGTTCCCACGAGTCAGGTCGAAATAAGTGGTCGCCTAAGGGGTGACGCCTATTCCCTTAAGAAGGCATTATTCAACGACGTTTGCCAGGTCCATCGAGGTTGGCGCTAGTGACTTGTCCTCCTACAAGCCATGCATCCTGTCGGCACGTTTCCCACCTTAGGAGTAGGATGATTTTTATAGAGGCTTTCTACCTCTAGACACGGGCATTTAAGTCAATGCCCCCGATTCCGCGAGACATGACCACCAAATTGCGGGTTGTGAAGATCATTTCCTATCTTCAACAAGAGCTAACTTGTTAGGCTAGCTACGTCGGGTTTCTTGACCGCCGCCCAAGACTCGGCGTTTGTTACTCATTTAGCACCACCCGGGGGGTACGTGTAGGGTGGGCCTAGGAAAAGGTGGTGACTCCTACGGACGCGAGTAACATTACTACCCCTAAATCATAATAAATGTTTAAATTAAGTAGAAGTTATCAGAATATATATTAAATTTTAATAATCATCAGGTTGGTAGTTCGTTCAATTGAGAAAATGCAATTCGAGGTGGCTCTTTAATATTGTGAGCCTCTCGGTTGAGCGAACAATAGAAATTGCATTGTGGAACTGGACTGGACTGTATAATTGTTTTGAAGCTATCATAGATGAAGCTTTTAAGAAAACTTACACTACAGGCAAACGGTTGATTGTCTGTGGTGACTTCAATATTGAATTATTAGAAAAATCTAGTTCGTGTACTAAAAAAAAATCAATCCTACAATCTGAAAACCTAATTCATGGAGCCTACTAGAATAGCTGCTACTTCAGCCACTTGTATTGATTATATATATACAGATATCATATCACAGAAAAAAACAAATTATTATTAAAGTAGATAGTGAACATTGTGGTCAGTTGATTACATTTCCGTATCATCATTTGTCACCTGCTGACAAAAAAACACATCACTGTTATACCAAAATCTGCTAATCGTGTGGAACGAATTAAAAAATCAATTAGAAAAATGTGTTATCTGAAATATAAAGAGAGTCCGAATGATTTACATAATGATTTTTTTAATATATACTGCTCTGAATTAAATAATATTTTTGTACCGAAAAAATATGTACTAATGACAGTTATCGCATCATTTGTACATATTTTTTTGGAATTCATAAAAGTAGAAGAACGCTTTGTGAACTTTATAACGAACGAAACTGTAGCACTAGTTAAAATTTTTAAAGATCATGTTCGTAATGAAAAAAAATTGCTGCTTAGCAAAATCAAAATAACATGGAATATTATAAACAATGAAAGTAGAAAATACAAAATTCGCAATAATAATTATAATTTAAATATCTCCTATTCTAGCTTGCATATTTATTGATTGTGTTGCCTGTGATGTTTTTCCTGAACTCATAAAATACAGTTAAATAATTCCTTTGCATAAAACGGAAATTACATCAGACCCCACGTAGTTTAGACCAAATTCTGTGCTACCCACCTTTGGTAAAATTTTCGGTAAAAATTCATATTAGATCAAATGCAATCACATTTGAATAAACATAATACTACACTGTAAACAATTTGGTTTTACACGGGGTCGTTCAACAACCGATCCCGGTGTTAAACTTATACAACAAATTTTTGACGCCTGGGAGAACACGCAGGACGCTCTTGGTGTGTTTTGCGACTTGTCCAAGGCTTTTGATTACGTTTTTCATGAAACATTACTCAGGAAACTCCACCACTATGGATTTAGAAATACCGAGCTGGATCATATTGCATCATACCTGAGGGATAGGATTTAGAGGATTGACATTAATGGCAATAAGTCTCCGGGGTCGTCGATTAAGGTGGGTGTTCCACAGGGCTCAATCCCAAGGATCACTTTTGAGATAAGTTTAAAGAATTTGGCATAATGACGGAAAGTAAAAGAAAATTCAAGAAAAATATGAATTTGTTTCGTTAAAATAATGATTTTCACATACTTAATACAAGAAACTTTACCTGCTGCTAGGCTTCTCAAAATCAAAAAAATATTTAAAGGTCTTTGTATTCGCTTATACAATAAAGTTCCAAGAATTAACCATAAATAAATTCAAAGATAGTATAAAAAAATCACTTATTAAAAAGCATATTACGAAGTCTCTGATTATATTACAGACAAAAATGCTTGGGTTTGAACTGTTCCAATCATTCAAATAGGTTTTCTATATTAAATAAATCAATGATTGTAGTGACGTTGCAACAACATGATGATTTGTAAATGTTGTTACATTATCCTTTTAATGTTGTGGAGTTCTTTTCGCTCGTTTTTCTCCGCAGCAAAAAAATATGTCTAATAACGAGTGGTAGGAAACAATTTTTAGACGATTCAAAAGATATGTACTACACATCCAATTTGAATAAATATATATTGATTTCTTCTGCCTCCATGCATCCTCTGAATATGAGGCTGTCTATTGCTCCTATTGTATATACGAGTAAGTGTTTGTTTAGGAGACAATGACCAGTCAGGGTGCCTATAAACTTTCGGAGTTTGTCCCTATTTAGTCTGGTAAGGGTGCGGGCAAGTCTCTTGTTTGCCACCGGAACTGCGCTCTTCGTTTGCCGGCATCCTTCACCTGTTTTCCACTCTGTCAAGTGTGATCTGAGTTCTTTCACGCAACCACGTTTTAATTTGTGTCTGAAGTATGGGCAGCAAGGGTTCCGGAACATACACTTTTGTGTCTGCTCCTCTCTTATCCAGTTTGTATGCTGCATCGTTCCCAATTGAGTTGCTGCGTCCTTTTATCCATTGCAGAGTTACCGTGTTGGTTAACGCAATGGATTGAAGTGCATTGTGGCACTCCATTACCAGGACAGAGTTTATTGTGTTGCTAAGTAAGCTTAAAGCACGAATGCACTGTCAGAGATAATTTTCATGTTAAACTCTCTGATGTCTCTGGCTACAACCACCTGTGCCGCTCTGGTAATGCCAATACTAGCTTAGTTTGTATAAGGTGTAGATATTTTTATATTCAGGTCGTTCGAGAAGACACCGGCTCCAGTACTACTGTTGGTTTTGGAGCCGTCTGTGTATATCCTTACTTCCCCAACGCCAGAGTAATCTGCCTTTTCCGCGGTAAGTTGGATGTCGTATCTTCGATCAAAGACGTGTTGACCCAATATTCTCTCCATAGATGCCTCCAGGAGTGGGAACTACTTTATGCATGTTTGTAGAATATTAGATGTGTTGTTACAGTGTTTAATCTCCATAAGCCCAGAGATCTTAGTCTCAAGGTTGCTGCTTTTGCCTCTTCTTGTATGACCAGGTCTAGGGGTCTTAAGTCCTGAAGGTACTCTAATGCAGCCGATGCAGTTGCTCTCATGCATCCAGTTGTTGCTACGCTCGCTAAGCGTTGTAGACTTTGGAGTTTGGATTTTACGGTCTGGGCCTGATGACTGCTGTGTATAACCAAAGAGTGGTCTTTGGACTAAGAACCCATTTTTTACCAACTAGTCTTCTAAACAGCTTAAAAGCTATGTAGGCCTTCTTTGTTTTTTCGATAAGACTCGCCCAAAGACCTATTCAGAATCTGCATAGAAACCATCAGTCTAAATAGTGTTTGTATTAAACTGAGGCCCTACATGTAAAAACTAACTACGTTTTAATGGCGAAATGACGAAAATACAAACAACGCATGGAATAAAGAAAAAGAAAAGATGAGTTGTTGACACCTTTCATAGATAAGCGAATCCAAAAAAGCTTGCGTCGACCGATAATTTGTAGAAACCGAGCGGTCGATAGCGGACGAATAGTACAAAAATAGTGCCCCAGGTACCATATTATATAAGTGACCCGTCTTGTTTTCAACTGAAAGCTACATAAAGATGGTAAGCGAGTATTGTCATCTTTTTGATACACATACCTTAAATTAGCGTATAACTAAGCAGTACATCTCGGCTAAAGTTGTCGTCGCTTTTTCAAGATTCTTACAAGTAATCATAAAAACCTTACTTCAGAAAAAGAAAAAGTTCGAGACTTTTACTTAGAATATAAATTTTGAAATGGACAATCCTGAGCATTAGCATATATACATCACATTAGACCCGTGTGAATAGACTTGACCTGCATTTACATATGCTAATTCACTAGTCTGCTCAAATTTTAGGCGTAAGGTACAGTGAAATATTGCCTTTACATTACGTGTTACATAATGTTACGTGTCGGGATTTGGACGTAGTATACGTATGTCTCCAGTTGGTCATATCTTATTTCACACAAAACTACAACAACTGAATACATACGTGAATCAACATTATAAGATATTTGTTTCTTAGGTTTTCGCGCACATCACTCATTAAATAAAACTAGTTATTACGGGTTAATGCGCGAAACTTTATTTATTTATTGACGTTTCGCAGCCTTTTCAGGTCTGCATCGTCAGAATAATGATTTTTTATTTAAAATTGTTGAGCTACCTTCGAAAGACTTATATTGAGCGTTCGGTTATTTCATTGGAAGATGTTTAAAATTTTATTGTCTATGTATGAATTTATTATTTAATTTACTTAATAAAGTATTTTATTTAAAATTCTTGTTTGTAATTTTGAGTTTATTTATTTGACCCTAACTACCGTAAACTACCACCGGTTCCAAAATTGGGAGACTTTCCTGAGAAGAACCGGCGGAACAAACTCAAGAGAGGCTTTCTATCTCCTTCTTATGTTAAATTATGCAAACAAAAAGAACTAATAGTATCTGATGGTCTTGCAGTGTGTGCTCGGGGTTGGGATTTTATCTCCTGTATAATAGGTTCCCAAGCTGGTGGTATATACCAACCATCTTCCCTATTGAAATTAGGATATTTTTTAATCTCAATAGCCTCGCGCATCATTCGAGGAACGAACCGCCGCAAAAATCTGCAGTGTGTGAACATGCATTAGGGGGACCAAACCACTACATTAGATTTGATAGACCACAGATCCTTGCAGCTGAGCGGCGGTTCGTTCCTCGAATGATGCGTGAGGCTATTGAGATTAAAAAAATATCCAAATTTCAATAGGGAAGATGGTTGGTATATACCACCAGCTTGGGAACCTATTATACAGGAGATAAAATCCCAACCCCGAGCACACACTGCAAGACCATCAGATACTATTAGTTCTTTTTGTTTGCATAATTTAACATAAGAAGGAGATAGAAAGCCTCTCTTGAGTTTGTTTCGCCGGTTCTTCTCAGGAAGGTCTCCCAATTTTGGAACCGGTGGTAGTTTACGGTAGTTAGGGTCAAATAAATAAACTCAAAATTACAAACAAGAATTTTAAATAAAATACTTTATTAAGTAAATTAAATAATAAATTCATACATAGACAATAAAATTTTAAACATCTTCCAATGAAATAACCGAACGCTCAATATAAGTCTTTCGAAGGTAGCTCAACAATTTTAAATAAAAAATCATTATTCTGACGATGCAGACCTGAAAAGGCTGCGAAACGTCAATAAATAAATAAAGTTTCCTGCATTAACCCGTAATAACTAGTTTTATTTAACATTATAAGAACTTGACTGAATGAATATATTCTATATTGCACAGAGTTTTTTTTTCAGAAATACAAAAAAACAAATTATGTAAAAACAGAAGGCGTCTGTTGAGATTTGTATACGTAAACACCTATTATGTTACTACTCAATTTATCGATTTGTAATAACAACCAGTCGCAATACAAATGTCACACAAAACACGCGTTTCTTCATTTCGTTAACGAGCCACAAGCAAAAGAAAACCTTAATTCCTTAACATAGTGGTCATAATCGAGCCGGATTGCAATAGAAAATAAAAGTGCATTAGGGAACCGGTTGACCTTGGCCGTGGCTCGCATCGGGCCGCATGATTGCAATGAAAAAACGAACATGTCAGTGTCACAAGTGATCGATCAACAAGATAATTTATTAGAACTTATCACTAAGGCGCAAACAAACTTTAAAAAATCTCCGAAAGGTCGTTTAACTGCGGGCTATGTGGAAACAAGAATAAAGTGTATTGATGAATATTGGTCAAGTTTTCGTAATGGACACACAAATATATTTCAATTATCTACAAAGGAACAAACAAGGCTCAAGCTCAGGCCACCACGAAGCCAACGTTTCCTTGTCCACGTCTCGCACAGAAAGAATAGCTGGAGAAGTCAAGTTACCTAGAATAGAATTACCAAACTTTTCGGGCGCATACGACGAATGGCAGTCATTTGAAGACACATTTACATCACTTATAGATAGCAATAAAAGCTTAAGCGACGTACAAAAATTGCACTATTTAAAATCATGTGTAGTCGGCGAAGCAAAGAATTGTATCAAACATTTTCAAACCACGGAGAAAAATTATCAATCCGCATGGGATACTCTAAAGAATCGATATAGTCAAAAGAGACTGATTGTTAACGCCATTCTCAAGAGATTGTTTTCCTTAAAAAAGGCAACTAGTCAGTCACCGCCACAACTGAAAGCATTAGTAGACAATACAAGGGAGTGTATAAACGGTCTCAATAATATGAACATTAACACCGACTCTTGGGACCCAATAATTATATTTCTGACTGTACAGAAATTGGATCAAGAGTCACATAAGGGCTGGGAAAGTTTTGTGAGCAGTGAATGTAATGAAACGCCTACATTTCAAAATTTAATAAGTTATTTGGAAAACATGATTTGCGCAATGGAACTCACCGTGAGCAGCAATTTGACAAACAGAATAAGAGAACGTACTCACCATGCCACAGCTGATATCACCGCCGCCGCTACAGCTACAACTTCATATTCACGGCCAAATTGTTATATATGCAACGAAGAACATTTGCTTTGTCACTGTAAGGAATTTGGAAAATGGAGTCCAGAAAAGAGATCTGAATATACTATTGAGAACCGTTTGCGTTTCAATTGTCTGGCCAAAGGACACTCTGTTTATTTCTGCCGACAAAAGACTACGTGGAGAATTTGTCGCAAACGGCACCACTCTTTGCTTCATAGCTCCAAGAAAAAAGAAGAAAAGTCAAGTGATGAAGTAGAAAATAAGAATATCTCAACGATGCATAGCGGAGTAGAAAATCACGAAACAGAAGGAACCGTGTCAGTTGCCTCGCATTTTTGTTTTAAACACCAGAGGGCGTTGCTAGCCACCGCACTCATCCCTGTTAAAGGCAAGTCAGGTCAGGGTACAGTACTTAGGGCATTAGTTGATACGGGTTCACAGGCATCATTTATTAGTGAAATAGCGACTCAGGTGTTAAATGTAAGCAAAAAACCAATACATGGTACTGTAACGTCCGTGACGTTGCAGCCTCCTTGTTTAGGTAAACTCTTTGCTTTTGCAATGCCTACGGTTGGCAGTTATATTAAAAAGTTAATGTCATGATTTTAAGATTTGAAATAAGGAATCGTCTGTCTTTTGATAGAAGGTTCCATTCAAGAGAAAATCTTCAGGCACCAACAAAACCTCTCGTAGTTAGATAAAAATAATTATATTCGCCTGAATGAAATAAATAACTTATCTCTACCAGTATCTTTAAATTAGTAGTTACGTCCCCAGGTTCTATCCACTCTGGCTAGAGCTCCTCAGTACGGTAACTGGAGTTGGTTCCACAACCACGATAGTCAGACATGTGGTACAGTTAGAAATTTTGTCTCGATATGAAAGAGATTTCAAGCTACCAGTTAAAGCTTATGTTATATCAACACATATGACTACACACTTACCATGTAAGGAAATTAAGTCAAACAACTGGTCACACTTAGATGGATTAATGTTAGCTGATACAAATTATTTTACACCAGGAAATGTTGACCTTTTACTTGGCATAGATGTGTACACTGAGATAGTTAAGAACAATCTGATTAAGGGTCCGCCGGGTACTCCATGCGCACAAGAAACCAATCTTGGTTGGATTCTTTTCGGTAACATAAATGACTCACACTCAGATGAGCACACTATTGCCATGCATCATCACCTGGATATAGATAATATGTTACGTAACATGTGGGAAATAGATCAGTCTAATAAACGCAATATCACAGCTGATGAAAGACTTTGTGAGCAAATATACGCAACCACACACTGTAGAGCACAAGATGGACGTTATATTGTAAAACTGCCATTTAAAAATAAGCAACCAATTACACTGATTGGTGATACAAGAAATATTGCACTCAAAAGATTTTACCAACTTGAAAGAAGATTAGAGGGAAACAAGAAACTTAAAGAAGTATACACAAAGGTAATGGAAGAATATTTACAACTAAGACACATGGAAGAAGTACCTGAAGAAGATATATATATATATATATAAGCCAGCAATATTTCTTCCACACCACGCAGTCATAAGGGAAGATAAGGAAACCTCCAAATTAAGAATTGTCTTCGATGCATCTTGTAAAGGATCAAACAACAGATGCTTAAATGAGGAACTGCTTGTAGGACCACAACTGCAAGAAGATTTGAGAAATCTTATCATGAGATGGCGCATGAAACCAATTTGTTTTTTAGCAGACATACAAAAAATGTACCGACAGATTCTTGTGACGAAGGATGACGCGGATTACCAAAGAATATTTTGGAGGAAAAACAAATCAGAAGAGCTTAAAGAATATCGACTTTTGAGAGTTACATTTGGGACGGCATCGGCGCCATTTCTAGCAGTCAGAACTTTAAGACAGCTTGCAGAAGATGAAGGGTTGTCAAAGGGATATACAAGATCAGCTCAGATAATTTTAGAAAATTGTTTTGTTGATGATACCATGAGCGGATGCGAAACAGTGGAAGAAGCCGTGGAACTTAGAAAAGAACTAACACAAATATTAAAAAGAGGCGGTTTCGAGCTACAGAAATGGGCATCTAACTCGAGTGAATTTATGAATGATATCGATCCTACACTTCGAAGTGCACATGCAAATAAGAATATACACAGTGAGAGCACAATTAAAACGCTTGGGCTTACATGGAACATGACGTCTGATACATTTCAATATATGTTCAATCTTCCGGAACCTGTAAGAGTTGTAACTAAAAGTACTATTCTTGCTGATATTCAACGGATTTTCGATCCACTTGGCTGGCTTGGAGCAGCAATCATACCTGCAAAATTTCTCATACAGAAACTGTGGGTAGATAAGTTTGATTGGGACGACAAGGTAAGTGAGGCTCTGGAAGAAGAATGGTTAAGTATAAGGAAGAGTTTTCAAAAGCTAAAAGAAATTAAAATTAAAAAATGACTGCATACTAAGAATACGGAGAGGAATGCAATAAATCTTCATGGCTTTTGTAACGCTTCTGACAAGGGTTACTACGCTGTTGTGTACTGCAGATCTGAAACAGAAAAAGGAGAAATTAATATAGGAATCGTTGCTTCCAAAACACGAGTAGCACCTGTTAAACCTGTTTGTATACCGCGATTGGAGTTGCAGGGCGCTGTCTTATTAGCAAAGCTGCTTACACAAGTCAGAGAAGCTATGAGGATACCAGTCAACCATGTTTTTGCTTGGACGGATTCTTCAGTAGTTCTATCTTGGCTGTTTGGAGATCCAAATAGATGGAAACCATTTGTGAGCAATCGAGTTATAGAAATCTTAGACAATATTTGTAACACTCAATGGTTCCATGTAGCGTCAAAGGAAAACCCCGCAGACATTGGTTCACGGGGAGCCAATCTAGAGCAATTATTAAACAATGAGTTATGATGGAAAGGGCCAGTGTGGCTGAAGGAAAAAGAAATCAAATTTTACAGACCAAACATAATTCCAACCGAAATAGAGAGGAAGAAGACATTACAAGTAAATTTAATAATTGATAAAAATAAGGAAGAGAACAAAGAGATAAAGTTTGATAATTTTAATACTTTACAAGAATTACTCAAAACTATAACTCAGTGCAAACGATTTATCAACAGTAAAAAAAATCCAGAGAAAATAAATATTCCAATAACAACAGAAGAATTAGAAGATGCTTTACTAACATGTGTGAGGATAAATCAAAAAGAATAAGAGATTTCGAAGAAGAAATTAATAGATTGAGAGCGAAGAAATACCTAAAAAGGTCTAGTCGGCTGAAATCGTTAAATACTTACCTTGATGACAAAAATATTCTCAGGGTGGGCGGGCGTTTGCAAAATTCAGACTTACCAGAAGATAGAAAACATCTGATAATCCTGGGAACCAACAATCATTTGACAACATTAATCATAGCAGAAGCTCACCAGAAAACCCTACATGGAGGAATTTAACTGATGCTGTGCTATCTCAGATCAAAATATTGGATAATCAGAGCTAAAAATGCTGTAAAGGCTTACGTCCATAAATGTATTGTTTGTGCTCGGCAGAAGGCCATTACCAGAACACAAGTAATGGGTGACTTACCGCGAGTTCGTACAACACCAACACGTCCATTTCTTCATAGCGGAGTGGATTTTGCTGGACCTCTGCAAATTCTTGTATCCAGGGGCAGAGGAACCAAAACAAGAAAGGCTTATATAGCAATTTTTATTTGCATGTCCACAAACGCCATTCATTTAGAATTGGTTGGGGACCTGACTTCCGAATCATTTATTGGTGCATTTCGACGATTCACAGCCAGAAGAGGCAAATGCGCTCACCTATGGAGCGATCAAGGAAGAAACTTTGTGGGTGCTAATAAAGAATTAGCAGCTGCATGGTCCCAAGCTAAATTCGAATTGCCAGGTCATTTGGCAGAGGAGTTAGCAACAGACTCAACTCAGTGTCATTTTATACCGCCATATAGCCCCAAATTTGGAGGATTGTGGGAGGCAGGGGTCAGATCAATCAAATATCACCTAAGAAGAATACTCACTTCCAATCTTACCTTCGAAGAAATGACGACCACACTCTGTCAAATTGAGGCATGTCTAAATTCGAGGCCTCTTTCTCCCATAGAAACTTCTGATCCTGACGCATTAGAAGCATTAACACCTGGACACTTTTTAATAGGCGAAGCACCTCTTACTGTACCATTTCCTGACCTACGTCTCGTAAAAATTACTAATTTATCTCGCTGGCAACTGACACAAAGGCTCGTGAGAGACTTCTGGCACAGGTGGCTAACAGAATATCTTTCAAGACTTCAGGAACGTAGTAAATGGCTAAAATGCGAACCAGAGTTCGAGGTCGGAGATATCGTTCTACTTAAGGATGATCAACTTCCGCCAGGGAAGTGGTCTCTCGGTCGCATTGTACAAAAGCATCCCGGTCCTGATGGCATGACGCCAGTGTACAGCGTCAAGTGTCGCAGCGACACAATAAAGCGATCTGTTTCCAAATTATGTGCATTGCCTATTGATAAGACATAAATTAATTAGAGATATTTACAATTGCATTAGATTAAAGCTATATTATCTGATTTGCATGCTTGCTTAAAGTACATTAGTATAATTTTTTCGATTTTGCTTTTTCGATCTTTGTGATTTTGTCTCCGAATTTAAGTAAATTACTCTGTAATTGTGTTAAATTTTTAAATTCATTGTTTAGAAAGAACTATCGTCCTTTGGTGGGCGGCATGTTGAGATTTGTATACGTAAACACCTATTATGTTACTATTCAATTTATCGATTTGTAATAACAACCAGTCGCAATACAGATGTCACACAAAACACGCGTTTCTTCATTTCGTTAACGAGCCACAAGCAAAAGAAAACCTTAATTCCTTAACAGCGGCATTATGGTTAAAGTAGCAATCTTTACCAGGCAACCTCCTTTTTCTTGCCTCGCAAGCGGGGGAGAGGGATTGAAATCTGCATGGATACCCTACAGCCAGCTGTAGGATTATGTCAAACTCTAAAACATAAGGGCCACTCAGGCTTCATCTGATACGTTCATTCCCTGAGAAGGAAATGATGCCGGTTTTTCTTTCCAACTTTCTACAGTCAGTCAAAATTGATATATATCTCAGTTCGTCAAACAAAAGACAATGCCGGAAATTGGCGCCTTTTTTTCGCGCGGCCATTGACCAAACCTTGATATTTAGGTAGAGGATAATGTAACAAACAAAACTTATTATGCCATGTATATCGCTAAACTCAGTCCGAGTTGAGTTATAAAGGTTAGAAGAGAAAAAAATATTTCTTTTTTTTGCGCAGATGTTGGTCAAACCTTGTTATTTGGGTATAGACGAATGTAACAACCAAACTTATTATGCCATGTATATCGGTAAACTCAGTCCGAGCTGAGCTATAAAGGTTAGATAAGAAAAAAATATTTCTTTTTTTGCGCAGATGTTGGTCAAACCTTGTTATTTGGGTATAGACTAAAGTAACAAACAAAACTTATTATGCCATGTATGTATATCGCTTAACTCAGCCCGGGCTGAGCTATATAGGTTAGAAAGAAAAACATTTTTTTTCCGCGCTGATTTTGATCAAACCTTATTAAACGGTATAGAATAATGTTACAAACAAAACTTAGTATGCCTATATAGCTTAACTTAATTCGAGCTGAGTTATGAAGATTAAAAGTAGATATATGTTGTTTTCGCGCGGTTGTTGAGCAAACCTTGACAAATGGGTACAAAATAACGTAACAAGCAAAACTTATTATATTTATTATAACATATGCGCGGTCTGGCTTTGTTGTTTGACTTGAGACAGAGACTACCGATACTTACCTCTTGTTAACACTTCGTAGTCGGTTAACAGGCCCGCAGTTACTATGAAGAACACATAAAAATAAATGGGTTTTACAGGATTGAAGTGTGTAGGGAACAACATCTACATGATCTGAGACGATATAATATTATGGCATCTAACTCATGGCTATTGAGAGGACGAATCCAGTCACGCCACAGACAAGCTAAAACTTATTACACTTACGTTTTAATAGAAGAGGGTATGCAAGGCATACAGGCGATACACGCTCATTACTGCAGCTGCGTCGTGGGTAAACGCACTCTGGGGTGTTGTTCACATACCATGTCAATTATATGGTATTCAGGGTACGGAAGACATCAAGAAAATCTAACCCCACCCGCTATTTTACTAGATGATATAATGATGAAATAATTCGACACGATGTTGAAAACGAAGCCGATGAATCATCTGATGACGAATTGTAATATTATGCTGTGCAATATATTAAAAAAAAATTAAATATATGATAATTTTCTTTTGTATCACAGAATTTTATTTGCAACTCAAACCTCGTAAAGTATTATGCGTAGGTACTGAATAATGCTTAGTAGTGTAAGTAAACGGAAAAACGAGACCATTACATGATTTTGTTTTTCTCCTGACCTTTAGAGACTGAACTCGTACCGAGTTTAGCTATATACATGCCAGAATTTCTGTATGTTACTTTATTTTGTATCCAAATAATAAGACTTGCTTAGTAACCACACAAAAAAAAATGAACATTAAAGATCTTCCTTCTAACCACACCTAACCCTTCTCGAACTGAGTGTAGCGGTCGATATATATGCCATTATTTTTACATTATTTCATAACGTGCAAGGTTTGCTTATAGCCACGCCCCGGGTTTTTTTTTCATATCTTCAGAACACAGCTCAGACCTCAGACCAATGATATTTTTTTTTAGTTTATAATCAACTCAGACTGAGTTTAAAACTATAAAATAATGTATTTGTCATAATAAGTTTTATTTGTTACGTTATTCTGTACCTAAATAACAGGATTTGGATAACAACTGAACAAAAAATCAATGTAAATATCTACGCGCAAAAAAAATCTCTTCTAATCTATTGACTCACCTCGGACTGAGTTTAGAGATATACATGGCATAATAAGTTTTGTTGTTACGATATTCCATACCCAAATAACAAGGTTTGACGAACATCTACGCAAAAAAAAGATTTTTTTTTCTCTTCTAACCTTTATAACTCAGCTCGGACTGAGTTAAGTGATATACATGGTATAATAAGTTAAGGCCGCGCGAAAAAAAAGGCACCACCTTCCATACAAAATCCGGCATTTTCCTTTAATGCATGACAAAGTGGCATCTACTCCTGTCACAAAAAAGCAACAGCGTCTACTTTAATAAAACTTAATTGTTAGTAAGTTACAGTCCAGTGGCAGACGGACGGGCAAAGGAGGTTGTCCCTGTAGCTACCAAATGCTCAAGGAGATTTTTGCCCTACAAATCATTACGAGATATGTGAGAGTTGATCGCGAACTTGTAACAGCATCAACTTCCAGACACTGTTTTCGAACTCAATTTAAACTTGTATGTACGTGTAACAAGACATCAGGTCATGAAAATACAGCTGATATGGAAGAGAAAAACCTTGTAAAGAAGCACAAGGTTTTTCTTTCTAAAAAGTAGAGCCAACGGCATACAGACATATAGACTATACAGTCAACTATAAACTACATACATACGCATAGTCAAGTTAGCATACCCTAATAAACAAACTATTATATTATGAAGTAAGGTTTATTTTATTGCTAAAAAGTATGTAAAGATATTAACAATTATAATAAAAGCGAGCAAAAACTTGTGGAATCTCATTGAATGTACATAAGAACTGGAGGACATTAACGAACAACAACAATCTTTGATAACGGAATCGCCATAATAAACTTTCAAATCATTCAATATTTTTTTTATTGTCCTATCTTTTAGAACTAGTTTTCTGCCTTCGTCCCCTTTGCCTGTATGTTCGTTTGGTGAACATTTTTCAGTCTTCGTGCCATAATCTTTTTCTTCATATTTGTTTGTATAAAATTCTAAAATTTCGTGCTGGTTTTGATTAGTGACCTTATCATCATATACGTAGTCCTCTTTAAGATTATCACTATCATCTTCATAACTTTCATCTTTTAGTACTTCTTTTTCATTATTGTAATATAAATTATCATTTATATTTGGTTTGGTAGTTTTCCTATGATTAAACTTTCTTGGTAGTTTTAATTCATTCAAAACTTCTGGATGATAGTATAACACATTAGATGGTTGAGTTATACCGATAAAGAATGGTTGATATGTGACGTAATATGCTGTAGAATATAATGTTTCACCCTGTGTGCATTCTTTATGAGTGCATAAACTAGAAATACCTTGAGTACATAAGTGTAAACTAGACTGTGTGCATATGTGTGAACTACCCTGTGTGCATAAATGAGAATTACCTTGTGTGCATGAATGCGAATTAGTCTGATCATGTAGCCTCATGCTATTGGTGCTTAAGCTAGACGACTTTCGTTTACTCAAATCTCCACTTTGAGTACAAATATATTGACCGCCAGATCGTAGATGAGGAGTACATGTTACACCTGTTAAAGGATTCTTCATACACGTACATATTTTTGATCCCTGATATAAATAAATGGGAGTACCGAAACGGGATGTTACTTCAGGCAAACTCCTCGGCTCAAGGACTTTATTATTTTCTTCTGGTTTATTATCGTCTTTGAGCTGTTCGTTGCTCAAGCTTTCATTGTAATTACTGGCTGTACTACGATTGAATTCTGATCTAAATTTATTAATAGGCCATTGTTGTTTCACCTCTAGAGTCGGAGTAGGCACATAACTTTTAGATAATATAGCAATAGTAGATGTTTTTATATCTTGATCAAAGAAATGTTGTTTAATTGATAACATTTCATCTGATAACATCTTGTCGAACACATTAGACTTTAAGTTTGGACTCTGCGTTTTAGTCAGATTTTTAATGATTTCAAATAGTGGAACATGTTTTCTAAAACTTGTTTCATCTTTTGGCGTGTAATCTGTAATATAATATTGTAAGTAGTATTGTCATACAAATAAAATACCTACACTTTAATGCAATTATCTCAAAATTAATAAATTCATATTCCACATGTTCAAGTTAACACATTACCTTCACTTTTCCATTTTCTCTGTGTGTTCGTAGAAAAACTTAAGTCTCTAGTTTTAATTTTATCTCTAATAGCAAGGCTACTTAAGCTGTCCAGAGAAAATATAAATAAGACTATTTGAATAGTAAAAAACATAACAAAATAATCCCCATTTTAACCACCGGACATTTAAAGAGACACATTTAACGTAATCTGGGTAGCCATGCATGGTAGTCTCATTTCATTTGTATCCATGTCATGATTTAATTTTGATCTAATTTATGTTTGATATATTTTATGATTTATTATGATAAATGTGAAATTAGTTGTATTAACTCTTTGTTTTGGTTTTGTTTTAAGCTCTTATAGTTATTGTAAAATATGTTCTAACCATACCCTTTGCAAATACACAGTAAGTTAAATATTTTATATATTTAGGTTCATTTCTCTCGCTAAAATTCGAGAACGGCTGGGCAGATTTAGCAGTTTTTAGTTATGAAATGTTTGTCGTATTCCAGGGAAGGTTTTTAAACGATGAGAAAATATAGACAAAATACGAAGAAGATACAAACATTTTGAAACATCCAGTTTCATCTATTTTAGCGAAGAAAGAGTTCAAAGGCAGAAACAGACATGAAACGCGACGCCACGCTACGCGTCTTGAGTCCAATCAAAATTTACTATTTTCTATGATCAGAATCGCATTAGTAGAATCTGTGCGGAAAGAGAGTGGGCGTGGCGAAAAACGGAACATTAAGATTTTTATTTGGCAATCAAACCCAGCAATCTGTAAAACGTCAAAGTTTTGTATTGATACGGATTTGTTTGTTGTTGTATTTAATCATGTCTAAAAGGTGTAAAACCTTACAAATACAGTAGAAAAGCACTAGAGCCCCCTCCAATCTAAATCCCATTCTCTTTCCGCACAGACTCTAACATCCGAGGCGACGCGATGCGCCATAGAAAATACGCCTAGCGTAGCGTGATGGAGTCGCGTTTTATAAGTCTATTTCTGCCTTTAATATCGTCAAGATAGGTGATAAAGTACACCGGGGTCATCTAGTCGTACATAAGTGTCACACTATATACTTACCATCCCTTAATTAATTTCACATTAAATTTTTAATTTTTTCAGATGTCTGGTCCAAGTATGTCTTGTAAAGAATATGACGCGAGCATTCTACTCACGAAGGATGATATAATAAATATAGTTGACAAAATCAATGAACGAAGACACTTTGTCGCTACTGGTCTGACAAAACTGCTTCCCCTGGCTGCCAATATGAACAAAATTGTAAGAAAAATCAAATTTTAATAATTATACGCTACTCATTACATGAAACACCATTTTGAACGAATTAATAATAGTGAAATGTATCAAATTGTTGTGTAAACATAGAGTAAATTATAAATATTATTTTCCTGTTTTATAAGTATTTTCTTTTTAAAAATCATTTTTCAGTAAGTTTTCCTCAGGGAATAACATATTTAACGTAATTTCATATTTGTTTCTTAGGTTTTCACGCACATCACTCATTAAATAAAACTAGTTTTTACGGGTTAATGCACGAAACTTTATTTATTTATTGACGTTTCGCAGCCTTTTCAGGTCTGCATCGTCAGAATAACCAGTAATAATAATAAATTATTCTGACGATGCAGACCTGAAAAGGCTGCGAAACGTCAATAAATAAATAAAGTTTCGTGCATTAACCCGTAATTTCATATTGTTTTTCGAGGGCAGCTGTCGCGACCTTTTGACGGCAGTCGATGAATCGTCATCGGCCGTACGTCGCCGACAAGCCGTCAGCACTCGCTTGATGGACTGCAGCCATGGCCACCTTATGACGGCAGCCGTTGATCGAGTGCCGTCGGCTACGAGCCGCTCGTTTTTATGAAGTCTTAATCGCAGAAAATATGAAATTACATTAAATATGTTATTCGCTAAGCTAAATTTTGAGTTACCCGAGAAACTTACGTGCAAAGTGCGAACAGTTATCTATACTTCTATACTAATATTACAAAGAGGAAAGATTTGATTGTTTTTTTCTTAAATTGAATAGGTTCCGAAACTACTGAACCGATTTGAAAAATTCTTTTACATTTAGAATTTTACATTATTCCTGATGAACATAGACTATAGAGTATTTTCAAAAAAAATGGTGTTCCGTATGAAAATCTTGATTATGTAACCCAATGTGTGAAAAAAAATGCAAATAAATAACCTTATATCGCGTACGCCGTGGAAGTCATTGACAATAGAGCAAAGTAATATAATAAAGTTTTATAGAAGACATCAATACGTACAAAATAGTATACAATACAATACTATTATGTCTAACTATTACAGTTATGTCACAAATAGAGGTTCACCTGCGGTTTCACCCAAAAGTAAATAACATGCCTATTATGGAATTATTATGCGTTTAGAGTACGGATATCCTAAAAGTAGAATCAATTAATAACAATTAAAATTGTTTATGTTTCATATCATTTTCCAAAAAAAATAATTTCTTTTTTTTTTTTTCGCGGAAATTTATTTTTTATCGTTGTCTGAATTCGCTGGTAAAGATTTTCAGGTAACTCTAAATTCACGGTGTATAAAACCATTATATATTTTTTATCCTTCTATTGTTTTAAGCGTTGGTCGGAGGAATTAGCTGGATTTGCACAGAGATGGGTGGACCAGTGTGATCCAGCTATAAGCCCTGATAGAGAAGACGAATGCAGGGACTTGGGTAAATCAAACATTTTCAAATATTATAAATTTTACGGACACAATATTAAAAGTAAAACAAAGGCCCGGTTGTATCGTCGTTACTCACCTACGTATTTAAAATTTAAACGCTTGCTTTTTTTATGCTACGATTGGAACGAAGTTCCTTTTCGGAGAGTTTGGCGGATGGGGGCTAGGCGAAAATTTACCATCACAACCTAGCGAAGCAGCTAGCTAGGCAGCTGGGTGGTTAGCTAGATGGCCAGCGAGATGGGCGACCACTGACGACGGGGGTTGTGGACTTGGTTTAAAGTTTTGTTTGGTGAGTAATGGACTGGGAACGTCCGCATTGAGCCCATTCCGCACTGCGACACTTCCGCACTGGCCCCCCACGGCGCTTCCCGAATCGCACGGCGCTTATTCTGCACTCGGTGCATTCCGCTCTGGATCCATTCCATCAGGACCCATTCCGCACTGGGACCAATCAGCAGTGGACGCAGGGCGCATTGTTGAGTAGTGTACCTTTTTTATGGAATAGGGAGATTGGGCCATGACTCGCCACGCGGGCCCAGTGTAGATTGGTTGGTGGAATATAAATATTTTTTGTCACATCTATTCGAAGAGAGCTATTTGCTCTCTGTTAACATGGACCACAATAGTGTTTTGATCCCCAGGGACCTAAACAGCGTTTCAATCCCTAGGGGCTAAAATGATTTGAATTTTGGAATCGGGATATTGTTAGTAAACGTTCCAATTACCAAAGAGATCAATCACGAACATTTTATGAACAAGTCACAGCGTAAACCGCGCGCACGCCTTATTAAAAATAAGTACGCGAAATACATTTTACCATCGTTTAATGAGTATCTTCCTAGTATAGTGAGAACCAAAAATGTGAAGCAATGTTTTATCTACAAAATCCTGCTCTGGATTAAAAAAACGCTCAATGTTAGATCATTATCACTTTGAAACTATAGAAATGATTTAGCGAAAATTTTCTCACATATCTACTTACCAAAATATGTCCGATGATTATAAAAACTGTAATAAAATAGGCTTCCCTATCTGGAGCCGTCGTCCCTACTCTTGCGTTTTTAAAGGAATTCTTCCGCAACTCATCCATCATTTCAGAGGACACGAAGGTCGGCCAAAACATAGCCACCGTGACTGGCCCGACCCCCGGGATGCATATCCAGAGCCTGATTGATATATGGTTCATGATGAGTCTCGACTATAGGGGAAGTACGTCATATTACAATCAGTAAGTTTGTGCGTAATAATCCAACATTTTTAATTGGGATAATTTTATGTTTCATTTTTTCCCCCCACGACAAGTGGCCTTTATTCTTCCGAAAATTTAGGCCCTTTTATCTCCATATCAAAATTTTATTTTAGAAATATTGATAATTATTATGTGTTTTTCAAAATCGATTGAACTGTTTAGGCGTAAAACAAATGGAATCTTATAACAGTAGGTATTTATAATAAATACCTATTACGAACTTAATAAAGCATATTTGTTTTAAAGTAAGTAATAGGCAAGTACTTAGTAATTGAGACACTTGCACCAACATTCCAAATTCAAATTAGGGCTCCTTAAGGCTAAGCACGGCAGCGAGATCGGGTGAAGCCCGCCGCATATGCGGGTAATCGCGCGTGCTCGCAGCCGGTGCGAACAACACCTTATTTCCAATCGAAAAATTATTTCAGGTCAAAGAAATTTCTGATGATATAGGTACACAAATTATTTACTTTCTGCTACTGTAGAATTTTTTCTCAGATAATGCCATCAGAATGTAGAGATCCCAACGACAAAAAGCGTGCCAACTTCTTGACATTGAAAGCTTTTTCGATTGAAAATATGATTACTTTTTCGATATAATATCAAAATAAGGAGTAAAAATAAATATTTTGAAGCTTAAAATTAGATAGTGTATGAAAGGTTTTTTTTTTTTATAGATTTAAATAAAAATAGAACAGTCACTTATTCTGATTTCTCGCAGATATTTTCAGGTTTCGTGAAAAAAACAGAAAATGAAAACTTTTAGATCTTTTTAATCACTTAAAGCTTTGCAATTTTTTCCGATAGGTGTAGTACTTGTCCCCAAAATTGAGATTACTAGATTTAAGGGATATCTAACGAAAATGTAACTGGAAGGAAAATGTTCAAATTATTTTCCTAGTTACTGTTTTTAACTTTTAGTTAATTCGCTCTACCAATCAGTTAATAATAGATATTTGTTATAAATAAATATAACTATTTACATACCAATTTTTTTATACATAATAGTAGAAAGAAGTTACAGTTTCCTTTCCATATTAGCTTCAACCCGACCCAGACAGAAAGTGAACAATGAAACCACACGTTTTGTAATGTAAATTTTTATTGCGTACTAACGTACGAATACATCATGATGCCAACGAGCCAATTACTTATTTCAGGTCTCGCGACTGCAAGACAAATTACTTTACTCAATTAATCTGGGGTGAAACAGACAGAGTGGGCTGCGGCAGAGCCAAGTTCTACGTATGTAATATTCATTTAAACCTTCCTTACCATAAAGCTATTAGACAGTATAAAAATTAAAGTACCAATTATTGGCCTGTGTATTGTAGAAGCGATTTCACTATTAAAAAATATAGTATTTTTAATAACAAATAATTGGGGGCCGTCACAGTTGCAAATTTTAGACCATTTTTGTTACAGGGTCTATCTCAAAATCGAAACTAGTTAAGAATGTTACATTTGGCATAGGATGTCCCTATGTGTGTCCATATGTTAATATGCTGTATTTAAACAACGAATACTGAAAACGCCGATTCATAATGTACTTTGTAAGTTGTGGCGAAACATTAAAATGGGGCGCATGATTTTTTCTTACTAAATATTCGGCTTTAGGGAAGCGTTCTACATAAAATACCAAAATTTCAGTTCTGTAATTAATTTCTTTTATGATTTAGAGATCTGGCGTGACAGAAAGACGACAGAGTGACAGCAATAGGGTTCCATTTTTACCCTCTGTGTGCGAAACCCTCAAAATGGTTTATTACAGTCTTTTAAAAGAAATCGACTTTATTTATCGAACGAACTTTTAAGCATTCTATTATGCCTTTATAAGGAGGCCTACTCCTTCAAAGCACAGTTATACAAAACATAGATTAACAACTTGTTGTCAAATGTACGGTTGCTGAGTTGGCACTATGGAAATGATGTAATTATATTTACTTATCTCTGATAACTCTACATACCACACCTTTGTAGCTATACTAACCACGTTACAAGTAAATCATGTATGTACTCGTTATTAAGTACATACTGATGTTAAAATAAGTAATTAGATTCAATCATGCCAAATCTGCTTATTCCTTAACGTGGTTTCACTAATCTTATGTGTATAGCCAGTGACAATGAAGTTTATTTTGATACAGATTAAAATAAAAAAAAAAAATGGAAAATTTAAAAAACTTGATATCCGTTTTAATTTTTAGTGCACCTAAAATTAAAACGAATATCAAGTTCAGTTGATACAAAGTCACATTAATTGCTAAGATGTTAATTAAAACACTACTGTTATAATAACAATTCACTATTAAGGTGTATCCACAATCACCAGAGCCTTTGCAATAAACCTAGAGAAGTATATGTAGATTTTCTACATCGCCGGGAAAAGATTTGATTTATTCCTCAATCACGTTCGGCTGTTAAACAAAATGTTTTCCTTCATATGATCGTCCACTTATTCAATTCTGAGTAACGAAAATTTTATTACCTTTCCTTTACTGTATATCTAAGCGTTATTCTGCGATAAGTATTCAAACAAACTTGAAGGGGTAAAGTAAAGACAAAGTAAGTTTTTTGTGTAAGGTGTGTGCCATGTGGCGTTCCACCTTAGGGACCGAGTGACAGATGGCACGGCAACACCCTCGAAAAATGCTGTGAAGTAATATATGTGCAAAAGTCAAAAGTTTTAGTGACTTCGTATTTAGCAATTTTTTGAGTTCTCTTATTAAGTAGGTATTAAGATATATTATTATAGCTATTAACGGGATTGTTAACATGTACCTTGTTTTTTATGAATCTCCGGTATTTCAGCATTGTTGCAAGCGCCATGATCACAGAATAACATTCATCAGATCAGTTACTCCGTGATCATGGCACTTGCAACAGTGCCGAAAACTCGTAAAAAACAAGGTACATTGTAACAATCCCGTAAATAGCTGTAATGTTAGTGACCATGAAAGTTTAAAACAATTGAAATGGCCACTCACCAACCAACTCAACCACGGCTACCATAGGGAATACGTCTTTAGATTAAAGATTACTACTGACAATCTCTGTCCATGCGATCAAAAATCTGTCCAATCACTTAACCACTTGATTCGACATTGTCCTCGGTACGCTGCCTCACGAAGCGACTTTCTCATAGTCGCAAACAATTGTCCTGATCCCGACAAAATCCGCCTATTACTTCAGAAAAACACTTAAGTAGAAGCGTATTTCAAGCATGCTTCTTCTGTAATACACACTTAAAGAATTTAATAAATAACATTCTTATATCAAACCTCAAATAAATTAAAACTCTACCTAAAATACACTTAAACAGCATTGCTGAAGCACGGTGTACACCAAAGGATTATTAGATAAAATAGCTCTTTATTAAAAAAAAAACCCTGCTTAGCCGATGGCCATAACGCTGGATTTAGTATATTTTATTGATTCAATTCCCAGCTCTGCTAATGTAGAAAATCCTTAGCTATATTTGTAAAGCCTCGCCTATACATGTTTCGATATCGACGAGTGTTAGGGCCTATGATGTTGTTTAGTATTTAAAATAAATATGTTTCCTTTGACAACAAGAGTTGTGCGACACACAACACAACAATTTTAATGTCGTATATAATAGTATTATACATATCAGCGGATGGTATCAACTTCATTTCGCAGATAATCATTTAGCATTCACTAATTTATCAGAAATTTTTACTCAGTATTTTGTAAGACAGAATCATCTTAAGGCATAAAGGAGAATGCCCATCGTAGTATGGACTGCAGTATCGCTACAAGAAATTTTGTACAAAGATGGTTTTTACCTTTATTTGTATGGTCCTATGTGTAGATTCAATAATGAAATATACTTTTTCTCTAGCTCGACGGGTAATACGAATAATGATATAACAAATATCATTATATTAATAACTAGCTTTAGCCTGCGACTTCGTCCGCGTTTTCGTCGTTTTTCGTAAAAAAGTAGCATATATCCTTCCTCAGGTTTCCGTGGTTTTGATGTGACAGACAGATTAACTTTCGTATTTTAGTAGGGAAATATAATATGTCAATCCACAATACTGTTAAAAATATCGCAATAAGGAACCGCAGAATATTATTATTATCACTGTGCCCCGAGATCATCAGCGTGTAACTCCTTGTATGTTATTATGTTAAAGTATTGGTAATATTGTTTAGATCACTTTCACATGAGGCTTAAGTACATATAGAATGAAAATACTTCAGCGCAAAGCTTCCGGGTAAACTACGTTGAAAGTTGACCCGTCCGGCACGTGAACATAAAGATTTCTAGAACTGCTAACCCGGGAAAGAGCGACATATAACTGACCATGTGAAAAACAACTGACACCGAGATCTACTATAGCAACACGAAAAGTCTGCCCTTGAGCCTTATTTATTGTCATTTCATAACACCGATACTGGGAATTGCGTTCTTTTAAATTGGAATTTTAAAATTATTTGGTATCATGGGAATTCTGGGAATAAAGATGGTTTCTCCTGCACCGCAACCTAATGAAATTTGAGCCTCGATTACATTTTGTTGCAACTGGGTTACTTTAAGCCGAGTTCCATTGCAAAGTTGTGGTGGTCTTAAATTTCGGAGCAGAATAATCGGAATGCCAATTTTTAAACAAATTTCATGAGAAGGAAGTCCGGGCATATTTAAAGAATTTAAAAATTCTATCGGGTAATCAGTGGCTTCTTGTTCATCGGCCATTCTATTTATTGAACTATAAACTTTGCTTTCCTCCTGGATATTCGACAGTATTTTATTATTAATCTCAGATGCCTGGTCATTGCGAGGAGTTAAAATGGACCTTTCGCATAGCCAAGAATTGTCCTTATTTAATATATTTGTTACGTCACCGTAAACTGACGATATAAGATGTTGTTGGGATTGCACTATACAACATAACTCAGGCGTCAGAATAAGTTTTTCTTGGTGTAGCAGTGGATAGGTATCTTTGGTAGCAATAAGAGCAAAAGTCACAAATAAGAGCTTTTCAGGCAAGCCCTAACCTCATCAGCTCGGGTTCCCCGTGGTATTACCGGTAAGGTTTGTCGGAAATCACCACAAAATAAAACTGTGATACCGCCCATTGGTCGATCATTTTGTCTTATATCCCTTAAAGTTCTGTCTACCGCTTCTACTCCTTTTCGATGGGCCATCGTACATTCATCCCTTATGATTAAATTACACTTTGAACGAATATTTAAGCTCTACCAAAACAACTAATACGTGGTCCTAACTTTAGCTACCTTACACTTAAAATCTAAGTGACTATTTAAACTATACTATACTATACAAGTCACAACAAAAAAGAAATGGAAATAAAGCTGAAACGCCTGTGCAATACTATCTACCTATACCTACTTCACTTAAAAATAAATACTTATAACTACTTTAATTAATAAAAGTACCTATGCTTAATAATTTTTAAGTATGGATACCCTACAGCCGGCTGCAATGTTATGTCAAACTCGTACTGACTAAATAACACCCGTAGGGGCTGCCCCTGGCCGGGAAGGCCTCTAAGGCATCATCGGAAGCGATCGTCCCCCAGGGGAGGGAGCGACGCAGAAAACAGATTTAGACAGCTCGCTCTCGGACCTCAGCCTTTTGATACCCTACCGCTGCGCCGCCGCGACCCGTGTCGAGCGCGGCAACCGTTACACAAAAATAATCCTTATAGCATGATTCAGTATTCACGTGCGACGGCGCGATGGCTTATTTCATGTATAAGTTTGGTGTTTCTATACCGATTTCTAAGTTTTTTTTTATTGAATATGTAATAATGTTAACTTTTTTAAATTAGGGATGAGTCAGAGTATTATAAAAGTAAGAGTAAACAAATATGATCAGAATGCTCCGAACTGCTAAGCTATCGGGAGTTACACGTGTTATTGTGAGTCAACCATAAAAGATAGACATATGCTGTTGCGGTATATTTTCTAGAAAATTTTATGTAGAATATTTCCGTCATACATGATTTCTATGTAACTTTAACCATTAAGGCTGCACACGCGATGGAAGAGTAAAAAATGGAGTAACTTCTCCCGTTTTCCCAACATTTCCCTTCACTACTCTGCTCCTGTTGATTGTAGCGTGATGAAAAGTATACTATAACCTGCCCAGGAGTATAAAGAATAATTGTACTAAGTTTCGTTAAAATCCGTTGAGTAGTTTTTGTGTCTATAAGGAACATACACACAGACAGACAGACAGACAAAAATTTTACTGATTGCATTTTTGGCATCAGTATCGATCACTAATCACCCCCTGATAGTTATTTTAAAAATATATTTCATGTACAGAATTGACATCTCTAGAGATTTATTATAAGTATAGATTATGGGAATTCTGGGAATAAAGATGGTTTCTCCTGCACCGCAAGCTGTTAAAATTTGAGCCTCGATAACATTTTGTTGCAACTGGGTTACTTTAAGCCGAGTTCCATTGCAAATTTGTGGTGGTCTTAAATTTCGGAGCAGAATAATCGGAATGCCAATTTTTAAACAAATTTCATGAGAAGGAAGTCCGGGCATATTTAAAGAATTTAAAAATTCTATCGGGTAGTTAGTGGCTTCTTGTTCATTGACCATTCTATTTATTGAACTGTAAACTTTGCTTTCCCCGTGGATATTCGACAGTATCTTATTATTAATCTCAGATGCCTGGTCATTGCGAGGAGTTAAAATGGACCTTTCTCATAGCCAAGAATTGTCCTTATTTAATATATTTGTTACGTCACCGTAAACAGACGATGTAAGATGTTGTTGGGATTGCACTATACAACATAACTCAGGCGTTAGAATAAGTTTTCCTTGGTGTAGCAGTGGATAGGTATCTTTGGTGAAGGTATTTTCTTTAATAATACATCAGAAAATTCACGATCATCCGGGTTATCTACAGTTCTCACTCGCATGTTTATAGTCAAATGCACCGATTGTATATCACGCCACAAATAAGAGCTTTTCAGGCAAGCCCTAACCTCATCAGCTCGGGTTCCCCGTGGTATTACCGGTAAGGTTTGTTGGAAATCACCACTAAATAAAACTCTGATACCGCCCATTGGTCGATCATTTTGTCTTATATCCCTTAAAGTTCTGTCTACCGCTTCTACTCCTTTTCGATGGGCCATCGTACATTCATCCCATATGATTAAATTACACTTTGAACGAATATTTAAACACTACCAAAACCACTAATAAGTGGTCCTAACTTTAGCTACCTTACACTTAAAATCTAAGTGACTATTTAAACTAAAATATTCTTATAGAATTATAACCAGAAATATATACAATTCACAACAAAAAAGAAATGAAAATAAAGCTGAAACGCCTGTGCAATACTATCTACCTATACCTACTTCACTTAAAAATAAATACTTATAACTACTTTAATTAATAAAAGTACCTATGGTTAATAATTTTTAATTTGAACGAATATTTAAACACTACCAAAACAACCAATACTTATTTTACAAAATAACAACAAAACAAATTCAAATAAACTATTTAAAGACTAAAAGTCGCGCTGATAAGCACGGTTTCTCAATATTTCTCAATTATTGTCTGTCAATAAGGTCGAACGCTCTGAACGCATCAACAGCCAAATATTGAATCTCGCTCGCTCTCTTTTTTTTTTTTGTTTCCTCCCTGACGGTGGAGCAGGTGAGAAATCCTCATGGATACCCTACAGCCGGCTGCGAGGTTATGTCAGACTCGTACTGACTAAAAAACACCCGTAGGGGCTGCCTCTGGCCGGGAAGGCCTCTAAGGCTTCATCGGAAGCGATCGTCCCCCAGGGGGGGGAGCGACGCAGAAAACAGATTTAGACAGCTCGCTCTCGGACCTCCCGCCTTTTGATACCCTATCGCCGCCGCGACCCGTGTCAAGCGCGGCAACCGTTACACAAAAATAATCCTTATAGCATGATTCAGTATTTACGTGCGACGGCGCGATGGCTTATTCAATGTATAGGTTTGGTGTTTCTATACCGATTTCTGTTTTGTTTTTATTGAATAGGTAATAATGTAAACTTTTTTAAATTAGGGATGAGTCAGAGTATTATAAACGTAAGAGTAAACAAATATGATCAGAATGCTCCGAACTGCTAAGCTATCGGGAGTTATACGTGTTATTGTGAGTCAACCATAAAAGATAGACATATGCTGTTGCGGTATATTTTTTAGACAATTTTATGTAGAATATTTCCGTCATACATGATTTCTATGTAACTTTAATCATTAAGACTGCACACGCGACGGAAGCTTAAAAAATGGTGTAACTTCTCCTGTTTTCCCAACATTTCCCTTCACTACTCTGCTCCTATTGATTGTAGCGTGATGAAAAGTATACTATAACCTGCCCAGGAGTATGAAGAATAATTGTACCAAGTTTCGTTAAAATCCGTCAAGTAGTTTTTGTTTCTATAAGGAACATACACACAGACAGACAGACAGACAGACAAAAAATTTACTGATTGCATTTTTGACATCAGTATCGATCACTAATCATCCCGTGATAGTTATTTTAAAAATATATTTCATGTACAGAATTGACATCTCTACAGATTTATTATAAGTATAGATTATTCCCTTCACTCTTTCAAGTTTATCTATCTATAAAATGGTTGGAACAAAACAAAAATCAACTCAGCTTAAAGGAAATAGAAAGAAAATAATTATAAATACTGAAATATTTACCAAATAATCTGAATGAAATAAGATAGAAACGTCAGTGAAAAAAAACAATTTGAGAGACCCTACGGGAAATGGATATTGCCAGTTTCCTAAAAAAATATGAATGAATCGATATTCATCTTTTTCGATTTATCAATACTGGTATAATAGTTTAATCCCGCTTTATTATTTATTACACTGAGATAGATTTATGATCATAGTAGAAGCATAAATGTTATATTTGCACGTATAGCGTGTAATATCAGATACATTATGTGTGTTAAATCTGTGGACGGTATTGCGGCATGACATGCTTAGTAATAAAATTAATTTATTTTATAGATATCAAAACAAACAACGTACATGTTAGGTACAGGCAGTTGAATGAGGAGTCCGCATGGAGTTCCTTTTATTATCAGCATGCAAGCTATGAATTACTCGTATGGATGATCGTCGGCCATGCACGTAGACATAAATGCATGTAATGTAGCATTTACGTTTAGGGCCGTATATGTATCATGTACGACCCTAAGGCCACTTGTCGACGGCCGTATTTTTAACAGACACCGAGCCGTTGCGATACTTTTTTCTGACTACCCCTCGATAATAAAGACAATAATCCGGTAAAAAACTGTTATTATGGACTTTCGAGTCTATATCCATACTTAATAATCTTAATATACAGATGAGACTACTTTTTTGCGACAATTGTAATGCAATATAATATGTTTTCTTTAGCATATTGAATTGTCATAAACATAATCTAACTCGTTATTTTATATTTTATTATGTTGATAAATTGAAACGATTATTACAAAATGGCAACATTGAGGAGACAAGTGTCAAAAAATACAAATGAAATGGATGTGAGTGAATTACTAATTTATTATAATGATTTTTGTTCGGCGAAGTTAAAGTAAATTATTTAACATGGTTTTGTGAAAATTAAAAACTTGATCTTTGATATAAATTAGGTGAACGTACAGGGCCGACCAAGGACGATACTACCAATGGGCATTCTCCTTTAATATCCTCAATAATTTAAACACAAAACCCATCATATCACAGAAAGTTCACTGTCAGAATCGTCTTTTGGCATAAGTTCCTTTACATACGAATATCTTTCTCATCATCTATTGCCCTTTTTACCTACACACACACACACACACATTCATGTCAATGAAAATGAGAGTGATTCCTGGGACCCATGATTTTAAGGGTCACATTGCAATATTAACTGGAGTAATAGACCAACTTGAATAAAGTACCACTCCAAACTTTACTTAACTATTGTAGTGTTGAGGCCCATTGATAAAAAATAATATTGAATGAAAGAAATTGGTTAAATATCCATTTGAAACTGAAAAACGCGGTAATTTCACTAGATTTTTCCGTATCCCACGCGCTACTCTTGCTATGTTATAGTGAATATTTTTTTTACGCTCAAGGTTATACATGAATATATACTTTTTTAAATACATAAAGAGTTTTTCTATTAGATCATGAATAAACTGTTCTAAAATAATCAGTCTAGTATACCTTTATTCTTTCAAATACATGTCACGCGGCGGGCATAATTTCAATCTCGCGGCGAAACTATGACAATTTATTTAGTGGAATACGCGGTAATCGTCTTGCGATTGGTCCAAAAGATCGCTTGTTAACCGGCAGTGTTCGGACGGGAAGGTAGTGTCCGTAGATTTCGCGCCAAAAATTTTAGGTAAGTTCTTTGACTTCTGCAAATGTTTGTCCAACGGGGTAGGTAGAGAATAGTTTCACTTAACTGGTCTTTGATTAATAATACGTATATCCCTGTGTAGGCACTGGAGTACAAATTCATACGATTTTATTTATAGTTTTACAGTAATACCTTCATATTTGAATTATCGTCAGATTCGTGGTCGTAAGATCCGTGGATTTAAGCCATGGATCTGATTTATCGACCATGGATCTGACCACATAATATTATAGCTTCACTGCCTCCGTGGTATAACGGTTAGAGCGTTGGACTCCCAACCTGAAGGTCGTGGGTTCGAATTCCACGCGGACGAACATAATATCTCCTGCGTAGCTGGTTAATCTCGTTGAGATTAGCCGCTGTGGTAGAAATCGACCAGGAGGCCTAATTTTTACAGCTTCAATCATTTTCTTTCAGTTTTAATTGCCGTGGGTACCTACCCAGTAAAGACTGATGTTTAAACGTAAGAATTTAAACAAATACCAAAGTAGTTTATTTAAATATTTTTTGATATTTTATATGCAATGGATGTAAAAAAGTACAAAAAAAATAAAGCTTCTGATTACTTCTGCTATAATGATGTTTTATTTATAATTTTCTTTATTGCAGCATTCTAACAGGCGATTCTAACGCGATGCCATTACTTGATTCATATACTTCGTCAGATCCGTGATGCCCTTGGTCAGATCCGTGGTGAGCCAAAACATTTTCTTTTTTTTTCAAGAATCTATAAGGTCTACGTGTGTGCCTCATCTACAGAATGACTTGTTTTTCAGCCCTCTTTAGCCATATAATTTTAGTTTTTTCTAATAATGAAATAAAATAAAAGCCACGGATCTGATGCGAAGAACTTTGGTCCCAGGAATCACCCATGAATTGATAAATTAGTTCGTTGGTGTATTTATAAATAAAACTTAACTTTTCTCCTACCACGATGGTTTGAAGAATAAGTTCTAAGTAAATAATATAATACTTTAATTTTTTTTTATCAATAATGATAGTGTTCTCTAATCCGACTCTTGAAATACTTAGGGATACGAACAGATGATTAAAGAAGAGTCCATTTTAGATAGAAATATAATAGTGTCTGATTTCATACTGGTTCTATCAAATATCCATTCATTAGCAACTTGTATCGGTCACAAGACACAAAAGTTTTCATTGCGCCTAATACTATCTCTTGCTGGAGTTTGATAAATGTAACTGGGCGATAATGTTTAGCTAAGTTTGAATACACAATTTATTGTTCCGGTTAACCAACTATCGAAAATTATTCCTGTTGGACAATTTAACTTCACAGTTTGACCAAGAGGAAGATCTTTACACAATTTCAGTGTGAAGTAAATTTCCGGCAGATTTTATACAATTTGTCATTTGCATAGAAAAGGTCTCAAAGAAAGATTGCAAATCAATGTTTTATTCACTTTTTCTCAAAACCAACGATTAAATTATTGTTGTGCATTTTCATGAATCGCTGTAGCTTTGTGTTCTATTATAACAAAATCAATTGGTCCTACGCCTTTTCATCGTGTCTCTTGACCGGGGTAACAGAGAAGACGGCAGTTTGTTTCCCGTCTTTAAATAAAACGAGATCCGGGTCTGTTTACCCTTCCACCCTTTTTAGTGATTGCTAATTTTGTCAAAGAATTACACCATTTCAACCGTAACTCGTTTTTCGGGTGACCTTTCCACTTTCATTGAAATGTTAAATACCTAATATTATTTTTGGGCAAAAATGTATTAACCAAGATAAATCTATTTGAGCCACTTCATATCTCAGCAATTTAGTTAAATTCAGTTGAATTGCTTAGATATCAAGTAGCTAAGCAAGTGCAGGGGCAAGGCAACAATTTATTTGTGTTTTTGGCAAACATACTCGTACCTATATAGTCAAATATCATTTTCATCAGCTTATTGTAACAGTTTTAAATCAACATAATTAGGACGCTAACACATTTTATAATCTTCTATCGCAACGAATATCGTCGACTTCTCCACCTAATCTCCTCACACATATTCTTCACAATTTTACTTAGATTTAAATAAACTGTCATCATCAAGACTCTTAGTTCTTCATCAAAATCCTCGACTATGATAGTCGCTCGCGTTGAATGGATAAACAAAATGTACTCTTACCTAAATAATAAAATTCTGTATCAGATTTAGTCAACTGATTTGTCTTATTATGTCTAACTATAACTATTTACAGGTAGAAAATAAAAATACAATTATTGAAAGACTGGTATGCAATTTCGCTCCCAAGGGTAATAACCATGGTAAACCTGTGTATGCCATAGGCTACCCAGCAACACAATGTCAAACAGATATGGAGCCTGACAATAAAATGAGTGGACTGTGTACTTACCGGACTCAAAATAACGGTAAATTTGAAAATTATGCTTTAATAATTTTTATTGTAAGCATTAAACTGCTCGCTGACCGGGCGAATGCACTTACCGCTATGCTACTAACACATAAATGACCGTGTCGAATTTCTTCTAGTATTTATTCTGCTTCTACCACACCTGCGCGACTTATTTTCAGGTGGCTTGGATACTAGTTGCGCTAAAATTAGCGATAGAATTTTGAATTAGTTCTGTCGTAATGAATTAGCATCTTCGTGTGTATAGACGCTTAGATGATAGCTTGACTAGCGATAATTTGACACGCTAAAAGAGGTAATGGAAAACGACAAATTTGTCACGCAGGTGTTGGATAAGCATTAAGGCTGTAAGGCAGCACCTAAAATGCCAAAAATGTCGCTGCGTTGCATGCGGTCATTGTGGTCTTGGTTGCAAAGCGGTTAGTGCATCCGCCGGGATACCTTGACCGAGTGAAATGTTTTATTTAAAAAAAAATATTTGAAAATTCTGTAACTTTCTTACATTTCAAAAGAAAATTAAAATTAAAAATATTAAATAAAGGGAAAAGGTTATAGTGAGTCAACAAGTTCAGTGGAATCAACTCTGTTTAGAACTTTTAAAGGAAAACAGCCCCTTTTTAATAGCGATGTTACTATTTTTACGAAGTTCGCTTGGTTAGCTAGTAATATTATAAAAAGATATAAGCCTTGTCCTATAACATCATTTTTCTTTGAGAAGGTACAAACATAATAATGATCAATCATGATCGTCTGATTAACGATAAAATAAAAATTCTATTTCAGTGAGAAAATTTAAACCCAATATCCCTCCAGTGAGCAGTTTGCTAAGGATTCTTAATTTGTCGAATGATTCAATAAAACAAGAAATTGATCCTGTCTGTAGTAATTTAAGACAAGTAAAATTAGAGAACAGCCCAACCAATGAACAAAGAAACCAGAAAATTAGACATGTCTTCTTAAATAATACTTACGGTAAAAATGGTACCTTACATAACAATCTATATGTACAAACTTTCAGTTGTTTAATCAAATGTAATATTGATTTCAGTAACAGTGAAAAATATACCTAACATGCAAATGTACAAAAAAATGCGTAATCCAGGAAATAATCAAAATAATCAACGAATTCTGAAATTCCAACAAGATATAGGTCATTCAAGAGTCTATCATGGCCAGGATTTACAGTTTCATAATTATAGAACAGAAGAAAAACAAACTAATATGCAAAAATTTGAAAAAAATGATTTTTCTACTGAATCTTATACTGTCTTACCTAATGATGCAAACTACAGAAAAAAATACCGAAATCAAGAATGCACTAGAAATAATCATAAAATCGTACCAGCGACACCAGCAGTTCGAATAGAGCATACAAACTGCAATACGAAAGCAAATATTTGCACACGTCAATACATACAAGAAAATTGTGAAAAAAGTCCAAAAACAAATCAAGAAATTATAAAAGACGTCGGGCCTTACTTTCAGAATGGGGAGCCTTATAATCTATGTCCCTGTACATCAACAACCACATGTGCTCCATCTTCACCAAAATACCAATGTAACATTCATTGTCAATGCATAAAAACTGATTATGTTCCTACTCAATGCCCAGTAGATGCAAGAAGAAAAAGCCAGCCTATTGATTTGCAAAGTACTCTTCCAGAATTCTATTCTTATGAGTTCAAGCCTAATATGGAAGTACGCAGTGGTGATAAAAACAACAACCTCTTAAATGGTAAAGAAATCATGGAACCTTCTTCAAAAAATCAGGGGCTAGATGCAACAACAACTGGTAATATGTTTAAACTCTATCCCCAGAATAATAATAAAGGTTATGCAAAAGACTTGATAGCGTATGAAAATGATATGAAATCGGATTCTGATTTTATTTATGATTTCTCTGATTCCAGAGAAAGAAAAAAACGTACTCCTGCAAGTGAAATGACGTTTAAGCCTTTTTGGCAAATGGACGAGTTCAACCACCATATACCTGGACAGCTTAAATCAATGAAATACACAACACTACCAAAAAAGAAAACGAAACGAATTACGCATGGAAAAAATACAAAAACTACAGAACTGATTACTGTAAAATTTAAAGAGTCTACCAGTACCATTAATTTAAAAAAATATAAAATAACAGAAAAGTATTTATCATTCGACGAATTAATGCATCTTAGGAAGTTTGGTTCTAGTGAAGCTAGTAAAAGCATTGATGGAAGAAGATCAGACAGTTCAGAATCCGCAACTAAAGAGTTAACAACAGAGTATACAACTAATACCCCCTTTAAAAGAAAAAAGTATTGTACAAGGAAATTAACGTGTACATGGACGGCGGCAACAATAACCGATGCTAATGGAAGCGTAATTGGTGGTGGTGCTTTTGCAGGTGATGGTGAACGTGGCTCTAGAACTCCACCGGGCTACGTTGATGGATGCACGCGTACTTCCACATGTACCCGTGATTATATCGATAGGAATAAGTTTTCTACTATTCCAGGTGATGAGTCTAGTGATTCGGCAGTGTCAAAATTAGAAGATGAAGATTATTGTGAAAAACGAGCATTAAATATCCGTAGACGAGATTCTCATACAGGCACATCCACAACAGCATCTTATTATTTAAATGAACACCATAGAGTAACCTTTTTCAGTAACGAATTGACATCTTCAATTTTTATTTATTTATTTAATTTATTTGTTGACTAACAGAAGTACTGATTTTGAGGGTGGAAGAAAAAAACGCTCTAATGAAATTATATCATACGGTGATTTATATTATTTAGTTCTACAAATAATCATAGATACATGGAAAAAGCGACATAGTTCTAATTCATGTTTGTGCAATGCTGGCACTGTTCTTATCAAAGGATCAGTCTTTTTTGTATCGCTTATGTTTTTTTATACTTTTATATTAAATTATTACCGTTGAGAAAGTATTTTATTAATACCTAAAAATACATTTAAAATGATTCAAATTGCATTTTAAGTATTATTGTAAGAACAATGAAAAATTTCATTCAACTTCAATATTTTTAAATCTGCCGCTAATTTCTTTGACAAATCACCATATTTGATAACGATTTTCTGGTGGTCCGTATTTAGAGAATGTGGCGGTTGTCCCGATTTCACTGAATATTCCCAGCGATATTTATTTTTGGGTACATCTCCAACTCCACGTTTTCTTCTCTCTAACTGACCTAAAAATAGAACAAACATATTTTATTTTACCTTATTTTACTAATTCTCTACTAAGAAGTATTCAAATTTACTGCTTAATAAATACATGAATAATTTCATTATGATGAAAAATATTTCAACTACCGAAACATACTTTCCGTCACATCTGATTCTATAATATCATCCAGAAAATTCTTCGTTCTCTCAGTTCTTTTCAAATTTTCTATTTCCAACACAATATCTGATGCAGGAATATTAGGAGTATTATCATACAAATCTACCGTCTCTGTATTCGACTCTTCAGTAATATCTTCAGGAAAAAAATAATGACCAGTAAAATCATGGTTCAATTTAATTTCAGCGAGTTCTGCTTGAATTTTAACTGGACTCACATCCATAGCAGGCTGTTTTAATTCTTCTAGTTGTTGCGTAGGTGTATTTCTTTCTGTGGTATAAAATCAGTGTTCATCATGAGTGATGATTAATTAATGGGAATTCTTTTTTAAATAATCAGCTAATTGCGCTCCACACAAAAGGTTTTGTAACATCGTACAATATTGCATTATTTTATTGGCAAATTTCGACTATCTATCTATTAAAGACCGCTGGAAGATAGATGCACAGCGCCAGCGGGGGTTAAGTGATAGGCTTCCGTTGTTATCATTTGAATATCGAACTCAAAAATAAGACTATTAATTATACCGAAAACAAACAATACACACCACCACTTCTGAATATGACCGCTTCCACCAAATCTACTAGTATAGTTGAATTCACATATTCCTGTTCAGGTAGCTTCGTTGTCGTAGTTGGCATTTTCTTGCTGTATATTTTGCTCACAAATACTGCGACATTTGGATCAGTGAAAGTGAAATCATTATTTCCATTTTGCATGTTTTTTGTTGAGAGAAGTAATTCTTTGAGTAATGAATCACTACTCAGCTTTTTCCTTAATAATTCAATAAATTCGTCTACAGCTAAATCTTTACATGAACTGGAACTTCGAGTAGAAGGCGTGGTTAATAACTGTCTTGTAAAATCAAAATATTGAGAAATGTAATCAAAAGTAATATTATCATCATCATTTATATTTTCAGTGTCAGTGGTATTCTCAGAGTGTGTATTTGTTGTTGGTTTGTTACCCATTAATACACTCTCTTCAGGTTTCGTTTTATGATGGGTAAGACCTAAAAATTAAAACAAGTGTATTATACCTATGAGCAAATATAATAAGAGCTTTTTTTTTTATTTATTCTACTTTATTCACCTGGGTGCAAGGTGGTGTTTATCGCATTGTATATGGAAAATAAATCAAAGGTCATTTCCAATATTAATAAAACTTTTATCAAAATCTAAATCTAAAATGTATGCGCACCTTTCGTGTTCGTAAAGTTTTTTTTTATATTGCACGTACAACATTGCTAAAATATAATAAATAAAACAAGTTGCTAAGTTCACCTAGATGCTATTCATATTTCACTTTATGCTATATAAATCTATGTTGGCTTTCATCACAGAAGGTGAATTTCACGAAAGTGATTTTACTTAAAATACAAGCCCGAGTAAAAGATATTAATAGCAAGGTTACGTTTATTGCCCGTGGTTGGTTAAATTTCTCAAAGTAATACAGTTAACTGGTCTTCGGTAAAATAAATACCTCTCTGATATAGTTAACAGATTTTTTTTGAAATTATTATTATTATTATTATTATTATTATTTATTCTTGAATATCTAGTGGATCCCGACTGTTAATGTAGCTTTGTTCCTGACTTAACAGAATTATAGATTACTGTTTTTTGATTTTTAAATTAATATTTTTTTATGGCAACCTTTCTATCTTTTAAATTTTTTTATCTTAAATATTTAATGCGTAGGTACGCAAAATTTCATCTTCATCGGTTTAGGATACTGAAAATTAATTTGCAAGATTTGAACCGAACATATAAACATTTCAAGTTAGTTGAATAAAAGCTTTAAAAAGAATTTTCTGGTGTTTTCACTGAATCATTAGTACGTTGATTCATAATACACAATTTTAACTTCATGACCTATTTAATTTAACAACATAAACAAGATAACCCAGCTGCATTAAGCGCTTTTTAGTGAATGGTGGGTATAGGGCAAGTATAGCGCGACTTCTAGCGGATCGAGCTCTGTAACTTCAACGGTCCGGCCGTACATCTCGACGGTCTATAAATATTGGCTTTATAAAAAAAAGTTATAAAATTGAAACGGATGGACTGATTTAGATGATTTAAAAGGTTTATTGATGAGAAAGCTTATTAGAATACTATTGTGGTGGTTTTAAGCTGATTTGTTGACTTCGAAATGATTCTCATTGGAAAGCGCATCGCATAATAAGCCTTTATAAGAATCTTGTTTAACATTTTCGTAGCGTATTTTTCACCTAGTAGGATTTTGGTTTTGATCTTATTTTTATTGGTCACTTTTGTTGTTGAAAATTATCCATGCAACAGCTACACTGTTCTTTATACTTGTAGAAAATAACACTTTGCTACGAACCGCATAAAGCTTTATATTCTGTATCACACGTGCTTCCTATTGGACATCTGGAACAAGGTGGTCCTGTGCTATAGACGGCTTCTCCCGCAATATTGCCCCTGGCTGCGAAATTGCACACTAATCTATTGACAGTCCTATTTTTGTTGCTGCGATCGCCTTCTAAAAGTTCCTATAAAGTTTTTTTATTTGATTTATTGGAGGTATAATGTAATTAAACTTCTTATAGGTCACAGATTTTTAGAACTCTTTTGAAATAATTTAACGGATATCTGACTCGATTTTAATGCCATCCCTGGTACCCGTGTCCTGCATTATTTTTATTGTTCCTACAAGAGGTCTTTACCTTCATCGTCCAATTTTTTTCTTAACTTAGGTACAAAGAAGAAGTTCAATTGTGGAAACGTAAAAACTAATACCAAATGTAATATTAATATTTAAGTATAGCCTTGAATCTTCAACTATCAACGTCAATTTTTGTAATACAATTATGTGTAGGTTGGGTGATAATACACGAGCGTAAATATTAATAAATTGTTTAACAATGAACTTACTTTGAATTTCACACCGCCGCAACCAACCTCGCTAGAGCGTGCCCAAACTAATTGCGTGAAATAATGGTAACGAGAGAACGCACTGTCAGATAATCTGAAACTAAAACTATTAAGAGAACAAGTTCAAGATACGGCAGTCTCATATTGCTTTTTAATAAGATTAGTGCGCATGTAATCCTATAACGCATTACATTATAACTGGGATTATCATCCGTTTTCTCATCATATTTTCCTCGACCTACACACGCTGCGTGCAACATATTCTGGCCAAGTGCCTAAAGAAAGACGGCAAGGACGGACACATAAAATTTATTACTGAAAAAAAAAAGGAAACATGTTCGGATACAGTGGTAAAGCGAGAAAATCGTGTGCTCTAGGTCCAATAAAAAAAAATACATGAAGTGTCGAACGAACGTAGCTGTAAGTCGATCGCGCTCTACTTTGATCAAGCGCTAATGTCGGCGCTGGCAACCATAATTTTTTCGAATGACGAGAAGAACTATGCGTCCATTTTGCATTAAGTTCTTTGTGTAACTCAGATACTGGACGAGAGCTAACACTTGACGATTCAGTGGTAGAGTGATATGAGATATGCTAATTTTCAAGATATCGTTTGTTCTCATATCCTGGGTTTGAAGCCCGGTAGGAGCAAATGTTACAAACGTTTGACTAATACGAGTATTTGTACTTAAATCATGGCTATTTGTAATTTCTATCCGTCAAACTAGGCAAAGTAAGTACCTCTGATAGCGTCACCCAACGACACTGTTTTATTAAAAAAAGAGCCATCTAATATTAAAAGATTTGGAAAATATTTAGGTAGATACTTATTTTAAAAGTTCACTCTATGACTTTTCTAGAACGCCACAAGAAGTATATAAGTAGTAATAGCTTAAAAAAACTTACGGTTTGTAACGAGAAATTAAAGAAGCGTTTGCATTTAACAACTCCGTGTACCACACGTCCACCATCGATAAAGGAGACAATCCCGGTGATTCCCCGTACACAGTTGCTATATTCTGACCAACAGATAGGTATCCTTCAAAACAAAAAGTAGATTTTATGAAAGTTAAGCGGAGGTGTTTCCGATCGAATTGGAATGTAATCTCCAACATACCGAAGGTCAGAGTAAATAAGACTACCTATGCATTTTGAATAGCCTATATTTAATGCTATGAGAACAAAATAAGTAGATTTGTTATTATCTAAGTTCATAAGCATATGTCGTCCTAAATTCAATTGAGACCGATATCTCTTTCATATTTCTTAAAATAATGAAACACGTATTGTGTACTGTTTGTAATTGAGAAGTTCCATTGTTTTTTCTTAAAGAATTCATCAGATCTTCAGCAAATTAATATGGGAGCATCTCGCCAAAAACTTTGAATTCGGTTAAAAACGGATGAAGTCAGCGGTAGAGTTATAAACATACTGCTGTACCAATTCTGACTACCCTACTGTTTCTTTCATATTCTGCAACTACAGATTAAAAATTAGGCAGATCCTGTATTGATAAACTGACAAGGCCATTGTAAGCTAATAATAATTTACCTAAATCTCGACAAGTGTCCTCCTGATCCCAATTGTACGTTTGTTTTACACATTGATCGGCCCACCTTTGAGCAAATTTTTCTAGCTCTTCATTCCACTCCTAAAGAAAATTTTCAATTAATGCCATTTCTTTCTCAGAATTTCTGTTAAGGGATTTCCGACCTCTCGGTTTACCTTACCAATTTCAACATATTGTCAGCTGAGGCATAAGAATGAACATCACCGGATGCTATTCTATTCCTTCTTTCGTTAATCTTGTTAAGCAAGGCTGTCCTGTCTTGATGTGTTCTAATAGTCTTCTCATAATCAATACAATGGCTAGCTGGTTCTGGTGACTGCGACATGAAAAGGTATATAATTTTAAAGTCATGTATACGAAATGTAAGATTTTAAAAAAAGCAAACGTGCGTGTCGTAGAACAATCGGTTGGAACAAAGGTGAAAAAAAACATAGTAGTCCAGTCACTTTAGCGTTTCACCTCAGGATTTGAGATAATGAGAAACTCGTGTACAGCTTCATTTTGGCGTTCTAAAAGTTGTCTCAAAAGCTGATGAATTTTTGTGCCCAAATTGGCACGATATGTTATACTTACACATGTTGTTACAAATATTTTTTCTTCTTTCTTTCTTTAAATCTAATAAAAAAAATACTAGAAACCCGCACCTTTCGCTATCAGTGCATTCGGCACTGACCACACCAGGAAGTCCTTCATTTTGATCGCAGAGTGCGCGGGCGCGTTGTCGTGGTATAGAAGGACCCCGCGGAGCCCGGTGTTAGGTTGCTTGTTGCTCATTGCAGAAAAAACTTCTGGCAGGCATTTTGTGCTATACCATTCGGCGTTGATTCTGCTTTGGTCTCGAAGTGGAATTGAAATTAGGTACCCCGTCAGAGTGAAGAAACTAGCGATCAAAATGTTCCCTGCGCTCCTCGATCACTTCACTTTCGTAGGCGTTGGTTCGTTTTGAAACAGTCAAACTGTCGACTGACGCTTTGTTTCTGGATCGTATCATTGATAAATCCAGGATTCGCCACCTGTCACAATATCGTAAACGCGCCGTGACGATCCTACGTAATACATAATTTTTGTATCATATCACTGCACCAATCCACACGGGCCTGCTTCTGAGCTTCAGTGAGGTTGTGCGGCACCCAGCGAGAAACTATCCTCCTTACGCAAAGGTGCTCCTGCAAAATCATGTGAACACTTCCTGTACCAATCTGCAGAGTATGCTGAATCTCTTCGTACGTAATTCGTCTGTTTTCTTGAACTATTTTTTTTACTGTCAGCACACTTTCTTCGGTGTCAGCCGTCGTAGGACGACCACTCCTTTGTTCATCCCCCAAAGTAAGACGACCGCATTTGAACTCGCTACACCAGTGGTAGATGGTTGCTTTTAAAGGTCCTTCATGCATAAAAGCAGTTCGAAATCGATCAAATGACTCATCAGGTTTTAAGCCACATTTAAAATCATAAAAAATCCAAATCGGCCAATGTCTTATACATATAAACTTTTTTCCGAAAAACTTTCTGAGTGGCCTGGTATAATAAAAATATTTTAGATCAGTAACTCAATATCATGATCAAACTTTTCAAGGCAGAGCATACTGCATACCTTAAGTTATTTATTGAATTCGATTTTTCTTTGTAGCATACGACTTTTACAGTATCACCATCTCATATCCTTGCCAATACTATTAACTTTTCACATTGCTTATGTGTCAAGTCTAGAGGTGTGTTAAATCTACCGTAGTCTACTAAATCGTGAGGTAAGAGTAGTAGAAATTTTGGCCAGTTTACAATATCTAAGGCGGCTGCCATGTATTTGCTGTGTATTATATAAGCTAAAAGAGCTTGAGCAATAACCGTAGAGAAAGCAAAAATCTACCTAACGCGAAAAAATGACATAGACATACACTATCTCTAAACGGTTGTTTATAATGTCACATTATGCACTAGGCCATGATGCCCCAGTGGATAACACACCGACTTAGTGCTCCTGGGGTATGGGTTCGATCCCCGTTTTGGTAAAGGAAAACATCGTGCGAAAACCTTCATGTCCGGGAAGTGGGACAATTTATAGGTTGATTATGCTGTCACACCAAGTAAATCTCCTTTTGTTGACATTTTAGAACAATTACTTTATTTTAATTGATATGTATTTTCTTCTCTATTATATAACTTACATTTACAAAAATCATTTTTTATTTTAATTTGGTAGTCTACCGGTAGACTACGGTAGGAAGTGGTCGGCTACGTAGCATTTCCACGCTAGTCAAGTCTGGGTGTTTATAAAATCTTATTCGTTTAAAACTCGGAAGTCGAACTTTACCGACAGATCATAAAAATATTAAAAGGATGCATTCCAAATAACTAATATCTTCATAATATTAGGTTTTAAGAGTTTGTCATGAGGAGCACGTGCTAATTGATCACTGACTTACCTGATATTTGCAGAGCGTATGTTGTTTAGTATTATTGCACACATTGGAACCACAATAATTTAAAGCAAAAGTGAGTTTAATTAAAAAAAAACAGTTAAAACCTGTGTAAATATGAATTAACATGTCGAATTTATATATTTCAACTAAGTATTATGATAACAACCATGATCGCAATCGGGATGGTCTCGTCTTATCATGTAATAGAAATAAGTATCATAACTATTGCTTCACAATACCATTAATTAAATACGAGACGTGATGCTAATGACATACGTAAATAATATCTACAGAAATCAATAGATACTTATAAATGCGAAATGTGTCTGCCTGTCTGTTACCTCTTCACACTTAAACCGCTGAACCGATGTATGAGGTATTTGGTATAAAGATATTTAGTTGGAGATACCAATTAAACACGTAGTAAAACTAAAAGTCGCGGGTACCCACTAGCAAAAGAAAATCCCACCAAAAACATTCTGTAAAAAACTAGCCAAGTCTCGATGGAGCTGCTTGTTTATCTCTAAAAAGTAATTAAATCTAGACAAAGTCGTGCCACGTCTAAGGTTCCTTACTGCGATTTCTTTATTATTATAGTTAATGTTGTGTGACTTGGCCATTGAAAGGTACACAAGGGTACAAAACCAGGTGCTACATGACACCATTGCACCAATCTGTCGCCAGAATCGCTACCCATTGACGATGGAAAATTGCCACGTGGAAAACCTTGATTGAATAACCAGTCAATTGTAGGCTTGATAAAGTTACGTTTACACGTAATGTTGCATGTATGAATGCATCGGTGCAATGGTGTCATGTAGCACCTGGTTTTGTACCCTTGTGTACCCTTCAACGGCCAAGTCACACAACATTAAGTATAATAATAAAGAAATCGCAGTAAGTAACCTTAGACTTGGCACGATTTTGTCTAGATTTAATTACTTTTTAGACATAAACAAGCAGCTCCATCGAGACTTGGCTAGTTTTTTACAGAATGTTTTTGGAGGGATTTCACTTCTTTTTGTAGAAACGTGGGCATATTGATTTATTTTATTAGATTTTCTTATTTGACACATTTTTTTTCTTTTTAGGAGTAGTCTTTTTGTTATTACAAATCTTTCTTTTCTTTTTTTACGGTTCTGTTTCTTGAACATTAGCAACAGTTTCTCGTATTGCCCATTCGCTTTCTTTATTTATTCTTTTAGACGGTTTAATTTCTGAAAGATCGGCGCGGTATTTACGCCTAAGCCGGTTGTATTCGGTGATAGCTGAAGCTTGAGCTTTTATACTCTTGAAGTCAACATTTATGAGGTGCACCCCATGAAGATTGGTTACTCGTGAAAGCGCCACGTATGCTTGGCCACAAGAGAATATGGAGGTGCCCATATCCATGAGGGTATATTTAGACTTAGACCTTGGTATCACCGCCACTCTTAGTCGAATGCATTATATTTTGACCAAATTTTGAGCGTAATTAATATTTTAGTGTACTGTTCGAGTAGAAAAAAAGTTAATCTTCGACTATTTTTTCTTGTAAACTCGTAAGTATAAGTAAAATAGCCAGTCTAGTGTTATCCAGAGTTTTCCTTTAATTTTATTTATATGCGCATTAAAAGTAGATGGGGAGGTATTCGCCCAGCAGTTGGACGCTGTAGGCTGGATTAAATTAAAAGATGTGTCCCACTACACTGGATTTTTGTAATGACAGTCGATTTTTTTGTATACCAATAGTAGAAGGGGGCATCACCATATCTCTAATACAGATGAGACCAGCTGAGAGTTCTTCATCAGATACTTCAGACCTTCGATTTTCGACATCAAATGAAGCGGCCCACCAAGTTGAATATTTTTTGTAAAGGCGGTATGTCGATCTCTTCTAATAGTTAGGTTGGGCTGTGTTTTCTAATCAGGGTCACCAGGTACTCCAGATCTTCGATTATCCTAGTTTTTATAGTTTTCCCTTTATGTGGCCATTAAACCCTAACTCTGTACCAAATTTCAGCTCTCTGAGTTTATGGGAAGTACTAGTTCTATTCTGATGATCATGAGTGTGTGAGTGTCGTAAATGCGAAACTTTGCTTTCACTGAACTTCGGAACTAATTGACATACAGACTTGAAATTTTGGATTTTAAGTATGTTATTATAGCTTACTGGATGACGAAATTCAGCGTTCTGGTCTTATCCAGAGGATCTCAAATAGGGGCCTGAAAATGCGGGCGAAATGGTTCCAGTAAAGGATGGTACGGCAGTGTTGGCTTTGTGCTCGACTTGGCGGGGGCACTGCCGTGCCCCCCGACTTAAATTGTCATCCTTTAGACCCCAAAATGTCATGGTTCTTTTGTGAGTCATGCTATTTGCTTTAATAATAAAATACTAAAAGAAATACTTTAAATACGTTGTCTCCTTACGAAAGCTAACCATAGAAATTATATATATAATGCTGTTTTTCCATTAGCTAGACAGCAAGCTTAAATTATTCCTTTGCCAAAAAAATCTAACCCCCAATCCGACTCTGATTTCCGTCCCATCTCTATTCTTTCTTTCTATCAAAAGTACTTGAGCGGCTTTATACATAATCAATTCAATATTTTCTATTCTCATCGCGGTCTTTTCAATCCTCCCCAATCCGGTTTCCATTTGAGACATAGTATTATTACGTCTTGGGATGAATCACAGTTTTAATATTGTTAGGATATTAATATTGTATGATTTTAACTCTGCATTTAACACTGTCAACAAGCACCCATGCCTTGGTGATGCAGAGCTGGCCACAGTGATTTCAGTGAAATATTGGAGTGGAGTAAATTTTCGGGGCTGTAGGTAAATCCGTCTAAATCAAATAGTATAATCGCCAAAGTTTACTGGCAATCATTGCCCAAAATTCATTTTGTTGGCACCATCATTCCATTCAGCGTCTCAGGAAAGAACTTACCTATGCTTAAGCTTTGACAATTGTGTACACAGTCGTTAAGTCTTTGCTTTCGTAGCTACGCTGAAGAGACTAAGTAATTCGTACCTATCACCACCAAAATTGCCTTAGCACAGACACTCTTGCTTCTTAGCCTCGATTATGCTGACGTCTGCTATCTAGATCTCATGGAGGATCAGCTTGATAAACTTGAGCGACTTCAGAACTATATTTGATTTATATTTGGTTTGCGCAAATATGATCATGTCTATCAATTACGTTTACAGCTCAAGTAGCTACCTAGTCTTAGTCTTAGTAGAACGGCGGGCTGTTTCCGCAACTCGACATCTAGTGCCTATTCTGCGTGGGGATTGGCATCAGTCCTGCCATCCCAGCTCCTCCAGAAAGTTCAGCAGTCCACGAACGTTACTGCAGATAGTCTTCGGGCTTCCCATTAGAGAAGTCCTTTGTCTTGCAACGCCCCTGCACTCCAGCAGCACATGGGCGCTCGTCTCCTCGTCCTCCAGGCAGGCTCTGCACAGAGGGCTGTCAGAAATACCTATATTACAAAGGTGTTTGTTGAAATACCCACGATTTGTTTTAAGGCTTGTCTAGGAAGTCTGATTAACTTACGTGTTAGCTGCAGGTTTACCTTGGGAACGGCTTCACTAGCATGCCTGCAGTCCGTGAGTTCTGTCCAGTATTCGTTATGTTGTCGTTAACAGCGCTCCCTTATCCATGTTCGCAGCTGTCGATAGGGTATGGATACAATAGGCTCCGGACCAATGGCCGTCCTGCTAGAACCTTCCCTGGCTAAGCAGTCCGCCGCATCGTTACCCCTTGAGCCGCTGTGTTCTTTAATCCACTGCAAAGTCAATCTATTGTCGTTAGCAATATTAGTCAACTTACAGTGGCATTCATAAATTAAGCCTGATGTCATTATATTGTTGACCAGTGCGCAGTAGGACAGAAGCGCTGTCAGAGAGAATACGAATGTGTTTCCCTCTTACCTTGCGACAATCTATCGCTTCAGCGGCCTTGATGATGCCCACACACTCTGCCTGGAAGACCGTGTTATAGGCTCCCAATGCTGTTGAGATGTGTATATTTAGGTCTTCGGAGAAGACACCCGAACCTGTACCGTAGTTGGTTTTTGAGCCGTCTGTGTAGACCCTCAACTCCTTTTGCAGACAACGGTCCGGAGTGTCTTCATAAAGTTGAATTATGTATTTTTTGTCGAATACTTACGTCTTGGGAATAAGGTCGTTTACTGCAGCAAAGTACGGAAAGTACCTGTATATGTCTGTTAAAATGCTGGTGTGTGGGGAGTTGTTGTCCCTCCATAGCCCCAGCATGCTTAGTCGTGTGGCTGTACAAGCAGCTTCCTGTTGTATAAACAAATGGAGTGATCTCACGTTAAGTATTGTCTCCAGTCAGCACTGGAGTGGAACCACTCCCACATCAGCATGTGGGAGTGGTTTTCATGCAGCCGGTGATTGCACAGCATGCCCGCCTCTAGAGACGTCTTAACTTATTAATTGTCGTTACCTGGTTTGTCTTGGTCCACCATACTACTGCTGCATAGCTAATGATGGGCCTAATTATGGTCGTGTACAGCCACCTTACAATGAGCGGTGATAGTCCCCAAGTTTTGCTAATCATTTTGCGGCATTGCCAGAAAATGATGTTGGTCTTAGTAGTAGTTTTGTCTATGTGTGGACCCCAGTTCAGTTTGGAATTTAGGGTTATTCCTAGATACTTTACCTCATTGGAGAGCCTTAGTGTCATGTTAAATAGTTTCGGTAGCCGATAGTCGCCTAAGGCTCTTTTATTCGTGAACATGACTAATTCTGTCTTCACTGGATTCACCTTAAGGTCGTAGTCGTCACACCATTTTTCAACCACCTTCATTGCCCCCCGTGTAACGTCACAGGCGGTGCTCGCAAACTTACCCGGAATTAAGATTGCCAGGTCGTCCGCGTAGCCCACCGTGTGGAAGTGAAGGTTGTTTAGTTTGTTAATTAAGTCGTTTACGACTACATTCCATAGCAGAGGCGATAGTACTCCTCCTTGAGGACATCCTTTAGTCGCCAATGCTCTGAGATGGTTGTCGTCTTGTAGTCTGATTAGTCTGTTACGGAGCATGTTACTTACCCAGTATATAATGGTCTCATCGACTCCGTGTTTGCCAAGTGCGTCTACAATACTGGCGAAGCTTGTTTTGTCAAACGCCCCTTCTATGTCTTTAAAGGTGCCCAGACATAGCTCTTTCCGTCTGAGACTGTCCTCTATTTTACTTACGACTACATGTAGTGCAGATTCTGTCGACTTACCTGGACAATAGGCGTGTTGGTTTGGATGTAGTGGAAAGCTGGTAAATTGGTTGTCTCTCAGCTCTCTGTCAAACAGTCTTTCTAAGGTCTTTAGCAGAAATGATGAGAGGCTTATTGGCCTGAAAGATTTCGCTTCATTGTAGTCGGCCTTACCTGGCTTTGGTATGAAGATTACCTTGACCTCCCTCCAGGGCTTCGGCGTGTATCTAAATGCAAGACACGCTCTCAGGAGGGGCACCAGGATAAGGATTAACGCTTCACCTGCCCATTGAAGCAGCGCCGGAAAGATGCCATCTGGTCCGGCTGCCTTGAATGGCTGGAAGCTGTTAATGGCCCACCTTAACTTGACCATAGACACTGTCCTCATTGCAGTGTTCCAGGATTGTTCCGTGGGGGTCCAGCAAGTGTCATTCCAAGTGTGTGTCGTGTGTATGATGCAGCCTGGAAAGTGGGTTTCGAGTAGTACCCTCTGTGCCTCCTCCATTGTCTCTGTGAGGGAGCCATCAGCTTTCCTGAGCTGTGAAAGGTCTTGTTGCCTGTCTTTGGAAAGCAGTTTCCTTACCTTATTTGCCTTGGTGCATGAGTCTATTTCAGAACAAAATTTCCTCCAAGACCCATTGCTCCAGTATCGGATGCGTTTTTTATAAAGAGCCTTGGCATCTTTATACGCATCCCAGTCCTGGTCGTCACATGTGTTCATGGCCCTGTTAAAAAGTCTCCTTACCTTTTTCCTCAGTTTGTATAGCTCGGGGCCCCACCACGACTGGCTGGCATCCGAGTTGGATGATGGTGTACTGAGAGGACAGGCTGTCTGATAGCATGAGATAATTACCCTTGTTAATTCCTCAGCTGTTTCGTCTATCTTATTGGTTTCGTTTAAGCTTTCAGCCTGCATATGTCGCAGTGATCGTGTTACCTGTCTGCGATATTGGCTTCTGTTCGTTTTCTTGGGTATGCGTCTTGGTGACTGGGTAACACGCTGTACCGCGATGTTGAACCTAATCCACCTGTGGTCAGAGCAGGATGCCTCTGGGGAGACGTGCCAGTCAGAGATCAATCCCGCTGCTCTCCTTGATGCAAGAGTAAGATCGATGATAGATCTACCTCTTCTTGTTACGAAAGTAGGTTCAGAACCTGTGTTTATTATGTTAAGGTTTGTGGTAAATAGGTAATCTACTAATTCCTCACCTCGTTTGTTGCTTTTCGTCATGCCCCACAATTGATGGTGGGCGTTGGAGTCGGTGCCGATGATCAGCGCCTTGTCAGTTTGTTCACAGTGTCTCACCAGCTCAGCCAGTTCCCCTGACGGAGTTTCTTCTCCTTCAGGCATGTAGACAGAGGCAACTACCAGGACAGGTACACTTGGATTTTGCTGTTGTATTAATTTGTATTGTTGTTATGTCGCTAGAACAAAATTGTGTCATTATTTTTGCCTGTAAGTGTCTTGAACAAACAATGCACGTCCGCGGTGCGCGGTTACCTGGGTTGTAAAAATTCTTACCACCGGTGTTGTTGAGGCCACATATGGTGTTGGATCTGATCCACGGCTCTTGGATCGAATTGAATAGCCCCGTCGTTGTTCTCCTCCAGCCACTTCCTAAGTTGAGCCGTTGCGGTGCGACTGTGCTGGAGGTTTGTCCGCAGGAGCTTAATTGTCTGTCTGTTGGGGCTCCATCTGAGGCGAGAAGCACATCGACATCAACCTCCTGACTGATGTCGATCCCCCCAAGTTTGTCTGCCCACTCGTCAACCACGTCTGTGTCCCCCTTCTCCTCAGACGTGGGCTCCATTGCAACTGGAGTGTCTGTGTTGGTCTGTTGTGTCACGGCTGGTCTAGACGTGCTCTGTACCGGAGTAGACGTATTTTCCTCTAAAGGTTTCAGGCTCTCCAGGTACTGGTCACCCTGGTTCCTGAACCTCACGTATACAGAGCCCATCAAGTAGCAGAGGCGTCTGCCTCTAGCTAGTAGCCCCTCCGCGACGTCCCTGGTCGTGCTAAACACCAAAAAGGTGCTGTCGTCACCTGCGATCAACCTCTGCGAACTTATTCTGGTAGCGCAGCAGCTTGGCGATTGTGTGTGGTTCTCGCGTCCCCGATATGAGGAGGCCATAAACCACTCTCTTCGGCCTGTCGGTCTGGCGCTGTACTACCAAGTCGTCTAACCCCGGTATTTTTAGTCTATCCACTACCTTCCTGACCCACTCTAGTGTTTTGGGTGTGTCACACCAGAGGCTCAGGGCGCCCTCCCCAATGATGGGTTTTCCCTTAAGGTTCGGGGCTTCGTCCGTTGAGGATCCTGCTATTAGCAGTTCCTCCACAACGGCCTCCTCTAGAGCCTTAAGGAACAACCCAGCCTGGGTGGCACTAATTTGTCCTGTTTTTTTGCTGGTGATAATCACCAGCAGGTCTGCAGTAGCTGCGTCGGCGAAGGAGACCTTCCCAGAAGAGCGACGCGGTTCGTCGTTTTTGGGCTTTTTATATTGCCCTCTCGGTGACACCGTGTCATCAAGTCTGAGCCTCTTTGAGGCCTCCTGTCTGTCTGTCTGTCCGGTTTTGGTCTGTCTTTTGTCAGTCCGTCTGTCAATCCATTTCCTTTGTCCGTCTGTCAGTCCCTGGTCCTGGGTTCCTTCCTGACCCGCTTCCGCTTGTCTGGTGGTCTCCGACGAGAGAAGCCTGTTTACCGTGCTTCAGTCGGCCCGTGTTCTGTTTGGTGTCCTGAGCTGGATTCCTGTTATTGTCCTCCACGCGCCGATTTTTACGTCGGTGCGTAGCGACCTGCCAGGAGTCAAGCTCGTCTGTCGCGTCCTGTGGTTGCTGCCTGAAACCGGGTTGCCCCTTCACCAGTTCTACCAACTCACTGGACGTAGATGGTCAATTGTCTGTCTCCGTCGGCCTGAAACCGGGTTTCCGCTTCACCAGGATCAACGACGGTTGTCTGTCAGTCTCTGAGTCTTGCCTGAAACCGGGTTTCCCCTTCACCAGGTCATCGTCTTTGTCGGTCTTTTTAATTTGGGATCTGTTTTGTGCCATTTCCACGTGTCTAATAAAATTCATCCTCTCCAGTCCCACCCGCCACGGAGCCACAACTGGGATGCCGATATTAAAAATCAAGGCACCAGGATTGTGGTGAGGATATAGGGGCACAGGGTTTTCCTCTCAGCGCGACATCGGGAACTGCAGCTACATGGCTAGTAGTCGATCCCAACTACCAGTGGTTCCATGCAACCTTGCTCCTTCAGCATGGCCGGAGTCCATCGCTAGATGTTAAGAGCGACCCCCACACCCCTCGCCGGCGACCCATAGACGGTAGACGCCTTGACCGTTGCCTCGTGGTCGGCTACACCACGAAGTTACCGTCTCGCTGGAAATCCGGGCCAAAGTGCTGTGTTGCTTCCGGGGTGCCGCAGCTACCCTTTCCGCAGCTACCGATTTCGTACGTTTAGTATGCTTTCCAATTACAGAGCATAATGCGACTCAGTGCCGCACAATGCCCAATTATGCTGATGCTTAATTGGAACGTGAATTAGTTTTCAAATGCACCAGCAGAGTGCGCTAAGTTCAGTGTTGAAAAAAAAGTCAATGTTTGAATGAACTTTGATTATTTAAAAAAAACTATTTAATGAAACGAAAGCTTTAATAATTTTTCAACAATAAATAATATTACTAACGATAACATATAAATAAAACATTTCGATCAATGCCAACTTAAAGAAAAAACACTTGTTAATTTTCTGTCTCTAAGTTGGTACGATTGTACGCATCACCAGGGTGACCATATGTGGCAGGATCCTGCCTTTTCGGCAGGTTTAGCCATTTATTTTACGCTGTGGCATATTTGTTTGACGTTTTAGAAATCTGGCAGTATTTGGCAGTTTATAGCAATTTAAGCTTTTTTTTATTTATTTAATAAAAGAAAAAACAGTATGTAGGAATTTTAAAATGCCAATGGCAACATTGGCAACGATACCTTTGTTTCGAGGATTTCCCATTACATCTTTAGTCGAATTTGTAGTTCATTCCATTGTAAACCTTAAAGTGTGGAGCATAATGTTTATATTACCTACCGTTATTTTTATTTGTCAGTTGTTGATGTAATTAGTCGGATTAGAAAAACTGTCAGAGACAAAATTTTATTTTGTTTCTGATTTCGTGCGGTGTGTCGAATGGTTGCCATAATACCATGAAACGTCAATATGAACGATTATATCGCGTAGTAGTATACAAAATTGTATAGTGCAACAACACTGAACAGTCCTGTGACAAAAACTAGGAACTTATTATAGTATGCATAGTAGCGCCCAGAATGGATACGTCTAGCAAAAGACCGATTAAAATGGAAAGCTTTACAGGAGGCCTTTGTCGAAGGACAAGCTGTGAAATAATAAAATTCTAATCTATTCAATTCAATTCTAATGTTTTACAGCAATAAAGGCTTATTTTATTTTATTATTTATTAGTAGCGCCCTCCCGTTCTCCAGCGGGGCAAAATTGGAACTACCTGTATTGATAGCAGCGCCAACTTGTCAATGTCATAAAAAGGACAGATCAGCGTTGTCGATATATGGGCATTATTTCGGCATTTTGTGCCTAAAATTTTGGCAGGATTTGTCAGTTTTTTTGCCTAAGCGGGGCAGGATCTCTAATTTAAGGTTGGTCACACTGATTATGCCGCATAATACGCTATAATGCTGTAATTGGAAAGCAACCTTAGTTCACAGCTACGTTCTAACTTACTTGTGCAACTTTTCTCCCTGACGTTTATATTTTGGCTATTCGTGTTTGCTATTTGTAAATTTGACATTCTCTATCCTTTTCATCTCTTAAATAGCGTGATAAGAAAAGACTGTTATCAAATTTTCAAATAGCAAACACATACGTAGTATCTCTAACTAGTCTGTGGCAAACACGCACAACCGAGTGAAGTGCCGGCATAGAGGATTTAAAGCTTACTATTTAAAATAAATATTTTGTGAAGAGGTTATCTCAGAAAACTCCATGAGTTTGTTGTGAAGTCATTTATAAAGGTGTAACCTTTAAAACAAAGTTAGTGACAATAGTTTATGTACTTTACTTTACTGGAGACTGGATAAGAATTTTACGTGTACAAACCAAAAGTTTGAATTGTTTAATTCTTTGGTACAAACTATTTAAAACTGCGATGAACCGTTTAAGAGCGCTAATCGGCCCGTCGATTCTAAACGCTGATCTTTCTCAGTTATATGAAGAATCTCATAAACTTCTCAACAATGGTGCTGATTATCTACATTTGGACGTAATGGATGGACACTTTGTGCCAAATTTGACATTCGGACACCCAATAGTTAAATGTTTACGTTCGAAAATAAAAGATGCCTTTTTTGAAACACACATGATGGTACAAAATCCCGAACAAGTAAGTTTTATAAACTTTAAATATTAATTAGGTACTTCCCTTTAATTTGAACACATAAAATTGGGTACAATTATAGTTTTTTAAGCAGTTAAAAAAACGTGACCTACCTACCATATTTTTTAGTATTTAACCTTGTAAGGTAAACTAAAGGTCACATTATCAGAATAAAAAAATCAACTTAAGATTACTGTACTGTAAATATGTAGCATAACAGCAAACAAATAACAAATGCTCCAGAGCCTGCTTTTTCAATTATCATTCAAACTCAAAATATCTTCAGGGGAAAAGTCAGATGACTACCCCACTGCCCCTCCAGATCTTCCCCTTATCTACTAGACAACAATAAACACAAGAAAACTATTTCATTTCTTATTTCAGTGGATTGTACCAATGGCTGATGCTGGAGTAAACCAATACACTTTTCACATTGAGCCAGTTAATAATATTGAAGATATTTGCAGAAAAATTAAAGAGAATGGAATGAAGGCAAGTATTTGGAAGAGCCCTTATAATTTTCGATTAATTAAAATAATGCATTAACTTTTAAGCTAGCACTACACTTTCACTTGTGTAGCTGATCTGTCACACGTGCACGTGGTACTTGTACCAGTGCTGACATGCCACTGAAATTTGAGTAAGCTTTTCAATCTGATGTATTAACTAAAAAAATCATTTAAAAAACCTTTTTTAAAAGGAAAGAACCTATGTAATGTGTTGTATAAATCTTACTTTCTCTGTGGTGTTCTAATTCTCAACTATAGAGATAATTCATTTTTAGGTTGGAGTAGCAATCAAGCCTGGTACTCCTGTCTCAGAAGTGGAGAAGTACATAGCTCTATCAGACATGGTTTTAATAATGACAGTTGAACCTGGCTTTGGAGGTCAGCAGTTCATGAAAAACCAAATGGCCAAAGTGCAGTATCTTCGGGAGCATTATCCATTACTAGATATTGAAGTTGATGGTGGTGTAGGCCCTTCAACAATAAGTTGCTGCGCAGATGTAAGTATATTCCATTGCCACTCAATCATTCCAAGATAGTTTATTATAAAACAAAAACATACCATGTTTTGAAAAAGGTATTATATTGTCAGATAAAATCCATAGATGTAACTTTGTATTCGTAACATGTAGGCTGAAGTAATTTATTTTTAAATTATCCAATGTTTTATTGTTATTATCCTTCATTTATTTTTCAGGCCGGAGCCAACATGATAGTTGCAGGTACAGCAGTGATTGGAGCAGCAGATCAAGCAGCAACTATTAAACTACTTCGAGATTCAGTACAAATGGCTATTGATAAGCATTAAGTTACACACAATATAGTATTACATTCCTACCAGCCAGGAAAGGTGTCTTCCATTTTTATAGAATATTTTGTATGGAATAAAAGAATATATTTTTTTGCCTCATTTATTTTAGTCAAACCTACTCAAATCAAAATTACTTTCATTTCCGGAGTGATCAGAAACCTCTAGTTTACCACTAAAGATGGAACTTTTTGCAATGCCAGATTCTTTAAATATCATGGGTGCATTATTTGCTTTCAATTTACTTCTCAACCCGGAGAGGGCTACTAACACAGCTTCTTCAGTGCGTATTGTCCTTGAACCTTGATTTGGCAACACATTAATATAATGGTTAAAAAGCAAACTGGCTTCATCAACTTGTAATTGTTCATCACTTTCTAAAGCTGCTTCTATACCTTGTAGTCCTCCAAATACTATTAAGGCATGGTTATATTTTAGCCCTCCATCTGGTAAATCATCTACAGGTATTCCTCTGTCTGAGGTCCCAATAGTTAAATCATATCTAAAAAGAAATAAAACATTTTACATTTTGTGGCCATTAAATACTACATCTCATCATTTAAGTGTGTTGTGCAAATAATTTAAGGAATTATTCTATCAATTTATGGAAATACTAAGAAATATGTATTTCTAATTCTGACAATTAAGTTTTTTATTGCTAGTTAGTTTAATTATACACTGTGAAGTTGGAGTTACCTGAGAAACTTAAAAAACAAGTAAATAATAATAATGTGAACATACAGTAACAATACTACACTCCCATATAAAAACATTAATTTCTATAAGTTACAAAATATCAACAGCACATATTTGTAAATAACATACCTATTATAGAATTATTACCCATTATAAGTAGGTACATAGATTCTAAGTAGGTTTATTTGAATCAATTTAAAACAATAAAAATGGTTATAAATTCCGTAATTGCAAAATTAGTGAATTTACATGGAGACATTTTGCGAAAAAAATTAATCAAAGATTTTGTTTGTGAAATATAACCTAAATTGTAGTTTGAATTAGCTAGTAAAACTCAGGTAACTCAAACTTCACAGTGTATATTTTAAATATTGAAGTTGCAGAAACAATTTAAGGTCTAAGGATAGCTTAGAAATTAATGACTTAATAAACATACCCATCTTTATATGTTGATTGAGTAAAAACTTGACTCAAGTTATTAGCAATCCTGACAGTGTATCCCCAGTATACACCTGTCTCTGCTCGTGGTGTAGTAAGGCTGACAATTTTACCCTTTAACTTTTTACCACCTTGTGGTGCTAACATGCGTACTGTTACTCTGATACCTGGATTCAATAATTTGTCAGTTGAAACATCTTGTAGAAGGCCAACATTTACTTGGGATCCTCGACCAGGTTTCACTTTTTTGTTCATAGTTATACCTTCCCTAAAATGTATTAGATGTCATTAGAATATACACAGTAAGAGACTGACATTTAGATTTTATCAATAAAAATGTTCATCTATACCTGAATTTGAAATCATTAGACATTCTCAAGTGATGAGGTGCATCTAATGGATTTAATAATCCAGCAAATTCCAGGTCTTTATGTAATGGGAAGAAATGTTTTCTTAAATATTGTGGACATTCCAAGTATTGCAAAATCCTTGCCAACTGCACACAACTTTTGCGAGCAAGTTTGACTCCATCAACATCTTCTACTTTAGATTTTTTCGTGTCTAATTTGTCCCCAACATCATCATAAACTATTACTTCATCTACACAGAACACACATGCAGCTCTCGCTATTTGACCTGCTAAATACGTCCGCAGTTCAGCAGATTGAGCATTTTCTAATATTGATCCTGGAATTGCTATACTGACAGTTGAAATCTCAGAATATTTCTTTTCTTTCTCGACTTCTTCCTTAAACTTTTTTTCTTCTTCTCTGTCTAAAGCAATTCGCTTTTCACGTTTTAATATTTTCTCTTCGTTGCGTTGCCGTTTTAGTGTTTTCCTTTCTTGATTTATTTCTCTCCAGCTTTTTCCAGGAGGCTTTGTAACTTGAAGTTCCGACATAACCTCAAAGTTCTTAGTAACCTTACATTAAACTTTTAAGACTTATTCCGAAGTTATCTATTCCTATTTCAATCCACTTAAATGTTCCTGTTCTGTGATTATCTGGCTAACTCGTAAAACCAATGCTAAATAAGAATGAAAGAACTCTCAGTGAAGTAATTTATTTAAATACCAAAAAGAACTGTACACACAACCCATCAGCCATCTTGACGCATTTGACATATTTTACTTTTTTGTTATTCGTTCATTTTAGGGAAGGCAAAGGGAACAATGCTCCTACAGCCTAGTCTTTAAATATAATAATATTTTTTTACACTAGAATATCGGTGTGACGCATCCTAATGTTTCTTAGTGTATAGCACGAAATGAAGTTCAAATTGGCTTTTTCGATAAGCTTCTGTGAGGTAGTCAACACTATAATAAAATTCTCACGTCCACTTGCTAGGAAAAGCGTATATTTTAAAGATTCCACTAATTTTCAGTTGCACAGATGGTTGTAACACAAAATCACACATATTTAGAATAATTAAAATAAGACGCCAACCGCACTCGATGAAATCCTGCCAAAAACTCCACATATTTTACCATCTTCTTCTTCTTGTTGTTGCTACGGGCGTTTCCGCAACTCGACGTCCTTATGGCGCCTGTTTTGCGTGAGGAGGGTGTATGGCCGGAATCACTCCAGCTAGCCCAGCTCCCCCAGGAACGCCCCCAGGGCCTTCACATTGGTGACTGCCTCTTGAAGGTTTCCCGGTGAGCCGAGGTATTTCGCCCGGTATTCGGCCACTCCGTTGCATTCCAGCAGAACGTGAGTAGCTGTTTCTTCTGCCTCCATGCATCCTCTGCATAGGGGGCTGTCCGTGACACCTAAGTTAAAAAGATGTCTGTTAAAATGTGCATGTCCAGTGATAGCACCCGTTACCATGCGCAATGTAGGTTTGCTTAGCTGTAGGAGAGTTTTGGAGAAGGCAGCGTTCACCCGTGGCAAAGCGAGCTTGGTCTGCCTGCACGTCTCCAGGTCGAGCCAGTATTGCTGGTGTAGTTCGGCAGTGTGCTCGCGGATTTTATTGACGAGACAGCTTACCGGTATTGGGACGATTGGTTCAGGACCTGTTGGGGTCGTGTCAGATCCCTTCCGGGCCAGCTCATCCGCAGCGTCGTTTCCGCGTGATCCACTGTGTCCCTTGATCCATTGGATGGTGATGGAATTGCTTGACCCTACCTTGTTTAAGGTTTGGTGGCATTCCTGTAGGAGGCTCGATCTGACTAAACAGGCATCTAGAGCTTGTAGGACTGATTTACTGTCGGACAGTATTCGTATTTCCTGACCTGTTACCTTTCTTGAAAGGATCGCTGTTGCCGCCAGTGTGATGCCCATACATTCAGCTTGGAACACTGTGTTGTATGGGCTTAAGGGGAACGCGATGTGTATGTTGAGGTCCTCAGAGAAAACACCCGCGCCCGTGCTCGATGAGGTTTTAGAGCCGTCGGTGTAGATCATGAGAGCCTTGTGTTACCTTTGGATCGTTGTCATCCAGTAGATGTATTCTATACTTTTTGTCAAATATGAAGGCGGGTATTATTTTGTCACATGCAGCATCTATGAGCGGAGTGTTTACCCATTCCTTCAGTATACCGTTGAGATGCTTTGCTCTTTCGAACCTTACCAGTCCAAACTTTTGTAGTCTCAACTCTGTTTTAGCCGCTTCCTGTCTTATGTAGATATGGAGCGGTGTGATGTTTAAAATAACTTCCAGTGCTGCGGTTGGAGCTGTACTCATGCACCCGGTCACCGCGCTGCATATCTGCCGCTGGAAGCTTTGTAGTTTGTTGACACAAGTAGTCTGGATAGATCTCGGCCACCATATGATGGCGCCATAACTTACCATTGGTCGTATGACTGTGTAATATAACCATAGGAACAGTTTTGGTGCAAGACCCCAGCGCTTCCCTAACATTTGACGACATTGCCAAAGTGTTACGCTGGCTGTCTTGATTTTGTGTTCCACATGGTTACTCCAGTTTAGCTTACTGTCAAGTATAAGGCCTAGATACTTTACCTCCTTCGACAGTTGTAATGTGATACCAAACAGCTTCGGCAAGTTGAAAGCACCTACGTCACGTTTGGTTGTAAACATTACCAGCTCTGTTTTTGTTGGATTAACTGCGAGGTCGTATTTCCTGCACCAGCATTCAATCAGTTTCAAAGCACCTTGCATGGTGTTACAGGTAATGCTGGCGTGGGTGCCTAGGGTAAGTATAGTAATGTCATCTGCATACCCTATGGTGTAGTAGTGGTTCGAGTTTAGCTTGGTCAGCAGGTCGTCGACTACGAGGTTCCACAGAAGTGGCGAAAGGACCCCTCCTTGCGGACATCCTCGTGCCACCAGTGCTCCTCTGCTGTCATCACCTTTTACCCGAACTATTCTATTGCGAAGCATGTTAACTGTCCAGTCAATGATTTGTTGCTCTACTCCGTGTCTCCTGAGAGCAGACTCAATGCTGGTGAAGTTGGTCTTATCGAAAGCACCCTCTATATCGATGAAGGTTCCGAGGCAGATAAGTTTATTTTGAAGGGCTTCTTCTATCTTACCGACTAACTGATGGAGAGCCGATTCAGTAGATTCACCTGAACTGTAGGCATGTTGATGTTTGTGTAGTGGGGCATTGATTAATGCTCCACTGCGTAGGTATCTGTCACATAGCCTTTCCATCGTCTTAAGTAAGAAGGTTGTTAGGCTAATGGGCCTGAAGGATTTAGGGTTAGTATAGTCGGTTTTACCCGGTTTGGGTATGAATACTACCTTGACCTCCCTCCACAGATGTGGAGTGTACCCATGAGCCAGACATGATCTTAGTATACGAGTAGCCGCATCGACCACGTCCTTTCCGCCCCATTGTAGTAGTGCTGGGAAGATGCCGTCAGAGCCAGCAGATTTGAAAGGCGCAAAGCAGTTGATAGCCCACTTTACTCCCTCAGGCGTAATTACCGTCTCTGCTAGTCTCCAGCATCCTTCTGTTGTACTTGGAGGTTCATCTTGCCAAGTCACCTGCTCTGTAAGCTGGCAGTCCGGAAAGTGGGTTTCTAGGAGGATAGCGTCGCAGTCAGCACGATTGTGGCACAATGTGCCGTCAGGTCGACGCAGGCTTCCCAGCACGCCAGGGCCTTGCTTGGCCAGCAATTTCCTTACCCGGTTTGCCTGGTTGGTGGAGCTTATCTCCTCGGTGAAGTTCCTCCAGGAGGCTGTTCTCCAGTATCTAATACGTTTTTTGTACTTAGCTTTGGTAGCTTTGTAGTTGTCCCAGTCTGTGTCGCTGCATGTATTCATTGCTCTGTTAAGGCACTTCCTCACCTTTCCTCTCAATCTCTCGAGCTCCGGCCCCCACCAGTGGTGTTTTCCGGATACTCTCGAGTTCGGGAGTCTAAGGGGGCAGGCCTCTTCATAGCAACGCGTTATGCTGTCTGTCAAGTGTTTTACCTGTTGTTCTAGCTGCTCCGTGGTTTCAATTCTGCCCTTACCGGAGTTGTTTCTTAGAAGGTCCGCCAGTAGTTGTGCGTAGCGGTGTTTATCGGTTTTCCGAGGGTACCTTTGGGGTGTAGGAGGTAGAGTTCCTACCTGTAGTGTAAAACGGATCCAGCGGTGATCTGAGCATGATGCCTCATTGGAGACATGCCAGCCAGATATAGCTGTTGCCGCTTTTGGTGTCGCGAGGGTCAGGTCTATGATGGTCTTGCACCGTCTGCCTACGAAGGTAGGTTCATTGCCTGTGTTGATTAACTCTAGGTTAGTAGTCAGAAGGAATTCAAATAATTGGTTACCTCTGTTGTTGCTTTGTTCCATTCCCCACACAGGGTGATGGGCATTGGAGTCTGTCGCGATGATCAGTTCTACGTTTTCCCGAGCACAGAAGCGGACCAGAGACGCAACGTTTTCTGGTGGGGCCCGCTCGCTGTCAGGCATATATGCAGAGGCTATGATCACGTCACAACTGTTATTATCTTGGTTTAGGGTCAGTTTTACAGCGCAGAGATCTCTGGAACAGAAATTCATTAAGGGCTGTGTTCTGATGTTTTTGGAAATGTATATGCAGGATCTTACGTCGCTAGTAGTGGCTTGAACGAGCTTACCTCCTATGCTGGAGAGTCCTCGCACCGTGCCACTCCTAATCCACGGCTCCTGGATTAGTGCGACTGCTGTGTTGTTGGTCTCCAACCACCGCCGAAGCTGAGCCGTAGCGGTTACGCTGTGGTGGAGATTTATTTGCAGTATGTTTGCACTACTGCAGAGGGACGCCATCGTCCTGGCAGTCGACGTCCTCAAGTCCCAGCCCGTCGAGCTCCAGGAGACACTCCTCACTGAGCTGCGAAGACGCCACCTGCGAGGGTCCCGGAACTTCGACAGCCGGTGACGAGGCACGTAGAACAACGGTGTCCGTGGGGCCAGCGCTGGATGTGGATGGTGTTGGGGGCGCTGGTGTAGGTTTCGCCGTGGTTTGAGCCCCGAGTGGTGCTGAGGGGTTGGACGTCGGCAGAGTGTCGACGTACTTCCCCTTGGCGTCCCTGAACTTCAGGTACACCGACCCAAACATAAAGCTGAAACGGCGTCCCCTAGCCAGGATCGCAGGCACAACGTCCTCAGGGATCGAAACCGCAACGAATGTGGCCCCGATGGAAGGCTGCTGTTGGATGCCGTTTTTTTTTTTTTTTTTTTTTTTTTTTATCGGCTTCCCCACTCAGTGGCAGGACTTTTTTATGCTTTTTTGGTTTTCTTTCTTTTCTAGAGTTTTTCTTTTCTCTACTTCGTATTTTTATGTTCGAGTTTTTCTTTTCTCGTTTTTATTATTTTTACTTATCGTTTCTACATTTCCTATTTTCTATTACATTTTTATTTTCTTACAATTTTAATAATTTATCTAGTTTCTTATATGTCACTGCTGTTTTCTATTCTATAATTTAGTTTCCTCTTACATTAGATACTATTCTTATTATATTCATTTTGACTTTTACAATTATTTTCTTAAGTTATTATTTCCTTTTCTTGTTTAATTACAATTTTCTCCTTAATCTATTTACATTCACTTTCTTATATTACATTATTTTCTTTGCTACATTTCTTTGTCTTTATTTAGACTGTCGTTTGTATACTACTTATCCTATTTACATTTGCTTTATTTTATTTACAATATTTACTTATTTCTATTTTTACTTTTCTTATTTATGTTACGTGCATTGTATTCTAGTCAATTTGTCTTTCGCTTATTTCTATTTATATCTCTATCTCTATTTACTGCTGGAGTCCCTCCGTGGTCACTTTTTCCTTCCGAGTTTGGGTGGTAGCCTCTAGAACCCGGTATGCCTCCGCAAGTGGAGTTTCAAAAAATAATTTTTTGCCTCCATTTGTTTTGGCCCCGTGGTTACCTTTGGCCTCCACTCGCACTCCCTGCTTTGTTCCACGAAGGGGCTTCAGCAGTCTTATCCCTAATATTGATTCCCTTCTTTCCTCAAGAAAGTGGAACCAATGCCATCTCTTTTCAATATATTTTGTTATCTTTTTCCAGATTCCTTTTTCTACCCTATATATTTCTTTCTGCTCCTTTTTTCCTCTCCCCGTTCTGTTGTTGCCCACAGCACCCTTAGCAATATGCCACCTTTGCTCTTGCAATTTTATCCCAGAGTATTCTCTGTGGGCAGGCATTGCTAAAGGTGTTGTGTTCATTCTCTTTTAACTCAGCCCTTTTACAATTTAGGCAACTAGGAGCGGAATTTTTGTTTGGGCATGCAGCGTATAAGTGGTCCTCCCCACAGTGGCTGCAGCTGTCCAGCGCCTCCGTGCAGACCCGTCTGATGTGGCCGTAGCCCAGACAGCGGGAGCACTGGATTAACGGGGTCTGATCTTCCACAGCGGAGATTCCCCACTGTAGTTGAAGAGACCCCGCATCTGTCAGCTGCCGCCAAATTGTGGGAGCCACTCTGACCACCACGTGCGCCACATGCGGATTCCTAGTTGCCTTTTCATATATAACTTCCATGTCCTCTTCCTTAAACCTTTCCTCCCTGTTTATTCTTCCGATTTTTCTTTTTATCCCTTCTATCACTTCCTCTTTCTTTCTCTCTCCTCTTACGTTCCTCACTATTACTAATGGGTTTTTGTTCTTTGCCCTTTCCACTTTTAGTATTTTGTTCCTTTCGATCTTCTCTTTCAATTTCTCTGCCTCACTTTCCCTTGCACACCCTATAATTACCTTTTGCCCTTTCGCCTTTCTCACTCTTCGCACTTCGTTCCACTCCCCTTTTTCGTCGACCGACTTCCTCACCGCGTCGAACACCTGGTCGCTCGTGAGCGTTTCGTCGGTCGACGCCACTATGATTGAATGTAGTGTTTTGTTTTGGGGTGGAACGCTTCTCACTTTTTCCGCATACGTTTCTTCCTTTCTTTCTTCCTCTATCTTAGTTCCCAGCTCAGTCAGTTTCTTTTGCTCTTCTTCCATTCGCTTTCCCACTCTTTCTTGCATCTCTTTTATCTCTTCCAATCTTCCCATTCCTTCCTCTATCCCTCTATTATTTTCTATTATTATCTCTTTTAGCTTTTCTTGTTCTTCTTTCATGTACTTGCTTTCTTCGACTTGCATGCTCATCGTTTTCTCCATTTTCTCTATCCTGTTTTTACTAACTTTCATTTCTTCCTTTTCTTCTATTAAAATTTTGTTAAACTTCTTTTGTTCCTCTCTCGTCTCTTTTACTTCTTCTTTAATCTCCAGCAGTATTCCCATAATATCTGCTAGGACATTACCATTCACTCTTATTTCTTCCTTATTTCCTATTATACCTTCATACATCTTTATCATACTATTCCTTCTTTCATTCTCACTCTCACTTTCTTTCTCATCTTTGCCATTCTTACTCTCTTTTCTTTCCTCCTCTTGCATTCTTCTTCTTTCTTTGTTACTTTCTGACTCGCTTACTCTACTTACTAGCTCTTTAATCATCTTTACCATTTCAATCGTCTCTTCCGTAATCCTTGCCTTTCCTTCTCTTGTTACTGACTTGTTTGTTCCTTTTGGTTCCATTTGTTCTTTTATTTTGCTTTGCGCTTCATTCGCTCTTCTTTCGTACTCCCTTACGTTCTTATATTTCTGTGGCGATTTCATCGTGGGCTGAGCTTGAGATTTATCACTATCTATTTCCCCCTGGGGAGAGGAGTCTGCACGTCTACTTTCAAAATTGTTGCATTTCAACCTTGCAAAAATAGGTTGGCTACTAGTATACATTTTTTCTTATTTCTTTGTTATTGTTTATTATCTGAGTGGGTTTGTCTACGTCTAATTGTAAAATAATTTATAAAATAAAATAAAATAAAAAATTGAATAAAAACCGAATAAATAATAATAATTAAAATGATAATATCAATGAGTCAAAAGACGATTTAGTAAATAAATTAAATAAAGCAATATTACACTTGAACTGAATCCGAACTAATGAGTCAAAAGACGAATTGAATTAAATAAAATAAGAATTAAAATTAAAATTAAATTGAATAAATTAATGAGTCAATAGACTATTTAATGAATTCAATAAAACTAAGCTAAAATAAGTTAAATTAAAATTAAATTTGAATGAGTCAATAGACAACACAATAGATTAAAAATAAAATAAAATAAAATGAATAAAATAAAACAATGGGTCAAAAGACAAATTCGAATTCAATTCCTATAATATTGCTTACTGCCCTTAAGAAAGGTACCGGTTGTCAGTATAAATTAACTTAAGAATTAAGAATTATAACACACACAACAATTAATACTAAAGCTAAGCCTGCCCTCAAAAGAGGTGCAGGGTGTCAATATCACAGTCAAAATCAAAATTAAATTTTTAACGCACACAACAAATTACTAACACTAAGCCTGCCCTTAAAAAGGAGCAGGTTGTCAATATCAGACTTTAATTTTAAATTAAAATTAAAATCTAATTTGGAGTAAAATAATACAATAAAATACAATTAGTAATTTGTGCAATAGTGCAGATTTGTCAGTATTTAGCCTAAGTCTGCCCTCAAAAGAGGAGCAGAGTGTCCTAATTCTAATAAAAACCTAACTAACTTAACCTATATTCAGGCTCAATAGAGACCTGAATTTGTCAAAATTGCTTAATACTAGTCCTGATCTCAAAAGAGATTCAGGAGGTCAATTTATGCTTAGAAAGGCCCTATTTCCTATGTAAAACTTTGTATGAAAAAACTTAATATTAATTATTTTCGGCTCTATGAGCTCTATGTAGAGACACTTGGCACTCTATCTGATTTGTGTTAATTTTTAGGACCAAACCGTAAAAGTTTGGTCGAAATCGGTCCAGTAATTACGGAGATAGGTTTTTTCCAAACAGGGGTAACTTTGGGGTTGGGGGGTTGTTTTTATTCCCGAATGGGGTAGTGTTTCTATACCCGATACTTTTTCTCCAAAGAACCCTATGTGGGAAACCCCTCTAAGTGTCCCTTTTGTCAGTTAACACTTTTTTAATCCGTTTTCTGTCTAAGTTTTTGTTTAAAGGGGCGTGGCCTAATTTCCCCAACCTGGAGGGTTGTCCCGGGTGATTTTTGACTTCAGATTCCTGTAAAGGGGGATATCCTACGTCGAAAACCTCCCGGACTTATTTCTGAGAAATCTGTATTTTTTGAGGTATTAAGAATTAAACAAAATTTTCCCTCTTTTTGATTAATGTTCAGTATCTTCCCAACTAGGGGTGGGAAAATTATTCTAAAAAGTTTATAAGATAGGGGAAGAATTGGGCTTTCCAAAGATACTATTATTATAATTTTAGGATTAAAAACTGCAAAGATATTAGACACGAAAAAAGGTAAACAAAGGGGACACACTAAAAGTAAAAACTTAAAACTATACAAACTTATTTGTGCGGTTTTCGGCAAATTTACGGAATTTTCCGGTAAGCGGCGCTCGGGGCCGTTTCCGATTTTCCGGATTTTTTAAAAGCTGGTGGATAGGGCCTTTCTTAAGCTACAGGTACATATGTGTAATCCATTTAAAATCACAGTGTAACTATTTTTAAAATTCAAAATTCTGTACAGGGTCCCCAAAATTTGACCGCAAAAAGGTTTGTAATGTTTATATTTTCTCCGGGTTTCAATCCTTATCTTTCCAAAGTAGTTTATTATGACCGTCTAGGTGGGTTTTACCCCTCCTAGAAAATTGGTATTTATAAACTAGGTTTAACTACTTGAAATTCAAGTTTAAAGATGAAATTTTTGGGAAAAATATACAATTTGTAAAATTTTTAAAAATGCCACTTTAGGGGCTTATAACTTTGGACTGGGTGGTCCAAAATTAAAAATTTCTTCACCAGAAATGGTTGTATGCACCTTACAATCTAACTATGTAAAAATAATTTTCAAAATGTCAATATTAAAAAAGTGGATTTTCAAGTTACGTAATTTTACAACTTTAGTTTTGCGGTCGAGAGAATTTCTATGTTCTACTTTGGGGGGGTGGCGCTCGGAAACGCCGAGACCTACCCTTACAAACTTAATACTACTAGATAGGGGATGAACCAGCCTTTCCCGTGATCTAAATTTTGGATTTTTTAATTTATATTTTAATATAAATTAAGAGGTTATAAAATTTGGAAGAATTTTTTTCAGCTACAAAACCGTGTTTGTTTGCGCTGGTACGTTAATTGAAAAGAAAATTTTTATCCTACGGGATAGCCCGGGTCGACGTCCTCCTGTTGTGTCAAAAACCAGATTTTGATCTGATAAAAAACCGGTTGATATTCGGCTTTTATTTTCGTGGCAGCCAACGTTCGGGTGTCAGGTCCGGATTCCCGATCTGTAGGCATTTGCCTAGCAACGCCCGATCGTGTTTCCAGAGCTTAGGCAGCACAAAACCACACCTGACTCTCTTGGGGATCTCGTCGTCCCGGAGGACAACAAGCTCTCCCAGGTCCGAGTCGTGGAGGTCTCGTACCACCTGTTGGAACCACCCAAACGTTGCGGTGTTGGTGCAAGTAAAGCGAAGGCACCCGTCCGCGTAGAGGGGTTTCCCGCTAAATGCAAGACCCTCCCTCATACAGGCCGGACGTTCCGTGCTCATCGCTGCCTGTAAAAAGGCTTCCTCGAGCTTCTCCTCAATTTGCTTCGCCGTCGGTCTCGAGATAAACCCGGTCTTCGACGTAACGGCGCACCTGATGAGAGCCGAGGAGGCCGCTGCAGCTGCGTAGGATTGTGGGGCGGTCTTGGTCGCCGTCGTCTTAGGCCGTTTGGATTCGCCTCGAGGAGACACTGTCTCATCGAGCCTAGCCCGCTTGGCCCCAGACTTCGTCTTCGCGGGTCCTTTCCCCTTCTGCTTTGGGCGGTCCAGCTTCCGACTCGGGCCCGGCATCACCTGGGGTTGCTTGGGCAGCTGGCTGCCTTTCGCTCCCCCTGGAGTTCCAGAGCCCTTGTCTTCTGACTGGGCAATACGGTCGCTAGCAGAGGCCGTCAAACGGGCGGCCCGTTTGAACTGCCGTCTCCTTCGCGTCCGCTCCCTCTGCTTCTCCAAACGCCTCGAGGTCTGACCGGATGGTGCAGGGGTCTGAGTTTCCTCTACCTTCCTAGCTCCTTTCCTGGTCACGACCGTCCAGTTCTGCTCTAGCAGATGTAGGGTGTCCTCAATTTGAGGTGTGGTGGTGCTTTTCTCAAGCACGCATTCCGATTTCTCGGTCTGCATGCGAGTAGCATTGCCCTCTGGTTTCCCATCGGGTGTTGGCGGAACGTTGAACCTGTTGGTGTCCATAGTTCGTGTGTTTAAACTTCATCCAGTCAGCTTCCCACCCTCCTTGGAGCCCGCACATTTGGGAGTGCCCATAGTGGTGCACTAGGATTACCGACTGGATATAGGAGCAGAGAGTTGGTGTCAGGTGCGACATCGGAAGCTCGAAATGTGTGGCTGGTGTACCGGTTCAGAGTACCCCAGTTGTTCCACACACCCTTGCCTCGTCAGCATGACCCTAACCATCCAGAACGGCAAGCCGCCCCGGACCCCTCCACTCCTCGCTGCGGCCCTCTGACGGGACGCGTGACCGTTTCCTCTCTGGCGCTACCCAAAGAGGCTACCGTTTCGGTTGAAATCCGGACCAAAGAGGGCGTGTTGTGTCGCGAAGGTACTACCGCCGACCTCGCTTCACTCAACCCTCCAGGACTCCTTCATCCCCCCTTACGGCGCTCAACTGCGCAGGCCATAGCGCAGGAGAGGCTAATAGTCTACCGGGCCGCCTCCCATTTTCCCGGTAGAGCCGAAGGCCTTTGTTAGGGTCGGCCTTAAGGAGTGACAGGATTCGGGATGAGGGAGAGGTTAACGATTAATTGGAGTTGGAGAGAAGGGAGTGCGGGTCACGGGAAATGTCTCCCTTGATGTTGGAGTGCATCAGTGGGATAGCATCACTAAATTCAGCTACGAGGATCCCAGGGTAGGTGTTAGTGTACGTTGCCTGTTAACAGATCCAAGTATTACCGGGGTGAACGACGTGGACGTAAGAGTGACACTTGACGGTAGACGTGAATTGCCCAACAACGTACACTTGGGCTCACATCAGCCGCCCCTCCCCCCTAAAATATAATATTTTACCATATATACAGTGTTGCCAGGACACATACTTGGTCCTTGTTAGATACTACGTCAAGACTGCAATCTACAGTACAAAAATTACTGCACTTGCCGCTTATTAATAAACGAGGAATTAGCTTAGACTAGTTACGCTGTGTTTTGTTCCTATCGCTCAAGCGCCATTTGTAATTCAATGGACAGAGACAGAAAGTCGATTCTGACATGATTCTCTAAACTTAATTTAACACCAGTCTTTCCTTTTCATTCTTTAAAGAGAATGACATGGATACACTGTTGTCAAATTAAAGTTTAGGTTTAGAGAATCATGTAAGAATCGACACCACTATTGGGTCAAATTTAAAGTTTAGGTTTAGTTAAAGTTTAAGTTTTAGGTGTAAGAGTGAGGATGACCCTTAATTATGATGTGTGTAGGCAAGCAGGGGCAATTTTCGAAATTAGGCCTGCGACAGGAGAGCGAGACCACCCTTGGTCTAGGGATTGTCCCTGCCGCCCTGCACTTTGCCACGTGTGTAGCGCGATCGGGGCAATTTCTCAATCAATTGATTTGTATCTGTCACACGGAGAGCACATATTTCGATCAAGATGGCGGCAGATCATAATTAGCATGAACTTTGGTCTCTAATGATAGAAGTATATAAAGACCGGCCCCACATGAGGGATAAAAAAAATAAAAAGAAATGTATTTTTTGTTATTGCGAAGAGAGGGCGCTGCCTTGCAGCTTGAGAAAGGCTAGAAAGAATTCGATACGGCCGTCATTGCCGGGGTAGCATAATTGGTCAGTGCATTCGCCCGGATAGCGGATAGGGTGCTGGTTCGAGTCCCATCTGCTGCCAACGTGGAATTTTTTCTGGTAATATAAACATTATTTATTTACAATACATTTCTTCCTGTTGCCAATTCTTCACCAAGTATTTCTTTTTATGCGCTAAACCCATAGAAGAAGCCAAGGTCCTACCTACCGATCTTCTGATTTTTTGATTACTCTAGGACCATCTTCAACGCGTGTGTTTAGATCAACATACCCCCGAACACTGAATAACAGGCATGTGTAGCGATGCGCGACTTAGAATAATACTATTACTAATCATTCGACTCCACGAATCATTCGACCAATTCGACTGCGTTTTATATCATTCGAATGGAGTCAAAGGTATCGGACGGCGACTAACCGACTCTCGATTGACGTACGTGACGAAGACGAACAAACCGGGTCGACTCGGGCTTGGTCGGGCGAATTCGACGAGTGAAAGAGATGAGCAAAGTCAATAGGGTACTACTACTTTCCTTCAATATATGAACTCTTTATATTAATTTTTTTTTTTTAATTCATATTTTACGGCCGTAGTTTTCACCACTTCGGCCTTTCATTATTCGGTATCTCTAGCTTCTCTGTTTTATTTATATATCTTCAAAGGTGTTAATAACGTAATTATATAGAGTAGGGTATGTATTTGTGTTTTTTAAGATAGATGGCAATTGGCTGGGAATGCTGCAGTTTTGGTAGATCTGAATTAAGCCATCTATCAGTAACATCCTCTGTATATGAAAAGCAGGGCAGTCCAAGATAAGATGTTGCAAGGATTCAACATTATTTGTATTACAGTATCTGCATCTGTTTGAGTCTTCTAGTTTGATTCTGTGTAAATGTTCACGAAATCTTCCATGACCAATTCTCATTCGATTTATCGTAGTAATGTACTTTCTTGTTGGGTTTTTTAATTTATAATGCCACGATTTTTTCGGTATTGTATCTTGTATTTCCGCATGCCATGTTCCTTTAGTTTTCCTTGTTTCTTGCCAATATTGATCGAATACATCCTGTCTTTTATGGTACCATAAAAATCCGTAAAAGGTATTTGAGCAGATTCATGGACAGGTATAATAAAATTTTTAAATTTCATTAACGAATCCGCATTTTCGTTTCCTGTGATCCCAGAATGGGAGGGAACCCACATGAATTCGATATTTTTTCCACAATCAGTTAGTTCTTTCAAAAGTGATTTTATGTAATATATATAAATGTTCTTTTTGTACGACAGTTTGGAGTTTTCTAAACATTTTGTGGTGATTATAATGTAGGTATTTGTATAGTATGAATATATTTTATGTGGGTAAGAAAATAATAAAGGAGCCAGTCTTGATCTAAACAGTGTTTCATTCACAACATGGTGACAGCGGTCTTATAAAAAATTGTTTAAAATAGTAATAATTTGTGTCTTGGTTGGTGATTGATATTTAAAATATTAATAAATACAAAAAAAAACATGGAACATGCACGACCACCCTCGGAATTATGTCTTCAATGTGGGCCAGCGAATCGGGCCGACGCGTGGCGCAAATGGTACAAGCAATTCGTCGTGTTTTTAAAGGCATCTGGTGTTCATAAGGAAAAGACAGACGTGCAAGCCAGTCTACTCATTAATTTAATAGGTTCTGAAGGTTATGACATTTTTACTACATTTAAATTTGAAAAGCCAGAAGATCATGAAAATTTTGATTTGCTGATAAATAAATTCAATGAACACTTCGGTACAAAACAAAACACGACAATGACTCGCTTCAAATTCTTCACTAGAAATCAAGAGAGCGGTGAATCCATCGATGAATACGTCACGGCTCTGAAGATACTTACGCAACAATGTCAATTCGAACATCTCGAAGAAGGCTTAATACGCGATCGCATAGTGTGCGGAATAAACGACACTAATCTTCGTGATCGGTTACTCATAGCGGATGATCTTACTTTGGCAAAGGCAGTAAAAATATGTCAAGCAGGCGAAATGTCCGTGGAAGAAAAACGACAGCTCGAAGCAACCAAGACTGGTAATAGCTATAGTGGCATGTCATCGTCAGCGGCAGTGGATGCCGTATATGGTGGCGCAGGCGGAGCGTGGCGAGTGCGTGGCGGTGCAGCGCGGGTGGAGCAGGCCCGTTGGGGCCGGGGTCGACCCCGCCAACTGCAGCCCTCGACTTCTGGAGTCGATGGTGGTGCGCGTACATACTCGAGGGGACTGCAACGCGACTCCGGTAGGCCGTGGTGTAAAGGGTGTCGGAAGCCACAGTGTGATGGTGGTTATCGTTGTCCAGCTAAAAATGCCCTGTGTTTTTTGTGTAGTGAAAAGGGTCACTTCAAAAGTGCATGTCCCAGGTTGAAGAGTAAAGTTTTCCAAATACAGGAGCAGTATGATAGTGATGATCAAGATATGTATTACGTGTCGATGGTTAACAACGTTCGAAGTAATAAGGACTCTAAATGGTATGAAACCTTAACACTATCTTCTAGTAATAAAAAGGAAATATTTAAATTAGACACTGGTTCAGATTTGAATGTCATGTCTCGAACCAAGTTTCAGAAATTAGGTTTTAAATTATCTATTTTAGAATATGATAATACGAGAGCTCAGTCTTTTTGTGGCAATCTTATTTCAATTGTTGGTTCATGTTATATAGATTGTTTATATAAAAGTCAAAAGTATATTTTACGATTTATTATTTCTGAGCAGGAATGTCAAAGTGTACTTGGTAAATACGCATGTGAGGAGTTGGGAATAATAAAAAGGATATTTTCTATAAATTTAGACCAATATGAAGATTTATTTCGGGGATTAGGAAAATTGCCAGGGAAATATAATATTTTAATTTGCCGAGATGCGCAGCCGTCGGTCTGTCCCGTTAGAAAAATACCTATAGGCGTGCGAGATAAATTACACAACGAATTAAATCGTATGGAGAGTTTAGGCGTAATAAGAAAGGTCACCCACCCTACTTCATGGGTGAATGCTATAGTAGTTGCGGCCAAGAAAGATGTTAGTATTCGTGTGTGCCTTGATCCGCGCCCATTGAATCGTGTAGTGCGTCGCGCACACTATCCGTTGCCGACATTAACCGATATTGCAACTAAGTTAGAAGGAGCGCAGTATACTTTTTACATATGTCATTGACATAAGTCGAAATATGTCATTGGCATATGTGATTGGCATATGTCAACATACTATGTAACATTTTGTTACAATTGTCCGTATCTTACGTCAATGACAATTATATTGAGTAACAAGGGTAATTTTTTAAGTCGAAATATTTGTCATATTGTCAGTAATTGTTAACATAAAATCGGGGCTGTCTAAGATTTGCGTTACAATTGTAGTACTTTCGTTGTTAGTTACAAAATGGATCTGTGCGAAAGCTTGAATATATGAGGTTTTATACTGGAGGATTTATAAAGAACGAATAAATGTCTTCTTTGATATCAGTGATTTTGCGTTCAAAGAAAAATAAGATATAATAAATCACTCATACCAAACCTTCGGCTTACATATTATTTATATATATATACATCGTATCGTCAAGCAACATTTCAAATAAATATATCTCTGTAAACTTTTGATAATCAACCTAGACAAAGAAAAAAAGTTATTCATCTTCCCTATTATTTTAAAAACAAAGCACTTCTAACGTTAACATATTAATGTTAACACAGATGTTAATTAAAGGAGAAGTTTCATTTTGGGCCAGGTCTGTGTACACATTCTTAAAAATAGGATAAACAATAAGCATTTCCAGAAATATAATAAAAATTGTTTCTTTACCTAATTTATTGGCAATGAAAAATAATGCGGCGATTTTGCCCATGTCTTTATTCGGTCTGTGGTAATATTAGTAAAGGAAACATAGTAAGTTCAAAAATGTAATGTGTTAAAAAGCGTAACAAAACTAAAGCATACCAAAAAGTCTGAACAAACTATAGTAGCTCAAGAAATATTATTCTAATCCTCCCGACAACACAAACACAAAAATCTCGATTTTTAAAATGTTTTGACTTCTCGATCTACCAACCCTACTTCCGAAGCACGGAGAAGCTCGAGATAGTAATTTTTTATCACCCATGCAATGACGAGCCACAGCGCAAGTTACGACATCGAGCTCCTCGGTTAAGTTAGTTGCGCCACTTCAATATTTCAGATATGGTATTCATATTTGTTTCTTAGATTTTCACGCACAATACTCATTACATAAAACTAGTTTTAACGGGTTAATGCACGATCTTTATTTATTTATTGACGTTTCGCAGCCTTTTCAGGTCTGCATCGTCAGAATAATGATTATATATTTACTTTGTCGAGTTTACCGAACGCTCAATAAAAGTCTTTCGAAGGTAGTTCGACAAAGTAAATAAAAAATCATTGAATTAACCTGTTAAAACTATAGTTATAATTTTCATTATTTTTAAAGCATGTAACTGCTTGATGTTTAAATCTAAAGAAAATATAACTAGAAAAAATTCCACGCGGACCAGGCAGCAGACGGGACTCGAACCCGCACCCTTCGCAATCCGGGCGAATGCACTGACCAATTATGCTACCGCGGCCCTCACGGACCGCGTCGAAATTCCTTCTAGCTATTCTTAAGCTGCAAGGCAGCGCCATCTCTTCGCATTATAGGTAAACCCACAATGTCAAATGAATACTTTTACAAGTATTAAACATTTGAAAGAAGAAATAGCAATTATAGTTATAATTTTTATTATTTTTAAAGCATGTAACTGCTTGATGTTTAAATCTAAAGAAAATATAACTAGAAAAAATTCCACGCGGACCAGGCAGCAGACGGGACTCGAACCCGCACCCTTCGCAATCCGGGCGAATGCACTGACCAATTATGCTACCGCGGCCCTCACGGACCGCGTCGAAATTCCTTCTAGCTATTCTTAAGCTGCAAGGCAGCGCCATCTCTTCGCATTATAGGTAAACCCACAATGTCAAATGAATACTTTTACAAGTATTAAACATTTGAAAGAAGAAATAGCAATTATAGTTATAATTTTTATTATTTTTAAAGCATGTAACTGCTTGATGTTTAAATCTAAAGAAAATATAACTAGAAAAAATTCCACGCGGACCAGGCAGCAGACGGGACTCGAACCCGCACCCTTCGCAATCCGGGCGAATGCACTGACCAATTATGCTACCGCGGCCCTCACGGACCGCGTCGAAATTCCTTCTAGCTATTCTTAAGCTGCAAGGCAGCGCCATCTCTTCGCATTATAGGTAAACCCACAATGTCAAATGAATACTTTTACAAGTATTAAACATTTGAAAGAAGAAATAGCAATTATAGTTATAATTATTATTATTTTTAAAGCATGTAACTGCTTGATGTTTAAATCTAAAGAAAATATAACTAGAAAAAATTCCACGCGGACCAGGCAGCAGACGGGACTCGAACCCGCACCCTTCGCAATCCGGGCGAATGCACTGACCAATTATGCTACCGCGGCCCTCACGGACCGCGTCGAAATTCCTTCTAGCTATTCTTAAGCTGCAAGGCAGCGCCATCTCTTCGCATTATAGGTAAACCCACAATGTCAAATGAATACTTTTACAAGTATTAAACATTTGAAAGAAGAAATAGCAATTATAGTTATAATTATTATTATTTTTAAAGCATGTAACTGCTTGATGTTTAAATCTAAAGAAAATATAACTAGAAAAAATTCCACGCGGACCAGGCAGCAGACGGGACTCGAACCCGCACCCTTCGCAATCCGGGCGAATGCACTGACCAATTATGCTACCGCGGCCCTCACGGACCGCGTCGAAATTCCTTCTAGCTATTCTTAAGCTGCAAGGCAGCGCCATCTCTTCGCATTATAGGTAAACCCACAATGTCAAATGAATACTTTTACAAGTATTAAACATTTGAAAGAAGAAATAGCAATTATAGTTATAATTTTTATTATTTTTAAAGCATGTAACTGCTTGATGTTTAAATCTAAAGAAAATATAACTAGAAAAAATTCCACGCGGACCAGGCAGCAGACGGGACTCGAACCCGCACCCTTCGCAATCCGGGCGAATGCACTGACCAATTATGCTACCGCGGCCCTCACGGACCGCGTCGAAATTCCTTCTAGCTATTCTTAAGCTGCAAGGCAGCGCCATCTCTTCGCATTATAGGTAAACCCACAATGTCAAATGAATACTTTTACAAGTATTAAACATTTGAAAGAAGAAATAGCAATTATAGTTATAATTTTTATTATTTTTAAAGCATGTAACTGCTTGATGTTTGAAGGAATTTTTTCTAGTTATATTTTCTGTTAAAACTAGTTTTAATTATATGGTATTCAATCAAATGAGGCAAGTAAAAGCAATAGAATATTAGTATAATATCTGATTCGAATAGTCATAACGAGAATGTTGACAACACAAAGCAACCAAGACGTACATAATATTTCCGGGTAAGACGTATACTGTGGAAGGTAGATTCGATTATGAAAGGTTAATGAGGTTTTTTCTTGCATTAAGAAATATAATGTTTCTTTATAAGGTGACTGATTTTCTCTTGGAAAATGCGATAAAATGTACTCGTAAGTCTTTCTTAAAGCAAGGTAGCATGGTATTCCACCATGGCTATCCTCTGAATATAAATTATTTCTGTAAGCATAAAAAGCTTATTCTTGGAACCTACCTGCCTAAACTTCAATACTACTTACTTCTACTTTTCATTTAACAATCATAACAGCTTCATGTTATTTTTTCTTCCTGTAGTTAATTTACCTTATCCAAAGTCACATTTAATAAAAACATTATTAAAGGTTCGCTTCATTATGAAATAATTAATACTAATGATTACCTAATAGATGTAAACAAAAGTAAAAAAATGTTTTTTCTAGCAGGTGATTACATTGAAAGAATCTATATATGTATAGCGGACGCGACGGAGATTAGAGATTAAACAAAATAAATAAATAAAATTCACAAAACTTGAGTAAACAAATGTATGTTACGTATTTACAATCAAAAGACAAGTAGAAAACAAAAGTGAAAACTACTAAAACGAATTATCACATTAATATTATAAAGGCGAAAATTTGTGAGTATGTATGTTTGTTACTTCTTCACGTCTAAACGGCTGGAGCGATTTTAATAAAATTTGGTATAGTGTTAGCTGGCACCCTGGATTAATACAAAGGCGACGTTTTACTGCAGGAAAATATTCCTAATAAACCACGGGTAACGCCACGGGGCACAGCTGGTTATAGTAAATATACACAAGGAGGTCGATTCGCCACATTCTCCCCACTCGTATGTAAATAGACAAATGTAGAGAAAACGTGAAAATGTGACAAGCCAACGTAAATTTACTTACAAGTTACTTACACATTTTGAAGTGGCCTATGCACAACTCCCTTGGGGGCAACGTCGATGACTCTTACTATCTCTTCGCACCTGGGGTGTGATTGGGTAGTTCGTCACTTCGGACACACCCCTCGTGGCAAGCTGTCAGCATTGATAAACACGTCGCCGATGTTCACGGTGCTTGTTGTAGTGGTGCGATGTCGACAATGCTCAGTGTAGCGATAGCCGTTGGCAATGTTGATGGTGCTCAGTGTAGCGAGAGCCGTTGGCCTGGTATGAAATAGCGGCAGCCATCTCATTTAAAAATGGTCTGCGACGTGGGACACCTTTTATACCTTTCTCCATTACGACCTGCCTATCAGGGCTATATCAGTCATCTCTGGCATGGACCTAGCAATGGGTAGGGATTGTGAAAGTGGAATGGGTTTAGGGCTTCCCAGTCCTCAGTGGTGACACTTCGTGCAGACGACAAGGTATGCAAGGTTTTCTGCTTGCGAGCTTTTGACGTAGACGCTCTAAGTGGTGTTGGTCGAGCGTAATAGCCACTCTCAACCAGCCTGGAACAGGCACGGCACCATAGACCACATCCACACAATGCGGCAGATTATACAAAAGACTGAAGAGTAAAATCAGCCTGTGCCTAGCATTTTTGAACTATGAGAAGGCCTTTGACTCGATTGAAATCTGGTCTGTCCTGAAGTCCCCGCAACATTGCCAAGTCGACTGGCGATACATCCAAGTGATTAGTCTATACTAACTACGGCGAACAACTGATCAGATTACAACAAGAAGTTCAGAGAAAGCAGCCGGAATTAATTAACAGAACGGGTGTTCCATCATGATAACACTATACCTCACACTTCACACCTCACGCATCTTTAGGCACTCAGCAAAAATTAAGAGAGTCTGACTGGGAGATGGTAATGCATCCACCGTATAGTCCTGCACCTGGTTCTTTCAGATTTCCACCTGTTTCGGTCTCTTCAGAATTCTTTAGGCAGTGTCAGGTTAGCATCACGAGGGGTTTGCCAAAACCACTTATCGCGGTTTTTCGTTCAGAAACCCCAAAATTTCTATAGCAATGGGATCTACCTACAAAATGGCAAAAAGTTATCGAACAAAATGGCACTTTAGATAAATGTTAATAAACTTTTTTTTAAATGATTTTAATTTTCATATAAAATGCAAAGAAATTGTCCCCCAATCCTAATAAATAAAACTAACAAAACTTTAGTAAACAAATGTATGTAACGTATTTACAAGCAAAAGACAATGACCAGTAGAAAAGAAACGTAAAAACTATCAAAACGAATTATCTATGTATATAAAAAAATATCATCCAAAAGTATGTATATATATAAAGTATGTATGTATCCAAATTGGATAATTCTTAGTATTATTGTGTTTGTTAATGTCAGGATCAGGTTTGTTTAAAATATTTTTTTCAAAAAATCGTGGCAAAAATTAATGCACAAAATAGTTTTTAAATTAAATTTGTTATTCCGCCATATTCCGCTATTGAAAACTCACGTCACGACACGCATGAGAGCTGTAGTGCAATTCTGTAAAACCCATAAACTCATCTCACTGTGTGAGTCGGATCCGCTTTTGATTCTCTTTAGGTTTCGCTTCACGGAATTTTCGCATTCTGTAACCAATTGTACAAGCAAGTGAAGCGAGATGTCATTTATATCCTAAGTGATTTGTAGTGTTACCATTTTAAAAGTTTTTGGTACATCGAGATATATCGACTTAGTTAATATGCGTGAAAAAAAGCACGTAAATTTATTCTTTAGATATATTTGTAGATATGAGGCTCAAGTCTAAAGTTTTAATGAATGTAAACTTAAAATAGTCTTATTTTTAAAGTTTGGTAACTTGGCCGAATGAGGGCTTACTCTATGCGCATCTTTGTAATCGAGTGAGAATCGACGCTAGCGCTACTAAGTGAGAGTGGCGGTTTAGTAAACTATCACAGGTGAGACCGTAACATACCTAAATGGCTTTGACGTTTCAATGGCATTCTGTAACGAATTTCAGCGCTTGTTTACACCTCACATTAAAAACCGCACTCGAAAGTAACTGTCAAAATAAAAGTTACTCATTAGCTGCGGTAATAGAAGTGATTGTGCGAAGTGAGTATTTTTGTAGACTATTATCATCATAAAACAAGAGTAATTATTAAATTATTTATAATTACGTTGCTTTTGTTTATTTAAATAATAATTCTTTAAAATTATGTCTATCTAGTATTTCAGATGACTCACTCTATTACTTGCTTTTTACTATAGAAAGCCCATGTATGATGTAGATTTGGCCAGAAGCCTCCTACAAGCCCAATTTCTGTGAAACCTTGAGTAATTTCATGTGAAGATGAATATGTGACTACGTAAAGATTTTTTCAACAATTGGAAAATGATTTAAATTATTCATTTAGAAGAAACCAAGTGTAATGGAAAAGGATTATCCAATAGAATGAAGGTAAAGTACCTCATTGCATAACAAAAATAAAACCCAACCAATAAACTTTTTATAACAATTATATAAGAATAAAAAGTTTTTTTTGTTTCAGATACTGTGTACACTTTCATTTGTGCAAATTAATAGGGAGTTACTAAGGATAATAGGGCAAAAAATTATACGCATTTATCCCAACCATCAATATCAAGACTTGTAAATGAAATTGCCACCTTTTTAAGATTTTATGTCATCCAGACATAGCAAAATGCATCACAATGCCAAGTAATAAAGAATTGGTAAGTAAACTTTGATTCACTACAATTAAACAAATACTTGGGCAAATAGGTGTACAAAAGATATAATAAAGTAGACCCCCCGGGATAAATATTACATATAATTCAAGTAGAACAGTGTTTCTTAGTTTTTGCAATCCTTTACTTTAATTATTTTAGAATATTTTATGTGGGTAATAAAATTTCTATTTGCAGTTTATTTAAATTATCTAATACTTAAGTAGTAAATGCTAACAGAGCTATTCAGGACCACTTTTTATTTAATTAATTTTTAATGCCTTTACATTACATATGGCGGTCTTAATGCCAGCATAGCATTCTCTACCAGTCAACCGGAAAGAACGAGAGTCAATAAACGACATTTAACTTTGGTTTAGACCAATTTACCTTTAAAAAAACTATTAGGTACATTTTTTTGGAGTTATTTTAATAAACAAACTACTTTTGTTACAGATTTTTGGAGAAATTTAAAATGCCTGCAGCTGTTGGTAGTATAGACTGTACCTTTATCACCATAATAAGACCAAAAGAACCTTTAGTAAAAAGCATAAGGCAACGGTGTTGTGTAAACATTAAATGTAGTTAATGTTAATTGAATAAATATATTTTGATTTAAAAAATAGTCACTCATATTTTTAACCCTTCACTACAGTAAACTACAAAAGTAATGATTTTATTGAACTATTTCATCATCAGCCTATTCCTGCCCCCACTGTTGAGGCAGATGGAATAGGGAGACTGGCCGTGACCCACCTAGTAGTAGGACCTAGTGCGGACTGATCAGTGCTAAGGACTGCAGATGCAGCTGGGACCAATAAATTGATGTGTCATATGAAACACGGAGAAGATCGAGATAATAAGTTTTTGGTCACCCATACAATTACCAAAAGTTGCCTAACTTTCATGATTGCAGGACGAATACTCTAACCACCTGCGTCTCCGGGCTCCTCTTTATTTAGATTGAACGTTTTAAATGTTCTACACAAAAACTAACTATTTAAGAATTAGTTTCCGTGTAGTTCCTATATTTAATATACATACCTACTTAATTCTGAATGATATATAATATAGACCGGCGAGTTGCGTAAACCCCCATTGCAATGAAAATGAAGATAAATTAATAAAAGGGTGATTATTTATATTAAAACTCATTAAAATAAATATGTAACATTTTTATTCATAAATTATGACAGATGCCTTTAAAACTGTAGATTATGAGACAGCATTACATTGTTACATTTTTGTCAGAGATGCTCGTCAGCCTATTTGCCAATTTTTATGTATTTTTTGTATATAAATAAAGAGAAAATTGAATATTAATCGATGCTTTTCTGAACAAGTATCTGAGTGGTGTTATATAAAGCAGTAGTAGTGGATCACTAAATAGCTGTGATTATTACTTCTATCTGTCAAAAGCAGTTGGCGAATAGGCCTACTGTGGTCTGTCTGGTGTGGTCTGCAGGTTGTAGATGTAGCTGGCGCAGTGACCACTTCTCATGAATATAATGTAAACAGTCTAGCACCGCAACAATAGGCCGTGTGTCAGTAGACAAATTTTAACAGAGATTTTTGTTCAGATGGAGGCGAAGCCTGCAAAGGTCTTGTTGTGCGTGTTGCTGAAATAAAAAATATATATATATAAGTTGTTGATTAACAACAATAAATGTAACAATTATGATTGGGCCTGGGTCAGAATAAACTTATTAATGATACTCTTTTTTTCTTTTAACACAAACTTTATGATTTTTATAAAAATAAAGTATTGAGATAAGTAAATAATCAATATTATTACATTCTATTAATACGTACTTGGTACGTACGTAAATTTTATGCCAGTCAATTTAATGGTGGCTTTTCAAACAAGTGGTTAACATAGTCTTAAAAAAATAAAAACTACTGTAATTTACGAATACTTACAACATTTGGAAGAAATTAGTGCCCTTTTCCTTCTTGTAAGATTAATGGGCGGTCTTGAGATCTATAATGTTTTCTACTTTACATGGTAAAATTATTTTAAAAAAGTATTTTAGATAATACACGAACAATTTTTAACCTAGAATAAACCAAGAATAAAAACACAGACCACAGATTACAAGATTTTATACAGTAGAGATTATCACATAACGCAAAGGCAATGCGCCGTTCGACCAAGTTATCAAACTTTAAAAATAAGACAATTTTAAGTTTAAATTCAGTAAAACTTTAGACCTAGGCGTCGTATCTACAAATTTATCTAGAGAATCAATTTAAGTGCATAGAGCAACACGGCCGAAGCGGACAGGAGGGAAGTAGGCAATCACAGCTTTTCCTTCTGCCGATTTTCCCCCGCAACAGGCCCAACTCACGAACAAAACTAGTTGCGCTCGGATATTTCTCTAAACTGAATCAAGTCACGTGAGTGTATGTTAGGAGATCAAAAATGCCGAAATGTTCTGTAATTTGTTGTTAAACATATATGGAACATAAAACTAATAAAAGGATGGTGGTATATTTCACATATAAGTAGAATTATTAACATAGTGGTGTCGATTCTGTCATGATTATCTAAACCTAAACTTCAATTTGACAACATTGTATCCTTGTCATTCTCTATAGAGAATGAAGAGGAGAGACTGATGTCGAAATAGTTTTAAGTTTAGAGAATCATGCCAGAATCGACACTATTATTTCTATTTAACCACTTTTAAAAACACAATATAAATATTATTTTGTTTAAATTCAATCGTCGGACTTGTTTCACAGAACAAAAAACCTGTCAGTACATGTTTTGGTTCCGTCGAATCGACTTCATTGATACCTGGCGAAAAAACGAGGGTGTATTGTCTATTTTTTTATGCGTGTGTCGTAAGTACAGTTTTTTATGCGTGTGTCGTAAGTACAGTTTCATTTTTTTGCGAATGTATATTAAACTGCTTTTGTGTGCATACTCCTCCCTCGCAAAAAGTAGCAGAATGATTTTAATAGTATTATGGATTATGTCCCTACTTCTTTCCGTGTTGCTCTATGAACTAAGTCGATGTATCACGATCATAGACACATGCTATACCTATGATCTCGACATACCGAAATTTCTTAAAATGGTAACACTACAACTCACTTGCGATAAGAATGTCATCTCGCTTCACATGGTGGTAATATTTTTTACAGAATGCGAAAATTCCGTAAAGCGATCCGTTGTGTGATGTGAATGCATATCCGCCGCATTCAATGAGAGCCATAGATACAAAACTATGTCATAGATGAATGATCGGTCTCACCTCAAGCGATATCTTTGATTATAACTATGTCTATAATTGCAGCAATTGCTGATCCTGTTTTTCATAAAATGGATTAATTTAATTATTCATTGGTGTCGATTCTGGCATTATTCTCTAAACTTAAGCTAAATTTATCATCAGAGTATCCTTTTCATTTTGTATAGATAATAACAAGGATACACTATTGTCAAATTAAGGTTTAGGTTTAAAGAATCATCCAAGAATCGATTCTAGTATCTATCTATTAAACTTTTAACAGAATGGCACTCCGCGCACTTGGGGCATCGTTCGAAACCTACGGCTATGAGTGGAACTTTTTACCAACGTTTAATGTTGACATAAAATCAACGATATTAAATACCCTAGATACAACATCATGAACAAAATCGTGGCTGAAACCTGTCCAAAAGGTAAATTGGACGATACGCGGAGCTCCGTAAGATGATCGCGTAGTCAAAAACAATGTAAGGCATTATTTAAACATTCAAAGTTATGACGGTTCAAAATGCAAGCTCGTAAAATTTTACCGCTTATTGCTATACGCGTAAGAATAAAGACCTTATTTCTTTGACTCTACGCACTGAAGATGCGCTATTAGCAACATAGCAGGTACGGACCGCGAGGAAAAGAAACAACTATATTACCGATCATGCATTTGAATATCACGTTTTTTTTCTATTAAATCAATTTATAGTAAGTATTAGAACATATTTATTTGCTTCAAATGCGTTAAATTTACAAACATTTATTAGATACCTGTAAAAAAAGGACACTTTACGTACTATAAGTATTTATTATGCATTTTTTCACGGAACTATGCGGCATCTTGATTTTCAACGGTCCGCGCGTGACTGTGAGCCAAGTAGTGCTTGAGTCGTGTTCAAGAACTTCTTGATTGGGACACATTTTGAGCGCACGTGTTGCATCTAGGGTATTTAATATCGTTGCATAAAAAAGTATGAAACTGATGTCAATTTTGACATTTGTTGCACCTAGAGCGTAGTTTAGAACGCACCCCGGTAAACGAATGCAAATACCCACTAAGGTTTTTGCGCGATTTTATCAAAAGCGGTAAGTATTTTTCCATGAAGAAATCTCATCTAATATTCCCAAAAGTTCAATGTGGAAATTACATTTGTTAAGAAAATCCACTTCCAAACGTATTGCGGTCATTGTTTAGTTTGTTTTTGGCTCATTTGAAAAACTGTAGAAGAGAGGCGAGATGAAGTAAGTTAAATAAAATGTGGTTTTGATTACTGAAGTTTTAATTTATATTAAAATCATTTCTGTTTTTTGCAGTGGTGTCACAATCGTCGCATCCCTCTGTAGAGCAGCTTAATGTGTTGATCGAGTTCCTAGCAGCTAATAGAGATTTAGCTAAAGATTTCTCTAAGAACCTCAGTGCCAAATAAACCTATCATTGCTAGCTCCAACAAATGAGGCATCGACATGCAAAACATTGAGATCGGCATCAACAATCTGTAACAAAATATTTACAAAATTTAATTCCAGTCTTTTAATTTATCTTTACATAATCTTATTTATTTATATGTTCATGAATCATGACAAGTTTTAAGAAAGTAACAAATAGATGAAAATCAGTTAAAGGTGTAGGTACTTACTACTTGAACATTTCTTGCATGCTTACCTTTACGACAATAATACCGTTCTTCATTTTCTTTGGGTCGTATCATGGTGACAAAGATACCATCTATGCAACCAGCAACTCCACGTATTTGAAATTTCTCAAAAAAACTGTAACAAAGGTAAAGAATAGCTCATTTAATATTTACTTTACTAAAGTAACTGCCAATAAAAGTATTTTTTTATGATTTCATTACCTAAAATACTTTGAGACACGGGCCCATAGATTTTTTAGAATTCTGATACTGTTACAGGATTGTAAAAGTTATAAGAAACACTGGTCTACTTGATTTATAATATAATATTTAACTTATTGGTTATTCTAGTTAATCAGAGTTTACTTACTGTTCCTTCAACACTTGGTGTTGAGATGCATTTCGCGGAAATGTTATATATTTTTACGATGTCTGGATGACTTAAAATTGAGGCAATTTCATTTATACTTCTTGACATTAATATTAAGCACAAGGCAATAAAGTGAGATCTGAAAAAAATAGGTGGACATGAGTTTTTGAATTATTAAATAAACAATGAGACCTACATTAATAATACTTACTTTAAAAGATCTTTTCTAAACAAAAATCGTAATTTATTAGCAGTTTGTTTGATTGATTGCCATAGCTACACACTAAGTCACTTTGACATAACAATTCGAGTGCGGATCCGAAAGTGAGTGTAAAATTCGTTACAGAATGCCATTAAACTTCAAATCCTTGAGCATATTGTCAAGCTATATCCTGCGTTAGTTCATTTCACCGCCACTCTCGCCTAGTAGCGCTAGTGTTGATTCTCACTTGACTACAGAATGCCAATCATAAAATCCGAAACGGAACCGCGTTCGAAAGTGAAATGTGTGTTTACAGAATGCCACTCCAGGTCTTACATAAGGTTCAACTCGCAATGCACATAGGTCAAATGTTACATAATCAGGTAAGATATTACCAGCAAAGGTTATGGAGACAGTTTTAAGGGGAACAATACCTTCAGGAGTTTTCTTAGTAAATCGCCTAATACCAAGTATTTCCTGTGAAGAAATCAGCTTATTAAATAAAGTTTTATTACTTATTTCCGTTGGTACGAACTTCACTACTCCAATACACTCAGCCTGAGAAGCTGGAATGTACGCCTTCAACTCGTGATTCTTTAAAAAATTTGTATTATTCAGTAAAGCGTTTCCATTTTTAGAATTATCAAAGATTACAGCATACTTAGTGGCATTGACCCGTTTTAATTGCTTAACTCCTTTTACAAATCTACTAAAGATGTTATTAAGATAAATTGGGCTTTTGTTACCAAATTTCTCCTCTGGCTTCATACTTTCCAAGTATACTGAAAATACAGTTCCCTGAGAGTTCGGTGGATAAGTTCTAATATGATCCTGCTTTCTATATGGTATATATTTATTTTCAATTTCTTCATCAGAAGTATGGTCAGAAACATCTGAGTGGATTTCTTCCTTACGCCTCTTATGAGGCTTCTTTTTTTTAACACTCATGCCTCCACTATCGTCATTCATAACTTGGTTACAAAAGAGTAACCTTTTATCAAGAATTTATCAACAAAATCAAATTAATAAATTTGCGTTTAAAAAATCGCGCCTTTCTACGTAAAAGCCCGCCAAAAGATCTCCTAGACTCCATTAAAAAATAAATATAAATTAGAGATGCGCCGAACATTCGGCCAAATATTTGTATTCGGCATATTTTTAAAGTTCGTATTCGGCGAATATTCGGTTGATGTGCCGAACGATTACCGAATAATTAAATTATTATTATTATTTCAAAACAATGTTTTCCTTTCATAATTAAGTTTAATTAAAAAGGTATGATTCATTGTGTTGCTACATAGTTTTTATAACTGAATACATACATAAAGTCACGCCTTGCTCCCACAGGGGTAGGCAGAGATTACTTCTTTCCACTTGCTACTACGATCCTTACATACTTCTTTCGCTTCATCTACTCTCATTACCGTCCTCATACATGCTCGACGATTTCGGGTAGTTTTGACCTTTTATAAATAAAAGACACACTTATTTGCGTAAAAAATTCTTTATTGACAAAATACTTATTAAAATTACCATTAAGAGATCAGAAAAAATAATAAGTCTTATTTAGTAATAATTATCAATTAAATATTTATAATTAAAATTAGAACGCATCCGTCTCCTGTAGAGTGCAGCATGGACTTATATAAACCTGTTTGCCGCGCAAAATTGAACCGAATGATTCGGCAGAATATTCGGTACATTTGGAACCGAATGTTGAACCCACATTCGGCGCATCTCTAATATAAATCCAGTAATATTAAACAAATTCACTGGTAAATATAGTTTTCACTGCAAAAATAATAACTAATAACAGATACAAGACTATTATAGCAGGCGCCAAGTACGAACGTACGGAAACTAACTGAACTAATGCAAATGATGAACGAACGGCAGAATATTCGGTACATTTGGAACCGAATGTTGAACCCACATTCGGCGCATCTCTAATATAAATCCAGTAATATTAAACAAATTCACTGGTAAATATAGTTTTCACTGCAAAAATAATAACTAATAACAGATACAAGACTATTATAGCAGGCGCCAAGTACGAACGTACGGAAACTAACTGAACTAATGCAAATGATGAACGAACTTTATTCGTTGCGCTCTTGTAAATTTGACATTAGTATTACTAGCGGTGGGTCGTTCTCAAATTTTCTGACGACGAAACGCAACCGTTTTCACTTACACGAAAACTAGTCCTCGAAGCGGTTCTCGTTCGCAACTGGTTTTGGTTGCGGCTGGGTGACGAAAAGAAACGACACGCGATAGATGAACGAATCTAACGCAACGAAACTGAACTAAATGAAATCTTGTTAACTTTCGTTTCGTTGCTGCGAACGAGACGACGAAACATCGAAATAAATGAAGTGTTATACGATATTCGACTTTAAATGTTCAAAAAAAAAGATTATATTATTGTAAAATCAAAGCTTAATTTATCATAGAACGAAACGGCCTTATATCATTGCGTTCTATTATAGACTGTATTTACTTCACCATAAAGTACATATTGGCGTGCAGAGAAACATAAAACGGTTCTATGGTCGCGGAACACAAAACGGTCCTTGAAACCGGTTCGTCTTTAGAACGCGCACACCTAAGTATTACTAATTAGTAGTCGTTATTCGAATAATGACATTAGTATACTAATTTGACTTTCGAATAGCCAAATTAGTAGTTAAGAATTGGTCGAAAGGTAAAATCATTCGTAGTCGCGCATCGCTAGGCATGTGTGTAGAGACAAGACGATATTGCCCCGACCGCCGCGCCGTGCACCTTAGATTAGATTGTCCCTGCGGCAGGGATGTCAGTAGGCCGCTTAAGAGAATCATGCCAGAATGACAGAATCGACTCCATTGAAGTACGTAGTATCTGAGTAATCTGTGACCGTAGACCGTAATCAGTTCTCCATAACCTTAGTAATCTGTGCATTTCTTTCTCTCTCTATATGCTGTTTAATCATCTGTGTGTTGCGTTTGATGTATAGGTTAGAATTTCCTAGAGTAATAATGTTTTGTGTTTAAAATTAACAATACAATTACAAAAAAAATGTGTTACATTCAAATCTAATTAGAAATATCCTTTTGGTTCTGGCTATATTAAAACTGAAAAAACATTTTGCAAGAACGTTATATATACCTTGGTAAGTACCTACTCCTATCATAAATAAAGAGCGTACTCCTTCCTTAAAGGCCGGCATCGCATTTGTGATACTCCTGGTGTTGCAAGTGTCCATGGGCGACGGTGATCACTTACCATCAGGTGAGCCGTCTGCTCGTATCCCCTATAACAAAAAAAAAATGTGAAAGTTTATTATGTTTGTTAAGGTGTGATCCGACGGCGTGTGTTGTCGCGGGCGCGGCCGCGCCGCGCAGCATTGCCAAACGTATGAGAACTCTTATGTTTGAGATTTAGCAGTCTCTACTCCATAGATAATACGAAGTAAATAGAAATCTCGTACACTTTGATATGAGATTTGAAGAATGTTAACTGTTTGTGTAATTTACACATACCAAAAATATTATAAGACAGTAAATACATTTCCAGTCCGCAAAGGATCGACTCAGTAAGTACTATGCGATTCAAAAAAGAATAGGAAAGCCAATGACCTCCATCTGTCATATGAAGCTTGAAAAGTAAGGTTTGCAAAAAAAACTTGTTACAATTTTTTTTAGCACTGAGCTAATCTTAGAATAAGTACCAAACATTTGTAAACAAAAGAAGGAAATAAATCATATGAAATGTATAGAAAATTAGTACTGGAAAAGGGAAATATAAGAACTTGTTTTTTTTTTGTTTTTAAGCATTTAACTGCTAGATGTTTAAATCTAAAGGAAAGTTTTTACTAGAAAAAAATCTACGCAGACCAGTACAGTGGGAAGAGATGGCGCTGCCTTGCAGCTTAAGGCTAGAAAAATTTCGACGCGGCCTTCAGGGCCGTGGTAGCATAATTGGTCAGTGCATTCGCCCGGATTGCGAAGGGTGCGGGTTCGAGTCCTGTCCGCTGCCTGGTCCGCGTGAATTTTTTTCTAGTAAAAACTTTCCTTCAGATTTAAACATCTAGCAGTTAAATGCTTAAAAAAATAAAAAAAAACAACTACCTATAATTGCTATTTCTTCTTTCAAATGTTTAATACTTGAAGAAGTATTCATTTGACATTGTGGGTTACCTACAATGCGAAGAGATGGCGCTGCCTTGCAGCTTAAGGCTAGGAAAATTTCGACGCGACCATCAAGGTCGTGGTAGCATAATTGGTCAGTGCATTCGCCCGGATTGCGAAGGGTGCGGGTTCGAGTCCCGTCCGCTGCCTGGTCTGCGTGGATTTTTTTTCTAGTAAAAACTTTCCTTTAACTTTAGTTTAATTATAAATACAGGTAATAAAAAGACCCGTTTTTACTTTAACTAAAGTTGTCGTTTTAAAAACTGTAATAATAATTATTAATATTTTGTTTTATAGCCCAAAGCATCAGTGATGATGATGACTATTCCGACGGTAGTGCTTAGACGAGTGGAATTAAAGAGCTAGATTCTGATTAATGGTTTTCTCACTCGGTCTTAATAAATGAATATTATAAAATATCTGATATTTATTCTCACTTAATTTTGGTAAATAAGTTTTATTAAAGAAAAACTGTTTTGCTTACTCTACCTAACTGGTTTGAATTGACAGCTCCGACGTCACAATACGGCGCCCAGTCGGTCCTATTCTTAGTGTGCGATTACAGTGGCGCGGGGCGGGCAGCGGGAGAGGGTGGCGGGTCAAGAGGAAAACTCACATTTCCATGGATGAACACAGTAGCAGCGGGCAGCGGGGCGATTGAGCGATCTGGACGTACCTACCTCGTGCGATATTGGAAATAATAATAATAATGTCATATTATTTGGAAGCTTATATAAAGTGGGATCTTTTTTTCTGAATCGCCACGATATATCACTATTGATATCGTGGCGTGGCGGTATAGACATGGAGAATTTTATACTTTATACGAATGATTTGAATCACTAGAATTCCACAAAGGTGGCCGAGCCAATACAGCACTTATTAAAACTTCAGTCGTTATCGGCATGTCCGCACAAATCGGGCGGGAAACGCATATTACTGACTTGCGGACGCAAGCCCGCACCGCTCGCAACACCCGCTTATCCCGCTGCGATTCCCGCTCACCCGCCCCGCTGTTACTGTAATTTCACACTTAGATGAATCGCATTGAACAGCTTCATTATGCCATCACAAAGTGTACGAGATTTCTATTTACATTGTATCATGTATAGACACTGCTAAATCTCAAACGTTAGAGTTCTCATACGTTTGGCAACCCTGCGCTGCGCGGCCGCGCCCTCGACAACACACGCCGTCGGACTGCATCTTTACAATCACACAAAAAGTACTGAATGGATGTTGATAAAAGGACATTGCTCAGCGTCCATACATAGTTAGCCTAAGAACCAACAATCATGAAATATTATTTTCTAGGTTCAAAGTCGTAAGTAAATGACTGTAAAAACAAAGATTATTGACGGACACTTCTGAGAACTTAAATTATTAGGAATACTAAATTTTTTTTGAGGTTATGTTTAATATTCAATGAAACATAGGTCAACCTATGAATTTAGTATGAACTCAGTATGAAGTGAATTAATATTACAACTAATTCATTTTATTCGGTGCTATTTTAAAGAATAACTATTAGGAAAAACTTGGTTAGGTAGGAATCATGAATAAAATAAAAACTGTAGTTTTGCTTCTTATTTAATGACTATTTTTCACTTATTTGTATCATATTGTTTATTGTATTTATTTGTATATCACGTTATATTGTGTAAATATGCAGCGTGAATGTGTATCAGGTGTTCTTGAATAATTTGGCTATTATTATTGATTAGATCCTCTCAGGATGTGGCACAGGTTCACTAGCACTTGGTAATAAGGGCTCTGCTCTTTGGTAATATCGATGGCATATTAGATAACCGATATAGTTAAATTAAAGGAAAAACAATCGCAAATAAACACACACAACAGGTAATCCGAAACGAGAATGCACTTTCCGGTATATTATATACTACTCTTTGGAATGCACGAATGCCACAGGTTACTACAAATGAAAACTGCATGCACCACAACCACAGAGTAAAGAATTTTATGCCGGCCCTTCTCTTGACAACAGTTTGTCCTTGTCATGCTTAGTAAGGAATGAAAAGGACAGACTGATGTCATGTTTTAAAATAGCAAATACGAATAACCAAGTAAAGTGCCGACATTAGGAAGAAAAAGTGTTTTGTTTGCAGCGCTGCCATAGATTATACACATAAAATGGTATTTATTGTCTCAGATTATTTTTTAACTTTTTAATTTAGCTTACTTAACTGGAAGTGTCCGTCACAATCTAAATACTGATAATTATCGCAAAAAATATACTAAGAATTATCATAAATGCCAAATTGGTGTTGGTTCTTAGGCCAATTTTAACATTGTCCTTTGGCACGCATATAATTTATGATCTGCATTGAGACTTAGGATACTTTTTATTCTGGAAATTGTAAGGTTCCTCTGTAATTCTCAAAAATCTAAAGTTGGCGCGGACGAGGTCGCAGGCGGCCGTTAGTACTAATATGATCTATTTAACCAAATTTGCATACATGGTTGTCCCTGTCTTCATGATTCTGATTTTGTCCGTGAATGGCCAGTTTTCCAGTAATGGGTTTGTTAGAAGGCTCAAGATAATGCACTGATTGTTGATATTATTATGATGATCCTTATGTAGGTAACATTACAGTTTTTATTGTTGTGCATTTTTGATACCTTTATTTACAAAATGAGGGTTTCAAACATTTTGACCAACTAGGTCGAAAACCTTCTCACAACAAGCCATAGCAAAATGTAAATAGGTACCTATATTAAATTGTTATAAATTTTGTATTGAAAATCAAAATATAATTTTGTAAATTAATACATAATTAGGTACTTACTGATTTGCATATGCCTAAAGTTCCCCACACATACCTGACCATCTGTAATGCTGCAATATTATCTTTCTAAATATTGCTTCATGATTTTAGCTTATATAAAAATTTACTTGTGTTAATATTGTTTAACCACTGAAGAGTAATGATCATTAAATATTATCAGATGTTTCCATCCACAGTAACAGTTACACTATTTACATCACATTGTTTATCACATTGAGAAATTAGGGTTGTCACATATAGTACGATAAAATTATAATTGTCTCTACAAAAGTGAGCAAAGACATGAGACTATATTATTTAGATAGATCTCTTTGTATGTAACTCAATATGAAAATATGCACCATGAATATATTTTGCTATTATAACATTAAACCACTATAATTAAATCTCTTTGGTATATTCTAATTTCTGCTTTCGCATAGCTTGTTAATAATTGCTTCAATAATCAAATCAATTGATTTTCCTTGATCTCACTTCGAAATTGGATTTTAAATATTATTTTAAATATCATTAGGTGATAATGTATAGCTGCCACTATAATATATATTCGCAGTGTGAGCGATGTAAGATTATTTTTAAGGAATTTTTTTCACACCCTGGGTTACATTATTGAAGTTTTCATATGGAAGCCTAACTTTTTTGAATACTCTATAGACTGTGTTTATCAGGGATAATGTAGGATTCTAAATGTGGAAGAATTATTTAAATTGGTCCTGTAGTTTCAGAGCCTATTCAATACAAACAAACAATAAAATATTCCCTCTTTTTAATATTTATATACATATTAAGTGGACAACCCTATCCATGTTTGTTCTCTTTACAAACAACTTGGTATAATTTATCAGGAACCCCTGCCTGCGTAAGGTCAATGTTTTATATTTCTATATTTTCAGACTTCACTTTATAATTGTAAGTTCAAAGAATCAGACATGGCAGCCAATGGAAAATTAGGTAAATATACTTATTTATAAAAGTTTTAAGTAAATCTGTATTTCCTATTTATTTAATTTCATGCATGATTAAGATATCTGTTTATTAAATTATTTATTTGAATGTTATAGTTTTTCTGAAAGAACATCTTAACCTTGCAGAAGGCAAGGAATAATTGAGCATTGTTATGTTTGCCAGATTTATGATTTTTAGATTCATTACTTAAATAAATATATAATTTACTCGCACTGTACCTCAAGTGGGGTGGAGTAAGCCATCTTCTGCTCCCTTCTAATTCTAAATAAGTCCTTTAAATATTTATAAAACATGATTTTGAAGTTTGTTTCAAAATTCTTTTCTAGCTCTTCTTAGTGTGTCAGATAAGACAGGACTAGTACCTCTAGCCAAATGCTTGTCAGAGATTGGTCTAGGTCTCGTTGGCAGTGGAGGCACTGCTACTGCGCTCCGCAATGCTGGTCTTAAAGTACTTGATGTATCAAACGTAACTGGAGCACCAGAAATGCTTGGAGGGAGAGTGAAATCCTTACATCCGGCTGTGCATGCTGGCATATTAGCTAGGTAATTAAATCACTGATATTATTGAATTGTGAATTATAATTTCGAGTCTTCATGCTATTTCATAGTACTTAAAAATCAATTTAAATATAATGTACAGACATAGAATCTGAAATAAAAATGCACAAAAAATACAATACAAAAAAGCGAGTGTTTAGAGCAAATGTTATTCTATAATTTGAGCTCCTATCTGAGCAAGTAACTTTAACTTGCGGCAGAACAAAACAACCTTACTAAACTATGTTTATTACTAAAAATAAAATGTTTATTAAATCCTCAGACTTACCGAGAGTGACCAAGCAGACATGAAGCGTCAGAAATTCGACATGATCAGCGTAGTTGTATGCAACCTGTACCCATTTGTACAGACCGTTTCAAAGCCGGAGGTAACCATATCCGACGCTGTGGAAAACATTGACATCGGAGGCGTGACGCTTTTACGTGCAGCTGCCAAGAACCACGATAGGGTCACTGTGGTGTGTGACCCAAGCGACTATGATAATGTCATTGCTGAGCTTAAGCAAGCAAGTGACCATCAAACCTCTTTGGAGACAAGGTAATGTGCCTAAGCTATTCTAATTTTTTAAAAGGTATTTATTATAATTTATGATTCAGTTCTTGAAGCTTGAACTTGAAGCACAAATAGTCTTAAGGTAACTTTTAGCAAACACAGTCATGTGTAATCTATTGACTAAGGCCAGTAGTACACGGACTGCTTCAAACAGTTATGACCGACTGCTTGAAGCCGCGACCGCGCGGTGAACTATAGCCATTCATTCGCTGCCGTACACACGACTGCTCGAGCAGTCGCGACACTCGCGACCGCTTCAAGCCGTCAACTACATAATGAAATTCCATCGTGCTGTCGACCGCTCGCGAGCAGTCGCGAGGCATACACTGACTGCTCGAGCCGTCGGCGGCTCTAGAGCAGTCGACAGCTCTACGACCTCCCCCTCCCTTCTCTTCTGGCCTCGCGGCGGCGGCGTCTAGTGTCTCTCTGTCTCGTCTCATTTGTCGACTGATCTTTGAAAATGGAGGGTGTGTGCGATAGTGATGCGCTTTTAAGTTCAATTAAAACACATGAAATTATTTGGAACTATAAGCTTAAGGAGCACAGCGACAAAATAAAGAAGAACAATGCATGGGCAATTATTTGCGCCCAAGTTATTGAGAACTTTGATGAAAAAACAAATCAAGAAAAAAATAAAATCGGTAAGTAAAAAACAGTCATTTTATTACACACACATTTATTAAGTTTATGTCATATTATAAAGTCACACACATATTTATTGATTTATATCATATTCCATTGCCAATCTAGTTTGCCTTCTTCGCTCTCCTTCTTCAAAGTAATTAGCAAATTCTTCACGGATTGTTGTTAACATAGGCCCACCTGGGCGAACCTCCTGGGTTGAATGTACTATAGAATGAGGAAGACCCTCAAACGTATCCTCAAATTTATTTCCATCTCGTTGTTTTACGTAGTTGTGAAGAACACATGATGCTTTTACTATATCCACTGCGAAATCAACACTGACGTTAAGTGGTCTATGGAAGATCCGCCATTTATTAGCTAAAATGCCAAACGTGCATTCAATATATCGCCTAGCACTTTTTTTTTCTCTGGTAAATTCTTGCCACCATATGGACGCATTAAATTTTCCTGCAAGCTGAATGCTTCATCCCCAATAAACACATTCGGTAATACAGGTCCATTATGCGATATTGCAGAAGGTGGAGGTATATTTAACTTTTTTCTTGTAAGATTTTATATAGACAACTCTCTTCGAAAATAGTTGAGTCAGCGTGCCTTCCATACGAGTCTATATCCACGAAAGTGAACATATTATTACTATCACATACTGCTAGAAGTATTATCGAAAAATAATTTTTATAGTTATAATATGACGATCCACTTTGCGCGGGTTGTATTATTCTAATATGTTTGCCATCAACGGCGCCAAGGCAGTTCGGAAACTTAAAAGTTTTTTTGAAACCATTTATTATGTATCTTTCCATTTATCTTCAGTTAGTTGTTCCATACACATATCCTTCATATGTATCCATATATTTCTGCAAACATCCCTCACTATCTTACCAATTGTTGTTGATGCTATTCTAAAACTATATTGCAAATCCATAAATGTACATCCAGTTGCCAAATACCTGTAAAAACATATTTTTTAATCAATAAATTGTACCAATAAATATTTTTTTTGTTGTTACAGCCATGTTAATACAGAAAAATGGAAGACATTAAGAGATGGGACCAGATATGCTAAAAAAATAAAACCAAAGAGTGGTTCAGCAGCCCTAAACATTCGGCCATATGCATATTATCAGCAGATGTCTTTTTTAAAGGTAATAATAGAAGATAGACCCGATAAAACAAACAGTTTAGAAGAAAGTGAGCACGCTGAAATTACGTCTGAAGAAAGTGAAAATCGTCAAAATAAAATAAACAAAGAAAGAAACAAAAGAAAATTAAATACTACAATCACAGATGAGAACGTCTTAATTGAAAAATTAGCTAAACGCTTCGATGAAAAATCACAGAATTCGCGCATTGTTGAAGATGAAGATAAATTGTTTTTTCTGTCATTAGTTGGCGAGTTTAAAAAAATTAATGAGCAGTATAAATTAGATGCTAAGACAGAAATACTTAACGTAATTAAATACTTTAAAGGGATGACAAATCACATATATCCTGCGAGCAGGGGATATTCATCACAGAATTCACCTTATGATTACCGTGGACAATATGGTTATAATACTGGTCCCTCTACCTCTGCATCAGCGACTGGCCCCTCTACATCAGCGGCTGATGACCAAAACTCTCAATTTGAAGACCTTTCATCATCTTCAGTAATGTCTGATGAATTATTTTCCAATATTTTTAATGAATAAAAATTTAAATAATTGTTATTTATTTTTCGAACCTCAATGTTACTGCTAGTCTTTCTTCTGCTTGGATACTTCTCCTCGTGATTGTGTCTTCACGTTTAATTTTAGACCTTAGTATATTATTTTTCTTCATCACTTCTAAGTTCCATAAACAAATGATGGAATTGTCCATGTTGTTCTCTTAATTCCAAAATTGGATGAACCCAAAATTTTCTCTTTTGACGTCGCCGCCGTCGTCTCCGCTTGAGCAGAAGCAGCAAAAGCAGTGCTTCCTCGTCAGAATCCATGACTAGACTGCGGTAGAAATTCAACTGCTCGAGCGGTTGGTAGAGACAGCTCGAGCAGTCAACAACCGACTGCTCAAGCAGTCAACGCCGACCGTTCGAGCGGTCCGTGTACGTCGGTCAGCCGTTAACTGCTCGAGCAGTCCGTGTACGCCCGCCCTAAAAGAGAATCGCTACTTTCATCAAGTATAAAAGACTACAGGAAAATAAATCAACTCAGTAGAAACATCGGAAAAACAGAAGGTCTTGGAGAAACACATTATCGAAACGGGTGGAGCGAAAATAGCATTACAAGAACTCAGAGAAACTAAAGAGTGGATCCCAAAAATTATAAAACAAAATGAAATCGAGCTAAGAAGAAGTGATATTATTAAAGCAGCTACCCAATTCTGTCAAGAGTTGTATTCTGATGAAGCGTTTTCAAAGCTATCCAAAGAATCCTACCGCACAGAAGAAGAAGAAAATCATATACCATCATTATTAAATAGAGGAATAGAAGTAGCAATAGAAAGCTAAAAGTTATAAAAGTCGCCAGGACCAGACATAATTCCCAATGAATGACTAAGAGGAACAATCCATTAAGGTACTCCAATTCTAACTAATATTTTCAACAAAATATTAACTAATAAAACTATACCAATACAATGGACAGAAGCTCACATAATACTAATACACAAAAAAGGTCCTAAAGAACACATTAACAACTATAGGCCTTGTATTTTTTTTTAAACATTTAACTGCTAGATGTTTAAATGTAAAGAAAAATTTACTAGAAAAAAACCACTTCTACTAGGCAGCGGGACTCGAACTCGCACCCTTCGTTATCCGGGCATATGCACTGACCATTATGCTTCCGCGGCCCTGATGACCGTGTCGAATTCTCTCTAGTATTTCAGTTGCAAGGTAGCGCCATCTCTTCGCAATTAAATTGAATATAATATTTATTTATTTATTATTTATTTTATTCTTCTTTACCAAAATACAGTAAATGGCGGACTTAATGCCATAGGCATTCTCTACCAGTCAACCAGGAATGGTGAAAATGGGTTTTGAGGGTAAGGTAACAAGAGCGAAGATGACGCGGTGAGGAGGGTCCCAGAAACTGAAACCTAGATTTCAAGTATTCTGGGGCACGTGGATCGTATAAAATAGTGAAAAGCATGTACAAAATTCGGAGATTTCTACGGTCACGTATGGACAGCCACTTGAGTTCATTTCTATAGTGAGAGATATGGTCGTACTTACGCAAACCGAAGATAAAGCGAATACCGCTATTGAGCAAACGATCCAGTTTAGAAAGTTTTGATTGATGTCAGAATAGCAGACGTCAGCATAGTTAAGGATAGGAAGTAGAAAGAACTTTAATCTGTACAGAGCCCTAAGTGTGTTTATAATTTTACGGCAAACTTCTTTAACTTGATCTTCCCAGCTGAGCGAACAGTCTATGAGTAGACCCAGATCCTTGACACTAGCTCGAAATCCAATTGAAGTACCATTATACAGTAACGGTATTAGTGAACCTAAATCCAGAAGGGCCAACTGTCGAGAGCTCCCTATTATGATTGCTTGGCATTTTGCTGGATTTACAGAGATATCGTAACAGTTGGACCATTCCGAAATCCGATGGAGGTCATCATTTAGGCATGCCAGGGCTCATCTAAATCATTTTTGTCGGCATGAACATATAGTTGAAGATCGTCCGCATACAGATAGTAAGAGGAATGAATCATAGTTGTGAGAAAGTTGATAAACAACGAAAAAAGAAGAGGAGAAAGAATATGTATAATATGTGAGATACCATTGTATTTACATGGGATTGCCAAGTCAATTGATTTATTTAATACATACAACATGTTTAATATTGATATTGTCAGTATAAGAGGTTGTTAGGTGAGCTAATTTCGTAATAACTCAAGACGGAAGGTTCCTTAAGTAGGGACTGAATAAATTAACTGACTTGGCATAACATGGATCTCACAACTTTTCATGGTAGAAGATTTAGAACTGAGTTAGAAGTCAACTCACGGATAGCCTATGGATGGAGGAAGTATTGGAGTCTGAAGGAGATAACCAAAGCTAGGGCCCTAAGCATATCACTGAAAAGAAAAGTCTTTAATACCTGTATCCTACCATGCCTGACATATAGATGCGAAAATTGGTCACGAACAAAACAACACCGAGATAAACTTGAATACTGTCAAAGAGCTATGGAGAGGAGTATGTTAGGAATAACAAAGAGAGATAGATGCAGAAACGAAGACCTCAGACGAAAGACTAAAGTAACTGACATCCTGGCCCAATAGACCAACAAATATATATATATATATATATATATATATATATATATATATTTGTTGGTTGCCCTAAACAGATTTGAGTGGAGAAGATTAAAAACAGCATTTCTTCAAAGATACGAACATCATCTTGACTTCCTGTAGAGGCTGGGGGAGGCCTTGTGCCACTGACACGCTACATTCATCACTAAAGTTTTCAAATTTTTAATCATTGCTATAATAAAGGCTTTAAATTTTATTTTATTCACTTCAAGCTAAATAATAACGATTATCATAATTTATATTTCAGACAAAGATTAGCTCTGAAAGCTTTCACACATACGTCGGAATATGACATTGCCATTTCGGATTATTTCCGGAAGCAGTATTCCGCGGGCCAATCTCAGCTCACACTCAGATATGGTGAGTTTCAATATATCAAAGAAGTAAACAGCCAAGCTTTTTGAAATTCCTCCATATGTCTTCGTCACATCCATATATGTTAAACTTCTGTAACATTATACATAAGTCACTGCGTTCTTATATTTTCGTTAGTATATCAAACAAATTGATATAAGTACATAATTCTAAAATTATAAAATGTAACTGCTAAAATTTTTCATTATTTTATACATATGTCATATGATTTAAATGCAATATCGACCACCTCCGTGGCCGAGTGGTTTGTATGCCGGGTTTCATGGTGTCGCCGACTCGAGAGGTCCTGGGTTCAAATCCCGGTGGGGGCAGATGTTTGTGTGATGAATACGAGCATTTGTACTCCAGTCATGGATGTTTAATATGTATTTTCTTAATAAATATACTTATATATGTACAGTATATGTATTCTATCCGCTACCCTAGTATCCCATAACACAAGCCTTATTATAGTTATAGTACTTTGGGGCTAGGCTAATTGGTGTGTGTTGGAAATATTTATTTATTAATAAGTATTTCTTTTATAAATATAATTTCTCACATACAGGAATGAACCCACATCAGAAGCCAGCTCAAGTATTCACAACTAGAGACGCTTTGCCATTGACCACCTTGAATGGTTCGCCTGGCTTTATAAACTTGTGCGATGCCTTGAACGGGTGGCAACTGGTCAAGGAGCTAAAAGAAGCCTTGGGACTTCCAGCAGCGACTAGTTTCAAACATGTCTCGCCAGCGGGGGCCGCTGTTGGATTACCTTTGACGGAGGAAGATGTAATTATTCCTTAACTGTCCTTAGAATAGGATTAGTTTGTGGTGATTTGATTCCTATTAGGCGGACGCAGAAGTAATAAATAATCTTGGTGATATTATAAATGTGATAGTTACCCAATCATGCAAAAACGGCTGAGCGCATTTGATGAAATTTGGCACACATTTAGTTTAAAAACCTGTATTGAGACTCCGGAAAAATTTTAGGTTCCAGAGGGAACCTCAAAAAACTAATGTTAACGTGAACGAAGAAATAGACGATGGCTAGTATGAAATAAAACTCAAATAAGTTGGTGTGATCTCATGGGTTTTGGAGCTGAAGGACTTGCATCATTGAAGTTAGATTCGACGATGGCAGTACAAAAGTCTAATCACCAGGACAAGAATTAAATTTGCTCATATTGTAATTTTTTACTTTTTTTAAGCATGTAACATGTTTTGTGATTTTGACGCGGCCATCAGGGCCGTGGTAGCATAATTGGTCAGTGCATTCGCCTGGATAGCGAAGCGTGCGGGTTCGAGTCCCGTCTGTTGCCTGGTCCGCGTGGAATTTTTTCTAGTTATATTTCTTTAGATTTACTCATATTATTTAACAACGTAAGGCTGTACTCACACTAACGCAGATTCGAAGCGTCGCGTCACGTCATGTTTTTCGCCTTAGAAATACCTTAACAGTGGGTTATTAGAGATGAATTTGCTACAGAGGAAAAAGATGAAGCGTGGTATTAAGAAGTCGCGCGTTGTATAAGTGGGGATATCTTAATATAATGGGAAAATAAAGATGAATTTACTACAGATAAAACTCGTCGAGTCGACTTTACGCCAGTGTGAGTACTTAATGAAGTACGAATTTAAATTTGAATTAACGATCTTAAAATTCTTTGCAGGCCAACGTATGCATGGTGGCAGATTTGCTGCCTAAACTCACGCCTTTAGCCAATGCGTACGCCCGTGCAAGAGGTGCCGACAGAATGAGTTCCTTCGGTGATTTCATAGCGTTATCGGACGTTTGTGACGAAATCACCGCCAAGATAATATCCAGGGAAGTGTCCGATGGCATTGTTGCGCCCGGATACACCAAGGTAGCTCTGGATATACTGAAGAAGAAGAAAGGAGGCAACTATTGTGTATTACAAGTAAGTAGAACTTAGAATAAGATTCTTCGAGGTTTTTAAGGATGTCTGCAATGAAAGCACTATCAGCAAAGTTAGCCGTTTTAATGTATAATATTGTATAAATAATAGGGTATTTCACTCTACTTGAGAAAAAATCTATAAATGTATTATTGCGATAGTATAGGCAAAAAGGAATCTGAAAATGTTAGTTTCAGTTCTTAAAATAACAAAATGCATTTTAAAATTCAATCCAAAGTTTTCATTTCTTTTAATCTGTTTTAAACCACGATGAAATAGTAGACGTAGTAACCACCACATTATTACGTCACACCGCTAGTATCTATATGTCAAAGTATCAGCTGTCAACTCAGTACTTTTAATTTTTACAAGCTTTGCTTAACTTGCTATGTATGTTTGTTACGGTCAAATCTTACAACTGAATTTTAAAGCACTTTCCCTCAACCGATTAAGCTGAAATTTGGTATGCTCGTTCAGTTCGGATGACAATGTTATGCATGATCAACAGTGTGACGTCATTCTAAATCCAATATGGCGGCATACCCAAAATGGCGGACCAATCATTTTTAATGCATTCCTACAATATGGGTACTATCAAATTAAAGGGCTTGCTGAGAGTAACTCGAAAAAAATGTGACGTCACTCTCAATCCAATATGTCGGACTTCTAAAATTTGAAAATCTATTTAGAAACAGATATCTTTAACTAATTTAGTTGAAATTTTCTTTTTTTCTTTTTAGCGCATTTGAATAAAAGCTTGTTTTTAAAAAGGTTTTGTTTACCTTAATTTTTTTGTAACCAAGGTTACGCATTCATTTACAGTACTCACGACCGCAGCGTTTTCGTTTAACTACGCGCGAAATTTGAGAATGTTAAATTTAAATGCATTTTTAAGGCACTTAACGATTCAATATTTTTTTTTGTGTTTTTTGTAGTATTTATTATTACTTAAAAAAAAAGACGTTAGATATTCTAGTTAAGACTTACAGATCCAGAAATGATATACATACTTAAGCTTACAGGCTTTCTCCCCCTCCAGTCCTAGCTCATGCTGAGCGTCGTGATGTACCCGACTCATATTTCATTCACACAGCTGCTTCCGCTTTTTCTATCTTTAGCGTGCTCAAGAGCGTCGGTGATTGTGGTGCTACGACATTTTGATATTTGGTCGGTCCATCTAGCAGGGCTGCTGCGAAAAGAAAATCACTGTGTTACATTCAACTCCTTGAAAATCGATGCATTTGTCCTATGGGCTGTCCACAGTATATGAGCTGCCGGCACCACATCGAAAGCATCGATGCGTCTTCGATTAGCCATCTACAGTCTACGATTCGTTTAAATTTGTTTATATAACTTACTTATGCTTACATTACAGGATAATAAATCCTTTTCCTTTTTCTACAGATGGATGCCAATTACGAACCGGACCTTTTAGAGAAGAAAACCATCTTTGGCCTTACATTGGAACAGAGACGAAACGATGCGAAGATCACGCACGAACTATTCAGCAATATTGTCACGCAGAACAAGGATTTGCCAGAGAGTGCTATTAGGGATCTTATTGTCGCCACTATCGCTTTGAAATATACGCAGAGTAACTCAGTATGCTTTGCTAGAGACGGACAGGTAAGATATATTTTTTATTAGCGCATTGCACGTGTTGGTGAATAACAAATAACGCATCCTACGGGCTCCCGTAGCTATTGGCATTTGGCCAAGGCCGTGCAGAAGAACTTCTGCCAGCTCTCGCTGCCACCTCTAAGATGCCAAGATGGAACAACTCTTTGCGACTTTCTCCCGAATAGATGATTGCAATACACAGCTACCATCAAATTTCTTCATTGTGGCACAACGATGCCTGATATTAAAATCAGGCAGCGTCAGGTTCGCGCCGAATTGAAATCTCTCGATGTCCGGAAAGCTAGTGGACCTGATGGCATCCCAGCAGTATTACTTAAAAAATGTGTAGCGGAGTTGTCTCCCGTGCTCAGGGGCTTTTACCAATGCTCATATTCTACCTAGAGAATCATTCCCTAATTAATGATCGTCGATATGGTTTTAGACCGAAACGATCGACGGGTGATCTTCTAGGGTACTTGACTCATTTCTGGGGTGAGGCTATCGACAAGCGGGGCTAGACGTTGGCTATCAGCCTTGACAATGCAAAGGCGTTCTACAGGGTTGAATTCCGTATGGGGTACTAAGAACTTAGTTGAGTTCAATGCTAAGAAAACCGGCAAAAATGGCATGGCATGGTAATGGCAGAAGTGGCTCAGAGCCTTCCACTTTGTGTGCTGATCTCCTTCTTGCTAGTTAGTCGGTTGCGTCATTACCTATAGAGCCGCTATGCCCCTTGATCCATTGGAGGATAACCCTGTTCTCTGTTGTTATTTGCTCCAATCATAGTAAACATTCGTAAACTAGCCTAGAAGTTTGCGGCTACTATCTAGGGCTCTTAAAAGCTATACTATCAGATATTATGCGCATCTTGTAGTTTATGACGTTCCTCTTACTGACAGTGGCGGCCTGAGTAATAGCTATCATTGACATTGGAATATTGAGCTGTGAATACCTAGTACTGTCGATATATTATGGATGTTAAGGTCTAGAATACTCCTGCGTCTGAATCAGATCCCAGTATTTTAGATCCGTCAGTGTATATGCGTAGTTAGTAGTACTTCAACCAAACAAAAACAAATAAACTCTTCAGGTCTAGTGCGTCTCCCTATAATCTATCTAATATATAAAATTCTCGTGTCACGTTGTGCATCCGAACTACTCCGAATCGGCTCGACTGATTTTCGTGAAATTTTATATGCATATTTAGTAGGTCTGAGAATCGGACAACATCTATTTTTCATCCCCCTAAATGTTAAGGGTGGTCCAAGCTTATTTTTTTTGTGGAGATTTTTTTTATTGTTTTTATGATACATCATACAAAATTACATACAACCCTACATTTTCACCCTTCTACCACCAACCCATATTTTTTATGGCGTATGGACAGCTAGTATTAAGTATAGATATGTGTTTGTGTCAGGTGGTAGGCATAGGCGCGGGCCAACAGTCGCGCATTCACTGCACACGACTGGCGGGCGGCAAGGCGGGCGCGTGGTGGGCGCGCCGGCACCCGCGCCTCACGGGCCTCAAGGTCCGCGCCGGCGTCACGCGTGCCGTCGTCTCCAACGCGGTGGACGCGTGGGTCAGCGGCACCGTGGGTGAGTGCTTACGTGGCAGGTGATAGGTATAGGCGCGGGCCAACAGTCCCGCATCCACTGCACACGGCTGACACCCGCGACTCTCCGCCCTCAATGTCCGCGCCGGCGTCTCCAACGCGGCGGACGCGTGGGTCAGCGGCACCGTGGGTGAGTGTGCTCACGTGGCAGGTGATAGGTATAGGCGCGGGCCAACAGTCGCGCATCCACTGCACACGGCTGACACCAGCGACTCTCCGGCCTCAATATCCGCGCCGGCGTCTCCAACGCGGTGGACGCGTGGGTCAGCGGCACCGTGGGTGAGTGTGCTCACGTGGCAGGTGATAGGTATAGGCGCGGGCCAACAGTCGCGCATCCACTGCACACGGCTGACACCAGCGACTCTCCGGCCTCAATATCCGCGCCGGCGTCTCCAACGCGGTGGACGCGTGGGTCAGCGGCACCGTGGGTGAGTGTGCTCACGTGGCAGGTGATAGGTATAGGCGCGGGCCAACAGTCGCGCATCCACTGCACACGGCTGACACCAGCGACTCTCCGGCCTCAATATCCGCGCCGGCGTCTCCAACGCGGTGGACGCGTGGGTCAGCGGCACCGTGGGTGAGTGTGCTCACGTGGCAGGTGATAGGTATAGGCGCGGGCCAACAGTCCCGCATCCACTGCACACGGCTGACACCCGCGAATCTCCGGCCTCAAGGTCCGCGCCGTCGTCTCCAACGCGGCGGACGCGTGGGTCAGCGGCACCGTGGGTGAGTGCTCACGTGGCAGGTGATAGGTATATAGGTGCGCATCCTATATGTGCGTAATTGAAGTACTCCGAAACGGCGCAACCGATTTTCGTGATATTTTATATACATATTCAGTAGGTCTGAGAATCAAACGACATAAATTTTTCATCCCCCTAAATGTTAAAGGTGGTTCACCCTAAATTTACACCCTTCTACCACCTTCTCCAATTTTCTTATAGCGGTACGAAGTTCGCTGGGATAGCTAGTTATTTAAATAACGATTTGGAAGCATGAATGCACGTCCTTACATACAAAATTGTCAAATAATAAGTGTAAGACGGTTGCTGGGCAGTGGGTGCATTCCCTTTCATATAATGAAACGGAGAGCTTACTCAAGGTCATCAAATAATACACGGATATACATGTGAAATCACATGCAACTATCATTTTAGTACAGTCGGACACTCTGACTCTCATAAACATACGCACATGCACATACAGGCACACACGCAAATACAGACTCACACACTCACTCATATATACAAACACACACACACATACATACTTTTTATTTTTAAGTAAATGGTAAGATAAGGACTGTAATTTTTATTTATGTATTATGGAACACACGTCTCTGTATCTGGAGATGGGCGCTAATAGCTGTAACACAGTTCTAGAAACTAATATAGCTATTAACGAACCTAATTATACATGTAACCTTAATTAGCTCCAATAAATATATTTTTATTCATTTTCATTTTTAAGGAGGCACACACTATTTATATTTTTCGGAATGGAAAAAACCTAAAGTATCTTTCGGAATTTAACTAATATAAAAAAAGAAACGTCTGCGCTAGGCTCACGCAATTCCGAGTCTGAATTCTTGGTCAACAAACCGAATCAGGAAACCGAACATGTGCGCCCAGTCTTAGAGATAGGAACTAGGCGGCTCACACGCTTGCCTTGTGCTGGCCGCTGGTTGTAAACCCTTCACATTTTCTTCTTCATCAAGTGCGACAGCTACTAGAGCCGAATCACATTTTGTAAAACTAAACCCCCACAACAGAAATAAAAAAAACGAATTTGAGCGCCCGTCTGTACGCACTGAAGACATTAGTAAAATAACACTACCTTTTTGTTGTGATGTGTTTCTGTCGGTGAGTAAGGTTCTACAGCTCCGTGGGGCAGGGGTAATAATGCTTCAATGACTGCACTATATGGGATAGAAATTGATGTGAATGAAGAAGTGGATATATTTAAAAAGAAAAACAGAAGATTAATTCTGCTGTAATCAAATGAACCTTCTGTTTCTTTTTAGGGTTCCGTTTTTTCCTTTTAAGGAACGGAACCCTTATAGGATCACTTTGTTGTCCGTCCGCCCGTCCGTCCGTCGGTCAAGACCATTTTTCTCAGAAACGCGTGGAGATACCAAACTGAAATTCATATCTAATACTCATGTCTACTGTCCTTTGGAGCTGTGAAAAAATCAAACTTCTGAGCCAAAGCAATCAAAAGATACAGCCGTTTATGCCGCAAATTTCTGCAAATTTGCGAATCTCGCACGGGAATCAAAACCTACAGAATACTTGTTTTAGAATTGCGAAAACCGTAAATTTTTAGTTACATCATATAATAAAAATATTTTCGAAAATTTTAAAGTTACTACCTCTTTTCTCATGAACGCGTAGAGGTATTAAATTGAGTTTGTACGGAACCCTCGGTGCGCGAGTCCGACTCGCACTTGGCCGGTTTTTTTTACATATTTCTTACTTAATATAAAGATTATTGCATGCACTTTCAGTAATTTTATTTTCTTGAACACCCCCCCCCCCCCCCCCCCCCGATACTCAAACCTGGCTACGCCCGTGGTAATAAGTACAACGTTTACAACTCTTAAAGTCACAAAAATAATGGAATTTATTTTGAGTATTTTTACATAGATTGACCTTCGTTATCTAACAGGTACGGACATGCCTCTAGAACAGTGGAACTCATTGTTCGAAGGCGAACCGCCGGCGCTTCTGACTGACCAAGAACGAGAAGAATGGCTTCGGAAGATGGACAAAGTCGCGCTCGCATCTGATGCGTTCTTTCCCTTCAGAGACAACATAGATAGAGCTGCGCAGGTTCGTTTTTCTAACACACACTAATGTTATAAATGAGGAGCTGGCGAACAAGACGTTAAAATTACGCATCTGATCAAAATACTTATTTTTACAATCCGGAGGTTTTGGGCTTGCTGAATTTGAATCTTAACTTATTTCCAATCAAAATCGCCTTAAACAGTGTTAAAGTTACTAAATGAATAAATTGAAATCCCGCCAAAAGCTCACTGTAGGTGTGTCATTCAGTTTTTTACAGCTCTTGTAAAATTTAATATTATGTAATTATACCATTTTGTTCGGCGGCTCCTCAAATGTGAATTTGTGCCGTCTGAAGCCCAAGCACGAATTTCAACAGTTCCGTAATCGTATCGTTAACGTCAAATTTTGTATGGAAGAAGCTAGTTTGTTCTTACGTCCGATAGAGGCGCTGCTTAATTTTCATAGAAACTGACGATGCAATACGTTCCGGAGCTGTTAAAAATTCATGCTTGTTACTCTGATACCTCTACATACCCTTTAACATGAAAATATCGCTGAACTAACTGAGATGAAATTTGATAAAGAGATGGTTTCGAATCCTCAAAAAGGAGAAGTCGTGGGAACCCGCTAGTAATCGATATTTGTGACATCATTTTCAGAAACCCGGCGTACCAAACACTCGACCACGGAGGTATATATTTTAAACGTGTATTTTTACAGTGTGGCGTACAATACATTGCTAGTCCGGCTGGCTCTAACAACGACAAGGAAGTGATTGACGCATGCAACGAACACAAAATCACTCTCGCGCACACCAACCTCCGACTGTTCCACCATTAAAACTTCGAATCTCTTAAGCATCAGATCCAAACGGGAATCTCCATAAGCATCCAGATCGAAACGGGAATCTCCATAAGTATCCAAATCGAAACGGGAATCTCCATAAGCATCCAGATCGAAACGGGAATCTCCATAAGCATCCAGATCGAAACGGGAATCTCCATAAGCATCCAGATCGAAACGGGAATCTCATTTATGCCTGCTGTACACGTTGGGCATATATTATGGCAAACATATTAGCCTGGAGAAAAAATAGATAGGTATTTAACGCAAACAAAATCTGTATAGAATTTTCTAATGAAAAACTTATATAACTTCATGTATCGCGTAACGGGTGTGACCTTAGAAAATCGCCAAATGCGACCAAGATGACTTTCAGTTAAACACCTGTAAAATTTTCGATGAAAGTATACAGTAAGATTCTTTTATGTAAAACTTGAATAGTTAGTTAACTTGAATATTATATATCCAGATATGGTTTTTGTTTTAGTTAATAACACAATTCAATTTTTGTCAAAGTAGAGTAAAGTTTCATGTAAACGCCCTATAGTTACGACGCGTGAATATAAAAATTGAATCAGGCGCGTGCATGTGATCACTCTGGGAGCTCTTAGCAAACTAAACGCGCGGCCAACATGTGGACACGGTGGCCATAACTCCGCCACAACCCTTTGATCTTTTGATAAAAACCGACACCATATGTATCTCGTTCCAATCATTCCAATACATACCAAAATAAATACAAACCCCTGCTCTACGCGATGGCCATAGGTATTGGCTATATCCATTCGCCACAATGTTGGCCAAAGTGTAGAGCAGGCATTACATTATACCTATCCTTGTGGTTAAGCATTTGCACAGTTGGTCGTGAACATATCTTGAGACCCATTCATAAAGGAAGTGCGATATATAGAGATATAATAATAATGATAACATATAATTGATGATTTAAAATGAAATCATCGACGTTACGTAAAAGACTCATGTGTTCACTTATACATTCCTTGTTTACGAATCATGTGTTAAAATTGTTTAAATTAGTAAGGATCGTCCTCATTGCTTGTTATTTTTTTTATTAAAAAATACAATGTACTCGTTATATTTTTAAGAAGAAAATGATAATTTACCTTTATTTTGGAAATATTATATCTTTATCATGGACGTATAAAAAAAGGCGGACAGAATTTCGGCTAATACAATACTGAGGCACCGTAATGGCGGCGGTTATGTATGGTTGCTAGGTTAGCCAATTTTTTACCAATAAAACGCAGTAAAAAGATCAAATATTTAATTGTTCAAAATTTTACCCGACTGCGGGGGATAATGTTTTTCAAGCGTATGTATGCATGTATGTATGTCCAATAATAAGCGCCAAAATGAAACTTAAAAAAAAATGTCGAAAATAAAAAAATGTAAATTTCAAAAATCAAAACACCCGTCTGTACTGAAAAGAAAAAAAAAACAAGTACAGTAGTCTAGAATTCTGTTTAATAAGGAACAAGCTACTTTAACAGTCGGGACTCATTAGAAATTGTAAAATTCTTCGAATTTTCCCAATATTGGGTTAATGTAGGACGACAGTCAAAGTAACTTTATTCCTTATAAAACGGAATTCAAGACTACAGAACTTGTTTTTTTTTTCTTTTACGTGCAGTCAGGTTTTTCATTTTTAAATTTACTTTTTTTCTACTGATTAGCATCCCAAATGCTGAGTATTTTTTTTTATAATATTGTCTTTTACTTTGAGTGATTCTTGAAATTTGCTCTAATTTGGAGATATGGTGAAACCGAATCGTTAAATATTTTTCCGCTACATATTTAATAAGGTTTATTTTGTGTTCTGTTCCGGCAAAAGGGTGTTCTGAATGTAAGTTTATAAAAATACTTTCATTGCCAACAAATTTTTCTAGAATTTTTGTGACAATATATTTATGTTGCCTATCGTTATATAATGTGATGCTATGTTTTATAATCTTTCTTATAACCATTTCGCAAATACAACAAATATCGAAGACATCTTTCGATTTGAAACTACCATGAAGTCTTGTTTTTATTTTTGTTAAAAAAGTTTATGTTTTCATAAGCCAGAGGAAATCAACTAAATATGACGCATAGAACCTCTTTCTTTTTGAAGTCGATTAAAAATTTTAATTTACCTTTTGAGATGCTGCATGCGTAACAACACGCCGGAGTCCTCCTTTAGTTGTATCTAAATAGTCATATCATAAATCATAAGGCTTCAAAATGGAGACTGCAAATGACACTATATTTGTTTGGAATACATTCATTTTCACCGTTACAATTCCTAATAATTGGGATCCAGTCATTTTTCCATACTACATTTTCTTTAAGGAATCTGATAAAAAAGAATAACAAATAATAGATTGAAGCTAATGTCAACCCAATTTCCCATATTTTAGGTAATATGGTTACGTGAACATTAATTATTTTGTCCTTAGAATGAAAATTGATTTCGATTTCTAAAAACTGGAAAAAAGTGATTAAATAATTCATTTGCCTATGAAACGTGATTCCTGGATTTTATTTCTTTCGGTCACTACGGTTTTTACACCATTTTACCACGCAAGACATCTTGTTTAACTTATTTTTATCTCCACTGCTGCTTTGACGTTTGCACGCGTAATGGCTGACTATGGTGTGAATGTGTGTGTGCCGGCTTGTACGTATAGCGACTGGCCGACTCTGAGCGACACAGTTTGTTGTTTACCGGGACTCTGTCGGCCTTTTTTATACGTCCTTGATCTTAATATGGAATGTTTAAGTCTGATTGACTGATTGTGCCTTATTGATAAGTTCCTTGAAGTATTTTTTGAAATATAAATTTATAGGAGTTACATGCCTATCTGTTTCATTTATTTAAAAATACCCAAGTGTTTCCTAATTAATACAGTTAATTATATTCTTTTTAATCATTAAACTGCTAGTTGCTTAATCTAAAAAAGAATAACTAGAAAACATTGCACGGTCTGGTCCGTGTGGATTTTTTTCTAAAAAAATTTCTTTAGATTTAATACAGTTAGATCAAGGTCTGTATAGTATTTCCTCGGAGACTCTTTTGACCGGAATATATATTTTTATATTAGAGGGGGCATCAAAGTCGTAGTGGACGGTAATTGCTCGGACTCCGAATCCGTAAACTCCGGTGTCCCACAAGGCTGTATGCTATCGCCTACGCTGTTGCTCACCTGATGGTAAGTTATCACCGTCGCCCATAGACACCTGCAACACCAGTCCCTGTAGCATGAGCAACAAAGTTTATAGTAATTTGACAATTGAGCGTGATAACAGCGCGTTATATATCATATCGCGGTGTTCATGCTAAGGAGGCAGGAGTATCACAAATACGATGCCGGCCTTTGAGGAAGGAGTAAGCTCTGTTTTTTATGGTTTTCAGGTCCTATTCGTCCGAAAACATGCTGGTGACAATGTATTCCACAGTTTTATCGTACGAGGTAAAAAAAAATCGTCAAAATCGCAAGGTCGTGGATAGCCACGCTTCAAAATGGTGGAGATGCAATTTTTGTCGCGATGTACGATAGCAAAAAACAACAGCGGGTATTAACTGAATAATTCCTCAGAACACTCCCCGTGATAAATGCGATAGAAAATGTAGAACTAAGTTACATCTCTGCGCAAAGCCAAAGGATCAAGCTTATCGGGAAGGTTCTGGTCGTCGATAATTCTAGCCGCTCGTCGCTAGATGCTATACAGAGGCAGAAGCTGGTACTGGGATGCCCCCCCGCAAAGCGCAGTGTTTTTATTTGGCCCAAAAAAATCCCTCTTCTGTTTATTGCTGTAATTAGTCAAGTGTGATATTTAAAACATACGAGTATAGCTATAATTTTTTGATAGTCACAGGTCGCCTTTTTATGGAAAAAAAAATAAAATAAAAATCAAAATCTATAAAAAATATACGTCTTATTCAGACCTGGAATTAAAAAAAAACAATTGCAGAACACAAAATGTGTTCTATTACACCATATTTATTTCCAATAAATATCTTTGTCAGTTACGCTTCCAGAATTTATTTTAACGTCTTTTCATGATGAGGTCACGTAAAGTTCATGTTTTTTTTAAACGGTTTTATTTCGGTTTATCTTAGAGATAGGAACTAGGCGGCTCACACGCTTGCCTTGTGCTGGCCGCTGGTTGTAAACCCTTCACATTTTCTTCTTCATCAAGTGCGACAGCTACTAGAGCCGAATCACATTTTGTAAAACTAAACCCCCACAACAGAAATAAAAAAAACGAATTTGAGCGCCCGTCTGTACGCACTGAAGACATTAGTAAAATAACACTACCTTTTTGTTGTGATGTGTTTCTGTCGGTGAGTAAGGTTCTACAGCTCCGTGGGGCAGGGGTAATAATGCTTCAATGACTGCACTATATGGGATAGAAATTGATGTGAATGAAGAAGTGGATATATTTAAAAAGAAAAACAGAAGATTAATTCTGCTGTAATCAAATGAACCTTCTGTTTCTTTTTAGGGTTCCGTTTTTTCCTTTTAAGGAACGGAACCCTTATAGGATCACTTTGTTGTCCGTCCGCCCGTCCGTCCGTCGGTCAAGACCATTTTTCTCAGAAACGCGTGGAGATACCAAACTGAAATTCATATCTAATACTCATGTCTACTGTCCTTTGGAGCTGTGAAAAAATCAAACTTCTGAGCCAAAGCAATCAAAAGATACAGCCGTTTATGCCGCAAATTTCTGCAAATTTGCGAATCTCGCACGGGAATCAAAACCTACAGAATACTTGTTTTAGAATTGCGAAAACCGTAAATTTTTAGTTACATCATATAATAAAAATATTTTCGAAAATTTTAAAGTTACTACCTCTTTTCTCATGAACGCGTAGAGGTATTAAATTGAGTTTGTACGGAACCCTCGGTGCGCGAGTCCGACTCGCACTTGGCCGGTTTTTTTTACATATTTCTTACTTAATATAAAGATTATTGCATGCACTTTCAGTAATTTTATTTTCTTGACCCCCCCCCCCCCCCCCCCGATACTCAAACCTGGCTACGCCCGTGGTAATAAGTACAACGTTTACAACTCTTAAAGTCACAAAAATAATGGAATTTATTTTGAGTATTTTTACATAGATTGACCTTCGTTATCTAACAGGTACGGACATGCCTCTAGAACAGTGGAACTCATTGTTCGAAGGCGAACCGCCGGCGCTTCTGACTGACCAAGAACGAGAAGAATGGCTTCGGAAGATGGACAAAGTCGCGCTCGCATCTGATGCGTTCTTTCCCTTCAGAGACAACATAGATAGAGCTGCGCAGGTTCGTTTTTCTAACACACACTAATGTTATAAATGAGGAGCTGGCGAACAAGACGTTAAAATTACGCATCTGATCAAAATACTTATTTTTACAATCCGGAGGTTTTGGGCTTGCTGAATTTGAATCTTAACTTATTTCCAATCAAAATCGCCTTAAACAGTGTTAAAGTTACTAAATGAATAAATTGAAATCCCGCCAAAAGCTCACTGTAGGTGTGTCATTCAGTTTTTTACAGCTCTTGTAAAATTTAATATTATGTAATTATACCATTTTGTTCGGCGGCTCCTCAAATGTGAATTTGTGCCGTCTGAAGCCCAAGCACGAATTTCAACAGTTCCGTAATCGTATCGTTAACGTCAAATTTTGTATGGAAGAAGCTAGTTTGTTCTTACGTCCGATAGAGGCGCTGCTTAATTTTCATAGAAACTGACGATGCAATACGTTCCGGAGCTGTTAAAAATTCATGCTTGTTACTCTGATACCTCTACATACCCTTTAACATGAAAATATCGCTGAACTAACTGAGATGAAATTTGATAAAGAGATGGTTTCGAATCCTCAAAAAGGAGAAGTCGTGGGAACCCGCTAGTAATCGATATTTGTGACATCATTTTCAGAAACCCGGCGTACCAAACACTCGACCACGGAGGTATATATTTTAAACGTGTATTTTTACAGTGTGGCGTACAATACATTGCTAGTCCGGCTGGCTCTAACAACGACAAGGAAGTGATTGACGCATGCAACGAACACAAAATCACTCTCGCGCACACCAACCTCCGACTGTTCCACCATTAAAACTTCGAATCTCTTAAGCATCAGATCCAAACGGGAATCTCCATAAGCATCCAGATCGAAACGGGAATCTCCATAAGTATCCAAATCGAAACGGGAATCTCCATAAGCATCCAGATCGAAACGGGAATCTCCATAAGCATCCAGATCGAAACGGGAATCTCCATAAGCATCCAGATCGAAACGGGAATCTCATTTATGCCTGCTGTACACGTTGGGCATATATTATGGCAAACATATTAGCCTGGAGAAAAAATAGATAGGTATTTAACGCAAACAAAATCTGTATAGAATTTTCTAATGAAAAACTTATATAACTTCATGTATCGCGTAACGGGTGTGACCTTAGAAAATCGCCAAATGCGACCAAGATGACTTTCAGTTAAACACCTGTAAAATTTTCGATGAAAGTATACAGTAAGATTCTTTTATGTAAAACTTGAATAGTTAGTTAACTTGAATATTATATATCCAGATATGGTTTTTGTTTTAGTTAATAACACAATTCAATTTTTGTCAAAGTAGAGTAAAGTTTCATGTAAACGCCCTATAGTTACGACGCGTGAATATAAAAATTGAATCAGGCGCGTGCATGTGATCACTCTGGGAGCTCTTAGCAAACTAAACGCGCGGCCAACATGTGGACACGGTGGCCATAACTCCGCCACAACCCTTTGATCTTTTGATAAAAACCGACACCATATGTATCTCGTTCCAATCATTCCAATACATACCAAAATAAATACAAACCCCTGCTCTACGCGATGGCCATAGGTATTGGCTATATCCATTCGCCACAATGTTGGCCAAAGTGTAGAGCAGGCATTACATTATACCTATCCTTGTGGTTAAGCATTTGCACAGTTGGTCGTGAACATATCTTGAGACCCATTCATAAAGGAAGTGCGATATATAGAGATATAATAATAATGATAACATATAATTGATGATTTAAAATGAAATCATCGACGTTACGTAAAAGACTCATGTGTTCACTTATACATTCCTTGTTTACGAATCATGTGTTAAAATTGTTTAAATTAGTAAGGATCGTCCTCATTGCTTGTTATTTTTTTTATTAAAAAATACAATGTACTCGTTATATTTTTAAGAAGAAAATGATAATTTACCTTTATTTTGGAAATATTATATCTTTATCATGGACGTATAAAAAAAGGCGGACAGAATTTCGGCTAATACAATACTGAGGCACCGTAATGGCGGCGGTTATGTATGGTTGCTAGGTTAGCCAATTTTTTACCAATAAAACGCAGTAAAAAGATCAAATATTTAATTGTTCAAAATTTTACCCGACTGCGGGGGATAATGTTTTTCAAGCGTATGTATGCATGTATGTATGTCCAATAATAAGCGCCAAAATGAAACTTAAAAAAAAATGTCGAAAATAAAAAAATGTAAATTTCAAAAATCAAAACACCCGTCTGTACTGAAAAGAAAAAAAAACAAGTACAGTAGTCTAGAATTCTGTTTAATAAGGAACAAGCTACTTTAACAGTCGGGACTCATTAGAAATTGTAAAATTCTTCGAATTTTCCCAATATTGGGTTAATGTAGGACGACAGTCAAAGTAACTTTATTCCTTATAAAACGGAATTCAAGACTACAGAACTTGTTTTTTTTTTCTTTTACGTGCAGTCAGGTTTTTCATTTTTAAATTTACTTTTTTTCTACTGATTAGCATCCCAAATGCTGAGTATTTTTTTTTATAATATTGTCTTTTACTTTGAGTGATTCTTGAAATTTGCTCTAATTTGGAGATATGGTGAAACCGAATCGTTAAATATTTTTCCGCTACATATTTAATAAGGTTTATTTTGTGTTCTGTTCCGGCAAAAGGGTGTTCTGAATGTAAGTTTATAAAAATACTTTCATTGCCAACAAATTTTTCTAGAATTTTTGTGACAATATATTTATGTTGCCTATCGTTATATAATGTGATGCTATGTTTTATAATCTTTCTTATAACCATTTCGCAAATACAACAAATATCGAAGACATCTTTCGATTTGAAACTACCATGAAGTCTTGTTTTTATTTTTGTTAAAAAAGTTTATGTTTTCATAAGCCAGAGGAAATCAACTAAATATGACGCATAGAACCTCTTTCTTTTTGAAGTCGATTAAAAATTTTAATTTACCTTTTGAGATGCTGCATGCGTAACAACACGCCGGAGTCCTCCTTTAGTTGTATCTAAATAGTCATATCATAAATCATAAGGCTTCAAAATGGAGACTGCAAATGACACTATATTTGTTTGGAATACATTCATTTTCACCGTTACAATTCCTAATAATTGGGATCCAGTCATTTTTCCATACTACATTTTCTTTAAGGAATCTGATAAAAAAGAATAACAAATAATAGATTGAAGCTAATGTCAACCCAATTTCCCATATTTTAGGTAATATGGTTACGTGAACATTAATTATTTTGTCCTTAGAATGAAAATTGATTTCGATTTCTAAAAACTGGAAAAAAGTGATTAAATAATTCATTTGCCTATGAAACGTGATTCCTGGATTTTATTTCTTTCGGTCACTACGGTTTTTACACCATTTTACCACGCAAGACATCTTGTTTAACTTATTTTTATCTCCACTGCTGCTTTGACGTTTGCACGCGTAATGGCTGACTATGGTGTGAATGTGTGTGTGCCGGCTTGTACGTATAGCGACTGGCCGACTCTGAGCGACACAGTTTGTTGTTTACCGGGACTCTGTCGGCCTTTTTTATACGTCCTTGATCTTAATATGGAATGTTTAAGTCTGATTGACTGATTGTGCCTTATTGATAAGTTCCTTGAAGTATTTTTTGAAATATAAATTTATAGGAGTTACATGCCTATCTGTTTCATTTATTTAAAAATACCCAAGTGTTTCCTAATTAATACAGTTAATTATATTCTTTTTAATCATTAAACTGCTAGTTGCTTAATCTAAAAAAGAATAACTAGAAAACATTGCACGGTCTGGTCCGTGTGGATTTTTTTCTAAAAAAATTTCTTTAGATTTAATACAGTTAGATCAAGGTCTGTATAGTATTTCCTCGGAGACTCTTTTGACCGGAATATATATTTTTATATTAGAGGGGGCATCAAAGTCGTAGTGGACGGTAATTGCTCGGACTCCGAATCCGTAAACTCCGGTGTCCCACAAGGCTGTATGCTATCGCCTACGCTGTTGCTCACCTGATGGTAAGTTATCACCGTCGCCCATAGACACCTGCAACACCAGTCCCTGTAGCATGAGCAACAAAGTTTATAGTAATTTGACAATTGAGCGTGATAACAGCGCGTTATATATCATATCGCGGTGTTCATGCTAAGGAGGCAGGAGTATCACAAATACGATGCCGGCCTTTGAGGAAGGAGTAAGCTCTGTTTTTTATGGTTTTCAGGTCCTATTCGTCCGAAAACATGCTGGTGACAATGTATTCCACAGTTTTATCGTACGAGGTAAAAAAAAATCGTCAAAATCGCAAGGTCGTGGATAGCCACGCTTCAAAATGGTGGAGATGCAATTTTTGTCGCGATGTACGATAGCAAAAAACAACAGCGGGTATTAACTGAATAATTCCTCAGAACACTCCCCGTGATAAATGCGATAGAAAATGTAGAACTAAGTTACATCTCTGCGCAAAGCCAAAGGATCAAGCTTATCGGGAAGGTTCTGGTCGTCGATAATTCTAGCCGCTCGTCGCTAGATGCTATACAGAGGCAGAAGCTGGTACTGGGATGCCCCCCCGCAAAGCGCAGTGTTTTTATTTGGCCCAAAAAAATCCCTCTTCTGTTTATTGCTGTAATTAGTCAAGTGTGATATTTAAAACATACGAGTATAGCTATAATTTTTTGATAGTCACAGGTCGCCTTTTTATGGAAAAAAAAATAAAATAAAAATCAAAATCTATAAAAAATATACGTCTTATTCAGACCTGGAATTAAAAAAAAACAATTGCAGAACACAAAATGTGTTCTATTACACCATATTTATTTCCAATAAATATCTTTGTCAGTTACGCTTCCAGAATTTATTTTAACGTCTTTTCATGATGAGGTCACGTAAAGTTCATGTTTTTTTTAAACGGTTTTATTTAGCTCACCCCGTTTGTTTTATTCTTGGGTCAAATTTAGTAATTCAAATTTCACCCTCTTCCTGTCAACCGATTAATCTGAAATTTTGTATACACTTTGGATTTTGGTGACAATACAATTATGTTTATTCATTATCATTATAAATTCAAGATGGCCGCCGCTACAAAATGGCGGATAATTTATGTTTTATTAATCCCATCGATATGGGTATCAAATGAAAGGGCTCAACAAGCAGAATACAATATACTATAAAAAATTGAAATCCAAGATGGCGGCGTCGCTCGTACTTAAAAATAGGTAAAAAAACTTTTTAAGTTAAACATACATTGCAATGTTTAAGATAAATGTACTAAAAACCAAAAAATAATAAAATAGATACAGTCGTGGGAATTATAAACATATGCATAGACTAGACTAAAATAAAACCGTGGGGCACGTCAATTGTCTACAAATTATAGACTTAATGTGCGATAGAAGAATAGTTTAATTCGTCGTTAGGAAGTTGGCCCGCAGACGGTGAGGAAATTACTATTTTCTTGCTCATGGAAATTCCAATACGTGACCAAAAATTTACTATCTCGAGCTCCAACTCCAGATATGTAGGTACACAGGTATTTGATTTTGGTTTCGTCGCTTGCGTTAAAATCGAAATGGAACAACTAACTTTCATTCGGTTGAACCCAAGGAACTTATATAAGTTTCTTGGTTGAACCAAGCCAAACTGCGTTCGAAGAGTATAATTACGTGATGCAATTTTTTTAATCTAAGGGTGCAATTACCACCGAAGGAGATGCACTAACGTTATTCCAAGATTGACTACTATCAATAAAATAAGGGCTTGTCTTTGTTGCGCCATGTAATGAATTTTCAGCTGACATTAAATATGAGGGTTACATTGCTGAACGATCAATCTATAGAAGATTTCTCCAAACTATTGCTAACTATGGTAAAATCTGTGTTTCTGCCGAACGGATAGCTTTCATTTCTTCCAAATTATTGTAATCAAATAAAATAATTCTCATAGTCAGTTTTAAAGTTTTACAGTTGTGGGTAACTTGACCTGTCTGTACATACCTAATACATCTACACACATACATTTTATTATTATATTTAAGTTTTGGCTCTTACTTAATTCAATAATCGTGTGCACTTTAGTGAAGGTTATCATCAGTGCTAGCCACTATCAATATTTGAATATGAACGGGACTTTTTATGACTCACACCACGCAACGTTCTTGGTTCTTCCCCGACGCTGACACACAGCGCGTCATTTGACCTTGCAAAACCTGTGTTGCTACACTGTTTGCTTTTACCCTATATAAGAGGTAAAACAAAACGGAATACCAATGTAAATGTAAATAGGTATGTGCTTGCAGACTTCTACGTCACTAATTATCTACTCAGAGTCATCAATATAAAATGCAATGCTGAACAGATATTGCCGGTATCATATATCTTGAAACTTGTGAACTTGAAATCGTGGGCAGCTAGTTATAAATAAACCTAGTAAAAAAAATAACACGACTGCCGATAAAAATTGAACTAAAAAAAGTAAAACATAAGTACCATTTTCCGAATAGGACGGAATGTTGATATATTTTTTTAATGCAAATGGAACTTTTACGGGCATCTTCTCATTAAAAAATATTACCCCGACGGCATAAAAAATGTTATTTTTTTTAACACTTGGCACAAAACACTGTAAATATAACAGACGTTGACAACCTATGTACCTCGTCACAGTAAGAACTCAAAATGGCGGCAGACAGCAAATAGGCATTTCAAAGAGGTCACTTTATAATGTTGCCGTTATTAGTTCAGGCAAACATAATGATGTCTTTTGTCGTGTGGAGTATTGTAGGTTAGTTAAAATGAGATGGCTACAAGTATATGAGTACAATGTCGATAACAATCATATAACAGATATATAGTATAACAGATTGTTCATATAGAATACTATTGCATCTCCATAGTTTTAAGTACTCAGAGGTCACGTCACAATATCTCCTTAGCTCATCTATAGATAAGACCTGTGCCACAGCAGTGGGGACTCCAATAGGTTGATGATGATAAAAAATATTTTTTAATTCGAATTTTCACCTTCGGCTATTTAATTACTAAACAGATTAATGAAAATTTAGATTTGGAAAATAATAAGCTACCCAAATTACTAATTCCACGCGGACGAAGTCGCGGGCAAAAGCTAAATAATAAATTTAATAATGACTTCAATAATAGCGATACAATCACATAAAGGATACAATAGCAGAATGACATGACAAGTATAAAATACTTCCGAAAGAGGACGCAATCAATTTGTTCAAGCACCTTTACTTCTTATAAAAAAAAATGCTGGTACAAATTAATTGCGTCATTCTTTGGGAAATATTTTATCCTAGTTATGTCATTCTGCTATTGTATCTTTTCTGAGATTGTACCGCTTATATCTGTAGGTGCTATCTGTATATTTTTGTTTTTGGGGATTTTCTCATAAAGCTCAGAATCAATTTGAATAAAATTTATACGGGACCACCTCAGAAGTATAATCTTACGGTTACAAAAAAAAATTAAAAACAATGTTCCCATAGTATAAGCTGTGCTTAGATTGGGAATATAATACAGTTTGTCTATAAAGTCGTGACATTAAATGATGGTGCCACTATTATGCATGTAGCAACCCTTTATAGTCTGACCAAAATGATTTTGATACTAGTAGTTCATTCAAGTAAAATAGGTAATTAAGACACACTATACAGTCGTATTTGTTTCTGTTTCATATATAGTAGGTACCTATGCTTATAAAAAGTTTAACCAAGCATATTTAACTGAATCAGAATAAAATTATTATAGATAAAATAGTACAATATAGTGTACAAGTGTGTAATGTTGGTGATTACCGCTGAGGTGCCAGTAAGACCAGAGCCGTTAGGTAATCATCACGTCGACGTTTTTTAACACACTTGTTAAGAAAATAATAGTAAAAATCATTTTATAGTATACATATAAAAAAGTTTATTTAGAGAAACAATTTGTAAATATGCAGTTTGTAAAATTAGTGATAGGTATCTTCACTAAAAGCATCTGGCCATGGTTCTCTATGTGACCACTTCTTTCTTAGGTCGGCCTTGCCTGTGTTTACCAGGAGTTTCAAACTTTCCATCATTCTTCGTTGACTATCCACCTAACTGTACTCTCTGATTTTCCTGAAAAAATAGAAACAATAACTTATTGACATGAAGCAATTAATTCAAAATTGGTAGAAAACCTGACTGAGCTGTACCATCCTAACGTATCAAAAGAAATGGTCTTACTACAATATTACCTATTTACAATGTTAATCTAACCTAAAAATGTGCAATGTAAACAATGCTTTTTGTGGTCGCAAAATCGTAAATTGAGTAAATTTGAACTTTAGGCAGTTTACAAACAAATAGTTACATGATTACATACCCGTCGTAGATGTTGTTCGCCCATAAACATCATCCAAATCCCACAAATTTCGTCCAGCTTGGTACTCCGCGAAACTTAGCTGGAAAACTTTAAAATCACTTCCCGCGTGCCACTCTGATTTACTTTTATACCTCTCATACTCATTTTTACACCTTTCTGCGTAGTTTCGTCTTAATTTATTACAGTTTGATCCAAACAATAAAAAATACAAAAGGAAAACTGTTTCACAACTCAAACTCGATGACAGCTGATGTACATAAGTTTGGTGTTACCAGACACATGAATAATGATAGTTCCTAAAACATTCTTGTTACGACTTTACATATGTACATGTGAATTATACGGATTTTTAATTTGTAGAATAATTTGATTATTATACGTACCATGATATTTATACCTCACAATAATTAAGATCTTTAAGCGGACACAAACTTAGAGCACATATAAATTCTCTAAGACAAAGAATTCAAAGAACGATAGTTACTGGAAAATGTAATTTTGGGAAAATGATTTTTCGGGTAATTTTTAGATAATGCTGATCACTCCATAATGGCTGCAATGCAAGCAAATTTTGCACAGTCTGTACAGCCGACGATACGTCAAAGTAATAGTAATTGTTGTTGATGATACATTGCATTCATAGGTTGTCAGTAAATGAATTTTATAATTTAGAGACTTTCAACCAGTTTCTTCTTATTGTAAGATTATAGGAAGTGATTAGAAGACAAACTTTAGTAAAAAAAATTTATTGTGTGGCCTTTGTGATTGTTGATATTATTCTTAGTGGAAATGTAATTTAGTGTTTTAGTGTGATTTTGACTTTGAACAACTGTTAGCTAATAGCTAGATCAGCAAAGTGTAGCAATGTCAGCAAGTGACGATACTGAGTCTTATTATATTGAGTCTCCATTGTCTCAATTTGATTCTCCATATAGCTCTCCTTCTCAACAAGTGCCACAGCTAGCTTCATCAATGACAGGTCTAAGTTGTGCTGATGGTAAGTAAATTTTATGATAAGTTTAATAGTAAGTGCACCCTGTTTTATCTTCTCTATGACTGAACATTTAATGCAAAAATAAATAGCATTACATGAAGGCGCAATTTATTTCATTTTCATACAAAAAACTTTTTTTCTTAAAAAAATGGTCTCAAACTGAAAAGTTATTGATTTACAAATACAGTTTTACTTTTTTATTTTCGTTTTTTAACTGACTTCAAAAAGGAGAAAGTTCTCAATTCGTCATTAAATGTTTTTTTATTGTTGTTCGCGCATATCTCCGCAATACGGTGACAGATTTTGATAATTATTTTTTGTTTGAATCAGTTTTTTAAGCGAAATGGTTCTGTATTAATTTGGTAAGGATCTGATCATTACTTTCATTGAAAATAATGGACTCATTAATTATAAACAGTACTCAATTCGTGTTTGGTTATTTTAAGAGATAATGCAGGCCAGGTACCAAGTACTTTGTAAATCTTGCTCTGGCTTAGAGAAAGAGTAAAATTAAAAACATTTTTAACAAAAATAGTTTAAAAACTCTTAACTTAGCCAGAAGCTATGGAAACTCCTTTTTGAATTTTTAAATTGAAGTTGAATGTTTGAGTAAATCCTACTAAAATATAAGTTCCAACTTTCAAGTCTATTTTGAGTAACTTTAAGTACTTTCGTAAAGCTGAGTTATTTTTTTTATTAAAACAACATTCAAGGCAATTATGTCACAAAAAAAGACTGTAAAATACCTACTACAAAAAAAGACATGAATTTTTGAAACCATGCTGGCAGAAATCATTCAAACTACACAAAAAAAATATAACTCAAAAACTAAGAAAAATTGTGGAACATAAATAGGGTATTTTCGGATACTCCCAGGTGCGAGGAATCTAAAAAAACATTTGTTGACTTCACTAATTGTACTACCAGTATATATCCTAAAAGTAGTTTTATTTCCAATAATGAATTTATGACAACAAAGTTTAATGGTAATAAGTATTTTCTTTTAGTAGAAATATAACTTGAATCAAAGTCTGAATTTTTATAGTGTTGTGGATCCGGACCAATCCACTATTTTCAGTTTGTTCAATGAAGCGAGGGTGTTGGTAAATGAAAACCTGATGCGTAGTTGAATTAAATGTGTCTGGTGTAAAAAATTTACAAAATAGTACAAACACAGTTTTAATAGCATAAAAGTAATTGCGTAGTATTTTTAGAACGAAAACCACAGAAGATATTGGTTGAAGCACATAGACTAAAAAATCACTTAATAGAAAAACATAGGCTGATCATTTTAATTTAAGTAACAAAATACATCCGCCACAATAGTAAATTTTATCAGGTTAATTACAATAATATTGTTCTATCATTTAAGAACTTCTAATTTTATTACAAATATATCCAGCAGCCGAAAATGCTCTCTCAGCTTCTACACTCGTTGATGAAATGCTTAGCATATACCTAGTCTGGTCATAAATTCCGTCACATGTAATAATATGTAATAAAGAACCTTATTATATGATCAAATTTAAATAATAAGAAAATACTAAATAGAACATGCGCTCCTTCTTGCTAGCGAGCCCGCAGGGTGCTGAGTGTGGGAAGCGAGGTGAGATTTTCTCCTGATGATGACATTATTAGGGACAAAGATGTAGCAGCCTAATTGAAATTTCTTGGACTGATGATAACATTTTAAAATCGGGGTAAAATCATGGCTATAAAGTGGGCACCCCCACTTAAAAAAAAAAAAGTAAAACGGTGCAAATTTCGAACTAATTAAGGACAATTTAGGACTGCAAGAAAAAAAGTTCTGACCACCCCCTAGTTCAAGATATTCGAAATTTTCAATGGGGGTGCTAACTGGGAATTAACTTAGCGCCCCCACTGCGTTTTAATGTTTAAAACACATTGTTTATACATCAAAATTTCGAGCTAATTAAGGACAACAAAATTAACAACATCCCAACCCCGATTTTCAACCCTCTACCCCTTTATCGGCAAAAACATGAAAAGAAAATGAAATAGCAATGCCATTTTCAATAAAAAATATAATGCAACTTACTTTTGATTTTCAGAGTAATGTGCAACTCAAACACACCCTTTATTTCAACCCCCATTCGTCAATCTGTGAAAATTGTCATACTACTTCATATTTTCATAGTTTGACGGATGAGGGATGAAATTAAAGGTGGTTTTAAGTTGCACATTACTCTAAAATTTAAAAGTAAGTTGCATTATATTTTTTTTTGAAAATGGCATTGCTATTTCATTTTTAAAATCCTTTTTATTCATGTTTTTGCCGATAAAGGGGTAGGGGGTTGAAAATCGGGGTTGAGATGTTGTTAATTTTGTTGCCTTTAATTAGCTCGAAATTTTGATGTATATAAACAATGTGTTTTAAACATGAAAACACAGTGGGGGTGCTAACTTAATTCCCAGTTAGCACCCTCATTGAAAATTTCGAATATATCGAACTAGGGGGTGGTATGAAATTATTTTCTTGCAGTCCTAAATTTGTCCTTAATTAGATTAAAATTTTGAAATATAAAAACATTGTTTTCTAAACGCTGGAATGCAATGGGGGTGTTGTCTTAATTCACAGTCAGCACCCGGATCGAAAATTTCGATTATCTTAAACTGGGGGGTGGTCTGAAAATTTATTCTTGCAGTCCCAAATAGTCCTTAATGAGTTTGAAATTTTGACGTATATAAACATTTTTTACTAAAAACTGGAATGTAGTGGGGGTGCTAACCTAATTCACAGTCAGCACCCGCATCAAAAATTCCGAACATCACAAATTGGGGGTGCTCTGAAATTCTTTTCTTGCATTTTTCATTAGTCCTTAATTAGCTCGAAATTTTGACGTATATAAACATTCTTTTCTAAACACTGAAGTTTGTTAAAACTAAAAAATGTTTATATACGTCGAAATTTCAAACTCATTAAGGACTATTTAGGACTGCAAGAAAAAAATTTCAGACCACCCCCCCGTTTTAAGATAATCGAAATTTTCGATCCAAGTGCTGACTGTGAATTTAGTCAGCACCCCCATTTCATTCCAGCGTTTAGAAAACAACGTTTATATATTTCAAAATTTTAAACTAATTAAGGACAATTTAGGACTGCAAGAAAATAATTTCAGACCACCCCTAGTTTGAGTTATTCGAAATGTGTTTTCATGTTTAAAACATATTGTTTATATACATCAAAATTTCGAGCTAATTAAAGACAACAAAATTAACAACATCTCAACCCCGATTTTCAACCCCCTACCCCTTTATCGACAAAAACATGAATAGAAAGGATTTTAAAAATAAAATAGTAATGTCGTCGTCAATAAAAAATATAATGCAACTTTTAAATTTTAGAGTACTTAATGTGCAACTTAAAACCACCTTTAATTTCATCCCTCATTCGTCAAACTATGAAAATATGAAGAAGTATGACAATTTTCACGGATTGACGGATGGGGGTTGAAATAAAGGGTGGGTTTGAGTTGCACATTACTCTGAAACTCAAAAGTAATATATTTTGCATTGCATTATATTTTTTTTTGAAAATGGCATTGCTATTTCATTTTTAGAATCCTTTCTTTTCATGTTTTTGCCGATGAAGGGGTAGAGGGTTGAAAATCGGGGTTGGGATGTTGTTAATTTTGTTGTCCTTAATTAGCTCGAAATTTTGATGTATATAAACAATGTGTTTTAAACATTAAAACGCAGTGGGGCTGCTGACTTAATTCCCAGTTAGCACCCCCATTGAAAATTTCGAATATCTCGAACTAGGGGGTGGTCGGAAATTTTTTTCTTGCAGTCCTAAATTGTCCTTAATTAGTTCGAAATTTTCACCCGTTTTACTTTTTTTTTTGAAAGTGGGGGTGCCAACTTTATAACCATGGTAAAATCTGTTTTCCTAGTAGGTTACAGGGGAAGCAGTATTGGGAAGGTTAGGAAACACTGCTATAGAACCTTTACATCCAGGTTAGTTGATATTCGATAGAAGGCAAAACAAACGCTACGTTCATTTTAAACAGTGTAAGTGTATTGTTTCAAACCATGCCCTATTTTATTTTACTGCCGGTTCTGAGTTCTGGGTATGAACAGTGTTTTGTTTAACAACAGAGCTAACTTAAGCTTGTATCGTACCATTCGTACCGAAAACGGATACAAGTTGTACTTGTGTTATTTTGATAACCAAACATATAAATTAGAATAATAAGAGGCAGAAGAGTCACGTAACAGGTACAAAGCATACCAGTTTTGTTACCCTTTTATGCTGTTGCTGTTGAGATTTGGCGAATGTAGAATGAGCACACATTGCAACTTATTTGTAAATAGGTCTGTTAATTTAATGTATACCCATTCGATCAATAATTCTATAGATAGAACGGGTCAGCGCGTAAAATCTGTCTCAGTAAATATAAATGCAACCCGTTATCTATAAAATTGATGATTGGAGTTATACCCCTAAATTTTTGATATGTAAAATCTTTCCTCTCGCTTTCCTGCAATTTGTGGGAGTGAGTTCGTGAAATGGACGGAAGTGTGTAACAGGAAGTCGCGAAAGCGCGCACTAATTTTAAAACATATTTTTCAAATGGCTTATTCCTTTTGTAGTAGGTTTTATTTCTTTTTTTACTAATATAAGGTGAGGTTTCAAATGTTACACATCATACGCGACTACTGTAAGGCTCGCTCGTTTTTTTTATAAAACTCATTAGTGGCCGCCTGCGACTTCGTACGCGTGGAGTTAGAAATAAAGGTTCTGCTAGCTGCTGCTGCTAGTTCCCCGTAGGTGATAGCGTGATAATATGTAGCCTATATGTTGACCCGACTTTTTAATAATGTTTGTGGCAAATTTGAAGTAAATCCATGCAGTACTTTTTGAGTTTATCCCGGACAGACAAACAGACAAAAATTCTAAAAAACTATATTTTCGGCTTCGGTATCGGCACCCCAAGTATTCTTTTAAAAAATATTCAATGTACATTTTTAACATTCCTACCATTTTATTATATGTATAGATAGCACAGCACCGATTACCCTGGCCCCAAAGTAAACATCGTAAGGCATGTGTTATGGGCAGCAGCGTTGCCATACATTTCTCGTGCATGGCGGGATTTTGAAACATTTTGAGTAAAAAATAAAAAAGCGGGATTCTTACGTCGAAAGCGGGACTTCAATGTATGTAATTTGTATTTTTTTTATTGCTTGTTTAAGTTTTATTTTCTAAACAATTGATTTTTTTACCATTACTGCAAGAACAAGCACTTTTCAGTCATACGACGGCACTCAAGAGACGTTACCTTTCGATTAAGTTTTACTTACTACTTATGTACGATTCATAATGTTCTTACGAAACTGGATATATCGGTACCCTTAGTAGGAGTTTGAGCTCACGAAAACTATCATAGTTTTCGTGATTGTAAATTATGTTTCTATGTCCATTTTGGTGAAATGTAACCAAATATACTCAAAATTTAAGAAGACGCAAATGATTTAATGATAGAATTTAAACACTGTTTATTGGTATTGAATCGAAAACAATAAAATCAGTACCCTTAGTACGAGTGCGAGCCCACGAAAACTGTCATAGTTTTCATAATAAAATTGTAAAACTCGTAGGGTACTGGACATATCGTCGAGTAATCCGAAAAAACGGTCAGAGGACACGTAATTTTTAGCTAAACTGGTAACGGATAGATTAAAAATCTATATATTATTATTTATAGCTATTAACGGGATTGTTACCATGTACCTTGTATTTTATGAGTCTCCGATATTTCGGCACTGTTGCAAGCGCCATGATCACGGAGTAACTGAAGTAATTGCGGGTAGATGTTATTGGCAGACATATCGGTCTACCCTCTGACGTCGTCTTTTACTGCGCTCGATACCCCTACCATTGGTCACATTCTCACGACGTATGTGCAAAAACCATAAAAATCAAAAAAGTGTCGTTCCGCGATCGGATACTGTGAGTATTGTGTGTCGGGAACAGGTGCGAGTGAATAGTGAGAATGTGACCAATGGTAGGGGTATCGAGCGCAGTAAAAGACGACGTCAGAGGGTAGACCGATATGTCTGCCAATAACATCTACCCGCAATTACTTCAGTTACTCCGTGATCATGGCGCTTGCAACAGTGCCGAAATATCGGAGACTCATAAAATACAAGGTACATGGTAACAATCCCGTTAATAGCTATAATGTTAGTGACCATGAAAGTTTAAAACAATATATTATTATTATTTATATAAAGAACCGCTAACAAGTTTACAATGATATTTGCTTATACATATAATCTAAAGAGTTGTTGGTTATTGCAAACCCAACATTGATGGTTTCATTTTACAGCTTTATTTTCATTATAGTGACAACAACTTAACATAATGTTTTTAATATAGTTTATGCATAAAGTAAGTGACTAATTTAACAAATGGTTAATGGATAAGCTTTGCTTTTCAGAGTTATTATTAAAAAAAGTACTACTACTACTACTATCGTTATTTAAACAGCAATGCCTCAGTTACAAATGCGTATTCATTATAGGTGTGAACATTTGCCAAACGCACCGGGATTCGAACCTAGAACATCTAATTAGACACCATCTTGAAAATCGGTGTCAGCATCACTACAACATCGTCGTCGTCGCAAATTATAATTAAATTATAATTATAAAATTAATATTAAAGTTTTTATCCATGTTAATTGTACTCGTATGTAACCGACATCCGTCGTACGTGGAAGTCCTTAGACGTCAACATTTTTGTTATCACCTTATACATATTTAAATACTTCATGATCATCATGACATCCAATCCGGCCTGTGCTTGACAGAGGATGCTTTAATTTAGGCTCTATTGCGTACGACGATGTTTATTCAAGCAAGACGCATGTTAAATACTATGCCAAGTTTTCTGGGAAATATTAAATATCAGCACTATTTTAGCGTATGTAACTTACAGCGGATCGTTTTTGGCCGACGGAATATCACCATATCAGTTAGATAAAGAATTGATAATCATTAGTATTTGTGTTGTACTGTGTTGAGTTTTGTGGTTTAAAATTTACAAATAAATAATTGGCACTTATAATTAGATAATTTTGATCTGTCTATAGTTTTATATTTTCTAGTTAAAGACTTAAAGACATCCTAAATCGTTACAAGTTTCCTGTTCCGTTTTGTGACAGCAAATAACATCTTAGTTCATTCGTGGAACTGAAATGTTTTGACAGCTGATAAAGTTATGTACATACCCAGCTAATCAGTGTCTACAAAATATCAACAAAAATGATGATCGCAGACATTTTAGGACTAGGTACTTTCTGTATAAAATATTTTATATCATCTAATAGTATATTCCTAGATATTGCAAAATACCAAATAAACTTTTTTTTTACAGGAAAACCTCAGCTTCGAATTCTGGAGCAGCCACAGAACCACTTTAGGTTCAGATATAAGAGTGAAATGGTCGGTACACACGGTTGCCTTCTTGGCGAATCTTACGCCAATAGCAAAACAAAAACTCATCCCACTGTAGAGGTATGTAAAATTACGAATTTATTTTTATTTTATTTTACCTATTAAGAAAACCAACAGCGTATACATCAACAACAACCGATAGTATTTCACATGTAAGTATGGCCAATTACAGGTTTCCCTTAAGTTAAAAATAGCAAGTGTACATTAGAGATGATGAATTATATGCCAAAGAATAAATTACGTAACAGCCTCGAGAAAAAAATAAAAATATATAAATACAACATACAAACAAACAACTCCAAGGAGTTTTGACATGTAGACATACTAAATGTCTTACTTAAACACACTCGCATACCTGTAAATACATACATACACACTCACATACATAGACAGAGACACAGATACAGACACTTACTCTTAAAAAATATATACCTACATAATAAAGTACCTAACATGAACCCTGTCAGGGTATCGCAATATAGATAAAAATTACAAAAGAGAATTTAGCAAATAAACAATTATCTACATGAAGAACCTAATTTTAATTAAACAACTTTTTTTCTCAAAGCATGCATAAATGTCATCTGATTTCATTAATTTTATAACTTGCTCAATTGATCTTATTTACAGTACTAGTATAATTTTGTAATTATTATTATGGAAATTCGTTTATAAAATTAAATTTGTCAATAATTAAAATTAATAAATATGTCAATAAACATGATTATAATAATCTAGGTTTGTATTTTAAAGATCGCCTCATTAATATTATTTTGCTGCAAAGTATTCATCTATGGTGTAAAAGCATTTATCTAATAAATATATTTTCAATTTTATCCTAAATTGGTTAAAATGTTTTTCGTTTTTTATGTGAGCGGGTAATTTATTATAAATTTTTATACACATATAATATGGACTGCTACTAAGTTTTCTCAATCGAGATGGTGGTAAATATAATCGATTTTTGTGCCGTTTATTTATATTATGTGTTTCGTCAACTTTTTTAAATACGTCTAAATTTTGATGTACGAATAGTGACATATCACTATTCGTATATATCCATCCATATATATCCTAGACATATCTAGGATATATATGGATGGTAAAGTCAGGATTTTGTATTTTATAAAATACTAGTTGACCCAGCGAACTTCGTACCGCCCTAAAAAAATAGGGGTTGTCCAGCGGACAAAAAATCTAAACCATTCTCAGATCCCCTTGAACACACGCAAAAAATTTCATCAAAATCGGTCCAGTCGTTTAAGAGAAGTTCAGTGACATACACACTCACAGAAGAATTATATATATAAAGATGGTCTGCAGCTTTCCGTATTGTCTATGTGGGCTATGATTCGTATACATTTCTTTTGCATTATAAAGAGCTCGTTAGCAGTTGTGCCGTTTCCCCATAGCATTATTCCGTACCTTAGCCATGAATACGCATATGCATAATACGCAGATAACGCCGTGTCTGTATTTGTACATTGTTTTAATTGATAAAGAGCATATGTGAACTTAGCAAGCTTACATTTAATGGATTCTACGTAGGACTTCCAATTTAAGTGCGTGTCAATGGTCATACCGAGCAAATTAAACGATTTTACAGTTTCGAGATCTGCGTTTCGATATTTTTTTAAATTTAAAGGAGGCTTCCCGTATGATCTAAACTCCATAACTTTAGTTTTTTCGTTATTAATTTTTAAATTATGATTTTGTAATTAAAGCGTTACTAATTCTAGGGTTTCGTTTGTTATTTGACTCATATTACCAACACTATTACTTTTTATTAAAATTGATATATCGTCGGCAAAAAGTACAGGTTGTACAGATTCGCTAATCAAAAATTTAGGTAAGTCGTTTATGTAGGTTAAGAATAGCATACATCCCATAATATTTCTATACTCACTTATTCATTGATCAGACACTGTTTAGTGTTTTAACAACCTTCATTTTAAATTTGTCCTTGCTATTTGAAAAGACGTCGATGCTACTAAAACATTGGTTATAAGCTTAGATTAAAACAAAAAGGGAAGACACGGTACGCTCATACTAGCATCAAATAAAATATGCTCCGACTCAACTACATAAGCAACTCTCACGCACGCACACTTCTGTAAATAAACATTCAATCGAGCGAGCGAGACAGAACTGTACCCCTAGCACGAACTATTATCGAATTCGAATAGTTTGCAAACCGAAATGTCAATGTCAAATTTTGTATGGAAACTTGAACAGCAGGCACAAAATACGTAACGAGAACTAAAAATCAGTACATATTTGACAATGACATTTCGGATTCGCAAACGATACGAATTTGATATTGGTTCGTGCTAGGCTTAGATTAAAACAAAAAGGGTAGCTACGGCACTAGCCTCACAAAAGTGAGTTTCTCGCAAAATGCATTGAGGCAGCTTTTTCGTTAAACAAGCTTGATGAAATCGCGCCAAGCAGGATTTTTTTTTATTGGCTCGCACGGTTTGTGTTTCAGCCACGACAGGAATCCAAAAAATTAAAAATATTATCCTGATCAGATCACTCACATTCGTTAGCACGAATGCGCCAACCCGCATATGTGGGACGACATTTGCGAATGCCTTCGCTAAGTTTTCACTACATTCGTGCTTTTCCAAGCTATGTCGGTTTTTTTAGCGCACATCAAATACGCAAATTGCTTAGTCTCCTACACATCAGGGGCGTGCCCATACCTTCAGAATAGGGTAAGCCCAAAGCTTCCAAAATTACTATACCTATCTTACTTTCTTGACTTGGGGAGCTTAAAAATTTTACGATTTGAATAAGATTTATTATTATTTTGTGTTATATTACAATGATATTAAATTTTAATTAATCAGTAGTTGACAATTATCTAGAAAGAGAGGCAAGGATTTTATTTAAGTGCATGAGTTACCATTAGGTATACGATTATACCTATATACGTTGGTGTCCATTCTGGCATGATTATCTAAACCTAAAACTAAATTTAACATCAGTCTCTTCTTTTCATTGTGTATAGAGAATGACAAGGATACACTGTTGTCAAATTTAATTTTAGGTTTAGAGGATCATGCCAGAATCCACACCAGTTTAGTATATTTCTTGGGGTTCAAGATTTTTTTAATACATCTATAAGCTCTTGCGATTTCAAAGCAATAGTTATTTCGATATTATTCAATTTAGATAGTCATAGCAGGTAAATTAATTGATACTATTGTGTTAAAATTTAGTCTACGAAATATCGATATTTTGGAATTTCCGATATCGATATTATCGATATCGGAAGCGGAAGCTGTTTGTTTTGAATCTTATTCGGTAGCGACGTCGAGTACTGGTTGCGTGATTGGTCGGTAGTGCAGTGACGCGGTTCTCGCCGTTTCGTTCGCGGTGCCGTTGAAACTTAACGTGCTGTTTCGCTCGGGTCGGTAATGCAGTGACGCGGTTCTCGCCGTCCCGTTCGCGCTACCGTGGGATCAGTTTTTGTTTGATGCAAGTATGAGCGTACCGTATCTACCCTTTTTGTTTTAATCTAAGGTGCTAGGGGTACTGTAAGCTTTAACGCAGCGCGAGCGAAACGACGAGACCGCGTCGCTTGATTGGCGACTGCGTTTTCTTTTCTCTCTACAAACGGTTGAGCTGTATTGATGTCCTTATCTTGATAACAAATTGCGATAAAGTAAATAAAATTCATAATTTTACGAATGACAAGTGTTGCCGTGAAAGAACATGGAGCAAAACGTACCCACCTTGTAGCACATTGAAATTGGTGCCATTAGAAAGGTCTTCGAAAGTGTATTAATTTACTGTATGGGAGCAACTTAGTAGCTAGCGGGAGATAAAAGATATCCGTCGTTGAATATGCCGAAAATTCTTAATAAAATCTCCCTACGCATTTCAAAGTTTTTGAGATTTTATCCTTTAAGTACTTAAAACTATATTATGCACTTGGGTCGGTTTGTCGTAAATAGTTATTATATTTCAGTATGCAACCGTTGCCGTCGGTCGGCCACAATTGATGAGTGAGTAGTACAGCTCAGAGCTGCAGAACCGACTTACATTCAAGTGCGAGTGAAACGGATAGTGTGTACTTAGTCGGTAACGCTACCGTTATCACCCACCAATCCACGCTGGGTCCGTTACCACCCACCAATCCGCGCTGGGTCCTATATCACCCACCAATCCGCGCTGAGTCCATTATCATCCACTAATCCGCGCTGGGTCCGTTAACATCCACAAATCTGTACTGGGTCCATTATCAACCACCAATCCGCACTGGGTCCGTTATCATCCACCAATCCGCACTGGGTCCATTGTCACCCACCAATCCGCACTGAGTCCGTTATTACCCACCAATCCGCGCTGGGTCCGTTAATATCATCCACCAATCCACACTGGGTCCGTTATCATCCACCAATCTGCACTGGGTTCGTTCTCACCCATCAATCCGCGTTGGGTCCATTATCAACCACCAAGCACTAGATTCATGTATTTTGTGACGGGTATTGTTCATTGTTTACCGATGAGTCACCGATGAAACTAATCGTAGCACATTCGCCAGTTTACCCCCCCAAGTCAAGCGTGCTTCAAAATGTCAAATTGTTATGACACTTGGCTTTTAAAAATGTAATAAAAAATTAGTCATATCTTCGGTACGCCATTCATTCGTTCATTAATTTTTGAGCTAGTAAATTATGTGTCTTTTAAATTACACCTAGTCTATAATGCTACAAGGTGGGTACGGGTTCCATACAAAATTACCCATTGTTCTTTGTTATTTGATCTAGAACTATTTGTGTTCTTTATAAAAACATCGAAGGCATTGTTTTATCTTTATAACACAGAATATACTCGTAATTGTTACATTGAGAGCACATGCAGCGTGTTTGAATGTACAATTGTGACTAAAGCGAATTGTGGTCATGCACCTCAATTTAAGCGGATCATTTTTGGGCCGCGAGTGCTGTATCTTCCCTTTTTGTTTTAATAGGCTGTTTGACGTTTTAATAACAGTCGTATGACTTCACATGCCTGTAAAACGTCTTATTGGCTAGAGGAACATTTCCGCGTACAAAAACCATTTCGAATATTACTTTTTATTAATTCATGTTATAATCACAAAGATAGCACTTCCAGCTTTTACAATAATGTAACGATATTATTGTATAACTAGCAAACCCGTGAACCAAATGTTCACCAAAAAAAAAAAAAGTATTTAATTAATTGAGAACTTCGGAGATTTTGTGTGGTTTCGTTTGAAATAGAAATCACGTGATTTCTCGAAAACCGGAAGTGCTACGTTACTCAAATCCGGTTTGTAGTCTTATCAGACTATTCTTAACTTATAACTTAAACATTCTCTATATCTATCTCTTACGGTTTGGCCGCTGAAACAGCACCACGGACGGACGGACGGACTTGTCTAATAGATAAGAGATTAGTTCACCCAACCGCCTTTAAAATATGATTTAGTGGAAGGCTGACAAATGTAGGGTTATAAGTATTTTTTATGTCCATTTATAAAAAATATGGCCCAAAAAGCTGGTGAGGGACACCTTTTAACCTTTCACCTACGGGAATAAAAAATAGCCTTTCGAACTATTCTCAGATCTATCCAATGAACACAAAAAAAAACGTGAAACTCGGTGAAGTCTTTTCGAAGGAGTTCGATAACAACAGTGTGTTTGTTACTGAACTCCTCCGAAAAAAGTTTCACCGATTTTTACGTTTTTAGGGTTCCGTTCCTCAAAAGGAAAAAACGGAACCCTTATATAGGATCACTTTGTTCTCGTCCGTCCGTCCGTCTGTCAAGACCGTTTTTCTCAGGAATGCGTGGAGGTATGAAACTGAAATTCATATCTAATACTCAGGTCTACTGTCCCTTGGAGCTGTGAAAAAAACAAACTTCACAGCCTAAGCAATCAAAAGATACAGCCGTTTATGCCGCAAATTTTCGAAACTCGCACGGGAATCAAAACCTACAGGGTACTTCCCGTGAACTTAGAATCTTGAAATTTGGTACGAAGTAACGTCTTATAGTACAGATAAAGGAAATTTGCGAAAACTGTAAATTTTTAGTTACATCATATAATAAAAAATATTTTTGAAAATTGGAACCCTCGGTGCGCGAGTCCGACTCGCACTTGGCCGGTTTTTTTTCTTGCTTTATTATAAATGACCCAAGACTTTCTTATAATATAGATACATCAATGAAATCGTAATAAATGTTGACTTGTCGTACAGTTGGTGAACTTCAGCGGGCGTGCCGTGATCAGATGTCGGCTGGCGCAACATAAGACGGCCGATGAGCACCCTCACAAACTTTTGGAAGAGGAGCAGGATAGAGACGTGAGCTATGTCGTCCCCGAACAAGGAAGCTACAAAGTCGGGTAAGTCGCCCAATGCTTCAGTACATTTGCGACTAATCAAGGGGAAAAAAACAAAAGCAATTAAAGGACAATGTTAAATTTGGCCTAAGAACCAACACCAATTTGGCATTTAAGATAATTCTTAGTATATTTTTTGCGATTATTATCAGTATTTGATTCTGACGGACACTTCTAGTTAAGTCAGCTATATTAAAAAGTTAAAAAATAATCTGAGACTACCATTTTATGTATATAATCTATGACAGCGCTGCAAACAAAACACTCTTTCTTCCTAATGCCGGTACTTCACTAGGCTATTCGTGTTTGCTTTTTGAAAACTTTACATCAGTCTGCCCTTTTTATTCCATATTAAGCATGACAAGGACAGTCAAGTGAAGTGGAGGCATAAAACTCGATACTGAGTGGTTGTGGTGCAGGCAGTTTGCATTCGTAGTAATCCGTGGCATTCGTGCATTCTCGTTTCGGATTATGATCTAAAGGTCTTTGTTACCAGGTCATAAAATTAAAAAAAAACTCGTTTCGGATTACCTGTTGTGTGTGTAAATTTGCGATTGTTTTTCCTTTAATTTAACTATTTCGGCTATCTAATATGCCATCGACGTTACCAAATAGCAGAGACCTTATTACCAAGTGCTAGAGCAGAACCTGTGCCACAACATCCTGAGAGGATCATACTGCCAATTATTCAAGAGCAGCTGATACACGTTCACGCTGCATATTTACACAATATACATTTGATATACAAATAAATATAATATGATACAATTATGTGAAAAATAGGTAGTAAAAAAATTTGAAGCAAAACTACAGTTTTTATTTTGTTCATGATACCTACCCAACCAAGTTTTTCCTAATAGTTATTCTTTAAATCGCACCGAATAAAAGTGAATTAGTTGTAATATTAATTCAATTCATACTGAGTTCATACTAAGTTCATAGGTTGACCTATGTTTCATTTAATATTAAACATAACCTCAAAACGTATTTAGTTTTCCCGATAATTTAAGTTCTCAGAAGTGTCCGTTAATAATCTTTGTTTTTACAGTCATTTACTTGCAATTTCGAACCTAGAAAATAATATTTCATGATTGTTGGTTCTTAGGCTAACAATGTATGGACGCAGAACAATGTCCTTTTAATAATGGAACATGGACAAAAACTTTTTATGGCCGTACTTTTATGGTTTAATTTTGGTAATAATGATATTAAAGTTCTGAAATATATTTTATTGTACACTTGGCAGCAAAGAAAGCGGGTTGGCATCACAGACCTCAATAACTTTCGAAATATTGGAGCTTGCTTATGAAATAAAAATTACGTTACAAACAATTTATTTTGCTCAAATAAAGGTCATAATAGATTACTATTTTCTTTAATAAATGTGAGTTAGGCATAGTTCTCATTTTTCACTAGATGGCGCAAAAATATGCTATGGTATCAAATTTAAAATGCAATTTTTACAATTTTAATTATAACCACTACGATCTGTTAATACAGTCTTTGATTTTTTCATTGCAAGCTTCGGGATGCTGTATTTCTGTTGTAGCCTCAACGCTTCGCAATCTAATGTAATCGTTTGTCCCCCTAATGCATGTTCACACACTGCATACTGAACATGCATTAGGGGGACCAAACCATTACATTAGATTTGATAAAACACAGATCCTCGCAACTGGACAACGATTCATTCCTAGAATGATACGCGAAGCTATTGAGATTAAGAAATATCGAAATTTCAATAGGGATGATGGTTGGTATATACCACCAGCTTGGGAACCCATTATATAACAGATAAAATCCCAACCCCGAGCACATACTGCAAGACCAATAGATACTGTAAGTTTTTTTTTGTTTGAATGATTTGATATAAGAAGGAGATAGAAAGCCTCTCTGAGTTTGTTTCGCTGGTTTTTCTAAGAAAGGTCTCCCAATTTTTTGTTGTAACCGGTGGTAGTTTACGGTAGTTAGGGTCAAATAAACTCAAAATTATAAAAAAGAATTAAATGAATTACTTTATAAATTAAATTTGCTAATAAATTCAAGCATAGACAATAAATCTTTAAAAATCTTTCAATGAAATATCCGAACGCTCAATAAAAGTCTTTCGAATGTAGCTCGACCAAGTAAATAAAAAATCATTATTTCTGAAGACGCAGGGCTGCAAAGGCTGCGAAACGTCAAATAAATAAATTCAGTGCATCTAACCCGTAAAAATTGTTTTATTTAATAATAATATTCTTTATTGTAATACACCATACAAGAAAACACAAGTAAATTAAAAAACATGATAGATAGAACGTACACAATATAGGCGGCCTTATTGCTAGGCAGCAATCTCTTCCAGGCAACCCATAATAGAAAGATAAATAAATATAAAGGAGAAAAGAAAGTTTGTTATAGAAAATAACAATAATATCAATGGCAGGAAAACAGATATATCTAATTACATCACTGTTGGGATAAGAAATAACTCCGAACTTAATCCCTGAACGCATCCGCAGATGCCAAATGCGGAAGCGTCGTTTTCTGCTTGAATAGGTACTTACTACTCAAGGAATTTAAATGTTTCGTAAATTCTCATAATATTAGCTATTTCGGCGAACGAGAGTAACAAACAAGCAAAATATAATTGCAAGCACGCGTCCAGTCTCATTTGCAACTCCAGTACTACTGATGCGTCAGCCGACGTGTAGACAGGCACGCCGCGCCGGACGTCCACCTGAATCCCTTTGTTGCGTGCCACAAAAACAAATACCTATAGGGTTGATGGCAGACGCATCTGCGGACGTCAAATACCTACCAAAGACGCGCAAACTATCCCGCCTACACGACGCACAGTGGGTGAAAAAAAGAGGTCCCCTTTCATAGGATTTTTGAAAAAATAAAAATGTTTATTATCCGTTTAAGGTATGCGGTTTTATTGGACATATCAGTACATTGAATAATAAAATAGTTTGGGGAATTTCCTTTTAATCTAACACCATAAAGCACGGGCTTTAGAGTTTCAAATGTATGAAAACGGAATTTGTTTTGCTCATAACCTGTATCGGTCTTCTACGGTCAAGCTGAAACTTATAGGGATTATTACCGGGTCTGTTACGAAGCCATGTGACCTTTGACCTTCACCCCGGACGGCCCCGTTCAAAAGATACGAATTTTTCAAAATGCTTATTAGGGTAATTTTGCTTTACGGGGTTATGTGTCTCAATAAACAGTTTGTTTATGTTTCTTGCCCAGCATTTAGTTATTAATATAACACAGATTATTATCTAATAAAACTACACAGTAGATAACGCCACCATACAACTTAACTTTAAATAAAAGCGTCCTAATTCAAAAGATATGGAATTAATATAAATAGATAAAAGAAATAGTTTTAAGAAAAAGAAAACAAGAATACAATATTGTAAAGAATTACAATGAAGTCGTTTACAGCCTACAATTTAATCTTTTGTTTGACAATCGCTTAAAAGCCGCGCGCCATTAACGAGAGCATCATTACATATAAACAATACAAACTCTATTGTTGCAGGTTTTGAGGAATTCAAAGGGTTACCCACAGTCATTACCTGCCGTTGTTTGCCTATAATAATTAATTTTGTCAAACAAACATACTTACACTTACAATGGTGTCGATTCTGACATGATTCTCTAAAGCTAAACTTAAATTTGACAACAGTGCATCTTTGTCATTCTCTATACAGAATTAAAGGGAAAGACTGATGTTAAATTTAGTTTTAAATTTAGAGAATCACACCAGAATCGAAACCAATGTCTATCTAAGAAAGGGTTTGATCAAATATGTTTATTTTGGGATACCTAGAACTTTAACTGACTAAGCTTAAAATGAACAAAGTGTTTTTCCAGATAAACTAGCTGGTTATTAATATTAGTAAATGTAGTAAGGGAGATTCTGATATGTTACTGCCAAACGAGAAAATAAACTATTTACATTATGAATAAAACAAAATTATTAACATCAATATTTTTATTTACAAAACTTAAATTACTAACTAAGCTTGATATCATAAATTAAATAATGCATAATAAGGAAGCCACAACTGTATAAATTACTACACACATACAAGCTAAAGTATAAAAGATTAGTAGAACTCAAATTGGCTACAACAGTTCTTAAATATGTAAACTGTTTATATTAATATGATACAAAGATACAAAAAAATAAAAATACAAAGTTTGATATAATTTGATTTGAGGGAAAGAACACATACTAATCAAAGTCATAATCAGATACATTACCTACATCTACAAACTCTATATTTTCCTTATCTTCACAAGAAGTTAATAATAATGATTTAGCTTCATTTGTGAGAGGTTTATTTCGTTGACATATTTTAGGCCTGAAACTTGATAGGTATGGGTCAGACGATATTAACAAATTATTGATAATATCTTCATTTGTTGCAATCCTGCTAGATTTACGCGAGTGGAAGGTTCTGAAGTTTTTAAAATCTTTGTTACGAGCTTCAGAGGCCTCTTCAGAGAGCTTGCCGATTGGTATAAAGTTATTGTGCTCTATTATATCGGCACCATGAATGAGTAATTTATGCACGCTTGAGGGCATATAATACCATTCATAGAGCTCGACATATTTGCGTGCTGTAGCAGCACAATATTGGCGGAATTTTTCCACGTCCACAAACTCTCCACATGAGATAGCCTGAAGAATCACTCCAAATCTTCTAACGAGTTCTTCATCAACACCCGTTATTTGAGCAGTAATTTGAGGATTAACAAAAAATCTTCTTGCTGTGTTTCCATCGTTGCTTGTACCAGCCCCTTGTTTAACAACGTCCACAAGTAGCCCCGTTTCAGTCCGGAATTGTTCTTGAATAGCCTTTTTTCTTTGGCTTAACTGTTGCTTCAAATCTTCGCCCTTAGCTTGCCATTTCTTGAAGTCGAGACGGTAAGCAATATGTAAGATACATTCCATGCATCTAATTCGTGCATGGAGGGAAGACAGACCGAACTTAAACATGTCTACAGACTGGGTTCTCTGAGTAACCTTGTCGATATCATTCATTTCTTTTGGTTTTGCTTTGCATATATCGCATGTAGCTGTGGATGTATCTGATAAATGTGAAGTTATTTTACCATCAATCATCGTCATAAGCAGAACGTGTTTTACATTTGCACCATCGATAACAGTTGGATGTAGAGCAGCAATTTCCGTATCAATTGAAGTCATTTCTTCTTTAACATTCAAATCGTTCTCTTTAGCAAACTTAAAATAAATGGGTCGACAGTAAAACGTTGAAGACGCTTTGGGGTTTTCCCATATTATTTCATCAGTACCATCTCTCACCAGTTTTAACGGCACAAATAAACACATGAAGATGCTTGAATCATCGCCGTCAATTTTTTGTTGGTAGTTGCTTTGCCCAGATGCACCGTCAAACCCCCATTTACTGATAAGAGTCGAATTACTGCCAGTTAAATCAGTTTCCAGAGTTTTTAATAGTCTCTTGACCGTAATATCTAAAATAGACTGAAGTTTAAGTTTAACTTCAGTCTCAGTTATTACCATGTCTTCTTTTTCAACGTAGCACTCCTTCTTCTCTTGCTTCAAAGCATCATACGATGGAAGTATATCACACCCCATGTCTCTCATTGTCTGCCTCAATGTAATATACTGCCATTTCGATAATTTCAGTGATGTTGAAATACCGAGTGCCTTATCGGTATGACAAGTTCGTTTCGTCGATTTCAGGCAGGCTCGCAGCATTGGCGCATCTTCAGGCTTTTTAATCAAATGCTTCACTAATTCTACAAAGTCCGTTTGGTTTTCATTTTCCGCTTTCCTAGCCAGGGCATAAGCAAGTGTCTCAAAATCGTTTTCGGCAATGAGATTTTCAGTTCTTCTTCTTTTTTGCAGTGGACTTAAATTGGCAAATTCTTTTCGAGGACTAAATGTAGCGGTTGATGTCGACACAGCCACACTATGAGGAACAGTGCATTCCGTTGATAAACTAGGTCTTGTTACTGTTGAAATACTTGTTGAAGGATCTTCAAAACTCGTCATAATATTTGATTGTTCTTCAGTTATGTCTAGTGAAACAAACTCTGGCCATTTTATTTCTTGGTCCAACCAGTCAGCAAACTTCTTTATAAAATTCCCTTGTGTGTAATTAGCTGACTTCCATTTGCGTTTAAGATTACTCGTATATGTAGCACAAAACGTTTTAAGAGTTGTCTTTTGTTCTTCAGATAATGAAAATCTCACTGAATCGAGTACTTTTTGAAATAACATGTCGGCACTAAAAGATTTTTGCCTCATATATATATACGTCGAGATTAGACACAAGCCCTTCCATTCTGAGCAACTTAAAATTTGAGCAAAGAGAACGTTACGGTACGAATCAATAATGATAAGTGAAATGAAATACAGGTGTACTCCGTATTTATTATAATCGAAGTCATTGTTGAATAATAATAATAACAACGTATTATTTATTCACCTACCCACAATAAAAGCAAATAATCAGTAATTATTATAGGCAAACAACGGCAGGTAATGACTGTGGGTAACCCTTTGAATTCCTCAAAACCTGCAACAATAGAGTTTGTATTGTTTATATGTAATGATGCTCTCGTTAATGGCGCGCGGCTTTTAAGCGATTGTCAAACAAAAGATTAAATTGTAGGCTGTAAAGGACTTCATTGTAATTCTTTACAATATTGTATTCTTGTTTTCTTTTTCTTAAAACTATTTCTTTTATCTATTTATATTAATTCCATATCTTTTGAATAAGGACGCTTTTATTTAAAGTTAAGTTGTATGGTGTCGTTATCTATATATATATGTATAGTTTTATTAGATAATAATCTGCGCTGTATTAATAACTAAATGCTGGGCAAGAAACATAAACAAACTGTTTATTGAGACACATAACCCCGTAAAGCAAAATTACCCTAATAAGCATTTTGAAAAATTCGTATCTTTTGAACGGGGCCGTCCGGGGTAAAGGTCACATGGCTTCGTAACAGACCCGGTAATAATCCCTATTAGTTTCAGCTTGACCGTAGAAGACCGAGACAAGTTATGAGCAAAACAAATTCCGTTTTCATACATTTGAAACTCTAAAGCCCGTGCTTTATGGTGTTAGATTAAAAGGAAATTCCCCAAACTATTTTATTATTCAATGTACTGATATGTCCAATAAAACCGCATACCTTAAACGGATAATATACATTTTTATTTTTTCAAAAATCCTATGAAACGGGACCTCTTTTTTTCACCCACTGTGCGACGTGTAGAGGGGGTATATTTCTGTAACGTTTTGATTATGTGAGTAAAGAAAAATACGTGTCCAATACTTTTTGATAATCTACCTGATAGATATAGACGAAGAAAAAAAAGTTAGTCATCATCCCTATTGCTACAACACCTATTTTAAGTTATTGCAATTGTCACAACCGACCTGCTGTCATTGTGTCCAAGTGTATTAAATACCTACCTATATCTAAATTAATATATGTAAAATAAATGAATAGTTTCTAACGATATGTAATTTTGTATAAAATAATAGTGTTAATTTTGTCTTTAGATTTGCCGGTATGGGGATTATACACACTGCGAAAAAAGATGTCCCAGGCTTGCTATATAAAAAATATTCGGAATCAGTACACAATAGCAGAGTCAATCCAAAAGATGTAAGTTTTTGGTATTTTATTTTTCTCTTAATATCCTTTACTTAAAAATATTATATTTACCCACAACAGTTATAACCTGCCACCCCTTGCTGTCGCTAAATGCAAAAAAATACGTAAAACCATTTTTTAAATATGGAAATTAAAAACATACCACAAATATTCGCAATCCGGGCGAATGCACTGACCAATTATGCTACCACGGCCCTGATGGGCGCGTCGAAATTTTCCTAGAATTAGCTGCAAGGCAGCGCCATCTTTTCGCATTGTAGGTAACCCACAATGTCAAATGAATACTTTTTCAAGTATTAAACATTTGAAAGAAGAAATAGCAATTATAGTTATGTTTTTATTTATTTTTAAGCATTTGACTGCTAGATGTTTAAATCTAAAGAAAAGTTTTCCTAGAAAAAAATCCACGTTGACCAGGCAGTGGATGGGACTCGAACCCGCACCCTTCGCAATCCGGGCGAATGCATTGACCAATTATGCTACCACGGCCCTGATGGCCGAGTCGAAATTTTCATAGACTTAAGCTGCAAGGCAGCGCCATCTCTTCGCACTGTAGGTAACCCACAATGTCAAATGAATACTTTTTCAAGTATTAAACATTTGAAAGAAGAAATAGAAATTATAGTTTTTTTCAAGCATTTAACTGCTATATGTTTAAGTCTAAAGAAAAGTTTTACTAGAAAAAATAAAAACTATTTTATTCCAAAATGTTGATAAAATTTCTGCAGGATTTTGGTGAAATGAGAATTTCGTTATCTAATTGTTAGCTTTTTAATATAATAGATTAACTGAAATTAGCACAGTTAGCCCACTTTTTCAGGTTACACGCGTCGATATCCAATTCACGTGCCACTCTCACAGTCCGTTCCGTCCTCGCGCCCGTTAGCTACTCACTATCTCAAGGACGGATTTTTGATAGGACTTACCGTCTTTCCGTTGTCTCTACTGTTCTGTAATAGTTATTTATGATGTTAGTGCGGTAAGTTGGTTATTACAAACGAATAGACGAATGTAAACCCGAGACGAAGTCGAGGGTTACCATATAGTCACGAGTTTGTAAATAAAAATTCCACACGAATGTCATACAACGTTTTTCAATACATTTGCGAGAAAACAGTACCTATAAACTTATATTAAAACAAAAATGGAAGATACGGTATGCTAATACTAGCATCAAAAAAAAAAATGATCCGACTCAACTACTTAAGCAACTCTCATAGACGCACGCGTCTGTAAATAACGTTTAATCGAGCGAGCGAGACAGAACTGTGCGCTTCAACGCAGAGCGTGCGAAACGGCGACTCTGCTTCCGAGTCCGCACGGCTGAGCTGTATTGTTGTCCTTTTCTTGATATCAAAACGGCGATTACGTAAATAACATTCCAAACAAATCGTGAATATTGAAAAAAAAAATACATTTTTACGAATGAAAAGTGTTGCCGAGGCATTTGTTTTTGATTTTGAACTATTTGTGTTCTTTATAAAAGCATCGAAGCCATTGTTTTATCTTTATAACACAGAATATACGCAATATTGTTTTTGAGTTGTTTGAATGTCTTACCGCACAGTCCGTTGTATGACCCGTAATTTTGTACTTTCGAACAATGTATACAACCTCCGTAAATGCATTTTTTGAGCAAATGTGTTCAAAAAGTATTTTTCTCGATCATGCTTGGAAATGTAAGCATTATTTTGACAACCTTCTTTGAGATAAATCGAAATTGCTGTACTGGCCAAATACATGCGAGCAAAAAAAGTTGTATGAAAAAAAGGCAAAAGTTGTATGAAAATTCACTTTTGTAGTGTTTAGCGGCCAAATACGTACTAAATTACATACTAAACTCATATTTGTCGTGTAATCAAAAATGGAACGTTCCTTTTCTCCTAAACTTGGCAACCAAGGAGGTAATTTATCAAAGGTTTTATTTAAATATCGAAATTGTTAGCTGTCTATGAAAAATAAAAACACAAACACCTAAATACGGGAAAAATGATTGTTGTTCGTCATTGATATTCCAGAATTTCGAAAGTTTTGCCTAGGTATTACTTATCTTTAATTTTCGCGCATTATTTGAGAAAGGTACTATACTAACATTGGCCACAAATAGGCATTGATGGACTTACGTACGTGTGCCTCAGATTCGCCTCGGCCCTCATTTACACGTTCGTCCATCATTGCCTCTTTTGGTGGCCGCTGCAGTAATATAATACATCCAACTAGATAGTTTTGCTTATAGTCTGATTAAAATAATCAAAGCTTATAATATGTTGCTGACCTACATTTCATAACTTGATAATGTACTATCAGTGAATTTTAATCCTGACCAAATTGCAGAATATTAAGGTAGACTTTTGCTTAAGGGCGCGCTGCGTTAGGCGGGAGCACACAGCGGACTGGGGCGCGCTCCGCGTATTTGGTTCATGTTATTTAATAGAGCAGGCGCTACGTGGGGCGAGTCTACTGTCTTATAATTTTTAAATCAGAACTAGACTATTTTGAAAGATACGTGTTGATGATGTGGAATGTCAAACATTTTTGACATTAACCAGAGCGAAACAAAAACACCTTTTCGAAGAACAGAAGAAATTTTTAGCCCTAGGTAAAATAGGTCACCTGATCCAAAATATGCCATACTCACAATATGTTTTTATCGTATAAAATAAGAGTAAAATTTGCCATGTCATTCTTTAATAAATAACTGTAATAATTTTTATAAGACGCGGGATATATTTACTTTGTTATTAGCATAGTGTCATATAAACAATGTATCGTTTGTGATTTTAATTAATATAGATAAATAATGGTGGTCCATAAATTAGTAAAAATGTTAAAAATGTATTCATTTGGTTTATTTTTCAAATCTTACATTAACACACACTCACATCTCTCACATCACACATCGACGTCAAGCTCACAGACTTTTAATATTAGTACTAAGCACCGTATAGTAAGAAGAAATATGTCATTTGAACCTAATCTCTTAACGCTTTTGCATGACTTCACCTCATTATAGCATACCCATTACCATTAGCTCTTTCACAAATAAAACTGTAACGATGAACTCTTACTCCAAAATTAACTCCTTGTTATTATTTTTTCAAAACTTAATCTGATAAAATACTAAAATAAACGTTTGCGCCCTATGCCAAAGATAGTCACGCGAACGTAGTCATGGGCAGAAGCTATTAATTGTATTTGTAATTATGAGTAACTAACAAATCAAAACTTCACAAACCGCTCAGTCTCAGTTACATTTTATTATCTATGTTGGCTGATTCATGAAGTCTAAATTAAGCAGCACAGCTTCGCTCTCATAATATAATTACATATTTAAAAATAATGCCACTGTGTTAATGTTTTACTAATGTTTATGTTTGCTCTTATTATATTTGACAGCAAATATTTTTTTCGCAATTTTTTTGTTTTAAAGAAAATTTAAAGTAGTAAATTTCAGTTTGCATTAAGTTCGCCATTATTTGTCTGATTTAGTGAACCAGATAGGTACATCATCCCTAATACAGGACTTTGCTGTTGTTTATACATCGTCATATTTTTACATCTGTAAATCTCAAATAATAGCATAAAATAATCAGCAAATGTCACAAAAAATCCATAAAAAAAGGTAAATAATTAATAAATATAAAAAGGAAATGACTTCACTACATAGTATAAAACAAAGTCGCTTTCTCTGTCCCTATGTCCCTTTGTATGCTTAGATCTTTGAAACTACACAACGGATTTTGATGCGGTTTAATTGAATAGATAGAGTGAATCAAGAGGAAGGTTTATATGTATAATACATGCATAATATTGTAGAGAAACACTGACAATTTTAGAGGTTTTTAATGTAAGGTCGTAAATAAACACATTTTTTTGCGCTTACATTGCAAACGCTGGCTGAACCCAACGAGATAGATCAAAATAATGTACTACAGTATTGTACACCTTAAAAAGGTCTACAAAAAAGTCCGCGATGGTATATGCCTATCTCTTTGGTATAACCCACAATAACCATTTTTTAATTACTTATTCCGAGAAAATAATGGCTTATTTTCGAACAAGCGATTTTAAGCAATACAGCATTAATCCTTATCCAATTAAGTGCCTTAAATACATTGTGCGTGTAATATAGATCAATATGGCCCTTTACAGCATGTAATTTAAATGAATATTTTCGAAGATATTACAGATTTAAAATGCAGGAACATACCGGTTTGGGCGGTACTGGCCGGGGGGGCGGAGCGGCGCGTGTCTTTAGTAATTAGGTATTTAAAGAAAGACATTGTGTTTAATAGAAGCTTGAGAACAAAAATATAGTCTAAACTACAGCTCTACACCGAAGCGAAGCGAGGGCGGGCCACTAGTATTATATAAACGAAAAACAAGAAAGCAACCGACTTTTCTTCAAAAGAAACGACTATTTTCATACGATATCCGCATGTTTTTGTACCGTTCATATATCAATAGTTTGTGTCATTAAATAATATGATTGCAGCGAAAAATTTAATGATAAACTTTGCGGAAAGTTTATATGCAATTTTACTGAATTTTATGAGATCGGGAAATATCTTCGTGGCTATTATGTGTAACCATGCCAAATAACAGCTTTCTATCAGGGTATCTAAGCTACGGACAGATGGATGGACGGATATGGCTAAACTATAAGGGTTCCTTGATGACTCAGAATCCTAATAAAAACAAACAAATTAGATAAAATTAGTGTCCGACATTTTTTTCCCAGATACTATTGCCGGGCCTCCATTATAATTAATTACACACTAAATGGTGTCTACAGATATATATTTTTAGTAACCTTTTTTTTGATAATTTATGATAATAATATAATTTATAATTAAATATTGCTCTTTTTGGTTTATTTCTGCTGCTTTTGAACGAATTTCCGTATTGTATTAACAAGTCAAAGAGTTGATAAATATGAACTCAAGATTATTTACACATCCAAATCGGAATAAGATTCGGAATGTGTTAGCAGATCGTTTTGTGCAAGTGTTACCATTTAAAGAAATAGGTTTTATTTTAAATTTACTTTACAGAAGTCATTGTTGTAAACAAACACCATCCATGTACACAGCGACTTAAGTTTTACATCCGTAAATCTCAAAAATGAGTGAGACATTATTTCATGGATGGTGTTTGTTTTACATTTTCATTCATCTTCTCACGTACAGGGATTAAGGAACTGCTTTTGTGGTTCGGTCCGCATTTAACAGACTGCCTTATTCTTTGATTAAAAGACGTACAGACATGTGTGCGTGTGTGAGAGTTGCTTATGTAGTTAAGTCGGATCATATTTTATTTGATGCTAGTATGAGCGTACCATATCTTCCCTTTTTGTTTTAATCTAAGGCCTAAAGCCTTATTATACGAAATAAATAATTGTATAGATAGCTGTTATTACATACAAGACTCAGGCGTGGTGTTGTTAATATAAGAGTAGGTATCGAAATACAAAAATCCCGCCCATTTGATAAATCGTTACGCGTATTAAAACCTGTGGCAATAGTGACGTCAACTATTGTGTGTCCTATCATGGGGCGCAGGATGAAAATAATGCTAAAATTATATGCAATAATACGTGCTGGTTTGTTGAATGTTAGTTAATCAGTCTCCATTGATATGGCCAAACGAAGTGGTCGTCTCGTGTGCGCGTGACTTGCAGCCGGCAGCGGCGGCCGGCGCGCGCATAGGAAACATTGCATACAACACAAAACTACTACATCAATCAATAACACGATAACATGTTCTACTGTACTAACTGCGGTATGTTTACTTTTAATTTCATTTTAGCTAAAAGTCTTTTGTGAAAACGAAGCGAAGAGCATCAATTTGAACATTGTGCGGTTGAGGTTCAGCGCTCACGATATCAACACTGACCAAGAAATCTGCCCTCCAGTATTTTCTAATCCGATATTCAACATGAGTGAGTATATCAACTTCATAGTTGTTAAACACAATTTATGACATGAAAAGCAACTTTTTTGATATGAAAGTGTCAGTTCGTACGCTGTGTCCGAATATATTTTGACTGAGACGTAATTCGTATATACTCCGATTCGAAAAAAATGATATTTTTTTGTATAATTTTAATATTTCATTCGCACTTAATTTAAGCTTTCGTGTTCGAAGATAATTTTATATGAGTTCGGTATCGAGCCGAGTTTATAAAACGTTACTTTAGCTAGTTCAGAGATACAGTGAAATCAGTGTCATATAGCGAAATCCCCTGTGAACATCATCTCGCACATCAGCTTATATTAAATATTACTAAAAAATACAAAGTTCGTAAGTAAGTTAAAGCTTGACGGGGTAGGGCACAGACAATAGAAAGAGGATCCTCTATATGTGTTCTGTGGGGTAGGGGATGAGGTCAGGATAGGCAACGGCGCGAGTGATATTTATCTTATCGCAAACCTCTATTATAAGCCTATGGTGGCAGCTTGCCATCGGGCGGGTCATTTGCCACCCTTATAACATAAAAACAGAATTTAAGTCTCAGATTACATCCCAGTCGCCTTACCCAGGGCGGTGGCGGCGAGGGCTATTTATCACGAATTTTTCTGGGATAAGAAAAAGTTCCCTCGCCGAGGCCACCCCGGTCCCAGTCGACAGAACCTCATTGAATCAGTCGTCTAGATCGGGAAGACTTACACTACGCAGATAGTTATCCACACAAACAATCTTGTACGCGATATTGGTATGTAATAAACTGGATATTTCAGAATGCGCCGCCACAAACGACTTGAGAATATGTCGAATAAGTCGAACTTGCGGCCGTGCCGCTGGAGGCGAAGATGTCTTCCTGCTCGTGGAAAAAGTGAACAAGAGTGAGTACCATAAGTTGTGATTTGTGCTTTTTAGATTTATCGTAATAAATGTTAATGAAAAGTAGTAATTTTTCAATGAAACTTCACTAGATGATTTTAAGTTTATCGAAGTGCTCGGATTAGTTACCTGGTGTTCTGGTTCTAAAGTATTTTTTCCCATTGTAATCTAATAGTTTCATAGTCTAGGTAATGTCCCACCCATCCAATGACCGACCACTGCGAAAGTTGCTTAATTTCAACGATCGCAGCCGAACGCGCTAACCACTTGCGCCATCGAGCTCCTCTTGCTATTATTACCTATAAATAAAATCATAATAATGAAATATAAGTTATTTACGGGATTGTTACCATGCACCCTGTTTTTAGCGAGTTTCCGATATTTCGGCACTGTTGCAAGCGCCATAATCACGAAGTAACTGAAACATGGTAACAATCCCGTAAATAACTTATATTATTATAATTTTAGTGACCATGAAGGTTTAAAACAACATAATAATGAAAGTTGTAATCTCGAGAAAAGAGCATAACTCCAAACATTCGACTAATCAAGCTGTTGTGCTTGTGACTATACGAGCCAACTAGTTGATATACATACTTTAAGTTATATCTAGTTCGATAAAATTCACTTACTTCAGTGTATTACCACAAATACCCTTACTAATCTATGATACGACGCCAAATTTGGCATTGCAAAAAGATACGTGACATCCTCATGCCAAGTTAAGACTCCAGTGCTCTCAAAGGAATAACTACATACCTACATAATAAGAGTAATCTTGTATTTCTATAAATATAAATTAATCCATATTTACCTTGGTAACGCTACAAATTAATATTGACTTTACCGATGTGTAATCGGTATCGCTTTTTTAAACTTTCTTACAATTTGTAGAAGGGTACAAACCGAAAAAATACAACTAGTTGCTCGAAACTAAGGTAAACGGGGAACAAGTCGCGTTAGTAATACTTTTGTGAAGAGTAAATGAAGATATTATTGTAACAAGAATTCTTGTTGGACTGATCAATCAGTTATCATTATCAATTTATGTTTGTGTGAGAGAGAGAGAGCGAGTGTGTAGACTGAGATCTACCAGAAGCTCCACCCACCACGCCCGTTGGTCTTGACAGTTTTAAGCCACGCCTATCGTTGCACACGCAAATCATTTAATGATAAAATATATTTTTTATAAAGTAATAATACTATTAAGTAGATTGTACTACTTACCTACCAGTTTTTCCTAGAACCAGTCGATAAATCAGATATAGTTTCTTAATCCATTATACACACAATTCTTAAAAAATACGAAAACTATTACACTGCCTAGCATATTAACTATTGATCGCTGACAAATGAAAATAATATTTTATTTTCCAATTTTTATTATTTATATGTAGGCCATAACAGTGTGTGTTAACAGTGAGAATAAACCGTAAATTTTGTTCACAGAAAATATAATGGTTCGCTTCTATGAGCTAAATGATAACGGCGACGAAGTATGGTCAGCGCCGGGCCACTTTCTACAAAGTGACGTCCACCATCAGTACGCCATAGTGTTCAGGTTTGTGAATTCAGATGAAATATGTGGGTTGTTTGTAGTACATTGGCCAAAAATATAATTTGTATACTTCAAATACTTACATTGAATGTTCATTCTTCACGTTTTGGTTTACTCTACATTGAAAGTTAATTCGTCACATTTATTTGTCTCTATACATGAAAAGTTAATTAATTAGATGCAATTACTTTTATAAAAATAGAGCTGTGGCGAATTTACACACACTATTTTCATGACAAATTAACTTTGTGACAAATGAACCTGTCTTTGTGTCAGACGAAGGGAGCGGCGAATAAAGAGTTAGAATTAAAATTCAAAATTTGAACTTCAAAGTACGTATAATCATATATGTATTTTATAAATAACGTAACTTTTGTGTTCGTATAGGACCCCACAATATCAGGACCCTAACACACCAGTACAAAAAAAAGTTTTCATAGAGTTAGTCCGACCAACAGACGGACGCGTTAGCGAACCAAAAGAGTTTTACTACAAAGCTGCGCCGACTTCCAAGTTCAATAAAAAACGCAAGGTTAACTCGGCGTTTTCTTCCTACAGCTCTACTGGTAAGTCGTTTTGACTAGTTTGTCGTTCAGACCGTCATAATCGTACTAATATAAAAAAAAAACAAAGTTTGTATGTTTGTTACTCAATCATGCAAAAGCGGCTGAACGGATTAGGATGAAATTTTGCACACTTATAGTTTATTACCTGGATTAAGATATATGTTAGGTTAGGTTCCTGAGGGATTTAAAAAAAAACTTAAATTAACGCAGACGAAGTCTTGGTGGCCGCAAGTATTAAAATAATTCAAAACGTTGTCTTTTCTGCACTAGTATTTTTATTATTTTTGATGGACCCTCATGTTTCTCTGTACTTGGTACCCGGTAATACTTAGATTATGTTGCTGGTGTTGCTGGTGTTGCACTGACAGGAAATTATTATACTTGCTTGATATTGAACTTTAACCAATATTTCATCAGGCGTATTTAAAAGGTCCCGGTTCATACTTAGCTTTTGTATTCCACCTCCGTTTGATATAAATCATGATAGATAAGATTGGCATCCCACTTCTTTTCTCTGAATGTTTTTAAGTAGTGCCTTTAAGTATGCTGTAGACCTCATTGGCCTCAATATCGTAAGTAGTATTCTTGACATATTTTTTATCATTAATTTTATTAGTATTTCAAGTGTGTTAAGGAATTTGACATACGACAAGGCAAGACAAAAATATCATAAACCTACTTCACTTATTTCTGTGGGTTATCCGTGTTTTTAATTGAACCCACATTTAAAAGTAACTATAATTTATTGTTTTAAAGTAGTATGCGTATTTTATTTGACAATAAAATTCCATTTTGCTAAATAATAAAACAAGGTAACTCCAATGATCGTCCCATCTGCGAAAGCAACTCTCTAGCCTCCACCTTAGAGAAGAGTACAACCAAAAAACACTATTATTTAGTGTTGTCCTGTTTCCACAGACATAAAATATCTAAACCAACTAGTGGGTGCCCGCAACCTACAACAAAATTTCACCCCCTTTTCATCCCTTTTATTTATTTATTTTAAGGACAATCAGTAACAGGTACAATACAATGACTTAATGAGGAGAATTATATTAATTAAAGTGGAACTAAGAGCACTGTTTTAGTTGCCACAGCATGCTTAAAATTAGGTATGACAAAATTTATGGGGACAATATACCAACAATTTATCAACCTCTCTATCCTCAATAAAACTTTAGTTCATCACTTTGCTCTACTGTCATTGACGTAAGCGATATAAGGTTATGTTTTGGTATTTTTTTCACATCCTGGGTTACGTTAACGAAGTTTTCATACGGAGCCCAAACTTTATTGAAAATAGTCTATAGCCTATTTACATCAGGGATAATGTAGGATTCTAAACGTGAAAGAAATTTTCAAATCAGTCCTGCAGTTCCGGAGCCTATTCAATACAAACAAACAAACAATAAAATCTTTCCTCTTTATAATATTAGTATAGATCAGTGGTTCTCAAACTTTTTAAATGACGGAACCCTTTTGGGAAGCAAAATACTTGATGGAACCCTACAATAAAACAATTATTTTTATAAGTGTATTCTATATTAATCAGCATAATAAAAGTACAATGTATCCGTTACTAATTATTATTTACTTCACCACTTGGTAAGGACAATAATAGAAAACATTAAAAAAGAAAAAATCTAACTAGTGGGAGGTATGAAACTGTTTTTTATTTTTCATCAATTGCTTGATATCAGGTTTGATGGAAGAAAGTTGGAGTCTCATATCAGCTTCGGCGTCCAGTCTATTGCGATATTTTGTTTTCGTGGCTGCGTAGGTAGAGAATCCTGTTTCGCACAAATATGTAGTTGGGAACGGGAGAAGAATATCCAGAGCCATTTGGCCAAGCATTGCATATTCATCTTGGATTCTGCACCAAAAATCATTAAGAGGCGTCGTTTTGAACAATGACTCCATACTTGTGTCTGATGACATTTCTAAAAGAGATTCATATATCTCATTTGACATGTTTTCAGGCTTTTCCAAGTTGGGTAAAAAAGGATTATGAATCCAGGAGTTCACTTTAATTTTTGTATTGTGTTCTTCGGGAAAATACTTTTCAAAAGATGCGCGCGCATCGAACTGAGATATTGGACCAATTCTTCAAACACATTATCTTCAAACATTTCTGAGTCGTTTTCGCTAACAAACTCAGTGAGTAACGTAAAACTTTCTATTTCTTTCTTACCAATGCAAATGATCCAAAAATCTAATTTTCTTTTAAAAGTAGTTATTTTATTATAGGCCTGAAACACTGTTGTCTGTTTACCTTGCAATGATAAATTTAATTCGTTAAGTTTTTGAAAGATATCCGCCATAAAAGACAATCGGAACAACCAAGTTTTATCATACAAACGGTCCTTCAAATTAAAAGAAGTATCTGCTGAAAGAAACATTTGTAACTCGGCTCTAAGTTCAAATAGCCTTGTTAAAGTTTTTCCCCGAGACAGCCATCGCACTTCTGTATGGAGCAGCAGTGTTTTATGTTTGCTGCCATAATCTTCACACAATAATGAGAACAATCGGGATTGTAGTGGTCGTGATTTGATAAAATTAATTATTTTTACCGCTTCATCCATAACTAATTTTAGATTAGACGGCATTTGCTTCATCGCAAGTGCTTGTCTATGCAGAATACAATGACTGGAACTACAATTAGGCGCTTTATTTTTCATTCGTGACACTGCTCCTGCTGTTTTACCTGTCATCGCCTTGGCCCCATCTGTACAAATGTCAATGCAATTGTTCCAACTGAGATTATGTTCTTCAAAAAATATATTTATTTTATTAAAAATTTCTTCCCCGGTAGTGTTTGTAAGCAGCGATGAACACATAAGCATGTCTTCTTCAAAAGAACTTTTATATGGATATCTCACAATAACCAGCAGGATAGCCAAACCAGCGACATCAGTCGACTCGTCCATTTGCAAAGCGAATCGTGTATTTTGTAGACGTGTAACTAGTTCTTGTTTGACGTAGCTTGCCAGATCATGGATTCGTCGTGAAACAGTATCGTTTGATAGCGGAACAGTAGAAAGATGCTTTGCAGATTTTTCATCAAGCATACATTTTGTTATGTCTAATACACATGGTTTTATTAATTTCTCAGCGATAGTGTGCGCTTCACCTGCTTGTGCAATGCGATAGCTAACTAAGTATGATGCCTCCGTGGCCTTTTCGTTGGTAGTTTGTGTTACATGCATCATATTTTTTTGACTTTCTAATAACTGATCTTTTTTGCGAACAAAAAATTCTTTATTCTTGTCTTTAGTCTCGGGGTGTACGGTTTCTAAATGTCGACGCAATTTGGCAGGTGCCATGGAACTATTAGGAAGCAGTTTACTACAGAGCATGCAGAGAGGTGAGCCGTTGGAATCAACAAATCCGAAACTGATATAAGATTCATCATACTTCCTTTTTTTCGTCTTTGAAACCGTCGAGCTTGACGTCGTGGCACTCGTGGCATCATCTTCTGGATCGGTGATTGCTAAATTCTCCGCGCGCATTGCTTTTGAACATTCAGCGTCATTAGAAGATGTTGTTGGAACACGTTTAACACCTTTAAGCCAACGTTCCATTCTTCTTTATTTATAATGTTACAAGTCAGGATAGTGGGGTTTAAATAATGCACAATCGTTACTGCGTATAAGAGACTAAATTTAGAACCTACAGGGAAGAAATGTATAAAACTGAGACAACAGAATACAGCAGGCAGTAAAACAATGAACACCAGTTTCTCGCTAGCGAGCTTGTAAGTAGGTAGTAACTTATCGCTCCGAACGCTAATCATCAACTGACGACGCCAACGCGCGATCGCCGCTTTTATACTTAGTCCTAGACTCGATCTCAAATATTCTCGAAAATACTCGAGTCGGCACCTTTGATAAACAAAAAGCAAAAATAAAAACAGAAATTTAAAAATAGCGTTGTAAACAATATCGACTTTATCCTTTGAAGTTAGAGACGAAAGTCGCTAGTTGACAACTATAGCGTCTAATTCAGAGGCGGCTTTTATCAAAGAGACTGAGCGCTTACAAGTATACCTACCCGCTCGTTTTAAGTTTGCCGCTGGCGATAGGTATGAGTGTATGACGTTCGAAATTTTTTATTTAATTGTAACAATAAAAATTGTGTACGTTAGATATTTGGGTAAAACTATGACACATTATAAGTTTTGTTGTCACGTGGGGGAGGGTACGCGCATTCCACAGACCGGCAAACTTAGAGCGAACGCGTTGTACAAGTATAAAATTGTTGAGACCAAACTTATGAGATATTGTACCAGCTAATGTAACACAAGCTTATACAAATACAAATAAATAAATAAATAACATTCATAGCGTTTTGTCTCCGCGCGGCCGCGGAGTCCGCACAGCCGCGGAGCGACCAGAGAGAGGTGTTTTGATTTTTTTATTTCTAAATTCTTGCGGAACCCCGACAGAGGTATCACGGAACCCTAGGGTTCCGCGGAACACACTTAGAGTATAGCTGGTATAGATAATAAGTCTATTAAGGTGGGAGGCGGGCAATGTATTTTACATACAAACGTACTCGAGAGATTCCTCCTTAATTTTTATCACTAAAGAAATGATTTTCATACATAAAATATAATTTTGCTCATTCTATGCTCCTATGTCTTCCTTTTTTCGATAACTTGTGTTTCACAGAAACTAGAAGCCCTCCAAAATGTCAAAATAAACAAATTTTTTTCATCACTTAAGACTTCTGATGTGAGAAGATTCAATAAGTATTTACAAAAAAGCAAAACTTAGAGGCCTAGTTTAACTACTTTTTATTCTATGTGTTAAAATTCTTTTACATATATTTAATTTTCGAGGAGGAAATCGTCGCAAGCCAAATCTCGAATTTTGCAATTCTCAAATTTCTCGCATCTCTCGTCCATTCTCAACGCGCTGTTTCGGATCAAAACTTTCTTGGATTGGAAAGCTTCAGAATAACATAACATTGCTTTTTTTAAGAACTGATTGACTTATCTGACTGCCTTTTTATCTACACTGAAATTCAATATTTCAGTATTATGATTATCACCAATTCTAGGAACTGTCTTCGATGTTCTGTACACATTTTGATAAAATGTATCAAATCAATCGGTTGACAACATGAAGTGTTATATATTTTGTTATTGTAATATTTTATGATAATACTTTAGAAGTTATTTAACACTACCTCCTGTTCAGGGTCCCGTGTCCAAATAGTGACACTATTACTTGTCAAGCTGTTTGTTCGTTCGTCTATCAGACAGCGAGTTGAATGTAAATCATTTCACAGCCGGACGCGCTAACCACTTGCGCCATCGAGCTCCTCAATTAAAGAATTTCTATTGCCGCCTGCAAACAAAACAAATAGTAACACAATCAAAGTAGATCCCAATAGTGGAAACCATATTTATATACTGTCCATAATAAAAAAAAAACTATTTTATCAAATACAATTATTTAAAAAAAATATTTTTGAAGCATGTAACTGCTTGATGTTGAAATCTAAAGAAAATATAACTAGAAAAAAGCACTGATCAATCATGCTACCGCGGCCCTGACGGAAGCGTCGAAATTCTTCTAGCCATTCGTAAGCTGCAAGGCAGCGCCATTTCTTCGCATTGTAGGTAACCCACAATGTCAAATGAATACTCTTACAAGTATTAAACATTTGAAAGAAGAAATAGCAATTATAGTTATAATTTTTATTTTTTAAGAATGTTACTGCAGTCATTCCAACTCCTTGCTTGATTAGAATATGAGGTGGTCCTGCCTACAACATTGTATAATTAAACAATGGAAGCCTATATTTTTGTAATTTTAAGCATTTAACTGCTACATGTTTAAATCTAAAGAAAATATAACTAGAAAAAATTCCACGTGGACCAGGCAGCAGACGGGATTCGAACCCGCACCCTTCGCTATCTGGGCGAATGCACTGACCAATTATGCTACCGCGACCCTGACGGCCGCGTCGAAATTCTTCTAGCCATTTTTATTGTATATCTTATTCCTGCCTGGTCCGCGAGAATTTTTTTCTAGTTATATTTTCTTTACATATTTGGGTGATTCTCAGTTAAGAGGTATGTTCGACAGCTAAGCCAAAAAAATCATTATATTTGGAAATTATGGTCTAAAATCTTAATAATTTCAATTAACTAAATGTGTTCTAAATTGCCACTTGAAATTATATTCTAAACTAGCTGACCCAGCGAACTTCGTACCGCCCTAAAAAAAATAGGGGTTGTCCAGCGGACAAAATTGTGAATCTAAACCATTCTCAGATCCCCTTGAACACACACAAAAAATTTCATCAAAATCGGTCCAGTCGTTTAAGAGAAGTTCAGTGACATACACACTCACAGAAGAATTATATATATAAAGATGTGCATAATTTACTTACAATAACAGCACAAAGAGGAAAAACATCTCTCCCCTGGGTTGTCCCCTAACCGTTTTTTTTGTAAATCAGTAATTTTGAGTCCATTGCAATTTAATTATTACTTTTCTATCGGTAATAACATGAACCCTGATAACTTAGTTACAGTATGTAACCATTAAATTCATTTATATTTGCACTTTTTATAAAAAATATTATTCGCAAACTGTGTCCTCCGAGTTTCGTGTCTCGCCCCCTGGCCTTAGGTTTAGTTTGAAAATCGTATTTGTTTATCATAGTCTGTGGTAGTTTTGACCTTGAAGACACCGAGTGTCACGTGAAGTTAGCAACAAGCGCTGTACAAGCCATCCGCGCGGCAATTTTTTTGGCCATTTGCGCAACGGAGTTCGAAGTGTGCAGCCGTGTTGAATGATCGAAGTATTTACCCTGGTATTTTTTTTTTCGTATTTATGTGTTTAAATACTACAATATCTATATACATTTATTTTAAATAGTGCTGCAAACCTTTTATTTATTTGTAATCTTTGTAAAATTAGTAGTTTTACGGCAATTCTAGATTTTTAACGGAAATGTCTCGCCCCTGCCATATTTCCCCTGGCTGTTATGGTGCCAGGCTACTAACAAAACTATAAAAACGATGCAATAGCTCAATAACAGTAATGATTATTAATTAGAGAATGTACAATTGCATATAATTTTAGATAATTGTTTAGCTTTATATTGTTATTCCACTAAAATCTGATTGCACGGATAAGTACTTTACATCCTAATATGCACTCTAAGCGCATTGCAATAAAGTTCATCTTGTCTCTACCCTGTACTCAATATCTCCCCTGGTGTCTCGTAAAACGAGAATAAATTGAAAAAATGACTGAACATCTTAAAATCATATTAAAATCATCTGTCTTGATAAAAGTAGTGGTATAGTTATATAAATATCGACACTTTTTGCTATGCCACTGCTTCCATACAACCAATTACCTCTTAACTGAGAATCACCCATTTATTAAAAATTTGGATAAATTGGTTTTAGCTAATGTAAGCGACAATTTTGTTTTCCAGACAGTTCTGTGAGGAGTATCAATAGTGAAATTCCAGCTACAGTGCTGTTTATGAACGTAAGTACCTTCATATATTGGTTCTTCACTTTTATGAACTTTTGCCTACATTTCATAATCACAATAGCTTTGTCACATGCTTAACCTTTAAGTAATATATTTCAAAATGATAATAAGAAAGGACTTGAATCTTAAGTATTATCTGTAGATTGTTACAATCAGTCTCTTTGTTTTGTGACTAGCCGGTTTCGATACCTTAGAAGGGCCAATCAATTATTATAAGACCCTTCTACTTATAATTAATTTGCTTTACTTAAAAATGAATCTTTTTTGAAGTGTTCTAATGACGTGTAAATTCTCTGACTAAAAATTCTGTGTTAATCTATTTGAAATCTGGTATAATATTTTAAAGAACTCGTTATCATATTTTCTCTCTCTTTTTATCTTAAAGGACTTTTCCCTTTTTATTTTAAACTACTTCAGTTCCATCGTGTCTGTAGTATATTAAGTTTGAAAATTCACATAATTTTTCTTATTAAACATTTGCTGCGACTGAATATAAAAAGCTTATAAATACTAATCCCTGCGTTTCCTTTATTTAGGAAAAAAATGAACAGGCCGAGGAAGAACTGAAAAATGACCAGTTCTTCAATATACCTCAGGTAAGTGAATAATTTCGTACAAATAGCGAAGTGTTTTGTATTTCAAAAAAACAAAGAATCATTCTCTTAAACCATTGTTTAATCAATTGTAGCATAAAACTAAGTCAATAAATTAATCATAAATGTTTATTTACTTGGATCAAAAGGGCAATTGTAGAGTATAAGTGACAACTCAATTTCCAGTTAGCAAATGTAATTTGTCATTAGTAATTTGTTATTAAATGTAATTTGTCATTAGTAATTTGTCATGGAGTATGTTTACAAAGTTTGCCGAATTCTTCTTTAAACTAGTTTTTAGTACTGATGGTAAGAAGCCGCAACTTCATTAAAATGTGGGTGTTAACATAACACATGCAACACAATGGCGGTTTTCCTGCTTGATTGAATTATAGCACTTCTGTGGGAAACTTTTTCCCAGAGAAGTGTCTCGCCCTACAGAAGACACCAAGGAAATAACATTACCTGTTGTGTTTTGATTGGTGACTGAGGTTCCGGAGACCGAGATGGATGGAGAGTTCCCTGTCAAACTCTAAAGTAGAACCAGAGCATATAAATTGAGACGAAGTGATCGTGCGGCAATTGTTCGTATATGTATTGGCTGCACCATCGTGTTCTCTACTTCTGAAGAGATGCGTGTGTTGCACATGGGTTCCACGGGGTAGGAGTTTGAGTAATGGCTTTTAAGATGGGAATGGCTGGAACTACAACATTATCTTCACAACTGAATTCGAATCGATAAGGTGGTCATTCACCAAAGCATGTTTGTGGTAGGAGTACAGATTTAGCACGATTTTTTAGTTTGCGACACTTTATAATATAGGTACTGTGTAAATATTTTAGCAGTCACAAAATTAATGTGTATATTAAATAATATACTGAAAAGATCACCTTTACTAAAGAGTTTGTTATTATCGAGTAAACAATGTTTTTATTAAAACTATTAAAATTTCTTAAGGGGTGTATATACAAAAAAAAGCTCAATTTTATTCAGAGTTTTTTAACATACTTAATCATCAGCGGTGGCAGCTCGTATAGTATTATTGTTTATATTAATAACTACGTGCCAACTACAGATTTAACAACACGGCACGAAAGTAAACAATAATGACGTTGTTAAAACACAGCAAAGCCCGTCGTCCAAACCACGCAAGAAGCAATTTTGAAACATTAACTTAATATAATTATAACCATTTGTCATGATTTGCGGTACTTATATATATATATATAGAAAAATGGTGACAATATTGGCTGATTTGATGACATTACGTTTTTTGTGCTTTTAAGTGATAGGGGGAATAGGTGGGCTGTACTGGCGGCGATTCGTCTTGTACAGGTTTTTTAATAGAAAACATTTCACTCAGTCCAGTAGGCATATTCGCTAACTGCTTTTGACAGATTTAAAGGATAATCACCGAGCTATTTAGTGACCCACTATTGCTTTATTATAACGCCACTAAGATACTTGTTCTAAAAAGCATTGATGAATATGCAATTTTATCTTTAGTTACACATTGTAAATTAAAAAAAAAGTTAGCAAATAGGCCGGCAGGTATTAGATAGGATACGAACCTGCGCCTTCCGCTAGCGGACAGGATAATAATGTTAACGATAACTTGTTCATTTCTTCGTTCATCGTTCATTATCATAAACGAAGTGAAACGAAAAAAAATACTCATAAACGTTCTACCATGTGAATATGAAATGTAAAAAATATCTTAAAAACTAGTTTATCGGTTGAAACGTGACTCAGTGATAAAAGGAAAAAAGTTTACGTGTTTTTTTGTGCAGGCAATTAGTTTAAACGTCGATTGATTGAAAACTCGTATTCGCAATTTCAGATACCGCAAATACCCAAGTCCTCTCCTTTGAGCTCCAATGACCTGGGCGAAGCACTATACGGTATGCAAACTCAAAGTAGCCCGTCTGAGAGTAATTTCTACGACAGTCCGATGTTGCCTCAAGCTATTGTTGAGCCACCCGACCTCCAGCTTAACTCAGCTGAATTGGAAAGAATATTAAAAGTGAATACAAGCCTCCCGGTTGAGGAAAAAGAACGGTTTTGCAATGCTGATTGGACAGGTAAGAACCAGATATTATTTAATTACTTCATGATATTATATGGCTTAAGCTCAGTTTTTTTTTACCATAACACACGTGAACTCGCAACACATAATAACACACTAGAAATATTATTAAGCATGGTTCACATAACATAATAACAATAAAAAAATTGCCAAAAACATGAACCTAAATAATCAATGATAGCGAAAGGATGGAAAAGTTAAAATAAGATGTTAGGAGTAACATTTCAAAATAAATAAAAGTCGTATATAAAATCAACGTAAGTAATAACGCATTATTATAGAAAATAGATAAAATACACATTAAATAAAGTATTCGTTTTTATTTTTTCCTATTTCTTTTTGTTAAGAATTTTTTATTTTATGTTACTGATTACTTCTCTAGGGTTTTCTCTTTATATAGATTTTTCCCTTCCGGCAGATGATAGTGGCATCTGCAAAAGTAAAATCATGTAACAATAGTTAGAAGCACGTCTGAGTAGTTAATGAAATCCTTTTATATCATCAAAATTTACGCAAAATTCACTATAATATTTATAGATTAAGACTTTTTTACATGTGTAAACCAATCTTTATATTTTTGTCGTGTGTTACGTCATAAAACTTCGTAACACGCGCAACACACGGGAATAAAAACACGTGGAAAAAATAACGTCAACCTCATGGAGATTCTTCGAAAGTTAAGAAATACAGTTTAAAAGAGTATACGTTACATTGCAAAAAGTCGATTTTCACAAACAAAAAAACAAAACAAGCCCAGTTCTTACCTAACTATGTTTAATTCCTTCCAGAAAGTGCATAAAATCCGATGACCAAAAAGTATCACACGCAAGTTGATGCTTTGTACCTGAAAACGAATATGGCTGACGTAATACTCTAAATGTCAATCAGAAATCCAAATGTTTTCATTGCAAAAAAACAATTCCTAGTATTGATTTTCGTTAAATTTATCATTGATATAGAAAATATACCTTGTTACCTTTCGTATAAAACATAAAATATTACTATAGTCCTGTGATAACAATTAAGTTAAAACTTTTTTTTTCAAGAACATGACACTTTTGTATGAAACTTATTTTAAAGGGTGGTTATGACGGCTTTTTTTAGTAAATTGTATAAATGCCGTAATTTAAACAATATTGTAATACATTTAAAAAAACGAGCGAGCCTTACAGTAGTCGCTTATGATGTGTAACATTTGAAACCTCACTTTATATGAGTAAAAAAAGAAATAAAACCTACTACAAAAGGAATAAGCCATTTGAACATGTTCTAAAATCAAATCAAATAGCGCGCTTTCACGACTTCCTGTTACACACTTCCGTCCCATTTCACGAAATCACTCCCACAAATTGCAGGAAAGCGAGAGGAAAGATGTTACACATCAATATAGGTTATAGGGTTGTCCTAGGAACCAAAGTTATTTATTGTGAAACTTAGGGAAATAAATTATTTTTTCATTGGAATTTTGGCCAACATTTTTTGTTGCTTAAAGTACAATGTTTGTGAGCCGTAACCATAATTATACTTAATAGTATAAACATATATGAGGAGTTCGATGGCGCAACTCGTTCGCGCGTTCGGCTCCTTGAAGATAAGAAACTTTCGCAGTGGTCGCTTATTGGATAGGTGAACAAAAATTTATTATCTCCAAACTTCGTGCCGTGCTTCGGAAGGCATGTTAAGTCGTAGGTCCGACTGCATCTGCAGTCGTTAGCACCCACCAATCCGCACTGGGCCCGCGTGGTGGGTCATGACCCAATCTCCCTATTCCATCCATAGAGAAAGTCTGTACCCTAGTAGTGGGGACATTAATAAACTAATGATGACATGATGGCCACGCACCATATTGCGGTGTTGGAAGTTTGGCATGCAGCACAATAATACAGATAGTGATGAAATTCATTTAGTAATATTATGAATTTTATCGACATCCACGGTCCTTGAATGATTGGCAAACTTATATATTAACTAGGTACTAAATCAACAAAGATAGTGACAAAGATAGAGAGTGCTAACAACCTGTCAGTACTGTTACAAATAGTTTAGGACCTATCTTCGGGGGAGGCCTATGCTCAGCAGCGGGCGCCGTGTTATACCTTCTGTGTCCGTTTTGTATTATAGAAACTAATTCGTTATTTGACTTCTCCAATAAAAAACATTGTTACATTATTCTTTATGAACTGCTGTGAACGATTAAGTATTTTCAATAATGTTCCTATGTTGCCCGTGACAAAGGAAAACCGAGGATAGACCAGCTGATAACTAAATAGTGAAGTTCTTGAAGCTATTTGAGTCAAATATTGCGTCGTTGTAGCATTAAGATATGTAGTTAGCTGTAGCTGTGACATTAGGTCGCATGTGGTGTTAATTTTTTTATACTAAGTCCTCTTAACTGCCATAGGCTCCTAAACTTATTCCACCTAAATTACTTCTTTTACTGCCAAAATCCAACTTTGGAACAAAAGTCATGAGCATCATAATCCCGAACAGTTTTATTCGAATTTCACTTTTGCCAAACAATCCGCAATGGCCCCCGTGGTGGGTCATGGATTAATGTCGCCTTATTAGATATATCGAATAAGGCGATATTAATTCGATATTGATCGAATAAGGCGAGCTTTTCCATAGGAAAAGCCTATGTCCTAGCAGTGGAGACATTAATGTTGATGAAAAATATTCTAATGCATATTCATAGTCTCAGTGTGAACTCACCCTTGAGTGCTCCTAGAAAAAAATATCCCAACATTTTTGTTCTTTAAAGTCTAGTAATCATAAAACGTATTTTATGTTTGTATTATGGGGAAAGTTTATTCTATACTTATGTTTTACTGAATGAAGTACGTCACTTTCGACATGGAAACTATTAAAGGTCTTTTTCCATCATCAAGCTCATGTCTAGAATGCATTTACTTTGCGGTATCAGTCTTCTGTGAAATATTATTTTTTAAAGTATGTTTTCTTTCTTCCAGAGTATCTGAAGTCGTATTCAGACAGCTTGAATGACGAGGTTAGTGTTCGTTACGAATATTTTACTCATCTGTAATAGTATTATCTTGCCCATAATGCATTAATTATGTCCAAGATAATAACTACATATTTATAATTGTTTAATAATATTGCCTTATTGATGTCAGGATTATTTTTAAATATTTACGTTTATTAATACCTTTATTACTTTTTATTGTAGAATCATTCTAAAATGGAATCCTTGACAATGGAAATAGTACGGTCAATGCTGACAACCGATTCCGGACGGCAAGTGGTAATAAATGTTTCCGATTAACATTCAATTTGTAAATAGACTCTGTGTAAGATCAGTAAATAATTATTTGTCGTGTTTTTGTTTAAGAAAACGGAAGCGAGTTCAAAAATGGAGAACAAAATTCTTATAAAACAGGAGAATTTGAACACAAATCCAGATCAATTCAATAATGGCACCGAATACTCGGCTGTTTACACAGCCAGTGAGGGGAAGGAAGTCAAGAAGGTAACTCGTACCATCTCACACAGATCACAAAACACAAAGCATTCACGTTGAGATTTAATATTCAGTCCATTCATTTTGTTATCATTTGTTATTAACATGTCTGACCAATTTGTTCCTAGTTATAGTTTTAATCATTTTATAATAATTATGTTATGTTTCATAAAGTATTTTCCAATATCTGTTGAGAATTATTAAATATAGGTGTGTTGCAAGACTTTTCATTTGTCATCCTTCCATATCAATTAGAAAATATTCTAATAGGGTTTAAGTATGAAATTTCCGCTTCATGCCAGAAAAGAATATTTTTTGTGGTTACAGTTTCATGTAAGATTAGTACTAAAACTTTCATATTTCGGGGAAAAATGTAGATGAGTGACTGATTATACACTTCTGGACACATCTATTGGCCCACCTTGTATTTTCAGTTTCGTTTGGTCCTAGCTAAAATTTTATATTAGGTCGAGCAAAAAGTTTTAATGCAGTTTTGAACCTGGCACATTCACAATTTCATTCAATAGTCTTTTTTTGAATTTCGAACACAGAATTTAAAGAAACAAAAGACAATTTGGAGCCTGTTTGTTGATATCAAACAATCGAATACTAAGAAAACTTGGTTTTATTGGTTTATTTGGATTTAATTCTTGAAAAAGTGATTGATATCTTTGGTTTTGCAACAAACATTACTTATTCTTTACAAGGTGAGATTCTATCAATAATCTATGGATACTTCACCTGAAGTCGCCGCCCAAGCTGTGGCACTTATTCAGGCCGGACACAGCAAAAGAAACGTGAGTGCACAACTTAATTTAAGTCGATCTGCGGTCCGAAATGTTTATCGGAGGTACCTAGAGACTGGCGGCTTTGTTCGTCGCCAAGGAAGGCCACGATCTCGGGTCACAACTGAAAGGCAGGATCGATTCATCGTGACGACCAGCTTGAGAAATCGTGACCTTACCTCCATTGAGATACAAAAACAAATTCGCGACTTCCACGGAGTATCTGTGAGCGCTCGAACTGTTCGGAGAAGGTTGAAAGAACGCGATATGGTACCACACAAGCCAGCTAATGGGCCCAAACTAACGCGAGCCCACCGAACAGCGCGCCTTCATTTCGCACGCAGTCATTTAAATTGGACACAGCAAGATTGGAGCCGTGTACTCTTTTCTGATGAGTCTAAAATTGTGTTACATGGCAATGATGGAAGGATGAAGGTCTACCGACGTAAGGGAGAGCGTTTCGCACAATGCTGCTTTGAAGAGAGGGTTGCTTATGGCGGTGGCTCATGGACTGTCTGGGCGAGCGGCAAAACTCAACTTGAGGTTGTTACAGGACCACGGCTGCCAACATTAAATGCTGAAAGGTACATTCGTGAGTGCTTAGAACCTCACGTGATACCATACGCGGACTATGTGGGCCCAAATTTCCTTTTTATGCATGATAATGCAAGAGCCCATGCGGCCGGCATCGTCAGGGAATATCTTCGGGATGTGAACATCACAGTTCTGGACTGGCCAGCCAGAAGCCCAGACGTGAACCCCATTGAGCACATGTGGGACGAGCTAAAAAGACGTGTTAGGGCTCGTCAGCCAGTTGCCCAGACGATGCAGGAGTTGAAAACTGCCATAGAAGAGGAATGGGAGATGATCCCTCAAAATTTCATAGAGCGGTTGATAAACTCTATGCCTAATCGTATGAGAGCTGTGGTAGATGCCCATGGAGGCAACACGCGTTATTAAATTAAACCTTTATTTGATAAAACATGTTTTTTATTCAAAAATCAATTGCCTTTAACAAGACGCATATCCGACTTGTTAGGCGTAGCTCCATGTCGTATGGTATTCTGAATTCAAATTTAAAAGAATACTATCGAAAAAGATGGTAAAATGTATCAGGTTTAAAACTGCATCAACAGTTTTTGTTCAATCTAGCAATCATATTTCGGTAGGGGCCATCGAAACCTAAACTCTAAGGTGGGCCAATAGATGTGTCCAGAAGTGTATTATTCTTATCTTATGGGCTTGTATGTAGTATTATGGGTATCTTGTTTTGCGATCAGTTAAAGTTCTTCCTTCCTTATGGAGCAATAATCGGGTCTCATTTATTACCTGACCGTTTTTGAGGTAGCAGAAGTGAATTATACCATAAACTGACCTCTGAACATGTACCAACACCTTTTTCAGCTTAACAGCTTCGATTTAGGGCATTTTCTGCTGTACCGGTTAATAAGGTACGGCAAGATTCAAAGTTCATTAGTTCAGTCAAATCATGTGGCTGTTCACATAAGTCAGCGGAGATTACAGCGTTACGATAAGATTTTTCTCGTGCCTCTGTATTGAAGTCGTAGTTTCAAAAACGAACTCGTTCTACGTTGTCTCTTCTACAAAGTCGAATAATCTACCTACCTACCTTTCTAAATACATATTCGAAAATTACTCTTGTTTTTTTAAATAGTTAAAAGTCGAAAAATCACAGGAGTCTTTTAATTGAGAGTGAGCTTAATTTTAGCTCAAAGTAACCATAAAATAATGCGGCAATTCCATATTTAAACCCCCATCAGATACCTAAATCATCAAGACAATATGGTTTTTTTGTTTAAATTAATCGAAATTACTTAAGCCCTTTCACATTTTTTGCAAAAGATCGTAATTTTTGAGCGCCTCGTTAACCCCCTTAGAAAAGATTTTGACTATTTCCAATAGAAGTAAACAGTAGATTTATACTTCTTATTGTAAGTTATTGTAGAATATTTGCAAATACTATTTTCCTTTTTTTGTACTGATCGTGCTGCTACAGCTAGTTTACGGAAAAAACGATAATATGCACAACTTCAAACGCCTCAATCTCTCAATGTTCAATAAATTAGATCAAATTAATTACTAAGATATCAGAAATATGTTTTTGTTGTAACATAATGTATAAGAATTTTGATTTTTCATCTCATTAATTATCAAAAATAAAATCTAGCTCCATAAGTTTGCCCAAAAAATAATGCAGTTACCTCGTATTTTGATATTGAATTAAATAGAATTACTATCAAAAACTTATCCACCATCATTAAACTACTGAAATATGTATATATTTGTATAATTAGTTCATAAATAATTATTTTATAAGATTCGAAACATCACCCGTAATATGCAATATATACTAGTGCAAATCTACCTACGCGCCGATTAGTACGGTAGCGGCGCAATTTTGTAAAAGGGCTCTGAACTGTTGGATCTAACTCGCATAAAGTTTAATATTTCCACATTAACTTTACTTTTAAATTCCCTAGACCAATTCTTATGAATATTTACAGGACCAATCAAATGATCCTTATAATTTTTGATTTACAGTTACTTTCAATTTATTGTGTTAGAAACTTATCATTTTGCCCTTTCGATTAATCCCAGTCGTCACATCATCGTCGTTCTTACTGGTAAAATAATTCGAAAAAATGATCCACAATTATATAGGCCCGTCAGTGGCAAAATTGACATAAGAAAATCACTACAATTAGGTATTTCATTTATATCAGTCATTACCTAATTGCATAAAATTCTACCAGTGAATATTTTTTTCAAAAACAAATTAAGTACACCGCAATATGACTACATAACCAGAACAGCTTGTGATTGTTGCGTAGTTAGGTTTAAGTATTATCACTGACAATATGAAGATTATATTTCCCATTTTGTTAGCAGTAGAAACGACCCAAAGTGTGACGGCTTTAGGATTGTAGTACAGGATAATTTAATAATGAAATTAATTCGATTTTGCTCAATACTTGTGAAAGTTGGTTTATTATAGTGTTTAAAAACAAAAAATATATCTCTGTTGTTTTTTAGGGAAAGAGGCCAATAAATACCATCACAATAAGTCTTCACCAATTTTGCGTTTTCTATTATGAGTCATTTGAGGTCCATACTTTTTTCATATTATATGATTAGATGTATTATGTTCAAAGTTAACTAATAAGAGGGAGCTGTAGGAAAATAAGGATATTAATGAAATGAAATTAAAGTTATAAGTAAATATTTCTTACACTCGCACTAACGAGCCTAGCTATTCTGCGAATCTACTATAGCGAATAGAAAGTAATACTGAAGAAAGAAGTTAAATGGTATAATTATCTAAAGACAAGTATATATTTGTAAAAATGTACATAAACAGCCATGAGTCGGATACAAATGCTTGTATTCACCATACAAACATAGGTGACGGAGATTATTACTCTTGCATGAGGCTCTAGACCGGTGATTCTTAACCTTTTAGTGACAAGGGTTTTGCCACGGACCATCACTTACGATTTTCACCGCTCCCCCCTAGGATTTGTAAATTGATTTACAAAGCATTCTGCCTCCTGTGATATTGTTTCGAATGGCTTCGCGGACCACTACGGGTGCTTTCAGGGACCACCAGTGTTCTGCGGACCACTGGTTAAGAACCACTGCTCTACAGACGGACTGCATTCTGACGGCCAGCATCCCGACTGCCAAATTGCAGTTCAAATGCAGGTTGAATGCAATTGGCACGATTGCAATGAAAGTGCCAACTATCTGTGCAATCCTATTGCAGTCAGCGGGCAGTTGCCAGTACGAGTGGTTGGCGGATTTATTGCAGTCGTGCCAACTGCATTAAAACTGCATTTGAGGTGCAATTTTGCGATCGGAATAAGTACCTACTATTAAAATGCATTCCGTCCGTCTAGACTTCTAGAGTGTGTCGATAAAGTGTTAACGTGGCAAAACATATGCCCCTTATTAATAAACGAGGAATAGGTACGTTTTGACTAGTAACGCTATGTTTTGTTCATGTCATGTTATTCAAATGCCATTTGTAATTCATTGAACAGTGTCAATACTTGGAGTAACTGATCGAAGCTTATTCTTTGTTTATTAATAAGGGGCTACGGTTTTGATAAATATTATGTTTCTGTGATTCCGGATTTCCGTTTTGATTATGCATCTACACAATCCTTTCATGTGATTAAATTGACATTAGAATGAATCACATTTTTAATATTATCCTGTAATTGTATAGTAGTTAATACTTCATTATAATGTTAAGATTCTACTCATATAAATCGTTATGTAACTGTAATTAAAAAAGTAAACGTAATTATAGCTGGTAAGGGACTTATGCGAGATGATAAGAACAAAAACTGGTATTCAAAAACCAATAGTAAGGGCTAAATTGGATCGACTCTTTGAAATGAGGCTGTCAAATGGAGACACGTAAGTAACAATAAATATTTATAAACTTATTGACTTAGTATTTAAAAGGTGGGTTAAAATATTAATAGGTTACGTTCGACCGACATAGAATAAGACGGAGATCTCGGGGCTTCCGGCGGGTCGGCATATACATACAGGCTAAAGTTACTCGGGGAACCAAACCACCCTAATTTGCCATACCCTGATACGACAGCGTTCAATCGTTTCACATCTCTTTATCCTTCATAATAGTAGTAGTTAATGGCAGCACCACTTACAGTTAGAAAAAGTTTGGATGTACAGCGGTGCACACCCTCACTCCTTTCATGCTGTTTGCGGTTGAGTTCTGCAATCCACCACCGTCTTGAGACAGCACGGCCAGCGTTGTTGTGTCTTGCCTGCTCTACACGTTGGCCAACATTGTAGCAAATATTATGGCAAAGATATTAGCCAAGAGTTTGTGATGGCATCCACACGTTGGAAGGTAGTATAGTTTGCTTCGGTTCAAGCCAATGTGCGGACGAATTTATTAAATTTGATATATAGACGCTAACGGCTCCTGCGATTTATTTATTCACAGCATATCCTTATTATAGTTAATATACTAATATACACTATAGATACGACGCGTGAATATACAATTTGAATCAGGTGCGTGCATGTGATCACTCTGGCAGCTCTTGGCAAACTAAACGCGCGGCCAACTGGCGCGTCTGCATGGACGCGCTAGCCATAACTCGACCACAGCTCTTTCATCTTTTTTGATAAAAAACGACACTATACGCATCTTGCGCCAACTTTTGGGCCATCATTCCAATACTTAACAAGATAAACACAAACCCCATCTCTACACGATGGCTATAAAAAATGGCCATATCCATTTGCTAAAATGCTGGCCAATGTGTGGAGCAGGCATCTGACGGAGACAAATACTTCCGCCGGATAATACAGGCTACCTTTACTAGCCTGGCTACGTCTTTGAAGCGAATTCGGTTTACGTCTGTTTGTTCGGGACTCTTGATCACGCTTTCAAGGATCCCGTAGTCGCTTCCCAAAAACTGCCTACAAAGTGTTTTGTAGTCTTGCAAGAAGTATGAACTCCTGCGGCTTACAGTATGCCCAGTGTCTTGCACGTATTTGCCACGAAATGATAACGAGATCCTACGGCCTCTCATTATTTATTGACGTTTGGTCAAGTCAGTGCAACTTTTGCCAACCCCGGTCTCACCTCTGAGGTGTCCAGACGGATCACTAGCTCATAAGCCACAGGAGAAAAAAGCCACAGGAGAAAACCTATTTACTGGAAATACTCTGCGGCTCCTGAATTGATGATTGCAATGCACTGTCACCGTCATTACCATCAGGCAACGCGAGGCTCGTCTCGAATAAGGGCTACCGTTTTTTGCCTCACCAGATGGCACCTCTCTGTTTAGTGCTTTCCTGAAATGTAGTTGTTTAAAGTTTGTTATTACGCGCATGAAATCAAAGTTTACATTTAAATCATATTTTAATACAAAAGAACCGTATCGTAAATATAATCGGCCATGCCAGTGTTGCGCAGTTCCGTTTTGTTCGGAAAAACGGAGGACATAATATTTTTCTTAGCTCTTTCCTTAAATCAGTAACAATAGACATTCATTGACACGTAACTCATATTTGCCATAATTAATCTGAGTTATTACTAAATATTCACAACATTATTTTAATTGAAATAAACCTGCTTTCACCCCACAAGCAATAAACATTTGACATTTCGGAGACCTCACGCTACACAAGCGCCTCTAGAGGCGGATTCATACGCGATAGCCCTCATTGCAATCACTCGATATCCGGACAGCTAGTGGATCCGATGGCATCCCAACCGCAGTGCTCGAAAATGTGCAGTGGAGTTGTCTCCTGTGCCGATGTGCTTTGTACCAGATAGGGTTCACACCTGCTACCTAGAAAATCACTCGGATATAATTTGACTGGTTCGATTCTCGGGTCTTTATTAATATATTTACCTTTATTATACTTCCCATCTATGAGATTTTTTAAAATACATAATTTACTGTGTTATAAAATTTATTTTATGATAATTTTCTTGTTTGTTATTAATTGTTATTCTACACAGCTTCTTCATTCCGTTTCAGATTTTTGCATATGACTTTATGTAGGAAAGAACCAAGCTTAGAGTGCATTATTAAGCTGGTTCACAGCATGAAAATGACGCATTTGCTCAATCTTACAAACAAACAGTCACAAACTATTCTACATTTGGCCGTAATACACGATATGCCCAATGTCATACCTTTACTCGTAGACAAAGGTGAGAAAATAATAAATTCATATAAAGTTCAATACTTTCACGCTCTGTATCTCTTGGGGGGTTGATAGAGTGTCAATTTTACGCTAGCTAAAAATAAATATTTCATTTTGTTCGAAGAATTAAATTGTATTAATTAATACTACTTTGATAATTACTTTTAAGTAATCCATTGTTTCGTCGCCGTCGTTTTACTATATTTGCATTGTATCAACGTTGATAGCATCATCTTATAATAAGATAGATCATTATTCAAGCAACGTTTTTTTCTAAACTCATAAATATTTACATATATATAAACACTACTAGAATAATTACTGCTAAAAGCTTTGTTTGGCAAACCACCATCGGATTCTACTTACAAAATAATTTATATTTACCTATAGGTTGCGATCCAATGATAGAGGACCTTGAAGGGAACAATGTAATACATAACGCTGTTATATACCAATCGTGCTTGGAACCTTTACTGACTGCACTCAAGCGCAGTAGAGTTTCTTTCAACTTGAACGCGTTTAACAATGGTAAGTAAGACTTGACAGCTTGGTTTATTACAAATCATCTATGATTTGATTTCGCTTAATGATTGTTGATATTAGGCTAGGTTAAATATTAATTTAATATAGGTACATTATAAGAGTATAATCTTATAAGTGTGTGCAATATTGCTTCTTTAAAATATGATCATACCAATTGTCCAACTGTATTGTTAATTTTATTTGTGGTTTTTCCAGATCTGTATTAAAATCACTCTTACCATTAATCATTATAAATAAATAAATTGTTAGAAATGTGAAAGTTTCGTTTCAAAAACAAACAAAGAACTTATTGCATCCATTTATACCACTTGTAAGTTTTATCACAAACTCAGCATTGATATTTTCATCGATGTATTCGTTCCTTTTATATAGAAAAGCAAACAGCGTTGCATTTGGCCGTGATCCACAAAAGCGCTGCAAGCGTTAGACAGCTGATGAGAAATGGCGCTAGCAATAATGTTCGGGACAGCGACGGTAGAACGCCGCTGCATCTAGCCGCTTACGACGACTGCCTGGAAGTCGCGCAGGAACTGCTAGAATACGTGGCGCCGGTCAGTTTATAATACCCTTAATATTGCATTTAACCGTGATCCACAAAAGCGATGCAAGCGGTAGACAGCTGATGAAAAATGGCGCTAGTAATAAAGTTCGGGATAACGACGGCAGGACGCCGCTGCATCTAGCCGCTTACGACGACTGCCTGGAAGTCGCGCAGGAACTGCTAGAATACGTGGCGCCGGTGAGTTTATAATACCCTTAATATTGCATTTAACCGTGATCCACAAAAGCGATGCAATCGGTAGACAGCTGATGAAAAATGGCGCTAGTAATAAAGTTCGGGATAACGACGGCAGGACGCCGCTGCATCTAGCCGCTTACGACGACTGCCTGGAAGTCGCACAGAAACTGCTAGAATACGTGGCGGCGGTGAGTTTATAATACCCTTAATATTGCATTTGACCGTGATCCACAAAAGCGCTGCAAGCGTTAGACAGCTGATGAAAATTGGCGCTAGTAATAATGTTCAGGATAACGACGGCAAGACGCTGCTGCATCTAGCCACTTACGATGACTGACTGGAAGTCGCGCGCGATAATGTAGCGCGGTGAGTTTCGGCTTTATAGTGCTCGACATAAGGTTCAAAATTTATTGAGAGAAATTATTATTTTGTGTTAAGTTGCAGTATATCCTTATCGTGCTCAATAGGGAATATTTAAATAAAATAGCGATATCTGCAGACAATTATCCGTCGAATTTGATAAATATTAAAATTACTGGAAAGATCCATTCAGTTCAAATGGCCGTGTTGAAATTCTCCTAGTAAAAAATAATTATGTTTTTATTTATTTTCTTAAGCATTTAACTGCTAGATGTTTAAATCTAAAGAAAAGGCTACTAGAAAAAAATCCTAGCGGACGGGACTCGAACCCGCATCCTTCCTGCCTTGCAGCTTAAGGCTAGGAAAATTTCGACGCGGCGAATAGGGCCGTGGTAGCATAATGGTCAGTGCATTCGCCCGGATTTCGAAGGATGCGGGTTCGAGTCCCGTCCGCTGCCTGGTCCGCGTGGATTTTTTTCTAGTAACCTTTTCTTTAGATTTAAACATCTAGCAGTTAAATGCTTAAAAACATAAATAAAAACATAACTATAATTGCTATTTCTTCTTTCAAATGTTTAATTCTTGAAAAAGTATTCATTTGACATTGTGGGTTACCTACAATGCGAAGAGATGGCGCTGCCTTGCAGCTTAAGTCTAGGAAAATTTCGACGCGGCGAGTAGGGCCGTGGTAGCATAATGGTCAGTGCATTCGCCCGGATTGCGAAGGATGCGGGTTCGAGTCCCGACCGCTGCCTGGCCGGATTTTTTCTAGTAACCTTTTCTTTAGATAAAAAATAATTATGAAAGTGACTAATATGACGTCGGGATAGCTGGTATCCTTAAATGTTTTGATTAATCTTTAAATATTGAGGTAACTAATCCTTCATGATAGGAAGCAAATTGTAGCAAATAAGCAATTATTTTCCACTATATTAAATAAGCTTGCAAGTGAACCGAATAAATATTTTTCTAGTAAAATTTTCTAAAGATCTATAATTCAGCAGTTGAAAGCTGAAATAAAAATATAATGTGTTACTAATTTGATAATTCACAGAGTGAGATTGATGCATTAGACGGGAGGGGATACACTGCACTCCAAGTTGTATGCGACGGTGGTGTCAGGAAGCACACTTATGATTTGGTCAAACTATTGTTACTGAAAAAGGTAAGTTATTAACTGAGATGATGCTCTATTATTTGAACAATCTCGTAAAAAATATTTATTTTATTTTATTTATTTATATCTTCATATGGCCATGCCATAACTAGGAACGATCTTACCCAATTCGTCTATCTTTATTCTGAGTATTCTAATGCTTTGTGGAATGTTCTTATGAAAAAAAAAGAAAGTTAAGAAAACTTCAATGACGATAGGTGGCGTTAAAGTATAGTTTTAGATTTTTTTATATAATAAATTAAAAATGCAATTAAAACAACAACAAGTGTGTGCAAGTAGCTAGCTCTCACTGTCTTGAAACAATGAAATAGTACTTATATTTAATTTATATTGTAAATGAAATAAGATTATATTTATTCATATCACATATCCCTTGCGGGCAGAAAATAAATAAAATTTCCTACGTCCCAATTTTTCCGTGCAGATAGTAAAAGCCTTCATACGGCCTTTTTCCAATTTTTTACAAGTTGTTTCAAATTATGAACTTAGACCCGTTAATTGCTAAAATGAACGGAGTCAGTCCATAAAGATAGCTCTGTTTATACTGATGTATGTTTATTTGTCTCATGCTGCTGCTTCCGCTTTTTTGATTGCTCTATAAAGGGATATTTGGTGAGCATTTCTGTTGTTATGTGTTTTACGACTAAAGTACGGTCGCCGGGCAGAAAGAATTTCGTACAATGACCCCACGCTACCCATCCTTATCGTTCGCGCGCAATTATGTTGCTGTCACGCTAGCACACAGTACTACACATGGTACGTGTGCGAGCGAGACAGTAACATAATTGCGCGCGAGCGATAAGAATGGGTAGCGTGGGGTTATTGTACGAAACTCTTTCTGCCCGGCGACCGTACTATCTTTCACCAGTTTCTGATGAAGATTCAGATAAAATTCTCGCGCTCTAACTAATAAAAGTTAGTGTATAACGCTCTAACCGATAAAAGTTGTTATATAACGCTGTATCCGATAAAAGGTGACAGCTCTCAGCTGCTAGATTATGCTATTCAAGAGCTAAGAAACTTTTCTGGAATATAAGTTGCGAAAAGGTTATCGGGCACTTTATCAGCAACTTGTGAAACAATGGGCTCTCTCTTGGAACTTTAACTAACTAAATAAAAGTGTCAATGTCCAAATGTTTCTATACGAGCAATTGTATCTGATGCCGGGACTTCACTGCCTATTCGTGTTTTCTATTTCTACAAACTGTACAAATTAGTCGGCTAACACTGTCAAAGAAGGTATTTTTAATGTCATCAAAAATTTTGTCGTAATGCAATATGTTTCCAAGTAAAAAACGTAATCTAAAAAGTGGAGATCAAAAGAGCTCACAAACATGAATCATTCCATTCGTTCACGAAAATTGTTTGTGATTCCGAACTTGTACGAAATGTGCGTGTTCGAAAATGAAATAGAGTACAGTCACTGGCGAAATTTTGTTAAAAATTCGTTCGTTGCCGAAAGGACATTGGGCAAAAATGTATGGACGCTGCACCCACGTCCGCCACGGCTTAAACTACATTTGTTTGAAAGGTATTATAGTCGAAATCATCTGTGCCAAAGCGCATCAAATTCCATCCCGGGGGTCTTTAGTTATTTTAAGGTAAATATGTACAAGTACTATAACGAACGAACATTAATGAAACAAGGGAATTGATTTAGTTAGCTAGTTCGACCCTACATAGGGTGCTCAGGAATTATGGGAGTACTTCACAAGGTGCAAGGGTGCCCCCTTATGTTATTCTGCCGCGCTAGAGTAAATCCAAAAATCCCCGCTTGGGTTGGGTTTTTTTTAAACATTCTGTTCGTTATAGTAAATTGTCTTCTATGTAAAACGGAGCGACCACAGATTACACAAACTTCTCCACGCTTCGGAGAACACTTGACTCCAGTTCATCCCTACTAATTGACAAAACCGATAATCGTGTTCCAATATCCAAAGCGTGTTAGATAAGAAACAATCAAGTAGCAGGGAGCGCACAATCACAACGAAGTAAGACGAGACGACTATTTGCAACTGAAAGTCCTTCATCATCCGTAAACCGTTTTTAAATGTCTAAGTCAGCTATACTCTAAGTGTGTTCCGCGGAACCCTAGGGTTCCGTGATACCTCTGTCGGGGTTCCGCAAGAATTTAGAAATAAAAAAATCAAAACACCTCTCTCTGGTCGCTCCGCGGCTGTGCGGACTCCGCGGCCGCGCGGAGACAAAACGCTATGAATGTTATTTATTTATTTATTTGTATTTGTATAAGCTTGTGTTACATTAGCTGGTACAATATCTCATAAGTTTGGTCTCAACAATTTTATACTTGTACAACGCGTTCGCTCTAAGTTTGCCGGTCTGTGGAATGCGCGTACCCTCCCCCACGTGACAACAAAACTTATAATGTGTCATAGTTTTACCCAAATATCTAACGTACACAATTTTTATTGTTACAATTAAATAAAAAATTTCGAACGTCATACACTCATACCTATCGCCAGCGGCAAACTTAAAACGAGCGGGTAGTATACTTGTAAGCGCTCAGTCTCTTTGATAAAAGCCGCCTCTGAATTAGACGCTATAGTTGTCAACTAGCGACTTTCGTCTCTAACTTCAAAGGATAAAGTCGATATTGTTTACAACGCTATTTTTAAATTTCTGTTTTTATTTTTGCTTTTTGTTTATCAAAGGTGCCGACTCGAGTATTTTCGAGAATATTTGAGATCGAGTCTAGGACTAAGTATAAAAGCGGCGATCGCGCGTTGGCGTCGTCAGTTGATGATTAGCGTTCGGAGCGATAAGTTACTACCTACTTACAAGCTCGCTAGCGAGAAACTGGTGTTCATTGTTTTACTGCCTGCTGTATTCTGTTGTCTCAGTTTTATACATTTCTTCCCTGTAGGTTCTAAATTTAGTCTCTTATACGCAGTAACGATTGTGCATTATTTAAACCCCACTATCCTGACTTGTAACATTATAAATAAAGAAGAATGGAACGTTGGCTTAAAGGTGTTAAACGTGTTCCAACAACATCTTCTAATGACGCTGAATGTTCAAAAGCAATGCGCGCGGAGAATTTAGCAATCACCGATCCAGAAGATGATGCCACGAGTGCCACGACGTCAAGCTCGACGGTTTCAAAGACGAAAAAAAGGAAGTATGATGAATCTTATATCAGTTTCGGATTTGTTGATTCCAACGGCTCACCTCTCTGCATGCTCTGTAGTAAACTGCTTCCTAATAGTTCCATGGCACCTGCCAAATTGCGTCGACATTTAGAAACCGTACACCCCGAGACTAAAGACAAGAATAAAGAATTTTTTGTTCGCAAAAAAGATCAGTTATTAGAAAGTCAAAAAAATATGATGCATGTAACACAAACTACCAACGAAAAGGCCACGGAGGCATCATACTTAGTTAGCTATCGCATTGCACAAGCAGGTGAAGCGCACACTATCGCTGAGAAATTAATAAAACCATGTGTATTAGACATAACAAAATGTATGCTTGATGAAAAATCTGCAAAGCATCTTTCTACTGTTCCGCTATCAAACGATACTGTTTCACGACGAATCCATGATCTGGCAAGCTACGTCAAACAAGAACTAGTTACACGTCTACAAAATACACGATTCGCTTTGCAAATGGACGAGTCGACTGATGTCGCTGGTTTGGCTATCCTGCTGGTTATTGTGAGATATCCATATAAAAGTTCTTTTGAAGAAGACATGCTTATGTGTTCATCGCTGCTTACAAACACTACCGGGGAAGAAATTTTTAATAAAATAAATATATTTTTTGAAGAACATAATCTCAGTTGGAACAATTGCATTGACATTTGTACAGATGGGGCCAAGGCGATGACAGGTAAAACAGCAGGAGCAGTGTCACGAATGAAAAATAAAGCGCCTAATTGTAGTTCCAGTCATTGTATTCTGCATAGACAAGCACTTGCGATGAAGCAAATGCCGTCTAATCTAAAATTAGTTATGGATGAAGCGGTAAAAATAATTAATTTTATCAAATCACGACCACTACAATCCCGATTGTTCTCATTATTGTGTGAAGATTATGGCAGCAAACATAAAACACTGCTGCTCCATACAGAAGTGCGATGGCTGTCTCGGGGAAAAACTTTAACAAGGCTATTTGAACTTAGAGCCGAGTTACAAATGTTTCTTTCAGCAGATACTTCTTTTAATTTGAAGGACCGTTTGTATGATAAAACTTGGTTGTTCCGATTGTCTTTTATGGCGGATATCTTTCAAAAACTTAACGAATTAAATTTATCATTGCAAGGTAAACAGACAACAGTGTTTCAGGCCTATAATAAAATAACTACTTTTAAAAGAAAATTAGATTTTTGGATCATTTGCATTGGTAAGAAAGAAATAGAAAGTTTTACGTTACTCACTGAGTTTGTTAGCGAAAACGACTCAGAAATGTTTGAAGATAATGTGTTTGAAGAATTGGTCCAATATCTCAGTTCGATGCGCGCATCTTTTGAAAAGTATTTTCCCGAAGAACACAATACAAAAATTAAAGTGAACTCCTGGATTCATAATCCTTTTTTACCCAACTTGGAAAAGCCTGAAAACATGTCAAATGAGATATATGAATCTCTTTTAGAAATGTCATCAGACACAAGTATGGAGTCATTGTTCAAAACGACGCCTCTTAATGATTTTTGGTGCAGAATCCAAGATGAATATGCAATGCTTGGCCAAATGGCTCTGGATATTCTTCTCCCGTTCCCAACTACATATTTGTGCGAAACAGGATTCTCTACCTACGCAGCCACGAAAACAAAATATCGCAATAGACTGGACGCCGAAGCTGATATGAGACTCCAACTTTCTTCCATCAAACCTGATATCAAGCAATTGATGAAAAATAAAAAACAGTTTCATACCTCCCACTAGTTAGATTTTTTCTTTTTTAATGTTTTCTATTATTGTCCTTACCAAGTGGTGAAGTAAATAATAATTAGTAACGGATACATTGTACTTTTATTATGCTGATTAATATAGAATACACTTATAAAAATAATTGTTTTATTGTAGGGTTCCATCAAGTATTTTGCTTCCCAAAAGGGTTCCGTCATTTAAAAAGTTTGAGAACCACTGGTCTAAGTAATAGCAAGCGCAGGATGGTCGGCAGGCTTTGTCGTATATCTGGTTGTACAGTACGATATGGCATATTATTATGATTACTAATAATATAAAATGAAGGTACTATAAAATTAATTTATTCAGCTACTTAAATATGCCCATGTGTTATATCTATTGACTACCAGGATATTTTTTACGGTGTCATATCTTTTGAATCCCAGGATATTTATTTTCGGTGTCATAATAAAAAAGGCTAGTTTTTCATAGATCTATCGATTCATACTAATTACATTGTTGGCGGAGCTGGGTGCGTTTTGCCCATTGTCCTTTCGTTTCGGAGAATGGGAGTAGAGCTCCTGGTCCTTTGTCTAATGTCTATTCACGCATATTAAAATATTTGCTGTATTTCTTTATTGCTCGTGAATATTTTGAAGGCTGATCCTCGTAAGTGCGAAGAGAACAGTTCGTCAGCGTGGCACATGGCCAAAGACAAGCCGTTGATAAGGGAGGTCATGAAGGCTTGTTCTGCCTTCACTGTCGGTCTCGAAGATGACGACATCAAATCGGAACCGGAAGACGAGTTCGAGTCTGCTGATGAAAGCGTAAGTACTTAAAATCGTGTGTCTTTTTAGGGTTCCGTGCCTCAAAAGGAAAAAACGGAACCCTTATAGGATCACTTTTTTGTGCGTCCGTCCGTCTTTCAAGACCGTTTTTCTCAGGAACGCATAGAGGTATCAAACTGATATCCATATCTAATACTCAGGTCTACTGTCCTTTGGAGCTGTGAAAAAAACAAACTTCTAAGCCAAAGCAATCAAAAGATACAGGTAGCCGTTTATGCCGCAAATTTCTGCAATTTTTCGAAACTCGCACGGGAATCAAAACCTACCTACAGGGTATTTCCCGTGAAATTTGGTACGAAGTAACGTCCTATAGTACAAGATAAAGGAATAATGCGAAAAGCGTAAATTTTTAGTTACATTATAAATATAAAATATTTTTGAAAATATTAAAGTTACTACCTTTTTTCTCATGAACGCGTAGAGGTATTAAATTGAGTTTGTACGGAACCCTCGGTGCGCGAGTCTGACTCGCACTTGGCCGGTTTTTTTCAAAGCGGCCACCCGAAACTGCATCGTCATTAACTTTAGTTTTTTGAAATCCCTCAGGAACCTAACACTGTTCTAGGATCAAAAGTATCCTATGTGTCTTTCCAAGTAACAAGCTGTCTGTGTAAAATTTTATCCATATCCGTTCAGTCGTAACATACGTAATAGTAGGACTATCCGCCGCACCTTGCAAAGGTTAACTTTATTTTAACGCAATAAAATATAGCCTTTTCTTACTCAAGGATAATGTAGCATTCTAATGTGGATAGAATTTTTCGAAATTGGTCAAGTAGATTTGAGTTTATTCGTTACAATCGTAATAAAAATACAATCTTAACTATTTTTTATATAAGCCTGATACGATTGTAAATCGTATTTTGAATATCGGCTACATATTAAAATAACAAGCCATTGCGTATGAGCGTTTAAGATGACATAATATGACTAACGCATTTTTTTGTAATTCAAATATTTTTTTGTTGTCATTGATCTCTTTAGGAGATAGTGGACAGTGGTTTAGCCGAGTTGTCTCAGTACTCGGGTGAAGTATGCGCCATATTGGATGCAAGCGAAGGCTGGCGCCGCCTCGCCGACCGCCTGCAGTTGCAAACACTGCACTCCTGGTATGCCAACACTAGCAGCCCGGCGCGGACCCTGCTGCACCACTTAAAGGTGACTCCATCATCTTCCCCTTATCAGTGCTTCAATACGCGGGCGAGGGCTGCAGCAGACGCTGCACTCCTTGTATCAACACTAGCAGCCAAGCGCGGACCCTGCTGCATCACTTGAAGGTGACTTCATCATCAACCTCCTAGCAATGCCTCAATATGCGGGCGAGGGCTGCAGCAGACGCTGCACTCTTGGTACCAACACTAGCAGCCCACAGCGGACCCTGCTGCACCCCTTGAAGGTGACTCCATCATCAGCCCCCTATCAGTATCAAAAAATAAACCTCTCGCCATCTACTACAAAAAAACCTTTTCATAGATTTCAGGAGTGGCTTAATGGGTTAGGTTTGGTAGGGTTTACTGTCGTGACCTAAATGGCGGCCGGTGAAGTGCCAAGACTCGGCCAGAACCTGAACTTAGAAACACAGTCCGCGGAATTACAAACTCGTAGCATAAAAGTAATTTTGACAGTAACGCCTGTCTTTTGCCAGTGACCTCTGTCAACTATAACCATAACCTAGCAAATTTCGACGTTACAGTCTTGGATGGAATACAGTTATTCCGCTATGATCCACCACGCGAACCCAGTGCGGTTTGGTGGGTGCTACGACTATATTCAGCCGGGACCAACGGCTTAACGTGCCTTCTGAAGCACGGAGTAGCTTGAGATATTAAATTTTCGTTCAACCCCTCCGATGCCCGGCATTCTGAAAGTTGCTTAACTTTTACGATCGCAGGCTAAACGCGCTTACATAAAACATGCAAAGAAATATGTAGGACTTGAAGTACTCTCAATCTTATAATTCGATATTATTTAAAAAAAATGGATGCGTGTAACTTATGTACGCGCGTGAGAAGTTATACTTCTTTAGCATCATTAAAAATATTTTTTAATTGCATGCAAATAATTAATAATTACAATAAAATAATAAAAGGACTGGAAAAGGATAGTTAACACAGTCAATTAAGTTCAGTTTTAATTTGAAATATTAAATAAATATTCAAAATATTCAAATAAAATCACTACTGAATTTAAGTTATTAGTCCATATGTAATTAGCACTTGTAAGTAACTAAAACACGTTGTGTCTATATAGAAACTAGAAACATGTGGATAAATATTATAAATATGAAAACAGTGATCAGAGGCGACGAGCGTGCCAACATTGTTTTTGACAACGCGATCATCTTATGGAGCTCCGTGGATCGTTCAAAGTACCTTTCGAACAGATGTCTAATAATGGTGGATTATTAACCACTTAGTGGTACTAACCACTAACATTCATAACGCGCCCGCGGCCAACTTCATGGTGTTACTATTGTGTTACAGTGATACGCGCGCATCTCGAAATTTCACTCACATGATATTTTTCATAACGCGCCCGCAGCCAACTTCATGCTGTTAGAAAAAATTCCACGCGGACCAGGCAGCAGACGGGACTCGAACCCGCACCCTTCGCAATCCGGGCGAATGCACTGACCAATTATGCTACCGCGGCCCTCACGGTCAGTGCATTCGCCCGGATTGCGAAGGGTGCGGGTTCGAGTCCCGTCTGCTGCCTGGTCCGCGTGGAATTTTTTCTAGTTATATTTTCTTTAGATTTAAACATCAAGCAGTTACATGCTTTAAAAATAATAAAATTTATAACTATTCATGCTGTTACTTTTGGGTTACAGTGATGCGCGCGCATCTTAAAATTTCACTCTCATCATTTTTTCATAACGCGCCTAAAGAATAACTTCAAAAAAATGTTAAACTAAACTTTTCTCCAAAGAAATTGTGACTGAACTCTTCAATAATGTTTTTTTAAAGATAATGTGAAATTGAATGAAATACACACATCAGCGTCTTTCCATTCTATACAAGGCCAGAACGCAGCCATAGGAAACTCGCGTATATATTGTAATGCTGTTTTGTAATTGTAAAACTGTGATTACAATTTATACACGAATTTTGCGTACTGATCGTGTAAAGTTTTCATCATGGATGCTCGCGTCTTCGTTCTCGACTACACTACACCTCTTACCTGCTTAAATTTTTCAAGTGTTAAAAATGGTTATATACAGATTCAGTAAAGTATGGAAATTATATTTAAACTTAAGCAGTAAGGATTAAAATAGAAAAATAAAAAATCCAACACACACCAATTAGCCTAGCTGTGTTATGGAATACTAGGGTAACGGATAGAATACATATATTGTACATACATAAGTATATTTATTTAGAAATACATATTAAACATCCATGACTAGTGTACAAATGTTCGTGTAGGCGACTTTCCTACTTTTACCTTAATTTAAATTCATTTGATAATATTTTACATTAATATTTATTTACAAGTACACTATAATATATATATATCCATAATAACATTTACATAAATTCAATATTTAAGTTTGTTTACATTTCTATTAAAGTATTAACTCAATAGCGTATACCAGCTGGACGACGTAGTAGGTCCTGCCACAAGCATGCACACTTTAAAGCTGTCCTATTGTTTGGATTTAAACTGGTAGGCGCGGCTTCCCGGCCGGCGCGCAGCGCGCGCGCACCGTAGTCACGTACGCCAGTCGAAATCTCTTATCGGAATTAGAAGCACGCTCGTTTTTCGCTCCGCGCTCGCTTGTTCATACCTCGCAAAGCTTAATATTTGTCGTTATTGTTTGTGTACGCTTTTACTATCTCTTCCGAACTTTCTTGTGCTTGAGACTATCTGTGCTCCTCCTGTACTTTCCTTATGTGTGCTTGTGCAGTAAACTGTATTATACTGTGAATTGGAGTGTCGGACTTATTTCTCGCCGCCTCCCTATTAGATCACAGCTAAGTACAACATTGACATTGATTGCGGCCGATATTAGTTTTACTGGCCGCTGTTAATAAACAAGCTTTAATCACTTGGATTAACTAAACTCGTATTTATCACACAAACATCTGCCCCCATCGGGATTGGAACCCGGGACCTCTCAAGTCGATGACACCATGAAACCCCGGGATTGGAACCCGGGACCTCTCAAGTCGATGACACCATGAAACCCCGCTTACAAACCACTCGGCCACGTAGGTCGTCAAAGGAAAAAATTAAATACAAAACACTGACTTATAATATTTATATTTAAATACTTACACTTATTTACTACTTTTCAATGAGCATTATTAATATTACGTTAAATGGTAGGTCGTGTTTACTTCTTCATTTTTTTTTGTGGTAGGTGTTGAAGCTGAAGTTTGTCATGCTTGTATTGTAATGTAGTGCGTTTATTCCGATACATACGTGATTAATCTGTATTAGTACTGGCGCTGTACATAATGGAACAAGATATACTTTTCTACGTCACTACAAAGTATATCTGAGTATTTGCGTACTGCTCCTGTATGAATTGGAAGAACTTAGTAAAAAAGTTGTTTCCAATCTATACGTGATTAGTTTCCCACTCTTGCGTTCTGGCCTTGTAAAGAATGGAAAGACGCAGAAAAGTCTAAACACGCATCATTTACAGAAATTGTATGTTTTACTAATCGATATTTAATTTTTTTCTTGGCAAAATAGATTGGTATACAATTTTTTTTGTTATTGAAAATAAATAAAATAATTTGCTAATTACAAAAATATAAACTTATTGATAGACATTATAAAAGTATAGTATAAATATATTACAATAGTAAAACGCGTTCAAAGTTCAAAACACGTTGCATAGACTTTTTTGATGAGTATATTTATGAACACAATTTAATTTCTAATTTTAAATTGTAATTCGTTCGAAAGGCTACCAATTAGTATAGAGACATACATGACCAGTTAATAATAGTGATAATAATATTTTTCAGGAATGTGATAACAACATAACTTCGAAGTCTTTGGCTACGATCCTGGAGGAAATTGGCGAAACTAAGGCTGCTCTTATCATCCGACGGCATATAGACTAAGGGCAACCAAAGTGACTTAATGAACTTTTCTTTTTATTAAGTTTAGAACTTAAATAATTAATTATAGTTAAGGTAATGAAATGACATTTATACCTGTTTTTATGAATTATCAATGAAGTAAATGAAAACTGTTTGTTGAAAAAATTATTTTTATATTGACATGTCATGTGGTTTATAGAAATTAATTAAATATCCTTTTGAATTTACAATTGCAGTGTTTTATTAAATGAATAAATAGCAATGGGTGTTGTAGACAATAAGTGGCCATCTATCTATGAGTCATCATCGTCAGTCTTTTGAAAACTACTGGAAGGTTCACGTAACAATTTTTCTCAATGTCTGACGCATTAGAAGATATTTTTTCCTATATTCTACGCCCTTCGTATGGCCACCTCCACTCTCTTCCTCAGCGTGTGGCAGTCGCCAACAAACAAATCTAATTTGCCTAACTGCCTCTCCTTTCCATTCACTATAGAGCGCGAAATAGTATACTGGTTAAAGTACAAATGTTAAGCAACTAAGTACGAATACCTACTCGTATATGTGGTATCCTACAACCTAGAAAGTAACGGGACTGATATAGGGAGCTAAGAATTTCTGCCTGCCGCCAATCTAGAATTGACTCTGCTAGCCAAAACATCACAATGCAATCCAGGTCTCTGTGGTAGGAGTGCGAGTAGGCGGGTGAGCTTCGCGTGGGCGATCGGATACGTGCTACAGACTCGGGCAACGATCGTACGATGATACGATGCGTTCTTGTCGTGCGATGATTTTCAAATATATAGATTTCTAGGAAGGTGAACCAATACAGCTCGTAAGCCGTCGTACGACCACAGGTACATTATTTTAATCGCCCTGTTATAACGAGTCCTGGGGTTGAGGTTTTAAAAAATGAAACGAGATTAAATTAGATTAATTGGCACACAACCGTCACGAACAGTGGCATGAATGGGACTGTCGCTGGCCGATGTCGCAATAGCGACGCTGCACAGTGGTCCGGATTTTGAATATAGTGGTCATAGGACCCAAGGTTAATATTTCGCGCTGAAAAATTTCATACGGACAGATAAGTGAACGCTTATCAACTTTTGTTCTAGCAGTTTTCATGTGATCCTATATTTTCGCGAAAAAAAAATATTTAAGAAAAAAATGTATGGAGCAAAACTGAAATTTTTTTTTTCTCGAAATGTTTAAAAGTATTAGCAATGAAACCAATGTATGTGAATGTATTACATTTATTTATTAATTTCACCATCAAATCTTTTGCATGCACTTGCAGCCTAGGCCGAAACAGGCATCAGAAGTTTCAATTATTTAATTCTAACTACATATTTGTGTCATTTAAAGGATTTTAATCATTTATAGTCATATAATTTTCGTATATTTTCAATATTATAAACTTTAAAGGCATTATTTCCTAAATTAAAATGATTTAGAAAAATAGATAAAAATTATTTTCATATTTTACTTCTTAGTGGTTATCGCTGTTACCCAAAGCGCAGTTAGTGACCGAATGACGTATTGGCTTCTAATTTCCCCCTCCCATTGCCTAATATTGCTATCTCTTTCATTTTCTACTAATGCTATCTCTTTCTCTATTGCTCTCTTTTTCTCGTTAAGACCCTTTCTAGTTGCGTGCTTGTAAATCAAATAAAACAGATGGGAGGTCCGGCTGGAGCGTCAAGAGGACCGCAGATGAACCTTTTCGGATGCACGGACCCATATGAACGAATGTAAACAGTGTCGCCCGTATTATATTGTCTATAATCACGGATGAACCTGGCCTGGCCCCTTGGCCGGCGGGGAATTTCCTTACACACAGCAGCGGGGCAGCGCGCCCGCGCGCGCTGCTCAGGTTCGCGTCGGGTCATCCCCAACTGAGCTGTCGCGTCGCGCTTGCGATCCGTCGCGTACAATGGCAGACCATCCGCCTCAGCGCCCGGCGCAACAGCAATCGCAGCCACCGACCCCGACACCATCACGTGAAGATGAGGGAAAATTCGTAACGCCCGCTCCGCCTACCCACACCTCTCGTAGTCGTCGATCCTCCACGAGTCGCGCTGCAGCGACCGAGGGTGCCGTCAGCGATTCAGCCGAGGCCATCCGGAGATCTAAACAAGTCAAATATGAATTTGACTTGGTTATGATCGCCCGGATGATCCGTACTGGCTACCTGTCAGACAGGTTGAATTGTTGGCTGGCTACCTACGCTCGGTTGCTGGAGCACGAAGTGGGGCAGACACCTGTACTATGTCCGGCCGACGAGCTGGCAAAGGAGGCGCTACGGGCGATCAGCAACTCACCACTCCAGCTGCCTCATATCGACCTCCCCTTCCAACGAAAACGCTCCCGGGACACCGCGACGCCGCCTGAGACGCCCGATAAGCGAGCCTGCCGCTCGCGCGATCCGCGACTCAAGCGTTCGCAAAGCAGCGGGAACACACCGGAGCCGGTAGTATCACCGCAGTCCAGCCCCATCGCAACACCACCACCACCGCTACCATCACCCACCCCCATGACGACGTCGCAAACGCTTGCCGCACAACCACCCCCCGACCCGCGACAGAGGAGGGTAGACGTCGCAATTCCTCCGTCGCCACAAGATATGAAAATACCCTCAATGCCGCAGGTAACACTAAACTACCCTACTTACTCGCAAGTGGTAACTACCATCCCCGCACAGCCGCCCACGCCTGCCGCCACTACAGTGACGACTGCAGCCCCACCAAAACAAACAACAACGACGCAACAGATGACCAATACACCGCCGCCCAGTCCAAAGAGAGAAAGTACCCACCCCTGGTGGTTGAAAAACTACCCGACTGGGCCGAACACTTTAAGGTACTTAACGAACAGCTCAGGAGACCACCAAACACACGGCCATTCGGTACGGGAGTTCGATTCTCCCCGCGGACGGAGACGAATACCGACTGACTCAGGCGTACCTACCTCTCTAATTTAGAGAAAGTACAGGCCGGGATGAGTTGGTACTCGGACGCCCTCCCAGAGGAGCGGAGCTTGAAAATTGCTATCCGCGGCCTCCCATACAACACCGAGCCAGAGCAAATCAAAGAAGCCCTAGCGGCCAAAGGCTTCAATGTTGAGCACGCAAAACGCATCCGGGCGAGGGTAGGTCGCCCCGGATGCATATTTTTCGCCGCTATTAATAGAACCACAGACACAGTGCCGAGAATTTATGCAGTGAAGGAGCTCTTATGCATGCCGGGAGTCACTATTGAATCGCCTGGCGCGGCAAAAAGGGCCCCTCTCAATGTCATAGGTGCCAAGGTTTTCGGCACTCATCTAAAGACTGCCACCGCCCCATAGCTTGCGTGAGATGCGGAGAGCCCCACGCCGCAGCAGACTGCCCCCACCCACGCACCGAGGCAGCTACGTGCGCAAATTGCGGTGGCCCACACCCCGCAAACCATTCCAGCTGCCTGACCATACGCAAGGAAGCTAGAAATAAGAAGGCAAGTACTGTCGCCAAAACTGGCCCCTCAACTGGCCCGCTGACTAGAGCAGCCATTCCGCAGCCCCAGGTAGTCGAAACAACAGAGACAACATTGATGGCTCCAGCAAATGCACCGATTGCCCGCTTACCCACTACCACAACCGAAAAAATCACCACTACCCGCCGCCGCAAAAAGAAACGGAGAAAGAGCACCACCCAGGTAGAAAGAGATGGCAAATCAGAAAGTCAATCTACCTTCAACGTGCAACAAAACCAAATACCCAAACCAGGTGAGAAAAACACATCCCTGGACACGCAACTCTTGCTCACCCAATTCGTAAACACGATGGCTGAGCAACTCAAGTACTGCTTCGACCAAATTACGGCACAAAATTCCGGCCGTTGAAAGTAATGTACTGGAATGCGCAATCGCTCACAGGCAAACGTCGTATGCTCATGCATTTTATGCGTGAGCACGACGTAGACATAGCACTTGTGAGCGAAACGTTTCTCAAACCTAGTATTGCTTTCAACGTCCCGAATTATGTCGCGTATCGGCAGGACGAGTCCGGACAAGACGGGCGCCCCATCAGAGGGCTCCTTCTGCTGATACACAGACGGATTGTGCACCGACCGGCCCCAACAACACAGCTGTCAACCATGTACGCCCTGGGTGTCGATATCCAAACAGACGGCACCGAATTGCGGATTTACGCAGCATACAGATCACCGACAGTTGTGTTCGACGTTAGAGAACTCCGCGAACTCCTCCACCCTTTACTAACTATCATCTCGGGGGACTTGAACGCGAAACACACTACCTGGAACTCCAACATAACAAACGCAACAGGCCGCAAGTTACACCACGACGCCATAACAAATAACTATCTTGTGATGGGCCCGGACGAGCCCACCCGTTACAAATTACCAATGGAAACGGCGACGTGCTTGACGTCGTAATAACAAGAGGCGTAAATGACAGCATTTTACAAGAAGTCATGGCAGACTTACCCTCCGACCACCGACCGGTATTGGTAACTATAAACCGTCTACCTACCAATACAAAATTTTCTACCCTTACCCATCGACTGGGATAGTTTCCGAACCACGGCCGCCCAGCTCACTCACACGCACCCCATCACCACGGCCCACGAAGTCGACGAAGCAACCAAGGAGCTGACTTTGACTCTAGAGACTGCGCTAGACACAGCCTCTCACACCCGCTCCAAAGGTAAGAGCACTTATACTCTGCCCCACCGAGTGCTGGCACAAATCGAGGAGAAACGCAGACTCAGGAGACAATGGCTGAACACCAGATGCCCCACCACGAAAGCGCGCCTTAATGAACTCACTAAGCGTGTCAAACGCGCACTGGAGGAATGCGCCGCGGCCTCTTGGGAAAACCACCTGCTAGCAGTGGGCGATGAAATTCCCTCGATTCACCGCCTCTGCAAGCAACTAAGCACCACCAAAACGGTAACAAGACCCCTCACAGACGCAAACGTTGAGTGGCATTACGCAGCCGTAGACAGAGCGGAAATTTTCGCCGAGCATCTACAAGCACAATTTACGCCGCAATTTAATTTATCCCGCCTCAGACGTCGAGCATGCTTCGGCTATAGAGTCGAGCGTGATTAGACGCCTGAAGGAACAACACGCCACAGACGACCACCCCATTGTCATGACGCCCACCCAGGTCCGGAGAGAGCTACTCAGGTGTAAACCACGGAAAGCCCCGGGCCTAGATAATATCACCAACGCCGCACTCCGACATCTGCCCTTTAAGACAGTCGCTGCCATCACCCGGCTGTACAATGGAATACTACGCGACGGCCATTTTCCAACACAATGGAAAATAGCTAAAGTAATAATGATTCACAAGCCGGGAAAAAGCCCATACAAACCAGAAAGTTACCGCCCCATAAGTTTATTACCGACGCTATCTAAGGTGTTTGAAAAATTATTATTAAGACACCTAACTCCGCATATCGAGCCGCGCCCCGAGCAAATTGGTTTTCGCTCGGCACACTCCACCACGCTACAGTTGACCCGAGTACTACACCAACTAGCGACCAATATCAATAAGAAAGAGTACACAGCCGTCGTTATGCTAGGTATGGAGAAGGCCTTTGACAGAGTGTGGCACGAGGGACTGCTATACAAGCTGTCAAAGTCCGACACGCCGCTTGGAATACTTAAGGTAATAGCAACCTTCCTCAACAACAGATGTTTCACCGTCACCGTTGAAGGACGTCTGTCCTCACCGCGCCCCATTTATGCCGGAGTGCCCCAGGGGAGCTGCCTCTCACCAGCGCTCTACGCGAGATTCACAGACGACATCCCTACACCAAGCGGCGTCCAACTGGCGCTTTATGCGGACGACACCGCCTACCTAGCCTCGCCAATCCGACCCAACCACGCTGCATCCAAAATGCAACCCACTCTAGACAGCCTCACTACATGGCTCGACAAATGGCGCATGTCGATTAACGTGGGAAAAACACAGGCGATGAAGGTGGGTATGCAAAGGGACATCCCCCCTCCCCTCAAGATACGCGGCGAAACCATCCCATGGCGCGTCACAGCTAAGTATCTCGGTGTGACCATGTGCCCTAGGGGGCGGGCCCCACTTACTTACTTACTTGTTACTTGTTGTGGGCCCCCGTTTCCGCACGTAGACTCCGTATTTGGTCCATTGTGCGTGCAGGGTATATTGGGCTAGCTAGCTCAGCCAGCCCAGCTCCTTCCAGAAGCGCAGTAGTCTCCTGGGACTCTCACAGGCTTCTAGGAGCGTCCTCGGCTTCCTGAGGATTGATGCCCGGTGTTCTGCTACGCTCATGCATTCCAGGATCACATGTGCGGCTGTTTCATCTGCTTCCAGACATCCTCTGCATAGAGAGCTATCTGTAACACGTATGGTTAGTAGATGCTTGTTAAGTAGGCAGTGCCCTGTTATGGTGCCCAGCATTACTCGGAGGTCATTTCGGTTAAGATTTAGTAGTTTTTTAGTTAGGTTAGGGTTAAGTCTAGGGAAAATATCCTTAGATTGCCTGCAGCCCTCGGTACTAGCCCATCGGCTGTTATGGCTCTGTATGGTTCTTTGACGCACCCATGTACGAACTTGATTGAAGGGTAATGGTAGAAGTGGCTCAGGGCCTTCCACTCTTTGTGATGATCCCCTTCTAGCCAGTTCGTCGGCCGCGTCATTACCCATAGAGCCACTATGTCCCTTGATCCATTGGAGGGTAACCTTGTTATCTGTTGCTATGCGCTCCAATGCTAGGTGACATTCGTGTATTAGCCCAGAAGTTTTGCTGTTGTTATCTAGGGCTCTTAGGACAGCCATACTATCAGATAATATACGTATCTTGTAGTTTGTTACTTTCCTGTTGATAACAGCGGTGGCGGCCTGAGTAATAGCTATACATTCGCATTGGAATATTGACCTGTGATTACCCAGTGCTGTTGATATATGTATGTTAAGGTCCAGTGAGAAGACTCCTGCGCCTGATCCGGATCCAGGTATTTTGGATCCGTCAGTGTATATGCGTAGTTCGTCTGTGCCTGACCAGTCCTTGTTGGTTTCTAGTAGTTCTATTTGATATTTCTTATCAAATGTAAGAGTAGTCGGGATTTTGTCACAGCGGGCTATTACAAGAGATTGGTATTGTATAGCCCTTTCCAAGATTTTGGAGTGAGGTCCCTGGTTTTCCGTCCACAAGCCCAGATGGTACATTCTTAGCGCTGCCATGGTTGCTTCCTGTTGTATAAACAGATCCAGTGGCGGCAGGCCAAGCGCTATTTCTAGGGCGTTTGTGGGTGTGAAATTAGGGCCAAAGAGGCGTGTTGCTGTGGTGGTTACCAACAGCTCAACCTCCAGGATCCCTTCATCCCTCCGCACGGGTCTCCACGCACGGCAAACACGCGGGTGGTCATTTCAACCTGCCATCCTGGTTTTTTGGATGACTGGCCCATGTCGGCGTGACCACATCGTCGATTATGGCGGATTACGAGAGGGAAGATTGGAAGTGGGATAGGTGAGGAATTCTACGGGGAAATGCGTCAGGTAGTTTCGGTTGCACTCTTCATCAAAAGGATGAACAATGCGTAACAGGTGGCAACCGCGGGAATGAGAACATACCTGGCTTGCCTTAGGGATCTTCACGACTGTAGCGCTCTCCCCTAAAGCCATATGCCTAATCACACATCGGACAGGTGTGTGAAAAAGGGGCACTCTTAGACCAACCCTGCTTAAAGGAAACTTTACTGGTGCTAAGCTCACCCCCACCCGGCCCGGGCGGGCCCCACACACTGCTACCAAATTGAAACGCCACCGACGGATGTGACACCGACCACAAGCCACGCCCACTTATATCGATCTACCCACCTCAAAACACGACGACCACAGCTACCCACAACGGACGATGCTACTCTCCCCGCCCACATTAAGTCCACCGCCTGCTCGCAGGTCGTTCACCGGGCCTCCCCCATGGGTCTCACCCGGTGGGCTGGACCGCGCTGAGGGCGGTGCGTGAAACTGTGTGGCGGGAGAGTTTGACCCAAATGACCGTCTTATTACGAAAATAAGACGCGACCCCGCTACGATGGAGATAGCAAGAAGCTAGAGCCATCTCCCCGCGCGCCTCCGGCGCGCGAGAAGACGACAGTTGCTGGAGCGTCAATAGACATTCAAATCTTGAAGAATCAATATACCTGGAAATTTTAACCTGAAGAAAACTACCTACTTAATCATGGCTGGATTTGGTACATACCTGGACATTTACGTGTTTTTAAGAAAAGGGGACCTCAAGGACTACAAACGACTGCATCAAGCAATTTTGGACTGCATTTTGCTTGAAATTTCGCAAGATTCTGAAAAAAAATTGAATTTTGCAAGATCTCTCACTGTCAACTTAAATCGTAGATGGACCGAAGCACACAGGGTCCAAAAAACATTCATGAAAAAGCATATGAGCTGGTTAGAAACAAGGATTAAGTGGCCTGAATGCGAATCCGTGAATCTCTCCGAAATTTTTGAAGAGGCCGAAAATTTCGATCATCGTTCCATTGAAGAAGAAGCAGCTGTTTTACCCTTTGCATCTACTACGAAGGCGACTATTGATATGAGCACTTCTACAGACATCGTATCAAGAAAGCCATTTGAAGACCTAGGAAACAAGCAGAAGAAAAGGCGATCGCGTACATTACTTGACTATTCGGAAGAGGAACTGACTTTTGCTTTTATCACCAAACTAAAGTCTAATGGAAAAGAAGTTCTTGCTCGCATCATCGATCATCTTATGAAGAAACCTGAAAAGGTTGGAGTTGTCGAATCATTTTTATTTATGAACGAAAAGAAGGAGACTATGCAGGAAGATCAAGTTTTGGCCCTAACTACTTCATTGGATCTTTCAAAGTGTAAGTACCTCACTTTACGGTCTGCATTGTCACAACAGTTGAAGCTTCCGTCTTACCACAAGTTGTTAGAAGCTGAGAAAAGGTGTTATCCAGATGCCAGAGATATAATAATATCAGAAGATGGAGCGAAGATGAAACTACAAGCACTTTTAGATGTCACAACTCGAAGGATTTTGCAAGTCGTTGGTGATGATTTAAATATTTCCAGTGGAAGCTTGAAGCAGACCAGCAAATGGGGATTTGATGGTTCTACAGAACACAGAGCAACTACAAGCAAAGAAGTGAAATGGCAGAATTCGATGACTCCTCTGTGTTCATGACCAGCCTCGTTCCCCTGAAGCTAGAGGCCGAAAATATTGTTATTTGGGATAATCCAAAGCCATCTTCAACGTTTTATTGCAGACCTATTAAATTTCAGTTTGCAAGAACAAGCGGAAATGGAGGAAGAAATACAAAATTTGACTGTTTCAAGTTGCGGAAACTTGGAAGTTACTCATGAGCTACACATGACAATGATTGATGGGAAAGTGACGACAATAATTACAAATACTCCCTCTGCAGCTACTTGCAATATTTGTCTTGCAAAACCAAGCGAGATGAATAATCTTTCTCAAATGTTTGCAAGACCTGTGCGGGAAGATGTATATCAATATGGATTGTCAACACTCCATATGTGGATTCGCAGCATGGAGTGTTTTAAAATAATGAAGATATTATACACAATTTTTTGATATCTTCGGATCCATATATATCTCATCTGAAACCTATACGCCAATTTTAAATCATCAAGTATGTTTCCAGAAGCGTTGCAGTTATTAATAACAGAAGAAATAATAGAAGTTGAAGATGAAGAACTAGAAGCTCCACAAAATGTGCCAGATCCTTTGGAATGATTTTTAAGTTTTCTTATATTAATTTATTACTTTGTATTATTTTGTATGTTTAGTTTTTTATTATGTTTTTATTATTCTTGTTTAAGTGTACTAATTTATAATTTTTGAAATTAAAAGTACAAACCACTTTCGATTATTACATTCTATTGTAAGAATTATGCAATAAACAATTTTCAATAATGATTTTATTTTGTAATTTGATGTCTGTGTTGACAATTATATATTAATATTGTACTTTCCCAAAACTACTTAACAGACTAAAAAAGTATTGATTCCATGTATTTTTTATATATAATATATTTTAAGTTAAACTGCTCATAAACGCCAAAGCTGCAAGTGCATGCAAAAGATTTGTTGGTAAAATTATTAACTAAATGTAATACAATAATTTACAAATGGTTTCATTGCTAACACTTTTAAACATTTCGAGAAAAAAAAGTATTTTAGTTTTGCTCCATACATTTTTTTCTTAAATATTTTTTTTCGCGAAAATATACGATTACTTACATGAAAATTGCTAGAACAAAAGTTCAGAGCGTTCACTTATCTGTCTGCATGAATTTTTTCAGCGCGAAATATTAACCTTGGGTCCTATGACCACTATATTCAAAATCCGGACCACTGTGCGCTGGCCTGAAATGCTGATGCGGCAGCATCAGTTACTGTAAGCTATTCTGTGAACATTTCAGGGGTGTAACATCTCCCCCCTAATGGAAATAAACTTAGGGGTAGGTAAATCCCTTAAGTTTATGAAACAAGGGAAAATTGGAAATTAAACATTTATTCTGATTTTAGCTGGCGAGCTGCCTTTCAGACAAGAAAGGCAGCTCGCAGTCTGTTTGTATATCCGTGGGATTTCGGGATTTTTGATTCGATTGGTTGAGGTTAACTAGGGGAATATCTACTTGTTCATGTTTGTGAGGATTGTTGCCTTTATTTATTTTTTTATAAAGTTTTAATAAAATAATAATTATTGTAATTATAATAATAATTGTAGTCAAAATAGAGTAATGTAGCTCGTATTTTACAATATGTGGTTCTTGTATGATTTTATCTAATTCTGATATTACTCTTTTGTTAATGCTATCCTTAAAGTCAATTTGATCTAGGTCTAGGTTTTCGAGCTGAATTTTAGGAACATCATTTGAAATTTCGTTAAATCTGGATACACTACAACATGGCTCATTTATTAGGTTAAAATTTAAACTATGGGAAGATGAACTTACATTCATGACATTATATTTAGGTATAAGTTGTATGTTTTTACAATATGCTTTACAAAGTACGGGAATTTCTATAATACCAGTGCCAAGGAGGGTTTCTTCTGACAGAGTAGAGTTAACACAATCAATAGTTAATTTCTTAGGACTAGATAGGACATATTTCCATGAATAAACTCGGTTTTACACTGGTATGGAAGGCCCGTTACGACCTTTGACAGGAGTTCGCTTTCACACTAGTAGGATATACATTAGTAGTTTCACAAACATAGTCTTGATGGATAGTATTCTTACACATTTCCAAAGAATCAGGGTTTCTGTAATGCATTTTGTCTTTTGTCATCATGATATACTTATGACTAGGTATTATAACACTAAATGAGTCTGGTCTTGTAGAATTATGAGGAACAGGTAATGGTACATTCTGATACAAATAAAACTGTTGAGGGGTTACTAAGGGAATTTGTAATACAAACACTATCTTATTACTAATATAATAACAAATTACTTTACTTATACTCATAATTATGTGTATATGGTTAATGTCTAAAGCTATGGCGAGCTCCAAACCATTGGGTAAGTGTCTATAGCTATCGGCGAGATCATCGAAAAGTTTTCGTGGTGTTATTACAGAGGGATGGATGATGTTAGCGTTACTGAATAATATTGAATTAGTGATGTCCTTAAGCTGGAAGAATAGGGTAAGCAGGGATGATTCTAAATTATTGAAGACTACTTTTATATCAGAAGTTAATTGCAACCGATTTGTAATATCTGATAGGTTTTTCAGGTTTATAGAGATCTTGTCGATAGCTAGGTTTACTTTTTCTTTGTTCAATTTTACTTTATAATATGTTTCATTAAACTTAGACAATACGGATGTGGTGACTAATATATTTTCTTTCATGAATGAAGCTAGTTTTTTCTGGTCAGATTGCACATGTTCGATAGCATTGTTATATTTAATCGCGTCATCTTCGTCCAAGGTGCCGAAGAAATCTTCGTTTGAAACATGCGTTGCGATGAAACATTTGTTTCTCGAAAACAAATGTTTCATCGCGGTTCCAATTCCACCAATCCATGCACCACGCTTAGCTCTATTATCGATGAGATGAGTCATGGAAGCATATTCCTCTATAATATCCCTGAATCTAACTGAGAACGGTTGTAACACATTGTGACATTCTGAATTACCAAGGGGTTCTATTGTACCACAGATGTATTTCATTTTGTCAAGCACTAAGTTTATATTTCGGATATGGGGCTTAATGTCTGAAATATCTACGGGGGTTAACACACTCAAGTGACCATTTAATATTTTGGTTCTGCCAATGTAATCAAAATAAATACCGGAACCTGAAGGAACTGGCTTAATAAGGCTCGACATCGCAGAGGCCAATTCACTGCAATGACAAAGAGAATAGAAATAATGATTAATGACTAAGACATACAAGTAATAGAGGTAGTAAAATGGTTCAATCTTATTTTACTATTTGTTTTGAAGAATATTCCTAACTTAAACAATATAACATAATAACCTAATAATTTTTATGATAGAATTATAATCTTAACCTAACACATATAATATTAAGGAGAGCTGGGAAAGACGCCAGCTAATTTCACTTCGTCATAGTGATGCCTGACGTGTCGTCTGTTGATGAGAAGAGTCAACGTATTATTTCCGTTTATTGCGATCACATTGTAGGGTCCCTTCCAAATAGGAGATAACGCTTTTCTGAGTATTAAATGATTTTTGAGGTAGACGTAGTCGCCTACTTTATATTGGACTGGTTTGGATTTGTTATCATAGTAAGTTTTAGATCTTTCTTTGGACTGGCGGATATTTTCAGAGGCTTTTACCCAGGATAGCTTAAGACGGTGTTGGAGAATCCTTACATAGTCGGGGTAAGTAGTAGTATCTTGATTATGGATGGAGTCCGGAATAAAGGCTTTGTGCCCAAATAGGAGTTCGTAGGGTGTGAAATTTGTAGTGCAATGCACAGCTGTATTATAAGCGAGAATAGCGGTGTAGACGTAGCGGGGCCAGTCATCCTGGTCGACATTTACGTATGACTTTAGATATTCTTTGAGGGTGGAGCGGCTGCGCTCAAGGGCGCCTTGAGTTTGGGGATGGTAAGGACTTGACCATAAGTGCTTTATTTTCAGGAAGCTGCAGGTCTTATTGAAGAGTTCAGCGGTAAAGTTTATTCCTTGATCGGTGACGATGGTTTTGGGAATTATTCCAAGCAAGGATATGAAATGGACGAGGCAATCCGTTGTTTCTTCTGAGGAAACGCTGCGAAGAGGATAAGCTGCTTAGAATTTGGTGAGGTCATCCTGAAGAGTCATTATGAATTTTAATTTGGCAGGGCCGGACTCAGGATCCTTTTGCGTTCTTTAAGGTCTGGATACATTATGCTGTTGTGATAGATATTAATTGCTATATGGGTAGCGTGGAAAAGATAAACTTGAATGTAATAGATTTTAGCAAAGGATTGTTTCTCAAAGGGGTTTCTAAAGTCAGAAATGGCTAATTCGGTGATTGTGCCATCCTGCAGGATATGATTTCTTATGTTACTGAGGGTTTTGAATATTTCTACATACGGACAGTTATCAAAGTGATGTACTTTGGTAAAGATGAAATAAATACTTTTATTGGTATTGAGTACCTTTTCGAAGGAATGTAGTTGCTTCTCTGAATACAGTGTATTGTCGGGGTTGTCGAGGTTTTCCAGGATCTCGGGTAAGTATGGATTGGATTCGTCTAAATGGATGTAGGAACGAGAATGGTCTTGCAATGAGTTTTCATTAGCGACTCATTATGTTCGATGACGGATGTGTTGAAAACTTTGTTCTTGTCGTTAATTTCTTTCAGGAAGGTCGAATAGTCATTTGTCGTAGGTAGATTATTTGGATTTGAGTCATAGGATTGTAGGGTAGGTGATATAGTAGGTTCGGGTTCGGAATGTGAGGGATTCAGCGTGATTTGGTTTTCAGGATTCAGCATAGGAGATGCTGTTGAGGGAGTTGGTAGAGGTAAATCGTCGTTGGTTACAGGTACAGAGGTCTCAGGATACGATGAACGAGGTTGTTCAGATGAGATTCTTTGAGTTTCAGGATCTAGGATAATGGTTCCTTGGCTAATGGATGCCAAGGGATCATCGGATTTAGGAGGTTCTTCTTGTCTGGATTTAGTAGAATCAGAGGGGCTATAGTCGGATAGGAAATCAGTGTCGTCTAATAAGTCTATGCAGGGTAGACTGCTGCTGTCGTATTCAGGGGTTACAGGGAGACTGACGCCTAGGTCGTCAAGAGTTAGAGGACTGAAGGAGGGGTTTCCTCCATTGTCATCGACACTAACAGAGTGAGGGATTTCCTCATCGGGTTGGTTTGGGATAATCGGGTTCACAGGGTAACGAGAGAGGGCGTCTGCGGCCGAATTGAGTTTGCCTTTCCTGTAGACGATCTCGTACTCGTATTCTTCGAGCTTGAGACGCCAACGCTGCAATTTGTTACTTGGGTCAGTGTGGTTGAAAAGCCATTTGAGTGGCTGATGATCTGTAACGATTTGGAATTTCCTTTCGTACAGGTAGGGCCGAAATGTTTTACAACCGAATATTATAGCAAGGAGTTCTTTCTCTGTTGTACTGTAATTGGATTCACTCTTATTGAGTGTTCGAGAAGCATAGGCTATAGGCTGATCTTTGCCAATCGAGCCTTGGGACAGAACGGCACAAATGGCATGATTGGAGCCGTCACATGTGAGTATAAAAGGTTTAGAGAAATCGGGGTAGGCTAGGACGGGAGCAGAGGTAAGTTTTTGTTTGAGGAGGTCGAATACTTCTTGCTGTTGGTTTTCCCACCTAAACGGGATATCCTTTTTCAGGAGGGACGTTAGAGGTTTGGCAAGTTTGGAAAAATCTGGAATGAATCGGCGATAGTAGGAGACAAGTCCTAGGAAGGATTTTATGTCCTTGGGGGTTTTGGGAGTAGGGAATTCAATTACGCATTTGATTTTATCAGGATTAGGTTTTACTCCATCTGTCGAGATAATGTGACCGAGATACGCGACTTCTCGCCAGGGAATTCGCACTTGTCCGGCTGGAGCTTGAGAATGAATTCTCGGAATCTTTGGAATATAGAACATAGATTTTTAATCATAGAAGGTAGATCGTACGAGTAGGTGATGACATCATCGAGGTAAACGAAACAGCGAATGCCCTGTAGGCCAGAAAGGGTCGTGTTCATGAGACTCTGGAATGTAGACAGCGCGTTTTTGAGTCCGAAAGGCATGCGGGTGAATTGAAAATGTCCTTGGGGAACATTGAAAGCGGTTTTCTCGGGGTTATTAACTTGAATTTGATGAAAACCGGATGCTAAGTCAAGAGTGGAAAAGTATTTACTGTTGCTTAGCTGGTCTAGGATCTCAGTAATCTGTGGAATAGGATAAGTGTCACCAATGGTGACGTCATTTAGTTTTCGGTAGTCTATCACGACTCGCCATTTCTGTTGGCCGGATGCGTCGAGTTTTTTCGGGACCACCCATATGGGAGACGACCACGGGGACATGGATGGTTCAATGATGCCTTGTTCGAGCATCTGACCTATTTGTTTATTGACTTCTTGTTTATGGATTTCGGGGAAACGGTAGGTTTTGGTATGTATAGGGTCTTCGGTAGTGGTTTTGATATCGTGACTGGTAGCATTAGTGCATGTGAGTTTTTCACCAGGGAGATAGAAGATGTCAGAGTAGTCGGAACAGACTTGAAAGAGGGCTTCAATTCAATTCAATTCAATTCAATTCATTTATTGCAGACCATAATGGAGATACAAAGGTGGTAACATATAGACAAAAGTGCATTATGGACCCTGTAGTGTAGGGTATCGCAATTGCAAGAGGAGAGGACGTCTTATTCATAATTCCTTATTGTGATATAATTTGTTATATCCAATGAATTAAAACCCATAAAAATTATTTATTCATACTACTCCAATAAGATATTGTATAATTAGATTTATGATTTATGTACAATTATTAATTATGTAAGTATTGTATCATATCTTTTTATAATAAAAATAATATTGTATTTGTTACATTTATTCCATAGTAGTTTTATCATTTAGGTATTCCTGGAGGCTATAATAGCATTTATTCAATAACATTAACTTAATTTTTTTAATAAAAACATTGTAATTTCTTCATTTTTTAAATTTTCAGGTAATTTATTATAGATTGTTATAGACATATTATAAGTGCTCGATGAGCATAATTTAAGGCGAGCAGTTGGAACCATTAGGTTTTTCTTGTGTCTCGATGTATATTTTGAAGGAATGTTTTCTCTTCTAGTAAAAAAAATTGAGTATTTTTTTACAAATTTACAAATCTCAAATATATAAATGCTTGGTAAAGAGAGAATTTCATATTTTTGGAAGTAAGGTTTACAACTTTCAGTTTGGTTAATATTAACAATAATACGAATAAGTTTCTTTTGTAGTGTGAATAAAGAGGATACGTCCGTACTGTTCCCCCACAAGATGATTCCATAGGTAAACCAGGCATTGGCATAAGCATAATATGTGATAAGAGCAGTCTTTAGATCTGTTGTTTTTTTGACCTCTCGAAGTGCATATGTAAAACTAGATAATTTATTTTTTAACATCTGGATGTGAGATTTCCAATTTAAGTTAGTGTCTATAGTTATACCCAGTAATGAAAAATCATTCACACATTCGATATTTTTGTTTTGAAAACTATAACAGAATTTTAGCGGTAATTTTTGACGCGGGTGAAAGGTTATTAATTTAGTTTTATCAAAGTTTATTCTAAGGTTATGTTTGTTTAACCAGTTAAAAGTCTGGGTCATTATTAAAATTAATTTGGTTTGTAAGTTGTTGTTGTTTTTACAAGATGTGAGAAGAGAAATATCGTCCGCAAAGAGGACACACGATTCCTCTATTGTTTTAGGGAGGTCATTGTTATAAATTAGAAAAAGGAGACATCCGATGACGCTCCCCTGAGGAATGGAAGCGTTTATAGTTTTACTTTCAGAGAGAACCTTTATTATTTCTTTGTGTATATGATCAAAATATTCTATTTCAACAAATTGCTGACGGTTTTGCAAATAACTTTTAAACCAATTGTGCGCTGTTCCGCGAATGCCTATTCCGTATAATTTATTAAGTAGTATTTTATGATTAACACTATCATATGCTTTCGACATATCCAATAGAATTCCAATAGCATATTTTTTATCTTCTATTACTTTAATTATTTGCTGAACATATTTATAAACAGCCAAAACTGTAGACCGTTTCTTCCTAAAGCCATTCTGGCTTTCATCGAAGATTTCAAACTTTTCGCAGAACTTAATAACACGATCATTCATTGCTTTTTCAAATATCTTTGACGAAGTAGACAGCAAGGCGATGGGACGGTAATTGTTAGGATTTGATTTGTCATTTTTCTTATGGATAGGCTTGATAATTGTTGTTTTTAGTAATGTAGGGAAAACACCTTCTTTGAAGGACTGATTAATCAACATTGTAAATGGCAAAGTTAACTGATCGGCACATTCCTTAATTAAGCGGGGCGGAAATTCATCAAATCCATAGCTATTTTTATTTTTTAAATTCCTAATGATTTTCCTTACTTCGTAAGGTTCCACTGGGCTTAGAAACATGGTGTTAAGCGTAGGGTTGAGCACGTGAGTACCACAGCCGCTATCAGTCGACAAAGTTGATTCACCAACGGAAGAAAAGAAGTTATTAAAAATATTTGCAATGGATTTAGGTTCGGAATACATTATATTGTTATAATTTAGTTTTATATTACATTTATCTTTAATATTTTTCTTGTTTGTCGTTTCATTCACTATACTCCACATAGTTTTAACTTTATTATTAGATTGTTTCATTCTGTTTATAAAGTGTAACTTTTTTGCACATATTATAGATTTGTTAAGTATTTTTATATATTTTTAGGGTTCCGTACCTCAAAAGGAAAAAACGGAACCCTTATAGGATCACTTTGTTGTCCGTCTGTCCGTCCGTCCGTCTGTCAAGACCGTTTTTCTCAGGAACGCGTGGAGGTATCAAACTAAAATTCATACCTTATACTCAGGTCTACTGTCCCTTGGAGCTATGAAAAAATCAAACTTCTAAGCCAAAGCAATCAAAAGATTCAGCCATTTATGCCGCAAATTTTCGAAACTCGCACGGGAATCAAAACCTACAGGGTACTTCCCGTGAACTTAGAATCTTGAAATTTAGTACGAAGTAACGTCTTATAGTACAGATAAAGCAAAAATTGCGAAAACCGTAAATTTTTAGTTACATCATAAAATAAAAAATATTTTTGAATATTTTTGTACGGAACCCTCGGTACGCGAGTCCGACTCGCACTTGGCCGGTTTTTTATAATGTGTTCTTAATATAGGATTATTAGATTTAGTGTTAAATATTTTAAGTAGCCTTTTATGTTGACATGATTTTTTTATTCCTATTGTTAACCAGACTTTTTTAGTTTTATGACTTTAAATTTTCTTTTAGGGATATATTGATTTAGTATTTCTGATAATGTATTGTTAAATGCAGCATAATTTTCATTTATATTTTTATTTTTAACAATTATTTTATTCCAATCAACTAACTGTAATTTTTCTTTATATTCTGTGATTGCTTTTTTATTATATATTCGCTTTTCTACATACCAAGTGCTGTCCTTTACTTGTTTAGGTATCTTGAGTTCAACGTATATACCTGAGTGATATGAAAAACCCAAAGCCTCCACCGAGGTTTTTATGTGCTTACTTTCAAAATTGGTAAAGATGTGGTCTATACATGTTGAAGATGTTGGTGTAAAATGTGTCGGTTCCTTAATATGTTGAGTAAATTTAAATTCTAACATAAAGTTTAAGAATTCCAATGCCTTTTTGTTACGATCTAATAATTTATTATTCCGAAAAAGGACAACACAAGAACACCGGTACGTAGCAGTGTTACGATGAATACGACATTTACACCAACCAATTTCGTTAATATCGAGCGCGGTAGTCGTTGTAACGAAAAAGAATTCATTGTATCGCCTATTGAGAATAAGCTCATAGAGGAGTTAAGAGAATTTCGACGAGAGATGAACATAAAATTTGAGGAACAAAGGAAGGAAAACGCATTATTACAAAGTAAATTTATAAAATCTGAAAAAGAAATCAAAGAATTAAAAGATATGTTGAGGGTAGTTCATGAAAAAACGGAAAGAATTGTGGATTTAGAATGCAAAATAGATGAACTTACAAAAAGAAATATGGAATTAGAAAACACCCGGAAAAATAATCAGGTGTACCAGCAGCAGATAAAACCAAAAGATTCCAAAGTATCATTTGTGGAAATAGTAAAACAAAATAAATCAAATGTTGAGGAATGTGTGGCCACGAAAACGACAAATAATGTGAGTAGTGAGCAAAAACTTTCTAATGACATGATAAACGGCGACAAAAATAAAGGAAATAAGTCAAAAATAGGAGAAGATTGGACGACTGTCATGAATAAAAAGAAAAGAAATAAATATTCCAGTCACGAAGTGAAGAAAGGTGGAATATCTAACGTGGACGTTATACAAGGTACTGAACGGAAAAAATATTTACATATATGGCGTTTGAATAAAGAAACTACGGAACAAAATTTGGAAAAGTATGTTAAAAGCTTGTATAAGGAGGAGATACAGATAAAAATAGAAAGAATAAAACACAAGACTGAACGAGATTATGCTTCTTTTATTATTGGAGTGCCAGAAAGTCATTACGAAAGAATATGTAAGCCAGAAAGTTGGCCCGTAAATATTGAATTTTGTGAGTGGATTTGGTTTCGAAAATCACACAAACCTCAACAAACATAAAAAGTCAAACAAGAAACCAAATCAATCAATAGAGATATATTACCAAAATGTGAGAGGACTTAGAACTAAAACTCAAGACTTTTATACAGGTATTTCATCATCAAATGCAGATTTGTTTACAATTACAGAAACAGGTTGTAACCGTTCCATTGAAGACGCGGAATTAGTACCTCCGGGATACACGATTCTACGATGTGATCGAGCGGACGGTCGAAAACAAGGCGGTGCGTGTCTCGTGGCCACACCGCGATTCGAGGTGCGGCGAGTGCACGCGCCGAACAATATAAACATTGATAACCATATTTTTGAACTAGTCAGTGCTTCCGTACATTTAAGAAGTCGTTTTTTGTTTATTTTGTGTGTTATCTATATTCCACCGGGTAGTAGTGAGGAAGAGTACATGTTAATGTTTCGAATTATAGAACAATTTTGTGCAAAATATAAAAAAATTATAGTTATAGGAGATTTTAACCTTTTTTCTTGTTCTGTAAATGTAATTAATTATTTTGAATACTTTCAAGCATTTTGTGGATTCACTCAGAGTAACAAAGTGATTAACTGTGACAATCGTTCATTAGACCTGGTGTTGAGTTCGTTCGAAGGTGTTGATTGTGTAAGGGTGCGCGCGGCAGATATGAGTCTGGTGAACGTGGACAAGTACCACCCTCCGCTGGAGGTCACGGTGACCTCGGACTCCGCCGTAGCCGCCACCACCGCCACCGGTACTAGCCGCTCATCGGCGAGTACATCATCCAATACAGGTACCTCACAATGGAACTTTTATAAAGCTGATTATTTATCACTTTATTCATTTTTGAGTGATATTGATTGGACTCCAATTTATTCGTTAGACATAGAGCAAAGTTTAGATTATTTTTATAATGAAATTTATTCAATATTGGAAATGTGTGTACCCAAAAATATATTAAACAAATAGGTTCGAATAGGATGTACCCCGAATGGTATACAGGTGAAATTATACGTTCAATAGAATATAAAGCACGGCTGCATAAAAAATATAAAACCACCAAATTTGACTCTGACTATAAACAATTCGCCGAGTTACGGACTAAAGTAAAACATATGATAGAGGATGCGCATAATCAATATAGGAATTGTGTACAAAATAATCTCAAAAATGACCCAAAATCGTTTTGGAATTATGTCAATTCTAAAAGAAAAATTCGTACTGTACAAAAAATTCAGAAAAATGGGGAGTTATTGTGTCGTGATCAGTGTGTTTCGGAGTTCGCTAGATTTTTTCATTCTGTATATAGTAAACAGAGGGCCGAGTTGAATGTGAACACGGCGATAGAGGAAGCTGGTGGGGATAACGGGGCCGCTCGAGTTCATTTGAGTCATTTGCAACTTAGCGACGTACTCATCGCACTTAAACAACTCAAGCCAAAAAAATCTACAGGGCCTGATGGTATTCCACCCTTTATTTTTAAAGACTGTCGATCTGCACTAGCGTTGCCACTACACTACATATTCAATAAAAGTTTAAGTCTGGCTATATTTCCTGAAAGATGGAAAATAACCAAGGTTGTACCCGTTCCGAAAGGAACGGCGGGAACGAGTGTAGAGGGTTATAGGCCTGTAGCTGTACTGTCGACTCCGGCGAAAGTTTTCGAGTTTGCTATACACGGAAGCTTATATCAGCAGATACACTCACAATTGTCGGAGGTGCAGCATGGGTTTAGGCCAGCTCGGAGCACCACTAGCAACCTTCTGGCCCTCATAACAGATATAATACCATCAGTGGACAGAGGAGGGCAAACGGACGCGGCATATTTTGATTTTAAAAAGGCATTTGATCTCGTAAATAATGATGTACTTCTTAAAAAGATGGCGCGGATTGGTTTTACATCACATCTGTTAAAATTTTTTTGTAGTTACATGGCAGATAGGCAGCAGTATGTCGAGTATGAGGGAAAAAAGTCAGATCTGTATTTTACATGGTCCGGGGTAAGTCAGGGATCGAACCTAGGGCCTTTGGAATTTTTAATCATGATAAATGACCTACCCAATGTAGTGAAGAACTCTAAATGTTTGTTATTTGCTGATGACCTTAAGTTGTCGGCGGATATAGGGAATGTAGGAGATTGTAACAGACTCCAGGAGGACATAGATAGAGTTGTCAAGTGGACCAAAGTTAATAACTTGCAATTCAATATATCCAAGTGTATGACGATTACTTTTACACGCAAACAGAAACCAATAGATCACGAATATAAAATTGATGGCACACCTTTAAAAAGGGTAACAGAAGTTAGGGACTTAGGAGTGAAATTCACAGCAGACTTATTATTTCGAGATCACGTCGTTGACGTTTGTAAAAAAGCTTTTAAAACTTTAGGTTTCATCTTACGAACTGTAAATGAATTTACGAATGTACAGGCCATCGTAGCTTTGTATAATACATTAGTTAGAAGTCATCTAGAATGTAACGCTATGATTTGGGCTCCCCACGAACAAAAATATAATATTATGCTAGAGAGAGTGCAGAATAAATTTGTAAGATACATGTATTTAAAACTATATGGAGTGTATCCCTTTTATCCATTACAATATCCTACATTATTTGTTCTTGGTATGGTTGGATATAGTCAGCTTAGGGTTCGGAGAGAATTGAAGCTAGTAATTTATATTTTTAAGGTGCTTCGGGGTAAGATATTTAATCCGGGCATACTAGGGATGATTAGTTTTAGTGTTCCAAATGAATACATTTGGCGTCGGCGGCGGCCGGGCCTGTTGGCAATTCCTACTGGACGCACTAAATTATTGAGTGAGGCTCCACTGACGCGTGCATTGCGCACAATCAACAAAATTAATGAAAAGATGGACTTATTCGTTTGTGCTCTGAGCTAATTTACAAAACTAGCTGAGTGGATTATTATCGGTTGCAATTAATTATTTTTTCCAATGTGTTCGTAAATGTGTATTATAATGTAATTCTTAAATGGATGTATCTATTGCCTTGGGTATATACCTGTAATAATAGATATAAGTATTTGATATAAATAAATAAATAAATAAATAAGTTAATGTTAAAATCCCCACCTATTATTACTTTGTATTTTGTATATTTGCTATTTACATAATTCAGAATTTTATTTAATCGGCTATAAAATAAGACCTCCTCCCGTCTGTTCCAGTACATTACAATTAAAAGTATATTTTCTTTAACTAGCTCGATTGCACAGACCTCCAGCATATACTCAATTGACATTTTCTTTATATCATTATTCTCAATAGACTCAATATGCTCTTGCAGTAGGACGCAAACACCTCCTCCTATTCTATGTTTTCTGGAAAATGAGGCAGCTATTTTATATCCATCAATTTGAACCATCTGAAGTTTTTCCTGTGAAAGCCATGTTTCAGAAATACACAATGCATGGTGTGACGGATTTTGCTCTAGGAATGATTCCAAAATATCTCGTTTATTATATAAACTTTGCATGTTTTGATAAAGAATTTTAAATGGTGGTTCTGTAGTTTCGAAAGTTGTGATTTTTTCCATCCGTTTTCTCGCCTACTTGATTACTACTTGATAAGTTCACAAAGTCTTTATTTTGTGTGTTATCTGTACTATTTAATGTTTTATTTTTCATGTTAATTTTTTCTCCTTCTATGTATAATTTATTGTTACGAATAACTGCATAAAAACCATTTTTTCGAGCTAGCAACATTTCCTCTCGCATATTTTTCCTTTGCAAGCGAGTATTTTTGTCCATAAATTCAGAAATTGACAATCCTGTCCTATTGAAGCAACTGTTATTTTCTAATAAATATTTTACAATTCTTTTACTAATTAGTTCAATCACTAGGGGTCTATTTCCTTGCCCTTTGTATTTTCCAATTCTGTAGGTTTGTTCAATATAGCCTAATAAATCAACTTGTAAAAATTCTTGAAATAATCCATTTAATCTATTGTATAATTCATATTCTGTTTCGTGATAATATTCGGGGAATCCGAAAAGAACAATTTTTTTGAGATTTAGCTCAGGGTTGAAATTTTTCTCGGCTGATAAAATCCTTGATTCCATTTCTTTTATCTCCTTTCTGATAATATAATTTTCCTGTTGTAATTTTTCTATTTCTTGTTTTATATTCTCCATGTCTATTTTTCTAGTTTCATTTTGTTCCTTTAAGTATTTTGTTTCATTTTTCAATTCGTCACGTATATCCTTAATTGCCAGGCCTATTTCTGTCTGTATAATAGTTTGTAGCTGTAATAATATGTTTGTATTATTTTCTTCCAATTTGTGTTTTATAATATCACCTAAATTTCGCAATATTGAAGAGGTTTCGTTAGTTATAATGGTATTCGTATTTTCATTATCAATTGTTTTGCCAAGAATGCTCAAGTCTTCAGAACTAAGTGTTTCATTTCTCCCAGTTGTAGTTTTCCTCACAGTGATATAATCTAATTCATTCGCTGTATACTGTGTTTTCTCTGACTCATTTTGACGTACCGGTGTATGAATGTTCCCTGTTTTAGGTATTTTGCAATGGCAAGCAGGGCATTTCCACATTTTTTTGTGATCAGCAGTCATCGTGTTGTTAAATCGCTGTACAGATACATTTGCACAATCTAAATCGTATGTGCTATTACAAAGAACACAACGAAGATACTCCCTTTTAGGTAATTTTTCTTGACAACCCTCGCATACAGTAGACATTGTTTACAAAATTAATATAAACAAGACAAATATCAACAACAAAAGTGCGACCTCTGTAGTTTTTTACTCCTTCTGCTTTCTATTTTTAGATCCAAACAAGAACCTTTACTTAATTTCTTGTCTTCGCTAGCTAGTAGCAATAAATGACCATAGATGGCGTTAAATATCTCAGTAGGTGCGCGATTTATATTTTTATAGCAGATTTCTTATTTTATATTTATTAACCTTAATGCACTTTTAATACTTTATTTTAACTTCAGTCAATATTAAGGTGAATCGACTTATTGTAATATAGTAACTTTTTAATCACTGTGTTAGGCATCAATTGAAGGTATTCCGATTAAAGACTATTCACAATCCATCGATCACTGTTTTCCTATTAATACTTTTTAACTGCTGTTTTGATCACTTTGCAAACACTTTTCCAAACAATTTAACTAATTTACTGCACTGTAGAAGTATTTTTACCATAAAATAAGCACTTTTATAATATTAAAATAAATTATCTGCACTGAGCTAATGTTTACGCTGTACAGTAGCGCCCTCTCCTCCTGTACAGTAGCGCTTCGGCTTCTTCATGGTTCAAATGATCTATTCGTAACATGTTAAGCGCCTGCTGGGTTCTTTCTACAGAATTCTTAATTCCTGGTTGGATATTGGAGTAGTTAACTGGGTACACTTCTTAAGTGGATTTAGAGCGGATAGAGTCAATGGGGATTAGTTTCAAGTCGCTTTTTACTTTGAAATTGATTGAGGATTCAGAGACGTTAACGACTGTTAAGTATGGTTTATTGTTTTCTTTCACACGAACGAGACAATTGGCGATTAAAAGGTCCTTGGAGGGGTTTTGGTCAAGAAGTAACCCTTCTCCAAGTTCAGGGTTTGTGACTGAGCACTCTATTACCTTTTCGGTACGTGCTGGAATTACGAAATAAGGATTAATGAAGAATATTTTAAGGTTGGAGTTACCGAGGTTCAGAGATTCGTGTGTAAAATTAATACTGCCTTGGAATTGGGTGAGGAGGTCGTTTCCCACTATACCATCATAGGGTAGGTCAACATCACTTACAACATGGAATTTATATTTTAAATAGGAATTGAACTTGTCATTAGGGTATAGCTTCAGGTCGAAAGAACCTAGGGTTGGAATCGTGTCATTGCTTGAGTTGAAACCTTTTAATTTTAAGACTTCCTCGTTCAATTTCGGTTTTGATTTTATTGCGGAGTTTTGTAGGAGACTAATCGAGGAGCCTGTGTCTACTAAAAGTGATAGAGGCAAACTGGAAACGGAGGTGTGAACAATGACGTGAGGCAGTGATTTCTTCGATGGGTCAAATGATATTTCATAAATAGGAATATCTTTATTCATCTCGTGTTTGGTAGGGAGGTTTGAAGATTTGGAACACGGATTGGATATAGTAGGCTTGGTGTAGGATACAGTGGATTCAGAGGTTGGTTTGGCTATGGGTTTGGATAGAGTGGATATAGTAGATTTCGTACGGGATTCAGTGCTTTTTCCTATTATAGGTTTAGATACAGTGGATATAGCAGGGTAGGATACAGTGGATTCGGTGATTTTTCCTGTTACAGGTTTGGATACAGTGGATATAGTAGGGTTGGATACAGTGGATATAGTAGGGTTGGATACAGTGATTCTTCCTGTTATAGGTTTGGATACAGTGGGTATAGTAGGGTTGGATACAGTGATTCTTCCTGTTACAGGTTTGGATAAAGTGGATATAGAAGGGTTGGATACAGTGATTTTTCCTGTTATAGGTTTGGATACAGCGGATATAGTAGGTTTGATATTGGATTCAGCGGTTCTCCGGGCTACGGGATTAGATACAGCGGATATAGTAGGATTGGATACAGTGATGTGGGAGACAGCGGTTCTCCGAGCCACGGAACTATAGGTGTCTTTTCCTTGAACTAGTTGGCGTCTCGTGCGACACCGGGACGAGGCGCTATCTAGTTTAAATCTTGTTTGATTTGAGATTCATAATCTACTTCGTCCTGACCTTCATCATTCTGTTCGTGATTGAAGTTGACCCTTCGAATGGGGTGGAAATTAGAGCTGGAAGTAGAAGATTGTTGTTGGTCACGAAGCTTATTGTTATATTCCCGTTTCCTGCAGTTTTCAATGATATGCCCCGGGAATTTGCAGTATCTGCAGGTTACGGTAGGATTGTGTCTTATTGGGTTTGATACTGGGGGTTGAGATCGAAATTGACTTGGACCAGGGATACTTGAGCTTTTGTTCACTGGTTTATTATCAGTGAGAGCGGTCCTTTTGTATAAATTTTTCGTTCTTCGGAGATAGCGAAATTAATCGCTTCGTTCAGCGTTCTAGGGGATTGACACCTGACTATGTTCGAAATTCGTGGGTTGCAACCCCATAAGAAAATGGTGTAGAGCGAGTTCTTCCATGGCCGCGGTACGGCCTGGGAGTTCTTTTAATTTTGTATTATTTAGTGTTATTTCTGTCAATAGTTGTGACAAATAAGTTTCAACGCGGAGGGCGTATTGACTGACATTTTCGCCGGATAATTGCCTACTTTCCTGGAGTTCGGTTAGTAGGTGGCAATAGTCTTTGGGCGGGGGATGTGTTAGGTTTATATATAGCACAAAGACGGCTAAACCTAACACATCACCTATTTTACCATTCTGCGTCCCGTCTGGTAATCTGGTGAATGGTCTGGGGAGCGAGCGCAGGTCGTGTAGATCCCCCAGACAAGCCTGGCTGTTTTCCTTCACGTGGTTGCCGCCCGTTATTGGTCTGATTCCCTATGAAACAGACGTAACTGAAATGGTCAGACGATTTTCCCCCCCATCCACCAGGAGTAGGGAGGCGGCCTGGTGGTGCGTCAGCCTCTCCTGCGCTAGGACCTGCGCAGCATCGCCGTAAGCAGGGATGAAGGGATCCTGGTGTTTGAGCGGAAAGGGTAGCTGCGGCACCCCGGAAGCAACACAGCACTTTGGCCCGGATTTCAAGCGAGACGGCAACTTCGTGGTGTAGCCGACCACGAGGCAACGGTCAAGGCGTCTACCGTCTATGGGTCGCCGGCGAGGGGTGTGGGGGTCGCTCTTAACATCTAGCGATGGACTCCGGCCATGCTGAAGGAGCAAGGTTGCATGGAACCACTGGTAGTTGGGATCGACTACTAGCCATGTAGCTGCAGTTCCCGATGTCGCGCTGAGAGGAAAACCCTGTGCCCCTATATCCTCACCACAATCCTGGTGCCTTGATTTTTAATATCGGCATCCCAGTTGTGGCTCCGTGGCGGGTGGGACTGGTGAGGATGAATGTTATTAGACACGTGGAAATGGCACATAACAGATCCCAATTTAAAAAGACAGACAAAGACGATGACCTGGTGAAGGGGAAATCCGGTTTCAGGCAAGACTCAGAGACCGACAGACAACCGTCGTTGATCCTGGTGAAGGGGAAACCCGGTTTCAGGCCGACGGAGACAGACAACAGACCATCTACGTCCAGTGAGTTGGCAGACCTGGTGAAGGGGCAACCCGGTTTCAGGCAGCAACCACAGGACACGACAGACGAGCTTGACTCCTGGCAAGTCGCTACGCACCGACGTAAAAATCGGCGCGTGGAGGACAAAACCAGGAATCCAGCTCAGGACACCAAACCGAACACGGGCCGACTGAAGCACGGTAAACGCGCTAGGAAGGCCCGCGACAGACTTCTCTCGGCGGAGACCACCAGACAAGCGGAAGCGGGTCAGGAAGGAACCCAGGACCAGGGACAGACAGACGGACAAAGGAAATGGACTGACAGACGGACAGAAAAAAGACAGACCAAGACCGGACAGACAGACAGACAGGAGGCCTCAAAGAGGCCCAGACTTGATGACACGGTGTCACCGAGGGGGCAATATAAAAAGCCCAAAAACGACGAACCGCGTCGCTCTTCTGGGAAGGTCTCCTTCGCCGACGCAGCTACTGCAGACCTGCTGGTGATTATCACCAGCAAAAAGACGGGACACATTAGTGCCACCCAGGCTGGGTTGGTCCTTAAGGCCCTGGAGGAGGCCGTTGTGGAGGAACTGCTAACAGCAGGATCCTCAACGGACGAAGCCCCAAACCTTAAGGGAAAACCCATCATTGGGGAGGGCGCCCTGAGCCTCTGGTGTGAAACACCCAAAACACTGGAGTGGGTCATGAAGGTAGTGGACAGTTTAAAAATACCGGGGTTAGACGACTTAGTAGTGCAGCGCCAGATCGACAGGCCGAAGAGAGTGGTTTGTGGCCTCCTCATACCGGGGACGCGAGAACCACACACAATCGCCAAGCTGCTGCGCTACCAGAACAAGTTCGCAGAGGTTGACCGATGGATCCTGCACAAGGCCATCGCAGGTGACGATAGCACCTTTTTGGTGTTCAGCACGACCAGGGACGTCGCGGAGGGGCTACTAGCTAGAGGCAGACGCCTCTGCTACTTGATGGGCTCTGTATACGTGAGGTTCAGGAACCAGGGTGGTCAGTACCTGGAGAGCCTGCCACCTCTAGAGGAAAAAACATCTACTCCGGTACAGAGCACGTCTAGACCAGCCGTGACACAACAGACCATCACAGACACTCCAGTTGCAATGGAGTCCACATCTGAGGAGAAGGGGGACACAGACGTGGTTGACGAGTGGGCAGACAAACTTGGGGGGATCGACATCAGTCAGGAGGTTGATGTCGATGTGCTTCTCGCCTCAGATGGCGCCCCAACAGAAGACAATTAAGCTCCTGCAGACAAACCTCCAGCACAGTCGCACCGCAACGGCTCAACTAAGGAAGTGGCTGGAGGAGAACAACGACGGGGCTATTGCTCTGGTCCAAGAGCCGTGGATCAGATCCAACACCATATGTGGCCTCAACAACACCGGTGGTAAGAATTTTTACAACCCAGGTAACCGCGCACCGCGGACCTGCATTGTATGTTCAAGACACTTACAGGCAAAAATAATGACACAATTTTGTTCTAGCGACATAACAACAATACAAATAATACAACAGCAAAATCCAAGTGTACCTGTCCTGGTAGTTGCCTCTGCCTACATGCCTGAAGGAGAGGAAACTCCGTCAGGGGAACTGGCTGAGCTGGTGAGACACTGTGAACAAACTGACAAGGCGCTGATCATCGGCACCGACTCCAACGCCCACCATCAACTGTGGGGCATGACGAAAAGCAACAAACGAGGTGAGGAATTAGTAGATTACCTATTTACCACAAACCTTAACATAATAAACACAGGTTCTGAACCTACTTTCGTAACAAGAAGAGGTAGATCTATCATCGATCTTACTCTTGCATCAAGGAGAGCAGCGGGATTGATCTCTGACTGGCACGTCTCCCCAGAGGCATCCTGCTCTGACCACAGGTGGATTAGGTTCAACATCGCGGTACAGCGTGTTACCCAGTCACCAAGACGCATACCCAAGAAAACGAAGAGAAGCCAATATCGCAGACAGGCAGGTAACACTATCACTGCAACATATGCAGGCTGAAAGCTTAGACGAAACCAATAAGATAGACGAAACAGCTGAGGAATTAACAAGGGTAATTATCTCATGCTATCAGACAGCCTGTCCTCTCAGTACACCATCATCCAACTCGGATGCCAGCCAGTCGTGGTGGGGCCCCGAGCTATACAAACTGAGGAAAAAGGTAAGAAGACTTTTTAACAGGGCCATGAACACATGTGACGACCAAGACTGGGATGCGTATAAAGATGCCAAGGCTCTTTATAAAAAACGCATCCGATACTGAAGCAATGGGTCTTGGAGGAAATTTTGTTCTGAAATAGACTCATGCACCAAGGCAAATAAGGTAAGGAAACTGCTTTCCAAAGACAGACAACAAGACCTTTCACAGCTCATTTAGTGTTATTTCTGTCAATAGTTGTGACAAATAAGTTTCAACGCGGAGGGCGTATTGACTGACATTTTCGCCGGATAATTGCCTACTTTCCTGGAGTTCGGTTAGTAGGTGGCAATAGTGTTTCCTTTCACTAAATTGGGTTTTTAAGAAGTCTTTTAATTGTTCCCAATTACTAAAATCTTTAATAGAGCAAGCCACTTCAGCTTTTCCCTGAAGTTGGCATAATATATATTTAAATAAAATCGGTCTTTGAACATTAATTGCTAGTTCGTAGGCGTTGTCGCAATTAATTATAAACGAATTCAGAGTGTCCCTACTGCCATCGTATGGCTTAATGAATTTAAGTAAGATGTTAAGGTCTAGGCCTGGTGCAGGGGTTGGCATAGCAATTTTTTGTGTTTTGGAACGAGTTCGTTTTCACTGGGACCCGGACTGACCACTCTTTCGTCTTCGGTATCTAGGGGTAAATCGATGTCTACCACTTCTAACATTTTAGGGTCCATTGTCCTTAAATTAAATATAAAACAAATCGAAATATAAGAATGTAAAATACAAAGAGCTTAAATCTAAAAATAGCACACGTATTAATACACGGTAAAATACCTAGTACGGTTCAAACACAGAGATTAAAACTTAGTAGTAAGAAAGAACAAAGACCAGACTCACGGCAACAATGTTGCATGAACGGCGAGCACGATGACGTCGACGGGAAGCGTTGATCGCATTCCTGAGCGATGAAGGCGACACGGAGTCACAGTCACAGGCGAATACGCAATTGTTTTAATGTTCACTCACGACTCACACAATAAATCTGGATTAGGTATGTTGATGTTGATACACTGGGTGTATGATGATTTTCTTTCAGGGTGTTGGTGATTTATAGTAAGTAGAATAGGTGTCGTGTTGAGGCACGATGTCAAGGTACAGTGAAAGGTCTCAGCGACCAGATGCAGTGCGGGAACGCAGATGCGGCGTAGACGGAGCGGGCGTCAGGATTCAGCGGTGCGGGGTGATTCCACAATTCTCAGGTTTCTTGAAGTAGCAGGATACAGCGGGATTCGGCGGTTAACACCGAATACTGGGAATACACACACGAACTTGGGAGACGTACCGGGGATTTCTTTAACTTTTTAAATCCCTTAAAGCTGCCACCAATGTTATAACGAGTCCCGGGTTTGAGGTTTTAAAAAATGAAACGAGATTAAATAAGATTAATTAGCACACAACCGTCACGAACAGTGGCTTGAATGGGACTGTCGCTGGCCGATGTCGCAATAGCGACGCTGGCCTGAAATGCTGATGCGGCAGCATCAGTTATGACTGTAAGCTATTCTGTGAACATTTCAGGGGTGTAACAGCACGATGAGATCGCATCGCGCCATCGCACGATCGTTGCCAATTAGGACGACGCACAGTGGTCCGGATTTTTAAAATGGTGGACTTGGATCAAAGTTGCAAATTTCAGCTATTAAAAAATTGTAATTGATAGTAAATTAAATGCTGCTTATTATTGATTGATAATATTTTTCATGAAAATGACTCCTAAATACTTTAAAAAGATATTTACGAATAAAATGTATGGGAGAAAATCTATTTTTTTTTTCTTGGTAGGTTAGCAAAAGGTAGCAGTCAAACCTCATATGGTGGTCAGGGACTATTGACCTTAACCCAACAACACCAAAATTTTTGTGCGTATCCTTGCGGTCTTGGGGCCAGCAAAATTTTAAAGTTATTTTTTTTCGTACCTGTTCTTTCTCTAGTAATTTTACGCGTTTTCATTTAAAAATAATTTTGAATGCCTTATTTAGCAAAACAAATCTTAGTTCGCATTGCGAAAGATTTGTTTTGTTATATAAGACATATTGCTGGCGTATTTTGTACTAATAAAACGCATTTTTTTAGAATCAATAACTGCAGTAAAATACAGCATAAATTTAAACAAGAATAAGATAAAATACATTTTTTTAATAAAATTTTAATAAGTAACTAAAAGTAATTTAAGACATATTAAAAAACTTTTTATTATATTTCAGCGTGAAACCAAAATTGAAGCTCATAAATTAACATGGTATAGGTATATATTATGCACTAAACATACAATTAGTTGATTAGATCTACATTTATGATCACTTATTTAAAATGTAATAGGAAGTGAGATAAGGATTTATCTCATTTCCTATTACATTTTCCTATTACCCTATAACATTAAATACCATTTTCTTTATTTTTGACTGATAAAAAAATAACACAAACTTCGTAATAACTCAAAAGGATTTTCATAATAATGGGTCATTGTCAGGCTGCGATTCCTGTAGATCTGTGTTCTCAATATTTTCTGACGACTCGTCATTCAATTGCAAAAGTTCCACTGCTTCTGAAAAATCGCTTTGTTCTTTCGTACTTGGGTCAAATATGCGATAAGTATGGGTCCGAACTTATCAAAAAGTTATGAAGCAAGTTTTCGTTGGTTTGCTTTCTGCAAAATTTTCTTGTGTTACATTCACGAACTCTTCCAAAATCTTTGTTTCTTACTTCACCAGCTTCTTCAGAGAGATTTCCAATTGGAATAAGTCCAATGTGATGACAAATACCTATCTGCACCATGTATAAGAAGTTTGTGTACATTTGCTGGCATATGAAACCATGTATAAAGATGAATGAAAAGTTCTGCTGTTTCACGGCAATAAATCCTAAATTTTTCAATGTTGATGGCACTTCCAGAAGAAATTGTTTGTAGTATAACTACAAAACGCAGATTTTTCATAATCTCTAAAAAAATCTTCTGGCCATGTTTCCGTCGTTTGTAGTTCCGAATCCTTGTTTCACGAAATCGACAAGTATACCCATTTTTTACTTGAATTCTTCTTGTATCATTAGCTTCTTCGCCGCTTTCAGTTCTTTGTTAGTAACACGTGCACTCCACATCTTAAAGTCCAAATTATATGATATGTGTAGAATAAAATGACATGCACCGGATCCACATGTGAAGAGAAGAAATTCCGTATTTGTAAACATCTTCACGAACTGATCTTGAAAATATCTCTGGGAACTTATTCATCTCAGTTGGCTTCGCAAGACAAATTGTGCAGGTTGATGCAGATGGTGTACCTATCCGTAATAATAGTGGCCACTTTTCCGTCAATCATTGTCATATGAAGATCATGAGCTATATCCAATCCACCATACTTCGTTGAAGTGATGTTATTTATCTATCTCCTCTTTTATGCAGCTTCTTCTCGCTTGATGTATTCCGCAGTCTCCTTACAAAACTCAAACTTGATAGGCCTACAGAAAGTTGTAGATTTTCCCATATTATAGTGACCTGATTGGAAACGAGTTTGAGGGGGATAATGCTTGCCATAAAAATTGATAAGTCATCGAAGTTCGCAACTCCACTTCTTTGCTTATAGGTGCTTTGTAAAGAAGCTCCATCAAAGCCAAATTTGCTAATCAACTTTAAACCCTCAAATGATGAATTCACCAACAACTTAAAGAATTCTCTTAACTGTCAAATCCAATTATGCTTGAAGTTTCACTTTAGCACCCCTTTCAGTTATTTTTAAGTCCCCTGGATAGCAGTTGTTCTTAGCTTCAAGTAGTTTATGATAAGAGGGCAGAAAAGGCACACCATAGTCAGCTAGCACAATTCTTAAACACAAGTACTTCCACTTAGACAGATTTAATGGTGTATAGAGGGCTAGAGCATGATCTTGATCAAGAGTTTTCCCTTCTTGTTTCCGAACAATGCATTTTGAACAACTGCACCACTGTCTGGATTCTTCGTAACATGATCAATAATACGAGCTAAATCATTGTTTTCGTCGATTTTTAACTTTGTCACTAATGCAAAACTAAGTTCTTCTGTTGAATAGTCCAGCAGGGACTCTGAACGTCTTTTCTTCTGTTTGTTGCCGAGGTCTGCAAAAGGCTTACTAATCTGGGTCTCGGTAGATGTGCTCACAGATATAGTACTTGATGTTTCTGGTGTTTCCATTGTCGCCATGTCGACGTCAACGGGGGTATTTTCTTCTAACACGTTCTTGGTAATTTCACGGTATTCCGCGAAAAACCTCTGATAAATTTACACTGGAGCAATGTAGCCACTGAATATTTGACTCTAGCCACTCAGAATGTCTGTTGATGAAAGTCTTTTGATTTCTGGAAGCACTTGTCTATCTGCGAAGTAGGTTTTTGAAGGTATTCTGCAAAAAGGTCTTGACTGCTTCTAAATCTTCTGAACACATTTCCACTGGGACAACGTATTATAGCTTTATAGATTCGAGCCCAATTTTTCAAATCACCTTCACTACGAAGGATCATGAAAATATCCAAGTTCTTTACGAATGTAACTACCACGCGTAAGTTTTTAGATGTTGCTTCTTCAAGGGTTGAGAAACGAATGCGCCCAAATTTGCTAGAATTAGTACTAGTGGCAAATAATCTCGCGCAACTAGTGAGTAACGAGGGAAGTGTATTTGAGTCAACAAAACAATGTGTTATCGGTAGAAGGGTGCCTACCTAGTACCTACCAAAGTAGTGATAAACCGCCTAACCAGGTAAAAAAATCTACCTGCGCATCTGCCGATAACAATGCACTAACCAACAATGACGCATGCGATCGTCTTTTTTACCTGAATATGAAAAAGGTCCATAAAAGGTTGAGATTTACTTTCTTGGAATTTTTCACAAACAAAACAACAAACATTGTAGAGATCTATCTATGCTGGTTTCTGGTTGTCTGTAGTCCGAAGGGGAAGACAAACAAAATATATTTTTATGCTTAATAGTTGATTGGTAGAGAGTTACAATAAGCATTAAGTGCGCCTAATCTAGGTACACTGTGCAATAAATAATGAATACAATAATAATAATAAGAAAGATCAAGCGGCTTGTGATAAACTTACTTACATAATTTGTTTAAGTACAAAATAACCCAGCAATATATCTAATTGCGAACTTATTAAGATTTGTTTTGTTAAATAAGGCATTCAAAATTATTTTTAATTGAAAACGCGTAAAATTACTAGAGAAAGAACAGATACGAAAAAAAATAACTTTAAAATTTTGCTGGCCTCAAGGCCGCAAGGATACGTACAAAATTTTGGTGTTGTTGGGTCAAGGTCAATAGTCCCTCACCACCATATGAGGTTTGACTGCTACCTTTTGCTACCAAGAAAAAAAATAAAACAGATTTTCTCCCATACATTTTTTCGTAAATATTTTTTGAAGTTATACTTCTTTAGGCGCGTTATGAAAAAATGATGAGAGTGAAATTTTAAGATGCGCGCGCATCACTGTAACACATAATTTTAACATAATGAAGTTGGCATGAAGTTGGCATAATGGAACCAACTTCATGCGTTACTTTTGTGTTTACCGCACATTAAGAAAATCTACCAACAAAATAGAAATAGAATCTCTATTTAGTGGGTGCTAACGACTGCATTGTGAAGGCCTATCAAAAGTATTTATTAATCAGGAACAACGGAACCAAAGCGCGATTCAGGAGACTACAGCGCCATCTCTTGACCATTGGTGTAGTAGAACCAAAAACCACATCTTTATTTTTTGTAATAAAGTAACAGTTATAGGTATTCATATTTATAATATTTATCCACATGTTTCTAGTTTGTATATTCGGAATACGTGTTTGAGTTTCATACAAGTGCAAATCACATATGTTCTAATAAATTATATTCAGTAGCGTTTTTCATTAAATATTTTGATTATTTATTTATTTTTTCAAATTAAAACTGAACTTTATTGACTTCGTCCTTTTCCAGACTTTTTATTAATTTATTGTAATTAATTATTTGCATGCAATTAAAAACTAATTTTAAACGATGCCAAAGAAGGATAACTTCTCACGCGCCTACATAAGTACACGCACCCATTTTTTACAGTATGAAGGAGTCATTTTCATGAAAAATAGTATGAAACAATATTAATCAGCATTTAATTTAAAAAAATTCAATAGCTGAAATTCAATAGCTGAAATTTGAAGGAAGGGGGAGTCTTTGACGGGATTTCATCGAGTGCAGGTGGCGGTTGGTGTCTTATTTTAATTATTCTTTAATTCGTTCATAGTGGATATTGTGAAATAAAATTCGGTGTGATTTTGTGTTACAATCGTCTGCACAACTGACGAATTAGTTGAATCTTTATAATATCTCTACTCCAGTACTACTCTATTCCAGTCAAATGGACTTGAGAACTTTATTGTTGTGTTGACTACTTCATAGAAGCATAACGTGAAAGCTGATTCGATACATTTCGTGCCAAACTCTGCAAGAAACATTAGAATACGTCACATCACAACCACATTCTATAGTAAAAAAAAACTGAAGAAAAGGCTGTATGGGCATTGTTCCGTTTGCCTTTCCTAAAAAGGGGGAACATTAAAAAAAAAAAGGTAGTGATGTGCCGAGTCGGTTATTTTTGGTATTCAGGTATTTTAGTACTCGTTAAAAAAGATTCGAATTAGGACTCGAGTCTGAAGACTCGGATAGGTATTCGAGTACTAGCACGGGTATTCGAATACTTTTTTGGTCTCGAGTATTTTTTGAATGGTTGACCTTGTAATTTTTCGAGTCTCCGCCCTCCCCGGTCTATATTCTTCGAGTTGACCTGAATAGCATTTCACGACTGTATATATAATAGCAGTCTTTTACGATTTTTCCCTGGTACTCAATGTCATTTGATTGAATTGTAGATGACGATGCTAATGAGTCTAATGACTCCAAGTCCAAATCAGAACTGTCATCCAAGCTTTCGTTTTCATTTTGCTTACTTTTTTTTTCTATTAAAGCTGTATAAATCAAAGGATGTTTTTTTTTTCAATTGTTTTAATAAATTTATGGTGTTTCCAAAATTAACAAATGTTTTTTTACACTCTTTGCACTCCACTTTTTTATTTGTAATGTAATATTATTTAAATTCCATACTTCAGAGTTTTTCTTCGGAGCCATCCTATCGCAAAGTCATTAGTTAAAAAACAGTAAAACTTTACACAAATTCTACAGTTAAACTGAAGAAAAAAAAGTAATGTATTTTTTTGAGACCTAGAAAGCTACAAATCTTTAATTTTAAAATAAACTTTTCATGGGGTGCGGCCAGAGTGCACTCAGATTCAGATTCAGATTTCGAAAACAAGCGCGAGAAATAAAAAGTGTAGTCTAAGCAGGTTGCCTGCTTTTTCTCGCGCTTTGTTTTCTGAGTCTGAATCTGAATCAGGAGTGCAATCTGGACGTACCCTTCGGGTGCGGCCAGAGTGCACTCAGATTCAGATTCAGATTCAGATTTCGAAAACAAGCGCGAGAAATAAACAGTGTAGTCGAAGGGTACGGCCAGAGTGCACTCCTGATTCAGATTCAGATTCAGACTCAGAAAACAAAGCGCGAGAAAAAGCAGGCAACCTGCTTAGACTACACTGTTTTTTTCTCGCGCTTGTTTTCGAAATCTGAATCTGAATCTGAGTGCACTCTGGCCGCACCCATGGACATACAAAAACGCTGTCGGCCATTTTAGTCTATAGATTATCTGTGCTATGACGTCGACGGTAGTAAACAAAAACTCGTAAGCACGTAGAAAATAACTTAACCGAGTTATAATAAAAAAAAACATGATTTCTAATAGATACCACGTAAAATAAAGTAATTATCATTATTGTATTGTACGAGAATGTAAAAACACATCCTTGAAGACTCCAGGAAAGTTGTGGATTAAAGTGCCGAAAGAATTTAACCTACGCAATACCTGGTTAGAACTTGCTAAAAGTGAGTGATTTTACTTGAGTAAAATTTATTTTTCCGAAGATCGCTTTGATATAAGTACTTACTCATTGAATAATATTTTAAGTCTCTTCATTTATTATCAGTTTTAATAATACAAGTTTTAAAGTTATGTATGAATGACATTTAGTTGTTTACTAAAAGAGACGTCACAATCATGGCGGATGTGGCGAACAGCGTTTTTAGTATTTACAAAGAATAGACTAAAATTTTTTTTTTTATTTAAATTTCTACAGCAATCTTCTGCTTTATGAAGTGAAATCGATATATTTAGGTTACTTAGAACAAATACTTTAAGAAATAAACATTTATTTAATACAATTCAACATGAGTCAACTAGCCTATTGTAACTTAAACAATTTACTAATATGTCAACAAACAAAATCTTAAGCAGAAATTACCTTTAGTACAGAATCTTCTTTTTGATAATAGTATTGACATATTAATCTTAAATGAAACTTGGCTTAAGCCAACCGCAAATGTTAATATACCATATTATAAATTACTAAGGAAGGATTTAAGTAATGGTCATGGTGGTGTTGCAATTTTCTACAAAGAAAACTTAAAATGTAATTTAATTATTACTCGTTCCACTGAAAACATTCAAAATATTGCCATAATTGTTGAAACAATATCAGGTCCTCTCACTATTTTAGGTTGTTATTGTCCTCCTCGAACAACACGTTTTCCAATAAATACTCTCAAAAGTATAATTCGACAGCTGCCGACTCCCTTATTGTTATTAGGAGACTTAAACGCTCATCATACTGCTTTCGGTTGTGCTACCAATAAACAAAGAGGAATACTTTAGACATGCTGGATGATTTTAATTTGTGCATTTTGAATGACGGATCATGTACCACAGTCAATCGTCCACATAATTCACCGTCTGCTATTGATGTAGCTTTCGTATCTTCGAACCTAATGCCTTCTTGTAATTGGTCTGTGTTTTATGATGATTGCTTAGGTAGTTATCATTATCCAACAATGGTTACCATCCAAATTAAGCCTAATTATTATCAAATAATTAACAAAACAGATAGATTTCTATTTAGGCAAACTAACTGGGAAGAATATACAGAAGCCTCAAAAAATTTGCTAAGTAAGCCATTATGATTTTTCTAATGATAATCCTGTAATGAATTACAACTGCTTTGTTGTTGATTTCGTCAATCAACAACTTGAAAGAATTTTGCGTTCCGAAACGTACGCCATCTAATACTTTTAGTTGCGTTCAAAACCAAAAACAACACATACCAGTACCGTGGTGGAATGATATTTGCTCAAATGCTGTTAAAAAAAGTAGACTAGCTTTATATAGCTATAGACGTTTTCCAACTATTGAAAACTATTTAATATATAGAAAGTTAGACGCAAAGAAGAAATTAATCATAAAAGAGCAAAAAAAACTTTCCTGGATTTCCCTCTGTTTAACATTTGATCGCATGACACCAAGTTCACGTATTTGGAATTTTATAAAGAAATTTAATAAAAATAGACCCAGGGTTCAAACTAAAGATGATTGTTGGGTTGAAGCATTCTTGGACAAATTATCCTCAGATCAGAATACATTAAACTCTGATTCGATAATCGATAATTATTATTTAATCAAAATATAATAAATACGCATTTAATTAGGCCGTTCACAGAATCTGAATTTAATTTGTCCTTGTATAGTAGAAAGGATACTACTCCTGGGCCTGATGAAATAGGCCTTGCATGCAAATTGCAGATATATTTTGTTGACTATTTTTAATTCTTTATGGGATAAAAATATTATACCACTAGACTGGAAAAAAGTAACGGTTGTCCCTATCTTGATACTGGATAAAGATCCATTTTCTCCCGATTCCTACAGACCTATATCTTAAACATCGTGTATAGGTAAAATTTTTGAAAATATGGTTAAATGAAGACTGGAATCTTTTGTACAAAACTCAAATATCATTCCAATAGAACAATTTGGCTTCAGTAAAGGAAAAAGCACTACAGACAGCCTGTTGAAATTTGCTGAAGATATAGAGGTCTTTAAATAACTATTCCAATTTAATAAGTGTCTTTTTAGACGTCAAAGGTGCTTTTGATAATGTAGATTTAGAAACTTTAGCTGTTATTTTAAACTCTTTGAACATCCCAGGAAAGATATTGCAATAGGCTAGTTGACCCTTTTTGGAAAAAGGTTTTAAATGGTTAATAAATGTTCTATTAGACCGAAAAAAAATGTATTGTATTTTTTTTAAACCTAGAAAGCTACAAATCTTTAATTTTAAAATAGACTTTTCATGGACATACAAAAACGCTGTCGGCCATTTTAGTCTATAGATTGTCTATGCTATGACGTGAACTGTGGTAAACAAAAACTCGTAAACACGTAGAAAATTACTTTTAACTGAGTTTATAATAAAAAAAAAACATGATTTCTAATAAATACCACGAAAAATAAAGTAATTATCATTACTGTATTGTACGAGAATATAAAAACACATCCTTGAAGACTCCAGGAAAGTTGTTGATTAAAGTGCCGAAAGAAATTACCTTTAATTATTAGAATTTAAAGAAATACCTACGCATCTTTATTACACTTAATCATATGTTGTATCAGTTTTTTGTTTATTACTACATTGTAATACGAAATGCACTGTACTTACATAGATGCCTTGTCGTTTCTCTGCTCCGCAGAGCAGAAATCGGGGTTTAGTGCAACAAATTCACCAACCATCAATGCGTCAATTCTTGGCAGATTTGTGCTTTCTGCTTTCACAAAGCCGGCATCCATAATTAGTTTTGTCAAAAAAAAACTAAGTTTACTGTTTTTTTCTTTCCTAAAGTTAAAAGTGTTTTAAGATAAATTTAGTCAGACGAAAGAATCCACCTACAACACGCGAATGACATTTAGTTGTTTACCACAAGAGACGTCAAAATCATGGCGGATGTGGCGAACAGCGTTTTTAGTGTTTAAAAAATATAGACTAAAAAATATTTTTTAAAATTAAATTTCTACAGCAATCTTCTGCTTTTATGAAGTGAAATCGATATATTAAGGTTCCTTAGACTAAATTTTTTAAGAAATAATCATTTATTTAATACCATTCGACATGAGTAAACTAGCCTATTCTTGGCAGATTTGTGCTTTCTGCTTTCACAAAGCCGGCATCCATAATTTGTTTAGTCAAAAAAAACTAAGTTTACTGTTTTTTTCTTTGCTAAAGTTAAAAGTGTTTTAAGATAAATTCAGTCAGACGAAAGAATCCACCTACAGTAACACGCGAATGACATTTAGTTGTTTACCACAGGAGACGTCAAAATCATGGCGAATGTGGCGAACAGCGTTTTTAGTGTTTAAAAAATATAGACTAAAAAATATTTTTTAAAATTAAATTTCTACAGCAATCTTCTGCTTTTATGAAGTGAAATCGATATATTAAGGTTCCTTAGACTAAACACTTTAAGAAATAAACATTTATTTAATACAATTCGACATGAGTAAACTAGCCTATTTATTTTTAATTTCTTTTATGGTCGACAAATTTCTATAAAATTTAATAACAATTTTTATGGTCCTAGGCTAGTTTTTAAGGGTGTAATGCAAGGCGCATCGTTATCTCCTTTGGTTTATTTGTTGTACACCGCTGGTTACAGGTTTGTCAATTTTAATAATGTCAGAATGTTACAATTTCCTGATGATCTCGTTGTTTATACGTCCATTAGAAATATAAGTGAAGCTCAGATTATAATCAACTAGCTGTTACCCGCGACTTCGTCCGCGTTATTCCACGCGGACGAAGTCGCGGGTAACTTTGGGTAGCATTTTTAATTATTTAATAAGAATCATTAGTAGGTATAGTAGGTATATGAAAAAAAAATAAAAAATATCTGTTTACAGTAGATATAAGGTACCTATGTATTCCATTGAGTGGCAAAGTACTGAATGTGCTGTGCGGCCTCCATCGAGCAGCGTCGCCGCAATTCCAGAGGAAGCTACGGCAACAGCTATTCCTTTGTCTTTGCGGATTTGAACTTGCATGAAGTTGGTGTTTACCGCACATTAAGAAAATCTACCAACAAAATAGAAATAGAATCTCTATTTTGTGGGTGCTAACGACTGCATTGTGAAGGCCTATCAAAAGTATTTATTAATCTGGAACAACGGAACCAAAGCGCGATTCAGGAGACTACAGCGCCATCTCTTGACCATTGGTGTAGTAGAACCAAAAACCACATCTTTATTTTTTGTAATAAAGTAACAGTTATAGGTATTCATATTTATAATATTTATCCACATGTTTCTAGTTTGTATATTCGGAATACGTGTTTGAGTTTCATACAAGTGCAAATCACATATGTTCTAATAAATTATATTCAGTAGCGATTTTAATTAAATATTTTGATTATTTATTTATTTTTTCAAATTAAAACTGAACTTTATTGACTGTGTCCTTTTCCAGACTTTTTATTAATTTATTGTAATTAATTATTTGCATGCAATTAAAAACTAATTTTAAACGATGCCAAAGAAGGATAACTTCTCACGCGCCTACATAAGTACACGCAACCATTTTTTTTTACTTGATACACCCAAAACTTCTAAATATCATGTTCCTAGGTTCAGTGGTTAAGATTTTGTATACAAAAAGTTTGGCTTCGTAGTTCCCAATCACATACAACTTTTCACCACCCCTTACAATCCCCTTTTCGCAATAAAAAGTAGCCTATGTCCTTTCTCAGGGTCTAGACTATCTGTATACCAAATTTCATTCAAATCCGTTCAGTAGTTTTGGCGTGAAAGAGTATGCGAAGAGATGGCGCTGCCTTGCAGCTTAAGAATAGCTAGAAGGAATTTCGACGCGGTCCGTGAGGGCCGCGGTAGCATAATTGGTCAGTGCATTCGCCCGGATTGCGAAGGGTGCGGGTTCGAGTCCCGTCTGCTGCCTGGTCCGCGTGGAATTTTTTCTAGTTATATTTTCTTTAGATTTAAACATCAAGCAGTTACATGCTTTAAAAATAATAAAAATTATAACTATTATTGCTATTTCTTCTTTCAAATGTTTAATACTTGTAAAAGTATTCATTTGACATTGTGGGTTTACCTATAATGCGAAGAGATGGCGCTGCCTTGCAGCTTAAGAATAGCTAGAAGGAATTTCGACGCGGTCCGTGAGGGCCGCGGTAGCATAATTGGTCAGTGCATTCGCCCGGATTGCGAAGGGTGCGGGTTCGAGTCCCGTCTGCTGCCTGGTCCGCGTGGAATTTTTTCTAGTTATATTTTCTTTAAACTATTATTAACAAATTTACTATATACAATAAGACCATAATCATAATGGCTCCTAACTATAGCTACAAAAATCATAAAAAGTATTTTAGGATCCATTCCCCAGCTAAGACCAGCAAGACATTTTAAAATATTGACACGTTTTTGCATTTTATTAACCACACTGTGTACATGAGCATTAAAAGACATTTTGCTGTCGAATATGATTCCCAAAAATTTGTGCTGGAAACCTTGCTTGATTTTAGTGGAATTTATTACTATATTTACATTACTATTACATAAAGATTTACTGAATAACATAAAACTGCTCTTGGCAGGGTTTAATTCTAGTTTTAACAGCTTTTTGTAATACAAATTTATTTCATCAAGGGCTTTATCCGGACTAATCCGGACTAATATTATAAATGCGAAAGTAACTTTGTCTGTCTGTCTGTCTGTTACTCTTTCACGCCAAAACTACTGAACGGATTTGAATGAAATTTGGTATACAGATGGTCTAGACCCTGAGAAAGGACATAGGCTACTTTTTATTGCGAAAAGGGGATTGTAAGGGGTGGTGAAAAGTTGTATGTGATTGGGAACTACGAAGCCAAACTTTTTGTATACAAAATCTTAACCACTGAACCTAGGAACATGATATTTAGAAGTTTTGGGTGTATCAAGTAAAAAAAAATGGTTGCGTGTACTTATGTAGGCGCGTGAGAAGTTATCCTTCTTTGGCATCGTTTAAAATTAGTTTTTAATTGCATGCAAATAATTAATTACAATAAATTAACAAAAAGTCTGGAAAAGGACACAGTCAATAAAGTTCAGTTTTAATTTGAAAAAATAAATAAATAATCAAAATATTTAATTAAAATCGCTACTGAATATAATTTATTAGAACATATGTGATTTGCACTTGTATGAAACTCAAACACGTATTCCGAATATACAAACTAGAAACATGTGGATAAATATTATAAATATGAATACCTATAACTGTTACTTTATTACAAAAAATAAAGATGTGGTTTTTGGTTCTACTACACCAATGGTCAAGAGATGGCGCTGTAGTCTCCTGAATCGCGCTTTGGTTCCGTTGTTCCAGATTAATAAATACTTTTGATAGGCCTTCACAATGCAGTCGTTAGCACCCACAAAATAGAGATTCTATTTCTATTTTGTTGGTAGATTTTCTTAATGTGCGGTAAACACCAACTTCATGCTGTTAATTTTTTGTGTTACAGTGATGCGCGCGCATCTTAAAATTTCACTCTCATCATTTTTTCATAACGCGCCTAAAGAAGTATAACTTCAAAAAATTTGGCTTTTGAAGTTAAAGTTCTTTTTAACGAATACTCTGCATCGCCGCCGCTGCCGTCGGTCGTCGGTCGTCGTCGCGTACATTCGCCGAAGTGTGGCGGAGAATGATAATCATTGGGACTCGACATTAGAAGAGGTTGCACAATGTAGATCAGCAGCAAAGGTGAGAGATCTTTTTGCCATTCTCATAGCGACGTGTGGTCTTTCAAATCCTCAGATATTATGGGAAAAGTACCAAAATGATATGTCTGACGATATTTTGCACAGACTACAACAAAATAATCCCAATGTCACATATTATAATGATTTATTATATAACGAGGCGATAACTAAGATTGAAGACCAAGTGATGGCTATATCTGGGAAGACATTATCAGATTTTGGAATGAACCAGCCACAAAGAATCGGAGAAGTCAGTAGTGATTTAATAGAGAACTGGACTACAATGTCTCTTCTTTACAGCAACAAATATCAGTCTGTTCATCGATTGAACACGGAACAAAAATTAGTCTTTGATATTGTTGTGCAAAGAATCGATAATGGTGAGGGCGGATTGTTTTTCTTAGATGCGCCAGGAGGCACTGGAAAAACTTTTCTATTAAATTTACTTTTAGCCCAAATCCGCAAAGACAAAGGAATAGCTGTTGCCGTAGCTTCCTCTGGAATTGCGGCGACGCTGCTCGATGGAGGCCGCACAGCACATTCAGTACTTTGCCACTCAATGGAATACATAGGTACCTTATATCTACTGTAAACAGATATTTTTTAATTTTTTTTCATATACCTACTATACCTACTAATGATTCTTATTAAATAATTAAAAATGCTACCCAAAGTTACCCGCGACTTCGTCCGCGTGGAATAACGCGGACGAAGTCGCGGGTAACAGCTAGTTGGTTATAATCTGAGCTTCACTTATATTTCTAATGGACGTATAAACAACGAGATCATCAGGAAATTGTAACATTCTGACATTATTAAAATTGACAAACCTGTAACCAGCGGTGTACAACAAATAAACCAAAGGAGATAACGATGCGCCTTGCATTACACCCTTAAAAACTAGCCTAGGACCATAAAAATTGTTATTAAATTTTATAGAAATTTGTCGACCATAAAAGAAATTAAAAATAAATTGCAATATCTTTCCTGGGATGTTCAAAGAGTTTAAAATAACAGCTAAAGTTTCTAAATCTACATTATCAAAAGCACCTTTGACGTCTAAAAAGACACTTATTAAATTGGAATAGTTATTTAAAGACCTCTATATTTTCAGCAAATTTCAACAGGCTGTCTGTAGTGCTTTTTCCTTTACTGAAGCCAAATTGTTCTATTGGAATGATATTTGAGTTTTGCGTTTCGCGTGGAATAACGCGGACGAAGTCGCGGGTAACAGCTAGTTATCATATAAGAATAACATATAAATATATTCTCCAAAAGAAATTTTAAAAGTTCTATATGATATAGGAAAAATTGTTGAATTTCTATGGGTGCCATCTCACTCAGGTATTACAGGAAATGAAATAGCTGATTCGTTGATGAAAGGTACTTTCGACATTCCAGTTCATGAAAACGCCTCAATTCCTTTTACGGATTTTTATAGTGCAATAAAATACAGAATGTATTTGACGTGGAATAAGTATTGGGAAGAAACTAGAAAAGTTAAAGGAGCATGGTATGCCAACATTCAAGATACCCAAGAAGTCATGGCACCAAAAATTGAAAAATCCATCTAGAAAATATATTACAACTATGAACCGCTTACGAACTGGTCATGGAAGATTTCTGGAGCATTTAAACAGGATTAAACTCGAAGACCAAAATTATTGTCGGTATTGTAAATCCAAGAGTGTGGAAACTTTACAGCATCTTATTTTAGAATGTCCTGCCTTCTTTATACAGAGAATGTTATTGATAGATGGCTTAATAGAGATATATAATAACTGCAGAATACCCAGCCAATTGCCATCTATCATACAAAACACTGAAACATATCCTATATTATTTGAACATGTAATGAACACTTTCGAAAACATATAAAATGATGAAATGTACTAATGAATGGCCGAAATGGAGAAATTCACGGCCGTAAAACTTATAAAAAAAAAGTAAAGATATTAGAAAAGTTATGATTATAAATAAAAAAGCAATTAGGAAGTTATAAAACTTTTAAATAATGTTCATTTTAAAACTTTCAAATTCCTTTTTGAAAATAACAGAATGTAATGTTACAAATTACCAAATTGCGTGCCTAACCTCACGACCAACTTCGTCGGATGTTTTAACATCCTATTTAGCACAATGCAATGAACCGCCCTGGACATCCTACTTCGTAAAGGTAAATGTCTTAATTCTTTTCCCTAAGACTTGATAGATCTTTTATATCTAAAATAAAACACTAAAATTATCTACTCTGTCCAGGTATCAAGCGGGAAAGATTTGATTTGTTGGAAGTAGTTATTAGCTTTGTATAGTATTAAGTAAAAGCAGTTAAAAGTTTTAAATGAAAATAAATTGAACCAAGCAATATGTATAATTTTGAGAAATAATTGTCATTATGCTACCGTGGCCCTGACGGCCGTGTCGAATATTCTCTAGCTGGCGCTGCCTTGCAGCATTAGGCTGCAAGGCAGCGCCAGCTCTCATCTCTTCTCATTGTAGGTAACCCACAATGTCAAATGAATACCTTTACAGGTATTAAACATTTGAAAGAAGAAATAGTAATTATAATTATTTTTTTATTTTTAAGCATTTAATTCAAACTAAAATTTAGTATTAAACATAAACAATACTAAAGTTTAGTTTCAATCAAATTATAATAACTGACACGGCCGTCAGGGCCGCAGTAGCATAATGGTCAGTGCATTCGCCCAGATAGCGTAGGGTGTGGGTTTGAGCCCTGTCTGCTGCCTGGTCCGCGTGGAATTTTTTCTAGTAAAACTTATTTTGATTTAAACATCTAGCAGTTTAATGCTTAAAAAATAAAAACATAAATAATTGTCACTTACCACTCCTGACATACCTTGGCCACACTGGATTTCAATAGACAGCACCAAAAACAACCTGCAATAAACTATATTCTTCACCTTTATGTTTTAGGTGTTTCCCATTAGTAAGCTAATTTCTGTTCATTCTGGTTTAATTTCATGGTTAGTTAATATATATCCATACCTAGTTGGGTGTTGCAGGTTGTCTCATTCATTTTATCTTTGTATTTTTTTCAGTACAGTAGTGTAAAAGATGATCAATTTGGAATGTCAAACTTTAATTGGAATGTTGGTAGTTCCAATTATCAAATTTTAAGAACTGGTTGCTTTCCCTATATAAAGTATCATTGTTCAAAAAGAGAAAAAGAGAATCTCGATGTGTCTGATAAGTTCATGAGAGCTGTGAAAGTTATAAATTTAGGTTAGTATTAAATTATCACCTTAAGATACAGACTGTAGATGTTGGCCATCAACCCTACAGAAGTTCAACTTTTTGTATTTAGTAAGGTAAAACACCCAATTATCGACACTTTAACGTCGAAATTTGAGCATTTTTCAAATATCTGGTTTGTTTATGATAAGACATGATTTTTTAATGCACTGGGTAACATTTTAGGGTTAATTCTATATTATTTTAAAGCAAACAGAAGTGTAATACTAATAACTTAGGAAAAAAAACAAGATAGTTTTAGGCTTTTTTTAGCCTAGTTATCGACAGCAAAATTCCATATATCGACACCCAGTAATCGACATGTTCCAATAATCGTGATCTAGTAATCAACATGTTCTATTTATCATCATCCAAATATCGTCCTGACCTCAAACACCATTCCCAAAAAAAAGTCTTATTCAGTATTTTAATCATTTTAATTAGCTAAATAAACAAACAAGGGCATGTTGGCATGTAATGCGTAGGTAATTTAAGAACTTAATAAACCTCTTTTATTGCATAGCATTGGTTTCGAAATTACTTTAACTATATCAGACTTTTGGTACCAGATTTTATCTTCTTTTTCCGACCACTTGAACATGTTACCCACCGAAAAGGCCATGGTGCTAATTTCAAATTTGTTTTTATCAAAAATTTTAATTACGCCTGGGAAAAAATCCCCTTCGTATTGGATTATAACATAATCTCCAATAGAATATGTTTTTGCTGGCTTGCCCGGTCTATTGGTAGTAAATGGGGTTGTTTTATTCTGGTCAATTATGAAACGTTGTACGCTATCGAGTAACTCATCTCTAGTGACGGGAATGTGTTTTTCAGCCATTTCAAGTATCCATTTTTCTAAAATAGCCTCCTCTACCGTTGAAAAATATGTTTTAGTGCCCATGGAACATTCACCTGGAGTCTTACCGGAAATCTTATCGTGTAATGTAATTTTGGGTACACCAAACTTTTTTTGCAGCAGTTGCAGTTTTCTCACCTTTTCTGACTGCTTCTACGGCCTCGGCCATTTGAAGAGGCATGTCATTTTTTTTAAGGGGGCCATGCCTGCAAAAAATGTCGGTTACTGGAACATGTAGACTAACATATAGAATATCCAATCATCGACATATCGTCTGTCGGTCATTGGAACGTATGGGATACCCAATCATCGACACGGCTGTCGATCATTGGAAGCAGTTTGAATATTTAAATGAAAGACCTAAATATTAAGAGTGCTGAACAAGCTTAGCTAAATAATATAATAAAGTGCACAAAATAAAATAAATAAACATTTCGACATTTGTCGAAGATTTGAAAAAGCAAAAAAAAATCTCCAATTACCGACGGGCGTGTTTTAGCATTTTAATATAACCTTACCCTTCTTGTGAAATTATAAAGCAGTTGTGAATCTCTATCCTCATGTAATAAATGACTAACGTTTAAGATAAAGCAAAACCATTTAAAGTTATGAGCAATAAATCTTACTCACCTCCTTAGCGATTTCATTAATAAAACTGGATTTGGTTGGAGATCTACCGCGGTCGAAATATATCATTACGCCATTTTGTACAAAATTGCCGAAAATATGAAACATTATCAGCAATGACAGCTAGACAATCCTCGTCTATAGTTTACGCTTCAAATGTGTTCAGAAGTCAGAATATATTCTTATTTTTCTTTGTTTTGTTTTTTAATGTCGGACAATGGTGCCTTGTCGAAGATTGGGTGTTTTACCTTACTAAAGCAAACATTAAACCTCAAATCTGTTTTTAATTATAAAATTAATAATTAATATATCTTCATTTATTTCAATCTCATAATCCATAGTGATAGTAACAATAAGTTACTTATATTAAAAGTATGTTAGTAATTTTGATACACAATAAATACAGTTAAATAGTGTTAATTTTGAGTTCTTGTTAACTCCTGACTAGTCTTAATAACAATTCTTAATTTTTCTCATCCAGGTATACCATGTCTTCTTTATGGTTTGGCTGCTACTCAACTTATAACACATTCAGAAATAGTTCATACTTCAAAAGGCCCAGTCAAAATATACTTTCTATTACCAGAACATAAAGGATCTCAGTATTAAGTCTTAATACGAGGGCGGGATAATAAGTAACTAGGGATTGCAATCCGAAAAAAACGGATCCGGTAATCCGGCGGATCCGGCATCATTTGACGTTTACCGGATCCTGTACCAATATACCTACAATAAAGCCGACAAGTGTAGAAGCTGAAAGGGCCTTTTCGGCCGCAGGCTATAATATGCAGCTCTATTAGAAGTCGTTTAGCTGATGACGCAATTAACAATATTGGTTTTCTACAATCTTTTTTTCAATACAATATTGATTTTCTTTTAATACTTTTTTTTATATAAGACTTGTTTTTTTGCATTCTTAAATACTTTAATAATGATTTAGATCTCATTTCAGTTAATTACGTAAGGTTAATTGTATCTGTTAGATATTATAGTTACTTGATAATTAATATTGTTACTCATAAATTGATCTATCTGTGAAAGTGAAATCTAGAAAGACTGAGCTACTCGTTACGCCGTAAAATTATTACTAATTACTCTTACACTACCAAATTTTAATTGTTTTCTTGATGTCTATTTGTCTTGACATTGGTTAGGAAAAAAGTCGTTTCTATATACTTGTGATTTATATTTATAAACTACGTACATATAATTGCAGTGACACTTGATTAACTTACTTATTTTGTACGAAAAACCGAAAATCACCCTGATTTGATCAAACCGGATTGATGGGAATCCGGTCGTATCCGACCGGACTCAAAATGACACCGGATTGCAATCCCTTTAAGTAACTAGCCTCTGCTATTTAAAAAGTTAAAATTTAAAAAATATATATGTCATTTTTAAATTCGTATCTCTGGCCACCTGTGTTCTAAAGCCCACCATTCACTACACGCACCGCGAGCCGAACCCCGAGCCGTACCCATTTGTGGACAAATCCGTCATTGCCCACACACTACACGAGCGCCGAGTTGCAGTCCAGTCGCTTGTGTACTTTGGTGAGCCTCGCGCGTATCGTTCTTCCCTACCGTACCATGCCACCGATGCTTTCCAAACGCACAAAAGTCGCATTAGTAGACGGTGCAATACTTTTAACGGAGAAAAAGAAGAAAAAGCGCGTCTGGACAAAGGAATGGCTGAAACAACGAACAAAATATACTCATTTAAAATTGCTGCAATGCATTCAGTCCTGTAAACCACCTGTTTCTCTTTAGTTTTCTCTTTAAACAGCAGGATAAATTGTTGCCAAAACTCTATGATCGCCGAACGACATGTTATTATACTCGTTTACTCGTTCGTGATACAAACAACACAACTGCAGGCCAATTATGCTCGCTAATTGTGATATATTGTTGTTCGTTGTTTCAGCCATTCCTTTGTTCAGACGCGCTTTTTCTTTTTATTCTCCGTTAAAAGTATTGCACCGACTACTAAAGCGACTTTTGTGCGTTTGGAAAGCACCGGTGGCATGGTAAGGTAGGGAAGAACGATACGCGCGAGGCTCACCAAAGTACACAAGCGACTGGACTGCAACTCGGCGCTCGAGTAGTGTGTGGGCAATGACGGATTTGTCCACAAAGGGTATGGCTCGGGGTTCGGCTCGTGGTGCGTGTAGTGAATGGTGGGCTTTAAATTTGAATTTGGTGGCGCGAAAATTGTATAGATTTTTTGTCATTTGAAAATATGTTTCGTCAACTGTTTTCAAAATGGATGAAATTGAACAAAGAGCGGTGATGAAGTTTCTTCAATAAAATTTTCACGCCACCAAATTCAAATTTAGAACACAGGTGGCCAGAGATACGAATTTAAAAATGACATATATATATTATAAATTTGAATTTTTTAAATAGCAAAGGCTAGTTACTTATCATCCCGCCCTCGTACATTGAGGAATAAAAATTAGTGAAACTAATGTGGTAATGTTTGGAAAGAATTTTATTAACAAATAAACATTGATGATATAATAATGATGCTAGTCACTGGCCTATATTTGCCTTTTCTTTGTAAATATTGTAGGTGAGATTATATAAATTGTATGTAAGTAGGTGAATAATTAAAATTTAATAAAAAGTTATAAATTTACCAATGTTTTTAATTGAACTGTAATAGTTGAAGGAAACCAAAACACATTTTGCACAGAATATTTAGCCTCTGATAGAAAAACAATTTTTATGACTTATCCTTTATTTTATTTTCAATGTGTGTATTAACATTAAACGTTAATGTGCAACTTAGTAAATACTAATAATATTACTGAAAATAGTAATGATACTATAATTTAATGATACTACTATTCTTAACTCTGAAATCTAAAATGACCATACTGCAACCAATAAAGCAGACCAATGTTTAATGTAATTTAGATTTCAGTCATGGAAATCAGTTATATTGCCTTAACATGTTGAAATAAGAATATGCTGAGCTCATGATCTGAAAAAATAATATCTATAAATTAGTTAACAGTAGTGACACATTAAAAATTAAACATAAAATCTGCATAGATATCATGATGGAATAAAAGACAAGATAAAAAAGTGGATGTTGAAGAATTACCTATTAATTTTTATTCTAAGATTTTGTACTAAAAATTAGTTCTACTTTAGTATAAGCAATCCTGGGTATTTTTGACTATTTGTTGTGATTAGTCAATTATTTAATTGAAATGAATTGGTTACACGGATTTGATACATACATATCAAATTATTTAACATATCGACAGCGGAAAAGCAAAATCGCTTAAACGCCACTTTAAACTTTACAGAAAAGTGGATCAATGAGAAGTAACACCATAAAAATAAAAACATTCATATTGGTGTCGATTCTGAAATGATTTTCTAAACCTGACCTGAAAACCTTCATAAAATTGAGTTGCTTATGCGCCAAAAATTTTCACGAAAAATAAACAGATCGACGCAGAAAAAAAATCCGACTATAATGATATAATAATTATCGCCCTAAGTGACGTAAAAGTGATTTTTCCTTTCCACTGTCGATGTTATCATATTATGACGGGACATATTAATATCATATGAAGACGGGTATTCGTTATACCTACCGAAGAAAAGGTTTCCAGGGAGAGATTTGGCAATCCAATAAATTTGATAGAGAGCGGCTTCTGTGATCTTAGTATTATAATAATGATATCCATGCGGACTAGCCGCCCCAGAGACGTCTCGTGCCATCCGCAATTCCAACAAGCGTCGCCAACATCGAAAGCCTTTGTCAAAGGAATTTACAATGATTTCGCTGTATGCGTAGTATAAAATAGGATATATTGCATGGCGGCAGCGGTGAGTTTTAAAATTTGGCGCTCCGGCCCATTACGATTAGCCGCCGTTGTACCGAATTGATGGTGTAAGTCAATGGTGCAGATCCGCCCCATTTTTTTTGCTTACACTTACCTACACTTTAAAAAGCGGCCAACACTGGGTCATTTGCAGCGTATCCCGAGTCATGTACAATAAGTAGAAAAGGGTAATATACCCTTTTGGCCCTACGGTAAAATACGCAATGCATAGCGGTATATGGGGTGACAAGCATAGTCACGGCCCCAATCTTACAAATAAAGCAAAGGTACTCGCGCAATGAACCAATAGAAAATCTTGGTCGAGCTATGTTTGTCTTTTGTAGCAGTGGAACTACAAAAAAAAGACTAGAAAATATGCCTTCCGGAGGAGTATCTAGTGGTTAAGACTAGGGATGCAAAGTCTTTTGAAATATCGATATTTATATCGAAGTCAGGAAAATATCGATATCCGATCCGATATATCAGCCATTCCAACATTTCCAACACGATATTTTCTATATTTTTTATAGCGCTGTAAGAAGTATCAAATCAAAAGCAATTTCGAATCAAAGATATTCATTTTGTTTAAAATATTTGCACGCAGCCAAAACCAGAATAGAGAATCATATGAAAAACAACTGATATGAATTAGTAAAACCCACACATCAGGCTTCAGAATAGGGTAAGCCCAAATTTACTATACCTATCTTACTTTCTTGACTTGGCGAGCTTAAAAAATTTACGATTTGTATAAGATTCTTAATTTTATTTTGTGTTATATTACAATGATATTAAATTTCATTTAATCAGTAGTTGACAATTATCTAGAAAGAGAGGCAAGGATTTTATTTAAGTGCATGAGTTACCATTAGGTATACGATTATACCTATATACGTTGGTGTCGATTCTGACATGATTATCTAAATTTAAAACTGAATTTAACATCAGTCTCTCCTTTTCATTCTGTAAAAAGAATGACAAGGATACACTGTTGTCAAATTTAATTTTAGGTTTAGAGAATCATGCCAGAATCCACACCAGTTTAGTATATTTCTTGGGGTACAAGATTTTTTTAATACATCTATAAGCTCTTGCGATTTCAAAGCAATAGTTATTTCGATATTATTCAATTTAGAAAGTCATAGCAGGTAAATTAATTGATACTATTGTGTTCAAATTTAGTCTACGAAATATCGATATTTTGGAATTTCCGATATCGATATCAGTGAATTTTAAATATCGATATAAATATCGATATTTTGGTCTCGATATTATCGATATTCCGATATATCGTTGCAACGCTAGTTAAGACCGAGGGACGTTATTTTGTGCTGTAGGTTACGTAATTTTTTTGGGTCGAGAAAAAAAGCGGAGAGAACTCACTTTATTTCTTAGCAGTGTTCCTAGGTAGCAAGGAATCCACAACTGTATACATGCTGCAAAGAACAGCGCCGTAAAAATTATATCAAACGAGCCGTGGTCCAGTTTCTGTGAATTAAGGAATCGGGTTAATAATAGGTTAATCGAAATTCTCCAAACTATTTTCAAAATGTACCCAGGAGTTTTCTTATATTCTTCTTTTCTGCACCATAACCTTCCCCTTCTAAATTTTGATTATGAAAATAATTCAAATGCATAAAAAAATCTTAACTTGTTTAATACAGAAAATGATTAAATTATGTACCTGTTTTATGTACCAATGACTACTTAATAAATGATTATAAAAGAAATGAGAACCTTACCCTTTTAAATTTTGATTACCACAATAATTCAAATACATAGAATCCTCCATTTTTCCAATTCAGAAAATGATTATGTACCAATGACTACTTTAATGATTATATATAACAGAAATGAAAATATGAATATATACCTACGTAATCAATCGATATTAATTTTCATTTTACCAATTATTTATCTATGACAAAATATATTATTTAAGTATTCGGTATTCGGCCGAATAATATGTAGGTATTCGGTATTCGGCCGAATATAATAAAAGCAGCCGAATAGGCCGAATACCCAATAGTAACCGAATATTCGTTGCGTTTAGTAATAATATATTTTTCTTTAAACTCATACTTTATGAAAAACCGCTTAAAACATGATTTTTTTTATTAACTCAGAAAGTATTGATTTATTTCGAAAACTTAATATAACAACTTTTGCTTAGAATTTGTCTTTCTATCGATTCCTGGAGTTATTTTTATTAAAATAATTTTTACCCCCGAGAAGGGGTGGTATCTACCCCTAGCGAAAAAGCGCAAGTTGGCACTATGTCACTTTTGTTTCATATGGCATCCCCCACCTCATCACCATTTTTCATGAAAATCGATGGAGGTTCATCGAAATCGGAGGTTATAGCTGATTTTTGCCTTCATTGACTGTACTATTATGAAAACAAAGATTGAACTATATTTCCTTGATACTGTTACATGTGTTGTGTACTAACTCATTTAGATGTGATTTTATGGTAATTTAATGTCTGACTGACATGGAACCTACTCTTAAAGTGCCAACATTTAGGGAGTTTACCCTATAGTGTAATGTTTTCTTGTCTTATAACTATTAATTTTATTCAAAATGATTAAATGAAATTGGAACGATATAGCCCACGGTTGTACTGATACGATCGTCATTGTTTAAAATTATTGTTGATTTATTTATTGTCTCTAGTACGATTTGATTTGGCGGGCTATCTGAAAAACGGTTTTTTTTGTCTGACAGCTTCAAATTTGAGTTTTTTCAAATAATACTTTGGAACAATCTTAGGAACAACTAGAACAACTTGGAACAACTCAAAAAGTATTGAATTTCAAAACATGGGGGGCTACCATAAAAACGTTTTTTTTTTGTCTGGCAGCTTCAAATTTGAATATTTTCAAATAATACTTTGGAACAATGTTCGGAACAACTAGAACAACTTGGAACAACTAAAATAATATTGAATTTCCAAACATGGGGGGCTACCATAAAAACGTTTTTTTTTGTCTGGCAGCTTCAAATTTGAATATTTTCAAATAATACTTTGGAACAATGTTCGGAACAACTAGAACAACTTGGAACAACTAAAAAAATATTGAATTTCCAAACATGGGGGGCTACCATAAAAAGGTTTTTTTTGTCTGGCAGCTTCAAATTTGAATATTTTCAAATAATACTTTGGAACAATGTTCGGAACAACTAGAACAACTTGGAACAACTAAAAAAATATTGAATTTCCAAACATGGGGGGCTACCATAGAAAAACGGTTTTTCTTGTCTGGCAGCTTCAAATTTGAGTTTTTTCAAATAATACTTTGGAACAATGTAGAACAAACATAGAACAACCCAGAACAACCTAGATAATAATAAAATTCAAAAAGTGGGGGGCTAACTTCACAGAGGTCGCTAAATGAGGCATAGATGAAACTAAGATTTTTATTGGCAGATCTGAAATTTGTACTGGCGAGTCGATTGTTTTGTCAAATAAGTTCGACGATTGAATTGAAACAAAATAATATGAATTTTGTGTTGAAAAGTATTTAAATAGAAACAATATGTTAATAATTCTATTAGTAATATGTGATATTTAACACCACTCTTTTGTAAGTTTTATATTCCAGATATGTTTACAGAAAATTACATAACATTTTGTCATTTTTGATCTCTAACATGCAATTGCGTGACTTGACTCAGTCTAGTGAAATATCTGACACACAACTACTTTTGTTTTTGAGTTGGCCCAACAGCGAGGATAAAACGCGCTACTGACATGCCTGCCGCAGGGACAATCTAGGGTGTAAGAGTGGGGATGACCCTTAATTGCCTCCTGAATTGTGATGTGTGTAGGCAAGTTGGGGCAATTTTCTAAATCGGGCCTGCGGCAGGGCGGCAGAAGCGCGCGACCACCCTTGCTCACTAGATTGTCCCAACCGCCCTGCATGTTGCCGCGTGCGTAGCGCGATTGGGCCAATTTCTCAATCAGTCGGTTAGTAGGCTAGTAGCTGTCACACGCAGCGCACGATTTCGATCAAGATGGCGGCAGATCATAATGAGTGAGTGAGTGATCGAAGTATATAAAGACCGGCCCCACATGTAGGATAAAAAAAAACAAAAATTATTTATATAATTTTTAAGTAATTTTCATTTTTTAAGTATGTGACTGCTCGATGTTTAAATCTGAATAAAATATTACTAGAAAAATAGAAATAGTTATTTCTTTAATTTTTTCTTGTAATATTTACTTTAGATTCAAACATTGAGCAGTTACATGCTTAAAAAATTCAAATAATACTTTAATTGCTATTTCTTCTTTAAAATGTACAATACTTGTAAAGGTATTCATTTGACATTGCTTACATATAATGCGAAGAGATGGCGCTGCCTTGCAGCTTAAAGGCTAGAAAGAATTCGATACGGCCGTTAGGGCCGCGGTAGCATAATTGATCAGTGCATTCGCCCGGATAGCGAAGGGCGCGGGTTCGACTCCCGTCTGCTGCCAGGTCAGCGTGGATTTTTTCTAATCATAAACAGTACTTATTGAAGTTATACTTCTTTAGGTGCGTTATGAAAAAATGATGAGAGTGAAATTTTAAGATGCGCGCGCATCACTGTAACACAAAATTTTAACAGCATGAACTTCATGCGTTACTTTTGTGTTTACCGCACATTAAGAAAATCTACCAACAAAATAGAAATAGAATCTCTATTTAGTGGGTGCTAACGACTGCATTGTGAAGGCCTATCAAAAGTATTTATTAATCTGGAACAACGGAACCAAAGCGTGATTCAGGAGACTACAGCGCCATCTCTTGACCATTGGTGTAGTAGAACCAAAAACCACATCTTTATTTTTTGTAATAAAGTAACAGTTATAGGTATTCATATTTATAATATTTATCCACATGTTTCTAGTTTGTATATTCGGAATACGTGTTTGAGTTTCATACAAGTGCAAATCACATATGTTCTAATAAATTATATTCAGTAGCGATTTTAATTGAATATTTTGATTATTTATTTATTTTTTCAAATTAAAACTGAACTTTATTGACTGTGTCCTTTTCCAGACTTTTTATTAATTTATTGTAATTAATTATTTGCATGCAATTAAAAACTAATTTTAAACGATGCTAAAGAATGATAACTTCTCACGCGCCTACATAAGTACACGCACCCATTTTTTTACAATACATTTCTTTCTGTTGCCAATTCTTCACCCAGTATTTCTTTTTTACGGTAACATATATTTTGATAACTCTGGGACCATCATCAACACGTGTGTTTAGCTTAACATACGCCCGAACACTGAATAGCTAGGGACACGAAAAAAGTATCGATACTTTGTGGTATCGAGTACTTTTCCTTTCGATACCGATACATTTGTACTCGATACTGGGGTTGCTCATAAGGCCCTATGAAATGTGCTCGATACTTCGAAGTATCGATACTTTTGTTTCAATACTTTTACGAGTACGATACTTTTTTTCCGATACTACTCATGAGTACAGTATCGATACTTTCTTTTCGATATCGTGTCCCTATGAATAGCAGGCATGTGTGTAGAGACAAGCCGATGTTGGGCCGACCGCCGCGCACCCTAGATTGTCCCTGCGGCAGGCATGTCAGTAGCGCGTTTAATCGACAGAGGGCAACGCAGTGAATGCCTACTCCCTTGCTGGTCGCGTCGGCCGCGTTACTCTATGGGTGCGGCCAGAGTGCACTCAGATTCAGAGTCAGATTCAGATTCTGAAAACAAGTGCGAGAAATAAACAGTGTAGTCGAAGGGTGCGGCCAGAGTGCACTCAGATTCAGAGTCAGATTCAGATTCTGAAAAGAAGCGCGAGAAATAAACAGTGTAGTCGAAGGGTACGGCCAGATTGCACTCCTGATTCAGATTCAGATTCAGACTCAGAAAACAAAGCGCGAGAAAAAGCAGGCAACCTGCTTAGACTACACTGTTTATTTCTCGCGCTTGTTTTCGAAATCTGAATCTGAGTCTGAATCTGAGTGCACTCTGGCCGCACCCGAAGGGTACGGCCAGATTGCACTCCTGATTCAGATTCAGATTCAGACTCAGAAAACAAAGCGCGAGAAAAAGCAGGCAACCTGCTTAGACTACTCTGTTTATTTCTCGCGCTTATTTTCAGAATCTGAATCTGACTCTGAATCTGAGTGCACTCTGGCCGCACCCTATGACTGACGGACTTGAGACTTGACTAAGTAAACGTACCTACACGACGTACGGACGCACACCATCCTTAGAGGCAAATGTCGATAATTTCCCAAATGACTTAAATTGGGTAGACCAACAACAATTAAGCAATATAAAAAAATGTTTGGTTACAACGACAATAGGGTATTTGACAAGTTTTAGAAAACGATCTCACGTTATTGACTAATGTTTATGGAGTCCGTAAAAAGTGGATATTCATCATGGAGGAGCGGAGTCGCCTGGCACAAGCATTGATTTGCTTAAAAGGGGACTCCTGCCACTAACTATTGTAAACCAAATCATTTATGAATAAATTATTATTATTATTTATTATCATTCTGTTATGTATTTCAGTAAAAATGACCAAATCAAAAACTCCATTTTCAAGTTGCCGCGAAAATGTTTTTCTGGACAATATGGTGTCTTACTAGTATGTGACGTCACACGACTGTTATTAAAACGTCAAACGATACAATGTAATGTCACTTTAACCAGAAGTTTACTTGCGTGTGACGTCATTTTAGGCTCCGCCAATCCCAAACGTTTTGGGTTACGTGACAATAGATAAGAAAACTATTATCTTTTTCGTGGGTTTTTAGTAAAATTATGCTATATTATTTGTAAAAATAGTAAAAACCCCTGCCAATATTCATTCTAAACACAGATGCTAACAATTGGCACTTTATTTTTAATACTGTCAAATACCCTATTATCTACGTCATGTCTGACTTGGGCTCCCCTTGCTTTCCTAGTGAAGAATGTAGTAAGCAGCTTCGACATGTTTGAGAAAACGTCAAATAGTTTTTTTTCTCGTTTTTTACTAGTAACATGAAATTTTTATATATTTTTTTAATACTTATACTTAGATGAATATTTTTAGTTTCACTGACGTAACTGTTTTTACAAGTTTATTAAAATAGTCATTCATTATATAAAAAAAAGGTAAATTTTCGACTGCTTAATTATACTTCAAATAAAAACTGAAAAGAAAAAAAACAAGTCCAGTAGTCTATAATTCTGTTAATAAGGAACAAAGCTACTTTAACAGTCGGGACCCATTAGATATTCAAGAATACATAATATTTTCAATAATGGGTCTTGGATAGAGAAGCACATGTAATTCGTTTTTTTTATATTTAGGGTAAGCAGATTTGCCACTCGGAAATCATAGTCAGTCCAAGTTCAGTCCTATGCTTAACAATATCCCAGATATTCTCTCCCGAAGAAACCACAGCAGTATCATCCGCGTATGACAGAATGCTTGCATTTTGAATACTCATATTACATAAGTCGTTTATGTAAATGAGGAAGAGCGTCGGACCCAGGATGCACCGTAGGCTACACCAGTTGTACCACTCACATATTCGCCCGCCTTTACCTTTTGCATTGTGATGTTATATTTTACTCCACTGCCCTCTACAATCTACCTCAGAGCGCAGGGGAAGCAATGAAAGAAAACCAAGGAATTAAAGTAATGTTATAATTATATTTTACTAACTATAGATTCTAAAGAAGATGAATACAGTAGATTTAAGTTATAGTTTATATGAATCACCAAGTTGACATGAAATGTTATAACTATATTTCAATAACCATAAATATCATACCGAAGCTAAACACAGTAGTTTTAAAGTGAGAGTTTATATAAATCACCAGGTTGGCATGAAATGTTATAACTATATTTTACTAACTATGTCTGATGTTTATATAATCTTAGAATTATATAAACATCAGACATTCATAACCATCTACCATGTACTTACATGAGTTCTTAAACTATATCTAATATATTTTACCTACTCTGCAATGGACTGTCAATTGAGAGACCACAAAAACTAGACTTTTCCAGATAATAAGCTATTTAGTGGATTTCAGAGGTTCTACGGCTCGTTTGATCGATATTGGCGATAAACTTAGTTAATTCTAGTTCTCAGTGAGACAACCAGTTATATAGATATAGAAATGGGTAGGTCGGGGTCCAACCTCGCCTTGTGGTACCTGCGCCATGCTCACCCAGGGTTAGTTAGAGAAATACCTTGTTTAGGATAGGTTTAGCAGGGTATAATCTGTCCGCAGGGCTTGCAACCTTTATTGTAATAATCTCACGCGTCCCCTCTGGTCCGTGTATAGAGAGAGAATCTCCTTGTTAGTAGCTTGTTCTTCCTCCAGTATATCTTGAGGAGAACGTATAGGCCGTTCGAGATATAAAACTATCCGTTACTTAGTTCCTCCTATCACAAGATACTGTCCAGCCTTCCAAGATTCCGGGACCATCTACCTTGTGCGAGTTTATCGCCCCGAATTACAGTTCGGTTAGCGTCTCCGCGCAATTTCCGCCAATATCCTCCAGGATATAAACTTTCCGGATCTAATTCACCGACTCCGTAAAATTATGGTCCTCCTTATAATATACTTTGGGCAGAAAACAAAACTGAATGTGCCTCGATAAATTTCGAAAATTTTAAATGTTGTTTTGACAACTCAGCATAGAGAAAAGACCACCGGCACCCAAATATGTGTCTATGATTGTTATTCTCTCTCCAACTGAAGGCAAAGGTCACAGTCAAATAGACAGCCGCTGCATTCGAGACGAGATAACGAATAAACTCAAACCCGTATAACTATGCTCGCCGTAAGCGGAGGAAAAGAGAATACCTACCTACATCAGCGAGGAAATTCAATTTCGAGTAAAATTCAGAATCGAGTAACAAAACGCCCGATTGAGAACTCAAATCGATATGGGAAAAAATAATTCACCTGTCAAACTCCATCCACTCATCCACACGCACCAACAGAGATTCACTGCCTTCTTTCTTTTTTTTTTTTTTATAAGTCTCAAGTCGAGTTTTTGAGTCGCATGAAAAAAAAGCAACTATTCCCTCAATGCTACCAACCGTAAGCGGTTCGCTATCATAGACAAAACAGCTGTCCTACGTGTGTCAGTTATATAAGTGTCAGTGTCACGCCCCGTTCAAAAACAAACACTACAGCATCCTGCCATACAGATAGTCCTTAAATAAGCTTAATGGTTTACCCCTGATGCCCACCTTCTCCAGTTTTTGAACAAGGATGGGGATAGAAACGGTGTCGAAGGCCTTTTTTATTTAAATCTAAGAATATCGCGAGACATTTGCGTTTTCTGTCCAGGGGGCCAATCGCCTAACGGAAATGCTTTGTAAAACGCTAACGCTTACGATTTTATTTTGTTATTTCTAGCCGCCTGAGGTATTCAAATGCCTCGCGCTCTTTCTTTTTCTTTTGCATTGGTAATAACAATATTAAAAAAAATGAGCGTGAAGTATTCGAAAACCTGAGGCGGCTAGAAATAACAATATAAAATCGTAAGCGTTAGCGTTTCCCAAAGCATTTCCGTTAGGCGATTGGCCCCCAGATGTTCAGTGACAATGGAAGTTAGTGACTCGATGGCATCAGCAGTAGATTTGCCAGCTCTAAACCCAAACTGGAAATTTGACAGGATGTTATATTTCTCAAGATATCTCAACAGTCTCTTATTCAAAAGTTTTTCAATAATTTTGGAAATAGCGGTTAATACTGAAATTGGCCTATAATTGTTGACGTCGCTTCTATCTCCATTCTTGTAAACTGGTGTTATTAAAGCCTCCTTCAATTGAGGTGGAAAAATTTGGAGAGGTGAGTAATAACTGGGACAACCACGTCTTGCCAGACTTGCCTGTCCAGCCGACAGCTGGTTATGATATTAAGATCCACTCTGGCTCCTGTATTCGTAGTATGTGTCAGGATTGCAGCTATCCATCCATGACTAAGGTAAAAAATCTTAAATACCATGGGATTATGCTGGATCAGAGACTATCTTGGTACTCTCATATTGATCTGGTTGGATCTAGAATGCGGAAGCTGATATGGGTCTTTAAAACACTGCGATACGTGGCCACTAAGGATATGCTGAACCAGATATATGTTGCGCTGGCGCAATCAGTCTTGATTTACTGCATAAGGGTTCGGGGTGGAGCGCTGAAAACTAAATTTTTAGAGGTTGAAAGAGCTCAAAGAGCTCTCATCGAAGTTATTTATTTAAAAAAACGCGACTTCCCAACTGAGCTGCTTTACTCTATGTCAGATTTACTAACTGTTAGAAAGCTATACATTCTACATGCTGTATTACGGAAGCATACAACACTGTCGTACAATCCTAGTATCGGAGAAAAAAGAAGAAGAGACATAGAAGCATTAGTTCAGTGCTCTAACACAAGTTTTGCTCGCAATCAGTACCTTCACATCTCCTCCATCATCTATAACCATATTAACAAAATCCTAAATATTTATCCTCTAAATTACCGGGAGTGCAAGCTCAAACTGATGGCATGGCTCAAGACCATGGATTATGATGAAACTGAGAGCCTTCTTAATCTTACTTACTAGCGGATAAAATAGCATTTGTACACACATACTCACGTACACTCGTCACACTCACGCACATGTACACACACGAACACGCACACACACATACACACGCATACAGACACACACTCAACCGCTTATATAAATTATAATTTATTTTTGAACAATGTATTAAAAATCCAATGAAAATCCCTTACCATAAGATATATTAATGATGCTATGGAAGAGTGGTCCCTTCTGGTACAGGTGTTAAACACTTAATAGAAGGAACCCACCCTGGTTTGGTGTACAACAAATGTGGTATCGTAATAAACTTTTTTGATTTATTTTTGATTTTTTTTAATCGATTATAATGAATTCCCCTATAGAAGTAGATGGGAACTTGGTTCTAAGCTACAACATCGCAATACTTATAGGCGTAGGGTGATGGAAGTGGTGATTTACCTATAAAACTCTATATTATTTACTTTGAATTATCGTTTATAATTACAAAACCTGTTGTGGCCTTCTTAAATATTTTATTTTTATATTTTTCTATTGTCCATGTTTTTGCTGTCAATATGAAATACAATCAGTCACCAAGAAAAAATGTCTGTTCCTTTTATTAGTTAATTAGAAATATTATAACAACCGTAACATCTGGCGACCGTAATGGTAATGAATCTGAATATTTATTAATGAATTAATAATAATTAAAAATGGAAAGAGCAAAGGCTGAAAGAAAAGTAGTTCGTAGACTGTTCACCTTATGTATACAGAAATTGAATGCATTTATTGAACGTAAAGAGATAAATTTGATTATAACGGAGTTCAATAAGCTAACTAAACTGCACGAAGACCTTTGTAGTGTACAAAATGAAGTTTTGAATTTATGGCTTGATGACGAAGGGCGAGATGAAAGCCTTTCTGATGAGGACGTTATCAAATCAGACGAATATTACACGCAGTGGTACACTACAGAGCAAGTGGTGAGAGAGTTTCTGCATGTTAAGAATGGTACACAAAATACAAATATGACAGAAGGTACCATAATAAGAAATGTAGATGGCAATTTAGATCAGTCTCGACGTTTCCGTTTGCCTAAGCTAGAATTACCGAAGTTCAATGGTGATGTCAAGTCGTGGATCACATTTTGGTCACAATTTCGCAACATCGACTCGGACAATAGCATCGATAATGACGACAAATTTCAGTATTTACTACAATCCATGGAATATGGTTCATTTGCACGGGAATTAGTAGAAAGCTTTCCACCATCTGGTGCGAATTATAGTAAAGTTCTGGACCAGCTTAAACAAAGATTTGCCAGGGACGAAATTATAATAGACACTCAAACTAGAGGCACTTCAAAAACACCAATTTGCACGCTTTACGACAAACTCATGACGCAGATATTGGCCTTAGACACATTAGGGGTTACACAAGACAAGTACGCTGCATTTTTGCTACCCTTAGTGGAGTCTGCATTGCCTGACGAGATCTTGAAAGCGTGGAATAGGTCACAACTTTACACAGGTTTGGGAGGAAGTGCGCTTAATAGACTGCTCAATTTTGTAAAGCTTGAAGTCGAAACGGAGGAAAGAATACGACTAGCACGCACCGGTTTCTATGTTGATGCTAAAACGAAACCTAGTCCTACCACTTCATGTTTTGCAACGTCAAGTAAAAACAAGAGCCTTACGACAGCAAAAGAGTCAACGAACATTCCAGAAAGAGGAGATAAGGAAAGAAGTTGCATATGGTGTGATAAGGCATTTCACACAAGCTCGGAGTGTTTTACAGCGACGAAAATGAGTATAGAAGAACGGCGGAATTTGCTAAAAAGTAAAAGAGCCTGTTACGTATGTTTAAACCCAGGCCATATGGCTAATGTATGTAAAAAACATGTAAGATGTCTTGTTTGCGAAAGAAGACATTATCCAATCATGTGCGAAAACATAAGAAAATGCAATAAGAAGGATCATGTCGAGAAAACAAAGGATGAGCAAGTGATGTCAAGTCAAAATGCTGTATGTCAAGTTGACATTGTTCTTTTACAAACTCTAATGGTGAATATTGTCAATGGAAATGAGACAATCGTTGTACGAGCGTTAATTGATTCAGGTGCTCAACGTTCGTTTATAAAAAAGAGTGTCGTGGATCATTTAAAACTAAAGGATACCCGACAACAAGAGATGAGACATACGCTATTTGGTGGAATAGTTACAAAAAAACAGCAACATCAGATATTCGACGTAACTATAAGAAGCATTGACGGCAGCTACCAAACGAATATGGAAATGTTGGAGCAAGGAGAAATTTGTGGCTATATTGCTAAAGTACGACAGGGTGAGATATTGTCGAAATTGCAACAGGGAGGTATTCAGTTAACTGACTGTCAAAGTAATATAACTGATGTATGTTTATTAATAGGTTCTAATGTTATAGGTACAATTTTGACAGGGCGATCGGTGCGAATAGATGACAAATTGACAGTTGGGCGATCCAGGGTCCATCTGTCGGTGTGTATTGTTCTGTTGACAATGTAAGCACATTACATAGTTCTTGCGCCTGCGACGCCTCGGACTTTTGGAGTTTAGAAACTATTGGGATAAAAGACGATTTTGAAGTAAAGAGTCAAAGGGCGTTAGAGTCAGAAGTAAATGATTTTTTTAAAAAAACTCTACGGGTGATGGTGGATATGAAGTGAGACTTCCTTGGAAGGATAATGCCAAGGTATTAGGATCTAACTATGATTAAGCTGTAAAGAGGCTTAATTCGACAACTTCTCCATTTGTCCAATTTAGGTATCTTAAAAGATTACGATAAAATTTTTGAAGAATGGTTAGATTGTGGTATAATAGAAATAGTAGAATCTGACAACTCAGTTAGTGGTCATTATATGCCACATCATGCTGTAATTAAGCAGTCAAGCGCAACCACCAAGATCTTTGATGCTTCAGCTTTAGATATAAACGGTTTATCATTGAATGCATGCCTAGAAAAGGGTACAAATTTGATAAAGGCTATTCCACGGTGATTGCTTCAATTAAGGAAAGGTAAATTTGCTATTACAGCTGATATTAAAAAGGCTTTCCTGCAAATTTCACTGTATCCTGAAGACCGTGATTATTTGAAATTTCTTTGGTGGCAGAATCCAAATGATTTGCCTAGAAAATTGAAAACCTTTAGGCACAGGCGTGTTGTTTTTGGTGTCACCACGAGTCCGTATCTTCTGTCTGCTACCATACTGCATCATCTTGACAATTACAGCTGCGACACCGCCTCTATGCTTAAGAAATCCTTTTATGTTGACAATTGTGTAATTATTTTATTTATTTATTTATTTTTAAACTTTATTGACCAAAATATAAATATATAACATTGGTTCAAAAGGCGGACTTAATGCTAAAAGCATTCTCTCCCAGTCAACCTTTGGGAAAAATGAAAAACACGAACGGCGGTATAAAGCTAAATACGAATGCATATACAAATTAACATAGATACATATATAAATACATACTATAAAAATAATATAATACATACAAACAAAACACACTAATATTTAAATATATACAGTATATACATATATACACAAGATGATGATTACTAAAATGACATTTCATATTATGTTTTGCAACAGATGAGCGTGAACATTCCTCTTAAATATACGTTTACTAGGAGATCTTCTGATGGAGTCGGGAAGGCCATTCCACAGTCGTATAGCTTGAATAGTAAAGGAGTTGGACATATAGCCTGAGTGAGAAAGAGGAATATAGAGAGCTAATGAATCAGCAGAGCGCAGAGGACGATCGTGACTATCACAGAGATACTGAAACTTGCATTTCAAGTACTCTGGAGAATGAGGGTTGGAAATAATGGAAAAAAGAGTGCAGAGTAATCTTAACTGCCTACGCTGGCGAATAGGAAGCCATTTTAGTTGGGATCGATATAAAGAAACATGGTCGAATTTGCGGAGGCAAAAGATGAAACGTATAGCATTATTCATAAGGCGGTCCAATTTATTGAGAAAATCTGCATTTAAATCAGGATAACAGACATCGGCATAATCAATGAGAGGTATAATAAGGGACGTAACGAGAGTGATCTTTGTTTTAATGGGGAGAAAATTTCTGTAACGATTAAGGGTACGCAACGTAAAAGACACGATTCGGCTGACTTCGGCAATCTGCGTCGTCCAACTTAGCGTATTATCAATATGAAGGCCGAGATTTTTAACGCTTGGGCTAAATGGAATTTTAGTACCTTCAAAAACAACAGGTGGGAGCAGACTAAAATCGATCTTGGAGATCTGCTTGGAGCCACCCACTACAATAGCTTGACATTTGGTGGGGTTAACGGCAATTCCAAAGTCAGCAGACCAAGAACTTACATTGCATAGTTCCCTATTGAGCTGAGATATTCCATTAGAAATTTCCTCAGCAGTTGTCTGTACATAAATCTGCAAATCGTCAGCATAGAAATGATAAAAGCAGCCGAGCGAGAAGGAAAGAAAATTAATGAACAAAGAGAAAAGAAGAGGGGAAAGAATGCCTCCTTGTGGAACGCCAGCAGTCAAGTCATTCCAACTTGACAATTCACCCTCCCTGCGCACTGACTGCTGGCGGCCAGAGAGGTAAGATGAAAACCAGTCCAATGTCAAAGACGAAAAATCAAGAGTTTTCAGAATCGCAAGTAGAAGGTCGTGGTCCACCATATTGAAAGCATTGGAAAAGTCAATTAGGACAACAATGGTGACCAACTGGTTCTCCATGCCAAGCCGGATGTCCTCGGTTACTTTAAGTAGAGCTGTCGATGTACTATGCCCAGGTCGAAAGCCAGACTGAAAGGGAGTAAGTAACTGCCTAGAGTGTACAAAAGATGATATTTGATAGTGAGCAGCAGCTTCAAGGATTTTGGAGAGGAATGGGAGGATGGAAATCGGCCTAAAGTTGTTCAATTGTGTAGGGGTGGAAGTTTTAGGGATGGGAATAACGTAGGCTTTACGCCAGGGAAGTGGATAGCAACCAGTAAGAAAGGAATAATTGACGATATGGCCAATAATTGGGAGAATAATGTCAAGGATATTTATTACCATGATCGTATCCTACGGCTTTCGATTTTATGGACACAATAATTTTCTTAATTTCATCGTTTGACATTGGAGAAAAGGAAAAGGATACAGAGTGAGATTGAGCCATGGAAGTTATTAGATCGATAGTTTTAGTTTTGATAGCTGGTTCCAAGGAAGAAATACCAGAGAAGTGTTTGTTGAACTCATCAAGAGAGAAAGGGAGGGGCTGAGATGGAGAAGAGTTTTTACCCAACCCAAGTGAACGCAAAAACTTCCAGATATTGGCTGAAGAGCAATTAGAAATGTTATTATGAAAATATTGACGCTTAGCTGCCCTTACCATTCCATTGCATCTATTGCGTGCAGATTTATAGAGACGCCAGTTCTCCTCCGACCTGCTGCGCTTAAAAGTTCGGAACGCACGGTCTCTCCGAGTCATGGCCATACGGACACCTCTATTAATCCACGGGGCAGGTGGTCGCTTAACTCTTACCGCCCTCACTGGGGCATGAGTATCGTACAGTTGGAGTAAACGATTATTAAAATGAGAGACTTTCTCATCAACTGACGATGACTCCAAAACACAGGAAAAGTCGATCCGAGCAGCATCCTCCCTCAACCTGTCAAGGTCAAGTCTAGAGAAATTACGCATATGGAGTACAGTAGGTTTCTGCTTCGGGGGTTTCAACTTATATTTTAAGAAGATGAGGTCATGTTTAGAAAACCCGGGGGCCGGTAGTTGACCATGACCGATCACATCATCAGGAGAGGTTATTATTAAATCAAGCCATGTATCATAAGAAGAGGGGTTGTGATGCGTAGGCTCAGAAGGCAGAATAGAGAGATTGATGGACTTGACAATATTAGACAATTTAAGAGACTTCGGCGTATTACGCATAAGATCGGTATTAAAATCACCCATGATTATGAGATGCCTGTAATCTGTACAAAGAGGTTCGAGGATAGACTCAAGTTGAGTGAAATAGTCTACAGTAGGCGGACAGTACACAACTGCAAGAACGGCCCTAGCTCCTCCTACAGAGATCTCCAAGAAAATATACTCAGCAGAACCAGAGTAAACAGACGGTGAAGATGCCAAAATTTTGTGGGAAATGTCATTGCGTAGATAAATAGCGACACCCCCACCACGCTTACCAATGCGGTCATTGCGGATCAAAGCATACCCAGAGAGTGACACAGAAGAGGAGGAAAGATTTGGCTTAAGCCAGCTTTCTGATACTAAAATGGCGTGAATAGCTGAAGAAGAGAATGAATCTAGAAAATCTGTGTAATGAGAGGGTATACTCTGAGCATTTATATGGCATGCATTGAAAGTATGGAGAGCACCGTCGAATATTTTACCCAGATCATCACCCAACGTCTCGGGCTCAGTCTGCGAGTGAAAGCTGGTGGGAGAAGAATAGCTCGCGTCAAAATCTGGTTGAGAAGAATCATCATCGGACATTACAAATAAATATATAATATGAATAAATATATAAAAACTCTATATAAATTAATGAATAAAAACACATAAAATAATCAAAATCTCACAACTAGTGAATTAATCCGTCCTGCCGGTTGACAAGTAGAGGGATAAGCGATGGGATCCAGGGCGAAAATAGTACCAACAATAAGAAAAAAAAAAAAAGTAAAGCTGTATGCACTTAGTATCGTTTGCCTTCAAAGACAGACAAAACAAGAACAAATGAAATGACATTTGACAACTGAAATGACGTGATACTAACGTTAGATTATTATTGTAAATAAAGTAGGTAGTGCATTATTATAAGGAGAAATAAAAGCAATAAAGTGGTTGTTACCTAAAAAGAAAATACAAGATGGTAGGAGAACAAATTGGCAAAAAAACTAGTTACATGCATAATGACAAAACGGAAACTAATCATGCCATACTACATACCAAAAGCGGACACAATATAATATGAGTTACTTTTTCGCCCTGGCTGTCCGCTTAGCTTTAGTTGGGGTGGCCGATATTGTCGCCTGCACCGGCGCCGCGGAACTCGTCGTCTGGACCGGAACAGCAGGGGCCGCCGCTAGCATTGACGCAGCCGGGATTGCCGTCCGCGTCCGCACCGGCGCAGCAGCCTGATGAGGCTCATCCTCCGCCGTGACAATTGCCGCAAGGTCTGCAACGGTGAACAACCGCCGCCTGGAGCCGTCCTTCAGCTTCACTATGACATTCCCGTCCATTGTCCAGCACCTTCTTATACCAAAGCGTTTCCGTGCATTGACGAAAACTGTCTGACGCTGGCGAGTAAGGAACTCCGAGATGGTGTGAGGTGTTCCTTTAAGAGCCGTTTTCTTGCTCCATACAGCAGTTCTCAGCGAATGATCACAGAAGCGCACCAACGCTGGCCGACATCTTCCTTCATTGACATTGCCAAGACGGTGACAAACTGAGAGCTCATCTGCTTTTATAGCCAGACCCATCTTGCTATTAAACAAGCTAACAATAAACTCTGGGAGCCCATCAGTATAGTCCTCCGGAATACCACCAACCAACAGATACTTCCTTCGATGCCGCATTTCGATGTCATCCACGGATCGACTGAGTCCATATATCTGGTCACGGAGGAGTTGGAGAACATTTAATGTTTCCAGTTTGAATGCCCGAAACTCCTCCTGCACAATCGTGAACGAGGTCACAGCCTCTGGAGAAGAAGCATTCCAACGTGCTTCCAGTTCGTTCATCTTCTTGAAGAGTCGTGATTCCAGAGCATGCTGTGTCTCCATAATTGCAGCAATGTTCGCCATAAGTGAAAACTTTTCCAATTGTGTAGAAAAAAAAAGTGGCCGACAGGACAGATTATTTAAACACTATTCAAAAGTGCATAGACAGTGTAGATAACACTATCAAGTGATATTTGTGTTACAAACTAATTAAAACTGTATTAAATTATAATAAACAGCGATAGTAAGTATTTTTAATTTAATTTTGTAATCAGAGGTCGAACTATAGTGTTTTACACCTACCGCCCAAAAAAAGACAATAATTAGTGTCGATACTGCCGATGAAATGTATAATTTTATAGATAAAGCAAAAAGAATCATGTTGGAAGGTTCCTTTGAGTTGCGTTGTTGGGTTACTGGCCCTGAAATCATTGATGAGGAGACTGAAGTAACATCAGTATTAGGGCTTAATTGGGACCCTCGTAGAGATTTTCTTTTTTGTAGGGCACCGTCTACACGTGAATTGAAACTCACTAAAAGGTATTTGTTATCGGTCGCACAGAGCACGATTGATCCGTTAGGCTTCCTATGTCCAGCCACAACTGTACCCAAAGTAATTATTCAAAAGTGCTGGATCATGAACTTAGATTGGGATGAAACGTTGCCTGAAGAATTAGCTAAGCCAGCGCGAGAATGGTTGCATCAGTGTAGTTTACTAGGTTCTTGTCGCATACCACGTAGGCTTGTTTTTTCTAGTTCGTCGAGCGATAATAGTCTTCACATTTTTTGTGACGCTAGCCAGTCGGCTTACGCGTGTACAATTTTCCTCCGTACACAAAATGAAAATCATGTATCGGTTCAGTTGGTGATAGCGAAGGCTAGAGTTGCGCCCTCAAAGGAAATTACAATTCCTAGGATTGAACTACTAGCTGCGTTAATGGCTTCTAGGTTAGCAAACGAAGTAAGAAATCATTTGGAAATATCATGTAAGGAGTTTTATTATACCGATTTCAGTATTGTCCTATCGTGGATAAAGAAGAAAATGGGTTCCGATGTATTTGTTCATAATAGGATAAAGGAGATTGTATGCAAGACAGACATAAAACAATGGCGACATATTCCAGGTGAAATGAATCCTGCTGATTTGCCATCTAGGGGTTGCAATCCACAGCATTTACTTGATAGTCAATGGTGGAATGGTCCAGCTTTGTTAAAGGAGCCTAGTTGTCATTGGCCCAAGTTTTCTGATTTGTCAGTAGAATCCGATGTAATCGTTAAGTCTTCACCCGATTCGCACTGCATGGTAATCAAGAATTCCAATTTCTCCACAGATCTTGTATTTTAGTAGCTACCCTAAAATAGTACGAATGATTGGATGGATATTAAGATTTTGTTATAATTGTAAGGTTCGCGGAGCGACAGGTGAACTGTCAACAAATGAGATTAACCTAGCAGAACGTCGGCTATTTATATGCCTTCAGAGAGAAAATTTTGACCAAAATATATTAAAAAAGGTAAATTTAAATGTATGTTGCGACACTGATGGTCTTGTGCATACGAAAAGTCGTTTAAGCCTCAGTGGTGACACAAATGATTTTATAACACCTATATTGCTACCAGGAGTAGAGATCATCGAACATATGATAAACTTTAAACATAAAGAATACTCCCACGCTGGTTCTCAAACTTTAATGGCTAAGTTACGAGATTCTTATTGGATAATAGGTGTAAGGAAACTCTCGAGATGAGTGGTTAAGAATTGTTGTACGTGCAAACGTTTCAACGCGAGACCTTGTAGTGCTCCGGTTCCACCTTTGCCTGCAGATCGTCTCCATTGTGGAGCTCCCTTTGAGGTGACGGGTATAGACTTTGCAGGTCCATTGTTCCTAAAGTCACGAGAGAAGTGCTGGATTGCGTTGTTTACTTGTGCCACTTATAGAGCCGTTCATTTAGAATTGTGTATCTTTTTGTCAACCGAAGAGTTTTTGTTGGCCTTGCGACGTTTTTTCTCTAGGAGAGGTAACGTGCGAGCGATATATTCTGACAATGGCACAAACTTTACAGGTGCAAGTGGCATTTTCGGAATTCTAGATTGGGGAAAAATACAAAACAAGTTTAATAGAATTTCATGGTACTTTAGCCCTCCCGCCGCGCCCTGGTGGGGTGGGTTCTGGGAGCGCATGGTTAGAACGGTAAAGGAAATTTTGCGACGAGTGTCTGATGATTCTGAGTTTCTTCAGCCTATTACCCCCGCATCATTTTTGAATGTCGCTAAACCATATAAGATCGGTCAGCCTATTGACATGGAGCTGATTGATGGAAACATTTTGTCGTCCCGATGGCGATATCTCACAAAACTTGTATCAGATTTAAAGGGTCGTTTTCGTAGTGAATACTTAGGTATGCTACTAGAAAAACATTCGAATCGTAGCCGACATTATACTATTCAACCGGGAGACGTTGTTCTAGTGGAAACTAATGACAAAAAGCGCATTGAATGGCCTTTAGGCTTAGTGTTAGAAGTTTTTACAGGCACCGACGGTCATTGTAGGGTTGCACGAGTGAAAACCGCCACAGGTGAGCGGATTCGGCATATTCAATCACTTTACCATTTGGAAGTGAGAAGCACCGATCTTACCCACTTTGTGAAACATAAAGTAACAAACAATGCACCCCGACCGCCACCCGAGTGTGTATATGCAGATCCACCGAATTGCACCACGCGTTCCGGTCGACTTGTCAAACCGCCTGATAAACTTACGTTTTAAATGTGTAATAAATTAAGTTTTGTTTTTTATGTGTAGAAGTGAATGTTAAGTTAATATTATCGGTGAAGTTTTTTAATTTTCTTTCATTGAATTTGGCTTACATAAGTACTAAGTACACGTGGCGAAAGCTGCGGCCGGGAGGATGTTGTGGCCTTCTTAAATAATTTGTTTTTATATTTTTCTATTGTCCATGTTTTTACTGTCAATATGAAATACAATCAGTCACCAAGAAAAAACGTCTGTTCCTTTTATTAGTTAATTAGAAATATTATAACAACCGTAACAAAATCAATATTATCGCGAGCTGATTAATAAATACAGGGATTCCAATAAGTATGTACCTACTAGCGAAAAATGGGTTATTTGTCATTATATTAACTAACCCTTTTTTTGTAACATTAAGTAATATCGTTAAAAAAAATCAGTATAATTCTGAGTTTCCATTAAAATTCAATAATCATAAATAACTACACACATCAAAAGTGTCTAGGGATCAAGCATTTTTATGCGGATTTCTTGAGATTGAGATGTGGCTTTGTAATAAATTTATGATTTTATAAATTTATATGGATCCTTTTTGGTGCATTTCATAATTTGAATCAGGAACTGTGAATCAAATTCGAGTAAAAGATGAAAATCAGCTGTCAATATTTTCCCTATAAAAACATACAACGCATTGAAGACATTATTAGTGCTACTGTTTCCCTACTACTGATTAAAACCAACGTTATTATGGAGCGGCGACGTCATTTAAGCAGGGAAGAAATGCTCAGAGCCGTGGGAATGATAGAAGCTGGTTCCCGGCAACGTACTGTGGCTTTAGCTCTGAATACAAGTCAGAGTGTTGTCAGTCGACTTTGGACACGATACCGAAGCACTGGTACCGTGGCTGAGCGCCATGGAGGACGGTATCGCTGCACCACACGGAGACAAGACCGATACATTCAAATCTTAACTCGAAGAGCTCCAACAATAACCGCCATGATGTTAGCCGTGAGGCTTCATCACTCTTCAGGGAACTTAATTAGCGACCAAACAGTCAGAAACCGCTTGCATGAAGTGAACCTTCATTCCCGAAGACCGCTACGGGTACCACCTATAGCAATGCACAATCGTAGGATTCGATATCAATGGGCTCTTGAACACAGAAATTGGGCAGAAGAACAATGGCGTTTCGTGTGCTTTTCTGATGAGTCTCGTTTTGGTATGAGACCGGATACAAGACGTATACGACACTGGAGAACCCCTGGACGCCAACAGCGATTAAAATCCTGCCAGGAAGTCCATCCTTATAGTGGTGGAACCATCATGGTATGGGCGGGTATTTGGATCGGCGGAAGAACTGAGTTGATTTGGATCAGAGGCAACCTCAACGCTCAAATTTATGCTGAGACGATTGTATCAGACGTCATCGTTCCTCTACAAGTGCAAATCGGTCCCTTATTTCAGTTAATGCATGATAATGCACGACCGCACACCGCAAGAGTTGTAAGACAGACTCTCGCCGCAGCTAACATCAATGTCCTGCCCTGGCCTGCTCAGTCGCCAGACTTGAACCCGATTGAGCATGCATGGGATATGCTACAGAGAAGAGCTCTGCCGAATATGGAGGGTATCCAGTCGCAAGAAGACCTTTTTTTGTTGTTGCAACGAACATGGGCGGCCATTCCACAGCGTGATTTGGATGAACTCATTTTGAGTATGCCAAACCGATGTTCTTGTGTTGTTAGTGTTCGCGGAAGAAATACGGATTATTAATTGTTTAAGTTACCCAATAAAATTTTAGAGAAAACTGTTATTTCAGTCTTTTTTTCGAACTTTTGTGTTAGTGGTTCAAATGTCAAAAATCCCTTTATTAGGAAAATGGCAAATTTCTTTATTAATGCAAAGGTGACTTGGTTTATCGTTACTGTGACAAACGAAAACACTTTATTTCATGAATCCTTAAAGAAAATTTTCATTAATATCAATCAGGAGAAAAGTTATTGCAAAAATATATGTTGATCCCTAGACACTTTTGATGTGTGTATTATGATAATTAATTTTTTATCATTTAATAAGAAGGAACTGTATCACAGTTTTATTGTAAGTACTTCGTATAGGATCAGATACTGCGAGTAGCCCATTTTTTTCTTTTTCGCCTAGGTTTTATCTACGTTTATAAATACCTAAATTGTATTTCTTCTCTAAAAAGCAAAGTTTATCGTCTTTAAATATCAAAAGCGATGAAAGTATTTATTCGATAAACAATAATTTGTTAATACAAAATGTGCATTTTGGAAATAGATATTAAATAATATTTTAGTTTTGATTCACTATTTTAGCGGTAATGGCTTACATATTAAAAATAGATATATGGTGTCACGGACTTTTTTGTAGAATTATTTAAGAGATACATTTTCACTCTACATTACATTCATGTATCTTTTATTGTTTTTGCAGTGCAGGCTAAAATGGCTCGTAGATGGGAGATTTTTTTCCGTCTTATGTGACACTTATTGTTATATTTTGGCCAATTCATTCAGTAACTACATAAATTATTACAAATATGTTATTATCATATATGAGCTATATTACTGTTAAGTTTCATTAAAATCCATTCAGTATTTTTTAGGTGAAAGAGTAACAAAGATCCATACAAACGCAAGATTAAAATTAAAAGTGAAGGTGGTTAATATACAACTTTAAAGCGTTGTAGATCCTAAACAGTCATATAAAATGAAAAATGGTGTTAGGAACCGAAACATGATTTTCGATTATCTAGACAATGATACCCCACTCGATATCTTTTGTCAACTTATTTTTTTTACTTCGTCACAATATGGCGCCTATTTTTTCCCATATTAAATTTTGATTACTATCATATCTTTAGTAGCACTCCCATGATTGAGACGAATCAATTGATGTATGAATCATCAAAATCGGTCCAGGCGTTTAAACTCTAGTGTGCCACAAAGGAACAAACATACATATATAGACTGTTAAACACGCGTCGCGCTTCGCGCTCTTGCATTGCGCAGTCGGGTAAAAAAAAACAGTAAGCCATCATTCAAGCATAATCGTAAAAGTAGGTTACTACAATTATTAATGTGTCAAGCCAAGTTCAAGCTAACAGAACTGGCAAGCAGCACCGTGTGTAATATTATACGAACCATTTGGAACCACTTCTGACTCTTAACCACGGTTAAATTAGACAGAAAAATAAGAGTGAAGGTTCATAAATTCACATGAAGCAGGAATTGAGTAAAACTGTTTAAAACATACAACTGACAACAGTACACAACTGGACTCCTGGACAGGAGAGACGATTGGACTCCAAATTGCTTATTATCAGGTAACGGTGGGTAGGATAATTTGCGATTCGTATCGTATCTACTCATCTAAAAGAGTGACTGTTACAGGATTTACATTTTTCTACAATGTAATGCAATTTCAAAAAAAAACTTTTTAACAATGGCACGGTTACCTTGTGTGCGTGCGAGTCGAACTCGCATTTGACTAGTTTTTACTTCCCATTGGTACTTACGTCGGCTATTTGATATAACATTAGGCAGACTGCGACGGGACTGAATCCCACTTGATACATCAGAGGGGCACCATGCACCGAAGATAAGGCTGCTATTGACCTATCACATAAAAAAATATATATAACCGCACTCCAGAGTCGCCCGTGACAACGTCATATTACGATCAATATTAAATATCTTCTGTCTCTTATTCATGCTATTAGGGCAATGAAGTACTACATGAATTATTTTTTGATGTAAAAAGTGTGATAATACACACATCAAAAGTGTCTAGGGATCAAGCATTTTTATGCGGATTTCTTGAGATTGAGATGTGGCTTTGTAATAAATTTATGATTTTATAAATTTATATGGATCCTTTTTGGTGCATTTCATAATTTGAATCAGGAACTGTGAATCAAATTCGAGTAAAAGATGAAAATCAGCTGTCAATATTTTCCCTATAAAAACATACAACGCATTGAAGACATTATTAGTGCTACTGTTTCCCTACTACTGATTAAAACCAACGTTATTATGGAGCGGCGACGTCATTTAAGCAGGGAAGAAATGCTCAGAGCCGTGGGAATGATAGAAGCTGGCTCCCGGCAACGTACTGTGGCTTTAGCTCTGAATACAAGTCAGAGTGTTATCAGTCGACTTTGGACACGATACCGAAGCACTGGTACCGTGGCTGAGCGCCATGGAGGACGGTATCGCTGCACCACACGGAGACAAGACCGATACATTCAAATCTTAACTCGAAGAGCTCCAACAATAACCGCCATGATGTTAGCCGTGAGGCTTCATCACTCTTCAGGGAACTTAATTAGCGACCAAACAGTCAGAAACCGCTTGCATGAAGTGAACCTTCATTCCCGAAGACTGCTACGGGTACCACCTATAGCAATGCACAATCGTAGGATTCGATATCAATGGGCTCTTGAACACAGAAATTGGGCAGAAGAACAATGGCGTTTCGTGTGCTTTTCTGATGAGTCTCGTTTTGGTATGAGACCGGATACAAGACGTATACGACACTGGAGAACCCCTGGACGCCAACAGCGATTAAAATCCTGCCAGAAAGTCCATCCTTATAGTGGTGGAACCATCATGGTATGGGCGGGTATTTGGATCGGCGGAAGAACTGAGTTGATTTGGATCAGAGGCAACCTCAACGCTCAAATTTATGCTGAGACGATTGTATCAGACGTCATCGTTCCTCTACAAGTGCAAATCGGTCCCTTATTTCAGTTAATGCATGATAATGCACGACCGCACACCGCAAGAGTTGTAAGACAGACTCTCGCCGCAGCTAACATCAATGTCCTGCCCTGGCCTGCTCAGTCGCCAGACTTGAACCCGATTGAGCATGCATGGGATATGCTACAGAGAAGAGCTCTGCCGAATATGGAGGGTATCCAGTCGCAAGAAGACCTTTTTTTGTTGTTGCAACGAACATGGGCGGCCATTCCACAGCGTGATTTGGATGAACTCATTTTGAGTATGCCAAACCGATGTTCTTGTGTTGTTAGTGTTCGCGGTAGAAATACGGATTATTAATTGTTTAAGTTACCCAATAAAATTTTAGAGAAAACTGTTATTTCAGTCTTTTTTTCGAACTTTTGTGTTAGTGGTTCAAATGTCAAAAATCCCTTTATTAGGAAAATGGCAAATTTCTTTATTAATGCAAAGGTGACTTGGTTTATCGTTACTGTGACAAACGAAAACACTTTATTTCATGAATCCTTAAAGAAAATTTTCATTAATATCAATCAGGAGAAAAGTTATTGCAAAAATATATGTTGATCCCTAGACACTTTTGATGTGTGTATGTATCACGTCTGATGATAAAGGCTTCCATAAAAAAGCGGTTATTTTTTAGAAATTCTTGGTACAACCACTATGACCATCAGTTAGGAAAATAGGGGTTGGTCTAGTAGATTCGAAAAAGTGGAACAGTTTTGGTTAAAAGCCGAACTCTGATCCATTGTCAAAAATGCGAAATACAAAAAGTGGAATGATAGATAAACCCACTGAGTTCTTTTTCCTAGGAACTTAGGGAGTGAAAAAGCCATGCGTCAGCATGCGAGCCTTGTATAGCTCGAGGGTAGTCTGGTTCCCGAAGCACGGATAAACTTGTGATAATAAATCTTTCATCAAATGTACCATAACCGCTGATGCAGCTAGGCAATAAATCTAACATTATGGTGGTTTTCGTTAAAAGTCTCCTTTTAGAGCCACCCGTCATCAGACCAGTATCAACCCGCCTCGAGTGGTTTTGTATATTTAAAAATTATGGACTTCCAAGAACATGCGCTTATACATCAACTTCGGTACTTCTTCGCTCGCAAGCCGACCACGGGTAGACAGTGGCGGACTAACAGGGGGGCGGAAGGGGCGGCCCGCCCCGGGCCTCAGATCTTAGGGGGCCCCCAAATACCTACGCGTTCCCCTGATCAAATGCTGAACAAAATGTGCTTAGTAGTATGTAGGTTTATCTTCATCAAGATCAAAACACTACAGCCATCTAGTCTTTATACGCGGTACCTGAACGCATCCAATACGCTGGGGGAAATCCCGTTTTTGTAGCATTTTGTAATTCACTCTTGTTCGCCTACATTTACATTCACTACATTATATTTACGTTGAAAAATAAACATCGGACTCATTTAAAATATAGGTATTTTTATATTTAATAGTTTATTAGTGACTTTCGCCAGACACCCTCTAATTTATTCAAATCCGGAAAAACTAAATGGCAACCATACATGTAGCTCAAATCTTCGATGACCTCAAAAATAGAACAAACATGCTTACTTAAATACCGAATTGTGCCAAGTGACAATTCGCTCCAATCGCTTGTTGAGCGTATGTTGTACAGCAATACGTCGCATGTCGTTATTCGGCAACATTGCAACAAACTCATCGAGGCCATCGAATAACGTGTCGAAGTCCATGATGATCAGTTCTAACAAAACTTTGTTGTGTAGCAGCACGTGGAATTGTATGTACACGTAAACTGGAAAAAAAATTAATACTTAATAAAGATTGGAATATTAATAAGCCCATGAGATTCCAAAATTAAATGATGGAGTTTGTATGCAAAGAAAGCTCAATCGGAAGACTACATGTCGCACCAGGCACCCTAGGTTGGGAAATCATTTTCACCATTTTGACACTGGTGTGAAGGTGGATCGGAAATGTAATAATGTGTTAGTTATTTTATTAAAATGATGTTACGAAAATAAGTGGAAATCCACTTCAGTTCAAGTAACAAATACATGTGATATACACGGTGTGATCTGGTCAAGATTTGTTTTTCTTCACAAATATTGTATAAAATATGTTTTATAAATTAATTAATTAAGAAAAGGCGAACTAAGTTCTAATTAATAGAGTGCAAGAATGCTACTTACAACACCAGACTGTGTGAATATACAGTATAACAATGGTCACAATAGAAAGGGCAGTAATTGTCTTCTGGAGACAAAGAGGAATGATTGATGAGAAATTTTACCAGGGGATCACGCAAAATGAATGTGTGATAAAGAATTTAAATATGAACTTGCAAATACACTTTATTTGATCACAAATAGATACTTACAACCGAAGGCTTTCATATAAAGAAGTACGAGAGCAAGTTGCAGAAATAAAAATATCTCATAATTTGGCGTTCTGTGGGGATCATCCTTGGGCAACCATATGGGAAATATCAGGGGCCGCACCATATGTTCATCCAAAGTTGCAAACAGCGATTGATACGTTAGCGGTAATAACGTCATTCCGACATACAATATCCCCATGACGCAAATAAAAACAATCCAAGAGAGATACAGTTTCCATATGAGCAGCTGTCCTTTTATGAAGTGATTTCTAAGAAAATTATTGAAAAAAAAATTATTTAATAAAAACCTTTTTAAAAACAAGCTTTTATTTAAATGCGCTTAAAAGAAAAAAATAAACTTTTACACTAAAACTCATTTCAAATTTTACACATTTGACACAATTTATATGTTATAAAAGCTTGTCGCGAGATTTAAGTACCTACTTACTCGTATTTACTTGCTGCCTATTAAAATTTTAAAACTAAGAAAGTAAATACGAGTACACATGTATATAAAATTTCAACAAAATTAGTTAAAGATATCTGTTTCAAAATTGATATTTGAGTTTTAATAGTCTGCCATATTGGATTAAGATTGACGTCACACAGTTAACCATGCATTGTCATCCAAACTGAATGTGTATGCAAAATTTCAGCTCAATCGGTTAAAAATATCTGTTTCAAAATTGATTTTCAAGTAAATAAAACTAGTTTTTACGGGTTAATGCACGAAACTTTATTTATTTATTGACGTTTCGCAGCCTTTTCAGGTCTGCATCGTCAGAATAATGATTTTTTATTTAAAATTGTCGAGCTACCTTCGAAAGACTTGACTTGACCTAAGAAACAAATATGATTTTCAAGTTTTAGAAGTCCGCCATATTGAATTAAGAGTGACGTCACATTTTTTTTTAGTTACTCTCAGCAAGCCCTTTAATTTGATACCCATATTGTAGGAATGCATTAAAAATGATTGGTCCGCCATTTTGGGTATGCCGCCATGTTTAGATTTAGAATGACGTCACACTGTTAATCATGCATATTGTCATCCGAATTGAACGTGCATACCAAATTTCAGCTCAATCGGTTGAGGGCAAGTGCCTTAAAATTGAGTTGTAAGATTCCACCCGAACAAACATACATTGCAAGTTAAATAAAAGCTTGTAGTAAAAGCTTATAAAAATAAGTTCAGATAAAATTCTTTGTCTAAGATATTTCCTCTAGAGTTTATGAATTTAACTTTACCTTACACAACACAGCGTCTACACTAGGTATAAATCTTTTTAAAGGGGAAATGAGACACAGACAGACGTAAGTTATATAACAATTCACATAGCTATATGCTCTCGGAGTCTTTCATACATACATAAAAATACACTTCTGGACACATCTATTGGCCCACCTTGTATTTTCAGTTTCCTTTGGTCCTAGCTAAAATTTTATATTAGGTCGAGCAAAAAGTTTTTATGCAGTTTTGAACCTGGCACATTCACAATTTCATTCAATAGTCTTTTTTTGAATTTCGAACACAGAATTTAAAGAAACAAAAGACAATTTGGAGCCTGTTTGTTGATATCAAACAATCGAATACTAAGAAAACTTGGTTTTATTGGTTTACTTGGATTTAATTCTTGAAAAAGTGATTGATAGCTTTGGTTTTGCAACAAACATTACTTATTCTTAACATTAAGGTGAGGTTCTATCAATAATCTATGGATACTTCACCTGAAGTCGCCGCCCAAGCTGTGGCACTTATTCAGGCCGGACACAGCCAAAGAAACGTGACTGCTCAACTTAATTTAAGTCGATCTGCGGTCCGAAATGTTTATCGGAGGTACCTAGAGACTGGCGGCTTTGTTCCTCGCCAAGGAAGGCCACGATCTCGGGTCACAACTGAAAGGCAGGATCGATTCATCGTGACGACCAGCTTGAGAAATCGTCACCTTACCTCCATTGAGATACAAAAACAAATTCGCGACTTCCACGGAGTATCTATGAGCGCTCGAACTGTTCGGAGAAGGTTAAAAGAACGCGATATGGTACCACACAAGCCAGCTAATGGGCCCAAACTAACGCGAGCCCACCGAACAGCGCGCCTTCATTTCGCACGCAGTCATTTAAATGGACACAGCAAGATTGGAGCCGTGTACTCTTTTCTGATGAGTCTAAAATTGTGTTACATGGCAATGACGGAAGGAAGAAGGTCTACCGACGTAAGGGAGAGCGTTTCGCACAATGCTGCTTTGAAGAGAGGGTTGCTTATGGCGGTGGCTCATGGACTGTCTGAGGCGGTATATCCGCGAGCGGCTAAACTCAACTTGAGGTTGTTACAGGACCACGGCTGCCAACATTAAATGCTGAAAGGTACATTCGTGAGTGATTAGACCCTCACCTGATACCATACGCGGACTATGTGGGCCCAAATTTCCTTTTTATGCAATGCAAGAGCCCATGCGGCCGGCACCGTCAGGAAATATCTTCGGGATGTGAACATCACAGTTATGGACTGGCCAGCCAGAAGCCCAGACATGAACCCCATTGAGCACATGTGGGACGAGCTAAAAAGACGTGTTAGGGCTCGTCAGCCCAGTTGCCCAGACGATGCAGGAGTTGAAAACTGCCATAGAAGAGGAATGGGAGATGATCCCTCAAAATTTCATAGAGCGGTTGATAAACTCTATGCCTAATCGTATGAGAGCTGTGGTAGATGCCCATGGAGGCAACACGCGTTATTAAATTAAACCTTTATTTGATAAAACATGTTTTTTATTCAAAAATCAATTGCCTTTAACAAGGCGCATATCCGACTTGTTAGGCGTAGCTCCATGTCGTATGGTATTCTGAATTCAAATTTAAAACAATACGATCGAAAAAGATGGTAAAATGTATCAGGTTTAAAACTGCATCAACAGTTTTTGTTCAATCTAGCAATCATATTTCGGTAGGGGCCATCGAAACCTAAACTCTAAGGTGGGCCAATAGATGTGTCCAGAAGTGTATATGCAATACTAGTTTTGCTACGAGGCAGTATGGCGCAAGTTCAGCTGAATTGTACAATAATTTAAATAGAAAGCTTAAAATATACAATAAGAATTACACAAGTCAACAAAATGAAAAAACAAAAATTGAGCCTGTTATTTAATGTCTATTGTCTAATTGTTTATATCGAAAAATAATCAGAAACCTCATTTTTATTTTAAAAAGTTTGCTTTTGTACTCAATACAATGATAAATAAATATGTATGACTTTTGTAAAAGGCTGAGGATATACCGCTTTTAATAAGCAAAAGAAAGAAGTGCAGAAAGATATTGGGTATGGAATAGGAAGCAGTAGAGCAATCACTCAGTGCATGTACACACCTTTTAGAGAAACGATGTATTTTGTAAATGCCTAGAGCAGTAAATGCCTTCCAAAATGACGTACTGTTAGACGGAACACTTAGTTTGATTTAAAAAAAAACTTTGTTTGCTCACAATCACTTTATTTATATATTTATGTTTGTTATTACACTGCTATCACTTTATTGTTCACTACTACTTCCTTTTAGTTTTAAGGATAACGACTCGCGACGGGCTAGTTTACTAGGTCGTTGAATAGTTCCTCAGAGTTTCTTTGCTGAAGGCCAACCGGCAGGCAGAAACCAGGTCCGTTGTTGGGCAGCAATTCCACAAATCAGAACAAGACTAACTGTAATATTGAAATCGCGGGTTTTTATACGAAAAATATTGCTGATCACAAATTTAATATTGGAAATAATTATTCATTATAGTTTTCCTAAGTCAGCAACATTTCTGTAGTAGGCATTAGGTATGCCGGTTATAACACCTCCCCCATTAAAACGCAGCATCCGAGAAAGGGATGCGAGTAGTAGAGAAAAAAGGAAGATAGAGAAAAGAAAAAAGTAGTAGAACATCAATATTGTATAAACAGTTACTTAATAGTTAAGACATCCTTAGGATCGAAGTAGCATAAAAATTAAAGGAAACATAAAATTGAAAAATTATGCAGTTTAAGAGAAGAAAGATAAAAACAATACTTATAATCTAAGATAATATTACACATTTATTAAGTTACGTTTAGGTGAATTAATAGAAGAGTTAGAATCAGAATTAACGCTAGACATTTCAAAGTTGGATACGGTTCTATCAAGTATATTATTAGACCTTGAATGAGTTACTAAAGTATTGCTGTTAGGTTTAGTACAACATGAATTAAATATTTTTATACAACAACTAGTACTTGTAGAGTTACTACGATTACGCCTATGTCTATTTCTACAGCAAATACATTTATATAACTTATAAAATATGAAACTAAACATACATACAGGGGCTATTGTGGTAATTATACTAAAGTAGTTTCCATATTTGATATGATATGGCTGAGTATGTATTCGGTCAAGCTCTTCTGTGGCTTGATTAAGTTTATGAGAAGCGTATTGCAACGAATCTAGGCTTTTATGAGATAGGCTTACAGGTGTCAGATATGGAATACTGCTATTTATTGTCGTTTTGGAACAGCAATCATCCTCTATGATATTGAAATGAGTAGATGGCAAATGTATACTAGAATGGTATTCATTTGCAGCAACAATTGAAGTAATTTATGATAAGCTTTGCAGCCTTTCTGCAACTGAAGGATTCCTGTTCCAACTACATCATAGTCTGTTATCATATCATTACAATTAACCGATAGCTTAGAAATATCACTTAGTACATAAATCCACCTATTACTAGTTAGTTTTTGCCAAACATCTGTATTACCTACAAGCAGTTTATAATCACATGTCGCGGGTATTTGGTTCACGTATTCCGATAAGATAGTCACTTCACAGATTGGATTTGACACTGAGGAATGGACACTATTAAGTTTACACAGATTGTAATTGTCTTTTACCACTTTGCATTCACTTAGGTTGTCTAATAAAGAGTATGTCAACTTATCCCCTGTTAAGGCTAAATATTTAGTTGTAGGATTAATCATGGCGAATGAATTAGGGTTGTGTATATCATGGGGTGTAGGCAGAGCATAAACGTGATAGAGCTTATATTCAGTTAATAAAGTTAAAGGTATTCTTATATTAAAAATTAACTTGTTATCGCTAAGAAATGAAGAAATGTCGGCTAAATCTAAGAGAATGTGAGCATTATCTAAACTTATAGGAAGCGGAAAGTTACGAGCTACTTAATCGTTATTTAAACTTAGTTCTTTATTTAATTTAATAGAACAGAAGGCTGAACTACATTCTGTTTCCCAAAAAGAATAGCATCTATCAGGTCTTTTAAACTAAAACTAAGGATCATCAAGGAACTTTCTATTGCACTGAAAGTCATGGCAAGATGAGTATAAACTTCTATTTTTAGAAACAGTTTCCAATATTTTATGCAACTTTTCCACATTTTTATTCAACGTAATTTCATTAGCGTTAAGTTTTTGTAAAGTATTATTAAAAGTAGATATAGTAGAAGAAATAATATGAATATTATCTTTCATTAGAGATGCTAAATGCCTTTGGTCATCTTGAACGGCGTTTATAGCATCGGTGAATGTTTTTGCATCATCATCGTCTAGGGAACCAAAGAGCTGTTTTAGGATAGGACCACCGACACCAAACCATGCTGATCTTTTCTGTTTACGATGGGACTCCGAGGAAGTTAAATGAGATGATGATATATTATGTGAAGTATTTAGTTAAGTTTCAATGTTTTGATGAGGCCATTATATGTTGCATTAGGGTGAATGTCGTAAATGGAGCTGGGTATATGTGGCTTACAGCCGAATAAAAGTTCGCGTGGGGAAAAATTAGTAGATGAGTGAATGCTAGTGTTGTATGATATTAATGCCGTAGGGAGATATTTGTGCCAATCGTTTTGTTTTTGTTAAAGTAAGATTTTAAGTATTATTTAAGATTACCATGGCTACGTTCAAGAGCTCCATTTGTTTGTGGATGATAAGAAGAGGAAAACAAATGTTTTATTTTAAATAGAGAAGTTACTTGTTTGTAAACATCGGCTATGAAATGGACTCCTTGATCTAAGATAATTTTAGGAATGCCAAAATGGCTCATAAGGGTTATAAGTGCTTCTGCTGTTTCTTGGGCAGTAGCTTGTGTAATAGGGTATGCCATGGAGTATTTTGTAAGGTCATCCTGGAAGGAGACAATATATCTATATTCTGTTGGACCAGAATTCGGAAGTGGACCAACTATGTCGGTCGATATCCTTTCTAAAGGTTTACGAGATGTGGAAGTAATTTCCATTGGAGCTCTGTTTGTTGCTCTCAGTGCCTTATTTTGTTGACACTGGCGGCAAGTTTTAGTGTAGTTTTCGACATCTGATTTCATTCCTTTCCAATGATACAATTCTTTTAATTTGTTGTACAAACGAGTAGTACCAATATGACCACCAATAGGCGAATCATGATTGTCTTTCAGGATGGTTGGGATTTCTACAGGGGTAGGATAAATTATCTTATTGTGATATATATTAACCTTGATTTTTGTTTTGTGAAAAAGGGAAGCATTTATTTCGTATATAAGCATAAATTGAAGTCTGTCATGAGGGTTATTAAAATCTGATATAGAAATTTCTTGTTTATCATTATGAAGATTACAAGGTTATTTCGAAGTCTTTTGATTGATTCAAATATATCCTTATACGAGGCGGATTCATAGTGATGAATCTTGAAGAACAAGAGGAAATAAGTTTTATTATTTTTTATAACTGAACTTGATTCATAAAGTTCTCGTTCAGTAGATTCGAATAACTGTCTATCTTCTAGGAGGTTGAGGATGGTATCACAGTAAGGATTTGAAAGATCTAGATCAATAGACGTTGGGCAAATTATGAGTTGACATGGGCTATCTAAAAGGCTTTTGTTATGTTCTACTATTTGGGTATCAAAGTTATAAAAAAAAAGACGTCTAACATTGCACTATTATTGCTACTGTTCAGATTATCTAATAACTCACTAAAATAAGTTGAAAGTATATGTTAAGTGTTGTGCTTATTTGGATTTGCTTGTGGTGTTGTTATCCAATGCGACCTTCGGCTCCAAGCTTGGAAAATCCGCAAAGATAAGTGTACATTATCTACCTACATTTACTTTTTTGTGTGGCACTGTCAAGGACAGTAAGTCCAAGTACCCGCATCATGCAATAACTTCTACTGCCAAACTCGATTGACGGATGTCAATTTGATATTGACAGTTCACCTGTGTTGCCATAGGCAAAATATATCTACCTAATTAGAGATATTTTAGTTTACAATAGCGTCTGATTTCGGCAAATGTGCAGGATGTCAAAACATTATTAAAACAAGAGAATTCATGGTTTGTTCCATGTGTAATCTGAATGACGATATAGATTGTGTGCAAATATCATCCAAAAGATTCTAAAGCTTTTATGCACTGGATCTGGTTCGCAAGAAGAGTTGGAAGTGTCCTGGATGTTGCAGCAAAATGAAAAAAACTGGAAATTCAAATACACCTGTGCGCACCCATTTTCAGACAGATTGCGATGAGATCCCTCAGTAACTTGACAAACATGGAGAGAAGAATATTACTATCAGGAAAAGGGTTACTAACATTCAAAAATCATTAGTTGCTCCTGAAGACAAAGAAGTGAAGACATTGAAAAATTACGAATTGACTCAGGAAAGTATACGCAAGATTATTAGAGAGGAAATGTCAACCACTATGAATGTGGTGCTGAGAGATTTGGTTTCACAGCGGTTCCAGCAGATCGAGGACCGCATTGTGAGTTTTCAGGAATCAATCACATTTATTGGTAAGCAGTATGATGATATTAAGAGTTTAGTGGAGAAGTGAAACGAAACAATAAAAAATCTGGAAATCGAAAATAAAACATTACGAGTGACTGTTGATGATTTGTCGGCCAGAATCAGCCAAACTGAGCAATATTTGCGAAAGTCGAATATTGAAATTGGTAATGTGACTGAACACAAATCGGAAAACTTAGCTAATTTAGTTGTCCAGCTCGGGCGCATAATTGACTGTCCTATTAGCGATAGTGATATCCAGCATGTGACACGGGTCGCAAAATTAAATAAGGAGAATAGTAAGCCACGAGCCATAGTCCTGAAGTTACGCAATCGTCGTTAACGTGCTGCTCTACTAGCTGCCACTTATAAGTTTAATAAAAATAAAGAAAAGATTGGCAAGGAGAAGAATTATAAGTTTATATGGGTTCGAGACGGCAGAATATATGTTAGGAAAGATGAAGAAAGTCCAGCTAAACTTATACGCGATAAAAATAGTCTTAAAAAATATAACTTAAGTTGGTATATTTATTTATTTTTAACTTTGCCCTCAAGACCATAATTAAATGTATCCATATCTTAAAGTTTTAAAAATCAGTTGTATTAATTTATACTTTCAGAATGTCCGAGGCATCCGAAAAAAGACTAATGACATACATAAAAACATAAGTATAAGTAATTTTAATGTAATAGTGTTTACTGAAACATGGCTTAACTCCTCAATACAGAATAGTGAATTCATTGATAACCGGTATCATGTTTATAGACGAGATCGCCTATGCTCTGGGTTAACCGAGAAGGATGGAGGAGGTGTTTTAGTCGCGGTTTCCCGTGATATTAAATCTACACGAATGTCACAATGGGAAAGCGAATGTGAAAATGTTTAGGTTAAATTAGAGTTGAAAATAAATAATTCCCTGAAACACATAGCGATTTGTGGTGTTTATCTACCTCCTCCAGCCAAATTGGAAACTCTTAGTGATTTTGTTAACAGTGTTGATAGAGCTTTTAATTATGTTGATAATGTTATCATAATGGGAGACTTTAATCAAAGTACCATTACTTGGACCCAAAACGAGAATAGTATTGAAATGGATCCATCTAATTATAATAATCCCTTGGGTTACTGTTTGATAGATTCTATATCGTGTCTTAATCTTCAACAAGTTAATAATGTATCTAATGTCAATGGTAAAATTCTGGATCTCATATTGACAAACATGTCGAATGTTTCAGTGGAAGAACCACTAGATTTATTATCTTGCTTTGATCCACTACATCCTAATCAGTGATGCCAGAACGTCCCAAAAGGGACGATTTTCGTCCCTTTTCTCATCAAAGCGTCCCATCGATGTCCTTTTACATATTCCGTCCCTTTTCCGTCCGTTTTCGATAACGCTTCACTGCAACATTAGACGAATGCGTTTCGTTTCACTAAATTGCCATCACTATTCGTTGTACATTGTCAACTCTATTCGTCAAATCACCCAGTAAACTACATCGAATCCAACGCTCGCTACGAAGGTGGCGTTTAACAAATACCTACCTATATCTATATACCAACTCAAAGCTCAAACCCAATAACCTACCATATCTTACCTAATAAAACTTTTGTTGTTGAGGTACCTATATTTCAATTATAAAGATAATAAATAGGTAACTTAAAAATAAGTGCTTGCTTTGTTAAGTCGTAAGTACGTACGATACGTTCGTACCACCATGATGTACCTATGTCCTCCGTACCATCTTCTTTATGTTTATTGTGTGCCCAAAAAAATATAATTAATATGGCTCTGTTAAAATGTTGCTCTGAAACTTCTTTAGGCACGCTTGACTTGGGGGGTAAACTGGCGAATAGTTACGATTTCGCGTTACGATTAGTGTCATCGGTGACTCATCGGTAAACAATGAACAATACCTGTCACAAAATACATAAATCTAGTGCTTGGCTAGGTGGCCTGGATAACGGACCTAGCGCGGATTGGTGGATGGTAACGGACACAGCGCAGATTGGTGGGTAATTACTAGTGGTGCCAGGTGTCCCGATTTGTGCGGGATGTCTCGATTTTCAGGGGTGTGGGGACGCGTCCCGATTTGTACCTGATCGGGACGCTAAATAACCCGATGAATCAAAAAATGAAAGTTAGGTAATTAATATAATACTATACTTGCACTAGTGGTTTAAATCGCAAAAAATAAACCCAGACTAAAAAACCCTCGTTTTTTGTTTACTGTCCCGATCTACAACCCTAAGTCCCGATTTTTTTCACCTCATGTACCGACTTAAAACAAATCGGACCTGGCAACACTAGTGATAACGGACCCAGTGCGGATTGGTGGATGATAACGGAACGGACCCAGCGTGGATTGGTGGATGATAACGGGCCCAGCGCAGATTGGTGGGTGATAACGGACCCAGAGCGGATTAGTGGATGATAACGGTCCCAGCGCGGATTGGTGAGTGATAATGGACCCAGTGCGGATTTTAGGGTGATAACGGGCCCTGCGCGGATTGATGGGTGGCAATGGACCCAGTGCGGATTGGTGGGTGATAATGGCCCCAGCGCGGATTGGTGGGTGATAACGGACCCTGTGTGGATTGGTGTATAATAACGGACCCAGTGCGGATTGGTGGATGATAACGGACCCAGTGCGGGTTGGTGGGTGGCAATAGACCCAGTGCGAATTGGTGGGTGATAACGGACCCAGCACGGATTGGTGTGTGATAACGGACCCAGCGCGGATTGATGGTTTTTTTCTATCAAATTACAGATCATTGGAGCTATAGAAATTTCACTTCCAGTCGTGTGTTCCTAAGCAGACTCGCTTTTCTTTTCATTTAACCGCATTATAATTAAACTACACTTACCTGTCGTGTTGTATTGTAACACATCAGAGAGCTATCTGTTTCATACAATTATGGTTAATGTGAGAACGCTGTCGACACATCGCGACACACAGGTTTAATCAGAATCAGAATTTCAGAATTTTATTTGTGAAACATAGGTTAGTATACATGGTATATATAATTTTTGTTAGTATCACTACATTTCCACCTTAATTAAGGTATACAAATAGATAAGGACCTATGAAAGAAGTACTATTATTTTTACATTGGAATCACAATTTATGAATATAATTTGAAATTGTCTATTGTTACATGCATGTCAAAGTAGATTATAAATTAATTATAAATTTGATAAGCCATTGTCAATTATACTAATAGTCAAAATTTTAATAGAAAAATAAGCAAAATGTCCAAAATAGCAATAAATACACATTTCTTAACTGGATTGTCAATTTTAATATGTCTAAATTTTTTAATAGAGATCTGCTTCTGTATAGTTCTTAGTGCTAACCGTACTAAATGTATGAACCAGATCGCGCCACAACACAACACGTAAGATAAATATAGTTCAGCCTTTAGTTTAATATTTCTGTAGGGCCGTCCTTTTTGACTAAAAATCGTCCCTTTTCAGATTTCGAATCGTCCGAAACACGACGCAGGTACTGGCAACACTGATCCTAATTTATTGTTGTCAGTCTGCTTTCCTAATCCTGTAAGTTTTTTGGTGCCAGATTCTCGGAAAGATTTAATTTTTTTTAAGGCCAACTATGACATAATTAACAGTAAAATACAGCAAATTAAATGGTTTGAAGTTTTAAATGTTGAGAAGCACGATATGGTTCCTGTATTTTACGACACTTTGTCCAATATTATTGAGAAAAATGTACCTAAACGTACCAGAAAATAAACAAAATATCCCTCTTGGTATAAGTGTCCTTTAATTAGATTGCTCACAGAAAAAAATAAACTACATCAAAGATACCGCAAATACAGAAACCCAAGAGATAAGGTGGAGTTTGATATCGTTCGAGGACGTTGTCACAAACTTCATGCCAAGTATCTTAGTGACTAATCATAATCATAATCAAAATCATTTATTCAGTTTAGGCTGTTACAAGCACATATGAATGTCTAGAAGCTACGCCATCGGTTCGTAAATGTACGGCGGGAGACCTTGTACTGAGAAGAACCGGCAAGAAACTCAGCAAGGGCTGTTTTTTTCTCCCTGTTTTATTATTTACAGAGTCGTCAAAAATGACTTCAGAGGTGATTCATGAAGTCACTTTTCATTACATAATTATTAAATATACATTAATTGTTTACCTGCATTTTGATTGCTGTGTCATACAGTATAAATACAAATAGTGTTATTTATATTCAGTGTGACTAAACATTAACTTCAATATTAAGGAAGTTAGGGCAGACTCATCTCCGCTGGCAGCACCCGTTCACGAGCATTACGCATGAACCAGCCATCGCTTCGCTCAACCATATTTTAGGGAACGTAACGACCCGCCTCACACGACACCGCCGAAGAGACTATTATGAGAGCATGACTACCCATAACTACCCATACTAACTACAACATATTTACTTAAATTACCATCATTTACCTGTAAGACACAACAAACAATTACAAAACAAAGCAAAGGAGAAATCACGACCACGCCGTTTTGTCAATCAAATATTCTTAAACAGTCTGATAATCTTACTTAAGTTATTAACTTTATATAGAGCTTTCAGTTTAATTATAGTATTGTCAACACATAATTCATAATTTAAATCATATAGAAATACCCGTTGGAATGGTTGGAACAGTTCATACCCAAGCATTTTTGTCTGTAATATAATCAGACACTTTATAATATGCTTTCTTAACTAGTGATTTTTTAATGGTCAATTTAAATTTAGTCATGCTTAACTCTTGAATATTGCTTGGAACTTTATTGTAAAAGCGAACACTAAGACCTCTAAACGAATTATTGATTTTGTGGAGCCTAGTAGCAGGTAAAGTTAAGTTATTTTTATTTCTAGTATTATATGTATGTATTTCACTATTTTTAGTAAACAAATTAATATTTTTTTTACAAATACTAAGTTGTCATATATGTATTGTGATGCAACTGTCAATATACCTATTTCTTTAAACTTATCTCTTAATGAATCCTTAACTTTAAGATTATAAATTGATCGAATAGCCCTCTTCTGCAGCACAAATATAGTTTTAATGTCGGCGGCATTTCCCCACAGTAAAATACCGTAAGACATTACACTATGAAAATAACTAAAGTAGACTAATCTGGCAGTTTCTATATCCGTTAACTGCCGTATTTTCATTACAGCATATGCTGCAGAACTAAGTCTCTTCGACAATCCATCAATATGTGGGCCCCACTGCAGCTTAGAATCTAGTGTGATTCCTAAGAACACTGTGGTATCTACAGAGCTCATATGTCGATCCTTTATATTTACATTAGTTTTTACCTGTTTCACATTAGGTAATACAAATTTCAAACACTTAGTTTTCCCTTCATTTAGCATCAAATTATTAACATTGAACCAGTGGACTACCTTCGAAATAGACCTGTTCACGTCATCAATTTGTGACTCCCTACGTTTAATTTTAAACAAAAGTGAAGTGTCATCCGCAAACAATACTATTTCGTGGTTATCCTTTACGAAATAGGGCAAGTCATTGATATAAATTAAAAATAAGAAAGGACCAAGGATTGAGCCCTGCGGAACTCCCATCTTAACTGACGAACCAGGAGATTTTACTCCATTGATGTCAACCCTCTGAACCCTATCACTCAAATAAGATACAATAAGATCCAGAGTGGTATCTCTAAATCCATAGTGGTGAAGTTTCCTGATCAATGTTTCATGAAAAACGCAATCAAAAGCCTTTGATAAGTCACAAAATACACCTAATGCATCTTGCGAGTTCTCCCAGGCATCAAAAATTTGCTGTACAAGCTCAACACCGGCATCGGTTGTTGAGCGACCCCTTGTGAAACCAAATTGTTTACTATGAAGAATGTTATTACTATAAAAATATGATTGCATTTGATCTAGCATAATTTTTTCAAAAATCTTACTAAAGGTGGGTAACACGGATATAGGTCTAAAGTTTGTGGGGTCAGATGTGCTACCCGATTTATGTAATGGAGTTATTTTACTGAGTTTCATTAGATCAGGAAAAACACCACAGTCAACAAATTGATTAAAAATGTTAGCCAAAATAGGAGCTATTGTCTCAATTACTGATCCAGAAACATCCACGGAGTTACCCCATAGATCCGCAGTTTTCTTTTTATTTAATTGGTTGAAATATTTTATTATATCTTTACAGTTAACATACTTAAATTTAAATTGACTAGTATATTGTTTTGTGTGTTCTTTTAATATTGATTCAGCAGCAATGGGGGAGACTATAAGCGTAACCTGGAAGTTAATATAAAAAATAACCCCAAAGCATTTTGGACTTATATCAAAGAGAAAAGAAATGGTTCTTCGTCTGTACCTGCAGCGATGTTCATGAATGATATAGTCGCAGATACTGGGTCTGGTATAGCTAATATGTTTGCCGCGCAATTTTCCTCTGTGTTTACGAGCGATATTCATAATCATAACAACAACGTTACTCAGTCTAGTGATTTGCATTCTGACTGTCTTGGTGTAGTTGTTCTTACGGAGAGGGAGGTTATTAAGAAATTAAATAAAATAAATGTTTGCAAAAGTAGTGGTTCTGACGGTATTCATCCAATATTTAACGGCTTCATTTCTAACGAATACCGGGCTGCTTCCGGTGTTAACACACTCACAAATTGAGATCTTTTTTCCAAATACGACTTAAACCAGTTTAGGAGTGATCCATGTATACCCATCAAGCGTAATTTATGAACAAGGGTGGAATGATTAACTTTATCAAAGGCACTCTTAAAATCAGTGTAGACTGCATGAACCTCTCCACCACGGTCAATTTCTCGAGAGACGCTAGAAACAAATGACTTTGTTGCTGCCGAACGACCATTCTGAAAACCATGTTAGAAACACGAGATTTTGTGTTTCATATGTTGAGATAAAAGCGGAGAGATAAGAGGTTCAAAGATTTTGGCAAAACATGATAATATTGATATGGGTCTGTAATTTTCAACCTTACTTAAATCACCTTTTTTAATATGGGCATCACTCTAGCTTTATTCCATTAAACTCTGGAAATATACCCGTTTGCAAGGAATGATTAAATATTATCGACAGTGGAAAGGCAAGCACAGAACTACATCTTTTAATAAATATTGGATGAATACCGTCAGAACCACTACTTTTGCAAACATTTATTTTATTTAATTTCTTAATAACCTCCCTCTCCGTAAGAACAACTACACCAAGACAGTCAGAATGCAAATCACTAGACTGAGTAACGTTGTTGTTATGATTATGAATATCGCTCGTAAACACAGAGGAAAATTGCGCGGCAAACATATTAGCTATACCAGACCCAGTATCTGCGACTATATCATTCATGAACATCGCTGCAGGTACAGACGAAGAACCATTTCTTTTCTCTTTGATATAAGTCCAAAATGCTTTGGGGTTATTTTTTATATTAACTTCCAGGTTACGCTTATAGTCTCCCCCATTGCTGCTGAATCAATATTAAAAGAACACACAAAACAATATACTAGTCAATTTAAATTTAAGTATGTTAACTGTAAAGATATAATAAAATATTTCAACCAATTAAATAAAAAGAAAACTGCGGATCTATGGGGTAACTCCGTGGATGTTTCTGGATCAGTAATTGAGACAATAGCTCCTATTTTGGCTAACATTTTTAATCAATTTGTTGACTGTGGTGTTTTTCCTGATCTAATGAAACTCAGTAAAATAACTCCATTACATAAATCGGGTAGCACATCTGACCCCACAAACTTTAGACCTATATCCGTGTTACCCACCTTTAGTAAGATTTTTGAAAAAATTATGCTAGATCAAATGCAATCATATTTTTATAGTAATAACATTCTTCATAGTAAACAATTTGGTTTCACAAGGGGTCGCTCAACAACCGATGCCGGTGTTGAGCTTGTACAGCAAATTTTTGATGCCTGGGAGAACTCGCAAGATGCATTAGGTGTATTTTGTGACTTATCAAAGGCTTTTGATTGCGTTTTTCATGAAACATTGATCAGGAAACTTCACCACTATGGATTTAGAGATACCACTCTGGATCTTATTGTATCTTATTTGAGTGATAGGGTTCAGAGGGTTGACATCAATGGAGTAAAATCTCCTGGTTCGTCAGTTAAGATGGGAGTTCCGCAGGGCTCAATCCTTGGTCCTTTCTTATTTTTAATTTATATCAATGACTTGCCCTATTTCGTAAAGGATAACCACGAAATAGTATTGTTTGCGGATGACACTTCACTTTTGTTTAAAATTAAACGTAGGGAGTCACAAATTGATGACGTGAACAGGTCTATTTCGAAGGTAGTCCACTGGTTCAATGTTAATAATTTGATGCTAAATGAAGGGAAAACTAAGTGTTTGAAATTTGTATTACCTAATGTGAAACAGGTAAAAACTAATGTAAATATAAAGGATCGACATATGAGCTCTGTAGATACCACAGTGTTCTTAGGAATCACACTAGATTCTAAGCTGCAGTGGGGCCCACATATTGATGGATTGTCGAAGAGACTTAGTTCTGCAGCATATGCTGTAATGAAAATACGGCAGTTAACGGATATAGAAACTGCCAGATTAGTCTACTTTAGTTATTTTCATAGTGTAATGTCTTACGGTATTTTACTGTGGGGAAATGCCGCCGACATTAAAACTATATTTGTGCTGCAGAAGAGGGCTATTCGATCAATTTATAATCTTAAAGTTAAGGATTCATTAAGAGATAAGTTTAAAGAAATAGGTATATTGACAGTTGCATCACAATACATATATGACAACTTAGTATTTGTAAAAAAAATATTAATTTGTTTACTAAAAATAGTGAAATACATACATATAATACTAGAAATAAAAATAACTTAACTTTACCTGCTACTAGGCTCCACAAAATCTATAATTCGTTTAGAGGTCTTAGTGTTCGCTTTTACAATAAAGTTCCAAGCAATATTCAAGAGTTAAGCATGACTAAATTTAAATTGACCATTAAAAAATCACTAGTTAAGAAAGCATATTATAAAGTGTCTGATTATATTACAGACAAAAATGCTTGGGTATGAACTGTTCCAACCATTCCAACGGGTATTTCTATATGATTTAAATTATGAATTATGTGTTGACAATACTATAATTAAACTGAAAGCTCTATATAAAGTTAATAACTTAAGTAAGATTATCAGACTGTTTAAGAATATTTGATTGACAAAACGGCGTGGTCGTGATTTCTCCTTTGCTTTGTTTTGTAATTGTTTGTTGTGTCTTACAGGTAAATGATGGTAATTTAAGTAAATATGTTGTAGTTAGTATGGGTAGTTATGGGTAGTCATGCTCTCATAATAGTCTCTTCGGCGGTGTCGTGTGAGGCGGGTCGTTACGTTCCCTAAAATATGGTTGAGCGAAGCGATGGCTGGTTCATGCGTAATGCTCGTGAACGGGTGCTGCCAGCGGAGATGAGTCTGCCCTAACTTCCTTAATATTGAAGTTAATGTTTAGTCACACTGAATATAAATAACACTATTTGTATTTATACTGTATGACACAGCAATCAAAATGCAGGTAAACAATTAATGTATATTTAATAATTATGTAATGAAAAGTGACTTCATGAATCACCTCTGAAGTCATTTTTGACGACTCTGTAAATAATAAAACAGGGAGAAAAAAACAGCCCTTGCTGAGTTTCTTGCCGGTTCTTCTCAGTACAAGGTCTCCCGCCGTACATTTACGAACCGATGGCGTAGCTTCTAGACATTCATATGTGCTTGTAACAGCCTAAACTGAATAAATGATTTTGATTATGATTATGATTAGTCACTAAGATACTTGGCATGAAGTTTGTGACAACGTCCTCGAACGATATCAAACTCCACCTTATCTCTTGGGTTTCTGTATTTGCGGTATCTTTGATGTAGTTTATTTTTTTCTGTGAGCAATCTAATTAAAGGACACTTATACCAAGAGGGATATTTTGTTTATTTTCTGGTACGTTTAGGTACATTTTTCTCAATAATATTGGACAAAGTGTCGTAAAATACAGGAACCATATCGTGCTTCTCAACATTTAAAACTTCAAACCATTTAATTTGCTGTATTTTACTGTTAATTATGTCATAGTTGGCCTTAAAAAAAATTAAATCTTTCCGAGAATCTGGCACCAAAAAACTTACAGGATTAGGAAAGCAGACTGACAACAATAAATTAGGATGTAGTGGATCAAAGCAAGATAATAAATCTAGTGGTTCTTCCACTGAAACATTCGACATGTTTGTCAATATGAGATCCAGAATTTTACCATTGACATTAGATACATTATTAACTTGTTGAAGATTAAGACACGATATAGAATCTATCAAACAGTAACCCAAGGGATTATTATAATTAGATGGATCCATTTCAATACTATTCTCGTTTTGGGTCCAAGTAATGGTACTTTGATTAAAGTCTCCCATTATGATAACATTATCAACATAATTAAAAGCTCTATCAACACTGTTAACAAAATCACTAAGAGTTTCCAATTTGGCTGGAGGAGGTAGATAAACACCACAAATCGCTATGTGTTTCAGGGAATTATTTATTTTCAACTCTAATTTAACCTAAACATTTTCACATTCGCTTTCCCATTGTGACATTCGTGTAGATTTAATATCACGGGAAACCGCGACTAAAACACCTCCTCCATCCTTCTCGGTTAACCCAGAGCATAGGCGATCTCGTCTATAAACATGATACCGGTTATCAATGAATTCACTATTCTGTATTGAGGAGTTAAGCCATGTTTCAGTAAACACTATTACATTAAAATTACTTATACTTATGTTTTTATGTATGTCATTAGTCTTTTTTCGGATGCCTCGGACATTCTGAAAGTATAAATTAATACAACTGATTTTTAAAACTTTAAGATATGGATACATTTAATTATGGTCTTGAGGGCAAAGTTAAAAATAAATAAATATACCAACTTAAGTTATATTTTTTAAGACTATTTTTATCGCGTATAAGTTTAGCTGGACTTTCTTCATCTTTCCTAACATATATTCTGCCGTCTCGAACCCATATAAACTTATAATTCTTCTCCTTGCCAATCTTTTCTTTATTTTTATTAAACTTATAAGTGGCAGCTAGTAGAGCAGCACGTTAACGACGATTGCGTAACTTCAGGACTATGGCTCGTGGCTTACTATTCTCCTTATTTAATTTTGCGACCCGTGTCACATGCTGGATATCACTATCGCTAATAGGACAGTCAATTATGCGCCCGAGCTGGACAACTAAATTAGCTAAGTTTTCCGATTTGTGTTCAGTCACATTACCAATTTCAATATTCGACTTTCGCAAATATTGCTCAGTTTGGCTGATTCTGGCCGACAAATCATCAACAGTCACTCGTAATGTTTTATTTTCGATTTCCAGATTTTTTATTGTTTCGTTTCACTTCTCCACTAAACTCTTAATATCATCATACTGCTTACCAATAAATGTGATTGATTCCTGAAAACTCACAATGCGGTCCTCGATCTGCTGGAACCGCTGTGAAACCAAATCTCTCAGCACCACATTCATAGTGGTTGACATTTCCTCTCTAATAATCTTGCGTATACTTTCCTGAGTCAATTCGTAATTTTTCAATGTCTTCACTTCTTTGTCTTCAGGAGCAACTAATGATTTTTGAATGTTAGTAACCCTTTTCCTGATAGTAATATTCTTCTCTCCATGTTTGTCAAGTTACTGAGGGATCTCATCGCAATCTGTCTGAAAATGGGTGCGCACAGGTGTATTTGAATTTCCAGTTTTTTTCATTTTGCTGCAACATCCAGGACACTTCCAACTCTTCTTGCGAACCAGATCCAGTGCATAAAAGCTTTAGAATCTTTTGGATGATATTTGCACACAATCTATATCGTCATTCAGATTACACATGGAACAAACCATGAATTCTCTTGTTTTAATAATGTTTTGACATCCTGCACATTTGCCGAAATCAGACGCTATTGTAAACTAAAATATCTCTAATTAGGTAGATATATTTTGCCTATGGCAACACAGGTGAACTGTCAATATCAAATTGACATCCGTCATCGAGTTTGGCAGTAGAAGTTATTGCATGATGCGGGTACTTGGACTTACTGTCCTTGACAGTGCCACACAAAAAAGTAAATGTAGGTAGATAATGTACACTTATCTTTGCGGATTTTCCAAGCTTGGAGCCGAAGGTCGCATTGGATAACAACACCACAAGCAAATCCAAATAAGCACAACACTTAACATATACTTTCAACTTATTTTAGTGAGTTATTAGATAATCTGAACAGTAGCAATAATAGTGCAATGTTAGACGTCTTTTTTTTTATAACTTTGATACCCAAATAGTAGAACATAACAAAAGCCTTTTAGATAGCCCATGTCAACTCATAATTTGCCCAACGTCTATTGATCTAGATCTTTCAAATCCTTACTGTGATACCATCCTCAACCTCCTAGAAGATAGACAGTTATTCGAATCTACTGAACGAGAACTTTATGAATCAAGTTCAGTTATAAAAAATAATAAAACTTATTTCCTGTTGTTCTTCAAGATTCATCACTATGAATCCGCCTCGTATAAGGATATATTTGAATCAATCAAAAGACTTCGAAATAACCTTGTAATCTTCATAATGATAAACAAGAAATTTCTATACCAGATTTTAATAACCCTCATGACAGACTTCAATTTATGCTTATATACGAAATAAATGCTTCCCTTTTTCACAAAACAAAAATCAAGGTTAATATATATCACAATAAGATAATTTATCCTACCCCTGTAGAAATCCCAACCATCCTGAAAGACAATCATGATTCGCCTATTGGTGGTCATATTGGTACTACTCGTTTGTACAACAAATTAAAAGAATTGTATCATTGGAAAGGAATGAAATCAGATGTCGAAAACTACACTAAAACTTGCCGCCAGTGTCAACAAAATAAGGCACTGAGAGCAACAAACAGAGCTCCAATGGAAATTACTTCCACATCTCGTAAACCTTTAGAAAGGATATCGACCGACATAGTTGGTCCACTTCCGAATTCTGGTCCAACAGAATATAGATATATTGTCTCCTTCCAGGATGACCTTACAAAATACTCCATGGCATACCCTATTACACAAGCTACTGCCCAAGAAACAGCAGAAGCACTTATAACCCTTATGAGCCATTTTGGCATTCCTAAAATTATCTTAGATCAAGGAGTCCATTTCATAGCCGATGTTTACAAACAAGTAACTTCTCTATTTAAAATAAAACATTTGTTTTCCTCTTCTTATCATCCACAAACAAATGGAGCTCTTGAACGTAGCCATGGTAATCTTAAATAATACTTAAAATCTTACTTTAACAAAAACAAAACGATTGGCACAAATATCTCCCTACGGCATTAATATCATACAACACTAGCATTCACTCATCTACTAATTTTTCCCCACGCGAACTTTTATTCGGCTGTAAGCCACATATACCCAGCTCCATTTACGACATTCACCCTAATGCAACATATAATGGCCTCATCAAAACATTGAAACTTAACTAAATACTTCACATAATATATCATCATCTCATTTAACTTCCTCGGAGTCCCATCGTAAACAGAAAAGATCAGCATGGTTTGGTGTCGGTGGTCCTATCCTAAAACAGCTCTTTGGTTCCCTAGACGATGATGATGCAAAAACATTCACCGATGCTATAAACGACGTTCAAGATGACCAAAGGCATTTAGCATCTCTAATGAAAGATAATATTCATTTCATTTCTAACGAATACCGGGCTGCTTCCGGTGTACCTCAGGGATCCATTCGTATCGAATCGATACAGCGGGCGTTTACCAGACACCTGGCCTTCTTAAGCCCTGGCATATCATCCAGAAGCTCATATGAGGATCGATTAAAGTTCTTCAAGATGCAATCTCTTCGCCAGCGACGCATAAAACTGGATATGGTTTTTTTGCACTGTATCGTGAACGGCAAAGTTGACTGCCATGATATTGTTAGCCAAAATGGTGTATCAGTGCCATATAACTACCCGCGAAAACCAATTATGAGTTTATTTAATATTCCATACTGTCTAACGAATGTCGGACTCCATTCACCTATACCACGAATATGTAGAACGTACAACGAACTATGTGTGAGAAATGTTGGTATTGATGCATTTTGTGATACTTTGTCAATATTTAAACGGATGTCGTGTAATCTGTGACAAAGACTGTTTTTTGTGTAATGTTATTAGTATTATTCCTCTTCCCCCTGGACCACCGACATTGGTGAACGTGCTTTTGAAACCGTATTTAATTTTAATATATTAATTTTTCGTAAAATCAGTCGTAATAAATCGTAGTATATAATAGGAGTGCATACAGTTTAAGAAGGTAATTGTGAAAACTCAAGAAGTCGCAAACAACATCCTCGTACTTCTGACGCCCTGGTACTTTGGCATCGGTCGGCGAATCGGCGTAAACGCAAGTATCCAACATAAAATTGGTAACGCCCACTGCCACTCCGATAGGTGCTATTAGAAGACGTAAGACATCTCGAAACAATAATTGTTGCGAGTTCATTGCTGGTTTTGAGTACATTGACAGTTTTCATTAAGTTCATAATAACTCCTTGGCGATCATACTTACTTAGTAATTCTGAGTACTAAATGGACAAATCACTGTCTGAATCGAATATTAACATGCTGGCAGGGTGTGAATCTGATACTACACCGCCTAACTTTGTTTCCCAACATCTGAAAAGAAAGAGAGAGTGTGACGTCGAGTTTCACCTAGATAATTGGGAAGCCTTGCCTTGCCTTGCCCATGCAAGATGGGCCTGGCTTTATCGGAGGAGAAGCTCTCAGTCTGTCACCGTCTTGGCATTGTCAAGGAAGGTAGGTGCCGGCCAGTGTTGGTGCGTTTCCGTGAGCATTCACTGAGGTCTGCTATATGGGGCAAAAAGACGGCTCTAAAAGGTACCCCTCATACCATCTCAGAGTTCCTTACTCGCCAGCGACAATCCGTTTTCGTCAGTGCACGTAAACGATTTGGTATTAAACGGTGTTGGTCAATGGACGGGAATGTTATTGTCAAGCTGAAGGATGGATCCCGAAGGCGGTTGTTCTCCCAGGCTGACCTTGATGCAATTGTCACATCAGAAGATGAAACTCATCAGGTGGCTGCGCCGGCGGAGAAGGCGATCTCAGTTGCGCCGGTTCAGACGACGGACTCAGCGGCACCGTTGCAGACAGCAATGCTGATTACTCCAGCAAAATCTAAGCGGACAGCCAGGGCGAAAAAGTAACCATCTATTGTTTCATCCTTTGGTATTAATCATAGTTGCTTGTTTTTTTTCTGTCAAGATGCATGTTGGTCGTCTCCATTTCTTGATATGTTCAACTACCACCTTGTAATGTTTTTATTATTGTTGTCATAGCCACCTTCTTCAATAATATCTCAGCACGTACGTCATGTATCGTTACGAAATGTCATTGTCATTTCTTTTTGTTTTTTTTTTTGTGTTTATAAAGGCTCATGGCACTAAGACCATACAGCTTTGTTTACTTTTTTTTTTCTTTAATTTTATTTTGTTAGTACTTTGTTCGCCCTGGAATCCATTTAACCTGTCTCTTTACTGTGTCAACCGGCAGGACGGGTTATTCATTAATTTTGAAGTTTGATTGTAGGTGTATCTTTGTTTTATTACTTTATTTTGTGATTTGTATATATTTATTTATTTATGTATAATGTCCAATGATGATTCTTTTTATTCAGCACATGATGTGAGCGTTTCCTCGTCAACCAGCTTTCACTCGCAGCCTGAACCCCGGACGTTGGGTGATGAACTTCGTGAAATCTTTGACAGTGCCTCGCATAACTTCAACGCATGTCATATAAATGCTCAAAGTATACCCTCCCACTATACTGATTTTATAGATACCTTCTCCTCTTCTGTCATTCATGCCATTTTGATTTCTGAAAGCTGGCTAAAGCCAAGTCTTTCCTCTTCCTCTTCCTCTGTCTCACTCACTGGGTATACTCTGATCCGGAATGACCGCACTGGTAAACGTGGTGGAGGTGTCGCCATCTATCTGCGCAGTGATATTACTTTCAGGATTTTGGCTTCATCACCGACAGTGTATTCTGGCTCTGCTGAGTATATTTTCCTGGAGATCTCTGTTGGAGGTGCTAAAGCTGTACTTGCAGTTGTGTACTGTCCACCTACTATTGATTACTTCTTTGAAATAGAATCTATCCTCGAACCCCTTTGCACAGATTACAGACATCTCATAATCATGGGTGATTTTAACACCGATCTCATGCGTAATACGCCACAGTCTCTTAAATTGCTCAATATTGTCAAGTCCATTAATCTATCTATTCTGCCTTCCGAGCCAACTCACCACAATCCCTCTTCTGATGATACATGGCTTGATTTAATAATTACCTCCCCTGAAGATGTGATCTGTCATGGACAATTTCCAGCCCCAGGTTTCTCTAAAGATGACCTTATCTTCTTGAAATATAAATTGAAGCCCCCTAAGCCGAAACCCTCTCTAGTCTCGATGCGTAATTTTTCTCGGCTTGATCTTGACAGGTTGAGGCTGGATGCCGCTGGGCTCGACTTTTCTTGTGTCATGCAGTCGTCGTCAGTTGATGAGAAAATCTCTCACTTTAATAAACATTTACTACAACTGTACGATACTCATGCCCCAATGAAGGCGGTTAGAGTCAGGCGACCACCTGTACCGTGGATCAGTAGGGGTGTCCGTATCGCTATGACTCGGAGGGACCGTGCGTTCCGAGCCTTCAAGCGCAGCAGATTGGAGGAGAACTGGCATATTTATAAATCTGCACGCAATAGGTGCAATGGAATGGTAAGAGCAGCTAAGCGATAATACTTTCACGATAATATTTCTAATTGTTCTTCAGCCAATATTTGGAAGTTTCTACGTTCCATTGGTTTGGGTAAAAGCTCTTCTCAATCTCAGTCTCTTCCCTTCTCTCTTGATGAGTTCAATAACCATTTCTCTGTTTCTGCTTCCTTAAAACCCGCTACCAAATCTAAAAATAACTTCCATGGCTCAAACTCACTCTGAATCTTTTTCCTTCTGTCCAGTGTCAAATGATGAAATTAGGAAAATTATTATGTCCATAAAGTCGAAAGCCGTAGGATACGATGAAGTGAGCAGGGATATGATAATTAATATTCTTGACGTTACTGTTCCCATCATTGGACATATCATCAATCATTCCTTTCTCACTGGTTCCTTTCCTCTTCCTTGGCGTAAAGCCTTTTTTTTATGCTAGATAGGCAATGCGTTTGACCACAATCTCACCTGATGGAAAGCGATGATGAGGCCTAGGATGGTACACGCCTGCCTAGAAGATGCCTGTTCACTCTGGCCTTGAAGATGTCCAGGTTATATTGGTCCGGGAAAACAGACCTCGGCAAGGAGTTCCACTCCCTAGCCGTTCGTATAATGAGGGCCGAAGCAAATCGCTTCGTGCGAATGGGAGGAACTTCGACAACATAAGGGTGGAAGCCCTCGCCGCGCCTGGTCGTCCGGTGGTGGAAAGGGGAAGGGGGGATCAAATTATGTAATACCTCCGCACACTCTCCGAAATGTAACCGATAAAACACCGAAAGGCAAGCTACACGTCTTCGGTGTTCAAGGCTCTGAAGATTAGCCTCAACGAGAGCGTCATTGCCTATGAGTCTCTTCGCACGGTGTTCCACCGAGTCCAGTGCATCCAGCTGATACCGAGCAGATCCGTCCCAAAGGTGACAACAGTACTCCAAGCAGGAGCGAACTTGGGCTCGGTAAAGGTTAAGGAGCTGCTCAGATGTAAAGTATCGCCTGACCTTAGAAAGTATTCCAAGTTTTCTGGCAGCGGTTTTAGCAATGGACTCGATGTAGCGACCGAAATTGAGGCTGGATGAGATGTCCATACCCAAGAGCTCGAGATGGTCTTTAACCGGCACGGAGACATTTCGGAAAGTCGGAGTCAGATGGAATGGACTCCGTTTCGTCGAGAAGAGACAGGCCTGTGTTTTAGAGGGATTAAATCCAACCAAGTTGGCTTCACCCCAGAGGGAAACAGCTTCTAGGGTTGCATTCACTCCCTCCACCATCGCCTCCCTTAATGATCGGACATCTGCATCAGACTTCACATCAGGCAGATATCTCCCCGAAATTGTGCTGTCGTCTGCATACCCAAAGATACAAAGGAGTTAGGAGCAGATCATTGATGTGCAGCAAGAAAAGAGTTGCGGAGAGGACAGATCCCTGGGGGACACCGGCATTAATACCAAGCAGATCCGACGATGTGCCATTAATGACCACTCGTATCGATCTGCCCCTCAGAAAAGCTGCAATCCAGTTGCAAAGTCCGACAGCGATTCCATATGAAGGAAGCTTGCCAATGAGACTTGCATGCCAGACCCTGTCAAAAGCCTTAGAAATATCAAGAGAAACGGCGAGAGCTTCGCCGCGTTTCTCTATGGCTTCACTCCATAAGTGGGTAGCATACACAAGAAGATCCCCAGTAGATCGCCCACGGCGGAAACCGAATTGGCAGTCACTGAGTAGATCGTTATCTTCGAGGTAAGCGAGGAGACGGTTGTTCAATACACGCTCCATAATCTTACAGAGTATGGAGGTGATTGCAATAGGTCGATAGTTGGCAGGGTCGGCACGACTACCCTTTTTGGGCACTGGTTGGACATTGGCAAGCTTCCAGGTTTTCGGAACTTGGCCAATCTCAAGGGATAAGCGATATAGGCGAGTCAGAATAGGAGACAACTCAGAGGCACAATTCCGCAGGACAATAGCTGGAATGCCATCGGGCCCACTGGCTTTATTCACGTCTAGAGTGCTTAGCGCTTTGAGTACCTCTTTCTGATGGATGCGAACTTCCAACATGGTAGAAGAACACTGAGGAAGCTTAGGTGGGTTTACGCCAGCAGCATCTAGCTGTGAGTTGTTCGCAAATATAGAGGCAAACAAGTCAGCCTTCTCTTTGGAGGTGTGAGCCAGCGATCCGTCAGGCTTAATTAAAGGCGGCAGCGACGACCGGCAAAAATTGGCTTCGACTGTTTTGGCTAGGGACCAGAAAGCAAGCTTCCGGATGGAAAGGAGGCTAATTTGGCTCCTATACGGCCAATGTGATCGAAGCGGGCCTTGCGGAGAACACCTTTACAGGACTTGGCGGCACTGTTAAAGGCCTTCTTCAGACTTCGAACATTTGGTGATTTGCGGGCTCGAGCATCCGCCCAGGAGCGATACGCAAAATGCTTAAGCGCCTCTGCTTTAGCACAGTCCGCGTCAAACCAAGGGCGGGCGCTAAGCCGGCGCGGTACGTCAGAGTATGGAATAAAGTACTCCATAGCCTGACGCATCACGTCAGCAATGGCATCCGCGCAGCAAGTCGGGGCGTCCGAAGAAAAGCAAGTGCGACGCCAAGGATAAGATGCAAAGAAATGCCGCATCTCATCCCAGTCTGCTGAACCATATCGCCAAACACGCCTAGTTCCGATAGGTTCCGGGTCGCTTGGAGAGTAGACTGATACGGACTTCACCAAACAGTGGTCGGAACTCCCTAGAGGAGACGAAATTACCACCTGGTAACGGTCCGGGTCTGTTGACAGCAGAAGGTCCAGGCAGTTTGGTGTGTGGCCATCAATATCGGGTACACGTGTAGCGCCCTTCACAAGCTGGGAGAGACCTAGCGACATAGCAAATGTGTGCGCTAATCTCCCGGCATGGTCGGTTTTCTGGAACGGGAACAACCACTCATGGTGGTGTGCGTTAAAGTCCCCCAGAACGACTAGCTGCGCACTCGGGTACCTTTGCTGGACTGTTTCAGCGGAGGCGCTGAGGTACTGAAAAAACCTGGTTGTCTCCATGTTCTCTGTGTGCGACCGATAAACACTGGCATAGAGTATTTGCTCTATACCTGTGTTCACCAGCACCCATAATGTAGAGAAACTGGGATCCTCAAGGTTGCGGAGACGTTGGCAGCAGATGTCATCACGAGCATACACGCAGGTGCCAGCGCGCGATTTAAAATTGTGCTCCAGGATGTAACCTGGGTAATGCAAGTAAGCTGCGTCAGTCGGGCATCTTATTTGAGTCTCCGTGAGGAACAGCAGATGTGGTTTATCGGTCTCAAGGTGGTGATGGACACTATCGATATTTGAGTGCAATTCTCGGATGTAAGCAAGGTGCACTTTTAGTGCGAGGGAGTGCATCCGCTGTTTCGCCAGTTTCTTTCTTTTAACGTTCATATTTTTTTCATAAGAAGAGAGTGAACAGGCAGGAAGGGGATAGATGAGCGAGACTCTGCTAAGCTACTGCCAAGCGATGCAGTTATGACGCCACACTGACGAGTGACTGAGCTGGAGCGCGCGGGGACGCCCTAACCCCCCCAAAGGTGTCCATCGGTCCCTCGCATCCGGTCGCCAACCGGCACGATGGCGCACCCTGGGATTTTTCGCGAGTTGGCGGGGCAGCCTTTCGTAGGTGGCTTTCCTACTACTTGGGCCCCCTACTACCTGCGGTCGGCCAGCGGAGAACCGTGCTTAGGATCCCGCTACCCTCCGCGATCAGCCACCCAGCGCAGCAATCACGCAGCACCGAAGCCGGCAAGCTTTACATCGCAACTGCTCGGACCCCCCCCCCCCCAAAACGGCAACACCAGGCATCGAGCCGAAACACGATGGAAGTCGTTTGGCGGCTCGGCTTTGCCTAGAGGGTGGTTACCAGCCACGGTCGAAACCTACCACCGGTGATGTGCCGAGCATTTGGCGCTACCCAGGGGACACGTGTGGGTATCTAGAGCTAAAGCCCACGGACGCGCTCGGCTTTATCCCCCAAATTTACGTTACTCCTCTTCCCAAAACTTCCAATCCAAAACAACTGAACAACTTTAGGCCGATTTCTATTCTTCCCTTCCTCTCCAAAATACTGGAAGCTACTGCTTACCAACAAATTTCTTCTTTCATATATTCCAGGCAGTTACTTACTCCTCTCCAATCCGGTTTTCGACCTGGGCACAGTACGTCGACTGCTCTGCTTAAAGTAACCGAAGATATTCGACTTGGTATGGAGAACCAGTTGGTCACCATTATAGTCTTAATTGATTTCTCCAGTGCTTATAATATGGTAGACCATGATCTTCTGCTTGCTATTCTGAAATCCCATAATTTTTCAACTTTGACATTGGGCTGGTTCTCGTCTTACCTTTCTGATCGCCAGCAGGCAGTGCGCAAGGAACGTGAATTATCTAACTGGAATGACCTGACTGCTGGTGTTCCTCAAGGGGGAATTCTTTCTCCTCTTCTATTCTCTTTATTCATCAATTTTCTTTCCTTCTCGCTTGGCTGTTTTTATCATTTCTACGCTGATGATCTGCAAATTTATGTGCATACTACTGTCGAGGAAATGGCTGCTGGCATATCTCAGCTAAATAAAGATCTTTGCAATGTAAGGACGTGGTCTGCAGACTTTGGAATCGCTGTTAACCCCACTAAATGTCAGGCAATCGTTGTGGGTGGTTCCAAGCAGATCTCAAAGATCGATTTTGGTCTGCTCCCACCTGTTGTGTTTGAGGGTTCTACAATTCCATTTAGCCTCAGCGTCAAGAATCTCGGCCTTCACATTGATACCACGCTAAGTTGGACATCGCAGATTGCTGAAGTTAGCCGAGCCGTTACTTTTTCATTACGTTCCCTTAATCGCTTCAGAAATTTCCTCCCCATAAAAACTAAGATTACTCTCGTTACGTCTCTTATTCTACCACTCATTAATTATGCCGATGTCTGTTATCCCGACTTAAACGCAGATCTTCTCAACAAATTGGACCGCCTAATCAATAACGCTATCTGTTTCATCTTCTGCCTTCGCAAATTTGACCATATTTCCTCATATCGATCTCAACTAAAATGGCTTCCTATCCGCCAGCGCAGGCAGTTAAGATTACTCTGCACTCTTTTTTTGATAATTTCCAATCCGCATTCTCCAGAGTATTTGAAATGCAAGTTCCAATATCTCTGGGATAGTCACGAACGTCCTCTCCGCTCTTGCGATTCATTAGCTCTCTTTATCCCTCTTTCTCATTCAGGCTATATGTCCAACTCCTTTACTCTTCAAGCCATACGGCTGTGGAATGACCTACCCGACTCCATCAGAAGATCTCCAAATAAACTCATATTTAAAAGGAATGTTCGCACTCATCTGCTTCAAAATTTAAGATAAAGAGTCACTTTATTAATCATCATCATGTGTATAGTTATGTGTATATATATATATATATATATATATATATATATATTTAAACATAATTGTGGTATGTATGTATGTATGTGTATTCCTTTCGTAAGTAGTATCTATTTATATATGTATCTATTTTATATATGTTAATTCGTATATATTTTAATATTATTTATTATTTCAATATTTATGTGTATATTTAGCTTTATACCGCCGTTCGCGTTTTTCTTTTTTCCCAAAGGTTGACTGGGAGAAAATGCTATCCGCCTTTTGTACCATTGTATTGTATTTTGGTCAATAAAGTTTAAAATAAATAAATAAATAAATAATTTTAAGGAAGAGATGAAGAATATGATTCAGTCTATGATGTCGTCGCAAGAGAATGAACTAAAAAAGATTACACCTACATTACTTGAAATCCAAAAAACTAACAAAAATATTGAAAACACCATAGCTTTTCTTACTAGTGAGAATGAAGAGTTTCGAAAGAAAATAGCGCAACTAGAACAACAAACAATTAAAGACCGAGAATATATTACATTATTGGAGGACAAAATTGAAGAAACTCAAAGAGTCAGCCGGTAATCTAGTTTGGAAATAAAAAATGTGCCGAAATCAAATACTGAAACTAAGGAAAATTTAATAAATATGGTTATGGCTCTATCCAAAACAATAAACTGCAAAATATCCCAGGATAACATTTCAGATATTTACAGATTAAGTAACAAGAAAGGGCAATCAAACACTTCCATTATTGTGGAGACTTCCTCGGCCATATTAAAAAAGGATTTTCCTAAAAATGTAAAACATACAATACTAAAAATAAAGATAAATTACAAGCGAAACACCTCGGACTCACTAGGAATGAGGATACGCCAATATTTCTGTCGGAACAACTCACGGCAAAGGGCTCCAGACTCTTTTTCTCGCACGAGACCTCTCCAAGAGTCGATCCTACAAATTCTGTTGGACAAGTTTTGGCAGGGTCTATGTAAGGAAGGATGACGCTTCTCCAATAATTATTATCAAGAATGAAGCACAGGTACAGCATCTCTTATTGGAAAAATGACTAGTGAACATTACCATAAATATTATTTTTATATCATTAGAAATATCTTTCTTGAATTTTCCAGGTTTTTTGGCTTGTGGAATCTATAGTAGTATAATTACACACACACCACATACACATACAATCACATCAAACCTCATTCATGCCGTTATACAATATAATTACTATCATACAACTGCTTACAGAAATTACAGCATTTTCGCCCATTTTTTACACTTAATATTATACTCGTTTAACTCACATATATATCACTGCCATCTGTATCTCAATATTACTGAATACTTTTTTTGTGCTTTAATTATATATCTCAAGAAGTTTCTCTCAGTAATAACATATAGTATCAACTACTTGGATAATGGATAATGTTTTCAATAATGTTAATGAAATAGACGATATAGATATCGCATTTGCTGTCAACTGCGATACAAATGACGTTACAAAGTATATTCAAAACACAAATTCAAATTTCACAATAGTAACACAAAATATTAGAAGTGTCTACAATAATTTAGATGACCTGCATCAATAAACCAGTCCCCAATATATTAAATTACGATATGTATTCGACTACCAACCACATCAATCAAAATGATGGTGTTGTAACATATGTGAAAGGTCAGTATGAAGTTAATGTAAAAGAGGTACATCTCACGTATGCTTCATGTTTACAAATTTCTACAAAAAATACCGTGATTCTCGGGATATATAGGTCACCGTCGAATGTCAATGCGGAACCATTTATACACTCTTTGTGCAGGCTTTTAAGTTCAGACACCATTAAATCCTACAAAAATATTATAATTACTGGAGATATAAATATCAATATTTTACCTAAACTCAATGAGCAAGCACAGGACCGTAATAAACGATTAAACTATCTGAATATGTTGTCTATGAACGGACTTATTCCAGGCCACTCACTGCCAACTAGAGGAACGAGTTGTTTAGATCATTTTATACTCAAAACTGATAGCAAAAACTCGGCTTTCATTGCTGTATTGAATACTAGTATCACTGATCATAACCTCGTACTACTTAACCTATCAGAAACCTTTCAGGTAAACAGCAGACAAAATAAATTAAAAGTAGCAATAGATTATGAAAAAGCCATTAATAACCTTTCAGATAGTCAATTAGATGCTTTACTTTCATGCGATGACACTAATAAACTAACCAATAAACTCATAGATTTGATACAAACAGCATTAAAAAACAGCACCAATATTTCAAAAATACCTAAGAATAGATGCATATTGAAACCCTGGATAACACCAGGAATTCTTCGTTGTATCAATAACAGAAATAAAATGCAGAAAAAATTGCGTCTTGACCCTGAAAACGAAATTCTTAAGATCACATACAGAAGATACAGAAACTATACCAATAACCTTATCCAAAAATTAAAGCGGAAATTTGATAGAGAACAGCTTGCTAATTCCAGCAATAACCCTAAATCACTATGGCGGTGTATTAATAATATTACTAATTTCAAAAAAACTAAATCTGTAAATGAAGACCTTCTTAAAATAAAGCCAACATCTGCTGAATCAGTTAATTTCATAAATAGTTATTTTGCTACAACAGGTAAGTATTCAGCTGAAGAAATTATTAGAAAAAGAAACAAAAGTTCGAATATTAACTTCACGAATTCATCAATCCAAGCCGACGCTTGCGCTGGTGTAAGTAACTATTTTAACTCTGTTCCGTATTGTATTCCTGATACTAGATTAATTTCTTCATCCTTTGTGTTGCTTGAAACGGACCCAAAAGAAATACATTCCATTCTTATGGCCCTTAAGTCTGAAAGTGCCCCTGGGTGGGACAATATATCTACTCGTTTTTTGAAATTAGCTCACTTGAAGATAGTGCCCATACTTTCATATTTAATTAATTTATGTTTTAAACAGGATATTTTTCCTGTAGCTCTAAAACAATCAACCATAACACCGGTGTACAAGGGTGGGGACAGAAATGATATAGATAATTACCGCCCTATCTCGGTTTTAACTTCAATCTCTAAAGTAATAGAAAAAGTTATCAATTACAGATTAATAAACTACTTGAGTAAATTTTACATTCTTCCTAAACAACAATTTGGTTTTAGACAAGGAATTTCAACAGAACATGCGGTTACTGAACTAACTAACGAAATTGTTGAACAAATAAATAAAGGTAACAAATGTCTTGGAGTATTCCTAGACTTGAAAAAAGCATTCGATACCGTTTCTGTCCCTATTCTTGTACAGAGGTTGGAAAAGATGGGTATCAGAGGAACTGCAAATTCGCTGCTAAGAGATTATTTAACAGATTGTAAACAATGCGTCAAAATTGGAAATGTCACCAGCGATTTAAAAGAAATATCCTACGGAGTCCCTCAAGGTAGTGTCCTGGGGCTTACGTTGTTCCTATTGTATATAAACGATCTGTGTAACTTTAACATTCCAAACGCAAGAATTTTTACATACGCTGACGACACAGCTATAATTTTTAGCGGTTCCTCATGGGAAGATGTTAATAGAAATGCTGAGGTGGGGCTCGCTGGCATTGCTACTTGGCTGGAAAATAACTTACTTACCCTAAACAGCAACAAAACAAAATATGTATGTTTCACTATAGATAAAAGAACACAGCCGAGTAGTGACTTTCATATCAGGATACATAAGTGTGGTAGTCCTAGAAGCTTTAACTGTACCTGCCCGATCATTGAGAAAACTGCACATATAAAATATCTAGGTATTTTAATGGATCAAAATCTGACATGGCATACTCATATAGAACAAGTCCTGGTAAGGGTTAGAAAGCCCATTTGGCTCTTTAAAACACTCTGATATGTTGCAGATAAAGCACTTCTAAATAAAGTATATGTTTTATTGGCCCAGTCTATACTATGTTACTGCATTCCTATTTGGGGTGGAGCAGTAAAAACAAAATTATTAGATTTAGAAAGAGCACAACGATATCTGCTTAAAGTAATGTACTTCCTGCCATTCAGATTTCCCACTGATAAACTGTACAAATATTCCGACTTATTAACTATAAGAAAATTATATATACTCAATACTAAAAGTACACAAATCATTAAACTATGATCCGAATATACTCAAGAAAAGAAGAAAATATGCTGTTATACCTATAAAACCGGCAAAATCTAGTTTCGCTAGAAGACAATATTGTAGACAAAATGCTATTCTTTACAATATGGTAAATAAAGAACTTAATATTTATCCAATGACTCGTTATGACTGCAAGAAGATACTCATTGAATGGCTCAAAACTCTAAATTATACGGAAATAGAGGGTCTACTCCAAACTATAAAGTAGTCAATGAAAAATAAAAATATTATTATTGGTTTATTCATACACTAAATTTCTACTACATACGGAACCACTCTCTACGGCATGGAAACATTTACATTTACACAATAACATACTTATACTCCTCATTCATATACACACACAAAGTTCATCACACACACACACACACACACACACACACGCACACGCGCACATACACACACCACATGCACACCCACACACACAAACTCCCCTATAACTATAGTTTTAGTTTGATGTAAATGTAAATTCATCTCTTAGCTTAATTCAACGGTGATGGAAGAGCGGTGCCTCCTGCTACAGGTATCGCTATACTTAATAGGAGTGCACCAACAATGTAATTAGATAAATAGGTTAAGTTAAAGAGATTTTTTTTTTTTATTTTTATTATTATTTAAATGTTAAATTCTAATTTATTAATTGAGTATTGTTTGGTTAAATGTAATAATTGCAATCTTATTCAATTTAATTTTATTTAATATGTAATATTATAAGTTAAAATTCAATCCTAAAAATTGTATTTGTTAGATCATAATTATGAATGACGTCAACACTTATAATTGTTGTGTTAACAAGTAAACAACCAATATAAAATATGAATATCCATGTATGATTAACGCAATGTTAGTGTAAATAAATAAATAAAGTTAGTTGGTGAAGATCGAGTTTTCAGGAAAGAGTCATAAGTCAGGTTATCATTCGTGTCAATGTTATGGATATTGTGAATTGGGGGACGGGATAGAGCGTCGGCGTTAGAGTTCATTCTGTCTGATTTGTAGACTATTTCATAGTCGAATTGAAGAATTCGACAGTCAAATTAGAAGTAATTTGAGGCGCCAATGCACTAATTTGGAACTTGGATCAGTGCATTTGAATAGCCAACATAGAGAGCGATGGTCAGTCACGATTTTTCACGAATTTGCGACCATAGAGATAAGGTCTAAAAGTTTTGGTACCGAAAATAATGCCTAACAATTCCTTTTCTATTGTGCTATAGTTACCTTCAGCTTTAATCAAGGTTCTGGAGGCGTAAGCGATTGGAAGGTCTTTACCTATCTCGCCTTGAGATAAAACGGAACCAAGCGCATAATTGGATGCATCTGTAGTTAGAATAAATTCTTTCGAAATATCCGGATATTGTAGAATTGGGGCATTGGTAAGCATATATTTCAAATTGTTAAACGCTAAATTTTGTTTATCGGTCCAGATAAATTCAGTATCTTTTCGTAACAGGGATGTTAAAGGTTAAGTTATCTTTGAGAAGTCTTTAATGAATTTCCTATAGTACCCTATTAAACCTAGGAAGGATTTAATGTCTTTGGGATTTCTAGGCTTAGGATAAGAAGATACATACGGCTTTGACTTTATCAGGATTGGGGGATACACCTTTATTAGTGATAATATTTTTTTAGTTTTAGTTTATTAGTCCAAGATAAGCAACTTCGTTTCTCAAGAACTCACATTTATCCGGTTATAATTTAAGGGTATGTTTTCTGAGAGCATCAAAGGCGAGTTTGAGTTTCTGAATATGGGAAGTTAGATCATGGGAATAGATGATTCCGTCATCAAGATAAATAAAGCAGCCTTGAAGACCAGATAGCACCGTATTCATTAACCTCTGAAATGTAGCTGACGCATTTTTCAAGCCAAACGGCATTCGAGTGTACTCGTAGGAAGTCGTTGGGAACAGAGAAAGCAGTTTTAGATGCATCATCTTTGTGCATTTTAATCTGGTGGAATCCAGAGGTAAGATCTAGAGTACTAAAGTACTTACTATGCCCTAATTGGTCTTATATTTCTGTAATATTAGGTATTGGATACGCGTCTCCGATAGTAACATCATTCAATTTTCTGTAGTCGACAACTATACGCCATTTCTTTTGACCGGAGGCATCCTGTTTTTTAGGGACAACCCAGATAGGAGAAGACCACGGGGAATTTGACGGTTCAATAATGTTTTCTTTTAACATCTTTTGAATCTGTCTATTGACTTCATGTTTGTGACACTCAGGGTACCTGTAAGTTTTGGCATGAATCGGTTGGGAGTTAATAGTTTTGATCTCATGAGTCAAAGTATCGGTGCATGTTAGTTGGTCTCCTTCTAGATAGAAAAGGTCTGAGTATTTGAACATAGTTCCAGGAGTGCCTTGGATTCTTCGACATTAAGATGGGACGTTCTAATTTGCTCATTTACTTTGTATATCCTATTTGGTGGAGTAACAGTGTTAATCTGTAAAGTTGATACTGGATTTGGAAATGATTCGTTTAAGATATGGCAAGGGTTTAATTCTACATTGAGGGAGTGTATAGTAATGTTATCATCTGAGGTATTGAGTATAGAGACGTTAATATGTTTATTTCTTTTAACAGATACAAGTATACACCTTGTTGTATTTCCTTTTTATCTACATAACCTAATAAAGCTTCGGGATTAGACGCTTCACATTCTATTATCATTTCAGAACGAGCTGATATTACATAATGAGGTTTGGTAAAATGTAGTTTTACTTTACTATTATTTATCAGTAAGCAATCATTTTTGTAATCAATGCTGGAGGTATATAATCTAAGGAAATCGTTTCCTACTATACCATCAAAATTAATCTCAACTGAGTCTGGAATTAGATGGAAACTTCCATATATGGTTTCGGAATTTGACAGAATAATATCTAATTGGAAATGACCTAAACTAATAGAATGATCGGCATCTTTATCTATACCTTTGAATTTAATAATTTCTTTTACTAAGGTAGGTTGCTTAATTGTAGATACAGCGGAATCAGTAGATACAGTGGAGTATATAGGTTTGCTGGAATTAGCAGATACAGCGGAGTTAGTAGATACAGCGGATTTAGTAGATACAGCGGAGTTAGCGGATACAGTGGACTTAGTATATTGATAAATTTATTATAGTTATTGGATATAGGAGGACTTATGATAGATTGATCATTGACATGGTAAATGGCGTTGTTATAGTTCAATGGTTCCGTATGACGACGCTCAGGCGGAACTCTGTTTAGTTTAAAGACTCGGAATAGTAAGAATTATTATTAAACGGTTGGGAAAAGTTTTCGTTATAATTAATATTGTTAATATATTCTCCTGATATATTATGAAATTGTCTTTTCTGATTCTGCCGTGAGTTGTTGTATTGTCTTTTACGGCAGTCTTTTATATCATGGCCTGGGTGTTTGCAATAGCGACAAATATTAGTTTGTGGTTGTTGCGAAGTGGAAGGCCTATCGAAAAAAACGTTGTGAATTGGGCGCTGCCTATTTAATAGACAGTTTCTGTCAATGTGACCTATGCGGCCACAGATTCGGCACCTAGGTCTTATATCAAGTGTTTTTGTAGATTAGACAGGGTTATAAAGTTTTTCTTCTTGAATGGCTAAATTTATTGCCTCACCCAAGGTAGACGGGTTCCTACATCTTAATATGTTGGAGATATGACTAGGTACTCCTAGTAAAAATGTATTTAAGGCTTGGTCTTCAGTATTTGCTATTCGCCCTTTCAGTTCACTCTGGTCCACGGTGGAATGCGTGATATCTGTTTGTAATCTAGTTAAATATGTTTCTAACCGTAAGCTTTACTGTGATATGGATTCGTTAGGTTTTTGTTTGCAGCTCTGTAAATCTAATAATAAGTGATCTTTATGTTTAGTTTCCCGGAATGTAATCTTAATGAATGATTTTAGTTCAACCCAACTGTCAAAATTTTTATTTAAAGAGAATATCGCATTGTGCGCTGGACGCGAGGTTTAATGCATTGTCACAGTTACGTAAAAATGACGATAATTTATTTCTATCCCCATCGAAGGGCTTTATAAATTTTATAAGAAAACTTACAGATGTGTTTTCTTTTTCACCCGGTACACTTACGCTAGACAACCCAGAGAGTTCTAATTTTACTATTTCGTTAGCCATGATCACTTTTTATTAAGATTAGAACAAAAATTAATCCAATTAAGACAGAATAAGTTGATTAAAATATAACGTTATTATTATGCACTCACAGAAATAGTATCGCGGTCATTTGTTGATACAGCGTTTTTCACGGTGCGGCGATAAGTAGGTCAGACGGCTTAGCGCCGGCTATCTGGAGTTATGCAGTAAATGCTCGATGCGTTAACGAAGTCGTGTTATGTGTTAGCACGGTTGAAGCGGAGTCTTCTTCTGAGTTGTGCGGAGCCTTCTTCTGTGTGATGCGCTGGGCAAAGAACCCTCGGCACATCAACGCGATGTCAGTCAGTAGTGATGATGATCATCGATGGTTGTAGCTGGAGTGGCTGACACACCTCTAAGTCAGAGAGATGGTCGGGCGGCAGGCTGGCAGCTCAAGCAAACCCACGGGATGGGCTTATGTCGACGGCAGTGATTCTGGTCGTCGTCAGGAGTAGGCGACCATCAGGGAGTAAATCCCTGCTTTTTTTCTGACATGACAAATGTTAGACGGAGCACTCAGTTTGATTTAAAAAAAAAAAACTTTATTTGCTCACAATCACTTTATTTATATATTTATGTTTGTTATTACACTGCTATTACTTTATTGTTCACTATTACTTCCTTTTAGTTTTAAGGATAACGACTCGCGACGGGCTAGTTTACTAGGCCGTTGAATAGTTCCTCAGAGTTTCCTTGTTGAAGGCCAACCGGCAGGCAGAAACCAGGTCCGTTGTTGGGCAGCAATTCCACAAATCAGAACAAGACTAACTGTAATATTGAAATCGCGGGTTTTTATACGAAAAATATTGCTGATCACAAATTTAATATTGGAAATAATTATTCATTATAGTTTTCCTAAGTCAGCAACATTTCTGTAGTAGGCATTAGGTAGGCAGGCTATAACAGTGCGTGGACCCTGTTTGCTTTATTGCGGAGTTATTTTTAAAATTTAGAGTCATAACAATGGTTTAATCTGTAGTTAAAGACTTAATTAAAAATTTGAAGCTTAATTTTAACTTCCTATTTGACTTCAGGATAAAATATGGACGCCTCATGACGATGGATGTACAAAATTTCCAAGTTATTTTTGTTTACTTCACTACCAGCAGCACATTCAAAGTGTCAGAAAAAGAATTAAAATATTTAGTATGATATACTTTTATTCATTATGGACCTATCATTATTTTATGTCTCAATTGCATGAAAAAAATCTTTATTTACTTTAGACAAATAAACCAAGTCTATGAATACAAAAATTATATTGATTTAGTTTTAAAAATTAATATTTTTAGCATATCATATAATTTTTGGTCTGAAAATTCTGGGGAAAATGGTTTCAGAATTTTGACGTAGGGCCTTAATAAATCCTTTCAACAAAACAATTTTTATGCAACATAGACATTAAAAAAAAACTGAAAAGAAAAAAACAAGTCCAGTAGTCTATAATTCTGTTAAGTAAGGAACAAAGCTACTTTAAAAGTCGGGACCCATTAGATATTCAAGGATGGACCAATTTTTTTCAATAATGGGTCCCGACTGTTAAAGTAGCTTTGTTCCTTACTTAACAGAATAGGCTAGTTGACCCTTTTTGGAAAAAGGTTTTAAATGGTTAATAAATGTTCTATTAGACCGAAAAAAAATGTATTGTAATTTTTTTAAATCTAGAAAGCTACAAATCTTTAATTTTAAAATAGACTTTTCATGGACATACAAAAACGCTGTCGGCCATTTTAGTCTATAGATTATCTATGCTATGATGTGAACTGTGGTAAACAAAAACTCGTAAACACGTAGAAAATTACTTTTAACTGAGTTTATAATAAAAAAAACATGATTTCTAATAAATACCACGAAAAATAAAGTAATTATCATTACTGTATTGTACGAGAATATAAAAACACATCCTTGAAGACTCCAGGAAAGTTGTGGATTAAAGTGCCGAAAGAAATTAACCTACGCAACTTTATTACACTTATTCATATGTTGTATCAGTTTTATGTTTATTACTACATTGTAATACTAAATACACTGTACTTACATAGATGCCTTGTCGTTTCTCTGCTCCGCAGAGCAGAAATCGGGGTTTAGTGCAACAAATTCACCAACCATCAATGCGTCAATTCTTGGCAGATTTGTGCTTTCTGCTTTCACAAAGCCGGCATCCATAATTAGTTTTGTCAAAAAAAACTAAGTTTACTGTTTTTTTTCTTTCCTAAAGTTAAAAGTGTTTTAAGATAAATTTAGTCAGACGAAAGAATCTACCTACAGTAACACGCGAATGACATTTAGTTATTTGTTTACCACAAGAGACGTCAAAATCATGGCGGATGTGGCGAACAGCGTTTTTAGTGTTTAAAAAATATAGACTAAAAATATTTTTTTAAATTAAATTTCTACAGCAATCTTCTGTTTTTATTAAGTGAAATCGATATATTAAGGTTCCTTAGACTAAATACTTTAAGAAATAAACATTTATTTAATACATTTCGACATGAGTAAACTAGCCTATTATAGACTACTGGACTTGTTTTTTTCTTTTCAGTTTTTAATTTGAAGTAATATTCAAGCAGTCGGGTTTTTTGACTTTTTAAATTTACCTTTTTTATTTTACACACACTCACACCAACGTACACATGCACGCACGCACACATACACCGGCTACATGAACATTCTTAAATATTGTCTAATTAGAAAATAAAAATATACTGCTTATGGAAGAGCAGTGTCCCCTGATACAGGTCTTTTAGCTTAACAGGGGACCCCGATCACTGAAATTTTTTGTAGAAAAATGTTAAGAAGAAATAAAGATTTTATTATTATTTTTATACGTTTCGGGGAAATCAAAGTTTCAAAATATGCAGCCGGGACCAACGGCTTAACGTGCCTTCCAAAGCACGGAGGAATTCTAGATAACAAGTTTTTGTCCGACCTTTGCGAAAGTTACTTAAATCGCCCCGATGCGCCACGATCGCAGGTCAAAAGCGCTAAACACTTGCGCCATCGAGCTCATCTAACTACTATACTTACTTGTACCTAAAAAGAAGTGATAAAATATGCAAACAAGTATATAAACAAGCACGACTGAGGCGCAAATGTTGTGCTCGCCTCGTCACACAAGTAAATGCCCCAAATGGGATTCGAACCCACTTCATTTGGAGAAGGCAGGTTCGCTATCGCTGTTGGAGGAGTGGGTGGGTCGCCGGCGCGGCGGCAACGCGTTCCGCATGGTGCAGGTACTGACCGGACACGGTGCTTCGGTCACTACCTGTACCGTGTTGCTGGTCGGGAGGAAACGCCGCAGTGCCACCACTGCGACGCCCCGGACGATACGGCTGAGCACACCTTGTTGGAGTGCTCGGCCTGGCGACATCAGCGTCGCGAACTGATCGCGGCGCTGGGAGGCGGAACCCTCTCGCTGAGGAGCATGGTAGAGGCCATGTTTCGCAGGGAGACGGCCTTTTGCGAGAACGTCATCTCGCAGAAGGAGGCAACCGAGAGGGAGCAGGAGGATGATCCCCTGGCCGCTCCCTCCCGCCGAAGAAGAGCGGGTAGGAGAGGACGAGAGCGCGCCCTGGCTGCGTCCGTCCCATGATCCTGCCCGCGGGGATCCCTGGCTGGCCGGTACGGCGCATTTTGCCGTGCCGACCACCGAGGGATCCCATGACGGCAGCCTCCAATCTTGTAGTTCTGTCCTGCAAAGAGGGGGCCGGCGGAGGGAGCTACACGGGCACGAAAAAAAAAGGTTACTGCGCTACCGTTGCGCCAACCGGCTGTTCAATCGTTATTCATCGATGTTTGGAGAGTTTTTCAGAGCTTGGGATCCGTAAAGTTATTCCCATTAATAAAGTTAAACTGTCAGTTATTTAATTGAGTACCCAGAGCTTTTTGTCTAGCGTGGTAAGTAAATAGGTAATAAAAATTCCTACAAAGAGAGTAAAAAGTAAGTCAGTACCTACCTAAGTTTCGTGTCCAACTTGCAAATGAAAACGAAATCCTCAGCCATATCTTCTAATATTTGCAGTAAATATTTCTTCTTGTGAAGGTTGGTGGCATAAAACACAGGTATGATGCCAAGCATCACGCAGTAACAGAAGCACTCGGTAGCGAAGCTGTAGTCTTTTATCTGGATACCGTGCAATACGAACATCATCTCCATTCCAGTCGCCATGAACGTTAACCCAAGGCAAATAGCTGGCACTAAAAATCTAAAATCAAAGAAAAATAATCTTTATATGAGCCTCCAAATAAAGATAGGTGAGTGAAAGCCAGTAGCCAAAGATCGATCTCAGTGGCGTGCAATTGGAGAGGCCTATGTCCAGCAGTGGACTAAGATAGGATGTTGATGATGATGATGAGTGAAATTGCTGCAAATACAGCGAGAGTTTCAATTAAAAAGAAGAGAAGAATAAAGAACTTTTTTCATTTCCTATGACGACATGAGTGTTAAAGATTTTAAACCTAGTACTATAGTGGGAGCACGTACGAATAAAGGTCGTTGCAGACAAATCAACTCGGAAAGGAGTCGTCACTGTATCAACTCAAGCCATTCAGTATTCTATGTATTAAACTCTCTACTGCAAAGCACACTAAGGCCCGTATTATAGAAAGATTCATAGTGATTGATCTAGTCTTGAGCATAGTTAGAAAGGGATGTCGCTATTTAAAGCACATAGCGACATCCCTTTCTAACTGTACTCAAGTAAAGATCAACACTTAGTTGTCATTCCTAAGTTTCATACAAAGAACGGCTCGAGTTGATACGGTGACGATTCCTTACCGAGTTAATGCTACTTTTCCTGCTACGACCGCTACACAACAAAGAAAAACCTATAAAATCCGAATGCAGCGCACATGTCAGGCAGAGTTGTTAAGTTTTCTTATATACATATTTTAATTTTTTCCCTTCCCTTCTATAATACGAAAACATAAAAAGTATGTATGAAATGGTGGTCGTTTTCAAGTTGTGGCATGACCAAGGAAAAAAGGGATTAATTTTTAATCAATTTTGAGAAGATATTTGAAGAGATTCGAAGACAAAGGAACCCACGACACTAGGGGTCTGTTATCAGAATATTATAATATAACATAATCTTCTTATTTTACATGTAATTTTTCCATTCTTAAAAGTTACGCTACTTTCCACTAGACGGCGGTTATATTATGTTACTGAATAGTGGCATGACAAGGATACACTGTTGTTAAATTTAAGTTTAGGTTTAGAGAATCATGTCAGAATCGACACCATTATTTATATAATTAGAGTCAAATTGGTACAAAATTTTATGGATCTAGCTTTACCCTATCATGATTAGTTATGGCAAATGGTTATAAACCAAAGAAAAAAAACTCAACATTTAACTAAATTCTGCAAAAAAATCTCTTCTACTTCTTAGCAACTTGCAGCAACTTTCATCAAATAGCTTTCTTCTCCGTATCTGTTAGTATGAGACTCTACTTGTATTTTGTACTGAGTCTTTTTATTTAATAAAAACACTTTTAACGTTTGGTAATTCAAGAAGTTTGCTATTTTGAACGAGAGAACATCTAACAGAGATTGGCTGAATCACTTACTTCCTAATTAATAGGTACACGCTAAAGATAATAATAATAATAAAGCTGACTGAATCACTTACTTCTTAATTAAATAAAGCATCAACAAACCTCATAGGGGAGTTTTCATTTCGGAAAAATATGCCCATCGGCACAAAAAACATCCTCAACTGAGGAAAGAATGTGTAGAAATTTAAATCTGGGTCTTCCAAATCATAATTTTCCTTTGTTATGATCGCCTTCAAATGTTGTAAGAAAAGCATGTTTGTCGATGAACTGATACGGAAAATGCGAACTTCTTAGCTATATGCATACAAATATATTAAGCTCTCAGTAGGTGCAACTACTGGTATAGCGAAAGGAATAGAGCATTTATATTTTTTTACGGTAGGATCTTGATTTTTTTTAATCAAATCTATACTAATATCTAGTATAGATTTGATTAAAAAACTATAACAATTTTATAAACCTTTTGTTTATTTTTTGGTTGAATGCGCTAATCTCAGGAACTACTGGTCCGAATGAAAAATTATTTTTGTGTTCGATAGTGCATTTATCGAGGTAAAGCAACGATATTAAATACCCAGGAAAAGGCTAAGTAATAGGAGCGGGGCACCAATGAAAGAACTTCCGTGACGTGCGCCGACGCTGCGTAAACGGTAAAAGTTACACGAAACTCAAAAAGCTACATAGAAATGTCCACCACAGCATGCGTCTTTCAAGGGCGAACCACTATTACCTTTTCCCTCAGATTAATGCGGGTGAAAGGGCACCTAGTATACTTAATAAAGCTATTTTCTTTGTAAATTGAAAATTTTTACATGAACATTTTGACGTGACAACGTCTTAAATTAGGTTGCGGCTGGGAGTCACTTATGAAAAAGTGTAACGCTCGGTAACGTTACGATGAGTCTCTCGTGTTAAGTTTAAGTTTACATGTACAATGTTTTAGTAAACAAAATATATTTCTATAGTTAAAATTTGTGCAATTCTTATTTTCATTCAATTCCTTGTTCCTATTGTGCAATTTAATTATATTCATATCAATAAATATTCTACCGAGAAAAAGACGTTGTCACGTAAAATCTTCGCCCGTAAAACCGACTTTACAGGCAACCATTTTTTAATTCAGTCTAGTTTTCAGGCTGGACTTCGAAGTAACTTATAATAGTAAAAAAAAACTTAGATTACAAAAGAAAGATAAAGAAATCTTCAAGTCGAATGCTTATATGAAAATGTATTTAAGTTAATCTTTAACTCAATGTTTTATTTTTTGGAAAAACTTATTTTAGTAAGCACTTTCGGTTAGGAGTTTCGGAGTAGATGTTGTAACGAAACTCCTTTATTCTGCAGTGCTATACTGTATGTTTCTTTACTCATGTGGTGATATTCTGTAATCAAGAACAGACTCACTTTTCACCGCGGAATTCGCGTAGTGTTTTAAAATTAGAGCACAAATTTAAAAGAAATTTCATATCATACCGGCTAATACCGCCGTGAAAAGTGATAGACTTTATTCTTACAGAATAGTACTACTATTATCGATATTTTATTTTATTTGTAGCGAAGACTCATTTTCAGCAACATGGCAAATAGAAATTAGAGTTGGTATGCTGACGGTGGTGATAGCGGGAATAAGATGAAAAAATATCCCTAAATATAAACTTCAAGATTTTTTCATCTGTACTATAGTCCCTTTCCTCTTGCTGTATATTGTGGGTAATTATAATATAATAAGACTCTGCAGGATGCACTTAGCATACCAGTTAGGTAATTTGACGTAATTGCGTAAAGACTTTTAAATTGGATCATCAAATTGAACGGCCATTATGTCATTCCAACTCATTTGTGATTTACCTCCTTGCTTGATTAGAATATGAGGTGGTCCTGCCTCCAACATTGTATAATTAAACAATGGAAGCCTATATTTTTGTAATAATAATTTAACTACCAGATGTTTAAATCTAAATAAAATTTTACTAGAAAAAAATCCACGCGGACCAGGCAGCAGACGGGACTCGAACCCGCACCCTCCGCTATCCGGGCGGATGCACTGACCATTATGCTACCTCGGCACTTATTGTTCGTACACAATTTTCTCTAGGTTTTCTTAGTCTGCAAGGCAGCGCCATCATAATAATCAGTGCATCCGCCCGGATAGCGGAGGGCGCGGGTTCGAGTGCCGTCTGCTGCATCGTCCGCATGGAATGTTTTCTAGCAAAATTTTCCATGGAAGCTTTAAAACAACTTGTATTAAGTATAGCATCTACGCGAAATGTTTTAGAAAAATTTTTAGGCCGTGGCCGCGCTGGTACGCCGCCGACAGCGACGCGCCGGCAATAGGCTAGTTGACCCTTTTTGGAAAAAGGTTTTAAATGGTTAATAAATGTTCTACCAGACCGAAAAAAAATGTATTGTATTTTTTTGAGACCTAGAAAGCTACAAATCTTTAATTTTAAAATGAACTCTTAATGGACATACAAAAACGCTGTCGGCCATTTTAGTCTATAGATTATCTATGCTATGACGTCGACGGTAGTAAACAAAAACTCGTAAGCACGTAGAAAATAACTTAACCGAGTTTATAATAAAAAAAACATGATTTCTAATAGATACCACGAAAAATAAAGTAATTATCATTATTGTATTGTACGAGAATGTAAAAACACATCCTTGAAGAGAAAGTTGTGGATTAAAGTGCCGAAAGAATTTAACCTACGCAATACCTGGTTAGAACTTGCTAAAAGTGAGTGATTTTACTTGAGTAAAATTTATTTTTGCGAAGATCGCTTTGATATAAGTACTTACTCATTGAATAATATTTTAAGTCTCTTCATTTATTATCAGTTTTAATAATACAAGTTTTAAAGTTATGTATGAATGACATTTAGTTGTTTACTAAAAGAGACGTCACAATCATGTCACAAAGAGACGTCACAATCACAAGATGTGGCGAACAGCGTTTTTAGTATTTACAAAGTATAAACTAAAAATTTTTTTTTTAATTAAATTTCTACAGCAATCTTCTGCTTTAATGAAGTGAAATCGATATATTTAGGTTACTTAGAACAAATACTTTAAGAAATAAACATTTATTTAATACAATTCAACATGAGTCAACTAGCCTATTTCGTAAAAATAAACTCATATAAACACAGGTCGGTGGCCGCCGTTGTCGTGTAGCGACAAAATAAATAGAATAAAAAATGAAAAGGAGAGAACAGGAAGAGGTTATAAAATATATATATATTTACAAGAATAAGTATATACAGGAAGAATATTAAAAAAAATAGGGGTATGATGTAAGATGTGTGAAGTATGTAGTGGTGAAGTGGGCGTGGGACGTCGGCTGTCTTCAGTGAAGGCTTGAGCGGGTGGCCGTGCTGTTGGCAGACGGGCGGCACTCCTGGAGGGCGACAGCGCTCCTGTTCCAGTGTCTCTCCTCTCAGTGCTTGACCTGCCCTGCTGGTGGCTGGCAGGAGCTCTTGATAGGTTGGACGGCGATATCGGCCGGTGGCTGGAGCTGCTGATGAACGGCAGGCGCAGCTGATAGACGGACGATGAAGCTGGAGACCGGGCGGCACTCCCGCCGATAAGGTTGAAAGTACAGTGAAGAGGACGAGTAGAGTAAAGTTTAGAGTGAGTCAAAGGGTGCTGTACAGCTTTGAGGTCTTTTCTTGAGTCCTGGCCTTTTATTAATTTAGAGCTAGGAAGCGAGCTAACAAAAGTTATTATGGCAACTTTTGCCGAAGAAATGAATGAAAGATAAGGGTGGCTCGGCCTTTTATGGGCCCGGAACCATTTAAATTTGGACACGATTCGAATAGAACTAAAAAGAATCAAAGTAGGTGGTATCTGGAGGTTGAATAGGCATAGACGTAGTTGGAGAGAGTATCCGTGTCATAGGTAGACATGGCAATGGATAAAAACATTAAGGTGTCACAAATGTCAAGAAAATAAATAAACTAATTTATGCCTAAAAATAAATACAATCGCAGAAATACAATAAAATTAAATAAATAACAGAATATAGAGAAATGCCGGTAAGTGTCCAGCACCCTGGAATAGTGATTTTAGTAAGATGGGAATTGTGAACGCACAATTCCCTAGAGCAATTCAACTAATTCCTGGACGTTTAGGGTATTCATGAGGATTTCTTACCCGCTCCCCCGCCTGGGAGGAAACAAAAAAAACGTACTGCAGCTTGTACTGCGCCTGTCGCGCCGCCTCGCAATCGCCGTACCCACATAACACAGAAAGAGATTGGAAGAGCTTTGCAGGCGGGGCATGCGCGCTATAGTTATGTGTGAGCAAATGTTCATAACTTGGTTCTGATTGCGTCATTGCTCTAGGGTGAGAGCGCTGATTGGTTCGATTTTTTGATATCGCGTCGTTTGATTAGCTAATTAGGTGGAAGTGTAGTGGAGCCGGCAATATCGATTCTAGTAAAAACGGTCTATGATCACTACAGATCGGTTTAATCGGATGCATATTTACCTAAAGTTGAGATGTTGCCTATTATGGGAAGCACTTTTATCGAAAAAATCCCGCGATTCCAGGATATTCAATACAGTTTGGAACAAACGAAAGTTGCCCTGTGTATATAACATTAAATATTGTATAAGATGTTCTTAATAAAAATAATAATTATAAAAATAATAAATATATATTCATTATGTTTTCTTATCAACCACACCGCCATTTCTCTTTACACCTTGCATTCACACATGCTTGAATGGGAAATAAAAAATTTTACTTAAATTAAATATATCAGATTAGTCATGCACTCCCGAGGTGCCGGGATTTTATTTTAATAAAAATATCCTAAGAAGCCGCTTCTATAATTTGGTTTTATTTTTTTTATAGATAGGTCCGACAAATGACTTCACCCCACCTGATGTTAAGTGAAGGTGAAGTCCAGACGCGAAGATAGTTGATACAGCAGTTCTACCTGCTACACCAGCCATCCTCACCCTGCCGGCCTGCATGTTGCTTCTTCACGCCTCTTTTAAAGGATCCCAGGTTGTAAGAGGGAGGGAACACGTGAGCGGGCAGACCATTCCATTTACGGATAGTGCGACAAAGAAATGAGTCACCAAATTTCTTTGTACGCGTTGGAATTGTGGCCACAGTAAAACGGTGACAACGTAGGCCAGCGTGCGTGGTCCTCTGAAGGAAAGGGGAAGGTGGGATAAGAGAGAATAACTCCTCAGAACACTCACCGTGGTACAAACGATAGAATGCGCTTAGTGACGCCACGTCACGGCGTAATTGAAGAGGCTCAAGGTGTTTAGTCACCTCCTCATCGCCTATGATGCGGATCGCGCGCCGCTGTAACCTATCCAAAGCATCGAGCAAGTACTTGGCGGAGCCATCCCAGAGGTGCGAGCAATATTCCACGCAGGACCGCACTTGCGTTTTGTACAACAAGCACAGTTGATCGGGCGTGAAAAAACGCCGCACCTTGTTCAGGACTCCGAGTTTGCGTGAAGCTGTTTTGATCACGGTTTCGATGTAGTCCTTTGGATTCAGGTCTGAGCGAACTTCCATACCGAGCATGGAAATGTTGCTCTGCAGCGGTAGTGTTGTGCCCTGAAGAGATGGAAGGGGAAGGAATGGCGATGTTTTTGCCGTGAAAGCGCAAGCCTGAGTTTTCTTGGCATTGAACTCAACCAAGTTCCTGGACCCCATTCGGAAATGTGGTCCAAAGCCTGATTGAGCTCAATGACAAGATTTTCCCGTTTCTCTTTGGTTACTGCCTGCCCAGCCGATGCTTGTCCGAGATACCCCGCATGCACTGTACTGTCGTCTGCATAGCAATGAATATTCCCAAGAGGAATTAAGTCATTGATATGCAGCAGAAAGAGAGTGGGGGATAGGACGGAGCCCTGGGGAATGCCGGCATTCACTGACATGAACCGCGAACTGCTACCATCCGTAAGGACACGAATTCTACGCTCATGCAGGAAGTCAGCTACCCAAGAACAGAACTGGGCCGGCAGACCGTATGCCGGAAGCTTGGAGAGAAGGCTTTTGTGCCAGACCCTGTCGAACGCCTTGGCAATGTCAAGGCTGATAGCCAACGACTCGCCACGCTTGTCGATAGCCTCACCCCAGATATGAGTTAAGTACGCTAGAAGATCATCCGTCGATCGTTTCGGTCTAAATCCATATTGACGATCATTAATCAGGGAGTGATCCTCTAGGTAGCGGGTCAGATGGTTATTAAGGACCTTTTCTAGAACTTTACATAAAACTGAGGTGACTGCTATTGGCCGGTAGTTTGCCGGGTCTGAGCGATCCCCTTTTTTGGGCACCGGTTGCACGTTAGCATCTCTCCAAGTCTCTGGCACACGCCCCAAAGAATACGAGCATTGTTACAAGCGCGTGAGCACGGGAAACAACTCCGCTGCACATTTTTTAAGTACTACTGCTGGGATGCCATCAGGTCCACTAGCTTTCTGGACGTCGAGTGATTGCAATTCGGCACGAACCTCACGCTGCCTGATTTTAATATCAGGCATCATTGTGCCACAGTGAGGTAATGATGGTGGTAGTGCATTGCAATCATCGATTCGGGAGTTAGCCGCAAAGAGTTTTGCCAGTAAATCAGCTTTCTCCTGCGGCTTATGAGTTAGTGTTCCGTCTGGGCATCTCAAAGGTGGCAGCGAGGGCTGGCAGAAGTTTTTTTGCACGGCCTTGGCCAAACGCCAGTAGCTACGGGAGCCCGCAGGATGCGTTATAAGTTCCTGGCCAACACGTACAACATGCTGGGCATCCGCTCTGATGTAAGCCTTCTTACAGGCCTTGGAAGCAGAATTGTAGGCTGCTTTGAGTGAATCGACCTCGGGATCCTTGAGAGCGCGGCCTCTGATCCAATCACGATATGCCGCTTGCTTAGGCGAAGCAGCTTCAGCACAGTCGTGATTGAACCAGAGGTTACGAGTGCCCTTACTGATGAGATCAGAATGAGGAATATAGTATTCCATGCCCATTATAATCTCCTTAGTAATGGCAACGGCACTGCCCGATAGGTCCCTGTCACTGAAGCAGCGCTGCTTCCAAGGGACGGACGCAAGGTAATCGCGCATACCGTCCCAATCTGCCGACCCATAATGCCAGATACGGCGCTTGACCACTGCTGGACGCGGAGGCTTGGCCTGTGGTGCTTTGGCAGATATCAGGCAGTGGTCGGACGAGCCCAGGGGGGCTCTTACCACGACCTGATAGCCCTGTGGATGGGTCGTGAGCAGAAGGTCCAGTAAAGAAGGCGCTTGACTTGGAATATCTGGGATCCTGGTGGGCTGATCAACCAGTTGCTTCGAGTCATGCTTGAGAGCGAATGTGTGAGCAGAGATCCCTGCATGGTCAGTTTTGGAAGAACTTAACCACAAATTGTGGTGAGCATTAAAGTCCCCCAAAAACACCAATTCTGCATTGGGAAATTGTTCCTGCGCGTCATCTGCTGCCCGACTAAGGTGCTCAAAAAGTCGAGTTGTCTCAACATCGCCGGTGTGGGATCTGTAGAGGCACACGTAGACTCTGGCCAGGGGGCCAGAGTCGACGTGTACCCCCAGCATGGAGAAGGAGGGATCTTCCAAGCAGCGGAGACGGCGAGAACAAACATCCGCCCGAACATACAGGCATACACCGGATTTCGCTTTGAAGGACTCTTCAAGCACGTAGCCAGGATAATTAAGGTAGCCTGTGTCAGCAGGCGGAAGTATTTGTGTCTCCGTCAGGAACAACAATGCTGGCCGTGCTGTCTCGAGATGGTAGTGGACAGCGTTGAGGTTAGAGTGGAGTCCGCGTATGTTGCAGAACTCGACCTCAAACAGCGTTGAAGGCGTGGGGGTGTGCACCGCTGTACGTCCAAACTTTGCTATTGAGGCTGCCATGGTGGAAGTGAAAAAAAAGAGACGCGAAAACGAGCGGACGCCGTCGCGAAGAGTCCGGGCAAATAAGGGAGGTTTGTTTTCCCGATTGACTGCCTGCAGAGGAGATGCGGAGATGAGGAAGGGCCCCCGCACCCCCCCGGGAGTGGCCGCCGGGACCCCACGCCCCGGTCACCAACCGGCACGACGGTCCACCCCGAGATTATGCGTGACATGATGGGGCAGCCTCGCGAACTGGTTAGGAACGCTTGGGTCCCTGTACTGTGCCACGGGCGGCCAGCGGGACAGCCGTTTCTACGGGTCTCCCTGGCCGACGGGTCGATGCAGCCCTCCCGGCATCGGTTCCACGGATGCCTCCCCTGGACCGAATCCTTCGCGACAACTTTCACTCGAGCTCTGGTTGTACGCTGGCTGACCCCGAAACGCGCGAGAAGCACTTCACGGGTTTTTCACCATGCACACGGTGGTAACAAACCAGGCGGGTGTTAGGCACCCTACCACCAGAAGAGCGGATGGAAGCTTCGACATCCCTTAGTCGCTTCTTACGACACCCATGGGAAGAAAAGGGGCGGTGAGTTGTATTCTTTCTCCGTCATCGCACGGATAATTGGTAGCCAAAAAATAACTTTAAGTAAATATGCATCCGATTATCCGATCTCTAATGATCACCCTTCTAACCTCTTTCCACGTTCTGTGGCCGTACCAGTGCGGCCTCGGCCTTAGATTAAGTAGATAAAGTTTCTGTGATTCAATCGTCAGATTGGCCTGAATCTTCCGATGTACTAATAATACACCTAGTTAGTTATTCTCCCACAATAACTAATTTACTCTGATGACATTTAGGCAGTCCATGGTCACCCGGATCTGACGTCATTGCTTAGTTCCTCCCTAACTGCTAGCTTTTTAGGAGTAGAGTCTTAGAGCTAGATTCCTTTAAGGCTGACCCATGTTTATAAATATGGAAAAGCATAGCACGAAAGCTTTTCGCAAGTCTTCCATTGCTGAAAAAAACGAAGATGGACATATATTTAATTTAAAAAAGTTAAAGATTAAAATTACTTTAAATTTCATCAAGTTTGAAACGTACCATAAAATTGCTCACAATAGATGGAATCATCATAAACAACTTTTTGACGTCCCCACTGCTGGGGCACAGGTAGCCCTTCCCTATGGGTGGGATAGCGAGTATGGACCATGACCGACTACGTGGGCTCTGTGCCGATTGGTATATGCTTACGACTGCAGATGCAGCCGGCACCAACAGCACCAATAATATTTAGTGATATTAGAGTTTAATAAAATTACTTAACTAGAAGAAAAATCAAAGAGCTTATGCTTATATATTTAATCTCTATGTATGTTTAATAATTTAATTATCTGCATATTTTTTTCAAATACATTGATATATTTTTATACAATTAATTCTTTGACTCTAAATCACTGAAACATACATAGAGAAAAAAAAATATATAACCATAGGCTCTTTGATTCTTCAAACTAAGTCGACAGTCAGATCCGGGCAAATAAAAGGTGTCGACCAATTTATTACAGTCATTTGAGAGGTTCTAGTTTCAGAAAATCGTAAACAAATCCATGTATTCGATGTGTTGCCGACGCTTCCTACTTAAACCTTTTTATACTTTTTATATACTCTTTTTTCACATTTTGTTTTACTTTTAAATACCATTGTTTTTTATAAGACAGTCATTATAAAATTATATAGAGTAAGTACATCACTGAACCCGTGATTTATTTTTTAACGGCAGAAAGAAATTTGTTACTCCGGGCGCAATTGGATTCTTTTGGAGCCGAATATAAACTTCTACGAGGGAATACTCCTTTTCCTCGAAAAAGTCCGCTGCTCAAGTTGGATGTTATTATCAACGCCAACGGACTCTTAGTACTGTCCGGACGAATTGGCGCTGTTCAGGTTAAATCCTTTCGATCAAACCCAATTGTGCTTGATGCAAAACATCTCATCACGAAGTTATTAATCGCCGACTACCACAGAAGATGTGCCCATGCAAATGTCGAGACCATAGTCAACGAGATGAGACAGCGGTTTTATATCTTTGGCCTGCGACCAGCTGCGAAGCGTTTAGCCAAGTCGTGCAATTGGTGTCGATGCTACAAAGGTGTACCGCCTATTCCGCCGATAGGAGACCTGCCAGCAGATCGTCTTGCCTTTGGGAATAGGCCTTTTACATTAACGGGCCTGGACTATTTCGGCCCAATCAACGTAAGTGTCGGCCGCCGTAGAGAAAAGCGTTATATGGCTCTATTTACGTGTCTGACAATTCGCGCGGTGCACCTAGAAGTCGTGGCAAGCCTTTCTTCGAATTTTGCGATAATGGCTTTACGCCGTTTCATAACGAGGCGAGGTTGTCCAGCACCCCTGTATTCGGATAATGGGACAGCCTTCGTTGAGGCCGACAGAATCTTAAAGGAAACTTATCTCAGAGAGGTGCAAAATTTCACTACAAATCTAAGAATTCAATGGCATTTCATTCCGCCAGCTTCGCTATTTATGGGAGGATGTTGGGAGCGTCTAGTCCGCTCAGTGAAGGTGGCACTGATTGCAACCACAGGGGACCGAGTGATTGCTGAAGAAGTTTTTTATACGCTTTTATTAGAAGCTGGAGCGTTGGTGAACTCGCGACCCCTGACTCATGTGTCCGTAGAACCAGGTGCAGAGGAGTCCATCACTCCGAACCATTTTCTTTTTTGGGCCGTCGTCACCGTACTGGCCTATCACCCGGGTAGATGATACAGACCTCGTGCGAAGAGCGCACTGGCGCAAGGGCCTCCGTTTAGCGGACCATTATTGGTCTAGGTGGGTGAAGGAGTATCTTCCGATTTTGACTCCACGCGCTCATGTTAGGTCTACGACGACGTTGAGGGTAGCGAATAAATAGAGCTTGTCGACCCATGACATTTCTATTCTACTCATCAAAAACTTTCGTTTCACATACATTTTCTTAATGTATTTGATAAATTACAATTACACCTAAAATAAAAACCGGAAGTGACGTCATAATTTTTCATGCCGGCAAAATCAAGCAACTTCAGGGGTGTCGACCTCTAGACCTATGGCTTTATTGTTTATACCTCAAAAATGATTCATAAATCTGATGCATAGGAATTTTATCCAGCCTGCTTTCGGACTATTACGTATTACAAATTTATAGCGTCGTTGCGGAAAAATCCTGTGTACGTGCGCAATTTGATGCTTGTCGGTCCCGGTTGGTTATCATGGTACCACCATCTCGGAAGTCTTGGGTTCGAAACTCGGTCGGTACTTAAGCAGCCTTTACGTAAGCACCATTTTTTATAACACATATATTTATTACATGTAAAGTTGATGATGGGTTATTTTATATTGTGATGTAGAGGATTAGTTGGTAGAGGAGGCCCATCAGAATCCGAGGCCGCGTCGAGATGCAGCCAGGGAGGTCGAATGGGTGGCAAAGACAGGGAGAGGAGAGGACGGTTTAATAATAGTGAGAGGCGAAAGGAAGAGCAGAGGAAAGGCAACGAAACAGAAAATAAATAAAAGGTATAAAGGATGGGAGTAAGAAGAGTGTAAGAGATGAGGTTTCATTATCTTAATACTGAATGCTTAGCAACACACTACGAGGTCATAGTGTAGTGCTGAAAACGTTAAGTGGAGAGAAAGGGTAGGGGACGGTAGGAAGTAAGAAGTGTGAAGACAAGAAGATAAGGGGGACAGACCAGATGATGGACCAGGGATGGTAGATCAGAGTAGAAATAATCTAATTTTAACTACTTAACGTACAAAGTTTACAATAAGAAGTATGATGACTACCTTTTTCTCCTTCTTCTATCAGTATTTGACACGTATTTTTTCTATCTTCACATAATCAAAACATTACAAGTATACAAAGGCAGGTCATAAGTATTGTCACATGGCCGCGGCCATCAGACACTCCGAAATTGATCTCCGAGCAGACCCGCGCTCGTTCTGTGCTCCCAGCGACCTTGCCGACAACGCGCGGTGTTTATATTTTTTGAAAATTTTAAATAATCTTAATAATTGTTTAAGTATAATCAATCATTACACTCAGTGCATCAACCCACGTATTGGGTCCATTGTGTGGCGTCCACCGTACTCCATCGTGTGACAACGACCAGCTTTCCATCCCGTCACGGTCACCCCATCGCCTGGCGACGACTTCCGACTTCCATTCGGGACTTCACTGTCGACCAGTGCGACCACCGCTTCGTGACCATCTCCATCTTCTCTGGGCCCGGACTTCTCTTCGGCGGAACTACCAGGAGAGTACCAACCCTGGCCGGGAAAGCAAAGAACTTTCAAATACTGTAACGGTTTTTTACCCGGGCACTTCGAACCACGCCCAAATAAATTTGTTGTTGACACCAAGGGTCTTGTTTCATTTATACACCCTTGGAACGTGACAATATTTTACTTTTATATAAAAATTCTTATTCGTACCGATTTGACAAATGCTTCAATTAGCTTCCATTTCATTGGAATAATATCAAATAAATGTATGTGATGTTCAGGAATATTTATTCAAGTAAGTACCCACAGAACACAAAATGAGGTTAGAAGGGTGATGAGCGATCGCCAGTATGAAAACCGATGTCGCCGGCTCGCCCCCACTACACTTCCAGCTAACAGATAATAAGCCAATCAAACGACGCTACATCAAGCAACCAAACGAATCAGCGCTCACAACACACAACAGCCGTGTTTGTGAGCGTTCATTCGTTCACACCGATTTTTCGCTAGAGGTGAGCACTGAGTCGATGAAATATTATCGATATTAAATATGCCAAGTGCGAGTTGGACTTGACTTGATTGTATGGTAATTTTTGTATCCTGTCAAAGTCAGTAAAAATACAGAAAATGATTAAATGTAAAACGCATTACTACAGATAGTAATTTATTGACCTTGAAACAATATATATTTATTTAAAAGGTGATGCTTTGTTTCTTTTTGAAAGTTATTTTTCAATAAGAAATGTAGACGTATATCTATGTATTGCTCAATTACCACTTTCATTTAATCTGTTACGTGTTTAGAATATGGGAATTCAGCGACTTGATGAAATGATATCAAATAATGAAGTGCCAATAAACTTTTTTAATATTTTTGGGACTAAAATTTGGTTTTGGACATTTTTCACATTATCTGTATGTTGTCGTATTACAGTTTCTGCACTCTCGCATATTTTTATTACATCACCAGACGGATATATCAGGCCACCTTTATCTTTAATAATAATAATAATTTAATTTATTTGCCAAAATACAGTTCACAAGTTGATACATATTAAGTAAGTACGTGTATTCTACCTGCAGGCAGGTGTGCAAATATTGCAGTCAGTTATTTTTTTCATCTGTCATATATTCCTTAATACTATAATAACATTTTTTTTGTAACCATTTTGTCAACTTACTTCTAAACAGTGTCCCAGTTTCTAATTTTATATTGTTAGGTAATTTATTATATATACATATTAACATGTTATAAGCATTAACTTTATAAATATATGCGTGGCAAGGAGGCTGATATAATAAGTATCTATATTGACATCTCGTGTGTCTATTGCTCATTTCTACGCGCTTCTCGAAATACTTGCTGTGATCCCTGACAAATAAACATGCTTCCTTTATGTACATGCAGGGCAATGGAAGTATTTCAAATTTTTTAAATAAGGGTTTGCAGCTTTCGAGAAACCAAGCACCATCTAACATTCTAATGCATTTTTTTTGCATCCTAAAAACCCTATCGATATCTACTGAGTTACCCCATAAGAGCAGTCCATAATTTAAGGCGGATGAAACATATCCGTGGTAAGCCATTTGCGCAGCCTCTGTCGATACTGTTTGTCTCAACCTTTTTAAGGCAAAAACGAATTTTTCTATTTTCGAACAGACAGAATCGATATGACATTTCCAGTTTAAATTCTTATCAACAATTGTACCAAGAAATTTAAAAGATTCAACTCTTTCAATAAGAACCTTATTATGACATGGTTTAACAGACAGAGGTTTACTTTGGTAAGAATGAAATTGCATGATCTTAGTTTTTCCATGTTGATATTAAGTCGGTTTGCGACTAGCCAGGTATTAGCCTCAGACAATGCTTTATTAATTTGAGTTAACCAAAATAAATGTATGTAAATTATTACTTGTATGTGATATTAGGGCTCCAGTGTAAATATCACATTTTTTTTTATTAGGACATGAACAACATTGCCTGCTATGTATCCAATGACTTGTTTACTGAAATCAGTAAAATTTAGTTCCTCATAAGCATCTTCTTCTTCTCCGTTTTCAGATGGCTCTTCACATGCTCTTTCTACTGACTGTGTGGACAAGTTAATTCTTTCTATGGCAGGGCAATTTAAAATAGTTAAGTGCTCTAGCTCCGTGCAATTCCCTCTACCAAAATCTTTGATTTCGATGTGTACCAACAATTTTTTATATGCAGCTTTAAATTTCCTTGCCGTGGGATTATTATTAGAACTACCATGCGACCTCAAGTTGCCAAAAAGTAATTCAAGGTGATCTTGCCTCGTTTTATAAAACGGAAAAAATATCAAATCTCCTTTTTGTACTAGGTTAAAATAAAAGTGCCTAACAGCTTCGGCACAGCCAACAAAACCCAAAACTCTACTTTTCTTTGGGTTTGAATCAATGGCGGTCCATTGACACATTTGAAGCTAGATATATAATTAATCGCTCTATTTAAGTACTCCAAAATATCGTCTGCGTTTTTGGAATTGATAGTTTTTTTATACCCATACTGTGACATGGTTCTCGAGTTAAAAATATCAAAAAGATTATTAATAGTCCTCAAAAATTGAGTTGTAGGCAAACTGTCACTAAAATCTGGTAAATTAAGATCTTCTCGACAAAAATCTATAGCATCGGCTACGCTTAAACTAAATAACTGAGTAGCCAGTTTCACTTTCATTTTTTGATTATGATAATGAATGTAATTTAAATACCTATACCCAGACTTTTTTATATCATAATTATTTTCATTGAAATGTATTGAGCAAATGGTGCTAAATTTTGTGGGAATCCAGTCTTCTCTACCTGTTACCTCGATCCACTTTTCACGTATATCTGGATCTTTGGGAAAACTGAAATACGTTGAAAACTTATTTAATAACTAGAGGTATCAGCCACATTAATTTGTGGAAAATGGTAATAGAGGGTCACCCTTAAAAGATAGACATTAGCTGTAGCGGGCTTTTTTTATAAAACTTTTAAAGAAGAACAATTCCGCTATATATGATTTTTGTGTAACTTTTACTGTTTACACAGCGTACACAACGGATGCTATCATTAAATAAAACTAGTTTTCACGGGTTAATGCACGAAAACTTTATTTATTTATTGACGTTTCGCAGCCTTTTCAGGTCTGCATCGTCAGAATGCAATGGTCGTAAATAAAGTTTTCGTGCATTAACCTGTAAAAACTAGTTTTATTTAATGAGTGATGTGCGTGAAAACCTAAGAAACAAATAAGGATGCTATCATCTTTTCCATATTTTTTTATTAGTGCTCCGCTCCTCTTAGTCATATTATTATGTTTTATTAATCTATAGCCTTCCTCAATAAATGCACTACCCAACACAAAAAGATTTTTTAAATCGCATCAGTAGTTCCTGATATAAGCGCTTTCAACCAATTAAACAAACAAACTCTTTAGCTTTATATTTGTATTGTATATACATTTACAATCAGCTTTTATTTATTTATAAAAGTTACTTTAATTCCATTATTAGGTGCTAAAATTCCATCGATAAAATCTATCGACAATGTAAAGGTTACGACGCAAGACACCACTAAAGTTGTGGTAGTTTGTACCTACTGTGTGCAATGACCTTGTACTGCATGCGGCCACGTGCAGGGCTTTGTGGTCCATGCGTCATTCTTGCTCGAACCGTACTACAAGGCATGCAAGGCGTGTAGTGTCTGTGCGGAAAGAGAATGGGCGTGATGAAAAACGGAACTAACATTAAGATTTTTATTTGGCAATCAAATCCAGCAATCTGTAAAACGTCAAAGATTTATATTGATACGGATTTGTTTGTTGTTGTGATTTCTTGCGGTTTTTTGTATTTAATCATGTCTAAAAGGGGTAAAACCTTACAAATACGGTAGAAAAGCACTACAGCGCCCTCCAATCTAAATCCCATTCTCTTTCCGCACAGACTCTAGTAGTATTTTTATAAATTTAGCTTTCGCAGAGTAATATCAATTTACATATTCTTATCTCTTTTTTAATCGGTCATACCGACTCCACATTATGGTATCATGACAAAGTTAAGAATTGTATTTTTAAGGATTTTTTATTTTTTGATTATTGAGTGAGCAAATAACGCTGATAAGGTCACGTTTTTTAATTTTTTTATTTGTTTTAAAATACCTACACACCTTTAGCGGATAAGGTGTATCCGCTATTAAGAGTTTGATTGATGAAGCGAGGGAAACGAGGAATGAAAGTCTTGCATAGGCCACTAAATCTGTCTTGTAAAACTTGCAAATATTACAATACAATCAAATATGTTTGCATAGAAGTAATTGCATAGCAGATAATTATTTGAAATTACAATAACGAAGGGAAAATGCGTCTCATTAATACCACAGACTAGCTAACATGGCATAAATATTAAGCTTAGTAATAATTAAAGTTAACTAGAGCCTGCCCGTGACTCGTCCGCGTTAACTTTAGTTTCTTGGGTTCCGTAGTCCCGACAAGGACCAATTATAGTTTCGTCATGTCCGTCCGAGGTTTTGGAGACTTTTGGCACGAGACAAAAAGAAGAAAACATTACAAGTGACTTAGATAAAGTAATTGCTTAAAATAAAAACTCCTACTGAAATATATTGTGGAAACGACGGCCTACTACAGAACCTTACACTGCGCGTGGCACAATACGCACAAATTTTTTTGAGCATCCCACAGGAACCTTTTTCTTGATAAAAATTATCCTATGTTTCAGTCCAGCCACTCGCTAACTTTTTTGACATTTACAGTGTTAACTAAAGAGAAAACTGCATATCCATCGATGCTTTTCAGAACAAGTGTCATTGTGGCGTTATTATCTAGCAGTAGTGGATAACTTTAGTGATCTATTCATAGCTCGGTAATTATCACTCCTATCTGTCAAAAGCAGTTAGCGAATAGCATTACTGGTCATTAACTATATGCGTACCAATTTTTATATAAATCCGTTAAGTAGTTTTTGCGTGATTGAGTAATAAACATATAAACTTTCACATTTATAATATTAGTAGGTTTTTTTTGCTACAGATTATCACACACATTCCAATTTATCTAACAAACATATCCGCCACTTCACATCACCCACCCCTACGGCCGTTTCCGCAACTCGACGTCCATATGGCGCCTGTTTTGCATGAGGAGGGTGTGTTGCCGGAGTCACACCAGTTGTATGATCCTTCCGTATTTAAGATTAAAATTGATAAAGTTCGAAAGTGGGCCGTCTGTCCGCGAGGTGCCTTAGCTGTGCACGCGACTTGATTCGCGCGGATGTCGCAAAATACCCTCACCTGACCCTTCTCACATATAAACCCAGGGGTATAAAAATAGCCCACGACCTATTCTCTGATTTTCCAAATATACTAACATAAAAAATCATAATGCCGTGCCGTCTAGGAGGAGTTCCCTAAAACACACTGTAACCAAACTGTGACACGAGATTTTTATAAATATCTTGACAATTTGCGTTTTTAAAAATATTAGATTCGTAACTTAATTGAAAAACGAAAAGTCATTTGCTAAGCCTGCTTAGTATTAAAACCAAGTTAAATAATTTTGGTTCAGCTAGCTAGCTATCTGTTGTTAAATTAAGTAAATGTCGAATGACCGTAATCATAGTTTTTCTGTTTTATTTAATTAGAAAAAAAGAAAGAACAGTCTTTAATTTACTTAAACAAGAAGGTAAGTAGTAAGGTACTGTTTGCTGTAAGTACCTTGCAAAACGGATAAAGAATACAAGAATAGTTTTACACCAAAAATATAAACAGTCAGTACTTATACTTTTTCTGTAGAAGGAAACTTTATATTATTTTAAACTTTCATGGTAACTTACATTATAGCTATTGACAATTTAAATTGTCAGTGGTTCATATGTGCAAACACCGCAAGAATAAAGTCTCGTTCCGCGATCTGATACTGTGAGTATTGTGTGTCGGGCTGTCGGCAACAGGTGCGAGTGAATAGTGAGAATGTGACCAATGGTAGGGCTACAAGCGAAGTAAAAGACGACGTCAGAGGGTAGACCGATATGTCTGCCAATATCATCTACCCGCAATTACTTCAGTTACTCCGTGATCATGGCACTTGCAATGCAACAGTGCTGAAATATCGGAGACTCATAAAAAACAAGGTACACGGTAACAATCTCGTAAATAGCTATGAAATTTCTTTATTCCAAACCTTGTTTCAAATAGAAGAGAAATAGTGAATTAGCTGACTCTATATTTTGACGGAAACTATCCTAAGATTTAAATCTTTGGAACTATATACAAGTATGATGGTTGCTTCTTCCATTTTTCTGTTGATAGACAGACATTGCCATGCCAAGCCAAATATAGATGCACGTTTTTCAAGCCGCGTTTGGTTCACTAACCCTGTTGCAGACTAAGGAAAAAATCTATAAAACATTAACTGATATTATCTTTATTAAATAAATATTCATAGATTTTTCTGCTCTTATAAAATACCGGCTCAAGATTATTTAAAGTGTCATTTAAAATAACTATTAAAAACAGCAAGTGGCGAAAACAAAAAATAAAATTGCTTGAAATTATAAAACTAATTTTAAAAGTTAGAGGTCAATTAAGTAATTTAATAAAATACTGCCCTGCCTTGTTAATGTTTCTTAGTATAGTATGAATGTGTTAAATTTTATATAAATATAAAGTTGTTAAGTATCAAAAAGCGTCATTACTTACGTTGATTTTTCATTATCAAATAACACATTTTGCATAAACATAACACCATTTACCAAACGAGTAGCGCAGATCTGTATGATCGATGACAATGGAAGTCTTGCCGCGGTCCGTAATGTACGATATGTGCTGTCGAAAAAAAAATGTTTACTAACGTGGTCCCAGTAAAACATAGCTCATATCCCTGCAGTACCCCGAACTCATTTTACTGCATAGCACGAACAACTAGTTTCTATGGAAAGAGCTAGCTTAGTTTTCAACCACGGAGTACCCCCACTAGAGTCCGCATCACGCAAATTTTGTTTGAAATCAAAATCGCCAAAGTCGGCGGCGTGCAGGGAGATCAGCCGCGTTGTGATTGGACACGTCAAGGTCAGATGATATACTCAGTGCAGCGAAGTGATGAGGGTAAGATCGATTTTAGAAAATATCGATATTTTCTATCGATAAATAAAGGACACCCGGCATTATGTGCCAAAGTTGTATACTTTTTTAATTTTTTTATCTGTGTTTCATAATTGGGTAACGTAGTCTGGCAATATTTGTCATCAGCAGCTAGCTGTCAATGTCAAATACGTAGGTTTGTCAATATAACCTCTATATGTAGCCTGGTCGTCAAGAGAAATAACGGATAAAAAGGCAATCACAGCAGAGAACATTCACAATCACAGTACGCGGGAGCGAATGATTTTTTTGTTTGTATTTTAGGATTGTCAAATTGTCATTTGGTTTTTTATTTAGAAAAAGCAAAGGAATCATGGTTTTTACAGTCACTTGAGTAATATTTTCAAGTAAAATTCTGTCCCTTGAAGATTTAGGGTTTCCATATCAAAAAATATTAATCATTATATAACTTCTTTCCACGATTCACTAAAAATAAGGCAAAATTAGTTTTATGTAGCAAATAATTTTGGCTTCATTTTGAGACCAAATTCAACTGTATACAAGTTTAGCATTTCTTCTATGAAAAGTGCCGGATCTCCATTGTACAGAGGCCTAGTACTTTGGTGCGCTAGTGTAGCTATGCGCAAACATACTCTCTCCACTTTCTTCCAGCGTTCTAATTACATGACGCGACTAGTAACTACATACTAAATAAAATATAAGCAACACAAAAAACACGTAAAAAAAATATCTAGATAGATAATAATATGCTGTTTATGACAACTTTTAAAACTTAAGGCGCCTTACTCATCGGCTCGGTACAGGTTCGTTTTGTTTGCGGGAGTGACTGTCAGTGGTAAAGTGACGAGAACATATGTAACTGTTTACAGTTGGAGTCCAATCTTTACGTTTAGTTGCACTTATCCAAAGTTCCTTCATCTTGGCACATTTTGGAAACCTATGAAATAAATAAAACACGTAATGTTACTGTATTTTGATTCTCGCATCAGACTGTAAGATATCACCTTAAATATCTCTTTAAAGATTTTGCTCGTTGCTGTTCTCGTGAAAGGCACATGCGATATACAGACTTAATGAATTTAATATTAATACGGTGACGTCCGTGGCTCTTGACTTAGCACACGCAAAATAACCTAAGTATAACCAAATTATTGATTTTGAAGGAACTTGGTAAATACTTATCAAATTTTATGCTAGCTACCACCCGCGACTTCATCCACGTTAACTTTAGTTTTTTGAAAATCCTAAAGAAACCTGACATTTTTCCGTTACAAAAAGTATTCTATACAACGATATTTTATACCCTAGATACGACAACATGTACAAAATCGTGGCCGAAACGTGACCAAAAGGTACATTTGACGATTCCCAGAGGTCCGTATGATGATCGCGTGGTCAAAAACAATGTAATGCATTATTTAAAAAAAAAGTCACTTTTAATGCATACGGCATAAGCTCTTAATTAAAACGCATGCATCAAAGATTTATGGCAGTTCAAAATACAAGTTCCTAAAATTTTACGACTCATTGTTATATGCGAAAGAAAATACACCTTATTTTTTTTAACTTTTCGCGCTCCATTCTGAATGTGCTGTTAGCTATTATAGCAGGTACAGACCGCGAAGAAAAAAGACGGCTATAGGGCGACGTATAACCGACCATGTTTTGAGTATCACAAATATGTTATATTAAATCAGTTTATAGTAAGTATTACAATAAAATTTGCTTCAAATGCGTTAAATTTATAATAATAATAAAAACGTTTATTTGGCTCAAATTATATAAATAACTTATTGTATTACATAAAGATGACTATGTACCAAATTATAAAAACATTAATTAGATACCTGTCAAAAAAACAACACTTAACGTACTATTAGTATTTTTTCGCATTTTTACGGAGCTCTGCGGCATTTTGACTTTTCATCGGTCCGCGCGTGACTGTAAACCAAGAAGTGCTTGAATAAAGTTTAAGCACTTGTTGATTGGGACACATTTTGAGCGCTCGTGGTCTATCTAGGGTATTTAATATCGTCTTTATCTAGGTCATAAAGTATGCGCACTTAATTTCATACAAATCGGTTTAATCGTGTAATAGTAACAAACATCCATACAAATTTTCGGGTTTAAAATTTTAGTACGATATGATTAAAAACTGTTGGTTGTATACTCATGATATCTGTTATTGTATACGATGAAATAAATAGTTTTTATTTATTTTTTCTATTTCCGTAGCTGACAAACTTATCGATAAACTTACGGGTACAGACATGAGCTGCGTCAAGTCACTAGCAATACACGTGCCGGTGTGAGAGCGGAATAGCATATATGATGTAGCACATGCGAGAAAGGGATAGTGTTAAAAGACATCAACGCGTTCACCAAAAAATAAATACAATTAAAAGCAATTTCATATAAGAGTATTTTTGTCTTTTTGTAATGCATTTAAACTTACCGGTGAAAAGTAATACCATCTTTTTGAAGACTGGAAGTTTTACTCCACTTTCCACATAAATTAATTGCACAGTACGGCATTTTTTCTAGTTTTTTAACGCAAAAACGAGAGAAGCACTTCTGCTAACGCTCGGCTTCGGAATGAAACGATGTATAGCGACGTCTGCGGGTCAATTAAGCTTCTGTAATAAAATCCTAATGTGATGTCAATATGATGTTGATGCCAAGTTGACATTGTTTTTATATGGTATTATGAAACATTCCTATGTGACATCAAGATCATATCAATATCATATCCTGTATCACATTTTTGACGTTTATGCGATACTATTTTAAGTCAAAAAGTTGAACGTAATACGCATTTAAGTTGATATCATTTTAAAGAGTTGATCATCATCATAGCATAAGTTGATGTCATTTTGATATCGCATTTTTCGGAGAGCATAATACGTAATGTGAAATAGACATCAAAACAATATCACAATTAGCGAGCATAATTGGCCTGCTGTGGGCGTGTCTCACGCATACGTAATATACTACTTAAGCTTGGCGTAAGCGCTTGCCCTTGTATGCGGACTCTAGTGGGGGTGCTCCATGTTTTCAACACACAACACAAAGAGGTTAGAAAGGCCTTGTGGGCGGGGCAGGCACGCCACAGTATGAGCAAATGCTCATAACATGACCAAAACTCGGTTCTGCTTGCGTCGCTGCTCTCAAGTGTGAGTGCTGATGTCGATTGTTTGATGTCCCGTCCTTTGATTGGTTATTATCTATTAGGTGGAAGTGTAGTGTGGAGAGTCGGCGACATCGGATCCCGTAGAAACGGTCTATGAACGCCCTTCTAACCTCTAACCTTCATGGTTTTCACAGAAACTTTCAAACGGCGGTGATACGAATACGAATCTGACAAAGTACGTACTTGGGGAACTGGTACCATAAAGTATAGTCACGTTATTATCGGTCGATAATATCGGCGATAATCCGTCCTACTTCTAGCGACGCTATTATCGCAGCAGTATGTAACTTCGTAGCCATCCTAACATATAATGTACTTAAAACAGATATAGCAATAACGCGTCGGATTTTATCGATCGCTAATACCGTACCCATGCGGAGGAGGCCTGAAACTAATTTTATATTTACTTACTCTTCAAATGTGGATAACCTGTGATGCTCTGCCAACCCCCGGATAATCAAAGAATGTGGCGATGCTAAATTTCTTTACCGCTATAGTAAGTGAGGAGCTCGATGGCGCAAGTGGTTAGCGTGTTCGGCTGCAGTTGTTGAAGTTAAGCAACTTTCGCAGTGGTCGGTCTTTGGATGGGTGATCAAAAATTTACTATCACGAGCTCCTCCGTGCTTCGGAAGGCACGTTAAGCCGTTGGTCCAGGTTGCATCTGCAGTCGTTAGCACCCACCAATCCGCACTGGGCCCGCGTGGTGGGTCATGGCCCAATCTCCCTATTCCATCCATAGGGAAGGCCTGTGCCCCAGCAGTGGGGACATTAATAGGCTGATGATGATGATGATGATAGTAAGTACCTGTTAGTCTCAATCAGTTGATAACAGTTTGAGGAACGTTGCCCTACTTTTTGTACTTTGTTTGTTTATTTAAATAACTAATAAATACGACTATTATTATCAATAAGCACGGGTACTTCAGTTGAAACGTTGATATTACTTATTTATATTGATTTGTATCCGCAGTAACAACCTCGTTTAGCTAAAGTAAAACTTTATCATGTTATTTATCTCTACATGCACACGCCGACTGTTTTTAGGGGTCCTCATTAAATTGGAAGCCATTGCATTACAGTATTCGCACTGCGTCAATGGCAATACTTCTTTAATAGTTTTATGTTACAAATCGCTTTCTATAGTATTTTGACATTTATAATATTTATTTGGCAATAAGCTAATGTATGTGTTATAATCTAAAAATAATAATTGAAGTTACATACTTTTCTTATTCTAAAACTACGTAATACATTAGCTCTTATCTTCTTCTTATGGTGAAAATTTTCAGTTGAAGTAGCTCGATTCAGATCAGTAGTTTAAAATTCAAATTGAATTTTTCAAAAACCCTAAACACCTGAAAATAAACTAAAAAGTTAATTATATAATTTAGCTACCATTTTCAGAGCACCCAGGGGGGGGGGGGGGGCAGGGGGAGGGTGCACTATTATAAGTCGATTATACCGATAATCGTCATATAATAACGCGCCTATGGGGGAAGGGTTAATTTTTTTATTTTTCAAATTTCGTAAAATGAGTCAACGCGACGTCAAATCACAATATGCTAGTTATTAATGGGTACTAATGTACCGTTTGTTGAGGTATAACTGTTACAGATAAGCGACATTTTACCCTAACATTTGGTATTGTAAAGAGCTGATCAAAGGCTGTGAGGTTGATTTATTAGAGGTGCCCTGCGATTTCACCTGCATTTATTTGAGGAAAAAGGTGGGTCACCCTTAAAAGATAGACACAAAACTTTTAAAAAGGAACAATTCCGCCATAAATGATTTTTGTGCAACTTTTACCGTTATTTATTACGCAGCTCACACAGAAGCACACAAATAGAATATTATTTCCCGTTTTTGCAACTTTTTCATTGGTGCTCCGCTCCTATTAGTCGTAGCATTATGTTATATAGCCTATAGCCTTCCACGATACATGCATGCACTTGCGATCCAACACAAAAAATATTTTTATCTGACCAGTAGTTCCAGAAATAAGCGCGTTCATAGACCCGTCTTTCCCAGTGGGCACTTGGGCAAGTGCCCAGGGCCTCCTCAGATCAAATACAAAGTCCCTAGTTCCTGTTAAATCACGAAACGGAAGTCATAGGGTCCCCATTATCCTAATATGCCCAGGGCCTCCAATAGGTCAAAGACGGCACTGCGCGTTCAACAAAACAAACAAACAAACTTTCCAAATTTATGCTTTGAGTATAGATACGGGACCTTTGATAGTTAACATCGATGTCCGTTCTATGTTTATAATGGACGTCGAGTGTGAAGTAAACAGTAATAAGTCTACAATTTATCATTCATTTAGCTGAGACAAAACAATTAAAACGTGTATTGGATTCTACATTTATAATTCTGTATTTAAATGTTAAAAGTTTATTTCTTTCAAAATGATCGGGATTATTATTTTAGTGGCGGGAATCGCTTATTTCGCAGTGTTGAGTTACAAAAATGCTTACAAGAGATTAGAGAATTTCCCACCGGGTATGTTTTGTTTTGTCAGTGATTTTTACACAAAGTCTAAATCCCCACTATTTATGTTAAAGGGTGGCAATCAAGCGTATGGCCCGCTTGGTGGTAAGCGGTTACTATAAGCTCATAGATAGACGCTTGGGATACAAAAAATATCACCCGCACAGCTGCCTACGCTGACCCAATCACTTAATCTCTAGAGGTTACTTCCCTAGACGTGCGCTTGAATTCGAGCTGAATATCAGCTATGCTTTGCTAAGAGAGGTAGGCTCTCTTAGCTTCACCTCGCGTTTGGCTTATAACAATAAGGAAAGTACAATCATAATTTTCAAATCATTTTATGGGAAAATTATCAGATTTTTAAATTACTTAATATAAATTAAATTAATAAGCCGAACATGATGTGCAGGAATCACAATAAACGAACTATGAACTTATTATAATGTACAAATAAATGTGTTACCACCAGTGTCAAAGTAAGTTTAGGTTTTTGTTGAAAAAAATCTGGAAGACCTAAGTCAAACTAGGTAGGTACGTAAACATTCAAACATGAGTAGGGTTACCATCCGTCCGGATTAGTCCGGACTATGTGCGGATCTTTAAATTGTCCTGATTTAAAAATATACATTTAATATGAATTATAAGAGTACATATAGATTTAAACATCTAGCAGTTAAATGCTTAAAAAATAAATAAAATCATAAGTACGTAAGATTTAAATAAAATACCATTGTAACTTAGTGAGTAAAGGTCCCATTTTGTGACTAAAAAGTCCGGACTTCTTTCGAAATGTCAGGATTTTTGTCAGGACTTTTGAAATTCTTAAATGGTAACCCTACACGAGACAATTTATTAAAAGTAAGTAGGTTATCTATACAGTAAATAGGCTGGGTATTGACTCGGGAACTCAGTGATTAACACGCCATAGAAACGGGTTTGAAAACCACTCAACTAACTAAGGCACACGGGGCATAAGTAGTTCAATAAGTGTATGTATAGAATATAATGGTAATTACTTAGTGTAAATGATTATATCGTTGCACCAGAGCAGAGCTAAGTATACAGTTAGCTTATTACCTTGATTAAGCAAGACGATAGTTAAATGCAATTTTCTGTGGGATTATGAAACAGGAAAACTATTGTTTGATCTCGTTCCAGCTCTATTAAAAATTATACTCTCCGGTTCTGGATACAATCATGATTTACTGTTATTTAAATTGATAATATGAAGGAATATCAAAGAAAGAGAAGTCAAAGATTCAATACTTAAAAAGTTAAAGTTAGTTAAAAAAGTTATCTTTGACTTCGATTATTGGCTCCCCTATTGAAAATAGGGGCAAGAGGGTGGAATAATGTTTTGTAGATTTCAAAAAGATCTACAATTTTCATTTGAAGTTTTTTTCCGTATCTCGTATACTTTTTGAGATAATTGGAAAAATAGATTATTAAGGGTGGTTTTCACCCTTGCCCGGGGTTGGAAACATTTTTTTCTCTATGTAAAGTGTTCTTTACTATCTTAAGAAACTTTTTAGCATAGTTCCAGCTGTTTGAGGAAAAACGGATTTCGCGACAATACTGACTGGACTATTAATATGTATTTCTCTATAAATATACTTATATGTGTACAGTATATGTATTCTATCCGTTACCCTAGTATCCCATAACATAACACAAGCCCTACAGGCTTATAGGTGTGAGTGTTGGAAATAATTATTTATTTAATAACAAGTAGAACTGCATTCACAGATTTTTTTAAATTGCTTGCCACAGCCGGGAATCAATCCTCAGAAATGTGAAACAAAAAACACATATATTTTATGATAACCATCGAAAGGGAAAATAATCAGAAAGATTATTTTTTTCCTGAATAACACAGCATTTTAAATTAAAGAAAAATCATGAAATTTAACATTTTATTTCGAATAAGTCCGTCATACCGGTTCTTGTATACTAAATGTTTTACATTACCTCATAAAAAGCCAGTCGCATTGTGATTGTGACCTCACAAAGAAATCCGTACAAGTACCTACTACAGTTGTATATATACCTATCCCTTTATTAGTTTTTTTACGTACAAGTTATAATAAGGAATAAGGAAATCTTATGTTATTAAGTGAGTAGGCACTACCTAGTTAGTAAATACTTTAAAAAGATAATGTTAACTAGTTGTTGGAAGCACGGAGGGGTAAAAGGAAATTTTCCTGAATAAAATTTTTAATTTCATGATTTCCCTTTCATTTAAAATTCCATATTATTCAGGAAAAATCCTTATGATTTAACCCTTTCGACGGTTGTCAAAAAATACATCATGTGTTTTTTTATTTATATTTCACGAGTTTTAAATATTTTTCAATGACGAAGTAGCGGGCAAAGTGTTATTATGCCTATAGGCTATAATACCTACCTTTTATCTTAATAAAGATAAAGATAAAACGAACTACGGAATAAACAACATACATAACACATCAATCATGCAAATTAATTGTTTGTTTTTTGTGAGCCCCGGGAAAATTTGTCTATAGAATCATCTGATGTAAACTCTGAGCTGAAGCGGATGCTCCCCGGCTTCGATCCAATTCCCCTAACTCGTGGAGCTTGGGTAGCCTTGCTTTGTAACTGCATGAACCCATCATACATATGTCTTAATCTATAATTTGGCTGTAGTTTTCTGTAAGGCGGATTTGATTTGCTCAGACTCCAATTTGCGCTGATCTTACACAAAAAAATACACATACTTTTTTAAATTAAAAAGTTCAATAAATTTACTAAAGTTAACTTTATAGAAGGTTTAGGAGTTAGCAACAAAGGCCACTAAGCACAAGTACAGTGCAATACCTCGCGCAAACTAAAATTTCGTTTACTACGTCCGCCGCGACTTCTGCTAACTTCGCAATCATAGCCGCCAAAAACCTAACATCGTAGTGTAGTATAAACAAATTTCCAGGACCCCCTAGTTTGCCAATCTACGGAGCATATTGGATTATGTTACTGACTGTGATCGACAACTTGGCAGCCGCCTGTTGGAGCATCAGCAAGAAATATAATACCAAAATAGTGGGGCTCTATCTAGGACAGTTCCCAACAATCATTATCAATGATTCCGCAATGATTAAGGAAATGCTTTATACCGAGGAATTCGATGGAAGATTGGATATTATACTCGGCCGGCTGCGTTCTTATTGGAAGAAGCTAGGTAAGTTTGACAGTTGACCAAGTTTTTAATTAACCAAGAGAACACAAACAAATTCGGCTAAACCGTTTGCAACAATACAATTTAACGTAAAAGAAAATTAGAAGAGTGGCCTCTCATACAATTTGTGTTCCTGGTGATCATCTTTACATTCGTCATTCATGATAATTGATAATTATTTAAGAGACAATAATCTTTTTAGGTGACAAAAATAAGGAGTATTTTCGTCACCTAAAAAGATTACTGATTCCTAGAGGTAAAAGCAAGTTTGACCTGCATTGATAACCTTTAGGAAATATACCATTTGCACAAAATATATGTATAAGCTATAAACAACATTATGATAAATTCAACATCGGTCTAGATTTTCATTAATTAACGTCTACTGCACAGTCTCGAGTATGATTTATTACTAGGAAACAATGTAAAATAATAGCTTTAATCAGTGTTTGTGTTTGCATCATTTGTTTTTTATCTAATTATGTATTGTCAAGACAAGATAATGGCTAATTTTGTGTAGTAGGAATGCTCTTAAGGAATGATTGTTTGCCTATGATATAGTTTTAAGATAATGTAAAATGGGTGCCAACGAATGAGTAGAGGACTCTAACGGACACATATTTCAAAATCTGGCATCCGGTCATGTTTTGCTTTATTTCAGGTATATTCTTCACGGACGGGTACTTCTGGCATGTACAAAGGCGGTTTTCGCTGAGGTATTTCCGAGATTACGGCTTTGGAAGACGGGATGAGGCTTTGGAGACCGTGGTGGAAGGTGAAATTAAGGAGATGATTGACATGTCTATTAATGGCCCTAAATATCCTGCAGAGAAGGTGATACTAACATTGAATTAGCCTTAGCTTCTTTATCTGTTTATGGTCGATTGTATAGAAACCCTAAATTATTATGAGAATGAGTTTCTGAACTCAGTACATGATACTTTTTTCGCCTTCTTCCAAAACAAATACTAATGTATGAGAATAGCTTCAGGGGAAGAATTTATGGAAAGTAAATGCATAAGTCTTCAATATTAACACTTCATATAATGCAAATTAGATTCATTGTCGCTGGAGCCCACTTTGAATTCCTGATTCATATTTTTGGCGTTGGGCCCCACAAAACATTATAATGTATTTCCGTTGGGTCCCACATTTTTATAATGCAAAATTATTACGTTTTAGTAGAGTCTATGCGGAAAGAGAATGGGCGTGGCGAAAAACGGAACTAACATTAAGATTTTTATTTGGCAATCAAATTCAGCAATCTGTAAAACGTCAAAGTTTTGTATTGATACGGATTTGTTTATTGTTGTGATCTTGTGGTTTTTTGTATTTAAGCATGTCTAAAAGGGGTAAAACCTTACAAATACGGTAGAAAAGCACTACAGCGCCCTCCAATCTATATCCCATTCTCTTTCCGCACAGACTCTATCGATAAATCCCAAAAACTATTTCCATGTGAACCCAAATGCTTAAAAAAATGCGTGTACTTTCAACAACAACATTTTTTATAATAAAATGAGATTGTAAAGGAAATTTCAATAGCTTAATGGAAGAGAAACGAGTAGTGCTTTACCCTGATCGCAACCGAAGTTCCCATTGCTCCCATTTATGGCAAGCGACTTCGGATTCGACACCGTTGACTTTGACCCATCGTCAAGTAGGTTAGCTATACTTACTAAAAGTGCCGTTCAAACCACCAAATTCCACCGGCACTATTTTTAAGAATACCTCACTGTCAAACACAGATCTTGTAGCGTTGGCTTTAACGAAGCTGCCAACACTCGAGTCTCTAGTGTTTGGGTTTGTCAATAACTAGGCCAGCATGTTGAAGCAAATCAACAAAGTTCTTTTCGATCGGAACTTATTCTGGGCAACCAATGCGTGGATGATCATCATCTCGTGTTATCAAACTACATATCGTGTTTCAGACTGCGTAAAAGTTTGCGACCACGTGTCCACACGCATTAAGGCTCTAAGTAGTAGTAGAGTAAAATGGAGTGATTATTTTCTCTATGTATATTTTAACGACCTCAGAGTAATAACTATAAAGACGAAACGGTTCCTAAGACAGGGCTACGCACAGAGTACATTAGTATAGCCGCTACGCACAGCCAAATATTTGATTTTTTAAATCATATCGGAAAACGCTTGGACGAAGGATTTTGGTAAAAACGGTTTGGGTTTTTAAATTGTTCCAAGCGTCCGACAGGCTGTTTCTAAGGATACGATAAAGATGACATGATTTTGTAATATTTTTACATAATTTAACGCTGTGAAGTATTTCCACCTGTTTTTCTCCTCAGCTAAAAATGTCCATAACATTGTGGAAAAAAATATGGACGATTCAAAAGAGTTGTATTATGACGCCCCTTTGATTATTTCCTCTCAATAATCAAAGTGACGTCCCTGGGGAATAATCCGGTTATGTACCATTACTATTTTTGCATCAAATGCAAAAATAGTAATATAATGGTGTCAATTCTGGCGTGATTCTCTAAACTTAAAACTAAATTTAAGGTCAGTCTCACCTTTTCATTCTATATAGAGAAGGACAAGGATGCACTATTGTCAAATTTAAGTTTAGCTTTAGAGAATCATGCCAGAATCGAAATCAATATATAGTTATATTGGTAGGCGTACAGTTGTCTGTTTTTTGCATAATTTTATGTCTATCTTCGAATCTAGTCACGGGTGGGGTAAAAGGATTTATAATTTTATTATTAGTTTTTTCTATTATTAGGCCCGCGATCAGACCGTTAGTAAGACTATAATAATAAGGTGATTTGCAAGAGGTTGGGGTTTGACGAGGTAGAGTTACTGCTCCGTCTCTCCGTAGAAAGTTAGCACATCGGCTCTCTTGAGTCTTCTAGTCGTGTTTGGCTTCAATAGCATATAAATGGTAAGCATGTAATAATGATAACACCAATGACTGATCAGAACCAATGATCAACATTTTTTTGTGATCAATGAGAATAAGCGTAGGTAACCCACTTAATATGGTAACAACGAGCGTCTATAACTTGGTGTTACCGGTAATTGGTGCCACTACCGTAGATAAGCAAAAGCATGGATCACATATCTCCACGTGTGGTGCTGTTTGAATCGAAATGTTGTCCACAGAAATAAGATGTTATAGGTATAATTAGCCATTGCACTGTCAGAAAACTTCAATTAACGTGCGTTTACTGCAATCTCGTGTCAGATAACAATAGCAAAGTCAGCAAAGTGCATGCCAAAGAAATGACTTAATCGGCCATGCTCTTACATAAACTTTGACATAAACAACAGATAATGGACAATATGTATTATTGATGATAAGTTTAAATCATAATTAACTACCTGCCTGGGGGTGATACACTTTTTATTTTGTAAATTGCTTAAATTATTTACGTAGGTAGGTATTACATAATTGCGTTTAAAAAATGTAACAACCTTAAAGCAAATAAATATTTCCAAACTCACACCAATAGGGTTTTACAACCATTGTTGAAAGTGTCTCAATAAGCTAATATGCTACTAAAAACATATAATATTTATTCAATCGATAAGTGCCTTAAAAATACATTTAAATGATGATAAACGAAAACGCTAAACGCAGTGGACGCCATATTGCTCTGCGGTCTTGACGTCATTACATTAGTAATGTAAATAGATGCGTTGTCTTGGTTACGAAAACATTAAAAAAGTTCTGAGTTGACAGCAGGCACATTGGAATAGAGCGGCGTGACGTAATAATTTGGCGGCTACTACGTCTACTAACTCGGCGTCAAAAAAAAAACGCACCACCACTAAAATAACTTTCAAGCGTTATTAACAAATATTAAATTTAGTTTTATGATTAGAGAATCAAGCCAGAATCAGGCCCATTATTTTAATTGGCCCACCGGAATAATATCCACAAGTAGGATAATCTACTTGAAATACAAATTACAATATTTATATGCTGTCATTATCATAATTATGTTGAATTCCTCAAAAGTCGTTAATGTAGATTTACGAATGTTATTGCGCATTTACATTTGGTCGTTAGCGCGTATTCGCGTGCACGAGACACATTACTCGAATTCGGGCACTCGATGCTATATTTACATTGTTTTTACTCGAACACGGGCTGGAAAACAGCGTCGCCGCGAAAACAAAACGAAAACTGTCCGAATAAGGGCGTACTCGACTCCGTTAGCGTACACTTAGTCGTTTATACCCGAATACGGTTGCCTATGGATTTTGGCCATATTCGGCCATAGATAGTATTCGGGCTTACTACCAAGTGTAATTGCGCCATTAGATACCAACGAGTAAATGTTTATGGCTAAAGGCATAATTACACTTGACCGTTAGCGTATTCGGGCTAACGACTAAGTGTAAATGAACGGAGTCGAGCATGCCCGTATTCCTTTTGGCTCCTTCCAATCTGGAATCACCAAGTAGAACGCGGCTGCAGGGTCGTTTGCTCGTGTTCCAATACCGGAACGTGAGTAAAGAATGTAATTGTTGCATCGGGTGCCCGAAATCGAGTAATGTCCTTCGTGCACCTGAGTACAGGCTAACGACGTAACGTCAAAGTGTAATTGCGGCTTCAATAAGAATAATACTTGGGAAATTCTACAGGAGCTGGTCAAGGGAGAGCTGATTTACTTGCAACACTACTTCGCTGTCCCCTTCATAAATGGCATGATGCACGTTTTGAGCAAGATGACTCTGCCAAGATCAGAGTACCACGTGTTGTGGGATCTAGCAAAGAATGGCCTAATATTTCAGAGAAATTCGAATGACTTGGGAGCGGCCTTATCTTTGACACCGTGGATAAAAGATATCATTCCGAATTGGAGTGGTTATAACGGCTTGAGGAAAGGCAACCAGTGTTTATTAGATTTCTTTCAGGTAGGTTTGAATTTGGAAGGTAAAATAAAAAAAAATGATAATCTAACCAAAGAAATCAAACAAACGACATTCCTATAAAGGTACATAGGAACAATGAAAGGAAACTTCTATCTGTTTGATATGAAAGTTCATTGTTTTTGTACGTCTATTCTTGCCTTATTGATTTTTTTTGCCATTATGTTCATCTATGTTTTAGGAGATCTGGTCTAGCTCAGTAGATTTCATGATTCAATTATTATCTAACGATACATGTTTTTGTAAGTACCTAAATGAATAAATAATATATAAGAAACAGCTCGACGTAGAATGATTTCATAGTTCAAGTTGAAAGGAATCCTCAGAATAATGATAAGGTTAGAGCTACGTAGCTCTAACTAAAGTTTATTACCAAATTACAATAACAACCTACATATTCTTCAAAAATAATAACTTAAATTATGCATACCATAAAAAATTCTACCATTTGTTACAGAAATTAGTACAAGAAGTAATTAAAACCCATGACGGTACACACAATCGCCATTTCCTCGACATGTATGTCAAAAGAATGAAGGAAGAACTTGAAAAAGAAGGAAAGTCTACATTTTCAGGTATAAACTGGGTATATAGTATACTAGTAGCCCGCCCTTGCTTTGCTTCGGTGTAGAGCTGTAGTGTAGACTATAGTTTTTGCTTAAAGGCTTGTATTATTATACACAATGACTTTCTTCATAATAATTATAAACCTTCCATTCCAAGTAAAAAATTCGTTGCGTGGTGCAGGACCTGTTGTACCGAATGCAACATTTATCTGCTGTTCCGATTTGAAAAAATATTTTTGTATTGGACAATGCGTTTATCGAGGAAGGCTATTATATATTACCAGGCTCCGACCAGTAGCAGCGGAGCATCGATGATAAATGTTGCAAAAACGCGTAAAAATATTCCATTTGTGAGATTCTGTTGCGTACGCTGGGTAAACGGTTAAAGTTACACAAAAATCATGTATGGCGGAATTGTACCCCTTTAAAAGTTCTGAAAAAAAAACCACGACAGCCTATGTCCATATTTTTAGTTTGACTCACTATAAACCGTTTCTTTAATTTTCTTCAAATTAACGCGGGTGCAACTGCAGGGGACGTTAGACATATGGTATCGCGGACTTTTTTGTAGATATTGGTATCCTCTATAAAACTTTAATACATCACTTTATTGTCAATGACTTTCGCAGCGTACTCGATATAAGGCTATTTATTGGTATTTTTTACACACGTTGGATTACATTATCAAAGTTTTCATACGGAAACCTAACTTTTTTGAAAATAAACTTATAGCCTATAGTAATCACTGATAATGTAGCATTCAAATGGTAAAAGAATTTTTAAAATCGGTCCAGTACTTTTTGAGCCAATTTGTTACAAACATATTTACATACAAATCTTTCCTCTTTATAATATTAATATACAGGGTGGCCGGGGAGTTGACGTTCAAGCGTAAAATTTAGAAACTTTATGATGAGGAGTATCCAAATCATGTATGTTCTACGATTTTGCATAGTTTTCGAGTTATAATTTTTTTAATGATTTTTTTCGTAATTACCACCTAACATCCGTTTTCGATTTTTCTCTCATTCTGTTGGACGTTTCTGGTTCAGTTTTTTTTGTGATAACTGACTAACATAGTGTAACCTAGCACCCTAAAACTTATGGTTTATCTAGCCATTGCAGAATTTACTTAGAATTTGTTCGAAAGTTCAAAATTACGATTTGAGCTCAGTACACACAAATTTTCAAAGTATGAAAAAAATGTAAATGGGGCGATTTTGAGTTCAAAGTGCTTTCTGAAACATTAAACTTTAAAACAAGGCCAAATAAAGATAGGGTTAATGGGTTTTTTTTCTGTAACTGACCTTCAAAGTAAATTAAGGCATTTTTCAAGGAAAAAAAATAATTATTTTCTTTTATTTAAATCTTTGCCTATCTCTCAGTTATGATGGATTTGAGTAAAACACAGTTGTTAATGACCTAAATTCTACTACTACTTACTTACTCGTCTTGTTCTGCCGTTTTTACTCGACCACTATTTGCCTACTGATACCGCCGCTGCTTACTTGTTTGACCCCTGCTTGTTACTGGATTCCGTAGTGCCTAACGATTTGGACTGTAGTTACTTGGAAGTGTTAGTGATGCCCTACACTCTGAGTGAATATGCAGAAATGCATTATTTCTACGGGGATCAACTTCAACGCCGAGGCGGAGCGCAACCTGATCATTACCCTGACTATCATGTGTACATGAATACTCACAATACGTTAACGGCAGACCGCATTCCTGGCCAACGTGGCAGTGAAGGCATTCAGAGGGTTGATCAGGAACGCAGGGAAATCGTACTGGAAGAAGTGCAACGCAATAGTAGTACAAGTACGAGAGCATTAGCTCGTCATCTTGACTTACCAAGATCTTCAATACAGGATATTTTGCGTGAGGAATCATTTCAGGTCTACCACATACAAAAAGTACAAGCGTTGCAGCCTTCAGATTATCAATTGAGAGTCGAGTTCTGTAGAACTATGTTGCAGAAAGAGGAAGAAGATCCCGGATATTATATATATTGAGTTATATATTGAGCGAACTGGGATTTTCAATATCCATAATTTTCACATTTGGGCCGTTGAAAATCCACATGCCGCCAGACCATCATTATTATAACATCGTCTTAGCGTTGACATGTGGTCTGGTGTTTTGAATGGCGAATTAATAGGCGCATTTGAACTGCCATCGAGATTAGATGGCGACACATACAAAAGTTTTTTTAGAAGACAATCTACCCATATTACTGGAAGATGTAAATCTTGAATAAAGAAGAACGATGGTATTCCAGAACGACGGGGCGCCATGTCATTACGCGACACAAGTGCGTCGCCATTTAGTGGTCTAAGGTCTGGTGACCTTTTTTTTTTAATACGCAGGTAAAAAATCTATTTACAGACGACGGCGCCTTTAAGAGGCACACCGCCGAACGGGGCTCCACGGCAGGGGTCTCCCGGGGTATCACGGAGAACCGCAGACGTGCGCGGGTAGGCCCGCGCGTGGGGGCTGAGTACGCGGCCTAGTGCCCACCGTACCGCCCCCCGTCCGCTGCGGAGGGCTACTTGGGCGTGCCCGTGTAGCTCCCTCCGCCGCCCCCCTCTTTGCAGGACAGAACTACAAGGGGGGGCTGCCGTCACGGGGTCCGTCGGTAGCCGGCACGGCCAGCGCCATGTCGGTCAGCGAGGGACCCCCACGGGTAGGGTCAAAGGACGAGCGCAGCCAGGGTGCGCCGCCATCCTCTCCTACCCGTCCTCCTTTGGCGGGAGGGAGCGGCCAGAGGATCATCCTCCCGCTCCCTCTCAGCCGCCTCCTTCTGCGAGATAACGTTCTCGCAGAAGGAGGCGACTGCCTCCCATGCGCAGCGAGAGGGCTCCGCATCCCAGCGCCGCAATGAGGTTGCGGCGCTGGTGTCGCCAGGCTGGGCACTCCAATAAGGTGTGCTCGGCCGTGTCATCCGGGGCGCCGCAATGATGACACTGCGGCGTCTCTTCCCGACGTGCGACACGGTGAAGGTCTGGGGACCTGCCCAAACAGGTGAATCGGACGACAAGGGCCAATTGCCTGGCCCCACGCTCGCCTGACCTATTGATTTTATTATCTGGGGCTACTTTAAAGAAATTGCGTTCGCCAGAGAAACTTCGAGTGAAGAAGAACTGAGAGCAAAAATTCGCGAAGCTGAAACCACTGTCAAAAATAATCGTGAAAACATAATTTTTTGCGCAGATGTAGATTGCGTATTTCTGTGGGAGGGCAAAATTTTTAAAAATTTGCTTAAATTAATGTATTTTGTTCACAATTAACTGCGTTTTACTCATATCCATCATAACTCATAGAAAGTCAAAGATTTAAATCAAATAAAATAATTCCTTTGAAAATGCCCTAATTTACTTTGAAGGTAAGTTAAAGAAAAAAAAACCCCATTAACGGTTTCTTTATTTGGCCTTGTTTGAAAGTTTAATGTCTCAGGAAGTTTCTAAAAGCACTTTGAACTCAAAATCCCACCATTTACATTTTTTTTGATACTTTGAAAATTTGTGTGTACTGAGCTCAAATCATAATTTTGAACTTTCGAACAAATTCTAAGTGAATTCTGCAATGCCTAGATAAACTATAAGTTTTAGGGTGATAGGTTAGACTATGTTAGTCAGTTATTACAAAAAAACTGAACCAGAAGCGTCTAACAGAATGAAAAAAAAAGGAAAACGGGTGTTAGGTGGTAATTACGAAAAAAAACATTAAAAAAATATAACTCGAAAACTACGCAAAATCGTAGAACATACATGGGGGTGATTTGGATACTCCTCATCATAAAGTATCTAAATTTTACGCTTGAACTTCAACTCCCCGGCCACCCTGTATATAGGTAGTATAGAAAAGTATACTAGCGGTTTATGAAACCTATTCCAAAAACTCGAAAAAATTACGATGTTATGCATAGAAAACCCTAGCCCTTAATAGTTTTTGATTTATAGAACCATTGTAAAAATGAAAACATATCAAAATTATTGTATCAATCTTCAATCTGGCACTGGTAATCACTATACCTTATGTCTATGTACTTACATTAGTGATAAAGATTGCAAAGATTATCACAATCGGAAAATGAAGTGGATGCATTAAATTACAATGCCACCTTTTAGTGTTGAAAATAAATGATGTGAAAATTAAAAACCCGGAATGCAAATATGAGAAAAAGGATTACGAAGCTTTTTTCTTTTGCCCACCTATAATTTGTATGGAGAAGGGCTAGCTTAACAAAGCGGATCCATCACCTCCACGCCGTTTTATGGGTGGGGTTTCCAGCTCCGTAATCGTATCGCGTCGTCAAAGTTTCAATGAAAACTAAGCAGCCCCCTATCGGATGTAAGAACAAACTGGCTCCTTCCATGCAAAATTTGACGATGACGGCACGACTACGGGGCTGTCAAAGTTCGTCTTTGAATACATACTTTGCATCCTTTGCATTCAGACAAGCTTAGAGCCTTAATATACACGCCCGCAGTTTTGCACAAGAAAAGCACAATACACATAGACAATACACGATCAATTTGATCGCAAATGTCTTTGTTTTATCATTATAGGCGAGTCATTATCCTTTTTCGTCATTCTCTCATTTCACATACTTTCCACGTGTCCGAACAATAAGATAATGCATCTAGGCTACTAAGGGGATACCACCCACAATGCATTTATTTAAAAAAAAAAATACACATAAGCATACTTTCAACATACATACAAGCAATTTGACAAAAGAATCTCAAAAACAACCAGAAGGCTGATTGTGGCCCATGGGCCTACGATATCGCGCTACGCTTAACTTTGTCCATGAGACGCCCAGTCACTATTAATGAAAATGATCAATGATTTGGATCATGATGGTATGTATGATGTATCTTGTAATAAAATCTCTTTGGCTATGCCATTTGTATCTGGCTGGTTTTGGTTTCATTAAAAAGTTTAAATTTCAATGAAGTAAAATTCGTAATTCAAATAAAAAAGTGTGTGATTTTCATTTGTTTTTCTTACTGTAAATATGAGTAAATCTAATGAAGAATATTGTTACATTTTAAAAATTTTCTACAATAAAGTTAAAAACGCAACGCAGGCCGCAAAAAAAATTGTGATGTTTATGGACCTAGTGCAGTGTCTGTGAGAGTAGCACAATTTAGTATAAGCGTTTTCAATCCGAAATTTTTGATGACAAATATGCACATCGTTCTGTTCGCCCTGTTACGAATAAAAATGATACCAGTTTTGAAAAAATGGAGCAAACTCGGCATATCATTGTTTTGTTAGTTTTGGTGCATTTAACAAAAGCTGGGTAGACAAAAAGATCGATATTTGGGTGCCTCACGAGCTCACTGAAAGAAACCTAATGAACCATTATACAGAACTCATTTGTGATTCTTTATTACGACGTAATGAAACCGAATCAGTTTTGAAGAAACACTGGTGATGAAAAGTCCAGAACGTGCGAAAAAGGTCGTGGTCTCTGTTTTAAATAAAGAGAAAGCCTTGAGAAAACTAGGCTTTATTCAGCATAAAAGACTGCACTGACATCAAGCATAAAAGACATCAATGACAGACGTTAACATTACCAAAGAGAATTATATAATTAACTAGCAAACCAGGCGAACTCCGTTTCGCCATCAGATGGCTTCGTTTTATGTAACATTTCGTTTGGTGATTAAAAGAAGATTTTTTTTTTTTTGAAATTTTTCCTGATATTTCTTTGCTATAAACCTCACGGAGCCCGAGACCTTTCCAACGAATGCAAAACCGTGGAAATCGGTTCGTGCATTCTGGAGTTATAGCGTCAGGAAGGAAAACCCGACTTATTTTTATATAGTAGATTTCCTGAATTTTCTTTGCTATAAACCTCACGGAGCCCGACACCTTTCCAACGAATGCAAAACCGTGGAAATCGGTTCGTGCATTCTGGAGTTATAGCGTCAGGAAGGAAAACCCGACTTATTTTTATATACACACATCAAAAGTGTCTAGGGATCAACATATATTTTTGCAATAACTTTTCTCCTGATTGATATTAATTAAAATTTTCTTTAAGGATTCATCAAATAAAGTGTTTTCGTTTGTCACAGTAACGATAAACCAAGTCACCTTTGCATTAATAAAGAAATTTGCCATTTTCCTAATAAAGGGATTTTTGACATTTGAACCACTAACACAAAAGTTCGAAAAAAAGACTGAAATAACAGTTTTCTCTAAAATTTTATTGGGTAACTTAAACAATTAATAATCCGTATTTCTACCGCGAACACTAACAACACAAGAACATCGGTTTGGCATACTCAAAATGAGTTCATCCAAATCACGCTGTGGAATGGCCGCCCATGTTCGTTGCAACAACAAAAAAAGGTCTTCTTGCGACTGGATACCCTCCATATTCGGCAGAGCTCTTCTCTGTAGCATATCCCATGCATGCTCAATCGGGTTCAAGTCTGGCGACTGAGCAGGCCAGGGCAGGACATTGATGTTAGCTGCGGCGAGAGTCTGTCTTACAACTCTTGCGGTGTGCGGTCGTGCATTATCATGCATTAACTGAAATAAGGGACCGATTTGCACTTGTAGAGGAACGATGACGTCTGATACAATCGTCTCAGCATAAATTTGAGCGTTGAGGTTGCCTCTGATCCAAATCAACTCAGTTCTTCCGCCGATCCAAATACCCGCCCATACCATGATGGTTCCACCACTATAAGGATGGACTTCCTGGCAGGATTTTAATCGCTGTTGGCGTCCAGGGGTTCTCCAGTGTCGTATACGTCTTGTATCCGGTCTCATACCAAAACGAGACTCATCAGAAAAGCACACGAAACGCCATTGTTCTTCTGCCCAATTTCTGTGTTCAAGAGCCCATTGATATCGAATCCTACGATTGTGCATTGCTATAGGTGGTACCCGTAGCGGTCTTCGGGAATGAAGGTTCACTTCATGCAAGCGGTTTCTGACTGTTTGGTCGCTAATTAAGTTCCCTGAAGAGTGATGAAGCCTCACGGCTAACATCATGGCGGTTATTGTTGGAGCTCTTCGAGTTAAGATTTGAATGTATCGGTCTTGTCTCCGTGTGGTGCAGCGATACCGTCCTCCATGGCGCTCAGCCACGGTACCAGTGCTTCGGTATCGTGTCCAAAGTCGACTGATAACACTCTGACTTGTATTCAGAGCTAAAGCCACAGTACGTTGCCGGGAACCAGCTTCTATCATTCCCACGGCTCTGAGCATTTCTTCCCTGCTTAAATGACGTCGCCGCTCCATAATAACGTTGGTTTTAATCAGTAGTAGGGAAACAGTAGCACTAATAATGTCTTCAATGCGTTGTATGTTTTTATAGGGAAAATATTGACAGCTGATTTTCATCTTTTACTCGAATTTGATTCACAGTTCCTGATTCAAATTATGAAATGCACCAAAAAGGATCCATATAAATTTATAAAATCATAAATTTATTACAAAGCCACATCTCAATCTCAAGAAATCCGCATAAAAATGCTTGATCCCTAGACACTTTTGATGTGTGTAGTAGATTATTATTACTTTAAACAAAAGAGTAATAGATTAGATAGATTAACACATAATTACCTAAGTTAAAAACTCGCAACAAGATGATGCTGTGTGTATGGTGGGATTGGAAGGACATTATTCATTATGAGCTATTACCGCCAGGCAGGACCATCGATTCGGAACTCTGCTGCGTACGAACAACTGATGAGATTAAAGCAAAAAGCTGAGAGAAAGCGGCTGGAAGGTTTTATATACAAAATTATGATAACGCTAGATCTCACACATATTTAGCCACTCAGCAAACATTAAGAGAGTTTGACTGGGAGGTGATAATGCATTCGCTGTATAGTCCTGACCTTGCACTTTCAGATTTCCACCTGTCGGTCTCTTCAGAATTCTTGAGGCAGTGTCAGGTTAACATCACGAGAGGACTGCCAAAACTATTTGCAGCACTTAGTAATGGGATCATGTCCCCTACAAGATTGCAAAAAGTTATAGAACAAAATGGCACACACATACTTTAGTTAAATGTAAATAAACCTCATTAAAAAAGGATTTGAATTTTTGTATAAAATGTGAAGAAACTTTTTCCCCAACCTAATACAATCACATCAAATCTTTAGTCCCAAACAAAACTGAGCTTTTTAATACTGAACTGACCCAATTCAATAACCATAATTTGATGGAAAGATATGTTAAACTGGCCTAAGACTTGATTATAATTAATAATTTTTATCCAAGACTTGGCTCTTAGATTCTTTTTTGAGAGGGTAGGAGGGTAGGCACTGCAGTTGCACCAAATTTCGCTTTATTTAATCTCTTCAGGCATGATATCATCATCAGATATTACGTGAACGTATTGTATATTTTAGTGGACCAGTTAGTCCTGACTTGCGTGGACTACATGTTCCCCACCGCTACGGCCACGGAGTCAGTACTGGCCATGCTGATCGAAAGAATACTGCTGCAGCCAGAGATTCAAGACAAAATTCACGAAGAGATCGACAGAGTAGTCGGTAGGGGACGGCTGCCCAATCTTGATGACAGAAAGAAGTATGTATGGCAACAGAATATCATAAGATGCTTCAATAAAACTTTAGTATAATGTATAATAACAATGCAAAATTGCAAAACATGTAACGTTGAAATGGAATATCTTACTTATGCTACAGATACTTTCTTAACCACAATAGTGTTATCATTTACGTCGCAATTGCTGAACACCTTACGATTTTGCTATGCAACTCCACAAACTCGCTCCTTCTTAGTTATTACGTTATTTGATACAATAGTTCAACCAAGTTTTCCTTACGTTTGTTTTTGTTCCCAGTATGCCCTACACGGAGGCGTGCCTCCGTGAAATGATGCGGATCGAACCACTGGTGCCATTGGGTGTGGCGCACCGCTGCATCACCAACTACAAGTTCCACGGATACGATATACCCGAGGTTTACCTATATAAGTTTATATTTTTATTTTTGCTGGCAATAAACCGCATTCTATACACTTATTGACAAAATGGTTCAGCCAGGGCCTGATTTAAGGCAGGGCAGGCGGTCTGTGGCCCCGGGCCCCCACAACACAGTTAAAATAACCTCTAAACACACATCTAAATACGGCTCTTGGCTTAGCACTGCTGCAATAAAACCAGCCACATCTTTTACCATCATTGTCACAATTTCAACATCTTGCTTTCGCCTGCAACTTCGTCCGCGTTAACTTTATACGAGATTTTCAGAAGTTCCTTCACTAGACCGTATTAGAAAACTTAAAAGAGATTTATAAAATCGGTAGTTGTTTTCAGATTATGTCATTATTATGAGGCCTTATATACTACTTTATATTTGTTTATATAACTACATACAGTGTCTCTTCAGATTGAATTGTAAGAAATTATTAAAATTTGCTACCTGGGCTTTAGTTCAAAGATTTAAACTGATTGTTTGGTAGACAGATAATAACTTCCATTATTTAATAAGCAACTGTACGTTGCTGGTTAGCATATAGGTATAATATATTACTTGGTACTTGACAGAGGACAAAGATGTGTGAACGGTGCGATGCAGGTACTCATATTGTGTAAACATTCTTACGTCTCCTACACCATTCAGTTGATTTTTTATGGTGAGTTGTTCCAAACAACAGAGCGTTAGTTGCTCTGTGTAATCTTAATATATATAAATCTCGTGTCACAATGTTTGTCCTCAATGGACTCCTAAACCACTGAACCGATTATAATAAAATTCGCACACCATGTGCAGTTCGATCCAACTTGAGAGATAGGATAGTTTAAATCTCAAATTATAGTCGCAATTTTAATTTATTGCAAATTATTACTTTTGGGCGGTACGAAGTTCGCCGAGTCAGCTAGTTAAATTATAAAACCGGCCAACTGCGAGTAGGACTTGCACGCGAAGGGTTCCATACCATTATCTATACAACATTAGACTTAAACACAATCCAGCAATAAACGGCAAAGAAATCACTTTTTTTTTTGAGTGTGTATGCTGTTGGTCGCATGTGACCTTTACAGCGTCACCGGACAAGCCGAGAATTGGCGAGTGCCTCTAGAGGCAGTACCACTCGAGAGAGGTATTCCAGGCGGATGGCATCTCTCTGCGGGGGTAAATAAATCACGTTGTATGGGGGCTGCATTAAATGTTTATTTTATTCTGTGTTAAGTATTTCTAGTTATAGCGTTATCTTTAATAATTTCAACTGTCTAGCTATGAAGGTTCATGAGGCATTGCTCCATGCTGCAAACAAACATATCTCATACAATTTAAACTAAGGGACTACTTAATTAGCACAAAAAAGCATGCATAGACTGTATACTTGTAGCGGAGCGCTTGGGGGTAAAGACCTCGGACATTTGCTGTAGTGAATATTTTTTATGGTTGAAATGGAATTTTGTTCTTTATGCTTATATCATATACTATACATTGCAATGTTCACCATTTTTTTTTGTGCCATTTTTTGTTATTTAAACAAAAACAAATATATGAGAATATAAATTCTAGTTTATTAATTTTTTTCTTATGTATGCATAGTATTTTACCTAAATTCAAAGTTATCTGAGCGTATCGAAGGCTGTAGTGACTCAGAGCAGGCAGCAAAAAAAAAATATTGGAGGGAGGGCAGAACTTACTTATTATCTAAGAGTAAAAATTATGCGCAAAATATTTTGTATATTTCTGATGGACGTGTATAGACTGTCGACGGTTTATTACAAAAGTTTATTCCTATTTTTCCGTTTAGTAAGTAATTTGATTAAAATCCTGCAGTTAATTATTACATGATTAATTTAATAAAGGATAAATTGATAAGAAAGGACGATTCAATTAAAAAAATATATAAAACGCAACTAAGTTATCATTGGATTGCTTAGAGCATTTATATGCTCTAAGTTGGATTGCGATGTTGGTAGTTGGGAACGTAAATTAAACGGCCTTGGTTGACTTTATTCTAGGATTTTTCATTATTTATTTACTGCTTTCGAATAATAGATAAGCATAATTTTTGAATAGTTGAGCTCAACTTTCGAAACCATCTTAGATTTGGGTGGCATTATTACATTGAGAGGCTCTGTAGCAAAGATTTATCTAGCTTTGATTGAAAACAAAATTGTTTCCTTAGTGGGCAAGAAGCTGATCCAAAAAAAGCAGGCAAAATTTCATAAAAATCGGTGAAGACAAATTTCGTACATCAATACTTCAACTTTTGAAGACTCTATCGTGAATTTTATAGCTTTTAGACAACTGAATATTATCGAGATACAAAAATTCTTTTATGAATTCATAAAAGATTTTTTGGTACAGATAGCACACTTACAGACATTTGAAGCAAAGTATCATGCAGATAGAACTTGCTTAAAAATTTTCTTCAACTGAATAAAGCTGAACATTAGGTTAATCCAAGATTTTTTAACACTGATGCAGCAATGGAACAAGTATATTATGGGTACACAGAAGAAAATGACGATTGCCAATTTACGATTCAAGAGCTGAAAAACTATCACTACAGAGCACAGTCCAGATGAAGAAACTTTTTAATATATTTATAAAGTTACTGCTTATAACATGTTAATATGTATATATGTTTAGGCTTGTTGAAAATATATCGATGTATCAATATATATCTATATTTTTTGTTCGATATATCGATATTTCTTGCCGATATATTTTGATTCGATATATCGATACAAAATAACCAATATCGAAATTCGTATCAAAAACGATATTTTTTTAATTATTAGCGGCATATCACGATCTTACTAAATTCGTATCTGGAAAAATCGTAACTGGATCTCAGATTAATGATTTTCAACATTCGAAAATAGGGTCTATTTTTAGGGAAATAATTTTCGTTCCATTATTATTCCGCGTGTCAAATTTCGTGAGCTACTGTACGATATTTTTGGGAAAATTGGTCCGATATATCGATGTTTTTTTCGCGATATATCGAAGCCGATATTGATATTTTTTAAAAGATCGATGTATCGATATATCGATATTTTTTTCAACTTTCGACATCCCTATATATGTTACGCTCAAAGATCGAAAACGCTTAGTGAGCGGAAAAATAGCTCACAACGCGTTGTGGTCACACTAAAACATCCACATGGCGAAATTCGTGTTATGGCTCTAATGATAACTTGGCTTTTCGTCATTGCCACAAAGCGTTGAGATCGAATAGCATGTCAGCCACGACACGAATTTCGCTATTTGGTCTTTCTGTGATTGCCACAACGCGTCGTGCGCGTTATCATTAGAGCCATAACACGAATTTCGCCATGTGGATGTTTTACTGTGACCACAACGCGTTGTGAGCTATTGTTCCGCTCACTAAGCGTTTTCGATTTTTGAGCGTAACATATTTGCACACCTGCCTGCATGTAGAATACATGTACTTACTTCTAAAAAATGTATCAACTTGTAAACTGTATTTTGTCAAATAAATAACATTATTATTATTATATTAAAAACGATTAATAGACCGCTATCGTGATGACATACTTAAATGAAGTTTTCGATATTTGTTTCGTAAGTTTACACGCATACCACTTATTAAATAAAACAAGTTTCGACGGTATAGATGCAATGATTTATTTGTTTAAAACGGTTCGCATCCTTTTCAGGCCGCGTCGTTAGAATTATGATTTTATTTACTTTGTCAAGCCACCTTCGAAAGACTTTTATTGAGAGTAGGGATACTTCCTTGGATGATTTATAAATCTTTATTTTAATTAATTTAATTAATAAAGTACTTTATTTAATTCTTTTATATAATTTAGAGTTTATTTATTTATTCGATCCTAACCTCCATAAACTATCACCAGTCCCAAAATTGGGAGACCTTTTGAAATAACTGGCGAAACAACCGTTTTCATCCTTTAGGTATTCCCCTAAAAAGAAGTGGTTTTTCATATATTAAGCGGCTAGTGAAATTATTAGGAGGGACATAAGAGCTGAAGTGTACAATAATGAAAATTATACACCAAGTAGGTACAAATCATATGACATTGCTGTAAGGCACAACCGTTTAAAAAACAAGATTACAACTTTATGTTTTTATTTTTTATTGCTTTACTTACTTTTCACTGCTAGATATTTAAATCTAAAGAAAAGTTTACTAGAAAAAAATCCACGCGGTCTCGTCTGCTGCCTGGTCCCCGTGGATTTTTTTCTAGTAAACTTTTCTTTATATTTAAAGATTACTACTTTTTAATCGGTAAACTTTTATATATTTATTATTAGCTATATATTCCATTCTGAATTTATAAATCACATTCTCTGCAGCTCAAGTTCGGGCTTTTCATGTTTTGAACGCCTAGGGTGCCGAAATCCGACCTGCCATGAGTGTTTTACTTGTTTTGATTTAAAAAACAAGGCAATAAAATTAATTTTGCGCAAACTATCAACAGTCCACTTTTTATATAAATAAATTTAAGATGAAATTGCGAAATAATGTCACATTACAGAGTTCAATAATTGTTTTTTTGTAATCTTAAGCGGAATTTGTAAAAGTGTAGATTCTTTCGGCTGTTCGTTTTCCTGCATGCAGATTTTAACTCTTTTTATAGGGTTTCTTTAACATTCTTTGACTAGGTACTGAACCCAAGAAAATATATACAGATTCTAACTTTTCATTGTTTCAGGATACGGTTGTGAGCGCAAACTATTTGGTCCTTCACATGGATAAAGAGATCTGGGGTGACCCTGAGAGATTCCGCCCGGAACGGTTCATAGCCAACGGCAAATTGGACGTGTCAAAAGACAAGTCGCTGCCATTCGGAGCTGGTAATTAATCTTATTTTTTATTAATTTAACTTTAACATACCCTCTCAGACTTTGCCCGGTTACAATTTTTTAATAGAAAAAATATAAAGTGTCGGATTCTCAATTATACTTATAAACCCTTTAAAGCCTGCCGTTATCACGTCAACTAGTCGAAGAATTCAACTAGTTGATCGACTAGTCGATGGACGGTAGTGGACGGATTCGTTTCGTTGACGAAAAATACGTCGACGACCCACCTCTAATACTTAATCATAAACACAAATATAAATAGGCGCGCGTGACCCCTCACAGACAAGAGGATATACGAACGAGAATGCAACATAACAATAAACTAAACATCCAATTCAATAGGACTCTTCTCAAACAAAGTACCTAATTGTCGAGTCATACATTAGGCAGGTGATTGTTTTATTTGTTTCTTAGGTTTTCACGCACATCACTCATTAAATAAAACTAGATTTTACGGGTTAATGCTCGAAACTTTATTTATTTACATAAGAAGGAGATAGAAAGCCTCTCTTGAGTTTGTTTCGCCGGTTCTTCTCAGGAAGGTCTCCCAATTTTGGAACCGGTGGTAGTTTACGGTAGTTAGGGTCAAATAAATAAACTCAAAAATTACAAACAAGAATTTTAAATAAAATACTTTATTAAGTAAATTAAATAATAAATTCATACATAGACAATAAAATTTTAAAAATCTTCCAATGAAATAACCGAACGCTCAATATAAGTCTTTCGAAGGTAGCTCGACAATTTTTAATAAAAAATCATTATTCTGACGATGCAGACCTGAAAAGGCTGCGAAAGGTCAATAAATAAATAAAGTTTCGTGCATTAACCCGTAAAAACTAGTTTTATTTGATTGTTTCATTCTAAAGTATTAAGTATTTTATTCCATTATCCATAATAATACGGGTTGATGCCCAACTGTTTCAACCATGTAAGATTGGAAGAGCGCGCGTAAGCTAAATTTTCATTTTTAATTAACTTACTTTTAAAATTTCCAGCCAGTAGCGTATTCTGTATCACTAAAAATTGAAAATTAAATATTTTTTAATAAAAAATTAAACCGACTTCAAAGAAACAAAAAAAAAAATAAAAAATCAGATTTACCGACTGATATATTATATTATTTGAAGTCCAAGCCTTGTGCTTAGCAGGAAGATCATGATAATGGTATGGACTTTAAATATCTCATTTAATAATAAGGTTTTTTTTAATAATTAAAAGATATTTTTAAGCTTCAACTGCAACATGTTCAAATCCTAAAGAAAATATAAGTAGAAAAAGCTCCACTCGATCCAGGTTTTTAAATGAGATACCCGTCTGAAGCCAGGACAGAATGTAGTTTTTGTGTAGTAATATTTTCTTTAGGTCAATCTTTTAATTGATGTTTTCTTTATTTTCAAGAATTTTTACAACTTATTACAGGCAGGCGTCTATGCGCAGGAGAAACTTACGCTCGACAAACAATGTTCCAAGTATTCGCTGGGTTCATGCAAGCTTTTCATGTCTCCACAGCCGACGGGAAACCTCTCAAGAAACCATCCAAAAGAATACAGGGCATCATCACCACTATCCCTGAGTTTTGGGTCAGAGTCACACCGAGGAGATGAATAAACATAACAAAAACATTGCTTAGCCATGAATTTATTATAACAAAAATTAGGGAAACATACTTTATGCTGTGATCCGTCAAAATTCATTAGCAGTAAATAAAAACAATGTTATTTAGTCAAGAAGCTGTGTTGCTAGAAGAAACAAAATGGATCCTAGATATAATAAAAAATAAGGTAATAAAAGCGCTGGTTTAAATCCAGCTTCACACCTTTTTATGTTAAAATTAAAATGGTGGCAAATAAGCGTACCTATGGCCCGCTATTGGAGAGGCCTATGTCCAGCAGTGGGCTAGGATAGGCTGTTGATGATGGCCCGCCTGATGGTAGGCGGTCACCATAGCATATAGATGCTTACGATATCAAAAATATCACTCACACCGTTGTATACCCTAAACCAATCCTTCCAATCCAATACCCTATCCCGTGGAGTCCTGCAACTTTACTCCCCGACAGAAACACAACGCTACCAAGAGGTAGTGTTATTTTACTGTGTTCTTCTGTAAGGTAGAGGTTACTTCACCGGATGGGCGGCGCTCCAATTCGAGCGAAAATCCGCCGCTGTGCTCTCTTACACGGAGTAGAAAATTATATTTTAAAACTCTATTTAGTAAAAACTTTGTAGTTATAAAATACTTAAAACTATTTAATAGGTCTAAAGAAAATATAACTAGAAAAAATTCCACGCGGACCAGGCAGCAGACGGGACTCGAACCCGCACCCTTCGCAATCCGGGCGAATGCACTGACCAATTATGCTACCGCGGCCCTCACGGACCGCGTCGAAATTCCTTCTAGCTATTCTTAAGCTGCAAGGCAGCGCCATCTCTTCGCATTATAGGTAAACCCACAATGTCAAATGAATACTTTTACAAGTATTAAACATTTGAAAGAAGAAATAGCAATTATAGTTATAATTTTTATTATTTTTAAAGCATGTAACTGCTTGATGTTTAAATCTAAAGAAAATATAACTAGAAAAAATTCCACGCGGACCAGGCAGCAGACGGGACTCGAACCCGCACCCTTCGCAATCCGGGCGAATGCACTGACCAATTATGCTACCGCGGCCCTCACGGACCGCGTCGAAATTCCTTCTAGCTATTCTTAAGCTGCAAGGCAGCGCCATCTCTTCGCATTATAGGTAAACCCTTTTTTCTAGTTATATTCTCTTTAGATTTAAACATCAAGCAGTTACATGCTTTAAAAATAATAAAAATTATAACTATAATTGCTATTTCTTCTTTCAAATGTTTAATACTTGTAAAAGTATTCATTTGACATTGTGGGTTTACCTATAATGCGAAGAGATGGCGCTGCCTTGCAGCTTAAGAATAGCTAGAAGGAATTTCGACGCGGTCCGTGAGGGCCGCGGTAGCATAATTGGTCAGTGCATTCGCCCGGATTGCGAAGGGTGCGGGTTCGAGTCCCGTCTGCTGCCTGGTCCGCGTGGAATTTTTTCTAGTTATATTTTCTTTAGATTTAAACATCAAGCAGTTACATGCTTTAAAAATAATAAAAATTATATTTAATAGGTACTTTAATGCTTAAAATAAAAAATAATACACCGAATACTTATTATATATATATAATATTTTAAACAGCTGCCAAAATAAATAACAGGTTTGGCACCTGTTTGCAACAATATGTACCTATTCCGTAATAAATTAGTAAGTACGTACATAGTTTTAAGAGGTACTTTTAAATAAATGCAAGTTTCCAGTTGTACAGCCACGTTATTTTATTGCTAAGAAAGGTTCCTTAGGTTGAATAGCGGATTTTTACATCATGTTTTATTGGAATGCGAATATGATCAAACCACATTCCAATGAAATGGATCACTAATAATTATAGCATTTGATTGTACGTTTATGAACATTTGTTGTTGCAACTCATGATTCTTTCTTTCTATGTTCTGGTTTTCTTTATTGTGTATGTATTTTTTAACATTTGATAGTTCAGACTCACGGGCGTAGCTTAGATATTTTCCGGGCAGGGATTTTCTTAAAGGTGCAGAAATATTTCCTAGGGGAGGCGCCGTCCTGCTTAGATACCAGTAAATGGTCTTGAGGATGAAGACATATCCAAAAAAGTCTGAAGGAAATAATTCAGTAGTGTGATAGTTAATGTTGTTGTTAATTAGTATGTGTACCTAGTTACCTTTTAACTATGTATAATGACATCTATCGATAGGCAAATGAAAAGTGTAAGAAATGACAGCAATAGTTTCTTAACTAGAAATAAGTTAATTTTAAGAATACACAATGGAATATTAATTAAATAGAGAGGAATAACATAATATAAGAGCAACCTTATAAAATAGATGTATTTTAACAAGAATAACAAGATCCAAATAAAATAATTACCTAAATGCTAATGATTTACGTCATAATCATATTAACTGTATCTATAATCAATAAACTACTGTTAAGTTAGTTTCTGTTTTAACATATTTTTTTACTTCGAGGCGAATGATTATGATGTTCTGGTAGTTTAATCTTATTTATGTAAAACAAGATTTGAAAAAGGCGAATTAAAATGTTGTACTTACAATAAAATTCATTATTTATACAAATTTAAAATTGTACTCTATTTTCGTTTACGCTTTATTGAAAGTGGTCAGAAAAAATACAAAGTGGTTTTCCTCTACGAGATATAAACCTTTTTAATGTTAAAATATAGTATTCAGAGGTTAAATTGGTAACAAGTTCCAAGTGCAAAGCCTTAGTAGTAAAGCAGACAAACGAACATAAATAACACTTTTCAAGCTTAGAGCCCCTTCCCTTTCGATTCAATATATAGAATGGACCAGCATAATCAACACCACTATTTATGAACAGAAAATCAGCCTTTACGCGTTCCTTTGGTAGATTTCCCATTATTGGTTTCACTGTTTCACCCTTCATACGAGTACAGATTTTACACTGTAATATAGTTTTTCTAGCCAGGTTTCTACCACCCAAAGGCCACCAGGTCTCCCTAATGTGCGCAAGTAAATGTTGAGGTCCAGCGTGTAATAGCCGTAGGTGCTCTTGTTTGAAAATTAGCTGTGTTACATAATGCTTACCACACAACAGCATAGGATGCTTCTTGTTGTATGAGAAATCAGGCGAATTAAACAATCGACCTCCCACTCGGATCATATTATTGTTATCTAAAAACAAATTTAAACTTAATAAGCCACGAGATGATTTTATTGGAATTTTACTTAATAAAGCTTTATGTTCCTCTGGAAATGATTCCAGTTGCACTCTTAGAACAATAAATCTCAACGACTCTTTTAATTCTGTCATTGACAAAGGACCTGTCAAACGATCACACTTAAGTTTTGATTTGAGGTTATGAACGAATCTCAATACATATGCATAGGAACGCTGAAGTGTGCAAAATGAAGAAAACTTATTGAAATCAAACACAATACCTAAACTGTTACAAGTCATGACAGTAGTTTGTTTTTTGCGTAATTCCGGCAAACTGTTTTGTTTACTAACTAAATCTAGTGATTGACTAAAGTCAAACCTGTTCATGTAAGAATGCGGGTCCGTTCCACCACAAGCTCGATTTGCTTAATTCATCTATATATAATCCTCTTGTTAATAAGTCGGCTGGGTTAATTTTACCATCTACGTGCCGCCAAGTAGCATTAGAGGTTAATTCGTTTATTTCTATAACCCTATTTTTCACGAAAGGCTTAAGTAGATGAGGTGACATGTTTATCCAGCACAATACTATCGTAGAATCACTCCATAAATAGGTTTTTGTAACTAGATCACCCGGCAAAATACTGTTTATCCTATTAAATAATTTTGCACCGATTACCGCGCCACAGAGCTCGAGTCGCGGTATACTGACCGACTTGACTGGAGCGACGCGGCTCTTTGAACAGATCATTCGCACTGTAAGTTCACCGGTCTCAGAGAATGTACGGCTGTATGCACACACGCCGTATGCGTTTTCACTAGCATCTGTGAATATATGGAGTTCGATTCGAACTGGATAAGTCCCCATTATATGACGAGGTACTCGAATTAAATGTAATGAAGTTAATGAATTAACGAATTTCTCCCATATACCTTTTATTTCCAGAGGAACTACTTATCATATATTTGCGACACGACTGACAATATCAAGCGTTTCGTTAAAGGTAATTCAACGCCTTTTATTTTAGAAATAAAATGAAATTCGTCATTATTGTTAGACCAACCTAAACCTAATGTTTTATAAGACTTATTCTCGTTCAATGTAAAATGTTTCGACTGGCAGTTATCATCTTGAGCGACTTCCTTAGCGATTTCATCCGAGTTAAATATCCACTTTCGTAATGGAAAACAGCCCGACTTACACACATCGATAACACCTTTACATATACGCACTAATTCCGTCTTATTATTATGACCTACCAGATAATCGTCAACATAAAAGTTATTTAATATTGTATGTGCGATTTCCGCGCTCGTGCATTCATGCCCTAACTGTCTAACGCATCGCATGCTGTTAGGGTGCAGACGCGGTTCCGTACGTAACGGTGTTGAGCTGATATGCAAAAGTGGTTCGGAAGGACTTTCTCGCCATAGTATCATCTGTAAATTCCGTTGATCTTCTTGTACTAACACCTGCCTGAACATTTTCTCAATATCAGCGCACGCAACATATTGATACTGGCGGAAACGTAAAAGAAGTGCAAACAAATCACTCTGTAAAGGGGGACCCGTCATTTGAATATCGTTAAGTGACTTTCCGGATGACGTAGGTTGACTAGCGTTGAACACTACACGTAACTTCGTGGTAACACTATCATCACGGACCACACCATGGTGAGGTAGAAAATAATTAGGTTGCGGGCAACCTGCAACGCGAGTCATGTGTCCTAGCCCTATGTACTCGTTTATAAATTCATGATACATTTGTTTGTACTCAACATTACGCTCAAGTTTTCGCTCAAGTGAAAGAAATCGATTTTTAGCGACTTCGTAACTATTGCCAAGTTCAGTCGTTGACTCTTTTAGCGGTATGCGCACAGAAAACCGACCATCTTTCAAACGCTTAGTTGTGTCTATAAATAATTTTTCACAAACTTTATCTTCGTGGGTATATAAATTATTGTTATGGCTTATTTCCTCTATCTCCCAAAATTTTCTTAACTGTTCCCCTATTTCTAACGTTTGGGTGAAATTACATTGAACAGGAATAATGCGCCTATGTTCAAAGGCGATAGGGCCAGCCACTATCCATCCTAACTTAGTATTCTGGAGATAAGGTCCGTTACTTAAGCGAATTCTACCTTCAAGTATTAAATCCCAGAAGACATCTACCCCTAATATCAAATCTATCCTTGACGGCGCATAATAAGTAGGATCTGCGAAGCTGATTTCTTTCGGTATATTTAATAAATTAGAATCTATTTTGAATGTAGGTATCATATTTGTTAATACCGGCAAAACAAAACATTTAATGTTCGTTTGATAATTATCGTTTAAAGACCTCAGCTTAACTTCACACAACTGGGCCGACTGTGAGACCGTCTGTCCCACCCCTACTATCTGATAAGCGGACTGTATCGAATAAGAGTTTATTTTACTGCGTACTGATTCGGAAATAATGCAATGTTGACTACCACTATCAAGTAAAGCACGAGCCCTATGATATTTGTTGTTGATACCCGCGATTTCGATAACGGCAGTAGACAGCAAAACCGAATCTACCGATTTCGACTTACTAATAGAACTTTCATTACGACCTGAACATAAACGAGTTTGCGATTGCATGACTGCAGAAGTGCCAGAAGGTTCGGCTATTAATGAACTGTCCTTACAACACTCATTATGCAGTAAATTATTATGTTTGTTATTGCATTGCTTACACGGGCCAAAATAGCATTCACTCGCGGTATGTCCTTTCCGTAAACAATTTATGCACAAATTATTCTTTTTCACGATTCCTAACCTTTCATTCGATAATAATTTTGTAAATTGAGTGCAAGCATAAAGCGAATGGTTACCGTTACACATAACACAATTGCGGGTGCGCGCAACTTTTCGGTTATTTTGAGTGGAGGGTTGAGCCGAGGTAAAACTATGAAATTTCTGTGCTTTATCTTGCCATCCGCAATTGGTTTGTTAATAGAATGAGCAGAATGATTCGCCTGTACCATATCTAACATGTTTGCTTTGTCCGTTAAGAAATCCAGCAACTGAGAAAGCTTCGAAGATTGACTGTTACCTATTACTATTTTATGTTGTTCCCACTCTTTATCTGTGAGCAAGTCTAATTTAGAAATAATGATATGAATAATAAGGGTGTCCCACCATTCTGTGGGCTCACCAAGTGTTTTTAAAGCACGTAAATTCTTCAACACGGTATCAATCAACCTTCTAATTAAATGGGGCGATTCTTTAGTTATAGATTGCATAGAAAACAAAGCTTTGACATGATTATGCACTAATAAATTATAATTATTAAATCTACGGTTAAGCAGGTCCCATGCTATTGTGTAGTTTTCAGAGGAAAATTCTAAAGATTTTATCACCTGACTTGCACTCCCCGTTAAAGCAGATCGCAAATAATGAAATTTCTGTATATCATCAAGTTGCGCTGAATTATGTATTAACGAAAGGTAGGTATCCCTAAACTCTAGTCACGTATTGTACGACCCGTCAAATGTAGGTAATGTTATAGTAGGCAATTTAACTAACGGATTTGAATTGCACTTGGATTTGTCACTAACGACCGAATTACTAGCAGTATTCTGCAACAAACAATCAACTTCTGTTAAAACCTTATAGTAGGAATTTTCAAAAGACTCCCGTATATCTATTTGCTGAGATAATTCTTTTTCCGAGATTAATTCCTCTATAGAACTTTGAATGCTTTCAAAATCCTGTATTAAAGATTTAGCAGCATTAGATCTCAATTTTAATTCTTTTAACTGCCTATCGTTTAACGGTTGGCCGTTAAAGGAGTTTACAAATTTCGTAAAAAGTGTCAATCTACCCTCGGTTTGATTCGATTGTTCCGCGTTTTTTATTTAAATCGTGAATCACATTATCATTGATATTTTCTAAAACCGGCAAAGGAGACTTGCTACGCACAGATATCCTATCCATATTTTCTACAACTAGACTCATTTTAGCACTTTATGAAAAACAAGGGTACTCACGATTTTCTCTGCAAACACCGTGGCTTAATCACGCGAACCAGATTTGCGAGACGAATCACCTGTAATTAATCACAGTTTTAGCACAAATACGATTAGGGAAAGAAAGGAATGATACGACCAAACCTCTGCTTTTCTCTGTTTTCTTTTTTCTTCTCTGATTCTTCTTATATTATTCGGCTCTGAAGGTCCATGTATATTTTTCTTGTATTTGTTGAGGAAATAAAGCGAACTTCTCAATAAATAAATAAAGATATATTTTCAACTTCGTTACATTAATTTTGAATATATATGTGTAGTCTGAGAGGAGTCGAAGCTGGACCCCTTTTGCTAAAGGAAGTGCTCCGCCGATCGTGCTCTTGGGTTTTATATTGATATACAACGCCATCCCGTCCGTTCCGGTGATATGTGCTTCCAACGGTGACAGATTGTTGCCAGTTGAAACACGCCCTTATTCGTGCGTTGTTACGTCCGATCGCTAGATGGAGCAATTCATGAAAAATAAGTAAATGCCTATATAAAAAACACATTTTATCTTTTTTTCTTGCAATGCCTACCTTAATCGTAAAGAGAAATATTATTTTTGTTGGTAGGCATCGACTTAAGAAAATATATTTTATTTAAAATTATATAATATCGTAGGATGATTTGATTAATCGAATTTTCACGAAAATCCTAGGCATTTTGCGAAAACGTGGATAATAAGACGATTCTCGTGAACCGCCTTAGACAATGGCGACGATTTCTCAATCTTACTCAGATAGATGGGATTTTTGCTAAAAAGCGAGTCTTCTCAGTTAGATTGGGAAAAGAATCGCGTTCTTATTATAAATATTCTTGTGTTTTGATATGGTTAGGTTAGTTATGTGACTCAAGCAATGTCATCGCCATTGTCTAATTATGCGAGTTTATGCAAAATCCTTATTATCTCGAAATCTTGGTCCACTTGCAACAAATTTGCTAAATGTCAATTTCGATATCTAAAACAATTGCTAAATTGACATTGACGTTTTGACATTTTTCTATGGGATAATTAGGTTTTTAGTATGGCAACGATATTTTATTTCTTTGGAGTATGGGCTAAATCTAGTTCTATTTAGATTGAGATTAAGCAAAATTGCTGCTCGGTCTTTGTATCGGATCTCCTGAAAACCAATAAGTATACATTACTACTATTAATAAAAAGGCGATCCTACACAGAATATAATCTTCATCATTCATCATTAGCCTATTAATGTCCTCACTGCTGGGGCACAGGCCTTAGCTATGGATGGGATAGGGAGATTGGGTCATGACCCAACACGCGGGCCCAGTGCGGATTGGTGGGTGCTGACGACTGCAGATGCAGCCAGGACCAACGGCTTAGCGTGCCTTCCGAAGTACGAAGGAGCATGACATAGTAAATTTTTGATCACCCATCCAATGACCGAGCACTCCGAAAGTTGCCTAACTTCAACGATCGCAGCCAAACGCGCTAACCACTTGCGCCATCGAGCTCCTCAGGTATTCCTGAGGAGCAAATATATTTATATTTTAATATATATTTATAATATATTTATTGACCTCATATTCTCAGCAAGTCCTTTCATTTGATACCCATATTATAGGAAAGTATATAAACTTAGTCTGCCATCTTTTTAATTCCGTCATATTGGATTTAAGATGACGTCACACAGCTAACCATGCTTGTCATCCAAACTAAACGTGTGTACAAAATTTCAGCTCAATCGAATGAAGAAATCTGCTTCAAAATTGAGTTGCGAGATTCCACCTGAACAAACATACATACATACATTGCAAGTTAAATAAAGGCTTTTAAAAAACAAGGATACTTAAACGCATGATCTTAGAGACCATGGTCTTGTCCCCGAAATCAGGGATTTGGCACCCCTTGAATTTCTTTTTCATTAAATTGACAAGGTGGAAATTTCTCTCAAACTACCGCCACCAATGTATTTTACCTGGAGTTTCGCATATTTCGGCGAAGGGTAAGTGTTGGATAATCCATTACTGAGCCAGTAGTTTTTAAATTATTTTACTATACGTGTGACGAATAGTGTCCTCTATCTTAGGACGGTTATGTTGACCACAAGTTTCTCGTAACGCACCAAACGTATGACGAATTAAACTGCCGTTTTGATGATACTTTTTGGTAGTTTAACGCGTTCCTCAACTGGATGGCGACACATCTTGATAAATGTTGAACTCTTAATAACTTAACTGTCCAAAGACATCGCTAATAAACAATCTAATATGACCAATATCGCCAATTAAATATACATTGTCCCTATTGGAAAGCCATGTTTTTTTTTGTGTAGAAAGAAGTGATTCCAAAGAACAAAAAGCATCTTTAACTTACTGGATAGTTTTCGATTGAAAATAAGGTTACTTATATTATATTAGGATTATATCGAAAAGATATAATCCTAATATAATACTAATACTATAAATGAGAAAGTTTGTATGTTGCTCAATCATAGAAAATTGATTGAAATTAGGTACGCATATAGTTAATGATGAGACATTGGATTGAGACATTATATACTTTTTATCACGAAAAAACCGAGGTTCCTGAGGGATTGTCAGAAAACTAAAGTTAATGTGGATGGCAGTTAGCAGCAGCAGATGGCGTGGCAAAGTCGCAGGCGGCCGCTAGTGTCAATATAAGGGAAAAAAATATTTTGCATCGAAAAAATTAGAGCGTGTTTGGTTCATAAAAAGTAAAGTTATCACCGAATTTCGTAATAATTAAAAAAGGGAAATATTAATTAAAAATATAAAAGTCGGTCATTTTGATTTGCCCGCAGTATTTTTAAGTTATGTGAAAAAAGTGTAATGACAAAAGTTGTTGAGCTTTTGATTTAAGGTAAGAAATAACCAAGAACACTAACCAACGCTGTAATAAATTAAAATAGAGAATAACAAATTAATTTCGATGGCACTTTTTCTAAGTAAGTGTTAAGTATAAAGTTCATACAACCAAAGAATTGGTTGCAGTTTAATAAACGTTTAAAGTTCAACCACGTTCAATCAAGAAAATTATATACCTAATGGAGTTATATATATACACATATATTTATATTACTTCCTTGCGTTCAACTAAGTTAATCAATCATACCACACACTTTATTATCTAAATTGTCAATGTTAATGACCGTGCCATTGCCCTTCTATTTATTTATCAGGTCAGTGGTTAACACATACATTGATATCACAGACAAAAAAATTAAACATTATTGCGCGTTTTTACGTTTTAGGAAAATATTTGCAATGAGTAGGTACAAAACAATGAAATATTTGTAATAAGTAGGTACCTACTTATCCTACTTGTAACCCTCCTTCATCTACTCACCAAAAAATTTAAGTTTGTAATCTTCAAATTAATTGCTACCTTGGTATAATTAAGAGTAGCCATGCGAGGAATTCAAGTAACATGTAATTAAGGTACCTATGTAGATAGTTACGTTACAGTTAATCCATCATGGATTTGGATTAAACTCGAATACAAAATTGCTTTACCAACGGAAATTACGATGGAGGCAGATAATTTTTAATTGGGTCTTAATAAATTGTTGCATTTTCGTCCCGGATTCATGTTGCGCCATCACACATTCATCACAGTCTACCGAAAGGATAAACATTGTTACTTAATTACAGTTCGACAAATATTTAAGCTTTATATCACGACAAGTTGATTTGTTAAGTGACGACTTAGTAACATAAAACTTTTACATATATCAAAGTGTGCCACTATTGCTTGCTGCCTTTCATTAGTGATATTGCGCAGTCTCAGTGTAAGCTGGCGATTTCTTGTAACTAAGAAGGTACCTCAATACTCGCAGCTAAAAAAAAAAACAATTTCAGCGCAATCCGTCCAGTCACGGTAATATTACCTATCTATATAATATTACCGTGGTCCAGTGGTTTAAACCGTGCGTCATCGTTGGCTGTCAGCATAGGTATTCTGTGAGATGCATCACTTGCGATCTCATTTATTCGGATTTCAAACAAATGTCAAATTTATAATACTGGTTGCTTCCAAAGACATAGCGACATATTGCCGTGTAATGGCGTAATGTATATCAAAGTAATGTCTTAAATGGCAGCTACCGAAATCGGAAGTGGGATTTTATTTTACAGAATCGCCCGACAGACCTAACTGTCTGACAACAACGGCAGATCAGTCAGTAACGGTTACCTTTAATATATTTTATATAGATTATAATTTAGTCGGCATAGGCACATGTTTTAATTTAATTCTACATTCGTGCAATTATGCATAAAGTAAATAATCCATAAAAAAGGCAAAAACAATGAAAAAGTGAAAAAATGCATTTAATAAAATACCTATTCTAAAAAAGTCATATGTAGAGCTACGTACTTACTAAAATTATCGAACTTTACGACCAATGCTATAATATTTTAATCATTGCTAAATGAATTTAGAATAAACGCTCTAACTTGCATGGTGCAACGGTATAAATAATACTTAATTTATCTAGCTTTATATGTAAATGGTCATGAGTTATGTCGCAGCTTATTAATTCTAATTGCATACTACTAATTATTCTTTATGAAATACATATTTATACTTATGCCACGTTATGTCGCGCAACCTACTATGTACTCGTAACTACACTTCACCATGTTGAAATATTGGAAATGTAAGTATTTGCAACATACAAATTGAGGTATTTATATAATTATTAAACTATTGACATAATTTTGATTGAATAATGGTGTCGATTCTAGCGTCATTCTCTAAACTTAAAACTAAATTTAACATCAATCTCTCCTTTTCATTCGGTATAGAGAATGACAAGGATGCACTGTTGACAAATTTAAGTTTAGCTTTAGAGAATCATGTCAGAATCGACATCATTATCTACTTAAGAAAAGTTTACTAGAAAAAAAACCACGCGGACCGCCGTGGTAGCATAATGGTCAGTGCATTCGCCCGGATAGCGAAGGATGCGGGTTCGAGTCCCGTCCGCTGCCTGGTCCGCGTGGATTTTTTTTCTAGTAAACTTTTCTTTAGATTTAAACATCTAGCAGTTAAATGCTTAAAAAATAAATAAAATCATAATATCTACTTGTTTTTTTCCTTCCGCCTGCATTTAGCACAGGGACTTATAGTACATGCTAGAGCACAATAATTTTTTTTGGCTTGTGTATACTTACTGGCCACAAAGTGGTATATTATATTCTTAGGTATGATATAGTAAAGTGGTGAAGGTGAAGGATTATTATCTCGTTTATAAACGGTTTGGGATTCATTGTCTTTCAAAAGATGCGCTTGTGTCATATTAAGTACTTACTAGCGTTTGCCCGCGACTTTGTACGCGTAGGATCAGTAATTTGGGTAGATTTATTTTTTACTCAATCTTGTTTTTTGTTTTGATAGATTTTATTAATAAAGGTTTTTTATGACGGGTCGTGATAAGTAGTTAAGTATGTTGCTAATAAGCCCACTGTAGAGATTTTTGTAAAAAAGATATTTATATCAATAATTATAGCTATTAACGGGATTGTTACCATGTACCTTGTTTTTTATGAGTCTCCGATATTTCGGCACTGTTGCAAGCGCCATGATCACGGAGTAACTGAAGTAATTGCGGGTAGATGTTATTGGCAGACATATCGGTCTACCCTCTGACGTCGTCTTTTACTGCGCTCGATACCCCTACCATTGGTCACATTCTCACTATTCACTCGCACCTGTTCCCGACACACAATACTCACAGTATCCGATCGCGGAACGACACTTTTTTGATTTTTATGGTTTTTGCACATACGAACCACTAGATTCCAGACACTTGACAATTTAAACCCATCCTCACGATTGAAATTTTTGTGTTTGGTTATTTCAATCGCTTCCCTGACCAATCTTGGTATGTAGTGGCGTTCTGTCGAGATGATTTGTGGATTATGGAGCTCAATCCAGTGATTCGGACCCGAATCGATTAAATGTTCCGCGATAGCTGATTTCTGCGTATCATTGTTTCTGACTGCTTTTATGTGTTCTTTCATTCGGCACGCTATTGTCCGCTTCGTTTGGCCAATATATGAACTACCACAGCTGCAGTCGATCTTATATACACCAGGTTTCTCCAAAGGGAAGTTGTCTTTGGGAGATCGTAGAAACTGTGACACTTTTTGTAAAGGAGTGAAGACAGTATTCAGTGAGTACTTATTAAGTATGTTCGAGATCTTGTCTGTCACTCCTTTGATATATGGCAAAAATACTGGTTGCCTGCTTACTATGTGTGTCTGGTGCCTTAATTTGTGTTTGGGTGGAAACTGTCCCTTGTATCCATTATTCTGTAGGACCCGCCGTACATACTCCAACTCTTCGTGCAGGTGTTCCTTGTCACACAAGTCATATGCACGGTTTGTCAGTGAAGTCACTACAGAGTTTAGATGTCTGGGGTGGTGATGCGAGGAGGCGTTGAGATAACGGTCTGTGTGTGTGAGTTTGCGGTGAATGGAATGACTCAGCGAACCATCATTCCGCACCCGAATCTTTACGTCAAGAAATGCCAGACTTCGGTCTTCTTCCATCTCATATGTGAAATGCATTTTGGTATGGACTCCATTTAAATTTGCCAAATGAGCCTCGACATCTTCTTTGTTTCCTCTCAATATACAAAATACGTCATCAACATACCTCTTCCATAGTGCAATTTCTGTGGGGGCGGTGGCGAAAGCTTTTTCCTCAAAATACTCCATCCATATATTGGCAACGACTGGAGCTACCGGACTGCCCATTGCGACCCCATCTATTTGGAGGTAGTACTGACCCTGGTATATAAAGAAGTTCGTCGTCAAACAATGATGCAAAAACTTGGCATATTCCGTCGGGATGTTATTGTCTTGCAATTTCACCTTTACTACTTCCAAACAGTCCACCACAGGTACATTTGTGAAAAGTGATTCCACGTCGAAACTAACCATCAAGTGATTGTCTTCCACCTTGTTTTGGTGTAAGATTTCTACGAAATGGCGGGAATCTTTTACAAACGACGATGTTCGTCCCACTATTGGCTGCAATATTTTTGCTACGTGCTTGGCCAGTTCATACGTAGGTGAGTCTATCTGACTCACGATCGGACGTAGCGGCACATTCAGCTTGTGTATCTTAGGCAGTCCATATAGTTTTGGAGGCTGGACGTTTCTAGGACGTAGCAAATATTTGACGGTATCGTCGTCTAGAGCGTAGGCACATTCTTTTATAAGTGAACGGGTGCCTCGATCAGTCCTCGCCGTTGGATTGTAATTCACCTTAATATACGTGTTGGAATCAGTGAGTAGACCATGAATCTTACTTTCATACTCAGTGATGTCCATTATGACAGTCGCATTCCCTTTATCAGCTTTGAGTATTATTATGTTATTGTTCTTTCGAAGATCTTGTAACGCAGCTGATTCGGAGGAAGTAATGTTCGGTCTTGGTGGCCTCGCATTACGTAACACCACAGCAACATCTTGTCTTAGCGTGTCCGCATCGATTGCTGGAATCTTGTTACGCATGACACCTTCTTCAACCGACCCAATGACCTCCTCATAGGGAATGCGTCTAGGTGTAATAGCGAAATTCATCCCTTTTTCAAGAACTGACTGTGCAGCGTCTGTTAACTCAATGCTCGACAAATTGATGACCGTTCGAGTTGGTAGTGAGTTCTCGTAGTAGGGGACATGAGACTTTTGTCTTTTTAACAATAACTCGAACTTACGATCTTGTTTCATAGCACTAAGTTCCCTGGTACGTTGAGCTTGTAAGTAGGTAAGACGATCGCAAACATCGAAATCACTCGTATAAAGAGTTTCACTGCACTTGAGATGTATTTGGTATAGTTCACACTGACCTTTGTCCAGTCGGTACCTGCAATTTCGTATCGATTTGCGCAACAGTTTTTTACTCGCATTTTGCAGAACACTCGCGGAACCATGAATGTCTGGTCGTGGTTTTATCCGAACACATGTGGGGATAATGTCTGAATTACGGCACTTCACTAGGAATGATAGTGATTCCTTTAAACACTCACACCTTTTCCGCGCGCGTTCTAGGTCTTTTATTAATTTTGCCGTATCCGGCCCGTACCGGTTAACGATATATTGTTTTAAACTTTCATGGTCACTAACATTATAGCTATTAACGGGATTGTTACCATGTACCTTGTTTTTTATGAGTCTCCGATATTTCGGCACTGTTGCAAGCGCCATGATCACGGAGTAACTGAAGTAATTGCGGGTAGATGTTATTGGCAGACATATCGGTCTACCCTCTGACGTCGTCTTTTACTGCGCTCGATACCCCTACCATTGGTCACATTCTCACTATTCACTCGCACCTGTTCCCGACACACAATACTCACAGTATCCGATCGCGGAACGACACTTTTTTGATTTTTATGGTTTTTGCTCTCCCAAAGACAACTTCCCTTTGGAGAAACCTGGTGTATATAAGATCGACTGCAGCTGTGGTAGTTCATATATTGGCCAAACGAAGCGGACAATAGCGTGCCGAATGAAAGAACACATAAAAGCAGTCAGAAACAATGATACGCAGAAATCAGCTATCGCGGAACATTTAATCGATTCGGGTCCGAATCACTGGATTGAGCTCCATAATCCACAAATCATCTCGACAGAACGCCACTACATACCAAGATTGGTCAGGGAAGCGATTGAAATAACCAAACACAAAAATTTCAATCGTGAGGATGGGTTTAAATTGTCAAGTGTCTGGAATCCAGTGGTTCGTATGTGCAAAAACCATAAAAATCAAAAAAGTGTCGTTCCGCGATCGGATACTGTGAGTATTGTGTGTCGGGAACAGGTGCGAGTGAATAGTGAGAATGTGACCAATGGTAGGGGTATCGAGCGCAGTAAAAGACGACGTCAGAGGGTAGACCGATATGTCTGCCAATAACATCTACCCGCAATTACTTCAGTTACTCCGTGATCATGGCGCTTGCAACAGTGCCGAAATATCGGAGACTCATAAAAAACAAGGTACATGGTAACAATCCCGTTAATAGCTATAATGTTAGTGACCATGAAAGTTTAAAACAATATATCGTTAACCGGTACGGGCCGGATACGGCAAAATTAATAAAAGACCTAGAACGCGCGCGGAAAAGGTGTGAGTGTTTAAAGGAATCACTATCATTCCTAGTGAAGTGCCGTAATTCAGACATTATCCCCACATGTGTTCGGATAAAACCACGACCAGACATTCATGGTTCCGCGAGTGTTCTGCAAAATGCGAGTAAAAAACTGTTGCGCAAATCGATACGAAATTGCAGGTACCGACTGGACAAAGGTCAGTGTGAACTATACCAAATACATCTCAAGTGCAGTGAAACTCTTTATACGAGTGATTTTGATGTTTGCGATCGTCTTACCTACTTACAAGCTCAACGTACCAGGGAACTTAGTGCTATGAAACAAGATCGTAAGTTCGAGTTATTGTTAAAAAGACAAAAGTCTCATGTCCCCTACTACGAGAACTCACTACCAACTCGAACGGTCATCAATTTGTCGAGCATTGAGTTAACAGACGCTGCACAGTCAGTTCTTGAAAAAGGGATGAATTTCGCTATTACACCTAGACGCATTCCCTATGAGGAGGTCATTGGGTCGGTTGAAGAAGGTGTCATGCGTAACAAGATTCCAGCAATCGATGCGGACACGCTAAGACAAGATGTTGCTGTGGTGTTACGTAATGCGAGGCCACCAAGACCGAACATTACTTCCTCCGAATCAGCTGCGTTACAAGATCTTCGAAAGAACAATAACATAATAATACTCAAAGCTGATAAAGGGAATGCGACTGTCATAATGGACATCACTGAGTATGAAAGTAAGATTCATGGTCTACTCACTGATTCCAACACGTATATTAAGGTGAATTACAATCCAACGGCGAGGACTGATCGAGGCACCCGTTCACTTATAAAAGAATGTGCCTACGCTCTAGACGACGATACCGTCAAATATTTGCTACGTCCTAGAAACGTCCAGCCTCCAAAACTATATGGACTGCCTAAGATACACAAGCTGAATGTGCCGCTACGTCCGATCGTGAGTCAGATAGACTCACCTACGTATGAACTGGCCAAGCACGTAGCAAAAATATTGCAGCCAATAGTGGGACGAACATCGTCGTTTGTAAAAGATTCCCGCCATTTCGTAGAAATCTTACACCAAAACAAGGTGGAAGACAATCACTTGATGGTTAGTTTCGACGTGGAATCACTTTTCACAAATGTACCTGTGGTGGACTGTTTGGAAGTAGTAAAGGTGAAATTGCAAGACAATAACATCCCGACGGAATATGCCAAGTTTTTGCATCATTGTTTGACGACGAACTTCTTTATATACCAGGGTCAGTACTACCTCCAAATAGATGGGGTCGCAATGGGCAGTCCGGTAGCTCCAGTCGTTGCCAATATATGGATGGAGTATTTTGAGGAAAAAGCTTTCGCCACCGCCCCCACAGAAATTGCACTATGGAAGAGGTATGTTGATGACGTATTTTGTATATTGAGAGGAAACAAAGAAGATGTCGAGGCTCATTTGGCAAATTTAAATGGAGTCCATACCAAAATGCATTTCACATATGAGATGGAAGAAGACCGAAGTCTGGCATTTCTTGACGTAAAGATTCGGGTGCGGAATGATGGTTCGCTGAGTCATTCCATTCACCGCAAACTCACACACACAGACCGTTATCTCAACGCCTCCTCGCATCACCACCCCAGACATCTAAACTCTGTAGTGACTTCACTGACAAACCGTGCATATGACTTGTGTGACAAGGAACACCTGCACGAAGAGTTGGAGTATGTACGGCGGGTCCTACAGAATAATGGATACAAGGGACAGTTTCCACCCAAACACAAATTAAGGCACCAGACACACATAGTAAGCAGGCAACCAGTATTTTTGCCATATATCAAAGGAGTGACAGACAAGATCTCGAACATACTTAATAAGTACTCACTGAATACTGTCTTCACTCCTTTACAAAAAGTGTCACAGTTTCTACGATCTCCCAAAGACAACTTCCCTTTGGAGAAACCTGGTGTATATAAGATCGACTGCAGCTGTGGTAGTTCATATATTGGCCAAACGAAGCGGACAATAGCGTGCCGAATGAAAGAACACATAAAAGCAGTCAGAAACAATGATACGCAGAAATCAGCTATCGCGGAACATTTAATCGATTCGGGTCCGAATCACTGGATTGAGCTCCATAATCCACAAATCATCTCGACAGAACGCCACTACATACCAAGATTGGTCAGGGAAGCGATTGAAATAACCAAACACAAAAATTTCAATCGTGAGGATGGGTTTAAATTGTCAAGTGTCTGGAATCCAGTGGTTCGTATGTGCAAAAACCATAAAAATCAAAAAAGTGTCGTTCCGCGATCGGATACTGTGAGTATTGTGTGTCGGGAACAGGTGCGAGTGAATAGTGAGAATGTGACCAATGGTAGGGGTATCGAGCGCAGTAAAAGACGACGTCAGAGGGTAGACCGATATGTCTGCCAATAACATCTACCCGCAATTACTTCAGTTACTCCGTGATCATGGCGCTTGCAACAGTGCCGAAATATCGGAGACTCATAAAAAACAAGGTACATGGTAACAATCCCGTTAATAGCTATAATGTTAGTGACCATGAAAGTTTAAAACAATATATTATATCAATAATGCCAAAAATTGGGCCTTACAAGGTGTACTTACTTTAATTATTCAATTTAATTATGCTCATTCTATTCTGTGTGTGCCTATGCCTTAAATCTTTTAAACAATTATAGTCCAAGACCGCAGGCCCGGCAGAACTTACTTTTATTAAATTTCTTGGATAAAATATGGATAATCAAGTAGTATTAGTGTGTACTAATATATCTTGAGATTTAGGTGGAAAATAATACGACTGTTTGATTTCGTGACTATATTTCGACTACTGGACGTAAAGACAATACACACACATGTTCGAGGCGTACCCTCGTATTTTATATAAATAATAACATAGTTACCCACTATACTACAGTCCCTCCCTCTAAAATGTTACAATACTGAGATAATCGATTAAGTATACAAAGAAAAACATGGGTACACAATATATCATTAACATAATATTAAAATAAAAATTAAACATTATAATAAAGATCTAAACAAAAAGAAAAATAGTACAAACATTCAAATTTTATCTCTAGGTAGCTTATCTAATCTACACTTCCTAATCGGTCGGGAGTGGGCCGGGGGCGGGGTGGCATAGCATGGTGATGCACCAGGTGCGAGAGCGGGAGGTCCACTAGCTGACGGAGTTTGTTTTGATTCGGTATTTACAACGGTATCTTCGATATTAAGATCTGGTTTTGCTGCAACTACAGAGCTCGGATCTTGAGGAAGAGATGGTGGTTCCACCGCTGGTACCGGTAACTCAACCTCGGGGGTTGAACTCTCCACCGAGGGAGGAGCAACTAACGAACTACGCACGGATCTCCGTCTTAACTGGTCGACATGCCTATGTGCATCCCTACCTACTGCATCTGTTACCCTATAATCTGTCGTACCAAGTCGGTCTACCACTCTGCCTGGTAACCATTTGTTGGTACCCTGATATTGTCGCACCCACACTTCTTCGCCCGGCTTAAACAAACGGTCTCCACCTTTATTTACATGTGTATGAGAAGTAGGACTCTGTTTCATTTTATTATCCCTATTCGGCCGTAATAGATCTAGTTTAGTACGTAAACTCCTACCTAACATCAGTGCCGCTGGACTTTCTTTTGTTGTACAATGTTCCGTGTTCCTATAATGTAACAAAAATTTATTTAAAAATGATTGTACATCCTCCTTTTGTCTAATTGCTTTACGAATCGCCTTTTTAACCGTTCGCACTGCATTTTCGGCCGCTCCGTTCGAAGCTGGGTGATACGGCGCCGAAAATAAATGTTCGATGCCATTGCTATTAACAAATTTAGAAAAATCACTGCTCGAAAAAGGAGGACCATTATCGGTCACTAATTGTCTTGGGAGACCCCATCTCGAAAAGGCTTCCTCTAGTTTGCTAATAGAATATTTAGCTGCCGTACTCGGAACAGGATAAACTTCTATCCATTTTGTTCTAGCATCAACTAATATTAAATACAATTTATCCTGAAATGGCCCTAAAAAGTCCAAATGGATCCGGGACCACGGCTTGGCCGGCCACGGCCACTGCGCTACCGAGTGACGTCGCGACGCATCCGCCTCCGCCGCGCACACTTCGCAGCTGGAGCACATCGATTCCACGGCTTCGTCGAGGCCGGGCCACCACACGTAGCTCCGGGCCATAGATTTAGTTTTACTCATGCCCATGTGCGCCGCATGTAGCTCCTTCAAAACGCGATCCCTACACCGTTCAGGTATAATCACTCGATAACCCCACATAACGCAACCCAGTTCCTCATACAATTCTTTTTTCCTATTAAAGTACGGTTGTAACTCTTTAATTTCATTACTTTCAGGCCAGCCTTCCCGAAGATACAACAATATTCTGCTTAAAAATGGATCGTGTGAAGTTTGTTGTTTAATAACATTATAATCTAATAACAATTCATTCTGTGCAAAATGTAAATACGTTTGTTCTGGCGGCTCGAGTGACAAGTCCTTACTCCTATCCCCACTAACGTCGACCGGTAACCGCGATAACCCGTCCGCTGCGTTTTGTTTCGTGTTTACGTATTCTATATCATAAGTATAGGCAGACATTATAATCGCCCATCGCTGCATACGACTGGCGGCCATCGTAGGTATCCCATGTTTAGATCCGAAAATGCTAACTAAGGGCTTATGATCCGTCTTAAGCGTAAACCGCCTGCCATACAAATATTGATGTAACTTTTGTAAGCAAAACACAATCGCGAGCGCCTCCCTATCAATTTGTGAATAATGTTTCTCTGCCGCTGTGAGCGCGCGCGACACGTAAACGACCGGCCGCTCCGCGACCCCCTCTCCCGCCGCCCGCGCCGCCACCGGCTGAGTGAGCACCCCGCCTATGCCTTTAGCACTAGCGTCGCAGGTCAGCGTCAAGGGTTTTTGAGGATCATAATGCACTAGCACCTCCGCACTTGTTAAAATATTTTTTATGTTTATGAACGCTTCCTCACATTTCCGTGTCCAGTTCCACCTTGCGCCTTTTTTTAATAATTCATAAAGAGGATACAGTATCGCGCTTATATTTCTAACAAACTTTGCATAAAAATTTACTAAACCTAAAAACGACCTTAATTGAGAAACATCCTTGTAATTTTTGTAATAGCGTCTATTTTGTCACTATCCACCGTAACTCCACGGCTGGATATGATATAACCTAAGTATTTAACTTGCTCCACCAAAAATGAGCACTTACTTTTCTTTAGTTTTATGCCGTGATTTTGCAATCTTTTAAAAACTTGTTCCAAAGTAGTTAAATGTTCCAATATACCCCCTTTTGTTCCTATTATAATATCATCTAAAAATATTTCTACCCCTGATATATCACCGAGTAGCTTACACATTATTCTTTGAAAAATGCCCGGACTAGAAGATAGGCCGTAAACCAACCTATTGTATTTAAACAAACCTCGGTGTGTATTAATTACTGTAAAATCTTTACTGTTATCTAATTCAATCTGATTATACGCCTGAGAAAGGTCAATTTTCGAAAATAGCTGGGCACCGTTGAGTCTCACTAACAAATCGTCGATTTTAGGTAAGGGATATCTGTCGACCAGTAAGACCGGATTAACGGTTATTTTGTAATCCGCGCAAATACGTAACCCGCCATCCGCTTTACGTACCGGCACCAACGGCGTCGCCCAGTCCGAGCTATCGACGGGCTCAATAATACCATCCCGCAGCATCGCATCTAGTTCCTAGTCCACCTGCCCTTTGAGTGCGTAGGGCAGCGGCCGCGCGCGGCAAAACACCGGCGTCGCCCCTTCCCGCACTCGCAATTGAGCCTTGCCGCCCGTGAACCGACCCAGCCCGCCGCTAAACAACTGCTCATATCTGCCGATCAACACGTTTAAATTATCAGTATACGCACATTTATTTCCTAACACATTGTTAAAATTATATATTGGAATTTTAATTTTTAACTCTGATAGCCACTGCCTCCCTAATAAGGCAGTGGTTCCACCATCGATTACAAACAATTCCAAACATTTCGACATTCTTTTGTATGTTACCTTTGGAAAAATAACACCTAACGGTCTAACAGTACTACCGTTATAAAATTTAAAAATCACTTTACTCTTTACAATATGCATGTTTTTAAAATACTTTTCATACATTTGTTTGCTTATACAAGAAACAGCAGAGCCTGTATCTACCTCCATCTTTAATGAAATTCCATTAACATCGATTAATAAACTTACTGGTTTATAACTGTTTAAACTCAGCTGATGAAACTCCTCTTTCACTTCCTCGGAAAACGGTTCCTCATCCGAACCTTCGATGACGCTGGATGACTGCACATTATTGAGCCGGCGTTGGCCTCCACCGCGGTTACCCTCAGCTCGAGTTATCGGGCACACCCGCCGTAAATGACCTCTCCTCTTGCACTTGCTGCACACGAATGTCTTGTATCGACATCTTTCCGTATCGTGTCCTGCAATCCCACAGGCTTCGCAGTCTCCGGACTTTAACGCCGACCGCTGTAGCCCGCGTTCCTTCCGCGTTCTTATTTTGTGGACTTCCTCCAGCGTGCCACTCTTGCCTGCCGCAGCTGACATGTCCACAACCGCAGCATCCCGTTCCGCTGCTTCAAGAGCGCAAGCCAATTTCATGGCACCGTTAAATTTCAAATCGTCTTCCGCAAATAGGCGTTGCCGGATGACGTCACTGAGTACCCCACAAACCAACTGATCGCGCAAATTATCTTCCAAGCTGTTCCCAAATTCACAATACTTGGATAGTTTCTTCAACTCTGCCAAATAATGTGCGATTGTTTCGCCCGCCTGTTGTCGCCTCTGCCGAAAACGATAGCGCTCCGCCATCACCGACGGTCGAGGTTGCAGATGTTCACGCAAAAGTACCACCACCTCTTCGTACGTTAGCTGCGACGGCTTGGCAGGGCTGGCCAAGCTACTCAGTAATTCATATGTTTCGTCACCCACCGCTGTTATCAACGTAGGCAGCCACAAGTCTTTTTCCACCTTATTCACCTTGAAGTACATCTCCAAACGTTCGATATACATCGACCAGTTGCCGGAATGCACGTCAAAATCCTTAATTTTACCGAAAGACATCGTTAAATAACTTAATTTTAATCCTCGTCGCCACTAATATATCTTGGGATTTAGGTGGAAAATAATACGACTGTTTGATTTCGTGACTATATTTCGACTACTGGACGTAAAGACAATACACACACATGTTCGAGGCGTACCCTCGTATTTTATATAAATAATAACATAGTTACCCACTATACTACATGTACAATGGGCGTATACACATTCGCTAACATGTGCTGTGGCCCAATTATCAGGTATCAGGTGGTACAGCTACAGGCACCTAATAATTTTACTCACTGTACTGACAGTCTAAGGACTGATTCTTATGTAAGTTGTAGAAAATATTAGCAGCATTTTACCTGAAATAAAATGCATATTAAAATACATACCTCACTGAAAGCTTTATATTGAGATAGCACTTCCGTTACTAGTCGAATTACTATCAGTTTCCGTACTTTTATTTACCTTGTATCCGGTCCAGTGACACCTGGCAGAGGCGCGGCCATTTTTGGTTTCCTAAGTTTTGACAGCGCCATATTAACTCATTGGCTCAATTAATTCACCAGGCAGAATTTAAAGTGAAAGCTTTCAGTGAGGTCAGTATTTTAATATGCATTTTATTTCAAGTAAAATGCTGCTATTATACTACTTGACCGTCATTGAAAGCCTTATATTGAGACCTGTTATACGCCAATGTGACAATTTATGATAAATTTAAATATTAACATTTATCAGATTATATGAAACTGTTTAAAATAAAGAAACGAGTAAGCAAATAATGGATCAAATAACATTATTAGAATCACGCCTTTAATATCTTCACGCTTACGAAGCTGCTTTAACATACGTATTAGCTGATCGCTATATTGCTTTGCTTAAAACTCGCGTAGTGGATGTTTATGATTAATATTTTTTATTTTATATATATATTGCTTTGTTAATGACCGGACGCTTCCTTGTTTATCACAAAAAAGGCGTACGTACAAAAAGATGTAAAGTTGTTCGATACTGAGTCTTACATTTTACAAGACTGTACTTTTTACTTTAAGTACCAAAAATCAAGGTCTCACTTATGATTACCAGTATTCGGTACAAGTCACCAATCGGATTGTCTTTAACTACTTTCATCTGTTTTCAACCAAAACAAGGCTAAAACTAATCTTCGTCGGTACAAATACAATGAGTCGGGATAATTTGAAGTAGGAACAAGTCATGTGTACCACATTCTGAACCAAATAATACGCAGCATAATTACTGTATGACGTTCAGAACAACAACTAGCATGGCGAGGTATTTGAAACAGATCATTATGATGTAACGAGTACATTATTGAAGAAAACTTATAGACCCTCCAGAATAGTGGGTTACGGATTGATTCTTTAAAAACTATTGACTTCAATATATGTGTTTGCCAAAACAGGTAAGTTTAGGTGATTAGACTTATCATCCATTGGTATATCATGTAAAAACTACTGACTTATAATGGTACTTATTTTAAGATAAGTCACGTGTTAAAAATAAGTCTCTCGAAAATCTTGTTAGCTCAGAGCTGAGTCCACAACCTGCAGGAGTATTCCGATAAACATTCTGGTTTCTAGACCAATGCAACCACGCAAGCCAGCGTTTCTGAGCCATCTCATAGCTGTTTAAGACAGAGCTGTCGCTCTTTGTAGAATATGATGAAAAGCGTAGTGCTAGCATATCTATTTTATTGGAGTGGAGATTGAAGTGAAGTGGTAGAGCCGTGTCACGGAGCACCCCCACTAGAGTCCGCATACAAGGGCAAGCGCTTACGCCAAGCTTAAGTAGTATTTTACCTATGCGTGAGGCACGCCCACAGACGTCGCGATACATGGTTTCATTCGGTAACCGAGCGTTGGTCGAACTGCTTCTCTCGTTTTCGTGTTAAAAAACTGTAAAAAATGCCGTACTGTGCAATTAAATTGTGTGGAAAGTCGAGTACAACTTCCAGTCTTCAAAAAAATGCTATTACTTTTCACTGGTTAGTTTAAATGCATTACAAAAAGACAAAAATACTGTTATATTAAATTGCTGTTAATTGTATTTATTTTTTGGTGAACGCGTTGATGTCTTTTTACACTATCCCTTTCTCACATGGCATAATGTACATCATATATGCTATCTCGCTCTCACACCGGCACGTGTATTGCTAGTGACTCAGACGCAGCTCATATCTCAACGCGTAAGTTTATCGATAAGTTTGTCAGCTATGGAAATGGAAAAAATAAATAAAAACTATTAATTTCATCGTATACAATAATAGATGTCATAAGTATACAACCAACAGTTTTTATTTGACTTCAAACATACCCTAATAAAATTGAAAAAACGCGAAAATTTGTATGCATATTTGTTACTCTTTCACGCTAAAACGGTTAAACGGATTTGTATGAAATTAAGTGCGCATAGTTTATGACCTAGATAAAGACATAGAATTAACGATATTAAATACCCCAGATACACCACGAGCACTCAAAATGTGTCCCAATCAAGAAGTGCTTGAACTCCACTCAAGCACTTCTTAGTACACAGTCACACGCGGACCGTCGAAAAGTCAAGATGCCAAAGATTTCCGTGAAAAAATGCAGAAAAATACTAATAGTACGTAAAGTGTCGTTTTTTCGACGGGTATCTAATTAATGTTTTTTAATTAACGCCTTTAAAGCAAATTTTATTGTTGTAATACTTACTATAAAATGATTTAATTTAAAATATTTGTGATATTCAAATGCATGGTCGGTTATACGTCGCCCTTAGCCATCTCTTTTCTTCGTGGTCTGTACCTGCTATATTGCTAACAGCGCATTCAGAATTGCTCGTGAAAAGTCAAAAAAAATAAGGTCTATATTCTTTCACATATAACAATAAATCGTAAAATTTTACCAACTTGACGCATGCATTTTAATTAAGACCTTATGCCGTATGCATTAAAGGTGACTTTCAATGTTTAAATAAGGCATTATATTGTTTTTGACCTCGTGATCATCTTACGGACCTCCGTGGATCGTCCAATGTACCTTTTGGACACGTTTCGGCCACGATTTTGTTCGTTTTGTTGTATCTAGGGTAGTTAATATCTTTGCATTAATACTTCTTGTCCTGGACGTGTTTTTTTTTGTGTTGCTTATATATAATTTAGTATGTAGTTACTAGTCGCGTCATGTAATTAGAACGCTGGAAGAAAGTGGAGAGGGTATGATTACGCATTTGCGCATCAAAGTACTAGGCCTCTATTCTAAATTGTTTATCGATAGAAAATATCGATATTTTCTAAAATCGATCTTACCCTCATCACTTCGCTGCACTGAGTATATGATCTGACCTTGACGCGTCCAATCACAGCGGAGCTGATCTCCCTGCACCCCACCGACTTTGGCGATTTTGATTCCAAACAAAATTTGTGTGATGCGGACTCTAGTGGGGGTGCTCCATGAGCCGTGTTCTTCAACTATACTTCCCAAGCTTTCATATTAGATTTTCGGGAAGTGATTGCAAGGTCGATTGCAGTTAATTCATAATTATTGTTAGAAGTAGGGAGTGGTTGATATAACCCCACGGAATGACAAAAATGTTGAAACCGATCAACTTCTGAAGTTTACGTTTTTACAACGAAATTCTCAGGTATAGTTTTTATATTGTTGCTGGGTTGCCGTGATAAATTATGCTATTTCGAAGTATAGACCAGATTTTATGAAATGCATTTGCCATCCTGAAATCTATAATTGATTATAATTTTTCCTTTTGTTTTTCATTTCTTAGATCCGAGTCATTTATATGTATTAGTCAATACTAAATAAAAATTAGGTTATTTATAAGAATTACACAGCTTACTTGAGGTGTGCATGTTGTATGCGTAGGGTTTGAAGTATATTTATTCCAGACAGTCGTGGCAAGGTTAGAAAGTGTAAGTTTAATATTAAGAACAGTTTCCAGTATCTTTTACTAAAAATAACTTAAAGTGGATAATTGCATACAATGATCTTCAAACCTTTCAAGAATTTGGTAAATCGTGTAATCTTTCATCAGTGCATAGCACCACTTATACATCAAAATTATCATGTTGGCCACCTCAGACACCTCATACACGACATTTCTAATATTGCAAGTTTCTATCATTACGCGAGCAAAAGAGTGAGCAACCCATTTGTTTTGCTTTTGTCATTTTCAAGAGAAAATATGTTATCATCAATCTGTCTGGCAGATATAGGCCTTAAATTGCAGAAAACTTAGAATTCTTAACATATTTATAGTGTACTGCTCTTGAGATTGGAGTTTGATTATATTAGATTTAGATAAACAAGCTTTTTTAAAGAATGGCATTTGATACCACCAAATATATTTTAGAATTATTTGTGGTTCTCCCAATTTATCAACTGTCCTGCGCTAAATTTATTCAAACATTAACTGTTTCGACATTCCTTTTTATTTTGAAATGTATTACAGCACGTCCTCGATAACTATATTACGGTAGAACAACCGTAGTGATCGAGTCAACACTTCACACCAATTAGCCTAGCCTCATAATAGGCATCGAAAGGCTTGTGATATGGGCTAACGCATAGAAATGCATAATGATGATGCATAGATTGGTATGATTTTGAATTAATATGTGTAAAACAACCAAGACTTAGGCACAGATGCTCGTTTTTATCATACAATGATTTGCCCCACCGGGGTGAACCCAAGACCTCGGAGTGTGTGACACTTTAAAAACCAGTGTACATTGCACGGGGTACGTCAACATTCGATGTTCGATCTTTATAGTCTATTAAGAGGGTAGTTTATAGCTGATACTTATGTGTGTACGCAAGCCATGAGCGGGTATGTTGCGTTGCGTTGATGTATGGATTTCCACGCGATGGAAGTAATGAATTATGTCAAGCAACATTTATTATATTTTAAAACTACTTATTTTTAATGATTCGAATCGTTTACACTTTTAGAGACCCCCATGGTTACAAAAATAGATTATGAATAACGAATAGACAATATGTTAAATTATGCATAATTTGCTCCACTCGAGTGTCGTATGTTACCGGTCCTTACATTTGTACGAACTCCATAAGCGAACATGTCCTAAGGAGAGCATATATGGAGCTTCAATGGAAATAATATATTATGAACGAACAGCCGGAACAGTTGCTTACATTATATCAAGCACAAGTTCGGTCGTGCATGGAGTATTGTTCGCACCTCTGGGATGGATCGGCTAAGTACCAACTTGAGGCGTTGGAGGCAATTGAGAAACGAGCGATAAAGCTCATTGGAAATGACGCGCTTTGCCGGGCAAAGTTACAAAGCCTGGAACATCGACGCAAAGTTGCCAGTCTTTCGGTGTTCTATCGGTTGCATTTCGGTGAGTGCGCAGAGGAATTACATGAGCTAATTCCTCCCGCCCCTTTCTACTACCGGACGAGCAGGGAAACGGCAAGGCGACATCGATTCACGGTGGCAGTTCCAAAGACTCGCACTAAGCGATTCGCGTCCAGCTTCATCGTGCGGACTGCCAAACTGTGGAATTCCTTGCCTGAGCCCTTGTTCCCCGAACACTACAATCTAGCGGTCTTCAAAGCAAGAGTGAACCGGTTTTTATTAGGTAAGCGCGCTCCATCGTAGACCATAATATTGCTTTCCATCAGGCGAATTATGGTCAAGCGCTTACCTATTAATGAATAAAAAAAAAAAAAATGTGATATGACCCCACAAGGGCGATTATAAGATTGCTGAGGATATTCCTCCATCAACGATGGTTTGTTACCGATACTTGTATGTGTAGGTTGCTCATTAGGTTGATGAAATGTCAATCACTTAAATCCATGACAAAATACTTACTTTATACGAAAAAAAAAAACAACAACACAAACAGCAAAAGCTCTGATTCATTATGTGGTGATTAGATGAATATTAAGTGGTGCTTCATCACAGAGATCACTAACTTCTTCAGTAGATAGTGCTTTAGATTTTACTTTTTAGCTTTGTTCCCTCACTAGCTGTAAAAGACCTAAAAAACGATTCTGTTATCTTATCACTTTATTAGTTTAATTTACTTAACGCTTAATTAACTGAGCAGGTGCCTTCCCGCAATGATTCATTTTTATTTTAGAAATATGCAACTGCTGAAAGAAAATTATTGTCAGGAACGTGATATATCATAAATTATGTAATTAAGTAGTTCAGTACTCGTCAGTTTGTTTCGATGGAGCTGTCATGTCATCGGACAAAAGCTCCTAAACATAAAAGATAAAAAAAACATCATACTTCCTTACCTCGTTGTTTGTTTCCAGGTTGATAAAGCCGGGGCTATGATTATAATTTTCAATTTACATCAGCGTATCATTTAAAATAAACGTTGAATATCTTTCGAACAGAGCGTTCCTTTATCCTAGTTTCAATGTCACACGACTCACATGAGAATTTTTATTACGTGTATTTTTCAGTAAAATGTTAGAACTTTTTATTCATAAGCCTTTTGATATTGATAGCTGGCCATGTTCAGAAAACGGCACATCGACATTAGAAATACCTATTTAAGATTGTACATAGTTCACTTACCCCTCAAACAATCTTTTAATAAAAGAGCTGGAATATCAAGCTCGCTTACTTTTCTTGAGGCAGCGATGCCGCTTTCGTTATACCAGAAGACGACAAATTCAACCGATTATTACTGCATACAAGCCTGAGAACAAAAACTGTAGTCTAAACTTCAGCTCTACACCGAAGCGAAGCGAGGGCGGGCCGCTAGTTTACTTATACACTTACTTATACATAAATATTAAATGAGTACCAAGAGAAAATACTCTTATAATAATTTTTATTACAAACGACCGAGACAGTCGCAAAGTATTGCAAAATTTACTATATTGTAGGTACTTTAATTTTTTAAACAAAAACGCACCTTTAATGACCCTCAAGTTTTACTCACGGCTTATTATTATTTTTAAACAAGGATATTGCACAATTTAACATATTTGTTTTATATATCCCTTATCATAAGGGCTGCAAAAACTACCAAAAAGAATAATAGTTTTACTTACGGTTACTTCACTTTTAATACCTATTTGGAATAAAACGAACGGCAAAAACGTTAAAATAAAATAGTTTTACTTACAGTTTTATCACTCAATAATAATAAAACCTTTAAAATCTCACAACGATCGCTCAGATTGAGCGTGTGTTGCTTCGACGGGAGTCAGAACGCCAATGAGTAAATATGGCGCTGTCAAAACTTAGGAAAACAAAAATGGCCGCGCCTCTGCCAGGTGTCGCCACTGGACCGGATACAAGGTGAATAAAAGTACGGAAACTGATAGTAATTCGACGGGAAACGGAAGTGCTATCTCTTAGTCTTAGTAGAACGGCGGGCTGTTTCCGCAACTCGACACCCAGTGCCTATTTTGCGTGGGGATTGGCATCAGTCCTGCCATCCCAGCTCCTCCAGAAAGCTCAGCAGTCCTCGGATGTTGCTGCAGGCTTCTACTAGTGTCCGCGGGCTTCCGATTAGAGAAGTCCTTTGTCTTGCAACGCCTCTGCACTCCAGCAGTGTTATTTAAGTGCTATCTCAATATAAAGCTTTCAGTGACAGTCAAGTAGTTTAATGTTAACAATTTGAAAAGAATAATGCCAGACACGTTCTATCAGCAGTATTTATTGCTAAACACTTTAAATGTCAAAAGCAAAAATCACAAACTTACTTAGAGGCGACTTTTATATTTTCTTAGCTACCAGACTAATAGTAGGGGCCAAAAATTAAATAAAAAGTTTATTTAAAGTGCCACTGTGAGAAAGGGCGCCCTTATCATATTTAAGTGCCTTTACAATACAGCTTCAATAAAGTTATCTCGTAAATACTCGATTATCCGGCCCTCAGTTATACGGATTCGCGCTTATCCGGACTATCAACCGCGACCTATTATCTGTACCTACAAGTCGGATTTATGCATGCATGTGACCATGACAACAATTAGTTCGCTTAATCGAGTTTCAACGTGTAAAGGAAGTTCATATTATTTAATTATCAAAATTATTTCAGAAAATAAGTAGGGTTGTGTTTTTTGCTTTCGACATTTAAAGTGTCTGGCAATGAATACTACTGACAGAGGGTGTATTCCGAAATATACACAGATACGCTGGCCAGCAGTAATGACGTCTTGAATCGCTATTACCGTGGCCATGCTGTTGATTCGTTCCAAATACACTGATCAGCGCGGTGACGCCATGAACTGGCGCTATATTCAAGCAGTCTCGTGTTTGTGTGACGTTCATGCCAAAAATTATAATAAATTTTACTTTAATTTTTATAATACAAAAAAGAACTTCACTAACTGCAGAGCGTGTGTATACCCAGCTACGTCACAGTTTACTCACCAGCATAATATGGCGGCACACCAGTGCAATATGGCGTCGAAATCATGACGTCATTACCGCTGGCCAGCGTACTGGTGTATATTTAGGAATACACCCAGAATGTGTATGGTAGTAATAATTTCAAATTGTTTATAACATTCTCTATAACATAGTCTATACAAGTCCTCAGACTGTAAGTAAAGTGAGTGCTACCTGATACCTGAGAATAGGCCAACAGTCAAGTTAGCGAGTATGTAAACGAGGGTGTTTCATTTTGTTCGTCAAAAAAAAACTTTTTGCTGACATTGCACACCCCCTGTGTTTTAATGATATAAAACTTATCCATGCCAATTTTCAAGAAGATTGGACAACATTTAGTTGTTGTTAATTCAAAAACGTCTTACTTTTAGAAGAAACGAAAAGGCTCAAATTCCTTCAAAAGTTAGGTTTTTGCCTCCGATCCTTTTAATTCTGTTTATTGGCATCTTTTAACATTTTGACAAATTTTCTTGACATCCTGAATAACACGTTCTGCTAAAAACGGCAAATCTTATGTTTGTTTCTGTCTGAAAAATATCGATGTACGGTGTTTTATTGTTTGGCATCTGCAAGAGCATTTTGTTTAACGTTGGGTATTGGGGTAAGTGCTCAAAAGCTATAGCATTTCCAGATAATTCTTTGGAGCCCATCGGCTTACAGTTGCTTAATGCCATAGCGAACTTACGTTAGACTGGTATGATGTGCATGCAACTCGTTTCTTCAAATTCTCGTTAAGTCATATATTTTGGTGAAATAGACCATTTTCATTGCATACTTACTACATTGCCTACGTCATCCACATCGTTTGATGGCGTTTGACGTCCTGACAATATTCATATTTATTTATTCATTGAACCTTCTAAATCTTCTTCTTTTAGGAAACTTTAATTTTTGAGGACATTTCTAATGTTGTAAACTTCCGTCGTTCGTTTCGCACCAAGAAACAAATGAACCGGAATCTCATCATACTTTGGGAGCTCGATGGCGCAAGTGGTTAGCGCGTTAGGCTGCGATCGTTGAACTTAAGCAACTTTCGCAGTGGTCGGTCATTGGATGGGTGACCAAAAATTTACTATCTCGAGCTCCTCCGTGCTTTGGAAGGCACGTTAAGCCGTTGGTCCCGGCTGCATCTGCAGTCGTTAACACCCACCAATCCGCACTGGGCCCGCGTAGTGGGTCATGGCCCAATCTTCCTATTCCATCCATAGGGAAGGCTTGTGCCCCAGCAGTGGGGACATTAATAGCCTATGATGATGATGATACATACTTTGGAACTTCCGGAAATTGGGATGTCAGGGCCACTGGATAGTGATTTACCACACACTTCAAAAAGAAAAAAATATCAGAAAATTAAGAAACAGTTCAAAAATAAAATAAAAATAGATGACACTGTTTTGAATTGGTAAGTATTTTCTAGATTAGATGGTAGGGATAAATTTTAGATTAAAATTTAGCTTTTTTATATTGAAATGGTTGTTTCATTCGTTTAATAATTACACCTCCGTTTTAGGACTCTAATTATAGATTATTACAAAACATTTCAGTATAACGTATTTCACTACTGCGAGAAAAATAATTTCAACAAGTGCAACCTCTAAATGTTCTTCAATCTTCATTATATTTGACCTATATGTCTTTTGTACTGGTGACACTACAGGGAAAATCAATGTAACATGAAAATCAAAGTTTTGGAAAAATGAAAAATGCACAAAAGTCTTCTCTCCAAGCTTCCGGCGTACCGTCTGCCGGCCCAGTTCTGTTCTTGGGTAGCTGACTTCCTGCATGAGCGTAGAATTCGTGTCCTTACGGATGGTAGCAGTTCGCGGTTCATGTCAGTGAATGCCGGCGTTCCCCAGGGCTCCGTCCTATCCCCCACTCTCTTTCTGCTGCATATCAATGACTTAATTCCTCTTGGGAATATTCATTGCTATGCAGACGATAGTACAGTGCATGCGATATTGCATGGAATATTGCTCGCACCTCTGGGATGGCTCCGCTAAGTACTTGCTCGATGCTTTGGATAGGTTACAGCGGCGCGCAATCCGCATCATAGGCGATGAGGAGGTGACTAAACACCTCGAGCCTCTTCAATTACGCCGTGACGTGGCGTCACTAAGCGCGTTCTATCGTCTGTACCACGGCGAGTGTTCTGAGGAGTTATTCTCTCTTATTCCACCTTCCCCTTTCCTTCCGAGGACCACGCGCGCTGGCTTACGTTGTCACCGTCTAACTGTGGCTACAATTCCAACGCGTACAAAGAAATTTGGCGACTCATTTCTTTGTCGTACTATCCGTAAATGGAATTCTCTGCCCGCTCACGTGTTCCCTCCCTCTTACAACCTGGGATCCTTTAAAAGAGGCGTGAAGAAGCAACTTGCAGGCCGGCAGGGTGAGGATGGCTGGTGTGGCAGTTAGAACTGCTGTATCAGCTATCTTCGCGTCTGGACTTCATCTTCACTTAACATCAGGTGAGGTGGAGTCATTTGTCGGATCTATCTATAAAAAAAAAAAAAAAATGAAACACCCTAATGTATACGTTAATTCATTGTACGTACTAATACAACTGGATTATCCATATTTTATCCATCAGAAAATAAGAAAGGCCTGGCGGGCCTGGGATCTTACTCTATTACGATTCCCCGATCACGATATTGTAAAATTGTCACGGTATAATTTGACCGTTTGAACGTGTTAAATGTGCCCCGATAAGATTAAACTAAGGATTTATAGTTAATTAGGTAGATAATCACACAGGTGATGTAGGTACATCATCAAGAAATATGTAATATTGATGATTATTCAATAATACCTAATACAATAAGCAAAATCACCTTAGACCACTCTATTTATTTAAATTTTAAAATCGTAAACCAGTTTTGTCCTATAATTAAAGTTGTGGCCTCGTGCTAGTGATAGAGAGGTGTCTACTGTGGCCGAGTTGTTTGATAAATATAATAAATATATCCTAGTTAAATTTGACCATAGTTAAAGTACTATAGAAAACATAATAAAATTCCACATTTCAACGTATTTTTTTTGCCACATTACTCTTAAATTTAGTAGTATTATAATGCGGTCAAAGTTTGGGAACAGGTACAGTTTTAAGTCTATTTAATTTTAAATGTCACTTTTTTATGTGTATAAAATTCGACCAATTGAAAAATCTTCTTATGGATTGTTTAGCTTTTGGCTCAAATAAGGAAGTTGAATAGAGAAGATGTATCACAACGTTTCAACGTTATCACACAACAGTTTCAAATGTATAGTTAGCAAAGAATGGCACACCAAAACTTCGATGTTTTGTTGAATTTTAGGTGAAACTGCTAAAATACAATTTTCATCTATGCAGTAGTTATATTTTACAAATTATGTTGATAACATGAAACATTAAGTTACTATAAAAACGTGTTTCAGAACACTTATCCCTTAATGGGTGCCTTTTTGTAGTATGTACGAACCGGCAACTTTTCACAAAAGTGCCATTGTAGAACTGACGATTGAAGAATTGCCATCAATGAATAATAAAAAGATATTGTGTTCAGTATTTTATTTATAAATTTCTTAATTTACAATTCTAAGAATATAAAGTTCTTCAGTGGCAACTGAATTTCTTCCTCTTATATTTTGATAATATATCTTTGCATCACTTATAAACTCACTATACTTAAAGCTCAAAAAGTTGTATAAAGAAAACGAAAAATAAATACAAAATTAAATAACTTCGAAAATTATACATTATTATTACAGTTCAAATAAGAATGAGAAAAAAAATATTAAAAGCACCAGCCACTAAACAGGATTAGCCAGATCCTGGGTATTCTTAATTAATTTATATTCGGAGGTGTCCGTCTTTCTCATGAATATACGAGTATTATTACCTCATCTTACCCAAACAATTTTGTAGTTAATCTCTTTTGCTCTACGAGACGAGCTGCTTCGTGTAGTGGCCTTCTGCACTGGCGATAAGTGTTCAGCTACAAATACTGGTTCTCTGTCACCGCCAATACTAGTAAACTGGTGTTTTCAATAGGATTTTTATCCTTCTTGTTAAATCGTAGTGTTGCAGCCAAAATGTTATCTCATGTTCTTTGGGAGTTAAATTTTACTGAATGTAACTATAACTGAAGGTAAATATTTCCACTTATCTTTGGTTGATTATTTGATTCCACAGCTGTTGAAAATCGCAGATAACGATGGTATAGCTTATTTATAATATGACAATCACCGTTTAATCACACTCGAACAAAAAACTTGCTTTAAAAATTAAATTATAATTTTAATACTTAGAGCGATGTATGTAAACAATTTAATGTGTTGCCAGAGACAAGAAGGTATTAGGACATACACGGTAGATATTATATACCGATATTATAAGACATGTTAATGCATTTTTTTTAGGTACCTATGTAATTTTTTCTTACACTCGTGTTTAACACATGAAGACTTTTTGCGGTAATAAGGAAATAAGTAGTTTTGATTTCTTTTGCCATACCTATAAAAATAATAACTTTAAAGAAGTAGTTAAAATACTAACAAAAGTCTTTACACTTGAACTCTACTTCATTAAAAATATAAACCCAAAGAAAATAATTAAGAAGTGGAGGCATTTCTTTACATACTCTAAAAACTAATATTAATACTTGAAACTTTTATTCATATCAACTGCTTACGTACTACTGACTATATAGTCCATGTCATGTGTCTCTTGTTTGCTTAGAAAGGTGCTATAAGTACAAGTAACATCATCAGTTAAACCAACTAACATCGTGTGTACTTTAACGGACGCAAGGTAAATAAACTATACAAAAGTGAAGCTAAAAGCAATTGACATTGACAACCGGAAAATAAAATGAGGATACTTCTTCGATATCACAGCACAGCTGCAGTGCTATTGTAAAAATAAACTCACTTTTAATTTTGAAATTTATTTGAACTACGTATTTTATCATTTTAAATCACACTGCGGATTCTGTGGTGAAAAGTGAGTTTGTTCTTACAGAATAACACTGCTGACTTCCCGCTCAAATGTACCCGCAAAAAAAACACACATAATAATTATACCGAGATATTGCAAAATGTTCGCTATCAAACTAACTTTTTTTCACAAGCGCATCTTTTTAGAGCCCTTCTTCTTCCTTTTGATTTATTGGCGGTGCTTTTGAAAGGCCAATGGCCAAAGCCAAAATCACACTGGGGTCTACCCCACGAAAAAAAATATCATACCAAAAAAAAAGGTTTCTGTTTTTGAGGTCTTAATTTCCACATGTCTAATAGTACAAGATCCAAAGATCGCCACACCCAACATATTTTCTCATAGACAAAATATGGATAATTGAGCAGTATTAGTGCGTACAATGAACGTATGTATTCTTCCAATTGAGTCTTTTGCTTTCGACATTTAAAGTGTCTGGCAATAAATACTGCTGACAGAATATGTCTAGCAGTAATAATTATAAATTGATTACAATATTCTCTACAACATACGTAAGAATCAGTCCTCAGACTGTAAGTAAAGTAAGCAAAGTTTTAAGTGCCTGTACCACCTCATACCTAATAAATGTATACGTTCATTATACACACTAATACTACTCGATTATCCATATTTGGTCCATGAGAAAAAAAGTAAGGTTTTCGGTCTTGGGATCTTACTCAATAATATAAAGTATAAAATATATGTATATCCGGGTCAAATCACAGCTTTCTAGTAGGTACTAAGAACCTCTGAGATAAACTGCGGACAGATTGACGGTTATGGCAAAACTTGGGTTCTCTGTTGACTACAGATCCTCAAATTCATAAATAAAAACTAATACCTATAATATATCCGTTAATACATCCGTATGTATGTTTTTTGCCACGATCAAGTTTTTCCGGTACCTAATATACCTACTAAGCTTAATATTTAAAGTGTTTTTCTGTACTTTGTATGATTTACTGTTAATTTTTTTGTGATCTGAGTTTTGTGATTGATTTTTTGCTTTGCACTTCTGCCTTTTTATCACTAGGTAGTCAATTGGAATATTACATATTTACACATAATTTGGTTACAATTTTATAGCAGTTCATTAATATTAGTTATTACAAAAATATACTTATTAATTCTCCGTAGCATAACCACCACACATTATATCGCGTCAAACTCCATAGCAATTTGACAATTAAGCGTGATAAGAATGATCGATACGTCATATCGCGGTGCTCATGCTACCAGTATCGTATCGTTTATAATAGTTTCCTATCCGTTACCCTAGTCACAAGCCAGTGCTTACTTTGGGGATTGGGGCCAGATTAATTAGTTTGGGTGTAGAAGTACTATTTATTATTTAATTTGTTTATCAGTGATAAGATGACTTGGCAATGCTATAAAAATAACGTACGAAGAGTGTAAGCGGTACAAAGTAATGTACGTACATATCGAGACCAATCATTTATTTATCTATGTGTACGTATGATGATGAAGCGTAAACATGGTAAGATATCAACTTTTGATAGTGTAAAATTTCTGGTGAGGTTGAGCAATCGAGCACGTGTAAACTTATTATGTAAGGTATTAAAATTTCTGATGAGGACGAGCAATCGAGCACGTGTAAACTTATTATCTAAGGTATTAAAATTTCTGATGAGGTCGAGCAATCGAGCACGTGTAAACTTATTATCTAAGGTATCAAAATTTCTGATAAGGTTGAGCAATAGAGCACGTGTAAACTTATTATCTAAGGTATTAAAATTTCTGATAAGGTTGAGCAATCGAGCACGTGTAAACTTATTACCTTATTTAAGGTATTAAAAATAATTTTTATTGATCGGCTTTTGGGTAAGCTCTCTCTCAGTGCCTTAAATGTCTCTATATATAAATCAAAGAGGGAGTTTTGTTAAACCTCCCAACTAACATAATAACAAAGATTTCTCTTCACTGAGACAATGGGAGAAATGGAAAATTAAGATTTTTAAAAGGAATATAGTGAACAAGATTTTTTTTTTGTTAAAAGGGTGGCAAACAAGCGTATGGCCCGCCTGATGGTATGCGGCTACCACAGCACATAGACGCTGGCGATACCAAAAACATCACTCGCACCATTACCTACCCTGACCCAATACACCTACGCCGTGGAGCCCTGGAAACCCTGGACCCCTTTTAATAAACAAAGACTAAGCTTGGATTAGTTACTCTATGTTTTATCTCTGTTCATTGAATGACAAATGGCACTTGAGTAACATGAACAAAACACGGCGTAACTAGTATAAGTCTAATCCTTGTTTATTAATAAGGAGGTGGAAGTTTTAGTAAAACATCTACTGTGTAGAACTTGAAAACTAATCTATTGTATAATGCATGGTAATTTAACATTCATGGGTGGGAAAAAGAGCATAAAAAATCATTTCCTTACATTCCCTCAGTTGCTATTTTCGTCATTTTCTTGTAAACATTGAACTTTCAGCGAAGAAAAGGTGAAAGATTTGAGTAGGATGTTCGCGATTTCGGGAGATGGAAAGAAATATATAAATAATTGCCTTTACATATAAAAAATAATCATTTGGCTTAGAACTTCGTTGGTGTTTAGGAAGTCATATAATCCTGTGATCTTTGTACTTATAGTTCAGATGAAATATTACCTCATTCAGAAAAAAAAGTTTTTAGCTGACCAGTGTTATTTAATGCTACTTGTAGGTTAGTAGGTTAAGCAATTCGGTAGAAAACAGACTTAATCTTATATTACCGCGTCAATTATGTCTAGCAGAATTTATTGTCGGTAACCGAGTTAGGAGTTCACCAAGCGGAAAATCCTGGCGTGGCGCACTGTGCATAAAAGATTTAGCTCTTCTTTGCCCTTACTATTTAGTGGTAAGAAATAAAAATAGTTTGAAATGAAATGAAATGAAATTTATTTATTCACACAAAACAGAGTAGATACATTTTGGTGGTGATTTTCATTTAGTTCGTCCATTTTGCCAACGACAGGGCATGTGAATGTCAAACTTAATTTAATTCTGAAATTTGAAGGTACTTACTACTTATGTCATTTTACTTATTCTATTCTAAGTCAATTTTCGTTTCTAAATATTCTCTAACTGAGTAAAAACATTTTATTATTAGTCACATTTTAAGCTTCCTTTTAAATATAGGCCAACTAAGCTCCGTTATCAAGCGCGGTAACCTATTATAGATTTTTATACAATTCGGATAGCAGTTTTTATTGTAATATTGAGTACGCATATTGGGCAACATCTATCTACCACCTGGTGGTAGGACAGGTGAGCTGACAGACGCGCTGATGAGCGGGCTGGTGTGGCGACGCGGAGCTGGCGGCGTGGCTGTCGGCCGCGTGCTGCCCGCGCGCCATGCGCCCGCTGCCCGGTATGTATGTGAGTCTGTGTGTATGGTGGTGGGGCAGGTGAGCTGACAGACGCGCTGATGAGCGGGCTGGTGTGGCGACGCGGAGCTGGCGTGCGTGTCGGCCGCGTGCTGCCCGCGCGCCATGCGCCTGCTGCCCGGTATGTGTGTGTGTGTGTATGGTGGTAGGGCAGGTGAGCTGACAGACGCGCTGATGAGCAGGCTGGTGTGGCGACGCGGACCTGGCGTGGCTGTCGGCCGCGTGCTGTCCGCGCGCCATGCGCCCGCTGTCCGGAATGTATGTGTGTGTGTGTGTGTGTATGGTGGTGGGGCAGGTGAGCTGACAGACGCGCTGATGTGGCGACGCGGAGCTGGCGTGGCTGTCGGCCGCACACTTAACACTTTTAACTTTAAGGTTTATTATATTTATTTTAAGTTTTTTTCAGTGCTTTTTTAGTGCAGCCTGTTTTCTTCCACTTACATATATTTGTTTTACATTTACACACTTTATATCTAGTAGGTATTATTTTAGTCATACCTTCTACTAATGTATTCTGTGGTGATACACAGAACGAATCCGAATAATAAGAAACAAATTTAAAAAATTGCTAGAAATTCACTTTGTGGTAGTACTTATTGTTAAATTGTTTGTCGATCTTTATTTAGGAATATTTGTATAATAAAATTAACAGGTTTCTTTCAATTTATCCATTAAATAAAAGTACTTGTAAAGAACACGTCAGTAACTGACTGAAGACCTTAAACTATCTAGATACCGAAAAATTGCTACTTTTCATTGCCTACGTATCTGATAGAATGTAAGCCTGTTAGCTGCTCTACTCGTAATTGTGCTTGATGCGATGGTCGTGAGTGTTAAACCTAAACTATTAACTTCTTCAGTAATGAAACGAATATCTATACACATATTATAACATGAATTGTTCAGTCTTTTCCTAACTTACAAACTGCTATTTTAATTTTATGGTCGGTTATGGTGATGGCTGGGTTCTGGTATCCCCTGCTGCCTTCTGGACTTGGGATTCTTTGTTTGGTTTCTCAAAGGTATAGGAAATATTTTTGTGTATTACGTTTAATATACTATTGCACCTTACTAATAATTTTGTCAATGTAGTCTGCAGTGTAATTAAAGCACTTCTTAGATTACATGTCATTTTTTTCTCTCTGGCAATGTATTTTTCAAATTTGGAGTAGGTATTCAATTTTCCATTAAGATATGCAATACACGTATGGTTTATATATATAATACTCTGGGCCTAATGACCTGTTAGTACAGGTAGCTATTCGTAGTTGCCTTTTTTTACGGGCACCAGTCTCCCACATAATAGGTTTATGTATTTGTATTGATTAAGCTAGTTACCTATTGTGCTGCTACACCTTTTGTGAGGAGAAAATAAATGGTATATTATTATTATTATCTTTGTTTTTTCTTAATGGCAAAAACTATTTGAAATTTCTCAGAAAAATATCCTACCTATGCTAGTTGCGATGGTTGAAGTGAAGTGGAGTAAGAATCCTTGAGGCTGGGTGCATTATTCAATTGACGTTTGCCGGTAGGTAAGTACTTCTAATGACAAGAACTGAATCAAATTCGTGGGAAGAAATCTTGGCTGCATTACCTACACTCAGCAAGAATTAAATCCTTATAATGTACACTCATGACGAAATATTCGAATTACGAATATAAAGATGTTTTTGTAAAGACGTACTTTATAAATACACATACATAAAATTAAAAATAAAACCTATTACAGTGTTAAAGGTTTTATTTAAATTTCGAACTGGATTTCGAAATAGAATGCTGTTTATAAATAAAAAAGAAATGAACACTTTAACACAGGAAAAAAACTTGTTGTTCGTCATTGATTGTTCAGAATTTCGAAAGTTCTGCCTAGGTACTACTTAGATTTAATTTCCGCGCATAATTTGAAAAAAGTGCTATAAACGATACAAGCCTTGGCTACAACTAGGCATTGATGAACTTATGTATGTGTCCATCAATGCCTCTTTTGTTGGCCGCTGCAATAATGTATAATGCTATTATTCAAAGGGTCCGAAACTTCAATAAAAGTAGAAATAAATATATACACGCTGGTTTACCTGTTAAAAAGTGTTTCAATTATTTAAATACTTTTAATTAGAAAAAACCACCACGCGGACCAGGCAGCAGACGGGACGGGTCTGATCCGCGTGGTATTTTTTCTTCTAGTTATATTTTCTTTAGATTTATATATCAAGCAGTATCAATCAGTTACATGCTTAAAAAATAAAATTATTACTTTTAATTATTTTACACCAATGGTAGTGATCTCCTACTTAACCTACCAAGGGTAGTGGTTGTAGTATTCGTATAAACGACCAACTTGAATTAGGCACGTAGTACTACTTTAGGATACTTTTTGGAAGAAGAAGGAAGGAAGAAGAAGGAATCCCAGAAATCATCGTTTCAGTGTGTGAAAAGGCGGGTGGAACTTTATATGGATAACCAATTTTTCCACGAAAACGACCCGCTAGTAATTTATGTAACTGACCTGACCTGAGAACCAACCTGGATTCATAGGTTTGCTCTAATCCGCTCAAATAAACAGGAATTCTAAAAACATTCATTTGTTACTAATACTTAATTTCTTTTAATAAATCATCACGTTCTTAACGTTTATCTTAATTATTAACGAAAGAAGAATTTTTGACCCCTTTTTTAGGATTCCGTAGTCCTGAAAAGGAACTCTTATAGTTTCGTCATGTCCGTCTGTCTGTCCGTCCCCTGTTTTGCTTGGAGACTGTTAGTACTAGAGATCTGTAACTTTGTGGAAATATGTATATCAATCATGCCCTCAAATGGTTGAATAAACTTTTGAAAAATATTTTTATAGGGTAGCTACCCTACATGTAACCTAGAGATGCTTTTGTTTTTTCATCCTCTACCCCATCGTGTGGGGTTTCGTTGAATAGGTCCTTTAAATTAACTTCCAGGGTTCGTAAAACTACTTTTCGATTAAGGGATCCATTTGTGAAATATTGAACTTTAAAGTGCTAATTTTTGTTCGTGTAGGGCGTCCCCCCATCTAAATGCTAAACTACTGGCTTGAAAAACCTGGAAAAATAAATGATAATAGTGCTATTCATTAACTTTTAATGAATATTATAACGGTTAAAATAGTTTTGTTAGTATAAGAGTCGTTCAACTTATGTATTAGAAAATTTCCTACCTAATAAAAATTCCTTAAAAGAAAACATTAAAAGTGACATACTTTTAAAATTAAAATTATAACTATAATTGCTATTTCTTCTTTCAAATGTTTAATACTTGTAAAAGTATTCATTTGACATTGTGGGTTACCTATAATGCGAAGAGATGGCGCTGCCTGGCAGCTTAAGAATGGCTAGAAGAATTTCGACGCGCTCCGTGAGGCCGACGGTAGCATAATTGGTCAGTGCATTCGCCCGGATTGCGAAGGGTGCGGGTTCAAGTCCCGTCTGCTGCCTGATCGGCGTGGATTTTTTTCTAGTTAGATTTTCTTTAGATTTAAGCATCAAGCAGTTACATGCTTTAAAATAATAAAAATTATAAATATAGACTCTTCTCAAAATATATTGTGGTGACGACGAGCAACTACGGAACCCTACATTGCGCGTGGCACGACACGCACTAGGCTGGTTTTTCTTATCTTGTTATTAAATAACAATATTTTGCCATTTTCCTTACTCATTTACTTAACCAATTATGAAAACGGATAAAATAATTCTTATTTCATAACCAGTTAAGAAAAAGTGATTAGAAATTCTTCTATCGTACATAGTTAAGAAAATGGACCAAAGGAACTATTTTACCACCAACTACAATTAATCTATTCAGTCTGAACAAAGCCCATAGAAGTTTATATGCAATTTTCAATTCATAAAATACCTACTTAACAACATTACTTGTTCCAAATAGTCTCTAACACATGGAATACAGTATACACAGTGATCGGAATCTAAAAATATACCTACTTAATTTATTAGAAAATAAGCGCTTAAAGTTACTTTTTTAAGAATTTGGTATTTATTTATACAGCTAGTAGGTTGAATTTGAATACCTATACGTATATATTTTTATGAGGATGATGGCTATAGATACAACTCTACATCGTCTTTATAGAGATGCTTCATTGTATTACCTACCTTCGACTTAGCAAAGTTGTGTTATTGCATTTTTATGTCGTTTTATCCTTTGTCGGAGCTCAATGTCGTGACCCGAGAGACGAGTGACACTAATTTTATTTTTAAACTTGTACCTATAGAATTCTGTTGAAATTGTTGTGTTTACTGAAGAGCCTCGTTGCATTTACAAAAGACAAAACGGTGATTATACAAGAATTAAGCAAATATGCAGTTACAAGTAGGTATAGTCTTTCAGTAATCATTAGTGTACATAAGTAGGTAATTCAGTTTATGAACTAAGCATTGTTTCAAGAAGATAATCCACCATTATTACACAGTGTAGGTAGTAGGTAATAATTTGCGATCCACGTGACACAGAATACCACATATTTAGGTTTTAGTTTCTGGGTCCTCCCAAACCGCGTGAACTTGGCTCGTGAACCCTTGTGATTTTCACCATTCTGGTGTTGTTTCCAAATCTTTTACAATTCAGCGATACGTATTTGGAATGCCTTGCCATTGAATATTTGCAGTGCTCATTGTACCTAAGTTAGAGTTCAATAAACTAGTACCTACCTACGTGCACAACCTGAGAATCCTTTTTTTTGTAACGCAGGTAAAACCTCTATTTACAGACGATGGCGCCTTTAAGACTCACACTACCGAAGGGACCTCACTCCTGGCTCCCGCAAGCCTTACGAGCCCCCGCAGTGGCCCACTGAGGACCCAGTAGCTCTTACGGGCGCTTTACGGTATAATATCCGCTAAAAACCCTGCGAATACCCTCTACGCTGCTTAATGCGAAGCCGCGGGGTCCCCGTTTAGGGATTCTTCCGCGTCTCCGCACCCAGCAGCCTCCCGGCTTCGCCGGGACTCCACAGCAGGGGTCTCCCGAGGCATTGCGGGGACCGCGCAGACGTGCGCAGGATGGCCCGCGCATGGGGGCTGAGTATGCGGCCTAGTTCGCGCGGTACCGCCCTCCGTCCGCTGCTGAGGGCTACTTGGGCGTACCCGTGTAGCTCTCCCCACCGCCCCCCTTTTGTAGGACAGAACTACAAGAGGGGGGACACTGAGAACCTAGTATTTCTCTGAGTGAACTTGTAGATAACTTCACATTGTTTACAATAGTCTCTACAACATACGTAAGAATCAGTCTTCAGACTGAAAGTAAATTAAGTTAAATTATTACGTACCTATATCTGAAAATCGCTCACAGCATAAGCGAGCGAGTAAAGTATATGTACGTTCATTGCACACACTAATACAACTCGATTATCTATATTTTGTGCATCAGATAATAAGTAAGGTCTGGCGGCCTTCGGATCTTAGACTATTAGGCTCTTTAGTTTGGTATCTATATTATTTAGGTAGGGCAGTGTTTTAAGTCAGCAGTGATGACAGTAGACCTTGTAATTTTGTAAATTGCGGTATATGACTTCATCTAGGATCTAATAATATGTTAGAAGATTCGTCTTTAGACTTTTTTATATCGTAGTAGTGTCTAAAGCCTTATTTTTTCCGATCGATTAGTGTTTCAGTCAAAAAAAAATCCTTTTGTACACACTTCGCTCCACTTATAATTATTAAATTGCTGCAGGCTCAAACAGAGAAGTAATCCTTTTATAGGCTCAAACTCCTAAATAAATGATTGGTCTCCCTGCGGCCGATCGAAGGGAGATCAATCATTTATCCAAGACTAAAAAAAACGTCTATTTAGGTTTTCTTCAGTGACATCTAGCAAAGAGCTGCAAGTATTATTTAAAAATAGGTACCTAGTAGGCAACCATTGTAAAGTTTCATTGGCTTTGAACTACTAAAGCAATGCAACCTTCGAATGCAACAGTGTTTGTCATTTGACTTCAACGGAGATACAGGACAATGGCGAAATATTTTTATTATAACACGCGCGCGGTACTCCGTTGAGTAGACACGCGTCCTAACTAGAAGTAGTATTTTCTCCGATTGAACGGTATTCAGGGGTGCTCAACTGCCATGGCAACAGCGTTCGCTTCTTCTCGTTGTGCAAAGTGCAAGGACGTGGTGGGCCATGGCCCTGAGTGTTTGTCGTGTAGTGGCAAATTTCATTTCGGCTGCAGTGGAATCACTGAGAGGGTATTTGAAAGACTTGGGCAAAATAAGAAGAATTGGTCGTGTTCATTGTGCCGAGAGAATAAACCTAAACCTGCTCCTACTGCAAACCAATTGAGCCAGGGGGAAGATCCAATACAAACTATGGATGTTGATTGTGGATTGGACATGGGTGAGGCAGTGAAGTTAATATTGGCAAAGATATCTAGACACAATTCGCCGCTTTCCAATCATTGCAGACGGATATTAAACAAGTCGTGAACGATATAGCTGAGTTGAAAACCACATTAGACTCAAGAATCGATGAAATCACCAACAAAGTATCCGATATCGACTCCAGGGTATCCTTGCTAGAAATCGCAAAGACAGACGTCACAGCCTTAAAGGCTACTGTCACTGAATTGCTAGAGAAGAATGCTTATAATGAACAATGGGTTCGACGATCTTATCTCCAAATAAATGGCATTCCTCAAAACGAAGGAGAAAACCTAATTGAAATAATAAAATCTATCGCTGAAGTATCTGGCTTCCCTTTGGACATAAACACCGACGTCGACTTTGTCACTCGCGTGGCCGTTATGAATAACGAAGAAGGTAAAAAAGCAAAGCCCATTGTTTTGAAGATGCAGTCCCGGTATAAAAAAGATGATTTCTTAGCATTAATTAGATAAGTAAAAGAAATAAAACTAAGTAATTTGGGATTTCCTGGTGAAAATGGAAGACTTTATGTCAATGACCACCTTTCTAGTCGCAACAAATATCTACTACAACAGGCTAAGATCATTGCAAAAGAAAAACAGTACAAGTACTGTTGGGTACGTAAATGCACAATTATGGTTCGGCGATCGGGTTCATCTCCTATGTTGCACATTACATCGGAAGAGGCTTTAAAAAAAATTACATAAGTGATATAATTTTTTATATGTTGGTTAATTTGTTTTGGTTAAAATTTAGTTAATCGTTCAAAATTAGTTTTATGTTCTTGATAATATTTAATTTATATCTTTTATTGTGTTGTTGCATATATATAGGGTGTACATATTATATTTCGCTGTGTTTTTGGTTTAGTTGGTGTGACATAGGGTATGTCTCCTGTACTGTTGGTTTATTTTACGGCTGTGCGGGCCACCGGTTAAGTGCCCTGGCGCAGATGAATTGCATATTTTTTTGTTGCTCATACGAACGCATGTACTTACGCTCTCGTAGACTGGTATCGGTAACTCACGGAATGCAATACATTGATTTTTATTTGCGAATATTGGGTTTGAACTATGACAGTGCATACGTATTGGATAATGATTTAAGTGTTTATTTAAGCGTAATAATTTATGTGTTTTTAAAAAATATTCTTGTCAATTCTCGCGAGACGCAGGTGAAGGTAAATCCTCTTTAATCTACCGTATCTATCCATCGATCTACAATTTTTACTCAAAAATACATTTTGATTTTGCTTATTTTATGACAGAATCTGAAATATTTCTTTATAACGCGTATCATGGACAGTTTGTACATTTGAAAGGTGTAGTGAAATTTTGGTTTAATTTGTTATTTAACCTTAAAAACTATTATTTATTTAAGCCGTTTTATCGTGTTAACAATATTTTATCAAAAAGTTCGTGGTTTACGGACAAAAACCAAGGAGTTTGTAGCTAATATTTTAAATTCAAATTATGATATAATATGCCTTTCGGAGACGTGGCTTTTGCCGGGTATTTACGACTGTGAGTTGTTTGATTCCCGTTATAATGTTTATAGGACGGATCGTGACTACCAAATATAAGGTATGTGCATGGGAGGTGGAACACTAATTGCAGTACGTAGTCAAATACGTGTTGATGTGCGACCTGAGATGCCAGGCCCTAGGTGTGAATTGGCTCGCGCTGATATCACATACGTTAACTTAATCATCTCTGATGGAAACAACATAACAAAAGTCTGTTTGTTCTGTTGTTATTTTCCTCACAGTCTGTACCAGGCTTCGTTACAAATGCAATTTTTTGATGATATTGCCGAGTTAAGCATTGAATTTTCATCTCATACTTTTGTAGTTTTGGGTGATTTTAATATAACAGAAGCCCAATGGTGTTCAAATATAACTAACAACACAAATAATCGTGAAAGTTATATGATAAATCCAACAATTAATGTTTTAACATCACAGGTGTCCAACTTCTTGAATTATACTGGTTGGCATCAGTACAACCACATATTAAACCATAATAACAGATGCTCAGATTTAGTTTTTTAATTCCTTGTGTATTGTAACCCGCGCTGCCCCTTTGGCTTTGCCGGAAGATTTGCATCATCCGTCATTAGATATCAGCTTAAATTTAAATCATAAACAAAATGACTTGTTATCAGGCCCTCGCATTGTTAAATGTTATTATGCTGCAGATTATAATCAAATTAATAGTGAGTTATCTAAAGTTGACTGGAATCTGCATTTACCATTAAATAATATCGAGGTTGCTCTTTCAAACTTTTATTCTATTATTAATAATTGTATAGAATTGTATATACCGTCACGAGTAATTTATGATGATAGTAAATACCCTGCATGGTTTACACGATCGTTAACTAGTTTGATAAAAAAGAAAAATAAAATGCATAAGAAATGGAAAATATATGGGAGGTTTTCTCATTATGAAACATTTTCCAGTTTTCGTAGACAGTGCAAGGAACTTGAAAGTTCTTGTTATAAGAAATTCATTAAAAGAACAGAGAATAATATTAAAAATAATTCAAAAGCCTTCTGGGTATACATCAAATCTAAAAAGTCAAATAACCGCATACCGGACTGCTTATTTCTTGATAACAACACTTTCTCAGAGGGACATGTAATTGCGGAAGCTTTCAATAATTTTTTTCACTCGGTATTTGCCAAGCACTCGGATATTTTTTCTACTGGTGCCCCTTCATATCTTTATCCATGTAATTCCGTAATAACTAACGTGGACATTAACACTGAAATAGTTGAGAAATATCTTTCACGATTGGATGAATCAAAAGGAAAAGGTCCAGATCGTATACCTCCAATTTTCTTGAAACGTTGTCGTAAAGTGCTTGCACAACCCATCTCCAAATTGTTTTCTTTATCGCTGTCTACTGGTATAATGCCTAAATATTGGAAGCGTTCACTAATTGTACCCATTTTTAAAGCAGGAAATAAACACGACATTAAAAACTATAGAGGAATATCGAAACTATCGGTCTTACCAAAGATGTCTGAGAAAATTATCTACGATTCGCTTTTTCCAGCTATTAGGCCTGTTATTGTTACACAGCAACATGGTTTTATTAACAAGCCACAGAATCGAATTTGTGTGAATTTCTTGACTATGTGCTTGCTACCATGGAATGGGGGGTCTCAGGTGGATGCCGTGTATACTGATTTTTCGAAGGCTTTCGATAAAATATCGCACTCAATACTGATATCCAAACTCGAACATGTCGGTATACACGGTGATCTCCTGAGATGGTTAACTTCTTACCTGAGGGATAGAACTCAAGCAGTTGCAGTGAGAGGTTTCACATCATCTTTTGTACCAATTACCTCAGGCGTGCCCCAGGGATCTCATCTCGGATCATTGTTTTTTAATATATTTATTAACGATGTTGTAAGTGTTGTTCAAAGCTCAAAAATTTTACTATATGCCGATGACATCAAAATATTTCATGAAATCAAATCCCTGTTAGATTGTAATTTACTACAGACTGACTTGAAACGTTTAGAACAATACTGTACAAACAATAAACTGCATTTAAATATAAGTAAATGTCACGTTATAACTTATAGTAGAAAAAAGAATCCTATATTTTGTAACTATTCTTTGCAAAATAATATACTGCACAGGGTTACCGAGATGAGAGACTTGGGTGTTATTTTAGATAGTGAACTTCTTTTTGATTCACATGTTAATGATATCATTAGTCGTGCTTACAGAATGCTTGGCTTCATCTTTCGGCAAAGTTCTGATTTTAAATCACCTAGTACTTTGATACTGTTATACAATTCGTATGTAAGATCAATATTGGAATATGCATCAACAGCTTGGAATCCCCAATATTCAATTTATATAGATTCTATGGAAAATATACAAAAGAAGTTTATAAAACGTTTGAATTATAGATATCCTGAATTCTGCTCAGAAATAATCGTACCTTTGAATCTGCGTAGAGAGCATCGCGGTCAAATTATGCTTTATAAAATAATTAATAATATGATCGACTCAAGTTATTTAACCAGTAACATATTTTATAAATGTAGAAACTCTTCTCTGAGGTCTACTAAAACATTTGCCCTGCCTTTGTGTCGCACCAACTATGCCAAGAATAGGTTTACTATAAGATCCTGTTGTGCCTATGATAACAGATATAAACAGTTCGACAGTTTTAGCTTAGTTAAGTTTAAAAAATCTGTATCGTCTTGTTTTAATTGAATTGTTATTAGGCCCATTAACATCAATCAATCTTTGTTACATTTTGTTTTCATATTGTTTTTAATGACATACCTACATAAGAAATAAGAGACTCATCAAAATTTCAAATATTATTCATAATTTCAAATATTTGTACAAAATCTTGTTTTTATCCCTGTTACAGTTATGAGATTTAATTAAAAATCTGCTCAATGTAAAGTTTTATTACGTCGTGGAAACTGCTTTGGCATAGGTATAAATCAAATATTTTATACTCAAATGTATTATAATAAGGCTGTATGTTTTCCTTAAATAAATAAATAAAAAAAAATGTTGAAGTAAATCTTTAGCGTCTATAGATGTCATTATCTAAAATGTTAGTAAAATAATCTCAAAAGATTTATTAAACATTTGAGGAGGGTTATCTAAGTCTGGAATTAAAAACTTAAAAAAGGGAAACACAGTTGACTATTTTTTTTTTATTGTGGCTTGGCATCATGGCTTTTGAGCCATTTATTTTAAGAGATTTTTGTGATGAAATCAACTTTAAATATGTTCTTCGTATGTTTTGCATCACATTACACTCAAACTATATTTAATTATCTATCAAAAATATGGGGACGCGTTATTTTTCAATTTGTACCGAAACCATAATAAATAATAAATAAATAGACAATACAAAAAGAGTATGGCACCAATTCTAACGCAAAAAACTATAACTGTCACTGTCATGCTTGTCATCGAATTGTTGTTGTTACTGTTGTATCTCTCTGATAGATTTACCTTTAAATGTATGCAGAACGAATCCCATGTACTCTGCTCACAACTTCAAGTGCTTTCAAATTTGATAAATGTGTTCTCCTACTGGTCCAACAAGACTCTACCTAGGTTAATCATCAGTTTTAGGAAAATGTCCTCCTTTTCTTATCCCATAGTTAAATTCAACTCCCATCCTCTTTTCCAAACTAGCTATGATCGATTTATTCTAGTCCCTAATATACTCCTTAACTTTTGCTTAGAAAAACACAGTCCATATAGAATTCTTTCCATTCTTCATAGCACATATAGAATTCTTAAATACTATCAACAAAGAGTGGGCAAACTGGCTTTACATATTCACAGATGCCTCTAAAATCTGTTCAGGTGGTAGTATGGATCCCTAAGTTCAACATAGTTCTGAATTTTAAATGTCCAATAGAGTCATCAATATTCTCTGGAGAAGCGGTAGTCATTCTGGAAGCCATTAACTTTATTCTCTCGCATGGGCTTAACAAATGTATTAAATTTACTGACTCTAAAAGCTGTCTGGAAGCACTGTTAAGTAATCCGTTCAAATCAAAATCTCTATCCTGCATAACTTTAGACATCAAAAAAGCCCTTTTAGAATGTTGTTCTCAAAATATTGATATTACGTTAGCATGGATCCCAGGACATAGTGGAATTGGTGACAATGAAATTGCTGACACTTGGGCTAAAGACGCTACACATTCGGGTAACCCTTCCCGTCTACAAAACTACTCTACAGATGTTCTTCAATTAGCTAAAACTGACCTTCAGTCTGAATGGGAGACGAGATGGAGCCGCAACACTAAAATTATAGGCCGCCATTATGGCTGCCTCCAGGGAACAATACCGAGAAAACCGTGGTTCGCCAAATTTCGCGACTTTCCCCGACGAGTTATTTCAACAATTAGTCGTCTCCGTCTTGGCCATGTCACTTCTCCAGTGTTTCTCTCAAAGATAAGAATTTTAGATAACTCTATCTGCGAATGCGGTCTTGAAGAAGGCACCACAGAACACATTTTCTTTAACTGTCAGAAACAGCCGTCTCTATATCCCCTACTTCCGCCCAAAACTCAACGTCCCGTTAATCTTAACACTATTTTAACAGTTTGTGACAAGCCTGGCTTTTATTGTTTATGTAAATATATTAAAAAATATAATATAAAACTATAACGTTATTATCCCCTCTAAATATAACTAAACCTTTTTTTTCTCTACCGTTTAAATTACCTACACTTTATATAGTAATAATTTAAACCTGTGTTGTCTTTGCGTGTGTTATGCTTTCAGAAGAACATTAATAAAAGCTTAAGGAAGAAGGGATATTCGGATAAAATATAAATTTTTTATTTGTATAAATACCGAGCTATCTCTATCATACCGTGTCTCTCTCACTACGGGATATTGGCGAAATTTCTGTGTGAAACGGAAACAGCCACAGAACAAAAAAAAATCATTATCGTTGCTTGTGCCTATGTGCATGCGTATTTCAAAGATTTAAATCGGCGTATTGTGTTTTTCTGAGATTTGTTTTTTTATGTGATTTGGACTGCATTTGGACTTTCGAAATCTTTCCCCGCGACTGTTGAGTAGTGCTTGCCTAAGACTTCCGAATCTGATATTTTGGACGACTTCTTGTTGTGGATTTTGGACACGATTCTGCCCCATACTGTGGATTTTATTTAATTGTATCTACTATCGACGATATTGTGATCAAAGATGTGAAATAAAAAGTACTTATATAGGGTGAAGTTGAATGTTTCTATGAAACTTCGTGAGATTGATGGGTTTTTTCGGATTTTAAAAAATAATTTTTTTCGTTTTTTAATTTTTTATTTGGTTATTTTTTTGTCATTTCTTCCTTATGAGTAACTATTCATTTTAAACACGTCTACATAGAAGTTATAAAGCAACTTAAAATAAGCACTACTAAAAAAACGGAAACTTAATGAATGCCTTCATTATGCCTCCAGTCGAGATCAGCGCCGGTCGGGGCGACGACCGGCGGCCGCCTAGGTACCTACTACACGCACAGATGACTCGGCGCTTACCTACTCTCCGCTTTGATCCACACTATTTAAAAACAATACAATAAAATAGTCTTAGATGCTATATTATAATTATTTATTCACTGATACACAATACCTTTGAATATTATTTCATAAAGCACAGGTAATTAATCAATAAAATAAATCTTCTTAAAATTAAGAGCAAATCGGTATAACTTACGAGCTTAGTGAAGGAAGGAACTCTTAGTGTCTGATTTGCCCACGTCATGAAATTCCGAACACATTTAATCACAGCCACAGTCACACATACACACACACACACATAATAATATGTTGTTTTGCGGCAAGCACGTGCGGGCGGCGCGCCGCACACTGGCAACTAGCGCCGGTTGCGGCGTCTTTGATGATGTGAATTCCGCCCACCTCCCCTCTTCCCCGCACGCGGTGGTTTGCTTTGATTGCATGCAAAACGCAGTCGCAAGTATATCAATCGCGCGTGCGCGTGCTCATCTTTTGACTTAGTGACATACACTGTGATAATTTCATTATGCCTCGGTATACGAACCAAGAATACCTATTTAGAGATGGTGTACTGCTATCGCGAGTGTGACGAAGTAGGTTTGGTTTACGAATGAGTCCCCAAACCATAGAAGTTGCATTTTGTGCAGTGAGTAGTGATAGGGACACTTTAAAAAAGGTGAAAAGACACGTCCGCAAACATGCCTACCTTTGTTTGCAGCAAAATGGTGGTTTAGAGCAACAATTTTGCAGATAATAATTTAAGTCTCTTTTTATTGCTAGTGTAAATACTTTTTGATTAGAAACAACTAATTGTGTACTACCAGTGTGATTGATTTGATAAAAAGTTCTAGTGAAAAAAATGAATATGTTCCTCGTTCCTCGTTGTACCTATCTACATCGCCGGTCTCGTAAGTACTTTTGAATACCTGGTTATAAATTTCATTCTGACCCAAGTATTAAGCAATAAGTATTTCTTTTTGTTTAACATTTGCCTATTTCCAATCGTGACAAAATTATTATTAACTTTTAAAGTTTTTCTCTGCTTAAGAGAAGATGACATTTGTGCTTATTATTTCAATTTCAATAAAGGCATCTAAGACGATTTTATTGTATTGTGTGGAATCAAACGAGTCAGTTGAGCTCTGTGTAGAGTTAGGTACTTACTCACTTAACGGCTGGCGGGCGCGGTCGATCGTTGACCCGCGGTGGAATTTCAATGTTTTTCCGTTTTTTAGAAGTGCTTATTTATTAGTTGTTTTTCACTGGATATGTAAGTTTGTTTGTTTAAAATGAATAACTACTCAAAACGAGGAAAGGACATAAAAATACACAAATAATAAATAAATACATGAAAAAAATATACTTCAAAAAAATCCGAAAAAAGACAGGCATACTCTATACACATAACCCAACAATCTCACGAAGTTTCATAGAAACATTCAATTTCACCCTATATAATAGTGTTTCATATTTAATTAATATCCCATTAATAATGTTGGTCAGTACCTACGCCTACCTATTTTTTCCGTCACTACTCTACGGGACCGGTATACTTCTTTAGCTCCGTTCCGCGTATTTTATATTTTGATATAAAAATACTGTTGAAAATAATTTTATAATTCGTTTTTTTTATTACTTGGTATGACATAACCTCACAAACTTTAAAGTAGAATATCTATAAATCCAAACTTCCTATAATAAAAAAAAGAAATAAGACGAATTAAATCGAGAATCTAGATTTTTATTTAACATGCAATTCATTTATAGACGCAAAAAAATTTTTCAACAAAAATTTGTATGGGAGTTCGCCATTGTCTTTTAACATTTTCATGATAAAAATTACTAGAATACTAGTCATTTTTAATTAAATAGAATGAAATGGTATTTCTAGTTTTTCCTAGGCTAAACCAGTTCATCCTTTAAGCGATAGGATAAACGGGTACAGACTAGGCCAAAGTGGTTCGTCCTATGGCCAATAGGACAAACTAGTTTAACCTGGGCTTAACTTATTGAACTTAATTGAATAAATACACTTCAGGATAAACTGGATGGAAACTAGCAGAACTATTATAATCACAATGCATTTATTAATTAAATCAAAATATAGTTTTTTTATTTTGCATCATCATCATTTCGGATTGCAGAGAACCATTTTTTTGTTGCATTTGCACCTGCTTGTCAAACAGGTTTTAACGCAGCTGCACCTTAAAAAACCTTGGCCTGATTCAACTGAATGTTTTGAGATTGTTGTGCAGTCCTTATAGATATTCATTTACTTGGTTATCATAATCTTCCTTTAAAATTTTCTCATTTAGTCACGAAGAAATTGCTCGCTTTTATACACGAATAAATGAATATTTTTTTGATGTACCCACATAATTTGTTTTGCTAAATTCGTCGTTTAGTTTTTTACAAGCAAAGCAAATATCAATACAAGTAATTTCAAACTGTAATACCTTAACAACATAGTGTAATTGTCACAAATCGTACACGAGATCAACACTGGTGACCGCTCGGGCACACTCGGACTGTGCGCATCCACTCTCGCCATAGTTCGCTGTCATTGAGCTGCGTCTATACTAACAAAGCATGACAATAAATACATAGCAACAAACCACGTAGTTAGTATGAATATCTTACGCTAGCCAAATAAGATCAAAATGAATGCTGCAAGTGGACACAGCAGTTCCCAACCCGATTTATCAAAATTTGAGGTGCTGGATTTAGAATTCGGAAAGCCGCAAGATGTGGGGTATTGGTTTAATTAAAATGATATATCATTAATAAAGGAACAACTGCCTGAAATTAAAAACCACTACTGAACATTAAAGAAAATAGCATTTTAAAGACTCAAATCGCAAACTTTACTGATACAGTTGGTCATGTACAGGAACAAATAACAAAAAATTAACGAAGAAATACATATTTTTAAGAATACTAAAACTACAAATTCTTCAGCAGAGGTATCAACCGATGTTTCATATGAAGAACTTATTATTGAGATTCAAAAGCGCAAAATACGTAGTAAGAATATTGTAATAAAAAGGAATCCCGGAGCAATATTTAGAAAATTCAGAAGAAAAAAGAGAATACGGCCGACTTGAGGAGAATAAAGTCTTCTGAGAAATATATCCACAATATCATAAGCCAGAAAAAGTAATATGACTGGGTGAAAAAGGAAAGACAGGAATGCTAAAAGTAAAGTTCTCATCAGAAGAAATATCAAATACATATTAAAAAAAACAACAACACTGAATGACAAACAAATCAAAATTTACTCTGATTAAAGCAACAAATCACGTAAAGAAAAAGAAGAAGAAAATATAATTATTAAATATGTAAACGGAGCTCCTAAAATTATAAAACAAATGTCAAAAAACTAGAATTGAGAGAAATCAGCAACAAAACTTATATTACATTGTAGAAAAAAGCATTTAGATTCTTAAACGGAAAAGTTCGAAGTATCGTCAAGTCAGGTAAACTGGATGAACTTCTGGATGTATTAGGATACAATCTTTTGGAACAACAATACATGTTATTATCCTATCAGAAACCTGGATAAAAAATGAATACGAAGCAAAAAGATAAAAATTGCCTTATGATACCCATTACTACATTATATTACTAATTCTAGAGGCGGCGGTGTGTCTCTTTACGTCCATGATAATCTAAATCATGAACTCCTAGAGAAACACTTAGAAGATGGTAATCATTTTTTATGGGTACATGTGAAAAAACAGTCACTAAACATTGGAGCTATCTATCGACAACCAGCTGCAAACACCAATAAGTTGCTTGATACAATTTACAAATCCCAAATAAAAAGCGAGTAGTTGCTTTCGGAGATATTAATCTGAACCTACTTACAAATGAAATAAGTATCAAAGATTATAAAGATTACAAGGAAAATAATATATATTTTTATAAACAACATTAGTTTAAAACACTTTATACGTGTAACGAAGACTTCTCAGACAATAATAGATAGCGATGTTACCAACCTAAAAGATAACTCATGGCTGTAATCGAGTCTTCACTATCGGATCACAAGCAAATTTATTAATAAATATATAGAAAAAACAATAACCTTTCAAAAGAATACAATATGAAAAGCTAAACTACTCCAATTTCTATAAAACAGTTGAAGATACTAAGTCATGGGAAGATTATGACTATGATAAATTAGAAAAGATAATATTGGCAGCTATTGATGAAAATAAAGAAACAAAATACAAAATCCTCCAAAAAAGAATGGATAAATAAAGAAATAATTGCAACCATAAATGAAAAGAATGACCTGTGGAACAATTTAAAACAGATGCCTACTGACCAAAATCTACGCAAGGACAAATAGTCAGTACGTGCATACAATCTACGGAGAACAAATATTATTATAAGGCTTCAGCTTGTCAGACGGATTCTAAAAAAATGTGGAATCTTACTAATAATTTGCACAAAAGTAAAGAGATATGTATACAAGGTTCCAAAAAGATTCTAATGCCATCGAAATCCGATGTAGTTACAGATAAAAATGAAATATGTGAACATCTTAAGTCCTTTTTCTCTACTACAGGCTTAAATTTAACAAAAATTATACCACACACACTAAGAATTAATTAAAATAATACAAGTACTCTAACTCGTTGGAAACAACTTTGACAACAGAGGTTTTTACAAAATATTTATAATTTAGACTTTAGTGCTATAAGTACCAAAGCTATAAAAACGCGTCAATAACATAATTGCAAACAGCTTGACACAATGTAATTCAATGTATTAATAAGTGTTTAGATAACGTTTACTTCCCGGATTCGTTAAAAATCGCTAAAGTTAGCTATATATAAAGCAGGAAATAAATCTGACCCCAACAATTACACGCCTATATCGATGTTACCTGTGCTTTTGAAAGTTTTTGAAAAAATAGTACATGAACTGTCTGCTTACATATGTTGAGTCGATAAATTTCTTCTTTCAAAAATAATATGGATTTAGGCAAAAATAAAAAAGGATATTGACAAAAAAATATTACTTTCGGCATATTTAGTAATTTGCAGAAAGCTTTTGATACGGTTAGCCATAAACTACTATTATCAAAATTAGATGACATCGGCATCGAGATTTGGCTCTTAAAATTTTAAAGTCTTACCTAAACGATAGACGTTAAATTGTTAAGATTGGGAATGAGCATAGATACGCCAAAACTATTGCTTGTGTTGTACCACAGTGGTCTATTTTAGGTCCCTTTTGTTTCTCATTTATATTAATAATATTAAGCAAAAAGGTCTTCAAGGTGATATCTTTTTATATGCGCATGACACTAGTGTCATGAGACTAAAAAGTAAAAAAGACTAGTCTTTTTTAAATAAAACTAGTTTTTACGGGTTTAGTAGTTTAGTGTTTACGGGTTAATGCACGAAATTTTATTTATTTATTGACGTTTCATAGCCTGTAAAGCCTGTAAAGGCTACGAAACGTCAATAAATAAATAAAATTTCGTGCATTAACCCGTAAAAACTAGTTTTATTTAATGAGTGATGTGCGTGAAAACCTAAGAAACAAATAGTCTTTTTTACTTTGGTCATTCCGTCGAAACATTTATAAATCACTCACAAAATGATTTGAACATCCTGCATACTTGGTTACAGTCAAATTTATTAACTATAAAAGTACTAAAAACGAAATATATTATTTTCGCTCCTAAAAGAACAAAAATATTACTAACCACTCCCAACTTAAAATCAAGTAAATTCAGAGAAATATCTTGGCCTTGTTCTCGATACTCAATTTACATGAAAATCACATGTAGACTCGATAGCTAACATCCTTGGCTGGGGCCCTAAGCTGGTTGTCTTCCTAAAAATGATAAATATCTCATCTGTAACTCCTTAGTTAAAGCTAATTTAGAATATATAATTGAAGTTTGGGGATCCGCAGCAAGATCACATCTTAAAGGGTTACAAATAAAATAAACTATTAAAATCTTCTTTAAGTATCTACTATCTACTACCGAACCTACCTACTACACCTACTGAAACAATCTATATAAAAACTATATAAATATAATATTTGCATTCATATTACAAAAAATAATGACAAAAGATATACGAAGTCAAATCACATCAATCGCTTGAAGCGAGACCAATCATTTATGTTACTTTTATAGTGATACTCATAAAAGTAACATAAAACATTCAGTAATAACATACTATAAGTTTCCTTTATTACTAAGACGAACTTAACCTAGTATTTACAAATTATTAAAACATATATACATACATATAATAATATACGTATTTTTGATCTGTGTTTTCTACTTAAATGATTCGTATTTTTTGTTATACATATTATTTCTAAGTAAGAATGTTCGCACCGCAATATCCTGCACTGTGTTGTTGCCTTTATGTATCTCCGCTGTTCGCACGCGCAGAGACTGTGATTGTTTTCTTTTGGTTGTTAATTTAATCTACCTACCTTTTCAAATTGTTAGTTGACACGACGTAATATTTTTTTTGTCTGTGTTTTTTGTCTGTAAGTGGATTTTTTGTAAATTCTTTTGAGAAAATAAATGTCTTCAACCGTAAATTACTTCAATATTTTTATTCATTTCATTAATGTCAAAGATTGTACTCGTAGGTACTTTATTTTTTAAAGTCGTTTTTTTACTCTCAGAAAGTACTACCTGGTGAAGTGGATAATGAAGAGCACAGCTTCGTATAAAATATACCTAGTTAAGTAATACTAACGTACCTTTCCTCAATTTTTATCGTTCTTTTAGAAGCAATTATAAAGTAAACTGTGATAAATATAATAATTATACGTAAGTACTACATTTAAGGTTCGATTAAAACCAAAAGGACATTAATGTCTTGACTACTACCAGGTACTGCCTTTATTTACATTTCAGAAGGCGCTTTAAATTAAAATACTTCCGCAATTTTATTTATTTTTCCTCAATGATATTTATATAATATCATTGTTTTTCCTCAAACAAATGAGTTATTTACTCGGTCTCGCAATGATATATTATTTCTCGCATGAAAAACGTAAGCATTTTTTATTTTTAATACAGTCCTAGACTCCATTAAAGTTTTTGCATACCTACCTTGATTGGACCTAATGACAAAATTAGTTTAGCACACTTTGTATCGGGGGGCACGGCAGTGCCCCCTCCAAGTCGAGCGCGAAGTAAACACTGCTGTACCATCCTTTACTGGAACCATTTCGCCGCATTTTCAGGCCCCTATTTGAGAACCTCTGGATAAGACCAGAACGTAGAAATTTTCGTAATTCAGTAAGCTATAATCACATACTTAAAATCCAAAATTTCATGTCTGTAGGTTATTTAGTTCCCAAGTTAAGAGAAAGCAAAGTTTCGCATTTATGACACTCACTCACTCACTCATGATCATCAGAATAGAACTAGTACTTCCCATAAACTCAGAGAGCTGAAATTTGGTACAGAGTTAGGGTTTAATGGCCACATAAAGGGAAAACTATAAAAACTGGGATGAAAAAATGACTTGTTTTTTTTTAGTTTTTAAGAAGTAGGTAATATTTTATTAGCAGTCGGGTTTTTTGATTTTTAAATTTATCATTTTTATTTCACACTTTTTAGTATTATAAGGTGGCATATGCCGTAGTCTTGTCATTTAAGTAAGGGAATTAATATCGCGGGAATTATTAAGTACCTTGCGATGGTTTTAGACCGATTGATTTATTAAAACATAGAGGCCTTACCAGCAGGGTCAGGGCCTCAATTTTCGCAAAAATGTGTGAAGTTACTCGTAAATCAAGTCGTTACTTCTATATCTAATGCCTGTAATTTTTTTAATAAATTAACTATAACGTTTTCAAAAAGTGATCATTAACTTGTTCTTTTTAGTAGTTTAGAAGAAAATATAAAATTCATTTACTTTTATTCGTCGACTATCTAAAATTGGCAGTGGCTGCATTATCATATCAACGACCGGCTCTAAGATTATGATATACAAAAATACAGTGTTATATCCTAGTCTCTTAATATGATATACCCACATAATTCACAGAAACCAAATATGTAGACGCCAGAGGTTAACTTCAAATGTTGTTAATCACCCTTTAAACAATACCAATAAATAACGTTAATGTCGGAGGTTGACGAAAGGAATTACTGACACGATCATTAAATGGCTAAATGAAAATAATCTTAAAATCAATATTAATAAATCCTATTATATCCAATTTAATAAATCTAAACATAAAAAATATAATTTTACATTAGACGTAGCAAAAGTCAAAGAAGTAGAAAGTTTAAAATTCCTAGGTGTAAACATTGACAAAGTACAAACTGGAAAACCCATATAGATATGTTAAGTTATAAAATAAATAAATTTGTGTACGCTCTGAAAAGCATAAAAAACTTAACCAATAAAAAAACCGCTGTTATGTGTTATCGTGCCTACATAGGATCCATCCTTCGGTACGGAATTATACTCTGGGGCAATAGCACGGATAGGAATATAACCTTTATTGCACAAAAGAAGTGCTTTAGGGCAATATGTGGAATCCCGCCGGACCAATGGCGTAGACCATTATTTGAAAGTCTTGGATTGTTGCCGCTGCCATCGCTGTACATATATGAATTAGCAGTGTTTGTCCAAGGGCACAAGCAGTTGTTCAAGAGGGTCAATAATTTCCGGCTTAGAGACCCTTACAGAATGATATTTAATGAGGTCCCAAAGTCTGACAAATATAGGAAAAGTTGCTTGTGCCTTTGTGTCGAGATCTATAATAAAATACCACCCGACATGAAAATGCTAAATATGAACATATTTAAAAATAAACTATATAAATGGCTAAATGAAAACAATATTTATGATCTCAAAAGTTTTTTCAATTATAAAAATTAATGATAACTTATCCTATAATAACTATGATAAATGTATCTTTTTCATATTTTTTTTATATCTGACATTTAGAAATTTTGTAATATTAATACGTTGATATTGTATATTTTATTGACATAATATTAGGTAACTCTGACATTCATAATTCTACAGGAAAATGTTATAATTAAATAATCTCTTTTTTATTGGTTCCATTTATGTATTTGCATGCTATTTTTAAAATGGCAAAACACGTGCTCAATTCACTTTATGTAATACCTATATACCGTGTTTTTAGCAAATAAAGATTATGATTATGATTCGAAGGCGGATAGGCTAAAAATCATTGAAACACTTTTAAAGCATTAAAAAATATTTTATCTACTTTTTATCATTGTTATGGTAAATTAAACTTAAAAATGTAATTTCAAATTAAATTTAATGGAAATTCCTGTAAAATTACTTTAGCATGTGGAATTTTATAATAATTTTGGTTTCACCACTAAGATTTAAAATGTGAACAAAATTTTATTTAACCCTACGAATTAATTCAGTTTATGAAAAACAATAAACTACCATAAGTAACTAAACTTTAACTTTCTTTAACTAAAATTTTAACTAAAATCGTTAAGAAAAGCGATTACAAAGTTACTCTAAAAAATAATGATACCATAGTATAGACTTCTGGGTCTCAAAAAAACCGCTTATTCACTAGATACACTTTTAATATTTTGTAGTTTATTACAAAATTATGAAATTTACACATGCTATTACCAAAATATAAATGGAATAAATAGGTTTCAAAAATTGTATGCAGTGATTACCACAGCTCCTTAGCGGACCCGAAATACCTTGCTACATTTTCCATACATCCTGAAAAGGTTGCGAAGCTTCAAAAGTACAGTGAAAAAGTGTTAAAAATACATTTATACTCGTTCAAAACTTGTTTTATTTAATGAGTGTTGTGCGTGAAAACTTAGAAACAAATATATTTTGTTTTGTTTTTTGTTTCAGGTCTGTCAACCATCCTGCTCAAATAAATCTCATACATCCGTATATACTTAGACTGACCTTGAAATGGTTAGCTGTTATTATTATAATACTAGCAAACCACTGAACCAAATGTTCACCAAAACCTGATTTAAAAAAAAATGTATTTAATTAATTGAGAACTTCGGAGATTTTGTGTGGTTTCGTTTGAAATTCGTGATTTCTTGAAAACCGGAAGTGCTACGTTACTCAAATCCGGTTTGTAGTCTTCTCAGACTATTCTTAACTTATAACTTAAATATTCTCTTTATCTATCTCTTACGGTTTGGCCGCTGAAACAGCACCACAGACAGACGGACGGACGGACTTGTCTAATAGATAAGAGATACACACAAAAACTACCTCACGAGCGATAAAACCGCCTGGCCTTAATTATTGCCTGTAGCAAATTTTTGAAGTTATCATATAAAACTTGTCTCCTCAAAAGCTCATATATTTTAAAAATTGTTTATGGAAAACTGGATATTTCGTGGCTTTTGTATATTTATTGTTTCCTATTTTATATTATGTTATGGAAGTTGACCTCAATAAGTGTGTATGATTTTGATGACAGCTTTCAATTTAACGACACTGTATAAAATAAGACAGGGAGAAAAAAGCAGCCTATGTTTCTTGCCGGTTCTTCTCAGTATACAAGGTTTCCTGCCGTAGATTTGAGAACCGACGGCGTAGCTTTCGACTTTCATATGTGCTTGTAGAAGCCTAAACGGATTATATGAATCTTGAATTTTAACACCTAAAATAAATCTTTATAATTAACACTTGAATTTTATTTTCAATAATATATCATCGACATGCCCTTGAGTTACTTTAAGTTTGATATTGTAATAATGGTTTATAAAAGTTAATAAACACCAGCCTTTATCATAATGTGCACATGCAGACGAATAACGAAAAGGTTTGTGAAATTTGCTAAGCTATTTCTTATTGCTGTCCTTGTATTTAATAACAGTGGTAAATTTGATTTACGTTGAATAAAATATCTGATTGTTTAAAAAATAAAATAGATTCTTCTCTGCCTTCAACCCTTTTCTCCAGTATATTCATGTGACCCTATAAGCTTTGACCACAACAAAGAAAAACATAACATCGATAAAAAGTATCGACTAAAGACATCCTACGTCCGCCATGTTTGCTCCCCGATTTGTTTTATAGGTAAAAACGCGAAGTACATGCTTGTGTATTGTGGCTTGAAAAGTACGATTTGCAAAAAAATCTTGGAACCCTTTTTAGCACTCAGCTAATCTATTTATAAAACTCAAAGGTGACTGACTGACATAGTGATCTATCAATGCACAACCAAAATCACTGGACGGATCGGGCTGAAATTTGACATGCAGGTAGATGTTATGACTAGGGTTGCAACGATATATCGGAATATCGATAATATCGAGACCAAAATATCGATATTTAAAATTCACTGATATCGATAATATCGATATCAGAAATTCCAAAATATCGATATTTCGTAGACTAAATTTGAACACAATAGTACCTGCTATGACTATCTAAATTGAATAATATCGAAATAACTATTGCTTTGAAATCTCAAGAGCTTATAGATGTATTAAAAAAATCTTGAACCCCAAGAAATATACTAAACTGGTGTGGATTCTGGCATGATTCTCTAAACCTAAAATTAAATTTGACAACAGTGTATCCTTGTCATTCTCTATACAGAATGAAAAGGAGAGACTGATGTTGAATTTAGTTTTAAGTTTAGATAATCATGCCAGAATCGACACCAACGTATGTAGTTATAATCGTATACCTAATGGTAACTCATGCACTTAAATAAAATCCTTGCCTCTCTTTCTAGATAATTGTCAACTACTGATTAATTGAAATTTAATATCAGTGTAATAAAACACAAAATAAAATTAAGAATCGTATAAAAAGCGTAAATTTTTTAAGCTCGCCAAGTCAAGAAAGTAAGATAGGTATAGTAATTTTGGAAGCTTTGGGCTTACCCGATTCTGAAGCCATGGGCACGTCCCACATATGCGGGTTGGCGCATTTGTGCTAACGAATGTGAGTAATCTGATCAGGATAATAATTTTAATTTTTTGGTTTCCTGTCGTGGCTGAAACACAAACCGTGCGAGCCAATAAAAAAAATCCTGCTTGGCACGATTTCATCAAACGTGTTTAACGAAAAAGCTGCTTCAATGCATTTTGCGAGAAACTCGCCAACAAACATATGAATGTGTCACACTCACCCCGTATTCTAATGTCAATAAAACAAACCAAAAGAAAAAAAATCGATATATCGATATTATCGAGTTAAAATGGTCGATATATCGGTTATCGATGTTTTCCTGACTTCGATATAAATATCGATATTTCAAAAGACTTTGCATCCCTAGTTATGACGTAGGCATCCGCTAAGAAAGGATTTTGATCAATTCTACCCCCAAGGGGATAAAATAGGGAATGAAAGTTTGTATGAAACTTTGTCAATTTTAAACCGATCGGGCTGAGACTGTCATTGTGTATAATACAAGCCTGAGAACAAAAACTGTAGTCCACACTTCAGCTCTACACCAAAGCAAAGCGAGGGCGGGCCGCTAGTTGTAGAATAAAAACTAAACACTTGTAAAGAAACAATAATAAATATTGATAATTAATATTGTTTGATATTTTTTTCATATATTGAGCTATGGGTATGGCTGGTTGATAACCTAAACAGTGTTTCCACTTTAAAGATTTCCTTTCCCCATGCCTCAATTCAGATTTCCCCTTCTTAGGACAATTTTCCCCTCAAAAATTATTCTGCTGTAGTTTTTAGATTTGGCACTAGTGTAGTAACTAAAAAAAGGTCTTATACTATCTTATTCTATAACAGATAAATAAAATATATAAAATCTGCACGTGTTGCCACAGTTTCTTTTATACGGCAACACTCTAGTCCACGTTATAGTCCATAAAAAAATTGTTCCGTGCCATATTATTTTAGGCTATGCTTTACTCATAATTTCCCGCAATTCCTTTTCATGTCTTTCCCCTTTTTCTTCCCCTCTGGACCCTAATTTCCCCTTAAAAGGGGAATTTCCCCTCATTGTGGAAACACTGAACCTAAATCGTCAACCAAATGTCAAGTTTAAGTTTATTTTTTAATGTTTCAACACTTTAAGTTGCGTTCATAAACTCGATTTAAAACTTTCGTTTACACAAAGGATGCATGTTCGTATATTGTGGCGTACTCCGGCGGTAATACAGAGATGAGCAGAATTGAACAGCTAGATTCTGATTAATGCTTTTTCTCAGTCTTAATATTTTCTTTTTTATAAAAAAACGTTTTTATTCAAATGTAGAAAATTGCCCCTGCTTTCCAACACATATCACAATTAAGGAGGTAATTAATAAGGTCATCCCCACTTTTACACTTTAGACTGCCCTTGCGGCAGGATGTGCGTAGACGGTCTTAGAAAATAGAACCGTTTTTGGAGGAGCAGCTGAAACGCTGGCGCCCCATTTGAGCCAGTGCCACAGAATTGAACGCAGTCGGGTAAAAATAATAATCCTTCATTCACTAACTCTAGGTATGAGCTTGTGTTATTAATTAAAAATATTGACAGTTCAGGTCATCATTTGTGACGTTCTGTAAGTATCTATAAATAGAGCTGTGGTTATAGTCCACATCTACATTAATTAAGAAGTACACTACCTAATGAATTTAATTATATAATTAAATTTTATTATTTTGAAAGAACGACATCGTTGTAACAGTGCCACAGAACCATATCAGAGTTTTGAACTGGTAACAGCTTTCAGAATCAAGTTATTATTTCGTTACGATCTCCTTGGCCGAGTGGTAGGTACGCCGGGTTTCAAGTTGTCTTACTCGCGAGGTCCAGGTGGCACAAATTTTAGTACGATTAATATGAGCATTTGTACCTAAGACATGGATGTTTATATGTATTTCTAGATAAAATATACTTATATATGTAGCAGTATATGTATACTATCCGTTACACTAGTATCCCCTAACACAAGCCTTTAAGTGCTTACTTTGGGGCTAGGCTAATTAGTGTGTGTTAGAAATACTTCTTATTTATTTTATACGTAAGCAAATAGAAGAAGTTATCATTTTAAAGACCAATCGTAGCGAGATTCTGCGCCGAAGGGCCAAACTCCATCTATATAGGTACCTAGTTTTTATTATCTCCGACCGATCGAAATCAACAAGAAAAATTGGTGTTGATTTGCAGATTTCCAGATGATTTATAATCTAAGTAAATGTGTCTGGCAATGGAAGTAAAAAAAAGAAAAATAAACTATAAAAATATATATACATATATATTTCGTGTAGTTATCACAACAAATTTATTTACATTTAAAGATAAGAATATAACTATATTTAAATAGTTTCTGTGCTAGGTTTTTAACGCTAGGTAATACATATACACATATAGTTTGTCATTGGTCCACTTGCAGTGTATATAATTTAAATTTTAGTGTTAATAAAGTTAATTAAAGAATGCCATTGGTAAAAATAGCTGCACTTTTATTTACCTCTACAAAAAATATACTGTTTTCTATTACTCACTCACTCACATAGTAGGTACCTATGGATTTCAATATTATGTGAGTGAAGGGTAAATAGACTTTTTTTCAATTCTATTCTTTGATTGCGCGAATGTACGTACGTTATAGTTCTTAAACCTTTGTTACCTTAAAGGTACAAGTCCGAACTGAACCGCAGACCACAGGCCGCAGCTGCAGACTGCAGGCGACACTACTAGTTTCTATGAATCTCTATGAAATTGATTCCGAGCGCAGCGAGATGCCGCGGCTGCACAATGCACGGTCAGCCGCAGTCGTTAGCCGCAGTCTCGCTTGCGGTTGTCGCCTGCAGCCCATTACGGAATTGTACCTTTATGAAGCTTGCCCTATAAGATATGAAATTGATAAATACAAGGCATATTTTCAACTTCGACTTCCTAACTTTTTTGAAATTTCATATATCAGCCCACATTGCTCACAATAACATGTACACACTAACATAGGTTTCATTTAACAATAAACAATAAATAAATTAAAACGGTAACAAAATAAAAAGGTTTACGAAGAATAACGGCTAGTAAATAACATTGTTATTACAGAACTCGATTCAAATTATATTCACTGTTATCGGACAGGATAAAATATCGTCGGATATGAAAGATTATTTACTACCTATTCGACATTTGCAAGGAGTGAAGGCAATATTTATTTGCCCGGTGACTAATTGCATCATATTAACGTTGAAACTCACTTGTCTAGACTTACGCGGACATCTAGATTAATTAATTCAAGACGCCTTTCTTTCGCTTTTCTAATTCGTATACGCTCACTAAACTTTCACATTCTTATTAATTATTACAATTACTAAACTAAGGCTCACTTGCACCAAAGTTCTCAAATCAAATTTAAAAGCTTTTGAGCCCTATTCTGTCTCTTTTTTATTTTAATCAATTTACAAAGCTGGAATGATGTTTTTATACAGGTTTAAACCTTAATTTGAATTAAGAATGTGGATGCAAGCGGCCTTACATAATCAAAATCACACATCAAATCCTAATTAATAATATCGTGGTTTGCATGGTATTACTTTAACTAATAAATTACTTGTACATATTATATTTTTATCATTAATGTTCATGAGATTGCTAACATATTCATAAATAAAATAAAAGTCTTATCGGTAGAACTAAGCTAATCAGAAATCCTAAATATTGGGTTCGTCTGATAGATAATAATTGTATGCCATTATTTCATCACATCTGTTATAATTTCACTTAAACTAAATTGTAATTATTTGCTTTTAAATATTAAATAATTATTTTAATCAAACATATGCTATTAATTACAATAAAATAACCCTTTGTTCTATAATCTGAGAAAATAACAATAGAATATTGTGTAGGCACATTTATTGAGAATTAAAAATTAAATGAAAACAAAAGATGTAAATATAGCTCAGGCAGATTAGTGATGATGGACCTTTATAAAATCGTTATCCAAGATTCTACCCTGGAGCAAATGCAGCAGATTAATAAACACCAATTTTAGATCTAAACAAATTTCGATTAAAGAATGTTAAGTAAATATCACGTCTCCACATAATAAGTATCTTTTTCGACAATTAATATTTGGCATTTACCGGTAAGTTCCACTGTTTCCGGTGATTTGTCATCTTTGTCTCTTTTAATGTGTGCTTGCGGACCAATTAATGATAATACTACCGGCAAAAACATTAAACCATTAAAAAGCCCAAAAATTATGACTAGAAGAAAAATTTTAAAGAAAGATTTGAATGTGTATGCTTGTGACATACTAAGAAGAGATAACGACAAAAATGTCGATCCGCCACCTAACAATACTGCACCACCAATCGATGTAACTGTCTTAAATGCTCTTTCAGTACGATACCCACCAGATGTGGTCAAAAATGTGTGTCCGATATGTGCGGCATAATCAACACATAAACCTATAGCCAACTCAAGGCCGATACAACAAACGATGTCGACTGTCATGCCCCATCTTTGCATCCAACCAAGCACATTTAGAATAGTTAACAGCACACATATAAATATCCACAGACACATTTGTAAATTTGTTATCAATATTGTTGTGCAAATCATTACACACAATAACGCCAATTCTATATTCCTTTCAACTTCAACTGCTATTATCTCATCGGTAACCCAATTTGCAAATGCTTTAGACCATACACTACGATAACCATCGTCAGTTTCAAAAGATGTGGATTTTATCAAATTCTTTACTTGATTCATGGCTGGAATATACTCTACTGGACCTTCAAATCGATTAAACTTAAAAGGCACAGATGTTGCAGTTATATTTGTAGCAGGAAAACCACACTGTATCGGAGATGAAAATTTAAAATTTATCTGGAATCTACCACCAATAGGACTGAACAGAAATCTCGTCAAATATGTATTAAATTCATTTTCTGTGACTAAAGAGATATTTTTCAAATCACGATTATAATTTTTTGAGACGTACTTGACAAATGGTTGTATCCAATCTGAAACGCCAGCAACATAGGTCTGGTTACTTAGTTCTTGGGTTAGGTTAAATAATTTATTGAATTCATGATGATAATTCATTTTTCCTAGAAACACCATCGCAGTATGTCCTTGTTCGGGATAATAATATTCATGGGTATCCAAAAACTCTTTATAATAAGTGTCTTCTGGTATGAACCATTTTGGGTCAAACTTCTGTTCTAAATGGAGTATTGATTCAATACTGAATCCTGTCATTATCAAAGTAAACAGTATAATCATTGTTCTTCCGGGAGTCGTAAATACAATATTTTTGTAAAACCCCGAAAATATCTTTTGGAATATTGAGTCTTCTTTTGAAATAGAAATTGATTTTGAATGTTTATAACAAAAGATTAAACCATTGCGATTAGATTCTACTCTCATAACATCTAAGGTAAACACGGCAACATAAAATGTAACAGAATAGCAAAAAATAAAAAAAACGCCAACAGCAGCATATATGCAAAATGATTTTAGTGATGGCAAAATTGTAATAGCTCCTATAAGTAGAGCGACTATGTCTGTGAATGATGTGATTACGATAGAAACTCCCGCATGCTCCAACATAAGTCCGATTCTAGTCGGAAGACTTTTTTGCGCTTCTTCTGGTGACAGATTTCTCCAACAAGCACTCATTACAAACATGTCATCCACACCAAGACCCATAAGAAGAAATGGTAATGATGAATGTACAGGTCCAAAAGGAATACCAATAATGGAACACCAACTAACGGCAGTCACGTAAGCCATCCCTACACATAATAACCCAACACTACCAAGAGTTAATCTTATTTCCAGCCAGTTACATCTCGATAATGCAAATTGTATATACAAAAACATAAGGATTATACCCATAAATAACTTATCTATATCGTGAAACATTGTTTCACCACTTATATCAGCAAAACTTCTACCGGCTTCATAAACAACATTTATCCCTGTAATATTTTGAGCTATAGTTTGCATAAGGTCTAAAAATTTTGCTTCCCACATAGCTAGTGGAACAGAAACCCAGTCTTCAGTACCAACTAGGTTACCTACTTCATTTATGTCAATAGACGACATGTTTACTTCAGTATACCAAGTCAACAAAATTGAATTGGCAGATACCACATTTCCACTTTCATCGTGTTTAGTGCCACCTAATAATTGAATATAATCTAAGGGGTGGCCTGTTACTGGATTGATTTTTACATTGTTTATTTTGTTTACAATATCATACTTCGTTAAATTTGCTATGGCAGTAGAATTATTATTCCACAAATCTAATATATTATTCTGAAGACAGCTCATTTGAAAACTATTGAGAAAACTACAGTAAAAATCATCTCCAATCCAAAAAGTTGGATCTGAATATTCATTATCGCTCTGGCTGTTTGTAATTGTTTTATTGTTGTTATTTTCATTCAATTGTTTACCAGATCTAACATTTTGGGTTATATTCATAAAATTTACAACAGGAACTTTATAGCACAGATCCTTTAAATAAAAATACGAATTATTATATTTAACCTTTATAGAGTTTACTTCATTTGTAATGTTGTCTAAAATCATTAAAACTTTCGGATCTAATATATCATCAGCTGTAATTATGATCCTTTGCAATCTGAACCCCGTGTTAAAATTATCTATATACCACTTTGTGTCGTAGTAGAAGTCCGAATCTGGCGGTACCCATAGTTTCATGGGATTTTTCTCTATATAAAATTGTAATAAACCAGCACTACTTAGAAGTATAAAAATCCATGTCACGATAACGGTAGTCCAAGGGCGCCGGGCGATTATTACTCCCAGGGAGAAAAATATTTTTTCGATGAAATGCACAAATGTAGAGGATATGCCTTCCCATATTCGCTGAGGGTACTTGAATACACTTGACACCGGCATTTATAATAAATATATTCACAACCACTTCAGAAAACTATTTAAATTACTTCTGTTATCACAGTATTAAAACAGTTGGCCCTTAACTGAACTCACTAAAATAATGATATATAATCAATGTATAAATGACACTTTCAACAGCATTTTGTGTTATATAAATAGCACAATAATGTCACATTATCAAACAATGTGCGCACTGTGTTAGTGTGAAATTCCAACAGTCGACCGATTCACTGTACATCTGTCTGACACTAAAAAACTATCAGAACAGAAACAGAATGGTGTGAACATTAATGAACGAATGAGTGGCTAATGAATGAAAGTATAAATGACGAGAGCGTAAAGAAAAGTGAACAAGAATTTTGTAACGCCTTAAGGTACGTTCAGACTACGCTTTAATAAAACTTTGTTTGACCGAGCGAGAATCTAATTATTCATGACCCATTCTCCTATTCATCATTAATATAAAATGACCTCTTAGTAATAAGGGCATTAATATTGTATCTCACTGTGGTCTTGGCCCTGTATTAGAGTAATTAGAATAACCTTAAGAAAATCAGTACTTAACTTAATCTGTGTGTACTTACTCTGTAATCTGTGCGTGCTACTGGCTGTTGTTTTTTGTAGGTTAGGAATGAAGTTTTGTTGATACTTGGTGTCTATTAATTTGTAATTTACACTTTTTTATTTAGTTATCCATTATGTGGACAACCAAAACTTTTCTGACAAAAACAAAACGTGGAAATATTTTGAAAGTAAGTTATAATAATTTGGCGATAGCTATTTTTGTTTGTTGTTTGGGTATGATTTGTTAACAAAACATAATTTTGTATTGAAGATTGATTGACGAAAAATAAGGAATATTATTATACAACAAACGTGATCTGAAATACCTGTCGATTAGGCACCGCATTTTACTTAAAAGTTTAGTTTACAATAATAAGGAAACTACAGTAAAATCTCAATTAGTATGTTGTCCGAAGTTCTCCGGTCTATTGAATATTCTGCTAATAATTGATACTATGAAAACAACAACAAATTTTTAAGTGTTGTATTAAGACAACGAATATCATTATTAAAGAAAACTTCTTTATTATAGAAGCACCTGTATGAGAAAATATAATGTCACCTTATTGATTTAGTTGAAGTTTAAAACCACATTTCTGATCAGTAAACCGTTTAGCATCATAATAATTTTATTTTAGATAGTCAGGGAACATTATCTTCGGGATGACCTACTTTGTGGATCGAGTGCTTGTAATATATGCCCTCACAAAGATGAAGAATATGTTTTAGACTCAAAACCAGACTCCGTTTGTGCACTATTCGACTATCCACACTACTTATTACTGGATACTAATGTAGTCCTTCATCAAATTGATGTCCTTGAAGAGGATGCTTTGAAAAATGTTATCATGCTACAAACGGTACTCGAGGAAGTCAAACATCAAAATACAGCAATTTTTCAAAGAATCCTTGAAGTCATTAATAATAAAAAAAGAAAATTTTATTCTTTTGTTAATGAACACCATAAGTGAGTATTTACTTGTATTTAAGAGTTCTCTGTTTGTAAGACAGACAATCACTAGAAATATTGATGTTAATTAATTCCATTTTAACTTTTAAGGTCTCATATTTTATATTCTCATAGATATCTCAAAATATTAATATCATTTAAGCCATGTTTTGTTTTACTCTGTTTTAAACCAAAGAAAGTCATAGCATTAACTTCATTAATTGAGGTATTTCAAAGTTTAGAAAGTCATAGAATTTGCTTAGATTTTCATCATACAAAACGTAAATGAATGATTCTTTAGAGACACATATGTGGAGCGTAATCCAGGTGAGAAGCAGAATGATAGAAATGATCGAGCTATAAGAAAAGCTGCTAGTTGGTATGCTTTACATCTGTCAGTCAATAATGTTGCTGGTCAATTTCCACAAATAGTTCTTTTGACAGATGATGAAAACAATAGGAAGATTGCTCAAGAAGAAGGGATTGTATGTTGCTCAGGTATCCCATAAGCTTTACATTTAATAAAGATAAAATATTTTATAAATAAATCTTAACTGTTACAAACTAAACTCATTTGTTTTATATTTTAACTTATCAAAGCTACTGAAATAAAGTCCTATGTACTAAGTGCAGCCACGAACAAACTTCATTTACCTACCCGTGCAACCTGCACAATATACTTGTAAAAAATCTTCATATATAACTTATTTATGTTTCAGTCAAAGATTATATAGAAAATGTGAATGGCTTTGTTGGCCTCATCGATAAACTATCAAAGAATGTTATACCAGAAACTTGTTCTAAAGATGCCTTGTATCCTGCCCATTTTACTCCTACCCAAATACATACAGGTATCAGGAATGGCAAACTTTACCAGGGCACATTCCATGCTTCAAGGGATAATTTCCTTGAAGGTACTGTTTCTGTTAATCGCTTTGAAAAACCTGTGAGTAGATTTTTTTATAGTTGTTAATACGTAAGTAGTTTTACAAATCATAAAAATTATAAATTAATGTATTCATATTTGTTTCTTAGGTTTTCACTCACACCACTCAGTAAAAAAAAACAACTTTCAACGGTTGAAATGGATGGATTGATTTACTTATTTATTGATGTTTGGCATCCTTTTCGGGATGCTTGATTTATTTTATTGACGTTTCGCATCCTTGCATCTATGTCTATCTATCTTTGTCTAATCCACTGCATCTATACCATTGAAACTTGATTTATTAAATGCATTCATTTCACAGATCCTTCTGCAGGGCCACATTGGTATTAATAGAGCTGTTGATGGAGATCTCGTAGCAATTGAGGTGTTTCCTGAAGAAGAATGGAGAAAGCCAAGTGATATAGTACTTGAAGATAAGGCTGATGATCCTGGTGATCTCTTAGAAGAAGAATCAGCGCTACTGAGTTCAGCTAAACCGCTAGACAGTAGCAAAGATGAAATAACACCTACTGGGAAAGTGGTAGGCATTATCAGAAGGAAATGGAGACAGTATTGTGGGATATTGATGCCAAGTAAATTTCCAGGTAACCAGTATAGCTTTTAATTAAGAATTATGAGATTGTTTCAGGCTAATAACAGTTTATTAGGATAGCAAGACTGTATGTAAGTAACTGTGTACGGGTGTAATGGAAACTTTCTTGGCTCCAAAAATTTTGATTTTGTGTTAATAGTTTTTTATTAACATAACCTATATTTAGTTTTAGCTGTCTGAAATTCAATATTTCTAAACAGAAGGATTATTTTATTGTTAGGTGCAACTCGTCACTTATTCACACCGGCTGAAAAGCGAATACCGCGCGTTCGTATAGAAACACGACAGAGCGACGTACTCGCCTCACAGAGGATTCTGGTCGCATTAGATTCCTGGCCTAGGAATAGCAGATACCCCCTGGGACACTTTGTTAGAGCCCTTGGACCCATTGGTAAGATGAAACTTGCAATCCTAGAGAATATTATCTTAATTTTGAAATGAAATGACATGAAATCCTATGAAACCTCACTCTGAAAATCCAACTGTGAAACACCTATACAAGCCCACCAAAATGATTTTTAATTCTTTATATGAAAATCTTTTGACAACTTATCTGATTTGGCTCAGGCAATGCGGTTGAATCGACTGATGCACTTACATTCTTACCAGTGATTTGTAATAACAGTACTATAAGGTCGAAAATGGAAACAATCTTTTTGCCACAGTTGATTTTTTGGTATCAAAAGATATTTTTCTATCATCCAGGTGACAAAGATGCTGAAAATGAAGTGATACTGTTAGAACATGATGTGCCTCATGCCAGATTTAGTGAGGCGGTGTTGGCTTGCTTACCACCCAATGATTGGACAATACCTGAAGAGGTATGACTTACTACTACATAATTTTCCTCTGCTTACATCACTAGTTGTAATTTATTATTATTATGTTTTGTGGATAAAATCAGTGGCAGTTTGAGCTAAGCAATTATGCAAAATGCATAAAAAAATATATATAAAAAAACGATTCTAGCAAAAATGATGAATTTTCATATATTTAATTATACAGTTACACTAACCCAATGGAAATTGCTAATTATCTTAGACAGAATATTGCTTTTCCTTATTCAGTGACGATAATTGCTTATGAGTTCTCCTGGTACTTCACTATCAGTTCCACTCTGTGTATTTTTAAAGGGTTATTCTTAATTGTTGAGTACTGTGCTCATACGTATTATGTATTATAATTTTAAACATTACACAGGAGACAAAGAAACGAGCAGATGTCCAATCCATAATATGAGGAGCTGGCGAACAAAACGGTATAATTACATAAAATTAAATATTACAGGAGCAGTAAAAAAATGAATGACATATCTACAGTGAGCTTTTGGCGTGATTTTTAATTTAGTAATTTTAACACTATTTTAGGTGGTTTTTATTGACATGAGTTGAAATTCAAATTCAGCTGGCCCAAAACCGCCGAGCTGAAAAAAAGAAAAGTAGTATATGGTCAAAACCATATGCGTAATTATACTGATTTATTCGCCAGCTCTTCATATATGTTCCTTGGACCCACCGGTTGTATCGACAAAGACGACGCGTTGCACGCTCGCCCAAAAGATGGTGTTAAATTAACTTAGCAGTATTTTTAATTGTTGATCACTGTCTTTATTTATTCATTTAATATTTTTGAATATAGGAGATAAAGAAACGCGTTGATCTCCGATCCATATGCATCTGCTCCGTGGACCCACCTGGTTGTACCGACATAGACGATGCATTGCACGCTCGGCCAATAGATGGCGTTACTGCTGACGGCTTGAAGAAGTATGAAGTGGGCGTCCATATTGCTGACGTCACGTATTTTGTGCGTCCGAACACTGCGCTGGATAAGGAAGCCGCTTCTAGGTCTACCACGGTTTATCTGGTCGATCGGAGGATTGATATGGTACCAGGTTAGTGTTTTAACTTCTCATATGCTAATGGTCATGCGCCGTTCTCACCGTCAACCGATGACGTCATCCGTCAACCCCCCGCTGGGTGGGAATGATTGCAATGTTTTGCCGATTTCTCTGTTACTTCGTAAGAATACCCTACACAAACTATATATATTTGGATTCTCCATAAAATTTACTATATAACAGTGTGTACACAATGCGTCATGTCTGTAATATATTTTAATTACGTAACGGTAAACTCGAGAAAGATAAAAAAAGACGTTTATATGGGTAAAATAGGGTATATTTTCAGTATTTGTAAGTTTTTAAGTCCAGGTTTTTTTGTTATTTGCACATTCTATTATAACTTACCAAATAAAATCATAAAAGACCATACTCCTACAATTTAATTTTACACTATACGTCTAACAATCCGCGCGCCAGATGCGTAAACAAACACTCAATAGAAAAAAAAGGTAAATTTAAAAAAACAAAAAACCCGACTGCTTAATTATTCTTCAAATAAAAACTGAAAAGAAAAAAACAAGTCCAGTAGTCTATAATTCTGTTAATAAGGAACAAAGCTACTTTAACAGTCGGGACCCATTAGATATTCAAGAATACATAATATTTTTCAACAGTGGATCCCGACTGTTAAAGTAGCTTTGTTCCTTATTAACAGAATTATAGACTACTGGACTTGTTTTTTTCTTTTCAGTTTTTATTTGAAGAATAATTAAGCAGTCGGGTTTTTTGATTTTTTAAATTTACCTTTTTTATTTCACACTTTTTAGTTAGTATTTTAAGACGGTATATACCGTAGTCTTGTTACTTCAGTAAGGGAATTAATATCGCGGAAATTATTAAGTACCTTGCGTCGGTCTAAAAGATTGATTTATTAAGACATATAAAGACTTTACCAGCGAGGTCAAGGCTACAGATGGGCCTCAATTTTCGCAAAAATGTGTGAAGTTAAATCAAGTCGTTACTATCATCGTCAATAAATATCTCTAATGTATGTAAATTTTATAGTAAACTAGCACCTACTCAAAAAGTCATCTTTTGTTTATGTTTTTTTAATAGTTTAGCAGTAACTATAAAATTCATTTACTTTTATTCGTCGACTATTTAAAATTGGCAGTGGCTGCATTGTCATGTCAATGCCCGACGTCTAAGATTGTGATATACACAAATTCAGTGTCAGTCCCTAGTCTCATAATTTGATATACCTACATAATTCACAGAAACCCAATATGTAGATGCCAGAAGTTAACTTCAAATGTTTTTAATCACCCTATATACAATACCAATCAATGACGTTTATGTCGCAGGTTGAAGAAAGAAGTAATTCCCGTCTGTTGTTTTGGACAATGGTGGTAACTGCCTTAGATCACTAAATTAAATAATTATGCAATCACCAAAGCAAAGTTTATAATATTTGATTAAACTAAAGGCGCATAATAAAATTTTCATAACGTTAGGTAGAGCACCATAGCAATCTCATTTATTATCAATTTATAGTTCTCTTTGTAGTTTTCTTTTAAAGCGTTCACATTTAACACTTTTTTATTGGTAGTGTAAAGCTCGAATGAAGAGTTCTCCCAGTAGTGCAATCATGGCAATTATTTTCCAATTTTTTTTTGTTATAAAAATACCGAATAACGTATCACTGTTAAGCACAAATGCTAAGTAACTTTTACAAATATAATCAAATAAACCTATTACTTACTTTATTTTTAAATCTTTTTCATCAATTAAATACTTATGTTATCCTAACTATCTATACTAATATTATAAAGAGGCAAGATTTGTATGTTTGTAACAAATAATCTGTCAAACTACTGAACCGGTTTCAAATATTAATTCATCATAAGGTAGCTACATTATTTATTATAAGATTTTTCTTTATTTAAATACATTTTGTCTGAGTGACATAGGCTATATTTTATCCCGATAAATAAATTTCGCCCGTACAATGCCCGGGTGGATCACTAGTAAGTATAATATAATATTATAGATGCGAAAGTGAGTTTGTTTGTTGCGCTTCCGTGCCCTAATAGCTAAATCGAATATAATGAATTCCCATATAGAAGTAGATGGGAACTTGGTTCTTAGCTACAACATCGCAATATTTATAGGCGTAGGGTGATGAAAGGGGTGATTTACCTATAAAAATCTACATTATTTACTTTGAATTTTGCAGAATTATTACAAAACCAATATTATCGCGAGCTGATTAATAAATACAGGGATTCCAATAAGTATGTACTTACTAGCGAAAAATGGGTTATTTGTCATTATATTAAGTAAACCTTTTTTGTAACCTTAAGTAATATCGTTAAAAAAATGAAAAACAGTAAAATTCTGAGTTTTTCATTAAAATTCAATAATCATAAATACCTATTATGATAATATATTTTTCATCATTTAATAAAAAGGAACTGTATCAAAGTTTTAATGTTAGTACTTCCTATAGGATCAGATACTGCGAAAACCCCATTTTTTTCTTTTACATAGTACACCGCGCTATCACTTTGTCATCGTTGTAACTTTTTAAATATTTGTCGAAATAACATAATGTAAAAAGCAAAGTTTATCGTCTTTAAACATCAAAAGCGATTAAAGTATTTGTTTTGATAAAAAATGATTTGTTAATACAAAATGTGCATTTTGGAAATAGATATCAAATAATATTTTGGTTTTGATTCACTATTTTAGCTTTAATGACTTACACATTAAAAATAGATATATGGTGTCACGGACTTTTTTTTAGAACTATTTAAGAGATACATTTTCACTCTACATTACATTCATGTAACTTTTATTGTTTTTGCAGTGCAGGCCAAAATGGCTCGCAGATGGGACATTTTTTTCCGTCTTATGAGACACTTATTGCTATATATTGGCCAATTCACTCAATAACTACATAAATTATTATATATATGCAGTTATCATATATGAGCTATATTACTGTTAAGTTTCATTAAAATCCATTCAGTATTTTTTAGGTGAAAGAGTAACAAAGATCCATACAAACGTAAGATTGAAATTAAAGCGTAAGTGGTTAATATACAACTTTAAAGCGTTGTAGATCCTAAACAATCATATAAAATGAAAAATGGTGTTAGGAACCTAAATATGATTTTTGATTATCTAGACAGTGATACCCCACTCGACATATTTTGTCAACTTCTTTTTTTACTTCGTCACAATATGGCGCCTAATTTTGCCCATATTGAATTTTGATTACTATCATATCTTTAGTAGCACTTCCATGATTGAGACGAATCGATTGATGTATGAATCATCAAAATCGGTCCAGGCGTTTGGTCTCTAGTGTGCCACAAAGGAACAAACATACATATATAGACTGTTAAACACATAACCCTGTCTGCGCGTCGCGCTTCGCGCTCTTGCATTGCGCAGCCGGGTAAAAACAGGTGTCGGGTTTCAAGCAGGCGATAAGAACTAATGAGCTCGGTAAGTGCCATGATTTATGGCTTAAGGGTTCCGTTGGATTGTTAATGTAACACTAATAAGAAGTGTCGGATGAATAGTCTTTGTTCATTTTATAGTTTCAAGAACTCACATTTGAAAATCGCTTACAAATCAGTTATCTCAATTTTATGTCGAGAAAACTAAAAGTATTTATCATTTTGATAAACAGTTTCTTTAATCAAAATGTACAGTAAATTTGCTTTAGAATAAATAAAAACTAATCACTAGTTCGTAGTAGAATATATACAAGAAAATAATATGAAAAAATATTTCTTTCGAATATTTGAATCTAGAACGACCGTTACACTGCGCGTCTTTTGTTTTTTTTTATTTCTTCAAAAATACGAACTCGAGAGATTCTCTGTATTCGAAATATTAATCATGAATAATTTATTCAATAATTATAACTTAAAACATTACAATTCTTATCGAAATTATCACCATGAAAATAGCCACGAACCCTTTTTTTTATTGTTTTTTTTACGAGATCTTGAACAAAATAATTCTGAAAAAAAAAACACTTAATCCCGCAAACGTAACATCAAAATAGAGTAACTTAATGTATTTAACTTACCCAGGCATGGTGTTTTTTTTCTTTAAAACCACTGAAAACATTTAAAATAGTCTGAATACACGGCATATTTCTTTTCATACAAAAAACGGCGAACGACGAACTTACACAGACAACAGTATAATATCTCATATGGCAGTTGACTTAATCAGTGGCTAGATAGCTAGCCTGTTCTTTCCTCTACAAATTGATATAAGAATGTAGGTGATAGCAAAAAGAATGAATGTTATATTTTCCATAGAATATGTGGGGTCGCGAGGGGCCGAAAGTCGGCCGCTTAGCATTTTAGAGGTAGAAAAAAATGTACTCAGTGATGTAAAAACCGATTTAAAAAAAAAAAACTAGCTGTCGCAGCGAACATTTTACCGCCATAAATAAATAGGGGATGATGGTACGAGGGTGAAAATTAAGGGTTATATGTATTTTTGTATCATAAAAAAACTAAAACAAAAAAAATTGTCAAAAAAAATTTAAGGGTGGACCACGCTTAACATTCAGGGGGATGAAAAATAGATGTTGTCCGATTCTCAGACCTACTGAATATGCATATAAAATTTTACGAAAATCGGTCGAGCCGTTTCGGAGTAGTTCAATGACACGAGAATTTTATATATGAAATAAATAATTAACTTAAAATTCAGTAATATAATAGTTAATAACTTCATACAAAATGAAATTACCAACAGTTGGGAGTCTTATGATTTAAACAAAGTCATTGTGATATCATTGAAATGTGGTTACCTATCTGTTTGATGCTCAGATTTGCTGAGTTCCAACTTGTGTTCGCTTCGAGGAGGAGAAGAGAGATTAGCATTTTCATGCGTCTGGGAAATTGACGAGAATGCAAATGTGCTGTCTACAAAGTTCCATAAAAGCGTTATAAAGGTAAGTGTTATTTAGCTTGCCGGGCCTATTCTTTTAGCTCGAAGTAGATCTAAATATTTCCATTAAATGAGGCTACCAACATGAAACACGAGTCTCTTCTAATTTATTTTAAATTAGAGGGGAGAGCCTGCGTCCTTTTCATTCTTTCAGAATGATTTCTGGAATTTTTCGAGACTCGAAAGTATCTCTATACCAAATTTCATCTAAACCAGTTCAGCTGTTTGAGCGTGAATAGTTAACAGACCGACCCAATTTTGCATTTATAAGTTTGGATTCTAAGTTTCTTTTTTTTTCTTCAGTCGGCAGCGGCGATGACTTATGAAGAAGCACAAATAACGATTGACAATAGTTCCCGAAAGGATGAGATAGCTAGATCGTTGCGTACTTTGAATGCGTTGGCTAAGAAACTTAAACAAAAGCGTTTGGACAACGGTGCCTTGTTACTTGCCTCGCCCGAAATACGTTTTCAGGTAAAATGTCTTCGGTGACAGTAATAGATGGTCCAATTTTGGCATATAAGTGCTTATTATAATACGTTTTATTTTAGTAATTTTTGTATAAATTATTCCCTTTATTACAAAGACTGAACTGCCTATTTTCGAAGTGTTATTTTTCATTTAATATCTCTTTAAGGTATGCAACAGTGCACTTACAATACAATCCATTGTGGAATTTTAAGATTAAAAAAGTGTAAGGTTTTTTGTCGGCTATTAAACAAAATTTTTGCATGTCGTATAAGCATGGGCATTTTAGAGGGTTTTCTATAATGCCGGTACTTGACGTAGCTATTCGTATTTGCTCTTTGTAAACTTACTTTAACAGTCTTTCCTTTTCACTCATTAAAGGGTATGAATAGGACAAGACGAGATAGCAAAGCTTTGCTGTCGATATAACAAAGATCAGATACGAATAGTTATGTGAAGTGCCAGCATTAAACACGTCACCAAAACTTTGTTTTTGGTCATTATTTCAACTTTAAAAGTTAAAATAAAAATATAATATACTACAGTTGTTATTTCTTCTTTCAAACGTTTAATATTTGTAAAGGTATTTCGTTTAACATTGTGGGTCACCTATATTGCTAAGAAATTGTGCTGCGGCACAGGCCTTCCCTATGGATGGAATAGTGAGATTGGGTCATGACCCACCACGCGGGCCCAGTGCGGATTGGAGGGTGCTAACGACTGCAGATGCAGCCGGGACCAACCGCTTAACGTGCCTTCCGAAGCACGGAGGAACTCGGGAATTTTTGGTCACCCATCTAATGACCGACCACTGCGAAAGTTGCTTAACTTCAACGATCGCAGCTGAACAACGCTAACCACCTGCGCAATCGAGCTCCTCACTTCACAATCTTACTTTATCACAGGTTGATTCCGAAACTCACGACCCTGTGGAGGTTCAAGCGAAGAAGATAATGGACACCAACTCCATGGTTGAAGAGTTCATGTTGCTAGCCAACGTTAGTGTGGCGGAGAAATTGGCAGAAGAATTCCCACAGTGTGCTCTATTACGTCGCCATCCATCACCACCGCCTGCTAACTTCACTACATTCCTTAAAGCAACCAGGCAACAGGTATAAATAATTGTAGGACTGTAGAACGCCGATTATCCGGATTAATTGGGACCGGGGTCGATTCAGATAATTGAAAATTCGGATAATCGGACATAAACTTTATTAAGTTTAACAAACAGTTCTTCAGTACTAGATGCATTAATAGAGGTACATAGTAGCCGTACATAGTAGTAGTGTCTTGCCACTAGCTTTCAACCATAACAGTTGAAATACATTTGGACTTCAGCAAGTTCCAACTTGTTATAACAAAAGATAACAAAAATGACTTGGTTTTAATTTTTTATATCACGCTTAGGACCGATTCGGATAATTGGCGATTCGGTTAATCGGCGTTCGGATAATCGGCGTTCTAATGTATATTGACGTTTAAAAAGAATTAAGACTCACAAACAATGTTTATTGTGCGTAATTTTCAAACAGTCGCGTTTCGATCGCGCTTTGATTACAACGCCAAGCAATGGCAAACTGTTAGGTTAAAAACTGCAAATATGTAACATCAGATCCACACTTAAAAACCTATATTAGAAGTAATATTTATCCAAATAACTTTTTCCATAGTAAATTTTCTTAGATTTGAAAATCAAGAGGATTAATGCTTGTAATATAAATACTTAATATTATACTTAATAGGGAATATGCCTGTAATTCAAATAGGCCTCATTTTATTTTTATGTAAACTCTATTACTTTTAAGTTGTGCCTTCATTAACATTTGTTCATACAATTTCTTTTCGAGCAAGAAATTAATGATATTGTAGTGCGAAAATTTTGTGGGAAATTTAAATATTTGAAACGCGACGAGAGCAGGCGCAGCTAAAAATATACCTAACAACAAACAAACATGATATTCACAGGATATGCCAATGTCAATGAGATTATAGTGCGAGTGCGTAGATATCAGGCCGCGTTCCACACCTAGACACCGAGTGCAACTTTTCACTATGACATTTAATTTATTTCCCAAAAATTTATGAAAGATAATGTCTATTTGATTAACGTAGGTTCCAACTACCATCCACAGTAAAGTATGGAACCATGGAGGTTAGAGATAAGGAGAACGATCGCTGTAGAAAATAGTGTCCCAGATATATGGACAAAATAAGTGAGGCGCTGCGTAACGATCTGTTATAACCTGCCTACCTAATGCCTACTACAGAAATGTTGCTGACTTAGGAAAACTATAATGAATAGTTATTTCCAATATTAAATTTGTGATCAGCAATATTTTTTGTATAAAAACCCGCGATTTCAATATTACAGTTAGTCTTGTTCTGATTTGTGGAATTGCTGCCCAACAACTGACCTGGTTTCTGCCTGCCGGTTGGCCTTCAGCAAGGAAACTCTGAGGAACTATTCAACGGCCTAGTAAACTAGCCCGTCGCGAATCGTTATCCTTAAAACTAAAAGGAAGTAGTAGTGAACAATAAAGTGATAGCAGTGTAATAACAAACATAAATATATAAATAAAGTGATTGTGAGCAAATAAAGTTTTTTTTAAATCAAACTAAGTGCTCCGTCTAATATTTGGTGTCAGAAGTGGGATTTACTCCCTGATGGTCGCCTACTCCTGACGACGACCAGAATTACTGCCGACGACATAAGCCCATCCCGTGGGTTTGCTTGAGCTGCCAGCCTGCCGCCCGACCGTCTCTCTGACATAGAGGTGTGTCAGCCACTCCAGCTTCAACCATCGACGATCATCATCACTACTGACTGACTTCGCGTTGATGTGCCGAGGGTTCTTTACCCAGCGCATCACACAGAAGAAGGCTTCGCACCACTCAGAAGAAGACTCCGCTTCAACCGTGCTAACACATAGCACGACTTCGTTTACGCATCGAGCATTTACTGCATAACTCCGGATAGCCGACGCTAAGCCGTCTGACCTACTTATCGCCGCACCGTGAAAAACGCTGTATCAACAAATGACCGCGATACTATTTCTGTGAGTGCATAATAATAACGTTATATTTTAATCAACTTATTATCTCTTAATTGGATTATTTTTTGTTCTAATCTTAATAAAAAGTGATCATGGCTAACGAAAAAGTAAAATTAGAACTATCTGGGTTGTCTAGCGTAACTGTACCGGGTGAAAAAGAAAACACATCTGTAAGTTTTCTTACAAAATTTATAAAGCCCTTCGATGGGGATAGAAATAAATTATCGTCATTTTTACGTAACTGTGACAATGCAAAAAACCTCGCGTCCAGCGCACAATGCGATATTCTCTTTAAATATATTTTATCGCAGTTAGAGGGGAAAGTCGAAACGGCTTGCTCACTGAAATTTTTTGACAGTTGGGTTGAACTAAAATCATTCCTTAAGACTACATTCGGGGAAATTAAACATAAAGATCACTTATTATTAGATTTACAGAGCTGCAAACAAAAACCTAACGAATCCATATCACAGTATAGCTTACGGTTAGAAACATATTTAACTAGGTTACAAACAGATATCACGCATTCTACCGTGGACCAGAGTGAACTGAAAGGGCGAATAGCAAATACTGAAGACCTAGCCTTACATACATTTTTATTAGGAGTACCTAGTAACATCTCCAACATATTAAGATGTAGGAACCCGTCTACCTTGGGTGAGGCAATAAATTGAGCCATTCAAGAAGAAAAGCTTTATAACCTTGTCCAATCTACAAAAACACTTGATATAAGACCTAGGTGCCGAACCTGTGGCCGCATAGGTCACATTGACAGAAACTGTCTATTAAATAGGCAGCGCCCAATTCACAACGTTTCTTTCGATAGACCTTCCACTTCGCAACAACCACCAACCAATATTTGTCGCTATTATAAACACCCTGGCCATGATATAAAAGACTGCCGTAAAAGACAATACAACAACTCACCGCAGAATCAGAATAGACAAATTCATAATATATCAGGAGAATATATTAACCATACTAATTATAACGACAAATTTTCACAACCTTTTAATAATAATTCTTACTATTCCGAGTCTTTAAACTAAGAAGAGTTCCGCCTGAGCGTCGTCATGCGGAACCATTGAACTATAACGACGCCATTTACCATGTCAATGATCAATCTATCATAAGTCCTCCTAAATCCAATAACTATAATAAATTTATCAATTTTACTAAGTCCACTGTATCCGCTAACTCCGCTGTATCTACTATTTCCAATGAACCTACTATCTCCATTGTACCTACTATTTCCACTGAATCTACTAATTCCGCTGTATCTACTAACTCCGCTGTATCTACTATTTCCAATGAACCTACCGTCTCCATTGTACCTACTATTTCCACTGAATCTACTAATTCCGCTGTATCTACTAACTCCGCTGTATCTGCCAATTCCAGCGAACCTATGTACTCCACTGTATCTACTAATTCCGCTGTATCTACCATTTCCGCTGAACCTACTATCTCCACTGTATCCACTTTCTCCACTGAATCAACCAATCCCGCCGTATCTACTAGCTCCACTGTATCTACCACTCCCAGTGTATCTACCAATTCCACTGTGCATACTACCATTTCTTCCGAACTTATTAAACCTTTTCAACTTAACACTAGCTACTTAGATACATTTACTAATTCCAATATTCCTTGTGAATCTACCGAACCCCCTAACTCTACTGAAATTTCTAAACCCACTGCATCTTGTAACTCTGGCCTACCCTGCATTTCTAGTAAACAAACTAATCCTGCTTAATCCCGTAAAAATCCTATATCCCGACATAGAAAATCGAATTCTACTACTGAATCTGTCAAAGCTTCTCGTCCTAAGCCAAAGAAAAACCAAAAACCTAAAAGACACACAGAAACCGAAGAACAATCCAATACTAACTCGCAACCATTATATATACACGAAATAAATTCCAATTCCAATACACATTTGCCTTATATATATATAAACTCTCAGTACTCTTCTAAACCCTTAATACTTCTGGTCGATTCTGGTTCCATTGTATCTTTACTTAAGAAATCTTCACTAGAAAAGCAACCTACCTTAATAAATTTAAAAAAATATTAAATTCAAAGGTATAGATAAAAATGCCGATCATTCTCTTAGTTTAGGTCATTTCCAATTAGATATTATTTTGTCAAATTCCGAAACCATATATGGAACTTTCCATCTAATTCCAGACTCAGTTGAGATTAATTTTGATGGTATAGTAGGAAACGATTTCCTTAGATTATATACCTCCAGCATTGATTACAAAAATGATTGCTTACTGATAAATAATAGTAAAGTAAAACTACATTTTACCAAACCTCATTATGTAATAAATACCAGCTCGTTCTGAAATGATAATAGAATGTGAAGCGTCTAATCCCGAAGTTTTATTAGGTTATGTAGATAAAAAGGAAATACAACAAGGTGTATACTTGTCTAATTGTCTTGTGTCTGTTAAAAGAAATAAACATATTAACGTCTCTATACTCAATACCACAGATGATAACATTACTATACACTCCCTCAATGTAGAATTACACCCTTGCCATATCTTAAACGAATCATTTCTAAATCCAGTATCAACTTCACAGATTAACACTGTTACTCCACCAAATAGGATATACAAAGTAAAAGAGCAAATTAGAACTTCCCATCTTAATGTCGAAGAATCCAAGGCATTCCTGGAACTATGTTCAGAATACTCAAATCTTTTCTATCTAGAAGGAGACCAACTAACATGTACCGATACTTTGACTCATGGGATCAAAACTACTAACTCCCAACCGATTCATGCCAAAACTTACAGGTACCTTGAGTGTCACAAACAGGAAGTCAATAGACAGATTCAAAAGATGTTAAAAGAAAACATTATTAAACCTTCAAATTCCCCGTGGTCTTCTCCTATCTGGGTTGTCACTAAAAAACAGGATGCCTCCGGTCAAAAGAAATGGCGTATAGTTGTCGACTACAGAAAATTGAATGATGTTACTATCGGAGACGCGTATCCAATACCTAATATTACAGAAATATTAGACCAATTAGGGCATAGTAAATACTTTAGTACTCTAGATCTTGCCTCTGGATTCCACCAGATTAAAATGCACGAAGGTGATGCATCTAAAACTGCTTTCTCTGTTCCCAACGGTCACTACGAGTACACTCGAATGCCGTTTGGCTTGAAAAATGCGCCAGCTACATTTCAGAGGTTAATGAATACGGTGCTATCTGGTCTTCAAGGCCTTCACTGCTTTATTTATCTTGATGACGTAATCATCTATTCCTATGATCTAACTTCCCATATTCAGAAACTCAAACTCGTCTTTGATGCTCTCAGAAAACATACCCTTAAGTTACAATCGGATAAATGTGAGTTCTTGAGAAACGAAGTTGCTTATCTTGGACATATTATCACTAATAAAGGTGTATCCCCCAATCCTGATAAAGTCAAAGCCGTGTCTTCTTATCCTATGCCTAGAAATCCCAAAGACATGAAATCCTTCCTAGGTTTAATAGGGTCCTATAGGAAATTCATTAAAGACTTCTCAAAGATAACTAAACCTTTAACATCCCTGTTACGTAAAGATACTGAATTTATCTGGACCGAAGAACAAAATTTAGCGTTTAACAATTTGAAACATATGATTACCAATGCCCCAATTCTACAATATCCCGATTTTTCTAAAGAATTTATTCTAACTACAGATGCATCCAATTATGCGCTTGGTGCCGTTTTATCTCAAGGCGAGATAGGTAAAGACCTTCCAATCGCTTACGCCTCCAGAACCTTGAATAAAGCTTAAGGTAACTATAGCACAATCGAAAAAGAATTGTTAGGCATTCGATTATGAAATAGTCTACAAATCAGGCAGAATGAACTCTAACGCCGACGCTCTATCCCGTCCCCCAATACACAATATTCATAACATTGACACGACTGATAACCTGACCTATGACTCTTTCCTAAAAACTCGATCTTCACCAACTAACTTTGATACTCAAATAGTAGAACATAACAAAAGCCTTTTAGATAGCCCATGTCAACTCATAATTTGTCCAACGTCTATTGATCTAGATCTTTCAAATCCTTACTGTGATACCATCCTCAACCTCCTAGAAGATAGACAGTTATTTGAATCTACTGAACGAGAACTTTATGAATTAAGTTCAGTTTTAAAAAATAATAAAACTTATTTCCTCTTGTTCTTCAAGATTCATCACTATGAATCCGCCTCGTATAAGGATATATTTGAATCAATCAAAAGACTTCGAAATAACCTTGTAATTTTCTTTAATGATAAACAAGAAATTTCTATATCAGATTTTAATAACCCTTATGACAGACTTCAATTTATGCTTATATACGAAATTATTGCTTTCCTTTTTCATAAAACAAAAATCAAGGTTAATATATATCACAATAACATAATTTATCCTACCCCTGTAGATATCCCAACCATTCTGAAGGACAATCATGATTCCCCTATTGGTGGTCATATTGGTGCTACTCGTTTATACAACAAATTAAAAGAATTGTATTATTGGAAAGGAATGAAATCAGATATCGAAACCTATACTAAAACTTGCCGTCAGTGTCAATAAAATAAGGCACTGAGAGCAACGAACAAAGCTCCAATAGAAATTACTTCCACATCTCGTGAACCTTTAGAAAGGATATCCACCGACATAGTTGGTCCACTTCCGAATTCTGGCCCAACAGAATATAGATATATTGTCACCTTCCAGGACGACCTTACAAAATACTCCATGGCATACCCTATTACACAAGCTACTGCCCAAGAAACAGCAGAAGCACTTATAACATTTATGAGCCATTTTGGCATTCCTAAAATTATTCTTTCAGATCAAGGTGTCCATTTCATAGCCGATGTTTACAATCAAGTAACCTTTCTATTTAAAATAAAACATCTGTTTTCATCTCCTTATCATCCACAAACAAATTGAGCTCTTGAACGTAGCCATGGTACTCTTAAAGAATACTTAAAATCTTACGTTAACGAAAACCAAAACGATTGGCACAAATATCTCCCTACGGCATTAATATCATACAACACTAGCATTCACTCATCTACTAACTTTTCCCCACACGAACTTTTATTCGGCTGTAAGCCACATATACCCAGCTCCATTTACGTCATTCACCCTAATGCAACCTATAATGACCTCATCAAAACATTGAAACTTAAACTAAATACTTCACGTAATATAGCACGAGAAAACATTCTTCGTAGTAAAGAAAAGGCTAAGCAATATTATGATAAAAGAACCAAAGCCGTAAACTATAACGTTGGAGACATGGTGTATGTAAAATATCACCACAGAAAAGCGCTATCACCAATCTGGAAAGGTCGCCAAATTATTAATTATTGGTCCCCTTTCAAATCACTCAAGTTCATAATAATAATAACGTCACGATTCTTATGAACCGCAAACAAATTAGATATCACTTTGACGAAATAAAATTGGCTCATGATAATTCTCTTCCAGGGCCATCGTGCCAGGACTCATCTCGGCAAACATAACAACGCCGATCGTGAACAGTCCCGGTGTATACTTCGACTCCCTAGGAATATTAAAATTCTATAATGATCATTGGAACATTCTTACCTATTTTGATTTTTCTTATATTAAACCACATATACATAATGTTAAACAAGCAATAGATACTTCTAAAGACATTTGTAACAAATATTCTTCTTTCGAAATGCATATTGATTGTGCTAATGTATTAAGTCCTCTAGAAAGTTTGTATGTCAACGTAAATAACAAGTTTATCTCATTATCTCATTTAACTTCCTTGGAGTCCCATCGTAAACAGAAAAGATCAGCATGGTTTGGTGTCGGAGGTCCTATCCTAAAACAGCTCTTTAGTTCCCTAGACGATGATGATGCAAAAACATTCACCGATGCTATAAACGCCGTTCAAGATGACCAAAGGCATTTAGCATCCCTAATGAAAGATAATATTCATATTATTTCTTCTACTATATCTACTTTTAATAATACTATACAAAAACTTAACGCTAACGAAATTACGTTGAATAACAATGTGGAAAAGTTGCATAAAATATTGGATACTGTTTCAAAAAATACTAATAAGATAGAAGTTAATACTCATCTTGCCATGACTTTCAGTGCAATAGAAAGTTCCTTGATTATCCTTAATTTTAGTTTAAAAGACCTGATAGATGCTATTCTTTTTGGGAAACAGAATGTAGTTCATCCTTCTGTTCTAAACCCCATTCTACTATATAAAGAACTAAGTTCAAATAACGATTTAGTAGCTCGTAACTTTCCGCTTCCTATAAGTTTAGATAATGCTCACATTCTCTTAGATTTAGCCGACATTTCTTCATTTCTTAGCGATAACAAGTTAATTTTTAATAATAAGAATACCTTTAACTTTATTAACTGACTATAAGCTCTATCACGTTTATGCTCTGCCTACACCCCATGATATACACAACCCTAATTCATTCGCCATGATTAATCCTACAACTAAATATTTAGCCTTAACAGAGGATAAGTTGACATACTCTTTATTAGACAACCTAAGTGAAATGCAAAGTGGTAAAAGACAATTACAATCTGTGTAAACTTAATAGTGTCCATTCCTCAGTGTCAAATCCAATCTGTGAAGTGACTATCTTATCGGAATACGTGAACCAAATACCCGCGACGTGTGATTATAAGGTGCTTGTAGGTAATATAGATGTTTGGCAAAAACTAACTAGTAATAGGTGGATTTATGTACTAAGTGATATTTCTAAGCTATCGGTTAATTGTAATAATATGATGACAGACTATGATGTAGTTGGAACAGGAATCCTTCAGTTGCAGAAAAGCTGCAAAGCTTATCATAAATTGCTACAGTTTATTGCTGCAAATGAATACCATTCTAGTATACATTTGCCATCTACTCATTTCAATATCATAGAGGATGATTGCTGTTCCAAAAAGACAATAAATAGCAGTATTCCATATCTGACACCTGTAAGGCTATCTCTCATATAAATCTAGATTCGTTGCAATACGCTTCTCATAAACTTAATCAAGCCACAGAAGAGCTTGACCGAATACAAACTCAGCCATATCATAGCAAATATGGAAACTACTTTAGTATAATTACCACAATAGCCTCTGTATGTATGTTTAGTTTCATATTTTATAAGTTATATAAATGTATTTGCTGTAGAAATAGACATAGGCGTAATCGTAGTAACTCTACAAGTACTAGTTGTTGTATAAAAATATTTAATTCATGTTATACTAAACCTAATAACAATACTTCAGTAACTCATTCAAGTTCTAATAATATACTTGATAGAACTGTATCCAACTTTGAAATGTCTAGCGTTAATTCTGATTCTAACTCTTCTATTAATTCACCTAAACGTAATTTAGACTTCCAATAAATGTGTAATAATTATATCTTAGATTATAAGTATTGTTTTTTCTCTTAAACTGCATAATTTTTCAATTTTATGTTTCCTTTAATTTTTATGCTACTTCGATTCTAAGGATGTAATTAAGTAACTGTATACAATATTGATGTTCTACTACTTTTTTCTTTTTTTTTTCTCTATCTTACTTTTTCTCTACTACTCACATCCCTCTCTCGGATGCTGCGTTTTAATGGGGGGAGGTGTTATAACCTGCCTACCTAATGCCTACTACAGAAATGTTGCTGACTTAGGAAAACTATAATGAATAATTATTTCCAATATTAAATTTGTGATCAGCAATGTTTTTTGTATAAAAACCCGCGATTTCAATATTACAGTTAGTCTTGTTCTGATTTGTGGAATTGCTGCCCAACAACGGACCTGGTTTCTGCCTGCCGGTTGGCCTTCAGCAAGGAAACTCTGAGGAACTATTCAACGGCCTAGTAAACTAGCCCGTCGCGAATCGTTGTCCTTAAAACTAAAAGGAAGTAGTAGTGAACAATAAAGTTATAGCAGTGTAATAACAAACATAAATATATAAATAAAGTGATTGTGAGCAAATAAAGTTTTTTTTTAAGTCAAACTAAATGCTCCGTCTAACAGATCGCAGTTGTCTCAATAAAAGCGGGCCAATTTGAAATGACCAATGCCGCGAAGAAAATTTGTACAATATTCAACTAACTTCATCTACTTGTACTCATAAACAGCTAACTTCACAGATACCTTACACGGAGTACACTTTGCGGCGCTCGTACGCCAAAACTATTGACTTTATGAAAAAAAAATGGATACATATCGCACCTCCGGTGCGACACTGTCACTTATGCAAAAACATTTTTTTTTTCAGGATGAGCGTAGAAAATAGTGTCCCTGACATATGGACAAAATAAGTGAGGCGCTGCGTAACGATCGCAGTTGTCTCAATAAAAGCGGGCCAATTTGAAATGATCAATGCCGCGAAGAAAATTTGTACAATATTCAACTAACTTCATCTACTTGTACTCATAAACAGCTAACTTCACAGATACCTTACACGGAGTACACTTTGCGGCGCTCGTACGCCAAAACTATTGACTTTATGAAAAAAAATATGGATACATATCGCACCTCCGGTGCGGCACTGTCACTTATGCAAAAACATTTTTTTTTCAGGATGAGCGTTTAAAACTTGGACATCCCAAAACATACAATATTTAAAGATTTTTACGTGATGAAAAGCTTATACTGCTTAGCTATTCATCTAAATAAAATTTAAAAAAAACTTTAAATATTGTATGTTTTGGGATGTTAAAGTTTTAAACGCTTCTCCTGAAAAAATGATTTTTTTGCATAAGTGACAGTGTCGCACCGGAGGTGCGATATATTGTAGGCAATTGTCTCTAGTTCCATTTTGTATTTAACTTTTCTTATCGTAAAATGGGTTGAAAAGGAGATATTGTCGAAAAACTGCTTTTAGGCGCCATTTTTCCAATATGGCTGTGCGAGCGGCAAAAATGCGAGGTGGCAAAGTCGGAATTCGGAAAGAGCACCTCAAATTTTATAAAATTACCAATATCAAAACTCCCGGTAAACTTTCCAGGTAACCACTATATTTCTCGTCAAATGACTGTACTAAAAGTCATGTGAATATATTTTGAAACAACTTTAATAAAGGAGGTGGTTCTCCATTCGGTTTTTTTATGACTATCATAAAAAAACCGTTTTATCGTCAGGGTTTCGAAATTCACGTATCAACCAACAAAACATTCTCCAACTAATAGAATTGTATTGTTTATGATGATAGCGTTTAGTCGTCAGGGTTTCGAAATCGACGTATCGACCAACAAATCGCTCTCTAACTTATAGTTTTTTTATGATTGCGTTTTGTCGTCATGGTTGCAAAATCGACGTATACACCAATAAATCATTCTCCAAATCGATGGATAAGTCTGAGTTGCCGGGCCGGCCGTTCTTCAACACGATGCTCCGCATTATGGCCCCGCGTTGTATGCAGCAAGTCGTGTTCTTTTCTAGCGGGATTCTTTGTCACTCGGGTGACATATTTAAAACAACGTTTTAAGTTTACTTTCAAAATTGTTTCAATGTAAATCTCTAAAGTCTGGGTTATTTAGTTTATGAGTCGAGGTACAAATGTAATTTAAATTGAGCAATTTGGTGAGGTAATAAAAAAAACAATTCCTCTTTCCGCAAAGCTATGCATTTTTTTTTAATAGACTTCAAAAAGAGAGGGGTTTCTCAATTCGGTTTGTTTTTAAAAGATAACGTTTTATCGTCAGTCGACGTATCCACCAACAAATCGTTGGATGAGTCTGTGTTGCCGGGCCGGCCGTTCTTCCATACGATGCTTCGCATTATGTACTTCTCTAGCGGGACTTTATCGTATCACGATGTCCATTTGAAGACATCCATCCTTGTCACTTGACATATTTAACACAACATTTTAATTGCGTGCATTTTAATTAACATAGCGTGTAATTATTTCTAGTTATATTTTCTTTAGATTTAAACATCAAGCAGTTACATGCTTAAAAAATTAAAATTATGACAACATTTTAAGTTTACTTTCACAATTTTTTTATGTAAATCTCTAAAGTCTTGGTTATTTTGATAATGAGTCGAGGTATGAGTCGCGGCACGAAACTCGCGCTGACCGTTATTGCGCAGAATTAAAAATTAAGATGTCTTGGGGGGAAACGAGGTGCTCGGACGGTTGTGCGTTGCGCCGATTGACTCTCCAGTCGTACCCATGCGCAGCTATCCCATCCGCGTTTTGTTCAGCGCTAGAGTTAAGTGCCGCGACCTATATCACGATAATAAAAAAAAAAGAAAATTGAGAGTGATTTCACTATTCTGCCAAAAAAATAGTTGATAATATTACTAAAATCATGAAATAAAAATATATATTTTGATCTATTGTTACGTAACCGAAATCTCCGATCTCCGAAGGATTGGTTAAACCTAAACTGACGTCTCCTGCTTGAAAACATGCTGTCGAAGTGACATTACTTTGTACTGTTTGACGGTTAAATGTGTGACGTCACCCGCCTGTAATACGTTGTATTTGAAATACGTCATATTTTCTCTATTTACCTTTATCTTTGTCACTTGACATATTTGAAACAACATTTTAAGTTAAAATTAGCGTTTTGCCGTTAGGGTTTCGAAATAGACGTGTCAACCAACAAATCGTTCTCTAAATCGTTGGAGAAGTCTGTGTTGCCGGGCCGGCCGTACTTCAACACGATGCTCCGCATTATGGCCCCGCGTTGTATGCAGCAAGCCGTGTACTTTTCTAGCGTGACTTTATCGCATCCCGATGTATATTTTAAGGATTCCATCTTTGTAACTCGGGTGACATATTTAAAACAACATTTTACTTTCAAAATTGTTTCAATGTAAATCTCTAAAGTCTGGGTTATTTTGTTTATGAGTCGAGGGACAAATGTAATTTAAATTGAGCAATTAGGTGAGGTATTAAAAAACAATTCCTCTTTCCGCAAAATATGCAAATAAGTTTTTTAATCGACTTCAAAAGAGGAGGATTTCTCAATTCGGTTTGTTTTTTAAAGATAGCGTTTTGTCGTCAGGGTTTCGAAATCGACGTTTCAACCAACAAATCGTTCTCCAAATCGTTGGACGAGGCTGTGTTGCCGGGTCGGCCGTTCTTCAACACGATGCTCCGCATTATGGCCACGCGTTGTATGCAGCAAGCGGTGTACTTCTCTAGCGGGACTTTATCGCATCCCGATTATTATCACTACGGACTCGCTTGTCCTATTTACACGCACTTCACGTCGCCTATACGACGGTAAGTGTAATTTTTGTTCTGTTTTAGTATTGAAAAAGTATTTTAATGAGTATTTTTTTATTTATTTATTTAAACTTTATTGCCAAATATAAGCAAACGGTGGAATTAATGCCATAGGCATTCTCTACTAGTCAACCAGTATGATTGTTGGAGACAAATAGTATGGCGATAGGGCAAAGCATACATTTAGTATAATCACATTAATATTATAAAGGGGAAAGTTTGTGAATGTGTGAGTGTGTATGTTTGTTACTTCTTGACAGAGTTAGCTGACACCCTGGATTAACACAGGCTACGTTTTACTGTGGGAAAATATCCCTAATAAACCGCGGGTAACACCGTGGGGCACAGCTAGTTAAATATAAATGCAAGTTGCATCACCCGCCCTTAATAAGTTTTTAGCAATTTAATCTATTAGCACTTATATAAGGTATTACTGTTGTTTATTTAATCAATATTATCTTTCCACTGACAAAACTGCTAATATGTTGATAATAATTGGCACTATTGGCATCTTTTTAAGTAGCTTCAGAGAGCTAAGAGAAAACCTTTAATACCACATGTCCTCTTTGTATTTGCTCTGTAGCTAAAGTGTTCCATTAAACTGGGCACACATGTACGGTTTCCTGAAGGTACGGTTTCTATTTTAATGAAAAACTAAATTTCGATTGAAATTTCGCACCTTCCTTTCTCTGTTTCTTTTTGATTTCCAAAATTATTTTGCCCGAAAATAGTTGGACAATTAAATTCTCCAAGTCTACTCTAATTCACAAAACGTTCGAACGAAAAGTTGAATTTGGCAGATAATTGTTCGAAATATCAACCTCAAATAGACGAAATGAAAAGTGTTACCTTTTGATTTTGGGATTTTTGTTTAAATTAAGCCTAAAATGACTGTTACAGTATTTTTAATTAAGGCTGCTTAACGTGAGGAACCGTTTCTAGCATGTAAATTTGACAAATAAAGCAAATTATTATTAATTATTGTATTTCCAATACTTCAAAGTATTTTAATACAAAATACGATTGTATCAGCTCTACAAATTAGACGGCTAACACTGTCAAAGAAGGTTCTTTTACTGTCATCAAAATTTTTATCTTAAATAATATTGTTTTCAAGTGAAAACCCTAATCTAAAAAGTGGAGATTAATAGAACTCACAATCATAACTCACTCCATTCGTTCACGAAACTTGTTTGTGATTCCGAACTTAATGTCAATGTTCGAAAATGAAATAGAGTCACTGGCGAAATTTTAATTCGTTCGTTGCTGTAGGAGATTGCTCAAATTGGCCCAAACGCACAAAAATATTGATATACACGGTAACTCTTGGCGTAATTTATAATTTAATTTACAGTCATTAGATTTCAACGGACACCTTTGTATAATATATTTACTTTTAAAAGGACTTTTAATTTTACCGGTTTGGAAAACATACAAATCATTTTTAATGGCTATGGGTGTAGTAACATTCAGCCAAAGACTGGTCGAAGTTGTTTATATAATATAAAAACAAATCTATTTTGTAAAGATCGATAAAATAAATCATTTTTTTATTACACTATGGTATTAATATCCACAACTATATTATCATTTTCACTACATGCAAATGTGCTCAGACAATTATTATAGATGGTAGGCGAGATCATAAAGTCTATAGCCATACATTTTTCGCCAAACACCTCCATAAACACATTATAATCTGTATATATTTTAGACTTAAAGGTATCTATCTATAGGCCTACGTCGCCTGACTATAAATTAATAAATAAATAAAATTATAAGGTGTGATACACTAAAAATCTAAAATATGTTTATATTAAAAACATAACAAAAATAATGAAGCTAATGTATATGTTACCGGCCAAACCCGATTTCAGGACAAACTAGTTTTGCCTAGGCTAAACTACTTCTTCCTATGCGCGATAGGATTAACTAGTATAGCCTAGTCCAAACTAATTTGTCCTAAGCCCGATAGGATAAACCAGTTTAGCCTAGGCCAAAGTAGTTGATCCTGATATAAATACGCATATTCTAGGATAAAGTAGTATGGCCTAGTCTAAACATTATAGTATATCTAGAAAGTTAAAATAAATAAATAAACTGAATACAAACTCCGTAATTGGAAAAATAATATTTTTTTAAAACGTTCATCGTTAAAAGTTATTGATAATTAGTAATACAAACAATTATACTATAACAAATAATATGTGTTTTTTTAATAGAAGCAATAATCATATCTCAATTATTAAAATTGTTATTTAATTTTACATGGTGTACTTTGGTGGCACTTAGAATGAGTATCATTGCCTTCTTGAATTGCAGAGTATCATTGCCATCATTGGCATCTGTTAGTGGAACATTTTTGTTGCAGCTGCATCTCACAAAACAAAAGGCCTATTACTTATGTGTGCGAGTGTACCCATGCGCATAAACACTCCCTCCACTTTCTTCCAGCGTTCTTTTTACATGACGCGACCTGTACAAGTCCTGACATGTTTGTTCAATTACTTTCGACTCTGCTAAATTGGTTTAGGGCCATAGGGACGTAGGCCGTACTAGTTTATCCTATAGTGTGAGTATTTATATCAGGATCAACTAGTTTGGCCTAGGCTAAACTGGTTTATCCTATCGGGCTTAGGACAAATTAGTTTGGACTAGGCTATACTAGTTAATCCTATCGCGTATAGGAAGATCTAGTTTAGCCTAGGCAAAACTAGTTTGTCCTGAAATCGGGTTTGGCCGGTAACATATATATGGCTATATAACCTAAATCTCTTAGCTTTCTTTGGTTAACGAGAGTTTAAAAATTCTCTGTAATCTGTGGCTCATTCACAATCATCACACAGTTTCTGTCACAGAGTACCTTATTTTAACCGGAAATGCATAGATGACACCTGATTTTATAAATTACTCTTAAGCGTTAACTTTAAAAACAGGCAACTATCTGTTAATCTACATGCTCTATATACCTGAATCTAATCCATAATTTCGGTACTTGACTTGATTTCTCTAGTTTACTATATAACTTATTTGTTTTTTATTATTTTAATATGTTCAGTGTATATGGTTTATAGAAGTTCTCAGGGTTGTCCGACACTAATATTCGTTTCTACAGTAATTTATATATAATTTCGAATCTAGGTAACTATGCATGGAAGCTGAGCAATCTCCTTTCGTTTCGGAGAGAGAAAGCAGAGCTCCAGGTTTGGTTTCCCTATCCGGAATTCCGTGAGCCTAGCACAGACGTTATGGTTGTTTTATTAGTTAAGAGACCGAAACGAACGTTAGGTTTTTTCCATTCTGAAAAAGAAAACTAAATAGTGTGCTCCTCGTTGAACTTTTTGTATGTGAGGATGTGCATTCAGGTTTACCAATAGGGATATTCCTGATCAGGAAACCGTTCATGTGCGCTAAGGCTGAAAGTATATTTTAATTATTACTTTATTTATTTGACGACCTCCGTGGCCGAGTGCTTTGTACGCCGGGTTTCATGGTGTCGCCGACTCGAGAGGTCCCGGGTTCAAGTCCCGGTGGGGGCAGATGTTTGGGTGATGAATACAAGCATTTGTACTTCAGTCATGGATGTTTAGTATATATTTCTATGTAAATTTACTTACATATGTATTAGTATATTTATTCTATCCGTTACCCTAGTAGCTCCATAACACAAGCCTTACAGTGCTTACTTTGGGACTAGGCTAGTTGGTGTGAGTGTTGGAAATATTATATTATATCTTCATGTGCGCTAAGTCTGAAAGTATACTTTAATTATTACCGTTGCCATAGTTACGCGGACGTGATTGTCCATCGCTTGCTAGCCGCTTGTATCGGCGAGGACGTAACTCACGCATCATTATTGGACACCAAACAAGCGGACTCCATCTGCGACAACCTCAACTACAGGCATAGGCAGGCGCAGTATGCGGGAAGGGCCTCTGTAGCCCTCAATACACACGTGAGTTCTACTAGTAGCTTTCTTCATCTAATATATAAAATTCTCGTGTCACGGTATGTGTAATTGAACTCCTCCGAAACGACTCGATAGATTTTCGTGAAATTTTATATGCATGTTCAGTAGGTCTGAGAATCGGATAACATCTATTTTTCATCCCCCTAAATGTTGTTATTTTTTTTTGGACATTTTTTTATGATACATCAGACAAAAATACATGCAACCCTAAATTTTCACCCTTCTACCACCCATATTTTTATGGCGATATGAATTTCGCTGGCTCGGCTAGTATTTACAAAATGCTTTTCCCTACCAATAAATTGATTGTAGACCTACTGAATCGCATCTCGTTACAGTAGGGTAGTCAAAGTAAAAATAGAGTTTTACTTAACGGAAAGTATAAACAACGGAAGTAGGGTAAGTTGAAGTAAAACCAGTTTGGAACCCCTAAAGCCGAATTTACATTACGAAATTACTGGCATAAAATTATTATTTATAATAATAATAAGAATAAATTGTCTTTATTGCACACAACACAGGACACAAGACATAAACAAATAAAACAGAAGAAAGAGTACAATAGGCGGCCTTATTGCTAAACAGCAATCTCTTCCAGGCAACCTATCCTATATCTAATTATGATTAGTTCCGTGAAATAATTTTATCAACAATTTCACGTATGACGTAAACGTCATGACGTTTATACGTGAAATTGTTGATGAAATTTAAGCTATGTATTATATATAAACATGTACTGTGTAAATTTTATATGAATAATCTTTGTACCTTAGATCCTCTTCAAGAATCGTATAGAAATAGAGTCAGCTGTGGTGTTATCAGTGAAGCGGAACGCATTGCAAGTACTGATTCCGAAGTATGGACTCGAAGGACCACTGTACTTGCCATCTGACAAATTCACTTACAACGAAGAGGTTGGTGTAACTTTTTATCAACGTTTTTGCATAATTGCGAACTTTGTATGCGTTTCCGGAAATCAGAAATCAATATATCTTTATTCAAATTGGATGTATAGTACAACTCTTTTGAATAACCCAAAAATGTTTGCCTACTGAAAACTACTGTTTTGAAAAATGTTAGCTGCGGGGGCAGCTAAAAAATATGTTCAACAACGAGTGGTAGGCAAACATTTTTGGATTATTCAAAAGAGTTGTACTCAGATCCATGGTTTTCTATTTATTTAATTAGTCAAACGTTTTTATTATATCTTTAAAATCAACATGTTTAAAATGAAAATTACTAGTACAAGGTTTCACGTTTTATCTTAAGATTGATTCGGCAGCAATGGGGGAACAGTTCAATGATTTAGTAATTGAAACTGGAATATCAGTAATAAAATTTTCGAATGCTGTTGCAACTTCAGTATCTGATATAAACTTTTTATTATCAATGTCTAAGTTATAATTACCAATTTAATTACCAAATTATGGATTTTCCAGTTTCATTGTTTATAATATTCCAGGTCATTTTGATTCTTTCATTACTGTTCTTAATCTTTGAAGTTTAATACAGGCAGTCCTCGTACTTACGACATGTTAGGTTCTCGATATACGCGACGTAAAGCGAAACGATTTAAGTCGAGTCATCCTCACGAACGCCGGCCCCATGGATATTGACCTCGCAACAAGTGAATTCTCCTATGCCGGAAATCGAAACAATTGACCGTATGCTTGAGGAATAGTGTCAAAGCATTGTTCAACCTAGGTTGAAAAGACGTAAATCGAAACGACGTAAGTCGAGGACTGCCTGTAATTTGATTTTGCTAAGCGGGATACTTTTTTAAACAATTTGGAATAGTTACAAACATGCTCACAAAAAAACATATAATAGCACTCAGTCCAAGTATCAGACAGCATTTGAACCTGCGCCTTTTATTGTCCAGGCAGACGTACTACGACGATTTTTTTCTTTAGATTTATAAATCTAGCAGTTTGATGCAAAAAATAACAATAATAACCATGAAATAGTTCAAAGGAGATTGCTCAGCTTCCATACATGTTTGGCCTAAAGACCAATAATCATGAAAAATTGTTTCATAGATTCGAAATTATAAATAAATTACTGTAGAAACGAATATTATTGACGGACACCCCTCAGAACTTCTATAAACCATATACACTGAACATATTAAAATAATAAAAAATAAATAAGTTATATAATAAACTAGGGAAATCAAGCCAAGTACCGAAATTATGGATTAGATTCAGGTATATAGAACATTTAGATTAACAGATAGTTGCCTGTTTTTAAAGTTAATGCATAAGAGTAACTTTTAAAATCAGGTGTCATTTCCGGTTATAATAAGGTAGGTACTCTGTGACAGAAACTGTGTGATGATTGTGAATGAGCCACAGATTAGAGAGAATTTTTAAACTCTCGTTAACCAAAGAAAGCTAAGAGATTTAGGTTCTATAGCCATATATTCAGTAGCTTCATTACTTTTGTTATGTTTTTAAGATAACCATATTTTAGATTTTTAGTGTATCACACCTTATAATTTTATTTATTTATTAATTTATAGTCAGGGAACGTAGGCCCATAGATAGATACCTTAAAGTCTAACATATATACAGATTATAATGTATTTATGGAGGTGTTTGGCCAAAAATGTATGGCAATAGACTTTATGATGTCGCCTACCATCTATAATAATTGTCTGAGCACATTTGCATCTAGTGAAAATGATAATATAGCTGTGGATATGAATAGCACAGTGTAATAAAAAAAATGATTTATTTTATCGATCTTTACAAGATAGATTTGTTTTTATGCTATATAAACAACTTCGATGAGTCTTTGGCTGAATGTTACTACACCCATAGCCATTAAAAATGATTCGTATGTTTTCCAAACCGGTAAAATTAAAAGTCCTTTTTAAAGTAAATATATTATACAAAGGTGTCCGTTGAAATCTAATGACTGTAAATCTAATTATAAATTACGCCAAGAATTACCGTGTATGTCAATATTTTTTGTGCATTTAAGGCCAATTTGAGCAATCTCCTTTAAATTAAACTTCGTTAAAATCCAAACCTTTTCAATAATAAATCGTACTGAGTTTATTAATCCAATTGGTTTTTAAACAATTAAATTAGATTCACAGCAAATTATTTGACATGTTCATTTTTTTATTAAAAAAATATAATATGTTTTTATATATATGTACCTACATATATATATATTTTTTACAGGAACATTATCAGATATGCAGCGATGTCACCCTGAAAACTTTTGATGAGTTGACAGTTCGTTTAACCCTAGACAGCACCAATCTACAGCACCGCAAGTTAGTTTTCCAGCTCGTCAAACCACACGTACCTGGATTCAGTTATGTACCGGAGGACAGTGGAATGGAAGTAGAATCAGTAGCATCGGCCGAAGAGGTGAAAGAGACACCCATAAAGAAGAGAAAAGAGACAAAACAAAGTAAACCTAAGAAGAAGTCTAAAAATCAATAAATAGATACATTTTTAGTTACACATTTGTTTTAATTCTGGACTGTCCCTAGTTATAATTGTGATTAATAGGTATTTTCTGTTGCTGTTGGAGCTGAAAACAACATATATTATTTTCTTTCGTAAATCAGTTGTCTAACATTGTAAAAATAAATAGAGTTTAATTTATGGCAACTTTGATTAAAATATGCTTGTTTAATCTCATATCCGCCGCTCCCAAGTTTAATTCCGGTGGGATTAATTTTCAGACGAATTTTTACATATTGTTTGGGTTTAATACCTTGCTGTTTCTAATATTCCGGAGGACCAGTCTTACCTACCGTTCATTTGAAGGAACATACGAATATGTAAAGGTATACAATATAAAAAAGGCAGACACAACCCAAAACAATAAAAAAATTAAGAAATTAAAAATTTGGTATGCTGCACTAGCTATCTTTGCGTTTGATCACCACCGCTACTTTAAATCATGTGAGTGTCGCATCTAATCAGACCAATATAAATTAAAAAGAAAAGGATTTTGCTTGCAGTCTTCATTCTTTTAGGTAAAAACAGGTGAAAATGAAATATAAAAAACTTTATTTAATTTACTATTAGTTGAATACACAATGGTGCCAATTCTGGCGTGATTCTCTAAACTTAAATCTAAAAACATCAGTCTCTCCTTTTCATGCTGTATAGAGAATAACAAGGATACACTGTTGTCAAATTTAAGTTTAGGTTTAGAGAATCATGTCAGAATTGATACCATTATGACTAATTAGTCATTTACGAACAATGATTCATTTCAGCTGACACTCAGCCTACTAGATCATCCATCACTTATTTTACAACTTTGGTATTTATACATGTGACGTGCTATATACAGAAGAAAGTCACCAAAAAGTAAAAACATTATTATAACTAGTAATGTTGTTATGACACCATGAAATTGGTGTCGATTCTGGCATGATTCTCTAAGCCTAAACTTAAATTTGACAACAGTGATGTCGATTCTGGCATGATTCTCTAAAGCTAAACTTAAAATTGACAACAGTGCATCCCTGTCATTCTCTACACAGAATGAAAAGGAGAGACTGATGTTAAATTTAGTTTTAAGTTTAGAGAATCACGCCAGAATCGATACCAGTGTATCCTTGTCATTCTCTTTACAGAATGAAAAGAAGAGACTGAAGTATTTATGTTAAATTTAGTTTTAAGTTAAGAGAATCGTACCAGAGTCGACGTCATTACCTAAATGGCACTGTCCAATACATAAAATTATGATGCCGGCACTTCACTTGGCTATTCGTATGTGCTATTTATAAACTTGACGACAGTCTGACTTTATCATGCTTTATTTGTAAGGAATGAAAAGGACAGACTGATGGCCTGTTTACAAATAGCAAACACGAAAACCCAAGTGAAGTGCCAGCATGAGTTAAAATCTTAGATTAAAACAAAAAGGGAAGATACGGTACGCTCATACTAGCATCAAATAAAATATGATCCGACTCAACTTCATAAGCAACGCACACACGCACACGTCTGTAAATAACATTCAATCGAGCTAGCGAGACAGAACTGTACGTTTCAACGCAGAGCGAGCGAACGGCGAATCAGCTTACGAGTGCGAACGGCTGAGTTGTATTGTTGTCCTTTTCTTGATAACTAAATGGCTATTACGTAAATAACATTCACGACAAACCGTGATTTTTGAGAAAAAAAATATTTTACAGTTTTACGAATGAGAAGTGTTGCCGAGGCATTTATTATTTAATTTTGAACTATTTGTGTTCTTTATAAAAGCATCGATTTATGACACAGAATATACGCAATATTGTTATATTGAGTGTACATGCAAACGTGTTTGAATATCCATTTGTAACTACAGCAAATTGTGATCGTACACCACAATTTAAGCGGATCACTTTTCCGTATCGCCGTATCTTCTCTTTTTGTTTTAATCTAAAGTTAAAATGGCTAGTTTAAAATTCTTACAAAATGATGTCTCAACAAAGTTGTCAACATTAATCAACAATAGGTAGGAATCTATATAAGGTATACGTATATATCGAAGATACAACACAACATAGAACTCCACAAGAATAATGAAGAAATTTAAAGTTTAAAGCATTTCGCTAAACAAGATTACAACAAGTGTTGCTCAAAGTCTGTCTTGGTCTTGTTATTGTTCTTGCATTAACACAAGATCGCCAAATAGTAGCAAGATTAAAATCATGGCTAATGGCTAATAATAAAATAACTCCCACTATTAAATTTCAAGCCATGTGTTATTTTATTATATTTTTAACCGACTTCAAAAAGGAGGATGTTCTCAATTCGTCAGTATATTTTTAAATATCAAAGAAAATATAAGTTAATTGAAATCTCTGAGTACGACCGACAATCTTCATGATTTATCGAAGAACAAAACTGAGTATAGAAGACTCGCGTCTTGCATTTCAGTGTCGCATCTACGCCAAAATAATATTCGGGCACTTTAAAGGATTTGGTTTCATTACCGATATTGATTGAGAGATGTTACCAGTGTCGGTATCAAAACTACGATTTCTTACATCACATCAAATAATATAGTAGGTATCGTCCTATTTTAAGAAAAGCCCCATTATTAACACTTTTCTAAGATCTGAACCAGTGGTGGTCGAACTTCTCCCAAAAGGGTCTGGAAAAATAAACGGATATTGGTAACTCATATGTATATTTGTAAAATATTTATGTTTTCCGACGAGGCTGTAAAAAATAATTCCGAACACCAGAATCTACACCTAGTTTGTTTTCTGAACAAATGGATTTAAAAACTTTACGCAGGATGGACTGGTCTACTTAGTCCACCACTGATCTAAACTAACGTGTTAACTAGTTATCAGAACGCTATTATATTACCTATAATTTTGCGGTTTACAAGACTTACTGCAAGAACAGCAGTGCTATGCTATAAGAACAACTTTTTACCGCGGAATTCGCCGGTGTGATTAGAAAATTTGAAATTCGCGTTCTAATTGAAAATAATACCGCAGATTCCGAGGTAAAAGTGAGTTTGTTTTTACCGAATAGCACTACAGAGCAAGACCAAGACTGAGAGCGCAGTGACAAGATCAATAAATGATTCAAGCCTTGACTTGACTTATAGGTCCCGGAGACGATCAATTCGGCTTGTCAAGTCTTACTTACGTTATTGACGTTTTCACAATATGATGAGCGACTTGGCGCTTGTTGTTTGGGTGCACCCCTTAAATATTTATTTAGTTTATGAGATACAGCCTGGTGACAGACATACAGACAATGAAGTCTTAGTAATAGAGTCCCATTTTCTAATTCATGAGATACAACCTGATGACACACAGGCAGACAATGGAGTCTTAGTAATAGGGTCCCATTTTTACCCTTTGGGTACGGAACCCTAAAAATGATTTCCAACTCAGATAATGCCAGATCTGCCATAATTGTAGGGGAATCAATGTTTATTTATAACTATATTGATAGTGGGACAAAATCACGCTCGGTAATAATGTGTGCGCTTTTCGCCATCGTCACGTTTTGGTCCTCCATCTTCAATGTTGCGGCCGCAAATGAGAAACACTTGTCGAGAAACACACATCAAGTCGCGTCAAGTGCAAGCCCATCAAGTACCGTCAATCAAAATAATTGTGATCAAGCCCATAGTACGCTTATTACGCTTACGGTAGCGTCAAGTCAACGCGGTAAACGATCAATATTCACTTTAATCACGTAGACTCGATAAGTCGACTTGATTGTCTCCGGGACCTATTACATACATAAATTATCGCTAACTATATTTTAAAGCTCCCAGACGGATAAATGTTGCTTGCGCTGAGTATAAAGATGTGGTATTTCTATAAATCCATTAAAATTGATGAAGCCATCGCTTGGACAAGCAACAAAGTTATATGTATAACTATATGCATTAAGATATGTAATTTCCTATATCTTTTATATCCTTTATTGTCCGTAGTACAGTTGGGATAGTCCCGTTATTATACATACCTACTAGCTTTATAGCTATTTGCTTAAGGGGCATAATGTGTAAATGTACACGTATGTCCATTCGAAACATTTGAAAATAATAAGATAATCCGACCTGCATAGCTCTTAGGGATGACGTTCACTTATTATGTGTGATACGTCGTCTCATTGGTGGCGGGCTGACGAGCTCGGTGGTTGGAGGTCGGAGTGAAGCCGAGGATTCTGATCTAGAAGGGAGTTCGTAAGAGACTGTTGTTTCTGACTCGTGCGGTGTGATGATTTGAGGGATGTTCTGGACTTGCGCTTGGGCAGCTATGCGGGCGATCTCCTGGTCGACTTTGGCGACGAGTTGGTCGATGACGGCGGGCCAGCGGGCGGCGGGCACCGTGTGTAGAGGCTGGAGGCGCGCGTCTGTCATAACGGCCAGTCGAACCGAGCCCGCGTATTGGATCACAGTCAGTGACATACCTGTGAACATTACTTTAGGTTTTTACTCGTATTTGTAGACAATGGCTTAGAGCTTAGGCCCTAGTTTAGATCCAACAATGTCTATTGTTGCGTGGTTGAGGTGAAAATGGAAGTGATATTCGTCTAACTCTTAATAAAACTAAAGTCTCGTATAGGAGACTGCGTATCGTCTTGAGAGTACGTTGAGTTTGAGGCACACGGGTAAGATTACGCGTTATAGCTGTGAATGATGGCTAACAATGTACATGAAAGAACTCACTGATATTATCGCCTGCGACGCGTTTGCGGGCGCGTTTATATCAGGATATGAGACTGCGTATCGTCTCGATAGTGCATTGAACGTTACTCTCGCGAGAGAGGGTGGCAGCGCGCCTGTTACTTCAAGCCGCGTAATAACAATAGAACTCACTGATATTGACCTGCGGCGGTCTCCAGTAGAGAACGCTGGCGACCGCCTGTCTCCACCGCGTAGTGCGCGGGGCAGCGTCTGCGGGTACGTTGATCTCAACATATAGGACTGCGTATCATCTTGATAAAGCATTGAGAGCGAGTCACGTGAGCGGGGATGGCAGCGCGCCTGTTACTACCCGCCACGTATTAATGACAGAACTTACTGATATTGGCTTGCGGCGCCCGCCAGTAGACGACGCTGTCGACCGCCTGCCCCCACAACGTAGTACGCGGGGCAGCGTCTACGGGTGCGTTGATCTCGGCGTAGGACACTGCGTATCGTCTTGATAAAGCGTTGACAGCGGGCTACGCGAGCGGGGAGGGCAATGCGTGTATTACTACCCGTCGCGTATTAACAATAGAACTCACTGATATTGGCCTGCGGCGGTCTCCAGTAGACGACGCTGTCGACCGCCTGCCCCCACAGCGTTATACGCGGGGCAGCGTCCACGGGTGCGTTGATTTCGGCGTAGGACACTGCGTATCGTCTTGATAAAGCGTTGAGAGCGAGTCTCGCGAGCGGGGAGGGCACTGCACGTGTGAGCGCCCCGCAGCGTGCCTGCGCCGCCCACGCGGCCGCGAGCGCCCGCTGCCGCGCGCACGCGCTCTCCACCACGCACGCAATGCGTCGCGCCGACGCGCCGATAGGAACGCACAGGCACACCATACCTGATGACGTATAAAGGCCGTTGGTAACTTCTATTATGTTAGGCAATGGATTATGATTACTGGACAAAATCAAAAAGACAATTAACCTTTCTAGGAAGGTATCAGTCATAGTGTCACTGAATCGCCTTAAGAGTGATGAAGCCAATGCTTCGTTAATCCTGATAAAATTACACAACAATCCCAATGCTAAGTGATCACCGTCGACAATAGACACCTGCAACACCAGGAGTATTAAAAATGCAATGCCGGACTTAAGTAAGGCTAATTTTTTGAAAGTCGGGTCGTATTAGTCCGGAAACACTGCTGGCTACAATTCGTTTATACCCAGTCGCCCCCGCGTGTATTGCCACCGGAGGCAATTGGGAACAAAAATCTGAAGAGGGGGCAACGACTTCATTCCGATTTGCCCCATCCGGCAATTCCAGCGGGGCGACCGGGAAAAAAGGCCATAATGTATTCCAAAATTTTATCGGTCGTTGTAAAAACTTCGACAAAATCACACGGTTGTGGATAACCACGCATCAAAATAATGGGGATAAAAATTTTGTCGCGATGTAAGATTGCGAAAAGCAGCAGCTGGAATTAATCCGAACAATTCTTCTGAACAATCCTCGTGATAAATATGATAGAATATGCAGAGCGAAGCTACGTCCTTACGCAAAGGCAAAGCTTATCGGAAAGATTCTGGTCTTTGACGATTCGAGCAGCTGGACGCTGATGTTATCCAGAGGGACATGCTAGTGTGCCGATGCTGGGGTGCCGAACATATTTTTTTAAGTATTTCAGTGCCACACACTGGGTGTGTCAGGCAGAGTATCTTAGCAATGAAAATGTTGCGAACAAGTAGCGTCTTATCTTACTCACCGCCTGTGTGATATTTCTTGTATCTCTTCCCATTTCCTTCCGCGAAAGTGAACAGGAAGTCCTCGGTGGCCGCCCTGGCCGTGGTCAGCACAGTCTCGGGCGTATTGGCCTGCGCTTGTTCGAAGTAGGCGCGCAGTGCTTCAGTTGCCGCGTAAAGTGCTACGTCTGTAGATGACACTCCTAGCGCCCGCGCCGCTCGCTCCACGCCCGCGCGGGGGATCGGTCTTGACCAAGCGACGACCTAGAAGAAAGAGTGGTGTCAAAAATGTGTAATATTCCAAAATCCACAAATATTTCGGGCATTGATTAAGAGGAGCAGCGACATCGCTATGCAAGGTACCTATAGTGAGATTATTTTAGAAACAAAGTTGTCACTTCAAAATGTACAAGGGTTTTTGCCATTTGACTTTTGCTGCCTAGCGTTTCGAGGGAGTGCTTAATAAATATTATGCATTCAAAATCATACAAAGGGAAAGGAAGACGAAAAAAACATACATATCCCTACATCTATATATATAAAACAAAATGTGACTGACTGACATAGTGATCTATCAACGCACTATAACCACTGGACGGATCGGACTGAAAGGACAATGTTAAAATTGCCATAAAAACCAACACCAATTTGGCATTTATGATAATTCTTAGTATATTTTTTGCGATAATTATCAGTATTTAGATTGTGACGGACACTTCCAGTTAAGTAAGCTAATTTAAGAAGTTAAAAAATAATCTCAGACAATAAATACCATTTTATGTGTATAATCTATAGCAGCGCTGCAAACAAAACACTCTTTCTTCCTAATGCCGGCACTTCACTTGGCTATTTGTATTTGCTATTTTAAAACATGACATCAGTCTGTCCTTTTCATTCCTTATTAAGCATGACAAGGACAAACTGTTGTCAAGTGTAGGGCCGGCATAAAACTTGTTACTCTGTGGTTGTGGTGCATGCAGTTTGCATTCGTAGTAATCTGTGGCATTCGTGCATTCCAAAGAGTATTAATAAACCGGAAAGTGCATTCTCGTTTCGGATTACCTGTTGTGTGTGTTTATGTGCGATTGTTTTTCCTTTAATTTAACTATTTCGGATATCTAATATGCCATCGATGTTACCAAAGAGCAGAGCCCTTCTTACCAAGTGCTAGTGAACCTGTGCCACAAAATCCTGAGAGGATCATACTGCCAAATTATTCAAGAACACTTGATACGCATTGACGCTGCATATTTACACAATATACCTACATGTGATATACAAATAAATACAATAAACAATATGATACAATTATATGAAAAATAGTCAATAAATAAGAAGCAAAACTACAATTTTTATTTTATTCACGATTCCTACCTAACCAAGTTTTTCCTAATCGCACCGAATAAAATGAATTAGTTGTAATATTAATTCACTTCATACTGAGTTTATACTAAATTCATAGGTTAACCTATGTTTCATTGAATATTAAACATAACCTCCAAAAAATTTTAGTTTTCCTACTAATTGAAGTTCTCAGAAGTGTCCGTCAATAATCTTTGTTTTTACAGTCATTTACTTACGATTTTGAACCTAGAAAATAATATTTCATGATTGTTGGTTCTTAGGCTAACAATGTATGGACGCAGAACAATGTCCTTTGGCATGCAGGTTGATGTTATGATGTAGGTATCCGCTAAGAAAGGATTTTGATCAATTCTACCCCCAAGGGGATAAAATAGGGAATGAATATTTATATGAAACTTTGTCAATATTAAACCGATCGGGCTGAGACTTTGCATGCAGGTATAAGAAGAATCATAGATGAATGTCATTGTGTATAATACAAGCCTGAGAATAAAAACTGTAGTCTACACTTCAGTTCTACACCGAAGCGAAGCGAGGGCGCGCCGCTAGTATTTTAAAGAATGTGTGGAAGAAAAAGGTAAAGTAAAAAAGTTAAGTTTGTGTCATGAGATGATGGAGAAACAGGTTTGGAAGATAAAAACATATGGCAATAGGCTAGGAGAATAATGATCATACTAAACCTACCTTTCTTCCGCACAGGGAAACAGTCTGTAGAAGATGACTCTTGCCATCGTCTGCTCCTACTGTGTCCTCCCATAGCTTAGCAGGCGCTCTGTAGATCTCCAGCATGCCCCTGCACGCCTCGGAGACTGCTCGGGCGCATAATTGGGCTAATTCTGCGTACTTCCATGTTAGCGTATGCATTTCTTTAACGTGACCAATCTTTCTCAGTTGATTCAAAGCTACAATTTCGTCTCTTAGACGTATAGGAAATTTAATAATTGTGAGAGCCGTCGTCAACGCTGCGTTAAATGCTCTGCGTGGCCATTTTCGAGGATCGACAGTGACAAGCGGGGATATGATAACCTGCAAGTGAAAGAAATAGAGTAATAATTTTCATGCATAAGTACATATTGTATCCAGGGTCGGATTTAAGGCGGGGCTGTGGCTTAGGACCCCCTCTACATCAGAAATATGACCCACCAGGGGAAAAGGGCTGTAAATCGTATCGTTGTAGCCTGAGTACCAAATTTCATAATCCCCGTGAGGGGCCTCCACACCTTCTTTGCCCCAAGGCCTCCACATCCACACCTCTTAATCCGGCCCTGATTGTATGTAAACTACAGTAATAAATCATTAGTTGCCTTTGTTATTCTTGACACTTTGTTTGTTTGTTATGTTACCTTGGGTATGGTTAAATTTCTTCTTTTACATTCCCTCTGCACTGCCGCCAATAATGAAGTTGCTGTTACTGGACCTTCTGATGCTAGACGACTCGATCTTTTCTTGACAAGCTCCCGTAGAACACTGACGCCAGATATCAAAATTAGACCAGCAACGTGAAAAGCACCCGGTAAGGTCTTAAGAGCCCTGGGACTCTCGACTGGATCATACTCTGATACAAATTCGTTCCAAGCATTCGATAAGTTTTCATTTAATTTTTCCCATAATTCTGGTATAGCCGAGGGCGTCGGAAACAGTTTGGCTAGAGGACTTTGCTGTGTGTATTCGCTATGTTCTGTTATATTCTCAGGTTGTGACTGTTCTAGAAGTAATAGATCACCTATATTGAGAGACTTCTCTCCAGTCAGGAATAAGTGGTGAACTCTGACAAGGATATAGTACTTTGGTTCTGTGGAGATGCACGGTATGATTATGTACTGCCATGGTGGTTGTTCGTTGGGAAAATATTTTGATACGATTTCACTGACATATTCCTGCAAACAACAAAAAATACAAATAATAACACATATAGTTTTGGAGTGACAGTTTCGCTATAATGCGCACGATATTGTGTTCGGGGACAACTGGTACATGTGTCAAAGAGAATGCCCAACTCATCTATATTCAAGTGCAACATGAGTATATTAATATCCCACTGATGAGAAACTGAACTTCCGTATGAATAGAGTCGCAGAAGGATAATGGACCATAATTCACCGAGTGGGCCCAGTGCTGTTAAGCAATTGATTTATCATTAGCAGCACTATGGGACAAAGGAGTTTCAGATGTTACAATTGGGTCACCCACTCTAAGACCGGCCATTTTGAAAATTAACATAAGTTAAACGCGTTAGGCACTTTTTAAAAAATCTGGCATTGTTGAAATCCACGCATTGCACTACGTAATGCACGTACCTATGGGGGCGCAATTTACTCTGACGTGAAATTCTTTCATTTACTGACTTGACTGACTTCTATTATTTTTTGCCACCCCGTGACCATTTGAATGCCGTGAAGAAAAATTTGCTAAATGCACAAACCTGAATGTTAGTCTCAGAAACAGGTCTCCCCCTATACACGGAAGTTGCCATTATGAAATGGTTTTCTGGTCGGAAGGGTACACTAGCGTCCCAGGCGTAGTTGCCCCAACAAGATACCAGCAATTGCCTTAGTCTCGGGAACATTAGGTCGCCGTTCTTGTCACGGCAGTCAATCACGTGATTTGTTAGTTTCTCCTTGATTTCTTCTGGGTTTGGAGTACCTTAAAATATTATGAAAATTTAATTTGAATTTTATGTAATAGGGATAATGACTAATTTTTTTTTCTTCGTTTATGAGGTAGATTATGAAAAAGTGTTGGACACGTATTTTTTCTTTTTTCACATAATATAAACATTGTAGAAAAATATTCATTTGAAAAGTTGCATGACGTCACGTTTGAGTACACTTTTAAGTAAAAATTCACTAAAAAGTGACTTTGTCATTTTTTGGTTGATTGCCCAAAGAAAAAATACGTGTCCATTATTTTTTGATCATCTAACTGACGGACTAAATAGAATTTCGTTTACTGTACCCCGTCATGGCCCTTTAACTTTATTTTAACTACTTATTACTATTACCAAGTAGTTACCTCCGACTTGACGATGCCTGTCAGGGTCTATACCAGACATCCTCAATTCGGAGGACCGCTGAAGACAACCGTTTCAAGGCTTCACCTGAAATTGCATGTAAATTTTCTTGCAGTTCTCTAAGGTGTTCTCTTGGCATACCCTTATCACTTTATACCACAATTCGGCTTTATTATCGAAGGATTCTAATCCGTAGTAGTGTCGGCTGAAATTTTGTGTTTTCTGTTTGAATTCAGCCAATGACATATTCAGCATCGCACTAGGATGCAGCATCATCAAACCGAAGGCAGGCATATGTTCCAGTGCCGATATAAGTGAATCCTAATACGAGATGAATAATAATCTTTTACTCTGAAGCCATATTAAAAAACTGGCGGTATAGGAGTATATACCAGGAGTTGCCTGGCATCAAGAGTTCAAAATACAGCCTCTGAACAAAGATGGCAGTTCATACATTTTATTCGAAGAAGAAATTTATATTTCCGAAGTATTTAATTGCTTCAACTTTAATATTCACTTTAACAATATACAAAGAACTTAAATTTTACTAGAAAGTATCTATATAATATTGAATACTAAATACTATTAATAGTTGCATTCTTCATTGGTGTTTAGCTAATACCGAAAGGTGTCGGTTCAATTGCAGCCTGCTACCCCGTTACGATGTTTCCCTACTAAAAAAATCCCTTGATAAAACTAAAGGCAGAAACAAACTTTTGAAACGCGACGCCACCCAACGCCATGCCACGCAAGAAACTAGTTCATTTTGATTTGAATCAACACTCGTGGCGTCGGATGGCGTCGCGTTTCATTTGTCTGTTTCTGCCATAATACCTATCCAATAATTGTTATCTTTTACGGAGATATTATAATAATCGAGAGAATTTACCTTTTACAGACAGCAGAACATTAATGATGCCCTGGTTTCGATGCGTGTCTAGGAGCGATCGTACGGTGTCAGGTCGTATGAACTCTAGCCCCGGATATCTACTCGACAGCACTTTCAGCCACAAGTGTTTGCTTAATCTCACCACTGGAAATATACAATGAGACCATTATTATAATATAGCTAAACTAAATATTAACTGTCTTTACTAACATACAGGACAAACGGATTTAATTTTGTGTTGTATAGGTTCCACAATGGAGTTCTGATAATCAATAATCAAAATTATTTATTCAGTTTAGGCTGTTACAAGCACATATGAATGTCTAGAAGCTACGCCATCAGTTCGTAAATCTACGGCGGGAGACCTTGTACTGAGAAGAATCGGCAAGAAACTCAGCAAGGGCTGTTTTTTTCTCCCTGTTTTGTCATTTACAGTGTCGTCAAGTTGAAAAATGACTTCAGAGATAATTCATGAAGTCACCTTTCATTACATAATGTGAAATTTACATTAATTGTTCACCTGCATTTTGATTGCTGTGTCACACAGTATAAATACAAACAGAGTTATTTATAATAGGTGTAATTAAACATTTACGTCTTAAATATCAAAGTAGTTAGGGCAGCATCTCCGCTGGCAGCACCCGTTCACGAGCATGACGCATGAACCAGCCATCGCTTCGCTCAACTATATTTTAGGGAACGTAACGACCCGCCTCACACGACACCACCAAAGAGACTTTTAAGAGAGCATGACTACCTATAACCACCTATATCAACCACAACATATTTACTTAAACTTAAAGTCATTTATCTATAGGACACTGCAAACAATTACAAAGCAAAAACAATGGAGAAATCATGACCACGCCGTTTTGTCATTCAAATCTTCTTAAAAAGTCTGATATTCTTCCTTACGTAATCAACTTTAAATACAGCTTTTCAATAGAAGTATCATCAACACATGATTCATAATAAGTATATATCATATAGAAATACCCGTTGGAATGGTTGGAACGGTTCAAACCCAAGCATTTTTGTCTGAAATATAACACTGGTTAACAATGGTTTTGCCCATGAATGATGAAATACAAAAATAGGCAGTACTTGGTAAATACTAATCATCAATTATAATATTACAAGTGTCTTAGCTCGAGTTATCGAGCTATGCAAGTTTAATCTTGTATTGCATTCGCCGTACTCTCGCAAGTTTCGATTTGTTCGTTATTATAGCACGGCTTTACTTTACTAGATTTAATACATCATAAAGAACGTTAAGATTGCGCTGGCATTCGCTATCAAACACCGTGAAAATACAATTAGTGTATGACGCGGTAATAGCACTGTAACATACAGCAACGTCTTAAGTGTATCAAACAAATTTTGTTTTTAGTTTTTGTTGTGACATCTATTACAAATGATAAAATATGAAAGATATTCTTGCAAAATATCTGCAGAGTTTAAAGTGATTGCAATCATTTTGGGCATGCAACAGGGTTACACAAAGTATTGCTGTTTCTTGTGTCTTTGGGACAGTCGCGACAGGAAAAACCATTACATAAAAAAAGTGTGGCCGTTACGAAAAGCTTTTACACCAGGAACTGAAAATGTTTTTTTATCCACCTTTAGTCCAAAAAGAAAATATCATTATACCACCTCTGCATATAAAATTAGAATTCATGAAAAACTTCGTAAAAGCACTGAATCGCGAAGGTCAAGCTTTTCAATACTTAAAAACAAAAGTTTACAAAAATGACAGATGCCAAGTTAAAAGAAGGAATTTTCATAAGACCTCAAATAAAAGAATTAATGAATGACAAAACTTTTGAAAGCACATTGAATAGCAAGGAAAAACAGGCCTGGACATCCATGATAAAAGTTTTTCAAAATTTCTTGGGTAAAAAAAAATCTGAAGACTATGAAAACCTGGTAAAGAATATGATCCAAGCATTGTACGCTCTCGGTTGCAAAATGTCCCTCAAAATACATATTCTCGACTCACATTTGGATTTTTGTCCTGAAAATATGGGAGATGTTAGCGACGAACATGGTGAACGTTTTCACCAGGATATTTCAGGCATGGAACAGCGATACCAGGGCAAATGGAGTCCTGCTATGTTAGCAGACTCCTGCTGGACATTGAAGAGAGAGGCTGTAGATATTATTTATAAACGGAAAAGCAATATATTAACTCATTTTTAAATTTTATAATACGTGATTTATGAATAAAATGTTATCTTAAGTCAAAAGATTTTTATTTGATTCCACAAAAAACGCGAGCTAACTCGACCTTAAAACTTACATCAAAATGTATGTTTAGAGGTATTCTTTCGCAATTAGCACAACTCATTTCATGGATTAACAAAACCTTAAAATTTGTTAACCAGTGTAATCAGACACTTTATAATAAGCATTCTTAACAAGATTTTTTAATGGTCGATTTAAATTTAGTCAGGCTTAACTCTTGAATATTGCTTGGGACTTTATTGTAAAAGCAAACACAGAGGCCTCTAAACGAATTATTAATTTTGTGGAGCCTAGTAGCAGGTAAAGTTAACTTATTTTTACTTCTAGTATTAAGTGTATGTATTTCAGTATTTTTAGTAAATAAACTAATATTTTTTTGACATATACTAAGTTTTCATATATGTATTGTGATGCAACCGTCATAATGCCTATTTCTTTAAACTTATCTCTTAAGGAGTCCTTAACTTTAAGATTATAAATTGATCGAATAGCCCGCTTCTGCAACACAAATATTGTTTGAATGTCGGCGGCATTTTCCCACAGTAAAATACCGTAAGACATTACACTATGAAAATAACTAAAGTAGACTAATCTGGCAGTTTCTATATCCGTTAACTGACGTATTTTCATTACAGCATATGCTGCAGAACTAAGTCTCTTCGACAATTTATCAATATGTGGGCCCCATTGCAACTTTGAATCTAGTGTGATTCCTAAGAACACTGTGGTACCTACAAGGTTCACATTTCGATCCTTTATATTTATATTCGTTTTTACCTGTTTAATTGATAGCAATTGCTTAAGTTCTCCTTTTTAATTTTCTCGCATTTATAGTCAGCAAATATATGAAACTTTCAAATTAGCTTTAACTAACTTAATATTAGATACAGAATCAATTTAAAAAAAGACGGCACTATTTAGCCAATATTCGGGAAGCCTAGACTCGTTGTAAGAGTTCGCAGACTGAAGTGAGAGGTACTCGTATAGTCTGCGGTGTTAGGCCTACCAATTAATCCATTAGTGGGACCTTCTGTAACTTCTTGGGACTTTGCTCCGCGGTGCACGCCAGGAGCGGGAGGAAATTGGACATAAAATGTTGTGAGTTTCACTAGGTTCTTCTAGTCATGCCCGCTAGATAGGTGAGTACGGGCGTTGTATACGGCCGACTATCCCATGGACAAGAGTTGTGATATATGGAATAGTCAGTTAGCTTATCAAGTAGAGAGGCGTGATGCTGCTGTCAGATAATGCATTAAATTTTTTCTTTAAGTTAACAAGGGGTTACGGATTTTCAAAAGAAAATAGCGGAACAGGATCACTTCGTTGTTAGTCAGTCCTTCAATCAAGATGTCTTTTTTAGGATTTCGTGTAGGTATCTTAACATCAGGTGGAGTCGGTTCAGCAAATAACCATCAGGTCGGTGGGTATTTGCTGTGTCTTGTATTAATTAAAAAAAAGCTGAACGGCCGCTCAATAAATCAATTATTGAACGGAAAGGTCTATATATTGGACACTTAATTATCATCAGGCGTGTCATAAGTTGTTTATCATTATGTTAATATAAAAATTATAATGTTTACCAAAATATGATAAGGCGAGCGCTGGCAATGCCGAGAGGGTCAGCCAAAAGGCAAAGCTTGTGAATATTTCTTCGGCGAGCCGAGAACGCCTGACTCTTTTGTGCGTCGCCATTGGATGCTCAGGGTGGCGGCACTTTCCCGAACCTCTGAAATACAAATTTAGTGTTATATAAAACCTATGTGTATGCTATTAAAACTAGCAACACATGCTGTTTCTTTTCAACGTTTACTAGATGTTGATTGAGATTATAAATAGAGCTGAACAAAACAAACTGAAAATATAAACTACCTACCTATTGAGTTTAAAATGCCGGTTTATTATAGTTAATTATAATTCTTTTATAATTGCCCCACTGCTGGGGCACAGGCTTAATTAGAGATGGAATAGGGAGATTGGGTTATGCATGACCCACTATAGGGCTCTTGTTTGTGACCTAACCATACTTGTAACACCTTTGTATACAACAACATGCAATAAATGAATACAGCCTCTGAACAAATAAATATGAAATATGCACAGTGTGGGTTGGTGGATCCTAACGACTGTAGACGCAGCCGAGACCAACAGTTTTTTCCAGGTTTACCAACTTTTACGTGTTCGCATTTTTGTAGGTTTCACTTCAATCGCATGTGAACAGCACATGCCCGTTTTTTTTCTCCATGTCATCAAAAAAAGGACTATCTGGGTTGTCGTTCATTTTATTTGGGGTCAGAGTAATGTCTGCGATGTTATAATAACAATTTCTTAGGTACTCAGTTCAACTCAACGAAATTGCTGTCCAAATAAGAATTAATATAATGCGATTCCACTAAGAATAGGACCGATTGGGCGCCATATTGTGAAGTCATAGCTGTCAATTCAAACCAAATAGGTAGAGTGAGCAAAAAAAGTTTTTATTTAATAAAGCTTATTTTCTAAAATTAATTGAGAAAAAGCATTAGATTTTTTTAATAACATTTATATAATATGAATCGCATTATAGGTATCTAGTAGTAGCACAGACAAATAACATACGCCTTGCTAGATTCAGTGACCTCGTTATGAAATTTCAGTTAGTCGTATTAAAAACGGGTTCTGATCTATCGCTATATTTGTAATCGTCACTGAAAGGTATTGAAGTGTAAACGCTTAAATCTTGCGTCGAATATGGTAATTATACTACCTTGGATTATTCTTACACAAAAAAAGGAAGTCAACTAGATAACCCCTGCGATGTAAGCACGCTGAACATGTCGCTACATTTTTTAATTAGAGTGTTTTAACAGTACATTGAGTACATTGCAAGTTTATACACAAAAATATTTAAATACTTAGTAACACAAAAAAAAAAGATCTAAAACTTTGAGTTCATAATATTCATAGTCAAAGTATTACAGCAAAAACTTTTAGTATGTAACAAATGTTATTAGTTCATAACTTAAAATATATAACCCAAATGAACCCACTCTATCGGTCAAACCAGAGAAAGACTGATAAAAAATAATAGTCTATTTGTGTTTATCATTTGTTTCCGTGATTTTAAAAGTTCAAGGTATTATACGTACTTACTTGCATTAGTAGTTTATTTCATTTTATCGGAGTATTTGTATGTAAGGGTTGATAAGATTAATTTTAAGAATAAAGTCTGACTTTTGAATCCTTCGGAAAAGTAACATTTACAAATGTTTAATTTATGCCAAACCGACAATATGCAATGATTTTTTTTCATCTATTATGTTAAGGTAAATTTGATATATTATAATAAAGATAGCACCGACGAAAGAATGAAGATTGTAAAAATGTAAGCAAACAGGAATAAGTTAATAAATAGGTAAGTATATTTACTCACTTAAATATCGAGTTTACAAACTTAACTGAATTTGTTTCGAATCAATACCTAACTGTTTTTTAAATTTTATTTTGATCAGTTTATTCGATGGCTATGTAAATACGTCCATCTCAGACGCTAGTTTGGGATTCACTTTCACTGTTTCGCCTCGTGGTGAAAGCTCGACTCATTCATAATATACCTACTGATAATATCTTAATAGCGTGTTCCTATATTTTTATGCATAATTATTATTGCTTGTAATCGATTGGTATGAGCTAGGTTTCGTAAGGAAGAGATAAGTTCCGAACTTTGTACTGAGCGCATGCTCGCGATGATACACGCCGAACTACAAACGCTAATAATAACCGTGACTTATTTGTTTATTTCTTATGTTTTCAGGCACAAAACTCAGTAAATAAAACACCTTTTCAACGGGTTTCAAATGTGTTTTAGGTACTTAATTTTATACATTTCGAATTCTTCTGGAACGGAGCCTCTAAAGCAGTGATTCCCAAAGTGGTCTATATCGACCCCTAGGGGTTCTATGACAACCTGCAAGGGGTCTACATCAGCGAAAAAAAAACAATATCAGGTAAGTAGGGGGTCTGCCCAACACGGAAAAACATGGCAAGGGGTCTACGACACAAAACAATTTGGGGAACTCTGCTCTAAAGGATCCGAAACGTCGAGAAATACCTAAAAAATGTATTAAATAACGAAAACAAAATATTTATTCATATTATAATTATATGTGTAACTTACTCAAATAATATGAATAAATATTTTGTTTTCGTTTAATCAACAGTCCTAAAATTAAAATAGTTAATATTAAGAAAGTAGGGGCATTTTGGAATATCATACGATACATCTTAAGAATACAGCATATAAATAAAGTAAACAAAACTGTGTTCGTAGTCTTGTTGTAAGAATTCTACAAGATAGAGGTATAGGTTTCTGGCTATAATAATATAAGATATAATAATACAGTTGGTAGAGCTATAGGCTAAAAAGACTTTACGGTGACCGATTACTACTAAGCGATCCTAAAGCTTATTATTTTTAAGCATTACGGGACGGGACGGTCCTGTCTGCTGCCTGGTCCACGTGGATTTTTTTAGTAAAAAGTAATTATTTCTTTAGATTTAGCTAGTTTGCTCTAGCAGTTAAATGCTTGAAAATAACTACAATTGCTATTTCTTCTTTGAAATGTTTAATACTTGTAAAGGTATTCGTTAGACATGTGGGTTATATATAATATTATACGCTTTCCCGCCTTAATAGCTAAATCGATTATGATGAATTTTCCCTATAGAAATAGATGGGACCTTGGTTCTAAGCATTATCGAAATACTTATAGGGTGATGGAAGGGGTGGTTTACCTATAAAACTTTACATTATTTGATTCAAATTTTGCAGAATTATCGTATATAATTACAAAATCAAGACAGGGGGGTGTCCATTAAGTATGTATCTACTAGCGAATAATATGTTATTTCTCATTATGTTAAGTAACCCTTTAGCATATCGTTAAAATTAACTTTGAAAACAGTATTATTGTGAGTTTTTCATTAAATTTTAATGACCAAAAATACCTATTATGGTAATTTATTTTTCATCATTTAATAAGAAGGTACGTTTTCACAGTTTTATTGTAAGTACTTCGTATGGGATTAGATACTGCGAGTAGCCCATTTTTTGTTTTCCTCCTAAGTTTTATCTACTACATAATATGACGAACAACAAAATTCATCATAATTTCTTGTCCCACCATTCCCGCAGTCTACTCCTGCATAGTAGGGGAGAGTGGGGGAATTGCGGACGCGGGGTAAATACGGACTAGCAAGTATCTACTCATTCCCTCCACCCGCGGCAGCCCGGTGCTGTCGTCTGTTTCTTTCCGCTATTTTAATGCCACGCAAAAACTTGCGACAGCCGGCTGCGCACAGTTTGAAAGGTAGGTAAAATTAAAAAAAAAAAGTGTATATTGATCTAATTTTTAGTGTTTTTTAATTCGAGGGACAGGTCTGTATACTAAGTGATGGTAAAAAGTGATATTTTCTATGGATAGCTTTGTCAATGGAGTTTGAATCGCCAATGTTTGTTTTTATGGAACGTTTTCATAATCTACAAATTTCTCTCTTTGATTTAAAAATACCCAGTTGGGTTAATTGCGGACACGGCTTGCGGGGTATATACGGACGTCCGAAAATCAAAGTACGACAAGTCAAACAAGTCAATCTTCATCAGTACCGCTTAGTGATTTAATAAAGGTCCCAACTCTACAAATTCATCGTAACGGTCAGTAAACAAAAAGCATTCTATGATTTTTACCAGCACCCCGGAAAAAAAGAATCTAGAAGAAAAGGAACAAAAGAAATTAGACAAGAAAAGAAAAGCTCAAGAAGTAGAAAATAAAACTACATCTAATAAGCTGAAAAAGTCAGAACTTTCTACAGGAAAAGGATCTAAGGGTTTAAAGAATCTGAATAATTTTGAAAATGAAGGAAATGTTGATTACTTTTGCATTTATTATCAGGAAAAGTACAGTGATCCACTCGCCGAAGACTGGATTATGTGTTTAAAGTGTAACAAGAGGGCTCATGAGAACTGCACTGCAGGAAGTTATTCTAAAGGCTTTACTTGTGATTTTTGTCAATGATGTGGACCTAGTCAGTAAATACCCCATGCTGTCCGTAATTAACCCAGGGTCAGTCCGAATTTACCCCGAACGCTACGGGTAATTACGGACAGACAAGGTTTAGTTTTTGCTAAAAAAAATCTATTTGTTGATAGATCTCGTTTAATAAGTATAACTGTTTTTGTAAATTGATAACTAAAGATTAATAATTAATAAAGACAGACTAATTATTACTAATAGTACGAATGTTGTGCGTTATTTCCCTTCAGCGTCCGTAATTCCCCCATCCTCCCCTACACCGCGCTATCACTTTGTCATCGTTGTAACTTTTTAAATATTTGTCGAAATGACATAGTTTATCGTCTTTAAATATTAAAAGCGATAATAGTATATGTTTTGATAAAAAAAATATATAAAAAATGTGCATTTTGGGAAAAAAATATCAAATAATATTTTATTTTTATTTATTATTTTAGCGGTAATTACTTACACATTCAAAATAAATATATGCTGTCGTAGGCTTTTTTGTAGAACTATTTAAGAGATAAAGGACAATGGGCAAAATGCACCCAGCTCCGCCACCAATGTAATTAGTATGAATCGATAGATCTATGAAAAACTTGCCTTTTTTATTATGACACTGAAAATAAATATCCTGGGAGTCAAAAGATATGACACCGTAAAAAATATCCTGGTAGTCAATAGATATGACACATGGGCATATTTAAGTAGCTGAATAAATTCATTTTATAGTACCTTCATTTTATATTATAAGTAATCATAATAATATGCCATATCGTACTATACAACCACATATACGACAAAGCCTGCCGACCATCCTGCGCTTGCTGTTATTGAGACATTTCAAAACGGTTTACGGATGATGAAGGACTTGCAGTTGCAAATAGTCGACTTGTCTTACTTCGTTGTGATTGTGCGCTCACTGCTACTTGATTGATTTATATCCAACACGCTTTGGACATTGGAACAAGATTATCGGTTTTGTCAATTAGTATGGATGAACTGGAATCATGTGTTCTCCGAAGCGTGGACAAGTTTGTGTAATCTGTGGTGGCTCCGTTTTACATAGAAGACAATTTACTATAACGAACAGAATGCTTAAAAAACCCCAACCTAAGCGGGGATTTTTGGATTTACTCTAGCGCGGCAGAATAACATAAGGGGGCACCCTTGCACCTTGTGAAGTACTCCCATAATTCCTGAGCATCCTATGTAGGGTCGAACTAACTAACTAAATTAATTCCCTTGTTTCATTAATGTTCGTTCGTTATAGTACTTGTACATATTTAACTTAAAAGAACTAAAGACCCCCGGGATGGAATTTGATGCACTTTGGCACAGATGATCTCGACTATAATACCTTTCAAACAAATGTAGTTTAAGCCATGGCGAACGTGGGTGCAGCGTCCATACATTTTTGCCCAATGTCCTTTTCACTATACATTATAATCATGTAACTTTTATTGCTTTTGCAGTGCAGGCCAAAATGACTCATAGATGGGAAATTCTTTTTCGGCTTACATGACACTTATCGTTATATTTTGCCCAATTCACTCAATAGCTACATAAATTATTATCTGTATGTTATTATTATATATGAGCTATATTATTGTTAAGTTATATCGAGGATATCTCGGACGTCAGCCTGTACGAGATTAGAATTGCCCTCAAACAGCTTAAAAACAACAAGGCGGCGGGAGATGACGGAATCACAACAGAGCTTCTGAGAGCGGGCGGTACGCCGGTATTTAAAGTCCTCCAGAAGCTCTTCAACTTCATCATCCACCAGGGCAAAACGCCGAAGGCATGGAGCAGAAGCGACGTGATTTTGTTTTTCAAAAAGGGCGATAAGACCCTACTGAAGAACTACAGACCCATCTCGCTTCTGAGCCATATCTACAAGCTGTTTTCGAGGGTCATCACGAATCGTCTCGCTCGCAGGCTCGACGACTTCCAGCCTCCCGAACAAGCCGGTTTCCGAAAAGGCTTTAGTACCATATACCACATCCATACGCTGCGGCAGATTATACAGAAGACCGAAGAGTATAATCGGCCACTTTGCTTAGCGTTTGTGGACTATGAGAAGGCCTTCGATTTGATCGAGACCTGGGCGGTGCTGCAGTCTCTCCAGAGGTGCCAAGTGGACTACAGGTATATCGAAGTGTTAAAGTACCTATACCAAAACGCCACTATGTCGGTCCGAGTACAGAATCAGAGCTCTAATCCTATCCAACTACAGCGAGGGGTGAGACAGGGAGACGTTATATCTCCGAAACTGTTCACTGCTGCGATGGAGGATATTTTTAAGCTTCTGGGCTGGAAAGGACTCGGCATTAACATCAACGGCGAGTACCTGACACACCTTCGATTTGCCGATGACGTAGTCCTAATGGCGGAGACCTTGGAAGACCTGAACACCATGCTCGAGCATCTCGGTGACGCATCCCAGCGAGTGGGTCTTAAGATGAACGTGGACAAGACGAAAATCATGTCCAACGCCCATGTTGCACCCGCTCCAGTTAATGTTGGGAACGTTACACTTGAAGTTGTTGACCACTACGTTAACCTAGGACACACAATCCAGTTAGGTAAGTCCAACTTTGAGAAAGAGATCTCTCGTCGAATCCAACTCGGATGGGCAGCGTTCGGGAAGCTGCGGAACATCTTCGCGTCCAAAATACCTCAGTGCCTTAAGACGAAAGTCTTTAACCAGTGTGTGTTGCCAGTGATGACCTATGGCAGTGAGGCGTGGTCGTTTACTATGGGTCTCATAGGACGGCTGAAGGTCGCCCAGCGGGCAATGGAGAGAGCTATGCTTGGTGTTTCCCTGCGTGATCGAGTCAGAAATGACGAGATCCGTAGGAGAACTTAAGTCACCGACATAGCTCGAAGAATAGCCCAGTTGAAGTGGCAGTGGGCGGGACACATAGCGAGGAGAACCGATGGCCGTTGGGGCGGAAAGGTTCTCGAATGGCGACCGCGTGCCGGACGACGCTCAGTGGGAAGACCCGCAACAAGGTGGACCGACGATCTGGTGAAGGTCGCGGGAAAACGCTGGATGCGGGCAGCGCAGGACCGATCGTTGTGGAGATCCTTGGGGGAGGCCTATGTCCAGCAGTGGGCGTCATACGGCTGATATGATGATGATGATTGTTAAGTTTCATTAAAATCCATTCATTATTTTTTGGGTGACAGAGTAACAAAGATCCATACATACGTAAGATGGAAATTAAAAGCGCAAGTGGTGCAATATACAACTTTAAATCGTAGTAGATCCTAAAAAGTCATATAAAGTGAAAAATGATGTGTAAGAAATCTAAACATGATTTTCGATTATCTAGACAATGATACCACACTCGACATATTTAGCAAACTTATTTTTTTCTTTCTCACAATATGGCGTCTAATTGTATATTGAGTTTCGATTACTATAATGTCTTTAATATCACTCCCATGATTTAGACGAATCGATCGAATTGACGTATAAATCATCAAAATCGGTCCACGCGATTTGTCTCTAGCGTGCCACACAGAAAACATATATACATACACACATAAAAAAAAAGTTTGCGATCACTTTGAAAAATAGATTGTTTTTGTGTTACAGAGACTTTTTTGTAATTTCTTTTTCAGATAAGATTCTTAATTTTAAAATTAGAATTTAAACGTAAAACAATAAAATAATTCAATTGTTATTCCATATAAAAAGACATGCAATCCAAGCTGACACTCATTCAGAAATCTGACTTAGTCAATATTATCGAAATTAAAATATTTTTTCACGGAAAGTTGTGATTTAAAAAATGCCACAAGGATTATCAGATGTTTTACGAGCCAGAATTGTAACTTTGAGGGAAGAAGGATATTCTACGAGGGAAATAGCACGCAGAGTTGCCATATTCCATTGTTGTATAGTAACTACGTTGCAGAGGTACCACGGCATGGGCAATTTAGCTGATTGACCTCGTAGCGGTTGCCCAACTGTTTTGACAGCTGCTCAGAAGCGCTGCATCAGGTTGCTGGTAGCCCGTGATAAACGCCACTAAATTAAAAGCAGAAAACGGGCTGCCTCCGGACTTGAAGTTAGCACTCAGACCATGCGGAATTGCTTACACAAGGTTGGATTACGAGCACGGAAGTCTTGGCGAGCACCAGTGAATTCACGGGAACGTCAGCGACGGAGATTACAGTGGGCTAGGCTCCGGCAAAACGAAGAGGACGAAGAGGAAACATTTGGCAAAACTGCCTCTTCGTTGTCGAATCGCGAATCAGTACTGATCCAAATAACTGACGTTTCCGTGTTTGGAGAAGACCTGGAGACTCTGAAAGGCAAAAAACGGTCACTGGAACGGTTCAGTAAGGCGGGAATTCAGTGTTCTTTTGGGGTGGTGGTTTTATGATTGGCGCTAGAACGCCTTTAACCCCTTATCAAGGCTTCATGACGGCAGACAGATATAAAACAGTCACTATTGATGGAATCGTCAGAGCTTTCCGAGTAAACTATGGGCACCAATTTGTACTGGTTGACGATAACGCGCCCGCACATCGACATCGCATCAACGAGTCAATGTTGCTCTCCGAGAATACGAAATCACAAGGTTAGACTGGCCTACCGGCTCTCCTGACTTAAACCCAATAGAGCACGCGTGGGATGCTCTCAAGCGAGCTGTTTGGAATCGGCAGCCACCACCCAGACAGTGCCGCAGCTCAGGGAAGCTGCTGTTCAAGAATGGGACAGGTTACCACAAGAAATGCTGGATGACTTGATCCTCAGCATGCCCAGGAGAATCTCCGCATGTGTTCGAGCCAGAGGAGGAGTTAGTTTGTATTAGATAAACAACAATTTATTAATAAAAGGTTTTTAAGTTTGGTTTAACTAACTATCTTTTTATTTCTATCAAAGTTCTATTACAATCACCTTAGGATTTAATTATTAATTTTTTTATGCTAAAATATAAAATTAGTTTTATTTTTTAATTTCAGAAAGTGTACCTATTTTTAAATATAAAAAGATATAATGTAAATATTTTGTCTTGATTAAGTTAAAATTTGAAAATATATCAGCTTTTGCAAGTGATCTCAAACTTTTTTTGATGTGTGTAATATAGACTGTTAAATACTATACCCTGCCTGCGCGTCGCGCTTCGCGCTCTTGCATTACGCAGTCGGGTAAAAATTAATAGGGAAACAAAAATAATTTTGTTGACGTGATGCATTAACACACATCTACACGGCACACGTAGGAATGCATCAGCTGACGGTTATGTACATACTAAGCACACCTCACATGCCTCGATTAAAAAAAATACTATACTATCTATGATTAGCCATGTGTTTTCTGCAGTTTTACACTCCCCAGTGATACAGTTGATACTGTTCAGTGACCATTCGTAGCTACTTAAATCATCTTCAAGTCTCATTTCTTGCCAATTGATTTCTGTATAGTTTGTTGTTGAAATCGTACAATATGGGATTTGTACGCACTTACTCTATATGTTTCTCTTTTTCCATGTTGTATACCACAATATAATGTCAAAATACAATACACAAATGTTCACATACACAAAACAGGAAAATAAATAAAAAAAAACAATACGGTTCACAAGCATTCCCATGACTAACAAAAATAAAAAAAAATGGATTGGCCGCTGTCGCGTAGAAGGTAGGTGATGTTTGATGGCGTCAGCTAAAGTGTTCACACGCCATGGCGTGGCTGGTGCGCCGCTGAACGTGAGCGCACCGCCATCTCTGAGAGCCCCTCCACTCACGCCGTGCGCCGCTCCTCTTGGGCGCGCCGCTACTCCTGAGCGCGCCTCTACTCCTGAGCGCGTCGCTACTCCTGAGCGCATAACCTCTGCAGTGCGCTTAGTGCCGATTCTCTAAATAATGTGTCAACGGAACCCTATGATATGTGTGCGTTCGGGGGCTAGCCCTATACCTGAGTGCACTCTCTTTGATACCATATCTCTCTTACTCTCAACTTAGACAAGACAAACTGTATGGCTTTTGCACCAAAATGTTTATCTCTTCCTGCGCCTAACTTTATTATCCAAGCTCATAATCAGAACTGTCCCGGAATGTCAAATTGTGGATGTATGATACTGCAGAGTAAATTAAAACTTAAGTACCTCGGTGTTTGGCTGGATTACTCACTCATATGGGATGAGCATATTAAGGTAACTTCTAACCGTAGGAGGAAACTCATGTATATTTTTAAAACCCTACGTAATTTACTTGATGCTTCTACACTTAAATCTGTATAATTGGGCTTCGCTCAGTCCGTATTATCATACTGTGTTACGGTATGGGGGGGAGCCAATAAGTCCCTTTTATTACGCCTTGAAAGAGCTCAAAGAGGTGTGTTAAAAGTTATGACCTTCAAGCCTATTCTATATACAACTTCTCAATTATATGAGGACACTGGTGTACTAACTGTGCGTCAGTTATTCATCATGCTGGTCTTACTTCGCAAACATTCCCAACTTCCATTCAACCCCGACCATTTCCATAACAAACGTAGATCGGATATAGTCTGTAGAAATAAATATGTTAGGTTGGAGCTCGCAAAACGTCATTTTCACTACCTCTCTCCCCGTTTATACAATAAAGTAAATAAAATATTAAATATTTATCCACTTACTTTTAAGGAATGTAAACTACGGATCACTGTTTGGCTGAAGGGGCTTTCATATACAGAAACAGAGGTACTTATAAATAATTAATTATAAGACTGTTAAACGTCGAAATACTGCTAAAGCAGCTTTGCGTGCTGTTTGTTAACAAGTAAACAATACCTATTCAAAAAAAAAGTATATAATTGTCAAAACTAATTTGAATGTGAAAAAGACTTTACCTCGTTAATGTGATAATCATCTTAAAATAAAATAATTTCAATTTGATTTAACTATTTATAAAAATGAACATTCCAAAATCTCATTTACTCATTAATAAATATTATCTTTAAATATATCAAAAAAAAAATAGCTTTAATTTACAATAATGACATTAAAAAAAAATATTTGAATTAGTGGATAGTATTGGTATAAATTCTTTCTATTGTCAGGTTATAAAAATAAATGAAAAAACAACTTAAATTGAGATATAAACACAATAATTCTACTTATCAAAAGAGTTCATAATGGAGTTTATCGCTCTTGTTACAGCATTTTTGTCACTCATGAACTGGAGTCGCGCCCTATGTAGATCTATTTGTTTCTTCTACGATTCACGCCTGCTGACTTGCTCTGCCCCTTTCCCTACCACTGATCCTGGTCGCGCTTATCAGTCGCTCGAAATGACTTGTTAGTTCAGTTGATGGCCAGCGTATGGTACTGCTGGACGTTTTTACTATTTAATAAACAAAATAATGATGTTCGTATGCTTTAAATTAACTTTTTTGCAGTGATGTTGGTACGATGTGTGCGAAATTGTGTCTTATATTGAATTTAACTATTCTATATCATGATTTATTGGTTTGTAGTGTCCAGGTAGGTTTAATATTGTAATTTTAATAGATTTGTATTATCTGTGTTTACCTACCTTCTAATGTGAGCATAAAAATTCAAATGTTATATTTTAGTCCTTATTTTCATTTTTTGGTAAAATTTAGTATTGGTTTGTTATAATATTGATAAAAATGCACTCGGACATATTTTTTGTTTTGAAATTACCTTCGATGGATTTTAAATTGTGGATATTTTTGTCTCATTTTAATTTTCTCTCTATACAGATTGTTTTAATTAATTTTATACATTGATAGGAACACTGTTTCATATTATACGGGAATGGGCGTTAATTCTGCAACACAGTTTTTGTAAAACTAAAGCAGTTTTAACGATTCATAATTTTATGTACATTGCACTTGTTCCAAATAAAGTTATTATTATTATTATTATTATATTTATCTCTTTCCTTTACGCAGTTTTTAGAGTTCTTTTCTTTTGGTTCTTCTAAATTCTTTCTTCTTTTTTTTTGCTATCGTTACACTGTCCTATCTCCCTTAGGGGAAAGGGGAGTGTAACGTTACAAGGCTCAAGATAAAATTTCATTTATCGGGTGGGATTTTTTAAATTTAAGGGCTATATTTTCGGGGACGTGAGCAATTGAATAGGTAATACAACTTAATACAGGCGGATTATACTACTTTTTATGTCTAATTTTAAGGATTTTCTTTTACTAGAGAAGATTGGAAGACTCGAACGGTCAACACTGTATTATGAGTATATTAAAGAAAGAAATACAGAACCAATATATTAATTGTAGTGAATTTACTATCATGATGTATAGTTTGCTTTGACATAACAATCATAGGGTGCTACATTACAAACTGCTACGTAGATATATTCTAGTGATCAAACTGTCACGAGCGAGTGCATGTTTATGAAATAAATATTGTTTATTGCAAAAGATCAAAGAAAGTTTATTTAGCTGCTTACACATTGGTGTGTAAAGAGATCACTAATTAAAATTTATATACTCTGAAGTATGTTATCAACTGCATTATTAAGATGCACTCTATTGTAACGTGAGTTTTCGTTACATTTTAAGTGGTACCTAATTAAAAAAAATATAATTAGTTACATTTGTGATGGTTATTAATACATATCCTTTTAAAATAAAAATATAACTAAGCTTTGGTAACTATGTACTTTAATAGAAACTTCGAACGATGGTTTCAAAAGATACCTTTAATATTAAAAACTTGGATACGCTTTTACTACAGTTATAAGTAGAGACATATTCGTACATGAACTTACTAAACTTACCTCTAACACGATTATTAATTAAAAATAACTTCATGCCATGTATAACAAACAGGTCTATGAAGTGAATGTACCTATGTTTACACTGCAGTTGTTACCTACAGAATGAAATACTTGTAAACGATTGATTAACGAAATTGTTATCTCCTCAGATTATAGAACAATAGGTTCTTTTTTTCTGTATTCTGAGGTTATATTTTCTGTGGTGGGAAGTAGTATTTTATTGCAAAAGGCAATAAGGCAGTCAACCCCAGCCATAATGGATCTCATGACTTTCCCGTTGATTCAGGCAACACTCATCGTAAAACAGCACTGGTGTAGTCGTGTTTTTATTGGTAAGTTAATTTCAGAACTCCACGTGAATATGGATGGTGTCATAGGAGGTAACTTCTGAATTATAATATCTAAAATGCACATTTTTTTTGAAAATGCTACGATTTTATTAGTTTTCTTGTTTTAAAGCCAGTATTGCAATTTCCGAATCATTTTACAGATATGTAACAGTTTCGTTGAATAGGTCTTTTAAAATTATTTAAGAGTAACTAAGATTATTTTTAGATTTTGATTAATTTGAGAATTAGTAAACTTTAAAGTGCAAATTTTTGTTTAAGAAAGAGAGGGACCCCCTCTAAAAGCTAAACTATTGCCCTGAAAATTCTGGAAAAAATTCATGACAATAGTGCATTTTATGAACTTACTAGCTGACCTAGCGAACGTCGTACCACCATAAAAATAGGGGCTGCTGGTAGAAGGGTGAAAATTAAGGGTTGTATTTATTTTTTAATGTCACACTACAAAAAAAACCCAAAAAAATAAAAATAAATGTCAGGGGTAGACAACCCTTATCACTTAGGGGTATGAAAAATAGATATTCGCCGATTTTCAGACCTACTAAATATGCATATTAAATTGCATAAAAATCGGTCATGCCGTTTCAGAGGAGTATGGTAACTAACATTTTGACATGAGAATTTTATATACATAATTTTATTATAAGATAGATCACTGAATTTAAGAATAATAGTCGTATAATTAACGTATTAAAAAAAAATCTTACTTAATAAGAATGCCTCTGTAAAAAGTAAAGTTTAAATGTGACTTAGATGAAGTAATTTCCTGTTTATAACGCGTAAAACCATTGGAAAATAAAATTGAAATATATTGTGGAAACGAAGGGAAACTACGGAACCCTACACTGCTGCGCACGACACGCACTTGGCCGGTTTTTTTATACTCATACTGTAAAAAAGCCTTTTGTCTTGTGTAATAAGTGGAAGTGTTTTATATCTCAAAGTAAATGCTTTCAACATGAATGCTTTATTTTATACTATATTTTCGAAAAAAAGAAACTGTAATTTTAATTTAGTATTGATATAATATTTCGAAACCAATAAAAATGAACAAGTAGACCCTGATATTAACCTATATCAGCTGTTAGCACGATGTTTCAAAGCTCATTATTTGTTATTTACTTGATAAGACCTTATCATTAAATAAATAACTAAAAGAGTGGTTCACTTTGATGAGCTGATATTTTTTACAAAATTAGAAATACCAATCGTTAACGTAATTATATTGAGTACCTAATTAACTGTATATTAAAATGTCGTAAGATATAGGAATACAATTTAAAACCGGAACGATACCGAAGATTAATTTTGATAATTTTTTCCCGCTCATTAGGTATATTATTTTGGTCTTGGAGAAATTCTTCGAAAATCTTATTTATAACTCAAAGTATATAAGAAAAACAATGAATAATATATAAAAATAAACCAAAAAAAATGTGACAAATCTCAATGTTGAAATAAAACGGCAAAACACACATTTTGATAAATTATTACAAGCCTACCTTTAGACAACAATACAAATATGGATCTACCCACCTCGATAACCTTTGACAGTTAACTGGCTGAAAGCAATAATAAACACACGCGTAAAACTTTCGGCGCACTACTGACAAAAACTACTGTCAAAAATCGAACTTGGAACGTATTTTGGACCGAGCGGGAATGTAGTGTAGCGCGGGCGCGGAGTAGACGTGGAGTGACGGCGAGCGATGGAGGCATGTGGAGGTACGAGCCATGAAATCGCGCGGTTATCGAAACCATTATCCAAGGTCCAAGAATAAACAAAACAATGTGCAGTCACGATGTATTTTGATGTCATCTCTATAAAGCAAAACTCGATTGATGTAACTTTAGTATTGACATACCCACTTATCTTTATTGATATATTAGAAATTGTAGGGATGAATAATATTATCTTAGTGAGTTGTTTAATAACATAAATAGTCATTCCTTATTCAAGTTCTTGTGCACTTATATTTACTGGGTTTTACTCGTGAAAATGTTTTGATTAGATGTCTTTTGTAGGAAAATAATAAAATGCTTTTGATTATTAAACAAAATATTGGAATTTATGGTCCGTAGGTATTGATTTAAGACAATGTGTGACTGCGGTTTGTATCTGAAGGTACTATTTATTTGAAAAATTCTATATCGTTTATTCAGTCGAGGCTGTTACAAGCACTTGTGAATGTCGAAAAGCTACGCCATCGGTTTGCAAATTTACGGTAGAAGACCCTGTACCGAGAAGAACGGGCAAGAAACACAGCTCGGGCTGTTTTTTTTTCTCCTAAAACAGAGTCGTCATATTGAAAAATGAGTTCAATATGAGATAACTCATGAAGTTACTTTCTATTACAAATGAAAATGATAAAAAAATATGACTATACAATAAAAAAACTGATTTAACAAAGTTTAGGAAAGCCGTGTCCTACTGTTTAGGCATTAAAAAATGTACGATTAAAGTTAAATACAACGATTAATAGTACCCAATGTAGCAAGAGTAGACTCATTTCCGCTGGCAGCACCCGTTCACAAGCATGACGCATGAACCAGCCATCGCTTCACTGAAACATTTTTTAGTAACAACCCGCCTTACACGGCAACGCCGAAGAGATTTTAAAGAGAGCATGACTACCCATAACCACATACGGCTACTAAGTTGAAAATAGAAAAAATAAAAAATATAAGTACCTGTGTACATTATTATAACAAACTATAAACACAATTGTAGGACAAATGCACCTATACACTATTAAGTCTTTTTCCAGAAAACTAATAAATGTTCACCTACATTTTGATTGCTGTGTTTTTAAGAGAGCAGTATAAATACAAATTGTTTAATTTAAATTACGTAGTTAATTATCATTAAAATAATTAAGACGATAAGTAACAACCCGCCTTACACGACACCGCCGAAGAGATTTTTAAGAGAGCATAACTATCCATAACCATTCAAACCAAACCGCAAAATATTCACTTAGAATTAAGGTCTTTTATCTGTACGACACTGCAAACAATTACAAAAACAAAGGTGCAGTTACAACCATGCCGTTTTGTCATTCAAATATTATTTTAATAGTATAATAGCCTTTCTTAAGTAAAAACTTTTAAACTAATTTATGGGTAAGTCAAGAATAGCATAAGGAATTTTATTATAATTTATACCTTGACCCATAAAGGTTACATAAGGTTTACCGATCAAACCTTATGTAACCTGCAGGGTGGTAAAGCAAGCTTGTTTTTATTCCTTGTGTTAAAATTGTGCACGTTACTGTGTTTGGAATACATATTGATATTATTTTGAACAAGAAGTATGCTAATGAATTGAGAAGCAACAGTCAAAATACCAATTTCTTTTTTTTTTATCTTAAAGACGTTCAGCTACTCAATTGATAAATAGATCGATTGATAGATTAACTCACAGCTCTTTTTTGTAGAATGAATATACTTTCAATATCAGCTGTTGTTCCCCAGAGTATAATGCCGTATGATAATTTACTATGAAAGTAACTAAAACAGTCCTGGCAGTATCTGTATCAGTAAGCTGTCTTGTCTTTCTTATGGCATAAGCTGCTGAACTAAATTTGCCAGCCAAAAGCGTAATGTGATGATTATATTGCAGTTTTGAGTCTATCGTTAATACCCAAGAATGTAGTTGTGTCTACTAAGTCTAATTTTTCATTAATTAATTTAATTCCAATATGGTAATTTTTTACATAGATAAAGAGAATTGAATACACTTGGTTTTATTAGCATTTAGCTTTAGATAATTTACATTAAACCATTGCAGAACTTGTGAGAGAGCATTATTAACATCATCATAGTTGTTCTTACGTCTGTCAATATTGAATAATAAAAATGTGTCTTCCGCAAATAATACTATCTCACACTTTTCCACAAAAAATGGCAGATCATTTATATACTAGAAACAGGAAGTGACCCAAAATTGAACCCAGGAGAACGCCCATTTCCACATGATCCAGATAATCTAACACCATTTACATCTACAGTTAGAATTCCGGAACTGAGATACGACTACATCAATTTATAGGCAGTATCTTTGTCTCCATAATGACTCAATTTCAACAAACAGCGTGTGATGATCAACGCAATCAAAAGCTTTGGATAAGTCGCAGAACACTCCAAGAACATTCTGCAACGTCACCCAAATCTCTATTCAGTATACTCCTTACAAATGCAACGCCCGCATCAGTTGTAGATCTACCTCTAATAAAAACAAATTGTTTCCTATGCAAAAGTTTATTTAGGTTGTAATGAGGCATTAATTGTTCTAGAATAATACTTTCAAATATTTTACAAATACCGGTAATATTGATTAGGTTTGGATATTGTCTTTAAGCTCAGTTAAAACCTGGGCTGGTCAAGCTTTATTATTATAGTTAATATTGCTTTTACTAGAAATACTAACATTATTTTGTCGAGTAGAGTTATTTATACCACGTATAACCGTATTTTGTTTTGTATCTTTAAAACTATTAAATTAGCTATTAGCTATCTATCATTTCATTTCATTCATTCATTCATTCATTGATAATCTGGAAATGTCACGACACAAAAACATTATGTTAGTATAACTAACCACATTATGGTGGGTCAAGTTATTTACAATGTCATTAAATGATTTTCCAGGAGTACCTAAATTTATAATGTTTTCATCATTGTAATTTTTAATTAATAGACCTAGCCCATGACCTAACTTGTCCGAGAATATAACTGCTTTACTTTTATTTAAGTTTGAGTTTTCAGAAAGCGCCGGCTTCAAAGGAGGGGTATTTGTTTCTTAGGTTTTCACGCACATCACTCCTTAAATAAAAGTAATTAGAACGAACTTTATTTATTTATTGACGTTTTGCAGCCTTTTCAGGTCTGCACCGTCAGAATAATGATTTTTTATTTAGGTACTTTGTCGAGCTACCTTCGAAAGACTTTTATTGAGCGTTCGAATATTTCATTGGAAGATTTTTAAAACTTTATTGTCTATGTATGAATTTATTAAATAAATAAAGAAACGCCAATAAATAAATAAAGGTCGTGCATAAACCCGTCAAAACTAGTTTTATTTAAGGAGGGGTATTATTAGTTGTAGACCAGAAATTTTGGAAACTTCATTATTATCTCTATTTTAATTTCCTTCTAATAATAATGACAATGGTGATTGATTTAAAGAACCAATCCATATTGATTTTTAATCAAGGACTTTGCACAATTCAAATAATTCTGTTATTTTATGTGGTCAGTTATTTGACTTTGTGCAAGCTTTTTCTTTATTAAGACTGTGTGAAAAAAACATTATCAGAATCTAGCTCTTAAATTTCGTTCACCTCTGCATTACCGCCGGAGAAGTTATGAATAATCATGCAGGTCACATACGAACATGCATCCTTTATGTAAACGAAAGTTTTAAATCGAGTTTTTGAACCCAACAAAGTGACATTTGGTTGACGATTTAGGTTACCAACCATTCATAGCCAAAGCTCAATAAATGAAAAAAAAACATTATTTGAATCGCATTATACTTTCATGTAATTTTATATTATATATGTCAATGGACTCCAATTTCTCCTTTTAAAGGGAAAGAAATGTGGTAAAAAAAAAACAGTTTTTTTATAAAAAGATTTATTTTATCCAGTTTCTCAATTTTTTAATGAATTTACTGATTCGGATATATTTTTTATTTTTTTTCACACTTGTTATACTATTATGTAAAACCTTCGTACTAGCTACAGGCTCTAAATTTAGATTTAAGTTTAAGAGACCTTTCACATTTTTTGCAAAAAATCGTAATATTTGAGCGCCTTGCTCACCCCCTTTCAAAAGATTTTGACTATTACCAATAGAAGTAAACAGTAGATTCATTCTTCCTATTGTAAGTTAATGTAGAATATTTGCAATTACTATTTTCTTTTTTTGTACTGATCGTTCTACCGCAGCTAGTTTAGGGAAAAAAATGGGTGCGTGTACTTATGTAGGCGCGTGAGAAGTTATCCTTCTTTGGCATCGTTTAAAATTGGTTTTTAATTGCATGCAAATAATAAATTATAATAAATTAATAAAAAGTCTGGAAAAGGACACAGTCAATAAAGTACAGTTTTAATTTGAAAAAATAAATAAATAATCAAAATATTCAATTAAAATCGCTACTGAATATAATTTATTAAAACATATGTGATTTGCACTTGTATGAAACTCAAACACGTATTCCGAAAATACAAACTAGAAACATGTGGATAAATATTATAAATATACCTTTATCTGTTACTTTATTACAAAAAATAAAGATGTGGTTTTTGGTTCTACTACACCAATGGTCAAGAGATGGCGCTGTAGTCTCCTGAATCGCGCTTTGGTTCCGTTGTTCCAGATTAATAAATACTTTTGATAGGCCTTCACAATGCAGTCGTTAGCACCCACTAAATAGAGATTCTATTTCTATTTTGTTGGTAGATTTTCTTAATGTGCGGTAAACACAAAAGTAACAGCATGAAGTTGGTCGAATTTTTGTGTTACAGTGATGCGCGCGCATCTTAAAATTTCACTCTCATCATTTTTTCATAACGCGCCTAAAGAAGTATAACTTCAAAAACGATTATATGCACAACTTCAAATTCACTAAATAATATTCAATAAATTAGATCATATTAATTACTACGATATCAGAAACATGTTTTTGTTGTAACATAATGTATTAGAATTTTGATTTTGCATCTCATTAATTATCAAAAAAAAAACATCTAACCTCCGTGAGTTTTACCAAAAAACAATGCAGGTTTACCTCGTATTTTGATATTGAATTAAATAGAATTACTATCAAAAACTTTCATAAAACTAATCTACCATCATTGAACTACTGAAATACGTATATATTTTTATAATTAGTTCATTAATAATTATTTTATAAGACTCGAAACATCACCCGTAAAATGCAATATATACTAGTGCAAATCTACCTACGCGCCGATCAGTACGGCAGCGGCGCAATTTTGTACTCGTGCTTGGGCCATAGCTATCTCGGTTAATGAGATACAGCCTGGTGACAGACAGACAGACAGACAGACAGACAGACAGACAGACAGACAGACAGACAGACAGACGGACAGTAATTTTGGTGCTTCTGATCAAAAAACCGCGACCATTTGTTTTTATAGGCTTCTCGTAATGTTAACCTGACACTGCCTAAAGAATTCTGAAGAGACCGAAACAGGCCGAAATCTGAAGGTGCATAGTCCGGACTATACTGCGGATAAATTAACACCTCCTAGTCAAACTCTCTTAATTTTTGCTGATTGGCTAAAGATGTGCAAGGTCTAGCGTTATCGTGATAAAAAACCACACCCTTACTGTTTATTAATTCCGGCCTCTTTATTTCATCTTCTTGCTCTTTTTCTTTTAATCTCATCAGTTGTTCGCAGTAGAGTTCAGAATCGATGATCCTACCTGGCGGTAACAGTTCATAATGAATAATGCCCTTCCAATCCCACCATACACACAACTTCACCTTTTTACGAGTTAATCTGAGTTTCGCCAGTCTGTGAAGTCTGACCGGCCTTAGACCATGACCTGTTTCGCATGTTCTTGTCGTACGTGATCACCAGTTATCAGCTTCTTCAAAAATAGTTCAGTTTTATTACGTCGTAATAAAGTATCACAAATGAGTACACAGTTTTATTAGATTTCTTTCAGTGAGCTCGTGAGGCACCCAAATATCGAGCTCTTTGTGTACCCAGCTTTTTTCAAATGCGACAAAACTGTTTTGTGGTCAATTCCCAGTTCCTCAACTTTTTCCCCAACCTATTACCTATATTGAGTGCCAAGTTCTGTACAAAATATTGTTTCATGAATTTATGTTTAATAGAGTTTAAGTTCTATTGGGTCAAAGGGGGATTATTTTTAGAAATAAAAACGATGAACACTAGATATGAAGAGTAGAGATGTTACTGTAATAGCAATTGTTGGCAATATCTAATGTGTTGTCTGGCACACACATACTAATGTTATGTATTAAACCAAATACCCAATACTTATTTCTTATTTTTTTACGGACACTAATAATTTAATAACACCACATTAAAAAGGGCATGATGCGTAATTTATTGAACATCGCAGGAACAGAATATAACAAATAATGTAAAAAAAATTATAAAAGACACTATATTTATCTTCCCTTATTATAAGTGTTATATCAAAGGAAATACCTGATGTTGAATTGAGAGTAAATAAAAACGAAATTTCAAAATTAAAATTATTTATTGAAACAACTTCAATTTTTAAATTAATATAATATTTAACTAAGCTAACGGGCATAGACTTAAAACTAAAGTAGGAAAGCGCAGTATGTAATGAAAAGATAAATACAAGTAGCCATAAGTACACAGGTTTAATTAATTAACTTACTACAACTTTAGGCATCATAATAGGACTATATTACGCTTCGAGGAAGATTAACAATGATTTATTAAATTAAGATTGAATTTACAAATGCGTAAAAATGACATTGGGACATTAAAATTAAAAAATGCTCGGTAGCTTAATTTACAGACACATATATGATAATACCTGATTCTAAACATTGTACACGGTAAAGTTTAACCACATAACTAAGTAATAAGCAACTTTCGATTTTTCAATACCTAAACATGGTGGTCATCAACAAGGAAGATTATATAATGAAGATTAATAAACATTAAATAAAAAGTTCTTACAGCCACTCTTATCACATATTACAACTTTATCTACTAGTTTGTCTACCATAGAAAATCTAAAATAACATTTTTACTTATAGCTTGTATACAAATTTGTAAACGAAATCTACAAAGTTTAATCAGATATTTTTAACGGGACTAACGTTTGAATGATACATTTGCTTATAACATCCAGCCTCGTTAAAAAAAAGATTTTCTGTGTTCATGTTAGTCATCCTTAACACGGGAAAGTCAAGTAAGTTGTGAAGCAATGTAGACAAAAAATAATAGGTAATGCATTATGCAATCGATTGAGAATCGTACAATTACGTTTCGCGTCAAAAAGGAATCGGTTTTATTGCATATAACACCTATGCGACGATTATATTCGATTAATTTGGCATCAAATAAGTTAACTTAGCTTAGGCAGCCTCGAGTGGAACTAAATGCAAAACATTGATACTCTGACACTGGGTTGGATAAGCGGACCGTACCATTATATTATTTATTATCTTGACCGAACTGAACTTAGCCGATATAACGTCCACTAGACGTTAGGATTTGCTGCCAGTTTGCTGGCCCTCAAGGCTTATGACAGATGGATAAAATGTCGAAGTCTAAAGATGGGTGACTGATGGATTGTATTGACGGCTGCATGAGAGTCTAATGGACGCATATTTAATTTTTTCATCAATCATAGCAGAGCGATACTGCATAAAATTTTAAATTTCTTACAAAATGAGAAAGCTATGATGCAGCCAATACATAACCAAACTATTAGCCGCAAGATTGCTTCGTTTTTCTCACATGTATTTACCAAATTTTCTTTAGTTAGACAGGGATATCGATGAAAAAAATAGCTGCCCAGCCAAACGGCTGATTTCAGACCGGTCAAGATAAATTTCTTACAAACTGAGAATTAGATTTTTTTTAAATGAGAAAACGTTGTCAACAATCAAGTGTTGTCGGCCATTGCAGTACAATTTAGTAGCACGGTCGCAGGAAGGCACAACGCTAAACTGCCTTATAATAATATCAAACAGACAAACAACATAAATACTATAGAAAAAAAATGAACTTTGTAATATTGTGTTCAATAAAAAACGCTACAATCATTTTTTTCTGTATCTGACTTTTTGGCTTAGAAACCGGACATTATTGTGTATTTCATTAAAATTGTAAACATAACACCAATGTCGGAGTCCGTTGATATTATTTTTCTTTGCTGTTAAAAATATCCAATTTTGCACATTACTGTTTAAGTTAAGTACCAAGTTGTATATTTCACATAATAAGGACAGTTTTAAGTCAACTCACACGCAACATTGAAAACATACAGGAGACTTTGTTACATTTAATAAATCAAGACTTTTGTATTTGAATTTCATAAATACACGGAAAAAAAACTACAAGAATTTACTATTTCATATTTTACACGATTATTAATTTTTCTATACAGTAAATTGTACCGAGTCATATGTTTTATAATAATAAATATTGATCCAAATAAATGTAACATCAGTCATACAAGACAAAGAACTATTGCTTATAATTCGTCAAATGTGACACACGAGGCAAATGTATTATTGGCCATTTGAATCCGCTAGCAGACAGAATTGTCCAATAACTTGATATAAAGATATAAGCTTAATGATACTGACCTGAACAACTATATGTTTTAAGATTTTAATCTTTAATTTAGAGTGATTCAAATGTTAAAGCGCATTCATACTCAACACTTAGGCTGTAATATTATTTTAACATTTATCATCTACTGTTGTATGATGACTAGCTAGGAACAGCTTATCATTTAATTTGATCGTTTATTTGTTACGAAAAGTAAGATAATTTGAATTTGGAACCTATGATGAAATAAAATTAAATATAGAAATCGACCACAATTGTTCAGGAAAGTATCGAAAAATCTAAATTTGGCGTGATGTTAAATAGCGCTCGCTTTGACGTGCTTGGTGGATAGGAACTTCTGTTCTATTGACCTCCGGGGAATCCCACTTACCTTTTTCGGGGAATACCCGTTGCAGTTGATAGAAGACGGCAACGATTTGTATCCTCCGTCGGAACTGTAATCCGTGTCTGTGGATTGACCGTTTAGACTTGGACTGTGTCTGTTACCATTGACGCTTTCTTTACTACTGATTCTGCCGTTATATAAGTCGCCGTAGGAAGTGTGGTGTTTTAGTAGTGAATTCTCTTCTATGACCGCGTGTCTGAAAGCGTTTTCTGTATACACTTGCTGGTTGGAATTCTGGAAGTTCTCTATTGAACGCGATCGGCTATTGTATAAGGACATTCGTCGTTCCGTCTTCTCACCCACGGACGAGTCCCGTTTGATGTAACGTCTATTCGTATCGCTATTGGCCAAAGCTTGGAGGTACTTCGACCCGACCCTACTGTTGGTCTTGAGATGCACGTCTGTCCGTTTGTCGTCGGATGTGTCGTTCACTTTCTTTGCACCGCACTGGCATTTCACCGGCCCGTTTGTGGGTCTCTTAGTCTTTTGTGCTTCACTATACGTCGGCAGCTTCCTTACGCCAGCTTGTTCATTCCAACTGCAGATGAAAATTTGAATTTTTAAAGATTTACATTTTTAAAGGCATTGGTAGATAATTATGTTTACTGTTATTGGCTACCACAATACAGAAATGGCCTGGTGAGGAAGCCGTAGATAACTTTACTACAATTTTATATTTTTTGTAAATTACATGTTGTTTATATCATTATGAAACTTTCTTTTTTTTTTTAAAGAAAGAAGTCTATTTTACAAGTCGACTAAATACGATTATGACTAGTAAGTACAAATATTTATATAATATTGTCAATGATGGTCTGTATAAAGGTCAATTACACTTTAAAAATTGCTAATAATATTGTAAACTACTAGTTATTATTATTTTCATTTGTTTCGAAGAATCTAAATTATACGTTAGCCTCACCTTTACGTTCTGGTATGGCAGCGTGTAACACAGATACCAAATTTCACAATCCAAATTAATAAGCAAATTTCATCATCACTTCTAACCAGTCAGTTCGGACAACACACGACTACTCAAACAGCATCAGACTAATTCGGAAACCAAACAAGCAATACCTAATCGACAATAATAATAAGTATTAATAATGAGTGCCTAAAGTGCGCCGTGCCCCAAACATTAAAAATATCGTACATTAGTGGAAACTATTAGCACCTGTTTTTATCGCACCCATAATTTTGCCCAATTTAGCATAGATACAATTAGATTTAGAATATTAATAAAAAAAAGCTCTTTGATTTCTTTTCTTTATTTCAATATGGACTTCATTTTGTATTGTAGACACTGTGCGTCTGAAAACGTTGATTTGTTTTTTTACTTTAATCTTAATTAAGTGATTATTTCCATTTTGTGCATAAATAAATAAATTATTTTGAATTGAATCAAATTCACCTCTAAGTATATGAGAGGTTATAAAATCGCGCCTTGTGTAACACCTTAATAGAAATGAGAACTTTATTGGTCATAATATTGTTATAATTTCCTATAATAGTAGACATATTTTGTTTTATTTTCACTTATTATTTTAATACTTAATTTGAGATTGGCTATCTATAACAGGCACAATTAGGCAATAAAATTTAACTTCTATTTACAATCCGCTCATAGTTCAATTCTTGCATGCTGAAAGATTACTTGTAGTAGTAGTACTTGTGGCAGTATTCCTCGACGTCCCTTTATGATTCGTCGAAGAGCGAAAAGTCGCTAATATAATAGGCACACTTAGTTATTAAAATTTTAGTTCTATGTACAGTCTTTGAATTGTTCAATTCTTGCATGCTGAAACTTTATTTGTAGTAGTATTTGTGGCAGTATTCCTCGACGTCCCTATCGAAGAGCGAACAGTCGCCGGTTTTGTAAAGGAGATGCAATAAGCACAACACATTGATCGAACACAAAAGGCATACGGCGAGCAAGCAGTCGAGCCACGCTACCTGATCGGATGCACGAACCCTCGAACCCAAGTGGAAGCTGCTGATGTCAACATTACGACCGTTATCCGATCGAGATTTAAAGCAGCATGTGAGGAAATCAGAGAATAATGAAAAATCGTAAGTTATAATGAGATGGATGGAGATGGAGACGATGATGGTACTATATTTACAGTTGAAGAAATGATAGATGGGTAAAATTAATATACATGGATGGCATTTTAAATTTTGATAGAACCCGTAACGTTACTAATAATTAAATAAGTGAAAACAATTAATTAAAGACCAAATGATTTAAGAAATTAAGTATTTTCAAATGTAGTACTTAAATCAGGAATAAGATTTTAAAATATAATACCAGTGAAATAAGGAGCTACAGAGAACGTGATGCGACACATTGAAGTTGGAGCAAAAGTCATTTTCCTGTTCATGTAATCCCTGAATATAACGATCCATTGAGACTTAGCTAAATGATTTGATAATGATTGGCTTCTTGAGTATGTGTGAATTATACATTCTTTGCATTGTGATAAATAATACGAAGGATATATCGGTGTTATGTATAAAAAGGTAATGGTGGATTGCAATGATTTTAACAGGATCTTTAATGAGTGCACCGAAGCGACGAAAAACCTAAAACAATAAATAGATACATAAAGTGATATACATAAATAAAAAATAAGTGTAGCATAAACCGCTAATGGAATTAATAATAGCTTGTAAGTTGGTAGTGATGTGAATTCAGGAAATGAGGATTTAACTATAATAATAGTGAGCAAAAACTTTGATTATTGTGTTGTAAAGTGACTGTTGACTAATAAGTGCTTGCGTTTGGCATTAATAATAGGATGTGGTTACCTCACTAATCCGGAATTTTCAGAACTCGTTAGCGCAGTGCTCATCGGTGGCCGCAACTGAAATAGAAACGTTAGAATCTTTAATTTCATAAACGAAGGGTGTAATAAACACGATTTGATGACAATCCCCTTTGTTATCAAGTAGCTGCCAGATAAAATATATTATCCAGTTTATGAAAAAGGTAATTGTAATTATACAATATTAAAAGAAAAACATGTTTAAGAAACCAGATTAAACAAAATTAAGCCTTTCTGGTAGAACCATGGTGGAACATTGATTTGATAATTGAGAGCCGTGAATGATTGTAATTACGTCAAGATAAGCACTTCTTTAGGAAATTATAAGCGATGTAACGTAAACTTCGTTTATATACGGCATTAAATATCACAATATATCGTAAGTCAAAATTGGGTCAAGCGTTGAGTCCGGAATGCATGCTCACCTCTCGTCTACGAATAACATTCTTTATTTCTACTTTTCTAAAGCGAAGGTGATATGATTTGACAATTATAGGGCTAATGCCCAATCCAGTTAAATGATTTGCAGATAACTTACGGGAAGGTTAGAGCAGTACTCATGCGCTTTTTATAAAAATAACGTAAGCGCTTGCCTTGAAAAACTGCAGACAAGCATATGATCTGCCTTATGATCAGCCTTTTTATATTATATATTTATATATATATTTTCAGTCAGCGCGCGGCTCGTAGCTCTCCGCCATCCGCAGCAGCTGCTGTTGCAACACGCGCGCCAGCCGGTCGCGCTCCTCTAACTGTGAGAGTGTGTGTATAGTTGTCTCGCTCACCCTGTCAGTCTGCGTGGCGACGTTGCATGTGTCGTCAGCGCGCGGCTCGTGGCTCTCCGCCATCCGCAGCATCTGCTGTTGCAACACACGCACCAGCCGGTCGCGCTCCTCTAACTGCCCCTGCGGATAAACACAACAATAATAAAAATAAATGATTAAGATTGCGTAAGTGTAGTGAAACACTTGAATGGAACGAAGTTGAAAAAAAGCAATCCGCACTAAGCCCGCGTGGCGAGTCATAACCCAATCTCCCTCCCTATCTCTTAAAAGTATCTTAACACCCATCCCCACTGGGTCCAGCGTAGAATGGGCCCACTTCGGAAACGGTCCAGTGCGGTATGGGCCCACTGCGGAATGGGCCCACTGCGTAATGGAATCAGTGTAGAATGGGCCCAGTGCGGGCGCTCCCGGTCCATCACTTACGAAATAAAACTTTAAACCATGTCCACTACCCCCGCTGCCATTTGTTCGGCTCGCTGACCATCTAGCCGCCCAGCTGCCTTCGGCTGCTAGCAGCTAGCTGCTTCGCAAGGTTGTGACGGTAAATTTTCACCCCCTTTTAGGCCCCATGTGCCATACCGTCCGAAAAGGAATTTCGTTCCAAAAATATTTGCACAGTAGACGTTTCTGTGTGTGAAATTGCTACAGCACAGGCTTCTATGGCTGTTGATGGTTTATGTTTGCCGGGGTATCAACGGGTACGTTCCTCGTAGACCTCTTTTACGACCCGACGCACCGGTAGCGAAGCTTCGGACATCATTCACAATATAATGTAAAGTCTGCTCTTCAATAACACAGTCACTTGATAGACTCTTTCATCTCCATTCGTTTCATATAGAAATAGACACTGTGTAAGTACCTGCAGATAGAGTATCTGCCGGCGCATCTCGGCGCAGGCGTCAGGGTGCAGCGGCGAGGCGGGGGGGCGGCGCCCGTTGCCGCGCGCGGGGCTCTCCGCGCACGCCGCCAGCAACGGGTCGAGAGTTTCACTCTGCAATAAACGTCCTTATTATATAGCCACTATGGTTCAAAATCGTTAGTCGTGGAGCTCGATGGCGCAAGTGGTTAGCGCGTTCGGCTGCGATCATTGAAGTTAAGCAACTTTTGCTGTTGTCGGTCATCGGATAGGAGACCAAAAATTTACTATCTCGAGCTCCTCCGACCTTCGGAAGGCACGTTAAACCGTTGCTCCCGGCTGCATCTGCAGCACTCAACAAGCCGCACTGGGCCAGCGTGGTGGGTAATGGCCCAATTCCCCTATTCCATCTTTTGGAAAGGCTTGTGCCCCAGCAGTGGGGACATTAATAGGCTGATGATGAACGTTTAAAATCGATAGGTTTTGTGTCGTCTGAAGAGCTACTATGTAAACTGGTACAACAAACAACTTTAATGATTGCAATTCTTTAAGTTACCCCCGGCCAACAGATGAAACTGAGAACTGAAATATAGAAATTACTAATAAGAACAAATTATTGGATGTCATTCGTCAATAAAGAAAACGTATACTATTTTTGAGTATAATATATGTACCTCCACATTCACTTGAAATTAAGGTTGGTGCACAAATTATATCGAATCGGAAACTGTTTGGCACCGTATTGTCTATCGCGTCAACTTTACGCAAGCACGTAAGTTTTAAACTTTAATAACCTTAAAGTTGTGACACTATCGTCACCGTATAGAAAGAAAGCCCCCGGATGAATGTTGTTGTTAATATGTATCTTGACCAATTCCTTAATTCCATCAGCGATGTTGTACCCAAGCATATGGTAAAAAATATTTAGATTTAAACAATAATTATAATCTACTATAGCCCCAACACCAAACATACACATTTGTTAATAAGTGGCTGTTAAATTTTTCATGATCAATTTTCCCAAAAAAAAACCATCAAGTTCGAGTCGGGTCGGATATCACATTAAATACCTCGTACCAAATTTCAAAATTCTAAGTTCACGGGAAGTACCCTGTAGGTTTTGATTTCCGTGCGAGTTTCGAAAATTTGCGGAAATTTGAGGCATAAACGGCTGTATCTTTTGATTGCTTTGGATTAGAAGTTTGATTTTTTCTCAGCTCCAAGGGACAGTAGACCTGAGTATTAGATATGAATTTCAATTTGATATATCCACGCGTTCCTGACAAAAACGGTCTTGACAAACGGACGGACGGACAACAAAGTGATCCTATAAGGGTTCCGTTTCTTCCTTTTGAGATACGGAACGCTAAAAAAACAATAAAAACACTCAACAATCAAAAGAAATAATCCTTATACTGATACTTTGCTTTTATGCCTAACGTAGGAGGGAGATCACAAATAAAAAAGTTTGTAAAAGACATCAACGACAATTGTACCTAATTTTTTTTTGTATCAAAGTGAATAGGATAGTTAACATCAACACCAAAGAAACAAATATTAGAGTGTTAAAGAAACGGGCACCCTAAGTAGGCCCTGTAGTTAAATACAATAACAAGAATTACTTAGGTATTATTATGAATGAGTAATAAGGCTTGGCCCGAGCTAAGTCTTTGAAATTCAAAAAAAAAAGAGAAAACATTTACAACATTACGAAGAAGGAAGAATAATTTACGGCAGATTTGAGGTCAGATATGGTAAGAGGGTAAACTTTTATAGGTAAAAAATGGTACCCCATGATTCACGGGAAAACACTGAAAAAAATTGGCAAAGTTTTAGGTAATTAAGATATCCACAACTTTTGTTTTGATATTTTTTCACATATCCTATTTCTTTTAATAACTTTAATGCAATAATTAAAAAAATACTATATCCCATACAACTTTAAAATATTATAGACTGATATCTTACAAACAATTAAGTTTTTAACGTATTAGTTGTTAACCCTAGCAATATCTATCAATTTTCAATGTTTTAGTTTAACAATTTATCATGGAATCTTATGTTTTCGTGAAGATCATCAAAGCGTATTTTTCTGCTAAAAGGTCAAAATTGCAAATGCCGTAAAAAAATCTAAATCATGTTTTTTTTCTCTTTATTTTGCATTTTCTGAGAAAAAAAAAGGTTAAAAAAAATACAATAAACCCAAGCTAAAGAATCTAAAGTAGCTTTGTTCCTTACTTACCAGAGTTATTAGACTACTGGACTTGTCTTTTATTTTCAGTTTTTATTGTTATTATTTGAAGTAATAATTAAGCAGTCGGGTTTTTAGATTTTTTAAATTTACCTTTTTTCCCCCATAAATTTAGATAACCTTGGTCACCTACAGATAGGGTTTCCATATAGTATAGTATCCTACTATATCAGGGGATCAAATACTATATATCTAAAAAAATATATAGTAGGCGAAACTACTATATTTTTCCTAAAGCAGATATTAGCCAGTAAAAGCTTTCTTAAAAATAAAAATATAATTATTAAGGCATTGAGCACCAAAAATACATTCTTTCAAAAATAATGCCAATATTTTAACCATATACTATATGTTTTTCCATTTTGTGCCATCTACTATATTTTTAGTGGTAATAGCTTCGAAAATACTATATTTGATAGAAAAACCCAACCCAACCTACAGAAAAATATTAGAACAAGACTTCACCTGAGACATTGTTAGTATGGGCTTTTTAAAAATGTAGGGAAGGGAAAACGCTCTAATTTGTATCTACATTGTCATGTAGTTCGTATGTTGAGAATCCCACAAGAATAATATCTCTAATATTACCTACAGAATAAAAAATATTGAAGTCTTAATTCAGGGAATCTCATTTAAGCCTAAACGAGTTATAATTATATTTATTCCCTTTTCATTTTGTGTGATTAACCATGAAACCATGAGAGTATGAAAGCTTTCACATTTACAATATTAGTAAGACTAGGACAGTGACACTGCAAACACATCACCGATGCCAAACAAATACCCACAGCACAGTCAGTAACCCAAAGGCGGTCAATTCGTTAGCTCACCTAGTCTATAAACAAACACGTGTATTGCGGGTGCAAAAGAATTCTCGTATAAAAGACAGTTATAAAAGGTAATCGTTTCCCGTAACCAAGCATATTTGTAAGCAGGTGCCTAAAAGAGCGTCGCGTAGCTACTTACACTCATCGAATGATGCTCCTCCCCGGGCTTGGTGCGGCAAACAAGGCGATGGATGCAACCAAACAAAACATGTTACACACAGACGATACGTGCCAAGCGAAGCGCTAACAGGAGCGAGTATACGACAACTGACAATACGAATTTGTAGGTAATTGAATTACACAAACTTTTTAACACTTAGAGCGGCCGTACACGGACTGCTCGAGCAGTTAGCTAGAGATCAACATCACGGACCGCTCTAGCAGTCAGACTCAACAGCTTGAAGCTGCCATTACTACGCGCTGCCAACAACCAGAAGCAGTCGCAACTGCTTAAGCAATCCATGTGTGTGTACGTTCGTCAAGCTGCCCGTGTATGACCATTTTTAAAACACACGTCACACTTTAAGGCCAAGAAGATAATCTTGTAAATTATAAATCTCACTTGAAAACTTAGATTTTGTTATGAATTTGGCACATCCTTGTGGCATCGAGCTCTACTTCTCATTTTCATAATTTTGCGCTATGTTATTTTTATCAAGGGCTAATGCCTTATTCCCCAACTGATGTTAAATGCTACTACAGTCCAGATAATGTCTATAAAATGTATTTAAGAGTGTAAGATACAATTTTAATAGTACTTTAAATACTTAATATGAACTTATGCACTGTAGATTACTTTTGCGATGTTGTTGTGTATACGCGCTTCTGTTGCGACATGGACAATAAAATAAAATGATGTTTTCAAATAAATATACAAATAATAAATTAACACAATTTTGCCATAATAAAAATATACATACTGTTTTATCCTTATTATTAAAATGTATTTAATATAAAGGACAATAACAAACAGGTTATTTATTTATGGAATTAAAGAAGTTAGTTCAAACAAAAAAGGAAAACTCGTATGTACAATAAAATAGTCATAATAAATGAGTGCGTATCTTAATGCATTAAGAAGTTGCGCATTGTCTCAACGTAACAACGTTATCGATTTTGGCTTTTTGTAATCTGATCATTATATATCTTTTATTTTTAATTGAGGATGAGTTAGCAAATTTTTTTATCTCGTATAAGAGCATGTTGTGTAATGTTCTATACATCCAAGTATAGCAATCAAAACGTATTTTAGAAAGTGTTATATACTATTATTAGAATCATGAACCACAAGCCTAAAATTGTGTGTTTAGTTATAATATGGCTTCTTTTTGGATAAACTTAACGCTGTAAGATAATGACAATGGATTCAAATATATTTTCAAAAGACTCAAAATACTCATGAAAATATTTTGAGCCAACAAATCTGAATATATTTAAAAAAAACTGTCAACATTATTCTTAAGGATAAACAAATGAACACTAAAATAAAGGTACAATTGCTAATTTACAGGTTAGGCAACAATTGCCTACCAAAGGCAAATGTTTTTATTTATTTTATTTGACAGTTATTATTGAAAGCAACATTCAAAGTGTCTCTGTCTCCATGGTTATGACTTTACATACGATCATTGGCTACTACACAACATACGAGTGTCATGCATAAGGTAACAATGTAACTGTAACTTCATGGGAAATGGGACTGTAATTAACCAGTTCTACATGATTGCTAGCAACGGCTAAGTAAGCATGCTACATTGGTCACTCGGGAGGGGAAATTGCAAACGTACTTCCTCCTCAGTTATGTCTACACTACTACACATATTATTCATGCCGTTGTACTAAGCAAAAAAAAAGAAAATACGAAATATGCAATTAATATAATTGGTACAGTAACGATTTAGCGATATTTGTTATTAATTACCAACAATACCAACTATTACAAGTAACATTAAATAAGAACACATATATTTCGTCGAATGAAACAACAATCTTAGATATGTATCTCTATGGATATAACTTAACATACCTGATGTGATACCTACACTATTTTCGATACGCTACGTTACTTTAAAGATTTCGTGTAGTAAATATCATCACGCTCAAACAAGACAGCATCGCATAGTATGTATGGGTAAAAAGTGCCCATAGTATGTATGGGCAAAAAGTGAGAAGATGAAGCAACGAAATGCGTTTATTATATGCTATTTCAAGTAGCTTAAGTAACTATACATTGATATTATCAGTATTTATATCTACATGACTTTGGGAAAATACAAAATAAACTATTTTTTAAAATGGGAATTTAGAACACTAGAAGAATTACTAAGAAATGGTAATGCAAACTGTAGGTACAGACAGACAGTTGTGGCATGCTAAAGTGACCACTTTTTTTTCATGTAAATTTACGACATCTACTTTCACATCTACTATCATTAAACATCTAATATCACTAGAGTCAGAATAAAAAATGTTGTCATTTCTTAGATAATGTTAGTTATAGAAGTAAATATGCAGATTGTACTAATTAGAACATACATAGAGACATAATGAAATCAATACCAATTTTTTTAAAGTATAAAATCGTTTATCCTTCCAACTCTCTCTATTCATCTTTATTATGACAAATAAGGTTCATAAGAATATATTCTCTTAATTTGCATATAAAAATCTATAAGACGATTTGTTGAATTTCATTACATTTTGCAAGCTCAAATTATAGATTTAATTTCGGTCACAAATCAAATATAGCCTTTGGATATACTTTTAAGATAGAAATTCTTATTACATACCTCCTGTAAGACCCGCTTGAGTTGCAGCAACAGTGTTTTGATGTCGACCACATCTTGGAGCAGGGTTGCAGGCGCGGGCGCGGGTGCTGGCGATGCGGTGCCGTCACTCGCAGCTTCGGACGGCGTCTGGGTGCGCGACCGCTGCAGGAGCCGAGCCGTGCGTACGGGCAAGCTAGCTCTGAAATAATAAACGTACTTATAAGGCAGGGAAAAATAATGTTTACAACAACTTTCTGAAAGACTGTTCGGCGATAAAATTCACAAACATGCCGTCACAATTTATCGTAAATGTCAATTATGTTGCTGAAAGCCTAATAGCCTATCCAAAATTGTTACAGCAAGCGCCATTTTGAATGTCTAGATTTTTTTTAATCTTTGCTTCAGAAACTCAAATTGGTTTAACACTGTTAAAATGATAGGCATGTTAGTTGAATAATAATTTGACAATTCTTTCAGAAAGTGGGCATGTATGTAGTCGTCATTCATTAGTGCATAACGTTCGATAAATCGGACGCCAATAAAATTGTTATTTTAGGAGTTATATATATTTTAGTGACCGTTTATTTTTTTTAAACAGTAGTGTAAAATATATTTGAAGTGGTAATACTATTGGTATGACATTCCGGCAACGCGCCTGCGCGTCAATTGTCAATTTGAAAAATGGCGGCACGCGGTCAAAATTTTTCGCGGCGAAGGTAAGATTATATTGTGTTATTGTTGTATTTTGTGATGTTTTATGGGTAAAAAACGGATATTTTGCTTGCTAAACCATTACACTATTTATTTTCAATATAATTTTTACGTGGCCCCTGTTATTTTGAAGGCTATGCTTGCTAATTATGCACTGTCCGATATATCGCACGCTATGCACGGCGGGTACTGCATGTGGTATTTTCTCGAATTGTTACAGCTTGCAAGTTCATGAAATATTATCTGCTTTGGAGTGTGAGGAGTATGATAATTATACAGAAAATATAATTTACGTTGAGCCCCCTATTGAGCATGCCGATCAGGTCACTGATGAAGACAGTGACAAGTCCGACGAGGAGCATGGTGCGAACCTAAATCACTAAGGACGAAGACTGCTGCAAACTAGCTGCGAACTGCAACGTTTTCGAGGTGATACAATTGTTTCTATTCCATCAACGTCTACAGCCTTCGGTTCAAATACGCAAAGATCGTCAAATGATAATTCTTTATCAAGTAGCGATAGTGAAGACGAGCAGCCCCTTTCTAATTTCATTTCCCACAAGTCATCAAGGTCTGCACCCCCAGCTAAAAAGAAAAAATCTACACATTGGAAAAAAGAGGAACCCGCTTTTATTTGTACTGATTATCGTCCACAGCCACCATCAGATGAAAGTAAAGCATGTCAAAATCCACTAGAATACTTCAAATTATTTTTTCACAATGATCTTATCAAACATATAGTCAAACAAACAAACCTGTACGCTTTGCAAAAAAATAAATCTTTGATGGTAACGGAAGACGAGATCTACGTTATATTAGGAGCGATGCTATTGTCAGGCTACGTCAAGTTGCCAAAAAAAACGATTGTATTTTTGCAAAGATAATGACGTGCCTACAATTCTACAGGATAGCATTAGATGCAATCGGTTCGAAATTATTCTTCAACACGTGCACTTGAACGACAACAGCGAGCTCGGTGAATCTACAGATAGATTGCATAAATTACGTCCTATTATTGAAAGTCTAGGTGAATCATTCCAAAAACACTACGGAATGGATGAACAGTATAGCATAGATGAAAGCATGATCCCTTACTATGGGAAACACTACGCTAAACAGTTCATCCGTGGAAAGCCAATAAGATTTGGTTTCAAAAACTGGGCAATGTGTGCAAGTACCGGATATATGGTAGCTTTCAGCTTATACACGGGAAAGAGTACCGAAAAAAAAGATTTTGGACTAGGTGGCGATGTTGTTCTCCGACTAATTAGATTGAGCAAACTTCCGCCTAATAGTGGCATAAAATTGTTTTTTGACAATTATTTTACATCTTTGAGCCTAATGAGACACCTGAAGGAGATCGGCTATTATGCTACGGGAACCTTGAGAGCTAATCGCACTGAAAACTGTACTGTCAAAGACGTAAAACAATTCAAGAGGGAAGCGCGAGGTCATTACGATTACCGATTAGCTGATGATGTCTTCGTATGCCGGTGGAATGATAACAATTTTGTCACAGTAGCCACTAACTTTGAAAATCTTGCAATTACATCTGCAACCCGCTGGTCTAACGAAAAAAAAGCTAAAGTGCAAGTCCCTCAGCCATCACTTATTTCAAATTACAATAAGTATATGGGTGGAGTAGACAAATGCGACCAGGCCGTGGCAAACTTACGAACTCGGATGCGAATAAAGAAGTGGTGGTGGCCCATATTTGCATATTTAGTAGACGCGTCGGTAGTAAACGCCTGGTTACTTGCTCGGAAGAATGGCTGCACGAGAGACACCGAGTCCTTATTCGTTTTTAGACGGTTCATAGCAAGAAGCTTGCTTTCCACACATGGCATACCGCCGCATCAAGGGCGCAAGCCAGCAAAACCAATATGTACAATGAGATACGACGGTAAAGAATATTGGCTGGTCCCAATAAATACTGAACGTCGCTGTGCAAATCAATGTGGCGGGAAAAGTAAATTCCAGTGTCAGAAATGTGATGTAGGCCTTCACCCGAAATGTCACATGGCATACCAAATCGTAAATTAAAATCTATTTATTTTCTCTTGCGTATTATAGTAAATTTATTCATGAAAGTCGTACTTTTATTTTGATATTTTTTTAACATCTACAGTGTCCGCCGTGCATAACGTCCGATTTATCGGACGGGCTATAAAATCTAAACTTTCATATTGATTAAATATTTTATATAATTTAATGGTCAAATACACTCGAAATGAAAATATATTACAGTGATCATAATGAAAAAGGCGTTAATAATCTTTATGCACTAATGGGTTAAGTTATGTCTATGGGGGTCAAATTTATACTAAAGTAATGAAAAGTTTACTAGAAAAAAATCCACGCGGACCAGGCAGCGGACGGGACTCGAACCCGCATCCTTCGCTATCCGGGGGAATTTAACTGCTAGATGTTTAAATTCTTTAGATTTAAACATCTAGCAGATAAATGCTTAAAAAATAAATAAAATCATAATTATACTAAAGTAGTTTTTTTATCTCATGGTGCATTTTATCTTTGATGGTACATCGCCACGAATTATTTCGTAACCTTAGCATTACATCTTTAATTGTTATTAAAAAATCAAGACGTTATCAACAAGCATCTGTGGTTCAGTGGTAAAAAGCTCGCCTGCTTTTATAGCCAGAAAAGATTTGAGGTGATGTACACTTTAAAAGCATCGTGTTTATTCCTCAATAATAACAAGACATATTTGTTTCTTAGGTTTTCACGCACATCACTCATTAAATAAAACTAGTTTTTACGGGTTAATGCACGAAACTTTATTTCATTATTCTGACGATGCAGACCTGAAAAGGCTGCGAAACGTCAATAAATAAATAAAGTTTCGTGCATTAACCCGTAAAAACTAGTTTTATTTAATAACAAGACATGTTTCCTAATTTCAGTTTTATGCAGCTGCAGATTACGAGTACCTAAGATGCATTGACTAAAAATAAATTTTAAGAAGCGATAGTGAACTGCATCTAAAATCTTGATGTATCGATTTATGTCTTTAATTATGAAATCTTTTTCGTAGCATGGGTAGTGAATATATCACTTTTTTTACTACTTACAAAACTTCTTATAATGTTCTTATTACGTCTAAGAGTAAATTGTTGTACACTGAAACAATTGACATCTATACTAGAGGTATTACGAAAGGCATCGTCGATCGATTTATCTTTATGTCTGTCATTCGTCGCCTCTAGGGCTTCACAAACATTGAAGATCTCGTTAAGTGGTTGAGTAATTGAATTTGTACATCTTCCTATGTCGATGATAAATAGCTCCAGCGCATACATATTACAAAGTTTTTTTGCATACGAAATACAGGTATTTTAATTACGCTTGTTTGATGATACATTTTGTAATGGGTTAAAAAGTTTGTTATATATATATATTATAGCCATTGACGATTCGGGTACGTCAAGTGGGTTCGTATATAATTACATTTCTGAAGTAAATTTTAGAAAATCATCTCGCTACGACCAATAGCAGTGGAGGGTCAATGAAAATTTTTACAAAAACTGGGGAAAATAAAATACTTTTCAGAGCTTCCTTTGCGTGCGTCATACACGACTAGGGTAAACATCTTTCTGGATTTGTCCGGCTTCTTTTAATTAGATGGAATATGAGAAAAACTACTTATTAAGTTATATCAAATAATCTCATCAATTTAAAACAAAATATAAATCATCTTTAAAAATCAACAACGAGACCGCCCTCGCGATGCGAGCGTCTGCTACTCGTACCACGCGTATCATATCACTGTAACTAAGTGGGTGATGTTTGCATTTTGTGACTAAAATGTCCGGACTTTTATCGAAATGTCCGGCTTTGAACCAGGACTTTTCAAATTTTTAGATAGTTACCATATACACGACGGATTGTTTCTATTAAAAATTTGTAAACAAAAAGTCCGCAGAAACATTTCTATCTTTTATGGTTGATCACTCAAAAATCAAATTAACGCAGATGAAAACGCTGTTTTTTTGCAATGAAATTTGTTTATCACTGCACTGCATAGTAGATACATGATATTATTATGTATGTACTTACATATTTTAATGCGAAGCGCCTCGTAACGTGAAAATCTCAACTAAATGAGTGGACAAAATAAACTCATGCAAGGTAAGGTGTGGCTAACTCATAGTATATAAATATAAGTAGATCGTTTAATTGAAACATAATTTTAAGATATTGGAACTGTAATTCATTGTCTGAATCATCGTGTCATTTGTTTTCAAATAACACGATCCATCGGTCCATGAACTCATCAGGCAAAATGATATGAAGATAAGTTTAATTTGCGCTATCACGCTTTCTTCCTTAATAGAAATGCTTGTGACGACTCAATTTCAGGTGACATTAGGGCGTAAACATGGCACTCCCGTGGTAATTCATTAACGTAAAAGGTTGGCAAGAATGACACCACCTGTTTCCGAGGCAAAAAATATGAACGAAAACTTATGTTTACTTGATTTGGTTTAAATTATGAGTGACAGATATGCTGCGCTTCTTATTAATAATTAATCATAACATCGTATAACTTTTATTCCACTCTGATATTGCTGTGCAAGTAAAGTCTATTTCAATTGTTTGAAATCAAATAATAAGCTCTTTTTTTATGCATTTAATTATATCTTAATTACTAATATTTTTATTAAAATAATTATACCAATCTTAATTATTTTACCTTTTTACGTAGCTAGTACCTATTTCATTCTCGAAACGAATTATTGTCTTAAAAATGCTTCTACACAAATGTGAAATGAATGAAGTCACTTATTTATGCAACAATTTAGAAATGTGGTAAAGTTATTGAAATTATTAACGTAGGTATCTACCTATGATTTTTTTAATAAAACGTTCACAAAAATTGTTTCAAATTTAATCACAAAGATATTATTATAATATAATTATTTCGGTATTTTTAACAAAAGAAAACGTCGTAAAAGGAACTGTCAGAGATGATGAATACCAAGAAAATCGCATAAATACAGGCTGCTCAACGTTAGTATAGTAGTATCTTTAACATAATTGTAAAAGGGAAATCTTTGTGCGTATGCATTCATTTGGATTTGCATGATAGATTATATCAATAACTTTTCATGCAATCGGTATAGTTACTATTATGCATATTAAATATTGTTTTCATATTGCTTTTCTTTTTTATAATTTCAAAGATTTCTGAATGTACAATGTAATACGATACAGTAACTTTAATAGAAGGCACATTATACAGACTTACACCATTAAGTTTTATTAAGGTAGGTATTCCTTCTTCTTATTTAAAAAACAATATTTTAAAATGTATGAAATAGAATTCAGAGAATGACACACGTGTATTTCGTAGGGACTATACTTATTTTACAGTGCGAACACTACTCAATAACAACACAGCATAATTTTAAATATCTTATTGTTCGAAATAAGAATAACAATAAAAAACTTTTTGTTTAATATTTGCAATCCATTTAAAAAGTTGGAAATTAATGACACTGATCGCCGATGGAGCATGAAAGAAAAGTTGGAAACAAATAAATTTACCCGAAACAGTGAGCAGCAGGCAAGTCAACCGTCTTAACTAGTCCAATTTTTCGCTAGACTTTACCAGTTAGTAGAAGTTAATGATTCCGTTTGAATAATTAAGCGAAATCTTACAACGCACCTAATCTTCATACAATCAATGTTGTTTCGTAAGAATAGTGCAAATGCAAAACATTTTCTTTTATACTTTTTGGCTTTATATCAAACTAATGACTGCATATAATTATGTATCCACTTTCGAAAGTCCTTGTTACGAATCAAATATACCTAATGTGAATCATGATTTATACGAGCACGTAAGGTTATGAAGTGAGATCATCAAAAGGGTCATCTATTATAGTACTATATTCAAATGACACAATTACAAGGTCTGGTATATTTTGATACAATTTGAGCCATAGTTTTCCGTGTTATAATTATAATGACGAAAAACACAAAGCTACGAAAACGGATGGAGCTATAACATTGGTTCCTCTCTTATGGCCTTGTCGGTGTAACGGCTGACTTGGACCGCTTTTGTAAATGCGTAAGAAACAATAGACCAAATTATTTCGATTGATAGTTGCAAATTATACAAAAAATTGCTTCCGTTATACACCTACTCACAGTTTCAAGTTATTGGCTCCTATACATATAGATGTAAAGGTTGAACTAAATAGAACAAGTGCACATAATAGAACATTGAAGTGACAAAATCAAAATATTGACGTTGATTCGATAGCGGTTGATTTGATATACCTAGACATGAAGATAACACAACACAGATATTTGATACGCTTTCCAGCGTGTTTCAAGAATTTATACATTCTTATGATATAGTTTTATTTCTGTAAATTAGAACTTGAATGGAAATGAAACGGTTCCATAGCGGTAAATTCACTGTTTTCAAGATAATTGTAAGTTTGAAATCGTGTTGCTATCCACCTGTACTGCTTAGCACGTTGACTCCGCAAGCTGGGTGCAGGGCTAGAAGATCGCGCTGTCGTAGGTTCGGCGACATGAAGGTCAGTCTTTTGTCTCCTCGCTCCCAGCACGTGCAGGGTGGCAGGAGGCGCGAGCGAGGCACCAGACCCCGCCGTCGCCGACACTGGACGCATGGCACGCGAGACACTTTCACGGCGCGCACGCACGCGCTCGACTGAAGTCCGCTGCCCGCGCGCCCGCGCTATCGGCGCCACCACCGCCGACGCCGCACCACCGCACGATCAGATCTCGACGTCAACCCTGCCCGTTCATGCCGAACCGATCACGGTGCAGATTTTTTTTTGTCACACTCTGTTTCTAACCCGTATACTGTTATATCGCCTAGTTTACGAACGCCCATGTTTACCGACCGCGATCTAAGTTGATTATGAATCGGCTACTCTATTGGCGTCCTCGTTAAAGTCACAGTTCCGGTATACCACGAGGTGGCGCATGCGCGAGGGCGTCGACATCCAGTTGGGCAATGGGCGACTCAGCCAGGTGTGTCGGAAAGGGAGACTGCCCCGACTGAGTCTAATGTTGAATCGTCACAAAACGCTCGTCACGCTCGCTGCTCGCAAGTCGACACCGCAGCACTTTCTTTTGCACGTGATTTTGTTTGTTTTCTGAAACGTAGAGTCACTCCACTGTCACAAAACGAGGACAAATTTTAGTGACTAGTATATAGTCTTATTCCGAACTGTCACAGAATCACATTATCTGTTTAAGGTCAGGAGAGTCTGTTCGGCTAACAGAGGTCAGTGTCAACGTCTGGTCGTGTTTGTTTGTTTTGCGAAATCCGCCGGTCCTAATGCTTTCGACGACATGGCGCATGCGTGCGCTCGCTCAATAATCACACCCTCCACAGCTGATCCATTTCCACCAACATCTAACACTTATTTTTAGCTTGTTCAATCGTCGAAGCTTGTAACGTAAAAATACTTGTACAATGGACCAATAATGGACGTTGTTAGATGAAAAGGATCAAACCCACAACCTTATCGAAAATTAGTTTAGTATACCAAAGTACTCCTTAAGGTCAGTACTATTAAAACACGACAAAGATCCAAGTAAAATATGATTTTGTATTTTGTAAAAAGATAAAGTTGAGAATCTAAGAAGAAATACAGTCTAAAATTAAAAAAATCATATCTCAAAACTATGTTTGGGTGGGTTGGATCCTTTTCATTTAACAACGTCCAATTGGTCCATACTTTTACTCAATATGGTGTTGTAGTATTTTAATCAGCAATTTGTGTTAAACAGACAGTATGAATAGCGCTCAATATGGTAAAAAGAAACTGATACTTGCTGCACTTTGTATTAAGCATAACTAGGGGACTACAAGTACTTTAACATTGATTGAAATACAATGGTGCTGCAAGTGATCAGTCTGTCGGTCACGGCTTGCTCCGTTCTTGATCACGTCACGGTAAAGCGTAACGCAATATGACAAAATAATGTAGGCGATGATTACACGCAGTCAGCGAGGCACTCTTGCAGCAGTCACTGATGGGACTTATTTCAGTTAACACAGAACATCTTTTGCAGTTCTTATTAAAATAAGTGATATGAACGTATTATAGATATTAGGGGTTACTTAATGCTTTTATTGTATTATTGTGATACAAAGGCACCTTATAATTGTCCTTTCTATTTGTCTTAAAAGGTACTGTAAAGATTTTTGTAATAATAACTGTACTAACATAAATCATGAACGCATTATGATTGAGCTGGTTGATAAGGTCAATTCGAAAAAAAAATATGTTCCATACATTACTCTTTTTTTAGAGTTCCGTACCCAAAGGGTAAAAGTGGGACCCCATTACTAAAACTCCGCCGTCCATCTGTCTGTGTCGTGTCTATGTCGTGTCTGTGTGTCTGTCCTTCTGTCTGTCTGTCCATCTGTCTGGCTGTCTGTCCGTCTGTGTATCTGTCACCAAACTGTATCATATGAACCGTGATAGCTAGACAGTTGAAATTTTCACAGATGATTTATTTCTGTTACTCAAAATAGGTACTCAAAATTGAATAAAATAAATATTTAAGCGGGGCTTCCAGAACATACGTGATTCCCTTCGTGCGCGAGTCCGACTCGCATTTGGCCAGTATTTTTCATCATCATCTCAGCAATACGATGCGGGTTTAGGATGCGGGTCTGGTTATGAAGAAAGTTACATTTGAAACAAAGTTTGTGACCTAACACGTGAGTTGATTATAGGATTTCAAATCAGATTCGGAATAATTGCACCTTGCTGGCCTTTTTTTCAGCAACCCGCTTTAGCCGATCCTGGGCTTCTCCGTTCACAACGTCACCTGACTAGTCTCACGGACCGCAGTCCGAGCGACTAGCCAGCCGACCAGCTCCCGTACCTACTAGGTAAACCAACTCCCCGAGCTACCCTTCACCCTCCAGGCGTACCTGCGGGGTCCAGTTATGAGTCGCCGCTTGTTACGGCTGAACACCTTACTGGCCTGAAGAGATCCCCTACCCCGTGGAGCCTTGGAACGTTACACACCACCAGACACATATAAATAACCCGCACACCGGTAAAATTAAGATTTTCTGTAAGGTGGAGGTACTTTATACTTACATCAGGCAAAAAACAAAATGTAAAAAAACTAGAAAGATTTATGAAATATTCTGTTATGCTTCAAATTCTTTTGAAGATATACCTGTACTACTTTGAATTGCGAACAGTGAGCAGGCACTTTTTGTGGTATTTGAGAATAATAACAGATCATAAATTACTTATTATCAACTTGAAAATTATATAGTAATGAAAATTGTACCGCTACACCGCTAGCAGAGATTAGTTGGTCGCATTCGCATGACATTGATTCTCACTGCAGACTTAAGCTACTCATAAGAAAGAAGTAAATAATTATAATCAAGAATATCAATTGATTTTTTAAATTATCCGTGGTTAAATTTAAATATTAAATTTGTTGTTGTAACGTTATACCTCAGGAAACATAAATATATGTTTGAGTATGTAAACCCAAAAACACCATTACCAACATTAATCACTATAAAATAAGGTAACATACTCGTACAGTGTGTCCGAGAAGAAGTGAAGGACATATTAAAAAAATGGTATGCAGTTTAGTAATATAAATGTAAAGTTAAATAAATAAAATAAACCTTTTTTCTAAAATGCTTTGTAAAAGAAACATCCAGTTTCTTCCCCAACAAGCACTGTGAAGAAATATCTACAATTTGAAAAAGTAAAGAAAAGATTGGGGCAGGATTTTTTTCCGATTAAGCGTATTTTTTACAATTATTTAATCAGTTCAAACTTGCAATATGGGTGATAATAGATTGGGGGTATGAACCATGAAACACCCACCAAAAAAAACTGACTGTCTGACCTTATTCTTACCCTTTTGCAGGTCTTTACTTTGCAGCTTAGCTGAAAAACTGGTGCCGGGGAAGCAAAAATATATGAAAACGTTGGCTCGTTTTTTCATTTATCGGCACTGGCCCGTCTTTGATTCCCGCCGGTGCCAGGATAGCAAGCTTCCTACTCTCTGCCGGCCACCGCACCGGTAAGACTGCGTATGTATGCCTTGTGCGTGTGTGAGTGCGCGGAGCGGGTAGGAGGACGCGGAGACTTGTATTTGCTTTGTAGTTCGCTTTGAGTGCAGCGTCATGGCATTTATATACAACGTCATTACTTTTATCGAGTTAGTGGAAGCTGGTAGAGGTCCGGCCTTGTCAAATAGGGTATAATTTATGTTCCTTCTAAGTCTGTCACTTTTAGTATCGAAACACTTCCAAAATTTGCCATCTCTGCGTTGGTCTTAGATGTAAAAGATATAACAAATTCAGTCGACGGCCCTGTGACGGTCCTGCCCTTCTAGCATGACCACCGAAACGGGATATGATAAAGCGTTATAGCGTCAGACTACTGTCAAACTCCACTGTACGGTGCGTATGATGATTAGTGTGCGAGTAGGTATAAAATATCACAGTCAAATATGTGTCTGTGTGATAACTAGGTATCTATCGAATAAAGGTTTTTACAGCATATTTAATTAAAACTGACAGTCTGTGTGTGTCTGTCATATCCTATTCCCTATTCTGTAATGTTTCATTTATCATAATTGAGGGGAACGCCCGCATTGGAGCTAGTTTAAGGTAATTAAGCGAAAATTTTGTTGGTAATTTATCATGGCCAAGTTATGGAGAAATTCTGTTTGTTTCGTAATATTGAACAACTTCCAATACTACCTATATTTCTTTTTGAAAATGCAAAATTATTTTTCTTTGTTCTTCTAACCAAATTTTAAAATTCTACTCCACTTGCTGTATCCAACCAATACACAAAGTGGAGAATGTATCTCCTTTAAGTAAGATGTGATATAAGCCGCTAAAAAGAATAAAATAATAATAAATAAAATTTGTAACTTCCTACTTTTTCAATCGATTTATTGGAGTACAATATGAGTTGTTATCAGTCTTTACATGGAAATTGTTATAACAAAGATAGGTATATCTGATATCATAGATAAATATGTAGTTATATTAGTAAACAATGCTAAGGCACAGATGTATCACAATTATGGAACAATTTTTTTACAAGATTTTATATAAATTGCACTGTCCGTTTGTACTTATGTAAGTTGTTAGCTTCAAAATTTGCAAACCAGTTTTCGACTCCTTAAGAAAATACTTCTAGCTTCTAATCCAACCGATAATATAAAATGAGAGTGATTAAGATACTAAACATCTAATGTTAATTTATTTTTTTATCTTGACCACGGATGTAAAACGGTTTGACCCACTTTCTATACAAAATATCCACCTACATAAACATGAAGTCACTACATACGGCAAACTATCTTTAAAATGAAACTGCACGACTTGTCTGACCATTGCCATTTAATTAATGTACCTTGAGCTTAAATAGGTGTCTAACCATAAAAAGATATAGACAAATCTGTATGTTACGACGTTGGCGATTTACTACATTTGAAAAAAAGTATCCCAAACCCATATATATATCCATCAATATATCCACATTGTTTTTTTCATATACTTACGTTTATGAATGTTGATTATTGTTCTATTTTACATGTTCCTTGAAACTTACAAAATAATTTATATTATAAATATAAATTTGTAAGTTTTAAGGAACATATTCGCTCATCTCATCGCTCACTGCTATAGGCCACAGGTATAAACCTACTACTACTACTATATTAATTCAGACGAGAGGCTCTAGTGGTTTTCTAGGCGGAGGATATCTTCCCGCAGGGGAAGTCCCCGCTGCACCGTAGAGTCAGTAAATAACATTGCAATTTTCCATTTTCTTAATTAGTTTTCTTAAACAATAATGAAAATGGAAAAAAACCATCATATGTTTCATCACGAGTTAGGAAAAAGTTAATAAAATTTCTTATTTGCATATGGTTAAGAAAAACGGTTAAGAATATGGACGAAAGGAGCCTGACAGGGGATAAAATCTAGAGCTCTATTCTCATAATGGAAAAAACTTTACCTACGTAACTGTCGTAGGTTGGGGAAAGAAAGTATCCGCTAAGGAGCGATTTCCCTTAACTCTAACGAAAAATAGAATTTTCGCGGAAAATTGCGGCCGCAACTATAGTAAGTACAATAATTATTTTTCGCGTTTGTATTATTACAAGAGACGCCTACCTCTCAGCAACCGCAAAGCAGACAATCGCACAAGACTATCGAAATGACTCATTTAGTTGTAGGAGTCACGTTACTGCGGTTCACCTTGTTTTGCGCTCGTATTTTTACACTGGATCCCTATTGAGTACTTGTCTATAGTTTAGGTTATGTTACTTTCCAGCCTCTTTTGTGTTTTGTTGGTTTAATATTACTTACTTAGTTTTTCCTAGTTTGTCTGTTGTAAAAGTTTATTTACTCGTATTTGCATGCGATATACAGGTAGTGTTACTAAGTTTAATATAAGTTAACAAGTAAAAAGTTATTCACCCTTAGATCAACTTTACCAACAACACAAATTAATAGATTGGGGAAAAAGCCTTTTCGCATTATAGTATGTATAAACTTGTAATAAAATCTCTTTGGTCAATACAATTTGGATATGGCTGGTTTTGGTATAATTAAAAAGTTTAAATTTTAAAGAAGATAATTCCAAATTCAAATTAGAAAAATATGTGATTTTCATTTGTTTTTCTTACTGTCAAGATGAGTGAATCTATTGTATTATAATTATAATGAAGAAATTCGATACATTTTAAAATTTTACTACAAAAAAGATAAAAATGCAACGCAAGCCGTGAAAAAACATTGTGATGTTTATGGACCTAGTCTGTGAGAGTAGCACAGATTTGGTTTAAGCGTTTTCAACTCCAAAATTTTGATGTCAAAGATGCACGTCACTCTGGTCTGCCTGTTACGGATAAAACGGATGCCATTTTTGAAAAACTGGAGCAAGATCGGCATACCAGTACTTATGACGTAGCTGGAAAACTGGGAATTGATCACAAAACAGTTTTGGCGCATTTGAAAAAAGCTGGGTACACAATAAAGCTCGATATTTGGGTGCCTCACGAGGTCACTGAAAGAAACCTAATAAACCATGTACCTACTCATTTGTGATTCGTTATTACGACGTAATGAAACCGAACCATTTTCGAAGAAGCTGATAAACTCGTAAAGTAAAATAGATCACTTACGTCAAGAACGTGCGAAGAACGGTCGTGGTCAAAGGCTGGGCAGGCTTTACAGACTCTGGCGAAACCTGGGTAAACTCGCAACATGGTGATGCTGAGTGTATGGTGGGTTTGGAAGGACATTATTCATTATGGGCTGTTGCCGCCAGGCAGGACCATCGATTCAAACAACTGATGAGATTAAAGCAAGAAGTTGAGACAAAGCAGCCGGAATCAATCAAAAGAAGGGGTGTGGTTTTTATCATAATAACGCTGAACCTCACACGTCTTTAGCAACTCATCAAAAATTAAGAGAGTTTGACTGGGACTTAATGTATCCGCCGTAGAGTCCTGATCTTGCACCTTCAGATTTCCACCTGTTTAGGTCTCTTCGGAAATTTATGCAGTATCAGGTTACCAACGAGGGACTGCCAAAACCACATGACGCGGTTTTTGATCAGAAGCCCCAAACTTTGTATAGCAATGGGATCATGTCCCTACCTACAAGATGGCAAAAAGTTATTGAACAAAATGGCACCTACATACGTTAGTTAAATTAAAATAAAGTTTATTAATTTTTTTTATGAAGTTTCATATAAAATGCGAAGAAAATTTATTCCCAACCTAATATGGATATTATCATTAACTTGGATTGTTCAGACGCTTCAAGTGGTTTTATTGAAGATCTAATGAGTTTGTTCTATTAATATTAAGTTCTTGAGACGGGCTATAAAAGCTACTCAGAACAATATTTTATAATATTAGATGACCCAGCGAATTTCGTACCGCAATTAAAATAGCTCCTGGTAGAAAGTGTATTCTTTAAAATAAAAATTTTGCTCAAAAAGAAAAATGTTAGGGGCGGACAGTCCTTATCACTTAGGGGTATGAAAAATAGATAGTAGCCGATTCTCAGACCTATTGAATTTGCATATAAAATTTCATAAAAATCAGTCAAGCCGATTCGGAGGAGTGTGGTGACTAACACTGTGACACGAAAATTTAGCCAAAATAGCTAGTCGGTCAGCAACTTATGGTCAGCAAATGTTGCTAAATCAGTCTGCAAATTATATCATTCTGAACAGTATTATTTTTTTAGTACAGCCGAAAATTTATAAAATCTGCAATGAGTGGCCCATGAATTCGTGTTAAAATTTTGGTAAGCATTCAAAAGAGTAAGCAAAAAATTCAATTTTGTAAAATAAGTTAGGTAAAAATATTAAACTAAACTTGTCATGCACAAAATGAGCGCATCCCTTACAAATATTATTTATTTCTCAGGAGCAACTTTCACCAACTCCCTAATCGCAATTAAAATCTGATTTAAACATAAAATTCTGTTTAAGGCTCAAATACGTCTTTCACCAGCTACTAGTCACGGTCAAAGTTAATTTTTACAGTATGTATGATTAGCGACGTTAATCGCCGTTAGTAACAGTCACCGGCCCGATTGAAGTTTCATTTTGATAGTTTTGCGAGAATATTTCCAAAGGTTTTGAAATGAAACTTCTTTCAAATTCGGTAAATAGAAAAATCCTATGGAAAAGATAAAATGGAAATGCGTCATGGGCGTCACATGACGCATTTCCGTTTCATAATAAACTGCATAGAGAAATGTTTTCTCTGCAGCCCAATTCTATAATCTTGCTGCTGAAATAATTATTTTGCAGTGCGACTGTTTATTTTGCAGTTACATAATAAAACAAACTGATTAATTATGTTTAAAATGCTGACCATTATCATGATTGTTTGCAGAATAGGAATTGCAACCTGATTTTTATTACTGCTAACAAAATCTTTCTTAGCTAGCCAAATGATTTTTAGGCTGTATTTTTGCTAACCAAAATTTTAAAAGGCGTACCTATTAATTACTTCTCGTATAATATTAATTGAACAATATAAATTCTTTAAGAATTTCAGTAACTTAGACAAGGTGTCAAATATTATTTGGTATATTACTTTTAGATACCCAGACCAATTTCAGCTCTGGAAGATAATATCAAATGTCTAATAATAGCTATAAACTATCGAAGGTTAAAAATTATAACCTAGAGTCATACGAAATTCCATTGAGCACATTAAAAAGTTGCTCCCACTAGTTTTATTATAAGTATTATGTAGTGCCATGATAAAAAAAACGTGACTGTGAAACGGGACCTCACATTTGTCATGGTTCCGTAAGCAACGTACTCGTACGTAAGTAGGTACTTATGTATGTACTAACATTAATATTTAATTCCCTATAGGAATATAAGCCGTGTTAAATTATAATAGAGCAAACAATTTATTCAATATATGTTAAGGTAATATTTACGCGACCTAATACGAAGCATGTAGGATAAGAAAAATTACGGAAGTCACTTGATAACAAATTATTTTCATCTTAGTGTTAAAAATGTAATTTTAATAATAATAATAATTTAATTTATTTGCTAAAGTACAGTTCGCAAGTTGATATATTTTATAGAAGTACATGTATTCTACCTGCAGGCAGGTGTGTAAATATTGCAGTCAGCTATTTTGTCATCCGACATATATTCCTTAATTTTATTTATTATATTATATATTCGCTGCCAGTATTTTCGGAACCTTGCCTAAAGGGACTCCTTTTAATAATCTGTTTTAGTTTTTTTTAAAAGGTTTTTAGTTATAATTATCTTACTATTTGTTCTTTAATTAAATGTACATACATGTATATATTGTGAAGGAATTCCTTAATACTATAATAACATTTTGTTTGTAACCATTTAGTCAACTTATTTTTAAACATTGTTCTAGTTTCTATTTCTTTATATTCTCCGGTAATTTATTATATATACATATTAACATGATGTAAGCATTAATGAAGTAGTTTGTCAAGTTTGTGTCAAAAAATAACTATACTGCTTTTACTGTGCTCTGGTATCCTATATATATATTACACATACATACAATAATATTATATGCGCATAATTCAATTCCACAGCATTCAAAACATATTACAATTGTTATATCGGAAGCAATGGTTAAGGGTTTTGTTTTTTACACAAAATAATAAAAAAATATTTTTTTACTTTGTAGTAACACTTTCCATTTTGAAGTCGGTTTTTTATTTGTGTTCAAAAATTATATATTCATTTCATCCATTTTAATTTTAGTTGCCTACACGCACATAGATTCTCCTTAAACTCTATCAAAGTATCGTAAAAATTACATTTTCCAAGTAAATAAAAACGCTCATAAAATAAAAATTACTGGGACAAACTGAATATTTTTTTATAGGACCAAATGGCAACATCGAAAAAAAAGAATCACGCAAATCAGATCAGAAATATCACATTAATAAAAAAATATAATATTTACTTATCGCAAAATGCGTATCATGTATGTAAAATGGAGCTCGGAAGCCAAGCAATTTGTGTGGGACCTGGGCCGCCAACTCAGGCAAAAAACTGATGTCCCTCGCTTTGGGTCGTTTTTAGTACAAAGACTGTCTATTGCCATCCAGCGTGGCAATGCTGCAAGCATAATGGCCACCTTTGCGCCACGAACGACACGGGGTAATATTTGACGATATTTAGAAATTTAATATAAAATTACAATAAACAAAATAGTACTTGCTAAAACAACCGAACTGTGTTTATTGTAACCTAAAGATTTAATAAAACTTACTCATAGAACCCTATGCGCTGATTTAGTTGCTATAATATTATAACTGCCTTTATAAAAGGAAGAATATGAATGTATCACACGTCCAATCTTGTTCTAAAAAAACTTTGAGTAACGGAATGTTTTTGCGAACTTTTTACAACCGGACGCATATTCAATAAATATAATTTAGGCTTCACAATGTTGTAATAACTCGAAGAAAGCGAAACATTATACAGTTGCAAATTGAAATCGGAAACAGCTCAAGTTTTATTTGTGTCATAGCGGTTATATTCAATAAGTCTGACAAAAGTGATTATGTCACGGTTAAAAAATACCTGAATTCTAGAAACGAAACCGGTGCAAAGGAAAAAATATGTACCCTGTTTCGAACGTGCTCAACCATAACAGTGTACAATACAATGACGTATAATATCATAGGTACAATAACAAAACTGGAAACCCATCCGTAGTGTAACGATTTCAAATGCAAAGTATTGACAAATGACAAATTACTTTGACAAATCTATATTTTAACAATACATAGGAACTTTTTTCTTTACAGACAAATAGGTTGGTTTGTTATAATTTTACTTTCTCAAGCATTTAATTAAATCCAAAGAAAATTTTACTAGAAAAAAATCCACGCGGCCCAGACAGAAACAGGACGGTAATTTTTTTCTTTAGGATGGTTTGTTCTATGTAATTTTTACTACGTGTTTAAACTAAATCATATTAACATAAATCATGTTTTACTCAGACTCATATTTACTTTTATGGAAACAGTATTAAAATATTCATTGGTAGCTTGCATCCGATACAGAACACAAAAGTGTCCATGTTTGCACAGCGCCTTAGTGTTGGTTGTTAAACTTAAAGCCTTGTTAATACATACCTTTGTGCTTGTCCATTAAGCATCGTCACCACTTGGGCAACGATGCCCTTGACTGGAGCCTCCTTCTCCAGCAGAACACTTGGCTTTTCCATCTTCATCACAGCGGCTTTCAGTCCACACTTTATCACACTATGACTTGGCTATAACGCCGTCTTTAACAATTGTTTGATCATCTTTAAGAATTCAATTCCATTCAATTTTCTATTCATTCAAGATTTTATGTAATTTATGTTGGGAGAAAAACATTATTTTCTTTTCTTATAACTTCGTGTTCGCCCTTACTACCTGAATTAAGTATGTATAATTTATTATAATCTGCGTGGTAATAGTAGTAAACAAAATATTATAACTCAGTATTTAAAGTACTCGCGGTACCTAACAACCTCATTTATCTATTTGACATCCCTTAGGTGAGAACGTTATTGCTAAAGGGGCGCGCAAAAAATTATTAATGGCATCTTCGAGCGTTTTCAGACAAACCAACTATACAAATACTATTAGAATGTCTAATTTCAACTGTCCTTTCTCTTTATCATAAAAATAAACACAAATTTTGTATGTTAAGCAAAATTTACAATTTTCTTAAAAATAGCTAGGGCGTGACTTACGATGGCATCAGTGTGTTACTGTTATGATGAATTGTTGTTAACTGAGTTAAAAAATGATGAAATAATATAATGAATAGACATAGGGGTCAGCACACAAACTGCTCAAAGATCACAGTCAATCAACTTATAGTTAAATTAAGTACGACACGACGTGTAAGTGAATTATTGCCATATTATTATGTAAAAACACTACGTAATCGACATCGAAAATATTACTTTCAAGTATTTAACATAGGGGGTCACAGTAAAGTTTATTCGGTTATTTTTTTAATTTGTATGCTAAGCAACTTAATTTGAGAAGTTTTTGAAGCTTGACCTAATGATGTTTTCATTAAAAACACTTTTTGTTTCCCTATAAGCCGAATGGAAAGGCAATCAAAAATTCCCAAAAAATAGGTTCGCGCTATTGATTTTTCCCCTTTTTAGTTCTCTTTTGATTCTCGTTCTTACATTTTGCTGAAATTTGTACCCTTAAACATAATACATCTCAACGACCCCTACTTACAATAAAAAAGGAAAATAAAATATGAATATATGAGACGGGATAGAATAGAGACGCGAAAATCCATTACAAAAATTAAAGAACAATACTTATTCTTATTATATTTTCGAATCCCGTCTGAAAACGGGACCAAGTGGAATTTTTCTTTAAATTTAAACATCTAGAACTTTTTCTAGTGAAGTTTTCTTTAGATTTAATTACTTATTCTTCCAGATTTTTCTTTCATTGATAAACTACTGTCTTTAATTTACTAATCAGGAAATCTCGCAAGCGTTTGTACCACATATAGAGATTAAATACTTAGGGATATCTAGATTATGAGTAGAAAGAGAAACTCTTTAACCTTAATCGTCAGTAGAAGTTTGTTTAGAACTTCTTTATATTTATAAATGGAATATACAAATAGGTATATAGGTTATTGAAAATCAAATTTAGAAAATATCTGTTTCAATACTTTTATCACATATCTCTCTGCGGGGTTATATTAAGAAAAGATTTTTTTAAGTAAAACTAAGATTAAGCTTCGGCCTATCCAGAAAATACTTAAATTTGTATGTTTGGATTTTGTCCTTTGAAAAGTTTAGTTTACGTAGTTAAAGGGTGTATCTTAAGTAACATTAATTCTAGGAAGTGATCTATCAATTAATAATAATTTAGTAAAAGTATAAACCGAACTTAAAGCGACATATTACATGAAGAGGTAATATTCAATGTTAACCAAAATAACAAGTATGCCATGAGTTCGAATATAGGCATACGTAATAAGGTTTTACGTAACGTAACGTGTCATAGATGTCATTGCAGGTAAGTAATAAGTTAATAACACGTTTAAGTATGCTTGATGTAAGTAAATTTACTTGTTGAGTTATATAAAGACTTTAGGTTTATATTTGAAGCGGTGACTATTTTCCTTTGTAATGAACTTTTAACAAAACAAATAGGAGCTCTATTATTGATTCACTCGCCTTGCATCGAACGCTCGATTTCTACTTATTTTCATTCGACATAATAAATTCCGTATTTTTCAATTGATCGACTGCAACGAGTGGTCTCAATCACTCGTTGAAATTGAAAAAAGATAGAATATTCGTCAAATTTGTGTTAGATATTTTCAAGACTTTTTCTCAATATTTTTGATATACAGATAAGATGACGTTTTGTTGGGTTGTTTTTGAACTTTTCTAACAAAAAAAGCCAAAGGATATTAAATAGTTATTTACTGGAAATGTTACGTTCCATTTTCATTGCGTTAATTATCAGTTTTTTTTACATATAAACTGGTAACAGTGGAGAAGAACAATTCAAAAATACGGAAAATCAGTATGAAACAACTTGGAAGTCGCAGGTGACTTAAATGGTATTCGACGATACTATGGCAGGCGAGCGAATCAAAATTAGAGCTCCTGATTCAGCTCATCTGAGCAGGGTTCCGTCCTATTTCTCAGGCCGATTCTAAACCAATAAACAATACTGTGTGCATTCTTCCACGGTTTGTTATTACAACAGTAGCTTGCGTCAGTTAAACTCAAACGCCATATTTACTAAAACGGTAGCTACTGTTTCTAAATCTGCCTGACCAATCTGCGCTCACTTCTCACGGCATTGTATGATAACTGCTTTATTGAATATGAACTTTAGTTAAGTGTTGAGGGCTTTTAAGTTCAATTTAAAACGCATTATTAAGCTTTGTTTTTTCTAAAATAATTATGAAGACTGTGTACGTTCAAGCTTCTAAGTTAAATTGCTAACGTCATTGCTTAACTGATATCATATATGCATTTAACTAAAAGAAATAAATATTACATGTGTAAATAACGATTGAATGGAAGCAATGGTTATATTATTCTACAAAAGTGTTCTTTAAGTTCAATAAATTACTTTGAAAAGTTGTTCCTCTTTTCAGCATTTACCGCAATACAAATAAACAAATGAGGCAGATCTGAGGAATGCCAGTTTTTTCTTATATTTAATAATGAAAGTAAGGATTGACTGACTGCTAATGGTCATGGTTGTCGTAACGTGCGGTGGAGGTGACGGAGGTCGAGTGCGATGCTCCGGGAAAGTTAGGCAATTACGTGACAGCATTTACTGTAACGTTTAGTGGTTTAGGTACCTACTAATAGAGCCACACGTTCTCCTCCGTAAATGTGTGAAAAAACTCACAATATAATCACCGAAGTGGAGGACACGTACGAATACATTATTTTACTTTGCAATGGATGCTGTGCAATTAGGTAGTGAGTGATGTCGATTCTGACATGATTCTCTAAACCTGAACTTAAATTTGACAACAGTGTGTCCTTGTCATTATCTATACAGAATGAAAAGGAGAGGCTGATGTTAAATTTAGTTTTAAGTTTAGAGAATCACGGCGGAATCGACACCAGTATACATATAAAAGAAAAAATATAACGTTGATACCAAAAAACAATATAGGTTGATACTTAATAAGCTTTATGTTCTTTTAAACTTTCATGGTCGGTAACATTATAGTAGTTTATGTTATTTGCGGGATTGCTACCACGTAGGTACCTTGTTTTTTGAGTTGCAAGCGCCATGATCATGATGCCGAAATATCGCAAATTCGCTTATAACAAGGTACGTACGTGGTAACAATCCCATAAACAACATAGCTTTATATTCGCTTTTACGATGGAAATGAGATTAAATTAAAAATTTTACAACGAAAGTTTTGTTGACCTGGGTATCGTTTTATGATTGAATACACAACATGAACTATTCATAGTTTGCTGTTGTCATTAGTTATTTAAATGATTTGCCGCTGTTCGCTTTTTTTACAAAGTGATGCCGTTCTGCAATTTGGCGGAGCACTAGTCACGCTTTAAATAAAGAACGACTTATAAAAATAAATTATTTATGATTGAAAAGGATGCGTAATTAAAATAGCAAATATAATAGGGGTCCCCGTCCTTGTCACATTCTGATAATAGTTTCACTTCACTTTTTGATAATAGTTCATAAACGTAGGTATTAGATTTTGAAATGTGACGTCACGAAACTTAGGACCCCTCCCCCTACCCTTACCCCTAGGAAAGTATTTTTTTACAACTATAATTGTAGCGGATAGAATTTTATTATTCTTCCAGAAAAAATTTAAAGACAACAATTCATTTTCTCACGTACAGAACATTCTTATTCTTCCAGAATAAGGAGAAATCAATTATTTTTTGTTTACATTACGAATGTTCTCAAGACACCAGTTACCTTAGTTTGCCGTTACAGAACCCTAAATTGTGAATACTTGTGATGTTGGAAAAAAAGATGATGTTAATGAAACAGTGCAACTAAAATTATGGATTCTAAGAATGGAAAAGGTTTATAAACCGCAGACAATTTAAAAATTAACGCGTGAAATATGAAATGAATGACAGGAAGATATGCAAATATGTGATTAATAAAAATCTTCTGAATTAACATTTTAGAGAACGTAAGCAAGTAGCTCACTCGTCGATTTAGCGAAAATAGTAAGAGTATAACACTATAACGAAATCATAGTAATAATTATGCACTACACAATCCAGTTTCTAACCTAGTTTCGAGGCAAAATTATTATTGTTAAAATACAGCACTACATATTCATTTCACTAATTAAACTCACGGATCCTCTTTTCTTTTAGAAACATCTTCAACAGTACCACTCATTTAGATTTTATATTGTATCGCGCACTTGTTTTGACTGCGATCACGTACAGGTGAAGTTATTCAATGTTGCCATAGAAACGTATTTCCTACAACAACGTTTACCTACTAGGATGAGCTTATGAATTTATATTTGAAACATGAACCCCTAAATTTCTTTGCATTGATTAAATAATTACGACTCGAATAAATGTATTCTTTTTTTGGTTTTAGGAAAAGTAAACGTAGTTTGTTTTTTTTAATTATCGTTAAATTAATAAGTACGTATAATAAGAATTTATAATTTAGTGTTATTATGATATTAATATAGCTCTTATGTATTTTAATTATTAACGTTCATTCGGAATTAACATCATTTTTCGTCAATGAATTCAATTATTGAACATAGTAAAAGAAGATAATTTGAAGTCATTATTTTTAATGCTTTTTTGTAATCACTGTCTATTTATATTTATGTGTACAAAAAGTATAAATAAATAAAATTAATTAGTTAAATTTAAGGTATATACTAAAGAACACAGAATGTGTGTTCCGTGGTTTAATCTCTACTCATCTACTGACGTTGATACCGAAGTTCACCGCACTTAAACGGAACCCTTATAGGATCACTTTGTTGTCAGACAGACAGACGGACCACAAACTTTTTTCTTGACAGATGAAAAGCATAGAAAGAAAAGCATAAAAATCGAGTTTGAATTTAAAACGCACACTCAGGTCTAATACGGTTCTTTAAAGATGTGAAAAAATCAAACTTCTAAGTTAACGTAAAAGAATACCTACGACCGTTAAAATAGTGTACCTATAAATTTATAAGGAACCCTCGGTGGAAGAATCCGACTTACACTTGTCTTTTTTTTTGTTAAAATACGATATTTTTATTTGATGTACACAAATACAAAAAAAAACATACTGAAAATTTATTTGAAGATATTTTAAGTTCAGTTATAAAATTTATATACCTAAATCAACTTAAATCCTCTTATTGCGTAATGATTCATTGATCTTTAGTTAAATAGATATTTCTAACATTTCCTGCAGATACCTACCTATTCTGTCTGATTAACTGTAAAAAGTAAAAAGACTGCAAGATACAATGCATATATCTAATTAGTCTTAGCATTTAAACGGCAAATTCATTACATAGTCTTTGAGCTCTATCTCATATCCAGGACTCCTAGTCCAGTTAAGTGACCCACCACATATTTCTTAGAAGTTTACACACTAATTGAGATCCGTCTAATTATACTTCGTTAGACTGTATGTATGATGGAGTACGTAACTGTAAATAATAGGTACATCCATTTAAATGAAATTCATATTCTAATCAAAGTAACAAATGCGCTATTCATTCTTGATACTTTCCAATCAGAGTATTCACACAACGCAAAAGATTATTGTCTGTCATAGGTATAATTTTCATTCATGTCTGATAAACAAGAAATTCTTATTTTTGTCAACATATTCAACTTTAACTTTTAAGCTTGTAAGTGCGCCCAACTTGCACAATAATACAAATATAAACACTTATTCAATGCCGAAGTTCAAAGCTTTTTTATGAATACTTGCTTTGTATAATGGGCACAGATGTTCACTCAAAATCCGGCCATGTGTGATTTAGATTTTAAAATGTTCCTTATCTATAGATATGTGCATGGTTTGATATTGAGTATGGATATTGCTTTTCACCCATTGGATACGTTAAAATTTAAAGAATATATAAGAATTGATACAGCTTTTGTTTATTTTTGTAATATTTTTATTGTTCACATAAAAAACCTAAAGTCTCAAATCTATCTACCGTCAATTATTATTATAATCGATTCAAAAGTGTCTTTGCATTACACTTTCTAGGAATTAGCGATTGGGTAGGCACATTCATATCGATATTCCAAAATTAAAGCAAAATATAATACATAAATAAGCAAATAAATATTAAATCATAATAAGTAAATATATCTTCTATGTTAATAAATGTTTTATAATTCGAATCCATTATTTAAGTATTTTATTTACCATTTCTTTCTCATGAGCCTTACCAAACATTGATGACAAAGGAAATCAATATGTAGATAATAACAATGCATATTTAATTAGGTACCGCGTTTCGTTCAAAATAGTTTATTTTGTAACACGTTCCCTAATTATAATTAACATTTTGTTACATGTCTTATTCGCAGCATTCCTTGAAAGATTTTTTTTACTGATAACATTTTATCTAGATGCATTCATCACCAATTCATAACTAAGTACGATAACTTTTCGATTGGTTTATTTCAAGTAATTGAGGATACACATTGTGTCAACGACCAGGAAATGCTTTGGGAAACACTAACGCTTACGATTTTATATTGTTATTTCTAGCCGCCTGAGGTTTTCGAATACCTCACGCTCATTTTTTTTAATATTGTTACTACCAATGCAAAAGAAAAAGAAAGAGCGCGAGGCATTTGAATACCTCAGGCGGCTAGAAATAACAAAATAAAATCGTAAGCGTTAGCGTTTTCCAAAGCATTTCCGTTAGGCGATTGGCCCCCAGATGATTGCGCAAACAATCATTACTGTTATCAGTTCAATTTGCAGAATTGTGTATGACAATCTGCACGTTTGAATAGTGGATATGTTTTGGGATATATGCCAAATATACTGCTATCACTTTGTATTTGATGTTGATATTATAACGGCAAATATTTATATTCGTCATGTTCCTCCAATATCGTTCATTCAGTGCCACCTTTATAAATATCAGAGAATCCACTAGGTACTCATACCGTAATTAATAAAACGGGGATAAACCAAGTTTATTAGTTAATACCCTAGCTTAAATTAATCTTCTGCTAATCGAATTAATCGAACCAGTATGTAGTTTAACGTTTCACTTAAGCATTTTGCTTCCTTTGGTCAAATCTCGAAGCGTCGTTGTTCACTGTAAAAAATCACAACACATTGTTTGGTCCACCCGCGTATGATATGGTTGTTTCGGATAATCGATCGGTCGTATCGTATCGGTTGAAAGCACGTGTGTGTTTATAGTGGAGCGTTATGCCGCGCGCGCGCCGCTACACAGACTAACCAGAGACCAACGATTCTACCGGCCGGCGCGCCCGCAACGAGAACCTGAGATGAACCGAAGCCCCATAGCAGCTATGCGCTTAACTGCGGCACTGCTTTATCAGATTATTACCTCATGGAGCAAGGACCTTTCGTCACAAAGCTCGCCGTAAAATCCACCTTGAAAATCGTCGTTGGCACCGCGAAATTTCTTACGAAATCTCTCGATGACAGTGTTTAGTAGGTGAGGTGTTTTGAAACATTCGATTACGTTTATTTTATTACTGATTGTAATTAGTTTCACGGGAAATTTAACCATTACGAGAAGATATTGTTTCTTAATTATATACCTATTGCCTAAAGATACTTATCTTAACGATTGCACAAATAAAACCGTATATTGTGTACTTACCTATAGAGATTTATATTCAGAAAAGTTACCATTGTCTTGATAGAGGTCTTTCATACGACAATAAGCTCATTTGTCGCGTCTCATTAGTTCACATCACAAATACCTAACGGAATGGACGGATGTAACGTTGACTTATAAAAAATATATTTTCATATACAGGGTGTGACAAAAGTCCGAAATAAAACTTTAGGGTTTGGTTGTGTTCCTTGTATAGAATTACATACGAAAGTTTGACGCCTTTCAGACCACTTTTATTTTCTAATTAAATTATTAAAAATATCGTTTTACACCTACCTATGACTACCTAAACAGACCCCCCTCTCTCCCCCAGGCGCCCCTGTGCCCCGCTCAGATACCTACAAATTTTTATTTCGGAATACATACCTATAAATTTTATTTCGGAGTTCTGTAACACCCTGTATATTTATGACAAGCGACCGCACGCGACTTCGTCCGCCTAAACTTCAGTTTTTTAAGGATTTTTCCGGAATAAAAAGTATCCTTTGTATCAATCCAGGTCATAAAATATATGCGTGCCAAAATTCATCTAAATCCGTTCAGTAGATTCAGCGTGATTGAGGAACAAACATACGAACACATAAACATACAAACTTTCATATTTATAATATTAGTAGGATTTTAGTACACCTACTGTTTCATTTTTAATTAAGTTGACTTTTTTTTCAGTAGTTATATGATATTTACATTCAGATTCTGATAATATACCTAACTCATTATGATTTCTACGAAAACTATTTCCTCGAAACTTTTATCGTGTTTAAATATAAGTTTTATATTATCCATATTTTTTTTCTTTGGATATATTTTATAGTTAAGCTAAAATATCTCTAGAGTTTAAGTAAAAAATAATGTATTGTCTTATTATCCTGTTGTAATAGCACAATTATCCATTAGTATACAGTTTTTTTTTTCTGGCTCAGCTCTGTTTATGTGCTATAGTGACCTTTTACACTTCCAGATCCAAACGGTGTCATGACAGCGGAACCGAATTACCTATTAAGACTACGAAGTCTGTCCGTCCATTCATCTATCAGCGGTATGTATCTTATGAAGGTGATTAGACAATTTTCAATTCTAATGTGATTTTTAATTGAATTTTATGCTTGACGTTTTCTTAAGTAAATTCTTTAAGATAATGGATGGATAAAGGGCACCTTTTGTGTGGTATTCCCAATCGCACCAGTCCCCGTAGCATGAGCAACACAATTTACATTATATCAGGTTTTTTATCGCGCCTAATTGTCAACTCCATAGTAAATTGACAATAGAGCGTTATAAAAACGAGCTGTATATCATATCGCGGGACTCATGCTAGGGGGGCAGGACTATTTTATTTATTTTGATTGAAGATCGAAGTAACAAAAATAGATCTTTATTCGGTTTAAGCTTGAATAATTTAGCAATATTGTCTTACGGAACCGAAACACATTTAGGTAATTACTAATTGGAATAACGTGTTAACAGTCTTAGATTCGAGGTTTGCGCATGATGGCCTCAAGAAGGCTAAAAGATCGTTGCCATTGTTGTATTCTTGCCAGCTAGCTATTGTCGGAAGATGGAGGTCACTATGCACCCACGACTTATATTTGTTAGCCCATTGAATATTTTTTTTTTATCTTGCTGTTCAGTTGAATGATTTCTGTATATAGGTACATATTTTGTAAGTAGGGTAGTTACTTTGATCAGGAAAATATTAATGGCTCACTTTTATGTAATTTTATTTATTATTCCTATTATATCCAATAGAAATATCAATATTCATAGGTACTAAATACTTTTAAAGCTTTTAATCCACAGTGAAGTGTTTTATATGTTTTATACAATGTAAAAGGTGATCATATCACTTATCAAATTTAAAATAACAAAAAGACTGTTTTATGTTACATTAAGTAATTAGGTATTCCTTTCGCCTTAGAAAAAGTTTATTTATATCGCTTTATTATGCTTGAAAAATCATAATAAAATATTTTTCTTCTTCTTTAAATATACTTAATAATAACAATTACATAATTAATTACTTAACCCCACCTAATGTTAAATGTAACTTTAAGTAGAGGTAAATGTTTAGCACAGAAAAGTGTTCCAAAAATTATTAAAAGCACATAATTTACACTTCAGCCCAGAAATAGAGTCACCTTGACCGTACCATAATTTATTTTTGGTTTTTACGTGCATTTATAAGAGCATGTTTTTTTCTGATTGTTTCTAAGAATTTAAGAAAATACTTTCATAAAATCCTTGTCCACACACGACCACAAAAAATGCAATTTTGTGCAGTTTTTCGGAAGTTATGCGCGTACTAAGTACATTTCGGCAATTAATTTTTGTTTGTGTAGATGTTATTAAATTATTTTAGCACTTAAGTATTCCGATTCGTATTATCATTAACTTATGTGTTTCATTAACAATAAAAGACGATACAATAAAAAGCTATTCTCAATAGGATCTCTGCCCTTCGCCAGACTCATAAGCAATCGTATCTGCTAGTGTTAGACTGGTCTGTTTTTTATACCCCATTAGAGGTTAGCGATCTCGCTTTTGGTATTCGAAGCTACAATAGGCACGTCTCAATCTTCGACTGTTTAGACCAAACCTGTACCGCGCTAAAGTATCGCCTCATCTTTAAGAAATTAAAGTTGCTAAAATGAAAAGTTGCGAGCTAACCTTGACAGTATCTCCATAACAGAAAGTACTGTTTTGCTTAATTACAATTCGGAATAGGATAACGACTGCGGAAAGAAACAATATGAAGTGTCCTTGATTCAACGATTGAGACAAAAGTCAATTGGAATACCTAAATATTCATCAACCTTGCCCTTTAAATGTTAACGGCAATAGTAGAATGTCTTTAAATCGGTCGATTGAGGTAGATTGGCGTATTTCGAGATAATTACTAAGTGAACTTGGCTTATCATGAAGAAATCGCTGGTAGTTGAGATGTCTTTAGTAGCTTTGATAGTCGTTACGGACGCAAATGATCAAGTGTAATGTAAATGTATGCATGTTAACTTCTTTTGGTGAACTGAGTCTACAGTTGTTATGGTTAAAAGTGGGTTTTTGGGTTACTACGGTGCGTATTTTATTAAATAATTTGGAGTAGTACCCACTGAACCTTTATAATTGGACCTTACCAACATGATAGTACCCATTCGACCTCCTATCAAGAACATGGTGTTCACAGGACCTTCAAAGACGGACTTACTTTACAATAGGACTTATTGAAGCTTTTAACTCATTGGACTATTTGGCTAAATCTTTTGCAACGGTATAGTACAATCGTGTACTAAAGGAACATTGTAAAAGGAATAAGCACATAATTTTATAGTTAAATTTAAATATTAAATCAATTAAATGTACATTTGTGCAAATATTAGACGCAAACCTTGTAAAACCTTTACGAAAGAGGTGAGGCAAAGAATAAAGAGTATGTTCTACTTATATCCTAATCCAGAACCTTATATTGCAATGCACACTCTGCTTATGTATTGTAAGTTATACCTTCCATGTTAAACTGGTAGTAAAATAACAACACAGGATACGTCAGCTATTCACTTTCCCGAGCAAATATGTAATATGATAACCACGCTGGAAATAAATATCATCATAAAGTTATTTACGTATTATTCTCTAGTTTTCACTTCAGAAAGTAGCTAATGTATTTATGAGTCACAAAAAAAACAAATACAGTAAAATACAGTGATTTTTTCATTTATTAGCTTTTATTTTAATAAATATAAATAATGTTTGTGTCAATATGTGGCCATAAATTGATAGGTATTTATTAAGAAATATCTTTGATAAAATTTCAATATTAATTAAAGCTCCATATATTTACAAAGCTATTTTTTGCTTTAATAATTATCTAGAAATCTTTTCTAGAAATCAGATTTATTAAGTTTTGGCTTTATATACTAATCATTAGGTTGGTCTCTTCTATCGAGGAACCAAACGTCACTTCTTTTGTGTTGATATAATCAATATTATCGTTTCTGAGTTTGTTTATCGACGGTAAGACAATACGATGTTTAGCCATAACAAATACTACTGTTCCCACAAGCCAAGGTACGAATGTTTATTCTTGGGAATAAAAACTCATGGCAACGCAGAAAACAAAATGTTTGTGTCTACAAGACCACTCCTTTACGTTTCTTATTCTTTCACTCATTATCATTAATGATACTAACACAGAGTAAAAATAAGTAAAGACTGCGATGTTAATGTCTGTTACCCTGGTTTGAATGCAGATCAATTAGGCCAATTTATTGAGCAACAACACGATTCATTTAACTTTTGCCTCCGCGAATTCATGTTTTTTCCCTATCGAAATTAACTGAAAGGGCATGCTTTTAGGCAAGTCGTTAAAAACATCGAAGGTTGTAATAAATTGCACTGCGCTGATTTTTTGGTATGTTGTTACGGTAGTCACCTAATAAAGACATGTTAGTAGCTTTGAAACACCTGTTTGAACTGCGTTTTGCTCGAAAAAGCTCGAAATTTTATGTCTATTTTCATCACCTAACTTATAACTTTTGAAAGATTCAAAATAATGAGAAAGTAGCTTTCTATACATTGCAGAGTGCAACTTAAGCTATGTAGCTCAAATAGATCGTGAAATAGAGCTGTTTCAAATTTGGCTATTTTTCTCAAAAAGTTTGTATAGTTTAGCCGTATTCCGATCAGATTATTGAATATAGTACCTATTACACAGGAAAAAACTTGAAAACTAAGTTAGTAACTTCCCATTTAGATTTCAGACTCACTACCTATTTAGATTTAATTTCATGATCAGTTGACTTTTATACCACAAACAGTTTGTCATTATTAAGCTAAATCTAAATCACGAAGGACGGGTTGGGAGAAAGGGGTCAGGGGGAGGGGCGTGCGAAGGAACCCATCGATCTCCCCCTCTCCTGAACTCCTCCGCTCCCCCTCTCCCTCGAAGAGTACCTCACCCCACAGAGTCTAACCAATTATATATCGTTGAGTCGAACTCTTAACTCACGACATGACTTCATACTTTTTCATAAGTGTCATCGATTTATAGGACAATATCACGTCAAAACAGAATAAGTATAATCTTAAAATGGAATACCGTTCTTCTTCTTCTTGATTTGCTATACCCAACGGGCGTCAGACCAGATTCACACCGCTCTAGACTCGATAGTCCACAACGTCTTCCACACCGCCAAAGACAGGAACAGATGGAAGACTATCATATAGAAGAAAGTGATGCAGAAGGGAGGTCACGACCCTCAATAATGAGCAATGCGACTTAAGGAACGGGCGTCAGGCACCACCTTTGCAAAAGTCAGTCTATTTTGCGCCAATTCGGAATACGGTTAAAATCACAATTTCTAACTGTATCTCACGACCTTTAAGAGTTACAGAGCTGGGGTCGCAGTCATATTGTAAGATTTTTTTGTCTACTTTAATGTGTAGAGAGCACCTTTCTCAATAGGTTTGGATCTCAAAAGTTATATTACCTGCAATATAATGCACATTTTATGACAATCATCACCTTTTCTATTATGATACAAATAAAATTCGAAACATTAAAATAATATTTTGACGACCTCCGTGGTCGAGTGGTTTGTACGCCGGGTTTCATGGTGTCACCGACTCGAGAGGTCCCGGGTTCGAATCCCGGTGGGGGCAGATGTTTGTGTGATGAATACGAGCATTTGTACTCCAGTCATGGATGTTTAATATGTACTTATATATAAATATACTTATATATGTACTGTATATGTATTCTATCCGTTACCCTAGTATCCCATAACACAAGCCTTAGTGCTTACTTTGGGGCTAGGCTAATTGGTGTGAGTGTTGAAAATATTTATTTATTTATTTATTTATTTATTAATAATGCCACCTACACAATGTGTTCTAGATAAACGTAGTGATAAAAATCGCATTTTTAAGTAACCTGCATTTCATATTCAACATTTTATAAGTAATACTTATATTTTAAGAAAAACTGGTGTTGAATTACGTAGATTATGATATACGTTACGCTTAACCCTGTATTGGTTTTTTCTCAACGGAGGATAAAAGTAATCTGAATGGTTTTTCCATATAAAATAGAAATCTAATTTCACTCAAAAGACGGAAACATATAGGTTTCGCTACCTTGGCATATAAATACAAATAAATATCCGTTATTTGTCGTAATCTAAATCATTTTAGAATGGTTGTTGGCTCTATTATTTATTGTATCCGGTAAAGGAGATTGCTCAAATTGGCCCAAATGCACAAAAAATATTGACATACACGGTAATTCTTGGCGTAATTTATAATTTAATTTACAGTCATTAGATTTCAACGGACACCTTTGTATAATATATTTACTTTAAAAAGGGCTTTTAATTTTCCCGTTTGGAAAACATACGAATCATTTTTAATGGCTATGGGTGTAGTAACTTTCAGCCAAAGACTGATCGAAGTTGTTTACATAACATAAAAACAAATCTATTTTGTAAAGATCGATATTTTTTTTTTTTTTATTACACTGTGGTATTAATATCCACAAGTATATTATCATTTTCACTAGATGCAAATGTGCTCAGACAATTATTATAGATGGTAGGCGACATCATAAAGTCTATTGCCATACATTTTTCGCCAAACACCTCCATAAACACATTATAATCTGTATATATGTTAGACTTATTTAGGTAAGGAAAGTTAAAGGCCTACGTTCCCTAACTATAAATTAATAAATAAATAAAATTATAAGGTGTGATACACTAAAAATCTAAAATATGGTTATCTTAAAAACATAACAAAAATAATGAATCTACTGAATATATGGCTATAGAACCTAAATCTCATAGCTTTCTTTGGTTAACGAGAGTTTAAAAATTCTCTCTAATCTGTGGCTCATTCACAATCATCACACAGTTTATGTCACAGAGTACCTTATTATAACCGGAAATGCATAGATGACACCTGATTTTAGAAGTTACTCTTATGCATTAACTTTAAAAACAGGCAACTATCTGTTAATCTACATGCTCTATATACCTGAATCTAATCCATAATTTCGGTACTTGGCTTGATTTTCCTAGTTTATTATATAACTTATTTGTTTTTTATTATTTTAATATGTTCAGTGTATATGGTTTATAGAAGTTCTCAGGGGTGTCCGTCAATAATATTCGTTTCTACAGTAATTTATATATAATTTCGAATCTAGGAAACAATTTTTCATGATTATTGGTCTTTAGGCCAAACATGTATGGAAGCTGAGCAATCTCCTTTACATAATATCAGTCAATTTACATTTAAAATAAATATAATAAAATGGTAGGAAAGTCAAAACTGTACATTGAATATTTTTTTAAAAGAATACTTGGGGTGTGATCTACAATCGATACCGAAGCCAAAAATATAGTTTTGAGAATTTTTGTCTGTTTGTCTGTATGTAATTCCGGGATAAACTCAAAAAGTACTGCATGGATTTACTTCAAAGGCACGAATATTATTAAGAAGTCGGGTCAACATATAGGCTACATATTATCACGCTATTACCTACGGGGAACGAGCAATGGACAGGGGTCAAAAAGTATGTGCAAATAACTAACTCCACGCGTACGAAGTCGCGGGCGGCCGCTAGTTTAAAATAAACTTAGTATACCTACTGCTCCTGGTGTGTAATATAATGTAATATGTGTGTAAAACATAGTGTAATATGAGATTGTATAGTTTTTATAGAGACTTTTCTAGTTAGACTTTCAGTCAATTCAAATATCGCATGCTGATTATTGTGTAATTTAATCAGACCCTTAAGGAAAATAACTTGGGGTTTGTTAATGAAAGGGTTTTTTTCGTTAGATTCGATATGCTCCTGTTTGGTTTGCGCGTGAAAGCAGAGAAGATCTCTCTGATCAAAAAGTCTCCAAAGAAACTTCACTTGTACTCAATGCTAGTGAGACTGTTGTTACTGGATGTGAGCGAGTAGGCTGTGCTCTTCCCCTGCGCTATGGTAGCCAACTGCTGGTCCAGCAGGTTGTTCTGTTGAAGCAGTAGACTCCACTGCCGCACAGCCAGCTTAGATGAGGACAGTTCCTGTTAAAACTGTCTGCAATGAAAGATTTACTCACCCAATGCTGGAGAGGCTGTTGTTACTCGCCGACAGCGAGTCGGCTGTGCCCTTTCCCTGCGCTATGACAGCCAACTGCCACTCTAGCAGGTTATTCTGTTCCAGCAGTTGACTCTACTAGCGCACGGCTGTCTTAGACGAAGACAGTTCCTGTCAAAATTGTGTGCAATGAAAGCTTTACTCACCCAATGCTAGTGAGGCTGTTGTTACTCGCCGTCAGCGAGTCGGCTGTACTCTTCCCCTGCGCCATGGCAGCCAGCTGCCGGTCCAGTAAGTTATTCTGTTCCAGCAGTTGACTCCACTGCCGCACGGCTGTCTTAGACGAGGACAGTTCCTGGCGAAGTTGCTTCTCGTCCAGCGAATTAAGGCCGCTTCGTAAGGAGCTGTCCAGCCTTTAGGGAAAATACATGTACTTAGTACTCGTCTTCCTTATACTTTCGTAGTAGAAGGAAACAGTTCTGGCTGATCATCATCACACAACTAATGTTTTCACTGCTAGGTTTCTTCATCGACAAAATTAAATATGGAAATACCAAACCACACGCCAAATTGTGGGCCTTAATTAACATCTATATATGCAGTCGGGACCAATGGATTAACGTGCCAATTAAAGCACACGTACGGCTCTAGATATAATATGATCTGGATCATTGATCCTAAGACAGATCATTTCAAAATTTGCTTTTTAGTTTGACAAACGATAAATAGAAATGCATAACAGAAAGGGCAGAGAAAAGCCCAAGTATATCTACCGTAGAAGGTTCTAAAGTTCGTTAACTTAGCTATTTCTAATCTAACTTGAATATTCAGTACAATTTTAATTTATTTTTATAGAAAATGAAAATTATAATTTATTTAAAAATCTTAGATAAGTAAGTACCTACCTTGTTAAAGTCCAATAACTTGCTCATATTATAATAATGAAATAGAAGAACCACCTTCAGGTAAATAAATATTCCTCTCAAAATATTTGATATAAACAAGAAAAAATCATCACCTTTCAATATAGTCGTCAACACTTTGTAGACTAGTGATGGATTGTGCGAGATCGTTGTCCATCATGAGATCGTCGGATGCTAGGCTCGAAAGAGTATCTAAAGATGGAGTCCTTTCAGTTCCCCCAATCCGGCCACCACCTACTGTTGCAACAATAAAAATTATCACATTGAAATTTTTTAGACATCCAAAATCTTATAAGCATTTATTTTTATAAATAGAAAACATAAATTACTGTTACAAAGTTATCCAACGTTTTTTAACAAACATAACACTATATACAGAGTTAAAGGTACTAAATTCCCCCCAAAATTCAAAATTTTTAACATTCTCCCTTTTTAGGGAAGGCAAAGGGAATAATGCCCATACACTCTAGTCTTCATTTTACTTTGTTATTTTTTTACGTTACAATGTGGGTGTGACATATTCTTATGTATGTTTTTTTTTCGAAAATATTAGAAAACAATAAGAAAGACTGCCGATCTTTATTTAAATTAAGAAGTACAGAATTTCTTTTTTTGTCGTATTCATCATTATCAGCCTATAAATGACCCCACTGCTGGTGCACAGGGCTTCCCTATGGATGGAATAGGGAGATTGAGCCATGACCCACCACGCGGGCCTAGTGCGGATTGGCGGGTGCTGACGACTGCAGATGCAGCCGGGACCAACGGCTTAACGTGCCTTCCGAAGCACGGAGGAACTCGAGATAGAAGATTTTTGGCCACCCATCCAATGACCAACCACTGCGAAAGTTACTTAATACACAGCCGAACGCGCTTACCACTAAGGAAAACTTACATTTACGGCTGCGTTGTACAAGAGGGCTAGCCGTAGCAGTTATCCGTTCCCGTGACCTCCTTAATTGTCTGCTCGCTTCTGACTCTTTATTAATCGTGTTACTGCCATCATTATTTTCTGTAGAAACGAATAGCATTAGGCATAGACTTGTACAGTCAATGGTATTCATAAGGAGTTATCTATACTTATAGTAGCGGCACGCTATGATGGACGTTTTGACGTTTGTACGTTCATGAAGTTCGAAATTAGTTTTGCATTTGAAAGAAATTATTATTGTTCTTCATTGTCATTAGAGACGCCCATTTAGTCATAAAATTTATCGAATCGATAATTTTAGGGTGTAGAATTATACAAAACTATATAAAATCATGGTCTAACTTATATTAAGGTTACGAAAACCTTTTTAAGGTTAAAACAATGATATGTAATATCATTTTTAACTTAAAAACACCGGCTCTTTGACAAAATCTTTAAAGGATTAAGAAAATTAATTTACATAATTGTTTTATTTTCATTATCATTAAGAAGCAAGGCGCTGCAGATAACCCACAATGTCAAATGACTACCTTTACAAATATTAAACATTTGGAATAAGAAATAGGAATTATAGTTATATATTTATTTTTTACATAAATAAATCTTCTTACTTCGGAAAAGCAAAGCGGGCTGGTCAGCAATTTCGTCATCGAAGAAGTCCCGGCCGTCAGACAGTGATAGGGACCCAGACGCGTGCGTTGGAGTCCCGGGGGTGTCAGGGGAAGCATTCTTGCTGCCTTCCTTGCTGCCATCGTTGCTATGAACCTCACTGAACATAATTTTGATTTATTATTACAAAGATGTGTGTATGGATCGTGTCTTGTGGCGCTCTATTCTCTCTGCCTACCCCACCCGGGACTCGGCGTGAAGATATAGATAGACAAATAGATTATAATTACGTTATTAAATCTCGTATTAAGCAGGGCTTGTAATAATGTAAATGAAATAATAATGTACAACAATAACTTGAGAATAAAAAGTTTAAGTTTCTTTGGTAAAGTTTTCTTATGATTTATATTCCTAATATGTCTGATTTTTTTATCATAAAATATCATTTATCATACGATTTTTTAGTATTCACAGATATTATTTTGGATATACGGAAATCTATGCGGAAGAATATGTAACTGGTTTTACTGCTATTTGGGATAACCAAGAAAAAGTAAGTGCTGCAGTTGCGAAATGGTCTATCTAATATGTCAAAAATACACAATCTTATCAAAAACATAAATGTGAAATGAGAGCCAAGTTCAGTTTAGTTATTCTGTCCTAAAATTCATTTATAACTTCTCAAATATAATTTCTTCTTATAACTTAGGAATATATTGAAGCCTCAGGTCTGACTTGGCTAGTTTTCATATACAAATTATATTATAACCTTTGCAAGTTTTTAACCTTAAGTTCTTATTTTATTCTTCCGAAAACTTGGCTTGTTGATAGAAACTAGACATTGAAGGGCTCTTCCAAGACTGTTTTAGTAAATACTTGATAAATCAGTTAAGTCAGTGATAAAATATCGATATTTGGATGTAAATATCTAAATAACCGTTTGCGGTATTTTTATGAAATTTAGCGTACACATATATCTCAATCAATTCTCAATATATGAGCCAAGTTTTACATGTTTATGTAACATAGTTTTTGAGTTAGGAAGGGTCAAAAATGGCTCCAAATGGTTCGTATAATATTAGACATGGTACTGTTCGCCAGTTCTGTTAGCTTGAACTTGGCTTGACACACTACCGCGTGTCTAGATATGATGATGTACAGTTTTCATTGTTGAATGTAATATTATCATCAAGAAGAAAATTAAGGATAATAGTGTAATGTTTTCGAACTCACATAATTTCCTTAAGCGGCTGCAACATTTCTCCGTCTACCCCATCGCTCGGTTCCATAATCGGCTCTGGTGTTCTCGTTTTAGTATTAGCCGTTTGATAAGCCGAAGATATGGAAGGTGGGTCTCTCTCCACATGCAGATCATTGTTGGAGTCACTAGTGCTGGTGGAAGATATAAGGCTGTCCGCCGGAGAAGTTTCATCATCGAGCAAGCTTTGAGTAGAAGTCTCTAGAGCTGACATATCGAACTTGGACTCTTCTAGAGTGAGTGTTAGGGTATGGTGATCGGCGCTTTGGTTGGTGCAAGTGCTCGTTGTGCTGTAATTTGAACTGGTCATCGATCCTGGGGAAACATTATACAATTTTACTATGTATAAGGCGCAGCCAATTAAGACCCTTTCCGTCTAAATTTAAATGGAATTTTGTTGCTTTGAAAAGGGGGCAGCTGGAGTTACAGCCCAATCCCCTACTTCGCGGAGCCATGTAATTATAGCTGGCATAGTGAATGTTGCCTTTAAGGTTACTGGTTTAATTTTTTATGGATTTAGTGATTCCAAGCTTGGTTAGTTCTGGTAATTATAGACAGATACATTACTCAAAACTAAAATATGAAAGTTTTGAGTACATACCTGTGTCTGTGTTCAACTGACTTTGAGCTTCATTTTCCGGTATCTTGTAGTGTGCCTGTTTGTATACATTGTTTCGGTTTTCTATTACAAGAGCTTTGGCTTACCTAAGGGTTAGATTTATATCTATTTTTTGTTAAATATTCTTCACTATTGCTCCAATACTCACCCATCATACTGCTGCGTAAAGAATCATGCTGACTAAGCGTCAGTGATTTCATGAGTAGAGGGTGCGGTACTGGTGGCTCGTCCATTATTACGATGGTCTTCTTGGGGAGAACTACTTCAACCGGCTTTAGGGGTTCTTTCGCTTCAAACTTGGACTTCTCATCCTCGCAACTTGATACGCTTAAAGCTATAGACACGTCGTCTTGTGATCTAAGAAAAAAGAAACAAACGGATCAATTTAGGTACCCGAAATTAAAAAAGCTAGGCACTTTATAAGTTTAATACTTGCAACAGTGACACAACAAACATAAGAACTTCATCTACATGTTTCATTTATCTTACAAACTATAACGTCTATTGCTGACCAGTTATTTAAGAAGAAGAAAGAAAGTGAAAAAAAACCAACAAAGTATTGAAACCCGTACGTGCGTTACACTACGCAGCGTGCTCAAGCTAAGACATATAACTAAATTATTTAAGAATACACTGAAATAGCTGTCTGCAGTCAGAAGTACTGAAATTATCCACCTTGTAGCCATGGCTTCGCCAGCAGCGTGGGTCTGCCAGGCGCTGCTGTTTCCGAAATGGCTCTCTTCGCTTTTGCAAGACGGACTTGATTCTTTGCTGGAGTTGACTGTAGTCGGAGACACTACCCCACTCGACGATTTGATGAAAGAGTTCTAGAAAACATTATGTACACTAAAATAATATTTGTTATTTCAATCTACTTCAAAAAAGAAGAGAGCTTTCGATTCTTATAAGTAGCTAAACTTTTTCTTGGTTTTCGCATTGATGTCATTTTACAACTCCCTCTTTCCTCTATACAAGGATTTTTAAATCCATATGCAAAAGAACGCATGTAGAAAGTATGTATTGTCAGCACTTGCGCTTCTAAACTTTTCCAAATTTGTTAATACTCCGTGCAATATCTATGAAATTCAGAAGTCATAAGTAGCAACTAAATTTTTATTTATTAAACTACTTGACCGTCACTGAAAGCTTTATATTGAGATAGCACTTCCGTTTCCCGTCGAATTACCATCAGTTTCCGTACTTTTATTCACCTTGTATCCGGTCCAGTGGCGACACCTGGCAGAAGCGCGGCCATTTTTGTTTTCCTATGTTTTGACAGCGCCATATTAACTCATTGGCGTTCTGACTCCCGTCGAAGCAACACGTCCTCAATCTGAGCGATCGTTGTGAGATTTTAAAGGTTTTATTATTATTAAGTGATAAAACTGTAAGTAAAACTATTTTATTTTAACGGTTTTTGCCGTTCGTGTTATTCCAAATAGGTACTTTACGTGTTAAAAGTGAAGGAACCGTAAGTAAAACTATTATTCCTTTTGATAGTTTTTGCAGCCCTTGTGATAAGGGATATTTAAAACAAATATGTTAAATTGTGCAATACGCTTGTTTGAAAAAGTAATAATAAGCCGTGAGTAAAACTTGACGGCAATTCAAGGTGCGTTTTGTTTAAAAAATTAAAGTACCTACATTAAAGTAAATTTTGCAATACTTTACGTCTGTCTTGGTCGTTTATCATAAAAACTATTTTAAGAGTGTTTTCTCTTGGTACTCAATTAATGTTTCCGTTTAAGTAAATGTGAAAGTAAATTGGTAAATGTATTACAAAATACTTAATTAAATTGTTTTACAGTTTAGAGTGAATGAATATCGGTCAATATTGACGTTTCAGCCGCCGACTGACTGGCATTATTGACAAAAACAGCAAGATGTGTCATTATTGTTCTTCGAACAGCTGCAGTAATAATTGGTAGAATTTGTCGTCTTCTGGTATAACGAATCGCTGCCTCAAGAAAAATAAGCGAGCTTGATATTCCAGCCCTTTTATTAAAAGATTGTTCGAGGGGTAAGTGAACTATGTACAATCTTAATAAGGTATTTCTAATGTCGATATGCCGTTTTCTGAACATGGCCAGCTATCAATATCTAAAGGCTTATGAATAAAAAGTTCTAACATTTTTACTGACCTATACACGTAATAAAAATTCTCATATGAGTCGTGTGACTAAACTAGGATAAAGGAACGCTCTGTTCGAAAGACATTCAACGTTTATTTTAAATGATATGCTGATGTAAATTAAAAATTATAATCATAGTCCAGGCTTTATCAACCTGGAAACAAACAACGAGGTAAAGAAGTATGATGATAATTTATGATATATCACGTTCCTGACATTAATTTTCTTTCAGCAATTGCATATTTCTAAAATAAAAATGAATCATTGCGGGAAGGCACCTGCTCAGTTAATTTTAATAACGAAAGTGATAAGATAACAGAATCGTTTCTTAGGTCTTTTACAGCTAGCACAAAGCTAAAAAGTAAAAACTAAAGCACTGCTTAAGAAGTTAGTGATCTCTGTGATGAAGCACCGCTTAATAAGATACCATCTATGAGGTTGTTTTTCTCGTATTAAGTAAGTATTTGTCATGGATTTAAGTGATTGACATTTCATCAACCTAATGAGCAACTCGCGCAGAGGCAAGTGATATTCATAAGCTTCATCTCATGAAGCCCAAGGCGTGTCAGGACATGCCCTCCCATGGCGTACCTACACATATGAGTACCGGTGGCAAATCACCCTCGCGGGGTGCATATTATATATAATTTGTTTCCACTACGTGGAATCTTATTAAATGCCTCTAATGCCTTGCCTACATATACGAGTACCGGTGGCAAATCACCCTCGCGGGGTGAATATTATGTACAATTAGTTTCCACTACGTGGAACCTTATGAAATGCTTCTAATGCCTTGCCTACATATACGAGTACCGGTAGCAAATCACCCTCGCGGGGTGCATATTATATACAATTTGTTTCCACTACGTGAAACCTTATGAAATACCTCTAATGCCTTGCTTACATATACGAACCAAAACTCTGATGACCGCCCCTCGCGGGGGCATATTATGTATAATTTGCTTCCTCCGTATGGAACTCATTATGAATAAGGACTTGCCTTCCATGGCTTGCCTACACATACAAGTATCAGTAACAAAACATCGTTGATAGAGAAATATCCTCATCAATCTTATAATCGCCCTTGTGGGGTCATATCACACATAATATATTATTTCCATTACATGAATATCAATATATGTTCTCCTTAGAACATGTTAGCTTATGGAGTTCGTACTATTATGGAAGCACCGGTAACATACGACACTCAAGTAGAGCAAATTATGCATAATTTAACATGTAGTCTATTCGTGATTCATAATTTATTTTTGTGACCATGGGGTCTGTAAAAGTGTAAACGATTCGAAACATTAAAAATAAGTAAATTGAAAATATAATAAATGTCGCTTGACATAATTCATTACTTCCATCGCGTGGAAATCCATACATCAACGCAACGCAACATACCCGCTCATGGCTTGCGTACACACATAAGTATCGGCTATAAACTACCCTCTTAATAGACTATAAAGATCGAACATCGAATGTTGACGTACCCCGTTGGGAAGTGCAATGTACGTGGTTTTTAAGGTGTCGCATACTCTGAGGTCTTGGGTTCACCCCGGTGGGGCAAATCATTGTATGATAAAAACGAGTATCTGTGCCTAAGTTTTGGTTGTTAACAAATATGAATTCAAAATCATACTAATCTATGCATCATCATTATGCATTTCTAGGCGTTAGCCCATAACACAAGCCTTTCAATGCCCATTATAAGGCTAGGCTAATTGGTGTGAAGGGTTGACTCGATCACTACGGTTGTTCTACCGTAATATATAATACATTTCAAAAGAAAAAGGAATATCGAAACAATTAATGTTTGAAAAAAATTAGTGCAGGTAAGTTGATAAATTGGGAGCTCCATAAATAATTCTTAAATAAATTTAATGGTATCGCATGCCATTCAGAAGCTTGTTTATATAAATCCAATATATATCAAACTCCAATCTCAAGTGCAGTACACTATAAATATGTAAAGAATTCTAAGTTTTCTGCAATTTAAGGACTATCTGCCAGATAAATAGATGATAACATATTTTCTCTTGAAAATAACAAAAGTAAACCAAATGGGTTGCTCACTCTTTTGATCGCGTAATGAGAGAAACTTGCAATATTAGAAATGTCGTGTATGTGGTCTCTGAGGTGGCCAACATGATCATTTTGATATATAAGTGGTGCTATGTACTGAAGAAAGATTGCACGATCTACCTAATTTTTGAAAGGTTTTGAAGATCATTGTATGCAATTATCCACTTTATGTTATTTTAGTAAAAATTACTGAAAACTGTTCTTAATATTAAACTTACGCTTTCTAACCTTGCCACGACTGTCTGGAATAAATATACTTCAAACCCTACGCATAGTACATGCACACCTCATGTAAGCTGTGTAAATCTTATAAATAACTAAATCTTTATTTAGTATTAAGTAACACATATAAATGACTGAGATCTAAGAACTGAAAAACAAAAGGAAAAATTACAATCAATTATAGATTCCAGGATAGCAAATGAATTTCATAAAATCTGGTCTGAACTTCGTAATAGCATAATTTATCACGGCAACCCAGCAACAATATAAAAACTATACCTGAGAATTTCGTTGTAAAAACGTAAACTTCAGAAGTTGATCGGTTTCAACATTTTTGTCATTCCGTGGGGTTGTATCAACCACTCCCTACTTCTAACAATAATTATGAATTCACTGCAATCGACCTTGCAATCACTTCCCGCCAATCTAATATGAAAGTTTGGAAAGTATAGTTGAAGAACACGGCTTTACCACTTAACTTCAATCTTCACTCCAATCAAATAGATATGCTAGCACTACGCTTTTCAACATATTCTACAAAGAGCGACAGCTCTGTCTTAAACAGCTATGAGATGGCTCGGAAACGCTGGCTTGCGTGGTTACATTGGTCTAGGAACAAGAATGTTTATCGGAATAATCCCGCAAGTTGTGGACTTGGCTCTGAACTAACACGATTTTTGAGAGACTTATTTTTAACAGTAGTTTTTACATGATATACCAATGGATGATAAGTCTAATTACCTAAGCTCACCTGTCTTGGCAAACACATATATATTGAAGTCGATTGTTTTTAAAGAATCAGTCCGTAACCTACTATTCTGTGTCTATAAGTTAACTTATTTCCTTTTCTTCAATAATGTACTCGTTACATCATAATGATCTGTTTCAAATACTTCGTCATATATGTTGTTCTGAACGTCATACAGTAATTATGCTGCGTATTATTTGGTTCATTGTATTTGTTTCATTGCTGCATTGTATTTGTACCGACGAAGATTAGTTTAGCCTTGTTTTGGTTCAAAACAGGTGAAAGTAGTTAAAGACAATCCGATTGGTGACTTGTACCGAATAATGGTAATCGTAAGTGGGACCCTGATTTTTGGTACTTAAGTAAAAAGTACAGTCTTGTAAAATGTAAGACTCAGTATCGAACAACTTTACATCTTTTTCTCGCGTTCGTACGCCTTATTTGTGATATACAAAGATACAAATGAATGCTACACAAGGAAGCGTCCGGTCATTAACAAAGCAAATATATGTAGAAGTATATATAATACATATGTTAAAGCAGCTTCGTAAGCTTGAAGAAATTAAAGGCGTGATTCAAATAATATTATTTGATTCACTTTTAAGCTTACTCGTTTCTTTATACAGTTTCATATAATCTGATAAATGATAATATTTAAATTTATCATAAATTGTCACATTGGCGTATATATCTATGTACGTGGCGATCACCAGGCGATAACAAACAGGTCTCAATATAAAGCTTTCAGTGACGGTCAAGTAGTTTAATAGCAGCATTTTACCTGAAATAAAATGCATATTAAAATACTTACCTCACTGAAAGCTTTCACTTTAAATTCTGCCTGGTGAAATAATTGAGCCAATGAGTTAATATGGCGCTGTCAAAACATAGGAAAACAAAAATGGCCGCGCTTCTGCCAGATGTCGCCACTGGACTGGATACAAGGTGAATAAAAGTACGGAAACTGATGGTAATTCGACGGGAAACGGAAGTGCTATCTCAATATAAAGCTTTCAGTGAGGTAAGTATTTTAATATGCATTTTATTTCAGATAAAATGCTGCTATTATAATAAAGAAAATTTAATTGCAATTAATAAATTCAACAAGTGATTCTAAAATTTCCACATTTAGATTTTCTTAAATTCATTTTATTTTTTGTTTAGCAGCTCATTGGGCTTCCAAAAAATTACCTAATTAAACTTCCGCATTTTCATCAAAGTTGTTTAAAACATTTTTGTCATCTATTTTACCTGTTTATTTAACATTTCCGGCTGTGCTCTGTCCAGCACAAACTTCTCTTCGTCTTTGTCAGTGGCACCTAGAATCTTGGTAGGCCTGGTCCTTGTCCTATACCGTTCCAGGGTAGACATAGGACTCTGCCTTGATGGTTCCACAGGGGTTGGCTTCGGGAGTATTGGAGACGGAGGTTTGTACGTGGGGACAGAGGTCTCGTACTCCGGAGTCAGTTCACCGTCAAAAGAACTAGGTAGTTTTGGCAAGGGTATCACTGTGTGGCCTGTCACCACTGCTTCGTCTGTGAAGAAAAAATAATAAAATTATAATGTCTGTGACGAAAGAATGATAATTTTTTATAGGATACATACTTGTATTTAGTCAAATACGCTAAAGCTCAGATGTTAAGTTTGCTTTATTTCACAGAAGACTACAGCCTCGTAGGATGTAATTCTGCTGTGTGCTTAGGATTTTGAGTAAAGTTGACTAATCTTTACAGAGTAGGGATATCCAGGAAGTCATATTTTGGTTTGCAATCTTTTATGAATAAAATTACGTAATAGATTTTTGTAGGAAGACGTCAAATTATTCCACCCCGTGTGTAGAGAGGTAAAAAAAATGTAATTATATCCCCTTCTTGAATATGGACTTTCCATATGCACTGATGGCCTTTTCATAGTTGCATAAAACTTTTTTTGTTTTATACATTTTAAACTCTAATTTGTATTGACAAGTTGTGTGGTGCGGTGCGGTGATACATTGGAGCGGTGCCATTCGATATAAGTTTCAGTTAAACCATAATCGCCAAGTATGCAACTTGTAGCTGTCATGGTTGGGCGGAGACAGCTCGACTCCGGTCCACACACCAGATTCACTAGACACTGCGGACGCTACATCTAGGCCTCTCACCCATAATGTCCAAGTCTGCGACTTGTAGCTCTCTGATGTGGAAGCTGTGAGGTTCCAGGTTGCGCGGGGACTGCTCCCCTCCAGTCCACACATCCGATTCACTAGACATTGCGGACCTTGCAACTAGGCCTCTTACCCATAATGTCCAAGTCCGCAACTTGTAGCTCTTTGAGGTGGAAGCTGTGAGCGCCCCGCATCACCATCTCCAGGTTGCGCGGGCGGCGGCGCGAGCGCGGGGACAGCTCCCCAACGCCTTCCCCTCCGGTCCACACGCCCGAGTCACTCGACACCGCGGACCCTGCACCTACATAGAGAAACGTATACCTACATAATTTGATGAATTCATACATTTATAGTTTATCGCTATGCCATCCTTTCTGATGAACTTATTCGGTGGAAAAGATTAATTTTGCGCTGGTTTTCGAAAATGCTATAAAATAGAATCTATTTTTTATTTTGATTTCGTTGAAGTCAAAAGGCGAAAAGAACCTTTTAGGATCCTATCAAAATAAGATTAGGGGTAAAATTAACGAAAACATACAGTAGCGGGAATTCAATAGTCTTAAGTCGTCTTACATTTGTAAGTAAAACGAGTGGCTAAGTTAAATGAAAATAATTCAATATAACAAACTAGCGAAGGAGGTCTATATTAGGGAACATCTCAACAAGTAATTGCTAATCTAAGTTGGTATCCGAAATAAACAAATTCCTGCTGTTATGTTGAAAGTACGTGTTATATACGTACTTTCAACATAACATTATAAATATATTAAGTTAACTATAGTAAATTAAAGTATGTATTACTGAAAAAACTGTTAAAGTTGTGGGTCGATATTGTAATAGTCATTAATTTATCACATATATACATATTAGATTATAAATTATAAAAATTAGGATTGGGTACAACACACAAGGCCAAGCGGGTCGTATAAGTTTAAAGGTGCTGACTGTAGAGGAGTGCTTGTATTCAGTCAACAACAAACAGTCATACATACGTGTATAAAATAATTAAAATATGCACAATCTTTTTTTGCGCATTCTATCCCTTACAAGTTTTACTTTCGCTAATAGAAGAACATAATACCGAAAGTAATAAACTAAATTTAGCGATTTAGACAGAAAATCTTATCAGACAGAAAAAGTTATTTTCACTTTTTTTATAATATGGAAAAATATGGATAAAAATATGTATGTATGACAATAGTTGCAGAAAGTATCTAACTTCAGTACCTTCTCTCCATCCTTCGTTAGCACCAGCTCTTCTCGTGTTGTTTATCACCTGAAAAAAATACACCTATTATAACCACTTTCACTGATTTCACTTTATAAAATACACAAAAAAACATCACAACCATCTCGCTATCCAAAGTGCATGTCAACGAATGAACTAGGTAACCCTTCGCGTCATAGTAACCGATGTCGAAATACACGGGAGTTTATTTGTTGGTCAACTATTTAAAAATAACGACACACACGAGAGACTACGCATCACAGTTCTGTCTCAAGATAAACTTTATTTACATGATGCATGTGAAAGGCAAATATTATTTGCATAATAATTATAGTTTTTTTTAAATTTATTTATACATACACTCACAGGTGATATTTTGTTGATTGATGGTGGAGTTAATTAGAAGATAATTCCATAGCATAGCATCTCCGTAATTATCACTAAGCAAAGGATATAATTTTGACTATCACAAAATTAATAACGCTACCAATTAAAAACGCAAAATCACTATAACTTACAACATTATATGTACACAATAAAATATATTAAGTTAACTATAGTAAATTAAAGTATGTATTACGAAATAATTTTTAAACAACACGTCATTTCACGGTCTACAACTAAGAGAAAATGCGCGTATAATTAATATGTTCCATTATTAAGAGCATGTTGTAAAATATTCAAGAAAGTAGTTAGCAACGCCGACTATCGTTATTCTATTCCGCTTGTTATGAAAGAAACATTTTTTTTTATAAATACAAATAATATTTGCTGGAAGTTTAAACTTCACTTATTCGCGCCTTGATACCTTATTCTATTGATCCGATATTCAAATGTTTATCAAATAATAATGGTAGCGAGAACTAATTTCATTTTACGTATTTACATATAATATTGAAAATAATATAATTTTATGTGTAGGTAGAATTAGCCATGAATTATCACAGCAAATACTAAGGTATGTACCTATCCCATTTATTAATCTTAGATAGACAAACAAAAGAGCAAACAATGTCGGTAACTCAAGGAAGCTCAACTCTATTTACCATATTTTTTTACATTATTGGAATTTCAATCTCGTCTATGTTGTCGAATGTCAAATGCAGTGTGCAGCGCCGTGTATTTTCAGCAAACGACGACCGGCTTTCATCTTTACGACACTGCAAATAGATGGGCTGTGACCTATTTCCTCGTCCACGGGAAAACTTTTCTTACCAGCAACAAAATAACGCACAAAATCATAGGAAATAATAAAAGAATTGTTGTGTAATCGGCTTTTTTTCAATAAATTTATGAAGGAAACACAGAACCTGCTCTGTGTGTTTCCAAATACTCATAATTTATCACTTTCTTTTTGTTTTTGTCTATATTTGTATTATTTACGTATGTGAATATTATGAGTTCCAATAGAGGGCTGATTGATTGTTAATAAGGTATTATATTAAAATAAAATAAATACCTATTTCCCTAGTTTCATTCACAGATGCATTCTTCTAAATTCTGTTAAATTTTCTATATAAATGAAAACGAATCTCCGAAATATATCTATATACTATATACGCATATAACTTCCGAAAGACTTCATCGGATTGTGTAGTCATTATGTTTACCCGACTGCGCAATGCAAGAGCGCGAAGCGCAACGCGCAGACAGGATATAGCGTTTAACAGTCTATATAAATGTATGTATGGTCTTTGTAGCACACTAGAGATCAAACGCGTAAACGCATGGACCACCGTCAATCGATTCGTATGATTAAGACGAACGGGAGTGCCTCTACAGATGATAGTAATCGAAATTAAATATGGGGACAATTAGACGCCATACTGTGAGGAAAAAAATGAATTTACGAAATATGTCGAGTGGGGTATCATTATCTAGATAATCGAAAAAATGATGTGGTGTCGTGGGACACCAGGTAGGAACGAAGTTCCTTCGGCTAATGTAGAATCGACACAAATTGCAAACTCGCTTGTGTATGCGACTGTCGCGCCTGCGCACGTCTCATTTAACGGTTTTATTCCACGCACTTTTTTCCACGGATTTTTTGTTACGGTTTTACTATCACATTTTCACATTTTTTTCAGTTCGGTCAGCTAGTGTTCGTAAAGATTGCTAGGCAGGACTGGCCCACAGATTATAATAAACTACAATGTCACAATAATCCAGTAATGCAGCCCCGTCGCTCTGCCATCCCCTGGACTTAAGCACAGTTTAATATAATATACGACAATAATCCAGTGTTGGTATAATGCCACAATAATTTGGGGTTGCACCCCCGTCGCTTTGTCACCCCCTGTTAAGTACTGACCTTGTTATCATGTCTAGCTTAAGTTTACAGCAGATGATAGGCGTTCCTGGTCCACAGCTCGGTATAACGTCACAAATATCCAAATTTCATGTAATGTCACAATATTCCAGTGCTGCACCCTCGTAGCTGTGCCACCCCCTACATACGCACCTTATTATCATGTCCCGCTAGCGTTCGTAAAGGATGCTAGGCAGGACTGGCCCACAGTTTAGAATAAACTACAATGTCACAATAATCCAGTGATGCACCCCCGTCGCTCTGCAACTTCCTGATAAGTACTCACCTTGTAATCATAATCATGTCTCACAGGCGTTACTGGTCCATAGCTTGATATAACTTCACACATATTCAGTGTTGGTGTAATATAACAATATTTCAGTGATGCACCCTCGTCGCTCTACCACCCCCTATAACTTCACACATATTCAGTGTTGGTGTAATATCACAATATTTCAGTGATGCACCCTCGTCGCTCTACCACCCCCTATGCGCACGTCTCATTTAATGGTTTTATTCCACGCATTTTTTCTTACGGTTTTACTATCACATTTTTTTCAGTTCGGTCGCGCAGCAAAATCCCTATCCCCTCCAAGCCTGCCGTAAGGAACATCGTCGCGCCTGCGCACGTCTCATTTAACGGTTTTATTCCACGCATATTTTCTTACGGTTTTACTATCACATTTTTTTCAGTTCGGTCGCGCAGCAAAATCTCTATCCCCTCCAAGCCTGCCGTAAGGAACTTTCGTTCCAAAAATCATGTTAATGTTCCTTACACCATTTTTAATTTTATGTGACTGTTTAGGATCTACAACGATTGAAAGTTGATGCTCTTTTAATTTCAATCTTACGTTTCATACAAACGTTATGACTAACTTTATTACTCTTTCGCCCAAGAAATACTGAATGGATTTTAATGAAACATAACAATAATATAGCTCATATATAATAATAACATTTAGATAATAATTTATGTAGTAATTGAGTTAATTGGCCAAAATATATCAATAAGTGTCATGTAAGACGGAAAAAAGGCACACAAAATGTACCTAAATTTTAAAAATCAAAATACCCGACTTACCTAAAAGAATTATAGACTACTGGGCTAGTTTTTTTCTTTTCAGTTTTAATTTGAAGTAACACATAAGCAGTCGGGTTTATTAGATTTTTTAATTTACCTTTTTTTGTGTTCGTTGTCGTCAGGACATTGTTTGTATAAAAGAAAAGACAAAAAATAATAAGTATAAAAAGAAGAACTAGAAATACTGCGGAACGTAGTGTGCCAGGTCAGCTAGTAATGTCATAAATACCTGCTTTGCTGCTTTTGGATCAATATTCTTAACAGCAGGATACTGAGGTCGCGGTAGCTGGTTAGTTTGGAAGGTATATTTTCCAGGAGCTCTCTGGATTTCACCCTGTACTCGTGGGGCGGATGCACGACCAGTTTGTTCCACCCTAGTCCCTTTGGCTCTGACATCCTGTAATAAAATTTATATAATATTTTTATTATACTCAAGAAGAATTTTTTATTTATTCTTTTTAAAAATGTCCTTATTTCTATATGTCAGCAGTTAGTGTTTCGTAACGCTTATGTAAAATTAAACTTTATATAAGTTTAGTTTGCAGTATCCTGGAAAATTGTAGCGTAGTCTGGAGACTACACAGGTATAAACCTATAATAATTTAAATATAATATTATACGCTTTTAAAAACTCGCGTATAATTGTTTATTAAAATAGGTAATCTTTTTACGGGCACATGAATATATACTATTTTATATTGCAAGCAAATGACAATCCCGCCATCGATGCATCGTCTTTTGAAAGATAATCGTTTTTGAGGTAGTTGTAAGTACAAGGTCCCCTAATGAATACCGTATGCTTACTAACCTATCAATAGCACTCAAAAGCTTTTCGGCATTCAATACCGCTTTTAAACAACTTATACCTGCATTGAAATATTAACCTATTTTCTGGCTTTGTATTACCAACCTTGACTCCAATAATGTGTTATTTTTAAAGCTCTGAAAGTATTTACTCTAGTTCAATGTAAATATATTTTGAACAAGGAAATGTAAAATAAAGTTGTAGTGTTGTTAACTCTTGGTAACTTTTGATATTTTTTGAATATCACCTATTGTAATACCTGCGTAATTGTCTTAAGATAGAATGACAGTATAATCATTATTATGTACGATAACATTGCATATTATGTAAAAGCTCCTTATTTGCGGAGCATACGTTTTAAAATCATAATGACTCGTGAATATGGAAACTATGAATATTAAAATGGTGTTTTTATGAGAATATAGGGGTTAGTTCCTTAGGTACTATATTAATAAGTCCTAGTAATTTCTAAACTTATCTTTGGATTTCTTTATGAACCAAATAGAACCGCGCGTGTGTTGGCGGTGTACTTCCTTTTGTTCTATCGCTCGTCTAGCATACTCAGCATGGAATACCGGTATTTTAAGAATGCCTAAAATAGTTCTTAAATAGTGACAAATAGTGCCCAAAAAATTTGCTCTTATACTTAAAAAAACTGTAGATTTGGTCAGTATGCTAGGCTTACGTTACGCCCAACATCCTCACCTCTGTTTGGGAAATCTATATATCTATAAAATTCATATTTAAAAAAAAAACGCACCTGAGCCGAATACTGCTGTGGCTGGTAGGTGAGGATGACAGTCTGTTTGGTGACAGCTTTAGGCACGCCCGCAGCGCCGACCACTGTCGTCACCCCGGTGGTACCAGTAATTTGCGTAGCCAGCAATGGTAACTGATTGTTGTATGAATTTGTACTCTTTTTATCTGAAATTAAAACGCATGCCTAAGATACGTCTCGATAGCAGTTAACAACAGAGGAGCGCATCAAGACATTGATACACACAGTTATAAATAGCTCGATCTAGGGGCTTATTTCTTTCTGGCGTAACTTGATCTGTCTATTGGAAATCGCCTTCAAAAACTAAGACAAATGTGGATGTATGTGCTTAACTTATCACTTTTCCAATTATGAAATACCAGTGGCCCGCCCTCGCTTCGCTTCGGTGTAGAGCTGTAGTGTAAACTATAGTTTTTTTTCTCAGGCTTGTGCTATAAAGAATGACTTTATTTATATAATTACGCGTGTTATTGTGAGTCAACCATAAAAGATAGACATATGCTGTTGCGGGATATTTTTTAGACAATTTTATGTAGAATATTTCCGTCATACATGATTTCTATGTAACTTTAACCATTAAGGCTGCACCCGCGATGGAAGCTTAAAAAATGGAGTAACTTTTCCCGTTTTCCCAACATTTCCCTTTACTACTCTGCTGCTATTGATTGTAGCGTGATGAAAAGTATACTATAACCTGCCCAGGAGTATGAAGAATAATTGTACCAAGTTTCGTTAAAATCCGTTGAGTAGTTTTTGTTTCTATAAGGAACATACACACAGACAGACAGACAGACAAAAATTTTACTGATTGCATTTTTGGCATCAGTATCGATCACTAATGACCCCCTGATAGTTATTTTAAAAATATATTTCATGTACAGAATTGACATCTCTACAGATTTATTATAAGTATAGAAAAGACATTGGGGGATAAAAACTAAAATAATTAGACCCCTCTCATGAAGCTAAGCAACTTCCAGAGAGACCCATCCACTTGATGTGGTCATTAGGCAAAATAAATTGTAAGTTAATATTGCGTCTGCTGTCGTTAACACTTAATTTATAAAAATATTTCTGGTGTGTTTCAGGTGTTGTATGATATGAAATAGTTATTTGGCGGTTTATTGCTTAAAAAAAATGAGTGAAATTTTCGTAAGACGTGACTGTAGCTAATTTATGAGTGTTTACGTAGGTAGGTAGATGACAATTTCAGCAAACTTATCTTAATATTAAGCTTAGAATAGAAGAACACTTTATCTATAAAATTCTCCTAATTATTTATTACTAGTTTTTACGGGTTAATGCACGAAACTTTATTTATTTATTGACGTTTCGCAGCCTTTTCAGGTCTGCATCGTCAGAATGACGAAATTTCAAAAAATCGTTGAATGACGATGCAGACCTGAAAAGACTGCGAAACGTCAATAAATAAATAAAGTTTCGTGCATTAACCCGTAAAAACTAGTTTTATTTAATGAGTGATGTGCGTGAAAATCTAAGAAACAAATATATTTATTACTTTTTTATAATGGTTCGTGTGACAGTTTATTGCGTCTGGACTGTACCACCACTTAACATCAGGTAGGGTAGAGTCATTTGCCTACCAAGTAATAAAAAGCTAGCGGCCTCCCGCGACTTCGTACGCGTTACGTTATTCGTTGTTACAGAATGCGTTGAAGAAATAAAGGTTCACTGCTCACTCCCCATAGGTAATAGCGTGATAATATGTAGCCGATATGTTGACCCGACTTCTTAATAATATTAGTGTCAAATTTGAAGTAAATCCATGCAGAACTTTTTGAGTTTATCCCTGTATGTATGATACAGACAAACAGATAAAAATTCTAAAAACTAAATTTTTGGCTTCGGTATCGATTGTAATCACACCCTAAGTATTCTTATAATAAAATATTCAATGTACAGTTTTGACTTTCCTACCTTTATGTTATCTAATATATAAAATTCTCCTGTCACAATGTTAGTGACCACACTCCTCCGAAACGGCTTCACCGATTTTTATGAAATTTTATATGCATATTCAGTAGGTCTGAGAATTGGCTACTATCTATTTTTCATACCCCTAAGTGATAAGGGTTGTCCACCCCAAAAACATTTATTTTTTGGACATTTTTTTATAAGGTGGCTTTAAAAATAACGTACTTCCCTAATTTTTCCCCCTTCTACCACCTGCCCATATTTTTATGGCGGTACGAAGTTCGCTGGGTCAGGTAGTGTTTATATATCTATTCTCACCTAAAGCATTATTGTTGTACGCATGAGTGTCCTTGTCCTTTCCGTTGACACTGAACGCCTGCTCCGCCGCCACGCTTACGTCCGCCACCTTAGCCGTCTTAGCGTGGGGCTGCCTGAAACCGAACCTAAAGGATAAGAATACTCTCTGTCATTCACCATACTTCATCTGATGGCGATCTACAAGTATGGTTTGGGTTAGTAAATAATCTTCGGTCAATTCAGTATAATAATAAGTCAAACTTTAATGTTTTCGATAATTAAGTATCATAATTAATGCAAATATTAAAGCTTTACTATTTATAGATATTGAAAGGAAAAATACCGTTTATCATCGCCAATGTTGTTTGAAAAATAACTCCTAGTATAAAGTTTAAAGCAAATACTTGGAACGTATACTTTGCCAATGACGGTTAAACAGGGTATGATTTGTTTGTTACAGTAATCTTTTCCACATAATCTTCTATCAGTTTCCCAGTTCTTAAATTAAAATTAATATAAATCAATACTAAATAAAATAGAAATAATATATATTTTGGGTAAAGTACATAACTACAATACCATTTTTATGTAGTTAGGTGCGTTAGGTATTACTTATATAATCTTACCAAATTGTATCTTATCCTATTGTATAGTTTACAAATCTTCATAAAAATTTAAATATGAGTAATGCAATGCATAAAGAAATTACAAAATTTCGTTTGAATTAAAACAAACTACGATCATTTTTCTCAAATACACATACAGTAGGAAAGTATTTTATTTATAAGAAAAAATATTACCAATACAGCACCTATAATATTATATTAAAGTGTATAGTGCAAACTTATTCGTTTTAGAAACAAAAAATACGTAATAATTTGTAATTTAAAGTACTAATTTGACGTTACTACTATGCTTCATTTACTTTACATATTATGTAGTACCTACTCATTTACCTGTTAGTTCTTAGCGGTTGGCCGGCCGTTTCCTTGCGCGGGCGCGCCAGGGGAGTTGACCGCCCCGACAGAACATCCTCCACACGCAAATCCTCAGTGGAACCTGTTTGAGTAATTCCCCTCGTGTTCATTATGAATTCCCTCTACAATTATTGATAGTTGAAGTAAGTACCTACCTAAATCCCATCTCTTGAGTTACTATATTATTGGTTCATGCCATGGAGTTACATTAGGTGTATGTAATATTGTGAAAATGGCACAAAATTGTAAAAGCTGTTTTAATTCCTATCGTCTGTCCCAACTTCTAGACATATTGCTGCCGATTTCTTTGTAGAATATTCGACTAAAATGGCCGCACTAGCCATTACAAGGTTAAAGAATTTATACTGAGTATAAGATCCACGCACTAGATTACGCTACTAGTTTAATTAAAATAGTAGCTCTAAAGATGTCTTTTTGTTATCCGATATTCAACCTTAGATGGGTTCCTAATCAGCAATAAAAAATGATCAACTTAGTATAGATGGATTCAGTAACTTATAGAGCGAAAGTCTTGTTTCTAAAAAAATTAAGGATGTGAAATAGAAAATGAAAGTACGAGAAACGAATTACTCTGTTCTGACTGACGGCCAGTTTTAATTAATTACTCTGTCAATCCGTACAGGTAAGGATTATCTGGAGAATACTTTTGTTAGCAAGAGTTGTGATTTATAGGTAGGGCTGCCATCCGTCCGGGTTTCCCCGGATTTGTCCTAGTTTACGGGGCGTCCGGGGAGCGTCCGGGCGGGGTTTCATTTGTAGTCCGGGTTTAAAAATTTCCTGTTTTAGGTCGCCAATTAATCCGTCAATTTAAATGTCTTTGAAAATTAATAAATCTATTCTAACATTGTAATCATAAATGCTGACTTCCAACAAAGATCAGCTTTGTCGTCCACACTGTCCGCAATAACAGCATTCGTTGCACTGAAACTTTTTACACTGGCCGGTCAAACATCCCTCGGATGGAAGAAGAAGGGTGTAAAGACAAACTTGTGTCCGAGATTGAGATGTTACTGGATCAAGTCTCAAATTGGAGCCAACAAAATTTGATTGGATTAACCCAGCAAAGACACAAGTGTGTGTGAAATAGGCTGTGTGTTCAAAAGAAATTGTAAGTACCTCAAGCCTAAATATCGGGTGTTAGTTTACAAAGCACTGGTCCTCTGAGCTGGAGCACCCCAATACTAGCTCCTTTCTCTTGACCGGATACAAAAACGGGCAGTTAAACATATTGATAATCCTGAGTTCACTCGCGCGTTGCAACCCCTTAGCATTCACAGACGGTACAACACGTAAAAGGACGCAACTCCTTCTACATGTCGTACCGTCTATACAATCAATGGGGAGTGTTCCGAGGAATTATTCAACCGGATGCCAATGGCCAAGTTTCTTCACAGCACCACACACCGCAGAGAAGTTTCACGCCCACCATCTGGACGGCTGGCGTTCGAGCACCATGTGTTCCTTTCTTTTGCGTACCAGCAAAATCTAGAACGAACTTACCTCAGTATTTTTTTCTTATAGCTATGATATGGTAATCTTAAAAAGGCGGAAGAACCTTTTCGTTCAGAGCCGGCAACGCATGAGTGGCCCTTGGTGCTGCAAGTGTCCATGGGCATCAGTGACCACTTATTATGAGGTAGATCGCTAACTCTTTTGCTTACACATAAAAAAAGTTGATTTGTGACATTTTTAACTGTTTTTTTTATTGGTCTGTCCGGGTTCTGGGCTCCAAAATCCGGGGTTATCACGCGTCTTATCCTGGTTGCTACATTTTAGAGATGGCAGCCCTATTTATAGGTAATGTAAGGCACACTTGCACCAAAATCCTTAATTCAAAGTAAGGTTTAATCGTGTTTTAAACATCATTCCATATTTGTATATGTTCAAAGTGAAATAGAGATACAATAAGGCTTTAACATTGATGCAAGTGGGCCTTAATCAAAGATCTTAATATTAATAAAAATGGAGTTTGAATATTCAAACTGAAAGGTAGTCGCGGACAATACCTGATATAAAATTACAGTAGAACGCCGATTATCCGAATTAATTGGGACCGGGGTCGATTCGGATAATCGGACGTAGACTGGTAATAAAGAAAAACGAACTGTCACATATAGAATTAATCTTATTAAGTTTATCAAACACAGTTCTACAATACTAAATACAATATTAGAGATACAATAATACATAGTAGCAAAAAAAACCGAGCGACGCAAAACATGTAGTGTCTCGCCTCTAGCTTTCAACCCTAAGGCGCTTTGCAGACGACGGGGCGGGGCGGGCTTTTTGTCCGCGAAGAAATAAAGACCGCGTCTGCCCGTCGATGTCTGCGGTTGCCCGCGCCGCGTACACAAAGCACACGACGGGCAGAGGCAGTCAGTTCAGGACGTTCGTTCTAGTGAATAGTCCATCACTAAAAAGCGCGTGGCGCGGACTGAGCTAGCCGCCCCGCGCCGCCGTCTGCGTTATTGCATATAAACTGATTTGTATGATCCACGACGGGCAGCTGGGACATGCCGCGCCGCCACTGCCCGTCGGGCACCTGCGGCGCAGTCTTTTTGCCCTCTGTGTGCGTTTGAAGTATAGGATTCACTTTGTGCTATTCGCGGCGAAATTGACCGGCCCGCCCCGCCCCGTCGTCTGCAAAGCGCCTAACAGTTAAAATATATCTGGACTCCAGCGAATTCCAACTTGTTACAACAAAAGAAAACAAAAAAACTTGGTATTAATTTTTTATATTACGCTTAGGGCCGATTCGGATAATTGGCGATTCGGTTAATCGGCGTTCTACTGTATCAACAGTCGCACCTGCATTTCCGTTTTTATCCTGAGACTTCTTCCGGCGCGCGTTGTCGTCCGCCCTTGAGGTGCTGGCCGGACGCCGTCGAAACCCGAAGGAGGTGGCGACACCTCGCGTCGGCTTTGTATTACCGTTCCCGCTTACACTCTTGTCCCGTTTCTTTGCTCCTTTCGACTCAGAGTGTCCCTGAGGAAGAAAATCATATGTCAAATACGTAACTTTATACCATATACTCCATTAAAAAATTGACTCTCCCTAATACAAGTAACAAGTTGCTAGAACAATGATTCCGATACTGTTTAATAATATTTTGTTTACTTTCAATGGTGTCAATTCTGGCGTGATTCTCTAAACTTAAACTTAAATTTAACATCAGTCTCTCCCTTTCATTCTGTATAGAGCATGACAAGGATACACTGTTGTCAAATTTAAGTTTAGGTTTAGAGAATCATGGTAGAATCGACATCAATATCTCAAAATAAAAACAGCAGTTTGCCGGTTTCCATGTATTTTTTGGTTCCCAGTCCAGCAAGTTACTATTATAATTACTTACTACGCTTTGATTTTTGAAAACTGACAGATTTTTGCCACCCAATTTTTTTTTATTAAGCAATTGAAATGACTAATTAACTATTAAGCAATGTGTGACCATAAAATACTATTTATTTTGTATTTATTCCTGTTGCTTTTCTCATGTTACATTGAAAAAATATGGTAAAACATAAGCCTTCGGAAAAATACTAGATCCTTCATGCTGCACACAGTTTGTTTCATAGAATAGATAAATACAGTATTTTTCACATATATTTATGAGGTCATCACTTATGCTAAAAATAAGTAAGTCCTTTAGGGATAACCATTCATTTGAAATTTTGTGGAAATGGCACGTCTGTTAAGCTAGTATGGCAAAGGGAGCAGAATCGTTTAAAATAAAGTGCATCAATTAGTGCTTATTTAGTGCTAATTTAGTGCCAAAACCGGAAATTTAATGCGCTCATAGTTTAGCGAAAAATTAGAACACTGCCAGCTTTTAATTAAGCTAGCAGTGTATTCCCTGAAACGCCTATATTAACGCGGTATAGAACTAAAGTAATGCATAAGGAATTTAGTGCTTAATGAGTGCTGGCAGTATATGATGAAAATTTTGGAAAATAAAAAATATTTTATTTTTTATGAATAAAAACTGCTAGTATGACAGTCTGAGCAAGTTACCGGTTCGAATACATTGTATCACTCTGGATCGAAGATCTATGATAATCAACGGTTAATAATTTAGTGCTCAATGAGTGCTGGCAGTATGTGATAAAAAATTAGGAAATTTTATTTTTTTAAATTTTTTATTAATAAAAACTGCTAGTTTGACAATCTGAGCAAGTGACAGGGTTGAATACATCACTCTGGATCGAAGATCTATGATAATCAACGGTTAATAATTTAGTGCTCAATGAGTGCTGCCAGTATGTGATAAAAAAATTAGGATTTTTTTTTTAATTTTTTATCAATATATACTGCTAGTATGACAGTCTGAGCAAGTGACCGGGTTGAATACATCACTCTGGATCGAAGATTTATGATAGTCAACGGTTAATAATTTAGTGCTCAATGAGTGCTGCTAGGATGTGATAAAAAATTAGGAAATATTTTTTTTTTAATTTTTTATCAATATAAACTGCTAGTATGACAGTCTGAGCAAGTGACCGGTTCGAATACATCACTCTGGATCGAAGATCTATGATAATCAACGGTTAATAATTTAGTGCTCAATGAGTGCTGCCAGTATGTGATAAAAAATTACGTGATTTTAATTTTTTATCAATATAAACTGCTAGTATGACAGTCTGAGCAAGTGACCGGGTTGAATACATCACTCTGGATCGAAGATCTATGATAATCAACGGTTAATAATTTAGTGCTCAATGAGTTTTTTTTTTAATTTTTTAACAATAAAAACTGCTAGTATGATAGTCTGAGCAAGTCACCGGGTTGAATACATCGCTCTCGATCGAAGATCTAGGATAATCAACGGTTAATAATTTAGTGCTCAATGAGTCACTTGCTCAGACTGTCATACTAGCAGTTTATATTGATAAAAAATAAAAAAATCCAAATGTTTTATCACATACTAGCAGCACTCATTGAGCACTAAATTATTAACCGTTGATTATCATAGATCTTCGATCGAGAGTGATGTATTCAACCCTGTCACTTGCTCAGACTGTCAAACTAGCAGTTTTTATTAATAAAAAATAAAAAAATCCAAATGTTTTATCACATACTAGCAGCACTCATTGAGCACTAAATTATTAACCGTTGATTATCATAGATCATAGATCCAGAGTGATGTATTCAACCCTGTCACTTGCTCAGATTGTCAAACTAGCAGTTTTTATTAATAAAAAATTAAAAAAAAAAATTTCCTAATTTTTTATCACATACTGCCAGCACTCATTGAGCACTAAATTATTAACCGTTGATTATCATAGATCTTCGATCCAGAGTGATACAATGTATTCGAACCGGTAACTTGCTCAGACTGTCATACTAGCAGTTTTTATTCATAAAAAATAAAATATTTTTTATTTTCCAAAATTTTCATCAGATACTGCCAGCACTCATTAAGCACTAAATTCCCTATGCATTGCTTTAGTTCTATACCGCGTTAATATAGGCGTTTCAGGGAATACACTGCTAGCTTAATTAAAAGCTGGCAGTGTTCTAATTTTTCGCTAAACTATGAGAGCATTAAATTTCCGGTTTTGGCACTAAATTAGCACTAAATAAGCACTAATTAATGCACTTTATTTTAAACGATTCTGCTCACTTTGCCATGCTAGCTTAACAGACGTGGAAAACAGCAAAGGTTTTATTTATCGTATTTTCCAAAAAAAATCGAAAGTGTTATCTTATTTTTATCATAACTTCCTCAATTTTGATACTTTTAACTTTTTACTGTGCTCATTAGAAAGATATGTCCAACGACTTTAAAAAGTGTTTAGGAAGTATATGTCATAAAATGCATTGGTTTCCCGTTATTAAGGTTAAAAAATATACATACAATTTCCTGTAGCTCACTTTGAATTAATATTAGAAGGTTTTTCAAAGTAGGGGTTTGTTTGTTTTTTTATTAGCCTTAATTTTGGTAATAATACATTTTTTGTAAAAACTCATAGTTTTTGAGTTATTTATAAAAACCGCTTTAAAACATAGTATTTTTATCACGAAAAATCACAATCTTTGGTCTTTAATAACTCAAAGAGTATTGATTTATTCCCAAATCTTTATATAACAAATTTTGCTTAGAATTTATTTTTCTATCGATTTCTCTAGTTATTTTATTAAAATAATTTTCACCCCCCGGGAAGAGGTGGTATCTACCCCCAGGGCAAAAACGCATGTTGGCACTATGTCACTTTTATTTCTTAAGGTATTCCCCACCTAATCACCAATTTTCATGAAAATCGATGGAGGTTCAACGAAATCGGAGGTTGTAGCTGATTTTTGCCTTCATTGACTGGACTAACAAAAATTATAAAGAAATTCCTGATATTTTCCTTCGATATTAGTTTTGCAAAAAATATTACTTTATTATTTTGTTAATAAAAATGAGCGTCTCAAATTTTGATAACACATCACCAGATATTACTAATGTAACAAAGGGCATTTTCAACCAATTACTACAGGAAAAATCAAGAAAACAGTATGAAAAAGATAAAATTTAATGGATTGGAAAATATCAAAGAGTAAATACATATAGAGGATTCAAATTCATATCATGGGTGTAGATATAGTCTTGTATACAACTGTGTTTATTATTAGGTATTAATACACTGATGCGATATTATTATCTTATTCGGCTTCGCCTCGTGTGATAAAACCACATTCGTGTTTTAATACCCCTCACTATACAAAAACAGTTGCATAAATAACTATTATATTATTTACGTTCATGTGATATCCAGAAGATAGCCGTTGTCGTAGTTATCATCTAGGTACATACACCCTGATGAAATCAAATCTCTAAAAGCTAGAAATACTTTGAAATTCATAAAAGTTATCGAGCTTTAAGAGATATTATAATTTAGTGGGGAGTAACAAAAATTATATTCGCACTTGGTATTCGGCATCAACTATGTTCAATATCGCTGTTCAGTATCCATAATCTAATTTGTTACAAGTAAAGATTTGTTTAAGTAATAACAAAGTTCCTATTTTTACTACGCCTTTTTCTTGAGATTTTAGATGACGTAATAGAAGCTTTTACAGTAACCTCAGTTCATCTTTTTAAAATTCTTTAGTTTTCTTACTAAAATAACTAAGTATTAATAATTTAGTGCATGAAATTTGCATTGTTGAAATGATAGTTGTAGAAAACAGGAATTGTCATAACTCTACATTAAAGTTTTTAGGGATCTGTAGTTAAAAAAAACGATAGCCACAACAATGATTAAATCCCTTGCTGATCGTTAGTCAAGGCTCTTTTTTTTTAGGAACTAACACTGGATTCCCATGATGAACGTACTGCTTTCTTAATTAAAAGTTTGTATGAAACCCTCGGTGAACGAACCAGACTTGCACGTACTAATTTTTTTTTTAATTAATAACCTTTTTAAGTTGTTTTAAAGTAGCTGAATTACTGTTTCAGTATAAAGAATTTCGCTAACAACCTTTTCAATATTTTTATTGCTTGGCTCTGATTTCCATAGTAGGTACAAAGTGCTTCATTATTATAGCAAGTTTGTCATCTTGTTCAATACAATTTAAAGGCATCCTAGCAGTTACCATCGGTTTCATGAGCCTCCGGAAGCCTCCTAGTGAGATACAATTTATAAGCTCTTAGCTGTGCAATAACTATCATTCGTTCTGCATGTAGATATTTTTGTATTTTTCAACCATATTTAAGAGAGATATCAATCACAGCTGGTTTTTCGCTCGGATTTAAGCTTCCGTCTGGAAAAGTATCTGTTCCTTTCATAAAGATAAAAAATACACTACATTTTGATTTTGTCGTATTTCTGCTGGTAAATAACGTTTCAAAACTTTATGCTGTAAGGTATTGGCTTCCTACAGGCTATTAAGGGAAGATGGCTAGAGCGGCACACTTTTCTGTCGGTTCAGCTATACACAGTCAGGTCATAAGTATTGTCACACAGTAAAAACTTTTCTTTTAGAATGCTGGGCACAAAAAAGTTTATTGAATTCGAATGTCGAATTGTTCATGAAAATAAAAATGTATACTTTTAAAACTTTTACTCATTTTTAAATATGGAGTGGACGCTTAAAGAACACCGTGTTGCAGTTTTTGCGTTGCATCGTTGCGGTTACGCGCCAATTAAAATTTTTGACATACTGAAAAATTTGAATATTAAAGAATATTATATTATATATAATAAGTACCATCAAACGATACAATGAAGACTCTAGTGTAGATGACAGGTCAATTAGGACTCCAGCAGTGATAAAAGCTGTGAAGGCGCGAATTCAAAGAAATCCCAAACGTATGCAGAAACTATTGGCCCTTCAGATGGGGTTAAGCAGAACCACGGTGAAAAGGGTGTTAAATGAAGACTTAGGGCTTCGGGCATATCGAATAAAAATAGGACATACTTTGAATGCTCGTCTAATGGACCTGAGACTGAAGAGATGCCGCGCTTTGTTGAAGCGGTACGCGAGAAAAAAATATCGGGAAATTCTTTTTTCGGATGAAAAAATTTTTACCGTAGAAGAGAGCTACAACAAACAAAATGATAAGGTGTACGCACACAGTAGTGAAGAAGCGAGCAACCGTATTCCGCGTGTCCAACGAGGTCATTTTCCATCCTCGCTCATAGTATGGTTGGGAGTTTCTTATTGGGGCTTAACAGAGGTACATTTTTGTGAGAAAGATGTAAAAACGAATGCACACAACTGCATTCGTTTTTACACCAATCTAATCAAAATACAGTCCTTGTGGAACCTGTTGCTCATACCATGTTCAATAACAGGCACTGGGTATTCCAACAAGTTTCGGCGCCAGCTCATAGAGCGAAGAGCACTCAAATGTGTCAATGTGAAAGTGAAATCGACTTCATCCGGCACGAAGACTGACCCTACTCCAGTCCAGATTTGAGTCCGTTAGATTATAAGATATGGCAATACTTGGAGGAAAAGGCATGCTCAAAGCCTCAACCCAATTTGGAGTCACTCAAGACAGCCTTGATTAAGGCAGCCGCCGATATTGACATGGACCTCGTTCGTGCTGCGATAGACGACTGGCCGCGCAGATTGAAGGCCTGTATTCAAAATCACGGTGGTCATTTTGAATAAACTTTATTGTCATAAGAATCTATGTTTTGTTAAGTTCATTTTGGTTCAATGAATAAACTTGTTTCAATTATTTTATATTAAACATGTGACAGAAGTTATGTCCTGACTAGGTATTTGTGACTAGACTTCGTGTTTTATTCCTTTTTGAGATTTAGACTTAAGATCAGGTAGGGTGAAAGCCAATGACCTCTATCTGTCAAATGTCGCTTGAAGAGTACGGTTTGCAAAAAAATCTTGGAACCCTTTTTAGCATTCAGCTAATTATAGAATAAAACTTTAAGTTTAAATAAACTCGATTTAAAACTTTCCTTTACATAAAAGATACATGTTCGTATGTGACCTAGTAATAGTGCATGATTATTCATCGCGGCAATGCAGAGATGAGCGGAACTGAAGAGCTAGATTCTGATTAATGGCTTTTCTCACAGTCTTAATAATTAATATTAAAATCGGTAGTTTATTTTCCTCAATCTTAGTAAATATTTTTTATTAAAAAATCTGATGTTTTATCTCTCTTAATCTTATCTTAGCAAATAAGTTTTATTAAATAAAACATTTTTTTGCTCACTCTACTTGTTTGGTTTGAATTGACAGCTATAGCGTCACAATATGGCGCCCAGTCGGTCCTATTCTTAGTTGATCTTTCCTATTCTTCGCATTATACGCAACATAAACGGGTATTTTTTTACAGTAACTTGGAAATGTGATTTGAGTATATGTTTTAAGTTTTAACTCGCTATCTCCACGCGTTCCCGAGATCAATGGTCTTGACAGACAGACAGACTGACGTAAAAGTGATCATATAACGGTTCCGGGCTTTTTCCTTTTGAGGTATGGGACCCTAAAATGTAATTAAAGTTTGAAACTAAGATGACCACGATTTAAATTAAAAATATTGAAATTAAATCATTTTCTAATTTTAAAACAAGCGGTACCTATTTTCTTAGCAGCCTTGCTCGTAACAAAGCTATGGCTAGAATCAGATATGGCACAAGGCGGATACTCTAACTAAACAATAGCTCCTCTGTGACGGCATCGGGACATATTTAGCGACTCGCTTTGTCTCTGTCCTTCAATTACTAAGGCAATAGTATTCACGCTAGATTTAGAACCAACCTGTGATGTGACAAAGCCGATTCAAATTAGGTAAAAGTTTCTTCTGTTGTCGATAAATTGAGATTCAATGCATATGTATTTTAGAAGGAGGATATAAGAAAAAAACTTAACAATAAGCCATAAAGAAAATAGGCATTGTTACGCAATTGTTTTGTAACAAAAGTAATTCAAATGATTTTGTGATTCAATGAATATAAACAAAACACTGCGAAATTATCTAGTTTAGTGAGCTTTACATCAGTATTGTATTTCGTCGCCATAGATCGAGAAGTCACCAAGTCGACATTTGACTAAAATTGAGTTAGAAATATCATCATAGGTAGTCACCTAATTTTTCTATATATTTCAACCTTACAGCTATGTCTCTACGACTCATAGTTTTAATTTTAAATAATGCAAAAAACATCAAATCCAAATTTGGACTACAACATATTATCCAAGTCAGTTCAAATAGTTATCCCCTTTACAAAATAAATCATATACCTGGAACACGCTTAATCCAGTCCAAAATCCACTAAAATAACTTAATTCGTATTGTAAGTGAGTACTGGATTTGAGGGTGAAAGTAACAAGTTTATGTTTTTCATTATTTCAGTAAAAACATAAGCGCTTATCCATTTTCTAAGATATGACGCCATAAAATTACAATTATCTCATACCAAAACTTAGTTATGCTTTTTTTTTGATTTTTAAAACATTAAACCTTCGTAACTGAAAACACGTTTTGATCTAATTGGTGACATTTCGCTGAAAAACGGGATTCTGAAGGCTCCCCTTAGTTAATTTACCCAAAAGGTGTTTTGTAACGATGGTTGTTATAAACCTTTTTTCAGTTTCACGTCTATTAAAAGTAGTGTATAAAGCGGAATGTACATACACCGTTAACCAAACGGACTTCAACTTATTGTGATAATCTCACTTATTTATATGTTGTCTGGAGTATACGATACATACAACCTAATATCAATACATAAAAAAAATATCTATACACTCCGAGCATTTGATATTCATGGAATATTTAAGCATTTGTGTTTCGTAAAGGAGCAATACCACACCACCAATCTCACGGTGCGGTGTAGTATGAATAATTCATAACACTGCTGAATTACAACCATTCAATGTTAATGACTATCACTGGATCCCACATCGATGTAATGTTGTGATGAACCGAGAACAACGCATACGCCAATCATGCAACTATGCAATCTATTGAAACATACATAAAACACGAAATTCGTTGTTATTGATGATAATATTAAATCATGAACAGCGGTCGTTTACACAAGTGTTTTGTGTATAGGAATTGGTGCGTGTTACTTAATCTATTGTAATGAAAGGGATTTAAACTTAGATGTGTTTATATGCGCTTTTTTTTAATATTAGTCATGTTTCCTAATAGTGGCATGGATGACTACCACACGTCATGTACGCAAAAAGTTAGAAGTTGCTGTTTGTATTATAAGATACTAGCTGTCGCAGCGAACTTCGTACCGCCATAAAAAAAATTGTGAATCTAAACCATTCTCAGATCCCCTTGAACACACACAAAAAATTTCATCAAAATCGGTCCAGTCGTTTAAGAGAAGTTCAGTGACATACACACTCACAGAAGAATTATATATATAAAGATATATTACGATATATTATGGTGATAGATTAATTTCGGTATCAAGTGCAAGTGATTTAGGTACGCCAAAAAGTGGAAGAAAAAAAGGCTTAATTTTCCCACTGTTAAATGTTGTCAAACTGATGGCCACTTAGAATGAAGATGAATAAGACTGCGCAAAAAGAAATAAAGTGCAGCTTGGGATATGACAGCGGGAAGTCTATCTATGTGTTTGAATAATTTTTGATCTATGTGTTTGAATAATTTTTGATACATTTTGCAAAATTAGATAAACTTACACAAAATTAGATAGCGACCTTGTAAAAGAATATTTATTGGCTACTAAGTAAGTGTCGCTAAAGTAAAACTTGAAGGAGGTAAGATTTGCACAATGATCATTGAGATCATATCATAAACCGTATCTTTGACAAGCACATTTTTTGTTTATTTTTTATGTTTTTTGAGTTTTATTGATTAATGTGATAACAAAGGACACAGGAAAAACAAAAATAAAATTCTTTGTTCAGTGTTTTAATCAAACGTCGCAAGCGATCTAGTCAACTACAAACATTATAAAATAAAAAGGAGAACCTAGCGATGTGTCCTTAAAGATACATTCATTTTATACGTTGATTGTTGCTTGCAGGGCAATAAGCATTTAGAGGTGATCTTTGCAATGGGGAAACAGTCACAGCAATTGACATTTTTCGCGTAAACGCCAGAACTATTTCTAAAAAGTGTCAGGAACTATAGAACGCAACTGCATGCGAAAAGAAAACATTTGTTTTCAATCTGCTGCAAAATTATATGCTACGGGAAGTTAGCAGACCATTTGTTAATTGAATTTTTTCGCGTAAAAATGACAGAAATATTTCTAAAAAGCATCAGGAACTATAGAACTCAGCTTCATGTGAAAAGAACTCACATTTGTTTTCGATTTGTTGCAAAATGATATGCTTCGGGAAGTGAGCAGACGATTTTGTTAATTTGATATTTTTCGCGAAAACACCAGAATTATTTCTAAAAAGTATCAGGAACTAGATCTCTACTGCATGCGAAAAGAGCTCACGTTTAATTTTGATCTGCTGGGAAATGTTAGAACATATGAAAATATGGTACTTTTTTAAGTACCTTTGATTTTTAGGGTTCCGTACCTCAGGAGGAAAAAATGGAACCCTTATAGGATCACTTTGTTGTCCGTCCGTCCGTCCGTCTGTCAAGAAAGTTTTTCTCAGGAACGCGTGGAGGTATCAAACTAGTAAATAGGCTCAAAATAGGCCTAGCGTGCACAAGGTGCTTGGCAAACAACAATTTTACAATATTATTTTACTTATTTTTTACTTTTTTTAACTAATTTCTATAACCCTAATATAATAGAGAGTTTTAATAATAATACAATAAAATTAATCAATAAATATAAATCTAATGTCAAATGATCAAAAACGGCTGTAATTGGTCGAATTTAAGTTAGCACCACGTTTTGGTTTCTTCCCAATATTTTTGTATTGGGCGTCGTATCTTTAAATGCACATTACCAAGAAAAGGGTTAATCTGAGATTCACATGCTACCGTGCCATCATGTATTCTGTGAGGCTACTAAGATATCATGTATTCTGTGAGGCTACTAAAATCTATGATATTGCGAAAATGAAACTTCCTACTCATTTTTTTTAAGCTATTTTTTTTAATTTTATAAATAAGCAGTTTTAAAAAATAATTAGAATAATTATTAACCATTAACATTAACGGTATTCCAGTTTGATTTGGTTCTAAATAATAATTAAAAAAATATTATTATTTGTCACCTTATCAGAACTGCAGTGCTACTTTCCGAAATCTTTTCATTTGATCATTCAGTATGAACTGCTTGAGTTCATAAAATGTAATTAATAATTATAATTTAAATTGAAAACTAATGTAAGTACAGAATTTCTCTGGAATGTTAGTATGTATTTTTGCAAGGTAATATTTAACTACCTCAATTTCCGTCCGAGCAAAGTCAGGAGGAGGTTGCTTGTTAGTCAAGTAATCATTGATTTGTTAAGAAGTAATAGGTAGTTGGTACCTAGGTAAAGTAAATTGCTATGTTATTATGGTGTGGACCGCAACGTTCTATCGCCGTTTTACAGTTACCCAAGCGTGATTTATATTTAAAAGCTGAACTGCATACGGAATTCTATTAGGTATTCAACAAACTCAGTTTTCACACTCATCAAAAAAAAACATAAATTGTATTACGGCACGTATCAAATTTCCATCATCAATTTGAATGTTAGAATTGCGATACGTTATTTTATTGTTTTGTTGCTTAAGTTTATTTGAAATACTAAACTTGGTTCAAACAATTATAGAAACAGTCATTCGTATGTGGATAGAAAAAATAAAAAAAAAATCGATAAATATTGTGCTTTACTGTTTTCTATGTTTATATTATGCGTTATTTATTACGCATACCTCTGAAATTTAATAAGATAAATTAAAAGATAAAGGTTGGTCTAAATAAGAATACTTTTCTTATTGATCTATTTCCACAATCATAATACAATTAAAAAAAAATATTGATTCCCAACGTATACTAGTGACAAATTAAATAACAATAAAAATAAAAATAAGATATTCGTTTTAAGAACACAGTACGTCTCGTCTCTGCACCAGCCAACAAAGGCACAAATAAACTAGATAAACTACAAACTCAATAATCGAAGGCAATAAATAGACTGCTCTTTGTGCGTTGTATTACAATGGATTTTCACGACCCCGTATCAAAATACAATTTGTTACTTGTACGAAGCTGAGATTTCAATTTGTTAGCCCTTTCACGTTGAAAAGGAAAAGAAATTAGATCAGGGGAATGTGAAAGTTCAACATATACAATACTTGAGAAGCTTGTATAGGAATAGCTTCAAGGAAATAATTTATTTAAATAAAACCCAACGTATTCTTCAATATTAACACTTTATATATCGCACATGTTTCTGTAATTTTGCACGGTCCCCGACAAGTATCCATTGAACCGTTTTTGGAACATTTTTCATCGATGCTCCGCTCCTACAGTTCGTATTGTGACGTTATAGCAGTATAGTCAACACCGAAGCGAAGCGAGGGCGAGTAGTAACTCGCCCTCGCTTCTCGCTATCGTATTTTGTAAGTAAAGTAGTAACTTTACTTACAAAATACGATACTCAATGAACTTTTAATCATATAATTAAAATAATTATTTTCAATTTAGAAATTTTAATAATCGCAATCAAAATAATCATAAGAGCATCTCATTACATATGTGATCACCTGTTAATAAAAGTGTTAGTAATTTCTCTAAGGCTTCCACTTGAAATTTCTGATATTGCATATCTGTCAGATATAGTGGACCTGTTATAGCGAAGTGTGTAATAATCTACTAATAATAATGTACGTGACTACTTTGTATAACAGCGCAATAATTACCTTAACCCGCAAAGGCATGGTTTAACCATAATATAAACTGATAAAATAAAGCCATCACCTGCCATACCCAATTTTTGAGTCTTATTTTGCTTAATTTACAGTTAATAATCGACTGCGGAAAATTTACATTTTGTGGTAACTTCATGTGTGACCGGATCACGAAAAATCTGTGATTAAGCATACACTCGCCCGTAAACATAAAGGGTTCACCTTAAAAACAGCAATATATGATAGGTATTAATTTTCAAATAATAACTCGAGGTTGATTTTATGAGTAATTAAATTTTCATTGTATACTTTTTAATTCAAAGAGTCAGCTTTGTAGCTTCTAAGTTATTGGAATTTAACTAGGTGATCCTTTATTTATGAGTGCAGTTTAACTTGGTTATTTTAGGATGTAAACGTATTTAAGCAGATTCAAAATTAATTAATAGGTTCAATTCAATCTTATTTCTAAAGGTATTTTGAGCATGTACAAAAAAATGTACTAATACGGATAAGTTATAGGAGGTGGTTCAAAAGTGGAAGTCGGTTTCCAGCAGCGATGAAACATATAATATATCATTTAAAAGCTTGTGTAAAATTATAACATGAACAGATACTTTTTATTTATCTCCGTTTAATTTTAAATGTTTAAAAATTCACAATTTTGTAAGAATGCTGGCCACCCTATATGTAACGTCATATTTTTAGTCTGTGGCAGCTTATAAAGTCAATTTAATCACTATGGCAAATCATCCATACATGATGGTTTCAATCAGTCCAGTCATGTATGATATTCGTGAAATTGTGTCCTTTGGTTAATGAGCATTAACTATCAGATAATAAGAGTAATTAACAACGACTTTCAGTTTTTATTGCTGATATACTTATGTATTTTCACTTTTACTTATAGGCTGTATTCTATTTGGTCCGTCAGTTACATTTTCAAAAAATAAAGGTTACTTACTTACCTGTATTTTCTTTTGTCAATCATCCAAAAAATTACAAAGATAAAGCGCGTCAAAGTTTGGGAGTGGGGGGGGGGGGGGGGGGGCTCGTGATGTCACTTCTGAGTAAAAATTGTACCAAGACGTGATGTCATACGACATTTCAAATCAATATATCTCTGCAATGTGAATAAAAAGAAGTGTCCAATTCTTTGTGATGATCTACCTGATAGACGAAGAAAAGAAGTTAGTCATCATCCGTAATAAGTATATTTACTTATATCATGATAGACTACTTACTATAATGACGATATGTGATTTAACGCGTTGTTAAAGCTTCACACTTCACCGTCTCGGAAATATGTTTGCGGTCAACTTAACTACAAGCGCACTAGATATCTACTGTAAGTACATAGCGTAAGCTCAGTTTAACACAGTAGACTATGTATTTATTTTTTATTTGCTATTATAACTTTGAAAAGATACATGTATACTAGCTTAGAATTCTTAGTTGGTTATAAGCAAGTAGTATTGCAATATTCTAAATAAATACATAATACCCAAAAATAATTGATTAACAATTCATCAAAAATCGTCCGTTCTAAATTTATATATTAACTTAGCTGTTCTTGAATAATTGAATTATAATCGCCTCGCTTCTGTAAAGGTTTTTTGTTCCCGGGCATGCTTACATTTAAACCTCCTCAGAGTGATCCTCCTGGATCACTCTATCTGTTAAAAACTTAAGGAACTTGATAGCGCAGGTGGTCAGCGCATTCGGCCTGCGATCGGGAAAATTAAGCAACTTTCGCAGTTTTTGGTGACCTATTATCACCAAAACCTTATTATCTCGAGCTTCTCCGTGCTTCGGAAGGTACGTTAAACCGTTAGTCCCGGTTGCATCTTCAGTCGTTAGCACCCACCAATCCGCATAGGGCCTGCGTGGTGGTTCACGACCAAGTCTCCCCATTTCACCCAAGGGCCTTCCCTTGTGCAGTGACCGTGCAGTGAGGACATCAATAGACAGATGATAATGAAAGATTTAATGATATTCGCTAGAATTTTAAATGTTCAGAATTAAAAAGTACAAATAGTAAATACTAGTACCCCAAGACCCATACAAAAGCAACTAAAGCAATCCCAAAAATATTGATGCATTTTTAAGAAGGCATTATTAAAAAAAAACACTTTACTAAGGAAGATTATGATTATTTCACTAACGCTCTAAAAATACTCATATGTTCAGTTTCATTACTGCCTTGTCGTGATCAGTATCCATATTGTGGTACACTACTTATATGAATATCATAGTGTGATTGTGGTAAGACAAACTCATTGCTGTTACGTTCTTCATCATATTTGATATACACATGCTCAAAAACGAGGAAGTTATTGGTTATGTGCTACAACCTTAATGCTCATTAGCTTTATATAAGTAATAACTAATTTTAATGATAATTTGTTATCATCTCATAGTTAATGCTCATTTCCCAAAGGACATAGTTCAAATTTGAATGGAGGGTGGTAATCAGTGTCTGGCCGACTCCAAATTTTATGAGATGCAGAGCACTTAATCGTTAAGCGTTTGTCAAAAGATTGACAGAATTAAAATATAGGTAAGTTACCTTTATTTTTTGATAATCTAACTGACGGACCAAATAGAATACAACCTTTAAGTAAAAGTGAAAATATGTTTATCCAGCAATAAAAACCGAAAGTCGTTGTTAATTACTACAAACGTGCTTCCATCTTCGACTAATGTCGATGTCTGAAGTGTAATTGTGAAGAAAAACTGCTATAAACGGCACTGGTAATGCCTGTATTACCAGCTTTGGCTTCTGACTATCCCTAACTTTCACATATGATATGTTTTATATATTTCATACGTAGCCCTACTACCTATACTGGGTTGTTTCTTGGGTGCTGCTCATTAGCAGATCCCTGCAACAAGTTATGGGTCCGTTAGGCGAGACGGTACAACAAACCAGGAAGTTACTAAGGTAGGTTATCAAAGAATATTATTAATTTACGGCAGTTATAATAATTAAAACATAAATTCAAATCAATCTTATTTAGAAAATCAAACAGTACTTTAGTTTACAGTTTTAAAAGATATTTAAACCAGACAACTTAAGGTAAATTGAAACAACATAAAATAAAATTTTTTTGCTTTGTTATTATGGTAGGTAGTAGTGCTAGCAAATGAGAAAGAACAAAAGTACTACACACGGCCTTTCAGGCTCGACATGGAAACGTTCCTTTTCTGCATTGATTCAAAGAAGAATTGAACCCTTATCAACTGAGAAAAGCGTGCTTTCCGGCCACGTTTTGAATATTAAATTCTAGCGCAAGTAACATCTGGACCGAAAAGAGCCTCGTTTCATTCACGCTCAGTCAAAAGCGTAGAAAGCTTAACAAAATAGGTTTACACTGGCTAGAAATGAAAAGAAAGATACTTCACAAGTACAACACTACATTGCTATTCACGCCGGGCCGTGAGCTGAGGTTAACATTGTCGTTCGTAGTGTTATATAAACTATAAACCGTAATATGAAAAGATACATAGCGAAGCAAACCCCTTTTTGTTCCCATTGTGACATGAATCGTACAGTAATACTTAGCACGAACCAATATCGAATTCGAATAGTTTGCGATTGCGAAATGTCATTGTCGAATTTTGTATGGAAACTTGAACAGCAGCTCCTCAATAGACGTAACGAGAACTAAAAATCAGTACATATTTGACGTATATCGATCTTGATACGCGTCAAATGTCAAGAAGTTTTTCAAGGAAGATTTAAAATTCTCGTTAAGTCCGTTGTAACGCAGTTAAAACTTCTATAAAAAACTTCATGACTTTGACGCGTATCGAGATCGAATTCGATATCGGTTCGTGATAAGGATAATGTGCCTTTTTGCAGAAAACATAAAAAATACAACTCCTTGGTTGCTAGTTGTATATTTTTACCCGGCTGCGCAATGCAAGAGCGCGAAGCGCGACGCGCAGACAGGGTTATGTGTTTAACAGTCTATATATGTATGTTTGTTCCTTTGTGGCACACTAGAGACCAAACGCCTGGACCGATTTTGATGATTCATACATCAATCGATTCGTCTCAATCATGGGAGTGCTACTAAAGATATGATAGTAATCAAAATTCAATATGGGCAAAATTAGGCGCCATATTGTGATGAAGTAAAAAAAATAAGTTGACAAAATATGTCGAGTGGGGTATCACTGTCTAGATAATCAAAAATCATATTTAGGCTTTTAACACCATTTTTCATTTTATATAATTGTTTAGGATCTACAACGCTTTAAAGTTGTATATTAACCACTTACCCTTTTAATTGCGATCTTTGTTACTCTTTCACCTAAAAAATACTAAATGGATTTTAATGAAACTTAACAGTAATATAGCTCATATATGATAATTACATATATATAATAATTTATGTAGTTATTGAGTGAATTGGCCAATATATAACAATAAGTGTCACATAAGAAGGAAAAAAATCTCCCATCTGAGAGCCATTTTGGCCTGCACTGCAAAAACAATAAAAGTTACATGAATGTAATGTAGAGTGAAAATGTATCTCTTAAATAGTTCTAAAAAAAAGTCCGTGACACCATATATCTATTTTTAATGTGTAAGTCATTACCGCTAAAATAGTGAATCAAAACTAAAATATTATTTGATATCTATTTCCTAAATGCACATTTTGTATTAACATATCATTTTTTATCAAAACAAATACTTTTATCGCTTTTGATATTTAAAGACGATAAACTTTGCTTTTTACACTATGTCATTTCGACAAATATTTAAAAAGTTACAACGATGACAAAAGTGATAGCGCGGTGTACTATGTAAAAAAAAAATGGGGTATTCGCAGTATCTGATCCTATACGAAGTACTAACAATAAAACTGTGATACAGTTCCTTCTTATTAAATGATGAAAAATATATTATCATAATAGGTATTTATGATTATTGAATTTTAATGAAAAACTCAGAATTTTACTGTTTTTCATTTTTTAACGATTTTACTTAATGTTACAAAAAAGGTTTACTTAATATTACTAATATTACAAATAACCCATTTTTCGCTAGTAAGTACATACTTATTGGAATCCCTGTATTTATTAATCAGTTCGCGATAATATTGGTTTTGTAATAATTCTGCAAAATTCTAAGTAAATAATGTAGATTTTTATAGGTAAATCACCCCTTTCATCACCCTACGCCTATAAGTATTGCGATGTTGTAGCTAAGAACCAAGTTCCCATCTACTTCTATATGGGAAGTCATTATATTCGATTTAGCTATAAGGGCACGGAAGCGCAACAAACAAACTCACTTTCGCATCTATAATATTATATTATACTTACTAGTGATCCACCCGGGCATTGTACGGGCGAAATTTATTTATCGGGATAAAATATAGCCTATGTCAATCGGACAAAATGTATTTAAATAAAGAAAAATGTTATTATAAATCATTATTACTACATTTAGCTACCTTATGATGAATTAATATTTGAAACCGGTTCAGTAGTTTGACAGATTATTTGTTACAAACATACAAATCTTGCCTCTTTATAATATTAGTATTGATAGTTAGGATAAGATAAGTATTTAATTGATGAAAAGGATTTAAAAATAAAGCAAGTAATAGGTTTATTTGATTATATTTGTAAAAGTTACTTAGCATTTGTGCTTAACAGTGATACGCTATTCGGTATTTTTATAACAAAAAAAATTTGGAATATAATTGCCATGACTGCACTACTGGGAGTACTCTTCATTCGAGCTTTACACTACCAATAGAAAAGGGTCGAACACAAAGTCTTTGACCTGTTAAATGTGAACGCTTTAAAAGAAAACTACAAAGAGAACCATAAATTGATAATAAATGAGATTGCTATGGTGCTCTACCTAACGTTATGAAAATTTTATTATGCGCCTTTAGTTTAATCAAATATTATAAACTTTGCTTTGGTGATTGCATAATTATTTAATTTAGTGATCTAAGGCAGTTGCCACCATTGTCCAAAACAACAGACGGGAATTACTGCTTTCTTCAACCTGCGACATAAACTTCATTGATTGGTATTGTATATAGGGTGATTAAAAACATTTGAAGTTAACTTCTGGCATCTACACATTGGGTTTCTGTGGATTATGTAGGTATATCAAATTATGAGACTAGGGACTGACACTGAATTTGTGTATATCACAATCTTAGACGTCCGGCATTGACATGACAATGCAGCCACTGCCAATTTTAAATAGTCGACGAATTAAAGGAAATGAATTTTATATTTACTGCTAAACTATTAACAAAACATAAACAAAAGATGACTTTTTGAGTAAGTGCTAGTTTACTATAAAATTTACATACATTAGAGATATTTATGTAACGACTTAATTTAACTTTACTCATTTTTGCGAAAATTGAGGCCCATCTATAGCCTTGACCCCGCTGGTAAAGTCTTTATATGTCTTAATAAATCAATCTTTTAGACCGACGCAAAGTACTTAATAATTCCCGCGATATTAATTCCCTTACTGAAGTAACAAGACTACGGTATATAACGTCTTAAAATACTAACTAACTAAAAAGTGTGAAATAAAAAAGGTAAATTTAAAAAATCAAAAAACCCGACTGCTTGATTATACTTCAAATAAAAACTGAAAAGAAAAAAACAAGTCCAGTAGACTATAATTCTGTTAATAAGGAACAAAGCTACTTTAACAGTCGGGACCCACTGTTGAAAAATATTATGTATTCTTGAATATCTAATGGGTCCCGACTGTTAAAGTAGCTTGTTCCTTATTAACAGAATTATAGACTACTGGACTTGTTTTTTTCTTTTCAGTTTTTATTTGAAGTATAATCAAGCAGTCGGGTTTTTTGATTTTTTAAAATTTTTTTAAGATCCTTTTAGACTGACGAAGAACAGCGAGTGTCAATAAGACAGCAGTCGAGCAACAATTCACACGATTTTCTGTACAGTTGGGCAATCAAAGAGGATTGTAAACTGTTCTTGCAATTGTACAATAGTGCATACTCATCACAATTTGTGCAGGTGGCCTGTATTTGTCGACCGCCGTGGAGCACTTCTCAAAATTTAAAGGAACTTTTAAACTTAATTGAATGAGATATGTTTAAAAAAACGAGTGTGCTTATGTGTGTGTATGTAGAATATATACATGTAAGTATGTACATATACATATTTCATTTACTAGGTATAAGAGAAGAAGAGAAAAAAAATTGCGTGCGCACTGCTTTTTCTTGCTTATATCCCCCACTCAACTCCTATTCGCCTCGCCCAAACACACTTTTCGTAACGCGTAACGCATTCGCCAGCTTACCTCCCAATTCAAGCGTACTTAAAGAAGTTTCATTTCAAAAATACAAGAAAAATTTCAAGTCGGTTAATGTGCGAGGCAGAATTCATTCAAACCTCTATTGTAAATAGAACAGATTAATGCTTAAAATAAAACATATTAATTACTAGTGGCCCGCCCTCGCTTCGCTTAGGTGTAGAGTAGACTATACTGCTATAAGCTGTATAATATCACGCTACGATCACTAAGAGCGGAGCATCGATGAACAATGTTCCAAAAACAGGTAAAAATGTTTCATTTGTAAGCTTTCGTTGTATGCGCTGTGTAAACGGTTAAAGTTGTATTATTGAACTGTTTCCCATTAAAACTTCTATAATAAAGTCTGCGATAGCATAAGACCATCTTTTAAGTTTGACTCACTATAACCTTTTTCCTCAAAATAACTCGGGAGAAACCGTAACAACAAGACTGTAATAGTCAGGCATATGCATAGAGCAACACAGCCGACGCGGCTAAGAGGGGAGTAACCGTAATGACATAATACTACTGAAATCATTCTGCCGCTTTTTGCGGGGGAAAGGAATATGCACACAAATGCAGTCCAACTGAGTCCAACATACATTTTAAAAAATGACGGCGCTAAATCGGGCATAGATGAAACTTAAGATTTTTTATTGACAGGTCTGAAATTTGTACTGGCGAGTTGATTGTTTTCTCAAACAAGTCCGACGATTGAATTTTGTGTTTAAAACTGGTTAAATGTAAATATTATGTTAATAATTCTACATAGATGTGAAATTTAACACCATCCTTTTGTAAGTTTAATGATCCAGATATGTTTTACAGCAAATACATAACATTTTGGCATTTTTGATCTGTAACATACACTCGCGCGACTTGACTCAGTTTAGTGAAATATCCGAGCGCAACTTAGTTTTGTTCGTGAGCTGGCCCAACAGCAAATGTAAAAATGGATACACTTCACACGGATATTCGTATTTGCTATTTGTAAACTTGACAAGAGCACAGCGGTGACACTCTCTGTACGTGAGAGTTCCAGCGGCAGTTACCTTGAGCAGGAGCGTGTATGCGCTAGGGATGAACCGAATTCGAATTTAGACTTGTGCCAATGAATTATGCATAGTAAGTTATTAAATGTAAACTGATTCAAGGATACTGGGGTAAGTAATGAAGGATAGGTTTGATTTTATAATCAATTTTTAATCTTTTAATGTAGGTACTATAACAAATTGCTAACTTTTATATATTTTCTCCATTTTCGATTCGTTTTATAATTTTTATTATTATCTAAATAATAATAAGATTGCGTAGCGTAGTCAGTTTGTGCGTGTAATGCAGTGCAACGCTATTATTTTACTATTTCGCTACTGCCATGCCTTCGGTCGAGGCAGTCGGCGACTGCCCTCTCCACGCCCCGCGCGCCGCGCAACGCCCCCGCGCACCTCCAGACACCCACACATAGCCGCGGGCGATTTTACGAGCACACATGCTTAAGTGTCGCTTCTTTTCGCGTAGTGTATATATTCTGTGACAAGAGTCTGTTCTTACCATACTTTATAAGGAATAAATAGGACAGGTAGATGTCAAGTTTACAAATAGTAAACATGAATAGCGAAGTGATGTGCGGCCATAATATTAGATGTTGGGAACCATAGGTGTTCCGTCCAAAGCCCTGCGTAACGGTAAGCCTTCATTCTTTGTTGTAATAAATTGATGGTAAGCCGTCCCGGTATATACGATAGTGCTAAAATACGAAAGGGCATTTCATTAACCTCGCGTTTATATTGACGGGAATATTTTCCGAATATGATATTTAAAAAATATCTAGTGTAAGAAATTAGCAATCACACTTATTAGGTATTGTGTACTTGAGTTTCTTATAATGATAAAACTAATAGTCCGAGATCCGGCCGCAAAATTCTGCACCCATCTGTTTTTTTGATGAAACCTAATTTATATGAAAGAATAGTGAGTATAAATTGCATTAATCATGGGTTGCCTAAAAAAAAAGGAACTGAGGAAAGACCTTTTCAACACACTTGCTCGAAAATACATTTACGGAGATTGTATATCACTACGTTGTTATATACTACGTTGTTCAAAAAGTATCGCGAATTTCATGTTTTTTCAAGAATTATTATATATTCATGAATATCTATTTTGTCCCCTTCAAAGTAATCCCCATCAGACATTATACACTTGTGATGTTTTTTCCAATCCTCGAATCATTTTGAAAAATCATTTTTTGTGAACTTGTTCAGCTCCTCCTTCGATGCCATCTTTATCTCCTCAATCGTGGCGTAGCCTAAGGATTAAGGGTGAAAAGAGGGATTGGAGGGTGATAGTAAGGGATTGGTGGGTGATAGTAAGGGATTGGTGGGTGATAGTAAGGGATTGGTGGGTGATAGTGGGGATTTATGGGTGATAATAGGGGAGCGAGAGAAGGAAAACGGAAAAGACATAACTTTTTAAATTATAAATATTTGTGTTGCCAGCAACATACTACGGCCCAGGAAAGCAAAGTTACATATTTATAAAATTGAAGATATACATAATTGTATAAACATGTACTTGACATACTAAATGAATTCTATATAAAGTTTTTAAAGCCATACAAAAAATGAAACAGTATATTCTATCTTATAACTTTAACATTTCTAATCGGTTTTATATAATTTATATTTACTTGTTCCCTGCTTTACATATAATAATATCTATTTGTGAAATTTTACAGTTTAAATTATTTTGAAATAGACAGCTATAAACAATATATTAAATAACAAGTACAAAAATTACTTGTAATGGATTTAATGACTTTCAATTATTTTTTGAAAGAACATATAAAAAACATTAAACAATGTAATAACTAGTATAACAATAGCTTGTACATATCATAACACTATATTTTTTTAAGAAACAATATATTGAATATATATATATATATATATAACCTTAAAACATGAGTTTAAGAGGAAAATGTTATACAACATTTCATATATATATATATTCCATAGGCAAAACACTTATACTTTGCAATGACCTATTATACAATTTACGATCAGCTGTTTTTAACTGTACGGCTCTGACCTTGTCGTCATTTCTAGGGTACACGTTTGAATCTGTTTTTTTGATGAAATTATGTTTTATCAAAAAACAGATGGGTGCAGAATTTTGCGGCCGGATATCGGGCAACATAAATCAGCAGGTCTCGCCAAAAACATATCAAACATTCAAATACTTGAAATAAACTGTTATCGCCAGAAATAAAATATCGGTATTTGACATTGACGTCACATCCGCCAGCTGTCACATTGGCGCTAGTGGACTTAGCGCGCGATTTTCCCTTCAACACGTATTTTTCCAACGGTGACAGGTGACTGTCGGCTCGGCACTCGGGCCACTTCTTGCTGAGCAGTCGAAGAGTGAAAACGGAATACGTGGTCAGTGGCGGACTAACAGGGGGGCGGAAGGGGCGGCCCGCCCCGGGCCTCCAGTCTTGGGGGGCCCCAAATGCCTCCGCGTTACCCTGATCAAATCCTAAACTAGACTTTAAAAATGTGCTTCGTACCTACATAATTTCATCAAGACCAAAACACTACAGCCATCTAGAAATTTTACGTGGTACTATTATATTCTTTTAACTTTGCTAAACGCGTCCAATACGTTGGGGCATTCCCGTATTTGTAGCGGGTACTTCTTTAGGAATCCTTGAATGAATGAAGTGCAAATAATTCACTCTTGCACGCCTACATTTATATTCACTACATTATATTTACGTCGAAAAATAAACATTTCCCTCATTTAAAATATATGTATTAAATATCATTAAGTTGGTATTTAATAGTTAATTAGTAACCGATATTTTCATAAAAGAATAAGCCTTTTTTTCAAATTGTAAAGTAGGTAATAAAAAAGATGACGTTATTTCCCCGAAATTGTTCACTAATGCAATGGAGGATATGTTTAAGACGCTGAACTGGAAAGGACGAGGCATCAACATAAATGGCGAACGCATCTCTCGCTTGCGATTTGCAAACGACATCGTCATCATGGCAGAAAGCCTATAGCCTAAAGTCCTGCAGACCTTTAAAAAATGCTGAATGACCTGGCTGACTCTTCTATACGCATCGGCCTACGGATGAACTTGGATAAAACCAAGGTCATGTTTAATGAACATGTTCTACTGGAACCGATTGCAATACACGGTGCCGTTCTCGAAGTTGTTCAAAAATATGTATACCTCGCGGAGTCATTGCAATTAGGTAGAAACAACTTTGAGGACGAGGTGAATAGAAGAAAGAATTCAGCTAGGTTGGGCAGCGTTTGGGAAGCTACGTCAAATCCTGACATCGTCGATCCCACAGTGCCTAAAGACGAAAGTCTTCAATCAGTGCGTCCTACCTGTGATGACATACGGAGCCGAGAAGTGGACACTGACGGTACGGCTGGTCTACAAGTTCAAAGTCACTCAGCGCGCTATGGAAAGGGCTATGCTCGGCGTCTCTGAAGAATCGCATCAGAAATGAGGTAATCCGACAGAGAACCAGGGTAATCGACATAACCCACCACCGGATTAGCAAGTTGAAGTGGCAGTGGGCTGGCCATATTTGCCGAAGAACCGAAAACCGTTGGGGTAGACGAGTTCTGGAGTGGAGACCGCGTCTAGGCAAACGTAGTGAAGGACGTCCTTAGGCACGATGGAGTGACGAGCCCAAAATCGATATGAGTGGCGTGCAATTGGAGGGGCCTATGTCCAGCAGTGGACTAGGATAGGCTGTTGATGAAACGCGATCTTTTCCGTTTAAAGTAATTTCATTGAAAAGTGTTACAGTGTTTTTGATTTGTGTTGCGGTATTAAAGTAAATGAGTTCAGAGTTGATTTAGTGCATTTTCAAGTATTTGAAAAAAGTAAATAATTCTTTGTACAATATAGCCTACAAATTATAATCCGTAGTTTCTAGTCAATATGCAGCTATTAGTACATTGCTTCAGTTCTTGCATTTCGCGAGTGGTCCTTATTTTATTTGTAGTGCACGTTTATTAGGGGCGTAGGTAAATACTTGTTCTCATCGTGAGACTCAACACGGTAAAGTCTCTGTACATGTGTATATCGAAACTTACAATAATTACAAATTATCTTCGATCTACAATGGGTCAAGAGCGACTGGGTTACCTAGCCGTGCTTTCAATAGAAGAAAAAATTAAAAGAAATAGATTTCAAAAAAGTTATTGAGGAGTTCAGTAAATTGAAGGCACGAAAACACATATAACACGCTACAAAAAATAAAAAAACTATCCTTGATTTATTTCGATATCGTATTTTATTTTTCTCACCCATATCGATTCCATATTGTAGGTATGTATGTTGATAGCCGAAATAATTTTATTCGAATTTAAATTTTACTTTCCCGATGTTAACCAAATAAACACCAAAAACTACATTATTAAATCTGGGGGGTGCTGGGGGGCCCTTTCCTCATTCATCTTTACCGCCCCGGGCCTCTGACGGGCTTAGTCCGCCACTGTACGGGGTTATAATTGTGTATTTCCAATCGTGTGATTACTGTAAAGGTTTAAGTATAGTGCACATTATTTTTGAATATTATAATATTTATTGATTGATAAAGAAACTTGCTGATAGTGATTATTAGTATGTTAGTGATGTGAAGCAATAAATAAATGTGTGAATGACGGTACTTTCTTTTATTAAAACCAAAAATGTTTTCTTCATAAGAGTCATTCATTAACCACTAATACGAGGCTTATCAGATAGTTCTGATCTACGTGTTTCTTTTCAAGTCAGATACTATATAACAAAAAACGCTTACCCATAACCGCTTCCGATTTTTTTTTAATAATTATAAAGTATTTTATTTTCAGTTTAAAATAATTCAAAATAAAGAGACACAATATTCTAATTAGCGAAATGAAATATCGTGTTCTTTATTTATATCTATTTTAATTAACAGAGGACAATCAAGCACAATGTACAACATTGGCAAGATATCATGTTAATTTAAATCATGAATTGCAACTCACGATAAATATTACACCCTCAAAACCTCAATTTGTTTTCGATTTTAAAACCCAACTGGTCTTTTGTGTGTTGAAATTTAAGAATTCTATTACGATTCGTGACCTAAAAAGCATGTTTAGGAAAATGTTGTATAACATTCTCCACTTAAACTCATGTTTTAAGGTTATATAGATTTAAATATAAAACATGAAGGACTGAATACAATCTGTTCCACAGAAGAACTTCACATAAGAAATGGAATTTACAACTCGAGGAGTAGGTAGGTAGACAAAGAGGTTAAAGCTGAAGGCTTCCATGCGCTACATTATTGAATAAACTCCCTATTATTGGATCACCCAAGCAATCTTTGTAGCTGTCTCAAGTTTTAAGTACGGAGTTAACCCACATTATTGTACTGAGCACAGCTATCTGTACTCCACTATGGAATTAACGATTCGATTTACATCGTCTCGCAGCGTGGTAGCTTCACGTTCTCGGTTTTCGATACGGATCTTTCAATTATGTTTTGAAGCATAAGCTATTTCATGGTATTTTTGTTTTTCATCAATTGCAGCTGGCACGGTCCATAAGTGTCGAAATGTAATAATACCTGTGACGTGTACATACCTACCTCAAGAAAAGTGACTTGTCTAAATTCAATTGCTTTAATCACTGTATAAGTTTTGGTACTTCTAGTTGATCATGATTCGGAAAAAATTATCGCTGTCATCAGCATATTCATATTCCCACGAATAAGGTACGAATGTATAACATATTATTACCATACATTAATATGATTTCAATGCTAACGACTGCTGATGCAGCTGGGGTTAATGATTTGACACTATTCCCAAACTGCGGAAGAACCCAAGAATACATGAAAGATCTTTGCAAATGTTGCTTATCTTAGCTTCCACAATGGCAGACCAAAACATGTTAATTTCTGCGCCATCCTTTGGCATGTTTGACTCAGTTCCACGTAGTTCGCATCCATTATTGAAATGTATGTAGTTTTTTTAATATTTATGGTCAACATTTCACGGTATGTAACTGCACGGACTTACTTCTTATCACGGGCAAGACATCAGGAAGAAAAGGTTAATGATGATGTTAAATAAAAATGTTAATTTCTTGGGATTTTTCTTTTCATTGACAAACTATTTTCACGTTTGTTCCCGGATTACTCATTAACAAGGATTTTGTAAATCGGTGCAATGACGTGGAGAACCAGTTAAAAAAGGTCCTAAATATTTTTGTACCTATTTAGGAAGACCTTTTTGCATTTATTAAGATTTTTATATATTTATACTAGGATATCTAGACTAATATTATAAAGCTAAAGAGTTTTCTTGATTGTTTGGTTGTACGCGCTAATCACAGATATTACTGATTCAAATTAAAAATTTATTTTTGTAATGGATAGCCCATTCATGTTCTATGTAAGAGGATATGGTTTCCGCACTTAATCCTTAAGTGGACCATTGTACGAGAGCCATAACCGCCGATTACTCAAATCAGCCCACCTCCCTCCAGAAGCAGATCAGTCTTCCCAATCTTTTCAGGGCATCTGCTAGGGATTCCGGTGTACCGAAAGTCTTTCTGCGGATCTGGGCGATACCTGTGCACTCAAGGAGCATTTGTGCCACCGTTTCTTCGACCTTTATGCATGCTGTGCATAGGAAACTATCAGTGATACCTAGACTGTGAAATTGTTTCTTCAGTGAGCGGTGATGGCTCCGTCACCAGTCTCAAGCTATTCCTGTCCAGACGCAGAAGGTGTCTGGTCAGCTTTGTGGTTAGGGATGGCATAGTCTCCTTGAATTGCCTACATCCTGGTGTCGAGGTCCACTATTCCGTTGCTTGTATTTGTGTGTAGTCCCTTAACCAGCTTCTCAGCTGATGGCAGGGAATGGATACAATAGGTTCAGGCCCGATGGCCTTTGTATTTGAACCTCTCCTCGCGAGTTCACCGGCTGCATCGTTACCAAGTGATCCACTGTGTCCCTTAATCCATTGTAGTGTCACTGCATTTCGGTTCAGTACCGTAACGCGTTCTAGAGCATTATGGCATTCTAGTATTAATCTTGACGTAATTTGATTCTTCTTTAAGGATTGAAGAACTGAGGCACAGTCGGAGAGTATACGGATATGGGTGCAGCTTGATAGACAGTGTTGAGCGTACCAAGGGGTCTGTATATTCTGATGTTTAAGTCATTCGAGAAAACTCCCACTCCAGGTCCACAGTTAGTCATTGATCCATCAGTGTAAATCCCGACTTCTTTCGGACCCGAGTGGTCATGCGACTCAGCTGTGAGTTAGATAGCCTATTTATCGAGGAAAGCTAAAGACTATATAACATTATAATAAGACTAAAAGGAACGGAACATCAATGAAAAATTTTGCGAAAACGTGGATTTTTTTCAGAGCTTTCGTTGCGGTCGCTGCATAAACGGTTAAAGTTACACAAAAATCATGTGTGAAGAAATTGTTCTTCATTAAAAGTTAGATGTGCAAGGTAATATGCCGCGTGGCTAATATTATAAATGTTAAAATTTGTATATTTGGTATTCAATCACGCAAAACTACTGAACGGATTTAGATGATTACCTGGATTGAGACGTAGAATACTTTTTATCCCGGAAAAGTGTCAGGTTCCTGAGGGATTTTCCGCGTTAGTTGCAGGCGCCCGCTAGTGCATAATGCAATTCATCTCATTCACGGTTCTTAAAATACGACTAGTTTCGTTAGTGTTGCGGGCGGGTCAAAGGTCCGAACAAAACGCCCATTTACCTTAGCAGTCAAGATCACTTTTACTGCACTTGTCACTAAATTACTATTAGAAAAAAAATATTTTTTAATAGATAGGTACGTTCCATTTTATTAAAAGCTTTTATTTAACTTGCAATGTATGTATATTAGTGCGGGTGGAATCTTGCAACACAATTTTGAAGTAGATGTCTTTATTCGATTGAGCTGAAATTTTGTACACACGTTTAGTTTGGATGACAATGCATGGTGAGCTATGACGTCGAATAACTCGAAAAATAAAGTGACGTTACCTTAAATCCAATATGGCGGACCTAAAAAAACATGGCAGACTAAGTTTTTTATGCCTTCCTACATTATGGGTATCAAATGAAAGGACTTGATGAGAATAACTCGGAAAATTAGGTTACGTCACCTTAAACCCAATATCGCAGACTTTAAAAGATGGCGGTCTGAGTTTTTTATGTTTTCCTACAACATGGGTATCAAATGAAAAAATTAGCTGAGAATATATGATTTTTGAAGTTATCGTCTACCGATGACTAAAATGCAAACAATAAATTAAGAGTAAAAAACTTTTTTAAAACAGGCTTTTATTTATGTGCGCTAAAAGTAAAAACGTCATTACACAATTTATATAAATAAAAGGTTGTCGCCAGATTAAAGTAAGTACTGGTAGTTATAATATAAAAAAAAAATTAAAATCAATCCAAAAGCTTTTTTTATATAAATTGTGTATGACGTTATAAGTTCATCTATTTTATTCTATTCTATTTTTTTGCTACACCAATTAGTCTAGCCCCAAAGTAAGCACTGTAAGGCTTGTGTTATGGGATACTAGGATAATGGATAGAATACATATACAGTACATATATAATTATATTTTTATAGAAATACATATTAAACATCTATGACTGGAGTAGAAATGCTCGTATTCATCACACAAACATCTGCCGCCACCGGGATTCGAACCCGGGACCTTTCGAGTCGGCGACACCATGAAACCCGGCGTACAAACCACTCGGCCAGGGAGGTCGTCAAAATTTATCATCAAAAAAGCTTTCAAGGAAAATTTTATTTTATTATTTTAGCGCATTTAAATAAAATATTGTTTTTGAAAAGGTTTTTTTACTTTAAATTTTTTATCAGAGAAATCACAAATAGTTTATGAGGTGTGTTCACACTGTTATTATTCATCTAACCTGATGAACTTCACGCCGCTTACAGTCGGAGAGTATCGTAACGAACATAATAAAAAAATGTATTATCAGGTTATTAAATGTTCACTGGTAAAACACTTTATCGACTGGTAAATACTAGATAATTTTATCAGGTTACTAAAAGGACATTGTTCAGCGTCCATACATAGTTAGCCTAAGAACCAACAATCATGAAATATTATTTTCTAGGTTCAAAATCGTAAGTAAATAACTGTAAAAACAAAAATTATTGACGGACACTTCTGAGAACTTCAATTATTAGGAAAACTAAAAATTTTTTGAGGTTATGTTTAATATTCAATGAAACCTATGAATTTAGTATAAACTGAGTATGAAGTGAATTAATATTACAACTAATTCATTTTATTCGATGTGATTTTAAAGAATAACTATTAGGAAAAACTTGGTTAGGTAGGAATCGTGAATAAAATAAAAACAGTAGTTTTGCTTCTTATTTATTGACTATTTTTCACATAATTGTATCATATTGTTTATTGTATTTATTTGTATATCACATGTAGGTATAAGTATTGTGTAAATATGCAGCGTGAATGTGTATCAGGTGTTCTTGAATAATTTGGCAGTATGATCCTCTCAGGATGTTGTGGCACAGGTTCACTAGCACTTGTTAATAAGGGCTCTGCTCTTTGGTAACATCGATGGCATATTAGATAGCCGAAATAGTTAAATTAAAGGAAAAACAATTGCAAATAAACACACACAACAGGTAATCCGAAACGAGAACGCACTTTCCGGTATATTAAACTACTCTTTGGAATGCACGAATGCCACAGATTACTACGAATGCAAACTGCATGCACCACAACCACAGACTAACGAGTTTTATGCCGGCCCTTCACTTGGAAACAGTTTGTCCTTGTCATGCTTAATAAGGAATGAAAAGGACAGACTGATGTCATGATTTAAAATAGCAAATACGAATAGCCAAGTGAAGTGCCGGCATTAAGAAGAAAGAGTGTTTTGTTTGCAGCGCTGCCATAGATTATACACATAAAATGGTGTTTATTGTCTCAGATTATTTTTTAACTTTTTAATTTAGCTTATTTAACTGGAAGTGTCCGTCACAATCTAAATACTGATAATTATCGCAAAAAATATACTAAGAATAATCATAAATGCCAAATTGGTGTTGGTCCTTAGGCCAATTTTAACATTGTCCTTTACATTATTTGATACGAAGATTTGTGGTCTCTAAAATTTAGAAGTAGTTATACATTGAATCAATTCTTAAATGGATTGAGTACTTCATATAGATAAAACCAAATTTCACTGGTAACATAATGAGTGTAAATCTCAGATTCACTATGCTTGTTAGCTCGAAAGATAAGAGTCGATACATACGATACGACCGCGACCGACCATTTGAGACAACGAATGTTGACATGCAAATTTATACTGTACCGTCTGAATTAATATTAATCCCATTTTATTATGGTTGTCTACAACTTTAACAAAACCATAATTATCTACTCATATAACCACTAAGCTCAAATAGGTATGGTTCATCAATGAATTTTAATCCAATAAATCTGAGACTTTTCCATGGGGATAAAAGTAAGCCCAAAGTACAGACGGGGCCTAATTTTTGTTGTTGTACATTCGCAATTAAGTAATTTAATCACTCCATCAATATTTGCAGAATCATATTTATTACTTATTTCGAAAAAAAAATACAGTTTACTGAAAGTTATGTTTTCGATGTTTTTTGATAAAGTTAAGTATTAAGTAATACTTAAATAAAGTATTTTTTGTTAAGGTATCGAACCCTTCACGTGAAACTCGCAATTGGCAAATTTTCATTAGAATTGATTTCAGATTCGTTTTGAACTCTTACGAGTATTTCAGACTTCGAGTAATAAATAACATGGTTAATCAATATCAATACACACAGAACATAAGATGAATACAGAACCCGTATAAAAATGTTATCCACACTATTATGTATATAATTATGTTCTTCAAAACTTTTATGGATGAAATAACAAGTTTTTTGTTATTTCATACATATACATGTATATAATTATGTTCTTCAAAAAACTTTTTTATGGATGAAATAACAAAAAACTTGTTATTTCATCCATAAAAGTTTTGAAGAACATAATTATATACATAATAGTGTGGATAACATTTTTATACGGGTTCTGTATTCATCTTATGTTCTGGGTGTATTGATATTGATTACCCATGTTATTTATTACTCGAAGTCTGAAATACTCGTAAGAGTTCAAAATGAATCTGGAAAAAAGCTTTTATGGATGAAATAACAAGTTTTTTTAGTATATATCTTGACTGCATCTGATGATACATACAAGCATCAGATGCAGTCAAGATTGTATATGCTAATTTGGATTTTGAATTTGGGATTGAGATGCATGACAACAAAAGTCTCACTCTCCCAATAGATAAAAAAACATACGTATAAGACTATCTAGATGATAATCGTGAGATTCTAGACGAGTTAGTTAATATCCTAAGCCCGCTTTCTTCAGTGTGTTTCACGACATAACACCATTGGTAGCACGACACACTTCGTTGCTCCACAACATTGCCATTATAAGTATCAAGTGAACGTGACAGCATTTCTTCTGTTGCACATTGCATTCCTGGGTGGGCACCTCGTGGATCAAAGTTTGTAACAATTTTAAGGTTCATTATGACTTTCGAATCACGAGCCATTACATGAGAATTACCACGCTATCAAAGAACAATGAAGATTCCAAAGGTCAGGAACGAGTGTTGCAAGACTGACCTTTTCCTAATCAATCGTATAACTGTGATTCAAAAGTTGTAATTATTATCTTTGACCAATTAAATAAGGCAGCTAGCACAAATGGTAATTAACAACTATCATCTATGAATGTAAGCGATCAATTGTATAAGGCACAATGGCAAAGAAAATGGGATCTCGGCTTATTCAAGCGCTTATCTATAGGTACTTGTCAGATACACTGTAATTTTATAAAATCTATCATCATCAGACTATTAATGTCTCCACTGCTGGGACACAGGCATTTCCTATGGATGGAAAAGGAAGATAAAACCTCTAAATTTATAAATACCATGATACCTTTTAATATTGAGACACGCATAATACAGAATTTGAAATCTCTGCGTATCTACTTACCAATTATAACCCTTATTTTGTAACTTTCACTTGATCTTAGAAGTAGGTAGGTAGGTAGGTAATTGTGATTAGCACATGATAAAATATCACAACAACACAAGCAATAAAAGTAATTGTTTTATCGTTGTGCAAAAGTATTGCAAAGAAAATAGCAGTTCCTGTAATCTGGGTTGTGTTTTATATATAACGATTCGATAATTTTAGCAGGGCTAGTTGTCTACATTTTTTTATTTAGGTATTGAAGAAAGTAGATAATGAAAGATACTTAAAGCCATGAAAAATCGTAAACGTCTCTTTGAAGGTAAACCAACAATTATATGCACATAAAAACTAATGAACGTTATTACGAGTATCAAGCTTTGTTTATGTACGAACATAGTATATTTTTATATGCGTACATAGTTGCAAAAAAGCATTCTAGAATAAATAGGATAACATTTCGAAAAACGTAGAAATATTTGGTTTTCTCTTGAAGGAGATGATTTTATTCTTAAACACTAGGTATAATACTCTTCCGAAGTATATTAACATGTTAAGATGAAACTTTATTGGTCTGGCTCCTCAACGTTTGGATATACCAGCAAAATGATTGACAACCAATGGCCAACTGCCACTAAAAGTCCTGCGCAGTCATGCAGGACTAGTACAGAAAATTTCGGATAAGTGTGGGTCAAACACGGATCTTGTTAATGTTGGTAAAAACTTGTTGGTAAAAACTCTGGCATAAATCTGCCTTTCTACTATCTAAATACTTTGATAAGAACTTAGCGTTGATCTTAAAGAAGCACATTTTTTTATAACATGGATAACAATGATCTTTCATTATTAGTTACACGAAAGGACAAAATAAAATCAATCTGGAGTTCACATTAAAGTCACGTTAAAATTAAAACGGTTTTACGAATTTTTGCCATTCATATTGGAATTGTAATATATTAGGAATTCACAAAACTTAAAAATATTATGAAGTATAATGCTTTAAAATATTTAATATATCCATACGAATAAGTATTATGACTAACTTGACCTTCAAAACAAAGAAAGAGCAGATTTTAGTGTTACGTCAAATTACGAAAGTCAATTTGAAACAGATAAGCTTATATAAATTCTATTAAAAATTATACCGCTTTGTTGCCATTGAGCCGCTTCATGCCATTTGTCACGCGACAAATATTTACAAGGTCAATAAAGTCAATGTAGAGGTAACTAAATCAACAGATTGACTAGGTCAATTGTACAAATAGTTTGTTAACAAAAAAAAGTAAATAAACTAACAAGCGCTATCAACTGCTACAGCAATTCGAAATCGACTCCACAGTACTCTGTATATTAAACAAATGGAGCCATTCGATTTGAAAACGCTCTTTTTCCTTTATTGCGGTGTCAAAATGTCGAACAATAGTATGAAACACGACAGCTACGATTTGTAGCCAGCCGTGGTGTTTCCATTCAATGAAATTGCCTCCGCAAATATCATTGCAGGCCGTCCATTTTGTGCAACTATTGTGCGAATATTTTAAGGTTACATAACTGAAAAGTAAAATTGATTGATTTGCGAATGCTTTAAAGGGTTTCTAATGCGATGTCTGGAGAGTGCGATGTCTAGATTTGTGTGAATGATATAGGAAAAACGAGATAAGTGTGACGTACCATTTCGCACTGAGGTTCAGTGTCTTCGTCATAGAAGATGTTTGTGCAGTCATCCATTATGTGAGCGGAGCGGCCTGAATGATCCACGCGGCTCGCCCGCTCTTCAACCCCTGCCGGTGCCCTTCGGCATCCGACTCACTGATGGAACACTAGCACTTAACTCGCGACCAACTCCGCCAAAATCAGGATAACCCTATGAGTCACGCAATACTGAGCCAACTTGTGAGAGCCGAGCCGAGCGTAGGTGTTCTTTACGAGGCAAATCAGCGCACCTTGATGCTCACTAGTACACTAAAACGTTAAACGAGGATCGCGGATGGTTGCTTTTTTTGCTAGTCAAGGGCGATCCGACGAGTGCGCCCAGTTCTTTTCTGTGTTTTTTCCGTGAACAACTACGCAGATAGACGTCGACGAGGCTGGAGGGTGGCGCGCGCATTCCCGGGGTGCATTGATCGTCGCCTTACTGCGCATGTCACCCTTTTCTGGATTTCTGTACTGTTTTGACATTTTGTTTGGATACGAAAGTACGTTATAAACGAGTATGTCTGTGGAAGCCTTATTCATTCTCAGAAATTTAAACTCAGAAAGCGTTGAGCGAATGTCCTTTCCTGTTCAGCCTTAAACAGATGTAGAAAGTCCAGTAGCCTTCATTTATTATGCAACGAAATAGTGCAGTATTTTCTCTCTCTAAAGAATGTAGTCACATGTTTGTTCCCACGCGTCTTCAAATAAGTAACTACAAAGTAATGAGCCCGAGAACGTGCGACCGCATTATTGTGTTTTCATTTATTTGTAGCAGACTTATCTATTTGTATAAAGTCAGTAAAAAGTATGGGAATACTCTCAGCCCCTATATGGAAAGTTGGGAATAAATATTTACTACTACTGTACGGCTAGCTTTTTAGGGTACTGTATACCTGACAAGGAACCCTTATGGTTTCGTCATGTCCGTCCCCGGTTTTGCTTGGAGACTATTAGCACGAGAGAACTGTTATTTTGTGGAGATATGTATATCAACCATGCCGTCAAAATGGTAGAAAAAAATATTGATTTTTTTTTTGGATTCTCCCCTACATGTAACCTGGGATAGTTTTTTTTTTCATCTATCCCACCCCATCCCACCGAGTGGAACAGCGTTGAATAGATCCTTTAAAATTACTTAGGGGTTCCTAAGACTATTTTTCGATTTAGTGATCAGTTTGCGAAATATTAAACTTTAAAGTGCTAATTTTTGTTCGAGTCCCCCCTCCCCTCTAAAAGCTAAACTATCGGCTTGAAAAACCTGGAAAAATTCATGATAATAGTGCATATTATGAACTTTTGAGAAAAACTATAACGGTTAAGATAGATTTGTTAGTTTGAGAGTAATCGTTGTTCAACTTTGGTTAAAGAACATTTCTTACCTATTGAAAATTCCTTGAAAGAAAACATTAATAGTGACGTAGATAAAGTTATTGTAGCATAAAACCTTGCATTGCAACAAAATCTAAAAATAAACTTTTTAAATATAACAATAAAATATGATTAGTTCCACATCGATTCCACGCTAACGTTATGTTTTTATAAAAAGTATATAAGCACTTGAAAACATCGCCGATTATACCGCATCATCCCCTTCTCAGGGATAATCGCTACAGATGAAGCTTTGAGTGAGTAAGAGTCTGATATAATCATGCGGCTGGCTGTAGGGTATTTCACATCCGCTTCCCCGCCTGGGAGGAAACAAAAAAAAATCGGCGGTTATCATTGATATTAAAAAAAATATAATATCGAATTGATTTTGGTTTTCAGACGTAGTTTGATTTAGGTATTTTAATTTAGATACGTAGATTGATATTAATCGGTTTTCTAATTTCCGATATAGAAAATAAAGACTCCTCAAATATATTGTGGTAACTACACTGCGCGTGGCACGACACGCACTTGGCCGGTTTTTTAACTGTTAATAATATTCAATTAAGTTTCCAACCTTTGTTACATATCTCTTACTTACGACCACAATATTAAATAAATGAACTACGATGTTTTAACTGTGCATTTATGTGTCACATATTAACAATTGGTGGATCCAGTATGACATAGTTATCTCTTGTTTCATTCAATATCAATCTTCCTTTGTTTCTATGTGTCTCCGCTCTTTAATGCTCAACATAATACTGTGATAATAGATCGTTGACATGCATAGTGTTTCTTGTAATTTGTTATTTGATGGGTATTAGTCACAGAACACAGAAAGAGGTATTAGCCATATATTTCATAACAGTAATATGGTACCTATCAAATGCCGCTTCCTATATACTAAATATAAGGTTAACTAACAAAGGAGATTGCTCAGCTTCGTATGTTTTCCAAACCGGTAAATATATAAGTCCTTTTTAAAATGAATATATTATACAAAGGTGTCCGTTAAAATCTAATGACTGTAAAATAAAGTATAAATTACGCCAAGATTTCCCGCCAATTTGAGCAATCTCCTTTATTGTAACTATATATCTATAACCTAAATGATGTAATGGAAGGTGACTTCATAAGTATCTCTAGAGTCATTTTTCAACTTGACAACTCTTTATATAACAATACAGGGAGAAAAAAACAGCCCTTGCTGAGTTTTTTGCCGGTTCTTCTCAGTACAATGTCTCCCGCCGAAGTTTTGCGAACCGATGCCGTAGCTTCTTGACCTTCACAAGTGCTTGTAATAGCCTAGACTGAATAAATGATTTTTGATTTTGATAAGCTAGCAAGTATCTACCGTTTCTGCTAGTTCTAATATTTAAGAGTGAACCATAACAATTTGCGCTTTATGCCCATAACATTGTGCTATGCACGGGTACACAATCTGATGTTATTTTCGACAGGTGTACCTACATCCTACGTATATCATTTCTTTGATTGGTAATTTTATCTTAAACCGCTACTACTTTGGAAATATTTTTGGATGGATTTAAAATTTATCAGTCTTTTGATAGCTCATTAATAATGTATTACTTACACAATTGCAATCATTAGTAACCCACCAATCCGCACTTGGCTCGTTTGGTGGGTTATAGATGGCCCGTCTTCACTATGTTTCTGTCGATACGGAGAATTGCATTAGCAACTTGACCATTTGTTAATAGGTACTATATTCTACTGAAAGTGATTGTATTTAATTGATTAGTAAATAAAAGTTTATTTAATTTTCATACAAGTAAAAACTTCTTGAAAATTTATTATTTAGCATCCTTTAATCAAAATATTTTGATTAGCTGGACAAAATACGCAATCAGAAATGTAGATACTGATTCCTGTTTATTTCAATCGTGACTTACAATAGTTTGAAGTGTTTTGTCCGTATAATGCATTTATCTTAATCGTACCTACATGCCTTCAGTTATTTTATAAACTACGAGTATAATTGAAATAAAAGAACAAAAGTCTTAAATGATAATCTTCTTTAATTTTATTGCAGACAAAGATCTGATAAAAAGACAATCGCTTGCAGTTCTGCTCAGGGGCACTGGAGCTATTTTTGTTCTCGAATGATAATTAAGTTCTAGGCAACAGTTTTTGTTAAGTTGTTCTATTAGTTCTAGAAAACCTTAAAATTTGGCACGGAAATCTTATTAAAATATTTTTGCGTACCCCCCCCCCCCCCCCCCCCTTCATGTAAAGGAGTGTTAATTTTTTCCTATTCCATGGTAAGGATTATTGTTAGGAAGGTCTTGAAAAAATGTTGTGGGTCCATGAAAATTATTTTGCAGTTAGGCTTTGCTTTGAAACATATTAAGCTTTAAAGTGCAATTTTTTGTTAATAGTCAAATAATATACGGTATGGGGGGTATGGGCATAATATAGATGTAAGCTGTACCGTTGCGCATGGCTCGATACGCAATTGAACAGCTTAGCTCATGACTTAGCTTCATTATTTTATTTTAGTAAATACCGAGTAATTTTAGTAGTGTAGATAAATATAGTGGAAATTTTCACTTGAAGTAGTAGTTATAATTATATATAAAATAAAACATAACTCTTGTAAGTAGGTACATGTTATTTTATATAACCTTCAACCTTCAAATACCTTTCGATCATTTGTTGTAACTAAAAGTTCTAAGCACTTTTAATGTAGGTTACAGTAAGAGGTGCTCACAATCAGCAGGTGGTTAAGGCAGTAGAACTGTGTCAAGGCACTCGGGATACAGGCGTTTCTGTTAACTGCTACTTATCAGAAACGAAAATTATCCATTACTTGATTTATAGTTATAACTAACTAAACAATAAAGCAGAAGTCCTGTATCTTATAAGTTCCCTTGCACCGCCGAAACCTGAAAATTAATTTATTTACTTACAATATAATTTTCTAAACTTTTTTATAAAAATATCTACAATTCATTTTAATGAAAGGCTAAATAATTCTCTATCGCTCTGATATGAATCATGTTGTAGCTGTTATGTTTTAGAGAAACATTAAATAAAATGTAGGTATGTATCTATAATTATGTGACAAAAACCTTTGGCAAAGGGTTGGTTAGCGACTTTGTTTTGTTGTTCCCACGAATTAGAGTTAACAAAAATTTGGCAGGAAATACCTGCATGATGAGTCAGGGCAAGTTGTTTCAAAACCCAAAAGCCGTTTCTTTTTATTATTTTATTAAGTCTAAACTGGTCTGTAAGTTATATACTTACTTCTCTGCCTTGATATTTTCACAATGGTATTGCTTCAATTATTACATTATGTAGAGAGTTATCTTAATAATTTTTTAGTTATTAATAGATAGATGAGCAATGTTTTTGTTTAATATAATTAGTACTACCTAACTTATATTTAGCAAGTACTAGCATTTATATTAAACATTATGTAATTGTTTCTTGTTCGAAATAAAATTAATGAAATAGCTGGAAAATCAGACGAGTTTTCTTACTTTTACTCCTTATGCCCATTATATCAAATTTGGGGTTTTATGTTTGAGCTGTGTGCTTGTGCTCTGTTTGTGAGACATTGATAATTTATTGTTTTAGCTTTGAAGAGTACATAGCTATAGCGAAAACTTAGGATATTGTATGCAATAACTTATTCGAAAGAATACATTCATTCATCTTATAATTACTACTAAGATATTGAAATAAAACATGCTCTTTCTTTTTATTATGAAGGGGTTAAGTCTTGACTGCAATCTAGCCTGAAGACAGGTCGACGATAGGACGGTTTAACCCAGAAGAAGTCTATAAAGTGGTGACTTGAAAGAATTCGGCTTTTATAAATTCGAGAATGTACTTAGACTTCGCAGTCAGGTGGAGTCCACATTTTTCGTTAGCTTTATTATGTAGTAGGAAAAAAAGCGCTTCATGCTTAGTGTGTATATTATGTGTGCATGTCCCTCGATGGGACTCAACTCCTTTCTTTGGACAACACTTGTGATTCGAATCTTCTTGCTTCGAAATGGCTTAAACAAGCTTGGTCTAACTATTTTTCCTTTATTTTTATTAGCCATTTTCTAACACTTGGTTTTCGGCCTCCTCTATTTTGCCATGCCATTTATCTCGGTGTTGGGGCTTTCTATATGAATTTTACTCCAGCTGTTCTTTTAATATCTTTATAAGCTTATTATAGGTATCCCTTAAAGGCTTTTATCATTTATTTATTCAATAACTATTTTAAGTATCGAATTTAATTATTGACATCAGGGTCACTGAAAGTGTTAGTATAACAGGTGTTTTTAATTCATGCGTATAATACGCGGAACAGCGATTGTTTCCATTCAATAATGCGAGAGATAGGCATCTCAAGAGTGTGCAAACAAGCAATACTTTGCTCAGCACTTACAACCCGAAGTATATACGAACGATTTACACCTGTGATAACACGTTTAGTGAAAGCACTTTGAGCATCGTATTATTAGTTAACTAGGTACTTAGTGGATATTTTATGTCTGATTACTTACGTTACAACTAACACGCGTGGCATTATATAATACTAGCGGTCGCCCGCAACTCCTTCCCCAGTAAACTTAATATTTTTGAGAATCCCAGTAATTTTTCCAGGATACAAAAGTATCTTAAACTCAATCCAGCTCATAAACTATACGCGTATACAAACATCCAAATCCGTTCAGTAGTTTTTGCCTGAGAGAATAATTAACATCCATATAATAAATAAATAAATATTTGAAACACACACCAATTAGCCTAGCCCTAAAGTAAGCAGTGTAGGCTTGTGTTATGGATTACTACGGTAACGGATAGAAAACATATACTGATACATATATAAATATATATATATATATATATATATAAATAGAAATACATATTAAAAATCCACTGACTGAAAATGACTGGACTACAAATGCTCGTATTCATCACACAAGCATCTGCCCCCACCGGGATTCGAACCCGGGACCTCCCGAGTAGTGGACACCTTGAAACCCGGCATACAAACTACTCGGTCACGGGGGTTGTCGGAAACATACAAACTTTTGCATTTTTAATATTAGTAAGATAAGAAGTACATAGTAGTAAGATAAACATAGAATAGCGATGACGACTAACTTTTTTTCTTCGTCTATCAGGTAGATTATCAAAAAGTATTGAACGCGTATTTTTTCTTTATTCACATAATCAAAACATTACATAGATAAATATATACATTTTAAATGTCACATGACGTTAGGTTTTGGTACAATTTTTAACTTAATAGTGACGTCACGAGCCCCCACTCCCAAATTGGGACGCTCTTTATCTTTGTAATTTTTTTTTTTGATTGACCAATTGAAGAAAATATGTGTCCATATTTTTTTAAAATCTAACTGACGGACTAAATAGAATTTCGTTTAGTTCATCCCGTCGTCACCCCTAATTGTTAACAATAGGGTATTTGACAAGTTTAAGAAAACGATCTCACGTTATTGACTAATGTTTATGGAGTCCGTAAAAAGTGGATATTCATCATTCTGTTGTGTATTTCAGTAAAAACAATCAAATCAAAAACTCCATTTTCAAGTTGCCGCGAAAACGTTTTTCTGGATAATGGCGTCTTACTAGTATGTGACGTCACACGACTGTTATTAAAACGTCAAACGATACAATGTAATGTCACTTTAACCGGAAGTTTACTTGTGTGTGACGTCATTTTAGGCTCCGCCAATCCCTAGCGTTTTGGGTCACGTGACAATAGATAAGAAAACTAATCTATTTTTCGAGGGTTTTTAGTAAAATTATGAATATTTTTTTATAAAAATAGTAAAAAACCCCTGCCAATATTCATTCTAAACACAGATGCTAACAATAGGCACTTTATTTTTAATACTGTCAAATACCCTATTAAATATAAAAATAACCAGTTTCCATATCACGAATACTGACAGTGTTCTTTCCAGGAATTTCATGGTCACATATGAATTTATAGCAGTTTAGAGCTCTAAAGTTGTGTTAATATAGTTAAGCTAAAAGTTACTTAAATATATTGTTCTGATAAACCATATAACATTTTATGAATCGAGTCTCAAGGGAGAACCCCTACTAGGGGAGTAGGGGATGCTATTCTCGCGAATTCGTGAACGTGACTCGCTTCCACAAATGTCAAGGGAGTTAAGTTAGAACTTACAACATAAATGTCACGTTGTGCTTACCAAGTCCAATAATGAACGAGCGTTTCTCTCTTAATTGTTGTGTAAACAACCATTACTTGTATCTAATGAAATATTAAAGTTTGTTTAATGGTAATATAATAATAAGCGTTTCTTACTTAAATCTTACCTTCATACTAGGTCCCTACGTACGCCGATTAGAAACATGTCTAAGATGGATTTCTCAAGATAAAATTAATGCATGGGAAAGAAACTTATTAGTTATATTTATCCACTTTATACAAACTTTCATATAATAAGGCAAAGAGATAGTTCAATACCTTTTTGCTAGTGCCTCGCTATAAGAATTATTAAATCGTGAACCAAGACGGTGCCTGGTGATACAGTAATAATAATTGATTTTATGACAGATACATTGTTAGCTTATTTTATTATAATACTAATAAAATAAGAACCATAGACAAGTCAGTAAAGAAAAAATAAGAAATTGACTTATCTTAATTTAAATAAATTCCTTGAGAAATTTCAATTCGATAAAACACTGACAGGATTCTTCTTTCTAATTAAATTGGCCTTTAATTACAAGGGTGACATAAAGGACACCTCTTTAATTAACACACTTATTTTAATCGTCCTTAATTAAGTAGACTTGCTGTGTGCCACTGCTCACAAACAATAGCTCTTACATAATAACGTTACGAGTAGGCAACCTAAATTCCTCCAACCGTATATATTTTGTTAGAACAAATGTGTTATGGACATTATCCTAATGTTCTCTTCAATATTTAATTTGACGACCTCCGTGGCCGTGTGGTTTGTACGCCGGGTTCCATAGTGTCGCTGACCTGAGAGTTCCCGGGTTCAAATCCCGGTGGGGGCGCAGATGTTTGTGTGACGAATACTAGCATTTGTACTCCAGTCATGAATGTTTAATATGTATTTCTATAAAAATATACTTATATATGTACAGTACATGTATTCTATCCGTTACCAAATTATCTCATTATGACACAAGCCTTACAGTACTTACTTTGGGGCTAGGCTAATTGGGGTGAGTGTTGGAAATATTTATTTATTTATTTAATATAATTATACGCAAAACGGCGCTCAGGTTTAATTACACGTATACAGTGATAGATATGGATTAGGATTTCTGTATTTTCATAGCAGCAGCTGGGAATCAATATCAGACCCTACGCTCTAATTAAGAAGACCCCAAAGGTTCGTCGTTAAACGCTTCAGATTATAAAATACTATCAGGAGCCTGCGACTTCGTCCACATTTAAATAGGTACATAGACTAATTATTTGTGTTAAGCATAAAACTTTTGTGTTTGGTTAAAACTTAAAAACTTTTTGCTTATTAATAAATGATACAATAAAGGGACTCAGCACAATTGCAAACGAACTTTTAATATACAACATCCGTGTTATATTTTTTACTTTGGTGTTTAATTTTGGTCACTGTTCATAGTTAACAATCTACAATGGACAAAATAAAGCAACTTCTTAGTCTTCAAAAAGAGAGATTAGAAGTTATAAGAAAAGCTCAAATCGACTATGGAAAATCACCAAAAGCAAGATTTACTCAAACATATGTGGATACGCGTTAAGAAATTTTGGAAATAACATAGAATTCGTTTTGGAGTTCACATGATCATTAAATTGCTAATGTCTCTAGAATCACATCAAAAAAAAATTTCATTTCTATTTTTTTTCCAGATACCCATTGATATTTTATTAACAACTACTATTTCAAAGGCTTGAACATTATTTAAGCGGTCAAAAAATAATGTCCTTCTCTCGAATTCATTAATATCAATTCAGCGAATTAAGCGTGAGAGCTTAACCACAGACTTAACACTAAAAGAAAGAGTTAATTTCAATTAATAATTTTAGTTTACGTGTATAAGTGAGGCGTAGACAAATGGTATGGATTATTATTTCTTTATTTTAGTTACGTATTAAGTTGACGCTTGACGCTTCGCTGTAGTGTTGAGTAGGACTTACAAGAGGCGGTACATTTGTCCCGGACATGACGCCAAATTGTAAGAGCGGCTCAAAATTTTAAAATGTACTACTTCACATTAAATGTCGCGATAGTCGCGTCTCGTTACTCACTCACTCTTCGTAAGTCTGAGAGAGAGAGCGAGGCATGACATTTCATTAAAGTCCTCTACGCACTATCCATCTGTATCTCTATCTGTTTTACGTGTATAGCGCTGTCCTGCATGCTGGATCCAGCAAGATTGATAGTGCGTAGAGGAGGTGCTACTCGTGCACACAAACGTAATGTCGAGCTTCTGTACGCCTCAATGTCATATTTGTACTCGTCACTTCAAATGTATTGTCGAGCTTCAGTACGCCTCGCCTCATTTGAAGTGGGACATTGTACTGGTTCAGTACAAAAAAGAGGCTACTCTTACAAACTCTTTTTCAAGTTGTGTCCTACCCAACACTACTTCGCTGCAGTATACCGGTAACATATTCCTTAATCAAATGAGCGGGCGCGTGCGGTCGTCGACCGCGTCCCGCGAGACCGCATTCCTGAGGGATCTGCGTAGGGATTGACTCGATCATCGCTTGCGCATGGGACTGCGTGTGATGCAATATTTTTTATTAATTCTGACCAGAGGCCGAAGCCCAAGTGTTTGACAGATCCGTAAAGTATCGCATCGTCAAAGTTTATATGCAAACTAAGCACCACGCCTCTAACTGACGTAAGTACAAACTAGCTTTTGCCATACAAATTTTGACGATTACATTACTTAACGGAGCTGTTAAAAACTCGTGCTTGGGACTCTGCTCCCCAAGCATGATCGCCACGATATGAAATATATAACGTTTTATTATGCAGTTTGACAGTTAGAGGCGATAAAAACGTGATATACTTATATCGTATCGCGGTACTCGTGCTACGGGGGCTGTTTAGTTCCACAGATTATTAAGGTTGTTAGTTCGTTCGTTAGCCGAAGTGTGACGCAACATAGCCCCATTGTTGCCAGGAGGTTAATTTTGATTGTAGAGGTTTTAATGCATTCATACAGTTAGAAAAATGGGAACGCATTCCTGAGGGATTTGCGTAAAGATTGACTCGATCATCGCCTGCGCCTGTGACTGCGGGTGATGCAACTTTTTTAAAGTTTTTCTGTACAAGATAGTTCGTTCTTTAGACGAATTGTGACGCAACAACACCCCAGTATTGCCAGAAGGTTTGATCGTCAGAAATACGTGTAATAGTAACAAGATATAGACATAAATTACCCACGTAAATTAGTTTTTTGCACTCCATTTTTTATACTTCTTTAAAGTTATCAAAAAGATCATTTATACATTTTATTTTCTACATTAAAATAGTAATATGCTTGATATCATCAATCAAATTTAATTTTCTCTAAAAAGAACATTGTTAGCAATTTTTCAATAAAAGATCTAAAATTCAATAATTGAAGATTATTTATTTAATAGAGAAAAAAGCATTCATTTGTAATGTCAGTCAGCGCACTTTATCCTTTCCTTTAAACGTAGTAATATCCGGGATGAGGTAATCTAACCATATCAAAATTCAATATCCGCACAGACGCCTAGACGGTCGTCGGTCGCTCGGTCAGGTCACGATGGATTTTATTTTAGCTAACCGAATTTATTTCACGACAATTGCATTTATAAATATTAAATTGATAGTTGTATTAGGAATACAACTATCAATTTAATATATAGAATTAGGAAAAAAGGCTTTAGTGGATCATCATGTCGCGGATTTTTCATAGAACTTAAAAGAAGACAATTCCGTCATACATGATTTATGTGTAACTTTTACCGTTTACGCAGCCCATGAAACGAAAGCTCTCACGTGAAATATTTTTTTCCGTTTTCGCAACATTTTCATCGATGCTCCCTTCGTACTGCGTTGTAGCATAATGTTATATAGCCTAACCTTTCTCGATAAATGCACTATACAACACAAAAATATTTTTTGAAATTGGACCAGTAGTTTCAGAGATTAGCGCATTCAACTAAACAATCAAACAAACAAACAAAATTTAAAATATTCTAAAAAAATATAAGTTTTAGTTACGAAGGTACACTACTCCTAAGTGCATGCGATTAATAATTTTTGGTTTGTTACCTACACAAAAACCCCTTTCGCCTCTTGGTCACCTCTTTTCAAAGAAAACACGTCTCACGATTATTATGAGCATCGGAGCGTAAAAGTGTTACACAGAATTACGACTTTGTTATGTTTGTTGTCGTGATTTCACGCAGCGTGTCTAGTCTAGCGGTAGTTCACCAACAGCCAATTTGTCAAACTGAAACTTAACATTTTTACGTATGCGAGCGAATATTACTGTGCTGTGGAAGGTATTTTGTAACGGCGTCAAGGTTTTTCTCTCTCAGTCGGAACATTACAGTAACTGGAGTATATAGCAAGTTCAAAAGACTTAATTGGTTATTGCACTCCTAATTAATGGCAACAACCAACGCTAGAGGGTGTTGTAGCAACTCCTCGCAGACCGGTTACGTAAACTGTTACTCGAAGATGTGTGCATGTCAGAGTATAATTAACATGGAGATGGGTCTCCACAACATGTATTTGGTCCTTGAGTTAATACGCAGGTACTTTTCTGAAGTACTTATACCTATAGTAATGTAAGTTATTAAGTCTTTTAATTCATACTTATGTCATAAATGCAAAAATAATGCTATCTTTTCGTTCATCAGTCATACGCTTTATTTTCTAAACAAATGAATTTTGGTAAGACAGTGAATGGGAGCTCGAAGAATGGGCTGCTTTTAACTACAAAGGTAAAATTGTGTAAAAAAGTTTGTACCTTAGTGAAATCAATTATTCTACAAAGTCTCTGCCACATCGCCCTTCTAGTCCACTAATAGACCAGTATTAATGTCCTCACTACTGGAGCCTTTCCTACGGATGAACTACGAAGAACGAGCAACGATATTTACAGTTTTTGATATTGTTGAAAACGTGCCATAATACATGGCACAGTGCGAATATTATTATGAAAGTTACCAATAACTTGATATGCCATCTGAAGACCGGAGATACTCTAGAGAGAGAACATCCGACGATCAGGAATTGCAAAAGATGCTTAACTTCTACAATCTTTAAACTCCAAGGTTTCGTCTACAATTTGATGACCACCGTGGCTCGAGTAAGTGGTATGTAGTCACGCCAGTTTTCACGGTGTCGCAAAAGGTCCCGGGTTCGAATCCCGGATTGGCAAATGGTTGTATGGTGAATACGGGTATTGGTACGTAAGTCATGGATGTTTATATGTATTTTTAAATAAAAATATACTTATATGTGTATACCTATGTGTTCACACAAGCCTTACTGCTTACTTTGGGGCTAGGCTAATTGGTGAGTGTGTAAAAAAAAACGACGGGTTGCACTCCGAGAGTGCCGGCAGAAGTGAAAACTTGAATATTAACGTTGTGCATTTTTGATATTTTGGAATGGTTAGGGAATAATTTTGCACTAATTGCTTTAATTATCTGTATAAAAGTACTATCATTTATGTGTTAGAATACAATACTTATTTATTGCGCTATCGTACACAAACATGACAATTTATATTACATTAAAAAGTTTATCAACTCAAAAAAATCAACTTACATGAATCAGATTTAAGCCCACCTAGCGACATCTATTGTAAAAAATGCATTTTCTTAGCAATAAAGCTGCCACCTCGACGTCCTAGATAGACTTATTATTATAATACGATAAAATAAAATATTACTATGTTTCGTCCAATATATTGAAAGTCAACAACCTTTCCAATTTTATTGTTTTCGTCTTACGAATTTTCTATTAGGTCACGTGTCCTGACGCGATCAGGCCACGTGTCCTGCGAGTTTAACATTTTTTACCCATTACGAAAAAGTGTACAACGCCCCTAAAGAAGTTTTCACTTCAAAAATCTCAGACCGTACTACCGATCTCGCAGGGAACCCGCTATCAGAGACAATAAGTAAGTGAACAATAACTTTCCAGTAATTTTCATGTGTTCATTAATTGTTACATACCATGTTCATACACATCGAGACACAAACGTCCCGCGTTGCACAACATGGCAACGCCGCGCCGAGAAGATTACTCTTCATTATTTCACTGATAAGCATCTACCGAAGGATAAATTTTATTAGTCACGCCACGCGATTTCAAATACCTTTTGCTTTCTAAAACATTCGTATATTATGTTGCATCGATGTTTTTATTATAACATGACATTTTCGTAACATTTAATATTCTTCACGACTTATTCTTATGCCGGCCTGTTGATTTATGTAAATCATATACTTTAAAACGACTTTTACTTATTCTGTAACTAGCGGTCAACACAGATTTCGCCCGCGTTTTAGTTTTTTTAGAAAATCCCTCAGGAACCTAATTTTTTTCCGGAATAAAAAGTATTATATGTCTCTCTGCACATTATAATCTGTTTGTGTGTAAAATTTCATCCAAATCCGTTCAGCCGTTTTTGCGTGATTGAGTAACAAACACACAAACATGCAAACTTTTTCATTTATAATATTATTAGGATAGTAGGATTTTGCAAGCGTTTTACGGGCACAGGGTCACGCTAATGAAGTGATTAAACATTTAAAGGGCCATCAAATCCATCTGTTATTATTGTTTTCGGTACATCAACTGAGCTGGATACCACTTAAATACGTATGGCATAATTTTTGGTATCAAAATAGTTGAGAAATTTTTATTTTGCCGAATCACAGGTAGGTAACATCCAGATTTGAGAAAATTATATTTATAAATTCATAAGATTGATAGTAACTTTTTATTTGCTACATGATTAGTTATATCCGCAGTCGCCAAATTTGTAATAATACTACAACGCCATATGGTAGCACTAACTTGAGCTTATTTATATAAAACTTGTATCCATTATAATTCTTTGAAAACGCATATAATTCATGTTAAATCATATCGACAGTTATTTTGCTAAACATCACAATAAATGGATTTTACACAATTTGGATAGCCTCTCACCTTATATCTAAATCGATTTATTAGACTGAAACGAATTCTACAAACTGGATTCTTTCTAAGTTACTAAGCAATAAATACTAACAACATTCCTAACTGAGATGTTAATTAAAAACATTTCGTTGGTCCTTGAACTTCTGATTGTAAAAACTGTACAAAAAATATAGTACCTAGTTTATACATAATATACTTATATATAAAGAGCAACAATAGTCTAAATACATATATAATATTTACTCGTTTTAACTTTGGATAAGGACAGTTTTCGATTTTTCATATTTAAACAACTTATAACTTAGAATTTATGAGTCACTTTATCGGTGACCTTTTACGCACACTTAAAGGAGTATTTCAAATTGTAATATCAACCTTATAAAATCTAAAAGTAAAGTTCAATAATTCACTTTACAAAAACAGCGGTGAACTTTAGAGTCCCTTGCAGCATTATCTATAGAACGACTATTTGTCATTATTTATCGTTTTCAAATCAAAAGTTTGATTGTATATTTAAGGTACAAAGGAAAAGACGAATTCGTGGATTTCTAACAGTACAATTTACGATCAAAGTCGTGACTTGTTTGTGAAAAGCAATTCACTTGAAATAAAATAGCAACAGCTATTTATTAGTCATGATGGAAAATAGATATCTTTTTTAATATGAAATAACGTAATTTATCGAAAAACTGAATATACACGATCGTATACTTAAGCATAAGAGAAAAATATTAAAGGCCAGAAAAATAATTGGATTGAAAACATTAGATTTAAACGAGATCTATGTATACATAAGCCCTTATTTAAAAAAAAGCTACAGTAGCAGTCTTAATTATTATCAACCTTTAGAAGACATTATAATAACTACTACATCCAGTCATATCTTATGAAGGAATTATGGATCGTTTCAATTTAAATACTACTCGTGACAGAAACAAGCGTAAGGTCTTGTTTTTTCGATTACGATAGCTGCATATCATTTGACAGCAGTAAATTCTCATCGCGAAGGGATACTAGCGGTGAAAGGGGACTCGAAAGCTTATAGTACAATATTATTACATGGAGAAGTACTTATCGCACTGTTAAACGTACGATGCGATGTTTCTTTCACTTTATCGAAAAATGTTAGGGTAAAGGAGAGCAATAGGTAGGTCGATATAGTAATGCATGCATTTTTTTCATTTGCATGTATACAATTTCAATTGTTTTTATGTTAAAACTGTTTTCTAAGTTTCTCTGTCCACGTGTCTGTTGTTGATGAAATAGAGTTTAAATTTTAAAAGACCCTTTTAAAATGTAGTCATTTATCCCACCTCACCTAAGGAGAAACGAATGAATGAACGTCCGTAGGGAACTGCAATATCTATGGAAAATCTGCTATGGTTCATCTTTTAAATAATTTTTATCTCGGTTAATTATTTACGTCTTTCTATGATGATTAACAAAATTATTTTGAAGGAAAACAGTTCTTGCAACATATTTCAAAAAATAAATAGGTACATGAAAAGATTACATTTAAAATCCATAAAATAATGGAAGTAGTCACACTTTAAAGAAACAATAATCGAAAATACATTTTTACAGTTTTCTTCCAATTAATTCGACATCTAATGTGTTAAATTCATTTTGTTATCAAATTATGAAAGTTTTAGAAGTGAAAACTTGAATATTTTTTAATATAAAAAAGATGGCAATCAAAATTATGGCGGTAGTAAGTAGATTTTGTATTTATCACAATAAATAAGTCTCTGTCACACAGACACATTGTGGGGAAGTTTAATAGACTGACTACGCTGACTACAAATACTCCGGAAATTAATAATTTAGTTTCCCACCATAAAAAAAAGTTTGTGGGAGACTGTCGGTACAACTGATGCAGTCAAATATTTCTTAGAATCTACATCCTGTGACCGCGGCTACAAAAATAATAGAAAAAAGAGAGATAGCTCTAGTGCGTAACAAGTGTTCATTTAATAAGTAGGAAACGGTTATAACTTACTGACGGATGTCTTTGTGGTAATAAAATCATTAATTAGAAAAGATGTGACCCAATTATAAAAAGATTTATGTACTATCAAATCTTTAGGCTAAGAACTCATGACGCAGTTATCAACCGCGCCCGCCGCGGCTGCGAGACCGCAAATCTCGTAAAATGTGAAATTGTACATAAAATTCAATTGCAAAGGACATTGAGAACTTTACTATGACATACTACCAGCAAATAGATATTAATTCTATGTTATTTTAAATCTTTAGACATTTAGATACGTTAGAAAAGTGAAATACTCAAGGAAGAACGTATAATCGGTTATTTATATCACCTTAATCTGTTTCTACCGAGCAGTCTTTCTCGTGTCTCTCTCACTACCTACTGGACATTGGCGAAATTTCTGTGTAAAACGGAGAACGCCACAGAAAGAAGAAGAAAAAAAAACCTTTAGCACATTTTTGTGACTAACGGAATATTCAGATATAAAGCCGTTGCTCCTGCCAGCTTCTGCAGTCGTGTACCCAACAATCCGCATTGGACCTGCGTGGTGGGTCACGACCCAATCTGCCTATTCCATCTATTGGAAAGGCCTGTGCCCCAGATGTGGGGAAATGAATAGGCTATGATAATGATGATGATATTTTATTTATTTATTTTGTACACACACAATAAAATATTACATAAAAGAGTAACAAGAGACATGTACAAGGGCACTGCTTATTTCATAATGAAATTTCTTCCAGCAGGCCCGCGAAAGGAAAGAACATAGAAAAAGGCAGTCAGTGTGTGCTCCTGCATAAATATAACATAATACATATGCAATACATACAATAACAAGCAATACATATATATACAATATTAACTAATAAATTAATATATATTAATATAAAATAAATAAAAACAAACTAGGAGAAGCAATAAAGTTTTAGATATTCAAGTAGAAAGATAGTGTTCCTTCAATCGTTTTTTAAAGGTAGAAATGGTCTGGGTGTCTCTGATTTCTGCTGGCAACGAGTTCCATAAGCGGATGGCATGTACTGTAAAAGAGTAGGATGCAAAGTCAGTTTTGTGAGTTGGACATTTGAGAAGGGATTTTAGGTGGGACCGGCAAGGAACATCAAGCGAGGGGGTGAAAGAAAACCGCTCTCGAAGATAGGAAGGGTATAAAGGATGTTGAAAAGGAGACAAAGGATTCTGACATTCCTGCGCAGACGTATGGGAAGCCACTTGAGTTCCTTTCGAAAGTTGGAGACGTGATCGTACTTACGAAGACCAAAGATGAATCGGATGGCAAGATTCTGGAGGCGCTCAAGTTTGTTCAGCAAAATCTCCGTAGCGTCTAAATATCACACATTGGCATAGTCGAGAAGGGGTAGAATAAGAGATTGTGCAAGGGCAATTTTAGAATGTAGAGGAAGAAAATTTTGTAAACACTTTAAGGTGTGAAGTGAAAAATACATTTTGCGACTTACATCAGCGACGTGGGCTGTCCATGAGAGATTGGAATCAATTGTCACTCCGAGATTTTTCACCGTTTCGCTGTAAGGAATATTGATTCCACATATTGAAATGGGTGGCAAATGAAACGAACGGATATAATTAGACATATACCTACTCTCTATGATGATCGCCTGTGATTTACAGGGATTAACAGAGAGACCATAAAATTTTGCCCAAGTACTAATACGGTTAAGGTCCTCATTAATGGCAGCTATCGCGGAGTCCGCTTCGCCAATATTGAAATGGCGATAAAGCTGCAAGTCATCTGCGTAGAGATGGAACTTGGAGGAGATAACTCTTATAACTGAGTTGATAAAAATGGAGAATAGGAGTGGCGAGAGAACACCTCCCTGAGGTACACCCACACTGAGTTCACACCCGTCAGAGGTTGTGTCATCAAGACGAACACACTGCGAGCGACCCCGAAGATAGGAATCAAACCAAGAAAGAGCAGAAGAAGAGACATTTAAGGAATGAAGAATAGCAAGGAGAATGTTAAAATTTACGGAACTGAATGCATTGCTAAATTCTAACAATACTAGGACAGTAAGTGCTTTGTTATCCATTGCCCAGCGAATATCATCGGTGACATTCACTAAGGCAGTGGTCGTACTGTGTCCTGGCCGGAATCCGGCCTGATAACGATTCAGGAGACTGTTAGAAAGAAGAAATTGAGAAACTGGTTTGTGGACTATGTGCTCGAGAACCTTGGAAAGAAAAGGTAAGATGGAAATGGGACGAAAGTGGCAAGGTAATGTAGGATTAGAAATTTTAGGTAAAGGAATAATGTGTGCTTTTTCCAAATTTTGGGAAAACCATTTGAATGACAAGGAGTAGTTAAGGATGTGGGCTAGGACAGGGATAAGAGTAGAAAGAATAGGAATAAACATTCTCGAGCTCAAATTATCGTCGCCAATGGACTCGGAAGATATGGACAGAATAGAATTCTTGACGTCAGTTTCAGAAACCATCGAAAAGTCAAATAGAGGGCAGTTGGGTCTAGCAAGTTCTGATAGTTTCTTAAGAGCAATATCCTTGTCGCTGTTATCAATACTGACTGGAGGGAGAGAAAAATATCTGTTCAGAGCATTTATGTCAGTGCCAGTTGGGGCAGAGGAACAAGGCTTGCCCACACCGACTGATCGAAGGAAACGCCAGGTATCTGCTGTATTGCGGTTACTAAGAGAATCATGAAAAAACCGTCTCTTAGCATCTCTACACATACGACTGCAGCGATTGCGTAGGGCCTTATAGCGAACCAGGTTGTCATCAGAGGGGCGGTTTTTAACTCTCCGTTTCGCTTTATCCCTCAGTGCCATAAGTTCCTTGATTTCTTCGTTGATCCAAGGAGCAGGTTTATGTCTAATTTTTATATATTGCCCAACCTAGTTTCTTTTGATAGTCTACTTTTGAATGTTTAATTTCTATGTTTCAATTACGGTGTAGGAGGTATTACAATCATTGTTTACAGTTGTGCATGTTAAACAAGATCGCCCCGAGGTATGCGTATGAGCATTATCCGCCCTCTTGGTTTCACCGAGCTTTCACTGAACCAATCAGGGAAGATCATCTAGATACACAGCTAGACCTTAGGTACTTATGTTTGTCTGTAACCTGTAATTTTTCCGTAAGTATACCTGCGTTCAGTAATAGCGGCGTATGATTGTGTGTTGATTTTGCGCATTCGCTTTGTACCAAAAGTTACTTAATCTCTGTTTAGAACGTGGTCGATAGTTATTTCAATGTGTTGTAGCCGACAACAACAATATTATAATGTTATCAAAACAGCACAGTAATAAGGTTTGAAAATGAAAGCATTTACTTACCAAATTATCGTCCCCAGACAGTCATTTCGCTCTCATTAGTGTACCTTTAAACCGCTCGCTTGGTTCATTCTCGCCAGGCATGCGCTAAGTGGCTCACGGAAGAGAGCAATTCACCTTTTTATCCCAAAGCGTTTTATTCAAGAACAATAAAACGCCGTAACAGCTATTAGGTGAAAGCTATGGGGAACATCTAGTTTTCCAGGTAACGAATTATCTATTTACTTGATTCGACGATTCGAATAATGTCTTACCTTATAAATAAGAGCTTTGTTTTTGTGAAAACGTACGTCCTCATAGATATTTTTTTATGTAGTGGTAACTGGGTAAACATTATTCGATACTTATTTTTACTCACCTAAAAGCTGACTGTGATTAAATTAAATCACTTTAATTCGTTACCTTAACTTAGTTGACGTTATTTATGAAAAAAGCTTGGCAATAAAGAAGTATAATTAAATCTTTCGTTACGTTTCATTAGATCGCGTGTTTTCAGGAACTATTTTTATTATAATACCGTATTATGTCGCAATGCTGTAATAAAATTGTATGGACAAAAACATACTTAGCTATTTTATAGCAAATAGTTTTTAGATATAAAGCAAAGATTTATGTTTATGAATCTGAACAAGCTTTTTATGTGCATACATTCATACTACCAGATTGGTAGCCGGTGTTAACAAATAAAATTTGAGTTGGTTTCCTGTGAGCAATTAATATTAGCAAGATCTACACTAGGGGAATAGAATTTAACCTTCAAGATGTGATTGGCTGATGCTGCACCACAAAGTGCACCACACCATCTCCATATCTCGACTGCACTGAGACTTTATAAAAACCTGAGCTGCAATGGTCTTGCCAAACTTTCAACGAATAATTATAAAATATAAATAAAATATATTATAAATCGAATCACATCTATCATATATTATTATGCACATGATTAACAAAGCCGCATTGTCAAATCGAGCGAGACTGCGTGACTATCGATTATAACGGAGAAAGAAAACCCAAAGAAAGGTTGATAATAAATCTAGGGAGTGCCACGAGATAGGGCGATCGTGGCTAGAGATATTGGAGCCGAATGGTAAATTCAACCATTTAAATACACGACTCCACTGCAAAGGTCGCCATTTCTTCGATTTATGAAAACACCTTACGTTATAAAGAAATCTGCTAGTAGGTACTTTTTATCAACCTTTTGAAGAATACTGAATGTCAACATGACACATTACACATATTATTATTGCTGATTTTGCATTCGAGTGCTTTTAAAATAAACAGGTTTCTATTTCCAAAAGTACCTTCTTTAAAAATAAACGAAAATTATACGGATGCGGTTAGCGAGTCCCTTCTGCTGCCTGGTCCACGTAATATAATATATATTTTTTTTAAGATGTATGTGAACAGTCAAGTCAAATAAATGAACACCTAGACCTATGTTTTAACAGTTTAACATACATGTATACATCGATCGCATTAATTTAAACTACTTTTTCGGCGTGCTGTATAATAACTATCTTAGCAGCAATATTACTTATTTTGTCTACCCTCCTACTGACGGTAGCTGTAAAACTCGCTTTACTTTTTCAGTAGCAATAAGGCAATCATCCCGGATATTATTCCAAGTAATGCGTAACCAGTTATAAATGGGCATTTGTCTTCATAGCTAACGGTGCGAAATGCTGTCTGACTGACATTGTCGATGGGAAAATTGCAATATGAAAAATGCGGTAGATAACTACACCGTAGTAGGTTGACTTGACATTGTTTCCTACTTAAGTGTACAATGGATGCTTGTTCGAAATAGATTCTTGCGATAATATCTGATATTGGAAACAGCATCTCGATAGCGCTCAAAACCATCTTGTAATTATTTATGGCCTTCAATCGACCTTTTCTCTGTTAAAACTTATTACCTACCATAATATTAATTAAATTTGTGTACATGAATGTGGTTTATTGACTGTTGTAATTGACAATAAAGCTGTCTTAAGTCAAAGAGAAGAAATGAACGCCAGCTAGTCATTTTATAATGATATTAAATTATAGCCGGGAAAGTCAAATAGAATAATATAATACTATTTGACTTTCGCGGCTATAAATTACGTGTTTACATATTATGTAAACACGCAAGCTATACAGGCTGTCCCAAAACTTAGCCACGTGGATGACGGTCTTTCATCTTCTTCAGATAACCTTTCTATCTACAGTATTAAAGGTACTTTTCCTCCATGTGGCAAAGTTTTGAAACATTCTGTATTCTTATGTGTTTATTTAAACTATTTCACTTTCCCACCTATACATTAATAATAATAATAATAACAATTTATTCCAAATTTTTTTTTTAAACAATATGGTTTACAAATAACAGGCACAGGATATTTTAAAACTAAGGATCTGTGGGTACTTAAAATAGGAAAACCCTGTGACTTAAGTACCCACTCTCTTCCAGTGACACAATATAGTAAATTTACAAGATACCACATTGTTTAGAAAATATGATTTTAAATGAAAAACGACAATTTAAGTACCATTAACAAACAAAAAAAAATAAACTTTTTTATATAAATAGCATTATAAAATGACTAGCTGGCGGTTATTTCTTCTCTTTGACTTAAGACAGCTTTATTTTCAATTACAACAGTACATAAACCACATTTATGTACACTAATTGAATTGATATTATGGTAGGTGATAAGTTTGAATACAGGTCACTCAAGAATCTGGAATTCATTTTAATAATTTTTAATTAATAAAATTGGTTTAAAAAGCACCTTTTGTAGTTGTTGTACACATCTTGAATATCGTGAACTGTGGTATATCATCAATGTAAATGAAGAAATTTTTTATATATACAATCTAATTCCAAAAAATATTTATTATGAGAAAGTAGAGACAAAATAACAATGGACAATGTAAAAATAAGCGTAAGTCACTCAGTAAGCAGTATACTATTTTTTTTTAAAACAAAAGAAGCTCACGTGTCCACAAAATGTAAATTGATCCACCGCAAGAGCGAAAGTTTCACATGATTCGTGTTGTATTATTATATTACACGTATGAGAATGTGGTTTTGTATTTATAATGAATAGTAAGATAATTAAATTCGTCGTGTTTAGATATTGTATTATAAATTTAATGTGTTTTCACAGAGTAAGGTAATTGAAGAACAACCCTTTATTTTTTGCTGAAAGCGACTGTACTTAATCATTGTTATAAATAATGTATTACAACAATGAAGTGTGATGAGAAGTCTCATATAAAAAATATAGTCTGAAATATAAATATGTACGTTCGTAATCGTGTGTATAGGCATCGAAAAGAATGCATTAACAACTTTAAACATTACATAAAACGCTGTTTTTCACGTACCCGTCGACAAAAGTAGGAATTGCCTTTTGGAATTAATTTGACTCCTTACATGGAAACGTTTCGCAGAAGCCGGCTTACGAAACGAAAGATTGCAACGTATGATTTACTTGTCGAAAACATGATAACTATAAGTAGAGAATAATAAAAACCACGTTTATCATTTTTAAACACAAAATTGCTAATAAACACGGTCTCTTAAGAGAATTGGACTAGTCACTCGTTGATGAAGCTGAAATTAGTAGACATTACACGCACATCCAGATTGTCACAAAACGTATTTTTGCCAATTGTTCTCTTCCTTCTTCTTTTAATCATTCTTATTTATTAAAAAGTAAAGGAAAGTAATCTTGTTGTTCACCTAACGTGATATTATTTTGTATACTTCAAAAACTTCGAAAGGGCACAACACGGTAATAAAATAAACTATTTTATGCGGGTATATAAGTCCATTCTGTTCAACTCATTTTCATGTTGAAGCCGAGAAAGTAATAAGGTGTATGCAATTTTGTGAACAGTAATTAGATAGGTAGCGATTACACGGAGCATCGGGTCGGAAAGCGCTGGCGAATCCTCACTGATGGTGAAAACACCACTAACTCGTTGGCTGGAACATACTTACAGACAATTTTACGTAATAAGAAAGTGGTTTGAAATTAATTGTTGTTTACATAGATAAATTACGCTGTTAATTTGTGTTGGAAATATTTATTATTATTATTATTATAAAATATGATAAATAGCTATTGATTAAAATTATTAAACCTTAAAATAGGTTAGATAAAATAGGTAGTAACGAAGTATGTAATTGATAGTTAATACAATACTCTATAGCAGGGAGTCGAAACCTGGATGTTTTAAAAATTAACGTACCTTGCTAATTATATATCTCAACACTAGATGATGAGATGAGCTAAATAATTAATTTCGGATACCATATAAACAGAAATTATTAAGTCCTAAACTAAGTACAACTTCCTCTTTATAAGTAGCAACCATAGCTCGAATAAGAATAAGAATTTTTATTTGCTCAAAACATGGTAATTACAGGTGGTACAAGTGATAGGACAGCATGTTTTACCAAAGTTTGGCGTGCAAAATTTCATTTTAAAATTACATAATAATAATATTAAGAAAATTGAAAATTGAATTAAGTATACTATTTACTACATACTTATTAAATTTATTAGTATCTTTAATTATAACCGATGTCAATCTCAGTCAATTTCGATGTCAGTAATGGAATTTTGTAGATATGTCATGTATGCGTCATCATATTGATTACTCTATAATGTCATTTTACTTAAAATTAAAATATTCATTTAGGTCATATGGACAAATGTCAGTCAACCAGCTACGCAATTTGGAGGCAAACAGGTTAAATGGTTGCTGTCTTATTTCAACGGGAATATTATTATACACCTGGATAGCCATAATGTAGCAGTTTTTTTGATATAGGGCGCTGTTACAAGTTAGCCATTGGAGACGGTGATAGTCCCTGGGTCGCAGTCTTGGGTTCGACACTGCTTTTTTCTTAAAGAGTTGTGAATGGCGTCTTACAAACATTGCTAGTTCCAGTATATACATTGCAGTAAGAGTAAGTACTTTTAATCCAGCAAATAGAGGTCGACATGAGTCCATCGGTCCAGCTCCACAAATGGCTCTTATGCATCTTTTTTGCATTTTAAATGCCATGGATATGTCTGGGGAATTACCCCATAATACTAGTCCGTACCTTAGTAACGAAGATACGTGACCATAATATGCAGTTAATGCTACACTTACACCAGCCGTCTGTCTCAATCTTCTGAGCGCAAATACAAACCTACTTAATCTTGAGCAGACGTTTTGGATATGAGCTTTCCAGTTGAGGTGCTGATCAAGTATTAAACCCAAGAATTTCGTTTCGCTGACTTCGCTAAGTTTTTCACCCTTGTGAGATAGTTCTGGTCTTATGCGTGCAGCTTGGTAATTCGAAAATTGTATAAACGTGCTTTTTGCAATATTTGCACTCAGACCATTTCTGTTCAGCCACTCATCAATACATGCTACGGCTGAATTTAGGGTTTCTGCGAAGGAAGTGGTTTCGTTATTACTTTTACCTGACACTATAACTGATATATCATCGGCAAATAGGACGGTTTGATGATTTATAGCAATGGGTAAATCGTTTATATATATCAGAAACAATACCGAACCTATTACACTTCCCTGCGGTACACCACGCTTATTGTGGATGAAGGGGGACCTGTACGTAATAATTTCATTCTCATTATTTATTTTGCTGATTTCCACACACTGATTTCTATTAGAAAGTTAACTTTGTAATCCAGTTTAATGCTTGTCCTCTAATGCCATATTTTTCACACTTTTGCAAAAGTATCTGGTGATCAACGAGATCAAAGGTACGGGACATGTCGAAAAATAATGAAATTGTTGGTAATTTACAGTCGATGTATTCGGTAACAGCTTTTATTAGTGAAAAAGCAGCAAGGGTTGTTGACTTTCCTTTTTGGAATCCATTTTGCTCTTTAATTATGATGGTGTGCTTATTCAAGAATGCCAATATCCGTTTAACTATAGCCTTCTCAAATATCTTAGATAGTATTGATATTGATTTGGGGGGAGGAGGAGTCCCACATAACCCCGTCTCTCACCCAGGGGCGGGGTATGCGTCACGCATTTTCCCAACAATAAAAAAAAGAAAAAAAAAAAAAAGATAGTATTGATATTAACGTGATCGGGCGATAGTTGCCAATTTCTTGTTCGCTATTTTTTTTGTGTATTGGTCTTACTATAGAGAACTTTAAAGCCTCCCGAAATTTGCCCTCCTGGAATGAAAGATTTATAAGAAAAGTCAATACCGGCGCAAGTATGTCAGCACATAATTTAAATAGCCAGACAGGGAGTGCATCGGTTCCTACGGCTACGAAAAACACCATTTTTCAAGGAAGCAATTATGCTTTTTATCTCCTGTTCTGAACAAGGCATTAAAAATAAGGAGCTATTTACCAGATCTATAGCATGTTTTGCAGGAGCGGTTTTATTGTCAATTTTATAGTTTAGGTTTAAGAAATGTTCATTAAATATGGTAATGTCATTTGGATCGGTTATGGTTACGTCATTTACGATAATGCTGTCAATTTCTTTATGTAGATTACTGTTATTTTGATTGTCAATAATTACATCCCAAGTTGCTTTGCATTTATTTTTCGCATTACCAATAAATCTAGCATTCTGTATGTGCTGGGCTTTATTTGCACACTTTTGAAGTAATTTTGTATACTTTTTTAGTTTAGTCTTATTAGGAGTTGATTTGTTTAAGTAGTAGTGGTAACTTAACGAACGTTTTGTTTCACTTGATTTCTTTATGCCTTTAGTAATCCACTTTGGTTTAGAATTCTTTGCGTTGATTTTAATTCTTTTTATTGGAATACAGATGTCGTAAAATAGCCTCATGAAAGCTATCGAATGCCTTATTTAAGTCTCCTTCATTTTCATAGACATCACTCCCTTTGAGACAAGATAAGCATTTTCTCAAATTGTCCATGTTGCATTTGCTTGCATCTCTTATAGATTTGTACCATGATGTCATATTAGTATGTTTTTTCAACGTCAAGAATTCCAAAGTTTGTCCTGTATCATGATCAGATCAGCTGCATCATCATCATGGTCATGAACTTAACCCTTAGCATTTTTGATATTACTAGCAATGTGATCAATACATGACTTTAGTCTCGTAGCAGCATTTATATGTAAGTCAAGATTATACGTTTTCAACAGCGTTTTATAGTTTTGCGAAGCAGAGTAATTTTGAAGTATATTGACATTCATATCACCGGCTATAACAATATTCCGTTTGCTATACTTTGTTAACCTGTGTAAGAGCAGATCCAAAGATGACATAAATCTTGACAAGTTAGATGGACTTGGGACTCTATAGATACAAATTACTATACAATTTAATTCCGGTATATCTACAGCACAACATTCGAAAACTTTTTCTATCGATATATTTAAGCAGATATCAATGGACTTAAAAGTTAATTCTTTACGAACCATAATACAGACACCACCATGTTTTTCATTAGCTCTGCTTGGAGATGCAGTCAATTTAAAGTTCTTCAGTCTAATGTTATTTTCGGAACCTCTTTGTACAAATGTCTCAGAAAGGTATAACACATGAAGTTCTTTACTTTTTTCTGTAAAATCGTCAATACATATTTCTAATGAACTTAATTTGTTTAACAAGCCTTGCATATTTTAATGAAATATTCTTACAGTAGTGCCTTTAGGAGGATCGAAAAAAAGTCCCGTCAACACTACCGATTCTATTAACATTATCGGTTTTGTCAGTTCTATTACATTTCATAGTCTTCTTTTCAATTGAAAAGTAGTCAAGTATACTAGATTGCTTAAAATTACAAAAAGTCCCATTTTTGTCAACATTAATGTTATAATTATTCCTTTTTTTAACGTATCGTGCTATATTTTTTGGATTGAGAAACACGTTGTTGTAGAGATCGCTGTCAATACAAACATTAATTCTAAAAGTCAAAAATTGTAAGAAATTTCGCTTATTATGACAATTAAAGAGATTCAAATTAATAAATGTACATTTGGAATAGATATTTGAACACAACATTAGTCTGTTATTCAATAAGTTCACATTAAAATAATTAGAATAAAATATCGGTGCTAAGATCACCTGACAATTCCTAAGTTTATTAAGAATAATATGAATTCGAAGAAAAACACTTGTAGTTATCACACAAATTAATGTCCCACCGGGGTTCAAACACGTTACACAAGCAGAAGAAAGGAGCGCTACCTTGCTACTGTATGGCATAACCTGAAAGGAAACCCTGGGAGCGTTCCTCTGCTACGACTGCGAAATAATAATCACCAAATATTACTTATTATACTTTGTTATATTATATTCTTGAATTGTTAGCGAATTACATAAAATCCGTATTTTAAAATCCGCTTTTGTGCCTGTGTTCTATCTTCTGGAATCTTAATAAAAGACAAAAGATTCCCAATTTCAAATCTTTAAAATAATGAACTTTTTGATATAACTGCCAACCGTAGGCATTACATAAGCAAAAAGTTTACACAAGCAAAGAGGCCGTAACGCAACGGGCGTTACAGTACCAACTGGAATATTTACGCTGTAGATTAGAAAACTGTCATAATCATCGCCAGTCTATTTATGTTCCCTACCCTGCATTTGGCCTTGGAGTAAAGAGATTGGGCCACAACCCACCTCGCGGGCCCAGTGCCGATTGGTGGGTGCTAACGTCTGCAGATTATCATCAGACTTAACGTGCCTTCCGAACCACGGAGAAACTCGAGATGAGAGGAACAGAAGTTTTCGGTTATCCATCCAATGACCAACCATTGTTAAAGTTGCTTAACTTCAACGATTGCAGGCCGAACGCACTATCCACCTTTGTAAATAAAAATACGAATTTGTTTTTGCGCTTATCATTTCATACAATCAGCTTATCATACAAAAAACTGGAATAAAACTTAAATTAATTATTTTATAGGGACCGGCACCATCACGACTGAGCTACGAAGAAAAAAACTTAATCAAGTTTGTTAGCATAAATTGGACCTCTGATTACCTTTACAGAAATGTGTGAAAACAAAAAAATATCGGTCATAAGAAAAAAAAACAATTGAAGGTTGGTTGCTACTTTGCTAGAATGTAGCGATAAGAAACTGTAATAACATCTTGATTAGAGTACGAGATTAAGCATTCGAGAAGCGCGTTTGACCAGGGCAGGTCAACGACCCTGCCCTCTATTGTGTTGTGAAGTGTCCGGCGGTAACTTGACACACCTGTGAGGGTACGTCTAGTTTACTTCGCCGACTGAATAATTAGGCCAAGATAGGCTTAACCACAACCACAGTACACAGAAAGAGTTTAGAAGGACTTTGTGGCCGGGGCAGGCGCGCCACAGTTATGTGTGAGCAAATGCTCATAAGTTATGAGCATGATCAAAACTTGGTCCTTATTGCGTCGTTGCTCTCGGGTGAGAGCGCTAATTGATTCGATTGATGTCGCTATACATACTTATACCCTTATACCTTACGCTTCCTCCATTTGCGGAGTTAGTGGTGTATAAAAGTGATGGGTAGATATCGTATACAACCAATTACTACAACACTCGAGAGACGCCGAGTAACTTTTTCAGTTGGATAAAGTTGATGATGACCCTTTCTTACAATACACAGTACAGTGGCAAGACTAACAGGTTGTAAAAATATAGTCTTTTAGGTTTTTTGCCTGTGCGAAACAGTCTGCTTCTCCATAACTTGTATTCTATACTAGCGGCCGCTCGCGACTTTGTTCGCGTGGAGTTGGTTATTCGTTGTTACAGAATGCTTTGAAGAAATAAAGGTTCAATGCTCGTTCCCCGTAGGTGTAAGCGTGATAATATGTAGCCTATATGTTGACCTGACTTCTTAATAATATTCGTTCCAAATTTGAAGTAAATCCATGCAGTACTTTTTGAGTTTATCCCGGACATACATGTACAGACACAGACAGACAAGAAATCTAAAAACTATATTTTTGGCTTCGGTATCGATTGTAGATCACACCCCAAGTATTCTTTTAAAAAAATATTCAAGGTCTGTACATTTGATATTATTATTTTGACTTTCCTACCATTTTATTATATGTATAGATTTTTATCACTTTCAGGCCAGGATGACAGGAAAATTTATAAGAGGCCAAGCTTAAATTGAAATTAATGTCACAGGCTACTGTATAAATAACATTTTGCATAAGCTTTCTGTGGGTTGGTGTTGAAAAGGTGCCTACTTACCAGCGTTGCCAGATGTCCCGATTTTGGCATGACGTCCTGATTGTTAAATCAAATTATATGTCCCGCGCGGGCCAGACTCTATCCCGCTTTTCGGGAATAACTGGACCGTGCGTGCTGCGTACTGAGAAAGCGCAAGCGGGTGGCACAGACAAGTGTGGACAGACAAGTAATGAATATAAATATTCAATAACTTTTGATTATATGCGTTTTTTTCACTATGTCCCGCTTTTTTCAAAAAGTTCTTAAATCCCGACTTGGCAGAAAAAAACTGGCAACGCTTTTACTTACTGTTCCAAATGCACACTAATGTAACTTTGCTGTGTCTATTAAATAAAACTAAAAAGTAAGTGCGTCACTTGAATGGTCGTTGATAGTGATCATGCAAATACCTAACCTACATAGGCGAATGTAATGTATTGTAATAGTAATGAAATCACGCTTGCCTATAGGCGGTACAACAAGTGATTATTAATTGATCATTGTTAATGTAACAGACTCTGTGACATAACAATTTAACATTTCACAATACATATATCCAAAATGTTGTTTTAAGATTAAGTACTTAAATGTAACTAGCTGTGCTTCGCGGTGATACCCGCGGTTACTAAGGGATATTTTCCCGTAGTAAAACGTAGCTTATATGTTAATCCAGGGTGTCAGCTAACTCCATACCAAATTTTATTAAAATCGCTTCAGCTGTTTAGAAGTGAAGAAGTAACTAAAATACACACTCATAAGCGATATCGCAGTAGAACTGTGGCACCCCAACTGTTATTGGAGGTAATTCACTCTTATCTAAACTTATATAGTCATTTAAGTTTAGATAAGAGTGAAATCTAATTTGTTCATTTTATTATATTACAGTCGTATGACGTCATAAAACAGTTAACCAGCATAATATCTAGAGAAACGTTTTCGCGGCAACATGAAAATTTATATTTGGACTAGTTGACCCAGCGAACTTCGTACCGCCATAAAAATAGGGACAGGTGGTAGAAGAGAAAATTTAGGGTAGTATGTATTTTTTAATACCACATTATAAAAAAATAAATATTTTCAAAAATTTTAGGGGTGTGTAACGTAGTGTTCTATCAATTTCTTGGGATAACATTCCTCCTAACCCATAAGAGAACACTACGTTACAATACCCAATAGTTTGAATTTTGGCGCGAAGGCGCATTGTAGGTTTCAGAACACTACGTTACAGGTGGACAACCATTATCACTAAAGGATATGAAAAATAGATAGTAGCCGATTCTCAGACCCACGGAATATGCATATATAATTTCATAAAAATCGGTCAGGCCGTTTCCGAGGAGTATGGTAACTAACATTGTGACACGAGAATTTTATATATAAGATTTAGTTTTTTTTAACTGAAATACATAACAGAATGATGAATATCCATAACAATTTATGGACTCCATAAACATTAGTAAATCACGTGAGATCTTTTCCTAAAACTTGTCAAATATCACATTGGAGCGCCGGCCTGGGGAAGAAACCATCTTATAGAAGACTGAAACCAAAAACAGTATTCTTTAAATAAAACAAGTTTCAACCGGCTAGATGCACTGATTTTACATATTTATTTATTGACGTTTCGCAGCATTTGCAGGAATGCGTCGTCGTATAGTATGTCGATAAATAAAATTAGTGCATCTAACCCGTTGAAACTTGTTTTATTTAATGAGTGATGTGCGTGAAAATGTAAGAAACAAATAGTATTCTTTAATATTCTACTCTTCTAGTGAATAAGATATCCAGAGCCCACAGGGTAGCGGAAAGGTCAGGGAAGGTTACGCGTCAGTGATAAAGAAATAATTAGGAGAACCTGTATTTAAATTTCGCGCGTTGATGTCTATCTCATAGATCTCATAAGACATATAGGCATTTTATGTAGAATTGGTTTTTCGATTCCGGCAATTTTTTTACATTTTCACGCGTTCTGTTCGGGAATTACAAATAAGGTTAAAATACGGTACCACACACAGAAAATGAAAAAGAGCAAACTGTTTTTTTACCATTTTTCAAAAAAGAACATGAATAAACTTAGGACCGTTGTTTTTTTTTAATTTGAATAATAAATGTATTTTATATGTATGTTATATCCGATCAGACTTAACAAAAAATTAACGTTCTGCAAATGCGCTCTGTTGACTGCATTCATACTTCAAACATACATAAACCGAACGGGCATTTCGAGGATTTTCCCGTACGTCATGAGTGTTGCCAATTGTTGAAAGCTTGTTTGATAAACAGTTTTTTTAATATGAACTAATAAGCATTAATAGTTAACAGAAACTTCATTAATAATTTTGAATTATGCACAGGCGAAAAAAAACTTACTCCAAAAAAAACAGGTTTTTTTATGTTCAACGTTTTTTTTTCACGATAGCAAGAAAACTGTTATATTTGATCTCTAATCACCCAATAATGAAGTAAACATGAGGCGCATTGTATAGAGTGATAAAATGGAATGATTCCTCATTCTATTATTACAAAAGTATAAAGATGAATCTAATTCCTATCACCGCTAAACCTTTTTCTACTTCTTCCTACAGCACACGACATAGTAAAGTACATAACTACTGCTCCCATTCCTTTCAGTTTACATTCATACTGTAAGATCGTATCTATCGCTATTATCGATCGCGGCTCGCGAGGCGTGACTCCGATCAATGGAGGCTCTGTGGCCGCAACCTACTGATGGTTCCACTGATAACTTGCGATGGAAACAACAAAAGCAATAGACACAAATGGTGTAGGTACATAGGTGTGGCGCAGTGAGATTACACAGCAGGTACTATAGCCAATTTGATTCCTGATCCACAAAAAGCTTATTTTCTTACAACTATTTCAAAACAATAGATTTACGTATCCTTCGAAACAAACTTGTTATTTTCTGAAAAATAAAAGAATATTTGACGTGACATATTTTGCCGCATTCCTGTGACATAATTTTGACATTAAATTTTTTGGAGTTTTCCCTATTGGCTCAGGATTTGCCTATTAGTTTACCAATGTTTTTTATAATGTCAAGAAATCGAAAGTGTTCCTGTTACATTTACGATTTTAAAAGTGATTTCGAAATTCAAACTTCTATTTCAATTGTATCTATCAGAACTATTCGCATTGAAAATAAAGGTCAAATTTCAAAGATCTTTGAACCATATTTACACAATTTTCTTGTTACTAGAAGGTCCTAAGTGCAATTATTATTAATCATTATCTACAAGGGAAAACTTGTTTGTTTTGACATTCTTAAGCGAATTATCGGGCACGTAGGTCAGAAAGATTTTAAAAGAGGCGTGAAGAAGCATCATGCAGGCCGGCAGGGTGAGAATGGCTGGTGTGGCAGGAAGAACTGCTGTATCAGCTATCTTCGCATCTGGACCTCACCGACACTTAACATCAAGTGGAGTCATTTTTCGGACCCATCTATAAAAAAAATAAATTGATTCGATTGTACTTTGAATGTCGCGCTAACAAAAATTTTAGCGCGTAATTAGAAAACATTCCAATCGGATCAGGAATCAGACTGAACCTGCTAACCGAGGAAGGTGCAGGTACTTCCCGTGAACTTAGAATCTTGAAATTTGGTACGAAGTAACGTCTTATAGGTAGTACAGATAAAGGAAGAATTGCAAAAACTGTAAAATTTAAGTTTTATCACCTACAGGTTTGTACGGAAGCCTTGGTGCGCGAGTCCGACTCGCACTTGGCCGGTTTTTTTATTAATGACTTTAAATAATAAAGATACCTTTTGGTTTTTAACAGACAAGCTTTGCGAAGCTTTTTGACTTACACGACTACCTTAACTTAATCATTTAATTAGCAATAAATTTAATAAGGTTTAAAGTTACATAATAAATTCTTAAGGTGGAAACACTCAAGGGATTTTTAAGGAGGAATGAACTCTGTGCTAAGACTCTGCCTTTCCTATTAATGTTTATTTCATGTCTTTGTCTTTTTAAGTTTACCAAATATTCTTTACATGTATAACTAATTGTATGCATGTTGAGAACCTTCTCAGACTAGGTAGTACGACACGTAAGTGCAAGTAGACCCTTATTAATAAACAAAGAATAAGCTGGGATTATTTACTCTATGTTTTGTCGCTGTTTCATTGAATTACAAAGTGCACTTGAGTGACATGAACAAAACACGGCGTAACTATTCTAAACTTATTCCTCGTTTATAAATAAGGAGGCTACGCTACGGCTATGTGTGTTAGCCACGTGCGCGACCAAGCTTTGGGTGACTTTGCTAATAAATGATCGAAAATTAGCGTCCAATCGTAATGAATTATAGGCCTGAGTGTCTATACACAGATGCTAGACGATAACTTGATCTGCGATAATTTAACACGCATAAAAGAGGTTGTGGAAGACGATAAATTTGTATAATAATCATACTAATCAAAATCATTTATTTAGTTTAGGCTGTTACAAGCACATAAGAATGTCTAGAAGCTACGCCATCGGTTCATAAATCTACGGCGGGAGACCTTGTACTGAGAAGAACCGGCAAGAAACTCAGGAAGGGCTGTTTTTTTCTCCGTTTTATTATTTACAGAGCCGTCAAGTTGAAAAATGACTTCAGAGATGATTCATCGAGTCACCTTTCATTACATCATGTGAAATTATACATTAATGTTCATCTGCATTTTGATTGCTGTGTCATACAGTATAAATACAAATAGAGTTATTTATAATAGGTGTTACTAAACATTTACATCTTAAATATCAAAGTAGTTAGGGCAGACTCATCTCCGCTGGGAGTACAAGTTCACGAGCATGACGCATGAATCAGCCATCGCTTTGTTCAACCATATTTTAGGGAGCGTAACGACTCACCTTGCACGTATGTGCAGCTAAAGGATTTGTAGTAGGAAACATTCATCTCCTACACCCTTACCGGTTGACTGGTAGAGAATGCCTATGGTACTAAGTCCGCCATTTACAGTATTTTGGTGAAAAAGATTAAAATAAATAAAGGAGTGGACTTGAAAGTTCAAACGCATATTTTAGCGCATTTTAGTACCAAAGCTTCGTCGCGCAGGTGTGTGAGTAGCATTAGGCTAAGTTAAACAAAGTATAGCGTACCCTTTTAGTGAATCCACTGACGCTGCTGGCAAGGCTTTCAGCATCATAATGTCTGGAGAACGAGTATGGGCCCGGATGACCCCGGGATACGCATTGCCCCATAAGTTGCACGGACCACACTGAGTCACATATCACTAGGTACTTGTATTTGAACAGACACTTCACAGAATTTATCAATTCACTTCACGATCTGTTAATCCTTTAAACACATCTGGAACATATTTAATTTACACTGTAACTAAGAAAAATATGGTGTGACAACTAACAAAAGCTCCTATCCTAATGTTGGTTAAATACAATCTACTGCCAAACGGTTGGTTTGTTTATTTATATATTTGTAAATAATTAAAATAGCCTTTGTTTTGTAAGTACTTGCATTTGTAAATGAAGCATTATTAAAAAAGTTACTACAGTACTTAGGCGACGAACTTTAAAAAACTTTTAATTTTCATATTTTACGAAACGTTCTAACATTTATATCTCATTTGTACTTTATCAAACACGATCTAATTATGATAGTCAAAAATATAACCAAGCATAAAAAAGATAATTCATCTTTTGACAGTTACTGAATTTACATTTAGGTTCAATTTGTAAAATGTTTTCACGTAATAATTTTCTAGTAGGTACTTAATTAATATTATTGAAGAGCAATTTATTTTAACTCTTCATGATCAAAGCTAATATTTACATGAATTCATGAATGTAAATTTATAGCCCATTAAAACTATGAAGACAGAAACATTATTTTCAAACATATTATATGCATAACGTAATGCCAAGTGAAATCGAATTCATTTCCATAAAGTAACATAAATTGTTTCGTAAAAATTTTGTAACTACTACTCAATGTAAAAGTTTTTTTCCTCAGACATTCTTGGTGTTTAATGTTTGAAAAATTATGAGCAATAATGGCTTAATTAAATGCTTATATATTAGTTCTGCAATGGATCTTTTGTGCATTTATGATCACGAAATAAAGGAAAAGAAATTAAAATAATGAAACGTGTTTAAAACTTTTGAAAGAATAAGATCCCCCTCTGGAATTACATGCGGCAGTTAAATTTTCACGATTTTTTAAAGAACTACAGAAAATTCTTGAATATATGAAGAATTTCAATCTAAGTATCATTTTATGACTGATACCCCTAACAAGACGACAAAGATTTGTGGTTTATTTATTTATTCATGAACCTTACTGAAAGAGTGAGTCGTCATCATCACTACCCACACACATCTTATTTATAAAAATCCACAGATGTCATAAATGCACGTCCTTCACAGTTCACATATTGCAGGTTCCGATATCGTGCGCTTTAAGATTCGAAGTTTTAAATTTACACAAGAATGCGCGTCGCGCGCGCAGCGCCAGCCGTGCGACTGACCGGCGCGAGCGCATGTTGCCCGGCGCACTCCACCATGTATCGTCAATTTGTTATAAAACCCTAATCTCTGATAAAGGATTTTAAGCTTTGCAGGTGCTTAATATACGAAACGGAACTAAGCACGACCAATATTAGAAGAGCTTTTTGAAGCTTACTAAACAAAATAAATTTAAATTCAAAGCCGCGGCATATGTTTTTATGAATTTTAGTGACAGACTATAGCTTGCAGAGGGACAATAGGATTTAAATTAAATTATTATGAAATTTCTATTTTCAGACATTTGTCCATGCATACCATGTACACTGTTTATATTTACCTCAATCATTTCTAAAATTAAGGATATAAAACGTCATATTAATTAACAGACTTCAAAAAAGGAGGAGGTTCTATGTTCGACTGTATATTTTTTTTATGTTTATTCTAAGCACAGAATAAATAGTGTTTTAATTCAAAAGAAAACATACACCTACGAATAGGTACACTTATACTTATCCTTTTTTGTTAGAAAACGGTTAAAAATATTTTTCGATATAGATAATGTAGCTTAGTTTGTTACTTAAGATAATGAATATTGTTATATTTTCGATCCCACCCAAACATAAAATACACTTAATGACTGAGACGAGCTTAGACACATTAAATAAAAGTTATTTGATCTGAGGTTATAATAAAAAGCATAATTAAGTAATATTTTACATGATACTTGACCTTTAGATTAAGATCATTTTGTGTGCACCGTAGCTATAAAACCCGTTCAAAATTATAATCAAACGTTTTATCAAACGCAAAAGCTTCACAAAAGTCGCTGATTGTAGACAAATAACCGTAAAAAATATGATTTTACAATAACAAAACTTGATACATTAGATACTTTAAATCCTTTTTAAGGATTTGAACACCAAGCGATCGATCAAGACTAGTTTTATTTTTAGTAATTGTAAGTATTCGATTTGAAAAGTTCCAATATCCTAAACAAATATGTACTGCACGGGTGTGTTCAGTGGTCAGTGGGAGTAGGTGCTTTACTAACTGCTAATAATAATTTTGCTCATCGAATGAATTATTTTGTTTCACTTTATCATCGCTTTTGTTTATGAAATCTTTTTGAAGCCAGGGGTGGAAAATAACTGTTTAATTAAAAAAAAAACGTTAACAAATGATTTAACGCAGTCGGGTAAAATACGTCAATTTATATTTAAGATTCATCGATGTATCTTACGGTATTAATCTGTTGTTATCGCAAAAGAAAATAACAACACCAACTTAAATCGAACTTAAAAAGTTGGGAAATTAACATTCCTCAACGCAACGTTTAAGTAAGTAAGCTGAAATTAACAAGATATATAGTATAAGTGTGTCTCAATACGTGCGGGACGTATTGAGACTTTATTTATAGACTATGGTCACGGTAATATTATCTATACAGTATTGTGACTGGGCCCTGTCCTTGAAATAACTACCTACGGCCGAGCGGGGCTGATCCACGCGGTAGGACTGCCCGCCTACAGTATTTTAATTTCATCTACATAATTGAGTTTCTTTCTAGTTTTGTGATTGTAAATATTTTATTTTGACGTTATAAGTTGATAGTAAAACTCAAAAGTTTATTTTATTCTTCTTAGAGCATTTAATTTTTATTTTTATTTAATATAAATTTAATGGAGCAACGGAGCTTAACTCGCAATCGTTATCTCCTTTCATTAGTCCTTTCATTTGATACCCATATTGTATAAGTGCAATGAAAAAAACTAGTCTACCATCTTGGGTGTTCCGCCATGTTGGATTTAGAGTGACGTAACTTTATATTTCGAGCTATTCTCCGCAAGCCCTTTCCTTTAATTTGATATCCATATCGTAGGAATGCATTAAAAATAACTATTCCGCCATGTTGGATTTAGAACGACGTCACACAGCTAACAGTGCTTTTTAATCAAAACGTGTATATACAAAATTTCAGCTCAACCTGTTGAAGATATCTGTTTCAAAATAGAGTTGCAACACCCGAACAAACATAGTTACATACCTACCTATATTGCAAGTTAATTAAAAGCTTGTAAAAACCCGACTGATGATTTTTATTCTTACATAATTCAATAAAATAATATTATTTTAAACATACAAGTTATATTTATTTGTTAGTCATGGCGTAGTCGGGTAAAAAGGAAATTACCTACAATGTAGGTAAATCTTACTAGGTAGGTACTGTAGGGATCGTTTCATGCAAACTAATTATTGTCATTGAAACACTTTTATTTTCAAGAAATTACATTATTATTATCAATAAACAAAATACTGTTTTTTAAACTCCGCACAAATCTCCCTTATTTTAATATTTTCCAGCTATCAATTCCTGTCAACAATCCGTCTTTTTTCCAAATTACCTAATAACCTTCCAGTATACACCAAAAATATTCGATCACTACAATACCTGCCATTTATTATCCTCGTAAATTATTTCATAATGATATTTCATTTAATTCAATAATGTATGTAGTTAAGTTAAGTAAGTCGATAGCCTAGTCTAGGAAACTACCTACCTATTATGTAGTTTTGTTTTTAACGCGACTTTAGGTAGATTACTCGTTTGTCTCTTTTTTCACTCTATCCAATTATTTATATATTATTCCAGATATTTTTCCCGATGGAAAAATCGGAATACCTAAATATTAAAAACAAATAACGTACTAGTAGATAGCTATATAAAAAATATTCTATAGTCTTACCTTTCCAATATTTCAGGTAATTTAAAAAATGATATCTCTGGGTGCGTTATTGAAGAGTTCAAGCAACCAAAAACAGCACAATATCGTCGTTTGTTCTTTGGCATATTAAATTATGTAGGTATCTACTTAATTCAATCAAATATTAACAATACAAATCGCACGTTTAAGCACGGCTAACTGCATAAAAAACAATTCACACCGTTCGGTCGTATCTGCGGCGTATTCGCGACTCGGTGTCCCCCGAGAGTCCCGCGAACTCGAGTGGCGTAGGTATGATTCGCTTTCTGACCGTTTATTGAAGATAGAATACTGTATATAATATTACCGTGCTATGGTGACCAATGATGATTCATGATATAGCACTGGTAGGCCTCGTGGTGGACAACGGAAGTAGTAATAAGACCGAGTTCGTGCTTCAAGTGCAACCTATGTGTTTCGCTCGACTGTACTATTGTTACTATTCTGGATAGATGTCATATTCACAATAGATTTATTAATTAGCATTGCCTTATGAACACGCATTCTCATGTATAATGCATAAAGCTGTCGAAGGTCACGAACATCAAAACTTCATCCTATCGGCAGTGTATCCTTGTCATTCTCTATACAAAATGATAGGGGGACTGGTGTAGGTTTGGTCTTGGGTTTGGAGAGTCATGACAGAATCGACACCATTATCGGATGCGGTGCGGGAGCGTCGGAGTACTGCGCTGCGTTTCTTTATTTATTTATTTAGGATTATGTCATTTTATGTATTTAATGTATATATATATATATATATATATATATATATATTTATATCAGCGTGTGTAGGTATGTATGTATGTGTGTATGCGCAATACAATATGATTAGTTAGGCATTGTTGTATTTATTGTTACAAATGTATTGTTTTGTTGCTTGTTAGCGCCTAACACGTCCTCGCACAGGCCCTGCCAGAACACCAGCGCTGATAGAGTGAGAGAGTATTCTCCCACTACTGTGTCAGCATAAGCTGAGGCAGGGTCCTGATTGGCCGTCTCAGTTTTATGTTGTTATTTTTTGTTTTTAGGTTAAGTTCCTCTTTTATTTTTTCTTTATATTTATAGTATTTTTATTATGTAAGATGGCCAATAAAGGTTTTTTCATTTTTCATTTTATTTCATTTCCGATATCTTTTGGGATGGCCAAATACACTGAAGTATTGTGATCCCACTTTCCTACTATTATATCCTACTAATATTTTGTATATTTGTTACTGATCAACCAAACTTCAAAAACACGATTTGGATGAAATTTGGCACATATATAGTTTATTACCCGGATTGAGACTTAAGATACTTTTTATCCCGAACAAAATGTTAGGTTCCTGAGGGACTATCAAAAAAATAAGGTTAACGCGGATGAAGTCGCGGCTAGTCCTTTTTAATATTCATTCATACTCAAAGTGCTTGTGTAAGTACCTAAATACATCACTGACCAGCAATATCTGTTGTGGTATCTGCAATGCTAAGTACCTACCTTAGTAGTATAAAGTTGTACCTAACCTAGACACCTCCCTACATTTTCTTTGACTACAGAAACCGTAGAATTTTTTTCTTACTAAACTAGCTAGGAAAACATGTACTTAATCTTTTTTTACTACGTTTTATCAAAGTGAATAATTTTTATTATTTCTTTTATACTATAAACTTTTTTATAAAAAGTTATGTTTCCTTTAGAAAAAACGTGTTTTCTGTGATTTTATGTATTTCTTAAGTTAAACCTTGCGCGTTGGTATTGGTACGTGTTGTACCTTTATACTTCTGAGACCTTTATACGGAACTCCTACAATGTCTTATACACACTCGCTACTCAGGCGAATTTTGTTAAACTCATTTTTTATACGTGCCTAACTCCCAGCGCTGGTAGATCGATACCAAATTGGTAGGCAACTGACGGTCAAGGCCAACTAGTGGTTCAACCTCTCAACGTTTAATATCATCTCAAGTCGAGTTCAATAGGTGCAACTAGAAAAACATGTTAGTCATAACATATAAATAACCACGAGAAAAAATATGTGTAGGTAGAAGAAGGTAGAATATGAAAGAATTAACAGCAAAAATAATAATAACAATAACTTTATTTGGAACAAGCATAAAATTATGAATCGTTAAAACTGCTTTAGTTTTACAAAAACTGTGTTGTAGAATTAACGCCCATTCCCGTATAATATGAAACAGTGTTCTAACTATCAATGTATAAAATTAATTAAAACAATCTGTATAGAGAGAAAATTAAAATGAGACAAAAATATCCACAATTTAAACCCATCGAAGGTAATTTCAAAACAAAAAATATGTCCGAGTGCATTTTTATTAATATTATAACAAACCAATACTAAATTTTACCAAAAAATTAAAAAAAGGACTAAAATATAACATTTGAATTTTTATGCTCACATTAGAAGGTAGGTAAACACACAAAATAAGGTTGTCTTAATAATTTTGTTAATGCATTTGGAGCGCCCGCGTGCTCGTTTGTTGTAAATTTTCTAAAACTTTCAATCCTACTTTATTTATGTTTGATATAATGCTGATTTTTCGAACAGAAAAAAAAAACCAAATACACATCTCTTTTCCGCTCCGCTTCAGTGGAGTGAAATTTGGCACATATATTAGTTTTTTAGTTTGTACTTTATTTAGTTTATTACCCGGATTGAGACATAGGATACTTTTTATCCCAAAAAAATTAAGGTTTCTGGGGGACTCTCAAAAAACTAAGCAAGTATTAGCGCACTTATGGAGACTGACAAGAGTTAAGCTAGGCAGAGCGGAGCGTTGTCATGTTGAGCGAGGTGGAGCCTTACAGCGCTGAGCGGAGTTGAGCACAATGTAGATGTGTGATAACTTTCTCTATATATGTGCGAGGTGAGGAGGATTCACAGTTTTGCTCTTCATCTCCACTTTACACATTTATTTTCGAACAGTTTCAATGGATGCACTTGTCTATTTGGCTAGTTCTTAAAATGAAGGAATTTTGATTCGCTCAACTCATAGCTCCTTAGTTTTTAAATATTTATGATTTATTTTAAATCTGGAATAAAGAACTAATTGGTTCAGAGTTTGAAAATATATTTTTGGAGAAAAGTGCCTACAGATGAGCGAAACTGTTACTTTCCCGTGGGGCGATTTTACAAAACACAAGTTTTTAGTTCCCTTTGACTTCCAAATTAAAGTTATCCAAACAAACAAAGGCTGTATGGACTAAAAATCCTTTGCCTACCCCAACAGGTACTAAAACAAAACAAATTGATTAAAAACCAAAAAACAATGTCAGAAGTTTTTGGTGGAATTTCATCGAGTGTGGTTGGCGTCTTATTTTAATTATTCTTAAATTCGTTCATAGTGGTTATTGTGAAATAAAATTGGTGTGATTTCGTGCCACAACTGTCTGCGTAACTGAAGAATTAGTAGATTCGTCAAAATATACGCTTTTCCGGTCAAGTGGACGTGAGAATTTTATTGTAGTATTGACTACCTCACAGAAGCTTATCGAAAAAGCCAGCTCGCTACATTTCGTGCCAAACACTTAAAGAAACATTAGAATGCGTCACACCGAAATTCTAATGTAAAAAGAAAAACAGAATAATTTAACTTAAGACTAGGCTGTATGGGCATTGTTCCCCTTGCCTTCCCTGAAAAGGGAGAACTTCACCAAAAAAAAAACAATGGCAATGTCAAGCAAGGTGACAGTGAAGGGTTTTTGGGAGTTTTTGGCGGGATTTCATCGAGTGCGGTTGGCGTCTTAATTTAATTATTCTTAAATTTGTTCATAGTGGATATTGTGAAATAAAATTGGTGTGATTCTGTGTTACAACCGTCTGGGCAACTGAAGAATTAGTGGAATCTTTAAAATATACGCTATTCCGGTCAAGTGGACGTGAGAATTTTATTGTAGTATTGACTACCTCACAGAAGCTTATCGAAAAAGCCAACTCGATACATTTCGTGCCAAACACTCCAAGAAACATTAGAATGCGTCACACCGACATTCTAATGTATAAACAAAAAGAAGATAAATTTAATTAAAGACCAGGCTGTATGGGCATTGTTCCCTTTGCCTTCCCTTGAACGGGAGAACTTCAACAAACACTCCGAGAAGCATTAGAATGCGTCACACCCACATTCTAATGTAAAAAAAAGGAAGATTAATACAAAAATAAGACGATGGCTGCATGGCTATGCCTTTGCCTTTCTCAATAGAGAAGAATAGAACTAAAAAAAAATGAAGGGTTTTTGGCGGGATTTCATCGAGTGCGGTTGGCGTCTTATTTTAATTATTCTTTAATTCGTTCATAGTGGATATTGTGAAATAAAATTGGTGTGGTTTTGTGTAACAACTGTCTGCGTAACTAAAGAATTAGTGGAATCATTAAAATATACGCTATTCCGGTCAAGTGGACGTGAGAATTTTATTGTAGTGTTGACTACCTCACAGAAGTTTATCGAAAAAGCCAACTCGATACATTTCGTGCCAAACACTCCAAGAAACATTAGAATGCGTCACACCGACATTCTAATGTATAAACAAAAAGAAGATAAATTTAATTAAAGACCCGGCTGTATGGGCATTGTTCCCTTTGCCTTCCCTAGAACGGGAGAACTTCAACAAAAAAAAAAGGAGAGTTTTTGGCGGGATTTCATCGAGTGTGGTTGGCGTTAATTATTCTTAAATTCGTTCATAGTGGATATTGTGAAATAAAATTGGTGTGATTTTGTGTTACAACTGTCTGCGTAAATGAAGAATTAGTAGAATCGTCAAAATATACGCTATTCCGGTCAAGTGGACGTGAGATTTTATTGTAGTATTGTCTACCTCACAGAAGCTTATCGAAAAAGCCAGCTCGATACATTTCGTGCCAAGCACTTAAAGAAACATTAGAATGCGTCACACCGACATTCTAATGTAAAAAGGAAAACAGAATAATTTAACTTAAGACTAGGCTGTATGGGCATTGTTCCCCTTGCCTTCCCTAAAAAGGGAGAACTTAACCAAAAAAAAAAGGTGACAGTGACAGACACCCCAACTTGAAAAGTTGTGACGAAATTCAAAATATTTTATTTTTATCAGTGAGTATGAGTAAATAGTGCTGAATCTGTGCATTATCAATATCACAGTACCGGGCTCTGAAGTGCTCTGTTAAACATATATTTTTTCTGATTTTCTTTTTTCAGTGTTTGGAAAAAAATGTTGACGCGTGCAGCAGTTAGAGCTTTTTCCTCGGAAGCTCTGAGTGTTGTCAACAATGTTGCTAAGCAACAATTTACTATAACAATCCGTGATGGTAAGTTATTTGTTATCATGTTGCGTTTTATTATAAAGTCCAAGTAATTGGATACGTAATAGAGTTAGAACTAAATATATTATTATAGTTAAAGGCTCAGATCAAATAAAAAATGATCTGAGATTACTTGAGGTTGAAGTAATAATTACTTGTGAGGCTGTTCCACCTAGTAACTAGGTTCCTGAACTGAACCATTAACCGTTAAGAGGTTCAGATACCCCATGTTGTTTTTATATAATTAAGCTACCTAAACTAATAAAAGATAGTTCTTAGTCATTTTTCACAATCAGGAAAGTATAAAAAAGACGTAAACAAGATGTATTGTATACAAATATAGATATGTAATTACGCTTTCAATCAAAAATGCAGTTTCTGATGGAGACTTTATATAAATTAAATCCCACGCTTGGTTCACAACTGACTTATATATCTTATCATTTAGTATTTATTTAATTCAGAACAAATGTTCCCAATGATTCATTAAAACAAATGTTTGATATTCATATCACACATCACATATATTATACAGAGAAATCCCCACAACTTGGCAACATTGATTGGAAATAATAATATTTTAGCATAGTTATTGAAAAAAATATTTAATTACTATCCAAATTATAAAGCAAACCAAGGGCAACTAGGTGTAAACTAATTTGTTGTTTTGCTATATTGTTTAAATATGAGATTTTACTTGAAATTTGTGTTCAAATAAAAAACCTGTTATGTTTCTTATTATTTGGGTTATTAATTTATTTAATTCCGAAACGGCTTTCCCGATTCTCATGAAATTTTGTGTGCATATTGGGTAGGTCTGAGAATCGGACAACATCTATTTTTCATCCCCCTAAATGTTAAGGGTAATCCACCCCTAAATTTTTTTTTTCATTTTTAGATATTTTTTTTTTTTTTATGATACAGCATTAGTAAATACATATAACTCTGAATTTTCAACCCTTTACAATCAGCCCCTATTTTACCATCACGATTTTTATTTTTAATAATTTCTTTTTTTTCTTAATTCAATTTGATCTTCCGTCTTCACCGGTCGATAACCGATCAACGATCAATCGATCAGTTATCCGCCCTAGATGTCTACCTGGGTCACCTCTTTTGATCTTCCGCCTTCACCGGTCGATAACCGATCAACGATCAATCGATCAGTTATCCCCGCTAGATGTCTACCTGGGTCACCTCTTTTGATCTTCCGCCTTCACCGGTCAATAACCGATCAACGATCAATCGATCAGTTATCCCCGCTAGATGTCTACCTGGGTCACCTCTCATCCAGCAAACATCACGGAGTAGGGATGAGAAGGAAGCCGGTCTCCTGTCTTCCTCAATATACAGTTTTTGGCCATTTTTTTTGGTTTCAAATGAAACCTACGATCGATACACAAATGTGTATCAATCGTAGCAGTGACTTATACGTATTATTTTAATTTTTCTGTGCATCTATTAGGTTAATTTTACTCTCAACGTGAATTTATTATTAATTTCCAGTACAATACTTATTTTTTCACATTTTATTAGTAACTGATAAAGACAGTTTTAACTATAAGTTAATTAAGTGATCTCATACAAATAAACACGTGTTGTGATCTCCTGCCAAAAAATTATTATTGAACTAAAAAAATGTTTCCTACAAATAATATACATGGCAAAACAATGTTTGCCGGGTAAGCTAGTATTGTATAATAATATTATCTGTGACAACATTTGTTTGAATTAATATATTATGGTATATTCCAGTCGATGCACAGTTGAGCTACGACAGAAGTGGTCAAAACATAACATTCATACACACAAATGTGCCACAAGAATTTCAAGGTAAAGGTGTTGGGAAAGTATTAGCCAAGGTTAGTACCATTCTCCTATATTTTATATTATCTCTGTATGAAACTTAAATACTTTAAATTCTAAATCTTAGAAATGCAATGATATACTCATATATTTTCTTTCAAGACTGAACAATAAAATAAATGTGATTTCCTTCTTTTCAGTATGCATTTAACTATGCACTTGAAAACAAACTAGATGTTACATGCAAATGCCACTTCCTAGCAAAGTACTATGAGGATAACATAAACAAATACAAAGATATTAAGATCAAGTTGGACTTAGAATAATCAAAATGGATTTATTGTGGTTTAGATGTAATGTTCATTATTATTTAAGAGAAAAATATTACAATAAAGTCAAGAATCTTGCATTACAAGCATGTTCTCATTTTCATGACACAGCTGAATTTGATTTCTACAATGGGTTGGCTAGTATACTACAAGGGCAAGTGCAGAAGGGCATCAATGAACTCACTCCATTGCAATCAGATAAAGACGTACAATTAGCTGTAGTTATGGCACTGATATATGGATATAAAACTACTAATGTATCAGATAGAGATGTGCTACATAATCTTGAAACCAAGTTAAAGGAGGAAAAGAAACAAGCAACAACTATGTCATTCTACTATGCTGGTTTATTTCTGTCACTAGCTGATAAATATGAAAGAGCTTCAGAATATATAAATAAAGCTTTGAGAAAAGATTCTAACAATTTAGAAGCTCTAATTTTGAAAGGTTGGAATGATATGTATATGAATTTAGGTAACATCCAAATGTCGATTTTGGATTGCCTAGAACTAGTTTTAAATAAAAGTGACAGAAATATTGAAGCTCTACTTGGATTGGCCAGATTCAAATACTTTAATAAAGATTTTGAAGCATCTAATATGACTTTGGATAAACTTATAGTGAACAATCCTGGACAGGTTGTACCTCTTGTTGAGAAAATGAAAAATGAATTTGCATTGCAAAAATGGGAAGCTGTTTATGATACAATGGAGAGAATATCTGCTATAGAACCTGAGAATATAGAAGCACATAAAATTAAAATATTTCTCACTCTCTGCAAAAACTCTGATTACATAGAAGCAGCTGATCAACTCAATAAGCTCTTTTCCATTCTTGAAAATGAAGAAACTCATAATGGTTACCAATTCTATACAGTTACACAAATATTTTCGAGAATTTGTGGCAGATCTAGTGCAGTACTATCACAAGTTTATAGATGTGCACAATATGCATCTGAAATGTATTCTAATAATGTGGAATATTTAAGTGAAGTTGGATATCAGTGCATTCTGCAAGGAAAATACAAAGATTCATTGAACTTTTTCAAAGCAGCAAGTAAGATCGACAGCAATTCAATCACGGCCTTATGTGGATTGACACTTTGTCAAATGTTTGAAAATGGGCCAACAGATCAAATAGCACAGCAAGTGGAATTGTTATTTGAAATGCAAGGGAACAATAAGTTACCTATTTTGTATCTACTGTCTGCCCAGCTGAATGTAAAAAATTCAGCTCATGCTATTTCATTTCTTAATACTGCGTTTGAAGCAAGACTGGCCTATGCCAATCTATACCCTTACAGCTTGAATTATATCAAAGAATTAGATCCGGATTTTCTTTTAGATGTCTTTAAAGAATACAGAAAACATTTACCAAAGAAGCCTTATATAATTTTTGGGTACATATTATACTTCCAAGAAGGAAATAATTCTGCCGTCACCAATTGCTTCAAATTACTGAACACCATATGTGAAGCATGCCCAGGATTAATAGCTGGTTTATATGAGTTAGCTAAACTAAAATTCTTGTTTGGCTATGCAGTTGATGCACAGAAGTTAGCTGAGAAAATTAATGAAATCGACGGTACTCATGCTGGCTCTCAAATTTTGCTAGCTCAAATTTATATTCAACAGCAATCATTCACAAAAGCTGCCCAGTGCTTAGAAATGTGTTTAAGCTATAATTTTAAAGTAAGAGACAGTGCTATGTATCACTTTCTCAATGGAGTTATTTTAAAAAGTGTGAATCAAATTCAAGAAGCTCTCTCTAGTTTTACCACCAGTTTGCAGATAGCGACAAGTAAAACATCAAATAATTCAAGCCGGCTTTACGATTCAGATTTAAATATTATTGACAAAGCTACATTATTTTTGCAAATAATTGAGATAAACACTGTATTGGGACAGTTTGCTGAAGCTGGAAAAGTCATGCAGGTAATTATTATACTTCAGAAAATCAAGTAATTATGGAATACAAAGGCTCCTTTTAGCAAAACAATAAGATGACCTAACTTTCTTAGTGCGTCCTAATATTGAAATATTCTTTTGCAAATCAAGGCTGATAAAGTATATATTTATTAATCTACAATTCTGATTCTTCAATAATTAATGAATTTTCAGGAAGCCATACAAGAACTTTCTTTCACCTCAGAGGAAAGTCGTTTATCAATAGCCAAAGCTGATTTAGCTCTAAAGAAAGGCGATGTAGACAGTGCTATCGATGTTCTTAATGAAATAAAGCCTGGACAACCCTACTTCTTCCAAGCGCACAGTAAAATGGCGCACATTTATTTGAAGGAGAAGAATGACCGTGCCATGTTCACAGCATGCTTCAAAGAGATCGTCAACAGTCATCCTATGGCTGACGCACACACTATGATGGGGGATGCCTACATGTCTATTCATGGTTCGTAATATATTTTTTATATAAACCGGGGCACAATTATATAATTGCAACTTTTCTCACTATTCATTTCAAAAAATTCATTCAAATTTACACTATTTAGTGTAAATGTGACAACAAAACTATCTTTCAGCTATGAAATTATAACGATCACAAAAAGCGAATAGGATCGGATATATCTTTAAAAAGACACAATTAGGCCCCTGGGAACAATGACGTATAATATATAGACAGTATATATGCCAACATCATTGCATTTTAAAATGGCCCAAGAAGTTCCCGCCCCAACTTCCCTTGGCAACAGCCGCCAATAGAATGCACTAAAGTAGTCTCCTTTACTCTCATGCATGAAGAACATCTCGCTCTCTAGTCTCCACGTGTCAACGGTGTCAGCAACTGTCAAAATAAGTAATCACTAAATATTTTTACATGAATTCCTTTAAAATAATTGTACTTACGAATGAAATCACACGTTGCTCTTGTCTCTAATAGTTCCCGTGAAATTTGTGTACTACATTAAAACACACATAGGGCTTTTTGTCTGGAAAAACGTAAATATTTACACGGTGTAGCTAAGTGTAGCCGTGGCGAGAGAGCATGCCCGACTGAATCAAAGTCGGGCAATAACCTGTCTTTCATGTTGCCAAATTTGAAGCGTGTATCACGCATCTACAACTATAAAACATCGTAGCCTGCGAGGCGATTTAAAAAAAAGACAAAATCGCGTTCCTTCATCAAAATGGCGACTCTTTGATTGATGTCTCTTTGACATATTGTGCTCTATCTTTAAGGATATAAAGCACTCGACATCCCACCACTATATCTAATACACTATATCAATATCTAATATATTAGTATTACTAAAACTGTAAAACGCTTAAATCGCCTTGTCCAACACAATTTTGAAAACAAAATACCTAAATAAATCATCTTACTTGAAGAGGACTACTGTTTCAATTAAATCAATTATAGACCTCAGACCAAATAAAAAGTAAAGACGGAGTCTGCCGAACCAAAAAGTGAAGCCGGTTTTTTATGTATGTAGTGCATTAGCCAGTGTTACCATAGTCATATGAAACACCCCAATATTAGAAAAATGTAATAACGTTATTTCATAACGTTATTACATTTTTAATAACGTTATAAAATATTAGAAAAAATATCGTAAGCTTATTCTCTAAACCTCTCGTGAGCCAAAGGTCATGCGCCGTTCTCACCTACAAGTGCCGGACTTCTTTATGGACCGCTCGCCCGCTGGGTGGGAACGATTGCATTGTTCTGCCGATTTCTCTGTTATTTTGTAAAAATACAAACGTATATTTGGATTCTCCATAAAATTTTCAATAAAACAGTGTGTACACAATGCGTCATGTCTATAATTTATTTTAATTACATTATGGTAAACTCAGGAAAGATAAATAGATAAAATGAGGTGTATTTTCAAAATTTGTAAATTATAAATCCAGGTTTTTGTACATATAGAATGTACTATATATGAATGAATGTATATAATAACTTACCAAATACAATTATAAAATATAATACGCAACAGAAAAAAAGGGTCGTGTTGCAAGTGTTGATAAAAACAAATGCGAGATCCAAGTGCCTTGATTTATGTGTTGACGTTTAATTATGTTGGATTGATTATTTTACTTTAGTTACAAGTCTCGGATGGAATAGGTTTGTTCATTTTATAGTTTCAAGCACTCGCAACAAGGCACTTGAAATCGCTTACAAATCAGTCATCTCAACTTTATGTCGATAAACCGAAAAGCATATACAAATGTTGATAAACAGTTTCTTTTATTAAAATGTACATGAAATTTTCTATAGAATACATAAAATATAATCACTAGTTCCTATACAAGAACATAATAAAATAAATCCACAAACATCGCGAATTTTGGGTCAAAAAGGCCATTAAAAAGTACAATACAAATAAAATTACAAATATATTATTATTTTACAAATCGTCGCTCTGAAAATGAGTCGAACAAACCACGCTGCGGGAAGCTGGTTGCCACAATGGTGCATTTCTACTCTTACGAATGACTGCAATCCATTTCTCTTTTAGATCTTGATCTCGATTAGGAAATCTTAAAAAGAACGTATATTAAATAATGTGTATTACATCCCAAAAAAATTAAACGAATACATAAAGAAAAAAGGTGTTTCGTGTAATTGTTTATCCATGCATTACAATATTCGAATAATATAAAAGTATGCCACACAATGTATATAATAAAATAACGTTACGTTATATTTCACGCTACCCAACAAAAGGGTAAAACTATAACGAATAATCATGGCAACATTTCGTTCAGGTTTTGTTTACAAAGCGACAACCTCAAATTTGATTTTGATTAATTGAAAATAGCAGTTTATAACTTTACTTACGTATGAAATGTGATTCCATCCTGTTTTTTATTCTTGGAAGATTGGTTTTTACACGTTTTCACTACACAATTCGGCATTTTCTCTAATAAATATTGTTATTTATTATTACGTCACACTCCGCGCGTCGGGATAGCTCGACTGAGAAGCCAAGGCGTAGTTTCGTTGCATGTGTGTGCGTGTAACTGTGTATGTACACGGCGAGGCGTAGTTTTATCGGCTTCACTTTTTGGTTCGGCAGACTCCGTCTATACTTTTTATTTGGTCTGAGTTATAGACTTAGGAAGCCTAAATTTTATGTCATTGCAGCACACTAGCAGAAAAATCAGATGTTCTATTTAAGTATAAAACTGCTAAACTTATATATTTAAATACATTCTCAAAAAATATTTATTCATTCTCTTACAAAACAACTCAAGTTGCTTACTCGTGCTAATGTTTTTAAATATTTTTATCAAAAAAAAACAATTGTTTCTTATAAGTTGCTTTATCTTGCACAGAGCCAGTCCAAGCGGTGGAATCTTACGAAGCAGCTTTAAAGGGCAACCCCAAAGACATACAATTGATTAAAAAGCTCGGCAACGCCTTGGTCAAGATGCATGAGTACGACAGAGCGACCCAACATTATGAAAACGCCGTTAAACAGTTGAAAGATGACGATATCATGTTCGAATACCTCGAGCTGCTCATTAAAGTGAGTTAAATATATTGTTTTGTAGTTATTTCAACTTTTTATACATTGAGACATTTTTTGCTAGTTAGTAGTTTTAAAATTAGGCTAGAGGCATAGGTATCAAATGTTTATCGTTAAGGTGGTCGGGAGTTTTTCATAGTCTCACGTTTGATTCTTTGCCATTACAATAATTAACGGGATTGCTACCATAAGAAATATTTCCGAACTGCTGCAAGTGCAATGATCTTGGATTTACGAAGAACAATAATTCCCGCTTATCTATGTAATGTTAGTGACCAAGATAGTCTTAAACAATATATATCTATATGTGTTTCTTATGTTTATATTTTGTTTTTTTTTATATACCTATATTTTTCACAGCTAAAACATTACGATAAGGTAGATTCCACAATATCATATGAATTGAACCAGTTGTACAATAAAGAAAAGGACATTAATTCACTCAAGAGGCGTGTACGTTACCTTCTGATACAAGCAAAATGTAGGGAAATGAAAAACCCTACAGCTGGCAATACTAACTTAATCTTGGCTGAAGCTAGAGACATACAGACGGCGATAGTTAAAAGAATAGAAATAGATGCAAGAGGAGATTTGCAGGAAGAGAAGCAGAAATTGTCAACGGTGCTTTGTGCATTGGCTAAAGTAAAATCGTTCAGAGAACCAGCCGTAGCAACGAATCTGTATTCGGAAGCGTTGATCCATTTGCCAAAAGATCCTTCGACATTACTGGCGCTGGCTAAATTATATGCACACGTGAGTAGACATGCGCAAAACAGTGCTCTATGGCGTAATGTAATATAATATTACATTACTCGCTGAGTAATATCCATAGAAGTATAAGAATAGAGTGGGGAAGGCGGCTCTAATAGTGTCCGTCTAGTAGAAAGAGAAAGATGAAGAGAAACCGCTAGCTATCTCTCTCTCCCTAGTGGCGCATGACACCCAAATGGCATCACATCGAAATAGTAAGATGCTTGATTTATAGTTAAGATGCAATGCGCATTCGCGATTAGAGAGAGAAAGCTAGCGCGGTCTCTCATCTTCTTTCTCTTTCTATTAGAGGGACACTTTCACTTGTAGTAGAGTCTATATCTCCCCTACTCTATTCTTATTTGTGATAGTGATATTACCTCTATGGTAATATCACTATCACTCGAAACATTACCCATGATATTTATTAATAAGTGACACTTAGTCATATAAATCATAAGAAATTCCATCTTATACACTTGCATAAAAAGTTTAATTTATCATAACACCTCTCATTAAATCGCACATTACAAATGGACAATAATAAACCGTATGTCTATTGAAATAAATATTAAGATGAATTAGGTAAAATGAAAGTCGAATCAAATCATTTATTCAACATATACTTATTTCGTTAGTAGGTATTTAATGACTCATTAAATACCAACAACAACACCAGAAACACCACCTCCCTCTGGATTCGATGCAGGTACTTCTCAAAGCATCCGTGCCCAGACAGCACCTACACTAGCCTGTAGGTCAGTACTCCAAAGTTTCTGCTTGTCCACTCCTGCAAGACCGGATAAATTGCCGCTACAGTCCGGACACCCCATGTAGGGTTACCCAGACGGAGTTTCCAAGCTTCCATCTGAGCCTCTTCTACGAGGGAAGGTCAATAAGTTCCCGGAATGGAGGGGTTGGTGGGGGTAGGTTTACTCCTCCAGGTAGGCACTAGTTGAGCACCTCATTAAGAGTATATATACCAAGTTTGAACCTAATCAGGTTATTAACTTTTGAGTTATCGACCTACAAACAACTGAATCGGGAAGAAGTCAGCCAGTATGGAGAAAATTGAACACCGCGCCGTTATTAAGTTCCTTACCAAGGAAAATCCGTTCAGATTATTTCAAGAGCTGTTGGCGGTTTACGTGGACTCGGCCCCTGGTAAAACCATGGTTAACAAGTGGCATGGTCTTTTCAAACAAGGAAGAGAGTCCATTGAAGACGACCCTTGCTCCGGACAGCCAATTGAGGCCACCACACCGGAAAACGTCGAAAAAGTAGAAATACTTGTATTGGAACATGCCCGGTTGAAGAAAAAGGAGCTTGCAGCAATGATTGGAGTATGCGAAACAAGTATTTGAATATTCCACATCATCATCTTGGGATGACTAAGGCCAGTGCAAGATGGGTTCCGAGAATGCTCACGCCACTTCAAAAACGCGACCGTTTCGAGTGTTCTCGCCAGGTTTTGGAGCTCTGTGGAGAGAGAAAGGAAGAAGTTATGGCCTGAATCGTTACTGGTGATGAAACCTGGGTTCACCATTATAAACCTGAGTCAAAGCAAGAGTCGATGCAGTGGCATAAAAAAGGCACACCTCCTCCAAAGAAGTTCAAAGTGACACAATCGGCTGACAAGATCATGGCGATTGTCTTTTGTGATACAGAAGGTATTTTACTGTTCGATTATAAAGAACGTGGTGTGACTATAACGTAACAGTACTACGCTTCTTTATTGGAGAGATGGAAAGAAGCCATCAAGGAAAAAAGAAAAGGAAAGCTATCAAAAGGTGTGCTCCTTTTGCACGACAATGCACCCGTTCACACGTGCCCTGTTGCGACGGCTGCCATTCATCGATGCGGCTTCGAACAATTGAACCACCCACCCTACAGTCCAGACGTGGCACCCAGTGACTATTATTTATTTCCAAAAATGAAGAAAGAGCTGCGTGGAAAAAAAATTGACGACGATAAAGAAGTGAAGTCCACAATTTCGACCTATTTTGACACCAAAGACAAATCTTTTTTTTCGATGGTATGAACAAGTTATTTGAGAGGTCTGAAAAATGTATAAGGGTATATATATGTTTAAGGGAAAATATATTGAAAAGGAAAAATAGTTTGATGTTTAATTTCAACCTCCTTCCCTCTTATTCCGCGAACTTTTTGACCTCCCCTCGTATTTCCCGCCTTATTCGCACTAATTCCTCGAGGGTGGCTCTCTCTCCACGCTCCCGAGCCGCAGATTTCCCCTGGTATACATCCAAGAGAAAGGAAAGTGCAATATGCCTCCCAAGAAACAGTGCGATAGCCTCTTATATTTCTGAGGACCACCATCTTTTGGGGTCTTCTGAGTTGCGCCCCATTTGCTTTATTCATTGCGTTCCACCATACCGGAGCTCCATATAGAGCCATACTTCGAATAACCCCTACGTATAACCTGCGACAGCTGGCATTAGTTATTAATACACCGATGGAGATGATGAAGACACACAATAATTATCTACGTGAATCATTATTCCAGATAAATTATTCGGAGAAATGCGAGCAGACTTGCGCAGTACTGTTAAACGCTGACCCCAACAACGAGTCAGCGGCGGTCATGATGGCTGATTTGGCGTTCCGCAAGGTGGGAAATACATAAATTCCTTTTAAAATTTATTTAGTGGAGTTAATTTTATGATTTAATTGTTTTATAACGTAAAGGACATTGGGCAAAAACTGGACTCGGCTCCGCCAACAGTGTAATGAGTAAAATTCCAAAAATCTATGAATAATTTGCCTTTTTATTATAACACCGTAAATAAAGTTCATTGTTCCCGAGTTGTAGTCTTTCTCGCTAACCCTAAAAATAATCACTTAAGCTTATGGTTAATTTGGTCTCATTTTATAACGTTTCCTTCAATCTAGCGTCACTAGCTAAGTCATGTCATCAAAATGTGTTTTTACATGTTGTTTTTAATAAAACAATCGACACAGGTGGATCTTGAAACAGCTCAGCGACACTTGACTCAAATATTATCCGTGAAACCGACGAGCTGGGAAGCGCTCGCGCAATTGATAGAAGTACAATGGAGACGGGGGAAACTGTTGGAAACGGAACAACCATTGGAGACGGCAAAACTGGCGTTAGAAGACCAAGAAGATCCAGGTATGTATAGGGAAATCACAGAGCATAATTATCGTTCACACGCAGTTTATTTTTTTGCAATTAGTAGGCATCATGTTAGCATGATATCTTATGCCTGTATAATGTATTGTTTTGTCGCTGCTCCAAACGACGTAAGAGAAAATGCAACGTTATGTTTTTTTCCATATATTATATGGAAAAGGCTAGTTTGTTGTTACGTCCGATAGGGGTTGTTGCTACTTTGTTTTCAAAGAAACTCTGACGGTGCAAAGTATAAAACTGTCGGAAACACAAGAACTATAGGAGGCGGCAAAACTGGCGTTAGAAGACCAATAACATCCAGTTATGTAATAGTGAAATCATAGAGCATAATCTCTTATCTAATAGACAAGTCCGTCCGTCCGTCCGTGGTGCTGTTTCAGCGGCCAAACCGTAAGAGATAGATATAGAGAATGTATAAGTTATAAGTTAAGAATAGTCTGATAAGACTACAAACCGGATGTGAGTAACGTAGCACTTCCGGTTTTCGAGAAATCACGTGATTTCTATTTCAAACGAAACCACACAAAATCTCCGAAGTTCTCAATTAATTAAATACATTTTTTTTTTGGTGAACATTTGGTTCACAAGTTTGCTAGTCTCTTATCTAATAGACAAGTCCGTCCGTCCGTGGTGCTGTTTCAGCGGCCAAACCGTAAGAGATAGATAAAGAGAATGTTTAAGTTATAAGTTAAGAATAGTCTGATAAGACTACAAACCGGATTTGAGTAACGTAGCACTTCCGGTTTTCGAGAAATCACGTGATTTCTATTTCAAACGAAACCACACAAAATCTCCGAAGTTCTCAATTAATTAAATACATTTTTTTTTTGGTGAACATTTGGTTCACTGGTTTGCTAGTCTACATTAATAGGCATTTTCACGTAGTTTCAAGCAGATTTATTCGCAACTAGCGACAAGTGTAGTCAAAATCAATAGTTTTCCGTGAAACCGACGAGCTGGGAAGCGCTCGCGCAATTGATACTCGTAGAAGTACAATGGACTGAAATTAAATGGTGAAAATTTGTATGGGAAAGACTAGTTTATTTTAACGTCCGATAGGAGCACTGCTTAGTTTTCATAGAAACTTTGACGGTGCGAAGTACAATGGCGACGTGGGAAACTGCCAGAAACGGAACAACCATTGGGGGCGGCAAAAATGGTGCTACTTGATAGAGATGAAAGAAATTCTATTTATTACGTCAGATAATAAATGACACTTTTTTTTTTTATTAGTCAACTAAAATTACAAAGGTAAAGCGCGTCTCAAAGTTAGGCAGTGGGTGCTTGTGACGTCACTTCTAAATAAAAATTGTGTCAAGACGTGACGTCATGCGCCATTTCAATTTAAGATATTACTGTAATGTTTTGATTATGTCAATCAAGAAAAATAAGTGTCCAATACTTTTCAATATCTACATGATAAGCAAAGAAAAAGTTAGTCGTCGTCCCTATAGTCTAGTGACATTGGAATTTAGATACTACTCTGCCCTAATACAGTTTTGCTACTAAAGCAAAGGTAGCTGTCAGTCTTTCGTGTTGTTATCGCGTACCTTACTATAAACTTGGTACCAATTTTGTAACATTTGTATAACAACCGATTGTATTCTAGGATGTCGAAAAACGTATATTTATTATTTAACGAGCTGTGCCCCGCGGTGTTACCCGCCGTTGATTAGGGATATTTTCTCGCAGTAAAACGTAGCCTATTGTAACGTACCTTAATATGGTTTCGACCCATGGTTTCGATTATCATTGGTTCCATTTCGCACATTTTATCATATAACATCATCGATATTCATCAGGCATCATCATATATCTTATTATTTATTCCTGGAAACACATAATTTCAAAAATATCACACACTATTCATCATTTTGTAAATACGTATAATAATTTCTTCTGTACTGAAAATCACTATTCCAGAGTGCTGGACACTTACCGGCATTTCTCTTTATTCTGTTATTTACTTGTTTTCACTAATTTTGCTTTATTTTTATTTTATTTTATTTATTTAGAAACCAACTGCGTTACAAAGTATATATGCATACCCACATGGGTCTAAAGTATAATCTAAAAGTAAAGCTAATTACAGGTTTCCTCTAAATACATAATTATTTGTTTAGGCAGATGTAACTCATGAAATTGTTTTTAAAGAACTTTAACTATCATATTCAATTTAATCGAAAATCTAAGAAGACAAAAAAAATCTACTAATTGCCTTCGTTCGGAGACATTGGGATCAAAGATACCCTTCAAATGTCATTAAGGTTTTTGCAAAACTAATCTTATACTTAAATAAATTAAACAATGTAAATAATCAAATGTAACTTATATAAAATAATATAAATAAATAATGTGTTGGAAAGAATCTAAGATTGCTCCACCACCAGAGTAAGCATTCGTGTTATGGTTAAATTCAACACAGTACAGTTCTAAAATATAATATGTCCTTAATTTTAGGTGTTTATGTGTCATTCTTGTTACTTTTAAATTTATTTATTTTATTATTAATTTCGTTTAATCAAAGCATTATCTTTTACAAACCATCATTATTTTATTTATGTATACCCTTTTATTTTAAGAATTTTTATTGCTTGTTTTTTGGTAGTATTTTTACTGTGCGTAAGCAAATCAATTTCCTTAAATGTAGAATTATATACTTGTGGTAAACGAGAGATCGGTGCATTACGTGCGTAGTTTGTGGAGGCATGAGGGGGCAAAAACAAGGGGGTAGGTCGCCGGAAGGAACGACGGGTTGGTACTCTGTACGATATACCTTCTACCAATTCGGCGTAGTCTATATTAGCATGCACTATATCATATAGAAAACATAAATCCATTAATTTTCGTCTGTCTTCTAATGTTAATAAATTATATTGCTCGCAATTCTCCCCATACGTATTTAGACTTGGTTTACGAAAACGGTAATTTAGGCTTTTTATAAATATCTTTTGAATTCGTTCTAAACGATGTTGGTAGACTTTGTAATTCGGGTTCCATATTGGGCTAGCATATTCGATAACGCTACGCACATATGCGAAGTATAAGTTTTTAATTGTATTTAGGTTTTTAAAATGTTTACTAGAACGTAAGACAAATCCCAGGTTTTTAAAAGCTTTATTAGCTATGCTGTCTATGTGATCCCTAAGAATCATTTTTTCGTCAAAAAGCACGCCTAAGTCCCTAACTGATGAAGTTCTACGGATAGGCTGATCATTTGATTTATAAGGGTAGATTATAGGTCTGACTTTTCTGGTAAAAGTGATGCATTCACATTTATTAATGTTTACAGTTATGTTATTCTTTTTGTAGTATTGTGATAACACATTTAAATCTGATTGTATTCCACAACAATCCTGTTCATCATGTATTTTCATGAAAATTTTTTTGTCATCTGCATACATTAAGTGTCTCGTCGATTTAAAGCAGGATGCTATATCTGATGTATAGACATTATATAGTAATGGACCTAAATGCGAACCTTGAGGGATGCCCGTGGGAATATCAATAAAATCAGACCTGTAACCCCCCACAACGACTGCCTGAGAGCGATTAATAAGATAGGATTCAATCCACCTAAGCAAGTCACCGTGTATAAGTGTCCTTGAAGTTTATTAATAAGAATGACGTGATCCACACGGTCAAACGCTTTTTCGAAGTCCGTGTAGATTACGTCAACCTGGCCTCCTTTTTCCATATTTGTTAAAACAAAATTCGAGAAACATGCCAAATTAGTGAGAGTTGAACGTTGTCTGAGAAAGCCGTGTTGGGTGTCTGGTAGCCCTTTAGTAATTACTGGGTATATAGAATTATAAACTAATTTTTCGAAAACCTTTGCAACCGTATTTAATATCGAAATTCCTCTGTAATTCTCGACTTTTGTTTTTGTCCCTTTCTTATGTATCGGAACTATATGTGCCTGTTTCCAAAGTTTAGGGAAATTCCCGCTATTCAAAGACATGTTAAAAATCAAAGATAAAGGGAGACTTAGTGTTTCGGCGCAGTTTTTCCAAAAAACAGGTGGTATTCCATCACAACCAGGCCCCTTGTTAACATCTAATAATTTTAACTTGTTTTCGACTACATCAGAGGATATAATTATTTTGGATATAGTGTCAGTATCTAAATAATCGTTAAATGTACTTGTAGTTTCATTGGATTTTGTTCCGAACACGCTTTGAAAGAATTCGCTGAAGGCATTACATATGTTCTCACCCTCAGTAACATTTTTTCCTTTATATGTGAGTGTTTTAGGATAGCCAGAGCCTCCACGCATTGATTTAATATATGTCCATATCATTTTTGGTTTGTTCACAATAGATTCTTCAGCATTTTTTATAAATTTTGCAAAACATTCCTCTTGTACAAGTTGCTGTCACCTGCGCAATAAAGAGAATTCATCGTAGTCTAGTAAGTTGCCAAATTTTTTCCATCTTTTATGGGCTTTAGATTTTTCTTTTATGATATTTAGCAGTGCGGAACTATACCATACTGGATATTTACGACTACCTTGTGTTTTTTTAAAGGGAACATGTTTTTCTATTGCTACATTTATTGTTTGATAAAAAACTGTAACAGCTTCTTCAACAGTGAGTGATCGAAAAAGAGAATCCCAGTTTGTATTTTTAAATATACTATTTATTGATTTAAAGTCACTTTTTATAAAGTTACGCCTCGGTGTCGACAATTCCACCAAGGGCGTAATTATAAGGTCTTGAACATTTATTATTAAAGCTGGATGAGCGCGGTCTAGGTTAACTAAAGGAAAAGAACTACCAACAATATCAATTGGAAGATTTGAGAATGCCAAATCTAGGGTATTTCCCGCGTGATTCTTTATAATATTATATTGTTTTAGCCCAAGAAATGCTAAGTCTTCAGACAATTTAATTGCAGCATTTTGTACTTCAATACTGCCCTTCTTCATATACGTTGGGCCTAACACATTCCAAGATATACAGGGTAAATTGAAATCTCCCAGTAATATAAATCTATTGTCAGAACATATGTTCATTAATGAATGAATACTACTCAAAACGCAATCTATGTCGCGAGGGATACTATCCTGGTTGGGTGGGATATAGACAGCACACAATTGTAAGTCATAAGTAGAACCGAGTACCCGTGCAGATACCGTCACCATTAGCATTTCAAAACGTTGAAGCGAATCAAAAATACCGCACTGCAAAGCGTTGAGCTCATTACGTATAAGTATCATTACGCCACCTCCTGTTTTTTTACTACTTAAAGTTAAATCTGGATCACACCTAAAGACATCGTATCGTGGATCACAGAACTCCCTATCAAAAATTCCAGGATGTAACCAAGTTTCTGTTAATATGATAACATCATATTCGTTATTTAGTATTTGTTGTCGTAATTGTAAACATTTAGTTCTCAGTCCCCGTACGTTCTGGTAATAAATTACTAAATCTTTACCTATTTTATTATCGAACATGCTTAATATGAGTTCGCACTGTTAATTTAACATTTAATACTTTAAAATTTATTAAATAATTTGTAAAAAGAAACTGAGAATTAATAATGATAATTACGTAGTTAGAAATAAAAAAAATGGTTGCCTGTAAAGTCGGTTTTACGGGCGAAGATTTTACGTGACAACGTCTTTTTCTCGGTAGAATATTTATTGATATGAATATAATTAAATTGCACAACAGGAACAAGGAATTGAATGAAAATAAGAATTGCACAAATTTTAACTATAGAAATATATTTTGTTTACTAAAACATTGTACATGTAAACTTAAACTCATCGTAACGTTACCGAGCGTTACACTTTTTCATAAGTGACTCCCAGCCGCAACCTAATTTAAGACGTTGTCACGTCAATAATATTGTGTAAATAACAAAATGTTCAGTACATTGTGAAAATCGTGTTTTGCGTTAATATTGTAAAGGATAATATTAATATGTATAATTAAAAGATGTGTAAAGATCGACACCACAAGAATAATTATCATAATAAATTCACTAATATATTGAGTTTGACGGTAAATCGACACAAGTTTGCGGTCTTGTTCACGAGCGGTACCAAGAGAACTATTTGTTCTTTTAATGACTCGCTCACTACATATTGGTGCAAACGATAACGCACTAACACCTATGCTAATGCGTTGTAAAACATAAATATTTTTACTAAAATGTTGAGTAATAAATGTGTTATTATATGCAATAGGATATATTATAAAGAAAATCACATAAAAAAACACCACTTTTATTATGTTAGTTTGATATATGATATTTTGAATGTGTTTTTGATAATATTCCCCACATAAAAGTAATAAATGCATTCTTTTTATACAGTATATAAATAAAATTAAATGGTTTAGATGAACTGTTATTGTTTTAAGTAAAGTGTTAGGTTTTGGTCGCCGCACATGCAACGGACGCACGACCATATTCAATTGCAAAGACCTTATGCTTACCATAGACTGAACATGATAACCAGAAATGACAAATGAAATCAATTTAGTTAAAGTAACAAGTTTGATGATGTTATTGAAAATATTACTCACAATCACATTATAAAACATGGATTTGCCTACATGAATGTAATGAAAAAAGTAAGTTAAACTGGAGGCTGAATTTGATCTCCATGTGGCAATCGCTTTCCAGGATGCGTTTTCTTTTTTAGATCCTCTTCGTCTAATATTTGAAGAGCAGGACAAGTTTTGTTTTTTCTTATATAAATCCTGCCATTTTTTGTCCATGCAAACTGAAAATCACCATCCTTTATTAATTCTCTGCATTTCTTAAGAAGCTGTTTATTTTGAGTAGTGAGATGTTCGTTAACAAAGATTTTCCTGGCGTCTCCATCAAGGCCAATATCCTTAGTAGTAAGCTTACATTTACGCGCAAGAGAAATTAAATTATCTTTAATGAGCCTTGTTCTTAATTTGGCAATAATTAGTCTTGGGCGTCCTTCAAGTTTTAGTTTTGGTGACACCCGATTTACTTGAAGAATGTCTCCAGGCAAGATTTCCATCTCAACAGAGTTGCAGATCCTTTCAATAAGATTGATTAGGTCTTCGTCCTTGTTTTCAGGAATTCCGACCACCTCAATATTCATTAACCTATCTCTCTGTTCATTAGAGTTCAGCTGTTGACTTATTTGTTTATTCATAACTTTCAGCCTGTCTATTTCTATTTGAAAATTATCAAAGCTTGCTAGGTTGCTGGTAAATGAGTTCATTTTCTTACTGCACTCGTCCTGTAACTCTGATGTAAACTGAACCGATTGCTGAAGTTCAGATAATTCCTTCTTCATCTCTGTCTGTTCGCTGTTCAATTTTACAATGCTTGTTTTGATTTCGCCATATTCCTTCCGAATATTTTTCATTTCATTCTTCAGTTCCGTAGAATCCTCCTTAAGCTTAGTTAAATCTTCTTTTATAACTTTGTTCAGGTTTTCGTTTATTTGGATTAAACTTTTATTGAATTCCATTCTCCAGCTGTCCATTTTCTTTAAGATATCTTCTGTAAAAGTCTTCATTACTTCTGTATTTTCATGGTCATGCTTCCTTTTCCGTGCCTGAATATTCGACAGGTCCGGGTCAGAATCAGAACGTTTATTCGATGGAGGTGAACGATGCATGATTAAGACAGGTCACTTCTGGAGCTTTAATGGTCTATGTGTGACGACACTGATTGCTTTCCGACCGAAGACGAACTCGAACGATAGCGGACAGAGCCCACTGGTCAACAAGGACTATTTGTACTATACTTAATGTTACTGAACTTAAGGTTGAATTTTGTTTACAAATGAATTACAATTTTTTAAACAATTTGAGACACGTCTGCCAGCTACGAGAGCGCACGGCGTAGTGTAGTGCTTTGATTTTATCTATTTTTAATTTATTTATTTTATTGACATTTATGACAATCTAATGTTTTTTATCCGTTGCCATGGCTACCCATGACACGGATACTCTCTCCAACTACGTCTATGACTATTCAACCTCCACAGACCACCTACTTTGATTCTTTTTGGCTCGATTCGAACCCTGTCTAAATTCAAATGGTTCCGGACCTATAAAAGGCCGAGCTTCCCTGATCATTCATTCAATTCTACGGCAAAAGTTGCCTACTCAACTTTTGAAAGCTCGCTACCGAGCTCTAAATTAATAAAAGGCCTTGTCCCGGGGCCGACTGCCCCGGGACTCAAGAAAGACCTCAAAGCTTTTTAGCACCTATTGGCTCTTTAAACAACTTCCTAACTCTAATACTATACTACTCTTCACGTACTCGCAACCACATCGGTGGGACTGCGCCTGGACTCCAGCTTCTTCGGCCAGCCTCCAACTGCTTCAGCCCGCCTTCTACCGACTCCTGCCGTTTCATCAACGCCTGCCTCTGGCCGATATACGCCGGCCAAACTACCAGCAGCGCCGCCAGCCACCACCAGGGCAGGCCAAGAACTAAGACGGCTGCACAGGAGCGCTTCTGCCTCCAAGGAGCGCCGTCCATCTGCCTGTAGCACGACTATGGAGTTCTACCCAGAATGGATAGAACCTGGGGACGTGCTTATTAATTAAAAGATACTGGTAGAGATAAGTTATTTATTTCATTCAGGCTAATATAAAGAATTTTATCAAAATACGAGAGGTTTTCTTGGTGCCTGAAGATCTAATCATGAATGGAACCTTCTATCAAAAGACAGACGATTCCTTATTTCAAATCTTAAAATCATGACATTAACTTTTTAATATAACTGCCAACCGTAGGCATTGCAAAAGCAAAGAGTTTACCTAAACAAGGAGGTTGTAACATCACGGACGTTACATCCCTCCGGCACCTCTAAAAAAAAAATTGTTTTGTCATACCAGATGACCGAACAAAATTTTTTTTCCTACCTACTACATCGAGAGGGTTCGACGGTCCTATCTAAAATCCCTACCTGCTTAAGGACATAAATACAACTGGGAGGTGGCCTTTACTACAGACTAGCCCTCACAATAAGTTTGCAAAACTTGCAAAAAAAACTTTACGGGAAAAGAACCCTAACTGTTTGCAAAGTTTTATTGCAAAGACTTTACGGGAGCAAAACCTTAACAAAATCCCTCGTACATCTCCCCCCTAACCTTAACTTTACTTTACTTTACATCGACATCAGTCGGCAAAAACAAAAAAACAAAGCTAACCCTAGCTATTCCTTAAATTACCCAAGCAATTTTTATTTTATCCCATCTATCAACAAAACTTTACCCTATCCCATTTATTAAACCATTAAATATCAAGAAAATTTATATTTTGAAACTTCATTACTTCCCATACTAAGTAGATGTACGAAACGAAATTCAAACAGTTTCCTAAGATTCGTAAACATTAACTGGGTTTGAACAAAACCTAAAAGAATTTATAATTAATGTTTACTTTCGTACATCTTTAATAAAGATACAGACGTGGTCCACCACTTTATTGTCTTGTACTTTATTAGACACCCATGATGCGCAAACGTAATAGAAATTTTGGGTAAGGACATCTAGCATCAAACAAGATTAAACCCAATTCCCATGGAATACTAAGGGTTCCCTACCCCCAAGTCAAACTACTACAAGTGACGATTTCGACGAACGCGACGCGACCAAATTGAAACGAAAACGACGCGAATTCGTAGAGGGTGTCTCCATCATCTTCAGGGTGGATCATCGTCAGTATCGCTGACGTCTGCATGAGCGCCAGCCTGCTGTCTCTCGGGAAGTCCGCATCATGTGGTAGTACATAAAACAATCAAGAAAATATTAGTAAAATTCTTTACACCATTTTTCTTCAGTCGGGTAAGTTAATATTCAAGAAAACATTAAGTTTATGATAAGTATTTATACCATCTTTTCATAGTTGGATAAATTTTCAAAATTTAACATTATTATTCATTTATTTATTTTTTAACCTTACAGGGAATCGAACCCGTTTCCTTTTTTATAATAAGGGAATTTTCTTTATGGACCTATATTATCCTATTATACATTATTAACTATATATATTTTATCCTAATGCTGAATTAATCCTATCAATGATCATATTCAAAGTCAATTGAATAATTCCAAGCTGAACAGAGAATCGAACCTGTTACCTATCATTCTTATGGTTATTACCATATCAATAATCCACCTACTCAACAAATTACACTAAAGCTAACAATTAAAAGAAATGAAAATACTTTAATGAAACTAACTATTAATCTGTCATAAACAACATGTGTAAAAGTTCCTTATAATATGTATATTGAAAAAAATTTCTAATAAAATGACAAAGTTATATTTAATATGCTTTTGAAATAAAAATTCTAAAATGACTATTGTATTGATCCTTATTTACATACCACCATTGCTTTAAAACATTCATATAAACAATAAACTGAAATAAAATCTCATTAGTAACACATTATTATTATTGTACTATCAACCTATTCGGCATAATATAAATTTTCATCATACACCGAATTATCACTATTCCTTTCATTATTCTTTTGTGTATATTGTCTTTTAAACTTGCACTTAATATGTTTGATTACTAATTGTTCATTATAAAAGTCTACTATCGCATTATTTCGAAGTAAGAAATCCTGTCCTAAGATGAGGTTATGCCTAATATTCTCTACCACAAGAAAATCGTGAATGAATAACGCATTGTCTATCAATAATTTTAGGTTAATTTTCCCTATAACAGACAATTCTTTACCATCGACGGCTTTCAACTTCGTATCGCTTTCATCAATTCGTTGATGAATTCTATTAACTGTGTCCTTTGACACCACAGACACTGCAGCACCACTATCAATGAGCCCTACAATCTCCTTATCACGACACGTTATATTAATTAATGGTTTGGACTCACTTGTATATTGATTGCAGTTTTGTAACGGCTGTGAATGTTGAACTTCTTCATCAGCCATCGTCATTAAATTTTCTTCGTATAGTTTTCTCTTTGGATGCTTCTTCTTCTTTAGTTTTTTCTTTTTGTTCATGTTGCTGGAACAAAAAGTGCGGGGAATCAAATGTTCGGGAGGGACAATGGGATGAGAAGGGACACTTTGGGAGGAAATAACGTTGATTTCCTTCTCCGGTTCTTCTTCATGCCTTATTATATGCGAAATTTTCGTCGCCTCGAAGTGAGCAAACGATGGTTGGAACGGCAGATTCGAACTAATTTCGACGCTTTCGTCCTCAAAAATGTCCTGCGCTTGTCGTAAAACTTCCTTTAAATGCACTTTATTATCATATAATTGAAATGCGAAAAGATTTTTCGTATTTAAATTCGCATTTTTCAAGAACTGTCTAATGAAGCATTTGTCATCGATGACAGCTCCCGCTTTTGTGGCCAGCTCATCCAATACATAAAAAAAGGTCAATGGCTCTTCTAACAAGCCTTGTCTTCGTGAGAAAAAATTTTTCCAACGCATTTATCGATGATGGAAATTCCTCACAAATTTTCTTTTCTAGAATCTGAAAATTCTCACAAGACTTATTAATTTTTTTATAGAACAACAATGCAGGTCCACTTAAATATGCCGACAACACAACTCTTTTTGTATCATCGTTGAAATTATTGATGGCGGCGATGATATTAAATTGACGAAAGAAATCGGTTACATCACCTTTTCCGTCGAATGTGGTCCTGGTCTCCATCTTTTAAAACTATTTCTTTCTTGATTTAAAAATATTCTTCACTCGCGGTACTAGAATCAACGCGGCGCGCCCACCATATGGTGTTCTACCCAGAATGGATAGAACCTGGGGACGTGCTTATTAATTAAAAGATACTGGTAGAGATAAGTTATTTATTTCATTCAGGCTAATATAAAGAATTTTATCAAAATACGAGAGGTTTTCTTGGTGCCTGAAGATCTAATCATGAATGGAACCTTCTATCAAAAGACAGACGATTCCTTATTTCAAATCTTAAAATCATGACATTAACTTTTTAATATAACTGCCAACCGTAGGCATTGCAAAAGCAAAGAGTTTACCTAAACAAGGAGGTTGTAACATCACGGACGTTACAACGACCTACCGTTCAAGCCGCCCCTGAAGATCGCCCACTTCATCACTTCCATTTCACACCCCACACTACACACACATACCATACCCCTATTCTTTTTTTTAACCTGTAAATTCTTCTTATTCTTGTAAATATATATATTTTATAATCTCTACCTGTTTTCTTTCTTTTTATTTTGTCGCCACTCGACACTATGTGTTAATCCAGGGAGTCAGCTAAATCCAAAACCTAATTTACTAAAATCGCTCCAGCCGTTTAGACGTGAAGAAGTAACAAACATACACACTCACAAACTTTCGCCTTCATAATATTAGTGTGATAATGACCTTCTACTACTACTGTGAAGAACTGAGTTCCCTGATGGCAAAGCTAATACCGCATTGAGGCAGTTGAATCACGCGCGACATTCTTCGCGCTTCGGGCAGATTGCTACCCTTTATTCTCAGTCGCCCCCGGAGGCCTTATGAGAACTTAAAAAAATCTGAAGTGGGGGTAATGACTTCATTCCCATTTGCCACCGGAACTGTTTATTTTTCTTTCACATAATCAAAACTTATCAAACATCAAAACTCCGGGATACTATTTTTTTTTCTTTTAGCACATAAAATTAATAATAATAATGGTTTATTTATCTTAAAAGTTACAATTGCTCTTATATACTATTTAGAGTTATTAAATCTTATATATAATTCACATATAAGAGGTTCGTTGACGGCTGTACTAGTATTAACTGTGAATAATTTGAAATGTCGCATGGCGGCACGTCTGGGCACCATTTTTACTCAGAAGTCACGTCACGAGCCCCGCATTCCAAACTTGAAAGCGCTACTTTGTAATTTTGTGGTTATGTAAAAAAATAACGTCCTTGTTTTAAGTATCTAACTGACGGACTAAATAGAATTCCGTTTATTTTAACCCGTCATCACCATCACCACTATTTAAATCTAATATATAAAATTCTCGTGTCACGGTGTCCGTAATTGAACTCCTCCGAAACGGCTCGACTCGATTTTCATGAAATTTTATATGCATATTCAGTAGGTCTGAGAATCGGACAACATCTATTTTTCATCCCCCTAAATGTGTTCTACCATTTTTATAATTTACAAATTTTTTGTTTATTTTTCATGATACATCATACAAAAATACATACAACCCTAAAGGGGAATGCACCTTTCCAATAGACACTTGGCATTGTTGTTTTTTTTCTATTCGCCAGTAATGAAATTTATACGTTATATAAAGGACTATAATAGAAGTTTGAAGAAGGATAAACTAGGTCTCTAAACCATAAGGTAGCCGACTTATAATGGGTTAAAGTTATTGCTATTTTTTTTGTTTAGGCGTTTTTTTGTTTGTATATGTGATAATTTAGATGACCCGTTTCATTATTTCTTTAATCAAGGAGACATTTTTATACTGGATAGGGGGTTCCGCGACGTGATAGATGATCTAAGGGGCATGAACTATCGCGCTTATATGCCCATTACTTAAAGTAGAGGTCATTCACAACTGACTACTCGTCAGGCGAATTCGTCAAGAAGAGTGACTCTATGCAAATGGGTTATCGAAACAGTAAACGGACGGTTTAAAAACCAGTTTCGACAACTCAGGTCCGTATTTTTTAACAGAGCTGCGAGCCACATGTACGAGGAATTTAAAATAGCAGGTGCGTTAATAAATGCGTTCGGGAAACCACTGAATGATCATCCGTTGGTAGAATCGATGATTAACAAATTAAACGCTACTCCTGAAAACAACAACTTAGGCGAGTATGTAGTTAACAGAAACCTAAACCAAATAAGAGCCAATTTCGTGTCAATGACTGCCACCGTGTCTAGTCTTGTCAACTTCCCCAGAGTTGATATAAATGATTTAATAATTCACGCGGTGGGAACGTATCAAATAAGCCAGGCCCGAAGTTATTACAGCGAACATGTGAGGGACGATGGTTCGTACGTCATTGAAGTATATAGGGAGGACAGACTGGATATTACGGATCTAAAAATGTTCGGCATTGATGTTGTGAACCCGTGGCTGCTCCGAAGTCGCATTCAGTCACGACATAGGCAACAAAGTACATACTAATAGACGGTGTTAATGAAGACATAATGGCCATAAAAGGGCAATATTGTTCGTGTACTGCAGGAATGAGGACTTTAGGTTGCTGCGCCCACGTCATGTCTGTACTTTATTTCATGGGCTGGGGAAGACATCAAGAAAACTTGACCCCTCCAGCCGAATTTCTGAATTATATAGTCAGACACGACGTGGAAAATGAAGTTGACATTGTAAGCGAGTAGTAGCAATAAGTAACTTATGTACTGATTAATCAAACAGATTTAACTAAATACTTTTGTCTATTTCTTTGCACTAAAATATTCCTCAAACACCTATTTACTTTTATCCTTACGTCCAGATTTTTATAATACAGTTATAAAAAGTAAAATACAAAAAATTTATAAAAACAACCTAGTATGCCTCCCGCACCGGAGTAAGGCCCAAGTTTGCGGTTGTTAGGGTTGTAGAGCGAGGAATCTTCTCGCAATGCGTGCCGTGCCCGAGGACTGCCTTCTGTACTTAATTGACCCTTGATCCAGCCATCTAGCGAAATTATTATTATTTTAAGACATCATCATCATAGCAGCCGCAGAGCGCCCACTGCTGTCATATTATTTATTATTACATTTTACGTTTTTTGTTTAAATGCCTGATAGAAAACTAACAACAATTAATTTATTATTTTGGCTAGGTCATACCACACGGCTGCACGCTTAGGAGACCAATTCTGCTAACGTTAAATCATAATGTTGTCTCAATAGTACTTACGCACCTATTCACGGTTCTTGTTACTAGGACTTAAAAACATTAGGTACCATGGAAACACCACTGATACACCATTATGACTTAACATTAGTAGAATTGGCCCCCATGACTCTTGCTTATCAAGTTCCTTACTAGAGTTATTTATTAAATTGTTTTGATATTATTTATAACATTTCCATGTCTTATTAAATATTAAAAAACGCCTGATAAAAAACTAACAGCAACAATCATCATAAATGTTATTTCGGCTAGCTTATGGTTTGGAGACCTCCTTCCTTCTTCTTCAAACTTCTATTATAGTCCTCTATATAAGGTCTAAGTTTCATTTCCGGCGAATAAAAAAAAATAACAATGCCAAAAGGGTGCATTGGCCTTTAACCCTTCTACCACCAACCCCTATTTTTGTTATGGCGGTACAAAGTTCGCTGGGACAGCTAGTTATGACATAAAATTTAAATTAATTGCATTAAAAATACCTTCGTAGGATACTATTACTGTGTGGGACTGAGTTCCCTGTACAGCGGCAAAGCTAATGCCGCATTGAGGCAGTTGAATCACGCGCGACGTTCACCGAGCTTCGGACAGAGTGCGGCGAGGAAAATGGTCCTTCTATGCCTGTCGCACCACGCCCCTGACAGTTTGGCTGAAACCTTCGCAAATGCTAACGAGGAGTCGTAAGTAGATGTTTATTTAATTACCAGCGGCCGCCCGCTCTTGTACGCGTGGAGTTAGTTAGAAATAAAGATTCACTGCTCGTTCCCCGTAGGTGATAGCGTGATAATATGTAGCCTATATGTTGACCCGACTTGTTAATAATATTCGTCCCAAATTTGAAGTAAATCCATGCAGTACTTTTTGAGTTTATCCCGGACATACATACAGACAAACAGACAAAAATTCTAAAAACTATATTTTTGGCTTCGGTATCGATTGCAGATCACACCCCAAGTATTCTTTAAAAAAAAATATTCAATGTACAGTATTGACTTTCCTACCATTTTATTATATGTATAGATGTAGATACACTCCACAAAAGTTATAAGGTTGGGATTCAATATCTTTTTTTAAAAACGTAAATACAATGACAATGATGTTGGTTTTGTTTAAACAGTGCAAAATAATGAATATTTATGATCACATAAAATTTTCTCTCCTAACTGTATTAAATTGTGCTGCTAATGTAACTACATATAACCGATCACACAATTTGCGTGTCATAGAAAATAAGAAGTATTTATTAGCTAAATCCCAAATTTATTAAATGAATTGCATCTTTGTCATATAATGTATCTATATTAAACAATAAACTAATAAATAATAAAATCTTCTGTAATATATAAAAGGCAACCGTTACTGACTGATCTATCAACAGCCAGCCCAAACCGCTGATTGCACTGATATCTAGCACACAAACAGCTATTATGATGTTTGGGTTCCAAGTTTGCATGGAAAACTAATATTTCCACGCAGACAAAGTCGCGGACACCCTCTGGTATCTGAAAAAAAACGCCCGAGATAGCTGTCGCCCTTACTGCTTAATTCTTGATATTACTCTATCCTGCCCTTTGGAGCATTTCAAATTTTCTAAAATACAAACGAGATTAGAAATTTTCTGTAACTCGATTACAGTACAATATTTAATTATGTTAGTGATACATTACAATTAAGAGACCTTTATTGCGAAGCAGTCTCTTTCGCCTATTCCTCTTGTCTAAATTCATTTCAGAGTGATGTTCGTAAGAATAGGTAACAAAACTTAATTTTATCTTATCTCCGCGTGATGTGAAATGGATCGTTCTCTCTATTCCAACCATAAGAAAACCTGTGCCCCAGCACTGGGGACATTGATAGGCTGATAATGAGGGTGATACTAACCGTACTTAAAAACGTCAAAATTTTATTTGACGTTCTTTTAGGTAATGCTTTATTGAGTCACGTATTTTATTATTCTACTCAAGCCCCATGCTAATAAACGAAGAATAAGCTTGAATTTCTTGCTCCATGTTTTGTCTCTGTTTATTTAATTACAAATGACATTTGAGTGACATGAACAAGACACGGCGTAACTAGCCTAAGATTTAGAGCAAGAGAGTGTATGCACCAACTTTAATCAAACTTAAAAGTTAATTGACTTTTTTGAGTGCGGCTGTAAGTCTTAAAGATAGTTTAAGTTCCAAACCGACTCACTGAAGACGATATTACAAAGTGCGGATTTCGTTACATCTACGTACACAGATCAATGAAACAGTGATTACAATCTCACAGTGACACGCGTATGTTAGCGCTAAGGACGGCAGAGAAACTCCTAGTAGAAGTGACTCCAGCTGAAAGGAAATCTCTTCAAGCGTTACTCCAACTCGCTACCAAACTGAAGCAGCAGGCAGAACGAGTGCTGCAAGACTTGCTGCCTCTAGCGACAGAAGAGACTTACCAGGACGACCCCTACCTGATACTTGCTATAGCTAACGCGTAAGTAAATTTAGTCAAGTGACTAATGCATAGGTATAAGTAGATTAATGTTCCAACTGGCTACCAAACAGAAGCAGCAAGCGGAACGAGTGCTACAAGACTTACTGCCTCTGAAGCGACAGAAGAGACGTATCAGGATGACCCCTACTTGATACTTGGTATAGCTGACACGTAAGTAAATTTAGTCAAGTGACTAATGCATAGGTATAAGTAGATTAATGTTCCAACTGGTTACCAAACAGAAGCAGCTGGCAAAACGAGTGCTGCAAGATTTACTGCCTCTAACGACAGAAGAGACGTACCAGGATGACTCTTATTTGGTACTTACTATAGCAAACGCGTAAGTTAACCTAGTTCCGAGTGGCTGATGCATCTAAATAGATTAATGTTATGGTATACTTATAAATAGTGGAACAACATTATGGTGTTCGAACTAATGAATGCTGGACCTCGTTGAACATTGTAGGTAGAATCTATTAAAGTTATTTTTTTTTTATAAATCTACGATTATAAAAATAATTTGCTAGGGAAATCGTTTATTTTGTCAAATGGATAAGTTATCCATTTTGAAAGAACGTGAGATATCTAGGGATAGTATAGTTTACCTTGGCAAAAAAATTAAACATGGCAATTTGGGGTCAGCGTAGTATATTTTTTTTCTTTCATCTCTGCAATCAGCTGTAATCTGGACTCAGAACTAACTCTTTCCTTCCTTAATATCACCTTTCACGGAGGGTTGACAGACTATAGCAGTATGGCCAATTGGCCCGTGTGGTTTGTAAAAGTGGGAGGGATAAAAATTCCTGTTTTATTCGCTTCATTCCGAGTCCAGCATTTTTATAAGATTTGCGAAGAAAGTCTCTTTATGTACAATCTCTGTGGTTTTTATTATAGGTATAACATTATCAAACAACCAACCCGGGCGAAAAATGTTTTGAAACGTACTATTTCGTCGATACCTTGGTCGCCAGAAAACGCTGAAGGTTTGGAACGGTAAGTTTCAAAATACTATTTTAACAACTAATCACTAAATACGAAGTTACTTATTTTGGAAAATGTATTAGTCTTCTTTTCGTTTGTTTCATACCCAGTCTTTATTACCTTTATTAGAGTTCAACGCACGCCTTTCGCAATCTGTCACTTTTACAAAACATCACTTACGCTCTGTCTGATTCTGCAGAACCTGGCTTCTAAGAATATTGTTCACAAAAGAATCAAGTATGAAACTTTTATATCGGGCCTGATTTTGGCATAATTTTACAAACTTAAAAGTAAATCAAACAGCTGTCTATCCTTTACGTTCTCTATAGAGCATGCAAAGGATATTATAAAATTGAAGTATGGTTCTGCCATTTTCATCTTATTTCAATAGATGCTGGCTGGAAGTCGCTGAAAGTCAAGTAAGTTCAGGTAGAACGGAAGCGGCGAGAGAACTGTTGGCGAAAATACTCCATCACAATAACTCTTGTGCTGCAGCCTATCAATACTTGGGTAAGTTAAAAAAAACGTATGCACGTACGTTTTAGGAGAGGTCATAGCGGGTTTTCCCGGGGTTTCGGGATTGGAGCGCCCGTCTGGGGAAGTATCCTCAACATCTTTTTAATGCTTAATAGGCAAGACGTTTGATCACAATCTCGCCTGATGGAAAGCGATGACGAGGCTTAGAATAGTACACGCCTGCCTCGAAGATGTCTGTTCACTCTGGCCTTGAAGCTTATATTGGTCCGGGAAAACAGACCTCGGCAAGGAGTTCCACTTCCTAGCCGTTCGCATAATGAAAGCGGAAGCAAATCGCTTCGTGCGAATGTACTTACTTGTTTCTGTCTGTAAGTAAGGTTCCAAAGCTCCACGGGCTAGTGGATTGGGTCAGGGTAGGCAATGGCGCGAGTGATATTTTTTGCATCGCAAGCGTCTACTAAAGGCTATGGTTGCTGATTACCATCAGGCGGGCCATAAACTTGTTTGCCATCCTTTTAACTTGAAAAAGGTATCATACTGAAGTGGAAGGGAAAGAAAAGTTAATAAATGGTTCTGATGAATCTGGGAGGAAAAGAATACCAGAATGTGCCATCTAATAATTTTACAGGCAGAAAGTAAAATCTGTCAAGGTACGGGGCATTTTCGGAAACTATGGAAGCCTATGAGCTAATAACTTGTAAAGAAACTGTCTCTTGTACATTTTAAAAAGTGGGAAATACTTAGCCTTAGCTGTCTTTTTTAATTTTCGAAGTTAATTTTATAACATCAAGCAGTATACGTATAAGATAGATCCAGTAAAAGTTATAATTTACGATTTTTACTTACCTCGTGCCCGTTAATTTTGTTTATATCTTTTCCGTCTTTGCTATACATTACACTGAAAAATGTTTTGAGTTACTTATAACCAAAAATTTTGTTATCTATTACATAAAAATAGTGACTACATAACTATAGTTACTGGTAGATAAACTCGGTTTTGTTGTTTAACAAAATGTACTAAAATGTTCTGTAAATTCTTATACTTTGTTCAGTAATTGGTTGAAAAAGGATTGCTTCAGTATAGCTTCACTATACTGTTTTTAACCGAACTATTTTGTTATCTGCAACATAGTTTTCTGATAAACTATAGCTGTTTCTTATTATAATACTTGCAAAAAGTACTTTTTATGCTTTAAAACCCTGTACGTACTACTTACTAACAAGTAAATACTGGGAGTTAACAGGGGATTGGTGTAATCATAATAACACCCTGGTTCCCAATTTATTTACAAATAAAAAGGACAATAGGCAAAATTGTATGGACGTTGCACCCACGTCCGCCACGGCTTAAACTACATTTGTTTGAAAGGTATTATAGTCATGATCATCTGTACCAAAGCGCATCAAATTCCATCCCAGGGATCTTTACTTATTTTAAGTTAAATAGGTACAAGTTCATAGGTAAACGTAACTATAACGAACATAATATATATTAATGATACAAGGACCATTATATAGGACATTATTTATTATTTGACGACCTCCGTGGTCGAGTGGTTTGTAATGGATTTCATGGTGTCGCCGACTCGAGAGGTCTCGGATTCAAATCCTGGTGGGGCCAGATGTTTGTGTGATGAGTACGAGCATTTGTACTCCAGTCATGGATGTTTAATATGTATTTCTATATCAATATACTTATATATGTAAGGTATATGTATTCTATCCTTTACCCTATCATCCCATAACACAAGCCTCACAGTGCTTACTTTGGGACAAGGCTAATCAGTGAGTGTAAAAAAAGGAATTAATTATGAAACATTTATCCTCATCATCGACCCATGCTCGTCCACTGCTGGACATAGGTCTCCCCTAATGCACGCCACTGCTCCCGATTTTCTGCCACTCTCATCCAGCTCACGCCAGCCAGCCTACGAATGTCATCATCCCATCTTGTCTCAGGGCGGCCCACACTACGTTTATGAAACATTGCATTTCAAATATTTTTAATAATCTTCATCCACAGTGTCTAAGAAGAGAGTAATAATGTTTTAATGCATTTATTCCATTCTCGTCTTCATTTATCAATATATAGGAGTAATTGAGCTTAGACCTCGTATGCCTCCAATCTATTTTTGCTCGCAAAAGCCACAGATTTTTGTGGCTAGCACGGTTTTTTCATTCAAGTAAAAGAAGGAGCATTTAAATAGGTCCGTAGATTTTTTTTATTGGCTCGTACAATTATGATGACGTACGTGATGATAATCGTGTTCCTATTTCCAAAGCGTGTTAGTTAAATATCAATGAAGTAAAAGGGAGCGCACAAAAAGAAAGACATAGGACTGCATACGAGTAGACTAGTTGGAACGGCAACTGCAAATATCACATCCTTCAACCCCCATACCCTTACGCTGTTAAACGTTTTGTGGCGTCTCAGTAAGTGCAAGCAGCAAGCAAGCAGAATGGTCGGTAGGCTTTGTTGTATAGTATTTGGTATCTGGTTGTATAGTAAGATATGACTCACATTATTATGGGTAATATTATAAAACGAAAGTACTATTGATTTTGAATGAATTTATTTAGCTATTTAAATATGCCCATGTGTGCAACCGGCCGCCATGACTAATACACGATGGTCCTCTTTAAGGACTATGTGCGGAAACCTTAACCCCTAATATAGAACATGCCAATGTGTATATCTTTTGACCTCCAGGATATTTTTTATGGTGTCATAATAAAAAAGGCTAGTTTTTCATAGATCTATCTATTCATACTAATTACATTGTTGGCGGAGCTGGGTGCGTTTTGCCCATTGTCCTTTAAAAACACCTTTTAAGTATGCACAAAACAATCTGGTTAGCGCGATTTAGCGGACGTTCCAAACATTTAACAAAAAACGTACTTGCATTCTGTAACCGAACTTTTTGGCTAACAGTTACAACACTTCTCAGTTATTCATTGCGATTTTTGTGCTTGCTAATTAATTATTAGCACTAAATAGTTGTAGTTAGGCCAACTTAACGTAAATAATCACATCAAGTGTATTTGATTATAACAATACATTGGTGTCGATTCTAGCATGATTCTCTAAACCTAAACTTAAATTTGACAGCAGTATAGCCTTGTCATTCCCTATACAGAACGAAAAGGAGAGATTGATGTTAAATTTAGTTTTAAGTTTAAGGAATCACGCCAGAATTGGCACCATTGTTATGTTACAGATTATCGAAATCGAATTTGACAGCTTATTACAAAATAGTTAGTTTTTAACTAAACTCGATTAACTGAAATGATAATGTAAAATGCAACAGAACGGTTGGTCTATGAGTAACTGAAATTTATTTATTAGTAAACAAAGTTTGGCTAGTTTTGTAAATTACTTTTTTCAGTGTACCGTTTGCAATAAATGTGACGGTTATATCTTTTTTTGCTGTCAAGTGTAGCCATTTACCTTCGATACAGCTTTCCATACTATCGTGCTATAGTCAGACAGTTGATCGCATTCGATCTTGACTCGAAACAACTATTATAAGTTAGGCTCATAGTCGTCTAATCGCCATTTATCTTTCTCCAATTAGGCTACTTATCAGAAAAGGAACAAAACTACAAAAGTGCCGCGCAAAACTACGACAGCGCTTGGCAGCACGGTGGCAAGACGGATCTCGCCGTTGGCTACAAACTCGCACATTCCTACCTGAAGCTCAAGAAGTACCCAGAATGTATAGTAGTCTCCAGGCATATTTTGAAAGTCCATCCGGACTATCCGAAGATCAAGAAGGAGATCTTAGAAAAGGCTAAAACCAATTTGAGGACTTAATTTTGTATTGTGAAAATTTTGGATCAAGTTTTCGGCACATTTATGTGGTGTGAATATTATGCAGTAATGTATCTCAAAAATCAATGAAACAGACATTATCCCGAAATACATTGAAGTTACATCATCTTTTTTATATAAAGCTGATAACAAATAGAAATAAATATACGATTGTTCCTGTTCAAAGTATTCTGAAGAAACTGAAACGGATCGCCATTGAAACGCAGATAAAGTATCCTATTGAAACACAAAGTGTGACAAAATTATGTCCTCTGTGAGGATAGTTAAAGTGAGCTTGACTTTCAATAACAAAACAACATGCAATAAAAACAATTAATGGAAAATTTTACAGGAAGTCACAAATATTGCCCTTAGCTAGATTATATTAAGCCACTTAAGCTTTAACACCAATGTCTTGTTTTCACACTTTTCAAATGAACTGTACATAATCTATGGCCTGAAAAAAGTGTATTTTCATTTTGCTTATATATCTTATATTTAAGAAATAAATGAATTAATTTCTTTCGAATAAAATAATTGTGATAACAATAAAACGATAAATTGCAACATGCATAAATATTTTATTTCAACACATTTGTGACCGTTGCGACTTGCGCAAGCAACAATTAATCAATACTGTTTCACTAGACTACGTTTCACTGTTTGTTTTAATCATATAATCTAATCTTCTCTATCCTCTTGTTCGAGGATCGTCTTGAAGCAGAACGGCTGGAATATGTAGCCCAGACCGGTGTAGAACTTGCTCATGAACTCCACCCTGGTAAAAGAACCACAATTTAGAAGAAGAAATTTTCACCAGAATTTTAGAAGTCTAAACTGAATCAATTTTTTACGGTATCAAATGGTAACTATTTTGCGTCAAATAAAAAAGCATTCACGTAAATTGGATCAGAAATCTAGGCTTATTCGGTGTACATGTACAAGTTGAGAACCTCCTACTTTTTAAGTCAATAAATGCACGTGGTGATGGTATTGGTACGGTGTACGGTACCAAACGCTAAATGAAGTGAGTATGAGAGGCCTACAGGTATAGATATCAAATGAACTTATATTATTAATAAGTATATTTTCAAATTGGTTATAAGTAAATCATGAGTAGAACTTTGAAAACGTCAGCACAATGAACTAAATCTTGTCTCTCAAACAATTTTATTTTTAACTTATATTATCGTTCTGAAACGTATATAACGGTAATTGACATACATATTATGAAGAATACAACTTTTTCAACATTTTGCATCGCTATATCACCGAAATGGTGATTCTTAGGAAAAAAAGTGTATGTACAATTTTTATACATAATTGCATGATGAATAATTTTTGTCTCACCTATTTTTATAATAAAACTTACCGTTTAGCTGGAAAACTCAAAAAACCGATTTTTGCAACATTTGACCTTGAATATTTTTTTTCCACACGTTGGATTCATGTGGATAATTGACAAATTGTGTGTAATAGGGTTCCCAACATTCATGCCAATTTTTAGCAAGGTGTGAATTAATGTAACCTTACCCCTATTTTTGAAGCTAATTTGACCGGACTATAACCTCACCTTATGTTAGTAAAAAAAGAAATAAAACCTACTATTAATGGAATAAGCCATTTGAACATTATGTTCTAAAATCAAATCGAATAGCGCGCGCTTCCCTGACTTACTGTTACACACTTCCGTCCTACTTCACTTAATCACTCCCACAAATTGCACAAAAGCGAGAGGAAAGATGTTACACATCAATAAACATATCTTACCAATGCAAACGCAGGGTATGCAGGAAAGCGGATAAACCTTCCATCATGACGAGGATGGCCAGCGTAAATAGCGCCCAGAACAAGAACGCCACGTACAACTTTACGGCGCCTACGTAGTCGTGATTCGCTAGGCCGAACTTAAGCACCATGTTCCATAGTACTTCGGATAACTCTGCGAATTAGAAATAAAACGAAATCTTAATTGTAACAACTTAATCGGGTAATGGCTATTCGTGTTTGCATTCTCTATAAAATACGATAAGCACAAACTGCTGCCAAAGTAACAAATAGCAAACACGAATAGCAATGTGAAGTGCTAGCATGATCTACACAGTGATCCGCTTCCCGCCCGTTAACGTAAGGATCTTTATGAACGTGAGTGACAGTTCAGGGAGGGCGCCACTGTCTACGTAAATAACATACAAAATATGACATTTACAAAGTAAATTTTTGCCACATCCTTGTCGCAGTATAACTTCATGTTATGCAAGTCTTTTTAGGGTTCTGTACCTCAAAAGGATAAAACGGAACCCTTATAGGATCACTTTGTTGTCCGTCCATCCGTCTGTCAAGATCGTTTTTCTCAGGAACGTGTGGAGGTATCAAACTGAAATTCATATCTGATACTCAGGTCTACTGTCCCTTGGAGCTGTGAAAAAATCAAACTTCTAAGCCAAAGCAATCAAAAGATACAGCCGTTTACGCTGCAAATTTTCGAAATGCGCACGGGAATCGAAACCTACAGGATACTTCCCGTGAACTTAGAATCTTGAAATTTGGTAAGAAGTAACGTCTTATAGTACAGATAAAGGAAAAATCGAAAACCCTAAATTTTTAGTTACATCATATAATAAAATATATTTTTGAATTTTTTTAAGTTACTACCTCTTTTCTCTTGAACGCGTAGAGGTATTAAATTGCGTTTGTACGGAACCCTCGGTGCGCAAGTCCGACTCGCACTTGGCCGGTTTTTTTTTTACTTACCGGCGTGAGCGAGTGACAACGCCCACAATCTTAGGTAAGACGCCGTGTGAGATATAGTGCTGAGCACGTATTCGATAGTGTGGATCGCTTGATGGATCATGATCTCGCTGAACGGCTCGTCTTCGTGCGAGTGACTTTCTGCGGCTTTAGACTGAGGTTTCTGCTCTACTTCGGTGATATCCGTCTGTTCTTGCATTTCTATGCCTTGGTTCACGTTGCCGTTTGAGTTTTCAGGCTGAAAGGTTCATTCGAAATTTTAGGAAAACAATAGTAAATGATAATATTTTTCTTAAAGTAACCTAAGTAAAAAAATGCATTTGATAAGACAAGTAAATTCTTGATATAGAAACTCAAAAGAGTATATAAATACCCACGAACTTAGCTCCGTAATCGTATCGTCATCGTCAAATTTTGTATGGAAAGAGCCAGTCTGTTCTTACGTACGGTAGGGGCGCTGCTTGATTTTCACAGTAACTTTGACGATGAAATACTATTACGGTGCTGTCAATCCCTGAAACTTCCCCAGCTAAGCTAAATTCATGGGAAAATATCTAAGTCTGTCATACTTAGAACAAAACGGGCGATCGAACTAACGGTAAACAACCTTCATTATAATATGTTTCTTCTTCGAAGTACTCAACAGGTACATTGGTTTCCCTAGCAACATAACTGGGATGAGCACAATGCAATCAGTACTCGTTGTATAATTTCTTTGCAGCCCTCCTAAGTTAATAACACTGAAAACTCGACCTCCGTGGCCGAGTGATTTGTACGCCGGGTTTCGGGTAGGCCCGGGTTCGAGTTCCGGTGGGGCAGATGTTTGTGTGATGAATACGAGCATTTGTACTCCAGTCATACTTATGTATGTACTGTATATATATTTTATCCGTTACCCTAGTATCCTATAACACAAGCCTTACAGTGCTTACTTTGGGGCTAGGCTAATTGGTATGAGTGTTGGAAATATTTATTTATTTATTATTATTTATAACTGAGTAGTAAAATTCACACACCTTGTGTTGATTCTTCTTCTTGGAAGCGCTCAATAGGTACAACGGTTTCCCTAGCAACATAACTGGGATGCAGCACAATGCGATCAGTACGAACACTCGCTGTATAGTTCCTTGCCCTTCAAACATGAATTCCTTGCAGTCTTGTGGGGGTTCGGTGCTGGAGAACAGCATCATGTTGATGAAGAGGATGAGCACAGAAGGTGCGCAGCCTTGGGTGTAGGCTTCATCTGTGAATAACATAGTAAAAATTGGTGAAAAAAATCAACACTATTTATTATAATATTATTTTTTTAAGCATGTAACTGCTTGATGTTTAAATGTAAGGAAAATATAACTAGAATAAAATCCACGCAGATCAGGCAGCAGACGGGACTCGAACCCGCACCCTTCGCTATCCGGGCGAATGCACTGACCAATTATGTTACCGCGGCCCTGATGGCCGCGTCGAAATTGTTCTAGCCATTCTTTAGCTGCAAGGCAGTGCCATCTCTTCGCATTGTAGGTAACCCACAATGTCAACACTATTTATTTTTATGTCATAAACTTTCGTGATTCTTTTTAAGCATATTTTGCTCATGGAGTGATTTATATAAACAAGAAGTGCTGAAAGCTATTTTTTTAAATAGCGCATTAACAATACAATGACCATAATTTTCCCATTTATGCCAACGATTGCAAGTAACGTTCGACATCTTTCTATACACATTAAATCGTGTCCAAGCAAAACAGGTCACCGGTATGTACAATGTAGACCCAAAAGTTATAAATCGCTAGCGAGTCATCGTCGATAAAGGTCGCTGTTTGGGGACCCAGCTTTGTTTAGTGCAGTGGTTTAAAACCTGTGGTCCTTGGAAGCACCCGAAGTGGACCGCGAAGTCATTAAAAATAATATTGCATTAGTAAGAACGCTGATCAGTTAATAAATTCTAGAGACGGAGGGGGGGGGGGGGGGGGTCCGTGGCCAGTCAAAAATTTGGCATAATATGGTCCCTCGTCACTTAAAGGTGAAGAACCACTGGTTTAGAGAAACCAATTAATTAATTAAATTAACATATACCTAAGAGCCAGAAGAACCGAATATCTAGGTATATACTATTTTGCAAAAGACAATTATTATAGAATTCTACTCTTACTTTTTGATAAAAGAATTCAAAAGATCTCATTTCGGCCGACCACCCAGGTAACAACACTAAGGTTAAAAAATAACCATTTAGTTTTCAGACAGTAAAATACTTTTAAATCACAAGAAAATCAAGTATACACATTGGGATAATGTTTAGTTGTGAAAAATTATGTATACGTTAGTAAACATACCTTTAGAGAAAGTACTATAAGCGACCCATTTGTAGAACATCATGAATACCATGTACAAGAAGAGCAGGCAGAGGAACACAATCTGTGGGATGAATTCCAGAAAGATGGAGTAGCGACGCTTGAAGAAGCTGAAAAGTAAAATTAAATATATATTGAACATAAAGTTATCAGTGTACAAGTTTGAATAGATTTAAGAACATAATATTATAAAATTTACGACAGACTTGCAAACCGCTCCATTACGATATTCGGATAATAAATGTAAGTTTTCCGATAATAAATAGATAATCAGTTCCGTGGAACAGAATATAAGTTTAAACTTAATCTTACTTGTAGTTGACGACGCTCATGCAGACACCGAAGATCATGTGGATAACACCGAAAATAATGGACAGCTTCATTTTGTAAGAGTTCAGGAAAATAATCTTGTTATCAGCCGTCTGAAACGTGAAACATCGAAGTTAACATTCAATTAGTACAAGCTCTGCTTAATCAGGGACCAAGTTCTTTTTTGTCTTAACAACTTTTATGTGGATGAACTACCTGCGCGATTCTGAAGCTTTACAAATTCATACTTATACAGTTTAAAAAAAGTCAAATAGATCAATAATAATTTCATCAAGCGTAAATATATCTTTTTGTTTGTTGCGCTTTCACACCCTTATTCCTAAACCGTTTTTAATGTATTGTAATGGGTATGAAATATGGGGATAAAAATTTGTACGGGAAATAAATAATTCTATCCTAATAATAAGTCATAAATAAAAGTGTCAACTTACCTGCCAAATAGGATCAATGCCCATGAAATACGGGACGTCTACGTACGAGTCCTTAGGGTCCAAAGTGAGCGCAGCGTTGTTATTCAACGTCTCATTATCGTATGGCACGTACCACGCCGACCCAAAGATGTTCATAGACTTGGAGAATATATCGTTGTAAATCAGTCCAGTGTACATAGAAAAGCAGCCCATGAGGAGGATGATGTAGCGGCCGGCGAAGAAAATGTTCCAGATTTCGTTGCTAGACTTTTTTTCGGCGAGTTTAACTTCTTTGGCCACCATCCAACCGCCGAAGAGCGCCATTATCATACCGTGACCGAAGTCACCGAACATCACAGCGAACAAGAACGGGAACGTTATGATCGTATATAGAGCTGTTTGAAAGAAGAAATAACATGCTATTATTTTATTTTTATTTAAAAGCGACAAGAAATTCAAACATAACGGTAACGGCAAACTTTTTGAGCAAAACCACAGACTAAATCAAATTGCGCAGTTGACGTTTTCGTATGTAATATTGCTAATGCGGCTTCCTTGTCCATGGCTCAAGAATTTTGCCAGGGTGAAACAATAAAATTATCAAAAATCTTGGGTTTTATTGTTATTAAAGCATGATGAGCTCAAGTAACTGTAAATCCTGAGATAATTTGATTTAAACCTACCTATATTTAAAAATGGATTTTGGAAAAGAATAAAATGATATCAATATAAGGTGATAATCTTCTATGAAAAAAGCCGAATTGTAATACTGCGAAATCACTTTACTTACAGTCTGAGGACTAATTTTTAGGGGAAGGGGGGGCATGACGGGGTAGCGAGGTAAGATGGGGTACCGCACACATAGAAGAAACTAGACGTCTGTGAATATAAAACAGTAAGCCAATAGGATAGGAAGCCTCATTCAACCAACGGTTAGTGCGAGAGAAACTGTGAACGGGAATGCACGCGTCTTTTGTTAACAAACGGAGAACAGGTTTAGCGTTTCGTCGATCTAATTTTTTGTAAGTCGAAACATCATTTTTTTAAGGTAATTATGTTCACCCCATTTATGTCTTTTTGAGTTTTGGTTACTAGTGTTATGTATTTTGATATGGTATGTTGTTTGTAGGAATCCGTTAAACATTTTATTTGATTTTTTTTTTCGGTTCAGAGAGGCCTTATGAGGCAAGATGGGGTATTGGGTGTGGGGTATGATGGGACATTGGGGCAAAATGGGGTTGCGGGTTTAGGTTCATTTAAGTTTCTTAATAAATAACATAAATTTATTCTTTTTTAGGTAAAATCATGGTACGTACTTATAAGAAAAAAACCAAAAGAGGGGAGTGGTCGATAAATTCTTTGAAAATAGCTGTAGATAAAGTTTTGAGCAAAGAGATGGGATACAAAAAAGCTGCTTCTGCATATGCAGTACCTCAGACTACTTTAGAGCGATATGTTAAGAAAATGAAGGAAGGGGGTGAAGTTACTATTGGTTTACCCTTAGGCCCCAAAAAATCTATATTTACATCTAAGGAAAAGGTGAATTAGAAGCATATCTGAAATATATGGAAGAGCGTCTTTTTGGACTAACAACTACCGAACTGAGACGTCTAGCATATCATATCACAACGCTTGTGCTGGCGTGGACGATGAAGATCTGGAAGAAATACACATTTGCTTGTTTTGTGAGAACGAATAGCCTTCCCCATCATGCCCCATGGTTTTTCATAATGTTCCTATTAATTATTAATTATAAAAATATGTGATACGTTGATTCTCCAAAGACTGTACCAAATCATAGTTAGATTAATGACTTAACGTGCCATAAATTAATGAGAGTAATAAACATAGTGATTGTGCTGCAATTTTGTTATTTCCATTCTACTGCTACCCCATCATGCCCCCCCCCCCCCTCCCCTACGTATGTTGTAGAGAATTTTGTAAACAATTTGAAATGAATACACCAGGCTCATTCTGTCATCCTACTAAATGGGGCTAAAATTATATTTTGTGAGCTGCCCGATAAATCATAGGAGCCAAAACTAACCTAAGCTTATTTAAATTGCCACTGTGAGAAAGAGCGCGCTCGTGGTAATTGAGTACCTTTTTAATACAGTTTCATTAAAGTTATCTTTTAAATAATGTAAAGGATGCCAATTCACAATAATTAATTAATTTTCTTATTATGTATAGAATGTCTAAATATCATTTATAATAATATCATTCATAAATTAATTGTACCAGACATTTTCTATCGGCAGTATTCATTACCAAACACTTTAAAATTTGGAAGCATATTTTTTTTTAAATTTAAATTTACTTACAGTCTGAGACCTGATATTCATCTAAGGTTTACAGTCCATCAAAAAATAAGTGAGGTATAGCGGGCCTGCGATCTTAAATTATTATTATATGTAGGTATATAGTTACCGGGATTACAGTCGCGATACGTGGCGACGCCGTACGAGTATCGACTCGCACGGCGTTATATGCAGATGAGGTTCTGGAAGCCGCGCGTGAACCGGTTGGTGCGGTTGAATGTCGACGACTCCTCGTAACATATAGGTATAGTTACCGAGGTTGCACTCGCGATACGCGGCTATGCCGTACGAGTCGATGAAGTTCTGGAAGCCGCGCGTCAACCGGTTGGTCCGGTTGAATGTCGACGACTCCTCGTAACATATAGGTATAGTTACCGGGGTTGCACTCGCGATACGCGGCTATGCCGTACGAGTCGATGAAGTTCTGAAAGCCGCGCGTCAACCGGTTGTTGCGGTTGAATGTCGACGGCTCCTCGTAACATATAGGTATAGTTACCGGGGTTGCACTCGCGATACGCGGCTATGCCGTACGAGTCGATGAAGTTCTGGAAGCCGCGCGTCAACCGGTTGGTCCGGTTGAATGTCGACGGCTCCTCGTAACATATAGGTATAGTTACCGGGGTTGCACTCGCGATACGCGGCTATGCCGTACGAGTCGATGAAGTTCTGGAAGCCGCGCGTCAACCGGTTGGTGCGGTTGAATGTCGACGGCTCCTCGTAACATATAGGTATAGTTACCGGGGTTGCACTCGCGATACGCGGCTATGCCGTACGAGTCGATGAAGTTCTGGAAGCCGCGCGTCAACCGATTGGTGCGGTTGAACGTCGACGGCTCCTCGTAACTTATAAATATAGTTACCAGGGTTGCACTCGCGATACGTGGCGACTCCGTATGAGTCGATTAGGTTCTGGAATCCACGTGTGAACCGGTTAGTGCGGTTGAACGTCGGCGGCTCCTCGTCCGTCTCGATACAATTCAGGAACGACGGGATCGAACTGCCGCATGCGTTCTACGCAAAACAATTACCTTCATCAATGTTCACCATAGTTAGACATATAGAAAGGACCATAGACTTAGTATTTAAAGACTGACAGAGTGAGGAAATGAGATACCATGCCCTAACAACAATCCTTAATGTTAGAAAGAGACGCAACTTGATATACTTTAGTCCAATAATATATTTTCAGCAAGGGCCAACAGAGTCCTATCTAGCCGCACTGTCATAAAGTTAATTATGAAATTCTTGGCAACTAAGAAAGCAATTGTGCTTATACAATTCAGTTTGTGTTATGGTATCCTGTGGTTTACCACATGCTTTAGCATATCTTAACAAAACGACACGATCACTCACAATCAAACACCGATACGCACACATGCACAATTAAACTTTTGGAACACTTGCGATAGGTACTCTGTCCAGCTTTACATACTATATCTAATCTATGAAATGGACTGATAGTTTATATTTTTTTTACTGTATTTCTTAAAATGAGAAGATATTTTAAGTGTGAAAAATCAGCGGGTGGTACATTGCCTTCATCTTGCAGACCATTATAAACCAGCTGTTTTTACACAAAAAAAAACAAGAGAAAAAAGGCTTTGAACTTACAGATCCATCAGCCAAAGCTTTCTGCACGTTTGGTAGATCAGCGGTAGGGACCCAGCATTCGCCGATCAAGCACTTCTTTGTGACGTCCATATTGAATAAATTCAGCGTGTGGTAGATTGCCTTCATCTTGCGGACCATTATGGACCAACTGGCTAATTCCTTGGCCACGCTCACTAATACTCGCTGACGGTGGTCCCGGGTTTGATTCAGCACCTAAATATTACTGATTGTTATTTTTTTATCATATTTTTGCACGGGTATTCAATAGGTATGATGACTAACTCTTTTTTCTTCTATCAGGTGATAATTGCCAGCCAATTTTTGCTTAGCAGTGACGACGTCACGAGCCCTCACTCCCAAATATTGACTTGCTTTAGCTTTGTAATTTATTGCTTGATTGACAAAACAAAAAAAGTCCATTTTTTTTTAATCTAACTGACTGACTATATAGAATTTCGATTGCTATACCAAGTCATCACCCCTATTTAAACACTTTAAAGAATTAAATTTTATACTCCATTGGTTTAATATGGTGTTAAAATTTCTGAAATGCACCGAAATCTCGACTTTGTAAAGGAATTATCATCATCGAAAAGTCTTAATTCTTTGTTGAATCGAGAATCGATGCCCGGAAGTTGGGACTTGAATGTAGTGAATAGTTTTTTAACTTCGTATTTATTTATAAAGCATAGTTTATAGTAACAATAAAAATAAAATAAAAACGGGTAAAGCTTATTTCAGTCTGAAATCTTTGCAGCCTGTTCGCAGTACAAGATATTTCAAATGCATTCTTAATTGTTGATATGCAGGTGCTAAAATCGAAGTAGAAGATTTTTATAGAATCCACTCATTTTCTGTATTTAGAATATCCTCACTCACCATATTGAGGTCTTCTAGTCTAGTCCGAACTCCTTTGACCATATCCTGTCTTTCGGCATTGGAAGGTGGACAGGGATACAGTGACGCGTGGAATCCGGCGCATACTTTCTTGATGCGCGACTTCAATTGCTCGCCTTGGAAGAACGCTACGAACACCGTTTTGTATATCTCGTTACCCTGGTGAAGTTTACAATATTACAGCATTTTGATAGTAAGTACTTTAGTTGTTTCATAGATGTTACTGAAAGGAATAAATGTACATGATTGACTCTTTCGATCGGTGCACAAAAATTACCGTTAATTTATTTCCACATTCAGCGGGTTCGATTCCCGATTCAAACAGGCGATTTTTTAAAATTCCTAAATACAGTTCGTATTGTTTTGAAAATAAAAATTAAGTATTCTTTCGGGAAAGCTTTCCATCTACAGTATTTAAGGCACTTTCCTCCATGTGGCAAAGTTTTGGGACAGCCTCTATTCGTAAATACAATCCGACCAACATCAGACGGGTCGCGGGCCCAGAGGTAACAACATCACCCAGCTCGGAGGAAGATCTTCCCCTTTGGCCTTCCTACATCCTTAATATCAGTACACTCACAGTAGCAGGGTCTTCCAATGGTTTGTCCAAGTCAGTGCGTCGCAGGAATACGTTGCCGCGAGATATGCGCCACAGCATCCGCTCGAATGCAGGAACTCTTTCACGTTGAACCACTCCGGCCACGAAACCTAAACGGCCACGGGTGGCTTGCTGTTGTCCCGCCTCGTCAGAGATCAACGATCTGAACAAAACAAATACATCGATCTGAACATAATTCAAGTTAAAATAAATATATTTATTCAAATTGAATGCTTAAGCTAAGAACTCACTGTGAGATTTACTACCGCGCCCGCCACGACTGCGGGACCGCAAGTCGCGTAAAATGTCAAATAGGCTATTTGACAGTATCAATTGTTGGCATCTGTGTTTAATATGAATATAAGCAACAACGATTTAACTATGCCAAAATAACAAAATATTAATAAATTTTCTAAAAAAACATTAAATGGGAACGATGGTTTTTTCTATGGTCACGTGGCCGAAAATGCCTCGTTTGGCGAAGACTAAAATGACGTCAGACGCTAGTAAACTTCCGGTAGAAGTGACATTACATTGTATCGTTGGACGGTTTAAATGACAGTCATGTCACGTCACGCCATATTGTCCAGAGAAACATTTTCGCGGCAACTTAATGTGATTTTTTTATTGAAAAAAAAACACAGAAATAAAGAACAGAATAATTAATATATTTTTATGGACTCCATAGACATTTGTAAATAACGTGAGATCGTTTTCTTAAACTTGTCTAATACCCTATTGTAGGTAAAACGTAAAAGCAAAACTCAAGGCGCGATTTGCGCGCGCAAAGCATGCGGTTGTTTGCGGCACCTAGTGCGGGCGCGATCACCCTTTTAGTCCCTTTTTATGCGGATGACCAAAAGGCGCATTCTGAATTCAAAGTCTGCGAGCTCTTAGAAAACTGCGGTCTTGTGCGTTTTGAAATAAAACAGATGTCGCGGCGTGCGCGGGATAAAATCACGCCGTGAGTTGTTAGCTTTTGTACAACTCTTTTGAATCGTCGATAATCAATAATAATTTTGTCGGTTTAGTGTTTCTATCGATATCGAGATCTGGACTTCATAGGGTAAGGAAAATCTATCTAATAAACAATAGTGTGAATGACATTCTGTTATCAGATGAAGCGTCTGTTTATTTATTTAATCTTTACTGCTACAATTAAAAAACAATTCTAAAAGGCAGACTTAGCGCATGAAAGCATTCTCCGCTAGTCAACTTTTAGGCATAAAGAAATCCACGTATTCGGCCATAATAATAAAAAGTGATTGCATACCATACACATACACTAATTAAAGTAAGTACATAAATATTTATTTAAAATACCGAAACATGCATGCAAAGAATACCTTAAAAAATATATTATGTTATGTTTTAATTTATTTTTAAGCATTTAACTGCTTGATGTTTAAATCTAAGGAAAATTACTAGAAAAAAAATCCACGCGGACCAGGCAGCGGACGGGACTCGAACCCGCACCCTTCGCAATCCGGGCGAATGCACTGACCATTATGCTACCACGGCCCTATTCGCCGCGTCGAAATTTTTCCTAGCCTTAAGCTGCAAGGCAGCGCCATCTCTTTGCATTGTAGGTAACCCACAATATCAAATGAATACTTTTTCAAGTATTAAACACTTGAAAGAAGAAATAGCAATTAAAGTTATGTTTTTATTTATTTTTAAGCATTTAACTGCTTGATGTTTAAATCTAAGGAAAAGTTTACTAGAAAAAAATTTTTCTAGAAAAAAATTTTTCTAGTAAACTTTTCCTTGCAGTTTAAGGCTAGGAAAAATTTCGGACTTAATTCGGCAATTTGTGAGGTTCAGCTAAGAGAAAAATCCATTTGAAGGCCAACATTTTTGTCACTTATGCTAAATGGAAGAATCGTGGTCAAATACACGCCAGGCCGGAGACACCTATGATTAGTTTAGAGCCTCCTACGATAATGGCCTGACATTCTGATGGATTCACCTTAATTACAAAGTCGGCGGACCAAGTAACTTGCAAGTCATGATTCAACATTTCAATGGCAATATTAACGCCCTCAGCCGTCGTCTGAATATAGACTTGTAGGTCATCAGCATAGAAATGGTAAAAGCAGCCAAGATTTCCTTTAGCTCAGCCACCTTAGGGTACACCAGCATATAAATCGGTCCAATTCGAAAGATTTTACTTAATGCGAACGGCTTGTTGACGGCTACGAAGGTAAGAGGAGAACCAATCCAGTGACTTTGATGAGAAGTTTAAGAATTCCAGGATGGCAAGGAAAATATCGTGATCAAACATATTAAAAGCGTTGGTGAAGTCTCCAACTACGATAAGCTATGGCGGCCGCCTACCATCAGACGACAATCTATAAAAATGTGCGTAAAGATTAAATAATTTATGATCATATTTTTGGTGCAAGTGGTTCATTTATGCAGCGTTATCCAGTGTGTGATGACATGTGGAACAATCAATTAACAGAGACATAAAAATGGTCCTTCGAGTCTCCAAGATGAAATGGATAATTAAAGTTATTTACTTGGTCAAAGAGTCCATGCCAATCTCTTCCTGTGCCAAGAAAAAGGCCTCTGTTTTCTCCAGCACATGTCGCAGCTCCGTGAGTTCCAAGTAGTTCTGTTTCAGGTTCACAGCATTGTGTGACAGCTCGAGGATTTCGTTCTCGGTTTTTTCTAAATGTGCCTGTGGATTAAGAATAATTGTTTGAGTATAGGTTCAAGACTTAGAGCATTAAGATAAACTTGTACGCGCATTCAAGATAAACAATTACTTCCGCAGCAGATGGTTCCGTTTTAACCATTGTTACCTTTTATAGGGCGTAGTGAACTAACAACTATGTTGAGTGGAGTATACTTGCGTGATGGCTAGTACCGCATAATCCACTCTCACCTGGTGGGCCTTATCTCCCGCAACCTAACTTAGTTTACCGTAGGAATACGAGTATTTACCAAATTTAAACCACACAGACTAGAGAGTTTGATTCCAGTCTTTCATAAAGCTCAAAACCCTTTGAACCTTTGCTAATTCATTTAATAGGTACCTACCTATACTTAATTTGAAAACCAACAATATTACTTTGCCATTATCTGTAGTCCTGCTTCCTAAGGAAATTGGCCAAAGAAAAATAAAACTCTTTTTTGTGGTAAGTGCCTGCGCGTAAGTTTCCGATTTCAACAGTCAGCTAAAACAAATGCAGAAATCGCGGTCCACGTGCGTGTGCGTTCCAAAAGCCATGCATATTAGTAAGATGTAAAATTACTTTGTAGGGTCTGTGGTCTGTTAAAGCCCTACCTCTTTCTGGTAGTCCGATGATGAAATAGAGATGAGGGTACAAGATCATGTAGCAATTGAGTGCACTTGTCTAAATGTAGCCTACAAACTTACCTCACAGTCGATTATCATCTCTCTTGTGTTGGAAGCACGTGCACGCCTCCTCTTTCCAGTAGCTGAGTATGTGTTTCAACTTGTCTCAACATCACAATTTATCAGAGATAGAATGGAGCTCACTCAATCTATCAATCTTCACGGGTGGGGTAATCAGAGAGAATAGAGAGCTTAAAGGCACAAAAGGTTCTTAGTACACACATCTTTCGCTTCATCCACATTTATTATTCTTTTCTTACACGCGGGCCGGTTTAGGTAGCTTCCGTCACCTACCTTCAGAATGCGATCAATGTTATCGTGACTAGTGGAACTTGGCCTTCCTCGGCTTCTGCGTCCTGCCACTATCCCGTTATTCCGTTTCCGGAATTCACCTCAAGATCGATAATCTCCCTTGGGTAGGGGGCACGAGGCGACTACTTCACTTCGGGCACGTGCACCTTCGCTTCTGTGTATCTGAGTTTGCATTTCAATTCGTCGCATCGTCGAACTTTGTGAATTATACCAAAGACAGAATGGAACTCACCTACATATTTATATTCACGACGCAGCCCAGGTGGAGTAGGCAGATAGAATGGAGCACTATTAGGCACGGTCCGTACACACATTCTTTCGCTTCATTCACATTCATTACTCTTTTCAATAGTTTTGCGGCTTCTGACGTCTCCTACCTTTAGAATGCAATCAATTTCATCGTGACAGATGAGTCTCGGATTTCCCCGGCTTCTAGATCCTTCCACAATTGCGTCGTATATATAACTGTGTCGTTATTCTGTTTCTCGAACTCACCTCAAGGTCGATAATCTCCCTTGGGTTGGGGGCTCGGGGCGGCTCCTTTACTTCGGGCACGTGTACACCGTCCTTGTGCACCTCCGCCTCTATGTAGCGGAGTTTGCGTTCCATCTCGTCGCATCGTCGAACTTCGTTCACGAATTTACGCTGGAAAGCGTTCACGTCAGGATTTAACTGTAAAAAAAACACCTTGATTATTACGGGTACATTTGATAAAAAATGTCTTGTAATTATTTTGTAAGGTATTATAACTTCATTATCAAGATTATTTACTGGTGCTAACGATTATTAAATTTAAGAGATCCCATATAATAATAATAAACACTATATTGCTCACATATAAAAGGATAGAGGTACAACGGACACATGTAACAATAATGTGTGCAAAGGCAGTCTTATCGCTAAAAGCGATCTCCAACCTTCCCGGTATATGTACCTAAGCTAAACGAAAAAAATTTAATAGTCTACAGAGTCGATGAGAATAATAGTAGTTACTGGTATGTATTGACCTTTGCACACACTCACCTTTGTATACTTTTAAGCTCAGCTACAAATATAAAAAGCCTCATAACCACAGTGTCAGGTAGTAAAATAAAAAAAGAAACATTATTAATTTATATTAATTTCCACGTTAATTTAAGTATTTACAAAAAAAATAACAGTGGAAGACAATTTTGAATTCTGTTTAAATAACAAGAAATAAATCAGCGTACTCCTTGACCTGTTCATAAAGTATAATATGCTACAAAGTTAGTCATCCATCACAATGAAAACATTGTTCTCTAATGATTCTGGTGAAGTTGTTATGTTTCGAGGAACATTCTACCTAGCCATAGTAGATATGCGGTTAATTTACGTGTTGCTAATTAAAAACAAACTCTTCGTGATTTTGTTTTAATGAATGTTGATTTTTGTCTTTCAATGCGAACGAAGCATATGAAATGTACAGAAAGGACAATAGTTTTTTGTTTTTAATAGTACGGATTATCCATATTCAATTATATTTGTGTAAGGTTGACCTAGTTTCTGCCTGCTATACAACATGATTTTCATAAAAACATTGAGTTTATTCATAGCAGCGGATGTGTAATGTATTGCCGATGATGACACAATACGTACGAGTATATTATGACCGAAAACAACGGAAGTAGAATAATTGAGAAATTCCCTTTTTAGGTAGGTAATGGAGTTTTTTAAAATTTAAGAACTTTTAGTTACACATTTACGTCAGATTTGACATATTCCGGTCTTATTAATTCTACTATAACAATATTCTGTGTAGTAAGGTTGGGAAATTGGTGAATTTTTATGGTGCGATCAAATATGGCCGCTTTGTTTACCTTCGTTTAATAGTTTTGACGCCCGAGTGATCTCTCACCACGCCGTCATTACTAGTGTAGGGTTCTTGGATGGCTATACTTGTTTTGGACCTTACTGCTACCAGGATGAGTTTGCTTGTTGCGTTTCTACTTCTTTGGAGGTTGACTTGTATTACATTATATTTGATTTCCTTCGGGACAACTTTAGCGATATGTCTAAAGTGCGCTAAACTCACGTCGAAACTCATATTTTTATAAAGCCTATATGGATATGGCTATATATAATATGGATTGTAGAGTCCTCCAAATTTTTAAGCGTAGGCGTTGATTTTCCCGATTGAATTGCCGGTGTGCAAAAATTGAAATTTCATATTTAAACTTTAAAAGATTATTATGTACTAGTGGCCCGCCCTCGCTTCGCTTCGGTGTAGAGCTGTAGTGTAAACTATAGTTTTTGTTCTCAGGCTTGTGCTATAAACAATGACTTTATTTATACACGTGTTATTGTGAGTCAACCATAAAAGATAGACATATGCTGTTGCGGGATATATTTTAGACAATTTTATGTAGAATATTTTCGTCATACATGATTTCTATGTAACTTTAATCATTAAGGCTGCACACGCGACGGAAGCTTAAAAAATGGAGTAACTTCTCCCGTTTTCCCAACATTTCCCTTCACTACTCTGCTGCTTTTGATTGTAGCGTGATGAAAAGTATACTATAACCTGCCCAGGAGTATGAAGAATAATTGTACCAAGTTTGGTTAAAATCCGTCGAGTGGTTTTTGTTTCTATAAGGAACATACACACAGACAGACAGACAGACAAATTTTACTGATTGCATTTTTGGCATCAGTATCGATCACTAATCACCCCCTGATAGTTATTTTGAAAATATATTTCATGTACAGAATTGACCTCTCTACAGATTTATTATAAGTATAGATGTTCATCATTGTTGAAGATATCCATGATGATTTGTGACCGTTTTTGATTATATTTCTGGCAAAGTCGATAAAAAGTAAAACTACAAAAAACCCAAAAAAAGAGAAATAATAATAAAAAACAAACTGTTCCGTATTAAGTATTTATTACCTCGTCATTGCTAGGTGCTAGTTTGTAACTCGTGGTTGTGCGTTAGGTACCGCCCGCCGCAGCCGTCTCATTTATATATGCTTTAGCTACTTTGTTTGTATTTATTTACCTACTCTGTAAGTTACTGACATTAGCGAAGAGAACTATTCATGATGTGTCAAGAATTTCTTTAGTTTTGCAATTGTAGAACCTTTAGTAATATTAAACACTTGGGAAAACACAAATATATTTTATAAAATGGCATCAAATATGTAACATTCCTTATTTAATTATTCTGTTTTGTTGAATATTTGTGTAGGCATAGATACCTACATTGTGTAAATTTGTATCTGTACGAAGTAAAAAAACAGATCTCTCAATATGTCTCATATTAAGTAGGTACATCCTCAATATCAACTATTTATTTTAGTTAACAAAAATAACGGTTTAATTTGTATTGAAATCCTAATCTGAGATATTTAGCAACATTAAATATATTAACGCCATTTTCAATTTGGAAGTGTTTATAAACTCAGAATCTCTATAGGTAGTTATTTGAGAAGTTCTATTATGCGATACATACCAAAAATTTTGTACCAATAGAATCCGCATTTATGATACTTACACTAAATAAGATCGTCGGTAAGTATTTCAATAATTTAAAATACCGTAATGATATTACTACAAGCATGGCCACATAAGATATTAAGAACAAAATTCAGGAAAGGACAAACAGCGATGTTATAAGGGGTTACAAAAAATTACGGGTTTCGAGAGATTTTTAGCTGCATAAGTACGTACCTACGAAAAAAAACCTACGGTTGGGAACCCTGGCAAAAGCTAACGTGTCCGAGTATAGATGTCAGTATTATACAGGTGGATCCAGTTAGGTAAGGTACATGCACTCAAAATGAATGTAGGTCAAGATTTCGTTATAGTTAGTCATATTGTCACGACCATAAAAACTATTAAGTAACATTTAATTTGCACACGTGATTTATATATGCGCGCGCGTTTATTCGCGTAGGAATAGCAGATAACTGGTTCAGTTTCTTTCGTATGGCAACATATTCACCAAGAGTCAAAAATAAAATCAGTCCAGTTAGGCCGCAGCCTCACTGTGGACTGGGACTAGGGTTGCCAGATCGAGAAGTCTTAATTTCTGGATTATATAAAATTTGATAATATCGGGATATTGGAGTTGTTGTCTGGATCACCCCCTCCCCGCGCCGAACGATTCCTGTGGCCCAAGCACGAATTTGTGACAGCTCCGTATTGTATCTTCACTGTCAATTTTTGTATGTAAAAAGCTAGTTTGTTCTAACGTTCGATAGCTGCTTAGTTTTCATAGAAACGTTGACGATGCGATACGTTACGGAGCTATCAAAAAGTCGTGCTTGGGCTTCTGTTAAGCCAAAAGTAGGTGCGGTAAATGCACGAGCCCACGTCTACATTTAAACAGGATAAACGACATGCTGTTATGCCGGGAGTCGGGAGATTGGTCAATATATCGGGAGAAGCCAGGCGATTCCCGGCCATCAGGCAACCCTAATTGGGACATGGTACCAATAGCGGTTGCGCACCGCTGACAACAAAAAAAAACTAATCGACACCGGATGAGATGAAAGGTTGGCAATGCCGGCCGTAGCTGTCCAATGCAAACCCATCCACAAAAAGGTCATGTTTTTAGAAAGATTTGGTTTTTATCATCTCTCAACGGTGTCTTTGGTAATTACTGGACTTGAAGCTAAACATATTTTTATAGTTATTTGCGTCGTATAACAAAGAGGAAAATAAAGATCTATTGACCACGGGACGTAAAATAGAAATACACTATGAGTCACTGCAACGCTGGAAATCTCTTTAAAGTGTTAGAGGAGATCCGAACCTACATCGACCTTCATCGAGCTGATAATAGAATGGAACATTTTTTTTCATGAATTTAGTATATTAGAAAATATGTAAAAAATGGGTTGCCCAAAAAAATCCTGGACAAACCATATTTTTGAATTAATTAAAAAGAACTATTTTTTAATTAAATGTTACAACATCAAGACAATAAAAAAATGTTGTCGTGACTTAAAGTATAAAACGTATAGATTCAATACAAACAAACAAACAATCAAATCTTTCCTCTTTATAATATTAGTATAGATAACATAACAAAGCACAGATACTTAAATAAAAAGGAATTTTACAACATACAAGTATCCACTAAAGACACTCCCACGGAACATAGAAAGAGACTCTTTCTGTGATCTGTGGATACACCTCAACCCCCAGGTATTCATCAAAGTCAGCCCAAGTTTTATTTCATAACCGGTTGGTACAACGGCAGCGCATTGCTTACTTTCTGTTTCAATGATCTTGGGTTGGAAATATTTGCCCCGAACTATGGTTATTCATGGAGTACAGACACGAAGATAGATAAATTATGTAAGTATGTACTCAAGTAAGTTTATTTAATCTCCCAGAACTGCATGCTCTGTTCAGCTTGGAACTAGATGAGCACAAGAATAACAGGAAAGCGAGTTATTTTTACAATCCAGCAATTGCGTCCCACTTCACCTCATCTGACTGAGCATCGCACCAGACACAGAATTGTACGAAAAAACCATTTGTCCTACCCCTCGGCAATGTAAACCATTACTTATTCACACTGCGTATGTTTGTTGACATAAAATTGTGAGAACATACTTAAGTTCTGTTAAAATATACGTTATACTTATAACGGGTACTTTATCAACATAAGCAAATAAAGCACCGATAACCATTACCAACTCAATAAAAATAAGGTATTAGTAATACCTAGGTAAGTCCTTAAAATGTGTTGGATATTTTATTGCTTCAAGTTTTTGCTAATATGTATGGCAATCACAGACTTGTTTATTATCTTTAATTACTAGTCTTAATCTTATATATAAAATTCTCGTGTCACAATGTTACTCGTAGTTACCATACTCCTCCGAAACAGCCTGACCGATTTTTATGAAATTTAATATGCATATTCAGTAGGTCTGAGAATCGGCTACTATCTATTTTTCATACCCCTAAGTGTTAAGGATTGTCCACACCTAACATTATTTTTTATTTTTTTGGGCCATTTTTTTTTATTGTTTGGCATTTAAAAATACATAGGTCCACCCTAAATTTTCACCCTTCTACCAACAAACCCTATTTTTATGGCGGTACTAAGTTCGCTGGGTCAGCTACTGTTATTATAAAAATCTACGGGTGTTTTATTCGTAAGGTAATATAATAACCGTATATTATAGTAGCTACGCAAAATATCACATAACCTAACTCCAACCTGTACAATAATCATTAGTAAGTACTTTGTGCATAGTAGTCATTCAAAACTGTCAATTTTTCATCAATCAATATTTAACATTAATAGCTCCAACATAAAGTTAAAAATGTATGGCGTTGATAACTATTTTGTAATACCCTCACTTGTTTATTTCATGTTAGTACCTTTATATGGTTATTTATTTTGTACAAAAAAAATACCAGTATATGCATATATACATTATATATATATATTATACATTATATATTGCAGTATATACATTCAATGTGCATTCGGGAACATAAGGCTTGTGGAACTGGGATGCAATAAAATCAAATAACCATTATGTACTATACACTACTTGACATAAAGAAAACAATAATATTCTTAATAAAAATTCACAAGAAAAAATTCCACGCGGCAGGCAGGCAGCAGACGGAATTCGAATCCGCACCCTCCGCTATCCAGGCCGATGCACTACCAATTATGCTACCGCGACCCCGATGGCCGTGTCGAATTCTTTCAAAGAGAGAAAGAAAGAAAATTTATTGGCCTTAAACACATATTTACAAAAACGGAACACAGCAAAATAGGTCAAGTAGGCAGGGACCTCAGCTTAATACTACAGCAACACCAGGGCTGCTGCAGCGCTGATAATTCTGGCAGGGCCTAAGGTTCGTGAGACATTTTTTTAATATAATAATTAAACAGAACAATAAGAAAAAAAACAATAACATGGCCTGAATGGTTAACAACAAGCCTTAAAACAAGTGGGATGAATTAAAAAACTAAAGAAAGATTAATCTCTATGACAAAGAAGAACTTAGAAAAACCAAAAACAATACTAAATAAAAAAAAACACAAAGAAATAATATTCAGTCGCTAATTACAAAAAAAGTTTGCTACATATTTATCTCTATACAACCTAGAATTGATAGCGAGAGACGACAAAAAACATGAGGCAGTATGCAAAAAAAAATCTGCTACAAGTACAATTTTAGCATATTTCTGTACCAACGCGGTATTAGCAAGATGGATGGAGAGCTTTTTTAAGGATTTGGCTTCAACAAACAACAAACATTACGTCGACAGTGCTAGCTAAATAACCGGAACGAGCCAAACAAACCGACGGACGCGAAGTGAAAAAAATTTTGTCTTTCTTAGGCTGTAAGGCAGCGCCATCTCTTCACATTGTAGGTAACCCACAATGTCAAATGAATACCGATAGCGATAGGGTTCGAGTCCCGTCTGCTGCCTGGTCCGCGTGTAAACATGCAGCAGTTAAATGGTTAAGAAATAAAAAATATAAATAGCAATTTTAGTTAATTATATTTGATTTAAGCTTTGAAGTGTTAAATAGATGATGTAAAGAAAATTTTACTAGAAAAAATCTTATTCATAACTTCGTGAAATTATATATTTTTTCCTTTACGAAACTCAAATGAAGAAAGCTGTAGGTACTATAAAAAGTGCAACCAGCAAAAACATGCTGACCTTGCAACATTCTTTCTTACAGAGCGTGGTCTTGAACCATTACCTACATGTTTGTCAACTTTACTGGCTTGAAATACTTCTGGATCTTAAAGACGTGCATTCGAAAGGAATTATTCTATGAAACTACTCAATTGTGTAGTGCTACTTGTATTAACATGGCATTATAAATTATAAAAAAAATCTGCCTATAATCTTTTTCATAATCTCCGAATGTGACGGAAAAATTTACAACGCTAAATTACCGTAAGGACGGTTGAAAGGCTGCCCTTGCAGCCTTTCAACCGTCTTGGCTATACTGGATCACCTTTGGGTTTTTTAACACGTATGCAGGACGACGTCTGTTTGTGGGTGGTGCCGTGCATTACGAGTAATGTTGCGTAATTATTCTAAAGCTGTAAAATACTCTTTGCTAGGGGCCCCAACTTTTAAAGTTGACTGTCGATATACCGTCATCGTCATCAATTCTACTCTAACTTATACTTATACCCCCTTATTAATAAACAAAGTATAAGCTTGGATTAGTTGCTCCATGTTTTTGTCTCTGATCATTGAATTACAAATGGTATAAATAGTCTAAGCTTATTCCTTGTTTATTAATAAGAAGGACATAATGTAGTTTAAATGGCATGGAATAGGATAATGACACGACGAAATTTAATACCTATGTATCGAATAAGCTGAGCATGGTTCCTTATGATGACCATGATGAGTTTTGCCGACAACCTCACCTCATCTGTGGAATATATTTACTAGCCTCTTTTTATAAGGCTTTTAATACTTTTTATATTTTTCTATATCATATGTGATATGATGTTCAACGTTACAACTAGCTGTTGTTGATGTGAAATGGTCCAGAATATACATCAAACTACTTATTTATAGTGTAAATTTTTATTTGATTAATAAATACAGCCCACCTCCAAGCCATCGCTTATAATGAGAAAGATGAAATTATAAAATCATAAATGTACTTAATTGGCATTCGTCGAATTATATAAAACGACTTTGAAATCTTTATTCGATCTTTTACAAGCTGTGGGTGATAAAGAGTCTTTAAAGTTATCTGGGAGCCTTATTAATATTTCGTAAACACTTTTCTCCAATATACCTACATATCTAAACACCTTTTGGCGAAAATCTATTAATTTAATGTAGACGAATGATCATAATATGTTTGACTAACTTCCGACAGTCACGTTCAATAATTTCCCCTAACACGAGAAGTACCTATACTTTCTTTTTTGGCTTTAATGACAGACAAATAAGAAAGTAAGTGTAGGTACTTATGCACTGTTGAAATACAATACACAACAAACCCATATTGTAAGAAAGTCACGTCAAGTCAGTCAAATAGTATAACTTTCAACTCCTATTCTAAAAACCTATTTATATTTTAGTTTCCTAAGATATTTACCAACTTAAAATGTGGGATTTCAAAGGTAACGTGGTAAGAGTTTAAAAAAGACAAAGAGATGGCGAATTTCAACTTTTCTAAAGCGTAGCTTAAGCTTTTAAAAATATCTACTGTTGTATAATTATAGAAATAGAAGTTTGTACGTGCGTGATGACGTTTTAATTGACAAGTAAAATCAGCTGACTTGACAAATATTTAAATTTTAGATTAAAAACAAACATTTAAGTACCTATATAACCAAAAATAGGTTTTATAACAGTTACGAAGTCGTAATCCATAATATTTAATTTATTTATTTATTTAATTCTTAATGCACAATTGTACAATGGCGGACTTAATGCCGTAGTCATTCTCTACCAGTCAACCATAGGGTGTTGTGGAGAAGATTAGTGGTAGGGTGCACATGTGAGGTGGAAATCACATTTAAAGCAGTAAATCACATTTCAACATAAATATTATATTAATATATAATAATTAAATTACACAGTAATTATATACAATAGGCTTGTGTCAACTAACAATAAATCGAATGGGTTACAGTTTCTAAATATGAATTATGATATACAGATAACAAAAAATAAAGCTATATATCATAATAATTAAAGATTATTATTATTTTTAGAAAATAAATTCGAATAAAATAGGCATTAGATCACGTGACGGCAAACACCAATCAGAAAGACTGACGTCACCACGTGCAAAACATTACTTGTGGTTGCCGTTTCCATACATTTCATTGATATCTCATTCATGTTATTGTTACTTTGATACAATTATCAGTTTGTTTTCAGATAAGTATTGAAAGGAAGCCTAATAAATCCATGGAATTGGGATTTACCGAAGCAAATAATAATATTTTAACCAAAATAAAAAATTAATCACATAACTACTCGACATAATTAAGCATATCATTTGGCAACTAGAACAAGAATAAGAAGTGTTTATTATTATGAATAAATATACTGAACTCTCAAATAGACTCTAAATCATACCATAAAATTAAATCAGCTTACTTAACCTCAACCTATTGTCATTGTTTTATCAATATAATGCACTCAGACCAACAAAAAAAGAGCAATATAATTTATCCGGCTTGTATAACATTTTGATTTCATTGATTATGTTATGCAAAATACTTACATCAAAATGTTCATCACAAAATGATTCTTGTATTTGTTGATAAACAATGAATAGGTACCATCCCTCCTTGCAAGTTCTAAGCATTTTTTCCGCATTTGTGGCATATAAATAATTTGTCTGGCGTTTTATGCTTCTCCTTTTATACTAGGACACTATACAGTACTTGTAATACGATGGATTCATTTTTAACTAAATAATTTTAATAGTCGGCGTACAGCGTATTGTTTGCTTTGCACGGCGTGACGTCATTCTAGGCGCCATGACAGTCTAGAGCGTTTTCGAGGGAAATTTGAATAAGTTTTTTAAAATACAAAATACGTATTGCTAATGTACTTTTTTATTTAAAATAATATTTTTTTGGGGTTAAATAAACATCAAGGTATATTATTAACCACTTTTTAAAATATAGGCAACTAGCCTATTACATACATATATACATATATATATACATATATAAACATACACATACGTAAACATATAATAAAATAACACTACATAAAATTAATACATAATAATGACGACTAACTACTAAACGAAATTGTCTGTTCCAGTAAAAAGCTTCGCAGCTTGGTTTTAAAGCTATATTTGCTGGTGGACATTCTAATGGCCAACGGGAGTTCATTCCACAAATGAATTGTTTTGATGAAGAAGGAAGAGTGAGTGATATCAGAGCGGTGAGAGGGAACGACAAGTAAATGATTAGAAGAAGATCGAAGGTTTTTAGGATGAGAGGTACATAAGTACTGAAATTGAGAAGTGAGATAAGGGGGGGCATTTGGAGAATCTAACAAAGAGAACAAAGTGGTCAGAGCCCGCATACATCTGCGCTGCCTAATAGGCATCCATTTTAAGTCAGAACGATACGCGGACACATGATCATATTTTCTGAGGTAATATTATAATTAGAATACACTTTACCCTGATCAGCTCTGAACCGGAAATTTTGTGACTTATTCAGAGATGGCGATATTATGAATACTGATGTATAAGCTAAAAAAGGGGGTACTGTGTTCATAAAATAAACTTGTTATCTCTATAACAAACTGCAACGCAAGCACTACGGCTAATGTGACCTTCTGTAAAAATCCTAAGGTGCCTATTATTCGATAGCCAATCATGTCTTAAAGCCGAGACGAATTCGTATTTCTTTGGTTCCATTTGTTGATTGCATCCAATGAAATGTATACCGTTTATAATTCGTTATCGATAGTGGTGTCATTACATTATGAGCCGTCGATGTCTTAAGCTCATATAAAAGCTGACGTATTGACGTGATTAGCATTTGTGAATAAGTAATACTGCATCTAGACAAATTATAATCTCCGTAACGAATAAAAACTGGCTAAGCGCGAGTCTAGCCTCGCTCTATTAGGGTTCCGTACAATGAACTATTTTTTTTTAAACAAAGGCAACATTACTTCTTGGCATATTATCCTGTTATTGAAGCTACCTTGTAACACTGACTTATGAAATAGTTCGTTTCTGAGCTAGTCATCGCAACAAATGGCGAAAGAAAAAATTATAAAGTACGTTTTCGTCACAACTTACAAAGTACATTATGAATCAGCGTTTTTAGTATTTGTTGTTTAAAAATAGCATCTTAAACCATAACTTCACATTCTTGACTAGTTTCAATTTTGAAATGGACGACGTAACAAAAATGGTCTAAGTATGATAATTTTGACGTACCCCCGCCCTGCTACATTTCGTTGTTATTGAAAATAAAAAATAATAAAAAACCTATTTATATTACCTACTCGAGCTCGAGACAATGATGTGTCACACGTTGGGTTAAAAAAGAAACAAAATCGTCTCCTTTTCATGTAAGGGGGTAAAGATAATTTTATTGAATTTTTAACAAAACATTCGGCTTTTATTATAATTTTCTTCAAACTATTCGGCGGTAAAAGATTAGTTAACGCAAATATATAAAGAGATGGCGCTGATACTACGTAGGTAGGACGTACTGCTGGCATAAGCAACACTAGAAAAAGTTAACTGATATCAAAAGCGCAATTGCAGGTCACTGATCTGGTTATCCAATAATAAGTCTTTCTAATTTTAAATTATGACATAATAAGGGAGTAATCACTTACATCTCTAAATTGCACGGTGCCGGCTTCACCAAGCTCGGAGACCGAGGTGTATGCGGCCTCTGGCTGGATGAAGAGCTGGCACAGCTCCATCTCCTCGCTCCTGAACATCGCCCCCATCCTGCTGCCTTTCTATGACACGCCCGTTCTGTAACAAACCTTCTATTAGCCTTTTTGTCATCAAACAGATCAAGTTACCTACCTGAACCAGATTTAGATAAAGATCAATCATAAGCAGTTAAGACAGTCTGATATTTCTTATCACTTCTTTAGTTTTTGTTCATAGTCTTCTCGAACGTGTGTATTTTTTTTTGCTACGTTTTCAACTACCGATTAAAACAATTGGAAAATGTCTCTTCTTTGGAAAATTCTTAATAAAAACCTTAGTAATTTGATCAGAGCTTCAAGGTCGTAAGTGGCCCGGTTTATTTGCTGTCCAGTGTGATTAAACTATCTACCTGTGCTACCTACTTTTATCGCATTCAAACATTATGTATCTACTAACATATTGATGGATTTGGAGTCTTTTAACGATTTAACCAGAATTATCTTTATTTGGCTTCTGACTATGCGGTCGTAGTCTGCTTTATGGACTCTGAAGACGAAATCGTAATTATTATTGCATAACTCAGATGAAATGTAAGCTAAGTAATATGAGTAGTAAACAGGAATGCACAGCGTGTTTTCTGTACCCCAGGCACGAATTTTGACAGATCCGTATTCGTATATATTCATTGAAGCTTTCTCGCTTGTTATTGGTGCTTGAGGTACTGTCGTAAAAATTGTGAAGTTATTATTCATTTAGATGAAACAATGAAACCACTATTGCAATAGCAAATAACAAATTCAAGGAAATTATGTACCTAACCTAACCTGACTGACAATCAGCATTTTTCCTTGTACATAAAACAGCAAATTTTAATAATGATGTAATTGTTCAATCCTGGAGTGTACAGGATCCGGAACGTAGAGAAATGTATAAAAGTATGTATTAATAAACGCATCTGAAACTAGTTGAAAAAAATGGTTTTATTTAATGAGTGGTGTGTGAAAACATATGAAATAAATAATAATTTGAGGTCTGGGAGGATGGTGGGCAATCTTTCAAGGGGGCGATTTATTATTAGCGATTTTTTGAACTTCTATCAAAAAAAAAATCAATGGCAAAATTATAGGTAATCAATCTACAACTTTTGTATTTACACTTCTTTCACATAACATGAAAATTTCTTCAAAAATCAAAATAACCATCTTTTTTGTTTGGTTTTGTTGATGTTTTTTCACAAAATTTGGGCAAAACTTCCCTTCTTACATATGTCCCAAACACGCTCTACATTTTTTGATTCAAAATATTTGTTATTTCCCCTGAGTTTGATATTATTTCGAAAAAGTAACCTTATTTTCAATCGCAAAATCTCCAGTCAAAAATATGATTTAATTACTTAACTTTGGTGCGCTTTTTGTTCTTTGGAACCTCTTCTTTCTGGTTGTGGTATACAAAAATATACATTTATATGGAAAAAATTCTCAGTAAAACGCAAATGCGTTAGACACGATTCTCAATATTTTAAGAGGGTTTATAACGATTTTCGGGAAAATTACAACTCCTTTAGAAAAAAGTTTATAGGAAATATTGTAGGTAATTAAAAGATCTACAACCTTTGCTTTTACATTTTCTTTTTAAAGTTTTTATTAAAACAACCAAAAGTCGTTTATTTTGATTTTTCGCAGAAAGGACATGGTTCAACTTTGTATGGAGGGTGCTAGTCAGTCTCCGAATCAGACTCGGACAGAGACAGACTCCAAATTTTTATAACATGAAGTGCACTTTTGTAAATCGTTTGACAGAAAACCAGAATTCATTTTATACTCGCTTTTATATAATTATTATAAGTTAAAATGACATTGTTATTGATTGTTTATTGGTAGTGTTTATTGCCAAAGCATCAAATGTATTCTATTCAATACGTAACTAAAGCAGTCTTATTATTTTATCAGGTCAATTATTTTATCAAACCAATTTATTTTCCTCTTTTGAAGTTATACTTCATTAGCCGCGTTATGAAAAAATTATGAGAGTGAAATTTTCATCACTGTAACACAAAATTTTAACATAATGAAGATAGCCGCGGGCGCGTTATTTGTAATATTTTATTTTCCAAGTGACCGTGGGGCAGATTTGAACAAAGCAAACAGGGCAGATTTGAACGGGACATTGAAATGAAATGAAATGAAATGAAATGAAATTAAATGAAATGAAATTAAATGAAATGAAATGAAATGACATTTATTATTAATTTATTGTGATTAATTATTTGCATGCAATTAAAAACTAATTTTAAACGATGCCAAAGAAGGATAACTTCTCACGCGCCTACATATGTACACGCACCCATTTTTTTTAAGTGTTCTCTTCCTTTTGATTTGGTTTTTATCATGTTCCGAATATTTTTCACTTTTTACGATTTTTAAAGACATTTTCCCTGGTCTATAAGGAGTTAAAGTTTATGAGTACGTAAGAACCTACGCTAAATTTTGCGATATAAGTAACTTATTACTCTTTTCGAGTAGAACTTACTGCAATTTTCAATTTATTTCGGCATTTATCATTTTAATTTAAAAATCTCAAACAAGTTAATGAATTAATAAGATAATTCCTATTAGTTTTTTAAAACAAACTACTTGTTTCATATGAGCTAATAGCATTGTAAGAATCAGCAATTTAACACATACTCGAACAATTGAACAAAGCTGACCATGGCATTCCTTCATCATAGAAAAATAGTTACGATACTTATCGCACCTTGGCACTTGAACACATGTCGGCATTTCTTTATTAAACAATTATGACTACGATATCGATCGGGGCCACATCTGATCGAAATGGTAATTTTCATAAGTATATAAAGTGCCTCCTAAGTAGTACGAGGTTGTGTAATGATTGCCAATTGCGAAAGTTAGGCAGGTATCTGTGTGTATTCACTTAACGTGATGTCATTGAAGAGCGAGATATGAATGAGTAAGGAGTGACGACTGTTATCTGTCATAATAAACGAACTCGTTTGCTTAAAGATCATGAAATTTCTTAGAAATTGAATGCTACCTACTCTACTGATAAAAAGTCGTTCTGGACTTTTGGCATAAAAATAAAGAAATTACCTAACCATAAAACTGATTCGGATTATAAAAAGCTAGAGTTCACTTATGATAACACATAGGCAATCAAAAGCTAAATATTTAAATGGTTTATTTTTCTTTTCCATATATCACATGCTTTAATTACAATATTATTTTATTAACAAGAAAATCTGTCCCCAAATAACGTTTCGTTTCTACAAACACATTTGTCACAAGTCTCTTAGGTGCGTCTCGTGGTGTAACAGAGTGTGAACCGTGGTGGTAAAGAAAAATTAGTCACAAGCCATTTAATCAGATTACGCGTGGTCAGTCATAGAAATAAATGCCAAAATAGTCAATCTGAACATCATGTCAAGGTCATAGCAATCGAAACAAAAAGTCATCTCCCTCACCGGCCATCGGGCACTCAGTGAAGCAGGAATTACTGTTTTCGCGGTCAATCACAAGGCCAAGTGCTTTTTGTCGCGTAGCTGTTACAGTTTTTGTGTTAAATCTGACTAGTCTTTCTCTCAGACAATAGCTATCTGTATTGTTAAATGAAAACAATGATGTCGAACAAAAAACAGCAGGAAGTTTTATTAAAACAAGATGCAAGAGCTGCGCAAGACGCAAATTATGCTCAGCTTCCAGATTTTAACGAAAATATACCAAATCAATCGTCCCAAAAACCACACAACTTTGCAAGTTCTGTGACACCACCTTTAGCGTATCTTGTTAGAAGAAGAAAAGTACGACAAACTTTGTCGAAACTTTTACAAATATAACATTCTTTAAGTAAAAGAAATAGTAAATTACATACATTGAAAATATCCCATCTAAGCAACTCCATTTACTGTCTACTCGGCTGCAACAATTAGCTTTTCACCAGCTTATTCAATTCTACATAACCATGTAATGTTGTGAAGGTTAATATATTCAAAGAAATACGTATAAGTATTGTTATAACATCTCTATTACGAAGTTTTTGTCGCAAACACAACTATGCTAATACTGGCTTACACGGTGATATTGGACTTGAATATTTTTGCTGACTTGGAAATAATACCAAATTGAAAACTAAAGGACCGACATCTAATAAATTGATGATTAGTAAAACGGATATGAAGCGTACAATTAGGTTCGTCATCAAATAACAGCTACAAAAAGTCAGCAATAGCGATGTTTCGAATAAAAGCTAATGACTAATCATAATCTAAGCTGATGACTTTAAACAGTTAAGTACCCAATTACATAACGTTATTGGTAAAATAAATGTTTTTACGAAGACTTAAATTTTAGGAAGTAAGTAAGCAGGACATTGTTTACTACCTTCTATAGTTATACAACCTGATATTCTACTATCACATATTAGTAGTAATAATATAAATACAAAACTAAAGCAAAGGGAACAGTTTAAAAAAAAACGAGCGAGCCTTACAGTAGTCGCGTATGATGTGTAATATTTGAAACCTCACCTTATATTAGTAAAAAAAACCTACTACAAAAGGATTATGTAATAATTTGAACATTATTTTGAAAAATGAAATCAAATAGCGCGCGCTTTCGCTACTTCCTGTTCACACACTTCCTTCCCATTTCACGAAATCACTCCTACAAATTGCTGGAAAGCGAGAGGAAAGATGTTACACATCAAAAAGAACATCCAAGTTTATTTTAGTGGCCTTTGGTTTTTTATTAAACACATTACACAAGTTAAAAAAAAAGTTACTATAAATAAACAATCCCTTGTGTGATGGATGTGTAACTATGATGACTGGTCTGCGGCCGTAAAACAATGGAGTGTTAGTGTAAAAAATTAAACAGTGTATAATTGTGAACCAACTTAAACGGCTTGTTACGTGTTCATCATAACAATGATAAAGGGGAGCGCTACCGTTTTCAGTTTATAGAATAAACAATGCTCAAACTCGCATATTCCTATTCTTACGATTCTTTTAAAGTCTCATTGAAATTTTAAGTGGAAATCTTTACAAATTCTGTACAGTCAATTTGTTTTTATTAATGTAAGGATACCATTTTGTTTTGTGAATAAATTCCAACGTTAAACTACTAAATCTGTCTCTTTTTTGTCCAAAATGATGGAAATCATGTACACAGTATTTTATAATACATATATTTTAAGGTTTAAAACAAGGTCCTCAAGTGTGACAGACATGCAAACTTAAATCATAATGTTAACAAAAGATTCATTAAAGTTTTCAGTTATCCTGCTTACAGTTTGTTTGAATTGTAGATTAATGAATAGGTAACTTAGAAAACTCAATAATTAAATCGTCATACAGGCAGAGTTGAATAAAATATTAACTGAATCAAAACCACAATAAAATGTTTATGGTTGTGCGTGTACAATTTGAAGGTAAACAGGGAGGTAACACACATGTGCAGGCAACGAGACATGCCTGCAGATGTAAAGGCCGCGCAACATGTGACTTCCGCTCGAGTTGTTTCCGATCCGGTGCATGACCTTTTTCCGGTACATATGAAGGTCTCTTTGACTATTAGCCTCATATAGGCTTTTAAGAACTCAATGGTAGAAATTTATTGGTACAGATCTTTAGACTTTCTTGCTTGCTTTTTAGTAGATAAACCTGCTGTTAGAAAAAGAATAATACAAAACTTAGGTATAACATATTTAGATACAATACAGCCACTGGGATTTCAAAAAACGCTGGAAAATCACGTTCAATGAATACGTGACCCATTTATTTTTTTACTTTTTTTAGTTAATGCGGCAAAAGAATATATAGTAATATACACATTTTGTGAAAATTCAATGTTACACTCTACCTGTCACACACACTCCATGAGATATAGCATAAATAGCCTCTCTGACAAACGGACGAGGCGTAAAAGGGGAACAGGAAGTACGAAAAAGAAATGGATAGTTAATTGAGATAAAATACAACTTATATGCAGGAATGATGGCTTACCGTTTTGAAAAATAAAAGATAATATACCGACGCCATAAATCTTACCGGGTTACTTCTACTTCTTCGCAAAAATATAACTTGAAGGTTGTAAGATAAAGAATGAACGCTTAAATTCGGAACCCATTATTCTATCTGAAAGTCGCGGACTTTTAACTACTTATATCACTTTGAAGAAACACGAAACTTTAACCTAAGACACATTCAATTGTTGATTTTTTGCTGACAATTGAGTTAATTTTTGATGTTTAGGTTTCATTATTTCCTTTATCGTGGGAAAAAAAATTGAAACAATCACACAAATGACCTAGCGCAATGCCAAAATGTTGTTACTCGAAACTCGAATATCACATTTTCTTAATCTCATACACAAACCTACCATCCTTATATCTTGGATCTTCATCTGAACATGTCATGGCTTTCGTGAGTAACTAAACATTAAAGTAAACATGAGCTATTTTTGAGCGTTGATAACATAACACATAATCATACCACAGGAGCACTAGCAGATGTAAACAATGGTAATGAGTGAAGCTTTCCAACCAAAGCTCAGGTAAAACCGATTTTTTATTGTTTTAACGTTGCATTAATAGAAAAAAATCATTTGATTCATCAATCAGATTTGTCTATAACGATTACCTACTCAGGTCATTTAATGAGATTTCAAATATATTCTGAGAAAAAATCATCAACGATCTCATTTAGATACACATTAACTTCCAATTTAAGAATCTAAGTATAAAACGAGAAATTCCACAAATCTCAGGAACGGAAACTTACCTATGAAGATGAATTTTTACCAGGACGTAGATTTTAGTAGATGGAATTTAGTAGCCTGTATTGATTTTAAATTTCAGAGACAAATAATATTCAGTAACAAAAGCTTTAATAGCGGTTCTCTCATTTGAATGCTAAGTGAGTTTGTAATTAGTTTCTTAATCTATGACTCATATAAGTGCAAGGACCGCATAACGACACTTTAATAATATGGAAATCCGTAAATAATAATACAATAATTTGCGTGCATAAAAATTAATATCACTTAGGGATATGAAAAATAGCGTCCTATTCTCAAACCTGAATATACATACAACATTTCATACGTCGGTCGGTCTAGCCATTTCAGAGGAGTTTTCGTACAAATACTGTGACGAGACAATTTTATATATTAGAGAAAGATTAGAAGTATGTAGGTACTATTTTAGATACTAACGAATGAAAACAACAAAACCGATTTTCATATTTCATGTATGTATGTATATGTACTTAATATTTTATATTTCCAACTTACAAACGTTAGGCAGGCCGCGTGCATTAAATTAGTTACAGACTGCTGTAAATATAAATGTTGGACGGGATTTAAGACTACAAATAATTCAAACTTCGGTTAATATAATGGTGTAATTCATTGCTGTTGGCGAACTACGGATTAGGAGTTTGTTGAAAGATACGTATCTGAGATATTTTAATAGGAAATTAAGTGTTTGTTAGATAGATATTAAAATAAAGACGGTCTGTTACCAAGCCTAATAAAATTGACACCCGGATAACGATAACCAAGGAATTTGGAGAGTGGGCGAAACTTTCAAAATTTCGGTATGCCGAGGACACCAGTCATAGAAGATGTTTCATAAGTTGGCTGTTCAGACGACTTGATGTAAACACCGGAAGTGGGAAAGTCGATCTAGCAGTGTACGGAAGAAAACTAAAGTGATTATAGGTGATCGAGTCGGAAAGCTAACAAACGGCATCTGCAACATTCCTGGCTTTAACAACGTCGACCATAACTTATGCGTGGGTGTTCAAATTTACAATGACTGACTGTGTCCCTGAGATAAAAAAGCGAATCGGGATGGCAAAAGATGTTGTCCCGAGGAATAAACAACATATGGAAGAGGAATTGTCAAAACTGAGTTTAGATTGATATGAGCTTTGGTTTTCCCTGTCTTTTCGTATGGATTACAAACGTGGACAATTTTGACTCGAGAAACACAATAGTCCAGTCGGAATAGCCATAATTTGGACCGACTTCTATTCTAAGACACCAGCGCTTAGCCAATTTTTTCCTAGGTAGTATAGACCCCCACGAATATGCCCTCCATTTGTCCTCGCTAGAACCCGTGTTTTGTAGCCAGGAAAATTGTTTAAACAAAGAAAAACCGGTTTTTTTGAGTTTTTTTGCTTGTAAACGGGGATTTTGAAAATTTTTTTGAATCAAAGTTGTTCATTAGCTTGCCCTCTACAAAATCAGTTCTATGAAAAAATAACGTGAAATTGTTAGTTTAGCAGTAAATTGCAATTATGTCGGTTTTACGTTTGCAACAATTCAACATGTTATAATAAACATTTTGATTTCTAAAGTAGTTTATCATGTGGGTAACGCCACTCCCAAGAGAGTCATGTAAAATTTATCGACCTGTGTCGCAAACTTTAGCAACAATTCTCAATCTCCGAAAAAAAAGTACTTGCCTGTCCCGTCTTTCCCAGAAGGCGCACAGCGGGGAAAAAATTTCAGGTGATTCGATTCACCAAGAATTTTGAGGAATCGATCGAGTAGAAAAAAATCGTTACTAAAAATGTTCGTTTTTGGACGATTTAATTTTTTTTTAAAAATTGACGAAGAATATTTTTTTTTTAAACTAATGTATTTTTCTCTCCTCAACTCGAATATACTATTCTGAATATATATATATATATATATATAATATATATATATATATATTAATATATATATTATATATATATATATAATACTAATATACCCTGAGAATTCCGATTATGAACCGGAAGAAAAAAGGACGAAATTAATTTAATTAGAAATATAGAATACAACGCAGTCTTGTAATCGAATTTTAGTTAATAGTTTTGATAATAATTTCTGTACATAAATAAACTGAATTTTTTAAATTTTCAATCGTATATTCGAGTTGAGGAGAGAAAAATACATTAGTTTAAAAAAAAAATATTCTACGTCAATTTTTAAAAAAAAATTAAATCGTCCAAAAACGATCATTTTTAGTAACGATTTTTTTCTACTCGATCGATTCCTCAAAATTCTTGGTGAATCGAATCACCTGAATTTTTTCCCCCGCTGTGCGCCTTCTGGGAAAGACGGGACAGGCAAGTACTTTTTTTTCGGAGATTGAGAATTGTTGCTAAAGTTTGCGACACAGGTCGATAAATTTTACATGACTCTCTTGGGAGTGGCGTTACCCACATGATAAACTACTTTAGAAATCAAAATGTTTATTATAACATGTTGAATTGTTGCAAACGTGAAACCGACATAATTGCAATTTACTGCTAAACTAACAATCTCACGTTATTTTTTCATAGAACTGATTTTGTAGAGGGCAAGCTAATGAACAACTTTGATTCAAAAAAAATTTCAAAATCCCCGTTTACAAGCAAAAAAACTCAAAAAACCCGGTTTTTCTTTGTTTAAACAATTTTCCTGGCTACAAAACACGGGTTCTAGCGGGGACAAATGGAGGGCATATTCGTGGGGGTCTATACTATCTAGGAAAAAATTGGCTAAACGCTGGTGTCTTAGAATAGGTCTCATGTTTATTCCGACTGGACTACAAAGGATTGATGCATTTGTGATGTGGTGTTGGAGAAGAATGTTGAAAATATCTTAGGCCAGAGAAGCGCACCAATGCATCCATCTTGTTTTAGGTCCGAATAAAAACTCGTTTGTCCACCTTATGCCGACAACGTGTCTTTTCGTAATTCAGCCACACGATGAGTAGAATCAACAAAAAGAATTAAAAGATATTGTGATACATATATTTTTTTAACTTTCATGCTCATTACACAATACTTTATTGAAAACGCCACAACACAGAACAGAAATGAGGAAAATTACAATTGTATAAAAAGAGTGCTTCAATAGGCGGTCTTATCGCTAAAAGCCATTTTTGCTAAAATAGTGTATAAAAATAAAATATTATATGATATCCATTTCCAAAATGCACATTTTGTATTAACAAATTATTTTTATCAAAACAAATACTTTTATCGCTTTTGATATTTAAAAACGATAAAGTTTGCCTTTTATACTTGTTATTTGTCATTTCGACAAATATTTAAAAAGTTACAACGATGAAAAAGTGTTAGCGCGGTGTACTATGCAAGAGTACTACGGGAATTGTGGAAAAAGAAATTTAATTGCGGTGTTATAAACGATAGATAAAACATAGGCAAAAAGAAAAAAAAATGGGCTACTCGCAATATCTAATCCTATACGAAGTAGGTACTTACAATAAAACTGTGATACAGTTCTTTCTTATTAAATGACGAAAAATAAATCTTTATCATAATAGGTCTTTATGATTATTGTAATTTAATGAAAAACTCAGAATTATACTGTTTTTAAAGCTTATGATAACGATATTACTTCATGTTACAAAAAAAGGGTTACTTAACATAATGAGAAATAACCTATTTTTCGCTAGTAGGTAGATACATATTTAATAGACTCCCTGTATTTATTAATTAGTTCGCGATAATGTTGGTTTTGTAATTATAAATGATAATTCTGCAAAATTCAAAGTAAATAATATAAAATTTTATAGGTAAATCACCCCTTCCATCACCCTACGCCTATAAGTATTGCGATATTGTAGCTTAGAACCAAGGCCCATCCATTTCTATAGGGAAATTCGTCATAATCGAATTAGCCATGGACTTATAAATACGTCCATGCGAATTAGCTATTAGGGCGCAGAAGCGTCATACAAGCTCACTTTCACATCTATAATATTATATTATACTGACTAGTGATCCACCCCGGCCACGGTAATATTTTTATTATTACCGTGCCCCGGCATTGCACGGATTTAATAATTTTAACGGGATAAAATATAGCCAATGTCACACTCCTTTCAGAGAAGTTGCCAGAGTGGATATTTTTCAGCTAAAAGTTTTCTTTAGATTTATAAATCGAGCAGATTAATCAACGATATTGAGATGAATGCTTGAAAATATAAGTACTAATAAATAGCTACCTTATGATGAATGAATTTTCGAAATCGGTTCAGGAGTTTGACATACTATTATTTGTTACAAACATACAACTCTTGCCCCTTTATGATATTAGTATAGATAGGATAATAAAATTTAATTGACGAAAAAGATTTAAAAAAAAAGTAAGTAATAGGTAGGCTAAAGTTACTTACCATTTTTGATAAACAGTGATTTGTTATTCGGTAATTTATACATACTTATTCTTATTTTGTCTATATTTAGAAAAAATATGTGGAAAATAATTGCTATGATTGCACCATTTATAATACCTACTAGACTGGTAGCAGCCCGATTGATAGGAGGAAGTATTCTTCATTTGAGCTTTACACTACCAAAAAAATGGGTAGACCAAAAAGTCTGCGATCCGTAACTGGTGAACGCTTTATGAAGACAAAGATGTAAATCTATACATTACTAACGCTATGAACATTTTATTCTGAGCTTTTAGTTTAATCAAATATTATAAACTTTGCTTTGATGATTGTATAATTATTTAATTTATCGATCTAAGGCAGTTACCACCAGTGTCCAAAACAACAGACGGGAATTATTGCTTTCGTCAACCTGCGACATTAAAGTCATTGATTGGTAATGTTGGTATTGTATATAGGGTGATTAACAATATTTGAAGATAACCTCTGGCGTCTACATATTTGGTTTCTATGAATTATGTAGGTATATCAAATTATGAGTCTAGGATATGACACTGTATTTGTGTTTATCATAATCTTAGAGCCGGACGTTGACATGACAATACAATCACTGCCAATTTTAGATAGTCGACGAATAAAAGTAAATGAATTTTATATTTACTTCTAAACTACCAAAAAAAGAACATAAGCTGTAGATTAATTTTTGAAAATATTTTACTATGTACTTATAGATATATAGGTGATAAGGTAAGGTCTCTATGTCCTAATAAATCAATCGTTTAGACCACCGCAAGGTACTTAATAATTCCCGCGATATTAATTCCCTTACTGAAGTGACAAGACTGCGGTATATGCCGTCTTATTTATAATTCTAACTAAAAAGTGTGAAATAAATATGATAAATTTAAAAAATCAAAAAACCCGACTGCTAAAATACCTATTACTTCAAATAAAAACTGAAAATAAAAAGCAAGTCCTGTACTTAGTCTATAATTCTGTTAAGTAAGGAACAAAGGTACTTTAACATTCGGGACAAACAATTATTTGTCCCGAATTAGGTTCCAAATAATGGAAAAAAATATCCATTCTAGAATATACACATATAATGGGTCCCGTAGAATTATAGACTACTGGACTTTTTTTTTTATTTTCAGTTTTTATTTTAAGTAATAATTTAGCAGTCGGGTTTTCTGATTTTTTAAATTTATCATTTTTTATATATATAAAATGCTACTGCGCAGGCTTCCTAGTCTATGGTCAATTTAAGTACTTTGGAAATACATAAATATATATCAATTCTAAATGTCAGATCAGATGGACCAACACAGATAGGTACTTATTCAAAAACCTCAAGTAGGCAGTACTTTTATCTCAATCAATATGAACTTGTCAGATATTAAACCACTTGACGTGGAGGTTAGCTATACCAGAGATGCGTTATCAATAATTCTAAAGGGCTTTATTTGTCGACTTAAAATATTAAATCATCAGAGCACGTGACTTTTATGTTGGGAAACAGAGAATATTTTAAGGTATTATTTACAATAGAAAACCCAGCTTTACAAACAATGACAATGACTTAAAATTTACATGTAAAGTGTAGGCGGCCTTCTCATTTGAGGGTAAATTGATTACTTAACATAGTTATTACCCGACTGCGCAATGCAACAGCGCGAAGCGCGACGCGCAGACAGGGTATAGTGTTTAACAGTCTATATATGTATGTTTTTTTTTAAACACTTATTTATTTATTACATTTTAAGTTGATGAATATAACATAATTGTGATGTAGAGGATTCGATAGTTGGTAGAGTAGCCCCATCAGAATCCGAGGCCGCGTCGAGATGCAGCCAGGGAGGTCGAATGGGTGGGAAAGACAGGGAGATGAGAGGACGGTTTAATAATAGTGAGAGGCGAAAGAAGAGGAGATTCCTTTTTTTTTCTTAATAAGTTACTTCTCATAATTTCAATAGAGCACAAGCGATTACTTCAAACGCTTTAGATCCAGGCTAAGTATGAAAAATCAACTTTTATTAATTTGTTTTTATTTCTTCTTTATGTTAACGCAAGTCACAACCCACAAAACAGTTTTTTAAGGAAATAGCAAACATGCCTATATTATATTTTTTTAAATCGTTATCTTTAGTCTTATGAAATAAAAATCTGAAGTACGTATAACATATTTTATAAATAGATAAATAAGTTAGGATAACTTTAATACATATTACACAAACCTATTTCCATACTCGAAAAGATAACCAACCAGTGATTGCGTAGAAAGTGTTCAATAGATAAATAATTTCAACAACAAATCGCAATTAGCCAGAGAAGTGTTTATAGACTTCGAGATTGAATATGAAGTGGTTATGAAAAATATATCGAGGACATATGGGTAAGGACATCCTATTAATAAAGGGTAGCAGGTATAAGGACTCCGTATCCATAGCCAAATATTAAAAAAGTAAGAATAGCAGTAAATGTACAGGCAAACACAGTTAAAGTTAACCAAAACTGAAAAATTTCTCCATCAAAATTTTGATATTTAAATTGTTTGATTTAAGACTTTTAATCGACTGTGATGTTTTTTTATTTTGTAGTAGTAAGTAACTTGATGTACCTACGGCTGACAGTGCACTGAAATTTATACTGGCAAATTATATCGAAACAAATATTTTCTGTCTGTGTAAATAGAATAAATTTCTGTCCAGCAAAAAATTTCAAATGTGCAAAATTTTGAGGAAAACATATTTGCAAGTATCGGTAAGAATATTCACATAGGTACTTATAGATTGTATAAATATTTTCCTGTTTATGTTTAAAAACCGAATAATAAGTTGTAACTATCTACTACTATCCACTATCCATTTGACAGTAAAAATTGCATGCACCTGACAACTTTGTATTTAACCAACCCATGAAATTATTTTGTGATAACACATAACAGGTACTCTGTTGTACCTATTTCATTTAACCACAAAACAAACACAGATATACTTATTCAAATATTAGTTTTAATTGATAAGTGTTTTTTTATATTTATTTATAATAAAACCAAGAACTTTTTCTTGTCATTTAAATTAAGGTGTGCTATTCAGTTTCGTTACCGCAACAATTATCTTTTGGCTATTATAAATTTAATTTAATACTTTTTCGCTTATTAGCAGCAGCTACAACGATTTTTGTTAATTGAGCGAGTTCAATTTATTTTCTCCAAATGAATACATACTTAAATTCCTTATTCACTTTTATTGTGTGCTGCGCTTGTATCGTGTACGAGCTCACCTCACCGCTATCGCAACCAGATGCAATTAAATTCAATACACACGACAGTTACTCACGCAATCGGAAATGGACCTTACGACTATGACTATTGAGTAGATCCGTTTGAAACGAGACGCACCAGTAATAGTTATGTCAGCGCGTCGGAAACTTTGTAACACGTTATACGTTTTGCGCGATGCGCGTGCGCTTGTCGACTGGCTTTGCGGCTTCGTTCGTCAATGTTGGTGCCACAGAGCATGTGACCGCGCCTGACTTCGTGATCTGATCATTAAAGTGGTTATTGAAGCGTTTGCTCCCCTACCTACTTCAATTTTACACATTTTTATTGAGATAATTAAAATAGGTGTTAACTCTTCCATTCTGTAGTTTTGCTCAGCCAGACACCAATCGCTTGGGGTGACGAGGTTTTTTTACTACAAGGACGGTTATTTTTTTAAAAGTGATAACGTTGGTAGTCTTGCTAGGTTACAAACACCAAGTTATTATTTACCAATGCTAAGCTAAGGAATAATTTTATAACCGCAGCTATGAATAAAATAAAGGGCGCACACAATCAATTAATTAAAACATACCTACCTTAAGGCATATCAACGAAAACCCTACCCTACTACCCACGCTGCGAAGCCAAAGCTTTCACAAGGATCGCTTTAAAAATAAGTTTGCCTCAAATTTTATGAAAAGAGTGACAAGATTATTTTTTAAACAGTGTTGGTCTTGTTTTATAAATAAATCAGTAAGTCATTGTAGTCTATTCAAGCAGATTTGTCATATCTTCTGAACTAACAAAAAGACAATATTATTTACACCGAGGCTATCAATTATATACTAGTTCTATTCTAAAAAAATCGAAATTAATAATAAAACTGACTTACAATATTAAACATCATCAATCGTGTTTTAGGTAATGAAAAAAAAATACCTTTATAATGATATGCACTCCTTAACAATAAGCACGGGCGTCTGAACGTCAAAGACGTCTCGTATCAGCTGATGATAAGGAAGATGACGGACGGCAATCTCGTGATCTTGAGCCGCGGTTGGCAGCACTGTGCCATGCCGCCGGTCCAATCCTGCACAGCCTCCGCGGCCTCGACGTAAAGATGACTTAATGTAAACAACGCACGCATCCACTGCGGGCGACATGTGATTCGAGCTCTTCAATCTATGTCAATAAAAGCTACAATCGAGCAAAACTTGGATAAGTGCTAACTGAAAACACAATTTTTATGTTCAATTTAAGCTCAACACCAAAAACCTTTGTAATTTTACACAAAAAAAAAATGTTTCATAAATGTTAATATTAAATTATTGCATGTAGTAACTTACATTTGATTTGCTCCATGGTCTTAACTCCCACTTAACTTCAGACTCCATATTTTTTTTATCACACTCAGTAATATGTTATTCATATCCTCCCTGTAATTATCGGTTTGTTACGTGTGCTATATCAATTTTAGTGAATTTTTGGTTGAAAATTATAAAGAACTTGAAGAATTCTTCGTCCAAAAAAATAAGTTTTGCTTATAAATTGCACAAAACATCAGCTATATCAAACCATACATGAAGTCATTTATTTGATAAACCACGAAAGTACAATAAAACTAAGTTTATTTAATTAAAATAAACCGGAAGCATGGAAATTTTTAAAGAGGTTTTTTTACAAACTGAATACAGTCAGTCAGTCTATTGTTATTATAGTCTAATGTAAGTTACATTTGATTTGCTCCATGGACTTAACTCCCACTTAACTTCAGACTCCATATTTTTTTTATCACACTCAGTAATATGTTATTCATATCCTCCCTGTAATTATCGGTTTGTTACGTGTCCTATATCAATTTTAGTGAATTTTTGGTTGAAAATTATAAAGAACTTGAAGAATTCTTCATCCAAAAAAATAAGTTTTGCTTATAAATTGCAACAAACATCAGCTATATCAAAACATACATGAAGTCATTTATTTGATAAACCACGAAAGTACAATAAAAATAAGTTTATTTAATTAAAATAAACCGGAAGCATGGAAATTTTTAAAGAGGTTTTTTACAAACTGAATACAGTCAGTCAGTCTATTGTTAAATTTTATTGTTACGAATGCTAGTCAAAACTTAAATAAACTACATTTATTTTGAGGTGATGTAAACTATAACGATTCTTAAGTTTAGTAAAAAAAGATTTGAAAATGTAGATAAATTATAATATAATTAGGTCAGAAATCCGAAATCAATATATCTTTATTCAAATTAGATGTATAGTACAACTCTTTTGAATCGTCCAAAATTTTGGACATATTTTTTAGCTGCGGAGAAAAACGAGTGAAAAATACTCCACAACATTAAAAGTCTAATGTAAAAACATTTACAAATCATTATGTTGTTACAACGTCAATACAATTATGATTTATTTAATATAGAAAACCTATTGGGATGATTGGAACAACAGTAATCTCCATTCTTAGTGAAAAAAGTAGAAGTAGACACGATTAAGACCGCGTTGTTTCATCGATAGTTAAATTTAGTTATAGTTAAATCCTTTAGAAAGAAATAACCATTTGTCAAAAATTTATACATTTTAAGCATTTACTACGTATTTGCGTGGCATTAACTATAAGTAGTCAAATTTTACTATCGATGAAACAACGCGACCTAGGAATAGGTTAGGTACAGACAGCCACAAGTTAAGTTACCCAAAAATGACAAATTTCTACAACCGACTTTATACTGCTTAATATAAGTTTCACAATCTTTTTAGAAAAAATGACAGTATCTGGTCACTTCATGTGTGAATGTCTGCACTATAGGTAGATGAAAAAAAAAACACCACAAATTAAATAATTTTTGTAATTAATATCAAAACCGTAACATTTTAATTTTAATAAAGGAAAATTAATAACATTGAATTTCATTTCAACTATAAATAACAAAATAATAAAACAAACAAATATCCACATTCGTCACTGAGTAACTTCATAGTTTATCCGGTTATGATAAAATAATTCACAACAAAAACCGCTCAATAACACTACTGACATGCCACTTACTACTAACAGTCTATAGTTGAGGTATCAGATTTAGAAAAAACTATTAGCTAATTATGTACAGTTGACAGTAAGTACTAAAAAATCTTAAATGAAATTTAAAACAAATCATGTTTAAACCATTCTATCTATATTTGACTTTGATGGAGTGATATTTTAAACACGATTATGCTTAAATTTTATCTAAGCGTGTTCATTCGTACAAAACTAATCATATACAAATGGTGACTTACATTATTTTGAAGCAAGTGTAAGCTGGAAAACGCTATCATAAAGTGCAACTTTCGTATTCGTATTTGGACCCAAAGTAAAAAAAACTTTGCCAGACCCTTGCCAACATGGATAATTTGCTAGAACCTTGCCAACATGAAAACTGTTCTTAGGAAATAAAGTAAAATAATTGAAGGAGTCTTGATCACTGTGCCAGTATTGATATACAACTTAAATTACACTAGGGCTCTGTACTGTCACAAGCTTAATCTGTGCTGAAAATAATGACTTCATAAGACCAAAGGTCTCTTTTTATTTACCCATATCAGCTGCCTCTCTAACATGTTACTTTCTTATTACATTTTTTTTAATTCAAACTCATTTTTATGATCACACAGGAAAAAAAATCCGGAATAAAGAGTATATGTCTCAATCCAGTACGAGATTAAATTGTGTGCCAATATTATACACTTATTATTATTAATATTCCATTAAAATATTAAAAACAAATAATAATAAATTGTAGCTACACGGTCATTTAAATTAATAAAAATGGCAAAAGACCAATTTTACATTTAGTATAATATAATAAGATCTTGAAATATAAAAAAAACATAGACATTACTTATTCAAGTATCAATAATTTTACATGTTTAGAAATGTTAAGGGGCTCCGTAGCGGACGATCAAAATGTGGTCTGTGATGACACTACATATTAGATATCTGAAAAAAATAATGTCCAAAAACGTGTATGAATATGATTATAAAAATTTCGAATTATTTTGGACATGGCTAGCGTCAGTAAAATGTAAATCAAAAGAAAATCTTACTAGAAAAAAATCCACGCGGAAAAGGCTAGTGGTAAGTGCACCCGCCCGTATAGCGGAAGGTGTGGGTTAAAATAAAAATAATCAACTTAAGATGTTATTTCCATTTTTACAATTCCTTAAAAATAATATATATTTTAAGCAACTAATAATATATATTCATATAACCGTATCCATATCCAGATCCGATATTGATTAGTCAAAAACATCCCTGAAATAAAGCATATTACTACTCTGTTTTTTTTCATAACATCACAATTAACCTACATTTGGAATGATTAGGGTTTCATCAGATTAATGACACCAACAGAAAGTTCAATTCGGAACTAGAGAATACCGTTTATGAAATATTAAGCTTTTAAATGCAAATGTTTCCCAAACTTAATTTGGTTAGTATTTATTTATTATATAACGACACAAAACAGACTTACAGTATTTACACCATTCATTTTAAGATATACAACAGAGATAGAGTGTAACTTGAAAAAATGTGCGAACAGAATGCTTCAAGAACTCAGCAACATTCTCTAATAAAAATGGGTGAATATTATTAACTTTAACTAAAATTACACTTTTTATATCATCCATCAATAATAATTATAATGATTAATTTTAGTCCGCGAAGTTGTTTTTTTAGTTAGCTTTAAGAGATAAAGCTCAATACTAAAATGATGCATAAAAATTATGAACTATTTATATTTGAAACCTGTATTTAAATTCTTCTTTATAACAATCATAAAGATCATTATTCGTCGACATTCGTTCGGTTCGGACGTGGTCGGGTCTTATCCGAAGTTTGAGTGATTACCATTGACTTAAGCTAAATTATCTAGTTAGAAATTGTGTTGAAACTTTAATAATAAGGTCTATTTAGTTTGTTTGCGAAGAGAAAGGTGAATTGAGTGTATAATCCGAATACTGGGCATTGCTTTCGATCAAGAAGCTTACATCCCGTGTCTTATCGTGTTACCTCCAACAATAATAATAATAAAAAAATGAGCGTACAAAGAAGCCCACCCCTTGGAACAACTGGATCACATCCCGACTTGTCTAAATTACGTGAAGACACTATTTGTAATATACCTCTTAGGAAGAGAAAAACACCGGAATGTAGTTGTGATTTGGACAATAAGTTACTTCAATTTCAAAATAACCTGATGGCCTCTTTTACCTCCACACTAGAAATCCAAAATAATAATATAAGAGAAACTTTGGATGCCTTACATAATGATTTGAGTGTGTTCAAGCAGGATATGCAGGATATGAACAAGAAGTTTATAAATTTAGCAACTGAATGTTCTGCTATAAAGAGTGAAATACAAGAGTTAAAGTCGACCAGCGTGGTAAATACACAAAAAGTCGACTCAGTCACTAAAAAAACACTGGAAATGCAACAAACAATACAATCCTTATCTGATCAACTATGTGTCAAGGAACAGCAGGGCAGACTTAATAATCTCGAGATATCCGGAGTACCTGTTCTTAAAGGCGAAAATCTAGTAACTATTGTAAACAACATAGCTGCGAAGATAGGCTTCCCTTTGGCTGTATCCGATATTGATTATGTTCATCGGGTTCGCCGTTTTGCATCGAATATTAAGAGCGGTGCGGAGTTGGTTGATGACCAGCCTTCAGAAGAATCATCCACCATTCCTAACATAATCGTTCGATTTATACAAAGGTACCGTAAAAATGAGATGCTCGCAGCGGTTCGTAAACGGCGTGGATTAACAACTGTCGACGCAGGCCTGGACGGTCCATCAAAGCCGATTTTCGCCAACGACCACCTTACCCCACAAAATAAAATTTTATTTAAAAAAGTTCGCGACCTCGCTAAGGATAGGGGCTTTAAGTATGTATGGCTTTCCGATTGTAAGATCCTAATACGCAAGAGTGACTCATCTAAAGTGATTTACATTTCTAATGAACATGATTTGTCTAAAATACAATGACTGATGAATGATTTACCTACCCTTTATCGCATGCACAATTATTGATAATTAAGGATTTTGTTTTAATGTTAAATCGATTCATTACTTTTTCGTGTTATATTTTGTTGTTTGTTTTAATCAAAATCTCGTTCTCTTGTTGGTGGAACAACACTATTCATATCACTTTTAAATATTACACAATTCGATAACACTAATATTTCTATTTATTATCAGAACGTGAGGGGTTTACGCACAAAGTCACATTCTTTTCTGCAAGCTGTACTAAATAATAATTATGATATTGTCTGCGTCACGGAGTCTTGGCTTAATAAAAACTTTTATAGTTCCGAGTACTTTGATGCACGCTATGAAGTATTTAGATGCGACCGTAGTGTTGCAGCTAGTAACTGTGAGAGAGGTGGCGGCGTAGTAATAGCTGTGGATCGTAAGTTGCGCCCGACACATCGGGCAGACGTGCGTGCGGCTCCGCCAGCCGAAGAGGTATGGCTCTCAGTGCCACTGCACACGGATGCCCCGTCCGCCTCGATCGCTTCACGTCAATTGCATATAATCTGCACTTATATCGATCCTTCCAGGATGAAACGTCGTATAAGCCATTTTACCCAAAATCTGTTTTTAACGGTTTCTTTATCAGAATCGCGAGCTCTATCGATCTGTATATTTAAAATGTCCAAATTCGCGAAAAAATGTCTTTTACAACACGCTCCAATTAATGCCCTAAACCCATTTTCTTCTTGTAAAATGTCATAATGAGCAATTTTGGAAATATTTTTTTCAAATTTATGTAGTAAGAGACATATTTTCTCATTCCACGGTCAAAACAACATCTATAATACAGTACTGGAAAATAATACTATTGAAAATTTTGTAGTAAAAGACACGATACTACCAACAATTTTGATGTAGACATACTAGGGACTTCGGAAAAGGAGGCTTCGATTAGTCACAGTTTTTTTATTACAAGGAGTGAAAAAATAAAGGATGTAAGTTGGTAGAACAAACCAATATTCTATGTAAACGAAGTTCTGGACGTTACCTAGACGTAAGTACGGCTTGTTGGCTTTAGTTGTGGGCCCCAAAATTCGTGTTTTATTGAAAACACTATTGAGCAGGGTCGTGTGAATTGTTTACCTAGGACAGTAGGTTCTCTCACTCGTTGCCGAGCATGGTCGAGGCTATACACAGTAGTGAGAAGGCTTGGAAGGAGTCGCCTCTCTCTGTGACGACGTCATCTCAAAGAAAGAGGAGGCCGAGAGGGGACAGGAGGACAATCCTCTGGCCGTCCTCTGCCACCGCAAAAGAACAGGCACATGAAGGCGAAGGTGCGCCCTGGCTGCGCACGTGCAGTGACCCTATCTAATTGAATCACTTGCTGTCCGGCATGGCGTTAGCCTTGCCAGCCACCGATGGATTCCGTGGCGTCAGCTATCTTTTGTACCTAACCTACATGGCAGGGCCGCGGAAGGGCCTGCGAGGGGAACTACGCAGTCCTTCCGCAGCAGACGGGGAGCAGTGCGGTGGGCAATATGCCGCGCACTTAGTTGCATTTACTTCACTAAATTAAACTTTATTCTTATCGCAATTGTAATTTAATTCAAAAATCCCTTTAATGAAATAATTTATGAAGTCTTATACAACTTCAAGGAAAAAAGATTACATTTGCCAAGCAGAAATAAAATGTCGTAGAAACCATTTACAACTTGTTTTTTTGTAGTAAAAGCCATGCTATCTCTGGAACTAATGAATGTAGGCTATTCCGAGTTTCTTTTTAGTAAGCAACCCGAAAAACTAAGCTTAATGAGTTATAGTGGTCTGTTATAAATTAAGCGAATCAAAAAATATACGGGAAACAAACTTCACCGTTTTTGTTTTTTGGCCGTATTGAAAAATACCGTTTTGGCTTTTACTACGTTTCATCCTGGAAGGGTCGATATAGCACACAGTGCTAATCACGAGTCATTGTTAAGTACTTTCTATGACAGAGTGAGCGAATTCATCATTCATAATCCAGATGACGTATTTTTGGTATTAGGGGACTTCAATGTATCTTACGCCCATTGGTTTAAAAATAATAATTCTATGGATTTATTCACAAATAATAATAACTTAGCCTGTCTCACAGCAGATTTTATGAACATTTCTGCCCTGCTACAATTTAATTCACAGTTTAATAGGAACAATAGGATACTGGATTTAGTTTTTTGTAATGTTCAGTGTATGGTTTCCTCCTGTAATCATCCTCTAGTGCCAGAGGATCCGCACCATAAGTCTTTGGAAATCTGCATTAAGTTAAATGTATCTCCGCCGCTTAATTTCTCAAAAAATATTAAATTACAGTTTCATAAAGCCGACTTCGATTCTATTAAATCAGCCTTGGAATCTGTTGACTGGGAGGATACTTTAAATAGTTTGATTAACGTGGATAATATGGTAAGCCATTTTTATAATTTTATTGACAATTTAATCATTAAACATGTACCCAGAAGTAAATTAAATTTAAAGCAAAAATATCCCCCTTGGTTTACTGTTCCTCTTATTAAATTAAGCAAGGAAAAAGCCAAATTCCACAAAAAATGGAGAAAATATGGCAATCATTATGATTATCACATTTTTTCCAAATTAAGGGCTCGCTTTAAGAGGATGAATGAATGCTGTCATAACCAATACATAGAATTCTCAGAAAAAAATATTAATACAGATCCAAAGTTATTCTGGTCCTTCGTCAAGTCAAAAAAGGCCACGGGTGATATTCCATCTAAAATGTGGTACAATGATAAGTTACTCTCTACTGGCACTGAGATATGCGAGGCATTTAATCAGTATTTTCACTCTGTTTTTATTACCTCCAACCCTTGCCAACCAATACATGATTGTAGTTATAGCGTTCAGACAAATCTTGATATTAACTCAGTTGAAGTCAATTCATCTCGTGTATTTACAGAACTAAATCAATTAAACATAAACAAAGGTGCTGGTTCTGACAGTATTCACCCAATTTTCATCCGTCGCTGCGCTAGAGAACTCACCAAACCTCTGACTATTATTTATAAAACATCTTTGGAGACTGGTGTCTTTCCTACTAAATGGAAGTCTGCTTTGGTGACCCCAATCCCAAAGAATAATAATAAAGATATTGTAACTGAATATCGGCCCATCTCTAAACTATGTATCTTAGGTAAAATTTTAGAGAAAATTGTAACTGAAGGTATTGCCCAGGCGGCTCGCAGCTTTATCTCCCCCCATCAGCATGGCTTTTACAGGCTGCGGAGCGTTGATAGTAACATGGTAACTTTTACAGACTACCTTGCACAGGCTATGGATAAAAATCTTCAAGTGGACGTAGTGTATACTGACTTTTCGAAGGCGTTCGATAAAATTAATCATAATACTCTTATTAATAAGCTTTTAGCAGCCGGCATACATGGTAATCTACTGAGATGGATACAGTCCTACATTCAGAATCGAAGCCAGTCAGTTTGCATCAAGGGATTCTCGTCACAGTTCCTCCCAATACCATCAGGCATTCCACAGGGCTCACATATAGGCCCTCCGCTATTTTCTTTTTATATAAATGACATTGGCCACGTCTTCAACCACAGTCATCATCTACTTTATGCAGACGATACTAAAATATTTAGGATTGTGGAATCTGAAGATGATGCTATTAAATTGCAAGCAGACCTGGAATCTTTAAGTAAATACTGCACAAATAACCAATTATTTCTAAACATTGACAAATGCTACGTTATATCCTACTCTCGTAAGAAGAACCAAATTCATTTTAATTATTATATAAATGGCAAACCTCTGAAAAGGATGGACCGTATAAGAGATTTAGGAATACTGATGGACTCAAAGTTATCCTTTAATTATGACATTGATTGCATTGTGGCCGCTGCATATAAGAGATAGGGCTTCATTCTTAGAGTAAGTAAACCATTTAGAAATACAAAAACACTCATAACCCTGTATTTTGCCTTTGTTCGCTCTGTTCTTGAGTTTGGTAGCACTGTTTGGAACCCCTATTATAATGTCCACATCAACAGACTTGAAAGAGTTCAAAAAAAGTTCTTAAGATCTCTAAATTATCGTAATAATTTTGTAAATGATACATACGAAAAATCCTTAGAAGTCTATAAGATGACCACACTGCGTAATCGCCGAAAAATCTGTGACATTACTTTTCTTTATAAAATACTGAACTCGCTTATAGATTCGTCCGCACTCCTTGAAAATATTCGATTTCCATGTCGAGTTCGACTTCCTATGCGCTCCTCACGTACACTACCGCTGTTTGTTCCACCGAAACGTCAAAAAATATACGAGAAACACATTCTTTTATCGTTCCACCAACACGTACAACGAGGAATTCTCTGAATTAGATTTCTTTAATATGTCTCTTGCTACATTTAAAAGTAAACTTAATGTAAAACTGTCAGGAGAGGCTTGAAATAAAAATAAAGTGCGTATGTATGTATATGTGTGTGTACACAGACACATATATATGTATATGCATATGGTATAAATATTTCGTCATACATTAGTGTACTGTAATAGTTTAATTTTGTATTTTCATTAGCTGACCATGTCCTAACTTCAGAACTGTTTTAATATTGTGTTTAGGCACTGTTAGGTCTATTTCATAAAAAAAATGTTTAACATAAGTAACTTTTGTAAAATATATGACTGTTTGTTGCCAAAATAAAAGAAGAAAAAAAAAATAAAGAGTTTAGCTTGAATATACCTAAAAAAATATTTCAATTATAAAGAGTTTAGCTAGAGCAGAAAATATCGTTGGCTGCCTTACAAAGTCTGAAAGAACCTCATTAATAATACATATTTTTATACGGTACTAGCAAACCCGGCGAACTTCGTTTCGCCACCAAATGGCTTCTTTTTATGTAACATTTCGTTTGGTGATTAAAAGAAGTTTTTTTTTATAATTTTTCCTGAATTTTCTTTGCTATAAACCCCACGGAGCCCGAGACCTTTCCAACGAATACAAAACCGTGGAAATCGGTTCGTGCGTTCTGAAGTTATAGCGTCAGGAAGGAAAACCCGACTTATTTTTATATAGTAGATTAGAAATACGTCACAACCTTTTTGTCTTACGCAGCGGCATATAATATTATATAAATATACTGATTGAATAAATTATATAAAACAAGCTGCGTCTTTTTATTCCTTTTTTGACATTTCGCATCCTTTTCAGGCTGCGCCGTCAGAATTATGTTTTTTAATTTACTTTATTGAGCTATCTATGAAAAAAGAAAATCATAATAATCATAATCAATATCATTTATTCAGTTTAGGCTGTTACAAGCACTCATGAATGTCTAGAAGCTACGCCATCGGTTCGTAAATCTACGGCGGGAGACCTTGTACTGAGAAGAACCGGCAAGAAACTCAGCAAGGGCTGTTTTTTTTCTCTTTCTCAAAAGGATGCGAAACGTCGAAAAGTTATAAGAAGACGCATTTTTAATTGTATTATTTAATGAATGGTGTGCGTGAAAACCTAAGAAACAAATAAATAAATGAAAAGTGCCTTAAACTTGTGTAAAAAATATGAATAATCAAGCGGCCGCCCTCGACCTTATTTTATCTTTTGAACCCCACATTTTTCCGGGACAAAAAGTATCCTATGTCTCAATGCAGGTGATAAACTATATACGCGTACCAAAGGAGATTGCTCAGCTTCCATACATGTTTGGCCTAAAGACCAATAATCATGAAAAATTGTTTCCTAGATTCGAAATTATATATAAATTACTGTAGAAACGAATATTATTGACGGACACCCCTGAGAACTTCTATAAACCATATACACTGAACATGTTAAAATAATAAAAAACAAATAAGTTATATAATAAACTAGGGAAATCAAGCCAAGTACCGAAATTATGGATTAGATTCAGGTATATAGAGCATGTAGATTAACAGATAGCTGTCTGTTTTTAAAGTTAATGCATAAGAGTAACTTTTAAAATCAGGTGTCATTTCCGGTTATAATAAGGTACTCTGTGACAGAAACTGTGTGATGATTGTGAATGAGCCACAGATTAGAGAGAATTTTTAAACTCTCGTTAACCAAAGAAAGCTAGAAGAGATTTAGGTTCTATAGCCATATATTCAGTAGCTTCATTATTTTTGTTAAGTTTTTAAGATAACCATATTTTAGATGTTTAGTGTATCACACCTTATAATTTTATTTATTTATTAATTTATAGTCAGGAACGTAGCCCCATAGATAGATACCTTAAAGTCTAACATATATACAGATTATAATGTGTTTATGGAGGTGTTTGGCGAAAAATGTATGGCAATAGACTTTATGATGTCGCCTACCATCTATAATAATTGTAATATAAAATGATAATATAGTTATGGATATTAATACCACAGTGTAATAAAAAAAATGATTTATTTTATCGATCTTTACAAAATAGATTTGTTTTTATGTTATATAAACAACTTCGATCAGTCTTTGGCTGAATGTTACTACACCCATAGCCATTAAAAATGATTCGTATGTTTTCCAAACCGGTAAAACTAAAAGTCCTTTTTAAAGTAAATATATTATACAAAGGTGTCCGTTGAAATCTAATGACTGTAAATTAAATTATAAATTACGCCAAGAATTACCGTGTATGTCAATATTTTTTGTGTATTTAGGCCAATTTGAGCAATCTCCTTTCATCGAAATCCGTTCAGTAGTTTTTGCGTGATTGAGTAACAAACACACAAACTTTCACATTTATAATATTAGTAGGATCGTTTTATTCAATACACACTTCATTCTTCAAATATCCATAAACCTAAGTACAAGCCCATCGGGTGTCGAACCTCTATTCGTAATTAAATAATTCCACAATAAAACTGTTTACAATATAACCCATATTAAAAAACGAAAATTATGTCAACCTGCTCACTATGAGATGAAATTCCAATAAAAACTTAATTCGAAGTTAGACAGGACAACTCATGAATCTGCAACAACAAAGAACATTACCCTTAGTACGAGTTTGAGCTCACAAAAACTATCATACTTAGTTTTCGTAATTGTAAATTATGTTTCTAAGTCTATTTTGGTGAAAAGTAACCAAATATACTTAAAATTTAAGAAGCCGCAAATGATAAATTTAAACACTGTTTATTTGTATTGAAACGAAAACAATAAAATCAGTACCTTTAGTACGAGTGCCTAAAACCCTCGTAATGAGGGCTATCGCGTATGAATCCGCCGCTAGAGGCGCTTGTGTAGCGTGAGGTCTCCGAAATGTCAAATGTTATTGGTTGTGGGTTGACTACGCGGGTTTATTTCTAATTAAAATAATGTTGTGAATATTTAGTAATAACTCGGCTTAATTATAGCAAATATGAGTAACGTGGCATAGACTGTCAGTTATTTAAAAGCGGAGCTAAGAAAAATAATTATGTCCTCCTTTTTGCCGTACAAAACGGAGCTGCGCAACACTGTGGTATGGCCAATTATGTTTAGGATACGGTTCTTTTGTATTAAAATATGATTTAAATTTATACTTTGATTTCGCGCACGTATTAATAAACATTAAAAGTTACAATTCAGGACCTCACTCAACAATGGCGCCATCTGGTGAGACAAAAAACGGTAGCCCTCATTGTAAAACTCGTACTAAGGGTACATGTCAAAGTTAAAATAATCGTTCCTATAATGTTACTCACAATCGTCTGATACATTTTAAATAAGTTACTTGAAGAGCTCAATGGTGCAAGTGGTAAGCGTGTTCGGTCTGCGATCATGGTAGATCTTTCGCAATGGCCGGTCATGAGATGGGTGGGCAAAACTTTATCATAGCGAACTCCGACGTGCTTTGAAAGTCAAGTAAAGCCTTTGGTCCCGGCTTTGTTTGCAGTCCTTAGCAGCCACCAATTCACAATGGGCCTGCGTGGTAAGTCTTGGCCCAATTTCCCTCCTCCATCCATATGGAAGGCCTGTGCCACAGCAGTGAGAGCTAAATAAATAGGCTGCTGATGAAGATGACATGCATGGTATAGTAATTGTATTTCTTTTTACCTTTAAATAGCGACTAACGAAAGAATGCTGACAGGTCATGTCAGTTCCTTATGGAGACAGAATAAAAGTTTATTTTCGGACCTTTTTTTTACTAGTTTCAAGGTGTACTTTATTCGGAACTGACACGATCTGTCACATAGGCATTCTTTCAATGGTCGCACTGTAGAAAAACAGGAGAATAATAAAAGGGCATTTGTCTGTATTTTGCTGCACGTTTATTATGCCTTACTTTCTTGAAAGAATATTAAATCATAACAATAGCGCTAACTAGATAAATTCAATAACTAAAATCAATTATCACTAGACTCACCTATTAAGTCAGGAACTTTCATTGACCATAAAACAGTGTTTGTGCATTTTATTGTTACATTTTCTGATCCATCAAATGTGTTTGATGTACTCACTATATCTCCAAATTTTAATGGCTGATTGTCTGCAAATAAATTGATCCTCAATAGCATCGCTATGTCGATAAAGTATATGTGAATATTTTATGTTAAAAATGTTTATAATAGTAATTAATATAGTCTTAATTAATTGTAATTTACAATCTCATGGTGTACCATAAAGTGATTCATTTATTCATTTATAATCTACTTGCGGCTGTCTGTGACTTCGTCGGCGTTAACTTTAGTTTTTGAAAATCCCTCAGGAAACCTGACACTTTGCCGGCATAAAAAGTATCATATGTCATCCAGCCCCTCTAGCATGACCACCGAAACGGGATATGATAAAGCGATATATCGGCATTAACTGTCAGAATACAATGGAGTCTGACAGTAGTCTGACAGTTAATGCCGATATATCGCTTTATCATATCCCGTTTCGGTGGTCATGCTAGAGGGGCAGGTCATAAAATGTATGCATACCAAATTTCATTCAAATCTGTTCAGTAGTTTATGCGTGATTGAGTAACAAACATACAAACTTTCTCTTTTATAATATTAGTAGGATTTAAGAAATTCCACTGTAAGGTTTTACAGAAATAAAATATGGAATGGAGCTCTTTGCTTGTAGATTACAGAAAAACCTATAAGAAGTTTATAGTATAATACTTCGTGCGCGAGTCTGACTTGCAGTTGACCGGTTTTTATTTACGATATACTTTATACAATACATAACACCAATCAGCAAACATTATCTTTATGTTATTAATAATTAAAAAAATAGAAGTTTGGTATAAATTAAACGGAATTCAGGAATATACTAACACTTCATTAATCGTATTTACTGAAGCAAGCGTTTTTTTTTAAATGAGAATCATTTCGAAGTAACAAATCAACTCAAAACCGCCATAATAGTATTCCAACCATAATAGTACAATAGCTTTCTCATCAATATACTTTTTAATTCCATACCATATCTATACAAAATCAGATAATATCGAGCAAATCCGGCAAAAAGATCACGCCTGTTGTATGGGAACCCCCTAAAATAATTATTTTATTTTAATTATTTCTTTTTAAAGTAAATATACAACTAAATATTGTGTGAATATTTTGAAGCGTCTACCTGTTGCCGTTATTTCCGTTAAATATTTATTTTATTCTATTTTTAGCATTTGTTGTTATAGCGGCAACAGAAATACATCAACTGTGAAAATTACAGCTGTCTAGCTATCACAGTTCACTAGATACAGCCCGATGACAGATAGACGGACAGCGGACACATCGCCGCCATGTGTCCCACCTTCCCGCATCTGAAGCAGAGATCGCTTCGATCCTCCTTAGCTGAAGCAATTTGTGCGTAAACCGAGGACTCGGACCCGAGCTACTTTCTTAGCAACCCCTACGGGGCACCGAACGCCTGTAACCCCTGTGCCTGTCCGTGGTCGATTCCTCCTATCGTGACCCTGCTCTAGGGCTGCCATCTCTAAAATGTGGCAACCAGGATAAGATGCGTGATCACCCCGGATTTTGGAGCCCAGAACCCGGACAGACCAATAAAAAAACAGTTAAAAATGTCACAAATCAACTTTTTTATGTTGATCTAGGCAAAAGAGCTAGCGGTCTACCTCATAATAATTGGTCACTGCTGTGCATGGACACTTGCAGTACCAAGGGCCACTCATGCGTTGCCGTAAATTTTTAAACCCGGACTACAAATAAAACCCCGCCCGGACGCTTCCCGGACGCCCCGTAAACTAGGACAAATCCGGGGAAACCCGGACGGATGGCAGCCCTACCCTGCTCGGAGGGCAGCTCCTTTAAGCGGCCACCGCTTCCTTGACCTCTTCTTCTACCTGACTTGACGGTCAGAGACTATTTGAGTCCGGAAATGCGAAAGTGGGCAACCTTCTTCAGCCTACTAAAGTCATTTTACTCCTTAACTATCTCGCCCAGGCGCTTAGCCAGGGCGTCAGTTTTTTCGGCACGCTTCGGTAGACGCCTAAAAATATTTAGGCCCAGGAACCAGAGGCAGTTTGAACCCCGACTGGCTGTCCTTGGTGACCAGGCCTCCGTCGAAGCCTACGGACGGCTGACCGCCATCGCCGTCTCTGCCACGATCATGTAAGTGAAGGCTCGGTCGTCCGCCTTAGTCTTCAGTTTCATAGCCACATCCGCGTTGCTTGGCACCTTGACATTGGGCTTCCTTAGTGCTTTTGGCTTCCCCGCCTCTGGCCTCTCCATTCCTATCTTTGTGTTTTTGTAAGGACTCCCCCTCTGCACGGGGCCCTGTTTGGAACCTGCGCCTTTCCCCTTTGGTTTACCCCCTTTTTTTGGCCAGTATGCTCCAGTTTCCAGCTTGTGTACAATACTTGCTATAGAGTTACAAAATACATACTCATGAAAAACAAACGGTGTACAACAATAATATACTCATTAAAAGAGTCAAAGCAATATAAACTTTTTGAACTTTTGACCGATATTAAATATTTTTAATACCCAAATTCTTTTATGAATAATAACTTTTTTATTTATTAGTGACTAAAGCAAAAAAAACTTTTGTATATCGTAAATGATGCATGTTGCTTAGACTCTTTTGATATGTGTATTTATTGACCACATACCTAAATTCCACTTTAGTCCAGTTGTAGTTATTTGTGAACAAGTTTCTCCAATAGGTACCAAAGAGCACCAAACTTTTTTTCCTACTCCAATCTGCTTTGGTACAGTTATGATATGGTCTCCTGGTTGCAGCAGCCATGAAACTGCATCGTCACTGACTATGTAAGCCTTTGTTTTCGAGTCTAACAATGCCTTGTCCTTAACTAGAAATAAAGTTTGTATATTTCCCATAATTTGATCTAATCGCCCTGAACTTTGACTAATTGCAATTGCATGATCAATCTGAAAGGAAGATGCAAAGTTTTTAAACATTTATCCTTTATTTATGTTTGCCACTAGAAATTTCCTATAAGTACCAAATAATTCATTTAATGTATATATAGAAAATATTGAAAAAATAATGTATAATTTATGGGGATTTCAGAGTGTGCATGTCCTACTAGAATATATGTTACATTAAAATAGCCATCCTAAACTGATTCTGATCTTCTGGGGGTATTAATTTTTTCAATGGCTCTGTTAATAGTATACTTACTTCAAAACTATTTGATTTGCACCACTTGTTTAATTCCATTAAAGCTTTGGTAAAATCTGTATGGTTTTGATCAGGTGTGTGTATTACCTGGAATTAAAAATAAATGAATTTAATATAATTTATATTAATTATTCTATTATTTTAGGATTTAACGCACTTGAAAGGTGTGTGTGACTATGTGTGAAATAAATTGAGATAGGTACATATAGTCATTGTAAGATAATACAACAATATATTTATTTACATCAAGTATCTGTAATGTAATTTTTAAGTGTTCAAAAGTTATTATTAAAAAAAAATTTAACCTTACAACTTTTTGCTTCATATATCTTTAGGATCTCCTGGCTAATTGAATCGAAATCTCCAGTAATTAAATCAGGAAGTTTCATTGAGCTTCTGTCATTTTCAGGTAATTCCTTTAGAAATGTGTTCCATCGTAAGGTTCCACCATCAACAGTGACTCTTACTGATGCTAAAATAAAAAATAAATCATTTAGTGCGTAAAATTACTCAACTATATTTACTAAGGCTTTCCAAGAGCTTGTGTTCAAGCAAATAATTTAATGTGAATAGTAAGAAACATAGTATGCTGAGATCTCTTAAACTACACAACAGATTTTAATGCAGTTTTTAGCAATACATAGTGATTCAAGTGGAAGGTTTATATGTATCATACATGACATAGACCAAAAACGATAGTTCACAACCAGGGCCGGCCCGTCCATGTAGGCGAACTAAGCGATAGCCTAGGGCGCTCGCATTACGGGGGCGAAATCGGAGACATCGCAATTTATAAACAATACAGTTTTTTATTTATTTAAAACATGAAAATACTTTTAATTTCTGTCAATTTTTATATAAGCTGGGCTTTTATTATTGTAGGAACAGTTTTGAGAAAGTGTTTTCCAATATGCAAAGATTCGCAAACTTTTACGGTTTTGCATTATTTTTGTTTACATTGGTGCGGTGACATTGCACATAAGGTTCTAATAAGAGGCCCAAGCACACGTTTTTGTCAGCTCCATAAAGTATTGTAATCGTCAAATTTTGTTGTTGCTTGTTTTTACATCCGATAGGAGTGTTGCTTAGTTTTCATAAAAAACTTTGACAAGGCACTAATCTGTCTCATTTCATTGAGTATTACTTAAGCAAAAATCACAATGTAATATTCTTTTTCTTTCTCATCAAATACCAATAGAAGTCACCTCAGTATTGTGTAAAGTCCTAGAAGTGGTCCATAACAACAATCTGACCAACTAAATAGTGGATCACTATCTGATTAATGTTTGTCCATATGTATTTTGAGTGTCATTTCAGTATTTTTGCCTATTGCATCAAGAATGCTCAGGCCAGCCCTGTCCACACCAAAATGAAGCAAGAGCAGGCACTACTTTATATTAATTCATAATTTATTGCTTTTGAGAATAAAAAATACAGGTATTTTCAATGCTTTAATTACAGCTACATTGCTGGACTGGTTATTTATTAATATATCTTTACTGTATTTCAAGTTGACTACCTTTCTCAAAAAAAACAAGTCATCAATACAATGAAATAAATAGTTTTATTTAATGATAACATCAAAGTTATTATATTTCTATTATTGATAGAAATTTGGACACCTATTTAGCCTATGAAGCTATATAGTTATTGTATAATAGTAATATAACATGTGGTTAATATAATGTAAGACCACAAATTAAATAATAAAGAAGATATGCCATTTTATTTACCATTATTCCACAAACTTGTTAAAAAGCTTTTCTTTAGCTTTAGAGGCCGATTCAATATAATCACAGCATACTTGGCCTGACCCTGTACTTGGCTGGTTATGATTTGTGATATATCCCATTTCCAACGTTTAATTAAATTGCTGTTTTTTTCACACTGCCTAAGCTGTCAAAGAAATTTATAAAAAATTATTAAATCAATATATATAATAATTGAGCAACACAAAATGAAGATTTGATAGAGGTTTAAACAAAATAAAGAGAGGATAAAAACTAATAGGGATTAAAATTAATGTGATTCTATGAAACCACTTTGCAAAGGAAACTTTAAAAATGGTTAATAAAAGTCATTCTTTGGCTAGGAAACAAACCCGCATAGTAGTCGAGCTTTCTATCAGTGAACCACTGAAGCTTGTTGATAAAGTCAGATTTTGTTAATAACAATTAAAAAATTTATGCATCATGCTAAGGATGACCTAAAACAATTGAACTAAAAGTTTCACTTTAAAATTATGTAACAGGAATTAAACCAAGCAGGTTAGTACATAATATAAAAAATATATTGAACACCTAACAGCGATATTCAAATAAAAAAATAAAACCCATTAACCACAGTAGTTTCAACACAAACCAACGTACAAGAACAGAATCATAAGTATTTGGATAAGTAAATGGAAAGCATTAGAGAACAGAATGCAGGCTTTTTCAATTTCAAGTGCTTTCCAGGCGATAAAAAAATAATATTTTAAGTAAAAGCTATACATTTTTAACAAACCACATTATCCGTAGTACCATTCGTCGTCATTACGAGTGGTACAGTCAGTTATAGTAAGGTTATAGTGTGCTATTTAAAATCTCAATAAATAACAGTTGTTTGCTGTCTTATAAACCACAATTAAATGTGTAATCGTATTATTATGTTTTTCGTAAATTACATAAAATAATATTTAAAAGGGATAATTCATATTTTGCAGTCACTGTGCTATAGTGGTATATAAACAACAAACACGTGACACGTGACAGTGACATTGACAGACTGCAGTTGTGTTGCCAAGTCCAATTTTTAAGAATTGGTAAATCAAATCAAGATGTAGGCCAGAAACAAATGTGTTTTTGTGGCCTCTGCCACCCCTCAGCTCGTTTATTTTTGATGTGAAACATCTATATGCGCACGTAAAACCGATTTCTAGTGTGGCGACTCATGCCGTGGCGATGCGTCGCCACGCTATATGATGGTATACATCACAGATCGCTATATATGTAGGTATACATATATACACAGACTATATGTGGTAGTGTGTACTGTGTGGCGACGCGTCGCTATGCGCAATCGATTCCTATTTTTGTATTAAATGAAAATAAATGGTTATTTTAACAAACAAACAAACGTAGTGTAGGACGTCCTCAGGCACGGTGGATTGACGATTTGCGCAAGGTGGCTGGCAGGAGCTGGATGCAAGTAGCCCAAAATCGATCTGAGTGGCGTGAAATTGGAGAGGCCTACGTCCAGCAGTGGACTAGGATAGGCTGTTGATGAAATGTTTATTGACTAAACAGTCATCATTTTCTGGAAAAAAGTCGTAATATTTTATTTTATCATTATGCCATATTTATTTAGTGCCTATCGCAATCTGTTCTTTTCTGCATATTACTTAAACAAAATAATGTCGATGTTTCACATCTGCTAGGCGTCCCGTGACGGCTCACTTTTTTTTATAAATTATCATATTTATTTTATTATAATTTAGTTACCTACATTCATAATTCGTTCAATTAAAAAAAGAAAATCGTATTCTAAGAAAAACAGTAGATTCATGTAGAAAAACAGAAGAACAGGATAAATTTCAGAAAAACAGGAGATTTCCTGTAAAATTAAGGTACCTGGCAACCTTGCTGCAGTTTCAAGGTGACGCGGGTTTTTTTGGCGGGATTTCATCGAGTGCGGTTGGCGTCTTATTTTAATTATTCTTAAATTCGTTCATAGTGGATATTGTGAAATAAAATTGGTGTGGTTTTGTGTAACAACTATCTGCGTAACTGAAGAATTAGTGGAATCGTTAAAATATACGCTATTCCGGTCAAGTGGACGTGAGAATTTTATTGTAGTGTTGACTACCTCACAGAAGCTTATCGAAAAAGCCAACTCGATACATTTCGTGCCAAACACTCCAAGAAACATTAGAATGCGTTACACCGACATTCTAATGTAAAAACAAAAAGAAGATTAATTTAATTAAGAACCAGGCTGTATGGGCATTGTTCCCTTTACCTTCCCTAAAACGGGAGAACTTCAACAACAAAAAAAAATCAAGGTGACGCGAAGGTGACAGCGATAAACAGCCCTATGTAGTGTGACCAACAAATAAATCGTTTTAAAATAACCTGAATCAAGATAGAATAATAATCTATTTTTTTTATTTTGGCGCCATTTTAAAGGCTCATGTTTCGTGTGCCAGACTCTAAATAATAATCTGTATCTCTCTATATTTTCTTTGCTGAAAATTTACAAAATGAAAAGTAGAGACTGATGTTAAATTTAGTTTTAAGTTTAGAGAATCACGCCAGAATCGATACCATTAACTCATTTGAATAAAGGACACGGTTCAAATTTGTATGGAGGGTGGTAGTGAGTCTCCGGCAGACTCCAAATTCTTATGACATGTAGTTGTTATATGAGTAGTTAGTCTATGGTGTCGATTCTGGCAGGATTCTCTAAACTTAAAACTAAATTTAACATCAGTCTGTTCTTTTCATTCTGTATGGAGAATGACAAGGATACACTGGTGTCAATTCTGGCGTGATTCTCTAAACATAAAACTAAATTTAACATCAGTCTCTCCTTTTCATTCTGTATAGAGAATGACAGGGATGCACTGTTGTCAAATTTAAGTTTAGCTTTAGAGAATTATGCCAGAATCGACATCACTGTTGTCAAATTTAAGTTTAGCTTTAGAGAATCATGCCAGAATCGACACCTATGTCTGTCGTCCTTAATGTATTACTACGTAGTTATTATAAAATTGCTGAAAAAAACAAAAAAATCTTTCTACATGACTCTGCCTTATTCCCAAGATGGGAAAAAATATAAAAATAAATAAAAAATGGGTGCGTGTACTTATGTAAGCGCGTGAGAAGTTATCCTTCTTTGGCATCGTTTAAAATTAGTTTTTAATTGCATGCAAATAATTAATTACAATAAATTAATAAAAAGTCTGGAAAAGGACACGGTCAATAAAGTTCAGTTTTAATTTGAAAAAATAAATAAATAATCAAAATATTCAATTAAAATCGCTACTGAATATAATTTATTTGAACATTATGTGATTTGCACTTGTATGAAACTCAAACACGTATTCCGAATATACAAACTAGAAAAATGTGGATAAATATTATAAATATGAATACCTATAACTGTTACTTTATTACAAAAAATAAAGATGTGGTTTTTGGTTCTACTACACCAATGGTCAAGAGATGGCGTTGTAGTCTCCTGAATCGTGCTTTGGTTCCGTTGTTCCAGATTAATAAATACTTTTGATAGGCCTTCACAATGCAGTCGTTAGCACCCACTAAATAGAGATTCTATTTCTATTTTGTTGGTAGATTTTCTTAATGTGCGGTAAACACAAAAGTAACAGCATGAAGTTGGTCTGAACTTCATGCTGTTACTTTGGTGTGTTACAGTGATGCGCGCACATCTTAAAATTTACTCTCATAATTTTTTCATAACGCGCCTAAAGAAGTATAACTTCAAAAAATGCTGATTGAAACAGTCGTTTTAATTTTAATTATAAATTATAACAGTAGTGCACTTATTTGAAAGTCGTTTGACAAAAACTAGAATTTATATTTTACCCGCTTTTTAAAATAATTATTGTATTGTCGTTTTAAGTTAAGAGAAAGAAAAGTCCCAATAATGGCCCTACCAGATTAAAAATGAAGTTTTTTCGTCTGATGACCCGAAAAACATCTGATACGCCGAAGCTTAATTGTTCGGAAGAATCGCTTGAAATGTACCGCTTCTTACCAAGCAACACCGAATTATTGTATCGGTAGAGCCAATCACTATACATTTAAAACTTTTTCAATTAATTTTGAAATATTTTAATGCATAAAAATATGGAGCTGTTTAAAGTCTTCTTATTTTGATTATCCAGCCTTATTAAACAGTGTTTTGGCACAACATTAAATCGAAAACTAATTATTAATTTACTACAGACAAACAAATTAAGAATTCCGCATAAGAGGCCAAATATATTAAATTTTATATTTTAAACATAGTTTACCCTGGAAAAAAACATACTTTTTTATTTTTTTGGATTGGCATGTTGTCAGACCTGGATAGGTCCTCTTTGCATGTGACAAAGTAAAATGAACTTCAGTTTATAGCAGACAAGGTAAATTTTCGACAGTTATTTTTACTAGTACTCTAAGTACTGATATTATATTATAACTAGCAAACCAGTGAACCAAATGTTCACCAAAACCTGATTTCTCGAAAACCGGAAGTGCTACGTTACTCAAATCCGGTTTGTAGTCTTATCAGACTATTCTTAACTTATAACTTAAATATTCTCTTTATCTATCTCTTACGGTTTGGCCGCTGAGACAGCACCACAGACAGACGGACTTGTCTAATAGATAAGAGTTAAGTCTATGGGATTCAGATTCTGATTCAGATGGTGTAAGGGTACGGCCACAGTGCACGCAGGTTCAGAATCGGATTCAGACTCAGAAAACAGGCTCGTGAGATGTCAGCTTGAGAAAAGCAGGTGATAGGGTGCGGCCAGAGTGCACTCAGATTCAGAGTCAGATTCAGATTCTGAAAACAAGCGCGAGAAATAAACAGTGTAGTCTAAGCAGGTTGCCTGCTTTTTCTCGCGCTTTGTTTTCTGAGTCCGAATCTGAATCTGAATCAGGAGTGCAATCTGGCCGTACCCTTCGACTACACTGTTTATTTCTCGCGTTTGTTTTCGAAATCTGAATCTGAATCTGAATCTGAGTGCACTCTGGCCGCACCCATAGCCACAATGGAGGCAGATAACACAAGACGCGGACGCGAGCACTGATGCCAGATTGGGGGGAATTTGGGGGTTTTTTAAAGCGATGGGGGGATTATTGGGGGGAAAATATTTTTGGGGGGATTAATAGGGGGAGAAATTTCAGACATCTGTTTTATAATAATTGATTATTTAAATGTATATGTTATGGGCCAAGTGATTAATGCGGGCAGTATTCATAATGCCAGAGCAGTATGAATAATGCCCAGCCATATCGGGCCAAGTGATTAATTACAATCTAAACTCACCTATTTGTCACATTGCCCGGTCATTATTAATAATGCCGGACGGCTCGTGGTCCATGTAATAAGTCAGTGTTTGAGATAGCTTGAATTTATCGCTTGGACCGGGCTGTATGAATAAATTCAAAAAGTTGGCACTATTGTCGATATGACAGATGTCTCGCCATTTCGTGTTTGTTTTGAGATCTTGGTAAATAAAAAATAGTATGGGCTCAACACTTAGAAAAAAAAGGTAAATGTGACTTTACAACAGTCTTTAATTCAGAACCGACTTTCTCAACCCCGACACGCCGTGGTCTTGGTCTGCCCTACCCCTAGAGTGTTTTTTAAAGCCCGGAGGCGCGGAGGGAGAGCAAGCCGAAGGTGTGAAGGGGAGTGATGCTTGTGACTTTGTCACGCAAAGCCGGAGGGGCTGCTATTCCCGCAGCGCCAGAGATAAGGCAGAAGTACTAGTTCTTACTTCCCTAGTCCTTGCACCCTAAAAAATAGGGAACCATAAATTCTGAACATTTAACAGATTCAATGAATTTTTCAAACAAACTGCATTGAAACTACTATAGACTATAGTTTCTAAATGTAGCCCTTCGTAAATTGATCGAAGTAAAACCGAAGTCTGATTAATTAAACTATAAAAATAAATACTAAACTTTAAAACATGTTTTTATTATTACTCTACCCGATAATTGATTTCATTACTTGTAATGCTTGGTCTATCTAACTAAGTATTCATTTGAAAGTATTAAACATCCTTTACATCACTCTGCCCAATAGGCACTTAGCATTATTCATAATGCCCGGGCAATATGATAAATTCATTGGTTATATTCACATTACCCGCTCTTATTGGGCATTAATCATATTGCCCGGGCATTATGAACAATGCCCGATTAATCACTTAGCCCATAACATATCTAATATATAAAATTCTCGTGTCGCGGTGTTTGTGGTTAAACTCCTCCGAAACGGCTTTCCCGATTCTCATGAAATTTTGTGTGCATATTGGGTAGGTCTGAGAATCGGACAGCATCTATTTTTCATCCCCCTAAATGTTAAGGGTAATCCACCCCTAATTTTTTTTTTCAATTTTTGATAATTTCTTTTTATTTTAATTTTTGAAGTTATACTTCTTTAGGCGCGTTATGAAAAAATGATGAGAGTGAAATTTTAAGATGCGCGCGCATCACTGCAACACAAAATTTTAACAGCATGAAGTTGGTCGCTTTAGCTACCAACTTCATGCTGTTACTTTTGTGTTTACCGCACATTAAGAAAATCTACCAACAAAATAGAAATAGAATCTCTATTTAGTGGGTGCTAACGACTGCATTGTGAAGGCCTATCAAAAGTATTTATTAATCTGGAACAACGGAACCAAAGCGCGATTCAGGAGACTATAGCGCCATCTCTTGACCATTGGTGTAGTAGAACCAAAAACCACATCTTTATTTCGTAATAAAGTAACACAAATACTAAGATTGCGAAAAAAGAGATTAATAAATACTTTTGATATTATAAATATGAATACCTATAACTGTTACTTTATTACAAAAAATAAAGATGTGGTTTTTGGTTCTACTACACCAATGGTCAAGAGATGGCGCTGTAGTCTCCTGAATCGCGCTTTGGTTCCGTTGTTCCAGATTAATAAATACTTTTGATAGGCCTTCACAATGCAGTCGTTAGCACCCACTAAATAGAGATTCTATTTCTATTTTGTTGGTAGATTTTCTTAATGTGCGGTAAACACAAAAGTATTTACCGCACATTAACATTAAAATTTTGTGTTGCAGTGATGCGCGCGCATCTTAAAATTTCACTCTCATCATTTTTTCATAACGCGCCTAAAGAAGTATAACTTCAAAAATTAAAATAAAAAGAAATTATCAAAAATTGAAAAAAAAAATTAGGGGTGGATTACCCTTAACATTTAGGGGGATGAAAAATAGATGCTGTCCGATTCTCAGACCTACCCAATATGCACACAAAATTTCATGAGAATCGGGAAAGCCGTTTCGGAGGAGTTTAACCACAAACACCGCGACACGAGAATTTTATATATTAGATATGTTATGGGCTAAGTGATTAATCGGGCATTGTTCATAATGCCCGGGCAATATGATTAATGCCCAATAAGAGCGGGTAATGTGAATATAACCAATGAATTTATCATATTGCCCGGGCATTATGAATAATGCTAAGTGCCTATTGGGCAGAGTGATGTAAAGGATGTTTAATACTTTCAAATGAATACTTAGTTAGATAGACCAAGCATTACAAGTAATGAAATCAATTATCGGGTAGAGTAATAATAAAAACATGTTTTAAAGTTTAGTATTTATTTTTATAGTTTAATTAATCAGACTTCGGTTTTACTTCGATCAATTTACGAAGGGCTACATTTAGAAACTATAGTCTATAGTAGTTTCAATGCAGTTTGTTTGAAAAATTCATTGAATCTGTTAAATGTTCAGAATTTATGGTTCCCTATTTTTTAGGGTGCAAGGACTAGGGAAGTAAGAACTAGTACTTCTGCCTTATCTCTGGCGCTGCGGGAATAGCAGCCCCTCCGGCTTTGCGTGACAAAGTCACAAGCATCACTCCCCTTCACACCTTCGGCTTGCTCTCCCTCCGCGCCTCCGGGCTTTAAAAAACACTCTAGGGGTAGGGCAGACCAAGACCACGGCGTGTCGGGGTTGAGAAAGTCGGTTCTGAATTAAAGACTGTTGTAAAGTCACATTTACCTTTTTTTTCTAAGTGTTGAGCCCATACTATTTTTTATTTACCAAGATCTCAAAACAAACACGAAATGGCGAGACATCTGTCATATCGACAATAGTGCCAACTTTTTGAATTTATTCATACAGCCCGGTCCAAGCGATAAATTCAAGCTATCTCAAACACTGACTTATTACATGGACCACGAGCCGTCCGGCATTATTAATAATGACCGGGCAATGTGACAAATAGGTGAGTTTAGATTGTAATTAATCACTTGGCCCGATATGGCTGGGCATTATTCATACTGCTCTGGCATTATGAATACTGCCCGCATTAATCACTTGGCCCATAACATATACATTTAAATAATCAATTATTATAAAACAGATGTCTGAAATTTCTCCCCCTATTAATCCCCCCAAAAATATTTTCCCCCCAATAATCCCCCCATCGCTTTAAAAAACCCCCAAATTCCCCCCAATCTGGCATCAGTGCTCGCGTCCGCGTCTTGTGTTATCTGCCTCCATTGTGGCTATGGGTGCGGCCAGAGTGCACTCAGATTCAGATTCAGATTCAGATTTCGAAAACAAACGCGAGAAATAAACAGTGTAGTCGAAGGGTACGGCCAGATTGCACTCCTGATTCAGATTCAGATTCGGACTCAGAAAACAAAGCGCGAGAAAAAGCAGGCAACCTGCTTAGACTACACTGTTTATTTCTCGCGCTTGTTTTCAGAATCTGAATCTGACTCTGAATCTGAGTGCACTCTGGCCGCACCCTATCACCTGCTTTTCTCAAGCTGACATCTCACGAGCCTGTTTTCTGAGTCTGAATCCGATTCTGAACCTGCGTGCACTGTGGCCGTACCCTTACACCATCTGAATCAGAATCTGAATCCCATAGACTTAACTCTTATCTATTAGACAAGTCCGTCTGTCTGTGGTGCTGTCTCAGCGGCCAAACCGTAAGAGATAGATAAAGAGAATATTTAAGTTATAAGTTAAGAATAGTCTGATAAGACTACAAACCGGATTTGAGTAACGTAGCACTTCCGGTTTTCGAGAAATCAGGTTTTGGTGAACATTTGGTTCACTGGTTTGCTAGTTATAATATAATATCAGTACTTAGAGTACTAGTAAAAATAACTGTCGAAAATTTACCTTGTCCGCTATAAACTGAAGTTCATTTTACTTTGTCACATGCAAAGAGGACCTATCCAGGTCTGACAACATGCCAATCCAAAAAAATAAAAAAGTATGTTTTTTTCCAGGGTAAACTATGTTTAAAATATAAAATTTAATATATTTGGCCTCTTATGCGGAATTCTTAATTTGTTTGTCTGTAGTAAATTAATAATTAGTTTTCGATTTAATGTTGTGCCAAAACACTGTTTAATAAGGCTGGATAATCAAAATAAGAAGACTTTAAACAGCTCCATATTTTTATGCATTAAAATATTTCAAAATTAATTGAAAAAGTTTTAAATGTATAGTGATTGGCTCTACCGATACAATAATTCGGTGTTGCTTGGTAAGAAGCGGTACATTTCAAGCGATTCTTCCGAACAATTAAGCTTCGGCGTATCAGATGTTTTTCGGGTCATCAGACGAAAAAACTTCATTTTTAATCTGGTAGGGCCATTATTGGGACTTTTCTTTCTCTTAACTTAAAACGACAATACAATAATTATTTTAAAAAGCGGGTAAAATATAAATTCTAGTTTTTGTCAAACGACTTTCAAATAAGTGCACTACTGTTTATATTATTATTTACTAAGTTATTATTATACTATTATTTACTAAGATTGCGAAAAAAAAACCACCGATTTTTAATAATATTTATTTATTAAGACTGTTAGAAAAAACATTAATCAGAATCTAGCTCTTCTATTCCGCTCATTTCTGCATTAACGCCGGAGTAGTTATGAATAATCATACACTATTACTAGGTCACATACGAACATGCATCCTTTATGTAAACGAAAGTTTGAAATCCAGTTTCTGAACGCAACTTAAAGTGATATTTCTGGAGCTTAGATGCATATGGGCGGATGTGCAGGTCGGGCAATTTATTTTTATTGAATAACAATGAAAAGCGCCTCTTTCTCTTTCCATAGCACTAGGAGCTGTATTTCTATCCCTTTTCTGGGCTGAGATAATTCCGTGCATAATGTCGGTTCTTACAGCTTTTCTAAAATCATTAAAACCTTAAGGTTTCATTTTCACTTCCATCTCTCTGCGTCTACATTGCTCTATTTTTCTTTTGGTGGATTGAAAATTTGGCCCTTATGCAAAAAAAAATATTCGCACCAAGGCTACGTAAAAGGAGTCACGCCTTTATGGTTCAAACAGTGATTTAAAATATTCATCGTAACTAAAGTTCCGATATTATGCATCTAAGATTCCTTTAATAACTTTAACACGGTTGTAGATATACGACTTTATGCCTTTTGTTTTAGTAACTTTGTAAATGCATTGGTGGGCCAATGTAAAAATAAATAGTTATGGATGTGAACTATTGAAAATATGGCGCCATAAAATTAGCGACATTGGGCATTATCGGCCACGGCATGTCCAATGACTAACACTAAATTAGTTTAAGTGTAATGAGATACGTTGTGATTGGTCGTTGCGCGATCGTATGTCTGCATAAATATATAATATACTAGGTGACTCGGCGAACTTCGTACCGCCCAAAAGTAATAATTTGCAATAAATTAAAATTGCGACTATAATTTGAGATTTAAACTATCCTATCTCTTAAGTTGGATCGAACTGCACATGGTGTGCGAATTTTATTATAATCGGTTCAGTGGTTTAGGAGTCCATTGAGGACAAACATTGTGACACGAGATTTATATATATTAAGATCATATCGTATCTAAATGAGTTCCTATGGTGTTTCATGTCTACTATAGAAATCTTGCTCATAACGGAAATATTCCCAACTTTCCAGCAAATGACTAATTAATATACACTCGGCTTCAAAAAAATTGCACCTCTTAGTAATCATTTTCAAATGTCATTAACTTTTAATATGCACATGTAGTCACAATAATAATGATTTTATTTAAAAAGGTTACTTAATTGACTTAATAAAATACATTACTTTTCATTATCAAATAAAACCTAGTGCAACAAATAATGTGTTACAAAAATTAGATGCAAATTTTGCTACCATGAGAGTCGCTTATTGCGTTTCCTTGTGTGGGTATCCCGCCTGTCTACTGTATGTATGCAGCGACTTCTTCAGTACTTCGGACACGTGGCCCGACGAGAACCAGACAATCTTGAAAAGCTCATCGTCGTAGGTCATGTGGAAGGAAAAAGGAGCCGCGGAAAATCACCCGCCCGATGGACTGATGCGGTCAAAGAAGTCTGCACAAACTGACATTCAGACATCTATCCGGTTGGCCGAAAACCGCAATACGTGGAGGGAGCTGGTACACTGGGTGCCCTCATGCTGTCGTGACCCTCAGTCATGAGGTTACGAGGAAGAAGAAGTGTGGGTATAAAACGGTCCACACAGAGTCAACGCACAGATTTTACTGAAGAAAAATCACCTCGAAGGTGGATACCACAGCTGATGAAGCCGCTCAAGTATTTGCACTACGGCAATCAGGGATGCGGCAGTGTGATGTTGCCCGGCAACTGAACCTGAACCGTTTTTCCGTTCGAAGAGTATACCAGCGCTTCATAGAGACTGGTCGTCGCTGCACTTCAGAAAGAGACGACCGTTGAACAGGTCGTCTTTGTCGAACTCTGAGAAATCGTCTCTCTAACTCTGTTGAGTTGCAACAGCAGCTTCAGGCAGTTCGTAGACGAACCGTGAGCGTCTCTATGGTTAGAAGAAAGCTATGTCACAGAGATCCTAGAAGTGCATGTGATCCCCTTTGCTGAATCTTTTGGCGAGGGGTTCACATTAATGCATGACAACGCCCGCGCCGACACTGCAGCTATCCTGAGTGACTTCTTACAGAGGTCCCAAATCTCTGTGATGCAGTGGCCAGCGAGAAGTCCGGACCTGAATCCGATAGAGCACCTCTGGGATCATCTTAAACGCAAGGTTCGATCTCGGGATCCAGCTTCTTCGATTCTACCCCCTAGCCCATTCTTACACTAGATCGGGGGTAGGGGGATAGGGGGGTAACACTAGATCTTTAGTTAATTTTAAGATACTTTTTGTATATTTTTCTTTGTGAATTCATCATCATCATAATCATCGACCCATGCTCGTCCACTGCTGGACATAGGTCTCCCCCTCTCATCCAGCTCACGCCAGCCAGCCTACGAATGTCATCATCCCATCTTGTCTCAGGGCGTCCCACACTACGTTTACCGAGTCGCGGTCTCCACTCAAGAACTTTGAATGTGACCAGCCCACTGCCACTTCAGTTTGCTAATTTGGTGGGCTATGTCGGTGACTCCGGTTCTCTGTCGGATTACATCATTTCTGATGCGGTCCATCAGGGATACTCCGAGCATAGCCCTTACCATAGCTCTCTGAGCGACTTTAAACTGGTGGACCAGTCCAGCCGTGAGTGTCCACGTCTCAGCGCCGTATGTCATAACTGGGAGGACGCACTGGTCGAAGACTTTCGACTTGAGACATTGAGGGATGGGTGACGAGAAGACTTGACGAAGCTTATGAAATGCTGCCCAGTAAATTATCTGTTATTAATAAGGACTTAATTAATGATTTTTATTTATTTTTTTCATTTTAATGTTGTTTGTATAATTTTAATTAAATAAAAAGTTGAATTTAATGGTTTTTGGATACTCCTTTTTGTTACCTTTCTAATGATACACCACACTATTCTCTAAATAAGGTTTAAGAATTTTTAAAGGTGCAATTTTTTTGACGCCGTGTGTTATACGCCAGTAAATAGATGAATTATTAAATATTTTAATTTTCTCTCTATATATTATTAAATTAATAATTATCGTTTATTCATGGAATAGTTTTTTTTGTTAAGAGATGTCCGACTTTTTGCCTAAAGGACCACAGTTAATAAATGAGCACAATAAAGTCGCATTTGGACAAACACCTCACATTAAATTACTAAAATTGGAGGCATAAAGCCGTATCGGCACATACTAATCAGTTGAACAAATACATTGAATAATTTTAGTGGCATAACGGCGGTTGTCATATTTTTTTTAAAAAACGTTAATTTTTCACTGTTTAGAAACATAGTTTTAAATTTTAATTATAAAGCTAGTTAAGCTACTTATTTAGCTAAGTAAATGCAAAGAAAACATTAACATATTGTTTGTACTTATTGAAATATTTGCCGATAAAATTGAATTTTTATTTTATTCTGTCCTGTAAAGTTGGCAAAATCAACATCGACCATAATGCTTCTAAGGTCTAGATTTGTTTGACGATTTAGGTTATCAACCATTCATGGCCAAAGGTCAAAAAGTGAAAAAAAAAATATCAACCGATATTAATTATCAATATTTCTTATTGTTTGTTTACAAATGTTTGGTTTTTATTTTTGAATTAGCGGAGTGCTGAAAAGGGGTTTCAAGATTTTTTTTGTAAACTGTACTTTTCAAGCGACATTTGACAGATAGAGGTCATTGGATTTCTTATTCTTATTTGAATCGCATTATAATCTGCAGTTAAGGTTACCAACTTCAGGAATTTAAGTTAGCAATTATCGAAGCGTTACTTCTAAAAATATAGTAGCTGGCAAAAAAATAGAAAAAAATATAGTAACTACATAATATGTGGTTATAATATTAACTTTTTTGTTTGAAATAAATATATTTTTGCTGCTCTTTGCCTTACTAATATCACAATCACTAATATTTTTTAAGAAAGCTTTTACTGTAATTTCACTGTATTTGCTCCCCTAATATAGTAGGATACTATATTTTGTAGTAGGTTTGGCAACCCTTTTTTTTTTTTTTTTTTGTCTGGAAAATGCATTCCGCATCCTTCAAACCCTACCTGCAGTCCGAGCGGCGCTGGTGAATTCAGAATCTGAAACAAGAATGACCTAAACATTCCGGTAAAATGCCTGACTCCACCCTGCTTAAACTACACTGTTTATTTCTGGCGCTTGTTTTCTGAGTCATAACCTGCGTGCACCGTGACCGTACCCTAAGGCCAGATCTTTCTTAGGGTACGGCCACAGTGCACGCAGATTCAGATTCAGACTCAGAAAACAAGCGCGAGGAATAAACAGTGTAGTTTCAGCAGGGTAGCCATAGTGGCAGCAGCCAACGGTCTTTTAGTTGCGTTCTTTAAAATATATATATAATTATTCTTCAATATAAAATAAACAAACTAAAGACGAGGCTGTATGGGCTTTAGTTCCCCTTACCTTCATTAATAAAAAGGGAGAATATTTAAAAAAAAATCTATGGTCAAGTCAATTTTTGAGTTTTTGCAAAATAATTTGCACTAAAAGAAACACTAATTTTTATTTTTATTCTTCGATCGTCAGGACATAAGTCTCGAAAATGAACAGATTATTTGGTAGAGGAAAACCCAAAGAACCAGGCCCAAGTATCACTGATTGCATTAGCAATGTAAGTACAAAAAACTACTGGCGATGATTCATTCATTGCATAGAACCAAGATTATTGTAATCTTTGTTGCTACATACATTTACTTCGATCATCTTGATTTTTTTAGGTAGATGCGAGAGCAGATAATATCGAACAAAAAGTCCAGAAATTGGACACAGAACTTCGTAAATACAAAGATCAAATGAACAAAATGAGGGAAGGTCCAGCAAAGAATTCTGTCAAACAAAAAGCAATGCGAGTTTTAAAACAGAAGAAGCAGTAAGCAAGCATTAATATTCTATTTAACTATTAACATGTCTGGTTTGTAATTATCTACATTTATCTAATTTCAAAACAAAGACTGGCATAATCTGCTAATCTTTTTGAGCAAAACAACAGACATAAAATTTGCGGAGTAGTCGTTTTTGAATGTAATTTGAATGTAAAATTTCTATTGCGCGAGTCCATGGTTTAAGCTAAAGAAGTTTGCTGGGTCTAACTAAATTAATCTTCTTCTCCTTTAGTAGTATTTACCAATAATAATTAAAATTTTAAGGAAATTAAATTAAATATTTCCAACACTCACACCAATTAATTCTTCTCTTTCTCTATTATCTTCTCCCTATAAGTTTCTTTTATTGAGAGGACTTATATATTTCATTGCTATTGGTGATCTGTAAATATACAATCTCCACCATCTACGTTTTTACTTCTGGACAACCTTGTCTTTGGTTGAAAAATATTTATCCTAATTTTCATTGCCTCCATAAGCAAAGAAAACTAGTTGAGCACCTACATAAGATATATTGTTTTTTGAATGTCTAATTGTAATTTATTAAAAGTAAAACTTTTCTAAAGTAATTTGGGTCATTTCTTACCATTGACTTTATACAGAGACTGTTCTGTTCTGTTGAACAGAACCTCTAAAGGTACAGATGTTAATCTTTTTGGCAAACCAGGAACCTTTTTCAACTATTATGACTTGCTATCAAGCAAGTCATAATAGTAATTGTGTGTCGACACCAAGACAGCTTCTTTAGTGAGTTTACCACAATCCCAAGATAAATGTATTATATCCTCTATTGTGTTGAGCGACCGACTTTCGGTCTCTGTCAAAAATCGTTATAATGTTGAGCGACCGACTTTCGGTCACTCGCGACCCCACTTATACTATGGAAAATATAAGATTCATTCCTTTTGCTATCACCTACATTCATATATCAATATGTAGAGAAAAGAACAGGCTAGCTATCTAGCCATTGATTAAGTCAACTGCCATATGAAATATTCATACTGTTGTCTGTGGAAGTTCGTCATTCGCCGTTTTTTGTATGAAAAAAAATATGCTGTGTATATGTATAAAACTGAGATGACTGATTTGTAGGCGATTTTTAAATGCCTTATTGTAAAATCTTGAAACTTTAAAATGGACAAACATTATTCATTACTATCTTGGTTGTAATGTTATCATAACAATCCGAGCTAATGGCATAACATAAATAAACAGCCACTCAGACCCAACGCATGATTGTTTACGCATCTGGCGCACGGATTGTAGAGCTATAGTGTAAAATTAAATTGTGGGAGTATGGTATTTTATGATTTTATTTGGTAAGTTATAATAGAATGTGCAAAGAACCAAAAAACCTGGACATGAAATTTTAAAATTTTGAAGATATACTCCATTTTACCCATCTGAACCCCTTTTTTTTTATCTTACCCGAGTTTACCATAACGTAATTGAAATAGATTATAGACATGACACATTGTGTACACACTGTTTTATAGTAAATTTTATGGAGAATCCAAATATATATAGTTTGTATAGGGTATTCATACAAAATAACAGAGATATCGGCGAAACAATGCAATCGTTCCCACTCAGCGGGAGGCCCCTTAAAGGAGTCCAACATTGTCGGTGCGAACGGCGCATGACCATCAACACAAGAGAGGATATAGCCCTACTGGGTTGTGCAGTTGTTATGGGTCACCAAACTATTTTTAAACATGTTACATTATTTTAACTCCAACTCTGTGTGATATTCTTCTTGATGAAATTACTGTTAAATATTATTATATTACGCATCCATTAATGGACATTGTGGCTTCCTTTAAGGCAGGGGTGCTCAAATGGTCGATCTACTGGTTCAAGTTTGAGCACCCCTGGCCCCCCTTTAAGGCATCACTTGAAATGTTATATATGTCATAATTTTAATGTATGAATTGTGTAAAGTGATTGTCCTGTTGGTTGTCCTCATAAATAAAAAAAATGAATATGTAATGTGTGCAAGTTAACTTTAACATTGACAATATTAAAGATTACATTATTTCTTAATTTTCTTTACAGGTATGAACAACAGCTTGATGGTCTAAGAGCCCAGTCCTTTAACATGGAGCAGGCTAATTATGCTACACAAACACTGAAGGACACTCACCACACCATTGCAGCCATGAAGGATGGAGTAACACAGATGAAGAAAGAGTTCAAGAAAATCAATATTGATTCAATTGAGGTTTTCTATTACATATTCCATTGTATATTATGATTTGAAGCTCCATGGTGTAGGGGGTTAGGCCAATATAAGCTATGCTAGTGTAATATCCCTCACTGTTAAAGGAGCTACTGTAACGCAATTCAGAAGAGCTGAAGTTATGCAAATAATGTTGCCTTGCATATAAGGAATGAAAAGGATAGACTGATCTAAGTTTACAAATTGGCAAACATGAATAGCCAGGTGAAGTGCCAGCATTAGACCAATAATAGTTGTTTTACTTTGTTCTAGGATGTAAATGATGACTTGGCAGATATGTTAGAGCAAGCAGATGAAGTGCAAGAAGCCCTGGGCAGGCAATATGGTATGCCAGAGATTGATGACGATGAGCTGGCTGCTGAATTAGATGCTCTGGGTATGTGTTTTATAAGCATCTTATATTAAGAAAGTGAAAAAGACCAATTATATGGTGAAGCATAGTTTGTTTTTGTACAGATATCAAATCAATATTTTTAATTTAAAGCATTTGTAACAAAATATTCTTACCTCCTGTAGCAATTTTTTTGAGCTTATATTTAGATATGGCACACTTTTCCAGTTCTCGGCATAATAAAACATAACAGTGCAAATATACAATACACAACAATTTCCATAGCTCATTAAATATTACAAGTAATAAGGTAATTGTATAAATGTTATAACGTTTACCCGCCAATATCTAACAAAACACGATAAGCCGTACACAGGTGCGATGCTACCTGAAATTTACATAATGGAATAGCTCGTCAAAGTAAAAAAGAAACATTATTCTGATGGCACATTCCTGCAAAGGATGCGATACGTCAATAAATAAATAAATTCAGTGCATATAACCTGTTGAATTTTTTTTTATAAAATGGTATATTTCTCTTACCAGATAAATTCCTTGTTATAATAAATTTACATGCACTTACTATCCTTGCTGCATCTTTGTTATAAGTTGAATGTAATAATTGTTATACCTATCAATTTAATTTAAAACATCATAAATATTTGTTTGTAAAATTCAGGTGACGAGTTTGCTCTGGATGATGATTCCTCATACTTAGATGACGTTGTGAAAGCCCCAGCGGCCCCTGATAAGGAACCAGGAGCAGACAGCATCCGTTACAAGGACGGGGTGCCCGTCGATGAGTTTGGCCTGCCTCAGGTACCTAGTGCTGCTCAGACTTCTCGCTGATAGGCTTCAGGGTGATGAACATTTCAAAGTTTGCTGGTATCCACAAAACATTGCTTAATAAGTAAAAAACGGTAAAAAATTATGGCTCTGTATTGTAGAGTAAAAAAAATGTGTAAATTGTTTAAACCGAAAAATTATTGAACTCTTTTATATGTTTAGGTGTTATATGTACCACCTGTCTAGGATCTTATTGGATTAGGAGTTGCCTACTTAATAAAAAGTAACTAACAAATATATTTCTATATTACTTATAAAGTTATAGAATGACCACTGGTAATAGGGATTCTATTTTTCTTGATCAAACTATAACTTTAGCATGACAGCTGATTTCACCGATCTTTTCATGAAAGTTTTCTAACAATTTGTAGAAGGTTCTTACAGAAAGCAAAAAAAAAAAATGAAAATTTAGCAGAAATTAGAAAACTTGAGAAAATTTTAACCTTCACTTACAAATCAACCCCATAGGTGGCGCTGCTGTACAGTTTAAGGAATTTTAAAGTATGATATTATGTGGATACTGGTGTTTTGATATTGTTATATTTTCCCAGAATAGCCTGAAATAAGATCACAAAATTAAACTGTATCATAATAATATGTTATTAATTAATGATAAATGGACATGTTGTTTAGGTGCATAAAATATTTAAAAACATTCTGCACTTGATTCAAAATATGTATCGCCCATGCAAATAGTTTTATGCCATTATCTCTTAATGTGTTGAAATGTGATCAGGCTTATGAACTATCTTAATATAAGGTGAAATATTTCACCTTATATATGTATTTATAAATAGTGAGCGAAGGTGAGAGCTTACCAATTTACCAACAATTTGTTATTCTTTTTATGAAAAACATCGCATTTTCACTTATCATTTCGAATTACTGCATTTTTTTCTGTAAGTACCATTATTAAAGAAATTATATTGAGATCTGATAATACAGTTGAACCAAGATCTTATTGCACTTTTGAGACATTGACAGGGGGGCGTTGCTGGTGAAATAAGGATAAAATACTCCTCACTTATTTATAACTAGCGGCCGCCCGCAACTTCGTCCGCGTTAAAAAGTGTTAAAATAAAAGTGTTTTTCTAAAATAAAAGTAGCCTAAGTTACTCTTTATTACATCAGCTACCTGCCAAAAAAGTCCCGTCAAAATCGGTCTAGCCATATTAGAGATTAGCCGATTAAAAAATTTGTAAAAAATGTTATTTTGGTGTATGTGTCGTATATATATTCATATGCATGTAGTGAAAAGCGGTCATTTAAATATTACAAACAGGCACTCCAATTTTATTTATATGTATAGAATGTATAGATTTGACAACTCGGAAATAATAATAGGAAATATAAAAGGCTTACCTTCTTATAAAACTAAAAAAGGATAATTTTATCTTTCTAAAATTAGTTCCCATTTCGGCCACGCGCCACAATATCTTCGTCCCATTTTAGTGGACATTATTGTTGCCAGAGCGAACTTTCTCCTTGAACTAGACTATTGCTAGTACATTTGATGGATAATGTTCTCAGTGGCTCTGTCGCCCTAGATAAATGTGATGTAAACATATTATTCCAAACCGAAAACAAAGTACCGTGAAAATGTTACAAGGAATTAGGAATCTTTCCATAATGGGCTGGACCTAAACAGGCAAAACAACTCGACATCATTGTTAAAACATGCAACAGGAAGCAGGTTTGCTTGTTTAAAAAAGAAATTATCAATCATCTTTTTTAAATTAAATAATACATGTAAATATAATTACATAATATATAAACCACTTATCAGAACAAAATCTGTAACATTATAAATTAAGTTTTTGAATATTGCAATTCCAAAACAAATAGTATAAACTATTAGATTGGTATTCGAGAAAATGTAAGGAATAATAAATGGTTGTTCTGCTTTCCACTCGTGTTAATTTTAAAAATATTGTTAAATTTATGTATCTTCGTAAAATTGTTGCATTAATTTCATATTCTAATGTAATTTAATTATATTTAATAAGTTGTATGTTTCATAAAACAATGTTTTATTTCTGGTATGCCCTACCTCTCTTAAATATACTTCACATGGCATCGTATAGTGCGATTCCAACTTTATGGCGGTTGAGATTTAGCCACGATCTTATCTATGCGCAAATTCAGTCAACAAAACAACCTCGCGTGTACTGAAATTTCGTTTACTGTGCTCTAACAACACAACCGTAATGAACTTTGAATCGCAAAATATTTGCTAATTGACGGTCTCATGTCAACAGGGGCGTATTTTAAAATCTGACAATACAATTACGATTTTCACCCCCTCCCCCCTTTCCCACTCACCCTCCCCTACCTCTGCGAATGCCTCTAGAGTCGAAACCCTGCTATAAAGCTGAAATAAGTATATGCTGCTGTCAAAATCGAATAGCCATGTGACGGTCTAGCAATTTTTTTTTTATATAAAATCTCATGTAGGTTTTAGTGAGAGGATGAGAGCTACCCGTTGCCAATGTATAGTAGCGTGTAGGTCAGATTAATGATTCTGATGAGAGTATCTGAGGTGCCTACACCATAGAAGTATAAGAATAGAGTTGGGGAGATATAGACTCTACCTACTACAAGTAGGGTAACTATTTCAAAAGTTTAAAAATAAATGTAAATGGGATAATATTTTTTCAATTATTGATTGTAAAATGTACACTTGTGACACAACATTTTTTAGGATTTGAGTCAAAACGTATCCAAAAAATAATCGAAAGGTTGAGCAACCTACATTTTCATAAAATATGATAATTACTGTGATAATCTATACTAATATTATAAATAGGAAAGATTTGTTTGTTTATTTGTAATTAATAGGCTCCGAAACTACTTGACCGATTTGGTAAATTCTTTCACATTTAGAATTAGAAGCCTACATTATCTCCGATGAACATAGGCTATAGAATATAAAAAAAAAGTTAGGGTTACGTATGAATTCTTCGATAATATAACCCAATGTGGGAAATAAATCCAAAAAATAAACTTATATTGCGTACGCTGCGGAAGTTACTGACAATAGAGCAAAGTGATGTTGGTACTAACTTTTTATAAATGACATCAATATCTACAAAAATGTCTGCGATACCATATTTCTAACTATTACAGTTATGGTACAATCAGAGGTCCCCTGCGGTTTCACCCGCGTTAATTAGAGGAAAAAGATTATAGTGAGTCAAAATTAAAAGATGCTGCGTCGCGAAGTCGCGTATTTTATGTATCGAACTTTTAAAGGGGAATAATTCCGTCATACATGATTTTTGTGTAACTTTAACCGTTTAACCAGCGCACGCAACGAAAGCTCACAAATTAAATATTTTTACCGGTTTTTGCAACATTTTTCATTGATGCTCCGCTCCTACTGGTTGAAGCGTGATAATATATATCCTAGCCTTTCTTGATAAATGCACTATCCAACACAATTTTTTTTTCAAATCTAACCAGTTTCTGAGATACGGACGTTCAACCAAAAAAACGAATCAAATAAATAAACTATCCAGCTTTATAATATACAAACTAGGCCACATTGTTCGTGCCCGGGTATGTATTCTTATCCGAAAACATCTCTTCTTATTCAAGACTATCAGGCAAGTACCCGATATAGGCTAGAATAAAAATTTTGAAATAACTATTTGGATTAAACCATTCCCAAGTTAAGTAAGGGGGCCCAACTTTTTTTAACAGCAGAGCAATGGTGCATTCTGCACAAAACGGGCCCTAAACTACGCAACAAAATTAAATAAAACAAGTTTCAACAGGTTAGATGCACTGATTTTAATTATTTATTGAAAAACAAACAAAATTTTCACTATCAGAAATAAATTTTCACGAAAGATTTATAAGAATTATATCAAGTGTGTATAATACAAGCCTGCGAACAAATACTATACACTACAGCTCTTCACCGAAGCGACTACTACCACTAGTCACACTAATATTATAAAGGCGAAAGTGTGTGAGTGTGTGTTTGTTACTTCTTCACGTCTAAACGGCTGGAGCGATATTAATAAAATTTGGTATGGAGTTAGCTGACACCCTTGATTAACAAATAGGCTTCGTTTTACTGCGGGAAAATATCCCTAATAAACCGCGGGTAAAACCACGGGGGCACAGCTAGTTATTAATACCTTTGAAAACCTCTTGCCGAGTGGTTTGTACCCCGGGTTTCAAGGTGTCGCCTATTCGAGAGATCCCGGGTTCGAATCCCAGTGAGGGACATGTTTGTGTGATGAATACGAGCATTTGTTCTCCAGTCATCAGTGCCGTCTTTGACCTATTGGAGGCCCTGGACATTTTAGGATAATGGGGGGTCCCTATGACTTCCGTTTGGTGATTTAACAGGAACTAGGGACTTTGTATTTGATCCGAGGGGGCCCTCTGTCGATCGCGGGGCCCTGGGCACTTGCCCAAAGTGCCCACTAGGAAAGACGGTTCTGCCAGTCATGGATGTTTAATATGTATTTGTACATAAATAAATATATATAGTATACTAGCTGACTCGGCGAACTTCGTACCGCCCAAAAGTAATAATTTGCAATAAATTAAAATTGCGACTATAATTTGAGATTTAAACTATCCTATCTCTCAAGTTGGATCGAACTGCACATGGTGTGCGAATTTTATTATAATCGGTTCAGTGGTTTAGGAGTCTATTGAGGACAAACATTGTGACACGAGATTTATATATATTAAGATTATGTATTCTATCCGTTACCCTAGTATCCCATAACACAAGCCTATACAGTGCTTACTTTGGGGCTAGGGTAATTGGTGTGAGTGTTGGAAATATTTATTTATTTATTCATAAGTTAACTGGAACTTTCTTATAGTTAGGCTACCTGGTTACAAACCTAAAAAATAAAGAGCAGATAACTTAAAAATGCTTTATTTTGTGATAAAGTTTGTATTTGTTTGTATTCAGAAATATTCGACAATTTGATCTATGTATGAATAAATAAAACACCCAATGAATAAGGCAAATAGTCAACCTTTAATATTAATTATAATAATAATTTAAGGCATTAGCACAATAATTACACAGTCAACTCTAAAAATACTGCTATGTTTAAATCTTTCTTAGAATTATATAAGTATGTAGTACTGAATCACAATACCCGGCATAAGAAGGGCATATTAGGGATAATAGCACCATATTCGCACAACAGGATACTGAAAAATATAATCTAACATTATAGTTCATTGGTCTGCGCCTCCGCAGTGGCCCGATTCTTTCACATCAATAAATACTTAGTCCTCAATATTTACATCATAAGTGATATGTACAACCACATCGAAAATTCTTACTACGCAATGCATAAGTACAGTCTAATTGCACTATCTAGAGTTTGGCTCCGGTTTAGTCTAGGGCTTCTTGTCCTGTCTTTGGCAAGAAGAAGCACAGTATAGCAGCAACTGTAAAAAAACACGAATAAGTTTTACAATTTGAATGCCTTTTTTTGCCTTATTTGTTGGACTGCGGATAAAGAATAGCAAAATGTACTAATAAGTACCTACAGGTTCGGTTAGGTGTTTAGGCCATGGTCAAATCAAACAAGTGCTCAAAGCTAGTAGATACCAATTGGTGACAAGTCAATAATGAATTTTATGATGTAGCCTAGGATTTTCACGATCTACCGAATCATGCGATTCGACGACGATACAGACGAAAGAAATGTGTGTTAGGTACCAACAAATTCCGATAAAAAAGTTGCGGAAAAACAAATTTTCACAGCTGTGGAAGCAAAAGTCTGCTGCATCACTAGGTAATGTTCGGTATCTCTTTGTAATAATGTAAGTATTCTCACTGAACAGTAATTCTTAAAGTGTTGAAATACTCACTGAATAGGAATGCCGAGAAGACGACGATTGGCACGATACAGTTGATGTCGATGAGGTAGCCGAAGGACAGGTTGCCGATGAGACCGCCGCCTCGACCGGCAGTCAGCGAGAGCGCGGCAGCCATTACCCTGGATAACAAAATCATCATGATCAACCTGTTAATTACCCCCCTGCTAGGCACTGGTCATCCCTGTGAATAGAATAGGGATAACGGGTCAACCACTTAGCATGCCAACCATGCAGGACCGTGCCTTCTTCACAGCCTGCAGCCCTGTTTTAAAGTAGGTATTTGAGGTAGGGTATTGCCCCAAAAATCCTGCCCCTAGTTACGGCCCTGCAACCATATCCACCACGCGGACCCATTAAAGACTAGTGGGTGTTAGAATTGCAAATGAAGCCGAAACCAACGGCTTAACGAGTCTTCAGAAGTACAGATGAGCTCGAAATCGTAAAATTACAATGGCGAAATATTTGTTGAAGTAAATCTTTAGCGTCTATAGATGTCATTATCAGAAATGTTAATAAAATATTCTCAAAAGATTTATTAAACAATTCAGGAGGGTTGTCTAAGTCTGGAATTAAAAACTTAAAAATAGGAAACTTAATTGACTATTTATTTTTTATTTATATTGTGGCTAGGTTTCATGGCTTTTGAGCCATTTATTTTAAGTGATTTTAGTGATGAAATCAACTTTAAATATGTTGTTCGTATCCTATATGTAAACTGTATTTAATTATCTATCAAAAATATCGGTAAACATTATTTTTCAATATTATACAATACAAAAAGAGTATGGCGACAAGTCTAACGCAAAAAACTATAACTGAGCTGGCTCTGATGATCTTCCTTCGTTGTTTGTTGTGAGATGTGCTGCAGCCTTGGCGAAACCCTTGACTCTTATATTCAATAAATCACTCACAACTGGCACATTCCCGTCCGAGTGGAAAGTTGCATTGGTTGTGCCATTGCACAAGGATGGAGATAAAGATCTGGTTAAAAACTACAGACCAATTTCAATTCTGTCGGTTTTCGCTAAGGTATTTGAACAATTAATTAACCCTATTCTATCCTGGCACTTTAAACATCTAATAGATCCGCGGCAACATGGTTTCATGGCTAATAGGTCGACCACAACGAACCTTACCCTTTTCGTAAATACTATTTCTCGTGATCTTGATAACCGATCATCCGTGGATGCAATCTACACCGACTTCAGCAAAGCTTTCGACCGGGTTAGCCACGACGTATTACTTCGTAAACTCCGTAATTACGGTATTGGCGAACCCATGCTTGACTGGTTTCAGTCATATCTGGCAAACAGAACTTCATGGTTGTAGTTAATGGTTACTCTTCGAATCCGTTTCCTATTAGTTCCGGTGTTTCTCAGGGATCACACTTGGCTCCTTTGTTTTATAACGTTTTTATTAACGATATAGGTATTTCGGAATTCGAATTATATTCTTTTTGCAGACGATTTAAAGATCCATAGAATGATGAACACACCGGCCGACGCTATACTATGGTGTCGAGATAATGAAATGAATTTGAATGCTTCGAAATGTTTCTGTGTGCACTTCTCTAATTATAGGTATAAAATTGCGAGCGAAGTTTTGGAGGATACCGACATTGTGAAAGACTTGGGAGTGTGGTTGGATAGCAAATTAAAATTTAATATTCATAATGATAGGATTTGCTCTTGAGGGTTTAAGAATCTTGGTTTCATTTTGCGGAATTGTAGGGATTTTAGGTCTCCTAAAACTAAGATTCTTTTGTTCAATTCCTTTGTACGCAGTGGTTTTGAGTACTGCAGTGTGGTCTGGAATCCATTTTATGAAGTATATAAAAAGAGATTGGAAGGCATACAAAAGCGATTTCTATGGCACTTTACATACAACTGTAATCTGGGTAGAACACTTCTCCATTATGAAGAAAGACTGAGTCATTTTAAAATTTGTTCTCTTTCGGACCGAAGACGCATGCTGGACTTGTTATTTCTTTATAACTAGCGAATGCCATCCTGGATACTCCTGAGTTAGTGCAAATTCTGACATTTTCTGCTCCATCAAAACTCCCTCGCTCCTCAAGATTTAAAAGAGTTAGTGCAAATTCTGACATTTTCTGCTCCATCAAAACTCCCTCGCTCCTCAAGATTTAAAATTTTCGTGGAATGTTATTGCCGATCTAATCTTGGCCAAAATGCGCCTATAAATAGAATGATCAAAGAGCTGAATAGCATGAGCAAGAGCAACGATTTGAACTTATTCAAGGGTGATTGATATTCGCAACTTTAAAAATAAACTAATGTGATATCTCCTTTTAATTAATTTTATTGTAATTTGATGTTAATTGTGTTATTATTTCTATTAATAAATTTTATCAGTAATTTATTGTGACTAATTAATTTTGATTCATTTTTTTTATTATATATATAAGTTGACTTTATTCGATTACCTATAACTCTTCTTATAATGCATTGATTTTAACCGGGACATTGTTGATTATATATATATATATATATATTTAAAATCTTAGAAAGCTTTTAAAGGCTTTTTCATCGACAGTTTACCAGCATTTGTTGCTTCTATTCCATAACGTGTGGTGTTCACCTATAATTGTAATAACATTAAGCTTAAGTATTTTATCATTACCTGCTAAATTGTTCAGCCAATGTTTATTATGTTGGTGATCAAATAAATAAATAAATAAACTGTCACTGTCATGCTTGTCATCGAATTGTTGTTGTTATTGTTAACAATAACGTTGCTTGTGCCTAAGTGCATGCGTATTGCAACGATTTAAATCGGCGCATTGTGTTTTTCTGAGATTTGTGTTTTATGTGACTTGGACTGCATTTGGACTCTCGAAATCTTCCCCGCGACTGTTGAGTAGTGCTTGCCTAAGACTTCCGAATCTGATATTTCGGACGACTTCTTGCTGTGGATTTTGGACACGATTCTGTCTCATACTGTGGATTTTATTTCATTGTATCTACTATCTACGATATTGTGATCAAAGATATGTTATAAAAATATATAAAAAAGTGTTTCATATTTAATTAGTATCCCATCGGTACACTATTAGAAATCCTTTTTTATACTTTATTATTGCTGTGGATATTTTCAAATTGTTAAGTACTTCTTACAGCACAGACATTGCGTTCGAACTAAATAACCCTGGTCTGTTTAGTATTATTAAGTATTTTGACGCGGTTGATCCTCGTACATACGCCCACTGATCATACATTATAAAAAACATTTTTTTCGTCACTAATCTACGGGACCGGTGTACTTCTATAGTTCCGTTCCACGTCTTTCTTATTTTGATATAAAAATACTCTTGAAAATACTTTTATAGTTCGTTTATGTATTACTTGGTATGACATAACCTCCAAAACTTCAAAGTAAAATATCTATTAATCCAGACTTCCTATAATAAAAGGAATAAGACGAATCAAATCGATAATATAAACTCTATAATTTAACATGCAATTCATTTATAGACGCAAATAAAAATTTGTATGGGAGTTCGCCATTGACCTTTTGATCACTCATCCTATATGACCTACCATTACAATAGTTGCTTCCACGGTCGCAGACCGAACGCGCTAATACTGCGCTTTCGAGCTCCTCATCGCTTCTCGAAGAGCTCAAGTCTTGGTGAGCGATCACGCTATTATTGATTAAAAGATACTTACCTGATCTACGTCAGTAGATTACTATTTTTTAAATTCGATCATTTAGTTTGTTTCTTACCTAAGATTCGTGGGGAACAAATCAACAAGCACGCAGAAGACTAAACTGATGGCCAGCGAGGTGAGGGCTTCAAAGATACATGAGAGCACCAGGTTCTGTGTCGAGTTCTGCACGAAGTACAAGCCGACTGTCACCACTCCGGCGAAACCCAAACTGAAAACTAAAATCAAAAGTTGTAAGTTCTTGTTTGCCACCAATTTTACATTGAAAGTTGCACCTAGTCATTGAGCTCCATTGTTTTTTAGGGGAGAAATAATAAATTCTAAATATGGAGTTGTTCTGTGGAGTGGTATACTCTATTTTGTGGGTGAAGATTTCAGCAGCTTTTTATAGTATTTAGCTACCTAAGTAATTTGTTAAGAGACTCTTGAATATTATTATTTGCAAAACATGCAAAATTCAATATTAGAAAACTGTTGCGGTAAAAGTACTAGGACTGATTGTCCTTTAAATGTATGAACTTAGATAAGTATGTAAGGTAAATAGATTGTTATTATACTTTAATATTTAAACATGTAGCAGACATTAATAAATTTAAAGAAAATTTTAATAGAAAAGTTCCACTCGTTCAAAGTCGGACAGTGGATTTTTTTCTAGTAGGTTGTTTTTTTTATTATAACCAAGTGATCTTTATCCTATTCTTAGGTACCTACTAAACATTTGCGATGGGTGGAATATTCTTTTGAATGCCTACCACATATTTGTTTTTGGAAATATTCCATACAAATATGTAGTTGAAATATTGTGTAACTAACAACATGATCTCATCTACTTGAAACGCGGTGATATCTTTTTGAAACTAATCGCAAGTGAGATAAAGTCGTCTCCGGCGTTTTCTTTTATCTCTTCTGAACTAGCGTTTATGTATAATATTATAATGTGTCTGATAAATCTTAGCTTTAATTCAGAAATTGGCACCTTGTGTAACAAATTGCACTGTGATACGTATTTGGCAAGACAGGGTACTTAATTCCTTCTTCTTCTTCATCATTACCCTCCTATTAATGTCCTTATATCTGGGGCATAGGCCTTCCCTACGGATGGAATAAAAGAGACAATGACCACGCGGGCTCAATTCCTACATGCCCCTGCATAACAGAAATATTAGTTGCAGATACAATAATTATTTATGTTAATACTCACTGAGGAAGAATTTGGCTCCAAGCTTGTGGACACAGAGGGGAAGCCATAGAGAGGTAGGGATGCAGGCAAGACCGACGATCAGGGTGTGCATGTAGACACTTTGGTCGATGGTTTTAAGGCAATCGTACGGATCATTATTCTCTCCATCGGCTACCACGATGCCGGACACATCGCATACAGACGCTGATGTGTTGGGGAAACGGTGCTCGAATTCTTCATACCGGTTGAACAATTCAGGGAACCAGATCATGAGAGTGTAGTAACTGGAAACAAACACTTTAGAGCTTAATAAACTAGTTAAACGAACACAGTTAAAAACTGTAGGATGGACGAGATAAAAGCAGAGAGGCAATAAAGAACGGACATGGCACTTTCGGATAATATTAGAGGGGATGGACTAGCGTCAGAATTTTTCGACAGCAACATAGATCTTACCGTGGATCTACCCACTGTAAAACACCTTTGCTGCGGGGGTGATAGCTTTATAAAAGCCGCACTTTTTATATTCTACCAAATGTGCAAGTGAACTTTGTAAGTCTCTACCAAGTTTAAGTAAGTAGGTACACATAAAAGCTTGCCCTCTGTGCAGAGCCTGCCTGGAGGACGAGGAGACGAGCGCCCATGTGCTGCTGGAGTGCACGGGCGTTGCAAGACAAAGGATTTCTCTAATGGGAAGCCCGAAGACTATAGTAGAGGCCTGCAGTAACGTTCGGGGACTGCTGAGCTTTCTGGAGGAGCTGGGATGGCAGGACTGATGCCAATCCCCACGCAAAATAGGCACCAGATGTCGAGTTGCGGAAACAGCCCGCCGTTCTACTAAGACTAAGACTAAGACACATAAAAGCTTGTTATTTTAACTTTTAACAGGTACAATAAAAAAACTGGAAATTTGTGCATCAAATGCAAATTATCCGTTGAATAAAGGAAAACAGTAGTTCTCATTATATGTGAATAACTCAGAAAAAAAAATCCCTAATCAAACCTCATCCATAACTCATATTAATGTAGCCCGATGAACAGCTATCGGCAATTAAAAAAAATCCAAATACATTATGCTCTTATTAACATGTGCCTTCTGCACGTGATGAAGATAGCCACACAATACGCAGAATTAAAGCGTAAGATTGTTTACATAGGTGATCTTCCACCGAGTGATGCTGGCCTTCGATTAGTTCCACGACACGATATAATTATTGAATGAGTTCAACAAACGTGCAATTATCATCTATACTTATAATAAATCTGTAGAGAGGTCAATTCTGTACATGAAATATATTTTCAAAATAACTATCAGGGGGTGATTAGTGATCGATACTGATGCCAAAAATGCAATCAGTAAAATTTTTGTCTGTCTGTCTGTCTGTCTGTGTGTTTGTTCCTTATAGAAACAAAAACTACTCGACGGATTTTAACGAAACTTGGTACAATTATTCTTCATACTCCTGGGCAGGTTATAGTATACTTTTCATCACGCTACAATCAATAGGAGCAGAGTAGTGAAGGGAAATGTTGGGAAAACGGGAGAAGTTACTCCATTTTTTAAGCTTCCGTGGCGTGTGCAGCCTTAATGGTTAAAGTTACATAGAAATCATGTATGACGGAAATATTCTACATAAAATTGTCTAAAAAATATCCCGCAACAGCATATGTCTATCTTTTATGGTTGACTCACAATAACACGTGTAACTCCTGATAGCTTAGCAGTTCGGAGCATTCTGATCATATTTGTTTACTCTTACGTTTATAATACTCGGTATAGAAACACCAAACTTATACATGAAATAAGCCATCACACCGTCGCACGTGAATACTGAATCATGCTATAAGGATTATTTTTGTGTAACGGTTGCCGCGCTCGACACGGGTCGCGGCAGCGGTAGGGTATCAAAGGTCCGAGAGCGAGCTGTCTAAATCTGTTTTCTGCGTCGCTCCCCCCCTGGGGGACGATCGCTTCCGATGAAGCCTTAGAGGCCTTCCCGGCCAGAGGCAGCCCCTACGGGTGTTTTTTAGTCAGTACGAGTCTGACATAACCTTGCAGCCGGCTGTAGGGTATCCATGAAGATTTCTCATCTGCTCCCCCGCCTGGGAGACCGAAACCGTGCTTATCAGCGCGACTTTTAGTCTTCAAATAGTTTATTTGAATTTCTTTTGTTGTTATTTTGTAAAACAGGTATATTGTTTTGGTAGTGTTTAAATATTCGTTCAAATTAAAAATTATTAAGCGTAGGTACTTTTATTAATTAAAGTAGTTATAAGTATTTATTTTTAAGTGAAGGAGGTATAGGTAGATAGTATTGCACAGGCGTTTCAGCTTTATTTTCATTTCTTTTTTGTTGTGAGTTGTATATATTTCTGATTATAATTCTATAAGAATATTTTAATTCAAATAGTCACTTAGATTTTATGTGTAAGGTAGCTAAAGTTAGGACCACGTATTAGTTGTTTTGGTAGTGTTTAAATATTCGTTCAAAGTGTAATTTAATCATATAGGATGAATGTACGATGGCCCATCGAAAAGGAGTAGAAGCGGTAGACAGAACTTTAAGAGATATAAGACAAAATGATCGACCCATGGGCGGTATCACAGTTTTATTTTGTGGTGATTTCCGACAAACCTTGACGGTAATGCCACGGGGAACCCGAGCTGCTGAGGTTAGGGCTTGCCTGAAAAGCTCTTATTTGTGGCGTGATATACAATCGGTGCATTTGACTATTTATTTGACTATAAACATGCGAGTGGGAACTGTAGATAACCCGGATGATCGTGAATTTTCTGATATATTATTAAAGAAAATACCTTCACCAAAGATACCTATCCACTGCTACACCAAGGAACACTTATTCTGACGCCTGAGTTATGTTGTATAGTGCAATCCCAACAACATCTTACATCGCCAGTTTACGGTGACGTAACAAATATATTAAATAAGAACAATTCTTGGCTATGCGAAAGGTCCATTTTAACTCCTCGCAATGACCAGGCATCTGAGATTAATAATAAAATACTGTCGAATATCCAGGGGGAAAGCAAAGTTTATAGTTCAATAAATAGAATGGCCGATGAACAAGAAGCCACTAATTACCCGATAGAATTTTTAAATTCTTTAAATATGCCCGTACTTCCTTCTCATGAAATTTGTTTAAAAATTGGCATTCCGATTATTCTGCTCCGAAATTTAAGACCACCACAAATTTGCAATGGAACTCGGCTTAAAGTAACCCAGTTGCAACAAAATGTAATCGAGGCTCAAATTTTAATAGGTTGCGGTGCAGGAGAAACCATCTTTATTCCCAGAATTCCCATAATACCAAATAATTTTCCATTCCAATTTAAAAGAACGCAATTCCCAGTATCGGTGTGTTATGCAATGACAATAAATAAGGCTCAAGGGCAGACCTTTCGTGTTGTTGGAGTAGATCTCGGTGTCAGTTGTTTTTCACATGATCAGTTATGTCGGTCTTTCCCGGGTTAGCAATCCTAGAATTTTTTATGTTCACGTTCCGGACGGGTCAAATTTCAACGTAGTCTACCCGGAAGCTTTGCGCTGAAGTATTTTCATTCTATATGTACTTAAGACTCATGTGAAAGCGATCTAAACAATATTACCAATACATTAACATAATAACATACAAGGAGTTACACGCTGATGGTCTCGGGGCACAGTGATAATAATAATATTCTGCGGTTCCTTATTGCGATATTTTTAACAGTATTATATTTCCCTACTAAAATACGAAAGTTAATCTGTCTGTCACATCAAAACCACGGAACCCTGAGGAAGGACATATGCTACTTTTTTACGAAAAACGACGATAACGCGGACGAAGTCGCGGGCAAAAGCTAGTAATTAATAAAGAGTAGTGTATTTACCTGGTGGTCAGTCCGAACTGGATGATACATGTGAGTATTGTATATTTGAGGTAGGGGGGCTTGCAGAGCGCCTTAGTCTGGGCCCAAATTTCACTGAACAATCTCTTGAGGTCTTTGCGTTTGCGCATGCTAAGGGTACGGACGGATTTCTGTGAGTTTTGAGATGCCACCGACACGGTTCGCACTTTCTCCTTCAGACTTTTAATCTGTAAAGGGGAAAAATACATTTTACCTATTAACCTATACATGTTCAGGCCATTTACCATTTCATAATATTGGGAGAAGTAGGTACCTACCTACGTAAGATTTAGATACGGGTATTTAAAGTAGGTAGGTTAGTCCCTGTAGCATGATAACACAATTTACATTATATCACGTTTTTATCATGTCTAAATGTCAAACTCCACAGTAATTAGACAATAGGGCGTGATAAAAACGAGTGTTATATCATGTGGCGGTGCTTATGCTAGGCTGCTATTCTAAGGTAATTGATAGAGATCGATAAAAAAATGATAGTTTCTTCCTGTATAGGTACATTGATGTTTCTTAATCTTTTGATTGACACTATCAATATCAACTGTTTTTATTTCGCGAAAAACATATCTAACAAGTAATTGAGGATTATTGTTTTTTTTGTAGGTACCTATATTATCGCTTTCTTCTTCTTCATTTTTTACAATAGCTCCCAGATCTCTCTGTTTTCTATCGTAAAAACCTTATTAATGTCCATCGTACTACGGAAACATAAGAAAGCTGAGATAAAAAACGTGTCTTCAGAATTACGGTAAGTAAGCAGTACATTTTGGCTATCCACGCTTTACACCAAGTATTAGACTGTACCGCGTTATAACCTAACAAGGATAAATTATATGGAATGAACTGTTGAGTTGATACGATCTCAGTTAATTAGTGTGCGAGAGGAGTTTATGACTTAAAATCCCTGGGATTCTTTGCTCTGCGAAAACAGACGAATAGTGCGATGCAAATAAAAATGTTTTCATTAGTCTTTATAGGATTATCAATTTTACTGCAATACCATCTCCATGGAATGACCATTCATCTCAATGTCCCATTAATAGGCTGATGCAGATGACTGCTGGGGCACAGGCATTCCCTAGTCATGGAATAGGGAGATTGGGCCGCGACCCACTACGCGGGCTCATTGCCGATTGGTGGGTGCTAAAGACTGCAGACGCAGCCGGGACCAACGGTTTAACGTGCCTTACGATGCACGGAGGAGCACGAGATAGCAAATTTTTGGTCACCCATCCAATGACCGACCACTGCGAAAGTTGCTTAACTTCAGCGATCGCAGGCGAACGCGCTAACAATTTGTACCATCAGGCTCTTCTCGAGTAGGTACATGCTGTACCCCTCAAGAAATCGGTAAATATAGCAAAACTCACAGGGTAGTTGTCAGGGTCGTCGCCGGTGTTCTGTCTGTAGATGTCTTTTAGGACCGACAAGGCGTCGTCGTAGTCTCCGCATTCCATCATGAATTTGGGACTCTCGGGGAACGTCAGGAGCCAGAAACCAAGCAGCAGGGACGGCACGCCGCAAGCGGCGACGAACCAGTTCCAGGAGTCGTAAGAGAACGGACCGCTTTCAATACGAATACCGGTAATGGGAATGATGCCCCAAGCTATCACTGCGAAAAGAAATAAAATAGCTCAGTTTAGTTGCTGAACTTCTATTGAACAAAGTGAAAACACAGTGATTCAAACTTAACCGAAAAAATATGGACGTCAGAGATTGTGGGAATTAGTCTCTATAGCAAAACTTCGTTAAATTGTGTAAATGATAATTATATGCATACAAAGGTCCAGATTATATATTTTTAAATTAGGTAGTCTGCATGCACCGTCATGTTTTTTATAGTACTGAAAAGTAAAGAGAAGATCCTTACAGGAGTAATGGATTTTGCTAAAAAAAAACAAAAGATAAACAAACTTACGTGGTAGTAAAATGACGCCTAAAGTCCAGAACATTTCCATCCAGCATAGAATTTTCTCTCTGTATTTGGTTTGTTGAAACTCTCCCAAGTATGGGAAACAAATACCCATGGCACCGGCAACCCTGAAAAATAATGGAAAAATTATCAATATTTTAATAATCGTCTAATGCACATCCTTACTATCCAGAAGTAGGTAAGTACTTCTATACTAAAATTGTAAAAGGGAAAGATTTGATTGTTTGTTTATTTGTTTGTTCGTTTCTATTGAATAAGCACCTCAACTACTAGACCGATTCGAAAATTTCTTTCACATTTAGAACCCACATTATACGTGATAAATATAGGCTATAGAGTATTTTCAAAAAAGTTGGGGTTGCGTATTAAAACTTCGATAATGTAACCCAACGTGTGTAAAAAATACCAAAAATAAACATGTCGCGTACGTTGCGGAAGGTATGACATTAGAGCAAAGTGATGTACTAATTTTTTATGGAGGACATCAATATCTACAAAAAAGTCGACGAAACCATATGCCTAACTATAACAGAGACACAGATAATCGGAACAGCAGAGCAATGGTGCATGCGGTACAACGGGTCCTAAACTCTGCAACATTTTTTTTAATAAAATCTATAGTTTGCAAGAGTTTTTTGATGAAAGGTTACCGTACTTGTTATCTAAAATTTTACTGTGATGATTATAATTATGTGTATTTTTTTGTATATTGATATTGTAGTGCTCTTACAGGGTTCATGTTTGAATCTGAAACTAAATCTTAAGAACTTGTAATTACCACGTGAAACAATAAACATTGAATTAAATTGAAATAAGTACTTGGAATGAAAGGTTTATAATTATTGTAAAGAAAGTCATTGTGTATAATACAAGTCTTTGAACAAATACTTTAGTCTACATACACTACAGTTCTACACTGAAGCGAAGCGAGGGTGAGCCACTAGTATTCTATAAATTGGAAAATAAATTTGTCTGCATGTATGTTACACTTTTACGCCCATACCATTGATATGATTTTTAAATTCTTTTCAGTAGTTTTCGTTTCTAAAAAGTCATTCTCAAATGATTGTTATTTTCAATTATATACCTATCATAATTATAAAAAAAAAATATACTAATGTAATTCTACAAGTGCACATTTTTCGTTTGCATTATGTCCTACTGCCATTTGTTATTTAGAGAATAGTTAATTTAGTTACTATCCACCGCATCCGTGTTGCACTATGGTTACTATTAAAAAAGTGTTCTAGGAGTAAATAAATAATGCTCCTTGATGACATCGTTTATGTCTTATTTATCTTTAATTGGTGAATGTGGGAACCGCGTTTCATTACAACGCTTGAAGCAATTGTGACTATTGTTCGATGTGATCTCCAATAATGATTTCTCTGTCTCTTTGAATAGAGTCGCTAATGGTGTCGAGTTTTAAATATAATTCTAAGATTACTACGTGGTCACGTGTATCACCACAAGGTAAGCCGTTCTTTGAACGTGAAACTTTTGTGATATGTTAATTTTCTTACAAAAACATAACATAACAGAGTAACATAGTTAAGTATTAATAAAGGTAAACGTGGTTAAATATTGGTAAAAATTAGGCCTATAGGTACATGATTAGGAGTTGAGAGTTTTTTGCCGATCCATTAAAAAATTTGAAGTAAGTAACTTTACAAACATTGAAACCTGTATATAAACAAATTGTTATGACAGTAAATACTCACGAAAAACCGTTGACGAATCGGCAAGCCATGAAGATTGGTAAGATTTGGACGAAGGAAGAGACGATTCCGATGAACCCATCGATCAGTAGTGTGGAAACCAGCACTATTTTACGGCCCTTGGTGTCAGCTAAGCAACCCCAGAAGTAGGAACCGATAACCATACCTGTAAATGACAGGAACATAATGAGCTTTCGGTAGTCATGTTGGTAAATAAAATTTCCACGATACGAACATCTGTAAAAGTGATGAGTTGCCAAGGAGAACCAACATGATCAGAATTGGCTGGACCAATAAATTTCGTCGGCTAGTCAGTGGCAGATTAGAAGGTCCAAATAAATCCACAACGATCAAGTTTTAAAAAGTATATTTAAAGAGGTAAATAAAGAAACCATTTATGGGGTTACGATGGTACCTATTTTGATATAGTATTGCATATCATTAATCAAAAAAGTGAAAAAGTCTTCTAATAATTACTTTACTGGATTAAAATTGTAATGCTTTAGGCAAACATTTAAATGGCTGCTTAAGTAAGAAATAAATAAAGAGGAAGGTTGCGTTTAACAGGGTATATAGACACCGTAATAAACTTACCCAACATAGGCGCAGCAGTGAGCCAACCCTTATCAGCAGAGGTCATTCGAAAGTCGCACGTGGCTGCAGGCAGCACGAACGACACTATGGTGATGCCGATGGCAGTATTCGCATAGATCAGCCCCGTGACCGCCAACAGGCAGAAGTGAAACCGACCGAAGCCTGGGAAGAGGAAATGCCATTGTATTAGTGCTTCAAACAATTAAAAATGGATTACAAGACTGCTAAGTGTTTTTAAATGGATAAATATTTGCAAACATTATAAAATTGCAATGTTCTGCGGAGGTTTCTTTTTTCACGATTTGTACTTGTATAAGTTAAAACTGTGGAAAAAAATTTATTTATTAAGGTGCAACAAATTGCTCCACCCCACCTGGGTCCAGTCGCGAATATAGATGATACGGCAGAAGGTATGCCGCTCCGCAGTCATTACCTTGCGGCCAGAACCCAATCCTCTACGCCGAGGAGAGCCCTGGAACCGTCTTTATCAGCAATAACACAACATCACCAAAAGGTAATATGTCTTCTGCAAGGTGAAGGTTACTTCCTCAGATGGGTGTTCCAATTCGAGAGGAAAATCGCTGTGCCCTACCTCTCTTAAAAGGTATGGCACGCCTTATGGTTAGCAGCCTACTCCTAATATATCCTCTACCATGGAGTCCTGAAAACTTTACGCACCGAAAGAAACGCAACGCAATTTAAATGTACTCAAAGAGATTTATGGTTTAAACAAACTTTGATAATTTCAATATCATACCCACCAGTGGCAGATATAGCCGCCTCGAAATCGGCTCCATGTTCCAAGAAGTCTAGACCTGTAATAGATGAACAAAATTGACATTATTTTCTGCCTCACCAAAAAGTTACGAATACACAAAAACACTACACTGTTCACAACTTAACTGCTAGTGCTAGCTTCTGCCTTTTCCTTTCCATTATAAAACTATCTGGTATAATCGTATTTTCAGCCTTTGCCATCTTGAAAAACAATTAAATTTTCTAACAACAAATAAATAGCAAAGGCCATGTGTGTTCAACTATAAATATTTTACAATTGGCAATGTCTGTCTTTGACAATCACAAACGATTACAAATTGAAAATACCCATAGGCCAATATTGTTACGCTATTTTAGAATTCATGTCAACTTGCATAAGATGCTATTTTCTTTAAAGTCCTAATTCATTGGTATTTTTAATTACCCTCATTTATTTTAAGTAGTTGAATGTACAGGTGTTGTTGCAAATATTTTAATGTCCTAATGACATTCGATAATGATGAAGCGGTAATGAATTAATAATAGTTCCGTTACGAGAAAGTGAACATTAATAAAGAATAGTGTTTTAACGATAATAGCAGATAGGTATAGTATAAGCAAAAACCAGAACAAGTAGGTACAATATATAAAAAATAATAGAAATTAATGGGATAGCAGGTCATTCTCAAATAAGTGTTTTGGCTAAGATTTATGTACCTATTGTAATTCTTAGTTTAGTTTTTTTGCTAAATTTTCAGGTACCTGCTAGATATGTTTTATTTATACCGATGTCGTATTTTTGATAGTAATTTTAAAAGAAGCTGAATATGAAAAATTTACATGCCTAAATAACAACCAGGTTAGAAGCAGGCACCTTAAGTATGTTACCTTATTATGAGTAATATTTAAATTGTGATCATTAATCTCTTTAATTTTAAGACTTATTTAAAACAATGAAGTAACTCGAGTAATGTAACAAAGCTGATATATATATATATATATATATACATACATAGCTACACTTTCTCAGAAAATTAAATCGTACTAAAAAAAGATAAAGCATAATGCATATAATTTTCTATTCTAGTTAACTCTGACGCCACAAGGCGCAAATCTCAAAATAAACTAATATTCTGAGGTATAAATATTTACGATATTTATGGCATTATTAATAAGAAAGACAGAACGACTCATGCTTTATTTACTAATGCTGGATTTTACGTTAGATAAGAATATCAAAGTGATACCTTTCGGCTTGTTAGTAACTTAATGCGGCTGGTTGAATAACCACTCACCACCGCTTATTGTGTAAACTTCTATAATTGTACGATGCCTATATTATTCCGGTATCGAGGATTAGTTGAAATCCCTTTAATGATAATATGTTTATTATATCGCAAATGATAGAGCGTTTTGATTTTCAAACTGAGTCTTTGATTTACCGGCCATACCGGCCAACTGCTTGTCGGGCTACGCGCAATGTAGGGTTCCGTAGTTGCCTAAATAGCTTGTTTTGACATTATATAGACTAATATTTTTTTTATTGCACTTTAAGCTTAATATTTCGTAAACGGTATTTGAATTCTAAAAAATGTTTTGGGAGCTTATGTATAAAGCAGTTAGTTGGCATAACAAAAATGATTGAATCTAGAAATCCGTCTGATCCACTTTAACTTCCTAATCACTGACTAAACCGGTTATTTTACATTAATTTTATATGTTTTCTTTTAATTATTTAATATTTAAATTTTAGTCAGTAATCTTTTCATGAAAATATAAGTACTAAATTTTACGTAATGTATGAAAGTAATTATTAAATAAATAGCTATCTTGTATGTTCAAAGAAAAATCGCTATTATTTGGACCTTCACTTCCATAAATAAAAACAAATGAAATCAAAATCTTAAAGCAACATACATGTGTTGATAAATATAAAAGGCGCTGTAGGTAGACAAGTCATCATTTTTGACGCTGATAATAGAATTCCTATAAAGATGCTGTACATGTGATTTTTATATATGTATATCTTCAGAAGTTTTAATGGCCCGTAAACATGATTTGCGAAAACTTTCCCGATAGATTTTGTCTTTGAAAAATGCAAATGATCGATTTTTTACTTAAGAATCAAATTCCTTAAAAACTTTTATTACTATAATCACAAAACTTGCTTTGTTAGAAAGCTTTTTAATGAATATGAGTTTTTGCTTATTGAAATTTCGATAGGTTCAGTATTTAGTTTATTTTTAACTAGCTTTTGCCCGCGACTTCGTCCGCGTTTTCGTCGTTTTTCGTAAAAAAGTAGCATATGTCCTTCCTCAGGGTTCCGTGGTTTTGATGTGACGACAGACAGATTAACTTTCGTATTTTAGTAGGGAAATATAATATGTCAATCCACAATACTGTTAGAAATATCGCAATAAGGAACCGCAGAATATTATTATTATCACTGTGCCCCGAGATCATCAGCATGTAACTCCTTGTATGTTATTATGTTAATGTATTGGTAATATTGTTTAGATCGCTTTCACATGAGGCTTAAGTACATATAGAATGAAAATACTTCAGCGCAAAGCTTCCGGGTAAAGTACGTTAAAAGTTGACCCGTCCGGCACGTGAACATAAAAAATTCTAGGACTACTAACCCGGGCAAGAACGACATAACTGACCATGTGAAAAACAACTGACACCGAGATCTACTCCAGCATTACGAAAAGTCTGCCCTTGAGCCTTATTTATTGTCATTGCATAACACACCGATACTGGGAATTGCGTTCTTTTAAATTAGAATGGAAAATTATTTGGTATCATGGGAATTTTGGGAGTAAAGATGGTTTCTCCTGCACCGCAACCTATTGAAATTTGAACCTCGATTACATTTTGTTGCAACTGGGTTACTTTAAGCCGAGTTTCATTGCAAAGTTGTGGTGGTCTTAAATTTCGGAGCAGAATAATCGGAATGCCAATTTTTAAACAAATTTCATGAGAAGGAAGTACGGGCATATTTAAAGAATTTAAAAATTCTATCGGGTAATTAGTGGCTTCTTGTTCATCGGCCATTCTATTTATTGAACTATAAACTTTGCTTTCCCCCTGGATATTCGACAGTATTTTATTATTAATCTCAGATGCCTGGTCATTGCGAAGAGTTAAAATGGACCTTTCGCGTAGCCAAGAATTGTCCTTATATTTGTTACGTCACCGTAAACTGACGACGTAAGATGTTGTTGGGATTGCACTATACAACATAACTCAGGCGTCAGAATAAGTTTTCCTTGGTGTAGCAGTGGATAGGTATCTTTGCTGAAGGTATTTTCTTTAATAATATATCAGAAAATTCACGATCATCCGGGTTATCTACAGTTCTCACTCGCATGTTTATAGTCAAATGCACCGATGTATATCACGCCACAAATAAGAGCTTTTCAGGCAAGCCTTAACCTCATCAGCTCGGGTTCCCCGTGGTATTACCGGTAAGGTTTGTCGGAAATCACCACAAACTAAAACTGTGATACCGCCCATTGCTCGATTATTTTGTCTTATATCCCTTTAAGTTCTGTCTACCGCTTCTACTCCTTTTCGATGGGCCATCGTACATTCATCCCATATGATTAAATTACACTTTGAACGAATATTTAAACACTACCAAAACAACTAATACGTGGTCCTGACTTTAGCTACCTAACACTTAAAATCTAAGTGACTATTTAAACTAAAATATTCTTATAGAATTATAACCAGAAATATATACAACTCACAACAAAAAAGAAATGAAAATAAAGCTAAAACGCCTGTGCAAATCTATCTACCTATACCTACTTCACTTAAAAATAAATACTTATAACTATTTTAATTAATAAAAGTACCTACGCTTAATAATTTTTAATTTGAACGAATATTTCAACAGTACCAAAACAACTAATACCTATTTTACAAAATAACAACAAAAGAAATTCAAATAAACTATTTAAAGACTAAAAGTCGCGCTGATAAGCACGGTTTCTCAATATTTCTCAATTATTGTCTGTTAATAAGGTCGAACGCTCTGAACTCATCAACAGCCAAATATTGAAGCTCGCTCGCTCTCTTTTTTTTATTTTTTTGTTTCTTGCCAGACGGGGGAGCAGGTGAGAAATCCTCATGGATACCCTACAGCCGGCTGCAAGGTTATGTCAGACTCGTACTGACTAAAAAACACCCGTAGGGGCTGCCTCTGGCCGGGAAGGCCTCTAAGGCTTCATCGGAAGCGATCGTCCCCCAGGGGGGGGGGGGGGGGGGGGGGAGCGACGCAGAAAACAGATTTAGACAGCTCGCTCTCGGACCTCCCGCCTTTTACACAAAAATAATCCTTATAGCATGATTCAGTATTCACGTGCGACGGCGCGTTCGACATTATTTCATGTATAAGTTTGGTGTTTCTATACCGATTTCTATGTTTTGTTTTTATTGAAAAGGTAATAATGTTACCTTTTTTAAATTAGGGATGAGTCAGAGTATTATAAACGTAAGAGTAAACAAATATGATCAGAATGCTCCGAACTGCTAAGCTATCGGGAGTTACACGTGTTATTGTGAGTCAACCATAAAAGATAGACATATGCTGTTGCGGTATATTTTTTAGACAATTTTATGTAGAATATTTCCGTCATACATGATTTCTATGTAACTTTAATCATTAAGGCTGCACACGCGACGGAAGCTTAAAAAATATAGTAATTTCTCCCGTTTTCCCAACATTTCCCTTCACTACTCTGCTCCTATTGGTTGTAGCGTGATGAAAAGTATACTATAACCTGCCCAGGAGTATGAAGAATAATTGTACCAAGTTTCGTTAAAATCCGTCGAGTAGTTTTTGTTTCTATAAGGAACAAACACACAGACAGACAGACAGACAGACAAAAAATTTACTGATTGCATTTTTGGCATCAGTATCGATCACTAATCACCCCCTGATAGTTTTTTTAAAAATATATTTCATGTACAGAATTGACATCTCTACAGATTTATTATAAGTATAGATTATTCTATCATTTGCGTATCATAACTTATCATTCTTCTACTACTACAACTGTCAACGTCGTTTCTGTGTATTGAGTTTTGTCACTTATTTAAAAATGGCTAAAAACGTTACATAAAAATTCAAAGAAAGAGAAGACACTTTCAGGACCTCCCAGAACATTCGGTAATTGTTTAAGAGCAAAAGCAGTGAGTACAATTATTTATTCCGTATACTAAGGTCCGATTCCCACATTTGCGGAGTCGAAACAAAATGTCAATGTTAATTATAGTAGGTACTACATTTTTTAATAAATTATCACACTATCACAGTTAACTGTCAATCCTACTGTAGTTACTGCAAAGCAGGAAACAAAATAACCTGCCCGTGTAGCTTAGTCATATTAAATGTAGTAACATGACTAGATGAATTAATAATAATTACAATTTTCGGATTTCAAAGCAATTAAAAGGTTAGGTCGTAAAAACAACTTGATCACTTTCCTTTTCTTAAATAAACAATGAAAACCAAAGCATGTCCAAAAATATGTTTCAGTAACCAGATCATTAGATTTCACGTGAAAAATCGATTAATCGGCTTTTATTTCGCAAATTTCACCTTAGCTATACTTGAATATAGTGCAAAGTATCCTTGTGAAAACAACTTGATTACTTTACTTTTAAATAAATGAAAAAAACCCCGACAAATGCGAGTCGGGGTACCCCATCGAGGGATGAGTATAAATATGAATAAACGCAACATCCGTATCTTTTTAAACCTTAATTTAGAAGTTTGATTTTTTCACAGCTTCAAGGGATTGCAGACTTAAGTGTATGGTTTAAATTTCAACTCGATACCTTCACGAGTTCCCGAGATAAAGGATCTTGATAGACAGACGTCCGTCTGTCTCGACGGACCGACGGACAACAAAGTGATCGTATAAGGGTTCTGTTTTTTCCTTTTGAGGTATGACTTCGTTGTTTAGCAAGGATTTCGTAACACCCATACACGCCTAGACAACAAAGTAATCTTATAACGGTCATTCTAGGCTCACCCGATTTTTGAGCGGCCTTCCATTTGTAACAAATCCTTAATATTACAGGGTTGATAATTTTTGGGGAAAGTTCTATTAATAACTTGATAAGAAATGGAATTTTATATACTTACTTAATTTGGCAAAAACTCATCCAAAGTATTTTTTCAAAGTTGTTATCCTAATTTATATTAGCTGTCCAGTAACCAGATTTTTCTCACATTTAATAGTTATAAAACAAAATATAATTAACATTACTGTCTAGATATTTCAAAAGTAAATTAATGTACTTTGTTATTTAAAAAAATATAAGTGTATTTATTTTGATAACGATAAATATGTTTGTCCTTTCATTTACTCTATTTCTGTCAGTTCAGCAGTGCTATTCTGTAAAGACATAAAATTTTCAGGCGCGGATCCCTATCGGATCCGGCAGGATCCGGATGGTCCCGCGCGTGAAAATTTTGCGTCTGTACAGAATAGCACTGCAGGAAAGATGAATACCTTATAATCTGAGTAAATTAGACCCATACCTGTAGCATCTTCGGAATAAATCAGTAGTGCTGTAGTGGTAACCAAAGCTGTCTGTTATATGTTTCATAGACATACTAAATAACCTAAGTTAGTAATTTCAGTTCTATGCATGGTTTACGATTCCTCTAGTTTTCGTTCGCTTGTTTAATTTTATTCTGTTATGTCTGAAATTTTTATCTGTTAAATGATGATTAAGTACAAGTAAACGTTGAATGTATCCCAATAGTATTATTCAATATTTTTAACATATGCGATTCAATATTATTATTTATTAAAATTAAAAGTTAACCTCGTATTCCTCATTTTCGTCACCCGATTCTGGCACGCTGAAAAGTGAAGAAAAATCTTAAATGCCTATTAACTATTGTTTGTTACTATTTTATTTTGGTCGTTTACATCTAAAGAATAATTTGTATGTCTTATTAAAACAGAAATTCATAATACATTGAGCTATTCTTTAAAGTTCGTCACTGCGTATCTAATTTTCCTCTGGCCCAAATGTCTATCTCTTCGGATATGCCAAAACTAAATAGTTAAAAGAAGTGCCAAATGTACAAAAATATAAAGTTTAACGTGTTTTTCAAGTTTTATAGTCGGTACAAATAATTTAAAGAAAATTAAAAATTGTGACATAAGTTATACGAAGAACACCTAGTCCCTAGAATGACCATTAAGAGATAAGAGAGAGATTTTCCTTTTGAGGTAGGGAACCCTTAAAATCAAAACAGTTGCCAGAAATACGTTTTGCGTCAATGTCAATCAATGTGTCACATTAAAACACAATTATTGACGCGTTAATAGTTTGTGTGATAACATGTCAAATAAACCAAGTTTAGAAATCATTATTTTATTTATTTTTATAATATGTAATGTTTATGTATATAGTACGACTATATTTCCCGGTCCGCTTCAGTATAAAACAACCTTAAAGCTGTGAACGTCAACGGGTTTGCGCAGGACGACTGACTGTACTCGTCACTCACTTCCCCTGCTTTACCCCCTCAAATACCTAAACTACTGCACAGTGTGTTATGAGACCGTAAAATCGGACATTCTCATTTATTTGATGCATCGTTTAGAGCTCATTTATGCAAATATGATAGAAAAACTCTCGTTTGAAAATTCCACTTAGTTTTCGAGATACAAAAATTCAAAAGTTAGTTATTTTTTCTTTTTAAAAAATGAAAAACATTATAATACTTCATAGAACTCTTAAAACTACACGTAATAAGAGTTTAAAGTGTTTTGTAAATGCTTGCAGTTAAATAAAAAAAATCTTTTTGTTATATTTGTTTTTATTTTTTTTCGCCATTATACCATAATATATGCAAACTTTTTTAATCGCAAGATATAGTCTGATATTTATTCTAGTTGTATAAAATCAGCATTAAATTTCGTGATATATTTAAGAAAAAACAAACTGAAAATATGCACCAGGGCTGTCACATAGAATTATAAATTTCTTATAACTTTTTAAAAGCAATATTTCTTTTGGAGGTTTAAATATTTTATTAAAATCACACATATTAAGATTTAATCTTGTGTTAGATTATAGACAATGCCAGATATGACAAAGGTCGAATGTCGGTGGAAAATACTTTAGCCCAGTAAAATTAGCTTTTAACCTTGGAATAGGAAGCGAGGTATTTATGAAAAACCCGTTCTTATAAATATCTCGCTCCCTATTCCTATCTTTTCCTGTTCGAACTTAAATAACTTAAGACGCAGAAACTAGATCTTATATGATTATGAGATTTATGAGGTAACCTTTAAAACGTCAAAACATAGATTTATAAAAAATATCAGCTTATTATCTTCCTTCCCGAGATTTGACCCTCTTTTTGAGCTAATTTTATTGGATCTCTAAAAGCTTAAACTATTGATCGATATTACAGAACAATGTATCGAAGATCAGGTCGAAGACCCAAGTGATGATACAACAGTCCTATCATGTGAAAATAACATTTTTATCGACTAAATTTACATTAATATAAAATAAAAATTTAGAAACAACTGCAGGCGCCGAATATCAATTTTTAGACTGAATATATAGTGGTGGGATTCAATTAGTATTTTTTTTTTCCTCCTCTGGCAACACTGTCGCAAACAGCTGATTTTGAATTGTCCCAGTATTTTTAATTAAATTTTTATTAATCTTAGATATTAAAGGTACTAAACCAATACATCATTAAGTAAACATTAAATATAAAGTGTTTTAATATAAAATACCAGTGTAAATAACGCAAAATAGTGTAAAACAAACTGTGACAAAAACCGGCTTTTTTGTAAGTCATTGTCATCTGTTTTCAAGAAATTTATCTCTTTAGACGCAGTAAGTTTAACAATTTTTATTACGAACGACCTTATTATTGCAGTGCCTTTATGAGTGTAGCATAAAATAATAAAATATTACCTTACTTTTGAAAATAATTCCGCACATAACCTTGCGCTGTTTGCTTAGACAATTCCTTCAATTTTGTACTTTTTTATACTTATTAATTTCGTTATAACATGATGACACGTAAGGCATTGTCTCGTCAGGAGGAGTCTAAACTCCAGCTGACTTTGAGAGAACTTAAAACATCCAAGGAATTGTGTGATCAACTTAACAAGGAACGGGATGACAATGAAAGGGAATTAATAGATGTTTTAAGTAAGAATCAAAAGTTAAAGAGTGAAATGGCGGAGCTACACAATCAGTATAATGATGCCATTGATGCTCGAGACAGGCTGCAGTGCATCGTAGATGGCTTTGATCAGTGCAGAAATGAATATGTGCAAACATTACAGAAAATTCATATTTTAGAAAAAGAATTACAAGATGCCAATCACACAATTTCACTCTTAGAAGCATCAAAACAAAATATTACAGCCTCATTGAATCAGAGCCTTTTCGATGAACTTGTGGTTTGTGCCCCGGACATGGTTTCTACTACAATTAATAACCAGCCCACTGTTACAATAGACCTCACACATGATGATACTAAAAGCAGTAAGAATACACTGGGGGTTATTGGATGTAAAGGAAACAAATTAAAGAAGTACATAAAAATTAATAAATACATAAAGAAAACTCAAAAACTTGTAAAAAAACAAAAGTTCTTTATGAAAAATGTAAAATTTAACAAGGAGAGATTGCAATTAATTGATACATTGGATATATATTCTGCAAAATATGACAACATTAGCTTAAGATATAAAAAAGACACACAAATATTACAAAGTAAAATTGAACAATTACAAGAGTGTCTCTTTAGTGTTACAAAAAAATATGAATTGTCACAAAAAGAAATAAAGGAACACATGAAGGCAATGAATGAGTTGGTTGAATTATGTAATTATAACAATGAGAGATTTCATTCCTTAACTAGCAATCACACATGTGATTGTAAACAGTTCACAGCTCAGTCACCTGCCAATTGTGATTCCTCCATATCACAATGTGTTATTGTTAATTCCCCACAGCCGCCATCAAATAAATGTTTGACCACAGTGAAAACAATTCACTCAGACTTAGTTTTAGATAATAATTATAAAAACATCATATTATTTAGTGATGAAATTGGCAAGGGCATGGGCCCTCTTTTGTCTAAAATGGGACATTCAGTTATCAATCACTGTATGCCTAATGTTTCATATGGGGATATTTTAGGAAAGGCAACCAAACAAAATTACAATAAATGCGCTACTCTGTTATTTTTTGTTGGAAATAGAGGCAATGTGAACAAAAAATCATTGATCCAATATGTTAATGAATTGAGTTCTTTAAATGTTGAAAAAATTATATTGTTTACATTGCCCTATTGTAGGAGTCTGCCAAAGGAGGAAAATTTATTAAGATATAAATTAAATATGCTTTTATTCACAATGTGTAAAAGTGAAAAATTTCATGTTATTGACACTAACAATTATGTTAGGAATTTATATTTGACCAAAGATAAATATTATCTTTCTAATTATTGTAAAAGACAGATAGCTAAGTCGCTATCATATTATTTTTATATAACAGCCAAAAACTTGGCTAAACAAATTGCTTTTATTGAGCAATGTTCTATTAATAACTTGACAGTCAGTAGCTCTTCTACTGACAAATTAGTAAATAATAATTATTGTTTAAATTAAATAATGAGACAAAAGACAATTCCTCTTGCATATTAATAAATAATAATTGTTATAACTCTCATAAAAATATTAATTTAACCAAAAAAAATCCATCCAAAAACTTAAAAATCAATGTAAACTTTATCAACCTGATGTATATAAATATTCAAGGAATGATGGGTAAGGACTTAGAAATTGAATTATTTATGAATTGTAACAATATAGATATATTTTGTATCACAGAACATTGGCTTAAAAGTCATCAATTCATGTTTAATTTTAATAATCATCAGGTTGGTAGTTCGTTCAGTCGAGAAAATGCAATTCGCGGTGGCTCCTTAATTTTATTAAATAATACACTTAAATTTAAGGAACGTAAAGATATTGTGAGCCTCTCGGTTGAGCGAACAATAGAAATCGCCTGTGTGGAACTGGACCGGCTTATTGTACTGAGTGTATACAAACCTCCTTCAGCATTGTATGATTGTTTTGAAGAAATTATGGATGAAGCTTTAAAAAAAATTGTCATCACTGGTAAACAATTAATTGTTTGTGGTGACTTTAATATTAATCTATTAGAAACCTCTAGTTTGAGTATTAAATTAAGAAATCTATTTCAATCATATAATCTGGAAAACTTGTTCATGGAGCCTACTAGAATAACGGCCACTTCGGCCACTTGTATTGACAATATTTATACGGATATAATACCACATAAAAAAAGAATCGTTAATCAACTAGATAGTGATCATTGTGGTCAGTTGATTACTTTTCCACATCCAAATAAAAATGGAACCAAGAAATGTATCACTATTGTGCCAAAATCAGTTAATCGTATACAGCGTTTTAAAATTCAATTAGATAGGAAGTTGAGTTATTTAAAGTATAAAGACAGTCCAAATGAGTTGTATAATGATTTTTTTAATATATTTTGTAAAGAATTTAATGACGTCTTCGTTCCCAAAACCATATGTGTTAGTGATGCAGTAACCTTCAGTGAGTGGGCCACCCCAGGCATACATAACAGTAGAAGAAAACTTTATGAACTATACAATGAACGCAGCATTAATACTACTGAAAGATTCAGAGAGTATGTACGTAATTATTCTAAGTTATTTAAAAAGGTATGTCGCACAGCTAAATCAAATTATTTAAGTTGTAAGATTAAGAATAGTAATGACAAAATTAAAATGACATGGAACATTATAAACAATGAAACTGGAAAATCTAAATCTCGAAATACCAGCTTTAATTTAAACATTGAAAATAGAAATGTTACATCAGATACTGAAGTTGCTACAGCATTTGAGAATTTTTTTACTGATATTCCAGTTTCAACTACAAAATCCTTGGACTCCTCCCCCATTGCTGCTGAATCAATATTAAAAGAAAACATAACACAAGGTACTAGTCAATTTAAATTTAAATATGTTAACTCTAAAGACATAATCAAATATTTTAACCAATTGAATAAAAAGAAAACCGCGGATCTGTGGGGTAACTCCGTGGATGTTTCTAGATCAGTAATTGAGACAATAGCTCCTATTCTGGCTAGCATTTTTAATCAATGTGTTGACTGTGGTGTTTTTCCTGATCTAATGAAACATAGTAAAATAACTCCATTGCATAAATCGGGTAGCACATCTGACCCCACAAATTTTAGACCCATATCCGTGCTACCCACCTTTAGTAAGATTTTTGAAAAGATTATGCTAGATCAAATGCAATCATATTTTTATAGTAATAACTTTCTGCATAGTAAACAATTTGGTTTCACAAGGGGTCGCTCAACAACCGATGCCGGTGTTGAGCTTGTACAGCAAATTTTTGATGCCTGGGAGAACTCGCATGATGCACTTGGTGTGTTTTGCGACTTATCAAAGGCATTCGATTGCGTTTTTCATGAAACATTGATCAGGAAACTACAGCACTATGGATTTAGAGACACCACTCTGGATCTTATTGTATCATATTTGAGTGATAGGGTTCAGCGGGTTGACATCAATGGAGAAAAATCTCCTGGTTCGTCGGTTAAGATGGGAGTTCCGCAGGGCTCAATCCTTGGTCCTTTCTTATTTTTAATTTATATCAATGATTTGCCTTATTTTGTAAAGGATAACCATGAAATAGTATTGTTTGCGGATGACACTTCACTTTTGTTTAAAATTAAACGTAGGCAGTCGCAAATTGACGACGTGAACAAGTCTATTTCTAAGGTAGTCCACTGGTTTAACGTTAATAATTTACTGCTAAATGAAGGGAAAACTAAGTGTTTGAAATTTGTTTTACCTAATGTTAAACAGGTAAAAACGAATGTAAATATAAAGGATCGAAATGTGAGCCTTGTAGATACCACAGTGTTCTTAGGAATCACACTAGATTCAAAGTTGCAATGGGGCCCACATATTGATAAATTGTCGAAGAGACTTAGCTCTGCAGCATATGCTGTAATGAAAATACGTCAGTTAACGGATATAGAAACTGCCAGATTAGTCTATTTTAGTTATTTTCATAGTGTAATGTCTTACGGTATTTTACTGTGGGGAAATGCCGCCGATATTCAAACAATATTTGTGTTGCAGAAGCGGGCTATTCGATCAATTTATAATCTTAAAGTTAAGGACTCTTTAAGAAATAAGTTTAAAGAAATAGGCATAATGACGGTTGCATCACAATACATATATGAAAACTTAGTATATGTCAAAAAAAATATTAGTTTATTTACTAAAAATAGTGAAATACATACACTTAATACTAGAAGTAAAAATAAGTTAACTTTACCTGCTACTAGGCTCCACAAAATTAATAACTCGTTTAGAGGCCTCTGTGTTCGCTTTTACAATAAAGTCCCAAGCAATATTCAAGAGTTGAGCCTGACTAAATTTAAATCGACTATTAAAAAAACTCTTATTAAGAATGCTTATTATAAAGTGTCTGATTATATTACAGACAAAAATGCTTGGGTTTGAACTGTTCCAACCATTCCAACGGGTATTTCTATATGATATATATTATGGATCATGTGTTGATGATACTTTTATTGAAAAGCTGTATTTAAAGCTGATTACGTAAGGAAGAATATCAGACTATTTAAGAAGATTTGAATGACAAAACGGCGTGGTCATGATTTCTCCATTGTTTTTGCTTTGTAATTGTTTGCAGTGTCCTACAGATAAATGACTTTAAGTTTAAGTAAATATGTTGTGGTTGATATAGGTGGTTATGGGTAGTCATGCTCTCTTAAAAGTCTCTTCGGTGGTGTCGTGTGAGGCGGGTCGTTACGTTCCCTAAAATATGGTTGAGCGAAGCGATGGCTGGTTCATGCGTCATGCTCGTGAACGGGTGCTGCTAGCGGAGATGAGTCTGCCCTAACTACTTTGATATTTAAGATATAAATGTTTCATTACACCTATTATAAATAACTCTGTTTGTATTTATACTGTGTGACACAGCAATCAAAATGCAGGTGTACAATTAATGTATAATTTCACATTATGTAATGAAGGGTGACTTCATGAATCATCTCTGAAGTCATTTTTCAACTTGACGACTCTGTAAATGATAAAACAGGGAGAAAAAAACAGCCCTTGCTGAGTTTCTTGCCGGTTCTTCTCAGTACAAGGTCTCCCGCCGTAGATTTACGAACCGATGGCGTAGCTTCTCGACATTCATATGTGCTTGTAACAGCCTAAACTGAATAAATGATTTTGATTGATTGATTGATTGATTGATTGATTGATTTGTAACTTTTTAGACATTAATTTATACAATTAGAATACATTTAAGACTATATCTTGCGATTGAAAAAGTTTATATATATTATGGTTTAATGAAGAAAAAAATAAAAACAAAAATAACAAAAATCTTTTTTTCTAATTAACTGCAAGCGTTTACGAAGCACTTAAAACGCTTATTACGTGTAGTTTAAAGAGTTCTATGGAGTACTGTAACGTTTCTAAACAAAATGTTATTAGTTACAGAGTAAGATTGTTTTTTCATTTTTAAAAAAGAAAAAACTTTTTTTCAATTTTTATATCTCAAAAACTACGTGGAATTTTCAAACGGGAGTTTTACTCTCATATTTGTATAAATGAGCTCTAAAGAGTTCATCAAATAAGAATGTCCGATTTTACGGTCTCATAACATACTGTGTACTGCTACACACGGCGTCTAGTGACATCTATGCAATTACTTTTGCTCAAAGATACAAAATAAGAAAATAAAGGATCGGTTTTCACTTTTTTACTTCTTGATGTTGTAACATTTAATTTTTTAAATTAATTAATTAAAAATAGTTTGTCCAGGATTTTTTTAGGCAACCCGTTTTTAATATAATTTGTAATATACTAAAGTCATGATAAAATGTTGTTGTATGTTTCATTCTATTATCAGCTTGGTGAAGGTCGATATTGTTTCGGATCTTCTTCTATTATAAGACTTGAGCTTATCTTATAAAAGCTGATGAACCGATAAGAGATTGATCTTTGTATTTGTTCTGTCACATCAAAAATGTTACTTAACAGTCACTTATTCAGTGTCATAGTGCGAAAAAAATGTACCTGCCCGTTAAGAATAGAGTGGGGAAGGCGGCTCTAATAGTGTCCGTCTAGTAGAAAGAGAAAGAAGATGAGATACGGCTAGCTAGCCTTTCTCTCTCCAATCGCGAATGCGCATTGGATGAAAAACCTACGGATGAATACGGACCAATCACACGACTGCGCAGCGTGACAAGAGAGAGAGATAGCTAGCCGTCTCTCATCTTCTTTCTCTTTCTACTAGACGGACATTTCCACTTGTAGTAGAGTATATATCTCCCCTACTCTATTCTTATACCTCTATGAGTTAATATGATAAGAGATTATAAATAGAGCATATTTGAATTTATGTTTCTCACATACAAATACTTATAGCAATGTCAAAAAAACAAGTTTATTTTTTAATATTGTACTTACTAAAACATGTCATAAATAATATTAATTTAGAAGCTGTACAAATATTTTCTACGCAAGATTTATTTAGTGTACCGGTTCTTACATCTGTAATCTTATCAGTGAACAGAGTATCAGTAGCATTGTTTGCCTCATCAGACTTGATTAATCAATTATATAATGAAGAATACAAGACGAAGGCTTCCCGCAAATAAGTCGGAGGATGATATGTCTTAAATGTTTGAGCCTTTTTATCAACTGTGTGTACTATGCGGCACAAATAAATATGACAATGACACGGTCAAATCCATTAATGTGGCAAAGGGATTTCGAAATAAGACTTGCCTCTGCAAATGATTCGTATTGTTATAAAAAGAGATGGGCGTCAACAGATACCAGTCACGAGATATGAGCCGTATTTAACACATCTGTTTAGCACTCCGAATTACTTCATGTCACAGCTTTCTTTTTATTTTCTGCGAATCTGGTATTACTTTAAATATGCTTTTAATGAAATTATGTTCCATTTGTAATATTCGTTGCATTTTCACAGATAGTTTTATCCCGAGTACGATACTTCACGGTGAGCAGTTACATAATAAAAGTTCCCAATCACTGGTCTTCCCTTTAACAGAAAATCCTAAAGAGAATATGTCGCAACTCACTGATTAGACCGGATGGGTACATACATAGTAATGACTGCTAACTAATGCAACTGGAAACAACAAATTCATATGTCTTCTGAAGCACGATGCACGAATAATTTATGGCCACCAAACCAGTATTGGTATTCAGCAATTCCAGGTCGATCGAACTAACCTGCATCTCGATGATGGAGATACTTTTTTATAAACCAACCACCCAGTAACCACATGAGTGCAATAAATTGAATTGAATTTGATAGGGAGCATACGAGCAGACGGTTCGCCTGTTGATGTATGCATGATGCAGTTAGTTCTGATCCTATTATTTATAATTTCATAGCATAAGACATGGCTCCCTTGATGCTCTGAGCTCTGCTGACCTCGGTAAGAATATATCTGCGAAGGTAGAATACCTGGGCACGTCAGAATTTCCGCTTAAATTGGAGTGCCAATCAGAGGAAAAGTAAGGTAAGATGGGAGCTTAGATAAAGCTGAAAAATACCCCTATATACTTTAGCGTTGCCTTTATGCTGTGAGCCTACGTGTGGTTGCTAGAACTTCAGTTAATCATTGAATATTCAGCCAAATAATATAAATTCTGTTTACCTTTGGCACCGTTTAGTTATGTAGTCTCTATGGACTGCGGTAGTGATAACATTTTATGCAAATCGCGACATTGAATGTGCCATGAAGGTTGCGCGCTGGCCAGCGTCTTCAGCGGTGATAAGTCACGCTCCGATTAATTTGTAAAGGTGCGTAAGTATAGATGCGAGCATTTCCTCGTTTTTTTTGCAATGCAACTCTCTTAAGAATGGTAAAATACGAGAAAAAGCTCAAATGCGCATTTGCATGTAATATAAAGTTTTTGTAAATGCTCAACGCTGTGTTCGTCTTCATCACTTACAGCAAGTGTGCTTGTAACATATTTATTGTGTGTGAACTCTTTGCTGAAAAGGATTGGGATTTCAGTCGATGCCCGCGCTCTTGTCTTTGCTCGATGAATTATTAGAAACAAAAATGGATCAAGTATAAACTCAGCTCCCTTATTAAATTTTGGTTGCAAGATAACATCACACGATGTGCTCGTGGCTCGCGAAAGGGATACATTAGAGCAGCTCGATCTCGAATCTCTGTTACAATTAAATGACCTAGTCTATACTCATCATCAGCCCATTAATGTCCCCATTGCTGGGGCACAATCCTTTTCTATGGATGGGATAACGAGATATTGTCGCGACCCACCACGCGGGCCCAATGCGGATTCGTGGGTGCTATCAACTCCTCATACAGATGGGACCAACGGCTTATTGTGCCTTTCCAAATACTGAGCAGCTCAAGTTATTAATTTTTGCGAAAGTTTCTTAACTTACGAAATCGCAAGCTGACGCGAAACCATCTCCGCGCGCCCCGTCGCGCTCCTTCGAGATATCTAGAGCCATCAAAAACATAACTTGTAAAAAAAACAAGTACCTACTTCTTCTACCGTCAAAAGTTGTGAGATCCATGTTATGCCAAGTCCGTTAATTTATTCATTCCCTACTTAAGGAACCTCCTATCTTGAGTTATTACGAAATTAGCTAACCTAACAACATCTTATACTGACCATATCAATATTAAAAATCTTGTGTTTTAAATAAATAAATTGACTTGGCACTCGCATGAAAACAATGTATCTCACACATTGATTTATAAACTTCCTATACTTTTATACCTTCCCAAATATTTAAGTGAGGGAAAGTCAGTAACTGTAATTTTCCACGTTTTTCTATCAACATTCACAAGTGTAATCAAAACCAAAAGTTGGACATAACAAGTTAAAAAAAAATGACTACTTTTTTATAGATTTAGCTTTACACTGTGAATTTTACTGTGAATGTTAGGTTAGGTTAGGTTAGGTTACACTAACCTAAGAAACTTAAAATTCCTGTAAATAAGTTATAAATAACTGTTCTCACTATTCACGGCGTATAGTGGTTGGACTCAGTAATTAAAATCTAATAAATATCAATTTATATCTTTGTTACGCAATAACAGATGATCGGGTTTGGATGAAAGGAACACATTTACTAGGTTTATGGATTTGCTCTAAAATAAAGATTCTAGATGTGTATAACTAATTACGTATGCGATTATGCCTGATTGCGTCACTCTCAATTTGTTTGTATTTTTGAAGTTTGCCGTTGTAAAACATAAAAGTAGTACAAACGTAAAAACGAGAGCAACAACTTAGGTAGGTATAATGTGTTTGTTAAATGTTAAACTTTTAGCTTGTGGAAAGCCTATCAATAGACAGTGGTTTTTTGGAATTTATTGCCGAAACGCCATACTTTGAAGTAATAAATATTATGTTAATCGTCTACTTATAAGAATTGCTGTTGTGGTTTCTCAGAATTGAAATATCGTGGTAGGAAAGAAACAAGGAAAAGAAATAGGTTGATGTATCAATTATGTATTGTGGGTTTTGCCCGTTTTGTGCAATAACAGACATGAAATACATAGATAAAGATGCAATTCCAAAGTTACATTGGACTGATATCCAATATCCGTGCTAAATTATAAAAGTTTTCACATTACATAGACTTTGTTTGAGTTGATATTTCAATAGGCTTTTTTGATAAGAAAAACTTATTGGTCACACTTTTTTGACCAGTAACAAACTGGCAAAAGCATATTGATTCTGTGAAAAAACAGCAGAATTCGTAAACGCTTGGATTCTGGAAGGTTGCATAGTAAGTAAAAAATAATTTATTAAGTTTAAGGATTATATAAGTATAGTTTTTTAACATGAATAAAACACATACACTGCATATGTTTTTTGTGTATTTAGACCTCAGATATTTATTAGAATTCTTAACATTACACACGAATCATCAGGCGCGTGGCTGTCAAGCGTAAGCTTATTTAATGTAAAACAAAAGGTTTCCATATTTAAGAATTCTCATTATCGTCCATTCGTCCTGCCTTTTTTGGGATCCAATTTTTAAACCAGTATTTTATGACTGATATTTTTTTATGTTTACGAGGGTGCTGAATCCGAATTTGATTTAAGAATAAAGACCGTTTAAAAAAATAACATAAAATCCGATTCAAAAATTAGGGCAGGGCAGTATTTTTTAAAATGGGCTGTATAAGTCGCAGATGCCTATCTAAAAACTTAGGTTGCCAGTGCGATTACAAATATTACGATTCCAAGTTTTTCGGGACATTCGGAAAATTAGGCCCCGTAGAAGTTACGAAGGTAAAAACCGGTTTTCTCGCGTTTAATTCCACCAATTGAGACGTACTTTGGCTAGAAATGATCGTGAGGGATTTCTTTTACTATCCCTGAAGTTTATTTAAAGAACCAAATTTTTTAACCTGTTTTTTTTTTATAAATAAATGTTTACAAAAACAGTTACTTTTGAAAAGTGAATGTTGTAATAGTCGGAAGATAGCTTTGTGATTTTTTCAAATAATTGCTGCGCACTTTTGTCTGCACACCTTTTATTAACCTGGCACAAAAATTAAAAACTTTAATCATGAGCGTTTGAAGTTAATACAGTTTAAACGGTTTTAATTTAATTAATATTTTTATTGTTCTATAAAGATTATAATTTATTGGCATTAAATTTATTTCTTGGAAAATATTCATAACATTTTAAAAAAATCCGTTTGTAGTACCACCTACCACTTATACCTTTATTCAAAAGTCTCTAAAAATCCAGGCATTATTTAATTCATTTGCTCAATGGAAGACCAAATATCTATCATTCAATTCATAAAAAATCTTTAATCTCACTTCGTATCAAATGCAGCGTATGACAATCTATGCTTCATATCAAAATGAGTACGGGCCGACTACGGTACGCGTGCCGACGTAGCTACCTTCACCTTGTCGACGTGCAAGGTGCTTCTTCTCGCCTTATTTGAAGGAAGTCGGTTTAGTTAAGTCGGTTAGCCGTACGCTACTGATAAAGCGGCGAACTTCTTGAGCAAAATCCATACAAATAAACTTGCGCATTAGAAGTTTTTGTATGTCAAATTGCTATTGCGCAGACTTCCTTGTCTATGGCGCTGTTAAAGAACCTTGTCAATTACCAATCAGCGGCTCTAAGAGGTTCATACCTAAAAGGTGACAAACGGAACGGAGCCGGTACCTACTGACATAGCACCTGAAATTTTCAGTTTGCTCGCAAGTTAAATAAAGGGAAGATACATGGAACCTGATTTTTACTTGTTGCGTTCGCTCTTGTTTTTAGTATTGTAGTTACTTTGTACGGCGATTCGCACGTGGTTGGTTTCTTAGATCCCGTTTGAAAGAAGAAAATTTAGCAACTTGTTCCGTTTCATTTAAAGTTCATCTAAATATGAACCCAGAAGTCCTCATCTATCTCTGTAAGTAATAAATACAAAAAGTAAATTGAAGCAAGCATGAAACAGCAAGTAAATAACATCATTTATTAACGGAACAATAACAATAAAACTTTTCATTCGTTTTTACGTTTTTTTGTACTAGTCACATCTTTTATAGGATATGGTATTGCAATTTAACCTTAAAAGTCATAAATATAGCAAGAAGCAGGTAAAAATAATCACATAACTCTGTTGTTAGCGCCACGATGAGGGCGCTAATTATACTGATTTACAATTGGTTCATGGATTCTAGAGATAATTTTAGCATAATTATGCGTATTTGATGACATGTGTGCAGCCGGAAATATGGTTATTAATGTAAGGGACTTCTTCTTTCACTAAGCCCGCACGTTTTAATTGCGGGAAATAATTTAAAAAACGATGACTTCAATACTACGATACTGTACGATGACGTCTACTAATAACGTAGGTTACAACGATTAACTTCGTGTTCAAGTCTGAATCGCTATTTATGAGAACCTGTGTTCAATCATCTGTCTCTCCGGCTGGATAAATCATGGAAAAACATCTTTTTCTGGGTATTTGAGAGAAATTAATATTGAGCTTAATATTTTATTGAAAAAAGAATGCTTAAATACCTTTGTGGTATTGCAATCATGAAACAAAGAACTTCATGGGTGTTATTTTCACTGATCAGCACAGCGAGTCGGCGTAAACTGGTTGACTTTGCAATGGCTAAAAAATTAAACACTGTAACACAACATATAAAGTTCATATTCCTTTGGAACCATTACTTGAGACCCATTCGCATGACAGATTCGATGAACTCTAAAAAAACAATTCGAATTAAAAGGAGTCTCGTGACTCTTTGCACAAACAAAGGCACTTCATTGCGCGCGAATAAAATTATTATTTACTTTCATTGTAGTCAAATATTTGAAGAATTCGTTAGTAAAACGGATTCAGCGGAAGTAATTGCAAAATAAACATACCTTAAACCTGTAACTGTTAGAATAATGCTAGCTTTTAAGGCGTATTTGTGTCTCGATTTCATAATTTCAAGTGTTTGTTTGTGTTAGTTAATGAATCATAATTTTATGGCGCTAATTCATTCCGTTACAATAAAATGTTGACTCTGTTTACGGTTAAGGTTAAACATTATATTATATAGTGAAGTAGTGTATTATACTTTTGTGTGGGATTCCAATGTTGGTTAGAACCGTAATTTAAAGTGGTCCAGGTCTCAAAAAGTCAAGGGCTAGACTTTTTTAAGGTATGGGTTGTCACTCCTGTCTAGACTTAGTTACGCGAGAGTTTAGTTGCTACGATGGCAAATGTAGTTCAAAGGACAATGTTAAAATTGGCCTAAGAACCAACACCAATTTGGCATTTATGATAATTCTTAGTATATTTTTTGCGATAATTATCAGTATTTAGATTGTGACGGACACTTCCAGTTAAATAAGCTAAATTAAAAAGTTAAAAAATAATCTGAGACAATAAATACCATTTTATGTGTATAATCTATGGCAGCGCTGCAAACAAAACACTCTTTCTTCCTAATGCCGGCACTTCACTTGGCTATTCGTATTTGCTATTTTAAAACATGACATCAGTCTGTCCTTTTCATTCCTTATTAAGCATGACAAGGACAAACTGTTGTCAAGTGAAGGGCCGGCATAAAACTGTTACTCTGTGGTTGTGGTGCATGCAGTTTGCATTCGTAGTAATCTGTGGCATTCATGCATTCCAAAGAGTGGTATAATATACCGGAAAGTGCATTCTCGTTTCGGATTACCTGTTGTGTGTGTTTATTTGCGATTGTTTTTCCTTTAATTTAACTATTTCGGCTATCTAATATGCCATCAATGTAACCAAAAAGCAGAGCCCTTATTACCAAGTGCTAGTGAACCTGTGCTACAACATCCTGAGAGGATCATACTGCCAAATTATTCAAGAACACCTGATACACATTCACGCTGCATATTTACACAATATACATGTGATATACAAATAAATACAATAAACAATATGATACAATTATGTGAAAAATAGTCATTATAATAAGAAGCAAAACTACAGTTTTTGTTTTATTCATGATTTCTACCAAACCAAGTTTTTCCTAATAGTTATTCTTTAAAATCGCACCGAATAAAATGAATCAGTTGTAATATTAATTAATTCACTTCATACTGAGTTCATACTAAATTACTTTATTATAATTAATAGGTTGACCTATGTTTCATTGAATATTCAACATAACCTCAAAAAAGTTTTAGTTTTCCTAATAATTTAAGTTCTTAGAAGTGTCCGTCAATAATCTTTGTTTTTACAGTCATTTACTTACGATTTTGAACCTAGAAAATAATATTTCATGATTGTTGGTTCTTAGGCCAACTATGTATGGACGCTGAACAATGTCCTTTCATCGACAGCGTTCTTATTTACGTATTTCTCAGATTATAGAGTAGCTCCTTCAAATACATATTATAAACATATTTTTCTTTCATCTATTAGTGCAAAAATAATTGCTTTGTTGCTGAAGTTAAACCAAATTGGATCTTAAACAAAAGATATTAAGTCCGAGCTGGAATATTGATTGCTATTTGTTTGAAAAATACTTGCATTTAAATTTACGAACGGCGGCCAACTGTTGTGATTACATTTTGTAACAAACAGGCCAACAAAATGAATAAATGCCAGAAAATAAAGTTTTACTCGTATTATATAGGTAATCTCTGTGTTATGATATTTTTAGTGCATAATGGTGTTGGTTGTGTTATGACACCAATTTATTAAATACTGTTACTTTATTAAACACGATATTGCACAATTTTTTGTTGTTCTAAATAAAAAACATAAAAAAATACTAAAAAGTGTAAATTCTAAATATTCTAGTCTGGTCAATAGTTCTGGAAGAAGCAATTACTTCAACTATTTTGTTAATTAATGATCGCACACAGTGACAACTCAATTATTTTAAAAGTTAGATTAATGTGTCACTTATAACAACTAAATAAATGAAATTTGATTTTATGAAGCATTAATGATGTCTTTAAATTTCTATAATACTTATTTTATGCTTAAAAATATAAATGGAGTAGGTATTAGCCTAATATGTAATTAAATTTAACTTTTCAAAGAAGATTCTAACGTTTTATAATATAACCTGTTTTCATGAAAGACATAAATTATGGTAATTTTCTTAATACACATTGGTAATATGTATTGAAATATCTTCAATCTGGTTCGCAACTCTTTTAATATCCGATGTAAAGGCCGCCTACTTTCATTATTTTGCAATGTAGAGTAAATTTTATTTGCAAATAAAAAAAATCAAACTACGAATATGGATACAGCCGTAAAAACTTAATGTAAAAAGCGATTTATTTATGTTTAAAATTACGAAAGGGTACCCGTGACTTGGTAGTCGCAGTTTCTCGTATAAACCTATTTTCATCCCCTATTTTACCCCTTCGAGCATTATTTTCGTAGTAGACTGAAAGGCAGATAGACCTTTAATTATAATATGGTTACGGAAATCTATTACAACATTAATATCAAATTTTGAACATTAGCCATAAAAAGCAAGTGATTTCAAATACCTATCTCCAAATGAAAAAAAAAAATACAAAGCTTTGAAAGCAAAGTTTAAAACTTTGAACTCGTTCAAAATTATCATCACTGATGTCAGTTTTAGTGGTATTGGAAAAAAATAAGCTAGTTTTATGCAGTTACACACTAACGGCTATTTATCGCCTGCCTGAATAGAAAATGTAGCTACGTATTTCTTGATCATAATTTACTTTAACATAAACTAGTAATTTGAACTGATTTGTCTCAATGGTGCATTGTTTTATTTTATTGTGTGATGCTATTATTGCTAAAGTTTATTTAAGACGAGTACAGAATTCAATATTTATTACACTTGCGGTTAAGATTCACAATAAAATTAGTTTTTAGAAAATATAAGATCTTCTAGAATCTTTTTTTTATTTAAAGTTTAAGACATTATTATACCTGTGAACTGCTTAGATACGCTTTTTTTACTTAGGTTCTTTAATTAGGTACAGTTTTCGTAATTTTCGAAACACAACAAAAAAGTTTTATTCGCACCTGCTATATATAATGAGCGTGCAATCTATTCTTATGGTTTTCTGACTAGAAAAGAACACATGTCACCGAATATGAGTGGCAGGCGTGCAGTTACTAATTTTTAAAACACATGATTGCGGCGTGATATTGTTCAGTCCAACGTTTTTCGAGGTTCGGTAGTGTTAAGTGAGATATAAGATAAGACATTTATTTATTTAACTTTCACAAAGGTAAGTAAGTACAGTCAAATGAAGTACACAACATAGTTTCGTAGACAATTAAAGGGGGAGATTGTATTTTTATTGAGTCGAAATATCTTCAACGTAAGTAGTTGTAACATGGAGAGAAAGAAGAGCTTAAATTTTATTAAGCTTTAAGAGTTTCAGATGAATATATAAAATAAAGTATTATGTGATACTTGCGAGGTTGAATCACGAATGTCATTAAGTCATTTCTGCGCAAAAATTGCCAGTTTATTTTGAGATTAATTTTGTACGTAAACTTAAAAAGAAATGTAAAAGTACTCACCCATGTTAGCAAATAAATATTTCACACTCTCACTGTATTCAAAAAATGTCTGTTGAGATCACCCAGGTAATGAGGTATTTCGCGGAGCTATTACCGTCTCATCGTTACCCTGTCCACTGAAGGAGCGCGCGCGCACCGTGTGTGCGAGCCTCAAGGATTCCGCGTGCTGCCTACAAAGGCTTATGTGCAAATGCCGCTGTGCTACCGGCTTCCAAAGAGGACTTCTATTGATAACGATAAGAGCGATCGCTCATCTCGCGATATCAATGGTGACCATCATCCATCTCGGCGTGACTTCTAGGTCGCTCCCGGCTTATATAAGTGTTATGTAACTCCCTTAGACTTACGATTTTTTTCATAGTGGAGATTGAACGGAAGTGGAATGGGTGGTGCTCTATAACTTAGTTAATGCCTTATTTACTTTATTTTACACATTTAAAACTTTAAATAGGTTGTGTTACAGTGTTTATTTTACACATTTATAACTTTTAATACGAGGAATATGCCTATTTTTGAGGTCGGTGCTTGCAAATCCTGTAATTTGATTTTTTATTGTAAATATTATTTCTTCGAATCATCGAATGTCAAGAAGATATTTGTATAATCTGTTCGAAATTTAAATACAATTTTATGTGTTTTCTTCAAGCTGTCGAAAAAGGACAGAAAATTGCTAAACGAAATAAGAGTTATTTGCATATCGATAAACTACATTACGACACCACATAGTTTTAAAATTAGTTATAATTAGTGTCATAATTAACAAAATACAGGTAGGTAAACGAATACTTTAAAAAACCACGATTGCCCTGACATAAAAGCACTCTTTTTTGGCACTCATGTAAAAATTGGAGTCTCATGGCTGTTGTGCAAGAGATAGCTGTACCCTTTTCATCATCATCAACATGAGTAATTGTGCCATTTTTGACGTGACAACGTCTTAAATTAGGTTGCGGCTGGGAGTCACTTATGAAAAAGTGTAACGCTCGGTAACGTTACGATGAGTCTCTCGTGTTAAGTTTAAGTTTACATGTACAATGTTTTAGTAAACAAAATATATTTCTATAGTTAAAATTTGTGCAATTCTTATTTTCATTCAATTCCTTGTTCCTATTGTGCAATTTAATTATATTCATATCAATAAATATTCTACCGAGAAAAAGACGTTGTCACGTAAAATCTTCGCCCGTAAAACCGACTTTACAGGCAACCATTTTTTTTTATTATTTTGAATCAAGCTCAAAGGACATCGACGAAATCTGCCCTAGCATGCACAAACAAATGTCCTTCACTATTATTTTTTTACTTTATTAGAAATTATTCATAGTAAACAGATATTCTGTGGTAAAAATTAAAACTTCTGTAAGTACTACACAATTTGCTGTCATTTCATCCTTAGAGCCTTAAGAGACTGTCTCATCTTTTAAAAGCGTCTTAAAAGAGATGCGCCGTTTGTGTCTAATGGGACAATTAGACCACACAACTTCAAATGTGCGATATCTAGTCTGTCCTGATATCGAGAGACAGCGCGCTAGTTAATAGGTACCTACCCTCCTTAGTTAATAATACTTAATACTTATCACTACTATTTATATTACATTTATTAGTAAATAATTTCTGCAATAATGTTAAGATAGTTTATACTCCAATCCCGTACAATATTTATTTATTTTTATGAAACCAGGTAATATAATGGTAACCAGGTACATACCTTATTACCAATAATAAAATAAATAAACAGTTAAATGGAAAGCCTTTAAACATTTCATTTGAAAATAAATCTATTATTAAACAGGTAGGTATCATAGACGCCAACTGCCAACATTCATAAATCAATATGAATATGAGCATTTATTATTTTTATTACTAACTGCATTTTATGTTCATTTAATTCATATAGTTTACGTGCTTACATAGAGGTAAACAATAAATATATTCAGAATATATAAAGTGTACATCGTTTACGATTAAGTATAATTATTATAACCTCAAAATTTAATACATTCTGTAGTAGGCTCTCTACGGTTCCTCAAGTTGTCCGTATTTCAACAAATTCCATTTCAGCGTAAATTAATTTTACGCTGCACCCAATTTCATATCAAATATATGTATAAAAACTTTTCGAAATTAAACTAACTGATATGTGGACCATAATCGATTTAGTAGATCGACTAATATAAGACTTTTTATTTTGGCTTAAAATTTTCGTCATTTGTTTCGTCAAAACGACGAAAACACTTTCGCGAATATAATAACTTTTACAATAAAACTTTCATAATTATAAAATCAGATTCAGCCTATTTTCCTCACACTCAAAAAACACTACAGCATTTTCCTTTAAAATGCATAAATTTTATTGTATTGCACTCTATATTAGTGGATGAAATCTGGTAGCAAAATATCTTGCACATCTCTATAATTAAAAAAAATACACAACATAGCTAGGCAGGATGTCATTTAAGCTGATTGTTATTTTCAGTTGAACAGCGGAGTTCCTTCCCCAGAGACGTCGAGAGGGACTCGGCAAAATGAGCCGCTCGGTAAGGCGATTTGTCCGCTGCGTTGCTGAAATAAAATTCATCTTAAATAATATCAGTATTCTCTGAGATTCCTCCATTATGAGATTGAATTTTGATTAATTTATTAAAAAAAAAGGACCTGCAGTATCTTACATTTTCTACAAAACAAAAAATTACTTACATGTATGAGTTAATACGTACATATTACTTGAACTGCTTTAATGCCGATTTGGCTGATTGTTTCTTTTTTGTGTTGTAACGTGAACCTATCACGAAAGAATTGTTTTGGGAAGTCCACCGTAAAAACTCTGTGCTACATGTACTATGACGATACACACTTGGCGAAAACGGATAATTGTAATAACTGAAGAAAAAAAAAATCTATTTCATTATAAGGCCACAGTTAAAACTGATTGTATCGCTTATACATCGATGTTTTCCATACCATAAAATGTAGAAAATCCTTTAAAAGTTTTGACATGGATTAGACAACAAGAAAAAAATAATGTTATGTGTTCAAAAATATAATAATAAATGTTATTATATATTTTTTTTGTTTTATAATCTCTTTTGTAGTTTCTACCGACTGGACTAGATTTATGTATGTATATATTTATAAATATAAAATATATGTGTATTTGTTTGTGTATGTATATGTATATATTAATAAATTACATTGAAATTTACGCCGCCGTCTCTCCCACTTCCTTCTAATCCTCTCCATCCAAAGGTTGTCTGGAATAGATCGCTTTTAGCGATAAGGCCGCCCATTGTAACACTTAATTTAAATGGCTCTGTATTTATTGTAATTTATTCTGTGGTGTTCAATAAAGTGTTTTGTATTGTATTGTATTGTAATAAAAGACGCTGCACTTTTATTTTCTCTTTTCTTTTAAAACCGTCTAATTTTAAATCCGATCGCCATAATACATCCAAAAAAATAAATAAAAAATCGAAACATCAGCGCCTCTGTAACAATAAAGTAATTATTTTATAGGATGATAACTAATCTAACTATTATGACGTGTTAGTCGTGCGTTTACCTGTTTATTCATATCGTCAAATGCTGATGATTCATTGATCTGCAAAGACCATATCGTATCATAAAATCATATTTATTTAATGAAACGTTCAAAACGTTATTAAGCTGAGATGAATTGTATTATTCTGCTTGTTACACTTTCGCGGAACACTAATACCCACTCTGTCCTTTGGTTAAATTTTGGGTATTATCTATATCTATGCGAGAAACTTTGTTATGACTCTGACTATTAATTATTAATTTAATTCCAATAGTTTTAAATATCGACCTTACTTTATTATTAATCGATTACTAGTTAAAATTTTCCAACAAAGAAATAATTTAATCCTACACTTCCTTATTTTGGAATTTAAAATTTTCGCGCTCCCGTCCTTAAAGGCCAACACGGACATTTCTAGAATGCACAAACAGTTCAAGACTTTGTCAAGTCTATCAGAGTTTTTTTGTGACACAAAAGGTCAGGATACGTGTTTTAAAACCCAAACCAAGTAAGAAATAGCAACGTGAATGTTAGGGCCACTGGTCTAAGGACGACGGACTGGTGAAAATTAAATGCGTATTAAGAATGCATTGAAGCCTCTGTTTACATAATCTCTTATCTATTAGACAAGTCCGTCCGTCCGTCCGTCCGTCCGTGGTGCTGTTTCAGCGGCCAAACCGTAAGAGATAGATATAGAGAATGTTTAAGTTATAAGTTAAGAATAGTCTGATAAGACTACAAACCGGATGTGAGTAATGTAGCACTTCCGGTTTTCGAGAAATCACGTGATTACTATTTCAAACGAAACCACACAAAATCTCCGAAGTTCTCAATCAATTAAATACATTTTTTTTTTTGGTGAACATTTGGTTCACTGGTTTGCTAGTAATGTAATAATATCTCTCGTGTGTGTTTTATTCCGTTTATTTTGTTTAGTAGGATTATCGTGTAAGTAAATTAAACTTACACAATTCATTACTTTGAGTACTATGTTTAATGCTTTCAGCATTAAGTTTAGCTGTCAAGTCGATTCTGGCGTGATTATCTAAACTTTAAACTAAATTTAACATCAGTCTCTCCTTTTTATTCTGTATAGAGAATGACAAAGGATACACTGTTGTCAAATTTAAGTTTAGGTTTAGAGAACCCTGCCAGATCCATAGGAAAACGGAGGAAATATGTTAAACCACTTTAGGGTAGCAATCAGGCGTATGGGCTGCCTGATGGTAAGCGGCTACCATAGTCTATAGATGCTTTCGACACCAAAAATACTCACACAGTTGGAGAAATAATGCAATATATCATGTAAATGGTAAACATTAAAGTTGCTTTTCATGACCTTGTGTTAATTCTATCTTCGCGTGGGAGTAAAACTTGAACCCGGCACTTGTGTTAGTCAGGGATAAAAATTCATATAGATGAAGTTGGGGACGAGAGTTCAATAAGTACTGTACTAGCTTTACCCTGACTCGCAATGTTGTTGCTAAAAAAGTTAAAAAAAGGAGAAAAAAATACTTATAAAAATTAACAACATGAACTTAATAACGTACTCAGCTTTTTAATCTATATAACAATTTCAAAACTCTCGCGATATAAAACTTAAACAGATTTGCGATTTTGATCAATGGAAAATTAAAATGAATTTTTCGCAAATCTTTCAGCTTTCTCAATACTTTCTTAGTACCTATTTCTATTGCTTTTTAAAAGTAGTCCACCTATTGGAGAAGTACTTGTTTGCCTTTTTTATTAGGTAATGAACGGGCCACGTAACTCAGAGGTCAGCCGCAGAAGGAATATCAAACCGTAAGGAAACAAAATACGAAGGGACCTCGACACGGTTGCTTGTTGCGAAACACCAACAATGTAATATGCGTATCGATCATATGGAATTGCTTTTATATCAGCATCGACATTTAGTTGGAATTATCTATAGATTGTATTACCATTTAAATAATATGATGCTCTAGTAAAAAAGAGTTAATGAAGAGATGAGTTCTGATCTCAAAATAGGAAAAGGCAGATGTTTTACTTTCACTAGGGACTAGAAATAGCAAATGACCTAACGTGAGGCGGGGTCAATCTTATGTTCATCTTGCCAATAAACTAACTAGTTACACAACATGGTTTCATCTGCGTGAATTTGAAGTAAAACCTTCCAAGGGGAATAATTCCGTTCTTCATACATTACGCAGCGGACGCAAACGAACCTCTCAAAAGGAATATTTTTTCCGTTTTAACAACATTTGTCATTGATGCTCTGCTCCGATTGTTCGTAGATATAAATAACACAGACCCACAAAAAAAAGTACCCTGCGCGTAAGACTAGACTACCTGAACTTTATGTTTTCGGGGTCGCTGAGTCCAAATATGGTGCCACAATAGCGAAGTTGGTTCGCGTTTTTTAACAACATAAGCCTTATTATACGAAGAACTTAATCTTTAGCATTATTGCTGATTTCTGAAAAAACGCGATCCAACTTCGCTATTATGGCACCATATTGGGGGTCGCTGAGTCCAAATATAGTGCCACAATAGCGAAGTTGGTTCGCGTTTTCTTAACAACATAAGCCTTATTATACGAAGAACTTAATCTTTAGCATTATTGATGATTTCTGAAAAAACGCGATCCAACTTCGCTATAATGGCATGGCACCATATTGGGACTCAGCGACCCCGAAAACATAAATTAGGTATACAGTCAGGTAGTCTGGTCTTTCGCGCAGGGTACTTTTTTTTGTGTGCCTGTGTAACCTTTAGCCTTTCTCGATTATTGCACTTAAACATAAAAAATCTTTAATCTGAAATTGTTGCATCTTCAGTATTATTAAATATTAGTGTAGGTGAAAGTAGATTTCTGTTCCCAAAATAATTAATGCAGCAGTATAAAGTGCTTTCCTGACCTGACTCCAATCTTTAATCCTTTGGGTATTAATATATTTTTGTCACCCAGTGAGCTCAGTTACAGAAATTGTAACAATTCCTATCAAAATATTAATGTTATTTTACTGTTGTCAATGTGAGGCACAGTCCCCAATCGGATGCTCTAATTTGAGTGGAAAACTTTTTTATAATCCAGTTTTTTATCACAAAAAATATCAATCCCCTACCCCGTGGAGCCTTGGAACTATACTTACCGACAGAAACACAACGCCACCAAAAGGTAGTGTTATTTTACTGTGGCCTTTTGTAAGGTGGAGATTACTTCTCCAGACGGACGCTCCAATTCAATCGGAAAATCTGCTATCTATACCCTACCTTACTTAAAAGTTAGGAGAAGTCACAAACCTTATTATTCTGAACCACTCACAGTATGAATCAATTGAATTAAAGTAAAAATGGTTGCGCGAGTTAACTTAGTCGAACTTGAGTCGGGCTGCTGGCGCATTTACTTCCTGTATTTCCTGATATGAAGTCTTTAAGCACTGTTTCCTGTTTTCAAGTTATTTCTAAGTATGCCAAGTTGACTGACAGCGCAAGAAGGTTAATTCTTAATGCCATTAAACGCTATGTTATAGAAGGTATCTGCAACGTCCCATAATATGTAATTGGTACCGAGCAAATGCAAATTGGATTATTGACTCATATACACTAACTTAGATGTTTCGTTTTTCTGAAATATTATAAAAAAAATTGTCACAGTTATGTTATGATAGCAAAATATGAAGAAGTTAAATCGTCTGTTTGAACCGGGTGTCAAACCTGCTAAATGTGAAAAATAAATTACAGGTACGTAAGCTGTGACTTTAGATTGTCAACGGATTTGGGATTAGTAATGTGAGTGTTTCCAGATATGCTACGTTGATTTTGTATAGCTTCAATAAATGTCATTGGTATCGTCCTTGTCACTGAGTTTTGGATTGCTATTTTATCAGGAATTTCTCTGGGCAATAAGTTCTCAGTTGGTCTGTGTATGTCTTGCATTTTTTGTGATATCCTTCGGGTTACTTTTTATGTCTTTTGAGCTACTATATCTTTGCATACTACGCATCTCTTATAGCTAGCAGGGTGGCTTCCTGAACATAGTGAGCAAATAGCAGGCGTATTTATGTCTTGTTCATATGATGTTGTTTTATGAGGACCAGCACACTTTACACACCTGAATGGCCTCATACACTTATTTTTTGTGTGACCATACTGTTGACATCTAGTGCATTGGGGAATTTAACACAAATCTTTTAAAATATATTCATTCTACGCGAAGTTTCCAATCCATATTTGAGTCTGTGAAATTCTCTATTCTACCTCTCATCATAATAATTATCATTGATTACTGACGACTGATGGGTCGACCAAATTGTAACGTCCTCTCCAGACTTTGTCTCGAAACATGGTCGGCGGTCAGCACCAGGGTTTTCGAAACATGACCTGATTTTCTTGGCGTTCAGAACCCCCTAAAGCTAAGCTGACTATTGTGCGAATGAGAAATTTCACGAGGCTTAATATAGAGAAGCTTTTAATTGAAGCAAGTGTCATTGATTAGTCGCCTGTATATGGTGGTAACTCTGATGATGATTGTAGTAGTACCTATCATCATTATTATCACCATCAGCCTATTGATGTCCCCACTGCTGGGGCACAGGCCTTCCCTATGGATGGAATAGGGAGATTGGGCCATGACCCACCACGCGTGCCTATAACTAAGAATAAAACTGGAGATACCTCAGACATAAGCAACTACCGCCCGCCCTATATCTTGGGCTACAATCACGTCTAAAGTGCTCGACGGCCTGCTTGAGAGACAGCATAAAGAACATCACCATCTACATGACGCTCAATTCGATTTCAGACCGGGACTTTCAACGGAATGCGCGATTGTGTCTCAGATTGTGTATCTAACTGTCGCAGATATATTTATTTCTTAGGTTTTCACGCACATCACTCATTAAATAAAACTAGTTTTTCACGGGCTAACGTCTCCCTCACCTTTCGACCAGGAACGTCGACCGTCTGATTGCTGGGCTGAGTGACACAGGGGTCGGCTGCTCGATTGATGGCCATTGCATCAATAGTATCAGTTACGCAGACGATATGGTGTTGCTCAGCCCTCAATTGCCAGGCTCAGAAAAAATCGTAATTGTATGTGAGGACAACGCAACTAGTCACGGTCTCCTGTATAATGTCAAGAAAAGTGAGCTCCTGATCTTTAAAGCTAGGGATCGTAAGCTAGGCGATGTGGCTCCCGTACTGCTTAATGGCGTCGCCTTGCGTAGGGTGAAAGAATTTAAATATCTTGGCCATTTGGTTAAAGGGAAAGGAGTTAGCAGTCCGCTTTAACATGCTGGCTCGCAGATTCGCGCGATGTAGCATGGGTGTAAAAATACCTTTGTTTAAAGCCTTTTGCCAAACTTTGTACACGTGCAATCAGTGAGCGAGCTACACGCAGCGGGCCATTAACGCTCTCCGAGTGCAATATAATAACGCGTTTAAGGTGCTGATGGGGCTCCCGCGCTACAGTAGTGCGTCTGCGATGTTTGCGCTCGCGCATACAGACGGCTTCTACAGCGTGCTGCGGCGCCGCATCGCCTTGTTGATGCTCCGCATGCGCGGGAGTGCCAACATCATCCTGAGTGTGCTCAGCAATAAGCTAGACGGCCCTCTACTACAGAACTCGATTCAAGTACAAGCCCATGTGCTTGGAGGCCCAAAGGGTGGCAAATACTTAAATTGAATTTAAAAATAAAGAAAATGCTATACATTATTAATATTCCACTAACATTTATAAAAGTTTTCCTTTTGTTACTAACACTTACATGTTATTATATAAATTATGGACATAGTCTGAAAGAAACTGAAATTAGCTCAAAATTCACGGTGTTAACTGGCTTAAATAGTTGAGTAGGTGCCATTAGGAAGTGGAATTAATTTTGTAGAGTCAGTTTCAATTTTTAACTGAAAGGTAATGCGTATCACTTTGCAACCCTTAAGCCATAGTAACCCCATTTATTAAAATAGTTTTTCCATGAGACAGATAAACCAACTCACGAATTATTGCATACCCGTCAGGAAAGTGACCTAGCTGTGCGCCCTTGACGGTCCGAAATTTAAATTGATTACTGAGCCAGCTTGTTTTGTTTACGATAATAAAACATTGGCATTGTTTTTTTCCTCAGTAAGTACCAAGTTACCTACGTTTTTTTGTTTTAAAACAAATCATTCAAGACACATTATCCAATCAGCTCAGGGTCTGGAATATTGTTTTTGAGTCAACAATAAAATAGTAATTAAACAGGAATAAGTATTGTAGTAAGTACTTAACTTATGGAATGAAACTGACAGATTAAAAGAAATACTCAAAGATCTGGATGTTGAAAATAGCGGCAATGTTTGGGTAAACTCTTTGTTCATGCAATGCCTACGGCTGGCAGTTATATTAAAAAGTTAATGTCATGGTTTTCATATTTGAAATAAGGAATCGTCTGTCTTTTGATAGAAGGTTCCACACAGAGTAGATGGACTTCAGGCACCAAACCTTTCGTAGTTAGATAAAACAACGTGAACTGAAATCTAATAAAATCAAGTTTCTTTTAATAAATCGCTACGTCCCTAGGTTCTATCCACTCAGGCTAGAACTCCGCGTTACCTACATGTTATGAAATACTAAAAATACGCTTAATTAAATAAATCAACCATACAAAACTGAAAAATTAGATGATTCAGTTTCATATTTAATTTTGTTCACTTTATGTTTCATAAAATATCATCAAGACATGTGTTTTCTCAATATTAAACCATGTAGGTAGAATGCAGGAAGCAGTATTTGAGTTGTATGAGTGACGTCACAAGCTGAGTTTAGCCACGTCTGATGAAGCCCCTCTATCAATCCCATTAACACGACATTTTTGCCCCTAAGCACTTTCACTGCTGCTTTGTTTCAGGCAAAGACATTAATATCAATATTTTAGATTTAAACCTAAAATATGTCAACAATGTGAAAAACCTGAATCGTTTCAATAAATAACAGGATTTGACTATTATGATCATAAATTAATGAATTTGTATTAATTATATGACAACACCAGACAATTGATAGCGTATAACCATTGCGTATACCTTCCATGAATGTGATTGATGAATATTATCTGAGTTAAAAAGACTCGGCTATTGTAGCTAGATTCCTTTGGGAAGCTGGCGTTCCTCTAATTAGGTACCTATTTAAACATGTCTCGGGCATAACAAAACCGAAAAAATGGTGTGGTTGTATGCAAGCAACCACTATGAAAGTGAAACTTTTAAAATTAGTATTAAAAAAAGTCCTCCGTCGGCTGGGCATCGAACCCAGGACGCCCGCGTGGCAGTCTAGCTTTTTATCACTGAACCACCGATGCTTACAAGCATAATGAGATCTGAATCTATACTTAATATTATAAAGCTGAAGAGTTTGATTCTTTGGTTGAACACGCTAATCTTAGGAAGTACTGATTCAAATTGAAAAATTGTTTTGTGATGGATAGCCCGTTTATCGAATAAGGCTATAGGCTATATAACATCATGATAACACTAACAGGAGTGGAGCATCAATGAGAAGTGTTGCGAAAACGGGACAAAAATATTCCTTTTCAAAACTTTCGTTGCGTGCGCTGCGTAAACGGTTAAAATTACACAAAAATCGTGCATGAAGAAATTGTTCTCCTTTCAAAGTTTTGAAAAAAGTCCGCGACAGCATAAGTCTATCTTATAAGATTGACTCACTAAAAATTTTTTTTGGTAATCAAAATTGTTCTACAGTAATGTATTATCTGCGATGGTGATTTTGTAAAGATGATAATTAATCCTTATTAAAATTGACACATTATTCATCACAAGTATTTAATTTTGATCAAAGTTTTTTCTTGATTTCAGTCGAAATTAATAAATATCTTAAGAGGTACCACAGTTTTAAAATATCTCCGCATCAAAATAACGATCAAGTACCCATTTATGTTGTCTAAGGTGGACGGGCGCGGGCGGGGCAAATGTGAGGAGGGCGCTAGCCGGCCGCTTTGTTACTCAATCACGCAAAAACCACTGAACGGATTTAGATGAACTTTGATGCACAGTAGTTTATGACCTGGATTGAGACATACGATACTTTTTATCCCGGAAAAGTGTCAGGTTGCTGAGGTATTTTCAAAAAACTAAAGTTGTTTTAATGTTTTAATAACAATTAAAAGTGACAACGAAAACATTTGTGGCGATGCGGGAAATAAAAATTTCTATTAACACTAAATAAACTAAGGACACATTAAACGATATTCAGCTTTATATTCTTTATCTTGATACTCTCCTTGAAGACTGATATCTTCATTAAAGCGCTCATCTAACCATAACGATTGGATCGTAGATAATTTGTCATTACTCGGCAAGCAAGCACCTCTATATTATAACCAAGCGTCTTTCCTGGCATCATTCTTTTGCTTAGGAATAATCCGTATTCGCGTGCAATCAGGTCTAGACTATAAGATGAAAAGTAACTCATTAATTTTGACCATCGTATTTCATTGAATTTTTCACCTACGGTGCTTCGTATTGGTAATAAGTTGTTTCAATAAATCACTGGGACTTTAAATTGTAAACCAGATTGCCAGGAAGGTTAACACCTTGTCTTTTGAAGATTAGAACTAGGTATTAGGTTAGGTTTATAAAGATCACGTTGCGGTGTCATCTGTAGGCTAGCCATGAGGGCCAGACCCAGGACCTTGTATTTTTGTATATTGTATAATATTGATTCGTTTTACTCGGTAACATGGCAACTATGACTAGCGGAAATAGGTATCATGCAAATCATACGAAATGATTTTGCAATAGAAAATAGATATTTTTGTAAGTATATTATCTTTATCTTTTGAGAGACGTTTGATAAGATACATGATTGCCGATGATCTATCTTCATAAGGCATGAATAAGCCTTTTTAAAATTATAAGTTGCTGTATGTAAAGTTGTCTGTGATCTTATTTTCAAAAAGTCTGATATCTGAATATTGAGTGCGGGTTATCCTATACATGGGATATACCTAAATTTGAATGATAACGCACAAACGCAAATCGTACGACGAGCATAACAAATATGAATTTTTAGAATAGAATACTGTTAGTTAGTTCTTCAGGGCGGTTTAGAATACTGTTATTTTGCTATAATCTTCTGTAATATAAAGGAGATTTGCACACGGCGCGTTACTTTGAAGCGGAATATTCTATCTGCTTTACTTCTGAATGAATGTTAATTTATTATTTAGGAATTAAATATTTAGGACTGTTATTATCGAGATTCCGCACCTCAAAGAAATAAAGGAACCCTTAAAGGTTCACTTCGTTGTCCATCTGCCCTTCAATACTTACCTCTTAATTCTGTAAGAAAAGGAAGTCTCAAGTTAAAATTAACATATTATCAAATCCACATGCAGGACTGCATTTCCTTGTAGCTGTGGTTTTACAGTAACGTCATTAAAAGATACATACGGTTGCTTATGCCGCATATTTTGATATTTGATATATTATTACAATTTTGTATAAAATCACATAAAAAAAGCATTAAAGTTACTACTAACAACTACAAGTACGGAAACCTCGATGTGCATGTCCTTCTCTCATTTGTCTGATTTTTTTAAAGTTATTATCTAAAAGAATCGTGATGAATTAGTAAGATAATACTGTGGATGTCCCTATTATCCGTGTCAGTGATAAGTTACTTAGTTATAATAATTATAATGTATCATCTCAGAATCCCCAGGGATCGCACTTATCCCCTATTTGTTGACGTTTTCATAAACGATCTTATAGAACGCTTAACGTGTCCATGCTTGCTCTATGCGGATGATCTCAAGATGTTTATGACAATAAACAACCAGAACCATGCGGAGGTTCTTCAGGAAAATCTGAACATCCTCGACCGGTGGTGCACTACAAATCACATGCTATTAAATGTTGACAAATGTTTTATCGTGTCCTTTACTAATAAAAAGCACAAACTTCTTTATGACTATAAATTGCATGGAAATAATCTCGAGTGAAGTAATGTTGTCAAGGATCTTGGTGTCTTCTTTGATGAGAAGCATACTTTTCGAACTCATAATAAATAAGTGTAATCGCACACTTGGTTTTATTTTGAATCGTACTAAAGGCTTCACGAATCCAGAAAGTCCAATTTATTTATATAAAACTCTTGTAAGAAGTGTTCCGAATTAAATACTGTCATTTGGTCACCGTTTTACAATGTTCATGTGCAGAGCATAGAAGGAGTCCAACGCAGATTTCTCAGGATACTCTGCTTTCACAAAAGATAAAGCGTTACGAGGACAGGACGACAAGGTTCAATATGCAGTCCCATGAGTCACGTCGTAAGTATTTAGATTTAAACTGCCTAATAAAATCGCTAACCTGCACACGGACAGTTCATCGCTTCTTTTGCTTCTGAATTTTTATATTAGATACAAGTCTCGCAATCATAAATTTTTTGTACTTCAAGTATTTACTAACAATACTTCTTAGTATAACCCAATAGTCAGGATGTGTCGTGCCTATAATGAATTGGATGATGTGCATAAGGATGTGGACTTGTTAAGTCTCAATCAGAATCATTTTAAAAAATGTGTTATAGAATTCGTAGGTCAAGCGCTTTGATATAATAAGTTTTTTTAGCTTGATTTATTTAATTCAATATGAACATAATAATATCGTATTTCATTGATTTGCTAATATTTTGTTTTTATTGTGATGTAAAAAAATTATATCGATAAAATTACTTACAATTGATTTAAATATATTTTAAATCAATTGTAAGTAATTTTATCGAATTTATAGTTTTCAATTCAATTTTATTTGAATGAATTTTATTTAATGCAATTCAATGTAACATTTAATATCGATTTAGTGTTATTTGTTTTATATAACTAGATTTTTTGTCTATGCATGTTAAGGGTTACATCTTGATCAATTCGTCATTATTAATAAGTCAGCGCTTTGTTGATTGAAATATGTAATGTATACCGAATAATTAAATAAAAATAAAAAGGATAACCCCTAACGAAAACCGAACGCACTTAAACAAAATTACTGCAGTGCTATTCCGTAAGAACAAACTCTCATTTCACCACGGAATCTGACGGTAAAATTGCACATTTTATTTGAAATTCAAATTTTAAATCAAACCGCGGATTAAAATTCGATGTGAATAGGTAGTGGGTTAAATTTTTTAATTTTCACAAGAAATCAAGCTTCTCTGCAATAATTTTGCATGATAAGCTTAATTCTTACTTTGTGACTTTTTTATAATAAAAAAATTTAAAACGCGACATTCTTCAAATTTAATTGTAATTTAGAGAACAAAATTATATTAAAATGTTGCTGAAAACCTAGAAAGGTAACATTTTGACATAACCGAGAGCAGTGCGAGCTGTTATCACTTTACTTGTTTTCACAAGAGATATGACATGTCTTGTTGAGATGATTGATGTGCGAGGTCGATTGTGGAAATGTACTTACTTTGAAAACACCAAGGTTGGTGACCTTGGGAACTGTGACGTCAAAAGAAATTTATATTAGATAAGTTGCCATGTAATTATTGGAGTTAATTGTATAATCACATAATATGAACGCTTTGAGTAGCACCTGATTGAAATATTGGTGAAGATTTTCTTATAAAAACTCATTATGAGAAGCCTGATATAAAATAAATACATCAAATAATTTATGAACTTTAAATCTAAAGAAAATATAACTAGAAAAAAATCCACTCGGACCAGGCAGCAGACGGGACTTGAACCCGCACCCTTCGCAATGCACTGACCAATTATGCTACCGCGCCCCTCACGGACCGCGTCCAAATTCCTCTAGCCATTCTTAAGCTGCAAGGCAGCGCCATCTCTTCGCATTGTAGGTAACCCACAATGTTAAATGAATACTTTTACAAGTATTAAACATTTGAAAGAAGAAATAGCAATTATAATTATAATTTTTATTTCTTTTAAAGCATGTAACTGCTTGATGTTTTAAATCTAAAGAAAATATAACTAGAAAAAATTCCACTCGGACGGATTGCGAAGGGTGCGGGTTCAAGTCCCGTCTGCTGCCTGGTCCGAGTGGATTTTTTTCTAGTTATATTTTCTTTAGATTTAAAACATCAAGCAGTTACATGCTTTAAAAGAAATAAAAATTATAATTTATGAACTTGTCATCTTTCATATCTGCCTGTTTGCTGCCAAAATAAAGAGAAAAAAATATCATAAACCATAGATAATCTATAATAAAAAATTAAAAGACAAGATATGATAAATTTGTACTTAATAAAAATCTGAATTGCACGACTCTGTCAATTGATAGATTTTATTGACATAAAATCTTTTGTTTATCTGCATGTAACATGAATATTCACATCTAATAAATACCTATGTCGAAAATCAGTTACGATTGGTTCCTAACATTAGTGCTACAAAAGATTACGTCTGAACAAACGAATGTGGCAAAAAAGTCGTATTAAATTTTCAGCAAAGACATAAATCAATATGAACCGAAGCATAAATCACTATTCAATTGTTTCACAATGAATTAATTTTCTACGTCTTTGCGACAAAAGTATTTAAATTAGCCAATTCAGAGCTGAATGCAAGGGAGTCGTTTTATCTTCAGTCACGAGGGTAAAATTTCTCGTGAGGGATACAGCCTTGCCACCTCATCATTGTTTACTTAATAATAACAATATTTACTAAAGGTGCATTATTTTATTTACAATTCTAAGTTAACCGTAGCAGCGACATATTCTTAGTATTTTTTTTACATTCATGTAAAACTTAAACTGTAAATGAAAAAAAATTAAACTGTAATAAGTGTTTCATTTTCCTTTTTTTCTGCAATATGGTGAATATTGAATTATTTGAATTGTTAATTTACAAATGAAATTTTTGGATATGAAATAGCTTTTGCTAGTAAAATAATTTATTTCACAAAAATTAATTAAATGCATATTTCATCAAACCACACACTGCTTCATTCTGTATTTTTCGTAAAGAATCATCATTAATTTTGATTGTATTTAATTAGTTTTAAAGTTAATTGACTTTAAAACATAATTATTATCTTTATGATTTTATTTATTTTTTAAGCATTTAACTGCTAGATGTTTAAATCTAAAGAAAAGTTTACTAGAAAAAAATCCACGCGGACCAGGCAGCGGACGGATAATTATTATCTCCTATGGTCATACTCAGAGATCTGGCCATAGGAGTCACTCGTTAAAGTTTCATTGGAACCCGACTGTTTTATAGACATTGGATCACGCTGCAAGCTTTGCGAGAGTAAAGATGAACCGTGACTCAATAAGAATATCCTTTGAAACTGATTAAGAATATAAACACAGGGCACAGTCGATTCTCCATTTCCTTTATATTTATTTGAATCAATTAATGACTGGTAAAATTGTTAAGGTTTCATAATTACACATTTAGTGAGTTAGCGTGGGGATATAAAAAAGAAATTAGGAAAAAACTAATTTTGCGTGAATTTTACTGTAAATGTAAATCGTTTTCTTAATTAGCTAATTAAGTTTTTCGGGTAACACATAATTTACGGTGTATATTGTGTTTTTGATCTAAAGAAAATTTTATTAAAAATTAATCCACGCGGCCTAGCAGTGCTATTATGTAAAATTATCACGCGCAGATCCACATCGGATCCGAGCTTGAAGATTTTACAGAATAGCACTGCAGGCAGCGGGCGGGACTCGAACCCGCAGCCGCACCCTCCGCCGTCAGCAGCCTGGACAGCGTGGATTTTTAGATCTATAACACAGCAGTTAAATGCTTCAAATGAATATAATAAAATTTGCGTTATTGTTTTTCGATAAGTAAATACATAAGTTGATCAATCGTTCGTCGATCATCTGTTGCGGACCCTATTTTATCAATAAAGTGTCAAATAAGAACCTAATAGTAATTTCCGCTTCTAGTTCATCATCTGGGCCAGACGGGCAAAACAATCAGTTCATATAAACACCATACAATTGCAGAAACAATATGCCGCCCGGGACGCAATAAACTTGATCCCCGGGAACCCCTGGAATATCGATGCTTGCTCCTTCGTTGATGTTTCTTTTAGCTATTCGTCTTTTACGTAACGCAATATTGGGTGGACGGTATAATGTATTGTCTTCTTATAGAGTCGCAATGACTTTTGCAGTTGACAGTCGACTGCCTTAAACATAATTATTTATTCCTTTAAAAAATTAACTGATTTATGTTAAAAAGGTGGCAAACGAGCATATGGCACCGACAGAAACACAACACCACCAAAAGGTAGTGTTATTTTATTGTAGTATATATCTGATAAAACATAGTCTATATATATGTTTTTCTAGCATTATCTGTTAATCCGACTTATCTGTTCTATCTTTAAGTTTTTCCAGTATTAATATCAACTACATTGTTTGCAAGTAGGTAATCCCTTGGATTTAACTTCGCTAAAATATTTTTCAGCGTGCCTCGTTCGTATACTCAGTGTTATTTGTAACCGTAGGGCGGATCGAACTAAATACAACTTTTACGAACATTTCTTTTTTTAACAGAAAGACAAAAATCCTAGCTTCTTTTTCTATGTTTTTCTATCATCAATATCAACTATATTGCTGCAAGCAATACAGTTCCCGTGGATTTAACTTCGCTTAAGTATTTGTCAGCGTTGTATACTCAGTGTTCGCTGTAACCACAGGGCGGATCGGCCGCCCTACCCGTTGCTACCCTCAGTCCACGCCCGCCCGGCCCGCCGACCGCTCAGCAAACATCATTATCGGTGCACAACCGCAACTCAAGCTCGTTAAACGACGCAACAAGTTCCTTTAAGTACTTCGAAAATGTGACCGAAAAGAAAAAACACCTTAGCTCTTTTTCGAAAAAAAAAAGTTCCTGTATAATCGTTACGTAATCATTTTTTCCTAAATTTGAAGACAGAAAGAAAGAAGGAAAAATATTTGGAGAAGTTTGCGATGAAATAGTGCTGTGGACACTTTGTATTACGCTAGCTTTAAAAAATGTTGTTTGTTATTCCATCGTTAAGTTACTTTTACAAGCTTTAATTTACCACATTTTAAATTTGGTGAAGTTTGTGATAAAATAAGTGCTTAGTAATTAATGTTAAACTTACATAACGTTAGCTTTCTTTGAAAAAAAAACATGTTTCTTTAAAACTTATCATCATTAAATATCCATTGTTTTGCCTAAACTTGGTGAAGTTTGCGATGAAATCAGTGCTTAATAATAAACGAGCAGACTCTACGTAGATGTATGAGTAAATTTCGAAATGGCGGATAAGCTACACGAGTATCAAGGAGTGACGGGACGTTTGCACGGTGTCAGAGATAAATATAAGGAGCGTTTAACGAACTGGCGCGAGCAGCATCCCCGTGGGGTCCGAGATGTCTTGAGAGATTCCTTGTTCGGCATACCCAGCTCGGAAGAACCACCAGAGAGGATATGGCAGGACAGCGAGTACAGCGACTTGTTCAGGTAAAAAAACTTCAAAGAATAAATAGCTTAAGACAATCTTAAGTTTAAATACAACCCGCTTATCTAAATAGGAAGACTTCGATTTGATTAATGTAAGATGTAAGAGTCCTATTCAAAACGGTGAGGTCAATTTGAATTAACACTCAATTTCTTTGCAGTTTTTAAATTACTTCTGTCATTTTTATGTGCAATATTGTAATAATAATTTTGTGTGCTATGACAAGGAACCATTATAGTTTCGTCATGTCTGTCTGTCTGTCCGTCCCCGGTTTTGCTTGGAGACTGTGAGCACTAGAGAGCTGCAATTTTGTGTAGATATGTATATCGATCACGCCAACAAAATGGTAGAATAAAATTTTGAAAATATTTCCGGAATCCAAAGACTATTTTTCGATTTAGGAATATACGATTCCGTTTGCGAAATATTGAACTTAAAAGTGCTAATTTTGCAACCCCTCTAAAAGCTAAACTATTGGCTTGAAAACCTGGAAACATTAATGATAACAGTGCTTTTTATGAACTTTTAAGAAAAATTTAAACGGTTAAGATATATTTGTTAGTTTAATAATAATACTCGTTCAATTTTTGTTAAAAAAAATTTCTTACCTATTGAAAATTCCTTAGAAGAAAACATGAATAGTGACAAAGATGAAGTTATTGTAGCGTAAAACTTTGCATTAAATAACAAAATATTAAAAAAAAAAAATTACAAACCACAATAAAATTTCATTAGTTCCACAAAGCTACCAACCAACCAACCACGGCTTTTGAATAGCGCTATCGTTACGTTTTTATAAAGACTTGAAAGAATAGGGTTTTTTTTTTTAATTTTAAATTTACGGTGCAACAAAATAAAGACTTCCACTCAAATATATTGTGGTTATTACAGGCAACTACGGAACCCTACATTGCGCGTGACACGACACACACTTAGCCGGTTTTTACTTTTTAAGATTCACTTATATCAACGATTTTTCATTTAATTTGGTTGAAGTTGATCATTTAATTTCCTTTACAGGATAAAAATAAAAATAACACCATCAATGAGTAATCCAACAAGTTTTATTTACAAATTTACTGGTTCCAAGCTAATGTCTGTTCTGTTATAAAATAGGGCGAAAACCCTATTCATGTAGCTAATACTCATTATCGGCTTGAGACTTAATCGTACTTAAACTGTAGGTCTTCATCAAGTGCAAGTTCTAAAGATACGTTTAGATACAACGACGTTGTTCAATACATTTATCTATAAAGTTTCTATATTTTTGAATTAAGAAAATATATTTTTGATTCAATTTTATAAAATTAATTGATGTTATATATGTTTTTTAAACATTTAACTGCTAAATATTTAAATCTAAAGAAAAAATTACAAGAATAAATTCCACGCGGACCAGGCAGCAGACGGGACTCGAACTCGCACATATCGTTTTTCAACAGCGCAGCGTAATCATGCTATTAAAATGTTTTTACTTCTGACGTGTAGTCCTACGATGAATGGCAGTTTTTTTGTATTGCCTTTTCTGCAAACTGGACTAGGTGACCTAAATTTGTAGTTCGCTCCCTTGGAAAATTATGTAGGTTAGATACCATTAAAGTAACTTGCCCTCATATATAGGGATTTTAGAAAACATCCACTAATGAAATTAATATTTGTTGGTATTTTAGTACCTGTTAATTTGATGTCTAAGAAGATCTTTAGGTACTTATGTTATGAATTAAAAAGTTACTTTTATAAATGTTACGTAGTACGTATTCACGCCTACACCCCTAAAGCGATTTTCATGAATTTGAGTTTTAGGGATGGAAGTATCCGTAGCATGAGTCATTCTCCATAGTGATTTGACAATTAAGTGTGATAAAAACGCATTTTATATCATATCGCGGTGTTCTTGCTAGGGGGGCAGAGAAGGTTTAAGATGTGCATAATAATATTATAATAATTTCTCACTCATTATTTCAGAATGACATTAAAAATGTAGGTAAGTAGCATATAAGATAAGAGAAAAACGTGATTTAGAAATATTATGATGGGTAAGAACTATAATATCGTTAAACAAAGTAATGTACATAATGTTAAATGAGCTGAGTGATGATAGCATGTGCCTGTTTATTGATTTAAAAAGTTTGTTTTATAATATTCAGGTGCTTACAACTGTTTGATTAATACAGTAGCACACATTGAGATTCATGATAACATTTAAGGAATTGTAAGTATTATAATAAAAAATTACGTCATACTTAGAGAGGAATTGCAAAATTCTCTAAAATACTTCTCCGACAAAATTGATGAGTTTGAAGCTAAGCTCAAGAACTTCATCATAGAGAAGTAAGCTATGGAAAACCAGTGTATTGATTCGAGAAACAATATGACTAATACAAAACTAAGATGTGAGGTCCTAGAAAATTAGACCAATTATAATAAAAAAGTAATGAAATTTCACTAGGTATTTTCCCCCTGATCCATATATCCCTACTGACAAATCTCCACTAGTAGGGATACTTGGAGTATTTTTTCCATTTATCGCTACCAGTTAAAATATATGCAACTTTCCCTTCCATATGCCCCTATTGATCCGCACTGGTAGGGATACTTGGATATTTTTTTCCATTTATCGCTGCCAGTAGGATTAAATTTTCAAGTTTTTTTTTATGATTAACTAGTTGTTCCTGTATTACTTGTGATAGTGATTTTTTTATAAATATGAAGTATTCTTGATATTTTATTGAAGCAGAAAACAATAAGTTGCTTAATGACATTGTCAATTTCCTTTTTTGATAAAAAAAAAACATGGCTAAAAGGTGCTGATTATATAACATTGAAAAAAATCTTATTCAGACTGAAAAATACTTAATTTCTTTCCATTTTTATAACCAGAACCTCTTAGCCATGTGTGGTAGTATGGCCTTGGTACTTTATCAGAATAATGATTTTTACATGGGAAACTAAAATGAGAACACTAAGTTATAACTTTTATTTTTTAAGCATGTAGCTGCTTCATCTTTAAATCTAAAAAAAATATAACTAGAAAAAAATCCACGCGGATCAGGCAGCAGACGGGACTCGAACCCGCACCCCTCGCTATCCGGGCGAATGCACTGACCAGTTATAATAACACATTAATAGAGAACATATAGGTTAGACCAAACCATAGGCGTATTATTCCTCAATGATAATATATCAATGGTCCACCTAGGTGAACTAAGAGTCAGGACAAGTCTCCGGAGTCCACCTTAGTGAACTTGTTAGGTGAGGTTAGGGTAAAAAATGGTATGGAAGTATAATTTTATATAAGGATAAGTTGACTCTAATAAAGTTATGTTTTTAACAGTAGGTAATTAAGTATGGGTTTGTTTATATTAAAATCATTATCGCGACTTTGTTTTCTTTCTTTTACAAATTATTCAGGAAACCAATTTAATCTAGAAATCGTTAAAAAATTATCCCTACTTGTACCAGTGCGGATCATTAGGGATATATTAAATAGAAAGTTCCATACATCCCAATTGGTAGCAATAAATGGAAAAACAAACTCGTGGAGATATGTCAGTAGGGATATATGGAACAAAAATTTTAAACAATTCATACATTTAAAGCATTATTCGATAGTAACAGGTATGAGGCTGCATTCACTTGGATAGCGAAATTTGATTTCAGCAACTTGGTCCAGATACAGGAACCAAGCAGAATTTCATTTTTTTCTTAGATTTTTTATATCGTTATTTTTAATGTTAAATGGGTTGCAATCAAGTTTACATTCCGTCTGACGATACGTGGCCGCCAAAGGCTTAAGAAAATAGGGATTTGCGATACCAGAGTTTTAATCACACCGTTGCTTAACTGATCCTATTCCCTATCCCGTGAAACACTGGACTAGAACCGTACATCAGAAATATTAGCAGAAATACAACACCACCAAAGAAAAGTGTTAGATGTAAGAGTATTCCAAGTACGAAGTAAAAAATAAAAATAATAAGATATAACACAACAAACAGCTTGCTTGCTTGGTTCTGATATGGTGTTATAATGCGAGGAAACGCTTATTTCGCTCAAAGCTTACGAGATCTTACTAACTAACATCTAATTTAATAAATATTTTAGGTGAAATAATGTTAAAGTCATTCATTTTAGGTGTGTCCGTAATGTAAACCAGTATCACCAGACAAATAGCACTGACTTGTTCGAGTGGCTCTGTGTCAAAGGACTTTAAGGATTGCGATAAAATCTTATAGAGGCTGAAAAGCATCCAAGGACTAATTCATTCTTTTATCAAATAATCTTAATATACTTTCCTACTCCTAATTGATAATACAGGCAGTGTCTGACTCAGTTATAATATCATTATTATATTTATCTTTTCAGTTACTAAATTTCAGGTGTACACTGGTTCAAAGGAAATTACATTTAAGAATTTTCCTTATTGACAAATTGACGGAGATTGATCGAAAAGTTTTGTGGTTTGCGCCGCGACGGACGGCGGAAAAAGGAGATTTATAGCAATGAAAAATAAACACAAAATTTTATTACCTCCACGATTTATTTATGAAAGGAAAATTGCAATAATAACGCAATTTGTTTTGATAATATTGGTGTGAAACAAAAGAAATCGTTTTATTAATGGAGACGCCAATACTTTTTATTACTTTTTCACAAAACATTTATGTTTTTCTCTTTAGGCAACAAACAGTTATTAAATAAAACGTTCTCAGTAAAAGTCTTTCTCAGAAAAAACATTGGCTGCCATGCCACAAATATTTTACAATATTCTTTTGAGCTTAACAAAAAAAAAGACATAATTGTATATATTTCACAATTTATCATTTTTTTCTTTTTCTTTGTCCCTTAAACGATGAATCTCGCTAATATTATATACTTTTCTTCTAATGCCAAAAATACACCTAATCACTATTACTTTTATAACACCTTAAATACTTTTCATTTGAATGTTAAGTTACACTTACAGAAAGGGTCTATTTCTGAGAATTCTTTATAATGTAAACCAATACTTCTGTAGGTGAAACAATTTTAGGAATTAAGGAACCATTTTAAAGCGAGGCACAAGCATATCATTGACATATACGTCATACTTCGTAAATAAATGGCGAAAACACTTATTACTTATAGATTTATAGGGTTTTATGAAATATTAGTTATAGGATGTGTCTAGGGTGCTCACTCATGAATTAAATTGCATGTTGTCGTAATCTATTAAGAAAAACAGTTAAGAGCGAAGACCTAAGGACTACTGCTAAATTCTCACCTTAGTGCTACGAGGGCGTTTGTCATCATCACAGCCTATTAATATCCCCACTGCTGAGGCATAGGCCTACCCTATGGATGGAACAGGAAGATTAGGCCGTGACCCAATACGCGGGCTCAGTGAGGATTTGTGGGTACTACCGACTGCAGATGCAGCTGGGACCGACGGCTTAAAGTGCTTTCCGAAGCACGGAGGAGCTCGAGATAAAAAATTTTTGGTCACCCATCCAATGACCGACCATTGCTAAAGTTGCTTAACTTCTACGTGCTAACCACCTGCTTCAATGAATTTTTCGAGAGCGTTCGTGTTGACCTAAATTTATTGTCTCGTGATCATAAATGAGTATGATTAATTGTATGCAATTAGGCAACGTTGTGAACCTGTATATAATTTCCATGGCCTGGTGCTGGGTCGCGACTCACTATTTGGGAAACGCTGCACCAGAAGAGTGTATATCATCAGTTGGTTTCTTTGTTTTATTGCACACCTAATGGCCAAAATATTTATTTTAGACGTAAAAGTCGGATCGAGCTCATGAGGATATCAGCTGCAGTGATGGGCATTGAATTCTCTTATGCTGGGGAGACTGCTTTCGTGTCCCCGACCTTACTGCAGATAGGGGTACCCCACCAGCAAATGACACTGGTGTGGGCACTCTCCCCCCTCGTCGGGTTCTTCATGACCCCACTGCTGGGCTCGTTGAGTGACAGATGCAAACTCAAGTTTGGAAGACGAAGACCTTTCATTGTTCTAATGTCCTTCGGCGTTTTACTGGGTAAATATTTATTTTTAAATGAAGAATGGATTAATGGAATTGACAGTATTATTTTTGTAGTTAAGTTATAATAATATATAACTCCTTCTTATATTAATTATATCCTCTTTCTTATTTTACTTCTGATGTTTGGACGAAAAAGTCCATGAATCAATGTTAATGTACGCACTGCGGTAATTCGATAAAAAATATCTAACATAGAAATACAGTAAATTTTAAATTCATATTATTTCAATCATAGTAGTATCGTAATAGGTCGTAAAGCTTAGTTTTTCCCCTATCTTCATTTCAGATTGAGTGGTAACAAAATTAAAAAATAATTCCATTATATAAAAGTACATTTAACTTCTTTGCCTTACATTTATTAGACAATTTTACTTTTAGTAAAAAACACATTAAATTTTGCAGGTCTCATATTAGTTCCCAATGGAGAAGCAATTGGCTACGCACTTGGTGATGAGAGACCAGCCAATAGAACAGATGTCCCATCAATCCTCGGGCCAAGGAGCGTTGCTCTAGAAGAAGATCGGCCCAACTACCACCCCTGGGGTGTCCTGTTCACGGTTCTAGGAACTGTGTTCTTGGATTTCGATGCAGATGCATGTCAGAGCCCGGCACGCGCTTATCTCCTTGATGTGACAGTTCCAGGTCAGTAATGTTTGACTGTGATATTTATTGTTTTGGCTCCTGCCTCATTATGACCTGGTTTCTTTTTTCTTAAGGTCATTGTCGCGTTTATCAGTATTTTTGTTAGTTTTTCTCTATTTCCATTAAGGGCAGATTCGGTGCACTTAATATTAAATGTCTTTTTCGTGTATTTACTTATTAAAGTATTGTTTACTGATTGAAACTGTTGGGTTGTAAAAATAGATCTTGTTTGTGTAAATTTAAAGTGAAACAGTATGTTTAAATCTAAAGACAATAGTTTTTTTAAGAATTGGAAAAAAAAACTTTAGTTTAAACATCTAGCGGATAAGTGCTAAAAAAGTTAAAAATATAACTATAATTGCTATTTCTTCTTTCAAATGTTTAATACTTGTAAAGGTGTTCATTTTACATTGTGGGTTACCTACAATGCGAAGAGATGGCGCTGCCTTGCAGCCTAAGAAAGGCTAGAGAAAATTCGACACGGTCATCAGAGCCGCGGTAGCATAATCGTGCCAGTCAGTGCATTCCCTCGGATAGCGAAGGGTGCAGGTTCAAGTCCCGTCAAAAAAATCCTTAGATTTAAATATCTAGCAGATAAAAGCTCAAAAGAAGATAAATTTTCAGAATCAAAAACCCGACTGCTTTATTACTACTTCAAATAAAATTGGAAAAAAGGCCAGTAGTCTAATAATTCTGTTTATAAGGAACAAAGCTACTTTAACAGTTGGGATCCGTAAGAAATTCAAGAATGGATAATTTTTTTTTTCTGCCAAACTAGTAGGTATTGCAAATGGTGCAATCCTAGCACTTATTTTCCAATTATTTTTTTCTAACTAAAAACAAAATAAAAATTAGTTTATTTTTAAATCTTTTTCTTCAATTAACATTTATCTATACTAATATAATCAACAGGCAAGAGTTGTATCATTGTAACAAATCTCTCAAACATTATTTTATTATATTTTCAAGCATTTATCTCAATATCGTTGATTAATTTGCTCGACTTGTAAATGTATACTACTTCTCCAAGATGATTTTTTTCTATTGAAAATTTTCTTTATAGCTACATTATATCCGAGTGATATAGGTATACTATATTTTATCCCATTAAAAATTAATTTCACTCGTGCAATGCCAGGGTGGATCACTAGTAAGTATAATATTATAGATGCGAAAGTGAGTTTGTTTGTTACGCTTTCGCTCCCTAATAGCTAAATCGATTATGATGAATTTCCTTATACAAATAGATGGGACCTTCGTTCTAAGCTACATTATCGAAATACTTTTAGGGGTAGGGTGATGGAAGGAGTGATTTACCTATACAACTTTGTATTATTTGCTTCGAATTTTGCAGAATTATCTCTTATCTATTAGACAAGTCCGTCCGTCCGTCCGTCCGTCCGTGGTGCTGTTTCAGCGGCCAAACCGTAAGAGATAGATAAAGAGAATGTTTAAGTTATAAGTTGAGAATAGTCTGATAAGACTACAAACCGGATGTGAGTAACGTAGCACTTCCGGTTTTCGAGAAATCACATGATTTCTATTTCAAACGAAACCACACAAAATCTCCGAAGTTCTCAATTAATTAAATACATTTTTTTTTTGGTGAACATTTGGTTCACTGGTTTGCTAGTCTCTTATCTATTAGACAAGTCCGTCCGTCCGTCCGTGGTGCTGTTTCAACGGCCAAACCGTAAGAGATAGATATAGAGAATGTTTAAATTATAAGTTAAGAATAGTCTGATAAGACTACAAACCGGATGTGAGTAACGTAGCACTTCCGGTTTTCGAGAAATCACGTGATTTCTATTTCAAACGAAACCACACAAAATCTCCGAAGTTCTCAATTAATTAAATACATTTTTTTTTGGTGAACATTTGGTTCACTGGTTTGCTAGTTGTTAATAATTACATAACCAACATAATCGCGAGCTGATTAATAAAGACAAGGGGTCCATTAAGTATGTTCCTACTAGCGAGTAATAGGTTTTTTCTCATTTTGTTAAGTAATTATTTAGTAATATGAAGTAAAATCGTTAAAATAAATTTTGAAAATAGTAGTAGTAGTATCATTCTGAGTTTTTCGTAAAATTTCAATGATCATAAATACATATTATGATAATTTATTTTTCACCATTTATTAAGAAGGAACTTTATCATAGTTTTATTGTAAGTACTTCGTATAGGATTAGAAACTGCAAGTAGCCAATTGTTTTCTTTTCCTTTATGTTTTGTTTACAAACACCAAAATTCATGAAAATTTCTTCTCCCACCATTCCTGCAGTCTACTCCTGCATAATACACCGCGCTATCACTTTGTCATCATTGTAACTTTTGAAATATTTGTCGAAATGACATAGTGTAGTAAGCAAAGTTTATCGTCTTTAAATATCAAAAGCGATTAAAGTATTTGTTTCGATAAAAAATAATTTGTTATACAAAATGTGCATCTTGGAAATGGATATCAAATAATATTTTATTTTTAATTCACTATTTTAGCGATAATGGCTGACACATTAAAAATTGTATATGCTGTCCTGGACTTTTTATAGAACTATTTAAGAGATACATTTACACTATACATTATATTCATGTAACTATTATGGTTTTTGTAGTGCAGGCCAAAATGGCTTGCAATTAGGATTTTTTTTCCGTCTTACATGATATACTTATAATTATATTTTGGACAATTCTCTTAATAATTACATGAATTATTATCTTTATGTTATTATTATGTATGACTTATATTATTGTTAAGTTTCATTAAAATCCATTTAGTATTTTTTGGGTGAAAGAGTAAGAAATATCAGTACAAACGTACATTGAAATTACAAGCAGAAGTGGTTATAATTCAACTTAAAATCGTGGTAAATCCTAAACAGTCATATAAAATAAAAAATGGCATAAGAAACCTAAACATGATTTTCGATTATCTAGACAATGATCCCCCCCCCCCCCTCTATTTTGAATTTCGATTATTATCATATCTTTAGTAGCACTCCCATGATTAAGACGAATAGATTGACGTATGAACCATCAATATTGGTGCATGCGTTTGGTATCTATTGTGCCACAAAAGAACATACATATATAGACTGTTAAACAAGCCTGTCTGCGCGTCGAGCTATGCGCTCTTGCATTGCGCAGTCGGGTAAAAAAAATTAAACTGTAACAGAGTATATTTTTTGTGTCATGTGGTCACTTTTTCTTTAGGTTTGGAGGTTTAAGACGGGGAGACTAAGAGATAACAATAGACAGCTTTTGTAATTTTTACCTCAAAACATTTAGTCCCGAAGTTTCCAACCTACTAGACTAGGCAGCCTATTTTGTTATCAAAAATTTTCACGTCAAGAAAATCGTTCATATAACTCTCCCTCATTCATAAATGAGGGTTAGTACCCGAGATATTGATATAAACATTGCCCGGAAGATGTTTTTATCAAAATATTCAAATACTCGACTATATTTTTATTAATTTTATACTAAAATATCATTCATCATAGAGTATGAACCCAAGTACTTACAGTCGAGTAATCTTACTTTTCCTGTCATTGATAAGATTGATATTCAAGTAGGTACGTAGATATTGGGAGACTATGTAAGAGTCAACGTAGGAGCTTGCAAAATGCGAATAACATTATATAAATCTGCCAATGTTAAATAGTGTTGCCCAAATGCAAGAACAAGACGAGACTTAGCCAGTCTTGGTCTTGGTCTTGCGCCAATACACCTGGTCTTGGTCTTGGTCTTGCGCTCCCAGTCTTGGTCTTGGTCTTGCAGCAGGAGTCTTGCAAGTCTTGCAATTACCTATTAGAGTATTGCTATTTATTAAAGTTTACTTTAGATCTTAGAAAAACGTATAAGAATTGGAACAGCTTGAATTAACACAGCCATAGTAAAGACCAATCAGATTAATAAATGTCTGAAGATTTGATAAGAAATTAGAAAAATCAACTGCCACATGACTATCAACTGAGCTATATGCCGTTTTCCACGGGAGTAACTGTTTCTTAATAAACATTTACGCTTTATAACCTTACATGTGCTAAAACATGTTAAAAACAAATTAATTACAATAACTTGAGTGTATTTTAAAGAACAATATCTGTCTAGAAAGAGATTGAACCCTCAACTTATATGAAATTTAATAAAAGAGTTTTACGATTTATCATTTATTACAATAAAAAATAAAATACAACACAAATATAATATATCAAACGGGTGATATTTGACCACTTTTTTGCTATTTTTTCTTGTAAAAACTTAAGAAATTTAAGAAATATTTTGAGTAAATGTACAATACTAGTACCTGAGTAATTAGTTTAAACCCATATAATAAACATTATAATGTATACTTACTACATCTACTACCTATCCTTACCATTACCTAATCATAATACTACTTGCGTGATCAGTATAATGTATTCGTTTCCATTCTAAGCACTCTGAAACTTATTTATTCTTTGGAACACCTGTACTCTAAAATTCGAAAATCGAAGTTCGTGTCGTACCGTCTCGCTCGCTCATATATTAAATAGTATTAGCGTGAGTGGGATGGCACGGCACGAAATTAGAATTTTGCATGAGTATACCTAGGCCCTGTGGCGGTAATCAAATAGTGTCAAATGTTGTGATTTCGGCGCGGTAGCAACGATTGTTGTATGTAATTTCAATAGAAGCCGCCGGCGCGTGTAACATCACCATGTACTTCCGAAAAGCGGCAAATTTCTTTGAGAAGTCAGTACAAAACCTTTGATGCTGCATTATCAAACTGCCGATCGTTAAAACAAAACTATGAATGCACTCTGTTTGATTTTAATGGATATTTTTTTATTCGCTATGTACGAGTATGTTTATGGTATTGGTCGTAACGCGCATAGGTCCAGTTTTTCATATTCTTTGATACATTTTTTTGCGCCTCATAGAATTCCTAAGCGTACCTATACACCGAACTGTTATACCTGACTACTCCGTGAAATAGCGCTAAGTCCTAGCTGCAAGACGCAAGAGTCTTGCCGGATTAGTCTTGTTCTTGCTTAAGTCTTGCACGGTCAGTCTTGGTCTTGGTCTTGCTAAAAATACGCGGTCTTGTTCTTGGTCTTGGAAAAAAAGAAAAATGCAAGAACAAGACCAAGACTGCAAGACCAAGACTGAATTTGGGCAACACTAATGTTAAAATCTATTACTTTTTTTATTGAGTACTTGGTTTTGACTGTGTATTCTCAGGTAGATATAATATTATAATTATAATAATCTGGAGCTCGTATTTGCATGATTCCCAAAGAAATAGTAAATGATCCTCAAATATACAACTACTGACCTAACCTAACCTTTACCAGTTGTATTTTTTGGTGATCATTTAAAATTTTTAAGAACATTTAAATATTTTCCTTTATCTGGTGGAAGGTTTTTTTTCACTGAAGGCTTCTGTATGAAGCATTTATTTTAATAGTATATTTTTTCGCTAAATAAGTAAGTAAACTTACAATCATCGCATTTCAAATGGTCATCCTATTCCAGGTGAATTAAGGAAGGTATTAAAAACTGGCCAAGTGCATGTACGACCACGAGCAATGTAGAGTTCCATAGTTGCTTATAAGAAATAAAATATTTAGAATACTGAGAAAGTAGATACTTAACTGTTTAATATTATTGTTAATAAAATTAGTTTGCCAATTATGGGTCTGGTACGTAAGGGGTTCTCTGAACTTACGACCATATTAGGCAGTGTTCTCTCCTTTTAAATAATTATAGAGCATGATAGACTGTTGTGATTGTTCTGTGATTGGGCAAATATTTGTGTGGTGTAGTAAATTCCGTATGTAGAAAATGAAAAAGAAAAACTGTTTACTGTTTAGCGCATGATGAAGCCATCTTTAATTACAGTTATATTATATCCTAATACTTAAGCATATGTGTAAGTTTGTTTGTATTAATATAGCTGTGTTGATGGTCCATAAATAAATAAATAAAATAAATAACAAAACTGGAATCGCTTATAGGTAGCACTTCCGGGTACGTCTTAACAGCATATGGGTTCGCCGCCCACTCCAACATACGTTATTCGAGCGAAAACATTATTATTCATTAATATTTGTTGAGAAGCTTCAGCATCATCATTATTAAACAAAAAAATGTAAACTGTTGAGCTATAGGCCTCCCCCAAACATCTCCACTCTGATCGGTCCTGAGCTGTCCGCATTCATTTTATTTTTGTATAGAATATAATTAATTTTAAATAATAATTATTATATTCTAGTCTAAGCACGTAGGTGTTTGTTTTTCAGAGGAGCACTTTAATAAAGCGCCGCGACCCCTCGAGTGATTGATTTAATTTTCTTTAGCACGCTTTTCAGTATCCTTACAAAATATTTATTATTCTTCAACTCGGTTCCAACTCGGATTAATGATGGTTCAAAGATTGAAATACCTAAGATTTTTTAGCTTTAGATATTTTTTCATCAGGAATATAGAGCCTCTATCAACTTTTTAAATCTTTATGAGGTATTTTTATTCAAATCAATTTTTATTACAAAATAATTTCATTTGCCAAAAAATATAGTGTTCAAACACTATATTTTTTATTGTACATGTACTTTTGATTAGATTGTCTTATCTCCGATAAGAATTCAAAATATTTATGCTGCATTCGTTATATTTATTTTTATTTTTTAAGCATTTAACTGCTAGGTGTTTAAATCTAAAGGCAATTTTACTAAAAAAAACTACGCAGACCCTTCGCTAAACGGGCGAATGCACTAACCATTATGCTACCGCATCCCTGATGGCCGTGTCAAATTTTCTCTAGCCTATCTTAGGCTGTAAGGCAGCGCCATCTTTTCGCATTGTAGGTAACCCACAATGTCTAACCCACAATACCTTTACAAGTATTCAACATTTGAAAGAAGAAATAGAAATTATAGCTATATTTTTACTTTTTAAACATTTAACTGCTAAATGTCTATATCTAAAGAGAACTTCACAAGAAAAAATTCCACGCCGACCAGGCAGCAGAAGAGATTTAAACCCACATCCTTCGCTAACTGGGTGAATGCCGTCGTTCGAGTTCCGTCTCCTGCATTGTCCTCGTGGATTTTTTCTAAAAATTTTCTTTAAATACTGCACTTTTCAGTATCTCGTGTCTGCATTACAATTAGATTTCAGGTAAACATGTTTATTTCTGTCAGTAGTGATACAATAAAACAGCATCATTTAATATCTGATGTGTTCATTTACAAGCGTGGTTACAATATCTTCATTTGGCATTACCATACATACCTAACACAGTAATAGTAATTATTACAACTATCACTATACAAAACGAGAAATGGATGTACTAATATAAAGAAAGTCATTGTGATAGATGTAAGACCTCGAAACGCAAATATCAAATGATTTATGACTATAACACCATGTTTGGACTGCTGTACAGTGTAAAGTTATATAGTTACATTCTTCATTTTGTATTTTTGCGGCGTTTCTAAAGCATATTCTATTTGACATAGTGATACAGTACTTGATAATATTGTTTTATCTGCAAATTGCTCGAAGAAAAGCTTAAAGTTTAAACTGATATATAATAACTTGTTTGAAGTGTAGCTTTATTTGCGTGTGTTTCGTTGAATACACAGACAAATGATTCTGTGATGTTATCAAAAGACATTATATTATATCTAAAGAAAATATCATGGGACGACATTATGTAAAAGAGTCATTATTGTCAATGAAGTTTGGAAATTGATATTAAATCCCGTTTACGAAGTTGTAGAGAAAGTAAAGAAATGGTCGAATATTTTCGTTAATATCATTTTAATTAAAAAGTCATAAATGCAGACAGCTCTTATGACTTTTTAATTGAAAATGATTACCAGTTTGTAGATGAAATCGTGGTAATTAACTATTCACAATTAAATATATTATATTTAATACAAATTTCATTCATTTTTCATTTCACAAAAGGTTACCAGCAAATGAGAGATTCGTATTAGAAAGCTTTTTAGGAACTAAAAAAGCCTAATCTCTCAATAATTAAAAATATCAAAATATCACTATCCTGTATTATTTACAGAGGATCATGCAAAAGGTCTGAGCACATTCACTGTGATGGCTGGATTGGGTGGATTTTTGGGATACGCACTCGGAGGAATTAATTGGGACGAAACGAGACTAGGTATGATATGAGTCACGTAACGAAAATTTGTTTGAATAATTACAAAAACTGCAATATTTCCACTGTAATTAAAGCTTTATTTGATATGTAGACGCAGATGACATAACCACATTGATGTTGATGAAGTTTGCTTTTAAAAATACTTTCCATATTCTTTTAGGAGAAATATTCGGTGGCCATGTCCGAGCGGTTTTCTCTCTCATCACCATAATCTTTGTGGCGTGTGTTAGTGCCACCGTAACCAGTTTCAAAGAGATTCCTTTGGAGGAGCTCAATTATCAAGAAGAGTTCAGGAAGCTGGCGCAGACCGAGCGTAACCAGGAGAGCTTTGACGTGGAAGATCAGAGCCTCGACAAAGGGAACCTGAAGAAGAACGCTACTTACGGATCACTGAACCAACCGGAGCTATCGGTGGTAATGAATTTTATTTAATTTATTGCAAGTACCAAAACGCGATGGGGTGATGGAGAATGGGGTAGGAGCTCGACTGCGCAGGGGTTACCGCGTTCAGTCTTCGATCGTGCAAGTTAAGCAAGCTTAGGTCAGTCATAGAAAAGATGATAAAAATTCAATAAATCGAGTTTCTCTGTGATCGGAAGGCACGTTTAACCGTCCGTCCGTTAGAACCCAATTTGCACTGAGCTTGCGTGGTGGGTCATGACCCAATCTCCCTTTTTTATCCATAGGGAAGTGGCTATATTGATAGGTTGATGGTGATGACGATGATCAAAACGCAGTGGCTATTAAATGCAGCCAATGATGACTGAATGTAGCAAAAGAGGCATGTCAGGACTGCAACATGTGGAGATCCATTAATCCATTTAATCTGTCTGCTTACAATATTCTGGGAAAAATATATAATCTTACATGTATGTGTGTAATTTTACTGTACCGTTAACACATTCTCAGGAATTAGCCGTAGAAGCAAGTTCTATTTTTAAGCTTCTCAAAATGACGTAGACCACTGATATCAACGATGAGAAGCGATAAAAGATGTTATTTACTCGCGTGTGTCTTATTATCTTGACAGTTATAATACGCGTTTGTGCGAGAATTTTGTTTTATTAATAGCGTTGACTGATTGTCGTTTTGATAGAAGAAATTTTAAAGAGCTCATTTTTAGGCTATTTTTTTATGTATTTTAGTGGAATAATGAATTTGAAATCTTACCCCTTATCTAAAAATTAATCCTCATGAAGGATGCTACAAAACAGAGGAACAAAAAAGGAGGAGATTCTGTATTCGTCGTATATGTATTCTTTTTGTATGTGAATAATAATGGCCTATTTTCAAAATAACTTCTATGTTTTAAAGATTGATATTTTTCTAAGTACCGCTTACAAATTAATTATCTATTAGTTTTGCGATACCCAGTAACAAAAGTAGTAAAAAAAAATTGCCGCTTAATCAATGGAAAAACTTTTGATTAGTTTGCTTCTTAGCTTATCATTGAAATCTTCGATTATATTTTGATCTCAGTTCTTACTTTAGCACCTCCTGTAACATTTTTATAGTAAAAATAAAGCTGGAATTTTGCTTACCTATTTCAGGACGCAGCTTCTCTCAATGCACCAGATACGACACCACAAGGACACCAGCACCTATCGCTGCGGCATTACCTGAAGTCCATCATTGTGATGCCGAGTTCACTGCGGGTAGTGTGTCTGACAAACCTCTTCTGTTGGATGGCCCACGTCTGCTATTCTTTGTACTTTACAGACTTCGTTGGTGAAGCCGTATTTGGTGGAAATCCTGCGGTGAGTCAGCTTCTAGTGTTCTTCTCTTTAAAATATGGCTGTGTGCACCATAAACCATTTCATTTATTTTGGTTCAGCTCTAAAACATTTGCGTGCAAAAATATGGTATAGCAGGGTAATTAGCAGCAGCTGTTGGTGGTGTTTTTTTAAATAAGATAAAAGAGTTAAATCTTAAAATTCTTGGTACTCTATGCCCGGTCTGTGCTTTAACTTTGGTGAAGCCTCTGCAATTAAAGACTGACCACGCTAATCTATACTTTTACACTATTACTAGCTGACCCAGCGAACTTCGTACCGCCATAAAAATCTGGGCAGGTGGTAGAAGAAAATTTAGGGTTGTATTATTTTTAAAACCACATAATAAAAAAATAAATATTGTCCAAAAAAGCTTTAAGGGTTTTTAACGGAGTAACATCAATTTCCTGGGATAACATTCCTCCTAACCCATATGAGTATGAACGTAGTGTACGTTACAATACCCAACAGTTTGAATTTTGGCGCGAAGGCGCATTGTAGGTTTCAGAACACTACGTTACAGGTGGACAACCCTTATCACTTAAGGACATGAAAAATAGATAGTAGCCGACCCATGGAATATGCATATAAAATTTCATAAAAATCGGTGAAGCCGTTTCGGAGGAGTTTGGTAACTAACATTGTGACACGAGAATTTTATATATACAGTGCGTCCCACGGGTACCGGAGGGAAAGTTTTTCTAAATATTGAAGATAGGATATTTTACCGAAAGAAGACATCATTTTATTTTTAATTATTACTAGAACTTCATTTTTTAAAAATCGCCTGCTACAACGGGGTATCAAAGTCGTGAAATTTCGAAAAAGAAAACACTACATGTTTTATGATAACCATCGAAAGAGTTAATCATAACAATTATTTTTTGCTTAATTACATAGCATTTTAAATGAAAGAAAAGTCATAAAATTACATATTTTATTAAAAATATTCAACAAAATGTTATACAAAACGAAATGTATCCAATGTTCAAAATGTGATCCGATTTGTTGTATGCAAATTCTCACTCTATTAATATTTTCTCTGCCTGTCGATTTCATTATCTTCGCGTGGTGAATGTTTGTAATAATACGTCTGAGTTATTTCGTAACTCCTGCACACTGTCTTACCGGTTCTTGTATACTACATCTGTTACATAACTCCACAAAAAAGTCCAGTGGGGTTAGATCTGGGGATCTCGCTGGCCATCTTATTTGTCCATAAGAACCGATCCAGGAAGGAAAGTGTTCATTAAGAAACTCGGCAGTTCTACTGTTATGAGTCCCATTTTGCTGGAAAATGAGATTTCGTCAATTTGCATCATGAAGATTATTGATCTCACCTCTTAAAATATTAAGTATTTCTAGATATCTTTCCGTATTTAGATTCCCTTTGTAAAAATGTATTAAGAGAACCCGGTTTTTAACTAAAATGAAAAACACAAAAAAAAGAACAGTACCCTTAGCACGAACCAATATCGAATTCGAATAGTTTTTGAGTGCGAAATGTCATTGTCAAGTGTGTACTGATTTTTAGTTCTCGTTGCGTACTTTGTGGTGCTGCTGTATAAGTTTCCATACAAAATTTTACATTGACATTTCACACTCGCAAACTATTCGAATTCGATAATGGTTCGTGCTAGGGGTACAGACGCTTAAAAATGTATGTGTTCTATTTTCGAATTATTATTTTTACAAATTTCAGCCAATCGTATTGTAACTGAGTTCAAAAAGAAATGTACATACGTACTACAGTTTGTATATCACTTTATTCTTTTTATCACGTAATAAGACATTCCTTTCATTTAAAATGGTATGTTAATTAGTAAAAAATAATCTTTATGATAAACTCTGGTTGGTTATCATAAAACATATCGTAATTTTTTTCGAAATTTCACGAGTTTGATTCCCAGTTGTAGCAGTCGATTTTAAAAAAAATCTGTGAATGCAGTTCTAGTTATTATCAAAAATGAAATGATGTCTTCTTTCAGTAAAATATCCTATCTTTAATATTTAATATACTTTCCCTCCGTGTGAGGTAGCCGTGGGACGCTCTGTATACTATTATTATATAAAGAGGTATAGTTTGTGAATTGTGATGTTGTAATCTGGGTAATGGGTAGTTTGGGTAATCTCTAGATCTAGTCAACCGATTTTGTAATTTTTTTTACCAATAGAAAGCTCCGTTATTTGTGTGTGTCATATGATACATTATATTAGAACAAAAACTACAGTCATGACATAAAAAACACAACAAGTTCATGTCTTTGAGTACCTATACTCAAAAAGAAGCGAAAATCATCAAAGTTGAGTATGATGTGATACGATCGAATTGCCAATTACCTATGTCCTGGTGAAACCGTTTTATGCGTCCAAATAATCAGGGGCGGTTTACGAAAACGGGCGCCCTAGGCCTGACGAAATTAGCGCCCCCTTTCCCCTCTCCATAAAATAGTTGAAAAAGCACAGGCTAGAATAAATGATTTTTATACACTCCCGCTCAAAAGTATGGGTTCACGTCTCGAAATTTTCAGCTTCGGTATAAGTTCCATATCTTGGTGGAAAAAGGTCGTAAGAGAATTTAATGAGCACCGTTTTGAAGGGGACAGTTTTAGCTTCACTTTGCCATTTTTTATAATTTTTTACATTTTTTTTTATAGTCCCCACGCGCTTTTGAACATGGCAGTTTTTCGATGTTTTTTTGTCCTCTGGAAACGGGCTGTCTGGCTGTTAAAAAATTTTCCTTGCAATTTTATCCATCGCAGTTTGAAAGAGGATATTGAACACTGCATTTTCGTTTTTGAAATAGTATCGTGCGATTTTTTTTACCAAAAATATTCTAATTTTTGACAAAAATTGATAATTTTATTCAATTCGGCATATCTTGAAAACGGCGGGTGATCGAAGAAAATAGTAAGAGGGTGAAAAGTTGCAATAGATCATGATGGACATGGTAGATTTATTTCAGAATTTTTTTCCGACATTTGTTTTTCCATACTCGTGGAGTCGAAATGATTTTAATTTTCCCATGATTCTTTCTTTTTTCTAAACGGCTGAGGCATTGCTTTTATTGGTTTCATCTTCATCTTGACGTAATTTGAACTAAAAATTAATTTTTTTAAATGAAAAAAACGTACAAAAAATTGTGCGAAATTTGATTTTTAGTAAAAATTACGTCAAGATGGTTACAAAACCAATAAAAGAAATGCCTGCGCCGTCTAAAAAAAAGAAAAAATCATGAGAAAAGGACAATGTTAAATTTGGCCTAAGAACCAACACCAATTTGGCATTTATGATAATTCTTAGTATATTTTTTGCGATAATTATCAGTATTTAGATTGTGACGGACACTTCTAGTTAAGAAAGCTATACTAAAAAGTTAAAGAATAATCTGAGACTACCATTTTATGTGTATAATCTATGGCAGCGCTGCAAACAAAACACTTTCTTCTTAATGCCGGCACTTCACTAGGCTATTCGTGTTTGCTTTTTGAAGACTTGGCATCAGTGGTAGTTTTCCAATTACAGAACATAATGCGACTCAGTGGCGCACAATGCCGAATTATGCTGATGCTTGATTGGAACGAATATTAGTTTTCAATTGCACCAGCAGAGTGCGCTAAGTTCAGTGTTGAAAAAAAAGTCAATGTTTGTACCTTCATCCATACTTATATTTATTTTTTAATACAGTTTGAATTAACTATGATTATTTAAAAAAAACAACAATGAAAGGAAAGCTTTCAAAAAAATTCAATGATAAATAATATTAATAACGATATTAAATAAATAAAACATTTCAATCAATGCCTACTTAAAGAAAAAACACTTGTTAATTTTCTCTCACTGAGTTGGTACGATTGCACGCATCACACGAAAACATTACTTTTGAGAGTGCTCGATTGTGCGAAGCGTTGCTGTTGTTGAAACATTCAACGATAGGCATTATGCCGCATAGTGCGCTGTAGTTCTGTAATTGGAAAACTACTGTCCTTTTTATTCCATATTAAGCATGACAAGAACAGGCTGTTGTCAAGTGAAGGGCCGGCATAAAACTCGATACTCTCTGGTTGTGGTGCAGGCAGTTTGCATTCGTAGTAATCTGTGGCATTCGTGGATTATCGTTTCGGATTTCCTGTTGTGTGTGTTTACTTGCGATTGTTTTTCCTTTTATTTAACTATTTCGTATACCAAATAATATGCCATCGATGTTACCAAATATCAGAGACTTGGTTACCAAGTGCTAGAAAACCTGTGCCACAACATCCTGAGAGGATCATACTGCCAAATTATTCAAGAGCAGCTGATACACATTCACGCATATTTACACAATATACATGTGTTAAACAAATAAACAATATGATACAATTAAGTGAAAAATAGTCAAAAAATAAGATGCAAAACTAGTTTTTATTTTATTCATGATTCCTACCTAACCAAGTTTTTCCTAATAGTTATTTTTTAAAATCGCACCGAATAAAAATGAATTAGTTGTAATATTAATTCAATTCATACTAAGTTCATAGGTTGACCTATGTTTCATTTAATATTAAACATAACCTCAAAAAATATTTAGTTTTCCTGATAATTTAAGTTCTCAGAAGTGTCCGTCAATAATATTTGTTTTTACAGTCATTTACTTGCAATTTCGAACCTAGAATATAATATTTCATGATTGTTGGTTCTTAGGCCAACAATGTATGGACGCAGAACAATGTCCTTTAAATCATTTCGACTGCAAGAGTACGAAAAAACAAATGTCGGAAAAAAATTCTGAAATAAATCTACAAGGTCCATCATGATCTATTGCAACTTTTCACCCCCTTGCTATTTTCTTCGATCACCCGCCGTTTTCAAGATACGCCGAATTGAATAAAATTATAAATTCTTGTCGAAAATTAGAATATTTTTGGTAAAAAAAATCGCACGATACTTTTTCAAAAACAAAAATGCAGTGTTTAATATCCTCTTTGAAACTGCGATGAATGAAATTGCAAGGAAATTTTTTTAACAGCCAGACAGCCCGTTTCCAGAGGGCAAAAAAACATCGAAAAACTGCCATGTTCAAAAGCGCGTGGGGACGATAAAAAAAATTGTAAAAAATTATAAAAAATGGCAAAGTGAAGTTAAAACTGTCCCCTTCAAAACGGTGCTCATTAAATTCTCTTACGACCTTTTTCCACCAAGATATGGAACTTATACCGAAGCTGAAAATTTCGAGAAGTGAACCCATACTTTTGAGCGGGAGTGTATTTCAAAAATAATTTAACGGAAACAGAATTTCAATCATACATATATTATGTAGGTTTGTGGGTAGGAATGGAGCACATATATATTTTATATTGGCGATATTGACGTTTGAGTGGACCCGATTAAAACGTTCGCTTTCTCGCTTTTAATCTTTCAAATTTATCGGCCCGTGGAGCCCCCTTCTGCCACGGCGCCCTAGGCTCGGGCCTAGCGGGCCTAGTGCATAAACCGCCCCTGCAAATAATTTAGAACAACTTAGATATTAATTCTAAAGTTATGTCTGTAAATATTGAATCAGCTTATAACACATTTCTACAAATTAGCGAGCGCAATTTTTGCAGGCGCCTGTGGGCACAGAAAGCCGCTCCGAGTACGAGGCGGGCGTGCGCTTCGGCTGCTGGGGCATGGCGATGTACTCCTTGTCGTGTGCGTGCTACTCCACGATCATTGAGAAACTCATCAAGAGGTTTGGGTGTGTTCATCAAAAAATGTTTATTAATAATACGTACCTACGTATATCTCCGGGTTGCTAGAAGCATTTCAAATCATCGGGCAAAATTTGAGCCGATAGATGACCCTGCAAAGAGTGATTGCTACTCTTTATCGGTTTTAGGAATGCGCCTAAAAGAGTTTTAGGTTTTAGAATATAGTTTCACATAAGTAAAATGTAAGACCGGACGGTATGAGTTTGTTTCCATGGAAGATGGATCAGGTGCTAGTATGGGATGCAACCAGTTCAGACACGCTGGCCCCTTCCCATCTACATGGAACCAACAACAGAGCTGGTGCGGCTTGTGAAGCGGCTGAAAAAGCTAAGGCATGCAAATACAGGGGTCTAGGCTCCGAATATGATTTTGTCCCATTCGGTGTCGAGACCCTTGGTCCTAGCGCTATAAGGCATTTTAAAGAAATAGCAAAAAGATTAGTCGACATCACAGGACACCGAAGAGCTGGCAGCTACCTCGGACAACGAATTAGTCTAGCTATCCAAAGGGGGAACGCTGCCGGTATCTTCGGAACCTTGCCTAAAGGGACTCCTTTTAATAAAATGTGTTTTAGATATGATTTTTTTTTAAGCATTTAACTGCTAGATGTTTAAATCTAAAGAAAACTTTACTAGAAAAAAATCCACGCGGACCAGGCAGCGGACGGGACTCGAACCCGCATCCTTCGCTATCCGGGCGAATGCACTGACCATTATGCTACCACGGCCCTTTTTTTTTTCTAGTAAACTTTTCTTTATATGTATTTTAGTTATTATATTTTATTTTTTAAGGTTTTTAATTTTAGGTTCATTGTTATAGTATATTTTTTGTTTTTTTTTTTGTTTTAAGCTAGTAGAGTAGTAATAGATAATAGTATATTTGTTAATTATAGTAAAACTTTCTATGAAATAAAGTGGATGTAGTAAAATGTTATGTGCTAGGTTAATGTTACGCAGAAAACAAGAGAAAACTTTTTTCTTAGAAGTCGTAGCTGTTCTTCCGTATTAAATAGCAATGTGTTGTGGTTCAGCCAGCATGTAACCAAAGTAAAAGTTTTCGTAACTATCTTGTCCCGTGATAGCTCAAAAACAGGAACTGGTTTTTATTCTTTTTACACATTTTATTACCTTTAACATAACATTTTCCGGAAAAGCTACTAAAAATGCTTTGATACAATGTAGGTTACATAGTGTAAATGCATTTAAGTTCTGAAAACTTTGATTTTTTCCTTGATCAAATAAAATAGTGAAAATAAACAAATAACTGATAATCGTAGACAAATATTAAATTGGGATGACAGTTAAAGACAACAAAGCCTATATATGACAGATTTTTGATAAAAAATATGATTTATCTATTGGAATAGGTCTAATAGATAAATTGACTTTCGCGCTAGGATTGTGTACTGCGATCAATCAAAAATATTATCTCGGCTCGTATTTTTAGTTAGGTACTTTGGTTTGACGTATGCAGGTATCTCACTAGGCAAATCCTTGCAAACGACGCTTTACATATGGGAATTTGGCCTAAACAGAAATGGAGTCAAACTTATTCTAAACAATTTATCAGAAGTTCAGATTCGATATAGATAGCTCCAAAAATTTTACTTCATCATAAACCATTAGAATATTATGTTTAATTCATATTGCATAATTTCCACTTAATTTTTTTTTCATAAAATCTTAAGTTATTGAGCTGCAAAAGAATGTTTAAAAAGCATAATGGTAGAATTGAGAACCTCCTCCTTTTGAAGGCGGTTAAATACAGATTATATAACAAACGCTGGCTTTAGAATTATGATGAAAGTGCAACCCAGTAAGTATGTATTTGCAATCAAAATAAATTACAGCACGAACCAATATCGAATTCTAATAGTTTGTGAGTCCGAAATTTCATTAAAATAAATATATACTCGTAAATAAATGTTTTCAACATCCACACCAATTAGCCTACCCCAAAGCACTGTTAGGCTTGTGTTATGGGATACTAGGGTAACGGATTGAATACATATACTGATACATATGTAAGTATATTTATATAGAAATACATATTGAACATCCATGACTGGAGTACAAGTGCTCGTATTCGTCACACAATCATCTGCCCCCACCGGGATACGAACACTCTCCCCTTCCTTTCGGGATCTCTCGAGTCGGCGACACCTTGAAACCCGGCGTACAAACCTAGGCCACGGAGGTCGTTCATTGTCTAATTTGTACTAATTTTTAGTTCTCATTACTTCCGTTATGGCGCTGCTGTTCAAGTTTCCATACAAAATTTGACATTGCCATTTCGCACTCGCTAACTAACCGAATTCGATATTGGTTCGTGCTAGGGGTACAGTTACATCAAAAATGGGTCATTTAGTAGACTGTACTATAATAAGTGCAATAATTCCTACTTACCTATATACGCGTAAATATGTCAGTTGGATTGGCCACTTCACACTGTAGGTAAACTTCACCCTTCAACTTGGTGAGGCCTGGCAAACACTTCCTGGTCGTAATGAGATCAGGCGGCCCTTGACTTTCAGCCGCGTTGCCCGGCTGTACTTCACAGGCTTCTAACAGATTTAAAATCAATACTGTATGGGTTTATCGTATGCGATTGTACGAGATTGTTTCAAATTAAGCAATCAACTTGTTTTGATACCAACTCTTGAAGGGCCGTTTATGTATGCAAATTAATTTATGTAAGCTATAAAAGAAGTAGAAAACTTTTTAATGATGTTTTTTTTGTAACTGAATCTGCATGAGTTGTACTTTTAGACATAAAATAATCAGCCTTGTAACTTTGATAAAAGTTGTAGAAATGTTGGTCATCAAGTTGCGGTGTTTGTTCATAAAAATGAGGATTTTTTTTAAAAAAACGTTCATAACTTCAGATTAAGAGATCCTCACCGGTTAAAATTTAATGATACTCCAAGATCTGATAAGAATGCAAAAAGTTGTCTTTGCATGTGTGTCAGTATTTATAATAATATTTCCTAGAGATATAAAAATGCTTATTATAGATATGTTTAAACACAAACTTTATAAGTGGCTAAATGAGCATAATTTTTTGATATAAGTTCATTCTTAAACGAAAAACTATGACCTTTTTCAATTCATTGTATCTGAATCTATTTTATTCAATTTCTAATGTTTCGAATCTATAATATAAGACTGTTTGACATATTTTGAAATGAATATTGTATTGTATCCTATTGACATGCTATTTATCTTAAATTAAATTTTAATTAAATTTGTATTTGCATGCTAGACTTATATGGCAAAACATGTGCGCATTGTTAATTTTGTACCAACTCATATTACCGTATTTTAAAGCAAACAAATTATTTATTACTTTTTTGTACTTTAGTTAGACCAAGATTTTCACTACATTTATCAAAGTTACGAAACTGATTATTTTATGCATAAAAGTACTCAACATAAGTTATATTGAAAATGATTCATTTTTATAGTTCTTTTTAAGCTCGTTATTGCACTCTTATGTAAAAAGTGAATCACAAGTTAGACACAAGAAACAAAAAAAGAATAGTATATCTAAAGCGTCTAAATAAGTCTTGAGTGGGTGGAAAGAAAAAAAAATTGGACGACTCGAAAGAGCTTTCCTGAAAGACAATTTGAATAAAGGATATCTTTATTTCATTTCTTTATTAACAAGAAGACTTAAAATTCTTAAGTAGTTTTTTTATACGAAAACAAATTCCCCACTCAACCTGATGCTAATTGTAAGCGGAGTTAAGTCATGAAGATAGATGATGCGGCCGAAAGTGTTCCGCTCCAACCATCCTCACCTTCCACCACCTCCTCGTTCCCAGACCTAGAACCATACTCACCATCAGAAACACAAAACCATCAAAAGGTAGTATTATTTTACTGTGGTCTTCTGTAAGGTAGAAGTTGCTTCCATTAGACTTTCCCCTAGGCAGGTATTCAAAGTTCCATAGTAAATTGCAGAATTTTGTATTATATTTGAATCAAATAAACATTTGTCAATTGTAATTTATCTATCCTTTTTTTCATATCATTTTCAGAGCAAAAAGGGTGTACGTTGGTGGTCTGTGCACGTACAGCTGCGGCATGTTCATGCTATGTGCGATCCGAGCCCGCGCAGCCGTGCTGCTGTTCAGCTGGACAGCCGGCGTCATGTACTCCACGCTGTTCACCATGCCCTACTTACTGGTTGCGCACTACCACGCTACAGGAATGGTAATTGTTTCTTATACAGTTGCTATCAGACTGGCAGGGTAGGGAGCAGCTCTATAAGGCATTCAGCTTGTGATCGTGGATGTCAAGCTACTTTCGTAATGATCCGTTATTGGATGGGTGACCAGACAATTATGATCTCGAGCTTCTCAGTGCTCTGGATGGCGAACTAATCCGTTGATCCCGCCTGCATCTGCAGTTGTTAGCACCCACCTACACCTTACTTGCCCCGAGTGGTGAGACCTAGCCAAATCTTCCTATCCCATCCATAGGGAATCCATAAGGAATAAGAGGCTTTTACAACTGAATTGCTGTCTTCTTCATCAGCCCATTAATGCCGCCACTACTATGGCACAGGCCGTCTAATATTGACAGAATTTCATAGACAGGGCGCCATTGCCCACCAATATTGTGATATAACAGTACCTTTGGGCGGTTTTGTGTATCTGTTACTCTATAAATCCAAATTTCTTCAAGGATTCAGTGGTTAATTATAATGGAATAAAGAAACGCTCATGCCACGAACATGAACTATGTGAAAATAAGCAAGTCTCTTTTCCTTATTCCAGTGGGATAGCGCCGGTGGAGGGTGCGGTCAAGAGCGTGGCATCGGCACCGACGTCGCAGTGGTCAGCAGCTGCGTGTTTGTGGCCCAACTTTTAGTCTCCATCATCATGGGATTGGCCGTGAAGGCTATGGGAACAACTGCAGCAGTTGTAGCTGTGGCTGCAGCGCTAGCCGGCGCCGCCGCGTTCACCGCTACTAAAATCACTTATTTAGATCTATAAATATAACTATATAGCAAACTACATAGTCTATGTATAAATAGGGAGCTGGCTTTCAAGGCTATGGGCAGGACTGCGGCAGTCGTAGCTGTAGCTGCTGCGTTATCTGGCGCCGCGGCGTTTACCGCTACATAAATATCTTAGTTAGAGCTGTAAATGTAAATTTCATAAAAGTATATGAACTAATATGATGACTCACCGCCGGTGGAGGTATAGTCAAGAGCTTGGCATTGACACCAACGTCGGTCACGGTGGTCAGCAGCGTGTTCGTGGCCCAACTGTTACTGTCTCCGTCATCATGGGGCTGGCCTTGAAAGCTATGGGAACAACTGCGGCAATCGTAGCTGTGGCTGCGGTACTAGCTGGCGCCGCGGCGTTTACTGCTACCAAAATCACTTATGTAGACCTATAAATATAAAAATAACTATAAAGCAAATTATATAGTCCATGTTTAACTAGCGAGCTGGAAAATATTATGATAGTCTGTGCTATTTGAAATTGAGAGACTGGCTTTGAATGCTATGGTCACAACTGCGACATTCGTAGCTGTGGCTGCGGCGCTGGCTGATGCCGCTGCATTCACCACCACAAAAATTACTCATTTTAGACCTACAAATATAACTTAAACTATATAGTCTAATCGGTTTGAAATTGCGGGGCTTGCTTTGAAGGCTATGGGCACAGTGTAGTAGTAATCGTTGCAATATTTGGGCCACCACTGCTAACATCACTTAATTAGACCTAAAAATTGATATTATATACTGTGGTATTTTCTGTAAATGCTATACTGACTTTGTGTCGTTTACTACCCATCACAATCCGGTAGCAATAAATTAATTTTTAAACATGCATATGTACAAAAATTATCATTTTATTTCATTTTTGTAAGTACAATAATGGGTGTATTTATTTAAATTACCTTTTCATTCTGTCCTTTCATAAGATATTTGTAAAAGATCTACTGAATAAAACCACAAATGAAGCTGTAAAATGTAAATACTTAAGTCGCATAGCAATTTTTATATCCATACGGTATCTTTTTTATTTTCTGGTAAAGCCAACTCGGTAACTTTAATATAGCTATCGTAAAAGGAAGTTCTTACCAAGAAACATATGTAAATATTGGATTGTTGTCTCATTTACAAACCAGCCTATGACAGAGTCTGATGTAAAAGTAATAAATATATCATATTTTTATGTATAAGATTGTCTTAGTCCGATTGTAATAATTTGTAGAAAAAACCATAATTACTCTCATGCTTCAAAACCTCTTTTAAAGATTCTGAAACAGTTAGCTTATTGCCAAAATTAAAACATCCAATGTAATAAATAAAAAAATAACACCCGTTTGGGTTTTATAATGTTTTTTTTAAATAAATTTTATAATAACACTCCTTGGTTTTTTAAATCCCAAGGCGCAGCCAAGTGTGATAATAGTATCACACTTGTGTTATATTATTATGAACAGTTGCATACAAAATTTTACCTACACCAATGATAAGAATCCTCTATAATGGATTCTGAAACAATTGGGCGTTCTAAGAACTTAAAATTCATCAAAAGTTTAGGCGCTGTCTTCGGCGCTTTGGTAGTGAAACGCGCTTGAACGACAATGTTCTCTTTTTGTAATTCATTATACTACGCATTGAGCAGTGAAAATTGTGGCTGTCTGATGAGTAAGAAAATTTTACTATAAACAATTCCACGCGGACCAGACAGCAGACAAACTCGAACCGTTAGATTAAACTTCTGGCAGTTACATGCTTAAAAAAAAGTGAAAAATATTACTATAATTGCTATTTCTTCTTTCAAATATTTAATACTTGTAATGGTGTTCATTCAGATGGCGCTGCCTTGCAACTTTAGAAAGCCTACAGAAAATGCGACACGGCTGTCAGGGCCGCGGTAGCATAATGGTCAGTACATTCGCCTGGATAGCGAAGGGTGCGGGTTCGAGTCCCGTCTGCTGCCTGGTCCGCTTAGAATTTTTTCTAGTAAATTTTTCTTTAGATTTATAATCTAATTAGCAAATTCTATGTACCTAAAAGTAAGATATATATAATATAGCCATTATTCCCTATGCATAAAAGGTATACTAAAACTTTCCGGTACTGGACAGTCACATTGATAAATATTTCAAAAATAAATTATGATAATTGAAAACTTTACACTTTGGTTTTAAAATACAGTTACATCAATTTGCACTCATGAACTAACAGTTTTGTGTCATTTTAAAAATTGCGTAAAACATTTACAAACCGTATTTGACTTAATATTAATTTTCATTCCGAATATTTTTAGTACGCCTAACGTATCAAATTATACATTAAGACTATATAATGTTATAATTACTTAATGATTAATGAATTATAACATTATCCAAACACTTATGCTGGAGGAAGTCATTGTTGCTAGTAATAAATAAGTAACTATAAAAAATATACCTCTGCCGAAAACACGAAAACATATTTTAATGTATCTTGAATGTTATATGTGATAATATACATATTATTGTTACTCTATAAAATATATATATTCTAGATGACAATTTAATAATCCTTTAATTTCTACCTTTAACAATTTACAATGAATTGATAATGAATGAATACAAAATGATCTTTCATGTTTCCATTTGATGAGCTTTGATTATTATCATACCTACATATATTTGATTTATCATTTCTAATGGTATGGTTCCATTGAACATTTCTTTATCTGAATTCACGTTTATAATGTAATACTTATTTTGTGTTTTAATGTAACGGGATGATTATAGGAGATTATTTATTTTGAACAAGGACCCAATTAGGTACGTCTGTGCAAAACAATGAGTCAGATTTTTTTTTTGTTTTATTACAGTATATTATTTATTCGATTTACTAACTGTCACCACATACCTTAAAATATTTTAATTATTAAGGCCAACAGGGAAACTTTTATTGATACTATTTTTATTCGAGTCTGGCGAAATCCACAAAAGTGCACCGCCATTTTCTAAAAAGAAGGAGAAGAAGAAGACTATTTTTATTAGAATTTTCCTATGCAACATAAACAGATTGTAAGCCCATCAGAAATAAATATAAACTTGATTCAAATTGGATGAATAGTACAACTCTTTTGAATCGTCCAAAAATATTTTCCCCTACCATTCGTTATTGAACACATTTTTGAGCTGCGGTGAACAACGACCGAAAACAACTCCACAACAGTAAAAGGATAATGTAACAACATTTACAAATCATTATGTTGTTACAACGTATACAATCATGATTTATTACATACAAAAAATCTGTTGGAATGATTGGAACAGTTCAAGCCTAAGCATTTTTGTCTGTAATATACTCAGACACTTTGTAATAAGCTTTTTTAATATGTGCTTTTTTACAGTATCTTTAAATTGATTTATGGTTAACTCTTGGATATTGTTTAGGACTTTATTATATAAGCGAACACAAAATTATTGATTTTGTAAAGCCTAGTAGCAGGTAAACTTGAAAGACATTACACTATGGAAATTACTAAAGTCTAATCTGGCGGTATCTACATCCGTTAACTGGCGTATCTCCATATGCTGCAGAGCTAAGTGTATTTGACAATTTATCAATATGTGGGCCCCATTGAAGCTTAAAATCCAAAGTAATTCCTAATAACACTGTGTGGTGATATGTGGGCCTGTTGGAAAAAAAATCGTAGGCAAAACATTTTATTTCGTACAAGGAAACAATGGAAACGCTCAATTAATTATTAACGTATGCATCTTTAATAGGAACGGAAGGCTACCTAGACCTAATGAATTTGAACACTGCCTCATATCTGCGTTGGACAGTATAAATAAACAATGGCGTTCATAACAAATATTTGGAAAAGATTGTCTCACAACATTTCCATAGAAGAAGCAAACGGCTTTGAATCATTATTTTTTTCAAAAGCGTATAGGTTTTCTTACGTACTAGGTAATAGTTTTAATTTATTATTAAAAAAAAAAAAAGTAATTTCACTGCCACTATAAAGACAAACAATAAAGCTTTCCTATATATTTACAAGAAACGTAAATTTTTCATATAATTTTTGGGCGGCTAGTGTTAACTGTTTTACAATTGTACGAAACTCTTCAATTCCACTTGTCTGTTTTTTCCCAGATAGGCTAAAATATGCTGAACAAAAAGGTTCCGAATATTATCTTCGAAATTCGGGCTTAATTTTTGATGTTTCGATTCTGACAGGTCTTTCTTGGTGGGACAAAAATATAGGTTATTTTTTATATAGAAATACAGTCCATATAATGGTACTAATGATGATTTTTGCTGAAATGTGGTACACTGTGGCGGATGCTACCAGTATGGATGTGATTATTGACAGTATAAACACCTATCTTATCCAAACTATCACAATGTTCCGATTCTGGAATATGGTAAGTAGTTGTTTTAATAATGTTCCAAGAACTCATAGTAACAATTATTGAAATCATGCAGTGAAATAGCATCAGGCTCTTCGTCCTATGTAAGTGACACAGGAGGTGATTAAGGAAGCACATTCAATAGGAGAAGGGCAGAAGCGATTTTTCTTCCCATACCTCGCCTGCTTAGCGTGGTGAACATGGTGAATCCCCTAAATAATGAGTAAATACAAATAAGAATCTGTCCCTAGTCCCCGGTAGCTCTGCTAGTCTTAACTAAAGTAGCAGCTGCATTTGTTAAGATCTGGTGACTGGCTCGGAAAACCACTGGATGCAGATAGCACAGATAATAGACCAGTGTGGTGTGGAGTTCCTCTTAGGAATCTGATGTTCAACAGTGGGTTGCCCAATACAAGTATAAACATAGTCTAGCAAAACTGTACATAAAGTTCCCATAGTCAACGAATTATCATTCATGGTTAATCATCTGTCGGGCATAATCCACAAATATACATATATTATATATATATATATTATATTATATATATTATTATATATATATATATATATATATATATATATATTATTATTATTATATATATATTTTTATATATATTATTAGTAGTTCTAATACTAGCAATGTACTTTACAAGCTGCATGGGAGAGTCATAACTTCCCCATGCAGATTGTATTGTGCTAGGACATCTTTTCTTCTACCTCATGTAAAATCAAGAAATTCAATCTGAAGCTAAATGTGTGTTGCGCCTCTATTTAATTTTACTATCGCGTTTGCGTTTACGTCGAAATTTGTATGAAGAAATTAACTTCATTTACGTCCCACTAGATGGCGTTGTAAATTATTCCATACTAATTTCGACGTTAACGCAAACTAGACAGTAAAGTGAATTCGAGGTGCAACTCCAACGGCTTCTGGTCCTGTAAGTATAGTTTTCTTTCCACTTACAGGCATACCATAAATCAGTTTACAAAAAACTAGCCAAAGCAACCATCGAATCACCTTATTTCGATATTTCGACTAAAAGCAGAAGCGCGCTACTTAGATATTGGGTAAAGAAGAATGAATCATATTTGAAATTGCTATTACTCATAGGTAACTTGACTTTGGCATGCTGGTAAGTAAAGAACACATTTAATTATCATTTGTACATTGTATAATTTCATAATAATATGAATGGTTTTTTTTCTTTCACTTTTTCTTCGAATATTATCATAATTTGTGATAAAATTGTTGTTCTTCCTATGTCAACTTGTGTTAAAGTTATGGGAATAGAAGTTTAGTATGTATTTCTATATAAATATACGTATATATATATTCTATTCGTTATTTTTGTATCCCATAACACAAGTCTTCAGTGCTTACCTTTATGGCTAGGCTAATTGGTGTGAATGTTGGAAATATTTTATTGTGTATATGTTAATTGTTTGCAGGTTCCTCTACCCTCTTCTCGACGATCTTGAATATAATTTGTTCATAACCATACACACCCCTTTCTTTTACAAGAGTCGCTTTCGATACGTTTTAACATATATTGTGTTCTGGATAACTTTCTATTATATTTCAAATTTTATTATGGCGAATGACATAATGATGCAAGCTCATCTTTTACACTTAGCTTGTCAACTCGAAGTACTCAGTGATTGCATTAAGAATACTGTAAAGGAATGTCAAGTCCAGTTTCAAGGTACTATATTAATGAGGTATTAATTTAATATGTTTTTGCTTATGTCATTAAACTGCTTATATTAATTGAACATATATGATTGCAGGTGAACCAATAGAGAAATTGATCCAAAACAACCAATTTGTAGACGTGTATTTAAAGAGATTGGGTGATATAGTTAATCAGCATCGTTTTATTCTAAGGTTATATTTATTAATAAGTCAGTTATCATGTCGTTATCAGATAGTGATTATTTTTAATGTCATTATTAAAATATGATAAAGAAGATATTAAGTACCTCTTAATACTACGCAAACTAGAGTTAAACAAGATGAAAATTAGTAATTATAACAATATGCTAACTAATAACGATTTTTTCTCTATAGAAACATTGGGGAATTAAGTGTCACTCTTAGCACCCCAATGTTGGGGCAGCTGATGTGCAGTGGTATCCTTATAGCATTTATTGGCTACCAAGCTACTACCGTAAGATTTTTTTTACCTCTTTTAAACCAGAAGTTGTGCTTTATTTGTTGCTATGTGAAATAAAAAAAAACAGTATTCAATTATTCTTCAATAAATATTACAAGTAGTTTAGAGGAAACAGGCCATGATCCACCACGCGGGCCCAGTGTAGATAAGTAGATGCTAACGCCTGCAGATGAAGCCAGGACTGTGACTTAAGGTGCTTTTAAAGCATAAAGTTTGCCTTGTATGTAGACTTCTAAGATAAAAAATGACAATTAATTAGGCCCAAGACTTTATATAAATTTATTTTATATTAGGTATGTATAACAATTAAATATGTATATATTTTCCTGTTCACAGACTTTTACTGAGAACTTAACTCTAGGCGTAAAGAGTTGTCTATACCTCAGTTACAATTTAGCTGAATTTTATGTAATTTGTCGTTGGTGTGAAGAGATCACAAATCAGGTAATTATTGAATATTGATTTTTGTTATTAAGACCCGTTACGAACTAGCGATTGGGCGCCGAGGCGGTTCGTTTGAGCGGTCCAGCCGATCAGGGCTTGAAAACGTTACCAATTCACATTAAAAATAACGTTAAGTAACGGTATTTCCATAGAGATACTTCCATATCGGTATGATTTGGTAGCGTTACTTAGTAGCATATCATTATAAGAACGTTAAAAATTGCGTTAAAAATTAACGGTATTTTTAATGTTATTATGAAAATAGTGGTAACAAGTAAACGGTATATTTTGGTTATTTTATGCGACGTTGCCGTTTTCTCCAAGGCCGCGCGGGCGCGGTACGGCGACGGGTAGCGGCGGCGGCGCGCGCCCCTCTGACGCGCTGTTGCCATTTCGTTTGTCGTCTTCTCAACTCTCACGCGCTTACAGAACACGCTCGCGAATTATAACTTCAATTTAGATTAGCTACTATAGTTGATTTAGTTTTTGTGTTTTGAGTAACGATTACAAAAAGTTCAACATGGGGCGTAAGAAAAGAAATGTCGTCTATAGATATTTTGAAATAAATGATGACAACACCTCAACTTGTTTAGTGCCAGAGTGTAGAAAAAAATTAAAGGTAAGTTTTAAAATACTTAATTATTATCTGTACTTATGTAACTCAATGCTGATTTTCTATATGGTCGACTGCATGGCGATTATAACATGAACTACCTATATCTAGGCCTCTTATTTTTATAAAACTCCTCTCGCTAAACCAGTTCAAGGTCAAAATGTTATTACCATGCGGTCGACTGTAACAACTAGGTATAAAGATGATACCTACAAGATTTCGTTTGAAGAATGAGATATTTTTATATTTCAATCTTCATTTTCAAACTTATTGTAAGTAATAAAATAATGTTATTTCACAGTCAACCACTTCAATTGGTCCCACTGTCGCCGTCGGTCGGCTACCTACCTACTATAAATCTTAGGGCCAAAACACATTACACACATTACGATGTCATAAAAACTCCGACGTCCAGGCACGTCCAGGGTCGAACGCCGCTACACTGTGGTTAAAAAACCCGAATTAAGCAAATTATAAGATGCAAATAATAATTTCTAGCTAAGTCAGCCTTTCCGATCAGTATGTGCCTAATAGACATAAGTCAGTCCCGCGACCTCGTACCTACCACTCATACACAAATACCTACATGTGTTTTGTTTTGGCCCTTAGAGTTGGTTTGCGTGCGTCTCGCTCAGTCGGTATCTACACAGTGTGTAAGTAACGTGTTTATGCGTTTCAACTAAGTACCTATAAGATGACCTTGGCGCAATATAGTGATAACAATTACGTTTAACAAAAAATACCTACTTTGTGCAAATTAATTTTCAATAATGTTTATTATCGTTATTATCTTGTTAGTGTTATTTTAATATGATTATATTGTTTATATAAGAAAGAAAATAAAAGGAAGATTATAAGAAAACGTGCATGAAGTTACAATACGTCGCCAATGTCATCCTGTTCTTAGTTGAAGCATAGTATATTTCACCAGCTTGGCAAATTGGCACTAACTTCATACCTACCTACTTGCCTGTGTTTTACGTGTGTACATGCGAATACGCTACTATTTTCTGTTTGCTCAACGTAACGTAATTTTAATTTGTGCTTGGAGTTTGCATTTGGGCTGCGTAGCATTATGCTAGTGCTAGTGCAGGTGAACAGCCTGTTGTTCTTTGGTTGTGGTACCTACTATCCTATATTTAATTCGTGTTTAGATAATTCGAACCATTCGTTGTGGGATATTCAAATAAAAAGTACCTAACATTTTGCTGTTTTCGGTCAGTTATTATGAAATGAATGATTGTTGTTTATGGCACAATTTTGTACCGAATGACCCCCCCCCCCCCCCTTATCTTCGAAACTACTGAGTCTAAAATTCCAAAAAAATATACAAATAATAGTTATTTTGTTTTTGTGTAGATTACAGGATAACCTATTAGAAATACTTAAACAAGGTCTCTTTGACATCGATGCACAAACGAATTCCAATGATGAAACAAAAATGAGATTGGCTGGTTTTTATTTGAATTTCCCGTTACTTCTGGTGCTGGTGCTGTTTCAAACTGTATCTCTAAAAAAACCCGAGACCCCAAAAATGCTGTTTTCTCTGTGTTCTTAATTCTGTATTATTGCCGGTTTGCTTTGCATGTTTTTTTTTCTATTGCAGACGCAGCATGGCGCAAATTTGCTAAAACATTTAAAGCATGTGCATAAAGATATACATAAAGAAATCGTAGAAATTAATAATAGTCGTCAAGATCCCGATATGGCCACTAAGTCAACTACTGTATCTGACACTGTGCTTAAGGAATGCACCAATTTGGTAGCCATTCATGGTCGTCCTTTTTCAATGGTTAACGATAAAGCTTTCCAAAATTTGCTATCTATGGTACCCGGAAATACCAGCACTATTAACGCTATTAATATTAAAGAAAATGTGCGCTTACTGGCTACAAAAATGAGAGATGAAGTAGCATTTACGTTACAAGATAAAATTATATCGCTGAAAATAGACATCGCTTCGCTTGCAACGAGAAGTTTTATGGGGATTAATTGTCAATATTTAATGGAGGGGCAGCTTGTATTAAGAAATTTAGGAGTGATCGAAATCTTTCAGCGCCATACTTCAGAGCACCTCAAAGATCTACTGGTGTACAACCTTCAGCGGTTCCGTATTGACACGGAAATTAATAAAAAAATTTATTGCATCACAACTGACAATGGCGCTAACATGATTAAAATGACCAAGCTCCTTAACGATATGGACAATTGTGTTACCCTTGACAGGAACACTATAGAGGCCGGCCCCAGCTCCAGCCAATGTGATGATGAAAACGCAGATATATGTAATGTTTCTGATTCAGACTTTGAAAATTCTGATTTTTATTTTGACGTTGAAGAAGCATATACTGCACAATTAACAAATATACTCAGAGCGCAGTTTACTCATATTACTGGCGAAAATGTTGAGTATAAAATTGGCATAGTAAGATGTGCCGCACATACTCTTCAGTTAGCGCTACATGATGCTTGTGATGATGTAGCCTTTTCTAATCTGATTTCGAGTTGTAGAGAAGTTGTACGACGCTTGCGGACACCACAGTTTGTGAGAATTATTAGAGAACATAACAAAAATGTACCTAAATTAGACTGCTCTACCCGATGGCATTCTGTAACTGACATGGTAGAAAGTTTGCTGTCGCTGAGAGATATATGTGCAACTGATGTCCGGCTTCATTTACCTGACTCAACATGGGATACTTTGACAGAAATCCTGAAATCTTTGACACCTGCAAAACAATTGACAAAAAAACTACAGGAGGAACAACTGACAGTAGGAGATTTTTATCTGGCATGGATGATGTGCCAATTCCAGTTATCCAAAATAAAGACCAGACTGTCCGAAAACATAATTGAATCGATGAAAGAAAGGCAAAAACTTCTATTTGAAAATGATGTTTTTATTAATGGAATGTTTTTAGACCCAAGAGTAAATTCAGTGTTGACATCTGTACAACAGAAAAAAGCAAAAGAAAACTTAATCCTACAATACTTAACAAATTTTGAATTGGAACTGATAAACAAAGAAAATAACATTAGTAATAGTAACATCAATAGTACAACAACAAATGACCATTCTGAAGCGCAGATTGAACTAGACGATTTCTTAAATGCAAGTTATATAAATAGACACGATGATTTAATGGATTTGTTAGACTTGGATAGAAATGACCGTAACGTGCTGAACAGTTTACAGGAATCTTTTGATGCCTTTTTAAAAGAGCCACTTCTTCAGTCTACAGAAAGTGTCTTGACGTACTGGGAAAGGTCACGTTATAAATTTCCTCTTTTGTACAAATTATCTACCATCGTATTAGCTGCACCAATGACACAAGTTAGTGTAGAGAGGTTATTTTCTTCACTTAAGTTTGTAGTATCTAATTACAGATACTCCATGAAAGACGACGTCATTGAAGATTTACTATTCATACGTAGTAATAATATTTTTAATAAGTAGCTTTCAATAGAATGCTCAAAGTTATTATTCAGAATATTTTTTTTGTAAATGAGACTGGCGAGTACCTCCAAACCGTCCTTATAGGTGGTGCATTTATTGTATTTTTATATCCGTAATGATTAGGTATATAAAGAAAAAAAAACATTTTTTTATCAAACCTTGAAGGTTTTATTTTTAATTAAGTAATCATAATTAAACATTATAAATTAATGTATCGCTTTGAAGTCCGAAATATATAGTTTTTGTACTTAAAATTGTCTTTGATTTATTTATTATATGTATTCCTATACCTTTTCCGTAAATTTAATAATCACTAGTAAATACTTTTATAGTTCACACTTATTATTATTATTATAGAAAAATATTTTATAAAAAAATAAATTATTTTAATTGATACGAATGTAACATATCAATCTACATATGTCTAACTGCCTATGTTATACGTGTCTACATATTTGTACATATTTGTAGACACGTTTAACATAGGCAGTTAGACATATCTAGATTGATATGTTACATTCGTATCAATTAAAATAATTTATTTTTTAATAAAATATTTTTCTATAATAATAATAATAAGTGTGAACTATAAAAGTAAGACATATAATAATATGTCCCAAAAGTATAGTACAGCTGGTGCCCTGAGACAGATAATCCTAGAGTCAACATTCCGTCGGTTTAGGTAGTTAACTAAATGTAAACAATCCTGGCATATCTTTTAATCTAAAGGTTGGCTAAAAATTTTATCTAAAAATGTTTACAATTAGGTATTTACCTAAATCAAAGTTAGGTAATAAACTAAATTTAAATAATCTATGTATGTCTTTTATACGACTTTCTTGAAATAAAAAGAAATACCAAGATTGTTTACGTTTAGTTAACTACCTAAACCGACAGGCCTAGACGATTTTCCTTAGTTTAATTTTTAACAGTTGCTGAAATATAAACACTAGTTTTTACCTGCAGCTTCGCCTGCTTACATAAAATATAGCCTATGTCACTCAGGAATAAAGTAGCTATCTATCGGTGTTTTTTGCAATGGGACCAGTTCTTTCAGAGATTACCTCCTATAAATAAAAACAAACTTACCCCTTTATTATATTAGTGTAGAATTTGTATACAGTAATGTCGATAGCATAGATGCAGGCCACATTTTTTTTCTCACTTTGCTGGATACATGATTAGACAAACAAAATTATCACCTTTGTCCTCAGATGTAAACACAGAGCAACAAAAAAAGTAATGGAGATAATAAATGATACCCTGTATATTCAAACATAATAGGAACAAGAAAAACAAACTTATTTTCTACTCTCTCATAATTTTAAGTAACGACAGCTGATCACCATGAGTCGCATAGATAGTGACTCTGCACTACCTACATACTTTAATCGATACCAATCAGTTACGTTATGCTACACTGTATTCGTAGATATTGTACATTTAATTATTTTTCTCTGAATCTGTTAAATCTATTTCACTAGAATGACAATTTCTGATAGTGTCTACAAAATGTAAAATTTTCGTATATACACGTGTCCGCATGCAGGGTTGGATACACTGTAATTCTCCTAGTAGTAGGCGTGAAAAATTCTCATTTCTCCCATCATTCCCAATACAGTTATTAAATATGACACAGTCTGAACAGGTCTTCTCGGAGGTGCATTTTGTAACCGTTTTAGGTATTTTTTTGGTCTCACTTTCTGTAACCATTCCAGCTACTTCCTTGTTCTCACATGTATCTTCTTGCTTTATTTTTTTCTGCATTGCTGTCCGTATTGCAGTTTTAAGTGCCGCGTCTATTTCGAATTGGTTATTCCAGTCACATGTAAATACGTCAGGTGACATGTTTCGCTTTGCTGAAATATAATTAGGTAGGTATATGCTAGGTACGCTTAATATAGAAAAAAAATGTGTGCGTGTACTAGTGTACACACGTAAGAAGTTAGTGTTGAGTAGGACTTACAAGAGGCGGTACATTTGTCCCGGACATGACGTCAAAATGTAAGAGCAGCTCAAAATTTTAAAATGTACTACTTCACATTAAATGTCGCGATAGTCGCGTCTCGTTACTCACTCACTCTTCGTAAGTCTGAGAGAGAGAGCGAGACATAACATTTTATTTAAGTCCTCTACGCACTATCCATCTGTATCTCTTTTACGTATATAGCGCTGTCCTGCATGCTGGATCCAGCAAGATTGATAGTGCGTAGAGGAGGTGCTACTCGTGCACACTAACGTAATGTCGAGCTTCTGTACGCCTCAATGTCATATTTGTACTCGTCACTTCAAATGTATTGCCGAGCTTCAGTACGCCTCGCCTCATTTGATGTGGGACATTGTACTGGCTCAGTACAAAAAAGAGCCTACTCTTACAAACTCTTTTTCAAATCGTGTCCTACCCAACACTTTAAGAAGTGAAACTTCTTTATGGCCTTATTTTTTTCGAAAAATGATCTACATGCAACTTTCCAGAAATATATATATAGGCGTGCGCTAAGATTTTTCAAAAACTCACCCACTAAAGGGGTATAACTACACCTTACCTTACCTTACCTTAACTTACCTTACCTTGTGTGAAACACGAATATTTGCTGTCGATACTTTTTTTTTAAAGTTGACAGAAGAAGCAATTGTTCGGATGAGGTAAATAGTGCTCTTTTAAAAAAAAGATGGCGCGTAACCAAAAAACGTGACGCGTAACCGAATAAAAATGTGACGGTAAATTTTTTTCCAACGCCGATAAAGAAGTTTCACTTCAAAAAATCACAAAATATTCAATGATCATTTTATTGAACTTACCCATTTTGAGGCTAAAGAAAAGGCTTCAGTCAGATTCGCTTTTTTACGATTGCACGTTACGTTGGCAACATTCACAACTCAGAATAGCAAAGAGAATTAAAAGAATTAAACACGCAAATAGTCGTACGGCACAGTCTTAACGTCGCTGCTGTCTGCCACTCTTTTGCGATTGGACGTTAGCGACGGTAACAAAACTAACTCATAACGATAAAATTTACGATAGCGTAGATTTTAACGTTACATATGTTTAACGATAAAATGTGCCAGATATAACGTTAAATAAGGTAACGTTATTTATTAGATAACGATATCTGCATCAAAAGGCTGTAACGATACCATATTTTTAACGGTATTTCAAGCCCTGCAGCCGATTGGCCGCCATAGCAGTCAGCCGCAATGAAACCGCGTTAAGCGGTTGGACCGCTCGAAGGCACGTTTCCCATAAACAAAATGGAGATCGAGATAACTTGTGTTATTTATTTATAATCCTAAAAACTACGAAAGAAACACGAACAAATTTGGCCAGTTCGCAAGCTGTTTTCAAATTTCTGCATTCGTTGGATACGCGGAATACGGTTGCTCGCTTCTTTACTACTGTGTGCGTACACCTTATCATTTTGTTTGTTGTAGCTCTCTTCTACGGTAAAAATTTTTTCATCCGAAAAAAGAATTTCCCGATATTTTTTTCCCGCATACCGCTTCAACAAAGCGCGTCATCACTTCGTCTGCATCTGAAGGGCCAACAGTTTCTGCTTACGTTTGGGATTTCTTGGAATTCGCGCCTTCACAGCTTTTATCACTGCTGGAGTCCTAACAGACCGAAAGGGCGACCACTTTATTACCTGTCATCTACACTAGAGTCTTCATTGTATCCTTTGATGGTACGATAAACGAATCTTTTGGTTATATTCAAAATTTTCAGTATGTCAAAAATTTTAATTGGCGCGTAACCGCAACGATGCAACGCAATAACTGCAACACGGTCTTCTTTAAGCGTCCACTCCAAATTTAAATGAGTAAAATTCTAAAAAGTATACATTTTTATTCTCATGAACAATTCGAAATTCGAATTCAATAAACTTTTTTGTGGCCAGCATTCTAAAAGAAAAGTTTTTACTGTGTGACAATACTTATGACCTGACTGTGTATATACAGGGCTTCCCACGGGTACCTCACACGGAGGGAAAGTATATTAAATATTGAAGATAGGATATTTTACCGGAAGAAGACATATTTTTTTTTTAATTATAACTAGAACTGCATTCACAGATTTTTAAAAATCGCCTGCTACAACGGGGAATTAAACTCGTGAAATTTCGAAAAAAAAACACGACATGTTTTATGATAACCATCAAAAGTAATCATAACAATTATTTTTTGATAAATAACATAGCATTTTAAATGAAAGAAAAGTCATAAAATTACGCATCAACGAAACAGTGCAATAAAAAATTATAATTTAATGCATCAAATGTTCAAAATGTGATCCAATTTGTTGTATGCAAATTCTCACTCTATTAATGTTTTCTCTGCCTGTCGATTTCATTATTTTTGCATGGTGAATGTTTGTAATAATACGTCTGAGTTAATTTTGTAACTCCTGCACACTGTCTTACCGGTCCTTGTATACTACATCTCACTGGCCATCTTATTTGTCCATAAGAACCGATCCAGGAAAGAAAGTGTTTATTAAGAAACTCGGCAGTTCTCCTACTGTTATGAGCCCCATTTTGCTGGAAAATGAGATTTCGTCAATTTGCATCATGAAGATTATTGATCTCACCTCTTAAAATATTAAGTATTTCTAGATATCTTTCCGTATTTAGATTCCCTTTGTAAAAAATGTATTAAGAGAACCCGGTTTTTAACTAAAATGAAAAACACAAAAAGAATAACAGTACCCTTAGCACGAACCAATATCGAATTCGAATAGTTTTCGAGTGCTAAATGTCACTGTCAAATGTGTACTGATTTTTAGTTCTCGTTACGTACTTTGTGGCGCTGCTGTATAAGTTTCCATACAAAATTTGACATTGACATTTCACACTCGCAAACTATTCGAATCCGATAATGGTTCGTGCTAGGGGTACAGACGCTTGAAAATGTATGTGTTCCATTTTCGAATTATTATTTTTACAAATTTCAGCCAATCGCATTGTAACTGAGTTCAAAAAGAAATGCATACGTACTACAGTTTGTATATCACTTTATTATTTTTATCGCGTAATAAGACATTCCTTTCCTTTTATAATGCTATGTTATTAAGTAAAAAATAATCTTTATGATAAACCCTTTCGATGGTTATCACAAAATATGTCGTGTTTTTTTCGAAATTTCACGAGTTTGATTCCCAGTTGTAGCAGTCGATTTTAAAAAAATCTGTGAATGCAGTTCTAGTTATTATTTAAAATGAAATGATGTCTTGTCTTGTCTTCTTCTTTCATTAAAATATCCTATCTTTAATATTTAATATACTTTCCCTTCGTGTGAGGTAGCCGTGGGACGCCCTGTATATTAAAACTTGTCAAATAATGCAAAGACCTATTTTCTGCATTAGCTATGTTTCTCAAAATACAATATAACGAAACTCATCACTCTTATCATTCAGACACTTCTTAACATGTGACACGTAACGAGATCACTTTCAAGTATTCGAATTCGATATTGGTTCGTGCTAAGGGTACCGTGTTGGTTTTTAACAACAACCTTACAACTGTTCTATTTCAGACTCAAGCAGTAGGAGAGGCAGCTTATTTTTCTTCGTGGGAATATGGATTGACTAAACACCCCAGTGTGAAGTCCAACTTGATGTTGATCATAGCACGGGCTAATAAGCCAGTCATTTTCACCGCAGGCGGCATGTACAATCTAACGCTAGAATCTTATACTAAAGTAAGAGTTTTTGCGTTTCCCTTTTTTAAATTATATTTTGTATCATGATGTTGAAAACAAATCTGATTCTTATAGCCACACCTCAAAGATTAGCGACGCCATAACTTTGTAACTGATTAGGCGTTTGTAACGTCCGGAAAAATAGTAACAATAGTTATGTTACATAGGTTTTTATCTTTTTATATCGGAAAGTTCAGCAGTGATGCTTAAGAGCCCTTTTACAAAATTGCGCCGCTGCCGTTTTGCATTTTACGGGTGATGTTTCGAGTCTTATAAAATAATTATAAATGAACTAATTATAAAAATATATACATATTTCAGTAGGTAGTTCAATGATGGTAGATTGTTTTATCAAAGTTTTTGATAGTAATTTTATTTGATTCAATATCAAAATACGAGTAAACCTGCATTGTTTTTTGGGAAAACTCACGGAGGTTAGATGTTTTTTTGATAATTAATGAGATGGAAAATCAAAATTCTAATACATTACGTTACAACAAAAGCATATTTCTGATGTCGTAGTAATTAATTTGATCTAATTTATTGAACATTATTTCAGGCGTTTGAAGTTGTGCATATTATCGTTTTGCCGTAAAGCAGCTGCGGTAGAACGATCAGTACAAAAAAAGGAAAATAGTATTTGCAAATATTATACATTAACTTACAATAGGAAGAATAAATCTTCTGTTTTCTTCTATTGGCAATAGTCGATTTTTTGCAAAAAATGCGAAAGGGCTCTCAATATTGCTCTAAGGGAAGGTCTAAGGACTTTATATGATTTCATGCCACGACGACTAAGTAAGTGGTGTTCTGGCGAGAAATTATCTTTAAATCTAACGTTTTATAGATATTTTGTGAGGTATTATTACATTATATTTTTGTTGCTTGAAATCATGAATTATATTTATTTTTAAAAACAATTTCCAATGTGATGGACAATGAAAAAAAATATCTCTATGATTTTTTGCTATTTAATTTTCTCTAATTGTACCTATAGAATGCAAGTACCATGGTGTAAATAATGAGTGTCAAGTCAACTAACCAGGGGTTAATAATTTTTCTTTAATCTTCCTTTATCATCATTTAATTAACTTACGTTTATGGTATATACTATGTCATAGTCAAAGGTCGATATGCAGTCTCTTTCCGGAATGACTGGTTTATCCTAGGTTTTACCAAAGCCTTCGGAAAGCCGAAATATATTCTAATTTCGCCTTTGACCAAGTCAAACCTTATAAATCCTAATTTTTCAGTCAAACGTCGATAGTAAAATAATCTGTTTCGGGTTTGGCCTTTATTTATTACTGCCCCTAATCTAACAAACTAATACAATATTCTAATGCTTAATGGAAGTATGACTAGTTTTGACTAAATTCTTTAAATTGAGTTTCGACGTTTGCCTAATCAATATATTGGGGTGAGGCTATGAGAAAAATTTTAGATCGATCTGTTTCCTGACCCCCCAGAGTATATCTGGCGTGGATGTATTTATACATACATTTCTATGTATGAATACTTCATTACATGAAACACTATAATTAATCCGGGAGTTTTTCAGAAATATGGTTAGTTTACATTTTTAAATGTTATTCCCGTAGATTTAGTTATGTTACTTCATTGATGGATATTAACGGTGTAAGTATAAAGTGAATTACATTAATCATTTTTTCAGTTGGTGAAGACTTCATATAGCGCGCTCACAGTTCTGCTTCGATTCAGGAAATCTTAATTATATAATAAATAAATATTGTAACACCAATTAACATATACCCAAAGTAAAGCCTGTAAGGCTTGTGCTATGGGGATACTAGAGTAACGGATAGTATACATATACTGATACATATATGTATCCACATATAGTATATAGTATATGGTCAAAACCACATAGTTTTGACCATATAGATTTTTTTTTAAATTACTTTTATTTATTCAATTTTTTTACAGCCCGGAGGTTTTGGGCCAGCTGAATTTGAATTACAACTCATGTCAATCAAAACCGTATAATATAGTGTTAAAATTACTAAATTAAAAATCAAGCCTTTTTTTAAACGTCCTGTAAAATTTAATTCGATGTAATTATACCGTTTTGTTCGCCAACTCCTCATAGTATTTTTTTATTCTTTTAACTAAAAATATCACACATAACCGTGTGGTTAGGTAGCATTTATCTTAATCTCTATTAAAACAAGTGCTAATTGAGTAAGAGCCCAGGCACTCCAGACTTTACTCAGGTACGCCAAATGTTAAATTACGTACTTTAACTTTTAAACAAAATGTATAATATGTTACATGTCATTAGATATTAAAAAAAGGTTATTTTAACAGCTGTGTGAGGGTGTCCTGTATCGTATAAAATTTCACCGACATGAAGCGATATTGAACCTTTTAGCAATTTTATTTAATCTAAAAAGGAACTAGTTATCAAGTATGATCACAAACTCTGCATAATTATGTTGTTATGTAAGTGAAAACAATAAAAGTATTAATTTGTCTGTTTGTTTCTTTATACATTTCTGGGAACAGGTTTAAAAATTCAATAGGATAAGATAAAAACTCTTTATTTCACAACACAGTAACAAAAAAAAAGTAGAAAAACACAGCATTGTACAAAGGGCGGTCTTATCGCTAATGAGCGATTTCTTCCAGACAACCCAATGAGCTGGAAATAAAATAAGGTAAGAGAGTAAGGGAGGTTGTGCGGAATACAAGGCAAAAGTTTTCTTGATAGTTAGATAATAAGAAGACGAAAGGAAAAAATAAAAAAATAACATCATTTCTCGCAATGTCCAGAGGGTAAAATTATTAAATGCGTGAATTGTCAAGTCCCTCATCTTTCTATTTTACGAGAGTGCCCAACCAGGAAACAGAATTTAGAAGAAAAGAAAAAATATCAAACTAACTTTCCACAGTTACCAAATACCAAAGTAGTCAGGTTATGGATAGCGTAGACACTGAAGACGAAGCTGCAGAGCTTGTCAATGACATCCGAGATATTCATAAAAAGGATGGTTTCGAAATCAGAAACTGGACCAGCAATAGTAAGAGAGTTCTTGAAAGCCTACCAGAGGAGGACCTGGCCCAAGTGCCGTTAAATTTAAAATCGAAGATGCAAGCGACGGCGAAAGAACTTTAGGATTGTACTGGTTTCCAGCTGACGACGTACTAACTTTTGATCTGTCATTGAAACAAGTAAGCGACGACATTGTGAAAGGTATACAGAAACCAACCAAAATGGGGGGAGCTACGGGTAGTGATGTCCATATCCGACGTCCAAGGATTTCTGGCACCATTGACTATTAGATCTTGCATACTGTTGCATGATGTATAGAGAAGCGGTATAGCTTGGGACGAACAAGTCAAAACGAAACGAAACCAGTACAATTCTAAAGTTCTTTCGCCGTCGCTTGCTCCTTCGATTTTAAATTTAATAGCACTTGGGCCTAAGTCCTCCTCTGGTAGGCTTTCAAAAACTCTCTTACTATTGCTGGTCCAGTTTCTGATTTCGAAACCACCCTTTTTATGAACATCTCGGATGTCATTGACAAGCTCTGCAGCTTCGTCTTCAGTGTCTACGCTATCCATAAGGTCATCAACATAATGATTACGCGCGATACTCTTTACAGCTCGAGGTTTCTCCTGTTCATACAGCAAGGCATTCTTGTTTTTGACATATTGCGCCACAAAAAGAGAACAACAAGCTCCAAAAATTAGCGAGTTCATGACGTAAACGCTCGGTTTTGCGCTAGCGAGATCATCTTTCCACAGAAAGCGCAGGGCGTCTTGGTCTTGTTTCCTAATTTGCACGCTCAGAAACATATCTTTTATGTCGCCTGTAAAGGCTATACGGCGCTCTCTGAATCTGAGCAAAATTCCGAATAAGGAGACAAGTAGATCTGGTAATTGTAAAAGGTAGTCATTTAATGAATGTCCCTGAGCTTTGGCCGCGGCATCAAATACTAAGCGCAGCTTTTTCTTGTTAGGGTTGTCAACTCCAAAGTGAGGCAGATACCAAAGACGGTCGTAAGACACTTCAGGATTGGTACAGGCATGCGCATAATTATTCTCAAGTAGATGCTGTACACGTTCTTTGTATCTTTTCTGAAAGTCAGGGTTCATACGCATCTTTTTCTCTACACCGTGGAAACGACTCAAAGCAGTAGGGTACGAGTTTACATCTACATCTACATGAGGTACATCTTGACGGATTCGTCTCTCCAGGGCAGACCAACTTCCCAATAGTCTCCGATTTGCTTTGAGGTCATATCCAAGATTTTGACCGCTTTGACGTAATCTGTGCACTGCCGTGGCCTGAGGCTAACACCAAGAGCATCAAGTGCATACGAACGCCTAATTAGATCCTCTAGTTCATCATGGCAGCGTTCGCTTTCGCGATGCGTTACAGCAGCGTGCAAGCATTGGTGGCTCCGTGGGCTCGGTGGCGGTGCTCGTATTATTTTCCATGTATACTCCAACCTAAGACAGTTCGAGTGGCGTTGGGATCTCCATCAATAGTTTCCAGCGGCGCCAGAAGATGGTAATTGTCTATCATTGCAGGCTTCATGAGTCCGGAGCATAAGTAATCTTTGATACCTGATAGGTGCTCATAGAGTTCAGGCTGACTGTACTGACCGGGTAAATTAAGTCCTTTTATTTTTCGTGCTACAATATTATATCGATCGGAATTACAACCGGAAATCTCCAAATCTAATAATTCAGTTTCACAAGACAGTACGCTATTGTCCCAAGCTCCTCGTACGTGTAAACTTTGAGTGCGACCTTTCAATCCAGCCTGATCAGCGACTCTCTCGTCAATTAATGTAATGGTAGAGCCGTCGTCTAAGAGAGCGAGCATCAGTGACAACTTCACCTCTGCTCTGTACCATATAAATGCGTATTGTATGACTATATGTATTTATAATAGTTAGTTTGCCGGATGATCTCAAGATTTTGCCTTTAAATACGTTCAAGAGGAAACTTAAAACTTGGTTGAATGGGAACTGTTTTTATTCTGTTGAGGAGTTTATGGGTTTATGTAAAAGACGACAGTAATCTACTATTTTTTTTTACCCCTGGGTTTGGACCGCTTATAGATAGTGCACTTTTATTTTTAGATATTTATAAAAAATTGTATGCCAGATTCTGGTGAAATGAGCGTGTCTCAACAAATAATGTAACACCTTTTGTACCACTTTTCTTGCAAATAAATAAATTATTATTATTCCACATTAGTCGAATTTTGTTTTGGACGGTCTCCATGTTGGACGGAAATACACTAACTTAGTAACAATTACTATTAAACAACGATGGATAAAAATAATGATATGATTATGTACGTGTACGATAAACTAGTAATGGTGACATAAATAATTAAGTTCCTAACCGTATGGTTGACAATGTGGCACGCAAACTCATATTATCGCCCACTACGTCAAGTCATATTTGCACTATAAAATATTCATGACATTTCACACAGCTGATCATGACGCCGACCATTTATTTAATTATTACAGTTCTAATAGAAACGAATCGTAAAATGTTTGGAGAAACATTTCCCTGTAAACAAATACTAATGCGAGCTGTTTTTTTGTTTTTGTCGCGTGTTCCAAAAAAGTTGAATGAAAAATAGAATAAAATTTTTTTTTTAAGTTTTTTTATATTGCACTATGCATGCGGTAGGTTGAAAAATATCCGTAGAAGTTCTCTAATGGGTTCTTAATTGGTGGTGTATATGTATGGGGTTTGTACATATCTTTAAAAGTACATATTTCATCATGAAAATGCAAATAAAGATCTTATCTGACTTTTAGCCTAAATCTCCCGATGTGTATGGAAATTATTCTTCAATTCTATATTTTAAGAAAAACATATTATAATTTCCTCAGTGGCTAACAATTTTCGGAACATCGTACATATATTTTTTTCCTGGGATATTCATTCAAATTGTTTTTATTTATCTCTTCTCTTCTCTCACTGCGTACTTTGGAGAAACACAATCTGTTTGTAATATTTTCTTGGAAAAGTAATCTTTACAGATTGAGTCCGTTATTTTAGCCATTTAGGGTTCCGTAGTCCTGACAAGGAACTCTTATAGTTTCGTCATGTCCGTCTGTCCGTCCCGTTTTGCTTGGTGACTATTAGCACTAGAAAGCTGTAATTTTGTGGAGATACGTATATCGATCACGTCAACAAAATGGTAGAATAAAAATTGGAAAAATATTCTTTTTTAGGGTAGCTCCCTACATGTAACCTGGGGATGGTTTTTTGTCATCATCAACTCCATCGTGTGGGATATCGTTGAATAGGCCATTTGAAATAACTTAGGGGTTCCGAAGACTATTTTTCGATTAAGGGATCCGTTTGCGAAATATTGAACTTTTTAAGTGCTAATTTTTGATCGAGTAGGGCGTCCCCCCCTCTAAAGGCTAAACTATTGGCTTTTAAAACCTGAAAAAATCATGATAATAGTGTTTTTTATGAGCTTTTAGAGAACTATAACGGTTAAGAGATTTATTAGTTTAAGAGTAATAGTCGTTCAAGATTGGTTAAATAAAAGTTCTTGCCTACTGAAAATTCCTTAGAAGAAAAAATTAATCATGATCATGATGAAGTTATTGCATTTATAATATATTTGTGTGCAATAAAAAATATTTATTATTATTATTATTGTGGCGTAAAGCCTTGCATTGTAACTAAATCTAAAAAAACCTATTTAAAAACCACAATGAAATATCATTGGTACCGCGAGTACCAACCGCAACGGCTTCCGAGTCGCGCTAACGTAAAATTTTTATAAAAAGTGTATAATCACTTAAAAAGATCGGTGGTTATACCGCATCATCCCCTTCTCAGGGGATGATCGCTTCAGATGAAGCTTTTAGTGAGTAAGAGTCTCACATAACCTTGCAGCCGGCTGTAGGGTAACCATGAGGATTTCACACCCGCTTCCTCGCCTGGGAGGAAACAATAAAAATATTGATGGCTATCATTCGTATTTAAACTAATAATAATATCGAATTAATTTTGACTTTGATTTAGGTATTTTAGTTGGAATACATAGATTGATATTAATTGGTTTTTCTAATTTCCGATATAGGAAATAAGGACTCCTGCTCAAATTATATTGTGATAACTACGGAACCCTACACTACTCGTGCCACGACACGCACTTGGCCGGGTTTTTCATATATAAAATCTTGAGAATATCTCACGTGCATATTGCTTACCCTAACCCCATCCCCTACCCGTGGAGTACCGGATATTTCCCTCACCGACTGAAACAACACCATCATAGTATGCTGCTATTTCACTGCAGTTTTCAAGGGTGCAAGTCACTTTCCTAGTTATCTCATTCTATTCGAGTGAGAACCCGCTATGATCTATCATTTGAATATATACACGCCTAGATAACGTATGAACTGCACAGAAGCGGCTCAAAAATATTGACTGCTTTCAGAGTCAGACAGTCTGACATTAGAATCACGCTCACATTGCGCGTAACATAAGCCGTTTTAGACATGTATGTAATCAAAGGATCTATCTTTTTTACTTCGGCTACTGTAAATAAAAAATAAAAATTCAAAATGACAATAAATCATTAAATAAGGTCCAAAAGCCATAATCGATTGGGTTGTTTCAGTTACAAACAATACTAGGAATGTTATAATCAGTTAAGATATATCTTATATTTAATCTGACGGCCTCTAAGCTCTGTATGTCACAAGGTTAATGTTAGGAACATTAATTTAGTATTTAGTGATTTAGTTGTAGTTTCTACACTACAACTCGTAGTTTTTAAATTATTATTCTATAGAACATGAGCTCTAAGCATCTCTTATGACGTAATCCAGAAAACATTGGAGTTTTATAATTCATAATCACGACAAATAACACGTTCTTAAAGCATAAAACAAAATCAATTTATAAGTTAAAATCGGTTATGGAAAGACGAAATGGGCTGAACGTTTAGCACATAATTTGGTATAGATCTAACTAAACTTATCTGGACGTGACGTGACACGCTTTGGTGAGTCGTGGAGTTACCGAGCTTCGGCCCCAATTTCGTCTCCTTTCGTAAGAGTAAATTTCGAGGAAAAAGCCAATCAAATTTCATTATTGGATGATAATAAAACCGAATGTTCGAACATCTCTTGTGGGTTTAATTTTGGGATGACCCAAGTTGTTATTTTCTAACATTTGGACAATGTATGTGATTACTTTTATTTATTAATGGGTTTTGTGAATAATAAAAGAAACTCAGTAACTACTAAACAGTATTTTATTTTTATTATGTTTTTCGGGAAATACAAGACATCATGGAGGTTTTTTGTTAAATAACCCTTACGCAAATAAGCCATTTAACCGAAAGTGTTTCAAAAAACATGGTTATTTAACTGTCACCTCTGTTGGTCTCCTTTGAGAGGCATCTATGTACAAGCTAGCTATTAATATTAACTTTGCAGTAGAAAATTATCCCTTATAAATCACCATGTCACAGATGTGTGTTCATACAGTCGATAATCGGAGGCGTCGAGACATAGCAACAGGAAATGATGATTCTAGCTATTTATTCGTTGTGTGACATGGTTTACGCATTCGATTGATCTAAGTTTCGGAATTAAGATTTATCGTAAAAGTTTAACCGTGGAATAGAAAAAATAACTTCTCTATCTTTCCTAATTTGACTAAATACTAAAATATTATTATATTATTAAGGATACTGGATGTTAGTTGTTCGTATAATAAAAGTCGTTAGACATTTTCTGAGAAATCAAGCAACGTTCATGAAATTCTTAGAAATACATATATGTAATTATGTATTTCTGTATTAATCGGTTTTATTGTTTTCGAATTTTATAGAACTAGTATAAGTACGTTTTGAATTCATATTATGGCATTTAAAGTTATTGAAAACAAATCGTCTGATGCGTTTTCTAAATTTCTAAATCTCCATACTAACAGTATCACATTTATGTCAGTTCCCGACAGATAATTAAAAGCTTGCGGCGGTGGTTCACTTTGATGGCGGGTGACATCACCCCGTGTGTCACACAGCAAACAACGCTGAACTATCGAGTTATCCAACTTGTGGATAATTGGCCGATAATTGGAAACGGTCCTTTCTGGTCTGGGAGTACGTACGCGAAGGCACGTGTTTCACTTTTGATGTTTGATCAGCCACAAGGGTGTGACGTAATATAATAGTTGGGTACTATACCTACCATTTATATGTTAGAGAAATTGTCTCTATTCGTGTAAGTTAGGGTACTTATAGCTTAGCCAATCAAGGAATAGGATTTAAAATGGCGACCGTTTTCAATTCTATTCTTTGATTCACCGAATTATACTAATGAAGGCAATTTTATTTATCAAATTAAGGTTTGAGCAGGTTTTATTTAACATTATGCATTGCAGTTTTTGTATGCCATCCAAATGCCATTCATGTATTCTAAAAATATATAATTATTATTAAAACCAGTTTAAATGAACATGTGTTTTAAAATCAATCACATTGTCATGTTCTTTGGTTTTATTTTTAGTCTAATATTACAAATACTTCGCTTCGGGCTTGTCCTTTACATAATATAAAATAATAATTGCAGTAAAAGGTGTAACCATCCGTTATTTTATAAATTATTTTTAATAATTAGCGTTGCGTTGTCAATTGGCAAGGTCATGTTCTCTTTTACCACATTTTGTCCTCATGCCCTATTGTACAATCTCCTTTTGAACTACCTACGTATTTAAAGCGTGTCGAAATGGAGTCAGTTAAATCTTTGATCTTTATTCAATACATACATAGTACCTACCCTTGTGAAGATTTTGCCTTATTAGCTGAAAATCTAAGAATTTGAGTAAATATTCATCTTTACTTGAATGTTGTCAGAATGAAGAAGAAACGATGAATCCTTAGGATGCTGCCTAGGATATGTTTTAATGAAAATTTTATAATGTTGAAAAAAATGAAAACCTCTTAATTTATAAAGCGTGTATTAGATTAGTGCACGTGTGCTACGATGGCGTTATTATGTGTTTATTGTTCCTAGAGGGATGTAGGAAGGGATTTAGGATTTCAGGTGCTAAAATGATATATTTAGTTACTGTGTGATAGCTAAGAGATAGTGTTATTAAGTTAAATGAACATAATATTATTCGTAAGCAAACCAGACAGTCTGAAAAAACCTTATCATTTTATGTGGCAGTAAATTAAATCTTCTTCTATACCACGGAGGTAAGTATAAAATTGAAGTAGGAACTTTGTTGGCATGTGACTATCGTAGACATACCGGTAGAGTTTAATTGATTGTCGACACTGTAACGTACAAAATAGTTTATATCTAACAAAAAAATAAAATTTATCTTGTCATTCGAAACTTAATAACTTTATCTTTGAAAACGTCTGTAAGCCTTATTTAAGTGCCATCGGCCATCAACCAGTTTACAATGATACAAATAAACTGAATTGTATACGCTCGTTACAGAACTGCACAATATTCACAATCAGCACTGTGTTAGGTACGCTACCAGATGTGAATTCGCGGTGACTTTCAGCATAATATAGTTATGACGTTTTGATGATACTGTGATGCAAATGTTCAGCTGATTGTAAAAACTCACAAAACACTGAAGCCACAAAACGTTCGGAAGCCTGACACACACAGGAATTAGTTAACGTTGTCATGCCCAAGTACAAATATAAGAGTTTCGGCGGTCCTTCCACAGTCAACGCACAGAGATCCTACAGTGAAATTATCCAAAAATGAATAGCACGAATCTCCTCGTCTTCTTGCTTGCACTTCTTAATATCCAGGTATGCACTAATAGTATTAATTATTATTATTACTAATCGTTACTGATTTCATATTATGATTAAAAACATTGACTGTGTAGGTAGTTTTTGGGATAATACTTCTATGGCTATGAATATCCTTAAACATTTGTAGAACTGGTGAGAGTTGGTTGGTGTAACACCACATTTCATAGTTGTTTTCCAGGATAATTTTTTTCAACTAAAATTTAACAGTGCTGTTGAACGTAACGCAAATCAAATACTTAGTGACTTACTTTCATAATAATTAAGGATATTAATTACATTTATAATACAAGTAGTGCCCTACCTTCGCATCGCTTAGGTGTAGACTATAGTTTTTGGTCACATATATAACCATCGATACTCACAATTAACGTGGCTTCCTATTGGTAATTAGTAGAAGCAGTACGGCGGGCTGTTTTCGCAACTAGACACCAAGTGCCCTATGCTACTCTAAGGAATGACATTAGTCCTGGCATCTCAGCTCCTCGAGAAAGTCCAGCAGTTCACGCATGTTTCCTATTGGTTTATTTCAAAATCGATCCAGTAGATCCTGAGATTACCCAACAACTTCACAAACTTTACCACTTTATAATATTAGTATGGACTAGTAGGTACGGTTAAAAGTTTTATTAATTACGTTATTAAGTCATTTATTTATTTCGATCACTTGTATTCGCTTGTCTCTGGATCACTCAGCATCCATTGTGTCACCAAGCTCCTGATTATCTATTTATTCCTGATAAAAAAAACATTTCAGACTCCGTCTACAGATCCTCTGCATTTTGCTTTTTCAACCATCATTAAAAATATTGATCGAATATCGAACGGTTATGTCAAACATAAAATTACCTTCACACAGTACTGCTTAGAATCAGCTTATCACTAAAGAAGTATTACCCTAAAATTGAAACTATTTATTTCCCCTGGGATCATCACAATATCCTATCCATCGAAGAAAGTACAAAACATTTCCAAGTCGTACATTTACCCCCGCGGGAAATCTGCCATTTTATGATTCCACATACATAGTCATCACTAGGCACGTCATCGTATTGGTCTTCAACTAAGCTATTCTATAAACGATGGGTGTCAAAAATGAAGTAATGTAATGCTTCTTCCAAACCAACGCGACGAGTCATTGGGCGGCTTTGGTACTAAATACACTAAAATCGAAGTTTTGATTAGTTCTGCCGTAATTAAATATCGGGCTGCGTGTTTATATACGCTAGACGATAGCTTGACTGGCTATAATTTGACACGCTATAAGAGGTCGTTGGAGACGATAGATTTTTATGTGCAGCTGAAGGAGCGTTTTAAAATTATATATGAAACTAATTGATTATATTGTGGTAGTGCCTAATAATATCAGTTTCCACTAGTATTACATGTTTATCCAAAGTTATTGAACCGTATGTCCAAACACTAATGTAAATGGAAAAAGACACATTTAGTCCTGATGGTACTTTAAGTAATTATAAAGCAAATTGAACTCTCATTCCAATCATTGAAGTATATTATTAGTAACGTTAGTAATAACTAACATAAAAAAATAAAAAAAAAATGCTAAGTTGTGTGTTAATAGTATGAAAATATTCGAGTCACAAGTTTGATATAATTTTTTAAGTAGCTACAATTGCCCCTTAGGCTAAGGTATTAGTACCTGAGGTATTCTTTTAATTTCTTTTTGTCCAAATGGTAAAGGTTATCGGGCAAATGAATGAATTATCCATCACCTACTTTAATGCTTCGTTAATTCAGCGAGAGACATGACGTGAATCTATGTAGATACGCGAAATGTTTGTAACTTTTTCTTAATATTACAGATTATGCAGTCCTCAGGCCAGTCTATAAAGAACTTGGGCGTAAAAGTGGGCGATTTGCGCAGTTTGAAAAGTGATCTTGAATCGATGCCAGGATTCGAAATTGACCAATTCAGATATAATGGTTTCTGTAAAAAGGGGGACCTTGGCAGATACTTGTCAAAGAATCTCCGCGACTACATATATGAGGGTTTAGGTCATCCTAACGACGAGGGAGTCATACTGACAATATATTATGATTTAGAAGCAGATTCTACGGAACAACTTGATAACAGCCTTTTAATACGCGGATCGACGTTTGCTAATCAAGAGAAATCACCACTTGACGAATATTTTGAGCGCAAACATGCAAGGGGAAGAGGACGGAATCTTATGGATATGATGAGATTGTAATCAGTGCCTAACATGTACTATCAAAATATAAGAAGAGTGTTGCGAGTGCGAGATTTTAGCTTGATCAATCGGGTTGAAGTGAAATTAAGCTTTTTGCATTTGCGCCATCTAGTGGAATTGCAACGTACTCAAATATCTTCTTAAGAGAAATACTACATCCTTGTACGAACAACAGCAAGATATATTACCACAAAACTATAAAATTATACGGTTAAAACCCAACTGGAAAATTTTGATAGGTATTTTATTTTATTTTATCTTTATTTGGGAAACAAATAATAAATTAATACTTATACCTAGATCTAATTAACAAAACATACTCCAATAAAGTTTCCACTATAATATAAAAAAAATATAAAGGAGTTCAGATAGTTAAAATTGAGAAAAAAACACGTTAATAATTTTACCAATAAAAAAAATAATAAAGAGCTGCCGTGACTATAACTCGTCATTTGCACACTCATTCTTCTACTACTATGATTTGTATTCTGTTTTGTGTATCAATAAAATAATGGCCATTATTAAGTTTCAAAATAAACTTTATTATCAGTTATGTCAATCTTTTATTTTAAATCCACAATTCATTGTTGAGATACTAAGTTACTTGAATGACAAAGGGATCGAACAAGTAAAACTAAACTAGAAATGATGATGATAATTTAAGAAGAAATTAAGATTATCATCATTAGGTTTTATAAAATTTAAATAATTTTCCTTCAACATTTTCTAATACTAGGTATTTTAAAAGTTGTTGTTAAACAACTTTTTTTTTTAATTTTGGTTGTTGTACGACTTTTTGTGCTTAAATCTAATGAAAATTTTACTAGAAAAAAATCCACGCCGACCAGGCAGCAGATGGGACTCGAACCCGCACCCTCCGCTATCCGGGCGGATGCACTAACCATTATGGCCCTAATTGTCCGTGTCGAATTTTCTCTAGCATTTTCTACGCTGCATTCCATTAAAACACGTATTGGTTTAAAATGAAAATCTATTCCGATTATTATATTTTTTTACCTTTTTAGCTCCATTTTCGATTTGTAAGGTTTTTTTGAAATATTTATATAAACGATTTTTTTGTTACTTTAACCGTTTATGCAGTGCAGGCAACGGATGCTCACAAACGAAATATTTTTACCCATTTTTGCTACAACTTTCATCGATGCTCCGCTTCTACTGGTCGTAGCGTGATTTTGTTTATATTTATGTTTTCATGGAAGGTTTAAAGGTTGAAGCACAAGTCTGTTTACAAAAACTAAAGTCTACACTACGGCTCTACACCGAAGATACCGAGGGCGGGCCACTAATCTTAAATAAATGTATGACGTTTGTAACTGAGATGTTCGAATATCTATGTATTTTCAGTACTTCAGATCTTTTTCCCAATTATACGTGTTCCATTTATCTTGAAAAACAAACATAAATAAAACTAATCTGCAAAAAAATTAATAACAACCTTTACGAACATCTACAGAGGACTTGAGCTACAGTTTTGAAGTTTTTTAAAAAGAGTATTAGCACCTAAGTGAATCGATATGGAACAATTTATATGAATTGTATAATAGATTTATGCTTAACTTTAACTCCAGGAGCGTTTTTAGCGCCATTTTTCTTGGTAATTTATCAATCAACGAGAATCTTTGAAAACCAGAGTATAACTAAATACAGATCTGTTAACGACCTTTTATATCCGTCATGCCATAATAAAAGAAAAAGACCTTTTATAAATTATAATAAATCCTCAAGAAGAATTCACAAATACGAAATATAGAAAGTACCGTAGAATTCATAAGTCGTTTATAATCGATATTTGATTTCTTAAAATATATTGAGCTAATCCACCATAAATAGAAACTGATTGTTCCGTGTTCCGCAGTGGATCTATTGTTGACATCACAATAGGCTGAACGAATGATTTGTTTAAAGCCCATTTATCTTCATGCCATAGATTTCCGTTCAGGCGAGACAACGGAGGGCAGATCCGTAGACAGCACTCGGGTCACTCATGTAGAGCAGTGACACATACATAAAAATAAAATATGTAGTCTCCATCATAGAAAATGAAAATTCCTATATGGATATTTCACCAATTCACTTTCACCGCTCTTCAGTGCAATCGTCATTATACCATCAACCAATAAAGGTCTGGGTAAGAAGAGTCTTTCATCCAGTTCAAATACCACAAAGTAATTTGCCCACAAACAAAGTAACCAAAGCTGGATCATGTACAGAGCAATATTACCGATGCGAATTGGCCCTGACCCACTATTCAGTCACAGTGTCGATTGGTGGGTGTTAACGACTGGTAGATGCAGCTGGAACCAACGGCCTAATGTGTTTCTGAAGAATAGGATCGGAGGGAATTGGAGGAGAATATTTTTTTAGTCACACATCTTATGACGTCATACGATGTTAACATCAAACTTATCTTCTACGATCGCAGACCAAATACGCTTATCACTGCGCTATCGATTATAGTACAAAATCCAAAGTCAGCCAGCCCTCATCGACAAAATATGGATAATTGAGTAGTATTAGTGTGTAAATGAACGTATACATACGTGACACCGGCACGTACTATTTTTACTTACTTTGTTTACAGTCTGAGGACTGATTCCTACGTATGTTGTAGAGAATATTGTAAACAATTTGAAATTAATACTGGCAGACACATTCTGTAAGCAGTTTTTATTGCCAGACACTTTTGAAAGCAAATAACACAACCCAACTTATTTTCTGTAATCATTTTAATAATTACATTCAAAGAAATTATTTAATTATTGTAAAAGGTTTCCTTGAAATTATTTATAAGATAACTTTATTGAAACTGTATTAAAAAGGTACTTTCCCACAGTGGCACTTTAAATAATCTTAGGGTAGTTTAAGGTTGATCTGGCAGCTTACAAAATATAATTATAGCCCCCTGACATCATAGATAAATATCAGGTCTCAGACTATAAGTAAGTTTTTTTAATCATTATCATAATCAAAACCGTTTATTCAGTTTAGGCTGTTACAAACACTCATGAATGTCTAGATCCTATGCTATTGGTTCGTAAATCTACGACGAGAGACCTTGTACTGAGAAGAACCGGCAAGAAACTCAGCAAGGGCTGATTTTTCTCCCTGTTTTATTATTTACAGAGTAGTCACGTAGAAAAAACGACTTCAGAGACTATTCATGTGTTCATTCTTTCAATACATAATGTGAAATATACATTAATTGTTTACCTGCATTTTAATTGCTGTGTCATACAGTATAAATGAAAGTAGGTAGGTACATTAACATCTTCAATATTAAAGTAGTTAGGGTAGATTCATCTCCGCTGGCAGCACCCGTTCACGAGTATGACGCATGAAACCAGCCATCTCTCCGCTCAAACATATTTTAGGGAACGTAACGACGAGAGACTTTTAAGAAAGCATGACTACCCATAACCACCTATACTAACTTTAACATATTTAGGTACTTAAAATTAAGGTCATTTATCTGTAGGACACTCCAAACAATTACAAAATCTATGAAGAAACTACGACTACGCCGTTTTGTTATTCAAATATTCTTAATATTCATCTTTACTTAATTAACTTTAAATACAGCTTTGAAATTTAATTATAGTATCGTCAATCCATGATTCGCATTATATATCATATAGAAATACGCGTTGGTATGGTATGGTGGAACAGTTGAAACCCAAGCATTTTTGTCCGTAATCTTATAATCAGAAACTTTGTAATAAGCTTTCATAACAAGTGATTTTTTAATGGTCGATTTAAATTTAGTCAGGCTTAAATCTTGAATATTGCCTGGAATTTTATTGTAAAAGTGAACACAGAGACCTCTGAAGGAATTATTAATTGTGTGGAGCCTAGTAGCACGTAAAGTTAAAGAATTTTTACTTCTAGTATTAAGTGTATGTATTTCACCATTTAACCGACGAAAGACACGGAAGAGGTTCTGAATTCACACGTATATTTTTTTTAATGTATGATCACGCATATCCTTGTACAGAGTAGTCCAATTTTGATTAAATTCTTTTTCTATTGGAAAGGGTATACCCCAAAATTGGTCCCATATGAATTTAGAAACAAAAATCCTACCCTAAGGGTGGGAACATCGGGGCGAATGTTCACTCACAGATTTTGATGACGAGTTGTATAATACAAAAAATATAGTCACACAAAATTATAAAATTAAAACTTAAACCGCTGAAAAGTAAAAAATTATGAACCTTTTTTATCTTTAGACAAATTAATATTTGGAGTCGGTGCCATGCATGTCTGATAGATCTGAATTCCCATTTACTACTTCCGGGTTGGCCTGGAACTCGCATCGACGAAAATATTAATTTGTCTAAAGATAAAAAAGGTTTATGGTTTTTTATTACGGCATATGCTGCAGAACAAAGTCTCTTCGACAACTTATAAATATGTGGGTCCCATTGCAGTTAAGAATCTAGTGTGATTCCTAAGAACACTGTGGTATCTACAAGGCCCATATTTCGATCCTTTATATTGGTTTCTACCTGTTTTATTATCAAGACTACAAAAACAACTGTTGCTAAGTAACGAGGTCAGATTTATCCTATCTTTTACTGGAGGTTGATTATTATTCAAACTGGCCGTAAAATAATATAAGTCATCGTATTACTACGCAATGGAGTGTAGAGTGATAAGATGACTTGGGTCTGCCTACCTAATGAATATTTAGGAACGTATTTTAATATGATATGATTGATCAAGGTAAAATTTATGTTCTTGTCCTAACATCTTCAAGTACCTACCTATTATAGAAATTTTGCCCAACAAACCAGCGCTATAAAGATAATCATAGTATTGAAATACAAGCTGAAAGCTAAGACGCAGAATAGAATTTTCTGAAGTTAATTTTAAATAATATTCTAAGATGATTTTGATGTAAATGGTTGTTTAAAATATGTTAAATAACCGACGAATAAATTGATGGTCTGTTACTTAAAGAGATGCTCGTGGAATTTTAGTACTAGAAAGCTTAAATTTTACATGGATAAACATATTAGTGTTGTTCCACTGTGATCTTGTGTGAAGGTAAAGGTTAAGTACGTGTCCAAACATTCCAATTCGAGCGAAAATTCTTTCTCATTATTTTCCGTATTGAAAATATTAATAGAGAATTAGTTAAATTAAGTTAAGTAGCTATTCCGTTCTCGGCTGCAGCCTGCAGTTGCTGTCGGTATTGATTCAGAGGCAGGCTGCAAGTGCTGCGGCGGCAGCAGGCGGCGCGGCACTGGCGTACAGTCCTTCCTATATTTCAAGAATGTTGGTCGTGTGGAATAATCGTGATAATACTTATTATTATTATTTTATTAAAGTTAATGAAATGAAATTATACTTTCTTTAAATTTACTTATGGAAAGCTCTTGAATCGTCAAATATTTTTTCCTACCACCTACTTAGTACATCTTTAAATGATAAGAAGAATAATAAGTAACAATTACTACTGAGTATGCAAATACGTACGTGGGATATTCAGAATGTTCTGAGAAATTTAAAAAGTAACTTCTATGATAAAAATATTCTTTTTAATTTCAAAGAACTCTCCACCAGCCTCTATACAAAGTTTTATGCATCTGAACCAATTTTCAAATCATTTTTTCCGGTCCTCCGCAGACACCTCTTCTACGGCCTTCTCAAACGCTGCTAGCACTTGTTCCGGCGATGAAAACTGTATCCCTTTGAGCTGATATTTTATTTTAAGGAATAAAAAGAATTCACACGCAGCCACATCAGGACTGTAAGGAAGGTGTCCCAAGACTCTGACTGGTGTGGAGTCCAGGTGTAACGTCCGTGACGTTGCAGCCTCCTTGTTTAGGTAAACTCTTTGCTTTTGCAATGCCTACGGTTGGCAGTTATATTAAAAAGTTAATGTCATGATTTTAAGATTTGAAATAAGGAATCGTCTGTCTTTTGATAGAAGGTTCCATACAAGAGAAGATCTTCAGGCACCAACCAACCCTCTCGTAGTTAGATAAAAATAATTATATTCGCCTGAATCAAATAAATAACGTTGACAATTTAGTATCTTTTAATTAATCGCTACGTCCCCAGGTTCTATCCACTCTGGCTAGGGCTCCTCATGGTGGACGCGCCGCGTAATTTCAAGTACCGCGAGTGAAGAATATTTTTAAATCAAGAAAGAAGTAGTTTTTATAAAGATGGAGACCAGGACCACATTCGACGGAAAAGGTGATGTAACCGATTTCTTTCGTCAGTTTAATATCATCGCCGCCATCAATAATTTCAACGATGATACAAAAAGAATTGTGTTGTCGGCATATTTAAGTGGCCCTGTATTGTTATTCTATAAAAAAATTAATGAGTCTTGTGAGAATTTTCAGATTCCATTCCAGATCCAACCATCGTTTGCTCAACAAAAACAAACAAATTGATGAAAGCGATATGAAGTTGAAAGCTGTCGATGGTAAATAATTATACATAGATAAAAATAATTATATTCGCCTGAATCAAATAAATAACGTTGACAATTTAGTATCTTTTAATTAATCGCTACGTCCCCAGGTTCTATCCACTCTGGCTAGAGCTCCTCAAAGTCCTTCATTTTGATCGCAGAGAGCGTGGGCGCGTTGTCGTGGTGAAGAAGGACCCCGCGGAGCCCGGTGTTAGGTCGCTTGTTGCTTATTGCAGAAAAAACTTCTGGCAGGAATTTTGTGCTATACCATTCGGCGTTGATGCTGCTTTGGTCTCGAAGTGGAATTGAAATAAGGTACCCCGTCAAAGTGAAGAAACTAGCGATCAAAATTTTCCCTGCGCTCCTCGATCGCTTCACTTTCGTAGGTGTTGGTTCATTTTGAAACAGCCAAACTGTAGATTGGCGCTTTGTTTCTGGATCGTATTGATAAATCCAGGATTCGTCGCCTGTCACAATATCATAAACGCGCCGGGACGAGCCTGCATCAAATTTTTGTATAATATCACTGCACCAATCCACACGGGCCTGCTTCTGAGCTTCGGTGAGGTTGTGCGGTACCCAGCGGGAAACTATCCTTGTTACGCAAAAGTGCTCGTGCAAAATATTGTAAACACTTCCTGAACCAATCTGCAGAGTATGCTGAATCTGGTCGTAGGTACGTAATTCGTCTATTTTCTTGAATTAAAGTTTTTACTGCCAGCACACTTTCTTCGGTGACAGCCGTCGTAGGACGACCACTCCTTTGTTCATCCCCCAAAGTAAGACGACCGCGTTTGAACTCGCTTTTGAAGGTCCTTCATCCATAAAAGCAGTTCGTAATCGATCAAATGACTCAGCAGGTTTTAAGCCACATTTATTAAAAAAAACATAGCACGAAAATGTTCTCGATGCAGATCCATTTTTAAATGAGACAAGAAAAATTTAATTGTCTCTTGAAAAAATGCGGAGGGAAATTTGAAAATCGAACAGTGGTATTTTTACTTTTAAATAATCGAAGTTTTCAAAATATATTACAAGTTGCCAGTGTCTTATACATTAAAACTTTTTTTGCAAAACTTTCTGAGTGGCCTGGTATATTCTAGCATAGCAAACGTGCAGCTGCTGCACTACTGGTCTGCAGCTGGCGATGATCGCAGGACACAGATTCACTTGTAGCCGTTGCCCGGCTGCACGTGTAGCTAATGCCCGGCTGCACGTTTAGCTGAAGCCGAGTTCGGAATGTATTTTATACAAATTCGTACAAACAAGTTGTGCAGTCCACCCGCATTTGCAAGTCTTACTAGTCACGACAGTAATACGACGTACGTGAACCGAATCTTAATACAAACATTTAGCTATATAAGGGGGGTTGGCGAGAATAATAAAGAGTCCTCAAGTTTCTAGATTTTCATAACACAAAACGAGAATAATATTCATAACGACGACGATGCAAATATCTCATAACTAACAAAAAAAAATTACAGGACGTGAAAAAGCCCGTCTCCTTTTTTTTATTTCTACCTTCTTTTTCTTTCAACGGGCGTTTCCGGAACTCGACGTCCTTATCGACGAGGGCGTCTCATTAAGCCTAACCCGCTTGGCCCTAAATGTCTTCGCGGGTCCTTTCCCATTCTTTGGGCTTTGGTTGGTCCAGCTTCTGACTTGGACCTGTTATCACCTGGGGTTTCTTGGGCAGCTGCCTTTCGCTCCCCCCGGCGCCCCAGAGTTCTTGTCTTTGACTGGACAATACGCTCGCTAGAAGAGGCCGTTGAAGGGGGACCCGTTTGAGCTGCCGTCTTTTTCGCGTCCGTTCCCTCTGCCTCTCCATACGCGTGGAGGTCTGGCTGGATGGTGCGGGGGTCCGAGTTTCCTCTATCATTCTCGCTCATTTCCTAGCCACGACCATCCAGTTCTGCTCAAGCAGTTTGTGAGTGTCCTCAATATGAGGTGTAGTGGAGCTTTACTGAAGCAAGCATAACGATTTCTCGGTTTGCGAGCGAACAGCTGCTCCATCTGGTTTCTCATCGGGACGTGTTGGTAGAACGGTAAACCTGTGTGTGTCCATTGTTCGTAGTGTATAACTTCATCCAGTCAGCTTCCTACCCTCCTTGGATGACTACCTTTATAACAACGGGTAGTACTGTAATTTATATATAAATGAATTATTAATTTGATGTTGATAATGATGTTACATTAAGACTAGCGGTTCGCAAGTAAGTGCTAGTTAGTTAGTTAATGACTTACCTTACTATGTAAGAGGTAACCATGAGATAGTATTGTTCGCGGATGATACATCACTTTTATTTAAACTTAAATGCAAGGAAAAAGTTATTAACGACGTGAACAATTGTATCTCTACGGTAGTCCACTGGTTCAATGTTAAATGTGAATTTATTACTTAATGAAGAAAAAACGAAATGAATGAAATATGTATTACCTAATGTAAAACAAGTAAAAACCAGTGTGATTGTAAAGGATAGGAATGTGGGCCTTGTAGACACCACAGTATTCAGGATATCAGAGATAACTTAAGATTCTAAGCTTCAATGGGGCCCACATATTGATAAATTGTCAAATAGACTTCTCTGCAGCATATGCCGTAATGTAGATACGGCCAGATTAGTGTACTTTAGTTATTTCCATAGTGTAATGTCATACGGAATTTTATGTGTGTGTGTGTGTGTCTGTGGGGAAATGCCGCCGACATTCAAACTATTTTTGTGCTGCAGAAGAGAGCTATTCGATCAATTTATAATCATAAAGTTAAATAATCGTTAAGAGATAAGTTTAAAGAATTTTGAATAATGACGGTCGCATCACAATACATAAACGAAAATTTATTACTTGTAAGAAAAAATATTAATTTGTTTCTTAAAAACAGTGATGTTCACACACTTAATACAAGAAACAAAAATAAACTAACCTGCTACTAGGCTTCACAAAATTAATAATTTATTTAAAGGTCTTTGTGTTCGCTTATACAATAAAGTCCCAAGCAATATTAAAGAGTTAACCATAAATAAATTAAAATATAGTATAGAAAAAGCACTTATTGAAAAACTTATTACAAAGTGTCTGATTATATTACAGACAAAAATGCTTGGGTTTGAACTGTTCCAATCATTTTAACAGGTTTTATATATTAAATAAATCATAATTGTATTGACGTTGTAATAACATAATGATTTGTAATATTGTTACATTAGACTTTTAATGTTGTGGAGTTTTTTTCGCTCGTTTTTCTCCGCAGCTAAAAATATGTCCTTAACTGTTTGAATTTTATTGATTAAGTTACCCATATGATTTATGGCACTTATCAAATAAATGTAATATAACATGATAACAATAATACTAGGAAGAAGAAGAATAAAAGAAATATGTACATTTAATTATAGAACAAATATATATTCAGATATTTATAACTAAAAACCTTAAAAAAATATAATACCTAAAATGTATTATTAAAAGGAGTCCCTTTAGGCAAGGTTCCGAAGATACTGGCAGCGTTCCCTCTTTGAAAAGCTAGACTAATTCTTTGTCCGAGGTAGCTGCCAGCTCTTTAGTCTCCTGTGATGTCGACTAGGACCCCACGGACCAAGGGTCTCGACACCGTATGTCTTAGTTTTTTCAGCCGCTTCGTAAGTCGCACCAGCTCTGTTATTGGTTCCATGTAGATGGAAAGAGGCCAGCGTGTCTGAACAGGTTGCATCCCATACTAGTACCCCGCTCATCTTCCATGGAATCACTCATTATGTCCGGTCTCTAGCCATCGTCTCTTGCAATACCAGTCGGCTCAAGTAGACTTGACACGTTGTCGGTGGCAAGGGACCGGCGTATGATATCGTTAAGTGCGGCATGTCTCGAGAAGCGACCTGCACTTTTTTGGCATGACAGTCCGTGATGTCCTAGCTTGTCGACATCACTGCCACAGGGACATTTATGAGGAGCGCAGACCGGGACCCCAAGCCGTAGACAGGTTGCGATTCGGAGCGTGTCAGGCTCAAGAAATGTTCCGGTATTTGACGAAGGGTACGCGTGAAGCCATTAGCCCACCTCATGCGCACCCACGGCCAAAAGCCTAGCATGCGCCGAGTCCGTACTACAGCTCAAAAGATTATTATAAGTCAATTGGCAATTTATGTCGCCCCAGTTCCTCTGTGAATTTGGAGAAACTGGAAAATTTTGACCTGGGCATGCAATTAAGAAAGCGTTTCTAGCTTCTTCCAAGCCAGCAATCTCAAAGTTTGAAGAGGATGCCCTTAAAATTTTACTAATAAGATTTGCTGAACTATGGACAGAAGATAGGAAGGCGGGTAAAGCGACACTTGAAATTTTGCAAATCCTTAAACCACCATAACGGACGGGTAGGGATACTTGGGTCTAAGATTGCTCGTTCAACTGCATATTAAGAATCGATTCTAAGTTAATTTTGATTAAGTCATCTAATAGTGCCAAAGATCTCGGTGTTTCCAATAGGAGCAGCAACGGAGCACATATGTAAATTTTGGGGAAAAAAAGACAGAATTTTAAGATGCAAAGTGTATAATGTGGACTAATTTCAATGAGGCTGACCGCCTATTACCGCATACCGCAGAATTTTGAAATTTGTTAAGTGAATTATTAATATATTCAGAAATAGATTCATTAAAAATTTAAGAATCTAAAAGGTGAAGGGAATTACTGTTAACTATTTTAATATTTGGAGCCAAAATATTAAATTTTTGTTTTACGTCATTTAAATTTAAGTCGCAGTTATTTATTAAAAGTTCGCATTTTCTAAAATTAAGCTCCAAAAAATGCTTGAAATTTATTTTTTATTAAATAAAGACAGTATTCACTTCACCTATCATCCTAGGGTTCCGTCATCCAAATACCAAGCGTTGAATTTAGAATTTAAATTTTTGATTATCGGATTTATAGCCAAACTAAAAATTGCAGGCCCAAGCGGATCACCCTGTTGACAACCTTCTTCCGAGGACAGTTCATTAGAACGATATAACAATTTTGTTGGGTCAACGTAACTGGGAAGAAGATAATTGTATATTTCCGATATATTATGTTGTTTTATTTCCATCAGCAGGGTATCCCTATTTACCGAATTGAATGCATTTTTGACATCAATTTTGTTGAGCGTAGGGCATGGATGGCTGCCTCACACCCTCTTTTTACACCGAAGCCTAACTGTACGGGCTCAAATTCCGAATTTAATTTTGGTAAAATATGTCGAACAATCGTAGTGTTCGCGCCGAAAAGAATGGGAACTATTTCTGGATTGATATTATCGGAATACATAAGGTTGATTAATTTAGTGATCGAATTTACAAGTTGCTCGCCTGCATCACCCACAGAATGCGATGTTAAGTCTTTCAAATGTTGGGGTGAGATTCCATCTAAACCTGCAGCCGAACCAGGTTTCAAAGATAAAATGGCATCCGTAACATCTTTGTTTTGAATTTGCAGGCATGCTTGCCCTGATGTTGGTGGGTCGAGAAAATAATAATCTATACTTATAATAAATCTGTAGAGATGTCAATTCTGTACATGAAATATATTTTTAAAATAACTATCAGGGGGTGATTAGTGATCGATACTGATGCCAAAAATGCAATCAGTAAATTTTTTGTCTGTCTGTCTGTCTGTGGGTATGTTCCTTATAGAAACAAAAACTACTCGACGGATTTTAACGAAACTTGGTACAATTATTCTTCATACTCCTGGGCAGGTTATAGTATACTTTTCATTACGCTACAATCAATAGGAGCAGAGTAGTGAAGGGAAATGTTGGGAAAACGGGAGAAGTTACTCCATTTTTTAAGCTTCCGTCTCGTGTGCAGCCTTAATGATTAAAGTTACATAGAAATCATGTATGACGGAAATAACCTACATAAAATTGTCTAAAAAATATCTCGCAACAGCATATGTCTATCTTTTATGGTTGACTCACAATAACACGTGTAACTGCCGATAGCTTAGCAGTTCGGAGCATTCTGATCATATTTGTTTACTCTTACGTTTATAATACTCTGACTCATCCCTAATTTAAAAAAGTTAATATTATTACCTATTCAATAAAAACAAAACATAGAAATCGGTATAGAAACACCAAACTTATACATGAAAAAAATAAGCCATCGCGCCGTCGCACGTGAATACGTGCTATAAGGATTATTTTTGTGTAACGGTTGCCGCGCTCGACACGGGTCGCGGCGGCGGTAGGGTATCAAAAGGCGGGAGGGAGGTCCGAGAGCGAGCTGTCTAAATCTGTTTTCTGCGTCGCTCCCCCCCCTGGGGGACGATCGCTTCCGATGAAGCCTTAGAGGCCTTCCCGGCCAGAGGCAGCCCCTACGGGTGTTTTTTAGTCAGTACGAGTCTGACATAACCTTGCAGCCGGCTGTAGGGTATCCATGAGGATTTCTCACGTGCTCCCCCGCCTGGGAGGAAACAAAAAAAATAAAAAAAGAGAGCGAGCGAGCTTCAATATTTGGCTGTTGATGCGTTCAGAGCGTTCGACCTTATTGACAGACAATAATTGAGAAATATTGAGAAACCGTGCTTATCAGCGCGACTTTTAGTCTTTAAATAGTTTATTTGTTTGCGCCGTCGCACGTGAGTACTGAATCATGCTATAAGGTTTATTTTTGTGTAACGGTTGCCGCGCTCGACACGGGTCGCGGCGGCGGTAGGGTATCAAAAGGCGGGAGGTCCGAGAGCGAGCTGTCTAAATCGGTTTTCTGCGTCGCTCCCCCCCCCCCCCCCCTGGGGGACGATCGCTTCCGATGAAGCCTTAGAGGCCTTCCCGGCCAGAGGCAGCCCCTACGGGTGTTTTTTAGTCAGTACGAGTCTGACATAACCTTGCAGCCGGCTGTAGGGTATCCATGAGGATTTCTCACCTGCTCCCCCGCTTGGGAAGAAAAAAAAATTAAAAAAAGACAGCGAGCGAGCTTCAATATTTGGCTGTTGATGCGTTCAGAGAGTTCGACCTTATTGACAGACAATAATTGAGAAATATTGAGAAACCGTGCTTATCAGCGCGACTTTTATTCTTTAAATAGTTTATTTGAATTTCTTTTGTTGTTATTTTGTAAAATAGGTATTAGTTGTTTTGGTAGTGTTTAAATATTCGTTCAAATTAAAAATTATTAAGCGTAGGTACTTTTATTAATTAAAGTAGTTATAAGTATTTATTTTTAAGTGAAGTAGGTATAGGTAGATAGTATTGCACAGGCGTTTCAGCTTTATTTTCATTTCTTTTTTGTTGTGAGTTGTATATATTTCTGGTTATAATTCTATAAGAATATTTTAGTTTAAATAGTCACTTAGATTTTAAGTGTAAGGTAGCTAAAGTTAGGACCACGTATTAGTTGTTTTGGTAGTGTTTAAATATTCGTTCAAAGTATAATTTAATCATATGGGATGAATGTACGATGGCCCATCGAAAAGGAGTAGAAGCGGTAGACAGAACTTTAAGGGATATAAGACAAAATGATCGACCAATGGGCGGTATCACAGTTTTATTTTGTGGTGATTTTCGACAAACCTTACCGGTAATACCACGGGGAACCCGAGCTGATGAGGTTAGGGCTTGCCTGAAAAGCTCTTATTTGTGGCGTGATATACAATCGGTGCATTTGACTATAAACATGCGAGTGAGAACTGTAGATAACCCGGATGATCGTGAATTTTCTGATATATTATTAAAGAAAATACCTAAAGATAACTATCCACTGCTACACCAAGGAAAATTTATTCTGACGCATGAGTTTTGTTGTATAGTGCAATCCCAATAACATCTTATATCGTCAGTTTACGGTGACGTAACAAATATATTAAATAAGGACAATTCTTGGCTATGCGAAAGGTCCATTTTAACTCCTCGCAATGACCAGGCATCTGAGATTTATAATAAAATACTGTCGAATATCCAGGGGGAAAGCAAAGTTTATAGTTCAATAAATAGAATGGCCGATGACCAAGAAGCCACTAATTACCCGATAGAATTTTTAAATTCTTTAAAATATGTCCGGACTTCCTTCTCATGAAATTTGTTTAAAAATTGGCATTCCGATTATTCTGCTCCGAAATTTAAGACCACCACAAATTTGCAATGGAACTCGGCTTAAAAGTAACCCAGTTGCAACAAAATGTAATCGGGGCTCAAATTTTAACAGGTTGCGGTGCAGGAGAAACCATCTTTATTCCCAGAATTCCCATAATACCAAATAATCTTCCATTCCAATTTAAAAGAACGCAATTCCCAGTATCAGTGTGTTATGCAATGACAATAAATAAGGCTCAAGGGCAGACTTTTCGTGTTGCTGGAGTAGATCTCGGTGTCAGTTGTTTTTCACATGGTCAGTTATGTCGCTCTTTCCCGGGTTAGCAGTCCTACAAATTTTTATGTTCACGTGCCGGACCGGTCAAGCTTTCAACGTAGTTTACCCGGAAGCTTTGCGCTGAAGTATTTTTTTATTTTTATTTATTTATTTATTTATTAAAAAGGTTTACTTACAGCTAATCATATAAAAACATTAAAAATTAAAATAATACTTATTCTCAGACATATATCCAAGCCTTTACAAGCACACACAACATTCAATTCAGAAAAGCACAATATAATTAATAATCAATGAATAATCAATACAAAAAAGTGCCATTAATAATCATTGTTTGATTTAAAATTTAAAATGTATGTCAAATTGATGCAAAAATAATAATGTAATGTCGAATTGATAGATATATTTTCATTCTATATGTACTTAAGCCTCATGTGAAAGCGATCTAAACAATATTACCAATACATTAACATAATACCATACAAGGAGTTACTCGGGCTCGGGGCACAGTGATAATAATAATATTCTGCGGTTCCTTATTGCGGTATTTTTAACAGTATTGTGGATTGACTTAATATATTTCCCTACCAAAATACGAAAGTTAATCTGTCTGTCACATCAAAACCACGGAACCCTGAGGAAGGACATATGCTACTTTTTTACGAAAAATGACGAAAACGCGGACGATGTCGCGGGCAAAAGCTAGTAATATAATATCTGAATTACATTCATATTTCAAGCATCTTTCCGGAGCAGCGGTCATGCTCAGACGTTTGATAGTAGAGAAGAGATATCGGTAGCAAAACTATGTAAAAAGTAACTTAGGAGGTATTTGTTTTAACAAGTTAGAATATTATTAGCAGCATTTTGCTCGGAATCAAAAGTTTGAAGGTATTTGCACTTTGATTAGTGGCTCCAAAATCACTTAGGAGTTTTTGCTAGTCGATACAAAATTGAATTCTAAGTCGAATGGCATAAATAACTCATTTTGACCCAGTGTGTCAGTTTTGAGGTATTTGAACATCGTCGTCGATAAACGTCAAATTTTTTGTTGGTCTGTATTACAAGATCCTTATTCAGAGAAGCGCGCGAAAAGGTTCAAACTGACATTATTATTCAACACTTAACGGCCTCACTCAGAGTGGTAAGATAAATTGTATACTTCATTAAGTTACGCGTTGTCTGTTTATTCTATTTTGACTTTGAGTACACTAACTTATAAAAGAATTGAATTCTCTGCGTGTGTGTGATTTATAATCTAAGACGAACTCTCAAAGGACATTGTTCAGCGTCCATACATAGTAAGCCTAAGGACCAACAATCATGAAATATTATTTTCTAGGTTTAAAATCGTAAGTAAATGACTGTAAAAACAAAGATTATTGACGGACACTTCTGAGAACTTAAATTATTAGGAAAACAAAATTTTTTTGAGGTTATGTTTAATATTCAATGAAACATAGGTCCACCTATGAATTTAGTATAAACTGAGTATGAAGTGAATTAATATTACAACTAATTCATTTTATTCGGTGTGATTTTAAAGAATGACTATTAGGAAAAACTTGGTTAGGTAGGAATCATGAATAAAATAAAAACTGTAGTTTTGCTTCTTATTTATTGAATATTTTTTACATAATTGTATCATATTGTTTATTGTATTTATTTGTATATCACATGTATATTGTGTAAATATGCAGCGTGAATGTGTATCAGGTGTTCTTAAATAATTTGGCAGTATGATCCTCTCAGGATGTGGCACAGGTTCACTAGCACTTGGTAATAAGGGCTCTGCTCTTTGGTAACATTGATGGCATATTAGATAGCTGAAATAGTTAAATTAAAGGAAAAACAATCGCAAATAAACACACACAACAGGTAATTCGAAACGAGAAAGCACTTTCCGGTTTAATAAACTAGGTACTCTTTGGAATGCACGAATGCCACAGATTACTACGAATGCAAACTGCCTGCACCACAACCACAGAGTATCGAGTTTTATGCCGGCCCTTCACTTGACAACAGTTTGTCTTTGTCATGCTTAATAAGGAATGAAAAGGACAGACTGCTGTCATGTTTTAAAATAGCAAATACGAATAGCCAAGTGAAGTGCCGGCATTAGGAAGAAAGAGTTTTGTATGCAGCGCTGCCATAGATTACACACATAAAATGGTATTTATTGTCTCAGATTATTTTTTAACTTTTTAATTTAGCTTACTTAACTGGAAGTGTCCGTCACAATCTAAATAATGATAATTATCGCAAAAAATATACTAAGAATTATCATAAATGCCAAATTGGTGTTGGTTCTTAGGCCAATTTTAACATTGTCCTTTAAATTCTATGGGAGCTACGTTATTCCAGAGTTATGAAACTTTACAAAAACCTGGTCCCATAGTTCAAGTACCTAAATAAAATAATACAATACAAAACACTTTGTTGTACACCACAGATAACATTAAATTTAGTACATAACCAATTAAAACTAGTGTAACAATGGGCGGCCTTATCGCTGAGAGCGATCTCTTCCAGACAACCTTATAATGTGTATTAAACGTAGATATTTCTTTAGTGCCCACTACATTTTATGTTTGAGAAATGACGTAAGTATCAACTGCAACGTGTTTACTATTCGCTGTGCGTGATTTACACTTTTTAAAGTTCTAGTTTTTATTTCTACCTAGATAACCCCTAGTAACAACGATTGTGTAGTGTGATTGTGTATTGAATGCAGATAGCAGTTAATTCTACTCTAAGAAATAAATATCATTATAATACGTGAAGGCAAAACACGTATTGCGCGTGGACGAGTGTGAGATTTGGTTAAAACATAAAGGGTCTTCATTTAACGCAGAAATTTTGGTCATAATTTTATTATGCATATCAGCGGATAATATAAACTTCATTCCGCAGAAAATCATTTGGCATTGCATAATTTAGTAAGCCAGAATCCTCTTTAGGCATAAATTTAATATCCACAAAATATAAAAATACGAAACGAACAGAAGTTCACAGTCAGAATCGTCTTTTGGTATACCAAATTTTAACTTTTACTTGTTTATTTATATAATCTCATGGTGATTGGCGCTTTTCTGGCTATTGACGCGGCACGCTTCCTTCGCTCGCTCGGCACGCGCTAAAATTAGGTCATAACACTAACCATTTTCTTGTCCGGTGAAATTCCTGACGCATACCCCGCCACTGGGTAAGGCGATGGGGTACTGTGGGACTCCTCTCCTCATTTCCCGCTCCCACTCAGCCAAACCTACGGGGCTGGCACAATAGGTACTCGGGATGCGGAGGCCCTACCCACTAAAACACCGGGATGTGCCCTCCCTGATGGTTTATGACGGCATGAGTTCCTTATTGGGAATCAACCATGAACCACTACACGGACGAGGCGATGCTTGAGGAGCCGAGCTATGCAGGCGTAGGTTTACCCAACCCACGCGGAGTGGAAGAAGGCGGTCAAATCGCCGTCTCCGACCACCCTGCTGTCTGCGTCGAATTAGGGCCGCGTGGGCATCGTTCTCGCGAGCCCTTTCCGTGGCCTTCTTCTGCGACATGATTTGGTCGCAGAATGTGAGCATCGCCTTCCAGGACCTTTCGCTATCCAGCATGACCCTTACCACACTGGGCAGGGAGAGGTCTCTCCTATGTCAGCTATCAGCTCACGGCGCTGGGACCCCAAGGACACCTCTAGTGTGTGTTCAGCTGTGTCTTTTGCAACGCGGCCCTCGTGGCACTGCGGTGTCTCCTCCATGCCCAGTAAGCACCTGCACAAGGTGGAAAGAGAGAGACCCGTAGGTATATATACCTGTAGGTTTCCGCCAAGACCTGCGCCTCCAACTCCCATGTGGGAGTGGCAACCAGGGCACTGGCTGCCGCCCAGGATGCCGTGCGATATCCTTGTATAGCTCTCACCGCCCTTGTCCGCTGTGGACGTCGCAGCAGAGCCTTATTTCGGACGGTGAGGGCCTCAACTCACACTGCCGTGAGCAACTACCAAGGTAACGTCCGCATAGCAAATAATCTTTGCCCATTCTGGAAGGGGACGTCTGAACACCCAGTGGAATGCAAGGTACCATAAAAGAGGGCCAAAAACCGAGCTTTGTGGAACCCCGCAGTCCATGCTTCGGCTGATTATATGCCCCTGCTACCCTATATATAGAACTTTGTGGGCCCTTAGATAGTCCGTCACCACTTGTTGCAGGTAGTTAGGAATCCTATGGTACCGCAGCGTCTCTATAATAGCAGGGAAAGGAATACCATTAAAAGCGTTGCGGATATGGTTTTCAATAGCGCATTATTTCCCTTACAGCTTCTCTAGTAAATGTTCTAAACTCCAGAACAGCATCAATGGTGGACCGGCCAATCCTGAAACCGAACTGATTTTCGGAGATATCCGGTTTCACATCTCGGAGATGCTAGATAATACAGGCAGTGAGCATACGTTCGAACAACTTGGCCGCTTCATCCAGCAATACTATAGGTCTTTAGGCAGGATGATTCGGGTATTCGAGGGGACAACCTTCTTTATGGAGCAGACACAAACGACTCTCCTTCCACGTGGCATGGAACCGCCCATCCATAAGACACTTGTCGAGAATTCGACGAAAGCGCTCACCTAGGTGCTTTAGCGTCATGTATAAGACCTTCCTGGGCACACAATCTGGGCCTGGGGCCTTTGATTTGGACCGAAGACGATCCGCAGTCGCCTCGAATTCCGCATCCATTACTGGTGGTGGAAACCCAGCTACTTCCGTGCTCTCTTCTTCCGTAAAGGGGAGCACGGGGGGTGGAGTCAAAGCACCAAGTTCTGTAAAGAGTTCCGATACAATTCTAGATAGAAGTTCCGGCTCAAATGATTCTGTGGGCGGGCCACGGTTCCGCATCTTATCACGGACCATGCGATAAGGTCGCCCCCACGGGTCTTCGTCCAAGCTGGAGAGAAACTCCACTCTGGTATCCTCTTCAGCTTTAGTTATGGTAATCTGAAGCAACCTCTTGGCTTCTTTATAAGCCGCATGCAGACGCTCCTCATCCTCGGCCGTATGTCGGCGGCGCCTTCGGCATCTCTTGTGCTCCCGTCTAGCCCTGTTACTAATATATCGCAGATCAGCGATTTCCTACGACCACCAGTAAAGGACATCGACGAAATCGGCCCTAGCATGCCCAAAAGAATGTCCTTCACTATTATCTTTCTATTATTTTTTTAACATATTAGCAATTAATCATAGTAAACGGACAATCTGTTTAAAAAAATAAAGTTCTGTTACTAGATACTACAGTCTATTCATCCAACTTGGCACTCCTTCTTATTGAAAAAACAGCATTAAAATTCAACTTTTAACTGGATTCAAAAGGTTTCAGTCTATAATAACGATTTATTTTAATAGTTTATTGGCTTCGTTAATATTTTATTATTAAATGGGTGATTCTGTTAAAAAGTTGTGCCAAGATTGTTTACCTTAATAAATGCATTAGAGGCGACCATAGGTATTTATCAAAAGAAAAATAGAGATACCTTAGTTAATAATACTTATGACTAGTATTTATATTATATTTATAAAAAGATTATTTCTGAAATTATGTAAAGATAGTTTATACTCCCATCCCATGTAATATCTGTTTATTTTTATGAAAATCATAATGATAACCAGGTACATACCTAATTGCCGATAGTAAAATAAAGAAACAGGTAAATGGAAAGACTGAACATTTCATTTGAAAAGAAATCTATTATTACTACAGGTAAGGTATAGGTATCGTAGGTGCCAACTGACAACACTCATTAATCAATATGAATTTAAGCATTTATTATTTTTATTATTGATTGCATTTTATGTTCATTTAATGCATATTATTTAAGTGCTTACATAGAGGTAAACACTAAATCTATTCAGAATATATAAAGTGTACATCTTTTACGATTAAGTATAATAATTATAACCTCAAAATCAAATACATTCTGTAGTAGGCCACGGTTCCTCAAGTTGTCCGTATCTCAACAAATGCCTAATTAGAGTTTATGAATGATTCCGAACACAACTAGCATTTTCTCATTGCTGGGCGTTCTAGGGCATTCAATGTATGGGGAACGAGCAATGTCCTTTGCCTTCTTCTCGGTCTGTTGTCGGATACGGCATCATCATGGAAGTTGCCATGCCAAAGACGGAGCACAACACTAACCTAATCTAACCTACGGACCACAAATACCGATTATGCTTAACGAAATTATTCAGAATAAAAATTTGCCAAAGGTAGTTTATGCTTATTCAAATTCTTCCATCTTAAAAGTATGCTATTGAAGTACGAAGGAACTGGAGGTAATAAGATTTCGATAACCTATCTGACGACCGACCATTGTGGAAGTTGCTCAACTTTCACGTTTGCAGGCTAAATGCGCTAACCACCTGCACAGTCAGCCTCCTCATTCGAGCTTCTATAGGTACTCAATCACAGATAAATGGATCTAAGAGTTAAAGGATTGGAATTTTCAATGCTGTATTTGTTACCAACCAAAGAAACTTGACAATTACATACGCAGCGGTGGAGAAGACATCTCCAGATAAAGGCTTTAATGAATTGCCATGAAAACTGCATGTGTCGTCTCGGGTAATTATAACGCATTTTTTATTTTTTTGTCGACTCAATTTCTTTGTTACGGCTCATTGCCAGTATTAAGTGACGAAGCCAAACATATGTACTTCCACAGTCATTAATTTTTATTAGTACTTTAAACTGGTACGTGCTCGCAGAGATATCATATGTTAGTATTAAAATCCATCAAACGACACATATAATGCAATGAAAAAGCTTTCAAACGTGACTGCTGCGAACGTCAATATCATAAAGAAAGTAATAAAAAGTATTATTGCAATACCAGCTTTGTATGGAAAGTTAATAGCGTTTTGATGCTTCTCAGTCCTGGTTGGTATACGTGACAGAATAGGTATGGTTGGTATAGGAACGAGACGGAATACGTAGTGGTTCTTAGAAAATAACAAATCCATACTATTGCAAAAGTTATATCCAAACTGTTCATTTGTGACGCTTTCAAACTATTATTGTTGATTTTTTTTTTAATTTTGCTATATAAATAAAAAAGATTTTTAAGATGATAGGTATGACAAAACAAATTGAAGTGGTTAAAATGGAACAGAAAGAGTTCGAATCCCGGTAGGGACATTTAATTGAGTGACGAGCACAAGTATTTGTACTCAAGTCAACCATCAATTCTTATAATTATATGTGTTGTTGTATATTTAGTATACATACTGCAAGCTCTGCTTAGTTTTGATAACTATAAGTTGTTCAAAATTTATAAAAAAAAAATACTTACATATAGTTATTTTAGTAAACAGAATTTGTAACTTTTGCTCAACATCTGCAATCCGTAGACGCTTATGACGCATTGCTATCAAGGCCGTATAGAGTATGCTGAATAATTCATGATGGTGCTGAAACCATATTATTTACTTAGTATGAGATGGCATCTCAATATACCTAGGGCAGCATCAAATGAAGGGTGCCTCTGTATGAAAAATCCGTTATTTATTCATTCATGATATTAGATACCTAACTATTACGTCAGGTCTGGTTTTATTCAAATGAGCTGGTCTCATAATCCGTACATAACAACGTAAAAAAAATATCGTTCAGTTTTTAGGAAATTTTCCGGCAGTACACATTTCAACTTTCTTCTTTCAAAATATAGACTAAAGTTAACTTTTAAAGCCAATGCTGCCTCTGAATTATCTTTAGCAAACGAACGGGATTCCATAAATTTCATACCGGGTTTAACTTTAGCTAAAGTCAAAAATAGGCAAATAAATCTTCTCATTTTATTCATTCACTTAGCAACGAACGGTTTTCATTATTAAACACGCTCGCAAGCGTCCGGGCCTACTACTTGTTTAATAAAATTAAATATTTTATGTGGATAGACAATATCTGACGAATATTCAATAAACTCATAAATGTTAAATTTATGCCGTTTAAAATCAGAGCACGAGTCATTTTTTTATTCAAGTGCGTACACTAAAAACATGTATATGACAAAAAATATAGGTATTTACTTCAAGATTTTTCTATAATTAGGTGTATGCCGAAACTGCTGTAAAACTAAATGTGTTGATTGTTATTTTAGGTAGGTAGATATGACGAAATTTTCTCTTCTTAATTGTATTTAACGAGCGATTTCACGGTGATTCTGACTCTACAATTGTCGTGCTGTCGCATTGAAAAAAAAATGCCGAAAATGTAAGACAATAAACTATTAACAGAGTACAATGTGAGTTCATCAGCCAATTAGGAATTGTAATTATTTTTAAACTATGTTAATGTCAATAGAATAGCAAGGGCACGTGTACTGTTTTATATTTCAAAGGCGGCGCTTTGCATAAGTCACTCGTATGAATGTGTAACGCGCTATTCGATTATAAAACAAAAACAGGAGCTCGCCCTTTGTTTACTAATGACGCATGCGCAGCGTACCGTTCACATGCAATCTACGCGGAGTCGTTTACCTTCCGAGCGTCGGGACGGCCATGTGCGTAGATGCGTGAGCGCAGCGCGACGACCATCCGCCAGAGCGCCAGAGCCCGCGGCGGCGCGCGGACGATGCCGCGCTGCCTACACGCAGCCCTACTCCTCGCAGCCGCAGCCGCCATCGCAGCCGCAGCCTGGACGCCCCCGCCACACCCGCTTCACCTCGACCCCAAAACGCACACAGCGAACACAACCAAGCACCTTCAACTTCTCGGCTGGCATCTGGAACTCCAGGAAAATAAAGCCATACGCTCTCCTTACTACAACGAATGCCAGTTCTATAGAGGACGGATACTACACGAAGAGGAATCGACAGCTACTGTGACCGAGTGTGACGGCCAGCTTTATGGTCTTCTCCAAGTCGGGAAAGAAGAGTTTGTCCTGCAACCAAACCAACCAGGGTCTAATCACGTTCTCCGTAGGAGAGATGTGATGTGGTCAGATCGCCCTGCCGAGTATAATCTCACAGGCGACACGGTCACTGACCTTGATCTTCACTTCGAAGAAGATGAAGTCTCGACGCCGCATGTGCGCCTGAGAAACAGCGATTACTCGGACATCGAGTATTTTCGAGAAGTGCGTCCCGTCACTAGATCTGTGTCAGGTGTGTGACTTTATAATGAAGACAATAATCGGTGTTTTGAAGGAGGTATAACGAGTTAATGTTTCAGGTGTGAATGGACTGTGGCTCGAGATGGCCATTGTAGCGGATCACACAATGCTGAAATTCCATGGGCGCGAACGAGTGAATCATTACATTTTAGCTTTAATGAACATTGTAAGTAAGGTATACGCTCGTGTCGTATGTTCAACGTTTATTTTTAGTGTGAAACTCTTGAAGTGTCTGGTTTTCATCTTCTCATTTTTATGTAATATTTTGTAGGTCAGTGCTATCTTTAACGACCCCTCGTTGGATGCTAATATGACGCTTGTTATAAACAAGTTGTTTCTCTATGAGGAGAAAGATCCTATTATAAAGTTTGGAAATGTAAAGAAGTCCTTGGAAGCTGTGAACAAATGGAATTATAGACACCTTATGAAACTCCCATTAGGTGAGTGATAATGTTGGTATTATATTAGTTTCATCAAATAGCATGTCCATTACTCATTATTAATGAGTTGTTAAATGTTGCATAATACGAGCTATGGTAGAATCTGTTAAATTCACAAGTATTTTTTTAATTGCATTTGTTATCATTGTTATCTGGCACGCGTGTCAGTATCCGACACTGACCATTTATTGTCATATCTCTGCGATGCAGAGCAGTAATATTGCATGTTTCCTTTCAGTGCCCTAATATCATTTCTGCTAATATCTAAACAATTACAGTTTTGAACGTCAAATAAAATTAGGTCATGCTCTATTGAATAATGAAGTATTAGTCTGAATTTAGTTAAAACAATATGAGGTAAAATTTTTATACTGAACCAATTAATTATATTGACAAAACTGGACGTTTAGTAAATAGAACCTCATCGATGGATTTCATTGAAGACTGCATGATAAAACGAATGTGGAGATGGTAGATTTACTTAATTGCACCAATATTTATAGCGAAGTAAGAAATAATAAATGTAGTAAGTGTAAAGAAATATACTTTTTCGTATTTTTTTTTTATTGTATATGGGTCTACCTTTTAACGCAGAACTTTTAATGTCGTAATATTAATATGCATATACATTTCTTAACGCTTAATACGATTCGTCGTCCCGTTTAATACGCCTAAATCGCCAACACGTACCTACCACCACACATATTACTTCTTGCGGCAGCATAAAATTCAATAAGAAAATGAGTGTCACTCAAGAAGAGGCCCTACGTGATAATGATCAAGAAGAAGATGAGTCAACTCCGATTTTGACACATGATCAAGGGTGAATCGTAATCCAAGGCAAATGAAAAAATATAATTATATGTGTATGAGAACACTAGTATTATGAGTATATTTTTCAAACAAACAATTGCAATTAAATAATAATATTAATTTAGTTAGAAGATTACACTTATCGACATATATTTGAAACATGTCTGCAGAAATAGCACGGTATTGGCTTTTAACTACTATTGTTGTGTTTAATAAGCTTAAAATATCATGTTAACTCACTTGACCAAAAAGTTATTTTTCAAATCAATTTTTTTATATACTTAATGCTTTATACGTAATGCTTTAGAATTACTGGTATCAAAACCTGAAATGAATTCAAAAACATATTGAACTTAAAATACACAAGTAGTTTCTGATAAAATAAATATTCTGTTATCCTTCTCAGGTTCTGTATTAGGCAGAAATAATATTGCTAATCAATCTTGTTGTCATAGAGAGCACTGGGTGGGACGCAACAATATGGTTGACACGGGCGCAGCTCGGCGGTCCATCGGGGTTTGCTCCCGTCGGCGGGGTGTGCTCCAAGACTCGCTCGGCCGCCATCGACCGAGACGAGGGCCTCACCAGCGCGTTCGTCATCGCTCACGAGCTGGCGCATCTGTGAGTACTGGATGGGGCGCAACAATATGGCTGACGTGGGAGCAGCTCGGCGGTTCTTTGGGGTTCGCTCCCGTCCGTCGGTGGGGTGTGCTCCAAGACTCGCTCGGCCGCCAGCGACCGAGACGAGGGACCAGCGCGTTCGTCATCGCTCGCGAGCTGGCGAATCTGTTTAATTGAAATGGTTTCCAATATTTCTGCCAGTAACAGCATTGTCGTCATTGTATTATTTTCTTTCATTTACAGTTAGGTAAGGTTACAGATAGTCTAGGTGCGTCTTTAAAAGTAACGAGATAGCAATCTAGGTAAGTCAGTTAGTGAAGTAGTCACATTAATATGAACAAGTTTTGTCCATGTCTTAATTCAATATTCCACTGATTATGTACTCGTGATGACACTTTTGAAAAATAAGACTACTACGTAGTACGTACATCCTGGCTGCGACGCTCGGATTACTCTTCTATGATTTTACTACACAATATCTACTATTATATTATGTAAAATATGCGAATTCATATTCTGGAATACGACGATGTAAATGGATTCAATAAAATTGCAGCAAAAACTCCGCAACAACCCTTTGTTCAAACTTTTTTATAGATCCGATATTCCGCCCTTTGAGCCAGTGTGTTATTTTGTTCCAGTTATTATAGTTTTAAGATTTTAATAAACTGCAACAAGTTTAAATTTTTATTTATTAAGCATTTAACTGCTAGATGTTTAAATCAAAACAATTTATCGACATAATGTGCTGAAATTATTATTATAAGCTCCGAATTAAAAGCGGTGGATAAATTTATAGACAACTGCGGGCGCCCGCGACTTCCTTCGCTTTAACTGTAGTTTTTTAAGAATCCCACAGGAATCTGTCATTTTCCGGGATAAAATTTCTCCTATGTCTTTATGTCATGAAATAATTCGTACCAATTTTCATCTAAATCCGCTCAGTAGTTTTTGCGTGATAACAAACATCCATACAAACTTTCGCATTTATAATATTGGTATGAAGGAAGTATAACTACTTCAAATTGTTTGTTGTAGTCTTGTTGATGCCAAATTAATTTTCAGATTTCCACAAAGATTTACAAAACAAATTGGAGATCTTTATACTGTCAAGGGCAACATTGACTTTTACAAAGGAGACAAATGACCGAAACATACAATAAGAGAACTTTTCATTCTCTCATTAACACCCAATTTTGTTTGACGTAATATAATTTTGTGCGGGATGTTGCTGCTACTTTATTTATGGCTCAGGTTTACTTATTGTTAACACTAAATTATAAACTCTACGTGTTTACAAAAACGTCCTCGTGGCAAAATTCTGGCAAAATAATACGGACGGAAGTGTAATTCATTTCCATTCCATTAAACATCCTTTTGTGACGTCATAATTTCGTTTGCTCTGCGCGTTGTTTATTCAATTACTATGTGATGAATATTCGCCGTAGGATCTGTGTATGATAGAAAGGCTTAGTATTATAAAATATATGAGTCAGTACATACTTATTACTTTTATATGTGTGGGAAAACCATATCTCATTGGCAAAAAATAGGAAATAGGCTATTTGAAAACTTTATTAAAATCTTTATTAGAATCTTACTTTTTATTGAGCCCTTAAAAATCAAATATTTAAAATTTTGTTTATCTACATATATGTGATGTGACGTCATTTATGGGTCTGTAAATCCTAAGGATTCTCGGTCATGTGACTTAAATTTTATGTTTAAAAAAAAGAATAATTTTTTTCCTGCGAGAAGAGTAAGATCGCTGCTAATATTCTTGTGAATACAGTACCCCAAGCACGAACAACTAGCTTATGGAAACTAAGCAGCCCTTACCAAACGGAAAACACAAATAAGCTCCTTCCTTCCAACTTTGACGATGTCGATACGAATACTTTTTCGCTGTATAGTTGTTCGTACTTGGGGACAGATACAGATGCCAACAATTGGCACTTTATTTTTCATACTGTTAAATTGCCTTAAACTCTTTGATGCTGATTTAAACGGTTTAAGTTGTATCGGGCAAATGCTGTTTTAATTATTTTACTTCTAAGTCTAAGTCAACAAAATCAATTATCGCACGCATAAGTATGAAGTTTCTATGCTTTCCATAATTTGATATATATATTATATTAAACTCACATATGTTTACCGTTAGTAATCTCGCATATTGCATCTGCAAATGGAACACATGTGTCTAATTCGCAGGGCGCAGACTTTGTATAAGTGAGTAGACCTTTTTTCTCGTGAATCAACACTTTATACATTCTAAGCAACGCTTGGAATAAATCCAAATACGTGTTTCTATTTACAATGAATGAATGAGAGTAAAGTGCAACTCATAATGTTTATAGATACTTTTTGTACGTTTAATAGGGTATCCAAATAAGAACCTATATGCCTTTTTCCTTTCCTTTAAACAACCCGTTTGTAAGTGGCTGACCATCATAGTCTACCCATAGTAGTGCTGTGGTAACTGTACTTGCTGAAGAAACAGAATACTAAAATATCAGACAAGTGCTAATCGGACTCGCCCACCACAGGTTCTGTACCAATTTGTAGGTACGCAACATAAAGAGCCATATTTTTTTTTATTATAACTTAGAACGTTTTTTTTTCAGAGTTTCAAGGGACCGTAAACCTGAGTAGTGTAACATTCAATTTCAATTCGGTGTCTCCACGCATTAGCGAGAAAAATGGTCTTGACAGACAAACAGATGGATTGACCGGCGGAAAACAAAGTGATCCTATAAGGGTTCCGTTTTTTCCTTGTGAGGTACGGAACCCTAATAGCCATAAAGCCATCGCTTGTATGCGCTTTTCTGTAAAGTGGAAATCATTTTCCCAGTCGAGTGTATTAGTTCCTATACTCTTTGGATCTTAAATAACTTGACCAGTTACTAGATCTGTGGTTACTCAAACAGTTGGTTAGGTAGGTACATCATTGTAGAATTATCTAAATGACGTCATAACTCAAACACATACTCCCTTATTAATAAAAGAAGACTACGCATGGATTAGTTACTCCATGTTTTGTCTCTCTCTATTGAATGACAAATGCAATTTGAGTGACATGAACAAAACACGGCGTAACTAGTCAAAGGTTATTCCTTGTTTATTAATAAGGCGGATAATTTTTGAAAAGCGATTTATTTTTGGAATAGGATTTGACAGTTTTGGATTCAACAATTAATTATTAGCAGTTTTACAAAGAATAAAATATATATTGAAAATAGACAGAACTGTTTTCCTAAATGTTATAATATATGGACATAAATTAGTATTATTTTAGTGTAAAAAATATATTTTAGATTATGTGAATAATTAGTTTCATACTGTCCCTTTTCCGGGTAGCAAACTTCGTATTCGGTTTTTGATGGGTTTTTATTTTGTGGCTACTTACAATATAACTTCATTTAATAACAATACTTAAGATTTTTTATTTAAATACAATTATTGTTAAATTATCATAGTTATTAAATAATTATAAATTTTTAAAGCTTGTCCCCTTCTTTTTCGCTTTCCGGACATGTCTGGTTTTGTAACGAAAAAACGCGTCAAATTTTTTGACCTAGTAGTATGGATAAATATATTTTAATTCTTGCAACTCTGAACACTTGACATAGACGCATCGGCCATTTTGACAGAAAGCGGCCGAGGTGGACGGTCATTTTTCCAGTTAACATTTTGTGTTGATATTTGTCTGGTAAGTAACGTTATTTTATATCGTTTCATGGCCTAAACGTACGTTAATATTAAGTTCAATACATGACTTGGAATGAATTATTTGCAAATAAATCACGGCATTAAAGGATTTGTCGCGTTTTATTGGATAAATTCAATTTTATTTCGAGACACGCGACACTTTTGTAACGTCTTTTTTGTAACGTTACTATAAGACAGACAAAAAACGTTACAAAACGGACTTGTAAAGGCTAGATCATACAATAACTTTTAATTTTTAACCGACTTCAAAAAAACGGAGTAGGTTCTCAATTCGCCGGAATCTTTTTTTTTATTTTTATTTTTTCTGTATGTTCCCCGATTACTCGAAGACGCCTGAACCGATTTGGAAAATTCTTTTTTTGTTTGAAAGGGTATACTTCGCAGGTGGTCCCATTGTCATGAAGTTAGGATCTGATGATGGAATCCTGGAGAAATCGAGGGAACTCTTCAAATTTTATAGGCACGTACACTGTGTTTTAGGTATTTCCTAATACTATTCAGTATTTGCCTCTGGTACTCATCATCTTATGTTGCTGAGCTAATGATGGAAAATAATTCTGTATGTGTAGGCGCTTCACACTAAAATGGATGAAATAAAAATTGATTTTATACACAAAAAAAAACCGACTCCAAAATTGATTTGAAGAGGGCATTACCTTGAAACTTGGTACAATACTTAAATAACAAAAAAATAAGTTTTCATCTTTAAAATATGCTTTATCTATTTAGCAAAAATCGCCATTATAATTTTGGCCCCATATGTAATTTGCATCATATTTAAATTAGTTTATACTATCTATGATATCCTTACTATTAGTACGAGAATGTTTTACGCACTTTTAGTGAAAATAACCATATAAAAAATAAAAAGTATTTACTCTACCTTTTCTAAAAGTTAAGTCAAGAGAAACCTTCAGCGTGCGTCAGCGGTCTAATCGGAAGCGCGCTTAATTAGGAATGCATGACAAGCACAAATGCCGACGAACATTATCATTTATTAAACAAAGCTATTGATGAATGTTCAGGTATCTTACTCGGAGCACTTATGAGGATAACTTAGAGATTTTAATTTTATGACGGTATAATTTAGCCAGCTTTGTTAAGCAGCAAAAACCACAGAAGTAATTTTGTAAAATTTCTTAATGTAAATTTTTGACTCAAAAATTGTGACGGCTCGTTTCTAATAAGGTGAAACATAAAATTTCATTTCACAAACAATGTTTCATTTGACAAGAGTTTTCTGTATAAAAACAAGACGTTCATAATAAGACGAATTATTTTACCGGTGCTACTTTTACCTAATAAACATTTTTTTATTAAATTCACGGTACGCAAATATAGTGTTTTACAAATAAGTACAGTTTATGAAAAATTAAACTCCGCCATTTACGTTCCAATTAGTTCCAGTTACTGGTATTTATTTATATCACAGAGCTTAAATATTGTTTATTTTGATTTACATTGATCCCAAGTATTTCTTAAAATTAAAAATCTGTAGTCAAAGCTCGAATTAAAAATAATACCCTAAAATATTACCTACTTTTCCTTTCAGTTTTCATTTTATAATATTAGCCACTGCCATGCTACTACTGTAAGAACTAACTCACTTTTCATCGCGAAATTCGTCGGTGTGATTTGAAATGAATTATGACATAAATCTTGTTAGGAGCTGTTTGTACCATTATAAATATATAAGGGTACAAACAGCGCCTAAACAGCATTTTCTTCCAAGTGAGTTTGTTCCTACAGAATAGCACGGCTGTATTTACATTATGATCTGTTTTCTCTTATACTCAGTACTTTGTTAAGTACAAAGATTAGTGAAGCAGTAGAAAGACGCAATATAGCCTTTTGCAGGGGTTTAAACGATTAAATGATGTGTACTGACTTTGTTGTGAAACTAGACGTGGGACTAGATGTGGAATCCTTATTAGATGCGTAAACCTAATAATCCCGTGAGCCTACATAGTTATTACTCTTTGTTATTATTAGTAATAAGTATTGTGTTATGACTCAAAGGAGACTTTTAATGCTAAATCCATATATTTGTTATATATCTTAACTTTAACTATAACTGCGCATACTGAGTATCCTTGATGAAATTGATAGTCTAATTAAGACCAATACGTAAATCAGCTATGATAAATACCTTCAAACATTAATTAAAAACTTTACTTATTTAGTAGTTATAAAAACTTCTAACCTGCTTCCATAATATATATTCCATATAGTATAATGGTACATATTGGGCTAATTGACCCTTTTTGGAAAAAGGTTTTAAATGGTTAATAAATGTTCTATTAGACCGAAAAAAATGTATTGTATTTTTTTGAGACCTAGAAAGTTACAAATCTTTAATTTTAAAATAGACTTTTCATGGACATACAAAAACGCTGTCGGCCATTTTAGTCTATAGAGTAAACAAAAACTCGTAAGCACGTAGAAAATAACCTTTCTGGGTTTATAATAATAAAAAAACATGATTTCTAATTTATACCACGAAAAATATAGTAATTATTATCATTATTGTATTGTACGAGAATGTAAAAACACATCCTTGAAAACTCCAGGAAAGTTGTGGATTAAAGTGCCGAAAGAAATTAACCTACGCAATACTTGGTTAGAACTTGCTAAAAGGATCCTGCAACTTTATCGACTCATAGTAAAATTTATTTTTGCTAAGATCACTTTGATGTAAGTACTCATTGAGAAATATTTTAAGTCTTCATTTATTATCAGTTTTATTAAACAAGTTTTAAGTTAATGTATGAATGACATTTAACTGTTTACCAACAAAGAGACGTCACAATCATGGCGGATGTGGCGAACAGCGTTTTTGTAGTGTTTAAAAAGTATAGACTAAATTTTTTTAAAAATTAAATGTCTACTGTAATCTTCTGCTTTTATGCAGTGAAATCGATAAATTTAGGTTCCATAGACCAAAAACTTTAAGAAATAAACATTTATTTAATACAATTTGACGTGAGTCAAGTAGCCTATTATAACAGGTATGTAATTCTCAAATTCTTTTAGAAACAAGGCAATATTTTAAGCATGTAATAATGGTGGTTTTGGAAGATTTTGAAGGAGTTTGGTTGTTTTGGTTTTTTTCGATGTATTGAGCACTAAATAACCATCTTTAATTTCGAATTAATATTTAATAACAGAATATTGGCAATGGTAGCAGTTACAGTGCTTCTCAATTAATCAGAAATAACAGTCTTGTCGCAGTCACCGAGAAACAACACAATTAGATTCGTTTAGTCCAAGATCTAGGTCCTTTTCCACAGACCTTGTCAATTATAATGAGAGTGATAATTTCATTACTCAGCAATGGATCCGCAACGGATGTAATTCATTCTATAACTCGGATCAGTGGCTAATGCTTTCATCTATTTCTGGCTGGATTCATTGAAAGATAGATACGATGGATACGGATTGATGTCACGTATTATACAAGGTCAAATTACTGTTTGTTTACGCAGTAGATTTATTTTGTGTTATTTATCAGATTTAAAGGGAAAGATAAAAAGAATTCATGCATCATTTTATTACAAAAATTTGTGTTTGTATGATTATATTTTAAAATACTTGTACGCGGTAAAATAGAAAATCTTTTCAATATATGACATACTGAATATAATTAAAGATAATTCCACTGTTATACATTAAGGGCATATTTAGATATCAGTTCTGTGTAATCAATGAAATTTAGCACCTAATATGAAAAACCAAAAATCTACAAAAATCCACACTAACAGAAAGCTCGAGTTTTTGGCTGACGACTGACTTTGAGTATAAGAATCGTCAAATTTTGTGTGGAAAAGCTAGTTTGTTATTACGTCCGAAACTTTGACAATGCGATACGAATACGGACCGATTCGCCTATTATTGGAAGGGTTTTTGGAAGAAAAAAAAATAGTAAAAAAAGAAACACTTATTTACCCATAAAAACCAGTTGTCACAATTGACGTAAATTGCCACCGATCTGTTAATTGTTAAGACATAATTATCGTGATCACTCCGAATAACGTTTTTTAATCTAATATATAAAATTCTCGTGTCACAGTGTGCGAAATTGAAGTACTCCGAAACGGCTCGATTTTCGTGAAATTTTATATGCATATTCAGTAGGTCTGAGAATCGGAATACATCTATTTTTCATCCCCCTAAATGTGGTCCACCGTTAAATTTTTTTTTGGACCAAAAATTTTTGTTTTTAAATTTTTTTATGATACGTCATACAAAAATACAAACCACACCACTCTTAATTTTCCCTCTCTACCAACCTCTTTTTATGGCGGTAACGAAAATTCGCTGGGACAACTAGTTATTTCTATAAAAAAATTACAGAACGAAGTCTGTCTAGGCAGCTAGTATTTAATAGTTATTTGCATACTTTATTAGTTTCTGCATACTATATATATATATAAACATATATATATGTATATATTAGTTAATATAGTAATAAAACTGTTATTATAAAACAATTTTTTAATTGTGTTTTGTCTACGTAAAAGCATTTCGTACGTAATCAAAGGCGTCAGCCAATCTCTAGTTCCATAAAAGAGTTGAAGCCCGCCATCTGCACAAAGCTTTCTGGCATCAGAGTTCAGATGTTTGACAGGTCCCTTTGTACAAAGCATGTGAACCTTACAACGATCTATTTTTATGGAAAAAATGCTTTGAATTGAAAGTTAAGGTTATCGATTTCCACCGCTTTATCCTATTTTTTATATTCTAAGTACAATATATGAACTATGTTCTTTATGAAAAAAGAGAATAATTAAAAAAAAAAGCAGAAAGTAATAACAAAACAAGTTTACGCTGAAATAATAACATTAATAATCTCATAGATTAATTTTGCTGTTAATGAGCTTTCATGCAAATGTTTCATATTGAGTTAAGGTGATAGATTTCCACCTTATTTATGTATTTATTTTCTTAATATTACTACAATATCTTAACTATGTTTTTATAAAAAAAGAAAAAGAACATAAAAAAACATAGAAATAATAACGAAAAAAGTCTAAATTGTAATAATAACATCCACATTCTCATACATTAATTTTTCTGTTAATGAGCTTTTATGCAAAGGTTAACAATGTTTATTGGTATTCCAATCGCCACATCGAGCCACTGGGAATTAATTAATTAGCATTCCCGGCCTGTGGTACTTGATACAAAATACGCGGGTTCACGTCGCGATGCACTGTGCCCGTTCAATTAACACAACATCATGCATGGATAATTGTGATTACCGTGGAATAGCTTTTATTTCGTGTTTCGATTGCCAAAAACTTTAACATTTCTTTTGTAAATTTGATTATTTTTTTACCAGTTTTGTGGTTACAATATTAACCTGCGTAGACGAGGGGCTTTTGTCTGCAAAAATAGATCGCTTATTTACTTACTTACTTACGAGGTATTAAAAATCCAGCGTACAAAAAGTCCCTCGAACAACCGGGGATACTGAGGGTCCGGACAGGACAAAATTACGTTGGTGTCCTCGAAAAATAGAATTCATATTACAAGACTCAATAACGCACACAAATAACTTTATTCCGCGTCCGGTATACATTTTCTTTACGATTCAGGGAGGTTATATTAATAACAATAAATTGGCTAAGGAGCCTGGTGCTTGCACTAAGTTTAGAACTCGTAAATATAATGAAAAACATTTATAAGAAACTTATCCGATTCTAGGTTCTTGTAGGTACATTTTATGTTTATGTAAGTTAAAAGTAAATTACTTAACCGAAAAAATAATTGAACGTTTAAATCCTCCTAAAACTTTCTCCCGTAATTAAAAATATTCATCGGCGGACTGTGCCGATTACGAAATGATTTTTATTGTATTGTGATTGTGACGGACTTAGGATTTCTTATTACTGATTTCAGAGAAACGATTAAGTCCAGCTAATACCAAGATTAAAACCTTTGCTTTATTATAACTAACTACCGTCCACCCGCGACTTCGTCTGTGTTAACTCTAGTTTTTTGAGAATCCTACAGGAATCTGTCATGTTTCCTGGATAAAAAGTATCATATGTCTCAATTCATCATGTTATAAACTATGCCCGTACAAAATGTTATCCAAATCTGTTCAGTAGTTTTTGCGTGATTGAGTAACAAACATACATACTTTCACATTTTTAATATTATAAAAGGAAAGTAGAAGTAAGATACTGACTTACTTTAAAAATAATTTGATTTTCTAGCATCGAATCAAATACCACAATGTCGTATTCTATTAATACACTCCCGGACTCTTGGTTTGAATTTTCGCAATTGTTGTAAACCAAAGTTTAGTTTAGTTATTTTTCTATAATTTGAACTATTTTTGGCTATAAAATTATGGATACTTCACCTGAAGTAGCCGCGCAAGCTGTAGCACTTCTTCAATCTGGGCTAAGTCAGCGAGATGTGAGTTCACAACTTCACATAAGTCGTTCCGCTGTTCAAAGAGTATACCACCGATACCTGGAGACTGGCGGCTTCGTTCGGCGAATAGGAGGACCTCGTTACCGAGTGACAACGTCAAGATCAATACATTGTCACTATTAGCTTACGAAATCGACGCCTTAACTCTGTTCAGATACAAGAACAGCTCAGGGACTTTCACGGAATGGCTGTAAGTGCTCAGACTGTTAGAAGGCGACTCAATGAACGTGGTTTAAAGCCCCATAAGCCAGCCAATGGACCCAAATTGACACGAGCACACCGAATAGCCCGTCTAGAGTTTGCGCGCGACCATCTAAATTGGACTCGACATCAATGGAGTCAGGTTTTCTTCACAGATGAGTCCAAGATAATGCTTAACGGTAATGACGGAAGGAGTAAGGTGTGCCGAAGACAGAACGAGCGTTTCGCGCAATGACGAGAAAGTGAGTTATGGTGGAGGATCATGGACAGTCTGGGGAGGAATCTCTATGGAAGGCAAAACTGAGCTAGAGGTAGTGACGGGACTACGACTGCCGCCCCTAGATGGTAATAGATACATTTGCCAATGATTATAGAACCACGTGATGCCATATGATGGATTTATTGGCCAAGATTTCGTTTTAATGCATGATAATGCAAGGGCCCATACTGCGGGAATCGTCAGGGAGTACTTAAATGACATTGGTATAACTGTTATGAAATGGCCAGCGATTAGTCCTGATATGAATCCTATAGAGCATCTATGGGATGAGCTGAAGAGGCGTGTTCGAGCTCATCATCCTGCCCCGCAAACCATGCAGGCGCTCAAAAATGTAATTTTGGAAGAATGGGAGGACATTCCTCAACATGTCATAACGACATTGATTAATTCTATGCCAAACTGTATGAGAGCTGTCATAAATGCACTGGGAGGCAATACAAGTTACTAAATAAACATTTCTTTTCATGTAAAACATGTCTTTATTTAAAACTTCGATTAGATTTTTTTCCTTGAAAAAAGCAAATATGTTTCAACGTAACTCGACTATTTTAATAAACTGTAGTTCAAATTTAGAACAGTGGCACTCTTAATGAATGATGAGTATACCAGGTCCAAAACTGCATCAAAACATTTTCCTTCTACATACATCTTTTATAAGTTACAGTACTCCAAACCAAAAAAATCAAGGTGGCTCGATTTAGGTGTCCGGGAGTGTATATAGATTTTGATTTCTGTACACATTTCAATGTACAAAACTGATTCTTTTTTATACGGAAATTTTGCAGTAACTGATAAAATCAAGTTTTTAATTTTATTGTATTTTTAAATAACTTACTTGTTTTTTTATTTTATATTTCGCGTATTATACACATCTTCTTATATACGAATTTGATAAGTATCTTTGTATGTTTGCTTTTTTTCATAAACTCTAAAAGGATTCGTGTCGTCAAGAATTCAAATGAGAGATGATAAAGGCCACTGCGGAAAAGCAGATACATATGATAATAAATTATCAATCGGTGTTATTCATTAAAGATGCTACACAAGTAATCACTTAATTCAAATTCTCACAGGAAAACATCACAACGGCAAAATGCGTAGTTTTACTTGAAGCTAATGTTGAATTCAGGACAGAAGCCTGTGTAATAAGCATTCGGTTGAGTAGGAACATTACTCCTCGTGTTTTAATTAAACCCACAGCGAAAATCTGCTGTAGGTATGTTAACACGAAGTATTCATGGGGCATGTTGCTGTTTCACTCTACTCTATATTATTATATATATATACGTATATAACATCCTTTTACAAGCTCGCTCTCTTTATCTTTATACGGTATTACGTTTAAATATTGAAGTAAGGCCCGGAAAATTGAGACTATAAGTGGTTTGGTATTACGACTTTCAACTTAATATCTTGTTATGAAGATCTGGAAAATAGTACATAAATATTTGATTACAGTAAAAGGTTTTGGTCTGAGAATGGTACACAGGCTACTAAGTCTACCGTTAATTATAGTGTTGAAATATTTTTCACAAAGACAGAAGACCAATCCACACAGAGCTCGGCTTTGGGCTATGATCTCGTTCACAGAGTAATCTTCTTAATCAAACATGTAGTGTAACACAAATTAGCGTTATTACGTTGAGTCTTATAACACAAACATGATAGTGATACTAACTTTATATAATAGTATCGACATTATCTGCTTAAATCAAATCATATTATTTTTCAAGCCAAGCAAATCATGCTCTACTTACTCAGATTAGTTTTACCGTGGAATTTTTCGAAACTTCATAAAATCTAGTCCTTATCTCCGTCGAAGATGGTATAAAGAGATGAATATAAAATATATTTAATGATTAATTGCGACGCATGTTTACTGAAATGTTCCCCACTAAAACGGCTAAATCACGCGTGAGAATGCTGCTAGATGACGTAACACGACGGCTGCCAAAGGACTTTCGATATTATCCCCGAAGATTAGGGTTCTGCGGTAAAACACTTTATGACCTCGGTATGGGATTCTTAAATGAAGTATGAGAGGATGGGCTTCACAGTTTCGTTATTGGATTTTGGGAGTACATTAACTACACACACACAGCAAAAGTGTCTAGGAAAAAAGAAAACATAACGGAATTAAGCCAATATGAAAGAATAGATTTGGTCAATATTGATTTGTTTATTTTGTATATTGATTGATTTTTTTATGGCTAAAATTTGCTTGAAGCCTGGAAACTTTATAATAAATAAATAATAATAAATATTTCCAACACTCACACCAATTAGCCTAACCCCAAAGTAAGCACTGTAGGCTTGTGTTATGGGATTCTAGGGTAACGGATAAAATACATATATCGATACATATAGAGGTATATTTATATAGAAATAAATATTGAACATCCATGACTGGAGTACAAATGCTCGTATTCATCACACAAGCATCTGCTCCCACCGGGATTCGAACCCGGGAACTCTCTCCAGAAGGCCACACCTTGAAACTCGGCGTACAAATCACTCGGCCACGGAGGTCGTCATATAATGGTTATTGATTACTTTCATATTATCAGCAATACCGAAAAACACGATGCATAAAATCATTTATTCAGCTAGATATAGCAAAACCCTGATTTGAATGATAGAAAGAATTTCATATTTTCATTTCAAAATCAGAAGCAGACATGTACATACAACTAAATGTCTATTCTACTAAGTTAATGTTCTTAATTAATAATAACTAGTTCATATGTGCATAGAGTCCTAGCGTATCGAAGCGAGTTTGAGAAAAAGTAACAGCAAATTCACCCTTTTCTTAGCGCGCGAAGATCGCTTATACATGCGCGATGCGAATTAGCGCGCTTCTTTTATCTAGTAAGGAATTATGTAGGTACCTAGTATTAGTAGGAGAGCTAGCGACGTCACAAAAAAGTTCATTTTAGGTCGGCTAATTTTTGTATAATTCCCATTCTTATTGACAGTGGGTTGGGATGCGGTACGTCTGGCACCCAGAAGCCGTTGCGTTCAGTTGCGCGCATCCCACATGTACAGGTAAGAATTGTGCATTTTGAAATCATTTTAAGACAATTTTTTTTTTTGAAATTTTATGTGTCTCGTTAGCAATATAAATTTATAATTGCCAGACATTTTTGTCGTTGCTAACCTTGCCCCAGACACAATTTCAAAAATTCAAAAATAATTATTTTTAAACAATTTTAGTATGTCTGTAACTTTGATATAATGTAGTTCAGCAATAAAAAAATATGAGAAAAAATTGGCAGACAGAAATTCCGTTACTTAATAAGAATTCAAGTCAATTTAAGTTTCGGAGAGAATAGGTTAATTATAAGAGTGCGGCGCTCAGAGGGGGTAGAATTGGTATCCCTTGTGGAAATTTTTCTCCGAAATTTCTCATAATTTCTCCGAATCTTCCGAATATTTCCAATTTTTTACACTTTTTGAGGCAATTGAGAGAAAAAATGGGTTATCTCCGAAAAAATGGGAATATGATTTTCTCCCGTATTTTCCGAGCTTCGATGTACTTACTACTGCAGTTATATTGAACTTTTCTATTAAAAAACACGAGACAACAAAATACAAGCTTTTACACTCGTGTAGGCGACGCCATGTTGAAAATAGCAGCTGTGGCTATACTTCTCTTCCTCTACCGCTCTCTGTCGCAGCTATCTCTCTCACACAACCGACGAATTAGTTAATTATTTCCGCACTCTTCTAACTCACCTATTCTCCCCGAAACTTAAATTAATTTAAATTCTCATTAAGCAACAGAATTTCTGTCTGGTAAATTTTTATCATATTTCTTTATTGCTGAACTACATTATATCAAAATTACAGACATACAAAAATTGTTTAAAAGTAATTATTTTTTAATTATTGAAATTGTGTCTGGGGCAACGTTAGCAACGACAAAAGTGTCTGGCAATTATGGTTTTATATTGCTAACGAGACATATGAAATTTATAAAAAAAAAAGTCTTAAAATGATTTCAAAATGTACAATTTTTACCTGTACAGGTGGGATGCGCACAACTGAACGCAACCGCTTCCAGGTGCCAGACGTACCACATCCCAACCTACGGTCAATAAGAATGGGAATTATACAAAAATTAGCCGACCTAAAATTCATTCTCGAAAACGTTGCCAGCTCTTATACTATATATCAAGTTTATGATAGGCACATTATGTTGCGGAGATAACGGTGAATTGCCATTGTTACGTTTCTGTAATTTGCTTCGATGTGCTTTGACTCTATGCGCGTATAAATTGACCACAATAGGGCTTCAAAAGTTTCGATTTTGGCACTGTTATACCAATTATATGACTTACAAAGTTATTGGTCACACAGCTAATATATGTTACCGGCAATCTGTATAATTCAGGTATTCTATACCCAGGCAATGTATAAAATGCTTGAGGCGTCTAGGCAATGTATGAAATATTATATGTATAATTTTCCATTTAATACTTCGCCTAGGTAATGTATACAATTCCTAGCAATTGTATACAGTACCTGCTGGTCCACAGACAATGTGTAAAATAAACAGATTTTGGCATGTATTTATACTAACCAAGTCTAACCTACCCAGTTGGATATAAAATGAAAGCTGGATTTTCTAATTCTCACCGAATGAACTACAGACCAATGAACGTTTGACCAACTTACAGTGGGTTAAGTTAGGTTAAAGCCGTTTTTAGACGGATGTAATCCAGCGTACCGACCAAGGTGACCTTGGTGGGAAGTTGGTTTCCATCCGCGTTATGATTTTCGGCTACACGGATGTAATTCACACGCAACACGCAATCGTTTTCTACTGGCGTCTTCTGGCGTGAAAATACGTAGCACTTGTATCATACGCGGACTGTATTAACCGTGTTGTAGAAATGGCTCCAAATTTGTCTAAATTTCAAAATGTGGGCAATTTTGTGTGCAATAGACGACGAAAAACAACAAAAAGGAGAATGTAGATGAAGCGTTGGTTAGAACAGCGAATGATACCCAGCCATTCTAATTCATTCAAACTTATTGGAGTTATTGGACTTTAATGAAATTGATAACTTCCTAAGAATACATGCACACATACGTGCCCTTCCCCCGACTGCCACAGCGCAACTGTCTTTGATTGGATGTAACCCGCCGGCCAAACGGTTGTAATCCAAGGACGTTGAAGGTCAAATCAAAATTTGGATTACATCCTTCGTCTAGATGGATGGCAACGGGCAAGGTCACCTTTGTTTGGACCCTGGATTACATCCGTCTAGCATAGACTTAAGTTAGTATTTTGACTTTAGCTTAGCGTGAGCCTAGCGAGTAAAGCGAGCTGCAGCGAGCGGCAGCGGCTGGCGAAGCGTCAGCCACGTGATAGATAATAGATATATAAATTAAATATAATAAATAGACCAATAAAACAAAGAAAAGTCGACTAGCTATCTTCTTTTACACACACTGCCGACTGCGCATTCGGCATTGTATAAAATGAATAATATTTCAAACATTGCCTTGACGTTTTGGCAATCTATACATTTCCTAGCTATTGTATAGAATGCCGGATTATATGATTGGCGGTAACATAAACATTTTTTTATGTATTAGCAACAAGAAAAGAGCGATACAATTAAACCACTATTAAGACACGATTTTACGTTTGCTTAGCAGAATCGGCACCGTAGTTTGTTGGTAAGCGGCAACCACAAATTACAGTCGCTACCTATCTCGAGGAGGTCTGGCATACATAGACACTGCATAAACACGTTACGGAATAGTGTTATTTAACTGCAGTTTCCTCTTAGATACAGAAAATTTCCCAAGAGAGTAACTCCATTTCCACCATGGTACAGAGAAAAGATTTTTCTGTTCTATGACTTCCACCGGGAGAAGGTCTTTCCTGTTTATCTTAACTTGGTTTTCTACATATTGGTGAAGTAAGGTAGGGGTACCACGATTCAGCCGAATACTACGAATTTGTATCTATCATAGGCGTGATAGGACACTAGAGTACACATTAAAGTTCTGTCTATACTCATGTTATAAAGAGGAAAGATTGATTGTTTGTTTTTATTAAATAGGCTTCGAAATAATTGGACCGATACGAAAAAATCTTTCGCATTTAGAATCCTACATTATCCTTAATGAACATTAAATCCGTAATGAGAATCTATATGAAAATGTCGATAATGTAACCCAACATGTGAAAAAAAATGCACAGATCTCGTGCTCTAGACGAATTTAAATGGCATTGAAAATGAATCTACCTATTAGGGATTATTAAAAAAAAATACAGAAAAATTCAATCATAATTTTTTGATATTGTTTTATTTGACGACCTCCGTAGCCGAGTGGTTTGTACGCCGGGTTTCATGGCTGTCGCCGACTCGAGAGGTCCCGGGTTCGAATCCCGGTGGGGGCAGATGTTTGTGTGATGAATATGAGCATTTGTACTCCAGTCATGGATGTTTAATATGTATTTATATAAATATACTTATAAAATGTATTTATATAAATATATGTATTCTATCCGTTACCCTAGCATCCCATAACACAAGCCTTTTATAGTGCTTACTTTGGGGCTAGGCTAATTGGTGTGAGTGTCGGAAATATTTATTTTATTATTATTTATTATTACATATATAAGATTTGCTGATTTTTGATTGTGTATGTTTAAGTTTATATAACTTTACTATTCTAGGTCAACGGTAAACGTAAAGATTCTGTAGGTGTGGTTTTTTTACGTAGATGTAAACGGATAAGGTAGATATATATGTCTCTGGGTGGCCTAAACGCCTTGAATAAACTTCTTTTGGATTTCACCCCTCCTACATTTCTGGCAAATTTTTCCTGGTAAGCAACGAAACAAATGGTCGTAGCGCTTTTCGAAATAATTCAGAACTTAATTATAGACTTTTAAGGCCTCCTTGGCTACTTAGCAGTGCTTGTGATACTCGCTTCCATTAAAACTGAAAACAACATTACAGTAAAGATTAATTAATTGACTTTAATGAGCTTTTATTAGAAATGAAATAACGGATATCGTTTATACCAACAAAAGTTTATGTTCAGCACGCACCTTTTAAAAACATAACTTATCATAATATTGTTAGCGGTATGTGCGTAGACATCTGTTAAAATTTAACAAACAAATGGACGCTAAGACCGTTCATTAAACGTCAGCATCCAATAGGGATGATGACTATTTTTTCTTCCTCTCTCAGGAAGATTACAAAAAGTATGGGATACGTATTTTTTCATTATTCACATAATCAAATATTTACAGACATATATTGATTTGAAATGTCGCAGGACGTCACGGTAGGATTTTTACTAAGAAGTGACGTCTTGAGCACCAACTCCCAAACTTGGCGCGCTTAATCTTTGTATTTCTTTGGTTAATTGACAAAAGAAAAATTAGGTGTTCATTCAATAATCAATAATCAAAATCATTTATTCAGTTTAGGCTGTTACAAGCACATATGAATGTCTAGAAGCTACGCCATTATATTTTGATACTCTGAATGACGTACTAAATACAATTTTATTTACTTAAGATGGATTAATTATCGGTATTAAAAATAAGCCCGTTGAATATTGCTGACCAAGACAGCCCAGCAATTTTAATCAGGTATTTTTAGTTTTTCCTTCTGCCGCGGTACCTATGTAAATAAATAATGAAACTAGTAGTAGACTGACAGACAGAAGCGCTAACATTGCACCAACCGGTAGTCAATGAATTATGAGTCTTGTTTACAAACTTTATGTTCCCTTTTACTCCGGGTCAGTACTTTCTATTAATAGACGGTCGTATTCCTACGGGACTCGTAAGTTAGGGGAGAGCCTGGCGAGAATATGTACGTAATGAGCATGGGTAACATCCGTTAAAGGTTGATATTGTGTTGAGTTACTAGCAGGTTTATTTTTAGATTGGCTTAAACTTGACAGCTACATAATGTGTGTTTATAGAGCAGTACCCTTAGCGCGAAACAATATCGAATTCGTATTGTTTGCGAGTCCGAAATGTCATTTTCAAATGTGTACTGATTTTTAGTTCTCGTTACGTACTTTGTGCCGCTGCTGTTCAAGTTTCCATACAAAATTTGACATTGACATTCAGCACTCGCAAACTATTCGAATTCGATAAAGGTTCCTGCTTGGGGTACAGTACCCTTAACATGAACCAATATCAAATTCGTACCGTTTGCGAGTACGAAATTTTAAGTTCTTGTTGCGTACTTTGTGGCGCTGCTGTTCAAGTTTCTATACAAAATGTGACATTGACATTTCGCACTCGCAAACTTTTCGAAGTCGATAATGGTTCATGCTAGGGGTACAGTAAGGTTTACCGCCCATAATAACTATTAACAGGAAATAACGAAAAAAAAAACTGGTAACTTTGTGTGTAATGGAAATCTACTACTATTTGCGTGGAAAAGTTATCTTACCTTAGTCTAGGACAGACTAGAGTGATTTCAGAAATTATTACAGAAGATGCGCTTAGAACCTCTAGAAAATGGTTTGCCCTTAAGTAATAACTCAAAGGTCTGCTTACAGTTTAAAGTTTACTTACTACTTTGGTAGTCAAAACAAATCAATATGTATTAAGTACGACGAATATATGTGTATTTAACGAGGTTGCACTCAATTTAATAATAATAATAATATTTCCAACACTCAAACCAATTAGCCTAGCCCCAAAGTAAGGCTTGAGTTACGGGATACTAGGGTAACGGATAGAATACAGTACATATATAAGTATATTTATATAGAAATACATATTAAGCATCCATGACTGGAGAACAAATGCTCGTATTCATCACACAAACAGCTGCCCCCTCTGGGATTCGAACCCGGGACCTCTCGAGTCGGCGACACCATGAGACCCGGCGTACAAACCACGCGGCTACGGAGGTCGTCAAAAATTTTAAGGAAGCATAGCCAGATATGAAAAGTTTATTTTTGCCAGACTTTATTCAGATGAATAAATAACTACTGGGTACCTGTAAGAATCCATAAATATTTTATCGGGTTTAAATGGTTGTATTCAATTAAAGAAATGATGATGTATTAAAATAACTATAGTCACGAATAGCGTGAATTGAAATAAAATAAACTACCTATGAAAAAAACGTTGCGTTTGCAAAGAAAACAAAAACGCACAAAAACAGATGTTAACAAAACGCTCAGTAAATCAAGTATGCGGTGCTTTTCCGCCAAAAATGCAAAAATTCAAATTGGGAACTTGGGACAGCTTTCGGCTTTCGTCTTGTAAATAATATTGTAGAGTATGCTTTACTGTTGTAATTTTTTTTATAATTATTTTCACAATCTAATGTAATACTTATAAATGTTCAGTTAAAAAAAATCATAGTTACAAAAAGCTTGTATCCCTCCCTGTAATCGGGTAAGTGTAAATGATTCTAACAAGCCTTTTTTGTGCATACTTAATAACCTACTTACTAAATTTTGAAAACTATAGGATAATGATAATGTTGTTATTTGATTGATTCTTTATTATGCATTGTTTGCGTGCGTTTTATTTTTATGTTAGCGATCAACCCAGCTACTTCACACTGATAGTTGTAGCACTATGGGCAGTTCTTTTATAATTTTTATTTTATTAAAACTTTAAAAAATATTAAAAATTTTGACTTATGGGTAGATTTTTAGTATCTACAAAGGAACCGTAAGGGTAACTTGAAATAACCTCCACAAAATTAATTAAAAGCAACACTACAATTTACTTACCTACTAAGCCAATGATGGACAGTTGACAGAGCATAAATTATTTTAACGAGAACACTCTCTAAACATTCAAAATTGTGTTTAGGTCGGATAGACCAACTGTTGTTTTTGAACTTTGAACAAATCTATTCTGAACATACATAGTCAATCATTGTCGATGAGCAATCGATGTCTGTTTACCGTGCCTCATTCTATTTGTATTACTTATGGTTATCCGTATAAATATGGTTTGTAAATTTAATCAACTAACTAACTTTCGCAAATATATTGAATTCTTCTTAAGATAATTTTACGAGAAAAAAAATGTGCATTCGTCCGAATAGCGAAGGGTGCGGGTTCGAGTCCCGTCTGCTGCCTGGTATACGTGAATTTTTTCTAGTAAAATTTTCTTAATATTTAAACATCTAGCAGTTAAATGCTTAAAAATATAACTATATTGGTGTCAATTCTGGCATGATTCTGGAATCCTAAACTTACATTTGACAACAGTGTTTGTCTGTTATTCTATATAGAGAGTGAAAAAGAGAGAGTGATGTTAAATTTAGTTTCAAGTTAAGAAAATCACACCAGAATCGACACCATTGAGTACTTATTTCTTTTATACCTAACTAAGGTTCAGTATCCCAAAAAAAAAAGAATTCCAAGGAAGGAAAGAACCTAAGAAACAAATAATATAAGGAATATTTACGTATCTGTCAGTCCGTGTGAAAATTATGTGTATCAAAGGGCTCATTGTGAGAAATTAATATAGGTATTTCTAGTTTTAAACATGGCCCGTTTTCTCATTCCATACATAGGGAAGGTCTGTGCCTCAGCAGTTGGAACCTTAATAAGCTGGTGATGAGAATGATAAGGAGTTTCTAATATATTACTGTACCTACTTCTTTATAATCTTGAATAAAATTAACACCCATTAATTTCGCAGTGTCTTTCATATCTTTAATTAGCCTTATTATGAATACCTACATCGCAGTTTCTGTATATTAAGTGTAAAAATATCTTATGGATACCATTGGCAATTCATTCTTAATTATTCATTCATGTACATATTCTTATAACAACCGACAGTTCATTTCGGAGGCAAAAAAAAATTGAGCATCAAAGAGGTTGAGTAAGTCGCCGCTTTCTCGGTTTGTAAGAGACAAATCGCTGACAGATTCACCTTAACTTACTCGCGTGCGAATTTCGGCGTCTTTAATAGGCTTCACGCTGTGAATTGATAAAGTGCCGATCAAAGAAGCCGCGGCTAACAGTAGTGAACTCGAGGAGCGAGAGTCAGGAGGAATGACCGCTAAAGTTGTCTGTTGCCGATGAACGAATAGCGCGGTCAAGTACGTATGTGAAGATAAGCAAAAACTCTATAGTGATTGGCTTTTGATTTCCAAAATGGTTTACTAGCAACAAACTACATGGTATGTTGCGAGGATAACGGATCAATAATATCAAAACAAGTGAAGTCACTAAACGCTTTGAAGTTATTTTTATAAATAAGAGAATATACCTAGTTAATTACCGAAAAAGATATATACACACAAAATATGCGTACCAATATTAATATCACTTCAACTGACAGCTACCATTCAACTTATGATTCACAGTCTCTAAAATTTATAATTTCAAATTCCTAGAAGTACATAGTTCATTCATCAATGACGATGACTCAAGGTGATTATCAAGAAGCCACTTGAACCTTCTATTTTGAGCGTATTATTTGTTTATAAAATAGCTGTCGGTCGTAAATATTACGGCGTGTAAAGATAAAACCAAAAATCCTATTCTAATTATTAGTCATTATAAATACTTACAAATAGGAGTCACATATTTAACTTTTTTTCATTTATTAAATCACAATATAGATGGATACCCTTAGACATTATCGGCACATTTTGCTTTTACCGTGGAGAATTATATAGATTTTTCATTATTCTGAGTGACTTCTGTAGTACCTAAATTCTGAGAAGTAAGAAAAGAAAATATTGATTTACGGCTAGCAACACACCCCGCATAGCAATGAGAGTTTTATAAGTAAGCAGTAATAAATTTTAATACGAAAATACCATACCAATTTCTGAACATTATAATAAAATATTTTCTAAAAAAATCATGCAAACCTCGTCCAGTCCATAAATAATACAATAAAAAATAAGCTTACCCATTTTGTCAGTCAGTATTACGCGAATAGATAAAGAAACAATTTTCTTTAGAGATGAAAGAGTAAATGTTTTCAAACATGAAGCAGTTTAGCATTTAAATAGTTTCAAATGTAGTTTCATTTAGAAGTGTGACAAAGGTGACAAATAAAAATTACATAGATTGTAAAATAATTATAATTACTTACTGGTGTCGATTCAGGCATGATTTACTAAACCTAAACTTAAATTTGACAACAGTGTATCCTAGTCATTCTCTATACTGAATGAAAAGGAGCGACTGATGATAAATTTAGTTTAAAGTTTAGGGCATCACGCCAGAATCGACACCACTGTTATACTATGTATGAACAGGACATGTAGTCTTATACCCCTTTTGACCTTTAAAGCTAATGATGTGTAAACCTCTATCTATCCCTATCTGGCTTTAAGCAACCGATAAAGATGGAATGGTGTGTAAACAGGATTAAGCCTTAAATTGAATTATGAATGTTGGTGCTAGTGATCCTAAATTGGTATTATAGTGTTGTTAAAAACAGTGGTCTGGTCACAGGTTAGGCCTGACTCATGACGGGGAAGGCCAGTGTGAAAAGGAGTCTCTGCGAGGATCAGTGATGTCACCAACCGTTCTTGCTACACTCCAGAAGTACGCGTGGTCTTCCTGTTCTAAGGAGCAGTTCCATGAGAAGTCTAAGTGAGTTAAATTATTTAAGGCACTAGGATAACAGAAGAGAGGTGGGTTATAGCTAAATTTTCTGTTTCAATTTGAGCACCCGTCTAGGGTAGTAAGTAAGCTTCCTCCTTACAGAAGAATCAGAATCTTTGGATTTTGTTGTGTTTATATCGGTGAGTAAAGTTCGAAATAAAACATTCATTAAATATGGGTTGATTTAGAAAATCAGGCATGATTTTCTAAATAAGAAACAATTAAAAAGAGGGCACTCTTTATAGTTGATTTTAATATTCAGTTGTTTTTTTCTTATCATGGCAGACAGTTAAATATTTGACATGACAAGTACGATTAAATACGAAAGATCTTTATGTATATCCTCATGTCAAGCCAGAAAAGATTTCCGATTGAATCCCGAGGAATCTTCGTATTCTTAGAAATTGGGAAAATCCGTTTTATTTATAGGTCAGAAGTTCGATAAATAGATTTATAGAACATATTATTAATTTTTGCTGTCTGCTTAACACTGCCCCTGATATAATTCAGAAATAAAATAATGAGAAAATGTATATCAGTATATGAAAACAATAAAAATTGAAAATAAAGAAATATGACTAAGCAATTTTGGTTTATTTTGAATGCGTTAAAAGCAGAATTTTACAAGTCGGTTAAAAAAAATGTGCCATTGAACAGTTCATAAAAATACTTTTAATAATTTATTTTATTTTTATTTATATAACGCATATTATACAGTTTGAAACTGACGTCAGTTTTTTTAAACCCACAAAGACGTAATATATGTATCTCATTTTTATTTAATTCCAATAGGATGATACAAGTTAAAATCCTCCTTTTTTAAAGAAGGTTTATTGAAATAGTAAATTAATTATTTAAAGACTAACTTAATTTTTAATTGATAAAATAAAAACAAAATATAGTACAATTTGAAGTGTACTTAAATTATAAAGATTAAGTAATATAATTCATAAATTCCTTTGACAAAACAATTTAAGGTGAGATAAATAATGTACGAGTCTTTGATCTAAAGCTTTCAACCATTTGACTTTCATGAGTGTGGGTTACACGAAAATTACTGATACAATTTGTAGCCTGTTTAAAATTATTCAAGTACAATGACAAAGCGTTTTGAGACTCAGTGCTTATTAAATTTCACTTTTCGAGGTGGAAAATTATTAAGCTAGTAATATACCTAAGTCATTTAGGCTCCATAAAATTTTCTATATAGTCTCAGTTATAATATACCTATGTAATAATCGTTTAGTTCACTTGAAAACATTAAATTCCGACCACTATCTTGAATATACTTTCAAATGCAATGTAGCTCTACTATCTATCCATACTAATATTATAATTGTGAAAGTGTGTCTGTCTGTTACCTCTTCACGTTTAGACTGCTGATACGATTTCGGTGAAATTTGGTATATAGATAGTTAGAGTCCTGGGAAAAAACGTACGATATTTTTTATCCCAGAAATCATCCTTTATGGGAGTACAAAAGGCCACCACGAATTTGTAATCATCTTCTTTCGACCACTCGCAATTATGTAAATTGGGAAAATATATCATACTTTTTCCTAAAGTGTATGCTTTAATCAATGTTGAATAAATGTTAGTTTTATCAATCAATCTATACTTTAAAACTCAACTAATCTTCAAAGATGATGTCGTGAAATCGTCTGTGCAAATCAATGGTCGATAATATTATTAAACGCAGAGGTTATTGCATAATACAAAGAAAAGTTATTTAAATTATTCCAAAGGCCCTCCGAGCCCATAAAATTAACCAATTAGCATGCTAAGAGGCAATCCCGTCGAATGATTCGGAAGCATTCTTTCTTCATTGGTTACTTGTTCCTGAATAAATTAAACCTTGAAGCGCATTTTGTACAAGACTTTAAGTGATGAAAACCATCGATTAAGGTCAGTTGTGTTGACTGTGAGTTTTTTTACTAATTCGTACGAGCTTTCTCGAATATGAGGAGCATAATTCTAGTGAAAACCAGGTGAGAATAAGGGTCTATATTGTGCTATTACGTATATGATTCTTCATCCAAGTATTGCTACAAAGTTCCCACGATCGACTTCAGACTAAAATAAAATGTCAGGGTAAAATAATATTTTATTATCTTCCGATTTTAATATGCATGAATTTAAAGTTCAATCGGGTACCGGTAAGTCGGTCAAATTTTAAACTTGGCAAAAATTGATTTCTTATAGGCACCGAAGCAGATGTAATAATTAAATAAAAGCTTGCTAAAAATGTATGTGTACGAAAGATGTTCCCGAAATATTAGTTGCAAAAAAAGGACTTTTAAACATTATGATGTCTTTCAAAGAAAATATACGTTAGTTAATAAAACAGTATCTTTTTTACTATAGGAAGTGGTGGTGTCTCCATGAGAGAAGTCAAGACGATGGTGTGGAGTTAGGGGGAGCCAAGGAGGTTTCGAACTATGTCTTCACTATGGACGAACAATGCAGAACTGAATTTGGTGAAGGGTAAGTTATTTTGCTTACGGTAGAATTTAGTGACGGCAATAGGCTAGTTGACTCATGTCGAATTGTATTAAATAAATGTTTATTTCATAAAGTATTTGGTCTAAGGAACCTAAATATATCAATTTCACTTCATAAAAGCAGAAGATTGCTGTAGAAATTTAATTTAAAAAAATATTTTTTAGTCTATATTTTTTAAACACTAAAAACGCTGTTCGCCACATCCGCCATGATTGTGACGTCTCATATGGTAAACAACTAAATGTCATTCGCGTGTTATTGTGGGTGGATTCTTTCGTCTGACTAAATTTATCATAAAAACACTTTTAACTTTAGAAAAATTTCCGTTTACTCTATTTTTTTGAAAAAACTAATTATGGATGCCGGCTTTGTGAAAACAGAAAGCACAAATCTGCCAAGAATTGACGTATTCATGGTTGGTGAATTTATTTCACTAAACCGCGATTTCTGCTCTGCGGAGCAGAGAAACGACAAGGCATCTATGTAAGTACAGTGTATTTAGTATTACAATGTACACACATCAAAAGTGTCTAGGGATCAAGCATTTTTATGCGGATTTCTTGAGATTGAGATGTGGCTTTGTAATAAATTTATGATTTTATAAATTTATATGGATCCTTTTTGGTGCATTTCATAATTTGAATCAGGAACTGTGAATCAAATTCGAGTAAAAGATGAAAATCAGCTGTCAATATTTTCCCTATAAAAACATACAACGCATTGAAGACATTATTAGTGCTACTGTTTCCCTACTACTGATTAAAACCAACGTTATTATGGAGCGGCGACGTCATTTAAGCAGGGAAGAAATGCTCAGAGCCGTGGGAATGAAAGAAGCTGGTTCCCGGCAACGTACTGTGGCTTTAGCTCTGAATACAAGTCAGAGTGTTATCAGTCGACTTTGGACACGATACCGAAGCACTGGTACCGTGGCTGAGCGCCATGGAGGACGGTATCGCTGCACCACACGGAGACAAGACCGATACATTCAAATCTTAACTCGAAGAGCTCCAACAATAACCGCCATGATGTTAGCCGTGAGGCTTCATCACTCTTCAGGGAACTTAATTAGCGACCAAACAGTCAGAAACCGCTTGCATGAAGTGAACCTTCATTCCCGAAGACCGCTACGGGTACCACCTATAGCAATGCACAATCGTAGGATTCGATATCAATGGGCTCTTGAACACAGAAATTGGGCAGAAGAACAATGGCGTTTCGTGTGCTTTTCTGATGAGTCTCGTTTTGGTATGAGACCGGATACAAGACGTATACGACACTGGAGAACCCCTGGACGCCAACAGCGATTAAAATCCTGCCAGGAAGTCCATCCTTATAGTGGTGGAACCATCATGGTATGGGCGGGTATTTGGATCGGCGGAAGAACTGAGTTGATTTGGATCAGAGGCAACCTCAACGCTCAAATTTATGCTGAGACGATTGTATCAGACGTCATCGTTCCTCTACAAGTGCAAATCGGTCCCTTATTTCAGTTAATGCATGATAATGCACGACCGCACACCGCAAGAGTTGTAAGACAGACTCTCGCCGCAGCTAACATCAATGTCCTGCCCTGGCCTGCTCAGTCGCCAGACTTGAACCCGATTGAGCATGCATGGGATATGCTACAGAGAAGAGCTCTGCCGAATATGGAGGGTATCCAGTCGCAAGAAGGCCTTTTTTTGTTGTTGCAACGAACATGGGCGGCCATTCCACAGCGTGATTTGGATGAACTCATTTTGAGTATGCCAAACCGATGTTCTTGTGTTGTTAGTGTTCGCGGTAGAAATACGGATTATTAATTGTTTAAGTTACCCAATAAAATTTTAGAGAAAACTGTTATTTCAGTCTTTTTTTCGAACTTTTGTGTTAGTGGTTCAAATGTCAAAAATCCCTTTATTAGGAAAATGGCAAATTTCTTTATTAATGCAAAGGTGACTTGGTTTATCGTTACTGTGACAAACGAAAACACTTTATTTGATGAATCCTTAAAGAAAATTTTAATTAATATCAATCAGGAGAAAAGTTATTGCAAAAATATATGTTGATCCCTAGACACTTTTGATGTGTGTAGTAATAAACATAAAACTGATACAACATATGAATAAGTGTAATAAAGTTGCGTAGGTTAATTTCTTTCGGCACTTTTAATTCACAACTTTCCTGGAATCTTCAAGGATGTGTTTTTATATTCTCGTACAATACAATAATGATAATTACTTTAGTTTTCGGGGTATTTATTAGAAATCATCTTTTGTTTATTATAAAGTCAGTTATTTTCTTACGAGTTTTTGTTTATTTACCTTTCTCTATGTGTTTACTGCAGTTAACGTCATAGCATAGATAATCTATAGACTAAAATGGCCGATAGCGTTTTTGTATGTCCATGAAAAATCTATTTTAAAATTAAAGATTTGTAGCTTTTCAGGTCTCAAAAAAATACAATACATTTTTTTTCGGTCTAATAGAACATTTATTAACCATTTAAAACCTTTTTCCAAAAAGGGTCAACTAGCCTATTAAATTTATTGATTATTATCAAAGTGATACGTTTTTTGTATTGTTGTCGCAAATATTTTGTTTAACTGATGATGATTTGATGAATGATGAAGCCAAACACAGTACTCACCATTGCTGCATTTGAATGTAGGGAGGAAAACTGTAGGATAATTGTACTGTTTTTGCATAAAAAATATAGTCGGAAGATACTTAGAATTATAACAGTACAATTTATTAATATAAATACCAAGCTCTTATAAATGCACTTGGCTATTCTACTTAAAATATTATTATTCTTATGTTTAGTTCCGGTAACGCAGGGACTGTTGTTATCATAAAAAGTAAAAAAAAGTATAAAATGTACTTTTTTTGTTATTTGACTTTAGAAGGTAATATTTTATATTATATCAGAGAATAATTACAAGAACTTACCTCATTTTGATGTTGAATTAAAAAAAAACCATGCGGACCAGGCAGCAGATGGGACTCCGGGCGAATGCTACCGCAGCCCTGATGGCCGTGTCGAATTCTCCCTAGCCTTTCTTAAGCTGCAAGGCAGCTTTAGAAAGGTTTAGATTTAAACATCTAGCAGTTACATGCTTAAATAAAAAAAAATGTCGTAAATGCAGTAATCAGGTTATATTTTATTATTATTGAGCATTAGCACACATTACGATATTATATTCACTACGTCTACAACCACTCATATCAACAAATTAAACCATTTTTTGTGTATATTTTTAATCAAAATTTACTCCAGCTTTTAGACATCGAAAAGTAGAATGGCCCATTATTGATCGTTTGTTTTTTAGCGATTGTTAAAATTAACATAACTAGTGCGTAATTGTTGTTTTGTTATATATTATTAATACTATATTTATAAAACAATGTTTAAGAGTATTTCTAGATTAAGATTAGTTAAAGTAAAAAAGAAATCATTTGCACTGCAAATAACTTATTATCTCATCTCTAGATGTAAGGACCTGTAATTGGCTCTTTGTCGCGACTATTAATTTCTAGTTTGTTAAGATACGCTGTTGGTCTTCCAGGTAACCAAAATAAATAAAAATCGAAAATGTAACTAAATAGTTCGAAGTAATATGCGGTTCATGATTTAGAAGTCGGGCAGGGTCAATATTGAATCACATATTTACCGATTAGAAATGAAAATCTATTCCATGTTTCAATCTTGGCCCCGCCCGATTTGCAAATCATGAATCACCTAAATACTTCTTATTTTTTAGTTCTATTTCAGATTATGAAGTCGTTCTAATTTTTTGTTTAAATATATTTTTTATTTCATCCATTTTAGTGAAAATTTCATCGTCCAAGTAAACAATAAACAAAAATGTTCATAAAATAAAAATTACTGTATAAAGCTCAATATTTTTTACAACCAAACAGCAAGAACCTCCCATAGAGCAAAAAATAATCACTCTTATCTGATCAGAAATCTTGAAGTATAAGCAAAGTATTGTGAAAATTACATCGTCCAAGTAACAAAAAGCTTATAAAATGAAAATTACTAGACCACACTGGATTAAATTTTTATAGGCAACTATTTCGCATGAAACAATAAAAGAATCATGTAAATCGTATAAAATAATAAAAAAAAACTCCCCCTGGAATCGATTAAAAATAAAAATATAAGTTCCTCTTTCGTTGAAGATACAATTTGTCAAGGGCAGCCTTAGGACCGGCAGATAATATTTTTATGTCAAATTTGATAAATATATATATATAAATATTAAGTATATCGTAATAATATATATTGATATAATCACAAACACGCTTTTGTTGCTTGTTAGCGCAGAATTGAGGCTCTAGTAAGCAATCACTGAATTGTATCGAAGATTACTTACTTCGCTGGCTCAGCGATCCAAAATGAGTCTTGGCTTCGTAATATATTAAGGGATTGTAGTCGACCACACAAAGTTCTCCGAGATCTGTTTCCCCATCTGTAGATCGGACCTTCGAATGTACACGTGTGGGTAACGAAGATTACAATTACAATATGTTTAATAATTATGTTACCGTTATCCTTTGCATAATCTTTGATATTTACCAAAGTTTTGATACGACACGCAAATGCAAAGCAAGTAAAAAAAAATATTACAAACGCAATTAATCCAATTTACACAAATATTAATTCCTGTTTTATTTTGAGAAGAAACATTCAGCTCGAATCTGAACCCATTTCATCAAACTCTAAAAGAAGAAGTAATAAATATTAGTTGTAATTTTTATATTCGTCTAAAGAATTGAATAAATAATCTCCGAAGATCTCAGAAGTAAAGACCATTTGTGATTGATATTTTTCTCGTTACAATATTAAATGTAATGTAATGTTCGTTAATAATCTTACTTTAGGGCTACAATCTTTTGTAAAATGGAGGATTCTTCTTATGATTCGCTAAACATACTTCAGCTTTCCTTCCTGATAAAGGTTTAAGTTTAAGAGAAGTGAGGCATGGGGGATTTTCCGCTCAAATTAAAGTGCAGTGCAGTGAGAAGAAACCTTCAACTTACAGAAGATCAGAGAATATTACACTACCTTTGTGTTGCGTTTTTGTCGGTTACTAAGGTTCCAGGGCACTAGGCACGGGGATTGGGTCAGAGTAGGTAACGGTGCAAGTGATATTTTTGGTATCTCCAGCGTCTTAGGTTATGGTGGCCACTTACCATCAGGTGGGCCATAAGCTTGTTTGTCACCCTTTGAACATTAAAAAGGTTGCACTAAAATAATCATTGTGACTCGCCAGCCAATAAGTGAATGTGTCTTCTTTGTTGCTTCTCCATAATGAAAGCTTAATTAAAGTATCTCTTGAATTTAAAGATTTCATTTTCACTTCTGATGGTGAATTATAAATGGCTTCAGAGAGTTATGAAGTTCGAATCAAAGCTTTAAATTTTAAAAGGCGATATTTTAATACAGGGTCATATTCCTGTCAGGCAACTGCAAACATCAGTCTCACAAGTAAGTACCTTGCCTAATGCATATGAAACCATCATATGCATTAGGCAAGGTACTTACTTACTGTTCAAATACGTTTCGTGTAGAAACTTCAGTGCCTGAGAGTACCCGTTCATGTTTGAAACTAGCCATCGCTTTCTTTATGAAGTTTGACAAAGCGTATATACCATACCATTTTTTATTAACCAAGATCTCAAAACAAATACAAAATGGCGAGATATCTGTCATTTTGACAAAAGTACCAACTTTTTGAATTTATTCATACTGGTCCCGGTCCAAGCGATAAATTCAAGCTATCTCAAACACTGACTTATTACATGGACCACGAGCCGTCCGGCATTATTAATAATGACTGGGCAATGTGATAAATAGGTGAGTTTAGGTTGTAATTAATCACTTGGCCCGATATGGCTGGGCATTATTTATACTGCCCTGGCATTATGAATACTGCCTGCATTAATCACTTGGCCCATAACATATACACAACTTGACGTTATGAAATCTTCTGAAGTTCTTATCGTAGTCACAAGGTTGAGATATCAATTGTATACAAATATCTTGGCGTATGCACATTGTAGAGTTCGAATTTCAATCAGGCTTTGGACCACATTCACGGCAAAAACATTGCCATTCCTTCCCCTTCCCTGTCTTGAGGGCACAACACTGGCGCTACAGAGCAATATTACCATGCTCGGTATGGAAGTTCGCTCAGACCTGAATCCAAAGGACTACATCGAAACCTTGATCAAAACAGCTTCACGCAAACTCGGAGTCCTGAACAAGGTGCGGCGTTTTTTTCACGCCCGATCAATTGTGCTTGTTGTACAAAACGCAAGTGCGGTCCTGCGTGGAATATTGCTCGCACCTCAAGGATGGCTCCGCTAAGAATTTACTCCATGCCTTGGATAGGTTGCAGCGGCGCGCTGCCCGAATCATTGGCAATGAAGAGGTAACTAAGAAACTCGAGTCTCTACAATTACGCCGTGATGTGGCATCATTAAGTGCATTCTACCGACTATACCAGGGCGAGTGTTCTTTGAAATTTGGTGACTCATTTCTTTGTATTTTGCTCCAGGACTAGAAAAGGAAAAAAATGTTATCGTTTTATTATAATTTTACCGTCAATGATACTTAAACCGATTTTTTTAATTCCACACATAAAGTATCTTCGAACAGATATAATAAAATAATAATAAATATTTCCAACACTCATACCAATTAGCCTAGCCCCAAAGTAATTCAATCAGGCTTTGGACCACATTTCCGAATAGGGTACCAGGAACTTGGTTGAGTTCAATGCCAAGAAAACTCAGGCTTGCGCTTTCACGGCAAAAACATCGCCATTCCTTCCCCTTCCCTCTCTTCAGGGCACAACACTGGCGCTACAGAGCAATATTACCATGCTCGGTATGGAAGTTCACTCAGACCTTAATCCAAAGGACTACATCGAAACCTTGATCAAAACAGCTTCACGCAAACTCGGAGTCCTGAACAAGGTGCGGCGTTTTTTCACGCCCGATCAATTGTGCTTGTTGTACAAAATGCAAGTGCGGTCCTGCGTAGAATATTGCTCGCACCTCTGGGATGGCTCCGCTAAGTATTTACTCGATGCCCTGGATAGGTTGCAGCGGCGCGATGCCCGCATCATTGGCGATGAAGAGGTAACTAAGAAACTCGAGTCTCTACAATTACGCCCTGATGTGGCATCATGAAGTGCATTCTACCGACTATACCAGGGCGAGTGTTCTTTGAAATTTAGTGACTCATTTCTTTGTCGTACTATTCGTAAGTGGAATTCTTTACCTGCGCACGTGTTCCCTCCTTCCTATAATCTGGGGTCCTTTAAGAGAGGCGGGAAGAAGCATTTTTTCAGGCCGGCAAGGTGAGGATGGTTGGTGTAGCAGTTCATAACTGCTGTACCAGCTATCTTCACGTTTGGACTTTATCACCACTTAACATCAGGTGGGGTAGAGTCATTTGCCTACATCGTTATAAAAACAAAAGTAAGCACTGTAAGGCTTGTGTTATGGGATACTAGGGTAATGGATAGAATGCATATACTGATACATATATAATTATATTTAAATAGAAATACATATTAAACATCCATGACTGCAGTACAAATGCTCGTATTCATCACATAAACATCTGCCCCCACCGGGATTCGAACCCGGGACCTCTCGAGTCGGCGACACCATGAAACCCGGCGTACAAACCACTCAGCCACGGAGGTCGTCGTATTTTTTATCTATTTTCATGGTAATATTGTTAACCACCACACGTTAAATTTACTCAGTCTGAAAATTATGTTAAGTAACTTAGTAATATGATGCTGGTTTCTGAATTACAGTTAAAGCACAAAGGTCCTAAGGATTGCCACAATATTCGTAGAAACGTCTTACATTCCCCGAGGCGAGGACGAGTAGTAGATATCCTACAGGATGTTTGTTTTAATTTAATATAACAGTATTTAACAACCCGCCCACAGAACGAACCTTTCAAATTTATTTAGGATAATCTAGAAGGATCATCATAAGTTTTGAAATGAGTGCCACTTTTCAGTAAATACGGATACAATGGGGAAATCTCATCTATAAGTTACTCGAAGCGAAGCATCTACGACCACCTTTTAGGGTGATTATCCTGACATGAAAAATCTTTCCCTTTGTTATAATATGAGACGCTTACTTTCCTTTCTGAACATTGAAGTAATATATTTAGTTAATATATCTTTCTTAGATTGGGACATATTGTGTAGAAACATGAATGTGGTTTATATTGAAACTGTTCGGTGCTAATGTCGTTTTTATATTAAGCTCGTATGTAAGCTTAGTCGGCTTGTTCTCCAAACGAAAAATGCGTCTTCTTGGAGAAATTAGGCTTCTTAAAATAAATTTGTAATTTAAAATATTATGTTTATTGTAGTTTCGAATGCAGCATACCTTGGACATTTACATAATACTGCTAACTTCATTATTTAAAAAAATATATATTACATTAAAAAAAATCGCGAACTACCAAAAAATGATCACTCTGGACACCAGATCCAGGACACACGCTCGGACACCACTTTCGTTGAAATAATATCAAATAACTTTTACTCTATTACTTGATTTTGTCTGGAAAAACGTTTTTTTAATGAATTAAATTAATTTCATGTAAATGCTAATTAGTTTTGCGTAAATACGAAAAAAGAAGTGTCCGATGTTTCTTGTTGATTACTCTGGAACGACATGAATTCGTTTGTCCATCCCTAGTTTAAGATGCAGCTCTGTTTGCCCCCTCCGCTAGCTGTTCTCTGAGTCACGTTTCAACAGCCTATGGAGGACGTTATGCGTTGCGGTCCTGCGTTTACGATATACAAAGATAAACAGTTCATCACTCTGGTTTTGGTTTTCAAAATTATCGATTGCTATGGTACATTTTTTTAAATTATAACTAATTTGGCATTGCTTGGTTGATTGATCAAAGTGTTTGCATTGAGAATGTTAAAATAATGTAAATCTATGGAATTCCCAGTGCTATAACTTTTGCCAGAATATATGAAAATGTTACTTTTTTTGTCTGCTATGGCATTGATCGCTCTGGACTGAGTAGCCATAGCGGTAGCGGGTATAATTTTGGAAAGGGGTCTGAACGGTATCCTTTTTTGAGAACCGGTTGCACTTTAAATCGTGCAGAGATCCCTGCATGGTCAGTCCCGAGTACGTAGTAAGTGAATTAAGTGTAATCTCGAAGGGCGAATCACAGAAGTATAATAATAATATGATTTCACTTAATTGTTTTTCTATAATTTATTTGATTGCTCTGGCATCATTTATTGATCGCTATGGTCACATTAATTTCAAACATATATATCTCATAAACCGCTTGCAGAAACTGAGGGAAAATAAGGAAAAACACATTCTCATACGATTTCTTATTTGCAAAAATAACTAAAACCTTATAATATTAATAAACAAAAAAGCTCCAGAGCGAGCTGAATAACGTTATTTTGGAGAAGTAGCCAGTCATTCCTGAATACAAAAATGCGTAAAATAATACGCAATATTTGATAGTACAGTCTAGTCAAATTAGCCTTAATTATTGAGAACAAAAGATTAAACGGTATTGTCATGTGTTTTACTTTACAATTAATGACACACAATGGGTAATTACCGTACACAATGTTATATTAGTAATAAACGGGGGTCAGTGACTTTTCTAGTGTTGGTGTCGTGATTTGCTCAAATTTGTAAATGGCTGTGGGCGGCATTTTCATTGTCTTCTAGCGTTACCTACAATGAGATAAGATTTTAATTTGAGTTCTTTTTAGCCATGAGATTTAATTGCAAAAAATAAAACGTTCACAGAAAAAGGTAGCCTCGTATTTTACGTGAATTAATAAATCTCTTATTTGGTGAAACGTGAATCTTTAATGGAATATTAAATCGGAAAAGTATTATATATAACCGCTTTGAATATTGTATTGAAAATCATGCACCAATATTTTAAAACGAGTTGTGTTTTATAAATATTCACACTTATTTACATGTCTTAAATACTATTTTCCGTAAGCACTAAACAAAGTTGTGCGTCGACTGCTATCAACAAATTGAGACTTAAGAGACTTTAGTAAAGAAGTTTCTCGCTGTTTCTATATGTTATAATATTACTAGAACTTTATTAATAAAACTTTATGTTGCTAGAATAAGAATTAAATCCATACAGAAAGTAGCAACTTAGATGGTAGGTGGTAGGTATTATAAAAACCCGCATGTGTAGAAAAAACATGTCTTACAGAACTTTATAAGTCATAAGAAATTGGTATTTGTTATGTCTTTTCATAATAATAAGTTTGAAACAGGAGCAACTGGCAAAGTTTTTGCTACTTACAGTAGCCTGTACATTATGTTGTTTCGAGCGCCTTTCAGGAGAACTGGATCACATTAGCGAATAATTGCTCGGATTATAATTAAGGAATTATGTAGAAGACTATTCAAATAGCTCTATTTTTAACGTGTTGTCGCAACGAGTCAGGTTTACAAATCTCCACGGAGTTGGGGAATGGGGACAGGGTATGCACTACATCGCAGGATCTATAGATGTGTAGCATCAGGCGGGCAATATGCCCTTTTGATGAGTAAAATGTTAACCTGTTTTTTATTAGCCTAGCAAATGACTCCATCCCACCTGATGTAAAGTGATGTGATTGGTGATGTGATGGTGAATATAATTGGTTGCAACAGCTCAACTGCCATATCAGCTATCCACACCTTGCTGGCGTGCAAGTTGCTTCACTCTTTGAAAAGAACCCGAGTTGTAGGAGGGAGGAAAACAGCATTCCATTTGCGGACTTTGGACCGTACTTAACACATTTTATCGTTGCAGTTTCTCCGTGTGCAAGACTATGAAACTGAAGTCAGCCTGTTCAAGGCTGTGGTGTGCCCACCGAGCTATGCCACACGTGTGTCGTTCAAAACGGGCGCCGCCTATGGAGGGGACACCTTGTGGACCTAACAAGGTAAATATGGTTATAAGATAGACAAACACTGAAAAAAGGTTTGAGTTAATTATATTTTTTTTTTGTTACCTATTACAGAAAAATGACTAGATAACTATAATTGCTAGTAGACAAATTCGGTTTTGTTAAAATAGTTTTCTTGTTATAACAAAACAGTTAGGTATGTGAAAGGAGATTGCTCAAATTGGCCCAAATGGGCTTCAAAAACAGGGGATTTGTGTAAAAATAATAACCTAATTCCCAATTAACTTTTAAAAATAAGTTTTATAAACATACCTTATATGTATGCACAAAACAATCTCTATAGCGCGATTCAGCGGATGTACCGAACATTTAACAAAACTCGTACTTGCAATCTGTAACAGAACTTTTTGGCTAACAGTTACAACATTTTTTAGTTATTCATTTTTGTGCTTTCTAATAAATTGCAGAAAATAGAAAATAGTTAGGCCAACTCTAGATAAATAATCACCTTAAGTGTGTTTGATTATAACAATACCTATATTGTTATGTTACAGATTATCGGAATCGAATTTGACAGTTAATAACAAAACGGTTTAGTAGTTTTTACCTAAACTAGATAAACTTAAATGTTAATGTAAAATGCAACAGAATAGTTGGTCTATGAGTGACTGAAATTTATTTATTATTAGTAAACAACGTTTGGCTATTCATCGATTTACTCAGTAATTCAGGCTAACTAGTTCTGTAAATTACTTTTTTCAGTGAAGAAAGATAGAAAATATATAAATACAATTTCTAACCACTTACACCAATTGACCTAGCTCTAAACTGGTTTATAGGATACTGGGGCATGTGTACCGTGACTGGGGAAATGGATAGATTTACATTAATGATAATTAGAAATTAAATAAAAAATACGACTTAAATATAAATGCGTCATACAGACATTTGCCCCGGTATTCGAACCCAGGACTTCTGAGTAGGCGAAACCTTGAAAACCCTGTGTGCCTATCTATTCGTACATATCACTCCAACCTCGGAGCTCGTAACATAATGAAATATCACATACCGCGGAAGTTGTTCCTTAAATATAAATGAAACATCACATTTTATATGACAATAAAATTCTCCACTTAAAATAACAAGGTGTAGATAACACAGGGTAGGATGGAGTCAGCGTAGGTAATACACAAGTGATACTCACTGGTACTTCAAGCGTCTATAAGCCTCTTACCATAAGGTGGTTATTATCCCGTTTGCCACCCTTTGCGCATCAAAAAGTGGAACATAATGTTGTTATTTTCACACTGATTACTCACTCTTCCCGGACAATGTAACAAATTTAATGGTAAAAGTAATTAACTTAATTGAAATATAAACATACTTTCTTGTTAAATTATTAAGTACTGCTAGCTTTTCCATGTAAATGTTGACGCCTTTAGGAACCGCTATGAAATGAGCTTTGTACCTACTAAAGTTTAACTGTCTAGTACTTTTGTAACTTGCTGTTCTTTGAACCTGTTTGTTACTAAAATAATGAAAATAAGCTAGATACACGCTAAGTTTAGAACTGGCAAAATGTTTGGAGTGACTAATCGTATCTATAGGTAGGTACTTCGATACATAACCGTTTCAATATTTGAGTGCGGTATATTTATCAATCGTGGAACTCAGTAATTTTACGATGTAAGTATTTTATCATCGTTGAAATCCTTCTCGAAAAAAGAACAAAGGCAACCTGTTGATTGTCTCGGGCTGGGCTCGCGCGTTTTAATACCTCTTTTATCTCTCCTGCGGTTTATATTGGCGCAATGTTAATGTAAAAACATTACAGGAACATTAAGCTCACTTTTTCGTTTCTACATTTTTATGCAGCATTTTATTTCCTTTCGGCAAGTATTTGTACAAGGAGTAGACGTAAAAGTACCTACCTATTTACATTTTCTCGCATTCCACATAAAACAACTCTTGATGATGGGCTTATAATAAATTAAAAGAGAAATAAACAAAAATATGACTTCAGATTCCAGCCTTATTATATAAAGTAAAACAAAACGATGTTTTCGCTATTGTGAATATGAAAGAAAATGGACTTCGACTTGGAAGTAGTATTTGTTTCGAAGAGGCGCATAAACAAAAATATTAGATTTGCCATTTCTTGAGTCACGGAAGGTAGAAGTTGTTCTGATTGAATTCTTAATTGCTAAAGCTACACACATCCCGCATGCTTTGCTATTTAGAACGAGAAAAAATGAGTTTTGTTGTAGAAAATAAAGCTACTTCATTGTGAATAATATTATTGCGAAGTCGCATCGCCGCATCGTCGCATCGCCAACTTTATTGTGAATAATATCATTGCGAAGTCGCATCGCTTAAGATGCCGCCGTTAAGTAAGGAGCGAGAACTCCAAGGCAAGGCCCTTCCGAGGCAAGGTAACTAGATACATTTGATCAATTAATTTCATTTCGGTTTTATTTAAAATTAGCTTTTTCTTGAAATTTCTTGTAGATGTATATTTTCAACACACCAATCCATATCAATTTACACCGTCCACCCGTCTCACTTTCACTACACTCAATGCCCGAGGCACGTAAGCTAAATTTATCATGATAAAACCTTCCATTTGAGTGAGTTTAACTACAACAGTGCTGTTACTTCGGCTTTGTCTGAAATGCCAAAGTCTTTGCGTGGGCATATGTGACTATATACATTGTATTACCCAGAATGTTCGACTGGGTAATCATAATGAGTGTGACCTATAGCAGGGAAAGGATCAGAGATATTAAATGTAATGTAATAAAATGGGTATCTTTTTTTTATACATATATATTGAGATTCCTGGATGATTCCAGGAACACAATAAGCTTGCCAGTCTGTTGGTTTACGTTCAAAAGAATCGCCGAGGAAATACATGCATGTGTTAAGATTCCATTAGTCTGCGCGGTTTGCATGCACCACGGGGCGTTCACATCGCACGTGTGCAAGCATAAATTCCTCAGCAAAAGTCCTTTCCATAGGGCCATCATCAATAAAAATAAGCTATTGGATAAATACTATTTTAGTATTTAAAACGGCTAAAAAAAATCAGCATTAACATGAAAAAATATTCGTATGCAAAGATGAGCTTAATCTAATTTACACGACTCTTTAAGATAAATAAACGAAGATTTAAAATATTGGTCTAATGACAAATTTTCAGAAAAAATAATATTGAAATTTCATTTAATTACGTTGACGTTAAGTAATTCCATTAAGCACAAGGCTTTAAATACGGTCGTATATATTCATAAAGTTGGTCATTTGCAGTGCTTCATAATGGTTTTCAACCCAAATAAATATACGGAAACTGCATAATGACTGAATAATATAGAAAATTTGAATTTTTAGTTTAACATGAAATGATGGAGTAGTATCATTGTTCGTATTTTAACGCATTCAATACTTCCTCAAGTACAGAATTAAAAAAATTGACAGCCCTGGTATTTTTGAAAGATAACGACAAACATTTAAAGATTGAACATAATATACCTAAACGCAAAATCACATACTTTATAGAATTGTACAATTTAACAAGTCAATATAAACCAAAGTGAAAAAGAGAAATGAATAAATGTATACCAATAAGGCCATTGATGTATATATGTCACCGGCAATCTACTTAATTCGGCATTGTATAAAATTCCTAGGCAACGTATAGAATGCCAAAAACGTCAAGGCAATGTATGAAATAGTATTCATTTTATACTTTGCCTAGGTATTCTATACAATGCCGAATACGCAGTCGGCAATGTGTGTTAGAGTAGATAGGGCGTCGAGTTTTCCTTGTTTTATTTATCTAATAATTATCTTTATATGTATATGTAACTGCTTGATGTTTAAACCTAAAGAAAATATAACTAGAAAAAAATCCACGTGAACCAGGCAGCAGACGGGACTCGAACCCGCACCCTTCGCAATCCGGGCGAATGCACTGACCAATTATGCTACCGCGGCCCTCACGGACCGCATCGAAATTCCTCTAGCCATTCTAGTAAATAATAATTATCTATTAGGCTGGCGCTTCGCCGGTTGCTGCTACGGCACGCTCACTTTGTTCGCTCATCTCGATGACCTAAACATAGCGAAGTTTAGGTCACAACACTTACTCAACCTAACCCACTGTGAGTTTGTCAAACGTTCACAGGTCTGTAATTCATTCGGTGAGAATTATTAAATCCGTCCGTCATTTTATATGCAATATCTGTTTATTTTACACATTCCCGGTGGGCAAGCAGGAACTCTATAAAATTCCTAGGAATTGTATACATTACCTAGGCAAAGTATTAAATGGAAAATAATATTTACAGTATTCCATACATTACCTAGACGCTCTAGGTATTCTATAGATTGCCTAGGTATTGCATAGAATATCTGCATTGTACAGATTGACGGTGACATATACACACAATACTTAAAAAAATGATTTTTAACATAAACCTAAATGCAATGGAAACATTTATTCATTTCTCTACTTTAATTTATGATGATTTGCGTTTAGTTCGTTTACATTTAAATAAGTTCTTTATGGGTATGTTTTCATCTGACAAAATTGAAGATACTTCCCAATGTCACTTTATAAAGGTACCTGGACCCGTCCAATTTCTACAGGATAATCTCTCTTAGAACAGCCACCTGGTTGACAGTTTATCGTAAATCCTATTGCCAATTTTGACAGCTGGTTGAACATGATTTACAGCTGATATTGGAAATATACAAAAAAAAACCTGGTGTAATCGTATCGAAATCCTTCGTCCAAGGGTGTATTCGTACGATATAGATATTCATTAATTTCGCATATGGTATGCTTAAAGTTTATTATCAAAACACAAAGTCTACAAACAAAATATAGTTACAATGTTAATGCGTTTACTGAAAGATAATATTTGTCGTGGGAGCGTGATGATCCATACTTCCATATCCATATTTACTAATGTGCACCATGAACAGAATTTGTTCATATCATCTTCTTTTATAAAATTAGTGAGTTTGTGAAATTTGCAGCTATTTTGATAATTTTTTGATTAAAGCTTAATTTAATGCAAATTAGCTAGCGTCGAATGCGATTCTATCCAAAAGTCACGAGATATAAGGATTTTCTAAATGGCTGAAATTAAATGAAGTAAATTACCGCACAGCAGTAACTTTCCCCAACCAAATTGGTAGTGATGTAAATGTCGATAGTTTAATAGATACAATACTGGTATTTTGTTAAATCCATAAGTTATGTTTACTTAACTTATAAGAGAGAAATATAATAACGTCTGTTTAAGTATCATTATTAATATTAAAAAAAAGTTATTTCACTATTGCGCTCCCCATCTTCAGTAATTTTTTTTACGTGACTTTTTCATATTGCAAATTGTTACTGTATTTTTTATAACGTCGAGGGCATGCTCTCCTTTCGCAACACTAGCCACTCGGGCCACTCGGAGCGCCGGCGTACTGTGCGGCATGAGGTGCTTGTCTATTCTCACATAAGACACTGTGCGCTAAAAAGTGTTTCAAAACACATTTACAAATATTCTCTTTTTCTCTTCATAGAAAATCTAATCCCTGCCACCTCACGGTAATAACTGTGTTTTTGAGCGCCGCACCCCGATAAAGTCCTGTATGGCCCTATAGAGTTCATGACGCACGAACCGTCTTTAGTGTCATGTTATTGGATTCTGATAAACATTTTAAACTAAACTTATATACAAGTACCATTTAAAATTTAGAAGGTATGGTTATCCAATCAAAATCACGACTGCCAAGGCTACATTATCGTGATCAAAATTATCCAAAGTTTATTAACATGCATAATCGCAGACCAAGAGCGTAATCCAGTGCACCATCGACCTTTTCAGAAGTGCTAGCTGGTTCGTGATAGGTACAAAATATAAAAGGAGTTTTGTTACATCGGTCATTCACACAACAAGGTGTTCTTCGTAAAATTTACGTCACGATTTTTAATTTTCATTGTAATTCCTTTTCAAAACTGTCGGGGCAACCGACAATAAAAGTTGAAAAATATAATAAACTTTATAAATTTGTGCTTTTAGCACTTTAATTAACTATTTAGATTTGGATTAATTAATTGATATACTTTGGGCGTGACGAAAATTAGATTCGCAGTGACAGGCTTTAAAGAATTGCTGGATAATTTCTGTTTTAAAAAGAAATACATGGAAATAATAAATATTCAAAATCATTGTTCAGCTGTAAATGACCAAAAGAAAAACTAACCAACTTGTGTGAAAAACAAAAAAAAACATCTTAGGTACTTTGATCATACAATCGGCTCAGTCGGCGATAATCAATTCATTCACTATGTACGTTGAAACAGAATAAAATAGTAACAAACTGTTATTTTAAAGCAATTTACAGTCTTCTTAATTTTTAGGATGACGGAATTGGGTGACGGAAATGAGGAACACGAGTTTACTTTTTAATCTATATATATAAAAATGAAACCCGTTTTCTGTTGTCACGACATAACATGAAAACGGCTTGACCGATTTGGCTGATTTTTTTTTAGAATATTCCTTGAAGTACGAGGATAGTTCTTACGAAGAGAAAAATTTTAAAAAATGCCTGAAAATGTCAAAAAACAAAACTTTTCTTTACTCCCATACAAACGATTCGTAATAATACTTAAAAGTCAATTTGAACTTTAGTATCATACCATAAATTTCAAATGTTAGTGGAGAGATTCTGGGAAGGCAAAACAATTGAGCGACGTGATGTCAATAGAAGTTTGGAAAAGATAAATATACCATCTTCAGTTTTTTTATAATCTATATATTTAAAACTCAAAGGTGACTGACTGACGTAGTAATCTATCAACGCCCAGCCCAAACCACTGGACGGATCGGGCTGAAATTTGGCATGCAGGTAGATGTTATGACGTAGGCATCCGCTAAGAAAGGATTTTGATCAATTCTACCCCCAAGGGGATAAAATAGGGAATGAAAGTTTGTATGAAACTTTGTCAATTTTAAAACCGAACGGGCTGAGACTTTGCATGAAGGTATAAGAATAATCATAGATGAATGTCATTGTGTATAAAACAAGCCTGAGAACAAAAACTGTAGTCTACGCTTCAGCTCTACACCGAAGCGAAGCGAGGGCGGGCCGCTAGTTATAAATAAATTGGTTAATAATATTGAATATGGTTTTAGGGATGAATTCAACATTTTATTAAACTAAAAATCATTAACTGTAAAAAAATATCAGGCATTATAGAATAAAATTAAACAAGCGAACAAAAATTACAGAAATCGTAAACCATGCGAATGGAAATTACTTTCTTATGTTATTTAATGCGACAGCGAAACACTAGACATCAATCACTATGGTTACTGACGCATCACTATTGACCTATTCCTAATATGCGATATGAACAGAAATAGGTTATAATGAAAGGTCAAGCATATTTTTTGATATATCTAAATAAATAAACTTGTTAACTGATGATATTTTTTAAAAGCAAAATATATTAATCTTCTTTCAAAATATATAGACTACATATGAATAATCATAGCTTGTTTTGGAACTATTCAATGTAGAAAGTGTGTTTCTGGTTACTGAACAGTTAATGGAAATTAGGAGAACAACTTAGAAAAAAAATTGGGTGATGTTTTACTAGATTAAGTGTATATTTTTAGTATTCATTTATTATTAAATAATTGCTAGAACTAATTTCAAAAAAATTATCAACCCTAAAATAGTAGTAATAGTAGAATTAGTAGATATTTGTATGGACGCTCAAAAATAAGGTTAGCTGAGAATTACCGACAGACTAGGTATTTAGAAAACCTCTTTGCCATTTGAAAAGTTTAATTACTAACTTTATTGCAGTGGTGTGTGGACCGCGTTTGCGAACCTATGCCAGGCCACGTGGATACGAAAGTTGAAGAACCCCTGGCTCCACAGTGGGACGAATGGGGTCCGTGGAGCGGCTGTAACGCTGATTGTGGTTATGGACTCCGTAGGAGGCTTAGAAGATGCCGATATAAAGGGTAAGTCGTATCATCAAAAACTTCGTTAGTTTATACGTACTTAATATAAAGTTATGCATGTTTCACAGAAGGCTATGTAGATATAATGAGAGAGAGTACTAGGTGACAGCAATGGAGCGAGATGGTGGATGGAGATGGATCTGTCAAAGCGCATATGTTTCCATATTCTTTACATCGTTTGATCCAAAACGAGTACAATACCGAAGTCACTTAAAATCATGAAAAGACCTAACATGGACCGAGAGCACATATTTCTTTTTTATGGTACCTATATCATATACTTGATCAACGAGACCACATGCCACAGTGGCGCTAACTAGTAAAAAAATTCCCCGAAAACCTTAATTGTCGCCAGTTTCTGCTATCATGCTCAGGTCCTGAAACTTTTTCCTTTTTATTTCCTTTAATATGGGCATTCCCGCTACTCGATATATTCTATTTAGCGCCTAAAATTCTTGTAACATTTTCTATTTTATTAAAGGCTTTTATATGACTATCAATATAACTATGTACGTAAGTTCGTATCTAATCTTTCAACTAAATTTTAAAGACGTTATCCTCATCTGATTTAGATCATATTTTGAATACACGTTTAGTTTAGATAACACCGCATGATAATCTCAGTGCTAACATTATAAATCCAATATGGTGGACTTGTTATTTTATAAAGTTCGCGTTGTTTCATCTTAAGTAGAAGTTTACTATACTAAAAGTCACGTCAAATACATAGTAAATGTGTAATATTTGAAATAAAATAATATTTTAACTACTATCAAAATTTACTATGGATGAAACAAAGCAGGCTAAGTATTCCACAAGTTCTTTTGTTTCGTTTTGGAAGGTCTATAGCGGACGGCGCGTGCGAGGGCGCTGGGTCGCAAGTGGCTACGTGCTGGTCGGGCGCCACCTGTGCGGACTCGAGGGACGTGCGCGCAGACATGTGCGCGCGCCAGGACCGCCTGTTCATACCCTACGTGCATCCTGATGGTGAGTTAGCGTTAGGGATTGGCTTCACGGGTGACATTCAGCCGTGCGAGGGCGCTGGGTCGTAGGTGGTGATGTACTGGTTGGGCGCCATCTGCGCAGACTCGAGGGACGTGTGCACCGACATGTGCGCGCGCCAGGACCGCCTGTTCATACCCTACATGCATCCTGACGGTGAGTTAGCGTTAGGGGTTTGGGCTCACGGGTGATATTCAGCCGTGCGAAAGCGCTGGGTCGTAGGTGGTGACGTGCTGGTCGGGCGCCACCTGCGCAGACTCGAGGGACGTGCGCACCGACATGTGCGCGCGCCAGGACCGCCTGTTCATACCCTACATGCATCCTGACGGTGAGTTAGCGTTAGGGGACTGGGCTCACGGGTGATATTCAGCCGTGCGAAAGCGCTGGGTCGCAGGTGGTGACGTGCTGGTTGGGCGCCACCTGCGCAGACTCGAGGGACGTGTGCACCGACATGTGCGCGCCAGGACCGCCTATTCATACCTTACATGCATCTTGACGGTGAATCAGCGTTAGGGGACTGGGCTCACGGGTGACATTCAGCCGTGCGAGGACGCCGGATCGCAGGTGGCGACGCACTGGTCGGAATCGAACCATTTGAGGGTCGGAAATGGCCAGCCGGCTGTAATTTTGGCCGTCCTTCAATTAACACTAAGCTTGGCAGACTCGTTAACTATAAACTAAAATTAAAATCTGTCGCTTTTTATTTTTTTTTTCATTTCCAGTTCAGCAGTGCTATTCTGTTACAACAAACTCACTTTTCACTGTGGTATATTCGCTGGTATGATTTGAAATTTACTTGAAACTCGTGTTCCAATTTTTAATTATATCGTGGATACAGAGATGAAAAGTGAGTTTTTTCTCACAGAATAGCACGGCAGTAAAATAAAATCCCACTTCAGAGTTAGCTAGCTCCAAAAATTTTTTTTTTCACTTAGAAAGTAAACACTGCGAGATATGGTGCGTGCCTTTAGCGGGTGGCGACGCCTCCACATTCGGCGCGTTGCCCGACGGCTCTTCGTGTAGCTATCAACGTCCTTACGATGTTTGCTTCCAGGCCAGTACCTAAATAACCCACCTATATACCCTTGCTCTTTGATTATATACACGCCTAGATACCGTATTAACTGCACGGAAGCGGCCCAAAAATATCCACTACATATGGTAGATACGCTCGTCGCTACATACGCATTCATTAACTGCTTTCAAACAACCTCACATTAGAGTCACGCACACATTGTGCGTAACATGAGCAGTTTTCTTAGCGTGGTTTATTTGGATTGCCCTATCTAGGCGTGTACCGTAAGTGAGGGTTACTTTAGCTCGGGCGGATAACTTTGTCCCAAATCAGAAAAAATATTGAAATTGCCGCCCCATCAATCTCTTGTGTGACCGTAATAGTTCCAGTTGAAAATCACAGATAGCCCTAAAGGCGCGTAGTGTGGTGTTGTTTTACCGACATCGTTCCTGTATCAAATTGTCACTGTAACGCGGCATTTTTTGTAACTGAAATAGTTCTCTACGTACTCATGCGCAAACTTTCTCAAAACTGTGGTTTTCGGTAGTTTACTATTTTTTCTAAATTTAAAGTTCTATTTTTTATTTAACTTAATTATTTTTGGGCAAAAACATCCATTTGTGTATTCAGTATGCTAATGGTGATCTGTTATAAGGGTTACTTAACCCCAACATGGCTTAAAATGAGTTTTTTTCACAGAGAAAAGTCAATGAGCTAAAGTAACCCTCTTTAAGGCCAACTTTGGCCCAAAATTAAAAAAAATATATATTAACCCATAAATATTATATTTTCCTATTTTCGTATGATAACCTTGTAACTTATACTTTAAACTTCACAATGGAAAGATATAAACGTGACATATTCATCACAAAGAGAAGCTACAACTTTATTTGAAAAAAGTGCACATTTTAGGTCAAAGTAACCCGCAGTTACTCGGTATATAATCAAAACCCTTACTATTATTTATCATTCTATTAATGTCCCCATTATTGGGGTACAGGCCTCCCCTATGAGAATAATAGGTAGATTGGACCATGACCCACCACGCGAGCCCAGTGTGGATTGGTGGGTGCTAACGACTGAAGATGCAGCCGGGGTCGACGGCATATCGTGCCTTCCGCATCACGGATGAGCTCGAGGTAATAAGTTTTTGATCACCCATCCAATGAACAACTATTGGGACAGTTGCTTGCATCCTGGGGTTAGGGGTCATCCATAAAGTCACACTAATTTCGTGATTTTTTAGCCTTTACCCATCCTTGTCACATTTTTGAGAGCACAAAGAGCCATCATGGAAGTTATGGCATTTAAATCTATTAGGTACTTCATCCAGTTAGTGTATGCCTTCTGGGAGGTACTTTCTGTCTGCAAGTTATTGGTACAACATATGACCCCCGTAGTCTAGTAAATAAAAGAAGTAAAGACAATGTCTGTGTACGATCAAATCGTACATTTTGCAAGCAAAGCATTTAATTGTTTAGGTCAATATTTTACCGTTTAAATACATTTCATAATCACGTCCAAGTTAGTTCGCGTTTGTCTCAAGCAGTGTGCACACAGTTACATCAAGTTTAATAATAAATATTTTCGTCAAGTTTATCAAGTGTTTTCCTGTCTTCAATATCAAGAAATAGCAATTCAATGTACTGAGTTGACAAGGGCTCGTACATTAGTGGTCCTTCGAGAGGTTTTCAGTGTTTTTTCGTGGTTTCGTGTGGTTGCGAATCGGCTCGTCGGCCTCCCACAAGCGGGTCTCACCGACCGAGTTGAGAAGGCGCATAAGATCACGCGGAGTCTGAGGAAATACTGAAGAACAAGAACAAGCGAGTCAAAACCATTATTATTATCAGCAAGAATTTTCCTTCATCAAGACGAAGGCTGAATATTTTTTCACTGACGAGTGAAATCAATACAACAAGCATTCAAGCATAATATCAAGTAGGTACCTATATATATATTGTTTTTTACTATCAAGAAGAATATTCGAGCAAGAAATCGACAAACGTAAGAACTCATTCAAATCAAGACACTATCAAGACAGGAAATTATCAAGTTTTCAAGATGGAAAGTTTAATTGAGAAGCAGAATATTATCATGTCTACTATACAACAACTTTGGACTAATTTCAAGAAAGATAGCAAGATACGTAAAACGCCTGTGTATATCAAGAATAAGCTAGAACTTCTAGAATCGAACTGGACTGAGTTTTCGGAAAATCATGCACTGATTCTAAGTTTCAACGACAGCAATGATGAATACTTCCTTCAAGATCACTATGGAGAGACGAAAAAATTTTGTGAAGAAATACGAAAATCTCTAAAAAGTTTTATTCCTAACGAAGAACAGTTTGGGGCAAGTACTAGCAAGGAAGACCTGAAAGAAATTTGGCACGAGCAAATTGATCAAGATAGTTCATCAGGATCCAGAAACAAGAGTGAAAAAGTAGAACTGCTTCTCAGGAAACAATTAACCAATTTCAAACCTTTTTCACGCACTTTATCTCATATTGAAATTGATAATATTAAAGAGAAGTGGGAGTTCGAAGATGTGTTGAAAAATATTGAAATGAGATGGCTGGCGATCGACAAACTTCATTGGGAAATCGACAGTGAACTGGGCGACGGAAAAACTGACAAATATTATGATAATTTCTTTACCCAACATGAGGCCGATTATATTCGCATCAAGAAAGAGATTAATAGCAAATTATGGGCGGTATTCCATCGAGAGAAATCTACACCCAAACTTGATATTCCGGAATTCAATGGAAATTACCAACAATGGGTGTCGTTCAAGGACTTATTTTCGGAAGCAATACACGACAACCCATGCTTATCTAATGCTCAAAAAATGCAGTTTCTCAAAAGCAAGATAAAAGGGGAACCAGAACGCTTAATACAGCACCTGACTATCAGCTCTGATAATTATATAGCGTGTTGGGATATACTGAACCACCGTTATAATAACAAAAAACTAATTTTCACTACGCATATGAATACTTTATTGACACTTCCAGTGATGCAACAAGCCACAACAAGTCTAATTAAACGCATTCACGACGTAACCCAAGAATGTCTCAACGGTATTAAGAACTTAGGGGTTGATATAACCACCTGGGATCCCATCTTAGTACACCTACTGGCACAGAAACTAGACGCCGAGACCCATAATGATTATTTGGAATCATTGACCTTACCACGGGAATTACCATCATTAAAAGAATTTTTGGGGTTCCTTGAAGGCAAGTTTACAGCTTTAGAAGCATCAAGACGCAAGCAAGATAACGCAATACAGAGGTCAAGTTACAGTATACCAACAACATCTGGAAATAGCCGTCCCTACAGACCGCAACAACAAACCAAGAATTATTATTTAAGCAACAAAACAACAACCAACGCGTGGTCTCAAGGAAACAAGATCCAATGCCCTATATGCAAAGGTGATCACGGGATATACTTCTGTCAACAGTTCCTGGATATGTCGCCTGCAACGAAAATAAATACAATTGGGAAACTAAAACTTTGTACCAATTGTCTCTACAAACACGAAGAAAAAAGTTGCAACTCCAACAAAAGATGTAAAACGTGCAATGGATGTCACAATACACTCCTTCACAACGCATTTACAAGTCAAGCGTCAGCAAGAACCCAATTTACGCCAAAGGAGCAAGCTCAGCGAACAAGCGCGACTCACGTGGCTCAACAACGTGAAAGGTCAGAAGTCTTACTCGCCACGGCCAAGATAAGAGTTCAAGGATCAGATGGAATATTCAGGATCATGCGTGCTCTTATTGACCAGGGATCTCAAGTTTCCCTAATAACAGAACATGCTGCACAAACTCTAAAATTACATCGCTTCAAATACAGTGGAGTTATAACAGGAATTGGCACTAAAGACAACGTCTGTAAAGGAATGGCAAAAATCAATTGCACGTCCTTAAGGGGAGGACATACCTTCAACTTAGATGTTTATATAATGAAAAACTTAACAAGAAATCTACCTACCTGTTCATTCCCGAAACCATCATGGCAAATTATAGAAAACCTAGAACTCGCTGATCCAGAATTTTACATAAGCCAACAAATCGATTTATTACTGGGAGCCGATATTTACGCAAACATTATTTTGGATGGTCTCATTAAACAAGAATATACGCCGGTTATTCAACAAACAAAACTCGGTTGGATTTTGTGTGGCAAGACACACAGTCTACAATGCAATGTCATACTCAATGATATGGAAAATATTCAGTCTTTTTGGGAGATAGAAGATATAATCGATGACATCTCAGTTACATCACAAGAACAAGAGTGCATAGATCTCTATAACGCCACAACGACAAGATTACAAGATGGAAGATACCAAGTACGACTTCCCCTTAAAACATCATATGCCACAGAAATCGGCCAGTCTAAAAATAGAGCTATTGCACAATTTCAACAATTAGAAAACAAATTATTTAAAAATAATTCAATTGCAACACAATACAAGTTGTTTATCAACGAGTACATTGCACTTGGTCATATGAAACCGGTAACTCGTAACAAGAAACCGGAATACTATATGCCTCACCATTGCGTGCTAAAAGAAGACTCAAGTACTACGGCTCTTCGAGTTGTCTTCAATGCATCGCAAACAACATCCAATGGAACAAGCCTTAATGATTTTATGTACAAGGGACCGAATCTTCAAAATGACCTTATGTTACTTATTTTGAAATGGAGGCAGCATCGCATTGCATTCATAGCCGACATAGAGAAGATGTACCGTCAAATTTGGGTACATGAGAACGACCAGCACTTGTAAAAAATTTTCTGGCGAGATCATCCTAACCAAGCACTTCAAGAATTCCAACTCACTACTGTCACTTATGGCACCAAGGCCGCCCCATTTTTGGCAATGATGACGTTGAGAAGGTTGGCCCAAGACGAGAAAAATACCTACCCTGAAGCAGCTACAGCTGTTGAAGACTGTTTCTACATGGATGATCTGCTACACGGCTGCACGAGTGTGGAAAAAGCTACAAGATTACAAGAGCAACTTATAAAATTATTGAGAGCAGGAGGATTCAACTTACGAAAATGGATGTCAAACTCCACGAGTATATTACAAGACTTTAACCCTGAAAACCAATCTGCAGATCAATACGATTTCAAGAAACCAACATCTACCAAGACGCTCGGACTACACTGGGATCCAAAACAAGATCAATTTTTCTTTCAATGTAAAATTAACTCTACGGAACCCTCTGCCACTAAAAGGAAATTACTATCAGAAATATCGAAATTATTCGACCCTCTCGGCTGGCTGACTCCGATTTCTACCAAGCTAAAACTACTTTTTCAATCGGTATGGAAGATTAATCTGCAATGGGATGACATGCTCCCCGATGACGTCAGTAAAGAGTGGCTCAAAATCAAGCAAGAGATTAACATCATAAACACTTTTAAAATACCAAGATGGATCAACACGGGAGCCACAAGTAATATCGAACTCCATGGCTATTCTGATGCGTCGCAACAAGCATACGGATGCGTCATTTATTGCAAAACAGAGTACTGTGGACAACACAACATCTACTTACTTGTGGGAAAATCGAAGTTAGTTCCTTACAACAAAAATATTACTTTACCGAAGCTGGAATTAAGCGGAGCTCATCTTCTTGCAAAATTGATGAACAAAGTGAAGAATAGCTTGAATACTCATCACACCAAGGTGTATGGCTGGACAGATTCGACTTCAGTACTAGGGTGGCTACAAGGAAATCCGGACAAGTGGAAAGTTTTTGTTGCGAACAGAGTTAAGTCAATTACAGAGATAATTCCCGCAACCTGTTGGCGCTACATAAAATCAAGCGAAAATCCAGCTGATTGCACAAGCAGAGGCATGTTACCCTCTCAATTAGCGGTACATCAACTTTGGTGGAACGGACCTCATCAATTGACTTTAAAAATGGAAGAAAAACCGAAATTGGAATTCAAAACAACGGAAGAAATCAGATCTCCAAAACAAGTCAATAGTATAATAGCACATTCGCAAGAAACAAGAGACAATATCATGGACACCCTACTAAATCGTTGCAATTCATTTACTAAACTCATACGCGTATTGGCATGGGTACGCAGATTTATAACAAGAAAACAAGTAAAGTTGCCTTATATTACTTTACCGGAGTTAGCACTTGCAAAAGCAACGCTTGTAAAGTATGTACAAGAAACAGCATATAAAGAAGACATAGATACGCTACGAAAAATCAACTGCGTAAGAAGCCAGAGCAAGATCATAAGTCTTAATCCTTATCTCGACTCGCAAGGTATTTTAAGAGTGGGGGGAAGACTGAAGAACGCTCATATTCACCATGACATGAGACATCCCATTATTTTGCCACGGAACCATCGCTTCACAGAATTATTAATATATTTTGCACACAAGCTTACATATCACGGCGGAGCTCGTGTTACATTGGCCTTCATACGTAACAAGTTTTGGATAGTTGGCGGAAATAGTATAACAAAACAGTTATTACGGCGTTGTGTCACATGTAAGCGCCAAAAACCAGAAGGACGTTATCAAATAATGGGAGATCTACCAGAAGCAAGGGTAAACCAATCACGCCCCTTCGAGCATACAGGGATAGATTTCACGGGTCATGTTGACGTCAAGAGTAACAAAGGTCGGGGGATTAAAACCAGCAAGGGTTATGTAGCAGTCTTTGTTTGCATGGTGACGAAGGCTGTCCACCTCGAACTAGTTTCGGACTTGACGACTTCAACACTCCTAGCAGCTGTACGAAGAATGGCAGCGCGAAGAGGCACTCCCAGCCACTTCTACAGCGACAACGGTCGAAACTTCGTTGGTGCAAGCAACGTATTACAGCAAGCTTATCAAGATTTACAACACATAATCAATGACGAGTTTTTGGCAGAGATAGCCAATATGGAGATTACCTGGCATTTCAACGCTCCATCATGGCCTTCAGCAGGAGGATTATGGGAGGCTGCGGTAAAGAGTTTTAAATTTCATTTCAAGAGGGTGATTGGTGATCAAAAGCTCACCTTCGAAGAGCTGACGACTCTACTCAGCCAGATAGAAGCATGTCTAAACTCCAGGCCACTCTGTGCAATGTCGGAAGACCCAGCAGATTTGGATTATATAACACCCTCACACTTTTTGACAGGGGGTCCTACTTTGACACTAATAGAAACTGAATATGACTTACGGACTAGATGGCATCTAACTCAAAAAATATTACAAGATATTTGGAAACGATGGCGAATGGAATATTTGACAGAATTAAATAAAAGAAGCAAGTGGAAGCAGCCTCAAAGAAATATTAATTTAGATGACGTGGTACTAATTCACGATGGTAACCTGCCGCCTGGCAAGTGGGCAATGGGCAGGGTCACGGAACTGCATCCAGGCAAGGACGGATTTGTTCGGGTCGTGACCTTGAAAACCAAGAGCGGTGTAATCAAGCGTCCTGTCGTTAAGCTGTCATTATTATTGGAACATGAAAATAATCAAGATCTTTCCAGCCACCATGCACGACAAGTGGAAAAAACAAAGCAACGGACTGGAGAGGAAAAATACAAAACACAAAGAAGCACCTACAACCTGATGTCGTTCTTTACCGCTCTACTACTATTTTTCACATTCTTATCAAGTTCAGAAGCTCAAGTCAATATCAAACAATTTCCATCAAATCAAAGCCTATTTTTTGATAAAATATCCGACATGATGGTGATCAAGGATGACTGGAAATTAGTTGTTTATTATAACATGGAACCCTACTGGCAAGGCGTTAATTCATTCAATCGATATATACAAACATTGAGCCAAACATGTGCTAATATCAAGAAACAATCACACTGCGACATAATACTAATGCAATTACAACACGGCTTCTCGGAATTGGAATACTACGATCATATGTTGCTGAACCAGCATGCGAGCACGCGCCCTGCGAGACTGCGTCGGCGCCGGCGAGGCCTTATCAACGGTGTCGGCTATGTAGCTAATAGCCTGTTCGGCGTGTTGGATGAAAGTTTTGCTGAAAAATATGAAAAGGACATCCGCATGGTACAAGAAAACCAAAAACACTTATCATTACTTTGGAGAAATCAAACATCAGTTATTGAGGCCGAATTTAACTTATTAAAACGAACCGAAGACATAATGAATAAACAATACAAGTTGATAAACAAACACATGATTGACCTGGACACAGCCCTAAACAAGTTGAAAGGAAACATAGAGACAAGTTACATAATGAGCGATTTTAATACGGGAGCTATTATTGCAAATAATATGTTACAAGTGTTGAAAGGCATTCAAAACACTTTATTAGATACAGTTACCGATATATACCATGGCCGATTTAACTTACATTTGCTTACTCCAGAGCAACTTACGAACGAATTGAGTAACATCGCAAGCAAGTTACCGAAAGATGTGTCTTTACCTATCGACAATATACATACGGAGCTGCGAAAAATTTATAACTTACTTCAAGTAAAAACAAGGATGTTAGAAAATATACTTATATTTGAGATAAAGATACCCCTTATCGGCCGTGACTCATACGAACTTATGAAGATGAGTGCTGTACCAAAACAAGTTGGTAATAATATGGTCAGCATCATTCCAGTATCGGACTATATTGCCATTAACATTAAGAAGGATGCCTACATGCTTATGTCTAATTGGGACATACGGTCATGCATTATAACCACGGATTACTATTTATGTCACGTGCAGAAGCCTATTTATCAATTAAGAGATGATAAGAATTTCTGCGAAATAGAAAAATCACAATGCAAGACCACAATAACAACATGCAATAATTATTGGCAAGAAAGTCACTCTACAAATACATTTGTATATTTTTGCTGCGGACGGTGTCAAGTTCGCGCTATGTGCGAAGATCATATGACGGGACATCAGCTGTTAGAGGCCGGCCTTGTACATATAGGTCAGGGATGCATTTTCAAGACTGATGATTTTACGGTTTCTTCGCATAAAGGAGCTTACAGTGAAACGAAGGTGGTTCCCGATATTTACAATTTAGAGCTGGCCCCGATAAATAATATCATCAACTTGTCACTGGCGAACTTCACTTTGAAAAATGAGTCACTTCATCAAGAATTGCAACAAGTGCAAACAGACATACAAGAGCTCAAAGAGTCGAATATATCGATGGAAGAAGTATCACTTCATGATATCCACCACTACACCATGATTTACGGAATAGTGGCTGTGATTGGTATCGCCGCATTAACGTATGCAGTTCGGAAATTCAAGTGTTCCCGCTGCGCCTGGCGAGTGCCGCGTGCGATCGACACCGACGCTGAACCGACGCCGGCCGACGCGCCCCGAGACATCGTCGCTGCGCCTGCACCCGCGCCCGCGCCCTCCTACGCCGTCCCGCGTGTCTCCCGACAACGTGCTCCACGACAACAAGGAAACCGCGCCATTTTTGAATTATAAAATTTATTTAATCATGATTTATTTCTTATATCAGTTATTGTAATTTATTTTATATCAATGTAACATTTCAGTAATTGTGTGACAACATTGACTGGGTCCGTTATGTCCTGTTTTCATCTCGCGCCCTGGAATATGTACGATCAAATCGTACATTTTGCAAGCAAAGCATTTAATTGTTTAGGTCAATATTTTACCGTTTAAATACATTTCATAATCACGTCCAAGTTAGTTCGCGTTTGTCTCAAGCAGTGTGCACACAGTTACATCAAGTTTAATAATAAATATTTTCGTCAAGTTTATCAAGTGTTTTCCTGTCTTCAATATCAAGAAATAGCAATTCAATGTACTGAGTTGACAAGGGCTCGTACAGTCTGTAAAATCGAAATTCTCGAATAGCCCTACTGAAACATCAATATGACTTGAAAATGGTTTAGCTGCTGCGGGTTTCCAAAATTCTTAGTTCGTGTGGTTCAAGCCCAAAGTTTTGAATTTATCGTTCCAACCCTAACTATGGCTAAAATCTCATTTATTTCGTTTGTACGAGCAGAATGAATGTGAACAAAGCAGATAGCGGTCTGAGTATCAAAATAAAATATTTACGTAGGTTTTTTACGTACTCTCATTATCATATACCCGTTGGCGGTCGGTAACATCCCGAATATTTTTTTTAATTTAGATTCGTTATTTGAGTATCATATTTGTATTATTACATCCAGGGTGTACAAACAAAACAAAAAAGAGTGTACAAAGAAAACAAAAAAGGGTGTACAAACAAAAAAAAAGACATAAATTAAAGATGTATTACTTTGTTATAAATCGGACTCGCTCACGAATGATTCCGAACAATTAGCTATAAAACATTAGACACTACAGGGTGTAAAAAACCTATAACGAAGTCGAGAACCACGTATTTTCCACATCATGACGATAATTTTTTTCTTCTGGACCATACCTGGGAAATTTATGGTTATAGAAATATTGAAGCTCAAAGTCATATTTTTTTTTCAAGATGTATACATTAATCAAAACGTTATTTAAAAACTTTTATATCGACGCACTTACACACGCGCACACACATACACACAGTGTGTGTATGTGTGTGCGCGTAGCGCCACAGTAGCAAATCGCGCTATACATAGCGTACTGGAAAAAAATCTAATTATTTTAACTTAAAAATACAAATGATTCCCACGTATAAGATTTTGTAATATCACTTGTTTGGGTGTACAGAATTCGTAGTTTTAGTCTTTGTCATAGGTTTTTTTACACCCTGTATATTAAAATAACGAGCAAAAAACAGCAAAAAATTTCATCTGTTTTATGGGATTCCCCCTTAAATATTTAGTAGTTAGATTTAATTATTTATTTTGAAAGCGAATAAACATACTACTATCAATATATTTTTCAAGCGTTGCCGTCATTAATTAGAGCAACAAATGACAAAAAATCACGTTTGTTGTATGGGAGCCTCCCCTCGAATATTTACTTTATTCTGTTTTAAGTATTTGTTGTTAAAGCGGCAACAGAAACATTGTGAATATCTTCCAACTTCGTTATTAATTTACTTTGTACCTAATTATATTTATTAACTTACTACAACTTATTTTATAGACTTACTTGATAGATGAAATTATATTGTAAAAAATTAGTAGTTTTTCGCTGTACAATATCGTATTTTATCAGCTGTCCTAATGTTTTGAGCAGCCTATATATTACTTTTAACACCTAGTACGTACAAATCAAGTAAAACATCACAATTTGTTGAAATGTTAACTTTTAATCACTGTTTAAACTATTGAACCCAATTTTGATTGGGATTTTATAATCATTGATCCTTCATACCTGATAAGTTTAGTAATGACCATTAGATTACGAGAATTAACAACGCTTAAATTAATCAGTGAATTCATTGATTTTTTTCTGATTTCTGTGTTTAGGGCACATGTGTGAAGGGGCAATGCAATAATACCGACTCGGATTGCAATTGGTGCCCCGACGGATACTGCAACAACAATACGCACGAGTACTCCAGAATGCTTGGAAAAGGTAAAAATAGCCATTTGTAAATTGCAGAATAATTAAATAAGTTATGTAGATCTCAACCAAGTTCGAAAAAACGGGCGATTACATAGCTTTAGTTGGAAATATGTTAATTTAGACAATTTGAATCTTTTTACTATTTTTGTAAGCTTAGCACATTCATATGAAACATTTTCTTCCTTAAAGGTTAACTAATATTTTAGGTTATTTAAAAACAAAAAAACTCCTTTTTGAAAGCGAAAGCACGGTAATATTAATAATCCTTAAAGGTAATATTAATAATATTACCGTGGTGAAAGAGCATCAAGTGTGATCTTTCAGAGAAAATTATTTTGGTATAATATTAAAAGATTTAATATACCAACTACACTTGATATTCAAGAATAGAAAGAGCATTATCACAGCTACTCGACGATGACGTCAAATTTGTTTTTAGTCGGATCTATGGAGTTGTGCAGAAACAAGTTTTCTTAGATTTAGCATAAAGGGTTTTAGTATGTGTTATTTATCTTTAGGTTGGACCCGTATGGCAGTTATTCCACACGACGCCCATCGAGTCTCTGTCCACATAACAACCCCCGTAACCCTGAAACTCGCTACCCGTGAACGAAAAAGGGACAGACACATACTCGAGTTGAGCAAACACAGCAAACGTTTCCAAATAGACAACTACCAAGATAGCTACTGGAAATACGATCAGAATGTACCACAGAATTTGCAGATTGTAGAATTCGATAACAACGTTATTGATATTAAGGAAGGAGTGCATTACGCTTGGGAAGGTTTCGCCGTGGCAGCTGGAGCGCTTCTGAGGTGGAGACAGACTGACAGTGATATTTATATCACCGCCGATTCGAGGCTTCAGACGGATTTAATGATTATGGTAAGTTGAGTATCGGGTTGATTTAACTTATTTCGATTTACTGCTATGTACCTTCATACTTAGTTTTATATCTTTTCCGTTACATTCCTACCAAGTTCATATACGATCTGTATAAGTAACTATGACCGTTACATCGCTCTTTATACTTTTATGTTTTATTTGTGCGACTTAATTCTCTATTAATTGTTAAGTAATTAGATAACAAAATCGCATGCATCGTAACAAGCACAGGTATACGTAAGAGGGGTAATAGACATTTTATATACAGGGCGTCCCACGGGTACCTCACACGGAGGGAAAGTATATTAAATATTGAAGGTAGGATATTTTACCGAAAGAAGACATTATTTTATTTTTAATTATAACTAGAACTGCATTCACAGATTTTTTTAAAATCGCCTGCGAAAAAAAAAACACTACATGTTTTATGATAACCATCGAAAGAGTTAATCATAACAATTATTTTTTGCTCAATAACATAGCATTTTAAATGAAAGAAAAGTCATAAAATTACACATTTTATTAAAATTATTAAACAAAAAGTATTAAAAAACGAAATGTATCAAATGTTCAAAATGTGATCCGATTTGTTGTATGCAAATTCTCACTCTATTAATGTTTTCTCTGCCTGTCGATTTCATTATCTTTGCGTGGTGAATGTTTGTAATAATACGTCTGAGTTATTTTGTAACTCCTGCACACTGTCTTACCGGTTCTTGTATACTACATCTGTTACATAACCCCACAAAAAAAATCCAGTGGGGTAAGATCTGGGAATCTCGCTGGCCATCTTATTTGTCCATAAGAACCGATCCAGGAAGGAAAGTGTTCATTAAGAAACTCGGAAGTTCTCCTACTTTATGAGTCCCATTTTGCTGGAAAATAAGATTTCGTCGATTTGCATCAGAAATATTATTGATCTCACCTCTTAAAATATTAAATATTTCTAGATATCTTTCCGTATTTAGATTCCCTTTGTAAAAATGTATTAAGAGAACCGTGTTTTAAACTAAAATGAAAAACACAAAAAAAGAACAGTATCCCACGAACCGATATCAAATTCGAATAGTTTTCGAGTGCGAAATGTCATTGTCAAATGTGTACTGATTTTTAGTTCTCGTTACATACTTGCTGTATAAGTTTCCATACAAAATTTGACATTGACATTTCACACTCGCAAACTATTCGAATTCGATAATGGTTCGTGCTAGGGGTGCAGACGCTTGAAAATGTATGTGTTCTATTTTCGAATTGTTACTTTTACAAATTTCAGCCAATCGCATTGTAACTGAGTTCAAAAAGAAATGCATACGTACTGCAGTTTGTATATCACTTTATTCTTTTTATCACGTAATAAGACATTCCTTTCATTTAAAATGCTATGTTAATTAGTAAAAAATAATCTTTATGATAAACCCTATAAACCCTTTCAATGGTTATCATAAAATATGTCGTATTTTTTTTTCGAATTTCACGAGTTTGATTCCCAATTGTAGCAGTCGATTTAAAAAAAACCTGTGAATGCTGTTCTAGTTATTATCAAAAATGAAATGATGTCTTCTTTCAGTAAAATTAATTGTTTGGTGAAACTGTATTTATATATATATATATATATATATATATATTATGTTGACTTTTAAGTCGTATAACCACGTAAAAATGTAACTTTAAAGCTCAACATGTAATTTACCTAATAAATATTTTCGTGCAATGAAATAATGATGTTAAGCAGACGTGGGACCAAAAGGGTTTCTTTTCAACTTAAAGGTGCGTCGGGCCTAAAAGATTATAGTGCCATTTAGTTATACGGACTTTCAGTAATCACTAAAGCGTACCTACATAACAACACACTAGGCTGAAGGGCAATTTGTAAAAGGTGATGGTGTGGTGACTAGCATAGCGGCTAACCCGAATGATGCGAAGGTACAGTTTTCCTTAAAGCTGCAAAAAACAGATTATTCTATCGTGAAAAAAAAGTTGTAAAATCCACGAAAAACCGGGTTTATTTCTGGGGCAAGTTTTTTTCACGAGTAAGTATAGAAAAATACTCGCATCCCCCGCATTTTATAAGGCAGAGAAATATCAACTAAATATAGGTATCTTTTAAAGTTTGACTTGCATCGTGGTTTGTCACATGTACAATCATTTTATTTTATTAAATGCAAAATGTTATTGTCAATATGTTACACTTTCATATCGTCCCAATCATTGAACCGGTAGTCGTGGGTACCAGCAAGTATATTATATAAACTTTGAATAAAACTTTATTGCTGCAGGTACCTATTGTGTAAAATTTCAAAGTAGCCGTCACGTGAAGTCCTTCAAATGTAAAACGACATAAAGGCAATCGTAAGCGTTATTCTTCTGTCACGTGATACAAGTTGCTTTTACTGTCTAGACGATATAAAAATAAAAAAAAAACAAATGCCTCGGGTAACAGATGGGATGTATGCTGTATGTAACTTTTACTGCCGATGAATTGAGCTATTGAGATCAGGGTGGGTCGTTAGTAACTGATATAATACACATTATGTGTTTACTTCTCAAGTAATAGAAAAAATTAAAAAGCAGTAACAAAAGGAAAATAAATTAATAAAATCCTTTTGTTCCTGCTTTTTATTAAACCAAAGATATATTGGAATTTGTCCAGATATTTTCATTAGGAGATTCTATAAAAATCTGTCTTATAAGACAAATATGGTATAACATACTAGGAGGCTGGAGTCTAATCCCACAATTACATTTTATCCCTCTCCCGATCTCAATTGCTTATGTAAATTAACGAAATTACCAAGTATAAATGAATGGGGCTTAGTACTTAGTTGTCGGACAATCTCGTCCAGCTATTTTTTTTGAGCAGTGTTTCAAGTGACGATGTGATTATGGTTTTATAGTAGTTAAGTTAAGTTAAGTAGTGGGTGCCCAAAACTTTGTGCGGAAAAAATGGTTTCTCATACCAACTTGAAACTCGTTTTCATCCCGCTAAAATTTGATTTCTGCGGTACAAACTATCTGATGTTTCATATGTTCTTTTCCGGGACTTAAACTATCTCTATATTAAATTTAATCTCAATCAGTTCACTGGTTTAAGCATGAAGAGGTAAACAAACATTTCGCATTTATATTATTAGTATGGATGTGGTGCCGATTCTCACTGCCCCCTTGATTCTCATATCCCAAGCCGCTTATTTCGCCCTACGCTGTTGCTGCAGCCATGAACTAAGTTTAGCGTGGTGAAGCGAAGCATCCGGTGATGAGGGTTGCCCTAAATTATTCACGGAGCTTTCAACTCACCGCCGATGTTAATTGAGAACTGCGACTTTACATCTCATTTCCTTTTGCTCGTTTTATTCAAAAAAGGGGATTTCACAGGTCTATTTTTTAACCTACATTTATTTTTGTTTGAAGTTTTATGTTTTCCGGAATGTGAATGTTCCAGTTAAACCTTGTTCCGTGTTTGAAAGGAATTTTCAATTTTCAAATGCATAACTTTTTCCTGAATTCCGTAATACCTACAAGTGTATTTTCTAGAATTTTTATTTTTTGCTGTGCTAGACTATCGTTCGACTACATGACTTTAACATGTGAAATAACTAGTTGGTGAATACAGGAAATTTTTGATGAAACGGTCAACAAGAAAAACACCCCGACTTTTTAATCGATCTTTCATTTTATTGCTCCAAAAGAGGCACATTGTACCTGGCAGTTTTGGTTTGAGGTCTTTAGATAGAAATAAATCAGCCATACTCGCGAAATCTTACCCCAACTGTCTGACATTTTTTCGTGAGTTGGGCAATTTTTACACGGATGAGAATGTTTTTGCTCAGCAAACAGTACAAAATGCCTTTACACGGGCTTCGGAGTCCTTTTCTACAGAGTTCTCTCACAAAAGTTTAAATGATTGTCACCAAAGCTAGGTATTTTTTTTTATATAAATAATGTGCCTAAGAATTACATTCGTCCCAAAGCAATATTACTTTTATAAGCATGAAATAGTACATTGTTCACCGAGGGGAAAAAAGGGACCTATTACTACTTTCATTCGAGGGATACAGAGTGCTTTATACTGTACCTACGAGGAAATATTGCAGTCATTAAAACGTAGTGTAGATTTGGTCTAGTCCGGATAAGGACCAGTGCGGATTAGGACCAGTACCGATTGGGCCCTGTGCCGATCGGGACCAGTGCGGATTGGGACCAGGGCAGATGGGTCCAGTGCAGTGTCGGTGAGGAGATTATGACGATGATGAAAATAGGAAACAGTCGGATATAGATTTGGTACTTACTGTATTCTAATCTTGAATATAATAGTTTTCTGGTTTTCGTTGTAAAAATATTGTTTTGGAACGAATTTCCTTTTCTAGCGGTATGAACTAGAAGACAAAAAAACGGACATGTGCTGTTCGCATGCGATAGAAGTGAAACCTACAAAAATGTGAACACGTAAATGTCCTTCATGACTAGGTCATCTTAAAGACATTCATGTATACAACACACCTGTGCTAAAATTCAACTATCTAGGTCAAAATTAAATATTTTATACTGAAATTGTTTCGAAAAATAAATAATAGCTTAATAAAGGAAAAAAAATCAATTAAAAAATTACCGAACTCAGGATCGAACCACCGATCGTTTGGTGTCGACCCCAACACCGTTACCGTTCGGCTATCTGTCGCTTGGAGAGAGTTACAAAATTACGGATACCTTATGTCAAAATAGTGTCGCTTTTTCGTTTCATCGAGTTTCAAATCACAACGGCGCTAAAAAAGTTTTCACTTCAAAAAGTGTAAGATTTTTCCGTTACAATCGTCAGTTGTTTTGCATCACATTGTGTGTAGTTGTGTACATAGACTAGTATTTATTTTTAACTTCGTACTAACCGAGTGTTCCACGACACTCACGTTTGATTTTTATCAATACAGGCTGTGCCTGAGCATCCTGTGCCTAATGGGGATCTGATGAGTGTGGCAGTGTCGGTTAACCACAGCACGCCTGCTAGCCGTTCCAGACCTATGGAATACAGGTAAGCAATTCCATAATCGCTTCTACACAAGAATTACTCTATCCATACCATAACATACCTACATTCATGTTTATTCACGCTATTTGCGGATACATTATTACCTCATTACACCTTAAATACGTCATAATGAGAAAATAGTAACCATTGAATTTAAAAGTAAATTCAAATTTATTAAATAACTTGATCGTCAATAAAGTTGACCTGTCTATCAAAGGGTGACTAGCTTTTGGCAGCATCTGCACTTTGTTTTTGATTTACCATTGTGAGTTTTTTGATACGATTTTATGATTAATTGATGGGCATCATCTTCCACCTTATTACAAATTGGGTCTTCAATTCCAACCAATTTGTATATGCCTCTCTCCAGTCCGTTATCATTATAAGTTAAGTAAGTATACGGAAATTGAGAATTTTTCAAAATATTTTGGGTATATTTATGATAACTTAATAACGGAAGCAGTGAGGTGGTAGGTAAGTATGTAAATATTTTTAGATCATATTAAGTGAAGAGTAAAATTATCCATAATCGAATTTGAAGCCGTGGCAAATGAAGTTAGCATGCCATCTTCACCTCAAATATATTATGGATTCATCTAAATTCTACTTTATAGCGTTACGATAAGATCTATTTTAGCAATATGAGTGAATGTGAAGTGTAAAAATCATCATTCCATTCGCTCAAAAGACTGTAAATTGAAGGTAAATTGAACACTGAGAGCAGAAACTGTCAGATTCACATCCACAGTCCGCATATGGTAGAATATTAAATTTGAACGAAACTATTATGAAGGGCTTACCTCCGCAAATCGTGTCCAGTTAATAGGTAACAAACTTCTGTGTGACGGTAAATTGAAGGGAATAAAACCCTTTAAAATAACACAAATAATGCCAAGCCCCAAAACTTTTGAAAGTACTATCGCCGTGGATTTATAGAGAAACTTTTAATATTTAATTATAATGTTAGCTTATACTAATATAAGAATATTTATTTTTATTATATAAGAGGAACTAGTTTTACCTCGCAAATTCAAAATGTTTGTTATGTGAACAAGTATTAAAGCGATACTCCTAAAGGAGAGTGAGTGACTAGAAACAATGGTTCGTAACCCTCTGAAACACGTTTTTAACTTTTGCTTTTCCTTTAGACGAAATGTTTTATGAACTATTATCACAGCCCCGAGCACGTTTCACTTACAGTTTTCCCTTACAATAATGACGCATTCTTCGAAATTTTCGCATTTGTGGTATCATCGTATTTTACAAATTTGGCACATTTATAAAAAAGTTAAAATCATAGGTTTTGATAAACACTTTGAGCATTTTCTAAATAGATTTTATGAGAACTAGGACATGATAAATGTAATAAACATAAACATATAAACATCCCCCCCCCCCCTTATTTGGGGTTAAAGCAATGAATGTGAAAACTCCGATAAACAAATTATAGTAATAAATAATAAATACACATAAAGTGTATTTTATTTTGCTTCAAAATCATTACAAACCATGTAGGTAATTAAATCAAAAATTAATATCATGGCGAATGAAGCTGGGGTGCCCCGCTACGCTAGAAGTATATAAATACATACTAGCAGTAGCCGTTTACTTCTTACAAACAAACGGAAGCAAAGCAAACATCCCAAAAGAACTGGCAAGAATACATAATATTTCACAAATAAAACAACAAACTGCCAACATGTAAGAGCTTGCAAACATTCTCGATAAGATGCTTGTTACATTTCCAAGTTTGCGGCAGTTTATTTGCTTGGTTGACTTTCTTTATATGTAATACTTAATGTATTGCTAAAGGATCTTGTTTGAAGTTGTCCTCGTTTACTTGAAAACTAACGGCTGTACTCAGAGAAGTCCGTTAAATTGTAAACTTGACTAAAGGAGATTGCTCAGCTTCCATACATGTTTGGCCTAAAAACCAATAACCATGAAAAATTGTTTCCTACATTCGAAATTATATATAAATTACCGTAGAAACGAATATTATCGACGGCCACTCCTGAGAACTTCTATAAACCATATACACTGAATGATTTTGAGGTTATGTTTGCAAATAGGCACATAGGTATTAGAATAATAAAAACCAAATAACTTATATAGGAAAATAGGGCAATCAAGCCAAGTACCGATATTATGTATTAGATTCAGGTATATAGAGCATGTAAAATAACAGATATGTGCATGTTTTTAAAAACACGAACAGAAACTGTGTGATGATTGTGAATGAGCCACAGATTAGAGAGAATTTTTAAACTCTCGTTAATCAAAGAAACCTAAGAGCTGTAGGTTATACAGCCATATCTTCAGCAGCTTCATTATTTTTGTTATGTTTTTATTATAACCATATTTTAGATTTTTAGTGTATCACACCTTATAATGTGTTTATTTAGGTGTTATGCAAAAAACGTACGGCAATAGACTTTATGATGTCGCCTACCATCTATATTAATTGTCTTAGCACATTTGCATGTAGTAAAAATGATAATAAAGTTGTGGATATTTTACAAAATAGATTTGTTTTGATGTTATATAAACAACCTCGATCAGTCTTTGTGAATGTTACTACACCCATAGCCAATAAAAATGATTCGTATGTTTTCCAAACCGGTAAAAATAGAAGTCCTTTTTTAAAATTAATATATTATTTAAAGGTGGCCGTTAAAATCTAATGACTGTAAAATAAAGTATAAATTACGCCAAGAATTACTGTATATGTCAATATTTTATTTGCATTTAGGCCAATTTGACCAATCTCCTTTGATGTTAAAAATACACTTTTCATTTTAATGGCATAAAAGTGTATTTATACGTAAGCCACTGCAGGAAATCTCAAGTAAATGGTAGTGGCTTTTTTACTCATGGTAGTGACATTAACTTTGATGCTATTAAAATCATGCAAATGCACTCTTTGCTGCACTGGGGTATGTACCTACCTATGGCAGTGCGCGCTTTAAATGTCATATTATTATAAAATATTTTCTACCCGCAGTTTCAGCTGCGTAAACTTCAGAGTTAATTTCCTGGAGAAGCTTCCACATGGATAAAACGTATCCTGTTTTAATCTGTGTGCCAAACACCCAAAGCCGTCGAGCCCCTTTGGATCATTTAGCAAGGATCATCGTAATATCTAAACAAACAAACTTTCCCATGTGGATAATAAAAAACGTCACCCGTACAATGCCAGGCTGAATTCCTCGGTGAATACTTATTACCCTAAACCATGCGGTAAATTGGAATGTCACGCTTGTGTTACCTGAAAATATACATTTATTTGATAAGAAATTAAAGTCACCCTTAAATTTTTTAATTACAGTAGAAGCTAAAATTCAAACCGTCAATTAAAAATTACCACAAACTAAAGTAAAAACTATTTAAAAACCACAATTAAATATAATTAGTTCCACAACGCTACCGCGAGTACCAACGGCAAGAATAGATCGGCGATTATAACGCATTATCCCCTTCTCAGGGGATGATCGCTCCAGATGAAGCTTTTAGTTAGTAAGTCTGACATAACCTTGCAGCCGGTTGTAGGGTATCTATAAAGATTTCACACCCCCTCCCCCGCCTGGGAGGAACCAAAAAAAATTAGGCGGTTATCATTCGTATGAAAAATAATAATAATATCAAATTGATTTTGAGTTAGAGACGCAGTTTAACTTAGATTTAGGTATTTTAGTTGAGATACATAGATTGATATTAATTGGTTTTTCTAATTTCCGATATAGAAAATAAAGATGCTCAAATATTTATGTTGTGGTAACTACAGAACCCTACACTGTGCGTGGCATGACACTCACTTGGCCGGTTTTTTATTTTTAAAACTACACGAACTACTTTTAAAGAATTTTTGAAATTTTCTTGTCTGAACCGGGAGTCGATCGCGCTAAAGGTAAAAAGGAAATTACTTTTAATTTGAATATATCAATCAAAAGGCTCAATCATGCACATCTATTTCTTCGTAGTTATTAATTGACATATAGACCTTATAACTAAAAAGGCTAGAAAATCCTTGGGGTTTGTGATTAGAGTTTGTTCGGAATTCAGAAACATTAAAGTGATGAAAATTTTATACTGTTCTTTGGTGCGAAGTATCCTCGAGTACGGTTCTCAAGTTTGGAACCCCTGTTATAGCGCTCACATTATCCGACTTGAATCTGTTCAGCGAAGATTCTTAAGGTATTTACAATACAAAAGTAGGACTTATGACTCTAGCTACGAGGAAAGGTGTCGTAGACATCACATCCTGCCCCTGAATGAGCGAAGAAAAATAGCAGATGTATTTCTACTGGCAAATATCGCTCAAAGTCTCATTGACTCGCCGGACGCACTAACAAAAATAGGTATAAAAATCCCTAACAAAACCGTAAGGCGATTTGTACATTTAGATGTTCCCCAATGTGGTACTAATTACAGACAAAACTCTTTTTTCGTAAGGTCTGCTAAAGAAACTAACAAATTAGTAAGTTTCCCCCAACTTGACTTATTTATAACTAAACCACAAATACTTAAAAATATCTTAGTCAGTTCTTGGTTTGCAGATTCTCAAACTGCCTAGCTTAATTAATGCATGCTTTAAGCGTCGCTTGCTGTTATATCTCAATTATCTCTAGTCTTATTACTTTCCTGTATTTTTCACTTGGCACTGCTTGTATGGTTTCAGCGACGAGCTTTGTATTGTTAGTCATATGCGAAAACGTGTTAATGGTGTCTAGATTTACATTTAGTTATAATTGCTGTTAAAAAAAAACACTGTACGTTTTCCGAATAAAATAAAATAAAATAAAATAAATAAATAATCAAAACCCAAATGGTTAAATTAAAATTCGTTTTTCGTCTGCGCCTTACCAAACCAGCCATTTAAAATTTCATTCACTGTTACCAAAATCTGATGGAATCATGTTTTCACCCCCAGGTTTTCCGCTATAATAAATAGTAGAATACATTACCACTATATATATACTATTGGAGATATTGGCAATTAAAAATAATCATGTCAGCTATCATGAAGCTATTTAAACAAGTGCCAAGAAGATATTGATTTATTTGAATACCTCTTCAAACTTTGCGAACTAACTTTAGTTGGACGGAGTTAAGTTAATGTTTAAACTGTTAACGCCCGTCGCCAAATTATGTTCTCGTTAACTCTAAGACTAACGGCTGTACTCAGAGAAGGGTCGGTACATATCTAACGGAAAATGCGTCGAGCCTATCATCGTTATACGTTATACGCTCGATGAATGTTTTATTGTATACTAGTGGCCCGCCCTTGCTTCGCTTCGGTGTAGAGCTGTAGTGTAGATTTAAGTGACTCTTCATATAAGTAATTATAAAAAAACGGAAAATGGTATATTTGCCTTTTCCAAAATTTTATTGACATTACGTCGCTCAATTGTTTTGCCTTCCCAGAACCTCTCCACTAACATTTGAAGTTCATGGTATGGTATTAAAGTTCAAATTGACTTTTATGTATTATTACGAATCGTTTGTATGGGAGTATAGAAGTGTTGTTTTTGGAAATTTTCAGGCATTTTTTTTATTTTTTCTCTGCGTAAGGACCATCCTCGTACTTCAAGGAATATTCTGAAAAAATAATTATCGAAATCGGTTCAGCTGTTCTCGAGATTTGCGCTTAGCAACACATTCAGCGATTCATTTTTATATTATAGATTTGCCTGTTCTGGCGTTACGCGGCTGATAATGCGCGACATATTTTCGGTCAGATATGTACCGACCCTAACATGTAAGTTTCACAAAATTTGATGACCTCACTTTTTGCGATAACAATAGAATGAGAAAACACTTAATTTAATGAAGCGTTAAATTTATTAGACTTTTGTACTCAGTACGGCTGTAAACGTGTTAAATAGTAAGATTTAGGAAAATGGTATGTAGACTGAAAATAAAAATACCTCTAACTAAAAGATAAGGAATTGTATTTGTAGATTGAATAACAGATGGCATGTATTTGATGTACACACATCAAAAGTGTCTAGGGATCAACATATATTTTTGCAATAACTTTTCTCCTGATTGATATTAATTAAAATTTTCTTTAAGGATTCATCAAGTAAAGTGTTTTCGTTTGTCACAGTAACGATAAACCAAGTCACCTTTGCATTAATAAAGAAATTTGCCATTTTCCTAATAAAGGGATTTTTGACATTTGAACCACTAACACAAAAGTTCGAAAAAAAGACTGAAATAACAGTTTTCTCTAAAATTTTATTGGGTAACTTAAACAATTAATAATCCGTATTTCTACCGCGAACACTAACAACACAAGAACATCGGTTTGGCATACTCAAAATGAGTTCATCCAAATCACGCTGTGGAATGGCCGCCCATGTTCGTTGCAACAACAAAAAAAGGTCTTCTTGCGACTGGATACCCTCCATATTCGGCAGAGCTCTTCTCTGTAGCATATCCCATGCATGCTCAATCGGGTTCAAGTCTGGCGACTGAGCAGGCCAGGGCAGGACATTGATGTTAGCTGCGGCGAGAGTCTGTCTTACAACTCTTGCGGTGTGCGGTCGTGCATTATCATGCATTAACTGAAATAAGGGACCGATTTGCACTTGTAGAGGAACGATGACGTCTGATACAATCGTCTCAGCATAAATTTGAGCGTTGAGGTTGCCTCTGATCCAAATCAACTCAGTTCTTCCGCCGATCCAAATACCCGCCCATACCATGATGGTTCCACCACTATAAGGATGGACTTCCTGACAGGATTTTAATCGCTGTTGGCGTCCAGGGGTTCTCCAGTGTCGTATACGTCTTGTATCCGGTCTCATACCAAAACGAGACTCATCAGAAAAGCACACGAAACGCCATTGTTCTTCTGCCCAATTTCTGTGTTCAAGAGCCCATTGATATCGAATCCTACGATTGTGCATTGCTATAGGTGGTACCCGTAGCGGTCTTCGGGAATGAAGGTTCACTTCATGCAAGCGGTTTCTGACTGTTTGGTCGCTAATTAAGTTCCCTGAAGAGTGATGAAGCCTCACGGCTAACATCATGGCGGTTATTGTTGGAGCTCTTCGAGTTAAGATTTGAATGTATCGGTCTTGTCTCCGTGTGGTGCAGCGATACCGTCCTCCATGGCGCTCAGCCACGGTACCAGTGCTTCGGTATCGTGTCCAAAGTCGACTGATAACACTCTGACTTGTATTCAGAGCTAAAGCCACAGTACGTTGCCGGGAACCAGCTTCTATCATTCCCACGGCTCTGAGCATTTCTTCCCTGCTTAAATGACGTCGCCGCTCCATAATAACGTTGGTTTTAATCAGTAGTAGGGAAACAGTAGCACTAATAATGTCTTCAATGCGTTGTATGTTTTTATAGGGAAAATATTGACAGCTGATTTTCATCATTTACTCGAATTTGATTCACAGTTCCTGATTCAAATTATGAAATGCACCAAAAACGATCCATATAAATTTATAAAATCATAAATTTATTACAAAGCCACATCTCAATCTCAAGAAATCCGCATAAAAATGCTTGATCCCTAGACACTTTTGATGTGTGTATTAGACATATTTTATGGTCTATATATAAAATATATCTAACTATATCCGAAGCACGAACAGCTAGCGAGAAAGTATTTGTATCGCCATGTCAAAGTTTATATGGAAAAAGCCAGTTTGCTCTTACGTCCGGTACCTCGCGCTGATCATAGAACTTTGACGTTGGCGATACGAATACGGATCTGTCAACGTTTGTGCTTGGGGTACTGATGCTGAAAATCCATTCAGAATTTTTTGAGTAGGTGGATTTACAGACAGATGTACTCGCCTACTATATGCTTATTCGCGTATGTTTCAATTTAGATGTATTTGCTGAAATGTATAAAACTTTTTTGTTTGATTTGTGAGAACGTTCTTGTTTTTTGTTCTTGTTAAATCGTGTAGGTATGATTAACTTTTGTAACAAGAACAGTTTTTGTTTATTCAGTCTCGTTGCTTTAATGCTTTGTAATAGGTATATCAGTAAGAAAAGTACATACGTATTACCTATGTATGCTTTTGATTAGTTTATTTAGGTAGGAGGTTGATGGCGCAGTGCTTAGCTTGTTAGATCTGAGATCGTCGAGGTTAAGCAACTTTACAGTGGGCAAATCTTTGAATCATCAAAATTAGATAGAAAGGTATATCATTAGTCAATCAATAATAGAGGATTATTGTTATGAAGAAAAAAAAAGAAAATAACTGTTTCATCACCTGCTTACCTTTGTAAAGCATCAAAGACAAAATATAATTAATAAAAAGCTCTTCCCACTATGCTGCATTATAAATAACTACTCTTAATGACAGGAAACAGGTGTGTCCTGATGAAAGTAAGTGAATAAATACTCTTAAGGAAAGGAAACAGGTGTGTGTCGATGGAAGTAACTGGTAACATCTAACAATATGTGGTCAAGGTTAACCCTTCAAGACGTGTTCACCCTGAAATTTAGGGAGCCCCAACATCATTTAATATTGAAATCGTTAACCCAAACACGTTTAAATAATTCTCATACCCTTCCAGGGTTATTTTTCTTTCATCTAGCTGTGCTAACTCGAGAAAATATCAACCTACCCTTTAAAAGTAATTCATTTCTTTAACACAGTGTGTATATTTTTTATCCATTAAACGTTAACTTTGTCTTACCTTGTTTTATGCTTTATAAATGAACCTTTGGTTGTTAGATCGCTTATTTTGAATATAAAATGCTTTCGTTTACTCTATGAACGATTCCAAAAACTAAGGCTGGGTCACACACGAAAATTTCTATTTTATGTCTGGCCAAGGTAATCATCCTAGCACGAATGTTTATCGCGACAAAGATGATCTTCGCATCGCTGTCGGTAAATTGGTGCGCATCAAATTCTATCGCGATTAAATTCGTGCGGTTGGCTACTTCGCGTTACAATTTGTAGACATGCGGCGTCTACTTCAATCTAGGCCTGTGGTTCCTAGGAATCATCTGAGTCGTTTCCAAGGCCAGTAGTAATCTGCATCATTAAATATCTTTATTTTTTTATCCTAAAATAATATTTATTATATAAGAAGTCTACCTAAATTTTAATACTTAAATTCTTTTGTTTTATTTAATGGTGGATGTGGTTAAAGCAAACGATTTTGCGGAGGCCTGTCTCCCGTGGTTCTAACTGAGTAAATTTCGACCTCCGTGGTGTGATTGTATGTTCACCGCTATTCAAGGTGTCGCCTACTTAGAGGTCCTGCGATCGAACCCTGGTGTGTCAAATATTTTTATGATGAATAAGAGCATTTGTACTTTTTTATTATTATTGTTAGAAAAACGCGTAATGCATACTTTGCCTCTAGGTGAGAGACGAGATTATGTGGGACTTCTCCTCCCCAAATCCCGCCCACCGCTCAGCCAGCCCATAGGACTGGTTCAGCGGCTTCTCGGGTTGAGGGGGGCTCTACCCACAAAATAATCCCAACAGTGCTTCCTCGTCTGCCGGTGCGGGTTTCGTGGGATCCTAAGACACTCCACGTTACCCCGGAAGGGGTTCCTCCTCCTCCTTACGGACAGGGGGATGGCTGGAAAAACCGGGGCATCCTCCCTCGGCAGATTACGAGCATGTGCACCTGAATTATGGCTGTATTATATTTCTATTCAAATATTTTTTCGACCTATAAATATATGGATTTCTATCCGTTACCTATATTCTATCCGTTAGCTATAACACAAGCCTTTACATTGCTTACTTTGGACCTAGGCTGATTAGTGAGACTGTTAGAAATATTTAATATTGGTGCAGATGGTCTACGGAGCACGGTCCTTGCTCGGTGTCTTGCGGCGGGGGCCTGCGGCTGGTGAGACCGCGGTGTCCTCATGGTCAACAGCGGTGCGCCCCCAACCGGTACGAGCGCTGCAACACACACAGGTTGGAACTTAATATTCTTCACAGGCATACATCATTACCCCATTAATGTCCCTACTGCTGTGGCACAGGCCTTTTCTATGGAAGGAATAGCGAGATCGGGCTATGACCCAACACGCAGGCGGGATTGTTGGGTGCTTACGACTGCAGGACGCACTGCACGGAGGAGCTCGAAATAGTATTTTCTTTTGTTAGCCATTCAATGAGCGGCCAATGCGAAAGTTCCGTAAATCAACTGTCGCAGCCGAATGTGCTAACTACTCGCGCCTTGATGGATCCACCTTACAGACATACATAAGACATAACAATATATTTTCTTAGCGAGGATGGCAGAATGTCTAGACAAATAATTATTAATTATAATTATCATCATACTGCTAGGGTACAGCAAGGGTATGCCAACTTAGCCGAAGAAATAGACAGCACGGGCTATACCCACCGCGTTGACCTACTACAAATTGATCGATATGAATGTCTGCAAATGCTGTTGGCGCCAACGGCTTAAAGTGCCTTTTGGACCCGAGATAATACATTTCTGGTCACCCTTCGCCCATCTCATATCATTGCAAAACTTCTACAGCCACCCATCGAACTTACTCATCCTAATGCCACCATTTTTGGCATTGGTCGGGCCACATCGGGCCTAAGATTTCAATGAGAAGATTGTATAGTCCCAGAACCAATAAATGATATTTAGCTTAAATAAAACTAGTTTAAACGGGATAATGCACGAAACTTTATTTATTTATTGACGTTTCGTAGCCTTTCCAGACTTCGTCGTAGTAGTTTTCTGACGACGAAGCCTGGAAAGGCTACGAAACGTCAATAAATAAATAAAGTTTCGTGCATTATCCCGTTTAAACTAGTTTTATTTAATGAGTGATGTGCGTGAAAACCTAAGAAACAGATATTTAGCTTTTCTGTAGACTTTAATACAACCGTGCGATTCACTATTTGACATATTATTTCACCAGGCTGCTTCTGAATTCCAAAATACAAAGAAACAAAGTTTCTGTTTCGGCTGACGCTGTTTCGAAGCCACAGAATAGGAGCGCAGCTGCCGTTTCGAACTTTGTTTTAAGGACTTGTACGTCTCGTATAGTATTCAGAAGAAAATGGAGAATATGTTGCACAGCAACGCTATTTTACTTTCAAATTATTCCTAAAAGACGATTCCGTTAATAATTTCAGTCACTGAGCCAGCAACTACTACGCGTTCGCTTCGAGTTGGCCGCTCCCAACCCCACTTCAGCGCACTGGGCTCCTAGACAGACCCTTTTAGTCGACGCTTTTGGTCGACGGCACAGAACACAGAGAGTTTATATTTGAGCAAACTTTCATAATTGGACCAAAACTTGGTTCTGATTGCGTCGTTGCTCTCGGATGTGAGCGCTGATTGGTTCGATCCTTTGATGTTGCGTCGTTTGATTGGCTATTATCTATTCAGTGGAAGTGTAGTAGAGGCGGGCCGGTGATATCGGTTTCCGTACAAACGGTCTATGATCACCCTTCTAACCTTTCTGTATTCTGTGGTTGACGGTACCAGTTGAAGTGCCTGTGATTGGCCTGTGTCACATTTTATAACGGTCATCGATGGCTATCTTGTAGCAAACGAATAGTGTTTGTTTTTGAGCAAAACCTGTAATCGTCCGAGCTCCTACAGACAATAAAATCACTCGCGCATAACGGCATTTGTTATTAAAGCATGTGAATTTGTCGCCAGTTGCGAATTCAAGTGGGCTGCGGGCGAATGGGAGGAATGCAGCGTCACTTGCGGTGTCGAGGGGACCCAGGAGCGGCAACTGTTCTGTCTCCCCGCCAACGTCAGGTGAGATTTATATCTGCTTGCTGCAATACTTTGGGTTTTTTTGCCATAACAGAACTTTGCGATTTATTTTTTAGTGCGAGTAGGCAGATGCTGAAGCGAAGACGATTGTTCTCTTTGTATAAAACAATCGGTAGCTTTTCTAAGTAAAATTACACGGCACAATTTTTTAGTAAATTTACACTGCTTAGGTATAAAGTATGACATAAAAATCTGTTTTACTGGATGGCAAATATTTATTTGTTTATAAGGAGGAACACCATAGAAAGTAACATCAAATCTTACAATTAGATTATACAACAGTGATACCTATTGACCTAGATAGTATTAGTCTTATAATAAATTACAACTCTGCAGAGGTTCACTATTTTATTGAATCACCAACTAGGACGACGATCGCAGCAAAAGTTACTCAAACTAAGGTGGAGCGCTCTTTTATAACTCTCCACCTCCACACATTTGTCACTTTTTATGAATTAAAGTCTTTATGCAGCTTGTCTATGAACGGTATCATAGCCAATACTTCATAAAGACGGGCACATACCATCCCATAAGGTTCGCAAAGCCAATGTCACCATACAGCTAACACGGCATACAGCCTACGTTTATGCAGCCACCTTGAATACGAATGATCAATCGACATTGCATCGATTAATCATTCAGATATCAAACTCCGCTACACCGGAAGTGTTTCCGCGTACTAACAAGTCATATTTAAATTATAGAAAATGGCAACATTGGCATAACGTCACATACGGAATGTCATGTCATCAAAACATACTAGCGTTAGAAAAATAACATGTTAATAATCTGATATTCTGGAGGGACTTATTTAAAGTACAATATTTACTAACAGTAATTTAATAACTGAACCAGTTTAGCCATTGTTTAGTTACGATGTTTCTTTGTTTATTTTACTTTTATCTATAAAAATATTTTTCTTTGACAGTGCATCGTTAAGGCAAGACATGATTCGGTATAGTGTGTCGCCAGCGCTTTGTCCATCGGAGAAGCCAAGTAAGCAGCAATCTTGCAACCGAATACCCTGCCCAGTGTACTGGCAGGAGTTACCGTGGACACAGGTAATTCAAAATTGTAATTTTTTTTAAGATTCTCCCTTTTTAGGGAAGGCCAAGGGAACAATGCCCGTACATCCTAGTCTTAAGTTATATTAATCTTCTTTTTTTACATTAGAATGTCGGTGTGACGCATTCTAATGCTTCTTGGAGTGTTTGGCACGAAATGTATTAAGTTGACTTTTTCGATAAGCTTCTGTGAGGTAGTCAATACTACAATAAAGTTCTCTTGACCTGAACTTGACCGGAATAGCGTATATTTTAAAGATTCCACTAATTTTTCAGATGCGCAGACGGTTGTAACACAAAATCACATCAATTTTATTTCACAATAACCACTATGAACGAATTTTAGAATAATTAAAATAAGACGCCAACCGCACCCGATGAATTGCTTCCAAAACGCTTTTTAATTTTTTATGTTTATGCAAGCAAACGAGCTGACAGTCCACCTGATGATAAGTGGTCACTGCCGCTTATGAACACTTGCAGCACCAAGGGTACCACTCATGCGTTGCCGGCTCTGGAGGAAAAGGTTGACCCGCCTTTTGAAGACCTTCATATCATAGCTAAAAGGGAAAATCGCCGAGGGAAGTTCGTTCTAGATCTTGTTGGTACGCAAGAAGAAGGAGTTTTGAAGAAGGATTTTTTTGAGGAATTTATCCTTCCATCCGCTTTAGCTGGTGTGCCTACATCCTTGAGGATTTCAAGGGTACAACCGGATGTTGGATTATTTAAGTTATAGATTATCTAACTGACAAAAGGTTTCCATTACATTCAGGCAATTACGCCACACACTCAACTAACATGGGGGGAGTGGTGAAGACAAATATATGATGTGTTATTAAATATACGTTTCTCAATAATAATTTTGTGGTGAAGACATATTCTATATAAGAAATATTCCGTGCTACTGCATACGATTTAACACTTGAAATTACATACAATGATTGGTCGAGCACAAAAAGTTTAAAGATGTTGTACTCTCATAATAGCATAAGCATAATTTTTAATTTGCAAGCATATCTTTCCTATTACAGAATTTGGAATAAACTTAGCCTTGGTTTTAACATAACGTTGTCTTTGTCTTCTTTTCAGCAAACAAAAGTGACGGCATCAATTTCACGCCGTGTTACTTTAGTCAACATTTTATAATAAGACGGATCGTGTCATTTTTTTTACTAATCTTTGAAATTGATTTGCAGTGTTCCACGACTTGCGGCAGAGGTGTTTCCTATCGTCCTCTCTCATGTCCTGCGTCGGACGATCTCTTCTGCGGTCCAAAACCGCGCGAGCGTCGCCGTCGTTGCCGCGTACGGAAATGTCCTTCCCCCCGCATTTCGCGACCTTGCCTCTCGCAAGACGCTACCCAGTACTGCGAGTTCTTTAGTACCGAAGAGCTGAAGAGAAACTGCGCGGTTCCACCGTTCAGAAAATACTGCTGCAATGCGTGTAGAGAAGTCGACAACACAATAAAGAGAAGGAATTTAGGATGAACATTGTTTAGATCTGTTTATTAGGTTATGTTGTAGGTGCTTATTATATTTTGGAAACATGAGCAATAATATGAAGTAAAGAAGATTTTCAGTGAACCGCCTCTGCCCCACGCAAGAGGCTACCCAGAACTGTGAGTTCTTTAGTACCAGAGAGCAGAAGAGAAACTGCGCCGATCCATCGTTCAGAAAATACAGCATATCAAGGTTTAATCGAAGGTCATTAGCAAAGCAATTTTTAACCGGGATGGAAAAATATTGAAAAAAAAACAAAAATGGGTGAACAAGACATTTAAAAAGTATTCTTCTTCAGCAATAAAAAGTTGCTAAAGTAGGTAAAAATAAATCAGGAAATCATTTTTAAATAAAATGCGATTTTTCTTTTTAGTTGGCTTTTAACGATTTCCATATAATGCTAGCAGAAGTTTCGTCATGTGGGCCGCTGCATGTATAAGCAAATGCGTGTAACATCTTCTCTATAGACTGCCACTAAATTACACGCGCAGGTCGCGTCGCAAAACACAACGCCTAACGTTTCGTGGCACTGTAAACACGCCCTAAATAATTGTAACCAATATTGTACCAATGTAACCAGTATTTTTAATAATAAACAAATGTTGTATATCGAAACACTATTTATAATTAGCGTAAGTTTAGTTCAGTATGGTAAATAATAATAAAATGCAAAACTAAGTGCCATAAAATATGAAACAACTTAGTGAATAAATAATTAGTTACTATGATTGCTCGTTTTATTTGTATATTAATTCAGATTTTCCTTCATATAAGGCGCAGTAAATTAATTCATCCCACCTGATGTAAGTATAACTGGAGTCCAGTAACCTTAGCACGAACCAATATCGCATACGAATGACAATGTCAAATGACAAAAAGTTTTAATTAAATTTTTAATTTTTACGTCCATTGCTGCGCTGTTAAAATTTCCTTATAAAAGATCTTGACATTTAACTCGTATCGAGATTGATACTCGGTCGTTACTCTACGGATGGGTGACCAGAATAGTCATCCCGACGTCAGAATGGTTGGTCACCTTAAGGCGTTTGGCAGACGACGGGGCGGGGCGGGCATTTTGTCCGCGAAGCAATAAAAACCGCGTCTGCCCGTCGATGTCTGCGGCTGCCCGCGCCGCGTACACAAAGCACACGACGGGCAGAGGCGGTCAGTTCAGGACGTTCGTTCTAGTGAATAGTCCATCACTAAAAAGCGCGTGGCGCGGACTGAGCTGACCGCCCCGCGCCCCCGTCTGCGTTACTGCATATAAACTGGTTTGTATGATCCACGGCGGGCAGCCGCGGATATGCCGCGCCGCCAGTGCCCGCCGGGCACCTGCGGCGCGGTCTTTTTGCCCTCTGTGTGCGTTTGTAATATAGGATTCACTTTGTGCTATCGTTAAATGCGAAATTGACCGGCCCGCCCCGCCCCGTCGTCTGCAAAGCGCCTAAATGGTTTGATTTTGTTCATTAAATATTGAGGAAGCAAATGCCTCATGTTAGGAAGCAAATAGAAGCAAATGGTAAGCAATTCTTGGCAGTTATATCCAGTGATTTCAACGCTGAATACAACTTACACCCCAATCGTCATATGTTTCATAGATTACCAAAAAGCTTTCGATTGTGTAAGCTGGCGGCATCTGTGGTGTGTACTGGCAGCAATGGGAATTGCACTGATCAAGAACCTTTACAATACCAGTCATGGCACGGTCAAAGTCAACATAACAAGGTCTGCCACATTTAGATTCGGAAAAGGTGTTAGACAAGGTCAAGGCATCATAATATCTCCATACTGTTCAATATATACAGTGAATACATCATCCGCAAAATGCTGTCCTTCAGCAACTAATTAGCAAAGATGAAATGCAATGAAATGAAACGTCCCAAGCCATTCAACAGAACCCGTGGCGAATTAATGGTCCAAATCTTAATGAAGCATTGTTGCTATTATCTCCTCCTCCAAAGTCCTCTTCGCGCATCAGACAAAAATATCTTTGTTAATATTGACAAATATATAAAAGAAACTTAGCCAAAGGGTTCAGCATTAACGAAAAGTGAAATTTCACAAAAAATAATAGAAGCCACAGGTTCATTTTACCAAATAATTATTTTACCTCAATATGTATTACTTCTGTGTCGTTATGTATTTCAGTCTATACCAAGAAAAAAAAGAAGAAGACAATTTTTTAATTTAATTGGGCAATTGTCATCGTCTTCGGTGTCCTCATTTGGTGAAAAGAGTGATTAATTTAAAAATTAATCTAAGTATTGCTTGTACTTGATAAGAGTAGTTTATGTTGAAAATAAAAAATAAAAAATGTTGTATAATTTGACTCAGAGTATCTGTTAATATCAATAATACATAATATAAGTAATATCAATATATTATTATCATATTTCATCATTATACATGACATGAAAAGGTTCCAAAAGCCTGCTTCTTTCAGCTTCTTTTTTTAATGTTATCTGGAATGAAGTTGTAGACCATGTAGGATTATTTATATTATGCCGATTTACTGGCAAATCTCTTTGCGGCTAACTCCCGAATCGATGATTGCAATGCACTGCCACCATCATTACCTCACTGTGGCACAACGATGCCTGATATTAAAATCAGGCAGCGTGAGGTTCGTGCCGAATTGCAATCACTCGACGTCCGGAAAGCTAGTGGACCTGATGGCATCCCAGTAGTGTAGCGGAGTAATGTGCAGCGGAGTTGTCTCCCGTGCTCACGCGCTTGTACCAATGCTCGTATTCTTTGGGGCGTGTGCCGGAGACTTGGAGAGATGCTAACGTGCAACCGGTGCCCAAAAAAGGGAATCGCTCAGACCCGGCAAAGTACCGGCCAATAGCCGTCACCTCAGTTTTATGTAAAGTTCTAGAAAAGGTCCTTAATAACCATCTGACCCGCTACCTAGAGGATCACTCCCTGATTAATGATCGTCAATATGGATTTAGACCGAAACGATCCACGGGTGATCTTCTAGCGTACTTAACTCATATCTGGGGTGAGGCTATCGACAAGCATGGCGAGTCGTTGGCTATCAGCCTTGACATTGCCAAGGCGTTCGACAGGGTCTGGCACAAAAGCCTTCTCTCCAAGCTTCCGGCATACGGTCTGCCAGCCCAGTTCTGTTCTTGGGTAGCTGACTTCCTGCATGAGCGTAGAATTCGTGTCCTTACGGATGGTAGCAGTTCGCGGTTCATGTCAGTGAATGCCGGCGTTCCCCAGGGCTCCGTCCTATCCCCCACTCTCTTTTTGCTGCATATCAATGACTTGATTCCTCTTGGGAATATTCATTGCTATGCAGACGATAGTACAGTGCATGAGGGGTATCTCGGACAAGCAGCGGCTGGGCAGGCAGTAACCAAGGAGAAACGGGAAAATCTTGTCATTGAACTCAATCAGGCTTTGGACCACATTTCCGAATGGGGTACCAGGAACTTGGTTGAGTTCAATGCCAAGAAAACTCAGGCCTGCGTTTTCACGGCAAAAACATCGCCATTCCTTCCCCTTCCATCTCTTCAGGGCACACCACTACCGCTGCAGAGCAACATTTCCATGCTCGGTATGGAAGTTCGCTCAGACCTGAATCCAAAGGACTACATCGAAACCGTGATCATAACAGCTTCACGCAAACTCGGAGTCCTGAACAAGGTGCGGCGTTTTTTCACGCCCGATCAACTGTGTTTGTTGTACAAAACGCAAGTGCGGTACTGCGTGGAATATTGCTCGCTCCTCTGGGATGGCTCCGCCAAGTACTTGCTCGATGCTTTGGATAGGTTACAGCGGCGCGCGATCCGCATCATAGGCGATGAGAAGGTGACTAAACACCTTGAGCCTCTTCAATTACGCCGTGACGTGGCGTCACTAAGCGCGTTCTATCGTTTGTACTACGGCGAGTGTTCTGAGGAGTTATTCTCTCTTATCCCACCTTCCCCTTTCCTTCAGAGGACCACGCGCGCTGGCCTACGTTGTCACCGTCTTACTGTGGCGACAATTCCAACGCGTACAACGAAATTTGGTGACTCATTTCTTTGTCCCACTATCCGTAAATGGAATGCTCTGCCCGCTCACGTGTTCCCTCCTTCTTACAACCTGGGATCCTTTAAAAGAGGCGTGAAGAAGCAACATGCAGAAAAAAAAGGAGTGGCCCATACATAATGATATTAGGTTAAGGAAGAAAGACAACTGAAAATGTTAAATCAGTGACGAGCATTGTTTTATTAAAAAAAGATATGTTTTTATCACAGGTTTTTATATACATAATACCATGATACTTGCTCTGCAGATGTATAAGATTACTGTACGTTACTCATATAAATTGCCAATTAAAAAAGAAAAGAAAAACAAACAACGATACAATACTAGAAATCTTAAACATATTCAAATCAAAGTGCATGATTACAAAATGTTAAAATATCCAAACAAAATATACATAAGCCATGTGAGTGCATGATGCATAAGCCTGTGTTGTCTCGAAGGTGCTCCTGCTCTAGTCCTCATGATAGTGTCAGTGTAAATACTGAATAATATTACATATATTACTTATTCTCTATTTTACCGTTTTAGATAATGATATTTAATAACGAAATTACAAATAGTTTGATTTTTCGAATTTTGACGAATCTTTGTTTAAAATACCTGCTTATTCTCTTGAAATTTCAACTAGTATATCTTACAATTTTGATATTAAGTAATTGTCAGTTTTTTTTGTTTTATTTGATGATTTGTATTTATAATATTACTTTGTTATCAGTACATAAATGTACAATTTTGACCTTGCAAATAATGTATACAACCACAATTACTAAGTAAGTTGTGGCGAAGTCTAAATCACGTCTTCTTCGTTTTGCTAACACTTCCCCGATACGATAAGGTATCTTAGGCCCGTATTACAGAATAACAACTAAGTGTCGATCTTTACTTGAGCACAGTTAGAAAGGGATGGCGCTATGTGCTATACAGAGCGACATCTCTTTCTAACTGTACTCAAGTAAAGATCAACACTTAGTTGTCATTCTGTAATACGAGCCTTAGCCCGTAATGAAGGTTTAGTGAGCAGTATACAAGATGTAGGATAAGTTAATAAATTGTCGATTCCACATTGAAGTTCATCATTTTTCCCGTGAATCACACATACCCCATCACCACATGGCGATCGTGATGTAGAAGATCGTGCTGCATCGGACGGAGTCCATTATATGAGTTATTTGAAAATTTTAATTGACCAAGACAGCATATTATGGAGCGCTAAGACAAAGAAAGGTTCGCAAAACTGAAGACGAGATGATTATTGAATAACGGCAAACTACAAACTTATTACATACACACTCAGTAATATATGAAGGTACATTGAAAATGAAGATTATATTCTAATACTGAAAAAGTGCATGAAAACGATTACGTTATGAAGAAAGGAAATCACGAAGCTGCATTCAATGACAAATAAATTAATGTGGCCTCAGTTTTAGTGTAAAGCTTAAAAACTGTAAGCAAAGACATTTTTTTGTTGTTTTCTTAAAATACGGAATATTATTTAACGTTAGATTTTGTTAAAAATAAATGAGTATTAATATCTTAAAATGCAGCTAAACAGTTTATTCATCTTATTTTTTTATATTAGTTTTGTTCGGTAGACTTTAGATTTTTAAATGTTTATTAATGTATTTTCGCAATTTAAAGTTTTAAGGTTTTATTTGTAAAAATGGCAAGATTTGATTTAGGGAATGCACTAGCCTTCTTATCTAGAATGACGGAAGAAGAGCATATCACACAATCTTTTGATTTGAAGGATAAGAATGGAAAAATTGCCTTAAAAAGATTGTAAATAAATATAATACGAATAAGACCGAAAGCTCAAACACTAACAAATATTTTTTTAGCAAAATAAGCAATTATTTTCAAAACATGCTATTTATTTAGCTATTTACCAACGTGATGTTGGAAAAGATTAATAAAAACGTGATATTGTAATATGTATTGTTTTTTACAATTTATTAGAAATCAACGTAAATAATTGTTTAGTAATTGTAGTAAGGGTTTATTTTTAATAATAATTTGTTTGTATAAAGTTACCTAATAAAATAAATAATTTTAGTTCTGTATAAATTAGTAAATATCTTCAAAAGTATTTTAACATGTTGTTTAGTATAATATGTTAATAATCTAGTTATATGTTGTAACATATTGTAAAGTGTTTAGGGTCTTCCTTTTCAGGGGAAGGACGCATAACGTTTCAGGGGAGGTGTGGTGAAGTGAAAATCACGTCTTCTACGTGTTGATAACACTTACCCGATACGATTAGGTATCTTAGCCCTAAGCACGTAATTAAAGTTTAGTAAATAGTATACAGGGTTTAAAAAAACCTATGACAAATACTGAAACTTCGCATTCTGTACACCCAAACAAGTAATGTTACAAAATATTATACGTGGGAATCATTTGTATTTTTAAGTTAAAATTACATTTCTTTTCCATTACGCTATGTATAGCGCGGCGCTCTACAGTGGCGCTACGCAAAGAATGTGCCTATGTGTATGTGTAAGTGTGTCGATAAAAAAGTTTTTAAATAACGCTTTGAAAATATTAATGTATAAATCTTGAAAAAAAAAATTGTGACTTTGACCTTCAATATCTCCATAACCATAAATTTCCCAGGTATGGTCCAGAAGAAAAAAAACAATCGTTATGATGTGGAAAATACGTGGCCTTCGACTTCGTTAAAGGTTTTTTACAACCTGTATAATATGTAGGTTAAGTTAATAAATTGTTAATTCCACACTGAACGCTCGTCGTCATTTCTCCCGTGAATCACCCATACCCCATAACCACAAAGTAGCTTTTTACCTTTTTATGCCTTCAATGAAAACTTAAAACTAAAGATCTAAGCATTCGTCATTAGAGCTATAATTAGATTTCATAATAGTTACATTGACTCGAGCACAAGATTGATGATCTAGCACTTTGCGCTCTCGAATGTGACATACATTATTTTTATTTGCACATATTCTTCCTACTTTCTCAACTCGGTTTTTGTTTGATGTCTGTTACATTCTTAATAATATGATAGCGATGTTATGACTTATGCTAAAAACTTAGATTGACCAGTTTTTCTGGACCTTACTAGCTTGTTGCAAAATAATCTAGTCTCGGGTGCTCCCTAGAATAGGTGATTGATAAAAATGATATCAGTGGATCTGTCCACAATGTTTAAATTGAAAAAAAAAATGATAATTTAATGCTAAGTTTATAGTTCTTTAGTAGTTCCCATCGCCTTATAAATTAATTTATTTGTAACGTGGAATGTCTACTACAAGATAAACAATATAATTGATTAAATCTAAAAAAAAGTTTACTAGAAAAAAATCCACGCGGACGCGGACGGGATTCGAACCTTCGCTATCCGGGCGAATGCACTGACCATTATGCTACCACGGCCCGTCGCCGCGTCGAAATTTTCCTAGCCTTAAGCTGCAATTCATAGATAGATTTAAACATCTAGCAGTTAAATGCTTTAAAAATAAATAAAATCATAAATATAATTGATTGTTATGATACTTATAGTAAGTCTCCTCGATGCTACGAAATGATATCAGTGGATGTCTCCACATTGGTTTAATTGATACTTAAATGTTAAATTAATTGATTTGATATTATGTATATGCTTACTCACCCACTCACTTACTCACTTACATTAGTAATGCTCGTCCTTCCTCAAGACGGCAATTAACAAATATGATATTTAGAATAATATCTACTTCTAAGAGATGATTAAAACAAGAAATGTTAATTGAGTCGTATGATATACCTAACCGTTCTGCTGATGCTAGGAACCTCAAACCATGTTATGTTCCTCGCTGCTACTTTCTGTTTTCTGTACAAGTTATTGCGGTTTAATTTTACCAGCGATGCAGCCGGTGTTGATACGGATGCGGATGCTGCTTCTTAAATGACCAGAACGCACCGAATATGATAATGTTGTTCTTGCTGTGCTAAATTATTGTACCTTCTGTAAAGTATTGCGGTGACTCGCGCTCCATGTCGTGTGTTCGCTGAGTAATCGAGTGCCCTTCCTCCCTAATATTTCTCGACGTTCGTGTAAAACCATGATTGTATGTGATAAGGATGCTAAGCTGCTATAAAGCAGCTTTCGTTTGTGTATTTGCATTACAGTGTATGCGCTTTCTCAATACAGCCGGTGAGACCCGCTTATGGGAGACCGGGTGAATCAATTCGCCACTGTCAAAAATATTCCTTGATAAAAAATAATATGGTACCTTAGTGCTATCAATATCCATGGCCAGGTTACACAGGAACAATCACTGTCACGAATTGTCCCGCTTTTCCAAGCTCGGTGAACCGTATATGTTGAGTGGTTTAACATTTTGATAATGACATTAGGTTAAGGAAGAAAACAACTGATACTGTTGAATGGGTGACGAGCATTGATTTATTAAGAAAATATATGTTTTTATATACCTAATACAATGACGTGTTGTGATACTTTCTTAGATACAGCTACATGATTAAAGTAGGATATGCTTGCTCTGCAGATGTACAAGATTACTGTACGTGACTCGTACAGACCAGATCACTTACCATTAAAAAGTATCACAAAATGATAAGTAGACTTAACAAATAGCCTGCAGAAAGGCTGAAACCCGTGTTCAAAATTGAGTTATAATGATCTATTAACCAATAACTTCGCGGCACTCCCGCCCAACCGATCTCATCCAAAATTTATACACTCGAGTAGCGTCCGATGTCGTTACAGAGAAAGTTTGAAGTAACATGTTACAGTCTATAACTTAACTTATAGTCTATAACAAACTATATAACATATTCTCGTTAGCGTGCCAGTGAGCTTACGACGACATTTACAAACTTTGACGCTGACCGCGCGGTTTGACGCTTGAGTGACTATAAAAGCTTGCGTTGCGCTAAGCGGGAGCACAGAGAGGAAACGGCGAAATCAACAATGACAGTACTGGGGAAAGTGTGGAAAAACCGAAATATACTAAAAAGGACTAAAATGTACATTGTCAGAACCTTGATCTTTCCCATTTGCCTTAACGGAGCCGAATCATGTACGTTAAAGATGGCTGATCGAAGACGCATTCGAGATATAGTGCTGGTGGTGCATGTTTTACTGTGGACAGCCCATGATCAAATGCATCGCATCGGCGTCCACTCGGCGTGTAGTTTTTATGACATTTCATAGAACAGCGCGGCTTGGGAGACTCGCCTCACGCTGCGCTGCTCTATGAAATAACACGCGCAGCGGACGCCGTTGCGATGCGTGTGCCTCTAGAGGTATTTCAGGCGGATGGCAGCTCCCCGCGGGGGTAGTCTCCTCTCCGTCTGGAGCCTCTAGACCAGTCAAATCTGAGGGGGTCGGCGTAACTACAGGACGTCTCTGAGACTCGGACCTCGGCTCTAGTTAGCCGTTGTCGTAGGGGGCGGGGAAAAACGCCCAGATACGCACCTGTACGGGTGCGGTGTCTGGTAATGGGTCTATTTATTTATTTACTCTTTATTGTTTTGCAATAATGGCGGACTTAATGCCACATGGCATTCTCTACCAGTCAACCATCGGGCTAAGCAGAGACATTATGCGGTAAAGTAAATAAAAGCATTATAGTAAAAGAGAAAGAAAAATAAAATAAAATTGATAAAACTACATGTTACTTAATATAATAATTATAATGTAACATGTATAAATATACCTAAATAACTTTATTTATATATATATATATATATATATATATATACACACACAAACATATTTATATATACGATAAAACCCTACACATATACAATAATAAATACCACTATACTTACTTAAAAATACTATAATAGAACAAAAAACTATTACAAATAATATTAATAATAGGTGGACTGACCAGAAGTTGGTTCATATATAGAAATTGTTATTTTTCTTAGCGAACTGCTGACGTACGAGAACCTTGAAAGCAGGTTTACTGGGTGCTTTTCTAACGCTCTCCGGAAGATTGTTCCAGAGACGAATAGTTTGGAGACAAAATGATTTTGACACGAAGCTGGAGCAGTGGGAAGGAATGGACAAAAGAAGGTTTTGGATGAACGAAGAGGACGAGAGTGAGTGGAACCTAAAAAGTGAAATTTGGACTGAAGTCCAAATTGCCGACGATTTGGACTGAAGTCCAAATTTCACTTTTACCTGAGTACCTGAAGGTAAGACGGAGCATTAGGGTCAAAAAGAATTGAGAAAAGAGATGTCAGAATTTTTAGACCACGACGGTCTGAAAGTGGCGGCCAATTGAGTTCACGGCTAAATGAAGTAATATGATCATATTTCCGTAGGCTGAAAATGAATCGAATACAGCTGTTAAGAGACTGTTCCAATTTACCAAAAAAATCTTTATTTAAGTCAGGATAGCACACATCAGCATAATCTTTGGATGGTAGGACAAGAGCCTGGATAAAAGAGATTTTTGTGTGAACAGCGAGATTATTTTTTATATCATAGAGGGCACGGAACATATTTGTGACCCGCCGACATGTCTCGTTAATGTGTGTGGACCAGCCGACAAAGGTACTGTCAATGTGCAAACAAAGATTCTTAACACTAGGAGAAAAAGGAATTTGCATGCCTTCATATTTGGCGAGATCCACCAATAATAATAGCTTGGCACTTAATCGGGTTGACAACGACACCAAAGCGGTCAGACCACTTGCAGAGCATATCAAGATCCTAATTGAGGAGAGAATCTCTGCAATCAGAGTCAATCTTATTAGAACTACAACGGTGATATAACTGCAAATCGTCGGCAAATAAAATGAACAGCGAAGAAAAGTGGTAATGAAATTGGTAAAGACGGAATAAAGAAGTGGCGATAGGATGCCGCCCTGAGGGACGCCAGCCACTAAGCTGCACCAATCATACTGCGATTCGTCAACAATGTCTATATGTGGTGACATCGGACCCAGGGTCTCCCTTCGGAATCGGTGTAACATGAGCAAGCTTCCAGTAATCGGGTTACCTAGCCTGAACCAATGACAGAAAAGGTGCAAAAGCGGAGACTTATGAGTGGATATGCAATCCTTGACCAAAAAATCAGAATTCCATCAGGTCCACTGGATGATCGAGCATTAAGACGCCTAACAGATTCATTTAAGATCATCTTCAGTTATGGTTGACAATGAAATGAGCCTACCATCCTTAATTGTTTAATTCTCCTAAGCAGCCTGTCCATCCTCTTATCTTTAATGTATTCCCAGAATCTTACAGGTTTTTCAATTATATTTTTTTCGATATTTTGTATATAAAGCTGATCTTCGTTGTCAATCAGATTTTTGTGAGCTATCTAAAATATTTAAATAATACAATTTTTTTTTTACGGTCTTGTTTAAACCTTATACTTCTTTAAGTATATATATTTCTGTTTTAAGTTATAAATGATCTCGCTAGTAAACTACCTGGGATAATTATATCTATTTTTATAGGATGAATCGCTTTTAAGGGGAACATAAAAAATTATACAATCGTACAGCGTCCGGGTAAAACATTTGCACGCTAGAAACAGCATCTTCATTTCCCAATACGACGGATCAATCTATTGCGGCCAGAGCAAAATACAACTACTCAAAGTTAGCTCTGCGCCAGTTCCATTCTAGACGAAGGCTCTTTCGCATGGAAGAAGTACGTTTGTTTTGCACTGGTAGTACCATATCGCTCTCCAATGCTACTGTAATATGTAGAGCAGGATGATATTCGCCTAACGGCACCAAGGACTCAGTGTTTAAAAAAACTGCGACCAGGCACAAGATCGCTCAACACGAGATCCAACATTAGTATGTTGGATCTCGTGTTGAGCGATCTATCTATTTACTATATGGTTATTTTCATCGAAATGGCAATATGCATAAAAGTTCTCAAATTGAATTATAACATTATTACTACATTAATTTAAATTTAAATCACCTATAATATTTAAATTAGGATATGAACAGTTAACATTTTCTAAACATGACAATACATTTAAATACGCTTATTATTATTTATCATAAGCTTTGAGCATGTATTCTACATAAAATACCAAAATTTAAGTTCTGTAACAAATTCCGTGTACGATCTAGAGACCCGTGAAATACGGACACACGGAAAGGTTGACATCGATAAGCTTCCGTTTTTACCCTTGGGGTACGGAACCCTAAACATGACTATAGATGCCATTTCTCATACACCTACGAATGTTTGAATAAAATTGATGTTTCTTCGCAGAATTTCCTCCTATTCCATTTCGTACGAATTGCGATATTATCAGGGATCAATAAAGACAGCAACTAATAATACAGGAAAACGGTGAAATTGTTCAGCATTGATTTCGGATAAGTTGTTTTACGTAAATAGAGATAGTTTGTGAACCCATCCCTTAAAATTCAATTTACACATAAGTCCATACATTTGTTTCTCGGAGGGACAGGCAGAAACAATAATAGTAGTGATACCTAATTATGAATTACTAGTAGGTGCCCACGTCTACTTTGCGTGGAAAATTTGGTTTCCTATACAAATTTCTTTTTCACCCCTTTTAATGATTTTTTCGGATAAACCAATCCTATGTCCTAATCGATTCAGCGCTTTACTCGCTTTCGCATTATACACATAATATTAGTATGGATTTCCTGCGCATTGTATAGCTTCTATTCTAACAAAAAAATTGTGACTAGTTTCATTCCCTATTCTTAAATCGGCATGTACGAGTATACCTACACTATCACAATAATATATTCCTGATATTAATTCAAATTTGCTAACAATACAAAACAATTAATGGACTGACGAAAATGAAATGTTCAAGTGACAATTATTGTCTTAAGACGTAGCAAATACCCGCCGTGAGACAAAGCTTCAAACATTGTGTAGCTAGTTAGTTGGTATTATTGATCTGCAACTCACTCGGTAACTTATTCAGAGCACTTGAGCTGGTATTTGTACCTAGTAAATTTAATAATAGTGAAATACAAAACATTAATCAAACAGTTAAGCTAATTCTTTTTGTTTAGATAATAATATAGTAGATAATAGATAGTACTAGCGGCCGTCCGCGACTTCGCCCGCGTTAATTTTAATTTGTTGAAAATCCTTCAGGAACCTTACATTTTTTCGGGATAAAAAGTATTCTATGCCTCAATCAATCAATCAAAAATTTTAAAACTTTTTAGGGTTCCGTACCTCAAAAGGCTAATAACGGAACCCTCATAGGATCACTTTGTTGTCCGTCAGTCTGTCAAGACCTTTCTCAGGAACGCCTGGAGGTATCAAACTGAAATTCATATCTAATACTCATGTCTACCGTCCCTTGGAGCTGTGAAAAAAACAAACTTCTAAGCCATATCAAACAAAAGATACAGCCGTTTATGCCGCAAATTTTCGAAACTCGCACGGGAATCAAAACCTACAAGGTACTTCCCGTGAACTTAGGATCTAGAAATTTGGTACGAACTACCGTCTTATAGTACAGATAAAGGAAAAATTGCGAAAACCGTGAATTTTAGTTACAACATATAATAAAAAATATTATTGAAAATTTTAAAGTTACTAACTACCTCTTTTCTCGTGCAACAGAATAAAATAGTAAAATACAGTAATTTTTAGGTATTTTCTTACGTATTAGCGTGACGGAATTGGGTGGCGGAAATGAGAAACACCCGGTTAATTTTTATTTATAAAAAATAGGGTCATCATATTCAACGATACTTTAAGGATGAAATTAATGTTTCAATTGTGCATAATAAGCATTTAAAAGCAAAAACAATCAGGCATAATGAAAAAAAAGGAAATAACATTCTTATGGTATTTATCGCGACAGCGAAACACTAAACATCAACCGCTTCAGTTACTGACGCAGCATTACTGACGTATTCCTGAGATGTGATATGAATAGGTTAATTTACACAGATAATGAGATAATCATAATTTCTTAACCAGTGACAGAAATTGGGTAAAATGAAAGAACAAGCATATTTTTGGTTATCTATACTAATATTATAAAGAGGAGAGATTTGATTCTTTGTTTTTTTGTATTGATTTGATGTATTGTTCGGAGAATATTGCTCCGAAACTACTAGACCGATCTGAAAAAATCTTTCAGATGTAGAATTCTGCAATATCGTTGAAGTCGTTGACAATAGAGTGACGTATCAAAGTTTTATAGTGGACATTAATATCTACGAAAAAGTGTGCAATAACATATGTCTAAATATTACAGTAAAGTCACAACTACAGTTTTACCCGCGTTAATGTGTGGAAAACGTTATAGTGAGTCAAACATTAAAGAAGGACCAAATAGTATTGTATATTTTTTAATTAGAACTTTTAAAGGGAAACAAATACATGAATTTTGTGTAACTTTAACCATTTACCCAGCGCACGCGATGGAAACTCACAAATGGAATATTTTTACGCGTTTTTGCAAACTTTTACATCGATGCTTCGCTTCTACTGATCCTATCGTGATGCTATATAGCCTTATAGCCTTCTGTACTTATCGATATATATAAAACTCAAAGGTGACTGACTGACATAGTGATCTATCAATGCACAGCCCAAACCACTGGACGGATCGGGCTGAAATTTGGCATGCAGGTAGATGTTATGGGGGATTACATTAAATGTCCCAAGGGGATAAAATAGGGAATGAAAGTTTGTATTAAACTTTGTCAATTTTAAACCGATCGGGCTGAGACTTTGCATGCAGGTATAAGAAGAATCATGGGTGAATGTCATTGTGTATAATACAAGCCAGAGAACAAAAACTGTAGTCTACACTTCAGCTCCACACCGAAGCGAAGCGAGGGCGGGCCGCTAATAATATTATAAAGAGGAAAGGTTTGTATGTAAGTATGTTTGGAACGATTTGGCTCAAAAAGTACTAGACCGATTTTAAAAATTCTTTCACCGTTTGAATGCTACATTATCACTGATTAATATAGGCTATAGTGTATTTTCAAAAAGTTAGGGTTCCGTAAGAAAACTTCGATAATGTTGGGTTACAGTGTGTAAAAAATAGCAAAAAAATAGCCTTATAACGCGTACGCTGCGGAAGTCATTGACAATAGAGCAAAGTGATGTACTAAAGTTTTATAGACGATATCAATATCTACATAAAGTCCGTGATACCATTTATGTCTTAAAATATAACAGATAAGTCACACCTAGAGGTCCCCTGCGATTTCACCCGCGTTAATTTAAAGAAAAAGGTTTATAGTGGGTCAAACTTAAAATATGGACATAGGCTGTCGTGGACTTTTTTACAGAACTTTTAAAGAGGAAGAATTCTGTCAAATATAGTTTTTGTGTTACTTTAACCGTTTACCCAGCGCATGTTAAGGGGGACAATCTTTTAGATATTTGTATGGACGCTCGAAAATCTATAAACTTATAAAAAATGGATATTAATAACTTTTCTAACAAAAATAAAAACTCATTACGTAAACCAAACAAAAGAAAACCACTTTAAAGAAAGAAATAATACTCGTACTTATTCTTCACTTATGTCTAAAGTACATTAAATGTCAAATTAAGAGCAACTGTCCACGGAGGTGTAGCTTCATAGACGCGTATTCGTCATTATACGCTTAGTGTACGCCTGCTTGCAGGTTACATACAAAACTATATGTACGCCCTGGTAATATTATATAATATTACCGTGGCCCCGGCGTATGACATGCGATACGGCAGGCGTCATGACGCCTACATGTTGCTGCTCCATCGAACGAGTAGCATAGTTTTGTATGTATGTAACCTGTACACCATGCGTATAATCATAAATACGCGTCTATGAAGCTTCGATTCCGTGGGCAGTGGCTCTAATGCATATTGATAGATCTGAGTTGCTATTTAATGCTTGAGTTGGCATGGCACCAACTCCAAATGTTAATTTGACATTACCTGAATTTACTTTATACATAAGTCAAGAATACGTATAATTGCTTACTATTTAGTGGTTTTGTTTTTAAGAAGTGGTGTTTTTTAAAATCTGTGTTTACTGCACTTATCATAATATTAGCACCATAGATGAATTATTGGTGGACCAATCATTCATCTATGATTAGCACTTATTAACTGTAAGACCAGTTAATAAATGCTAAACCCTATGTTTCTTAACTTGTTAAAAAATAGGGTTGCAGTAACTTTTCTCACTCTATCTTCGCAAGTGAAATAAGGTCCTACGTAGGTATAAAAATTGTACAAAGTCAGCAGTGAATTGTATGGTACCATTAAAAACGACTCCAGATATTTGATACGAGAAACGAAAATTTTTACAATACTTTTTTAAATATCATAATGTTATGTAAAATAACAAGAATGGGAATATAACCCATAGATTCTTTAGCAATAGGTGGAAAAAATATATATAAACAAAATCCAGCTCAGGTTTTTAGGAAAGATAAGTTTAAGCACGATAATCTTTATCGAGCGTCAATGGAAAACATAACACTCGTCTACATAGTATTCGATTCGATTGCCTTTGTATGTAGATGAACGAAATGGCTACGTATGCAAATTCAACGAATTGAGGCGCATCGGTTGAGCTGCGACGCAAATTGGACGGTGTGTGAATGTTGCATGACACAGAAAGACGTTATGATCAGATCAATAATTGATGAAGCGATTATGGCGCTGTTTCTCTTGGAAACCTCAGCTCGAACCTATAAGAAAAAAAAAATTTGCCGCATACAACTCACTTAATCGCCTACGTAACTTTTTGCCGACCAGTACTAAAATCACTCTGGCGCATACTCTTTTACTCTCCATTCTGGACTATGCTGATGTATGTTACACTGATCTTTCCGAGGAACTGCTAAGCAAGTTGGAACGTTTGCAGAATATAGCTATCAGATTTATATATAATCTCCGAAAATTTGACCATGTATCACACTTCCGCTCGAAACTCAACTGGCTCCCTATTCGCCGGCGCAGGGACTTACATACTCTTACGCTTCTTTATTCTGTACTTTTCCTACCTACTTCTCCACCTTATCGAAAACAATGCTTCTCTTTTCGATCATCCTCTTCACAATGCATTCTACGCTCCTCTTCTAATCTCACTCTAGAAATACCTTACCATTCGACTGATTTCCTTTCTTACTCCTACTCTGTGCATTCTGTTCGCTTGTGGAATTCATTACCGGAATCCATACGAAGGGCTCGCACTCTGGACTCGTTCCGTGAGCAAGTAAAGCGTCATTTCCTATCTTTACTTTGAAAATACCTCTTTCCTTTATTTATTTGTTTATTTTTTATTTTTTTCATATAAATATGCATCTATATTTTTATTACCGTTTTTATTTTATTTTATAATATTGCTCTTACACCCTTCCCCCTTTTTTTGTTCTTTATACTTATTTAATTTTCCGTCATGGGTTGCCTGGAAGAGATTGCTATTAAGCAATAAGGCCGCCCATTGTGTAATGTCTCTCTGTCAGTGTAATCTTACTGTTATGTCCTTTGTGGTGTTATACAATAAAGAATATTATTATTATTATTATTATTATTATGGAAAGCCTTATGAGTACTACATAGTTTCCTTAGGTATTACAAAGGATATTTTTTTAAGGTATAGTAGACATAAAAATCCTAAATGATCGCAAAATCCAGTGGCGTAGCGTAGTGGGGGCGGCAGGGGCGGCCCACCCCGGGCGGCACTTCTTAGGGGGCGGCAAAATTTTACAAAAAATAATAAAAATATTTCAACCATTTAAATAAGAGGGCGGCAAAATTGTCCTTTGCCCCGGGCGGCCGACACCCACGCTACGCCGCTGGCAAAATCCACAATGTTGATACATGGTTGGTTACGTCATATTACTCTGTTCCATTGCTAATGATTAATGCTCGCTTATACCTCACGGGGATATCAGATTGTAAAGTGCGACATCACGCGACTAATGTTAATACATCAGTATAATCATATATACATGGATAAGTATATCTTTATTAGTTAGAATAAGATATAACATAGATATAACAACATACATATACTGGAGGAACAGACAATAATAAAATAGCAGACATCAGAAACCGTAAAAATATATTAGATACGTGCAGAATGCAACAGCAATGCGAATGAGCGATAGCTCAGCGGATTACTCAGAGTAGGTAAATCAGTGATTTTCAGTTTTGACTCAGATAAATCAGGTCAATCTTTTTAATGTTTATGCAGGCAAACGAGCTGACAGTCCCCTGATAGTAAGTGCCCAACTAGCACACTGGCTGTATAAAACTGCGACATAACAGCCGTTTAAAGGAATCTTTGATGAATCTACAATTGGTTTAGTATAAAAGTTTTATGTGAAAGAAAATGACGTATAAAAAATGACAAGATGACATGAAGTATTTTTAATTTGTTTTTATATTATTATAATAAAACAGAAGACATACGAAGATAGATAGGCGGAGAAGAAGTGAAATATTAGTGCGAGCCAGATTACTGTGAATATATGCATAACTTTTATTGAAATTCTTCACACGCCCGCAAAATATGCACATAATAACTATTAAATAGCATTTATTGCTTATGCAACTTCTGGTAATTATATTTTTTATGGTAAAAGTGCTCAGTGGTGGTTTTATATGGTACTTTCCGGACGGTGATAGTTTGTTTTGTAGTATACAGTTGTAGACTATAAACTCACTTTATTTTAATAAAACCACTACTTCAACCGAAACTATGTATTTTCCAACGAACTGACAACTAACAACAACGTAACTAGAGAGACGACGACATTGAGGAGTTTCCAATGCTTTGTAAATTTAACATAAACTATACCATGGAGTATGGTTATACAAAATATCTCATGCAAACATACGTTAAATATATAAACTTTAAAATATTTAAATAAATAGATAAATCAACTCCAACATCCTCCACCGCCAAGGATATGCTTACTTATCCTTGTGAATCTCAAACTTCAACCAGGAACACAGCTTAGAGACTTAGGATATGTACGAATATCTGGTAAGTTACCCATGAATTGGTTACTATTTGCAGAATTTTATATCTCGACTTTTTTCGTTGTCGATTTTTTTTATTATTTGATCACCATTAATAATCCAGTCTTTATTTTGCAGGTATGCAGTCATTAGTCGAGGACCTCCTTGCAGCGTTGCTTTATGCGCGTCATTCAACAAAAGTGTAACTAGTGGACAATCTTTGTTAAGTATTATTGGATATTTTCTTTCATGTTTCAGGTTTGCATGTTTTAAGCGCCCACCACCTCATTCTCATCCAGGTAAGGATATAGTGGTAGTAACCGACTGTTTCTGTTAATATTTCTATTTTTTCTCAAACAATCTTTTTCTTCTGCAAAATCTATCTCTTGGGCTATTTTAATACATAATAAAAGCGCATCTTCTCTTTCATTAGTATCAATGGTTTTATGCAATATTTTTTTCTTTTTCAGTTTTCTCAACCATCGACGACAGGAAGCTATAACATTTAATAGTTTTTTAAGCGATGAATACTTCTTCATTAGTATAAGTTAATCATTTTCATTCTCTTTAATAACATTGGTAAGTATACATTTTACATTTGCTCTTTTCTCTATCTCTGTATCAGGAATAATTTCTTTACTCATCATAAAATCTGAATGTAGCCGTTAAAATTCTGGACCATGCCACCATAAATAACATTCTTTGAGTTTGCTAGGCAAAATTCCTCTTGATGCTGGATCTGCTGAATTTTCTTTGCTTTTAATGTAAAGCCACTGTGACTCTAAATTATTTCTTATTTCAATGACTCTATTTTTAACAAATGGTGACCATCTATTAGGATCGCCCTTTATCCATTCTAAAACCACTTTAGAATCTGTCCAAGCAAATGTTTTTCTATAACTTACTGCAAGTACTCCACCAACATGCTTTAACAGCTTACTCAACAACGTGGCTGCACACAATACAAGTCTTGGTAAAGACACTTGCTTGACAGGCGCCACCTTTGTTTTAGATATGATTAAACTGACTCTATAATCTCTGCCATGTTTGTTCAGTACTCTGATATAGACTGCGGTAGCGTAGCCCACTTGAGATGCGTCTGAGAAGCCGTGTAACTCTATCTCAGCTTCTGTACTACATCCTGTCCATCTTGGAATTTGTATATCTTCGAGCACAGGTAAGTCTTCTTTATATTTATACCATTCTTTTTTCAGGTCATCAGAAAGTTCATCATCCCAGTCAATCTTTCTGAGCCATAACTTTTGCATAAATATTTTAGCTAATATTATCGAAGGAGAAATCCATCCCATCGGGTCAAATAGTGTAGCTATTTGGCGAAGTACGCTTCGCTTGGTAAGTCGTTGACAATTCTCGTGTTTCAGATATTTCTGTGCTATTTTCAAGATATCTTCTACTGGATTCCATAAAATAGCTAATGTCTTTATACACTCTTTGTTATTGAATTCCGATTCTATATATTTAGCTTTACATTCAGGATCTATTGACATCATGAATTCTTGACTATTAAATGATATCTTCTGCATCTCAAATCCTCCATTTTTTAACATCTGGGAAAGTTGGTCTTGTGCCTCTTTTGCAGACTTGACATCCTCAAAACTAGATAATACATCGTCCATGTAAAAATCTTTACATACTAATTTCGATGCTATTGGATACCGCGCACCTTCATCTTTAGCTAGCTGTCTTAATGTTTTTATTGCTAAGGCAGTGGCAAAAGTGACAGTAAGTAATTTATATGTTTTTACCTCTTCATTAAAATCAAATCTGTATAATATTCTTTGATAGTTTGTGTCCTTTTCAAAAACTCGTATCTGGCGATACATTTTTACAGATCTCCTATAAAACAAATTTTATAAATCCTCCATCTCATTATGATATCTCGTAACTCTCCTTGCAAATTAGGACCTATCAAATTACTACCTCGACATGAAGCATCAAATACTACTCGCACCTTCGAAGTTTGTTTATCTTCCCTCACGACCGCGTGATGCGGTAAGTAGACTGTATCTTCCTCATTATTACATGTTACTAACTCCATATGATTTAAGGTTATATATTCTCGAAGTACCTTATCATATTCTCTCTTTAAATTCTCATTTGTACTCAATCTTTTCTCTAAGCACTTTAATCTTCTCATTGCTATGGCTTTCGAATTCTCAGGTAAGATTGGTACATCTCTTGCAAACGGTAAGGCGACAGTATATCTACCTTCTTTATCTCTTGCTACCGTTTTATCGTAAATCTCTTCAGCTCTTTCTTCTTCTAAAGTTAATGCATTTTTATTCTTGCTCTCAAATGATTCACATTCCCAAAATCTTTGTAGCATATTATCTAATGAAATACTCAAGTGCATGCTAATAATATGACCATTGCTTGGTATTCTCTCAACTGAATCACCACCAGAGATTATCCATCCGAAACTTGTTTGCTGGGCGATGGGTTCTCCTGGGTTTCTCTTAATAACTCCATTCATTAATATATCTGCATATGCATGTACACCAAGCAACAGATCTATTTCACTAGGCTCATGGAATGTTGGATTGGCGAGTTCTATATTTTTAAAGTGAGTGCATTGCTCATAGTTTATTTTTGCAGCTGGTATTATGTCTGTCACGTTCTTCACAACATAAGCAGTGTATTTTATTTTAAACTCTTTATTTACTCTTGATGACAGCTGTAACTCCGCCGCATGATAGAACGGGGTTGACATTTATCTCACTGCTGATACTTGTCCTTTTTTATCTATGCATCTTATTTGTAGTTTCTTTACAACTGATTCACTTATAAACGATTCTTCAGAGCAGGGATCTATTAGAGCTCGTACAATTTGCTGACCTCTGCCTGTCTAAATATGAACTAATGCAGTTGCTAATAATGACACTCGACCTCGCGTAGGTGCATGTGACAAAACATTCTGACATATTGGTTGTTCGTCTATATTTCTCATTTCTCTCGTGGTACTATTAATCTCTAGTTCCGGTTTCTCCAAATGTAGTAGTATATTATGTTTCCGCTTACAAATGTTACATCTCATTTTAACTCGACAAAATCTTACACTATGCCCAGGTCGCAAACAATTAAAACATAATCTCTCATTTTTTCATACTCTGTTCTCTTCGATGCATCTAGTTTACCAAATTCTTTACAGTTACTTGTGTAATGGTTTTGTTTACAGTATGAACATTTAATATTAGGCTCCGAATTTTCTTTATTATTGTGATTCTTTGAAGTTGTGACAAATGACCTTGGTTTGATAATGTCTTTTTCTCTTGCATGAGAAGTTTGCATCATCTCTGTAACTCTAAATCTTCCTTCTAAAAATTTTGTAAATTTTTCTAAACTAGGCAGCTCTTCAACAGCTAAGTTTTGTAACTCTTCTTCCCACAACTTATTTGAACCTTGATCCAACTTATTTAAAATGCTGTAAATGATCAAAGGATCCCAATTATCAGTTTTAACATCATTATTTCTCAAACTGTTCAAACACTCATTTGTTGTGTCTAAGAGATCTTGTATTCCCTTCGCTGTTTCAGAATATAACTTTCTTTGGCCTAGTAATCTATTCAGAATTGAACTTACTATTATTCTTTTATTATTGTATCTGTGGTGTAATGTAGACCACGCCGTTTCATAATTCTTCTCTGTGATTTGAATGTGTTTTAAAAGAAGCTCTGGTTCACCACTCACACTGCTTTTCAAATAATGTAATTTTTGTATATTACTTAATGTCTTATTGTTACGAATTAATGATACATATAAATCTTTGAAAGTATCCCATTCATTATAATCTCCTTTGAAATTGGGTATATTAATCTTAGGCAATTTCACTTCCTGAGAATTCTTTTCCAATGGAATTTGCTGATCATTCTTCACATTTTGACATTTCATATTATCTAGCAACTCCGTCATATCTGACTTACTTAAAAGATACTCGTCTTCACATGTAGAATAGAAGTCATTTTCAAAGTACTCGTGTATCTGTCTTTGCTCGGATGTAGATTGTTTAACAATATCTCGATGTGTTTCACAAAAATCCTGCCAATGTTTATCCAAACTTTGTAATCTTACTTCAATATAACTCTTTGTCAATCTAGGTTTTGACGATTTTTTTAAATTAGCTACAGCCTTTCGTATAAATGCAAAGTTATTTTCCTGTAGTACTATAAGTTCTTCCATCATGTAATTGTTACTTTATTTTAAGAAAAAGTTAAATTTCAAATCGTCCAATATTTGGTGTTTTTACCCTACCATAATTTTTCATGTTTTTTCATAATAATGATTAAAAGTCTTTCAATCACTCAATTCAATATTAAATTATTATAATTCTTTTGTAAACACAGTTAATAAGTCTTTAGAAACACGAATACGTAAGATAAAATTCTTATTTTTACGGTCTTACTCAATTCCAGTTTGAAATGTCAAACACCATCACTATCACAAAATATTTTTCTGCGTACTAAATTTTCTTCTTATTACTTATTTAAACTTTCTTTTTTTTCTATCCGGCCAACCAAGGACCAACTTGTAGACTATAAATTCACTTTATTTTAATAAAACCACTACTTTAACTGAAACTATGTATTTTCCAACAAACTGACAACTAACAACAACGTAACTAGAGAGACGACCACATTGAGGAGTTTCCAGTGCTTTGTAAATTTAACATAAACTATACCATGGAGTATGGTTATACGAAATATCTCATGCAAACATACGTTAAATATATAAACTTTAAAATATTGAAATAAATAGTTAAATCAACTTCAACAACAGTAATAATTGTTGTTAAAGTCATGAAAATAACCATACAAATCACACAGTGATTTTATATTACAAAAACGTCTAGTGGCATCTATATGAGCAGCTCGTGACGCTCCACATATGTGTTGTTACGTAAAGTTACAGTAGTATTCTCTGCATTAGTGAATAAGGGTTTAAAAATTGGTATATAAGGGTACAAATATAATAAACATAAATAAAATCACCTTCAGTGTCATAGTGGCAATATTACAATTATTTTATCAGTATAATAACTATGCATAAAGCTCTACTCCATTATTTAGGTTTAGTACTGTAGAGTAATAAGGTCTGATACATGACTTATACTTCTTAAAGTGTTACAAGGGAGGTTTTTAACTCCGTTCAAGACCATTTACCAGACCTTATTATATTTGACCTTATCTGCTCACATTTTGGGTCTAATAGAGTTACAATTTAGATTTTTTAATTTTAATTTTAGATCAAATGTCTGTTCAAGAAAACTATCACACGTACTTGTACCTCTTAAACTATTATTGGGTGCCGTTGTGTGGCTACTATCCCGACTGTATTTTGTAGAGCATTTTAACACTCTGTTATACGGCTTAAAAATAATACAAGAGCCATTAAATGGCTGTTACACCGACAGCTTAGCTGAACAAAACCTGTCTAATCAGCTTGTGTGTTAGTTGGGTGGTCACTGCAGCACCAAGGGTACTACTCATCTGTTGCCGGCTCTAAAGGAGAAGGTTTACCCGCCTTTTGAATACCGTCTTATCATGGCCAAAAGCCCTGAGGGAAGATCCGTTTGAAATATTTGTCTTCCTTTTATTAATTTATGATGTTTAATTTAGTTTACTAAAATATTTAATATTAACAGGTCCATCGTAATCCTGAAAAATAAGCGAATGCAACGCAACTGCGAAAGCATGGTTTAATTTTTATTCTTGTCAGTAATGAAAAATCAAACCGTACTACTCTAGTAACACTGGATAGTTGAACTTGATATCCCACTATAATAGAATCTGAACGTATTGTTGCGGCGTAAAGGTTTTATGTTCCACGCTATGACAGAATCAATAAAGTGGATGGGCTCGTTAGAAACAATATTACGGAAGGGCAAAATATGAAAAGTGACCTCGTTAAAAGATTTTTTCCATTTAGTCTCAACGCGGAAATACATAACATGCTCATTCAAAAATAATGTAAATTAATTTACATAAATGCTTTTAAGGGAATGACCCTTGATGGAAAATTTCTGGTTGTGTTACTAAAAATAATATGAGAGTATCAAACTAGACACAAGTGCGACAAACAAATAATAAAGTTAATAGGTTAGCACCTACTTAGCAGTAGTTTGAATTGAAATAAAAATGTTTATTTATCACGAACATGACATTTAAATATGAAAACATATTTAAATTTAATAAAATAAAGGAGCTTTTATATTTCAAATACCGATAAATTAAGTCATAGTTTGGTTGAAGAGCCGATAGCGTAATCGCTATTGGTGCCGCAAGACCACGACGAGATCGGACGACACTAAGGGGCTGTGACATAATTGTCATCGTCCCTCTTTCCTGTTTTGACGTTTTCCTCTTCCACTCCATTAGTAAATCTTGTAACTCATTTAATTTTAACACACTTCAACAAAAACTCGTTTCTTAAGTTAAAAAACCTGCGTATTAAACAGTTTAATAAAATTAAATAATTAATATAGTCTGCATGCTAAACTTTTATTCGTTTCTAATTCTGCATTTCGGCATGCAATTCCCGAGCAACCTGTCATCCTTATTTCCACCTCACTAAAAAAAGCGTGCTAAATTTTTATTGAAAATAAATAAATAAATTACTTCCTTGCCTACAACCATTAATACGATTTACTTACTATTAGTTTTAATAAGTTTATACACTCTTCATAATTTTGAGTTCCTTGAGAGAATTTGTCAGCATATTCAGACAACGGAGGGCAAACTAAGAAACAAAAAAAGTGTCCTACCCCGCAATCTCCACTGGGCCCAGCGCGGATTGGGCCCAGTGGAGATTGCTGGGTAGGATACTTTTTTTTGTGAATAGGAGGATTGGGACATGACTCGCCACGTTGACCGAGTACGGATTGGTAGGTGGCATATAAATATTGTAAACTTCGTTCGCTTTTTTTTATTTCACAAATAACTCGTAATTCAAATTGTATATTGAAATATAATTATAATCTTCACAAAAAGGCACACGGAAAATCTGTAGATCACATTGTAAAGCTATATCTTTAATCTATAAATACTAGCGGACCCGCCGGATGTTGTCATGTCCGCCAAAAATTAAATTTGTAAAGTATTGTATTTGATTTTTTTATCTGCAATGGCTATAAATAGCGATCAAAAAGTGCTTGTTCAATTATTATATTACCAACTATGTGATTTATTGTTAATGCTAAAGTGAAGTACCTAAGTACTTTATCGAAACAAAATAACGAACATAGAAAATTTGTTTTCCCTTTCCCCGTCTTAAATATATCTTAACTCTTAAGGTAAACGGAAACACTCATCATGTAAGTCTTAATGTACGGATATTGATTTTACGCGATGAGTCTACGCCAACACTGATGTCGATTTATTTAGGTTGTTCAATGTCCGACCGCTAATTGAGTAAAAGCATCCATTATAATGTGTCGGGTTCACGGTATAGTAAGTATACTTATATGTGTACGTACATGTACAGTCACGTTCTTTGGGACTCGACTAAGGTCGAATATTGGACAGCAAAAAGACATGAGTAGCTATAGCGAGAGACGCCATTACAGGCATTTTCCCTCTGTTAAAAGGTACAAGAACATTGTTCTAGTACGTTCATAAAAACTACTTTTATTCGACTCGAACTCATAACATAACATAACATTAATCGAATTCGATACGACAACAGCTCCGCAAAAATGGCAGGATTTTCTGTAAATGGCATTCAAATACATCGAAATTACAAAAAGACAGAATTACCTTTCAAATGTAAATATTTTTTGTTGAATTTACATTTTTAATTTCAAAGTTCTAAATCGCTTCTCGACGATTTAACATGACTATTCGATTTTTCCGTTATTCGTCTTTAACACAGCGTATGATAGCGATGTCGCTTAATATTGCTTTAAAGGTCTAAATAGCTTTCCACTGCACTAGGTAAATACAAATGAGGCCAGCAAAATGTACATTCAATTATGACCCTTAGTACAAATGTAGCGACGTGATATCAGAATGTCTGCCCACTTTCTTTTCATGGTTTTTCAGTACTCGTCGAGGTACTAGGTAATTTAATGTCGGTATCAATTAGTATTAAAAAGGTATTGGATTTCAATAGTCTCCAAACATAAAATATCCCACTTGGTCCAGGGTTTCTGACGCTTACTTAGTAGAAATGTACCAAGACTGTCACACCGTAGTGCTGGGGTACTGCAGGAATTAGACATACGTCGATAAACTTATCAAAAATATAAATTACATCAGGGCCCTATATCATAAAAGTAATACCGTGGTATTTTGCACTTTACTGTAGTAAATTCAAAGAAATGTCAAAGGAATTTGAAATAAGGCCCAGTTTGTTGATTGAAAACTTACACATAACAATACTCAAACATTGTATTGCAGCCAATTTCATTAAATTATTGTTTATTTTGATTTACATATTTTTAAAAAGTACAGCTCATAATTACTCTTTCTAAAATATTTTTTGTTATAATTCTTCTTATAGTAGATATGTCAAAGTAATCTAATAGGAAATGTTAGGTAGGTGAATTAGGAGTTCCTGTAATCTATCTCTCGGGCATTTTTTTACGCTTACGAATTCACGGGCATTAATTATATTTTTTAGTAATCAATCTCTTATATTTTTTAGGTTTTTAGGAAATTAAGACGAGTTTGGCTAAAGCTTGTAAAAAGGAAAATAATTGGCCAATCATTCGTCCAAGCACGCTATTTTAAATAGTAGGCCTTTTAAGTAGGATAAGTTTCCTATTGGCGTTATAATAAAGCAGTAATGTATCAGTAAATAGATCAATGACAATGACGTATAACATATATAAATATCGTAGCTCAGTGATCATCACTTCCACCTGTCAAACCTGTTATCGAATAGGCCTACTAAGCTGTTTCCAAAACTTGCCTAATAAAAGAAGAAGTCATAGAAAACGCTTTCTACAGTATAATACATTATATATTTTTCGTTTGAGGGATATCGTCCCTGTATGTCAAAACTACATATTGAAGTGGTTATTATAATTTTGATAAAGAATATGGAAAGTTATGAAGTATTTATGGATTTGGTGGTTTAGCTAGAACGGGATTTGATGTGAGGGTAATTAATTATTATTGTATGTATGTGTTAGTTATAATCTATCAAACATTGCCTTTTTCTTAATAATTGAGATAAATGTAATTCCTCAACACCTGCGATAACAGAAAAATATTATTTCTGTAAATACTATCTGAGGGTAGTTAAAAAGCTCGGTTCGTTGGGCGCCATCTTGAAGTTTAACTCCATCTGAGACTATTTAAGGCGACTCCACCCGAGCTCACTCTCTTATTTCTCTTTCGGTCATCACGTAGTACAACGCGGAGCTCTCTCCCAGTAGTAACATGACAATATTTGGCAAAAGTTTGTGAAGCAAATTAAGGATCATGTAAATGTCATATGCTTAACATTATGCTATAGGCTATCCTAAAATAAATTATCACGGTTACGGCTGCAAATCATTATTCGTTCATAAGAAAAACCATTAATTTTATCAAATAAATATTTATCCCTGACATTGTCTTTTATTGATTGTTTACATGTCAGAAGTGGGATAAGTACCTTTTTGACTGAAACGCAAAAACTATACACATAATTTTGCAGTCAAAAAGAAAACCGTTCAGTTATTTTTCAAAATTTTTTTAGAGTTCCGCAGTCCTGACTAAGAACCCTTATAGTTTCCATCTGTCCATTGGTTTGTTTGGAGACTATTAGCACTAGAGAGCTGTAATTTTGTGGAGATATGTACATTGATCACGCCAACAAAATGGTAGAATAAAATTAAAAACATATTTTTAGGGTAGCTCCCCAACGTTTAACCTGGTGATGATTTTTAGTTCATCATCCACCCCATCGTGTTGGATATCTTTGAATAGGTCTTTTAAAATTACTTGGAGGATTCTAAGACTATTTTTCGATTTAGGGATCCATTTGCGAAATATTGCTTTAAAGTGCTAATTTTTGTTCGAGTATGACGTCCCCCCCCCCCCTAAAAGCTATACTATTGACTTGAAAAACCTGGAATAATTCATGGTAATAGTGCTTCTTATGAAATTTTAAGAAAAACTATAACGGTTAAGATAGATTTGTTAATTTTAGAAGGCGTTCAACTTAGGTTAAAGAAAATTCCTTTTCATTGAAAATTCCTTAGAAGAAAACATTAGTAGTGACATAGATGAAGTTATTGTGGCATTAAACCTTGCGTTGCAACAAAATCTAACAAAAACTATTTAAAAACCACAATAAAATATCATTAGTTCCACAACGCTACTGCGAGTACCAACGGCAATGGCTTCTGAGTCGCGCTAACGTAACATTTTTGATCCGTCCTCCAATCGTAATCGTGTTGTGGAGAACTAATGATATTTTATTCTGGTTTATAAAAAGTTTTTTTTATGGATAGGTCCCACAAATGACTCCACCCCACCTGATGTTAAGTGAAGGTGAAGTCCAGACGCGAATATAGCTGATACAGCAGTTCTACCTGCCACACCAGCCATCCTCACCCTCTCAGCCTACATGTTGTTTCTTCGCGTCTCTTTTAAAGGATCCCAGGTTGTAAGAGGGAGGGAACATATGAGCGGGCAGAGCATTCCATTTACGGATAGTGTGACAAAGAAATGAGTCACCCAATTTCTTTGTACGCGTTGGAATTGTGGCCGCAGTTAGACGGTGGCAACGTAAGCCAGCGCGCGTGTTCCTCTGAAGGAAAGGGGAAGGTGGAATAAGAGAGAACAACTCCTCAGAACATTCGCCGTGGTACAGACGATAGAACGTGCTTAGTGACGCCACGTCACGGCGTAATTGAAGAGGCTTGAGGTGTTTAGTCACCTCCTCAACGCCTATGATGCGGATCGAGCGCCGCTGTAATCTATCCAAAGCATCGAGCAAGTACTTGGCGGAGCCATCACAGAGGTATGAGCAATATTTCATGCAAGACCGCACCTGCGTCTTATACAACAAGCATAGTTGCACGGGCGTGAAAAAACGCCGCACCTTGTTTAGGACTCCAAGTTTGCGTGAGGCCGTTTTTATCATATTTTCGATGTAATTCTTTGTATTTAAGTCACAGCGAATCTCCATACTGAGCATGGAATGGCGACGTTTTTGCAGTGAAAGAAAAAATTCGTGGTACGCCATTCATAAATGTGGTCCAAAGCCTGATCGAGTTCAATGACAAGATTCTCCCATTTCTCCTTGGTTACCGCACTGTACTATCGTCTGCATAACAATGAATATTCCCAAGAGGAATTAAGTCATTAATATGCAGCAGGAAAAGAGTGGGGGATAGGACGGCGCCCTGGGGAACGCCGGCATTCACTGACATGATCCGCGAACTGCTACTATCCGTAAGGACACGAATTCTACTACTACGCTCATGCAAGAAGTCAGCTACCCAAGAACAGAACTGGGCCGGCAGACCGAATGCCGGAAGCTTGGAGAGAAGGCTTTTGTGCCAGACCCTGTCGATCGCCTTGGCAAGTCAAGGCTGATAGCCAACGACACGCCCCGCTTGTCGATAGCCTCACCCCAGGTATGAGTCAAATACGCTAGAAGATCACCCGTTCATCGTTTCGTTCTAAAACCATATTGACGATCATTAATCAGGAAAGTGATCCTCTAGGTATGGGGTCAGATGGTTGTTAAGGACCTTTTCTAGGACTTTACATAATAATGAGGTGACTGCTATTGGCCGGAAGTTTGCCGGGTCTGAGCGATCCTCTTTTATGGGCACCAGTTGCACGTTAGCATCTCCCCAAGTCTCCGGCACACGCCACAAAGAATACGAGCATTGGTACAAGCACGTGAGTACGGGAGACAACTCCGCTGCACATTTTATCAGTACTACTGGGATGCCATCAGGTCCACTAGCTTTCCGGACGTCCAGTGATTGCAATTCGCCACAAACCTCAAGCTGCCTGATTTTAATATTAGGCATCGTTGTGCCACAATGAGGTAACGATGGTGGCAGTGCATTGCAATCATGGATTCGGGAGTTAGCCGCAATGAGTTTTGCCAGTAAATAGGCTTTCTCCTGCGGCTTATGAGCTGGTGTTTCGTCTGGGCATCTCAGAGGTGGCAACGAGGGCTGGCAGAAGTTTTTTCGCAAACGGATCCCTAAAACAAAAAATAGTCTTAGAAACCCGTAAGTAATTTTAAAAGACCTAATCAACTATGTATTTATGAAAATGAAAAATATCATGCCCAGGTTACATGTAGGGTAGCTACCCTAAAAAATATTTTTTTAATTTTATTCTACCATTTTGTCGGTGTGATCAATGTACATATCTCCACAAAATTACAGCTCTCTAGTGCTAATAGTCTCCAAGCAAAACCGGGGCGGATAGATGGACATGACGAAACTAGAAGAGTTCCTTGGCAGGACTACGAAACAATAAAAAAATGAGAAAAATAACTGAACGGTTTTCTTTTCGACTGCAAAATTATAGATTTTGCGTTTCAGTCAAATTTTATACCTAGATGTGGACGTCAAAAAGATACTTATCCCACTTCTGACATGTAAACAACCAATAAAAGATAATGTCAGGAATAAATATTTTTAATAATTATTTGATAATATTTATTTGATGAGCTAGATCACAAATTAAGTTCAATGAATACCAAATGTAGTTATTTTGTAATTATAGTTAAATTCAACGTAAAGGAGGGAATAAAAACAAACCTTTCCGATTTGGTTTCGCCAGTTCTTCTTAGATAGGTATCTCAATTTGGAACTGGTGGTAGTTTACGGTAGTTAGGGCTAAATTAATATCAATTAAAATCAATACCTCAAACTTGATCATAAATTTAAATAACAAAAGAATAAAATTGTTGTAATGTATTCAAATTATAAAATAAAAATTACCTTATTTAAACAAATTACAAAAAAATATAGATCGCCCGCAGCCTTAGAGCATAGTATATGCTCTCATCTCATCTAATACTCCATATTAACTAGACAACTAATATGTTCAAGGGCAAAAATTAAATATGCTTTAACAAATAACATTATGATATCTTTTATTGTAAATGTCTATATCATTAATTTAAAGTCATGAATTTTTTTGCATGTTACAGTATATTTATAATAAGGAGGATCACCGATAAGATAAAAGGTTATACAAAAAAACAACGGGTTGCACTCCGGGAGTGCCGGCAGAAGTTGAATATTAACGTTGTGCATTTTTGATATGTTAGATTGGTTAGGGAATAATTTTGCATGAATTGCTTTAACCTTTAAGTACCGACGTGTGGTATGACAGGCACTTGAAGCGTTCGGATACGATGGTTTCATTTGTTAATAGAGACGTAGCCCCCCGCGCTTTTGTGTACCCCTCAGGCAGTCGCCCGGCAACGTTCGTGAAGTGTGGCTGTGTTGTCGCTTGCATTTCTGGTGAGTTATGTCTTGTATGAGTTCGCGCGTGGTCTGACAGACCACTCGTCTGTACTTCCGTAACTTTTTTGGGTACGGCTTTTTCCAGGTTTACCTATTTTTCTCTTTTATTTTCACCTAGTTATAAATCTCTGGTGGTTCCACATATGCAGCGCCGGTTTCTTAATAAACATCTACCCAGAGAATTGTATGCGTCAATAAATAGAGTTCTTGGGGCAGCTGCTCCAGAAGATGTGAGGGAAGAAAATGAAGTAGCCGAGGGTAATCAGATAAGAAAACTCTGTCACATTTACCCTTCAAAACTAAAGCGTAAGACTGCTTACAAATGCAATTCTTGCAGTAAACATGTGTGCCTGCAATGCAGTAAGCAAAGAGTGTTTGTAAATTGTGATAGTTCCCCGAAATTGCAAGGCTTCATGCCTTGCAATTTCGAAGAAATTTGTTAATTCTATGTTAAATTTTAATTTAAATTGTTTTCTTAGTTAATAATCTTTAAGAAAAAATAATTAATTTTAAAAAAGTTACTTTGTTGATAAATATTAATAAAAAAGATAAGAATTAATTTTTTCTCCCAAAGAAATTGAGAGTTTAAAGTTCTTGTTAATAATAAGTAATAAATATTAAAAATTCTTTATTTTGTTTTATTTATACAATATCTAAATATATTATTAATACATAGACACATTTAAAAAATAATAATATAATGTAATATGAAAGTTTTCCTTATTAAAGCTTTAGTGGTCTAGCAGACCTCACGTCGGTACTTATGTAACTAAAATGGCATGTCGGTACTTAAAGGTTAAGTATCAGTATAAAAGTACTATCATTTATGTGGTAGAATACAATATTTATTTATTGCGCTTTCGTACACAAACATGACAATTTATATTACATTAAAAAAGTTTATCTCTCAGAAAAATCAACTTACATGAATCACATTTAAGCGCACCTAGCGACATCTATTGTAAAAAAATGCATTTTCTTCGCAATAAAGCTCCTGGACATCTTAGATAGAGAGTTCTTATTATAATACAATAAAATAAAATATTACTATGTTTCGTCCAATATATTGAAAGTCAATAACCAAACCCAGTAAAATATAAGTTTCTTAGATTTTGGCGTTATGGAGAAGAAATCCCATCATTATCTGTGCAGACCGACATAATATTATTAATATGTTCACAGAAACGGAGCTTCGAGTCAAAAGTTACATCTAAATCTCGCATTGAACTGTTCTCTTGCAGTAGAATGTTGGTATATGTGATAATTAGAATAATGAACACATCTGCATTCAAGTGCATGCTATTAGTTAAGCACCAACGCACCAATCTATCTACATTCTGAAGAAATGGGTCCCAAATCATAGCACTTGACTGTACAGTCAAATTTATATACATACTATTTAAGTAGTTATAAATAAAAGGGCCCTTGATATTTGATTACTGCCACATATTTTTAATTGTCCTGATCGAGTATTGTAGAATAAATAAGTAAATATGATGTCACCTTAATAAATTATTATGGCGAACTCTCACCAGATGGACTGACGACATCAAGCGTGTCGGGGGGACCCACTAGATGCGGAAAGAAAAGGAGCGGAAATCGTATGGAATGTGTAGAAATCCCTTGAGGGGGCCTATGTTCATCAGTAGACGTCCATCGGTTGATGATGATGAAGATGAAATAAATTTTTGTTAAAAATAATTATAAATATATTTTGTTGAAGAGCTCGTTGGCACGTTAGCACGGTCGGTTTGCGATAGTGAAAATTAAGCAACTTTCGCGATGGCCGGTTATTAATTGAATAAAAAAGTTGAATCAAAATCTAAATATCTCAAACCGCCGTGCTTCGGTAGGCACGGCACGTAAAGCCGTTGGTCCTGGCTGCATCTGCAATCGTTCTTATAGCACTTACCAATGCGCACTGGACCCGAGTGATGATTAATAGCCCAATTTCCCTATTCTATCCATAGGGAATGCCTGTAATCCAGCAGTGAGGACGTTAAAAGTATACATGATGTAAGTAGATTTCACGAAAATTAATATACAAATTACTGCCATCATAAACATAAGTTCATAAAAACGATTATAATACTTCAAAGTAGTTGTTGATTGCAATACTAATGTCTATGAGCAAGAATTAATTGTGTTTTCCTTTTATTTCGCCTTGTTAAATGAGACTTTTTGGCGGGCAACATAATAAGTAAACAATTAGGACCCGGCTCGACACGTGACCCGAATGTAGAAATCGTGAAGAGAAAGGTTCGCCTGGAGATTAATTAAACCTCTAAATTTCTAAGTTTACGGTTTGGGTCCCTTTATTTGCTATTATAACCAATTACGTAATGTTAGTACATAAAGCTTTTTTGATAAAATAATAAAAAAAATGCCAAGTCTGACATTGACTTGTAGCAAAAAATATCTAATTATATAGGTAATTATGTAAGTAAGTATAGAATATTATCAAAAAAGGTGTCATGACACCTGTTTTACACAGTCGTCATAGCGTATAGTAAATAGATACAGTAAGTCTTTATGCCGCATTGAATTTGAATAATGTCCCAGATTTAAACCCTTTTTTATTTTCTACTAAGAGAGGGACGGATTTTTACGCGTAAGCTTAAGCTTGATATGTTAAAGTGAGTTAATCATGCGGCAAACTCATTTTTAAAGATTATAAGACCTTGGAAAGTATTTTCTCTGGCAGTTTTGTGGAAAGATAATCCTACCAAAAACATTTTCATGTTAAATGTTGCCAAGACCAGACCATATGGCTCGCTCTGCTCTGCCAAACAGTTATCAGATCTTACGTAGGGTCAAGCTTCTAACTCTACACGCCCCAAATCTAAAAACCCTGTAACTTCACAAAATCTGTAGGTACCTGTACTTTATTCAAACTATGTGTTTTGGACATTTTGCTATGGTCACATGGGCGTAAGCTGAAAAATTCATTACTTTTCTATTAAACAATAGTTCTTGTAGTAATGTAACGGCCATGCCAAATAATTTTGGCAAAACTGGTTCTCCTATCCATAGATGGAATAGGGAGATTGGGCCATAACACACCACGCGGGCCCAGTGCAGATTGGTGGGTGATGGCGACTGCAGATGCAGCCAGGACCAACAGCTTAACGTGCCTTCCGATCAGAGTTCCTAGTATCTGATGGTTGGATACAAACAAGAATCCTTATTCACTATTCAACTGTATGCACTTCTGATCGTTTAAAATATATTTAATTAAAAATCTAGTAACTATTTCAATGCTTAAATAATAATATAGGTGATTATGTTTAAATGTATGTAAAAACTGAGATAGTTTTCATACTTTTATATTATGTGTATTTATAATTTATAGATATTTATTTATTTCATATCCTCCTGACAAGTTTGCCGTATTCAAAAGCAAATTAAAGCCAGGACGATTTATGTTATAAACCTCAAGTAATGCAAGCGTTCAGTCTTACAAGTTTCTTGGTTTTTTGTCCAGTACTTATCTCTTGTGATGGATGTTTTCAAAAAAGATTTATGTTCTTTCTAGCCGGCGATTATTACCAAGTCGCGAGTGTTCTGTGAAGATAAACAGCGCAGTTGAGAAGACAAAAGATTTGCCCGCGCCGTGAATTCCGAGCCGTCTCCATTATTTCTATTTGATTGGGGACGGAATGTTATCTATATAGCCATAAGATTGAATTGATTGATTGATTGAACTTCGTAGAACACTATGGAGGATAATAAAAGGTGTGAAATTCACGGAAATGGTAAGGAAATCAAATCGGCTTTTTGAGTGAAGTGATTTCGTGAAACTCATTTTGTTAAGAAATAATATGATTATTATAATATATTAGTATATCAATATACGCAATAAATTAAAGATTTAGTCATATTTGAAACAGCTTATTGCAACATTAAAATATAAAAAAAAAATAGGGTAGACTGTACTAACTTTGCCGTGTCGGGCTTACATTCGTCTACTCGTTTGTAATAACAACCTTACCGCACTAGTATCATAAATAAATATTACAATTAATGCCAATTTAAAAAAAAAATAAAGTATGATAGTCGCCTGTTCGAACAGGGTATGAAAAGGCAGTCATTTGAATTCCTACCTTAATGTTTAATTTTTTCGACAAAATTAGTAAAATGGAAGCACTTTAAAGATGAAAATTGTATTTTAGTAGAGTTTTACCTAAATTTCAACACATAATTAAAGTTTTGATGTCCCATTCTTTGGTATAAAATCTAGTATGGGAGTACAATCATTGGCACTTATTTGTTTCTTAGGTTTTAGGCTCACATCACTCATTAAATAAAACTAGTTTTCACGGGTTAATGCACGAAACTTTATTTATTCATTGACGTTTCGCAGCCTTTACAGGCTGCTTAAATTAAATAAAAGTCTTTCGAAGGTAGCTCGACAAAATTAAATAAAAAATTGATCCGACGAAGCATAAGCATATATATAATAGTCCCATCCTAATTTGCATCCTAATTTGCAATCCAAGGGCGGTAGTTCAATATAAAAATCCCCCTTTTCACCCTCGAATCCCCTTTTTTGCTAGGGTAATAATCCTAGGGGATCCCCTTAGTTGCCTAGCTGTCTGCTGCTATCTTGGTTAGGCAACTAGCTGTGCATAGCCTAGCTAGTTGCCTAACTAGTTGACTAGCTAGTAGCCTAGCTAGCTGCATAGCTAGTTAACTAGCTAGCTGTGTAGCTAGCTGCTTAGTTCGTTGCTTAGCTAGCTGTGTAACTAGCTGCCTAGCTAGCATTGTAGCTTACTGTCTAGCTAGTTGCCTAGCTAGCTGCCTAGCTAAGTGTGTAGCTACTTGCCTAGCTATCTGCTTAGCTAGTTGCCTAGATATCTGCTTAGCTAGTTGCCTAGCTATCTGCTTAGCTAGTTGCCTAACTAGTTTCCTAGCTAGTTGCCTAACTAGTTGACTAGCTAGTAGCCTAGCTAGCTGCTTAGTTAGCTGCCTAGATAGCTGCTTAGTTAGTTGCCTAGCTAATTGCCTAGCTAGCTGCTGAGCTAACTGCCAAGTGCCTAGTGTAGCTAGCTGTGTAGCTAGTTGCTTAGTTAGTCACTTAGCTAGCTGTGTAACTAGCTGGCTAGCTAGCATTGTAGCTTACTGTCGCTAGACATGCTAGGCTGTGGCTTTCTGTGTGGCAGATAGCTAGGCAACTAAGGGAATTCTAGGGTAAAAAAGGGGATTCGAGGGTGAAAAGGGGATTAGAAGGTAAAAAGGGGATTTGGATTGTCCTCCTACATCGATGTGAGTTAGCTACTAGGCAATTAGCTTTGTAGCCAGCTACACAGTTAGCTAGAAAGCTAGTTAGACAGTAAGCTACACAGTAAGCTAGGCAACTAGCTAGACAGTAAACTATTGTAGCTAGCTGTAACTATCTGCTTAGCTAGTTGCCCAGCTAGTTGCCTAGGTAGTCGCCTAGCTAGTTGGCTGCCTAGCTAACTGTTTAGCTGGCTACCTAGCTAGTTGCTTAGCTAGCTGCCTAGCTACTGTGTAGCTACTTGCCTAGCTAGGTAAGCTACTTGCCTAGCTAGTTACCTAGCTAACTAAGCAGCTAGCTGCCTAGATAGTTGCCTAGCTAGGTGCTTAGCTAGCTGCCTAGATAGTTGCCTAGCTAGTTGCTTAGCTAGCTGTGTAGCTAGTTGCTTAGCTTGCTGTGTAGCTGCTTAATTAGTTGCTTAGCTAGCTGTGTAACTAGCTGCCTAGCTAGCATTGTAAGCTACTAAATCTGCTCTTAAATCGATAGGTCCTATTAACCTGGAATACCAGTTTTCAATAAAACTGGAACACTATTACGTAATTTGCAGTATTCACAATCATGTGTTACTCTAAATATAATTTAAATTCGGCACGTTGATAACTTCAGTATTGATTTTGAGATAATAAATCTAATTAAACTATTCATTTCACATGGGAACTGTTTCGCAGGCCAATTTTACTCTTCGCATTACAAATAATATACGAGGTCATATCGGGCCCTAAGGGTTTTGCGATAAAAACATATTTCGCGGGAGCTTACCCTAATAAAGTTATTTTGCGATGTAATTTCCTTGACCTTTTGCATAGCAAAGTTTGTTGATACATTTTGCTGTAGAAAGATCTCAATTAAGTTTAATATAATGGTATTTTATATAAGACCGCAAGGTTGCCTGCCTCTCTGGTTTTTACAGACTGTACTTCGGGGAGTGTGCACAGGAGTTACACATTCCGTCTTCTTCCTTCAGACGTCTATACGCACGGCAGGTTACCAAACTTTCTGGGTTGTTGATCCTCCCCTTTGCATTAAACACTTCTCAAACACTTTTATGAGGAAAAAATAAAACGAGCATTTAGATGCTCTAAAAAACTTTGTAACTGATGATAAGATACTGTTTTACTAACTTGAGCGGTATGAATTTGAGTTTTTTTTTGGGACTGAAAACAATCATTTTATAATAATAAAATTAATCAATATTAAACCATTAAGTATACTGCTAGGTTATGATTTTTTAGTTAAATTTATTTATACAAAGATTATATTACAATACATTAAAATAACACAAACTTAAAAACTATATAGCCTAACCTACTAACCTACATAAATAAATTATTTACAAAATAAAAAATATATCACCCCCAGCGCCGCCATCAGGAATGGTGCCCAATAGGCTGGCAGCATTGCCGCGTTGGATGGCAAGGCTGATCCGTTGACCGAGATAGCTGCCAGCCTTTTGATCACCAGTCACTTCGGTGAGCCTCTTTGACAATTCCTTAAAAAAGGAACGAGCGCTTGGTCCCCATGAGCCCATAGTCTCAACACCAAACGGCACAAATATGTAGCTCTCATTGAGAGCTGAGGGAGGTACTACCTGTATGGCACGGAGCAAGCGTATCCACGCAAGTTGCGTCCCATACAAGAGAACGACCCTGCTTCCAAGGAATGAGCGTCATCCCATCAGTTCTCTTGCCATCGTCGCGGAAGGTGCCATTAGGCTCAAGGACCGCTGGGACGTTGACGGCGACAAGAGCCCTGCGGATGACGTCATTGATGCAGGCGTGGCGGGAGATTCGGCCAGCGCTCATTTGGCAAGACAGGTCATGGTGTCCCAGCTCACCGACGCGAGTACCACAACGACAGCGATGGGGATGATTAGTCTTGACGCCAAGTCTAAGCGATATCGCAAGAGACAGAGTGTTCTTGTCAAGCAAAGTCCCGATATTGGCTGAAGGTAAAGCTTGCAGCCAGTAACCAGACTCTGCCTGAAATACCGCTAGAAGGCGAGCACGCTCTGTGGCGCTTTCAGAGGATGCTAAAAGATCACTCTGAATACGCAAACAGAGCGGCTCGTCCCACTGCTTCTGAGATGATAAAAAGGATGGTGGATCCACTCCCGGGCATACCCTAGACCATGCGCTTCTGGCCTCTGCAAGGTAAGCCAACTCCACTACGCCCAAAGAGGGGCATAATGTTTTATTATAGAGCTCGATTGTACCATATGCAGAAGACAGAAAAGCGGGAAGGGCAATATGGGAAATATGGCGGGTACCTAGACCTCCGAAACGAACAGGGAGAGAGGCCTGCTTCCAGGCATTATCGGTAAATGAGCAATTTAGAATTTTGGAGAGTGTCTCTTTGAGTAAACTGTCAATAATTGAGAGTTGTCTTGGAAAAAGCCAAAAATGAGTACTACGTAAAAAATATATGAATTTTGGGGCGAAAGCGCAAAAACGAATCAAGTATAAGGCCATGTGGGGATTAATTTTTAACAATTTTTCTGAGGACTGCTGGAATTTTGAAATTTGTTCATTAATTAAAATAGGGATGGCATCATCAAAAATCGGGGAACCAAGGAGTCGGAGTGATTTGGTATCAAGAATTTTTATATTTGGAGCTATGGTCGAAAATTTTGTAATATTGTGTTGTAAAAGTTCAGGTGAGAATTTTGATTCTGGAATAAATAGCTCGCATTTTGAATAATTTAAGTCAAGGCCAATACTTTTGAATTTATCAATAGTGAGTTGAAAATCGGAGAGAACAGTTGAAAAATCGCCAGCGAAAGTTCCGTCATCAAGGTACCACACATTAAATTTTGAATTTAGCGAATCGATAATAGGTTGTATAGCCAAACTAAAAATAGCGGGCCCGAGAGGATCGCCTTGCTGACAGCCGACAGATGAATACAACAGGTTATTTTTGAAAAGAAGTTTAGTTGGTTTGCTGTAGCATTGCCAAAGATAATTATAAATAGTAGGAGTTTTTTGTTGAATTGCTGAGAGCAAGGCACCTCTATCCACGGAGTTGAAAGCATTCTTAACATCCACCTTCAGCACTACCTCCGCTGCGTCAAGGGACAGATAGGTGCGAAGAGCGTGAACAGCTGCTTCACAACCACCCTTTACGCCAAAACCAAGCTGAACTGGTTGGAATTCGCCTGAAACAGTGGGTAAAATATGGTGACAACAAATTTTGGATGCTATACGGCGAAAGGTGGAGCCAACAACTATAGGGCGAATACCACCGTCTTTTTTCTTTAAAGCAATTAAGTTGGCTCCGTAAAAGATCTCAACGATATCTTCTGGAACTTCGCCGGATAGCATTAAATTAACCAAAAGAGTGATATTATGTAATAGGGCTTTGCCAGCGTCACCGACTGAGACGGAAATAAGGTCTTTAAAATGTTGAGGTGAAAGTCCATCTAGACCACTGGCAGAGCCGCTTTTGAATGAGAATATTGCAGCTGAGATGTCAGCTTCTTTGCTTATTAAATGAGCATTAAAAGTTGAATCAGGTGGCGAAGATAGGAGAAGATTTTGTGCTGGAGGTGGGTGCTTATCTTCAAGAGCACTAAGGGTCTCCAGGCAGATAATAAATATAATAAAATTAATTAATCAATATTTATGTTTTTCATGTAATATCTAGCTTACAAAATTTGGGTTGTAAAAAATCAAATTTGCACACTAAAATATTAAGCTTGCAAATTACTAAGTGAGCGACTCAAAATATGCGCTTACCACACGCACAAGCTTCACCACAGTTTGGCCTGCGCAAGCATCTCGCACGAAAAAACTGTACACTTTGTGCCTTACCACACGGCACAGTTAACAGTTAAGTACGCGCAAGCCTCATTTGTATCGAAATCATTGACGTAGAAACAATGTTTCCTAATGAAGAAACATTTCTTATGCTACTATTTTTCAAGTGTTTGCTATTCAAAAAAACATGTAAAAACAATAGGATATGTACATAATATGTGCAAGTAGGTAGGTAGTAGGTATTAGGCATAGGTATTTAGTTGCAAAAATTATGTTCTTACCTCTTTCATTTTATTTATCATTCTTTCGTAGGCGTTCTTTTTATTTCGGTCGGAATAATCGTTAGATTTAATTTTCCTGAGTGCAGGCAGAGATTTATATAAACTAATAAATTCAGACGTGAATTCGCGATTGTACGTACGCAAATCTGCCATTTTTGAGTGACGATGACGAACGACCTCATGAAACGACGAGCGAGCCTCGACACAAAGTACACTCGACTGTGGCTTGAACACTGAACGCCCAACCACTCGCACAGACAAGTACATTGCGATGGGTGCGGGTTCGAGTCCCGTCCGCTGCCTGGTCCGCGTGGATTTTATTCTAGTAAACTTTTCTTTAGATTTAAACATCTATCAGTTAAATGCTTAAAAATAAATAAAAACATAACTATAATTGCTATTTCTTCTTTCAAATGTTTAATACTTTAAAAAGTATTAATTTGACAATGGCTGCCTTGCAGCCTAAGGCTAGGAAAATTTCGACGCGGCCAATAGGGCCGTGGTAGCATAATGGTCAGTGCATTCGCCCGGATTGCGAAGGGTTCGAGTCCCGTCCGCTGCCTGGTCCGCGTGGACTTTTTTCTAGTACACTTTTCTTTAAATTTCAAGTTCCTTAGTTTTTGTTGACTGAAGCGTCTTCTTTTATTTAGTTTTTGTTTAATTGAGTAAATCATTATATTATTTCTTCGGAATACGTTGTTTCATTAGATTACCTAGCTACCTTGAAGTACCTAATTTGATTTCTGGACTAATAGTGTTTCAAAAAACATAAAAAAATATACTGAGACAAAGTACTGTGCTCATTTTAGTATTTTTCAAAGAGGTTGTTGTATTGGAGACACTTCACTAAGATAAAATGCCTTATTTTATTTTCTCATAGAATCTATAGATACGTAGGGTATGTTTATTGATGGACTAAAACTAAGGACAATATGTCAATCAAGTTCACGAAGTCCGGGGTCGAGACAGAGTACGAGTTACATGTGAAACATTTATTCGATCTATCACAGTTTAGTGCTTTATTAACCGAAAATCTTGTTGTTAAAAAAAAATATTTTTTTATAGGTCGCTAGTTGATAAGTATAGTGAAAATAGTAAAAACAGCAACCGACAGAAATAAATAAATAGACATAACATAAACATAGTTAAAGTAAATAAAAACATAGTTAAATTAATGAATATTATGTTATAGTTCTGATAAACAATAAAGATAAAAAATACAAAAACGATATAAAAAGTCTCTGATTATGTTAGAGGAAATAGCCAGAACGTGGTATAATCCTAATCCTATCATCATCATCATCAGCCTATTAATGTCCCCACTGCTGGGGCACAGACCTTCCCTATGGATGGATTAGGGAGATTGGGCCATGACCCACCACGCGGGCCCAGTGCGGGTTGGTGGGTGCTAACGACTGCAGATGCAGCCGGGACCAACGGCTTAACGTGCCTTCCGAAGCACGGAGGAGCTCGAGATAGTAAATTTTTGGTCACCCATCCAATGACCGACCACTGCGAAAGTTGCTCAACTTCAACGACCGCAGCCGAACGCGCTAACCACTGGCACCATCGAGCTCCTCCTATATCCTATATCCCATGGAGATAATATTCCTCTAGTATAAAACTAATCTCAATTGCTGCAGGTAAAGTGCGATTAAAACTTTATGACGGTTGTGAAATTTATAAATCGATGTCTGAATGTGTGAACGTGATGTAAATAAAATTGTCCTTAAATTCCTATTTACGCAAACAGGGGGATGGTAAAGCTTCGTTTTTAACCTGGTTTTTAGGCTCCTATGGGATTCCAAAAAAACGTAACTCTAACGCGACAAAGTCGCGGTCGCAAGCTAGTAAGAAACAAGCCTAGAACAAAAACTATAGTCTACACTACAGCTCTACACCGAAGCGTAGCGAGAGCGGGCAAATAGTAAGAAATATCCCACTCCTACTTTAGGGCATACTCTCGCATTCAATTTATTTAAGATTTCGTGGCCAGGCATTGACAAAATACGCTGTGTGACGAGCAGTGCCAGTAAACATGCTTAAAATTACATTTCGACCTTTTCAGTGTGCCCTAAAATCCGAATGAAGGCCGAGGCCAGGCTAAAATCGAGGCTACAACATTGCATTGCGATGTCGCATCGCAATACCGACGTCACATAGCAATACGATGCGATGACGCAACGCAAAAAAAAACATCGCAACGGCCGGCCGGCAGCGCATCGGATAATTCCGCGATGCGTTGTACGACGTCATAGCTTCTTACTGTGTGACGTCGCAACGCAGTGTTGTGGCACGGCATTATCCTAAAGAGTTACCGAGCACAAATGCACTTTACTCATGATGCGATGCAATGCGAGTGACTTCGAGTTGATTGTTGATTTTAACTGCATGTATGTCCTAAAGGAGCACTGTGATGCAATTCAGACGACATGCGTGTCCCCTACATTCTATATTATTTTATTCGTGATAGGGATGACGACTAACTTTTTTTCTTCGTGTATCAGGTAGATTATCAAAATTGCCTTGACGCCCCAGCCATTCTATACATTTCCAAGGTATTGTAGAGAATACCTGCATTATACTGATTGCCGGTGACATATTATGTAAACAATCGGAATAGAATCACATAAAAAAAAAAAAATTTCCCAATTTGTATGAAAAATATTTCATTAGTTCGATTAAATGCTACGGTGCCGATATTTTTCTTCAGATATGGTACGTACAATGTTGGTTGAAAATGATATGTATGATCCTTGCTTGAAACAGAGTCGAAAGGAGTCATTTTTTTTTGTCAATTTTATTCAATAATTCTGTACAAGCGTATGGCCCGCCTGATGATAAGTGGCCATCATAGTCTTATAGACCCTTGCAATATTAAAAATATATCCCGCACTGTTCCCTACCTTGGCCAATCCCCTACCCACGGGGTGCCCTGGCTGGAACTTTACTCAACGAAAGAAACACAACACCACCAAAAGTTAGTGTCATTTTACTGTGATCTTCTTTAAGGTAGAGGTTACTTCCCCAGACGGGCGCGGGCCAATTCAAGCGGAAAATATTTTGAGTCTCGGGAAAGACTAACAACTGCAGATGCCGCTGGCTCCAGTGGCTTAACTTGACTTCCGAAGTACGGAGGAGCTAGAAATAATTAGTTTCTGGTCATCCATCCAATGACTGACAATTGCGAAATTTGATTAACTTCCACGATTGCAGGCAGAACGCGCTAACCACCTGCGCCATCGAGCTCCGCGCTCCACTGAGCTCCTGTTCCTGATCTCCTATGAAGACAAAAAGTTATTGTTAGTCCAGATATTTGCAAGCGCGCAACAGAAGTCGTTAATTGATTTACCGAAAAAAGAATCGCATGTAATTGCGCACTCCCATACCTCGTATATATACTCGTATATAACTCAAAGGTGACCGACTGACTGACATAGTGATCTATCAACGCACAGCCCAAACTACTAGACGGATCGGGATGAAATTTGGCATGCAGGTAGATGTTATGACGTAGGCATCCGCTAAGAAATAAGGATTATGATCAACTCTACCCCCAAGGGGATAAAATAAGGAATGAAAGTTTGTATGAAACTTTGACAATTTTAAACCGATCGGGCTGAGACTTTGCATGCAGGTATAAGAAGAATCATAGATGAATGCCATTGTGTATAATACAAGCCTGAAAACAAAAACTGTAGTCTACACTTCAGCTCTACACCGAAGCGAAACGAGGGCGGGCCACTAGTTTCAAATAAAATCGCAGGACATTCCACGCAATTCGATATCGAAGCAATTTAAGAGCGATATCGTCTTACCATACTATTTGGTTAGTAAACATTAGCGATTGTCAATACATTTTCTTGAGTTGCACAATCATGTGATATCGCACCGATATCGGCAATCGATGCAATTCAGCTGCGCATCGAGTCATGAGTAAACACGCTAATGTGCATAATTATGTACCTAATATGTGTTAATGGCAATAAAGTGTTTTGTTATAATATTTCTAATAAAGAGATATTAATCAAAACAGACAAGGATAATATTGTAGATATAGACAGATAATATAATCACGGTTATAGTTATAGTAACTCTGATACAGTTATTGTCTGGTACAAAAAGTGACTGAGCCGTGACGTTCATTGCGAACCTTAAGCGCGTGTATTGATAGCTACAAATTGAGTCCTGTGAAACGTAATTGTTACCGTTTATCTTGTTTAAAAGATTAAGTCTTTTATGTACTATGTTTTTATTATAATAATAAGCTTTCTGAACTCCTTCTCCAAATAAACTTTAACTAGCAAACCAGTGAACCAAATGTTCACAAAAAAAAAAAAAAATGAGAACTTCGGAGATTTTGTGTGGTTTCGTTTGAAATAGAAATCACGTGATTTCTCGAAAACCGGAAGTGCTACGTTACTCACATCCGGTTTGTAGTCTTATCAGACTATTCTCAACTTATAACTTAAACATTCTCTTTATCTATCTCTTACGGTTTGGCCGCTGAAACAGCACCACGGACGGACGGACTTGTCTATTAGATAAGAGATTATGATATAACCATAAATCTGATATTCCTTCGTGCGTAAAATTTTCTACTTTAAAGTTTTTATAATGTCACCAGATGCTGTAAGTACAGTTGAAGAGTTGTATTTTATTCCCTATCTCAGGTTTCTTCCTTGCTCGTATCTAAAAGTAGACCCACCCATTCCTTTGAGATTACCGTAAAGTTAAGGTCGTTAGTATAGAATATACTTATTATGTGTCGCATCAGCTGTCTCTATGTCTGGCTTCCACCTTCACTTAACATCAGGTGGGATGAAATCACTAACACGAACCTTTTCAAACATTTTCTTCCATACATAATCATAAAGCCCTCATTACTGCCAAATACTCTAAAATGGAGATGACAAAAAAGGCTTTTTGTGAACTTTTCACGCAAATTACTTAAAAAAAGATTATGTCTACAAATTCTATGTTATGGATAGGTTACGTGGGTAAAATCGAGAATTCCACTGTATTCCACTATACAGAAGAATGATAAATGGCATTGGTCTCAGGTGACTGCAGAATTACAGTAGGTTAAGATATTGTAAATACAGGTTTGACAGAATAACTAAGTGCCTAACCTATAAATAGTACCTACCATCACTAGCTCAAGAAATTTATTTTAGCATATCCTGATTCTAAATTGTTGTTTGGAAAAGGTCTGGATCAGACATCTTCAGCTAACGATTTGTATTTCGAATTGGAATACTTAACCTACTTTCTCACTGCCACCCAATTGGTTGAAATAAATTTGTTTTTAACCTGGGTTCCTCACTTCGAGTAAGTAACCACTTCGTTTTAATGATAAGTCTTGTTTTTACAGGCCTCGTCAGCAGAGTCGCTTTTTGAGCGTCTATATTTTTTTTAATTTAATTTTTTACTAGTTTGGATAACTTGAACAAATCAAGATTGTCTTAGATTTACCGTGAATGTATATTAACATTTAATTTCATTCAACAAATCGTGTACCGTACCGACAACCTGAGTGGTCAGTCTATACAGCAATCTGATGACAATCATTTTGCCTTTCAGTAGATCCGATAATTCAAGAAATATATTAATAAAAGTATGGGGAGCATTAACAAAGAAACAGGTGCATATAGTATGTCAAAGTGTGTCAAAGTTGGTATATAATATTTTACATTTACAGCGGACAAATGAGGATAAGTTAGCGACATTCTCGTACTGTACAAATTACATTTCTATTGGGCATTGACATGATTTCCAACGAAAATTATATTACTGAGGTATATAGTAATAAGGGTTAATCCCGAATTTCATTAATACGACTCAAATGTTCATAATCCCCATACGCCAGGAAATACAAACAGGAAGTAATCATATTCCGTGTAGATGGGGCCTCATGTTCCGTATAGATGAAGCCTAAGTATGTTTAGTTAAGTTAAAGCATGCGGGGTTCTCTCTTGGATAAGATTAATTAAGATGTTGTTTTTGATATTTTGCCTTTCTTCGGGTTCATCTTTAGCAATTACATGCCAATTATACTGTTTATTATGATGTAATGTTTGTTTTTATATATATAGCAAGGTATTCAAATGACTTTACCCCACCTAATGTTAAGTGGAGGCAAAGTCCAGGCGCGATAATAGCAAGTGCAGCAGTTATGAACTGTCACACCAACCCCCAAGTCCACGATTGTCGGAAAAAGGGAGGATTTTAATTCTAAAGAAAATCCAAACAAATATCTGTGCGTTTCCCGAATACAAAACTTTTTTCGACACAAAGAACTGTCAAACGACGCTTCAATTATTAAAAAGTGTGATGTTAAATTCTCCTCCACTGCCCTCCTTTAAGCTCACTCAGAGCACCGGGGAAACAATGAAAGAAAACCAAAAGAATTAAGATAATGTTATAAGTATATTTTATCAACTTTAGATACCAGAGCAGATGAATTCAGTAGTTTTAAGTTATTGCTTATATAAATCACCAAGCCTAACTATGTTTATTACTTATATAATAACTATGTTTGACACTGACACACGTAGGACAGCTGTTTTGTCTATGATAGCGAACCGCTTACGTCAGCATAGCTGCAGGGAATACCTACCCAAATCAGCGAGGAAATTCTATTTCGAGTAAAATTCAAAATCGATTAAAAACAGCGCCCGATAAGGCGGACTCAAATCGATATGGGAAAAACTATTCAAAATTCAACAACTGTCAAACTCCATCCATTCATCCACGCGCCCCCACAGAGATTCACTGCCTGATGACTTTTTTTTTTTTTATAAATCTCAAGGCGAATATTTTAGTCGAATAGAAAAATCGACTATTCCCTCAAGGCTACCAACCCAATCAATGAAGTTTGACAGCTATGCTGACGTAAGCGGTTCGCTATCATAGACAAAACAGCTGTCCTACGTGTGTCAGTGTCAAACATAGTTATTATATAAGTAATAAACATAGTTTATATAAGCAATAACTTAAAACTACTGAATTCATCTGCTCTGGTATCTAAAGTTGATAAAATATACTTATAACATTATCTTAATTCTTTTGGTTTTCTTTCATTGTTTCCCCGGTGCTCTGAGTGAGCTTAAAGGAGGGCGGGCAGTGGAGGAGAATTTAACATCACATGTGGAGCTGAGCAATAGTGCGTGGAACAATCCCGTCACTCTGGCGCAAAAGTCGGATGGATCTTATCGTTTTTGTTTGGACAGTAGGAAACTCAACGCGATTTCAAAGCATGACGCGTATCCTTTGCCGTATATCAGTAGGATCCTGGACCAGCTCCGTGACGCGAAATTTCTGTCTTCAATCGATCTTAAATCAGCATACTATCAAGTATTATTATCATCGGATTCCCGGGAAAAGACCGCATTCACTTTTCCCTCCCGCGGGCTATTTCAATTTAAAAAAAACACTACAAAAGGTGTCTTACAACCATGACAAAAGTGTCATCTGAATCACCGTAGCCCGAACTCTGCATTTCGATTAGACGTTATTGCCATTGGTTCACATCACCAAGTGCCAGCTCTTTTAGTAAAGTTTCCTGCGAAACTGAAGTGACTTTTGAAAGACTGTTTGGTTTCAAAACAATTATCAATTTCAAAACCCTATTCAAATATTTAAAACTGCTGCAAAAACCAGCCAATGATGTTAAATGTCTTATTTTTTTACTTTCAGGCAATGTAGTCCCATAGATCCATAAATACCTCATTAATAGTGACATATATACGAATACCAATCATTATTGTTAGTAAATTAACTTGACACCTAAATTAGTAAAATCTAATTAACTAACATGTATAGACGGCGACGTGTGACGCGGAGTGGTGTCAGGTAGCCGGCCTCGGAATCGCCGGAACACGACACCTTTCGGACTAAGATCTTCCTTCATGAAAGTCGGCAGATGATCGGTTGGCACTCTCACCACGAATGAGTTAAATTTTACATCATGTGGCCGGGCTCCAACCGCGCGACTCTCAGCAAGAACTTGGTCTTGATCCGCAAGTACTACGATCTCAGGTTGTTTGGTCCGGTCAGGGCGACGCCACACAGGTTGAGACGTACGGTTTCTTCTTCCTTCTTTCCGCAGTGATTAAACCGTCTTCGTCACAATAACGATTCTGTGGTGTCGCCGGAGTGGTGACGTTGGATGTTGAGTTGTTTCCGTTTTTTGTTTTATTCGGCGCTCGCGATTTGGAGCGGCATCGGTGGGGCGGCTGGCAGCTGGGTAAGCACGTTGCGGTATAGATGTGCATATGCGTGACGTCTCCGGTGTGATGGAGGGGCGGGCGGGCGGTGACGAGGCGCTGTGCAGCGCGCGCAGTGACGGCGGCCGGTGACACATTCGCAGGCGTCAACTCTATACTGCCGACCGTGACATTTTGTACCCCGCGACGTTGGAAGCCTCGAGTGACCTACTTGCATAGGCAGCGTTACTTAATAACTCTACCTGAGCTCGCAACTCACCGATGATATTTATATGATTTTATATATTATTTGCTCACTACATCAGCCAAGCTCGCCTTCAGGAAGTTGATGTCCTTTAGTAGCCTAGTGACATCGATATGGTCGAACGTGACGGGGGGCAGCTTGTGCAGTTCCTTCGCCACGAATTTAGGCATGTCGTCTGGATCGGTCCCCTTCAGTAGGGTGATGATAACCTGCACGCTCTTTTCGGTTCCATTTCTCCCTCGTGATGGGATCTTGTCAATCTTACCGACAGACCGGAATAACAGCACCTTGCCACTGCAAACCTCATCTTCCTTGAAATTGGATTTGCATATTGTCCATAGTGTCGATGGCGTTTTGAATAAACGCCAACAACTGGTTAACTATGAGTTGTTCGGAACTGATAACTACCGTCGCACTATGGCTGTGGCTGTGCGAGACGTGAATATTAAATTCTTACTGCACTGTTGAAATAGTCAAAGCGCTAATAAAATTAAAAGTTTAAAAATGTACACTTTGGTCATGTCACCATAGATAACTATTAAGACTTCCGTTTCCTCTCTCTGTTTTGCCGGCTCTCAAAACTGTAGTCACGTTGTATTTAACTCTGCTTTTAATAAATCAAATAAACTGAACTTGAACCTCATCGGATGTTTGATTCTCATAACCCATCAGGTTATGGGCACAGGCAATCGTTTTCATTGTTATAAGCAGTTTTGAGAGCAAAAAGTAGATATCCGAGTGCTCACACACGCGTGCTCAGTACGACGCCATTATACCATCAACGTTACGCTAGTGGAAGAGAAATGGATACAAGTGTTATGAAGAGATTCGACGGAACTCACTACAGGCAGTGGAAGTACATAGTTCTACAGGCCGTGAGGGCGAAAGGCCTTGAAAGTCATATTTCAGGGGACCTACCAGAAGATCTAAAAGAAAAAGCAATAGCAACGTGGTGGCAAAATAATGCAAAAGCGATGTTCCTTATTACCGCAGCAATGGAAATGGGGCAAATAGCTATGATAGAAACATGTACAACAGCGCGACAGATAATGGAGAAATTAGACTCCATTTTTGACCAAAAATCCGGGAACAGCAAAATAATCTTATTGGAAAAATTTCATAGTACCAAGATGGCCGACGGCGAATCTATTGCGCAGTATATTTCAAAGATGGAAGGTCTTGCGCAGCGTTTAAGAAACGCGGGAGAAAATATATCCGATACATGTCTCATATCAAAAATACTCGGCTCATTACCAGAGAAATACCGGAATCTACGTCAAGCATGGTTGTCATTAGATGAAAAGAAACAGACAGTAAACAACTTGACAGCGAGATTAATCGACGAAGAAAATCATTTTAACATTGAGGATGAGTTATCAAACTCGGCGCTTACTGTCACGACAAAGAAGAACAAAATGCGTGTGAAATGTTACAAATGTCACAAACGTGGACACTACGCTAGTGATTGTCGACAGAAACAAACAAAAAAGAATACACATGACATTAACAAACAAAAGAACTCGAACGCCTTTATCAGTGTTATCAGTAGCGACCTTGACCTAGAAAACAATGTAGTTGAAAGTGATTTCTCGTGGACATTAGACTCTGGTGCATCAATGCACATGTGCAAGCAACGCGAACTATTCTATGACTTTACGGAAATACAATCAATTGTAAAAATAGGGAATGGTTCCCCATTGCAAGTTCGAGGTAAGGGAACAATTCATATAAACTGTTTCGTGAACGGACAATGGCGCGAAACAACAATAAATGAGGTGTTGTTTGTTCCTGAACTTTGTCGGAATTTGTTTTCTGAAGGTGTTCTAATCTCAAAAGGTTACGCAATAAATAAAAAGTGTCTAAGTGCAGAAATTTACAACAGTGATGGACTGTTAGTTGCAATAGCTAAAAAGGACTGTAAAAATAACCTATATAGAATGTTATTTGAAACAAAAATATGTGAAGTAAACAGTGTTAGTGTAGAACTTTGGCATAAGCGTTTAGGGCATCCAAATGTCAAATATATGCGTGAGATTGTTAACAGTGGACTTATAAAAGACGTGAAGTGCGAAGATCTTGACAATTTTCATTGTGAATCATGTATACTAAGAAAACAACATCGTAAACCATTCAAATATTCACAAACTGTCACTACAAGCCCTGGACAAAAAGTATACAGTGACGTTTGCGGACCCATGCCCATACCATCTATAAGTGGAGCTAGATATTTTGCTACATTTATTGACCAAAGCACTAAATATTGCACAGTATATGTTAGTTATGGTCACTTGACATTGTCACTTAAGAATTCGTGATGTATGAAGAAAAACTAATGTCATGTAACGTTGTGATTATTTTTCCTTAAATAAATAATATGCGCACAAAGCTCTATATTATTAATAGGTTATGGGCCGTATCACCCATAAAAGTGCAGAAAAGAATGAAATGAGATAAAGAAAATAAATAAATGTTATTTATCGAAAAAAATAGAACAGAATTTGTAAAAAAAAGAAAATGGCTGCTAGTACGACAAATTTTCCGCAGCTACATGCTGAAAATTACAACAATTGGCTTTTTAGAGTACGTTGCATATTAGAAGAAAAAGGTCTAAATGAAATAATAAATGATACAGAAACAAAACGTTCTGATTTTTCGACTAAAGATGCAAAAGCCAAAAATATTATCGTACATTGTTTGCCAGACAAATATTTGAACATTATTAAAGACTGCGCTACGGCCTTCCAAATGCTAGAAAGAATAAATGATACATTTCATAGAAAAAGTGTCATAACGAAAATTCACTTCAGAAGAAAATTATTAAATATAAAACATAGTAATACAGAAAGATTAGAAGAATATTTTTCGAGATTCGATGATATAGTCAGAAAGCTACAGTGCGCGGATGAAAAGATGAGTGAGATGGATAAAATATGCTATTTGTTGATTGGATTAAGTGAAAAATATGATAATGTAATTACAGCGATCGAAACATTGAGCAATGAAAACCTAAAACTAGAATTTGTTAAATCAAGACTATTAGACGAGGAACTGAAAATGACAATGGCAAATTCAAATGAAAACTCCAAATCAGATGACGCAGCTTTCATCACATGCTATCGATGTAACAAGCACGGACATATAGCATCACAGTGCAGATGCAGAGGTCGAGGTAGATATAGCAGACGTCAGACGAATCAACGTGGTAGAGGTCACCACGAGTATGAAACGAGACAGGATTCTTTAGCAGCTACCACCGCTTTCAGCTTCATCACTTCAACAGAATACTGCAATACGTCGTACAAAGTCGGAGAGATAGAATGGGTAATCGACTCAGGTTGTACGGATCATCTTGTTCAGGATAAATTTGAGAATAGTATGAGTAAAATCGAAAATTTAGAAAAAGAGGTGAAGATTCATATTGCTAATGAAGATTTTCTTATAGCTAAAAAGGTAGGTGAAATTAAATTGTTGGCCAATGGTCATATTACAGCTCTTAAAGCGCTAATTGTGAAAAACTTAAAATTTAACTTATTATCTATACTTATAATAAATCTGTAGAGATGTCAATTCTGTACATGAAATATATTTTTAAAATAACTATCAGGGGGTGATAAGTGATCGATACTGATGCCAAAAATGCAATCAGTAAATTTTTTGTCTGTCTGTCTGTCTGTCTGTGTGTATGTTCCTTATAGAAACAAAAACTACTCGACGGATTTTAACGAAACTTGGTACAATTATTCTTCATACTCCTGGGCAGGTTATAGTATACTTTTCATTACGCTACAATCAATTGGAGCAGAGTAGTGAAGGGAAATGTTGGGAAAACGGGAGAAGTTACTCCATTTTTTAAGCTTCCGTCGCGTGTGCAGCCTTAATGGTTAAAGTTACATAGAAATCATGTATGACGGAAATATTCTACATAAAATTGTCTCAAAAATATCACGCAACAGCATATGTCTATCTTTTATGATTGACTCACAATAACACGTGTAACTCCCGAAAGCTTAGCAGTTCGGAGCATTCTGATCATATTTGTTTACTTTTACGTTTATAATACTTTGACTCATCCCTAATTTAAAAAGTTAACATTATTACCTATTCAATAAAAAAAACATAGAAATCAGTATAGAAACACCAAACTTTAACATGAAATAAGCCATCGCGCCGTCGCACGTGAACACGGGAGGTCCGAGAGCGAGCTGTCTAAATCTGTTTTCTGCGTCGCTCCCCCCCCCCTGGGGGACGATCGCTTCCGATGAAACCTTAGAGGCCTTCCCGGCCAGAGGCAGCCCCTACGGGTGTTTTTTAGTCAGTACGAGTCTGACATAACCTTGCAGCCGGCTGTAGGGTATCCATGAGGATTTCTCACCTGCTCCCCCGCCTGGGAGGAAACAAAAAAAAATAAAAAAAAAAGAGCGAGTGAGCTTCAATATTTGGCTGTTGATGCGTTCAGAGCGTTCGACCTTATTGACAGACAATAATTGATATTGAGAAACCGTGCTTATCAGCGCGACTTTTAGTCTTTAAATAGTTTATTTGAATTTCCTTTGTTGTTATTTTGTAAAATAGGTATTAGTTGTTTTGGTAGTGTTTAAATATTCGTTCAAATTAAAAATTATTAAGCGTAGGTACTTTTATTAATTAAAGTAGTTATAAGTATTTATTTTTAAGTGAAGTAGGTATAGGTAGATAGTATTGCACAGGCGTTTCAGCTTTATTTTCATTTCTTTTTTGTTGTGAGTTGTATATATTTCTGGTTATAATTCTATAAGAATATTTTAGTTTAAATAGTCACTTAGATTTTAAGTATAAGGTAGCTAAAGTTAGGACCACGTATTGTTTGTTTTGGTAGTGTTCAAATATTCGTTCAAAGTGTAATTTAATCATATGGGATGAATGTACGATGGCCCATCGAAAAGGAGAAGAAGCGATAGACAGAACTTTAAGGGATATAAGACAAAATGATCGACGAATGGACGGTATCACAGTTTTATTTTGTGGTGATTTCCGACAAACCTTACCGGTAATACCACGGGGAACCCGAGCTGATGAGGTTAGGGCTTGCCTGAAAAGCTCTTATTTGTGGAGTGATATACAATCGGTGTATTTGACTATAAACATGCGAGTGAGAACTGTACATAACCCGGATGATCGTGAATTTTCTGATATATTATTAAAGAAAATACCTTCACCAAAGATACCTATCCACTGCTACACCAAGGAAAACTTATTCTGACGCCTGAGTTATGTTGTATAGTGCAATCCCAACAACATCTTATATCGTCAGTTTACGGTGACGTAACAAATATATTAAATAAGGACAATTCTTGGCTATGCGAAAAGTCCATTTTAACTCCTCGCAATGACTCAGCATCTGAGATTAATAATAAAAAAACTGTCGAATATCCAGGGGGAAAGCAAAGTTTATAGTTCAATAAATAGAATGGCCGATGAACAAGAAGCCACTAATTACCCGATAGAATTTTTAAATTCTTTAAATATGCCCGGACTTCCTTCCCAAGAAATTTGTTTAAAAATTGGCATTCCGATTATTCTGCTCCGAAATTTAAAACCAGTTGCAAAAAAATGTAATCGAGGCTCAAATTTTAACAGGTTGCGGTGCAGGAGAAACCATCTTTATTCCCAGAATTCCCATGATACCAAATAATTTTCCATTCCAATTTAAAATAACGCAATCCCCAGTATCGGTGTGTTATGCAATGACAATAAATAAGGCTCAAAGGCCGACTTTTCGTGTGGCTGGAGTAGATCTCGGTGTCAGTTGTTTTTCACATGGTCAGTTATATGTCGCTCTTTCTCGGGTTAGCAGTTCTAGAAATCTTGATGTTCACGTACCGGACGGGTCAACATTCAACGTAGTTTACCCGGAAGCTTTGCGCTGAAGTATTTTCATTCTATATGTACTTAAGCCTCATGTGAAAGTGATCTAAACAATATTACCAATACATTAACATAATAACATACAAGTTACACGCTGATGGTCTCGGGGCACAGTGATAATAATAATATTCTGCGGTTCCTTATTGCGATATTTTTAACAGTATTGTGGATTGGCATATTATATTTCCCTACTAAAATACGAAAGTTAATCTGTCTGTCACATCAAAACCATGGAACCCTGAGGAAGGACATATGCTACTTTTTTACGAAAAACGACGAAAACGCGGACGAAGTCGCAGGCATAAGCTAGTCTGTAAATAAAATTCTAGAAAATGGTTATACTGTTAATTTTAACAAAGATAAAGTTTATATAAATGATAGGAGGTCTGGTAAATTTCTGGTTGGTCTAAAGCAGGGTAAATTATTCACTCTAAATACAGAACTTTCTCTTAGTGCAGGAACTAACTCTGACTATCTATGGCATAGGCGCTTAGGACATCTTAACCGACGTGGGTTGAAGATACTCAAACTTCCCGTAAGCAATGAGGTATGTGGACCATGCATGCAAGGTAAAGCTACTAGATTGCCTTTTGTTCCAGTAGCAAGACCAAGATCTCGAGCTATAGGTGAATTGATTCACACTGACATAGCAGGACCAGTGAATATTCCAGGAATATACGGACATCTGTACTATCAAGTAATAATTGATGATTATTCGCATTTTTAGTGGTAAGTCTACTCAAGCACAAAGGAGAGGCAACAAACAATTTGATAAATTATATAAACAAAATTGAAACACAGTATGGGGCAATAGTAAAGAAGATTAGATGCGACAACGGAAAGGAATTTAGAAACAATACTTTAGAACATTTTTGCAAAAATAAAGGTATAGATATTCAGTACACGCAACCATACTCACCACAACAAAACGGAGTCTCTGAACGCATGAATCGAACACTTTATGACAGAGCTAGAACCCTAATGGTAGAGTCATGTTTACCTAAACACCTATGGAGTGAGGCAATAATGGCGTCAGCATATCAAATCAACAGATGTCCTTCATCGACAATAAATTTCAGGACACCAGCCGAATTGTTTTTAGGCAGCAATGATCTTAGCAGATTACGTGCATTCGGAAGTAAAACATGGGCTGTAATTTTACCAAGGAGATCCAAATTTGAGCAAAGAGGTCGAGAGTTACGAATGGTAGGTTACTCAAACAATGGTTATCGTCTATGGAATCCAATGAATAATCAAATCGTAGAATCGCGTGATGTTCGTTTTGATGAGAGTGATGTGACATTTAAGGAAAGTAAAGATAATAAGAAAGAAGACACAATATGGACGGAGGAAGAAAAAGTAGAAGAAACAGAAGAGATAAGTAAGGAAGGAACTTCACATGAACAAGATAGAGAAGAAAATGATAAAAAAATTGTAGAAGAGAGAACTGAAGAAAGTGTCAATGAAAATGAAACAGAAATAGAAGAATTAAAGAAAACTAGATCTGGAAGAATTTGTAAAACACCAACGTATCTACGAGATTACGATTGTGACGAAGACGTAGTAAATGAATATGAAAGTAATATTGCTTATTGTTTAATGACAGATCCTCAAACGTATGAAGAAGCAATTGAAGGAGGAAAGGAATGGCAAGATGCGATTGAGAGTGAACTTAATTCTTTGAAACAGTTAGATACATGGGAAGAAGCAACATTACCAAAAGGGAAGAAAGCTATTGATACCAAGTGGGTTTTTCGAACAAAACAAGGAGGAAAGAAGAAAGCTAGATTAGTGGCTAAGGGTTTTCAAACAGAAACTAGATATAATGTTTACTCCCCTGTTGCTAGGCTGTCTACATTAAGGATGATGTTTTGTTTAGCAGTGCAAGAAAACTTACCTATGAAACAACTTGACGTACCCACAGCATTTTTGAACGGACATTTATCAGAGGAAGTGTATATAAAACCACCAAAAGGAGTAAAGATTAATAAAAACAAGGTCCTTAAATTGAAACGTTCATTGTATGGTCTTAAAGAAGCACCGAAATGTTGGAACGAGAGATTTCATAACTTTATTATTTCCCAAAATTTCGAAAGCTCTAAATATGATTTTTGTCTGTACACAAGTTCAAAAACGTGGATACTTATCTGGGTAGATGACATTATTGTAATGGGAGATTATGAACCAATAATAATTGAACTAAGAAAAGAATTCAACGTGAAGGAGATGGGAGATATCAGTGAATATTTAGGAATGGAAATATCAAGGCAAGAAGGAGAATTGGCAATTAAACAAGAAAAACTAGTGAAGAAGGTATTATCAAGGTTTGGAATAGAAGATTGTAAGGGAGCATTAACACCCATGGAAGCTAACATAAATTTAGAAGAAGAAAAGATAAATGATGTGCCTTACAGAGAGCTTATAGGATGTCTTACGTATATATCAACTACTACTCGTTCAGATATAACATTTGCAGTTTCGTTTCTCAGTAAATACTTAGATAAACCTACAAGATCTATATGGACAGCAGCAAAGCGTGTACTTCGATACCTAAAGTCTACATCTAGTAAAGGACTGCTATACACACAAGGAGTGGATGATAAAAATAAGCTCGTAGCATATAGTGACGCAGATTGGGCATCCAACAAAGCCGATAGAAAAAGTGTGAGCGGATGTGCTATATTCTATTCGGGTAATCTTATTTCTTGGTTTACCAAAAAGCAGAACACCGTTTCTCTATCGTCTGCAGAAGCGGAATATATAGCGGGAGCAACAACAACGGCTGATATAATATATCTGCAAGGTATTCTCAACACATTTAAGTGTAAGGATGTTCACACCTATCTGCTTATAGATAGTCAAAGTGCAATTCGCATGATAGAGTGTAACGAAAACAGCAAACGCACTAAGCATATCGATATAAAGTTCCATTTTGTCAAAGATGCTTTTATCCAAAAGAAATTTAGAATGTCATATGTTTGTACTAATGATAATGTAGCGGATATATTTACAAAACCTCTCAATTCTGTAAAGCATGCCTACTTTGTTAGAAAGATAAGAGTTGAGTAAAAATAAGTGTTTTATATACGTTGTTCTAATTTGGTGTTAAGTTATAGGTGCTGTTAATAAATTGAGTTAAGTAGGTAGTGGTAATTTTATGTTATGATTTTTATTTGAGAGGAGGCTTTGTTTGTTTAAGTATGTAAATATTAATAACTATTAGCAATATCAAATTGTTTGCAATTTAACATTGAGAGGAGGTGTTAGTTATGGTCACTTGACATTGTCACTTAAGAACTCGTGATGTATGAAGAAAAACTAATGTCATGTAACGTTGTGATTATTTTTCCTTAAATAAATAATATGCGCACAAAGCTCTATATTATTAATAGTATACTTTCTCAAGCAGAAAAGTGAAGGGTTTGCATATTTCAAAGAGTACTGCAATTTGCTTAGAACAAAATTCAATACAAAGGTCCAAATACTACACACAGACAATGCATATGAGTACACAAGCAAACAGATGAAGTTGTATGCAGCGGAAAATGGCATTGAACTACTTCACACAGCTCCATATACGCCTCAACAGAATGGCCGTTGTGAGAGAATGAACAGAACATTGATGGAGTCTGCCCGAAGAATGTTATTTGACAGCAAGCTTCCGGCCAAACTTTGGGCTGAAGCAGTGAACACGGCTGCCTATCTATACAACAGAAGAAATGTTGAAGGTTCTTCACCATTTGAGAAATGGATTGGAAGAAGACCTAACCTCAACCATTTTAAGGCGTTTGGTGTGACAGCATACATGCATGTACCTAAAGAAAAAAGAAACAAATTGCAACCCAAGTCCGTGAAGTTAACACTTGTAGGATATGACAATACATCAGAAAACTACAGGTTACTGGATATGAAAACCATGAAGTTGCAGGTGTCTAGAGATGTCATCTTTAATGAGAATGAGTACTATTTTCAGCAGCGGGTCAATGAGGATGTGTTCCTACTGCAGCTGGAAGATGAAGAGGAGGAGCAGTCTCCGCAGGCCTCGATGCATACGTCGTTGGTGAGTCCCACGATGTGTGATGCCAAGGAGAGGAGGTTGTCTCCGCAGGCCTCGACGCATACGTCGCTGGTGAGTCCCAGGACGTGTGATGCCAAGGAGGACACCGCACCGCAGGCCAAGATGCGTGCGCCGAATATGAGGTTCGCGGCGCATGATGCCAAGGTGTCTACCAGACCTGACAAGACTTCTACCGATATATCCAGAGAAACACACAACAAACATATGTGTGAAAACTCCTCATTAAATAGTGAAGCAGCCCTTGATAGCTTCCTGCGTCAAGCACTCCGCCTTGACACAGTGCAAGATAAAGAAAAGGATATGCAACTTGAGAACACAGATGACACATTGTCTTTTGTCGCAGAAGCAATGATTGAGGTTCCTACTACTTATGAAGATGATTTGAGCTCTCCTGACTCAAAGAAATGGAAAAGTTCCATAGATGAAGAACTGTCAGCCCATGCCATCAACGGCACGTGGGAGCTTGTGGATAAGTTACCCAATAAAAGGCCTATTGGATGTAAGTGGGTTTTCAGAGTGAAAGAGAATGATAATGGAACAGTTAGGTTCAAATCTAGGTTATGTGCTAAAGGTTTTTCACAAACTAAAGGTATAGATTTCAAAGAAACTTTCTCCCCTACAGTTAGATATGATACTGTCAGAATAATGTTAGCTTTGAGTGTACATTTGAAACTTAAAATTAGACAATTTGATGTTAAAACTGCATTTTTGTATGGAAATATTAGTGAGGAACTGTACATGGTACCACCTGAAGGTCTACCCAACTCTGAAGGGAAAGTCTGTAAACTTAAAAAGTCATTATATGGCCTTAAGCAAGCACCTAGATGCTGGAATGAAACAAATAAAATATTACTAGAATTTGGGTTTATAAACTGTAAAGTAGATAAATGTGCTTTTATTTCAAAAATGTACAAAGATATAATATACTTATTATTGTATGTTGACGATGGACTTGTATTTTGTTGTGATGACGTTTTAATGGATAACTTTCTGTTGCAATTTCAGAAGAAATTGGATATTGTAATAACCAATAATATCAAATGTTTTGTTGGTATGCAAATTGAAATTTATAGAAATTCATTATTTATTCATCAAACTAAATACATAGATTCATTAATAAGTAAATATAATTTAGGTGAAAGTCATTCACTTTGTGTACCAGCAGATCCCAATGTAAGGTTATGTAAACCAGAGAAATATAAAATATATAAATACTACAGGCAAATAGTCGGTGCTTTGATATTCTTAGCTATTGTGTGTAGACCTGACATAATGTTAGCTGTTAACATTGTCAGCAGATATACTGATAATCATGATCAGTCACATTGTAATGCTTTAATAAGAATTTTAAAATACTTAAAAGGTACTAAAGACTATGGAATTCTGTATAAGTATAGTAAGAACTACAATATAGTGTCATACTGTGATTCAGATTTTGGATCAGATGTGGACTCGCGTAAATCCACCAGTGGATATTTAACAATGTTAAATGATAGTATATTAACTTGGTGTAGTCAAAAACAAAGTTTTGTAGCATTATCCACTTGTGAAGCTGAGTACATATCTGCATGCAATGCAACTCGAGAAATAGTTTGGCTAAAATATTTGTTATCTGAATTATATTGTTGTTATGATAGCATTCCCTTATACATAGATAATCAAAGTGCAATTAAGCTTATTAAGAATGAAAGTTTACACAAAAGAAGTAAACACTTGGATATAAAATTGCATTATATAAGAGAAAAATTTCAAAATAAAACAATACATGTAAACTATGTAAGTTCAAAAGAACAGAGAGCTGATATATTTACTAAACCTTTACCTAAGTTTCAATTTGTATATTTGAGAGGAAGATTAGGTATGTGTTAATTCAATGAAATACAATTTTTCTAGTAAAAGGTTTATTAGTTGAATTTGTTTACTTACCTATGTATAAACTTAACTATAAGTTTGTTTTGGATTATATTCCATTGTTGTTATGTAAACATGTAGGGTGACCATGCTCAGTCACATAGTAGGGTGACCATGTTCACTTGCATAGCAGGGTGACCATGAGTTTTATTTTTGTTTTGTTTGCATAATCAAGAGAAGTGTACATTTCGTGGGAGTGTTGAAATAGTCAAAGGGCTAATAAAATTAAAAGTTTAAAAATGTACACTTTGGTCATGTCACCATAGATAACTATTAAGACTTCCGTTTCCTCTCTCTGTTTTGCCGGCTCTCAAAACTGTAGTCACGTTGTATTTAACTCTGCTTTTAATTAATCAAATAAACTGAACTTGAACCTCAACGGATGTTTGATTCTCATAACCCATCAGTGGCGCACGACGCACAGCCTGTTGATTGATGATTAACTGCTCTGTCATAGGGGCGGCACTTAATCTGTAACTTCCTGAAACTACCATACGCCTTCGCTCCAAAATTCAAACTTGTAGATTTTTAGAACACTACGTTACAACACCACCGACGACATCTCGCTCCACTAGTTAGTCGCTGAGCGACAAGAGCAATCAATGATAATACAATTTAGTGATGCCCACTTGGCCGACAGAACGCGCGCGCGTGCATTTTTGCTCAGAACTGCCTCCACGAGTGAGTGACGCGAATAATACCCATAGCTCAGCTATAAAACTATAGGAACTACACTTGCTTCCCGCTGCTCACCTATTCGTTTCTAGTTTCTAGCTCCACTCGTTTCTCGTTCATCGTCAGCGGCTTAGGTTATCGCGATTTCTTACCTAATATATATCATTAAGCGCTTCCTATACCTTTTTTTTTTTAATACGCAGGTAAAAAATCTATTTACAGACGACGGCGCCTTTAAGAGGCACACCGCCGAACGGACCTCACACCTGGCTCCCGCAAGTCTTACGGGCGCTTTACGGTATAATATCCGCTAAAAAAGTCCTGCGAATACCCTCTGAGCTGCTTAGTGCGAAGCCGCGGGATCCCCGTTTAGGGATTCTCCGCGTCTCCGCACCCAGCAGCCTCCCGGCTTTAGCCGGGGCTCCACGGCAGGGGTCTCCCGGGGTATCACGGGGACCCCGCAGACGTGCGCGGGTAGGCCCGCGCGTGGGGGCTGAGTACGCGGCCACCGTACCGCCCCCCGTCCGCTGCGGAGGGCTACTTGGGCGTGCCCGTGTAGCTCCCTCCGCCGCCCCCCTCTTTGCAGGACAGAACTACAAGGGGGGGCTACCGTCACGGGGTCCGTCGGTGGTCGGCACGGCCAGCGCCATGCCGGTCAGCGAGGGACCCCCACGGGTAGAGTCATGGGACGGGCGCAGCCAGGGCGCGCCGCCGTCCTCTCCTACCCGTCCTCCTTTGGCGGGAGGGAGCGGCCAGAGGATCATCCTCCCGCTCCCTCTCAGCCGCCTCCTTCTGCGAGATAACGTTCTCGCAGAAGGAGGCGACTGCCTCCCATGCCCTGTCGCTGCGGAGCATGGTCTCCACCATGCTCCGCAGCGAGAGGGCTCCGCATCCCAGCGCCGCAATGAGCTCGCGGCGCTGGTGTCGCCAGGCCGGGCACTCCAATAAGGTGTGCTCGGCCGTGTCGTCCGGACCGCAATGATGACACTGCGGCGTCTCCTCCCGACGTGCGACACGGTGCAGATAGTGACCGAAGCATCCATGCCTGGTCAAGATCTGCACCATGCGGAACGAGAGGCCGCCGCGCCGGCGACCCAACCAAACCTCCAACACCGGACGAATGGCTTCGATCGTCCGGTGGCCGGCGCTAACATGGGCGAGTGCCTCATCCCATCGCCGCAGAGCTTCGCTCTCGGCGATGGAACGGACTTGCCTCAGCTCTGCTGGGGCAAGTCTTTCACCCCGCTCCCTGGCCTCGACCCGACCTCGATACATTTCTGCCAGAACCTGTGCATCGAGGTCCCACGGCGTCGCGCCTGCGAGGACGCAGGCGGCGCCGTGGCTGACCGTGCGGTACGCTCGCACGGCCCGAGTCGCGATGACCCTCTGCGGACGTCGCAAGAGGGCCCTCGAGCGGGGTTTGAGGCACTCAGCCCAAACCGGGGCTCCGTAAAGTGCCATCGACCGTATCACCCCGTGATACAGTCGACGGCACGCAGCACCTGGTCCCCCCACGTTCGGGAGGACCCTGCCGAGTGCGGCTGCAGCGGCACACAGCCGTGGAGTGAGGAGCTTAAAATGCTCCTCAAAACTCCATCGGGGATCCAGCACCAGGCCGAGGTACTTCATACTTCCCTCGACCGGTATTCGGACCCCCTCCACCCGGATACGGAGCCCCGGAGGGGTGCTGCGACGTGGGCCATGGAACATCATGGCCCTCGATTTGTCGAGGGCCACTTCCAGGCCCAGGAGGTGGATGCGTCGGACGACCATCGATGTGCCGACCGACGCTAGGCGTACCACATCCTCCACCTCCTTTGCTTTCGCCGCGACAAGAGTGTCGTCGGCGAAGCAGACAACCTGCATTCCCGGTAGGAGGCTGCCTCGCAGCACCCAGTTGTACCCCAGGTTCCAGAGCAGTGGACCCAGCACTGAACCCTGGGGTACACCTGCGGCCGTGGCCCGCGAGCGGATGCGCCCGTCGGGCCCCTCGTAGAGGACCACCCTGCCCTGTAGGTAGTCCTCCACGATGGCACACAGGTATGGAGGCACTCGATGGAACCTGAGTGCCTCCATGATACACTCGTGGGGGAGGCTGTTAAAGGCGTTGCGGATGTCTAGCGACACCGCAATAACAGCCTCACCCCGCGCAGTGGCCGCCTCGGTCCACCCCTTTAAAAGGGCCACCGCCTCCACTGTGGACCGGTTTCGCCTGAACCCGAACTGGCATTCGGCCAGGTTCGGGCCCGGCCCCTCCAGGTGCTCGACGATTCTGTGAGCCAGGATCTTCTCTAAGAATTTCCCGGCATCGTCGAGCACCACAATCGGCCTATATCCCGAAGGGGAGTCTTCCGGGCGGCCGTCCTTTCTGAGAAGGACGAGCCGCCCCTGCTTCCACCTCCTGGGGAAGCGGCCCGCGGCGATACTAAGGTTCAGCACCGCCAAGAACCGCTCCCTCAGGGGCCCCAAGGCGAGGGCCAGCACTTTAGGTGGAACCCCCTCCGGCCCGGGCGCAGTTTTTTTGGCCCCTCACCGCGTCAAACTCCGCGTCCGACACGGGGAGGGGGGGGGGGGTGGGATCGGCTCCTCAGAGGGGCCCCCAGGAGGGAGCATTCTCGGGGGCTGGAACGGACCCGGGTTAGGGAACAGAGTCCCCAATACCCGGTCCAGCAGCCCCTCCTCCATGGTCGAGGTGGCGGGGGCGTTGGCGGCGAATTTCCCCCGCACCACCTTGTAGGGCCGCCCCCAGGGGTCCTGGTCTAGGAGAGCTATGAAGCTCTCCCAGGACGCCCTCTTCGCCACTACTATGGCGACCCTTAGGGCCCTCTTGGCCTCCTTGTACACCTGACGACATTTCGCCTCGTCGTCGGGTGTGCTTGAGGCGCGCCTACGGCACCTCAGATAGGCGCGCCTAGCCCTCAGACTGGTGGAACGCAGTTCGGCTATTTCCTGCGTCCACCAGTATGTCTGCCTCCTCCTGGGGCAAACCCGTGCCCTCGGCATGGCGGCGCCGCAGACGACCTTTATGTCGTCTGCAAATAGCTCCGCCATGCCGTCAACATCCTCGGCGAGGTGGGGGGGCGCATCGGCCCACGCCCGCACCATCCTCCGCCACCAGTTCTGGGCGGAGTTTCGTGAGCGCGTATTTCGTGAACGCGCTCACGGTGGGGCCCTCGGTCGTACGGGCCCCGCTGGATGTTGAGGAGACCCGGTATCTGACGTATAGATGGTCAGATAGGGTCTCCTTCTCCTCCACCTGCCAGCCTGATATGCGGCCAGCTAGGGAGGGGGTGGCAAAGGTCACGTCGACTATCGACGTACCTTGCCACCGGACACAGGTGGGCGCATTGCCCACATTGAGGGTCTGGAGCCCCAGGGACAGAACCCAGGACTCCAGATCGCCACCCCTCACATCGGTGGAGGGTGAACCCCACGCCGTGGACTTAGCGTTGAGGTCACCCGCCAGAAGGACTGGAAGAGGGGCGGCCCGCAGCACCACTCCCTCCAGTGTAGCGAGGAAGACCTCGAACTCCGCCCGGCTCCGGTTGGGGGAGAAGTAGGTGGATATGACCACGACTCCCCCCCACTTGGCAGCCACATATCCAGCGCCCCTCTCCTTGAGGACCATGGAGGGGCCTGGGCTGCCCGGCGGCCGCAGGATGGCAGCGGACACATTGGTGTCCACTAGCCATTCAGGTGATTGTGGCGGAATGTAGTATGGCTCCGCCACAATCACCAGTCCCACGTTCCACTCCGACGCAGACTGGCGCATTAAATCCTGCGCCGCGTCGGAGTGGTTGATATTAACCTGGAGGAGCTCAATGGTCGAGCTGGGCATTGCTCGTTTCCATTGGCTCCTCCGTAACCTCCGCCGGTGAAGATGTTGGCGGAGGCACAGGTCGTGGGACCTCAGCTGCCTTAGCCCGTTCTGTGCGGGCTTTGACCGCGGGGGGCTTGCATTTCCGACCCCCCATGCTGGTGATTTGCCGGCCGCTTTGCGGCTGCACAGACGGCGCAATTGAGCGCAGCTTTGCAGGACGCCGCTTTGTGCCCCTCAGCACCGCAGCGGTAACACAGCGCGCTGCGGTCACAGTCTGAGGAGCAGCCCTGCACGGGGTGTCCAATCCCCATGCAGCGGTAGCACCTCATAGGCTGTTGTTCTAGAAGCCGTATGGCGGCAGAGCTCCAGCCCAGGGTAATGTTTTTACCCTTTTCCAGGCGCCTCGCCGCCTCCACGGGTACCGAGGCAAACGCAGCCCCAGTTCCGCGGGCCCCCGTATGGATCTTGCCCACCTTGATTTGGTGGGCAGGGCAGTCCCCTGCCTTGGCGAGGGCCTGGACCAGTACCTCCACCGTCACTGCGTCATCTATGCCAGTGATCCGGATGTCCGCAGTTTTAATAGGCCGCGTCACCTTTACGGCGTCCCCCAGAGCCTCCCCCATTCTGGTGGCAAGCTTGTCCGCTTGCGCCGGGGTGGTCTCTTTAGGGAGCTCGATTATGCGAGCCCCCGTTATGCCGGTCCTAAACTTGGCTGGGCCAATGCCCAGCTCGGTTAGGCTGACGGCCGCTTGGGCCTGGGCTAGTGCCTGCCCGTAAGTTACGCCCTTCTTAACTGCCTCCGGCTGGAGGGCCAAAACCACCGCCAGGGTTTTGGGTGCCCGTGGGAGTTTTTTGGCCTTAGGGCCCTTGGCCTGAGCCGACTTCGCCGCCTTCTTCTTCTCCTTTCTCTTCCGGCCCTTCTTCTCCACCTGGACCCACTCACCCTGGGCGGGTATACCTGGCCCATCCTTCGCAGGAGGGGCTGGGACGGGCTTTTTAGGCGGAACCGGCTTCTTCTTCTTCACCTCCTGCGCCTTTTTGGGCAGATTAGCCGGCGGGGCGAGGGAGGTAGGTGCCCGCTGCCCAGACTCCGTATGTCGACCCCTTTGGAGGAGGCCAACGGCGGCCTGTGATTGCGCCCATCCAGGAGCCGCCCATCTACCTCCAGCCCCTCAACCCGAGCCGAGACTACGGCGCCTACATGCCGGAGCAAATCGCGCTGCATGCTCTACATGGCCTGTATAAATTCTGCCCTGGAGACTCCGTTCGATTCCGCTTCCAGCGGCTTCTCTTTTTCAGCGGGCTCTAGCTGGTGCCCCCGCTCTGCCAGGAACCGCTTCAGTCCCTGCAGTTCCTCCATGCAGGCGTTAATTTGCCCTTTAAGCCTTTTATTGTCGGCCCTTAATCTCCTCACCTCGGACGAGGACGTGCGCGTCGAGATCTCCTTGACGATTTCCAGGAGGCTGTTCGTCCCCTCCCTAATGTCCCGGGCGCACGTTCCCTTGAGGTTGCCAGATTTCTGGACAACTCTCAGGACAGCGCCCGCACTCTGCTCCGCCTTTGCATAGAGGGATTCTGCAGAATGCGTGGACCTGAAGCTCCCCTCACTCGACGCCTTGGAAGACCGGCGCCGCGGGGGGCTTCCACACGAGAACAGCGCGTCGGAGTCAGAATCCGACTGCATCTCTTTCAACTCCCGGCGGGCCCGAGATGTGCCCACGTGATGAGCTCCCATTCCTCCCCGGGGGTTGTTCTTGTATCTGGGCACCTTGGGGGCCGCAGACGCCACACACATATCTGGCTCAGCCTCCGTGGATGCGGGCTCCGTTTCCATCCCCCCATCCTGCCACAGCCTTCCCTCGATGTCCCTTTTCCTCCCCCTCGACCGGGTATTCGGCCGGCGCTGCTCTGCCTGGGGGGACCTATCCCTATCTCCCGTAGCGCCTGGGAGGCTGCAACACGAGCCACGATATAGGCCACTCTCCAGCGGGGGGTACGGTACCCTTAGCCCATCACCTGAAGCAGGTGTTCGCAGTCGCTGCGGGCGATTATTCAAGCCGCGACCTCTACCCTTTGACGACGACGGATTCTCCGTCTGCAGCGAGTCAGAGGGGCCATCTCCACCACCTCCTCTCAGCCGCAATACTCCTGTTTGGTCCTGAGAAGGACCGTTTTGGTGGCCCTGAGAAGGGCCGTTTTGGGGGCCCTGAGAAGGGCCGTTTTGGTGGCCCTGAGAAGGGCCATTTTGGTGGCCCTGAGAAGGGCCGTTGGGACATTTGGTGGCTCCCCCGCATACGCGAGCCAGCCCGTCGCCCCTAGAGACAACGGGGAGGGATTCCCCAGCTGAGCTGGGACCCTCTCGGGGACGTATTGTAATATTCCAACTGTCCATGTTTGTTCCTATTATTTGGGAATAGGTTCCCTGACCTGCACACTGTAACGCCTCGGTAGTCAATTTAACACCGTGTGACCCGGTAATCACACCGGGGCGCATAGGCCGCTCAGACGCAACACGCCTGTATGGCCCTGAGAAGGTCCGTTTTGGTGGCCCTGAGAAGGGCTGTTTTGGGGGCCCTGAGAAGGGCCGTTTTGGTGGCCCTGAGAAGGGCCGTTTTGGGGGCCCTGAGAAGGGCCGTTTTGGTGGCCCTGAGAAGGGCCGTTGGGACATTTGGTGGCTTCCCCGCATACGCGAGCCAGCCCGTCGCCCCTAGAGACAACGGGGAGGGATTCCCCAGCTGAGCTGGGACCCTCTCGGGGACGTATTGTAATATTCCAACTGTCCATGTTTGTTCCTATTATTTGGGAATAGGTTCCCTGACCTCCACACTGTAACGCCTCGGTAGTAAATTTGACACCGTGTGACCCGGTAATCACACGGCGCCGGTGGCCAACCGGAGCGCATAGGCCGCTTGTAGTCCATTTCACACTCTGGGGCCAAGCTACCCCAAAGCGCCCGTGGTTAGCGGGATCGCACGACAAACGCAACCTCAGAATCGACATTCTCATACAGTTCTCCCCCTTCCGGGCGGGGGGGCCCTACCTGGCCTCGTCCGGTGTGATTTTTTAAAGAGGTTTTCTTCCTCTTGGCCTCCACCCTAAGGTGGCGGCCCCCGTTCCCGCACCATGTGCGGGTTTACGGGTCGGCCGGAGGTGGCGCGGAGTTCGCGCCACAACCGCCCTCACCAACTACTCTCGACTCAACACAACCGCCCTCACCAACTACCCAGGATGCCCAGGACGCCAGCCGAGATACTCCAGGGTGATTTTTTATAGAAGTTTTCTTCCTCATGGCCACTGCCCTCCGAAGAGAGTGGCAGCCCTCGGCCCCGCACAAGTGCGGGGTTGCGAGCTCTCTCCCCAGCTCGGCTGCCGCTACCCGGGCTACCCAGGACGCCAGCCGAGATCCCCACCGGGTAATTTTTTACAGAGGTTTTCTTCCTCGCGGCCCCCACCCTCCGAAGAGACTAGCGGCCCTCGGCCCCGCACTACGTACGGGGTTACGAGATTGTCGGCTATTCGACACCTCCGTAACAGCACCCTCAGTGGGAGACATTACGCAGATGGCCGGGATGCACCGTCCCGGACCCATTTCCGTTCCCCTATCATAGCTGACCAGGGACAGGAAATGGACCGGGCACACGAGGAGATTTCCGACGTAGCACCCCGCGCTTCCTATACCTAATGTTGCACGTATTTTTAATGATACCTTGTAAATAAAACAATTGGATAGCTTGTACAAAAAGCTTTATTTTTTAAAAAGGTTTATCTGCTAAATTTGAAAGAGTTGGGGATGATAGACATGACGAGGGTGCGATTCACCCTTTTCAATGAGTGTACGTTGTGTGTACATTTAAAGCTGCGTCATTGGATACAGTTGAGCATAGACAGCCCAGTTATACATAACGTATAAATAAGAATGATATTAGAACAGCTATTATGCATATGTCATGAACTCGGTGGTACCTACAGTGGGCAAGTTCCCAATAACCCATTTTATCTATAAAATTTCAAAACTATTTTCATTGTGCATTGCCATTGAACAATTGGATATTTATAAAAGCTTTTATTTAACTTGCAATGTATGTTTGTTCGCGTGGAATCTTGCAACTCAATTTTGAAGCAGATGCCCTCATTAGATTGAGCTGAAATTTTGTACACACGTTAAGTTTGGATGACAATGCATGGTTAGCTGTGTAACGTCATTTTAAATCCAATACGGCGGAACATACAAGATAGCGGACTTAAAAAGATGGCAGACTATGTTTTTTTATACTTTCCTAAAATATGGGTATCAAATGAAAGGACTTGATAAGAAAATATGAGATTCTTGAAGTCATCCATTATGTCCAACGCTAACTAAAGAGTAAAAAATAATTAAAAGTAAAAAAAAATCAAAAAACAAGCTTTTATTTAAATGCGCTAAAAAGAATAAAATAAAAATTTCCTATAAAACTTTAATATTATATAAATAGTGTAATGACGTTATAAGTTAATAGTATAAGTTTATAAGTTTTAAAGGAACATTTTATTTTATTATTTCTAGCGCATTTAAATAAAAGCTTGTTTTTTTTTAAGTTTTCCTAATTCTAATTCGAACTTGAACTTAGTCGAGCTCAGATTTTTTCAGGCTTTTGCTTTACAGAGTAAATTTGCGTACCCAACTTTGCCACGGTTGCTACAGTAGTCAAATTTCCCTTATCTATACTTAAATTAAATAACATTTTTTTTTATTACATACAAGCAACCTATGAATAATGTAGATTTCAACTGGTGAATAAGATAATCAATTCATTAGTTACAGAGATTAGTTCCTACAAGCACACTTACAAACTCTATCGTTTTATCTTAGTGTTCACAAGCTAGCGGAAGTCGAAATCGTTAGCATGACAACGTAAATGGTAAACTAACATAACTACACGAAATTATAATACATATTAAATATGAAAAGGACGTGAGATTTGCGTCTTATTACTTAAATACTTACTCACGGGACTTTAGTCCAAACAAAATCCTAAGTAGTGTAACAAAATCCTATAGTACATTTCCATTGCGTTATTTATTTTTGAGTACACAAAAAAGCTATAAATTTATCTTCAGCATTTCGTATCTAAGTTATACGTCAAGTAAATCTTATGGATGTAAATATGTGATTTCTGCTTCAAGCTTTCTTGCCTTCGCGAGGCGGTGGCGGCGACGAGGAGCCACAAGGCATTCATCATAAGAAATTTTATTTCAGTCGTAAGTATTCCGAAGTGGCAAAACTAATAAAGCTAAGCCTGGTCCCAACACGGGCTTTGTCTTTTACCATTTGTATGAATTTTGGCATTTCGTCATGTCTCCCTCTTTACTTACATATTCTATTATCTTAGTAAGTACTTTATAAGATAATGTTTAGTACCGATCGATTTCAAGATAAGGAAAATCAAATCCAATTATACTTTAACAAGAAAAGAGAAGTGATAATGTCGAAGTCTTTGTTAAGTATTCCGATTATTTCTAAATTTATCTTATTTACTGATAGAGAAACGCGGCTGACGCGGCCAGGAGAGGAGTTCCCCTCTGTCGATTTTCTTCCGCTGTTGGGCCAGCTCACCAACAAAACTAAGTTGCGCTCGGACATTTCAACTGATGATAGACTGAAACAAGTCGCGTGAGTGTATGTTACAGATCAAAATTTCCGAAATGTTATGTAATTTGCTATAAATTTACTGGAAAAAGATCCACGCGGTTAGGTAGCAGATGGGACTCGACTAACATACATTGCGCGACTTGACTCAGTCATCCGGGCGCAACTTAGTTTGTTTCGTGTGCTGGCCCAACAGCGGAGGAAAACCGACAGAGGGGAACGCTGTGAATGCCGACAGGAGGCCTGGCCGCATCAGCCGCGTTTTCTATGAGTAAATAAGATAAATTTAAAAATTATCGGAATACTTAACAATGACTTCGACATTATCACTTCTCTTTGCTTCTTTAAGTATAATTGGATTTGATTTGCCTTATCTTGAGGTCGATCGGTACTAAACATTATCTTATAAAGTACTTACTAAGATAATAGAATAAGTAAGTAGAGAGGGAGACATGACGAAATGCCAAAATTCATAGAAATGGTAAAAGAGAAAACCCGCGTTGGGACCAAGGCTTAGAGCTTTATTAGTTTTGCCACTTCGGAATTCTTACGACTGAAATAAATTTTCTTATGATAATTGCCTTGTGGCTCCTCGTCGCTACCGCCGCCTCGCAAAGGCAAGAAAACATGAAGCAAAAATCACATATTTACATCCATAAGATTTATTTGACGTATAATCTAGATACAAAATACTGATGAAGATACAATTACAGCTTTTTTGTGAACTCAAAAATAAATAACCCAATGGAAATGTACTATAGAAATTCAAGGCACGAAACTATGAAATTCAAAATATTTTGTTAACTTTAGTCCCGTGAGTAAGTATATTAGTAATAAGAAGCAAATCTCATGTACTTTTTATACTTAATATCTAATATATAAAATTCTCGTGAAATGGTGTGTGTAATTGAACTCCTCCGAAACGGCCCGACCGATTTTCGTGAAATTTTCACTGCATATTGAGTAGGTCTGAGAATTGGACAACATCTGTTTTTCATCCCCTTAATGTTAAGGGTGGTCCACCATTTAATATTTTTTTTGGTTTAATTTTTTTATAATACATCATACAAAAATAAATACAAAGAAATTAAATAAAAAAACTAATTATAATAATACCTTTCATTTAAGCATAATATATATATATATACTAGCTGACCCAGCAAACTTCGTACCGCCATAAAAAAAAAAATTAAAAAAACATTGTCCAGCGGACAAAATTGTGAATCTAAACCATTCTCAGATCCCCTTGAACACACACAAAAAATTTCATCAAAATCGGTCCAGTCGTTTAAGAGAAGTTCAGTGACATACACACTCACAGAAGAATTATATATATAAAGATGATGTGGGGAATAAAACCAGGTATGTTTGAAGCGCCATAATTCCCTCTAAGCCGGGGCAAAAACATATTAGTCATGACACATTTCAAACCTATTACTAGAAACCATGTCGTGGTTACGAGAATCAGTGCTGGCAACATAATTTTAGCTGGAATTCGCTTTGACGGTTCTCAATCCATTTGTTAAATCAATTTGTATTCGTCACGTCAGCCACCATTTTGCTGCCATGTTAAACAGTTTATCTCGCCGACACCTGGAAACTGAGTTATAAAATTATACATTAGGTCGTTCAAAATTTTTGGTAATTCGCTTGTTTGCTATGACGGATGGAATAATGTTATTACTTATGAGCGAATTTGATAAGAAAATTTATTATGAGAATTAAATTTATTTAAACCAAATAACGTTAACATTAGGGGTTGGAAATTAAAAATGAATTCCCAAAACGTATAAAAGAGCAATTACACAGACAGAAAATAAGGAATATATTAGACGCCTTACCTTATTCTCTCGGACGAATGTCCCACAGTTCCAAAGACACACTAGAAATCACGGATTACAGTATTTTTGTCTAGTATTTCACAGGAGTTCGCACACGTAAAAATTCACAAAATTATAGTTTTTCTAATCACACATCAATGCTACCATAGTTCGTAACAACGCCGCAATAATAACTGCAGTGAAGATAAGAACGCATCGCTAGTGCGCTGCGCACACGCAGATCACATACGTTGGGCGACATCGATTTGAATCGAATGATTCCCATATATACCCACCGCAGGTAGACGGCTTGTATGTTTTGTGTACAAACTTAACCATTATTTTCGTCCATTAATTACTGCCAAATTAAACGTTTTGGGAATGAAAATGATTGAAAATGTTTCAAAGTACCTAAATAGGGATACGGTCACGATAAAAACGTACTAATAATTTAATGTATGAGATCATATCCTTTATTTTAGATTGATTTAATAGTTAACAAAGGCATTAAGGTTATTTATTATCCTTAGCAGTATTTCTTTTCTTTGTTATGATATATTTAGGACAATCGACTCATTTATTGAGGCCCCTTAGTAAGATTTTCTAGGAAAATTGCTTCATCATTGCCCTCCCTCCAAGTGCGAAGCGGTATTCAATATCGTTGGGGCAGACGTGTAAAGCTCCGGCTATCGAATAACAAATTTATTCTTTAACTCAGCTCAAAAGTTTAGTAAAGTTTAGATATAGCTTAGAAATTTTATTGTCTTGATCCATGCTATTAGTATTGATCTTACCAAAGATTCGAATCAACTGCATGTCAATTCAATAAAATAACATCTCTCTTACGATCTTCTTGGATTTTACTCAAATTGTTGACAACAATCGAATTCAACAATAGTTTCAGAGTGACTGTTGAAACTTCCATTACTGGCTGCTTTAAAAGTCATTCTGCCATGACTAGACTCAAAAATAGTCATGCTATCGGTATATCTTAGGCTTTATTGGTCAAGACGCCAAAAGGTAATTTCACAGTAGAGCAAAATCCCAAATTCCCACGTTTTAGTGTAGCTGGTATACTCATTCGCGTACTCTTATTTAGCTTCATTTATAGGTACTTATCGATATATTGTCCGGAGCTTCTTGGTCCGGACAATGAACTACTTGTAGGCAACCATCTATTATTATACTGAAATAAAGGTGGATTATTACGTTTCTTTTAAAATTTTATTAATATTTATTTTATAAAACTAGATATTTATAGTCCATACAATGATGTCAAATTGTCATTGACGTTTTGACATTTTTCTGTGGGAAAGATCTAGTAGATTTAGCAAATTAGCTGAAAGTTAGCCTTAGGTAAGTAGCTAGATATTATATTTATCTTATGTGTATGTACATAACCATAACCTTTGTCAGAAATCAATATATCTTTATCCAAATTGGATGTATAGTACAACTCATTTGAATCGTCCAAATTTTTTTCACTACCACTCGTTATTGGACATATTTTGTAGCTGCCACTACACAAGACACTACCATTAAACAAGAGTTGAAGCTATGTTTGCTCCGATATTTTCTACTGGACTTAATAAATGCGGCGAGACAGAAATACTGGTATACAAGAATATATTTCGAAATATTTTATATACGCGTATGTATACATTTATCTGGTAACTCACTGATGTTGCGGTTGCTTGACCAGCTAACCGTAGGATGCGGTTGCTGTTGTAGACAACCATAGGTAATGGCTCCATCCACTCCACTTCAAATATGAATGTGACAGATATTTTTGGTGAACTTCACCCACTTTTAAGTACCCCACCTCACTTTAGCGGATTTTTCGCTTGAATTAGAGCGCCCTTTTGGTGAAGTAATATTCAATAATTCAGGCCATACGCTTGATTTCAACCCATTTAACATAAAAAATTCCAATCACACAATAGTCATAGCAAGAGATTTCAGAAACTTCTGAGTACTATCATCATACAATGATTTGTTGTTTTTCCATTAACTAATCACAAACGTTTTTAATTCATTATGCAAATGAAATATGATAACGATCAAATTATGAAATGGGAAAATCACACTTTCTGAGAATTAAAAATGAATGTATGACACTACCATACATATGTTTAATTATACAAAGTTTAGATAAGTTTCAAATGTTCCAAGCATATTTAATTATGTGAAGTCAGGCATTATTTTATTTAACAAATATTGAATTTCTGACCCGCTATCGCTATGCACTAACCTAATTGGATAAGAATCGCCATACGCTTTATTTAATATCTCGATAAATTGGTTCACTCAATTTATCTCCTTATATGTATCCAACTCAACCGTTTGCTCGTTCTTAATCCGGTAACGACGTTATGAACAGATCATAGAAATGGCTGCAGTTGTTTCAAGTGAAAAATTCAATAATTACAGTAAAGTGAATTCATAGACTTCGACTTTTCTAGTGCCAAATCTTATTTGACTAAATCTAAGTAATCTTCTATTCTTACTTTATTATTTTGGGTTGCTATAGTTCTTATATATTCGTTATCGAACCGACTCGCAATATTGTTATGTAATTTAGAAGATCTATTTAGATAAAATCTACAGCTTAGAATATATTCAGAAATATGTCCGACCCTTGAAGGGGTAAACAATTGAATCCAGAACAAACAGCTGACGGCATCGTTTCAGACGTTTTCATTAGTGGGAAACAGTTGACAATCACAAATCTTTATACGAAAATGCTAAACTTTACATAGCCATCGGAATCCAGAACAGATTCAGCTTAATTTATGAAACACCACTTTCTGTCCGCAAATTATTTTTCTCGCGATATAATAATGTCTAGTGTGATAATTCAAGATATGTTATTCCTAAAGAAAATATAACTAGAAAAAATTCCACGCGGACCAGGCAGCAGACGGGTCAGAGATTTTTTTCTAGTTATATTTTCTTTAGATTTAAACATCAAGCAGTTACATGCTTTAAAATAATAATATAATCTTCTTGTTAAGTATATTAACCAATATTAGTTATCAAGAACATAGGTATAGTAAGTAGAATTATATTGTGCATCCATACGAAGGCGATAGAACAAAGAAATGGAAACCGCCACCTGTTTTTGCGGGCATATAAAGTTTATATATATCTATCAGGACAGTAAGATTATTTTCGAAATTTTTGCCCTTGGCAAATGGACGGCTTGCATTGGCTAGGTTAAAACGTGACCGTCAGATGCGAAGAATGCGAAAGTGAATCTTAGAGCACTAATCAAATACGAGGTAAAGTATTTCAGTCGCTATATTACTGCAAGATTAAAGCTTAAATCCTTATTATTTGTTTACAGGGAACCAATTTTATCCAAATCAAGGCTGGATATACTTTTCAAAGAAAAAACAATGGAAAAATTCGACAACCCTATTTTTTTAAAAATCATTGAAATCTAATGAAAAATAAGTCACCAATTGATTCTATACTTTGGCTTGTTATAACGTAGCAGAAATTCCAATTAGAAGCAATTTCAATCAGTGTTAATTGGGCTTGGAATTCCCTGAACTACCGACATGCTCCGGAAAACGTCAGATAAATCTAGGGTATTGGTTATAAGTTATTGCTTGGTAACATCGCAGGAGATTAAAACAAATCATGTTGTTTTTTTACTTTAATCAACAACAGAATTTAATTTCATGTAGTTTCGTCAAAAAGGGTGTATGATAATTCTTTTTTTAAGTTGGGTAGCTTTTTTCTTTACAGGTAACAGTTGTTAACTTTCCCGAGCAGCTTATTTAAAGACAGGGTGGTTTCGGATACTATTGTAAGAAAGAGGTGGTTATCTGTTACTATTCTAAGATGAAGACACATACAAACTCAAATGTATACATATTCATTTATAAAATCGTAATTTTAACACGTAAGCTTGTGCTGACAAAATTTTATAAAATTATTATTATTACATTTATGTTTTGCAAATCTTATGAGTTACGTTGTCACCATTCTACTAATGTTTCGGCCTCATTTGGACTGAATCACAATATTGAAAATAAGCTCGAGTAAGATAAGGGTTTCACCTTTTAATAATAATGATTTAAAGAGAAAGTAAGTAGGCGCCCATTCAAAAGATTCTACTTTTCTTTATTACCATAGGCGACACAAAAGTAAACACAATTCGAATAAAGTTACTCGTGGGGTCCTGAATCTACAAAGACGGTTCGGAAGATAATAATGTAAATAACATACAATAGTCGTTCGTCAGCATGTTGACCGCTCGAATTGGGTCTTGCACGATTAGACGGCCGATTGGCTTTTACTTCCATCAATTAATCTTGGATAAAGCTATATTTATGGACTTGGTCATGTCTTAAGTTAAGGAAGACATCGGTAAATCATGAACTAAATGTTAGACGATATTTGAAGAATCTATTTCAGCAAATCCGTGGCTGTTTATTTTTCTCAACACTACATACCTATAATAACCTATATGAATAAAATCAAATATTCATACCAAACAGCAAGCTATCCCTGGGAGGAATCAGATCAATCCACTTTTTTAGCAAGATGTGAAATAAGTTCTGATTTGATTTTACGCTTACTAAAGTAACCATACACCGAAATTTCATAACTGAAATTGAAGGGAACGATAGGAAAAAGTCTAAATTTATGATCGGGTCTACTTTTATATATGGACGTGAAATTCGATAGAGCCGCGTTTCTTTATAGTGAACGGCGTCGAACTCGACTATCATATCAAGAATAATTTTAAATAGAACTTAGGGAACTTTGACGTACCATCTAATATTCTTGTATACTTAAAACAAATGCTTGCCGATGAAATCAATCGCAGCTTCACCTCTAAATTAAAGCCTAGTTTTTTGTAAAAGCATATTGACACACCTCAATTCACCCTAGTATCCCATAACACAAGCTTACAGTGCTTGCTTTGGGGCTTGGCTAATTGGTGTGAGTGTTGGAAATTGTATTTATTTAATTATATTTTTTATTTTTTAAGCATGTAACTGCTTGATGTATAAATCTAAAGAAAAAATAACAAAAAAAATCCACGCGGCCCAGGTAGCAGACGGGACTTGAGCCCGCACCCTTCGCTACCCGGGCGAATGCACTGACCAATTATGCTACCGCGGCCCTAACGGCCGCGTCGAAATTCCTCTAGCCATTTTTAGGCTGCAAGGAAGCGCCATCTCTTCGCATTGTAGGTAACCCAATGTCAAATGAATACTTTTACAAGTATTAAACATTTAAAGGAAGAAATAGCAATTATAGTTATAATTTTTATTTTTAAGCATGTCACTAAATCTAAAGAAAATATAACTGTTCTAGGAAAAAATCCATGTGGACCAGGCAGCAGACAGGACTCGAACCCGCACCCTTCGCTATCCGAGCGAATGCACTGACCAATTATGCAAACGCGGCTCTGACGGCCACGTCAAAATTCCTCCAGTCATTAATTACCTCATCATCGAATTGAATTTAAGCCTACATATACAGGGTGGCCCACGGCTACCTCACACGGAGGGAAAGTATATTAAACATTGAAGATAGGATATTTTACTGAAAGAAAACATAATTTTATTTTTAATAATAATTAGAACTGCATTCACAGATGTTTTTAAAATCGCCTGCTACAACTGGGAATCAAACTCGTGAAATTACGAAAAAATAAACACAAACTATTTTATGATAACCATCGAAAGGTTTGATCATAAGTATTATTTTTTGCTACATAACGTAGCATTTTAAATGAAAGAAAAGTAATTTAATTCAACATTTTATTTAACACAAACTAATATAAAATCGGATACGCCTCAAAGTAAGTTAAAATGTTGAGTTCATCATCGTTGACGTTTATCATTCGCTGCTGTAGTTTCTGTAAGCGCATATCAAAATGTCCTTTTCTTAAAGTATCCGCTAACCTTTTAAATACATATCGAGAAGATACGTCTCTATCCAGGTATCTTTTGCGGTACCACCGCAAAGCTGATATGTCTTTGTGGTTCATAAAATAACCTTCCATTAAACCGATTTTATTTTGATACGCCATGGTAAGTTTCATTTTCGAATTATTATTTTTATAAATTTCAGCCAATCGAATTGTAACTGTGATTTCAGAAAGAAATGTATACGTACGAGTACTACAGTTTGTGTATCACTTTATTGTTTTTATCACGTAATAAGACATTCCTTTCATTTAAAATGCTATGTCATTTAGCAAAAAATAATCCTTATGAGTAACCCTTTCGATGGTTATCATAAAATAGGCTGTGTTTATTTTTTCAAAATTTCACGAGATTGATTCTCATTTGAAGCAGGCGATTTAAAAAAACTGTGAATGCAGTTCTACTTGTTATTAAAAAATAAATGATGTCTTTTTTCAGTAAAATATCCTATCTTCAATATTTAATATACTTTTCCTCCGTGTGAGGTAGCCCTGGGACGCCCTGTATATAGTTTCTACAAAGTACCCTTAGCACGAATCAATATCGAATTCGACTAGTTCTCGACTCGATACACGTCAAATGTTAAGAAACTTTGTTTGGAAATTTGCAAAAAAAAGCGCCACAACGGAGGTAACGAAAATTAAAAATCTTCCACACAAAACTTTTTGGCATTTGACGCGTATTGAGATCGATTACAACTATTCGATGTTGGTTTGTGCTAAGGTTACTGATCGTCAAACGGGTGTCATTATGAGAGTCAGTAATTCCCACTGAATAAACGGCATTCCGCCAGATCTACGTATGCTACAAATTCTACTAGTTCACAACGTTTAAATGGTATTGAGGATGCTAAACAAAAGACAGATCAAAAGCTTGACATGCTTTTAAAAAGAATGAGGATTTTATTAAACGGTATTAAGCCTCTAAGTCATATTCTTAGAAGATATTTTGTTTCTTTTTGAGTGTTATAATGTCTTTTATAATGAGATGTGTACCGATTGATTCTTTGATATTATGCCCTCACCAGTCTTCTACCGTCGATAATAAAACAATTTACCTACGAAACCTGTACACTAACCATGTTTGTGTAAGAACTGAGTTTGAATTTCGCGCACATCGTTTGCAATGGCAGTTACATCAAGCGTAAAGGCGCCACCTACTGGTGGTCGCGTAAAAGTAATTCCAATACGGTTATCGGCCGGATACAACTTTCGGTCTTCTGCATCCTCTATTCGTCTCCATTCGTTAATGAAAAGTGCGGTTCAGCATTAAAAAGGCTAACCACAACATCTACAGCGAAAAGCTGGCGCACGGACTGCAGTTTCCTCCCGTTCTTCACATTTCGTCACCCGGTGCCGCTGACATCCAGAAAACCATCTACTCAGATCAAGGTACATCGTGCTTTATACACTGTTTGATGCCGTCATTGCAAACCTATGGTTCTCGGTTGTCTGCGCGACAAAATTCTGGATTACTTCCTACCCTGCGTGTATGGGGTATTCATCCTACTAATCTCGGTCTCATACACTACCATTGGTCTGTAAAAACCAGTTTGTAAGCTTAATCTCATCGCAATAGTACAGCGATCATATTAAACGAACGCTCACACCGACATTCTTACGTTCCAGACAATAACCAAAGTGACGACCGAACAATTATTATAGACAATTGCTGTTCAAAACCGAGCTGGCTGTGACTGGCGGGAAGTGTTGATTGGCTGTGTTAACGAGATATGTAGGTACAGAAACAAAAAGTCTAGCAGTAATCCAATCCTATCCTATAACTAGAGCGATATCTATTTGTAGATCAATGTTAACACTTATTGATTTCACGTATTTTGTTTATCTAACAAGCTCCAATCTCCATACACATTTTATACATATATAAAGAGTATTTACGACGACCTCCGTGGCCGATTGGTTTATACGCCTGGTTTCATGGTGTCGCCCATTCGAGAGGTTCCGGGTTCGCATCCAGGTGGGGACAGATGTTTGTGTGATGAATACGAGCATTTGTACTCCAGTCATGGATGTTTAATATGTATTTCTATATAAATATACTTATATATGTACAGTATATGTATTCTATCCGTTACCCTAGCATCCCATAACACAAGCCTTACAGTGCTTACTTTGGGGCTAGGATAATTGGTGTAAGTGGTAAAAAATAGAGATATTGAGAGGAGGCGCAACAAATTACCCTTCCTGAGCTGATAGTAAGTAACTAGAGTCCAGTCGCTAACATAGATAATACGGCAAAAGATGTGCCGCTTCAGACTTCCTCACCTTGCTGACCTAAAGCCAATCCCCTGCCTTTCATAAAGCGCATTATTATTGTTTATTTTGGAAAAAGACACATTGATGTTTTCACGCTGCTTTAATAACTCCATACAAGTCACTGTGTACCCGTGTGTGTACCATGGTTTTTCGTTATTGGCCCGCTCATTCAAAATGGCACGGATTTATTGCTGTTCTATCAAGAATTGCCACGTAAAATACAATAAATTCTGCGCGCGCGGCCATTGCGTGGCATGCGGAATCAAAGTCCATGCACAATGTCAAATCTGCCATAGATTTACGTAGGCACAGGTTAGAAGTTCTCTAGTATGTGCAGACGTGTCGCGGTACGGCGCAGCGGATTAATGTAGTTCTGCCATAGATGTAGTGTGTTTTAATTATAAGTATTATCATTTTTTTATTTTTTTTATTTTATAGAACAAAATTTATTATTTAATGTTTCTTTTTATTATTTTTTTATTCTTTTATTTAAAATCACTCGCATTTTGTAGTTCGTACAAAATGCGAGTGTGTGTAGTCGCATTTTGTTTGGCGTTCGGACGTCACTAGCCGCTGGCTGAAAATCAGCGCTGCTGTGGTATTGCGAAAGTACTGTTGGCCTTGCACAACAGAACCTGAATTTAGTTTTCTTGTTTTTATTTGTCGTTATGTTTTTTTCTATTCTGTTTTGTTTTAAATGTACCTACCTATGCTGTGTAACCAATAACTGGTTCTTTCTTTACATTGCGGTGCCTAAAAACCCTACTCACCAGCAGAAATATAAGACCTCCAAAAGGTGGTATTATTTCACTGTGCTCTTCTATAAGGTGGAGGTTGCTTCCCCAGGCGGACGCTCAAATTCAAGCGGGAATTCCGTTGTGCCCTACCTCTTTTGCACTATAAATCAGTACGTGTAATAAACCTTTGTGTAAACGAGGGGTGAAACTTGCAATACAAACCACAGACTGTTTCTTACATATAAAAGCAGCATCAAAGTGAAAATTCTGTCCGCATTAGTGAGTAAAATGGATGCATGAACAGGAATACCTCAATAAGAACCCTGAATTTTTGTGCTGTTGGAGCAAAATGTTTGTGCTTATAATCTATCCATACTAATATTAGAAATGCGAAAGTTAGTCTGTCTGTTACCTCATCCCGCTTAAACCGCTGAACCAATTTCGATAAAATTTGGTATACAGATAGTTTGAGTCCCTGAAAAGAACGTAGAGTATTTTTTACCTCAGAGATCATCCTTTAAGGTGGTTATAAGGGGGGAGGAAATTTGTATTGGAAACCAATGAAACACAGATGAAGAGGAGGGCATTCTACTAGTATTTTTCATAAAAATTTACCTACTTGTCTGATATTCTTAAAAAAACATTGATTTCTCGGGTCGTAAAAATCCGCGTCACAATAGCCCCACAGTCACTTCAGTTCCAATACGATTCCCTCCTTTTGTTCTTTATCACATTGTGCGCCTATTCAACCATGTTCCATATTTCAAATTCAAATGTGACGTTCGTTACGTGTTTTGTATATCAAATAGAATATCGATGCTCAACTGTTTGCAATAAAAAATGCGTAGTTAAAATCATTGTTTACATTAGTAAAATCTAATGAACAACAAATTATTTCATTTGGATTCAATTAGAATGAATATGCTCACGTGTTTTAACAAAATATTACATATTAATATCACCCGCAGAAGTTTTTGACTTGATGGAAAAAGCTAGTTTGTTCTTACATCCGACAGGGGCTGCTTAGTTTTCATAGAAACTTTGAAGATGCGATACGTTACGCAGTCTTCAAAAACTAGTACTTGGGCCTATGGTACAATGACAGTTACATCACAAAGCTAACATGGAAAACTCTAAAATGATAAATATAAATAATTCAAACCTTTTGTTTATTAAGTTATAACTTAAATTTATGAAGCAAAAACCAGTCTTAAATTTTAGTTTTTAAAGGATGATTACACTTTAGCAAGGAAATTATTATTTTATAACTCAGTAAACGGACAAGAGTAAGTAATTCGCATTCTAAATCTGGGTGATTCGCATAAGAATGTGAAAATTATGGAAATCTGCGGATTCACGCAAATCATATTCAAGGGACTCATTTTTAATGATGTTTTAGTAACGCCCGATGTATTAATAGATAATAACATCGTGTCACACATTTGTTCACATATTAATTTATTTTTTTGTCAATTGGTGTTATATACGCAATCCAGAAAATTTAAGTAACGTTAAGAGCCCTTTTACAAAATTGCGCCGCTGCCGGTACTGATCGGCGCGTAGGTAGATTTGCACTAGTAAATATTGCTTTTTACGGGTGATGTTTTGAGTCTTACAAAATAATTATTAATGAACTAGTTATAAAAATATATACAAATTTTTGGAAGTTCAATGACGGTAGATTAGTTTTATGAAAGTTTTTGATAGTAATTCTATTTAATTCAATATCATTTTGATATACGAGGTAAACCTGCATTATTTTTTGGGAAAACTCACGGAGGTTAGATGATTTTTTTTTTTGATAATTAATGAGATGGAAAATCAAAATTCAAATACATTAAGTTAAACAACAAAAACATATTTCTGATGTCGTAGTATTAATTTGATATATTTTTTTGAACATTATTGTGAGTTTGAGGCGTTTGAAGCTGTGCATATTATCGTTTTTTTCCGTAAACTAGCTGCAGTAGATCGTTCTACTACAAAAAAAGCAAAACAGTATTTGTAAATATTCTACATTACCTTACAATAGGAAGAATAAATTTTATTGTTTACTTTTGTTAGAAATAGTCAAAATCTTTCCTAAACGTAAACGAAGCGCTCAAAAATTATTTTTTTTTGCGAAAATGTGAAAGAGCTTAACTCTTTAATGCAAAGACAAGGAGGGAATCTTGAAAACTATTCGGGAAATCATTCGTTTTTTGGGTTCTAAAAGTGATGACGCAGTACGTACAAAAATATAAAATTGTTTATGCCATGAACCAAGTATTCCATAGCTTATTCCATGGACTAAGTATAAGTGTAGTGAAATCCAATTTCCATGGTGTATTAAGTCTACGCTGGACAAACACTTATTTCTGAAAGTCTAAAGGCTGCTAAGAAAAACAGAGAGCGGCTGCTTATTATTGCTCTTCTCATTTCTTATGAAGTCTCCGAGTTTAAAACATTACATAATAAGTACATCAAAAAAGGTAAATTAAAAAACAAAAAACTCGTTATTTTTTGTATTTGAAGTAATATTTAAGCAGCCGGGTTTTTTGATTTTTTTGAAATTTCCCTATTTTATTTCACACCTTATAGTTGGGATTATGAGACGGTATATACCGCAGTCTTGTCACTTCAGAAAGATTCTATACTTTCTACTACTATACTAACTATATCGCTATTATTAAGTTACTTGCGGTGGTCTAAACGATTGATTTATTAAGACATATAATTAGATACCTTACCACTGGGGGCTACAGATGGACCACAGTTTTGGCAAAAATGTAAGAACTTAAATGAAGTCGCTATAGCTAATGCATGTACATTTTATAGTTAACTACTTAGTACTTATTCAAAAAGTCATCCTTTGCTTTTGTTGGAGTTTACTCCTTAAGAATCGATTTGCATATATAAGGGGCCCGGTATGAGAAAATGTGAGGAGTGAAATTTATCGATGAATGACCTCGTTACGTTTTTACTGTCTACGCTGTAGCAGCCGTAGTGCTACACCGTAGCACAGTATCGTAGCGTACCTTTATTTATGCACATCTGAAATTGACTATTGTAAAAAGTTTAATGTAAAATATTTCGTCGATTAGTTATAATAAATGTATATGACATGAATAAATATATATTTATATATGTATATTATTTTCATTAATTTGTTAATTTTAGCCTTTCATACAGTATCAATCCTTTTTAAGTTAACAAAACTCCTTTTGCGTCCGGTTAGACTATCGAACATAAGAAGTAAACTCCAGTCGTGCGTCAGAGCTGACACACACAATTTTGTTTTTTTTTTTGGTAGTTTATTAGTAAATATAAAATTATATTAATTTAATTCGTCGACTATCTAAAATTCGCAGTGACTTTCGGGTCCAAGATTTTGATATACACAAATGCAGTGTCATATCCTAGTCTCATAATTTGTTTTTCATACACAATTCATAGAAACCAAATATTATTATGTAGATATGCCAAAGGTTAATTCCAAATGTTGTTAAACATCCTAGACAATACCAATCAATTACGTTAATGTGGCAGTTTGACGAAAGCTATAATTCCCGTCTGTTATTTTAGACAATGGTGGCAACTCCCTTAGAACGCTAAATTAAACAATTATACGATCACCAAAGCAAAGTTTATAATATTTGATTAAACTAAAGGCGTAGAATAAAATATTTTCATAGCGTTGCTACATAGGAATTTCATTTATTGTCTATTTATCATCTAATGTATAGATTTACATCTTTTGACGTTTTCTTTTAAAGCATTCACCAGTTACAGGTTGCAAGCTTTCTGGTCTACCCTTTTTAGGGTTTCGTAGTCCTGACAAAGAACCCTTATAGTTTCATCATGTCCGTCTGTCTGTCCGTCCGTCCCCGGTTTTACTTGGAGAGTGTAAGTACTAGAGAGCTGTTATTAAAAAAAATATGTTTTTTGGCCAATTCACTCAATAAATACATAAATTATTATCTATATGTTATTATTATGTATGAGCTATACTATTGTAAAGTTCTATTAAAATCCAATAAGTATTTTTTTGGTGAAAGAGTAACAAAAATCCATACAAACTTAAGATTGAAGTAAGTGGTTAATATACAACTTTAAATCGTTGTAGATTCTAAACAGTCATATAAAATGCAAAAAGGTGTAAGAAACCTAAATATGACTTTCGACAATGATACCCCACTCGACATAAATATGTCGACTGGGGTATCATTGTCTAAAGTCGAAAGTCATATTTAAAAAAAAGGTAAGATGACTAAATAATCATCTTACCTTTTTTTCTTTCTCAGAATATGGTGCCTAATTGTCCCCATATTGGATTTCGATTACTATCATATCTTTGACGACGACGACGTATCGATTGACGTATGAATCAACAAAATCGGTCCACGAGTTTGGTTTCTAGTGTGGCACAAAGGAACATAAATACATAATACACTGTTTAACACTATACCCTGTCTGAGCGCTCTTGCAATGCGCAGTCAGGTAAAAATATAATAAAGATAAACTTTAACGTTGTCAGTGCTCATAACAATTAACAATATGAGTAAACTTTGATGTGTTTCTGTATCAGTTATTATAGCTTTGAATGTAGTATCAAACTAATTGATTCCTGACTAAGTTGCCTATTAATTCGCTTAAAAATGACAAAACAGACAAGTTTTCTAGCTATGTTTTTTTTAAGCATTTAACTGCTAGATTTTTAAATCCAAAGAAAAGTTTTCTAGCATTAAAAATCTGCTATTGCATTTTTAACATTCATTCATTAATGACAAGGACACTGTATTAACATGGATCAAAAATCTTTGAAACTTGATCTTTGTTTTCAATGCAGTAAATCATATTTTGGAAAAATATCGAAGCGTTGTTCGAATTTCAAATAACTTTCAAAATTGTAAATATAACAGGAACTGTGGCAACATTATATTATTTTCCACATATACTAATAAATAAACATAATATACATAATTATAAATAACATACATATCATATATAACAAAATATTATACATATTAAATATACATAATTATATTATATATAAACAAATATTCACAAAAACATTAAATTACCATATTAAATATCTATTTATAATGACGTGCCAATTTGTCGTAAGTTCGGAATGGACACGCGCACTCTAAACGAGTTCCTAGTTAAATTCTTTGGTTCGCGTAACCGACTCCTGCGCCGGCCGTTCAGTAGCCGCGCGCACCAGTCTGTATCACGATCCCACGGCGAATGCATGACTGTTTGCGCTCCGTTCGGACTAGTCAAACCTATTGTTATTGCGTATGTTCTACATTATAAATAGTTGTAAGACCTGCCATTCATTATTCCAGTGTGTTACTAGCCCTTCTGTGACTGTAAAAATTGGATTAGGTAAATTAAAGTGAATATTCAAAGTGACGTGTTTGAATTGAACTAAGACTCGACGTCTACCTATATTTCATCTGCTACCTAACCATAGTGGTGACCCTATTTGGACACAGTTATCAACGCTGGTGATAAAAGTACGTAATATTTTATTAAATCAAGAATACACGTACTAAGATGGCGAACGGCAGTGGCGATGTCGAACGTGACATCAGTGGGCGCATTTCCACAACACCATCCGACATTTTTAAAGTCGGAGTCCGAATTCCACCATTTTGGCCGGAGGAACCGGAAATATGGTTTTCGCAAATTGAGGGACAGTTCCAAATCGCCGGAATTACTAACGACCTGACGAAATTTCATTACGTCATCGGACAACTAGATCGTCAATTTTTATGCGAGGTCAAAGACATTATTGCGAAACCTCCATCCAGTGACCGTTACGAAAAACTGAAGACGGAGCTTATTAAACGCCTTAGCGCCTCCAAAGAGAAGAAAGTGCAACAGCTTCTCATGCACGAAGAACTTGGGGATCGCAAACCTTCGCAGTTTCTCCGTCATCTCCAAAGCCTCGCTGGTCACCAGATTACAGACAATTTTCTTCGTACAATTTGGACAAGCCGCCTGCCCGGAAACATCCAGACTGTCCTGGCTGCACAACCGACCGCAGAACTGGAGACCCTTGCCGATCTCGCCGACCGCATCCACGATATCGTCCCTTCAACACCACAAGTTGCATCGACAAGTCACGACTATGGATCGAAAATGGATGCCATGGCTAGAGAAATCTCGGAATTGCGTCGCCTGATCAAAAATATGCCTACCGGAGATAGAAGACCGCGATCCCGCAGTCGTCGTCGTGATCGCCACGACCAGTCAACCACCAGGTCCCAATCTTCGTACCGGAAGTACCCTACCTGCTGGTACCACTCAAAACACGGAGACAAGGCTCACAAATGTATTAAGCCTTGTGACTACGAGAAGTCGGGAAACGCAAAGGGCAGTCGGTAATGGCGACAGCTGATAGCCCAACCTCTGGTCGCCTGTTCGTCACCGACAGAAGGTCGAAGATACAATTTTTGATAGATACTGGCAGCGATCTATGTGTCTTCCCCCGGACTCTGTTACGTGAGCGTCGTGCACCTACTTCCTACAAGCTTTGCGCGGCCAACGGGACGACCATCGACACCTACGGTTACTACCATTTAAATTTAGATTTTAATTTACGTAGATCTTACCCTTGGCGCTTTATTGTTGCTAATGTCACAAAGCCTATTTATTGTAGGAGTAGATTTCCTAGCTTTTTATAATTTAGTTGTCGATTGTAGAAATCAAAAGCTTATAGACAATACCACTAGCCTTTCTGCTTCTGCTTTGTTTGCACCTTTTAATTGTGTGAGTTCTGTAAAAATATTGACCGGTGAATCTCGCTTTCATAGCTTGCTTAATCAGGAATTTCCTGATATAACGCGACCAGCTGGCACTCACCGTAACATAACACACCACACACAACACCACATTCGTACCACACCAGGTCCGCCTGTTACAAGCACACCAAGACGACTGGCTCCAGATAAGCTGAAAGTGGCTAAGCAAGAATTTGGGGCCATGCTTGCTGATGGTACAGCGAGACCCTCTGATAGTCCCTGGTCGTCACCTCTTCACCTGGCCCCCAAGAAAGATAACGGCTGGAGGCCCTGTGGGGATTACAGACGACTCAACTCAAGGACCATCCCCGACAGATATCCAATTAGACACCTTCACGATTTTGCTTATTCTATTGCTGGCTGTAAAATATTTAGCACTATAGATCTCGTGAAGGCGTATAACCAAATTCCTGTTTGTCCAGAGGATATACCCAAGACGGCTATCACCACCCCATTTGGTATGTACGAATTCCCATTTATGACATTTGGTCTGCGCAATGCAGGCCAAACATTTCAGCGATTGGTCGATGAGATGACGCGCGGGCTGGACTTCGTATACTGCTACTGTGATGATTTTCTAGTCTTTTCTAGAAGTCAGCCGGAGCACGAACATCACTTACGGCTACTGTTCACTAGACTCAGGAAGTACGGTATGGTGATTAATGTATCCAAGTGCGTATTTGGAGTTCCCGAGGTAACCTTCCTAGGTTATCGCATTTCGGAGCGGTACCAAACCCTTGGACACTAAGGTAGAAGCTATCCGTAACTTCCCAGCACCAAAGACTGTCAAGCAGTTAAGAGGTTTCTTGGGCATGGCGAACTTTTATCGTCGTTTTTTGCCAAACGCAGCTCTTACCCAGGCTCCCCTCAATAAGCTTCTTACCGGTGCAGTCAAAGGTTCAACTCCCATTGATTTAAATGGCGATGCTCAGAAGGCTTTCCAAGACACCAAGGAAAGCCTACTCAATGCTGCAATGCTTGCCCACCCTGATTGCCGAGCCAAGTTAGCATTGGTGACTGATGCGTCAGACTTAGCCATGGGAGCTGTACTTCAACAGCTGATCGAAGGTAAGTGGCAGCCATTAGCTTTCTTCTCTCGGAAACTGAGTCCAGCTCAAGCGAAATACTCACCATACGATCGAGAGCTTCTCGCTATCTATGAGGCCATCAAGTACTTTCGCCACATGCTGGAGGCGAGGAACTTCACAGTGTTTACGGACCACAAACCCCCCACTTACGCTTTTAGTGATCGAAAACACAACTGTTCACCCCGCCAGCACAGACACTTGGACTATATCTCACAGTTTACGACCGACATAAAGCACATTGCCGGTAAGGACAATGTCGTTGCCGATGCTTTATCTCGCGTCGAAGCACTGGAAGCTCCAATCTGTCTCGAGGATTTAGCTCGATCGCAATCGTCTGATCCTGAACTGGCTGAGTACCTGACTAATTCTTCTTCCATCCGCTTGCAACAAATTACCGTTCCTGGGAGTCGTACGCTTCTGTACTGCGACGTCAGTACATCGGCACCCAGGCCATTCGTTACAAAACAATTTCGCAAGCAAGTTTTTCACAGTCTTCACTCTCTTAGCTATCCTGGGGTCAATACTACTGCTCAATTAGTAGCTCAGCGATTTGTTTGGCCCGGAGTCCGAAAAGACGTCAGAGAGTGGACACGTGGTTGTCTACAGTGTCAGCGGGCAAAAGTAACACGACATGTCTCTGCGCCTATAGGTAATTTTAACCTGCCGCGAGCCAGATTTAAACATGTCCACATTGACTTAATAGGCCCTCTCCCGATTTCGAACGGCTACCGCTACTGTTTGACAGCCGTCGATCGATTTACCAGGTGACCTGAAGTCTGTCCAATTATGGACATTACTGCTGAGACTGTAGCGAAGTCTCTTATTACCAGCTGGATATCTAGATTCGGATGTCCTATAGACATCGTTACAGATCGCGGTCGACAATTTGAGTCCGCATTGTTCCAGTGTCTTGCGAAATTTGTAGGGTTCCAGCATAAACGCACTACTGCATATCACCCCGCATGCAACGGACTTGTCGAGCGCTTTCATAGGCAACTCAAAGCAGCTATTACTTGCCACGCCGATGTTAACTGGACAGAATCCCTTCCATTAGTGCTCCTGGGCGTCCGAACTGCTTTTAAGGATGACTTGCAGGCTTCTTCAGCTGAGTTACTGTATGGCGAGCCTCTCAGACTTCCTGGCGAATTCTTCAACCCCAGTTCAAGCGGTACCACTGACTTGTCAGATTTCACCGCAAGGCTGCGTGCTTTCGCTGAGAAATTGCAACCAATAGCAGCTTCTCGTCATCACAAGGGCAGAGTATTTATTTTCAAAGAGCTAGCCACCGCGGACCATGTCTTCCTCCGTGAAGATGCTTCGCGGGCTCCCTTTCAACCAGCATACTCTGGCCCTCATAAAGTTTTAGCACGCAATGATAAGACATTTAAAATATTTATCAAAGGTAATAAGGTAACCGTCAGCATTAATCGCCTAAAACCTGCTTTTATATTGGTGGATGACGATGATGCTGATATTTCCTCACCAAAATCAACACCGCAAAATAAGGTAACAGAATCGTCACCACACATTCCTCCAACACCTACAAATATGTATCGAACAACACGTTCTGGAAGACATGTGCGTTTTCCAGATTTTTATCGTCCCTAACCAGGCCTTTGGGGGGGAGTTATGTGGCAACATTATATTATTTTCCACATATACTAATAAATAAACATAATATACATAATTATAAATAACATACATATCATATATAACAAAATATTATACATATTAAATATACATAATTATATTATATATAAACAAATATTCACAAAAACATTAAATTACCATATTAAATATCTATTTATAATGACGTGCCAATTTGTCGTAAGTTCGGAATGGACACGCGCACTCTAAACGAGTTCCTAGTTAAATTCTTTTGTTCGCGTAACCGACTCCTGCGCCGGCCGTTCAGTAGCCGCGCGCACCAGTCTGTATCACGATCCCACGGCGAATGCATGACTGTTTGCGCTCCGTTCGGACTAGTCAAACCTATTGTTATTGCGTATGTTCTACATTATAAATAGTTGTAAGACCTGCCATTCATTATTCCAGTGTGTTACTAGCCCTTCTGTGACTGTAAAAATTGGATTAGGTAAATTAAAGTGAATATTCAAAGTGACGTGTTTGAATTGAACTAAGACTCGACGTCTACCTATATTTCATCTGCTACCTAACCATAGAACTCTTTCGATTTGTTGATGTAGAACACTTTGGTAAAATAATATGTAATTCGTATGTCTATGGGCAATACACCAAAATCCAAATAATGTAATGTCAAAATTATACCACAGGACGGCGGCAAAATCTGTCAGCCCAAATATGAATGTTTTGAAAATAAAAAAAATTTTTTCTGGGGCCCAAACGCCTAATGGGATAGGATATCGCTATCCCCCAGGACGGTGGCAAAAAATGTCACGTCAAATATGATTGGTTTAAAAATAATAAGTTTATTTCCGAGAGGACAACCGCCTAACAGGTTTGCTATGGCTATGGCTATCGCTTACAATTTCATTATGTTATTTCTGACCGCCGAAGGTTTGCAAATACCTCACGCTCATTTTCATAAATATTGTTATTACCAATGCAAAAGAAGAAAAAAGAGCGCGAGGCATTTGAAAACATTCGGTGGTCAAAAATAACAAAATGTTATCGTAAGCGATACGTACATTTAAGCGTAGTGTAAGAAACTAAATTCGGCAACTACGATTACAGTTTATTCATGTGAAAATCATTTCAAAATGGAGAGATGTTTTTTCAAATATATTTAAATAAACATTAATACTATAAACAGTAGTTACAAAAAGCTTTTTTATGTCATAGAGCTAGACACCTTTTTAAAAACTGCCTTAAGGAAGAAAGAAACCAGAAAAGCTATCCTTTTCATGACGCATGATTATGTTGCTCCGACAGACTACCAGTTGAATATAGGGTCTTTCTACCCGTACAAAACGATTTATTTTCAGTTTTCCAAATTGCGATGTTTGCGATACCAAAAATATCACTCGCACCGTTGTCTACCCTCACCTAATCCCCTAAACCCTGGAGAGCCCCGAGAGTGAGAGAGAGAGAGAGAGAGAGAGCAGGGCTCCACCCTGGCTGGAACCTTACTCACCTACAGAAACACAACACCACCAAAAGGTAGTGTTATTTTAATGTAATCTTCAGTAAGGTAGGGGTATCTTCCCCAGACGGACGCTCCAATTCGAGCGGGAAATATTTTGTGTCTGACGCAGCCGGAACTTAGGTTTGCTCACCGAAAAAATTCAAAAACCACCAAACGGTAGTGTTATTTTACCCTGATCTTTTGTAAGGAGCTCGATGGCGCAAGTGATTAGCGCGTTCGGCTGCGATCGTTGAAGTTAAGCAACTTTCGCAATGACCGACCGGTCATTGGATGGGTGACCAAAAATTTACTATCTCGAGCTCCTGCTATCTGCTTCGGAAGGCACGTTAAGCCGTTGATCCCGGCTGTATCTGTAGTCGTTAGCACCCACCAATCCGCACCGGGCCCGCGTGGATGGTCATGGCCCAATCTCCCTATTCCATCCATAGGGAAGGCCTGAGCCCCAGCAGTGGGGACATTAATAGGCTGATGATGATGATGATCTTCTGTAAGATACAGGTTAGTTCCCCAAGGGGGCGTTCCAATTTGAGCAGGAAATCCACTATACCCTACCTCTCTTAAACCCTCTCCTCTTTACCCTGTTTTTTTATCGATATAACCACATGAATAAAGAAGGCACCGAGGCAAGCTTCATGCAATGCACGTGCTTGAGTGAGCACTGGTGACCTGTCGCCGCCAATAGAAACTCTTTGCGTACGCGAAAATCGCCACACACTCGCAGTTGTTTATTCGTTATATTTAACACTAGTGACCCGCCCTCACTTCGCTTCGGTGTAAACTATAGATTTTGTGCCAATATAATCGAACTTGCAGCCTGAGATACTTACAAATATTGCGGCTTGTTGATAAAAGTGTTTTCAAAATCGTTCCAGTAGATCCAGATACTACTTCACAAACTAATAATATTAGTATAGTTAACTACACAGGGTTAACCCAATTATATAGTTGTATGAAGCTTTGTCTTTGTTCTTTCTTTACTCACGTGATATAACTCTGACGTTAATAAGCTAAGAAAAGAACGTCTTTTTACTATCACTTTTTTCATTATGCAAAAATAGAGACAATTTCTATACAATAACGAGAAACCAGTAAAAAATGTAGGTACAAAGGTATTCGTATAGTATTCTCAATAGAAATTCCACTTAGATTAATATCGCAGAGTTCTCCGCAATTTATTATTATAATGCCACTACGAAATAGCAGCTTCAGTGGAAAATATTCAAATCAAAACCTTTGAATCCTTAACAGATGTCTGTCGCTGTACTGGGCTACAGATATGGATGCTGACAAAGGCGTGTGGCAGTAATGACAACGCTACTTTTGGACGCGCCGCAGCTGGGTATACCTACCGAAAAGGGTACCCTTTATTCTTTGAAGACATATTAGATGAAAGGTTTAAGAAATTGAAAAGTTTCGGGTCATTAAACAAAATTCCAATATGCCCTCTGCATGATTTATGAAAGATGAGTGGTGCGCTTTCAAGTTAGGAAATAAAGCTTATATTACCAGTTGATATAGGTAAGTATCTTAAAATTCAATAAAGTGATTGGTGACAAGTTTTCACTCTAAATATCTATTTGGAGTTGGAATGACGTATAACACTTAATATTTACTTATGAGGTACTAACTTAAAGTGCATCTAGAGCAAATTGACAATTGCAAATACTCAAATTTATTGAAAAATATCACAAGGTTTTTAGAAACTTGTATTTTTTTTAAAAAACCCAATGACTATATTAACCGGAAATTGAGAAATGAACACATAACAGTTCCCGCTTAGTCTATCCGACCTGCTTAGGCTTATATAAGGAATTTCCAAACCAAATATAGAAATGAATTTGAATATATTTATTTGACTTGAACACCCAAAAGCTGATATTTTATACAGCCAGCGTTCTCTAAATACCAAGTTCCCAAAGTACTCTTTGTGAGTGCTACAATAAAACATTAAATCCAAAGCCCTTTATCCAATACAATTAATTTAAGGACAGCAATTTGATTTAATATCAGTTTTGATTAAACGCTAGCTTTTAATAAAACGATCACTGATAGAATAAACCTCGACTCATAGTAAGATTGATTTCATAAAGTTAATGACTCCAACTGTGTTGATGCCAGAGAAAACAGATGATTTAATTCATTATCGATTAATTCAATTCAATACAAAAAAGCAAACGTGGGTGTCGTGGAAAACTAAGTTGCAACGAAGTTAAAAATATGTATACACCAAAAACCAATTCGCACTGGGCCCGCGTGAAGAGTCATGCTCCAATCTCGAACCTATTCCATTAAAAAAAAGTACCCTATATATCCACCAATCTACATTGGGGCCGCATGGTGGGTCATACATAGTCTAATCTCCCTATTCCATCCAAAAAAATTACACTATCCACCAATCAGCAATGGGCCCCGCGTGGTGGGTCATGTCCCAATCCCTCTATTCCATCGAACTTCCTTTCTTTATCATTATGTAAGGTGGAGGTAATGAGTACGTGTGTGTGCACCAAATTATTAGGAAATTATCGAAAGATGGAACTCAGGCCTGCTACTTCATTATAGTGATGACTTGCAAACAAGTGTGTTTTGTGTCAATCTGTTATTGACTGCAACGTACACAAAAAAATATATTTTATTAAATTACTGGACGAAAAATGTATATAAACTTTTTGAACATTTTCATGCTTCGTGATCACAAATTTTATTTACAATCAAGTTTTAAACAGCAGTCGTCCGAATTAAAGCCCTTGTGAAATTTCAATCAGTAAGAAACTTCAATAAATATTTCGTAAGACGTCCTCTTTAACAATTAGTAAGTATCTCATTCACTCTCATCTCAGATTTGCAGTACTAAATGAACAATTAATTAACTCTTTTCAAATTAGAAACTAGGCTCCTGAAATTTGACTTTGCATCGCTAAACATTATTGGCATGATTGTGATTTTTTTTAATTTCAATAATAAGTTACTTCTGAGCTTCTGGGCTTTCATATTGACACCAATTGTCACCTTCCGTTTCAACCGGAAACTACCATTCCACTTTTACTTTTCTTGGTAATCAGACATCTAATTTTAAAATATCATATTTGAAACTTCAGAAATTACTAATTTATTTTACAAACGTTGAAACAGTTTTATTTTAATCTTTTTAAATAACAATGAATCGTCGAAAAGAATATTATGCACATAACTTCCATACGACTAAACCTACTTGGATAATTATTTTTCTGTTCGTCATTGTCAAAACTACTAAAAAGTTCAGTTAAATCAATAAGATTTGTCAAAAAAATGCTATGGTTAATTTTCTTTATATATATTATCCTAATCAAGTAAATAGCTTTTATAATTCGTTATTACAACCCTAAATTAAGCTTAAAGTTACGATACTGTCCGATTGAAAGCGGCACAAAGTTCGCCGGGTTCAGAAATTCCAAAATTCCATACCAATTTCCACCCACCCCATTCCACCTTTAAGAGGGAGAAGTTTTCTTAAATCCTTTCTTGGCTTCAGTTCAAATCAAATTCCACTTGCAAAGGTCAAGTAGTTTTCGAATTTTCGTGACAAATGATGATAATATTAGTGAAGTTTAGGTTTCATATTTAAAAAGTTTTAAATATTAGAAAAAAAACAGGATTTTATTTAAATAAACTTCGAACGTAGACGTCATCTTTTTCGATTTCTTCTCAACCAATCCTTTCATATGATACCCATATCATGGAGTGCACATATATTTACTGTCCACTATATAGTGGCCCTTCCTCCATATTATATTTGGAATAACATCTATTTAGCTAACCGTACATTGCCATCCAAACAACCGAATTAGGCGCCGATGCTTTGCAAATGAAGATGAATATCAAACAAAACAAAATGTTTTGCTTTGTTATTCAGTGCTAAGTTTAACCCACCTCCTAATCAAAGACGCTAAACATTTTAATGTCTTCACAGAAAAAAATTATTATGTTTCTTTCTACTTTCTATCAGCATGGGAAAATTTCATTTCGTCAAAAATGCAATCTAACTTAGATAACTCCCGAGTCTCATGTGAAACAATAAAAATGAAGCTAATACCTATATCTAATCGAAGTGAATCCTTTTCATTTCTTTTGCATTGTCTTTGAGTCTGATTGTTTAGTTGAAATTCTTACTGTTTTCCATATTACAAAAATATATATGTGATTTACCTATTTAACATTAGTATTCTTCTTCCTTTTTTTAACGTTTTAGAAAATAAGTTAAAACCTGCGTATCAATTCGTTTATAACAAATTTTAATAAAACACACAAATCTTTTTTTCAATGGAAATCAATGCTGAATCGCAGATTTTTTTTATTATTTTTTGAGTGTGTATGCTGTTCGTTGCAGATGACCTTTACAGCGTCACCAGGATTGGGGACGGCGAGATCCTATGGGGAACTCAAGCCGAGAACTGGCGAGTGCCTCTAGAGGTATACCAGCCGGATGGCGTCTCCCCACGGGGGGAGTCTCGTCTCCGTCTGGAGTCTCTAGACCACTCGAACCTGAGGGGGTCGGCTCAACTAGAAGGCGTCTCTGAGACTCGGACCTCGGCTCTAGTTAGCCGTTGTCGTGGGGGGCGTGAATCGCAGTAGGAAAGACGGGCTTAAAGGCACAAATATTGCTCTACTATGCTCTGGTATCGCAAGTATATTTGACCTATGGTGGCTGATTTATCATAAGGTCGATCGTTAACCTCTCTCCATATTTGCAATAATTATGTCAGAAAATTCTATTCTGACACCGGTGCAAAGTGCTAAATGAATCTCTAATATGAAAAGTCGTAAGCTAAAATAATGTTGATTTTGGTAAGCTCATCCCAGCGAGTGTTTGTATTCGACTAAAGAATGACTTTGATCGGACTTGTTTCAAAGCTTTAAAAACGTTTTATTTCTTCCGTTTTCGAGGATTATCTGACAGACTCACTTCTATTATCATTCCACCTTTATTACGCAAGCACTTTTTTTGCATTTTGTTGTCAAGATGACCTTTTTAGCTGAATTAATGGAATTGAAATAATTCTATTGTCTAATTGCTTCTTTTTCATTAGTAACAGAATAGTAAGAGCCACTTGCACCTAAGTTCTTAATCAAATCAAAGCTTAAGAGCGGAACGCGAGCTGGGAGACTTTTGAGAAATAGGTATTTCAAAAACTACTGCTGTTACGTATTGGCCAATACCATGCGATAGGGACAACGGTAGTTAACGCTGAAAATTGGGTATAAAAATTGCAAAATTCGAGGTTTGGTTCTCGACGATTTCCTCCTCGCAAATTAGATATATGTAAATGAAATTTACACAAAGAATAATATGTAGTTATACTGTGCCTCTATGTTTTGCTTTTTTTGTAAATGCTAACTCCACACTAGATATCTTTATTGGTGATATAATTTTGTAATTTTGTTTATTTTTGGCCTTTTTCGAGGGCTTCTAGTTTCTTCGAAACACAAGCTGTCGAAAAAAGGAAGACATAGGAGCATAGAATGAGTAAAATTATATTTTATGTATAAAAATCAATTCATTAGTGATAAACATCAAGGAGGAATCAGTCGGGAACGTTTGTATGGAAAAAACTTAATCTTCTTAATCATATTTAACACATCATCTCATCTTTGTCAACTGTTTAAAGTCAGATGAAAAAATAGTGAGGTTTAAACGTGATGAACTGTAAAATTGTATTATAGAACTTTTATAAATACCTACGTATAAACGTTAATATTAATAATAAGATGAGTGTAAACTAAAATTATGACTAAAACTTTCAACTTTTATTTCTCCAACTCGCACATGGAACTATCTCTTAACAAGCCGTAGTCACAGATTTCTTAACAAGCTAAATCAAAATACGTTTCAACCGAAACTAATTTAAATTCGTATTTATTGCCAAATAGTTGTTTTCTTACACTAGTTCTATCCATCAGTTTTGCGATAAATAAGCATAAAAATGTCTCTTGTCTACAAAAAAAAATCCACTGTTAATAAATATATATAACATTATACGATCTCATATCGACGCGGAAAGGCTTAAATTGCGAACTAGGCTTTGCCACATGTTGCTCGCGGTGCGGTGTCTCGCCGAGCGGTGCATAAGTCCGTGGGGCGGGCTGGGTAGGGCGCCGCCCGGCCCAGTGGCAGGTCGGCCGTCGAGCAGAGCGCACGCCGCGCCGCGCACGCACCCACGCACCCGCCGGTACGCGCTCACTAACACACGCACGCCTTTATATACCACCCCACCCCTACCTATATCAGAGCACACCCCCTCCCTAACCACCCCCGCGCACCAGATATTTATTGCGCGGTGCACCCCGATCTCGAACAAAATTCGCGCTCCGCACCGCGCAATATGTATCTACGATTGCATGCTTGTTAATTTTAGTCTCACTTTATATACCTACTACGTATTATGTCATTTATATTGACTTTCATCGAAGTGTTATGAACCTACGTTATAAGATTACGAAGGTCATGCGGAACTTGCAAATGTTTACGTTACGTGTACGGGCACCGCATAGGGGATCTCACGTTTGTTTACTTTGATACCCGATTTGAACGACGATGCGAAGATACTTCCGTGCAGCGAAAGAAACATTCGGCAATTTATCTAAAAACAATCACGGTACTTCAAGCTTGCGCTTCTTTATTTGTACAAATTTAAAGCTTTGTTCTCAAATATATTTTCTTAATCTAACTTTTAAAAGCAATACCCAACGAATTCTTCGCCTGTCCCTCCCGAAAAGCGAACTGGGCGTAAAACAAGATAAAAAATAATAAAACTCGTAAAACGATTTGAAATTAACTTTGAGGAGTATTTATTAAAAGCTCACTTGACTAGAAGTATACTCAACATTGAGCCTTCATCTTGAAGACGCGAGGCGCCCATACTACTCAAGTTTGAAGATCCTTATTACTGGCATGGGGAAATGAAAAAAACCGTTTAACCAAGTTTAAAACGTATATAATTTTATTATATTCAAAGTTTACAGCGGAATCTGAAATTCAAACCATTTCGTTTTTAAAATACGTGTTACAATTCATAATGCGTACATACTTTTTATCATCAAAGCTTAAGCTGGCTACAGCGTCATTAATTTTAAACATTTCATAGATTTCGCATCCGAAGTTAAATCGTTTTTTAAACAAAACCACACCTGCTTTCAGTAATGCGACCGGGGTCATCAATTGTAATGCGATCTGTGAGTTTTTCACTTTGATATTTTATATTGAAAATGGAAAACTCAATTCGGCGATTATTACTTTTTGCACTTTCCGTTCCGTTATACAAATCCCTTTAATGCAAATGTTTTTACGTTTATTTTCATGAAATTTTATCATTAATACTGAGCTTGTTTCATGGTTAAATTTATTTAGACAATTTGTGCAACTAGATATATTATTATATTATCAGAGTATATTCCACCTAACCACTATTATTTCTGCTAAGCGGGGTTAGTCTACGTTTACTTTTAAAAGCCTGACTCTTGTCATTATAGCGCAGTTTATAACAATACTATTAATATTAATAGCAGTAAATGCTCAATTAGACAGTCTTTCAATTCGTTTGTTCGATAACGCTTAATTTTAAACTTTAAAAATATTTAAAGTTTAAAATTAAGCATCATTATTAAATAATTTCCGACCAAAAGGATTGATGCACTATATTTACATCAAATATTTTGTATGTTTCATGAGACACAAAGTTCCGGGATGCAAATGTTTGGTTTGAAAGATTATTTTAAAAACTAAAATTAGCGTTGGCGTTAGATTGAATATTAAGATAGCCACTTATCAAAGGCACTCGTTGTATTTAAAACTAAATCACAAAATTTATAAAGATACTTATTTTAAATATTGAATTGTTTTATTAGTACCCTTTTAAGCAAAATTATATTTTTTATTGATACTTCTACTATATTTTGATATATACTTATCTTCTGCACAGCCATTTGCCAATTTTACTCGTTTCCATCGCTTTGGCTTCCCGTTTCAATGGATGGATCCGCATCAAATTTTACTGAAACAACGCAATATGCAATCATTACAGTGGTGCGATCTGATTTAACAGGCCTGCACTTACCTATCCCTACGTGGATAATGGATCTATTTTTTTTGCGTAACTCGAATTAAATACTGGGAACTGTATCGAAAATTATGATGCGACTTAGAATAGGTCCAAACTATAATTTTGAGACAATTTTGGTTTTAAGACAATTGTTTAACGATATTTGATTATAACAACCTTCCGTTGTACAGTGAACATAGTGCGTATAAAAAGGTGGCAGTGATATGACAACCAACTTGATAAGCAAAACCATTAGATAAGTTCTCAAAAAGAAAATGTGCCATATATAATGCATGCTTTATGCTAATCGAACATATTTTACTTTTAATAAAATATTGTTAACACAATACCGACTGATCAAAATACTTAAATCCTTATCAATAATCCGAAATTAATAATATTTTTTTAATTTTTATATAAACATTTGGCGTAGGGTTTCCAGTTATAAGTTTACTGGTAAAAAGCGATTCGATAAAACCAATAGAGTACTCAAGATTTTTATTAAGATGTATTTAATGTGCATAAATCTGAAAAAATGTTTTTAAATTAAAAGTAGTAGTTTAGTTCTCGGTTGTAAGCTTTATTTAATTTAAAGCAGCATTGATTTTTTGTTTTGGTAACTGAATTTATTGTTAAGCGAAAACTTGCCGGCGGATAAAAAATGGCTTAGGGCTTTCTTCAATTAAATAAAGATGTAAAAAATAAAATTAACTGAGATGAATATAAAATATGAACATGGTCATTAAAACTTAACTTTGTGCGACATTTTAAAACTAGAACCAGTGACGAAGCAACAGTGGCAAACAATGCAAACAGTGACGTGAAAAAAACATTGTTTGACTATAGTTTTATTTCTTAACTTTTATTTTCTTACTAGTGCCCCACCCTTGCTTCGCTTCGTAGTAGAGCTGTAGTATAGGTTGACTATAGTTTTTCTTCTCAGGTTTGTATTATACACAATGAATTTCTTTATATAATTATAAACCTTCCATGAAAAATTATTTAACTGATAGTGAATGTTGACCCCGTTGTACCGAATGCACCATTTTTTTGGTTGAACGCGCAAATCTCAGGAAGTAATGGTCCAATTTGAAAAAAATCTTTTTGTGTTAGATAGTGCATTTATTGAGAAAGGCTTAAGGTTATATAACAAAGCACTGCAACCAGACTAGCAGATGCCCATCTTTTAAAATTTGGCTCACTATAACTTTTTTCTTCAAATTAACGCGGGTAAAATATTTAGTTGTGACATAAATGTAATGGTTAGAAATATAGTATTACCTACTTTTTTGTAGATATTGATGACCTCTATAAAACGTTAGCACATCACTTTGAACTACTGTCAATGACTTCCGCAGCGTAAGCTACATAAGGTTATTTTTTGGTATTTTTTCACACCCTGGGTTACGCTATCAAAGTTTTCATACGGAACCCTAACTTTTTTCAAATACTCTATAGCCTATGTTCATCAGGGATAATGTAGGATTCTAAACGTGAAGAATTTTTCAAATCAGTCCACTAGCTTCGAAGCCTACTCAATACAAACAAACAATAGAATCTTTCCTCTTTATAATATTAGTAAAGACAATGGCGAATTTAAAGGTTTGAATAATTGTCTTTATTTATTCAAAATTATTAACTATAGTAGCTATACCAAGGTATAATAAATCTTACAACCAATAACTGTTAGAATTGCTTATTGTATTGGTGGGATTTGATGTAGTAGAGCGCCCACGCTTTTTTTTTGTCCATTCGGAATCCATTTTGCCTCTAAAAGTGAGTGATTAGTATCAGCCATATGCCAAAACCCAATATAAGTCGTTTAAAAATATATATTTCTTAGAATTGAGGACAATTGCCATGCATTCATTTTGCACTTGGTAGTTTAATTTTCCAAAATGCGAAGTTATTTTCTTTGAACTCATGAAATGTATGCCATGATTATCATATACGTATCCTTAACTTTTTCAGTAGGTTCTATATATCTATACATTTTTATGCAAACAGAAGATAAAGTTTATACTTAAATGTCCTATTTTGACCAACAATATCGTTCTGACCATTCTCTTCAGTGTTTCTGAACTAAAGTAAAAATGAGTTTTGTTCAGAGATATCGTTTGACCACCTCAGGTCACCATTTCGCCAAGGATCGTGAAAGGGGAAAGTGTTCCTGAATTTTATAATTATTAATTGAATTATGATTCTACAAACAAAATTCTAAAATATCTAAACCTAAATATAATACCCGTTTTAACTTTTACAGCTGCTTGCAATCGCCCGAAACTGTAATTTTATATGGAAACCTATAGTTGCCAATGTGACAATGTTTGTTATCCTACTGTTTATTATAAGGGTTTTTATAAATCCTTGCATTTTGAAGCTCATCTAATATATAATTATATAATTTGCTAAAATATTAAAATCGCTACCAAGTATTTTTTTTGATAGCAAAATATTAAAAAATTATGTAATTTACCAATTTTATTAGCTTAGTGACATTCTTTATGACTATGTAACGTAAAATGTGGTCGTAACACGAACGAGAATTTAACGGGGATAATGTTCCTCCGAATCGAGTGACGATTGGTATCATATTAATCCTTTATTTAATAGATAAATACCTATTCATGCAAAAAAAAAATATTCAATGTTACACAAGAAATAAATATACTTTTATTTTAAGTAAATAAAATCAATGTAAATGGAAATATTAATTAAGCAAATCCATAATTAATTACAATTTTAAGATAATGATTATGTCAATTTATTTTTTCATAATTAACACAATTACAGCATTAAAAATTCCTCCCTCACATTTCTTTACATCTCAATACATAAATTAGTTTTTCGTGATATTATAATTCAAAATATTTACATTAAAACAAGTAAATTTACTTAGACTAATTAAGGTAACGAAGAACTTTTTTATGTAAATTACTTGATTAGCAATCTGCTGGTCTTTATCAAAAAGTTTTATTAGTCAATATGCTAAATTTATGAATGACTTTAATTAATAAAAAGAAATACAAATAGAAGCGAAAAATGTATCCTTAGTAAGGAGGTCGATGGCGGAGAAGCTGCCTGTGATCGTGAAAGTTAAGCAACTTTCGCAATGGTCGGTCATTGAATGGGTGAACATCTTAGATTTAAAACAAAAAGGAAAGTTAGGTAAGCTCATACTAGCATCAAATAAAATATGCTCCGACTCAACTACATAAGCAACCCTCACACGTCTGTAAATAAACATTCAATCGAACGAGACAGAACTGTACGCTTCAACGCAGCGCGAGCGAAACAACGAATTTACGTCCGAGTCTGCTAGGCGGGGCTGTATTGTTGTCCTTTTCGTGATAACAAAATGGCGATTACGTTAATAACATTCACAACAAACCGTGATATTTGGGGAGAAAATGTTTTTACAGTTTTACTAATGAAAAGTGTCGCCGAGGTATTTGTTATTTGATTTTGAACTGTTTGTGTTCTTCTTTATCTTTATAACACAGAATATATGCAATATGCTATATTTAGTGCACATGCAGCATGTTAGAATGTCCAATTGTGTATGACTAAAGCGAATTGTGGTCATGCGCCACAATTTAAGCGCATCACTTTTGAGCCGCAAATGCCGTATGTTCCTTTTTTGTTTTCATGTAAGCATGAAGGAGCTCCTTCATGCTTCGGGAGACAAGTAAAGCCGTTTGTCCCGGCGGCTACTACAGTCGTTAACACCCACCGATCCACACTGGCCCCGCGTGGTGGGTCAAGGCCCAGTCTCCAGTGGGGACATTAATAGGCTGATAATTATGAACAAAATCTTAACTGCTATCAATATCATTGATTGTTGGTAACAGTGGTTTTTATTGAGATTTCCATTATTTTGTTAAAATATTTGAATAAAGTAACCTAGTACGGAAAGTGGACGACCTATCTACTCGTGCATGTTTAATTACGCTGCCACTTTTTAATATAATGAGAAATAAAAAATCGTCCATGAGAAATTTGCTTTGAGGGGAACTGCTACATTTTTTATTACCGAGATGGAAAATGGAGGCACCAAATAATTCCCAAAAAGAAATTAAGATACTTCTACGTTTATATTTTTGAACCACAGTTCTGAATAAAGTTACTTAAGAACCTCTCAGAGTAACCAATGAATTTTTTTGAACCAATTAATTGCAAATAACTTCGTCTTACTTTGCCGGGTGAAATACTTACTATCTCTGCCACTTAAAAGTTGCTGTTTTGTATTATGGTAATAATATAATACGATATATCGACGATAATGCAGATAGCATTACAGCTAAATGAGAATTCGTGGCATTGTAACTATACAAACAAACGTATATACCTAAAACGCGTACATCCTAATTTTCACAGTTTTCAATACTTTGAAAACTGTGAAGAGAGACTTTTAATGTTATTGACACTTTGACAATTTTAATTCCACTTATAGATCAATTAGCTTTAATTGACTTTGTTTTAGGAAAGGTATATCGGAGAGGCATAGCGGAGTTTTTGCTCTCGAATTATAGCGCCAAAAAATAGTGTGTAAAATAACACTACATTTTGCTGGTGTTGTGTTTCTGTAATCGACAGAAACACAACACCAGCACAGTAAGGTTCCAGGGTTCCACAGGTTGGGGATTGGGTCAGGGTAGGCAACGGTTCGAATGATATTTTTGGTATCGCGAGTATCTTTGAGGAGCTCGATGGCGCAAGTGGTTAGCGCAACTTTCGCAGTGGTCGGTCATTGGATGGGTGACCAAATTACTGTCTCGAGCTCCTCCGTGCTTCGGAAGGCACGTTAAGCCGTTAGTTCCGGCTGCATCTGCAGTCGTTAGCACCCACCAATCCGCACTGGGCCCGCGTGGTGGGCCATGGCCCAATCTCCCTATTCCATCCATAGGGAAGGCCTGTGCCCCAGCAGTGGGGACATTAATAAGCTGATGATGATGATAAGTATCTTTAGGCTATGGCGGTGGCCATACGCTAGTTTGCCACCCTTTTAACATAACAAAGAAATACAAACCAACTACAACATAAAAACCTCTACATAGCTACACTTCACAATATTGGGTTGAACCTTTTTAACATAACTCGATGACTTAATTTCTTATCAGGAAATGACAGTCCCGGTTTGCGAGCCTCATAATAGTTTCCAAAACGGTCAACTAACGGGTTGTGTTTGTTTTGTATTTGTCCTTCTCTCACGTTCTAATAGCTCGGGGAAATCGTCTTCATTACTCTAATCATGAGGTCTTTGTATCTTCATGTGCAAAAAGGTGGCTTCTTTAATGAAATTATGTAAATTAAAACGAAATGACTTATTGCGTATCTGAAATAATTTCCATGGTCTCTGAGATTTTCAAATGCTAATTAATTATTAATTAATTAATTTTAGCTGTCGGTATTTTCATTGTGAGTTAATCTAGACCTTTATGTATAATTACGTTCAAATTCAAATTGAATCCAAAGAATAATGATTGTTCGAACGTTAAACGTGACTAACAAGGAGACCACTTTTTTCAAATCATAACTTGGTATATTTTTGGACCTAGTCAGCAAAAGAATACTTTATCAAATTATTATAATTTTTAATAAAAGAAAATTTTTGCTGCATACAACTCGCTCACCCGATTACGTAACTTTTTGCCGACCACCACCAAAATCACTCTGGCGCAGACTCTTTTACTGACTATCATTGACTACGCTGATGCCTGTTATACAGATCTCACTGAAGAACTCTTAAATAAGCTAGAGCGTCTGCAGAACTTATGCATCCGATTTATTTTCAACCTTCGTAAATATGACTACATCTCATACTTCCGTTCTAAACTTAATTGGCTCCCTATTCGCCGGCGCAGGGAATTACACACTCTTATGCTCCTTTACTCCGTACTTTTCTTACCCACTTCTCCTCATTACCTAAAAGAACGCTTCTCGTTTCTCTCTTCTACATCACAGCGCACTTTGCGATCTTCTTCTAACCTAACTCTTGAAATTCCAAGTCATTCTACTGATTTCATTTCCTATTCCTTCTCTGTGCATTCTGTACGTCTATGTAACTCTTTGCCAGAAACTATTCGAAGGGCTCGCATTCTGAAATCGTTTAGGGATCAAGTTCGGAGTTATTTCTTATCCCAACAGTGATGTAAAAAAATTTCTTCATCCTCTCTCTTTCCTTCCTTAGATATATCTGTTTTCCTGCCATTGATATTATTATTATTTTCTATAACACCCCTCCTTTTCTCCTTCATATTTATTTATCTTTCTATTATGGGTTGCCTGGAAGAGATTGCTGCCTAGCAATAAGGCCGCCTATATTGTGTACGTTCTATCTATCATGTTTTTTAATTTACTTGTGTTTTCTTGTATGGTGTATTACAATAAAGAATATTATTATTATTATTATTATAAACTAGTTATATTTTTTTTCTTTTTTGACATTGTGGGCTACCTACAATGCGAAGAGATGGCGCTGCCTTGCAGCTTGAGAATGACTAGAACAATTTCGACGCGGCTCAGGGCCGCGGTAGCATAATTGGTCAGTGCATTCACCCGGATAGCAAAGGGTGCGGGTTCGAGTCCTGTCAGCTGCCTTTTTTTCAAGTTATATTTTCTTTATTATAACCTATTTGCAAAAAACTGTAGCCTTATCTATTTTAATCTGTACAATTTTAATTTTCAATAAACACATTTTATATGTGATATAATGTTAACGAAATAGTCCACGCGCATTAAAAACCGGACGCTTTCGCGTTTAACTTGTATACACGTCTGTGCTATGTGTACAATCACTATGATTTATAATAAACAATATTATTAGTCCATCCATCAGAACCACAACACAAGTGTATTTTAGATCGCTTCGTCTTAACGTGCGCGTTAGATCCCTTTGATGTTTTCGCACAAACTAGTCATAGAACAGTTTCAACCTTACTATCCTAATTACACAGTCCATTTTGAGCACTAAGGTTTTAAAAAAGAATATACCTGTTGACTAGAGAAAGTCTTTAGAAGCTTCATTGGAATTTTAAGGTTAACAGTATGGAGCGACACACGGAGTTCAGATGCTAAAGCCATATTATTTCGTCTCGGTTACATTGCTTCAAAGCTCATAAAGTCACCTTACAAAAAAAGATCACAGTTAAATAGAACTACCTTTTGATGGTGTTGTGTTTCTGTGGGTGAGAAAGGTTCTAGGGCTCCACGAGGTAGGGGATTGGATCAGGATGGGCAACGGTGCGAGTGATATTTTTGGTATCACAAACGCTTATAGGCTATGATGGCCGTTTACCATCCGGCGGGCCATGCGCTTGTTATCTTTTAACATAAAAAAATCTTATAAATTTTCGATCAATTCACATAATTTGCATATTCAATCCTATAGGATCATTTCAAGATACACGGAAAATAAAATAAATCTCAAAGAACAATATAATAAAATCTACTTCGGTTATTTTTAATAAGTAGACTAAGAAGTACACGAAAATGTAAAGCAAACATTTTGTTTGGTGCTGACAGCTTATAAGCAACTAATCTTCACTTTAAAATAATTTATAGGTATGCATACCGCTGTAACAATGCTCTAGTTGTTAATAATTTATGCATATGGGTATTTAGTTCACAAAGTGTCTGTTCATACATTCCATCGTTACAAAGTAGGCACAAATTGCCCTGAAAGGTTGCGTACAAAAACTATACGGAAAAGAAACACAACGAAACTATTCTTCCTTATTGGCTTTTATAGGGAAGGAAGGACAGTGTGTTTTCGTTAACGATTAACCTCTTAATCAACTTGATCAAAAATCACAAATTCGCTTAAAACAGACATTTCACTATTTTTCTGGAAAGCCCAGTGGGATGGCATTAAATTCGCGGAGGAAATCAGGAATGTTCGCCAGCGGTAAAATAAAATTCAGAAGAGCTGTTTTACGCTAACAAAATTAATTAAGAAATAGTTTATTTTCCCTTTTGAGTTTTGATCACAGATTCGGTATTTATTGAGGTCTGTGTTGCACCCACGCACAAATAGTTCCAAAAAATCGTTAATACTAAAGAATAACAATGAATATAGTGATCGTTAATCTTAATAATCAAAATAAGGTAGATATTTTTATCTTCTTATATTATAAATTCAAAAAAAACATTGTTTACAATCAGTCACTTTCGCAGTTTTGACTTTGTTTGTGATCAAGACAATTCATTATGAGTCTTATTTTATAAATTAATTAAAGAGGCCTTTAACGTATTATGTATGTCTGTTTATTTTTAAGTAGTCAAACAGAAAGATTATTTTTCTTCAAACCCTTTTATCAGTAACAGCGAACTAGATCAAACAGCAACTTTTGGTGATAAAATTAGAAAGCAATTAAAAAACTTCCTATTTTTTTTAAAGAAAAATAATAAAAATAATTCATTTTACTTTTTATCTCACATAACATCATCGTCTTAACCTTAATACGTTTTTATAGACATATGAGAGACTGGTGTCTGTACTAGGAGACTTGTATTACATATTACCAGTCCGTCCATTTCCGAACCACCTTTAGGCATAGCTAGGTATATTTATTGTTAGCAAGATAGATAATAGACGATAACTATAAAAATTAAAAATCTCTAAAAACTTCTTATTTATGCAAGTTTCGTTTCCATTGCAGGTATTGTGCAATGGGTCCAAAACGTCTCTAAAGATAAGGTAATGATGGTATATTTAAACGCAACGTCAATACGTCAGCCCCAATGGGCTGTGAAATTTCTAATGGAACCAAAGGCAGTTTTAAATCAAATATCTTCTCCGACTCGCTACCATAGGGTCCCAAAACCTTTGAGAAAGCTTAACGTTATAGCCATCTTTTAGGAATTTCATTTCATCCGAGCTAATTAAATGTCGTCCCAGATGGATACTACCGTTTGTGGATTAAAGGCCCACATTCACATAGGAGGGTTTTAGTGTTTCATGTACTTACTTTCAGTATCTATAAATATTATATTTAAAAATTAATACCTTTTCCCTTGGTCACGCCGTAATATCAAACTAAATAATAAAAAAAAAACCGGTTACGGTTACGCAGTTTATGTTACAGCGCCATCTAGCGGCAGCTTTGTGGAACTAATAATATTTTATTGTGTTTTTTGAACACTTTTTTAAGATTTCGTTTTTCAATGCATGGTTTTACGCATTTTAATCAAACAATTACTTAATCTCAGTCACCTTTTATCTTTTCTTCTCAGGATTTTTTATTAGGTAAGAAATTTTCTAATACATAAGTTGAACGACTATTACTCTTACTATTAAACTAACTGATCTATCTTAACTGTTATACTTTTCCTTTGAAGTTCATGAAAAGCACTATTATCATGAATTTTTCCAGTTTCATTTTTTTCCAGTTTCAGCTTTCATTTTTTTAGCTTTTAGAGACAAAAATTAGCATGAGCCATTTTAAAGGACCTATTCAACGATACCTAACGCGATGAGGTAGACGCTGAAAAAAAATCATCCCCACGTTACATGTTTCCCCCCAAAAAGTATTTGAATTTTTTTTATTCTACCACTTTGTCGACGTGATTGATATACATACTTCCACAAAATTACAGTTCTCCAGTGCTAATAGTCTCCAAGCAAAACCTCGGACGGACAGACAGACAGACATGACGAAACTATAAGGGTTCCTTGTCAGGAATACGGAACCCTCAAAAGAAAACACTTTAAGGTGGCGGGAATATATAAATGGCTAAAGCTCCGGCGCAATATGCCACGTCCGTTGGTTTGAAGTTAGTTCTGTACTCGTTTCTGAAACACATTATTTAATGGGAGGTGCCTTCGTGAAACATCTCATATTAAAGTAATTATTCAACTTGACGACTCTGTTTATAATAATACAGGGAGAAAAAAACAGCCCTTGCTGAGTTTCTTGACGGTTCTTCTCAGTACAAGGTGAGTCTCCCGCCGTAGATTTGCATTTGCGAGCCAATGGCGTAGCTTCTACATTTATGAGTGCTTGTTACAGCAAAAAACAGTTTTTTTATATTTCATTTTTAAATATCCTTCCATAGATTTTTAATAGATTCCGAGATACTAACAATTCACATAGATTAGGATGTGATGGTCATGGTCCGTGTTCCGTATTTAGTCCACAGGGAGTGCTATTTATTGGCTGATGATGATAATATTTGGAATTTTGACGAGTCACATCATAATTAAGCGAGGTTCATAAACGGTATCGCATTAATTGAAATGAGACAAAACCAAAGACTCAACAAGCAACGACCTAATTTCCTCTGATAAAAGTCTCTTATCGTATATAATTACTTTAATTTGTAGAGAGCAACCCGGATGACATTGCTAACATGTTCACCAAAACGCATTCAGCATCAAGGAGTACTTCTAAATTTTTCCTTGTTGTTATTCTTTCCAGTTTATTATGTTTTATTTGGATACACGGATCTGCTGTTCTTATAAGATGTTGTTTATTTATTTAACCTTTATTGCCACAATTACAAAATGGACAAAAGGCGGACTTAACGCTAAAAGCATTCTCCGCCAGTCAACCTTCAGGAGTACAGAAAGACAGGAATGCGGCTTTAGTAAAAAATTAATTGTCCCTTAGGTCATCAGAAAATCTCGCTCTCATTACTCCTGTTCACTCTACAACTTTTTATGGCCGTTCTTTCGCAGTACAAGCCGTTCGTCTATGGATTTTTTTTTTTTTTTATTTAATTTATTTAATCAAGCAATATTACAATTATAATACATATTATAGTGCAAACAAAAACCAGAAAGGTTTATTCGTGCACTACATTCACCGCTTTACATCTAGTTACAATAAATAAATATAGGTTGTCACACTGTAGTTAACTATCATTAAATAACAATATTTTATAAAATAAGTGGGTATGTTGAAAATAGCAAACATTGGCATGACGATTAATTTGCACTCGCACGAACCTACCGGTTACCGGTTGGGTAAGTTTTTTTTTTACTAGCTAAGCATAGGATGCTCCAATTGTAATGATAAATATGACTTTTTTAATGTTTTTATTTTAGGTTCGTTGTAACGGTTATTTTAAATGAATTATTTTTAATTTATTGATAAAGTGACTTTTTAATGTGCGTTTTATGTTTCCTTTATTTAGTGCGTTTTTTATTTCATATGGTAACTTATTTACTAAATTTGGAACAATGAATTGTAATGTTGGTTGCCCATATAGGTTATTTGATTTTGGAATTAATAATTTATTATTTGCAACGCCTCGAGTTAACTTACTATGAGATGAAACCTTTTGAATATCAGTATTGAAGAATTGTTCTGTTAATATGTTATATTTAAATTTCTCATGAACCGGCATCAATGAGCAATAAGAGAACAATACGTGATAATTGTTTTTATATTTCTCCCTCACTTTACGAGGGACAATGGTTTTTAAAATGCGCATTTGAAGTTCATAGATGCGATGTAAATGTGATTTCGCAGTACGTCCGTAACTACTCAGTCCATAAGAAATTATCGATTCCCCCAGTGATTTATATAAATATAACAATATAGGATAAGGAATTTTATGTTTAAGTATAGAAAACTTTGCAAGAAGTGCTCGTAATTTATCACATACGTGTTGAATATGATCGGCCCATGCAAACAATTATGATTATGTGATACGAGTACTATAGGAGTTTCTTTTCTATTTTGACTAGTGCTAATATACATAACTTTCGTTTTACTGTCATTTAATACGAGTCCGTTATCATGGGACCATTTACAAAGTAGTGTAAAGTCAGTTTGCAACTTTTTAAGCGCCATGTTAACATCAGGGTCAGCAGCAAGTAAACAGGTATCGTCAGCAAATTGGTACATTTCGCAAGTTTTAATGACGTTTGTAAGATTATTCACATAAGTAATGTAGTGTAAGGGTCCTAATACTGATCCTTGTGCTGTCCCTTCCGCCAAATGAATTTTATTACTTATTGTATCATCCACCTTCACCGAGTATGTTCGATTTTGTAAGTAATTTTTACACCATTCCAATAAAGAACCACGTATCCCACTTTCCTCCAAACTATCAGCGAGCATATCGTGACGAAGTGTATCGAACGCTTTGGAGTAATCAATAAATACAATGATAACGTGTCGTTTGCTATCTATATGTTTATTAACAGAATCCGTAAAGTCAGAAAGTAGTTGTGAAGTATTTTTTCCGGGTTGAAAGCCATACTGTCTTTGTGAAATTATATTATTTTTATTATAAAACGTATATATTTGGTTACCAATATATTTTTCAACAATTTTGTCAATTGTGGGGAGGATCGTGATAGGCCTATAATTTTCATAGTCTTTATGACTGCCCTTTTTATATATCGGTCGAACTATTCCTGACTTTAACTGGTCGGGATACTGTCCTGTGACTATGCTAGCGTTAATGAGCTTGGAAATAGCTGTGGTTATTTTATCACCTATGCTTTTTATATCGATTACCCTTATGCCATCAGATCCTGGTGCTTTATTTTTATTCAGTTTTTTTATAATATTATGTACATTATCTAATCGTGCTTTTTGATATTTTATTGTGACATTTTTGGGCATACTATACGTTGATCTGTCTAATAATCGAACATTACAATTTGATGAGATGGACTTTACGCTTTGATTAAATGTCTGAGCAAAGTTGTTTGCTATGTCAATCTTTTTACACGTACTGGTCTCAAATGCAGCAATTAATGCACTGTCAATGGATGTTTTAATATTGCCGGTTAATCTATTTAATAGCTGCCATAGAAGTCGGGGATCTTTTTTATTTTCAGAAATTTCTTTTATTGTTAATTCATTTTTAGTTTTTTGTATTAATTTATTTGCGTAATTTCTTGCATTATTATATTTTAGTCGTAATATTTTATTATTTGTGTCATTTTTCCACTCGATAAATAGTTTGTCCTTATAATTGCATGCTTTTATTATTTTACTGCTAACCCATTTTATATTATTTTTGCGAAAAGACCTAGAATTGTTTTTTATTTTAATTTCTGATTGAACATAACAGTTATTTATATTATTGTTAATAAAGTTATATATTTCGAAAGGACACGACATATCATTTGCAGCTTGCCAATTTATATTGTGTAAAAGATTAGTCAATTTTTTATAGTCTAATATTGTTTTGTGCGAATTGTACGGAGCATCCTGTATCCGCGGAGCGTGGCAAGCCAGCACAACCATACGATGATCAGCCAGTACGGTTCCGAGAGCGGCCGTGTACGTTTCTTGTGTGCGGGATCTCACGAATATATGATCAATGCAAGTTTTACTTGTCTTACCGTCTCTTGATTCAATTCGCGTGTAGTCGGATATCCCACACACAAGTCCACAATTGTACAACATAGTTTTATATTTATGTTTTAAAGCACTGTCGGACCTTAGATCTATATTCATATCACCGAGCAAGTACAAGTCACAATCTGTACCGAAGTTCGAAATAGTGTGTTGTAGTTCGTCGATAAACAAATGTTTACTATTTTTCGGTGGCCGATACACTGCACACAGAACAGCGGAATATCGAAATGGTGTTGTGATTTTGAACGTTAGGCATTCAAAGTGTTGTGTTTTTATTTTAAAATCAACTAATTTGTGTTTTTTATGAACATATACAATTATACCTCCACCTCTTCGAGAATTTCGCAACTCTGCCCGCATACTATAGCCATCGATATTATATAAACAACACAACGAATCAGATATATTAGCTTCAGTTATTATTATTACATCCACGCAATGGCTGCATGTACTGATACATTGTTCTAAAGCTGAAAAGTTTTTAATTACCGAGCGTATATTAATGTGTAAGCATACTAAATTCGCAAAACCATTAGGAATGCTGTCCAGAAAACATTGAATGTTTGAACAGTCTTTTACCTCATACACATCATCTTCTACTGTCGAAGCCATTTTTTTAAAGAAAAGAGTAACAATAGGTAGCTTAAGTTAGATAAGTAAAATGATGGTAAAGTATCTACCTACTTTTTATGAGCTAGTATTTTGATATCACTTATAGATCTTATTACTATCGGTTTTTCCTCACTTGAATTACGCACCATTATTATTCCTTTTTTGCACCATACGTACTTATATATATTCTTTAGTTCCTGCTTTGCGTTCCAAAGAAGTTTTTTGTTATACGGAGAAAGAGCAGCGTTAATATATATCTTCGGGTTTTCAACATCTGCAGATGGGTTCAAAATAACGTCATTGGCGTGAATAGCGATTTTTTTCGATGCTGATATCCATTTTTCCGGTGTGCTATCTTCCTTTACCATGATTCTAATGGGTCCAGGCTGATCCTTCCTGCCACTAAGACGTTTCGCGCTTATAATGTCTTCTTTGGCCTGACCTAATTTTTCCGCCACTATTTCCGCCAAGTCTTTTACATTTTCACCGTCCTGGTTTAGTACGTTACTTATGTCAATGCAGTTTGCTAGTTTTTCTTGCTCTGACTGTTGGATGTGTTGTTCCAAGGCTCCTATTCGTATCTCCAGGTTATTGTTTTTGTTAGCTAGTTCCATGTTTTTTCGCTTCAGATCTATGATGGTTTGCTTGAATGCTTGTATATTTTCAAGAACTTCGTCCATTTTGTCACTATGGAACTGCATGGACTGCTTTAAATCTTGTAGCTCTTTGTTTAATGCCTTCTGAACTTCTACACTTATATTTTTCAGGAGTTTGTTTGTATCGAGCTGCACCAATGGATTAGCGTCTGTACTCGTATCTTCGTCTTCCTCGTCGTCATCATCTGGTACTATGAAAGAGGATTTCCTTCCTGAAAGATCCAAGCATTCTCGACATGTCCACTCTAGGGTCTCCGCCGCACGCAACGCACTTAGCTGCTTTTTCGAAAGGCCTGAACATGAAAGGGTGCAATGCACAATCTTCTCACACCTAGCACATTCAAGTCCAGGGCTTCTAGCCGTGATAGTTTTGTTGCACTTATCACACTTACTCATTTTGAAGGTAGATATGATTTTCTCGCGAAATAACGGATGTGTGACTTGGATGAGTGACGAGCGATGAATGCTCTTTCAGTTTCCATAAGACGTGCAAAATCACTCCACATTTTCAAAGACCTTGTTAGATCTCACTAATGTCCTTGTAACCCTTCCATTTTTGTTGATCTAAGCTGAATGAATTAGACAAAAATACGTCGACTACCCAGCTCTACTATCGATGAATGACCTCGTTACGTTTTTGGTGCGCATCCTGTTCGAGCCAAAATGACTCTTAAATCCGAGAGCTTAGGTGCAAAAGAATTAAATTGAAACTACAGTGTATTTTGTTAGACCACAGATTTCTTTACTATTTAGGTGACGTTTTGCCTATATGTAGCTCCAAACATATTTACAAGCGTGATGCAACGAACTTAAGCGCCATCTATTTTGATATATATGAACTAAAATTTTAAATGCACAAATGGCGTATACATAATCGCCCACCAAGTACAAACTGAGATTTATCCTTACAAATATTTAACTTAACACTTTATAATAAATTCACGATGAAAGTAAAATTAACGTAATAGATGCACTGAAAAATTAAAATAATACGTATAGGTCACTGCTACGATCGATACACAAATGAAATCAAAAAAAAAATGGCTGAAAACTGTATATTGAGGAAGACAGGAGACCGGCTTCCTTCTCATCCCTACTCCGTGATGTTTGCTGGATGAGAGATGACCCAGGTAGACATCTAGCGGGGATAACTGATCGATTCATCGTTGATCGGTTATCGACCGGTGAAGGCGGAAGATCAAATTGAATTGAGAAAAAAAAGAAATTATTAAAAAAATCGCGATGGTAAAATAGGGGTTGATTGTAAAGGGTTGAAAATTCAGGGTTATCTGTGTTTACTAATGCTGTATCATAAAAAAAAATATCTAAAATTGAAAAAAAAAATTTAGGGGTGGATTACCCTTAACATTTAGGGGGATGAAAAATAGATGTTGTCCGATTCTCAGACCTACCCAATATGCACACAAATTTCATGAGAATCGGGAAAGCCGTTTTGGAGGAGTTTAACCACAAACATCGCGATGGTCAAATAGGGGTTGATTTTAAAGGGTTGAAAATTCAGGGTTTTATCTATTTACTAATGCTGTATCATAAAAAAAAAAAATTAAGGGTGAATTATCCTTAACATTTAGGGGGATGAAAAATAGATGTTGTCCGATTCTCAGACCTACCCAATATGCACACAAAATTTCATGAGAATCGGGAAAGCCGTTTTGGAGGAATTTAACCACAAACATCGCGATGGTAAAATAGGGGTTGATTTTAAAGGGTTGAAAATTCAGGGTTATATCTATTTACTAATGCTGTATCATAAAAAAATTTAAAAAAATATATATCTAAAATTAAAAAAAAAATAAGGGTGGATTACCCTTAACATTCTCAGACCTACTGAATATGCCTTTAAAATTTTACGAAAATCGGTCGAGCCGTTTCGGAGGAGTTTAACCACAAACACCGCGACACGAGAATTTTATATATTAGATTATTTTCATTAATTTGTTAATTTACTCTTTCATACAGTATCAATCTTTTTTAAGTTAAATAAACTCTTTTTGCGTCTTTCTCGGTTAAACTATCGAACTTAAGGAGTACCTAAACTCCAGTCGTGCGTCGGAGCTTACCCACACAATCTTTTTTTTCTGTTTTTATTGACAAAATAATTTAAATAGTCTTCTTTTTCTAGCTTGAATGAGGTTGTTTCTAGATTTTTAAGGGATCTATAGTAGTCAAGTTAGGTATCTTTTTTAGAGGCTCGAGCTCTACATTATGGTGTCACGAAGATACGTCATGAATTTGATATTGTCAGTTATCCATTGTGCTATGTTTTGAGTAACCTTTTTCTTATCACAGGGGCATACTTATCAAATATTAATGTGATAAAGTAATTAAACTTAGTTATCATCTCATTTAAATTATAACTCTTATACACATCTGACCATGGCATTTCATAAATCAAGTGCAATGAGCGGCTAATACGTTGCATTGCAAAAACTTCATTCGGACTGATTGGTTTTTGGATTTTAATTAATGTAGTGTCCGAAACGACGTGTATTTATTTACCTCTCGTACGAGCCGATAATGAAGTCGTATTACTACGTCCTACATCCCTGTCACTTCTCTTTCTGGTACTTTATCACTCCAATTGTTCATCCTCACTGTGGCGCTCATTGCTTCTATTCGGTTTCTGATTATCGATGAAGAAAAATAACGGTTAATTTACATTGTGTATACCAAGAGCTTTACTTACTAGTAGGTTGGGCTACTTAGTTACGAGTACGAGTTCTCAGGGTTCCTAAGACAAATTCAGATATTGTTTATTAGAAAACAAAAATACGAACACAAATTTACGAATTTCTAAAAGTTCTATCCCGGAACTAAGTTATCTATATCGGTATATTATTTGCAAAACAATAACCTCATGGTCGTAAGACACCTCTTTGGCCTTTCTTCAGTATCAATAAACTACCTTTCTATATCAACAGTACTACCTACCTGCTTCGTCAATCCAGCATCAACTATCGAGTCCTATGATAATAACCAGTACGGAGGTTAATGAGCCTCCATACCACCTTCTCTCTAGGAACGCCAATTGAAACCACGCCAAATCCAACAAAAATATTAAACATGAAGAAAATGTAAATGGAAAATATTAAGGAAAATGGAGCTTTAACCGGTCACGACTGACAAAAAATGTTTACAATGTGGACCGGATCGAACAGAGAACCAAGAATACAGCCGAAGTATCGTCAAGCGGGAAATAAATCTTAAATTTACACGAATCATGAAAGAATTTTGTGGAATTGCTTTTAACTCAAATAAGAGAGGTACCTAGGGCATAACGGATTTTCCGCTCAAATTGCAACGCCCGACTGGGGAAGTAACCTCCACATTAACACTGTCATGATCACACATGGTCATAGTTAATTAACACTACCTTTTGATGGTGTTGTGTTACTGTCGGTGACAGCGTTCCAGGGCTTCACGGGGTAGGTTATTAGGTCTGGGTAGGCAACGGCCCGAGTGATATTTCTTGTATTTCAAGTGTCTTAAGTATAGGCTATTGTTCTCCCTTGCCACCAATCGGGCCATATGCGTGTTTGCCACCCCACCCAAATATTGATAGCACCTAATCTAAAATTTAAGTATTTTTAATGGGCCTCAGAAATGGCACCAGTAAAATGAGTACCGATGAATTCAGTTGGTTTTTGTATTGAGTTTGTTCTAAACTCTCTTTTATTTGAAATGTATAGACCATGTAATATCGGTGACGACTATACAATAAAACTGCAATTACTTTATTAAAAAAACACATTACTTTATTAAGTAAAATTCAAATATTAATAATAAACATAAACACACATTAAACATAATTTTGTGTGTATGAGTGTGTGCGTTTGGATTGTTCAAACGCTAACAATTGTCCTTAGTCCAGATAAATGGAAAAAAAAAATCAGAAAAGGATTTTGATTGACATTGGCTTTACTTTTGCCTTGGGTCAAACCCATTTCCTTATCGAAAGCAATGCCGAATTCGTCGTGAAAGCCACTTAGCCTTAATATTAATGGTTAACGAATTGGTTTCGCGCTTGATAAAACAATGTTCACAAAATTCTCTATTTTCTAGAATTTCTATTACATTAAGCAAGTAATTTCAGCTATAGACTGCCCGTTAGTAACTTTATCTGTAAGTACCTATAAATTTTTCAGTTGGTTACAATAAGTGGTGATTTATATTCTCCGTAAAGTTCCTTTCAATTCTATTTCCCTAACTAGGTATATGAAAAGCTAATATAAATAAACCCAAATATTTTTTCCTACAAATTCTATTACGTAGAGTTTGAGTTGAGATAAACTCAAATAATTGCTTTGAAGTTAGTATCTACCTACTGATTTTGTTATTTTATTATCAAACAGATAAATCCTTTCCACAAATTTTGCTGACTTTGTTTATTATCTCGTCGGTGCCTTTTCTCACCATTGGAATCGACGCTTGAATATATTTTTGGTTCTAATATATAGCTTAAGGATAGCTGAAATATGTTAATATATTCTATTTGTGAATTTATTTAAAGTTGTTGGCCTTTTAAATTCACATAAATAAGGAAATTAGTACTTTGTATGTTATTTGTAAGGTACTTAGCCCAAAGTTATATTAATTTTAGTAAATAAAAATACCTACCTATATGTATTCGACCCAATTTCATTACGTCTAGCCTTATTGAAGTAAGTGAAACAGCAGACTTTTCATTCAGTATAGATCAGATTTTATATAAGATACTGAAAGACGTGGAATTATTTTGATTGCATGGCCTGGCAGCAAACCTCCCATATGTATATGTACCATGTTTCCTTGAACAAGATATAAGATGTGAAATGATAATAATTCATAAAAGTTTTATATCACGAACTTAGGTCTCTGAAATAAAAAGTTACAAAGTTAAACAAGGAATACTATTTAAAACATAACTACAAGACCTTAGTAAAAAAAAACTATAATACAAGTTATACCTAATTGTTAATCACCTGCAACTGTCCTATCTGACACATTTTTAATTCATATCTAATATACTACTAATACCGTGACTTAGATAAATTAAGGCTTAGTAACTTTCAAAAAAAGTCTCCGTAAGGATTTTGTGTCCACAGTCACCTCAAACCGCTAAATTCCAAAATGAAAGCATAGAAATTATTAAAAAAGTATTTATCAAACAACCTCTTGAAACTTGAATCGGAACTCCGAAAGCAGTGACTTACTAATTACTTTAATTTTGCTTATGTTAATTGTAAACAAAAATCGACTTTGTTCGCGACTTACCAGCAATTAGACTGCGCGTCTATTCATTTAGTTTCAATGTTCATAAATAATCAGAAAAATGTCTGGCAGGAATTTTATTAAAAGTAACCGCACGAAACTGGGGCACATAGTCAATTTAAATGATACAGATATTTTCACTGCATTGAGGAACCCACCTGCGGAAGTATGCTTAGTAGTACAATATGAGACAGTACTATTCATACATAATATGTCGTTATAAATTGGCCCATAAAGCTTATTCTTTACAGGCTTTTCAGGAAATTTGCTCCTGCCAAACATATAAATTGCCAACCTGTGCCAATATCATTACTCGAGAACGGATTAATGTCAAGTACAAACGCTGTTCTGAATTTGCTTGTTGCATCGCGTCGCGTTTAATCATCTAATGGCACAAGCTAAAGCCGTACGCGAGAGGCGCTAATCTGTGGATCAATCTTGGTAATAATTTATCGTAGTTACTTTCCGATTCTGGATTACCATTTCTCCACAAAATCACGGTACATATTCTTAAGCCTTGCGGAAAGGTTTTCGAGTGGCGACCACGTACCTGACGATGCTCAGTGGGCAGGCCCAGATGGGCTGGAGATCTACTTAAAATCGCGGGAAGCCGCAGACAACTCAGGTCCGATCAGCGTGGAGATCTTTGAATAAGACCTATGCTCAGTAGTGGTCGTCGTATGATTGACTGAGTATTGTGTTTGCTGTGAGTGAGAAAGATTTCCAGAACTCTGCTAGGGATTGCGTTCGGATTAGTAATGCGTGAGTCATACTCTGCTATTGCCAGCGTAGGCTATTGTCAGCCACTTACCATAAGGCGTTCACATTAAACTCACGTTGCCTGTATATTTTATTAGTGCCATTATCCCACTTTGTTAACCAGTACCAGGCCAATATCAGTTTTATAACGTTCCTAACTTCTATAATGTAAACATAATATTCTCAAATGATATTAGTCAATATATCTTTCCTACAATTGCATTAGGAATTTAATTATATATCTCAAATATCATATTTATTGCCTTTATAATAAAGCAAAAGAGACACTTAGTTTGACACTCAGAACACCCTGTTTCTTTAAAAAATTTATTTGTGTGCTTATTTATAAATGTTTATATTTTACAAAACTCAGGCACCAGTCTGCGTAGCATGAACACCACAATTTACATTATATCACATATTTATCGCGTCTTACTTTCAAACTCCATTGTAATTTGACAATTGAGCGTGATAAAACGAGCTATATACACTGGCCTGCAAAACTAAGTATCACATTTAAAAAAAAATGTTTTTTTCTAAATAATAGAAGTTAGAGATTTAAATTCAAAAACGTTTTATAGCATTTTTTTCAGCTTTTTCTGAAACTGTAGTACAAAATTAAACTCTTTTTTGAGTCCTTTTTATTTCGAAAGTATATCTTGTGTATTTAAAAAAGTAATTGGAATTTTAAAAATGTGATACTTCGTTTTGCAGGCCAGTGTAGTATATCGCGGTGCTCATTCTAGGCTAGAATCGAACCAGCGTCCATCGCTTTCCAGTTGATTGCATAGTCACTATGCTGAGATGTTTCAAATCTCTTCTACTATATACAAAGAAACAAACTACTGCAAAGCAGCGCAACAGCTTCATTCATATCCATGTGTAGGTATATTAATCTGTATATTTATAAAAGGCAACCGTTACTGACTGACAGCTCTATCGACGCACAGCTCAAACCACTGAACGGATTGTACTGAAATTGAGCATACACATAGCTATTAAAATGTAGGCGTGCGCAAAGGATTTTCCAAAACTCACCCCTAACGTAACGGGTAAAACGGAACATCAAAGTTTGTATGGAGCAATAAGGTGTACAAAAAAGGGTTGTTAGATTTAAGTTTGACATTAATTTATTGATTTACTTAAAATCAAATCATAAGCGAGCAAACTCGCGGGAATATCTCGTATTTACATAAATAGGTACAATTTAACAGATTTTGTATTTTAACTCTTTATAATACCGTGAACACAAAATCTAAATCTTTTCATTTATTCGTCAACATCCTTATACCATTCGCTTTGAAGTAAACACCTTTGTGTTAGCACTCGGCCGTATGCCCGTGTTGCTAGTAGATGCAATTTCAAGCTAGTTTAACATTGAACGAGTGAGCGTTTCTAACGCAAAATAAGTTTATTCAGTAGTATCATGTAGGTACCTATATATATATATACACGCAAGTTGAAAATAGAAAATAAAGTTTTACTACAGTGACCTTCTTTAGCCAGTAACACACCTACAACCTACATGCAACAGATCTGCACTCTTTATCAAAATGTCAAAATTATTTAATCGATACTCAATCTTATAGTAAGGGAGCCTAAGCGGGGATTTTGGGATTTACTCGAGCGCGGCAGAATAACATAAGGGAGGCAACCTTGCACCTTGTGAAATACTCCCAACATACCTGAACCCTTTATATAGGGATGAACGTAAAAAAAAACGCACCAAAATATATTTCCAAAAATCGACCTTTTGTCGTGTATGAATTGCCAGTCTTTTGAATAGGAGCTACTAGAGGGTTCACGTAACATCCCTTCTCGATGTAAAACGCGCCCGAATATTTTTTTCCTATTTTCTACCCCTTCGTACGGCCATACCTACACCACGCAAACTGGCAAATGAATATTTTTCTCTCATTAGAAACGTTATGTAAACCTTCAGTGAAATTTTCACAGAGTGCACATTTATCTTGCCACTATGTAGTAAGAATCGAAAAAATGAGAATCGAAAGACCACCCTTGAGAAGGTAATTTTTTCGGTATTTTGCTCGTTCAAACCAGTTACAAATATAAAACTCGTGCGAGTTAGTCTCGAACTTTTTGGGAACGAAGTGCTTTTTAGTACAGTATGGCGAATGTGGGCTGGGCGAAAAATTTGTAAGATTTTTCCGTCATAGCTCTTATTAGTATGACGGAATCGGGGGACCGGGCCATGATCCACCAGGGATAAGACAGACTGTTTACCGAGGAGCCAAACCTGGTTTTTGAATCTATAATTGATTTCGTGTCTTCTTTTATATATGGTCTTTCAGTGTCATCGTGCGGTCCAGGTCAATGCGTCAGAGCCTAGATTGACCAAAGTTTCACGTCTAAGGGTAAATGTGATATGGGGGTATTTCGGGGCGCTTCCTTTTATGCGCCACTTGGTCAGCCAGGGACAGTCTGGTCGCTTCATTAAGATCAAAGTTACAGCTGAGCAAGGTGGCGTCATCGGCAAAGGTTGCTACAGCTGTTTCTAGTCACTTGGTTAGGTTGCCAGTAAATGCAGTAGCAGAGGATGTAGTAAAGGACTAGGCCAAGTGCAGAGCCCTTGGCTAATCCGGCTTTGCAGCTAAAAAGAGAAGATCATGCTTATACCTAATCTACTTGTCATCCCGATGGTGGTGCTAAAATGGGCACTAGAGAATCCTGAGATACATATTCTGCTTAGTGGTATGCGATTATAGATAAGAGAAACGTCTAGCTTGTTGGATTTGATGAACATCTCTAGTTTGTTTTTATTAGTGGCAAAGCCATTGATGTTTCAACTGGGAATGTGTAGCGAAGTCATTTGGTAAGCTTAGAGACGAGTGTAGTGATAACACTCGCTAAAGAGCCTACCTATTTGTTTTATTAGATCCATTTTCTCGCATTGTTAAAGTAGGATCGAGTTCGTTATAAGATTGTTAATTTGATGGAGCATTCCTCGTATTGGCAATTTACGCGTATGTGTAAATGGGTCTTTTGGCCCCTTCAGTTTTTGTCGAGGTGGAGCAGATTGGATTAATTGGCAAGGCTTTATAGGGTAGGTAGTTGGGGCAGGTTGACTTTCCGTTGGGGTTAAGTTTTTGTTTCTCGGTTCGGGTCGTCTTGATATAGGCCCATTTTCATGAATTTTATAATACTGCTAATGTTATTGCTATTATAGCTAACATATTTCTTACTCCTTTTCAGCATGCCCACTCTCTCAATCTCATAAAATGTTTAGTTTTCAAATTACCGTAATACGTAACTACGTAGCATAGCTTAGCGCATAAACGGCGTTGTTCAAATGACGCAATCTCACATTCACAACGTAATCGAATGTAAAGAACACACGATCAATGTTCTGATATAGTATAATAAAGTATTAACTTTTTAATACATATCAGGATATCTTGTATTTTAAGTCAATATTATTAAAGGAGAAATTTTTATTCAACGATATTTGCCGACTTGAAGCCGAAGTCTCGAAACCTTCGTCGGAGTGAGACAAGGCTCTGTTTGCTCAAGCCTCCTCTACAGGTTGCTCTGAAAGCAAATTTAGGTTGGATGCGAGGGGTATCGAACGAGGCGTATAGGGCTGCTATTCAAATAATACAGAAATATTATTAATGTAAGAAATCTTTTTCCTTATTAGACATACTTATTGCAAGCGTGTACTATGTGTTTGATAAAAACATTATTAATATAAAGTTTAAGATGCTCGATCTAAGAATCAAATTCTATAGGTCCATAGCAGTTTACTTAAATAGGAGATGCAATAAAATGATCAAACGATGGAATTGTAACGGTTACAGAGAGAGTAGAAATTTTCACAGAATGTATCCTTTGTCTCTATTACAATTTCATACCTAAAAATTTAGTTAACCTCGATCTAAAGATACACATAATATACAAAGACGAGTTAAACCTATTTAAACTACGCTGATGACATTTCGTGGTATCGCAAAATGAAAATATTTGAGTATAAAATAAATATAAAATTTCTGTATTTATTTTATACTCAAATATTTTGATTGAAACAAAAAAGTACGGTTAGGCATTAGTTCTTCTCTAATAATTTTTAACATAATTTATTTTAAGCAATCTAGATAATAATAATAAATATTTCCAACACTCACACCATTTAGTATAGCCCCAAAGTAAGCACTGTCAGGCTTGTGTTATGGGGACACTGGGGTAACGGATAGAATACATACAATACTAATACATATTTAAGTATATTTATATAGAAATATATATTAAACATCCATGACTGGAGTATAAATGCTTGTTATTCATCACACAAACATCTGCCCCCACCGGGACTTGAAGCCGGGACCTCTCGAGTAGGCGACACCATGAAACCCGGTGAACAAACCACTCAGCCACGGAGGTCGTAAAAAATAACATGATATAAAATTCACTACGACGATTAGAATATTTAAGTTTTTGAAAGGCATAATTATACGTTTTTGCTTCGTAAATCTTAGTTTATCCAACATAATGCTGATTTCTATTATGTGTTTATATTCCTACTAACCGGCTGTCGACGAAGCTTTAAGTATAGACTTGACCTTTCTCTAACGTTAACGTTATTAATAAGTTTGAAACTCTCGTCTTTAACAACCTTTTGCCAGCGTGGACCTGAAGTTATATGTTGACTCTTGTGATATTTAACACTACTTATTTTCCTTCTATTGCATCATTATTAAAATAAAGATTAATATTGCATAGAAGAATAATGATAATAATTGTAACAAAATGCACCATTTTCCACTCGAAGAGTAGCGTAGCTTAGCGTGACGTATATATCTTACTAGCTGTGCCCCGCGGTGTTACCCGTGGTTTATTTGATTGATTCTCAAAAAACGTTAACGCGGACGAAGTCGCGGGCGGCAGGTACTACTAAATAAGTGACGTCATAATGAATAACTATGGAAATTATCTTGACTGGGTTTTATGTTCATTAAAATAAATAATTATTTTAGTAATTTCACAAATAGCAACCCTGATCCCTCAGAGTTGTCCTCCCGGTCAGCTATTACGATGATGTGTGTGTAGTGTAGGGATTGGCCAAGTAGTCTTGGTTGCTTGGTAAGCACTTTTATCAGAATACCTACCCTTTAGAAATAAAGTATTACGAGACTAACCTTCCCATATCAATGCTGTACAAAATATCAGGACATTTGATATATCGTATTTTTTTTATTTTATGAATGAGATAGTTGTGTCTTCTTCTTCACGTGGTATGAGATAGTAACTAGCTTTATAATTTTTCGGCCACATCAAAAAATCACAATCTATACTACTCTTTTTATTATTAAAATATTTTTGCTTTACGAAACCGAATGGGTTTTAATCGCATATGAAACTTTGTTGTCCTTAAAGATATTCCGGTCTTAATTTTACATATAGTAAATGTCATGACATTAAGTATTGTCGATAACAATCAATACCGAACGAGCGAATACCAGTGCAGAAAATTTTCACGCTTTTCACAGTGAAAAATTTGAGGGCGTAAAAGGATCGAAGGCCATTAAATTTGTCAGTGACACAAAAAACAACGTGATTGTGCAATATTTTCATATAGCATCATCGTTCTTGTTGTTCCATAGAACAAAGGTTTTCTTGTCTTATAACGGCAGTATAGTACTAAGCGTGAACCAGTGTTAGGGCAGTCAGTTTACTGGATATTTGCGAGTAAATTGCCACGAAAAAAAGGGTTCAAACATGAAACCACCGTTGATATGCCAACAGAACTGGCTCCAGTATCTCAGATTGCTTTTGTTATTATTCTGAGTCCAGTTTCATTTGCCGTAATGCAATTTGACAAAAAAAATATATCTAAATAGGTCATACATGTAACTCTATCAACGGGAAGAAATCTACATTTAATACAGGTTGTTATTCCAGCTACCAAGGGTGACAATCGGCGACATTTTTTGTAGGAAATTTAATTTTCTACAACTTTGTAGCGGACTTTTTTTATATTTTCCCAGCCAGTCGCGAGATATGGACTATTTTTTGCACCATTTTGCAATTTTTTTGCACCCTTTGCCGTCAATGCAGCACCCTGCAATTTTAGTATATTAATCTACGAACCCTTACGGACATTTTCGCGTTGGTTGCAGGTGATCAACTCAAAATGGTAAAGTTAAGCTTTCATTGACTGGACTATAAAGACTGCAGAGCTGTATACACCTACCCTAATATATATTTTAAGTTGACTGTGTAATCGCCTTGATACCTCCACACATTTTTAGGAAAAGAGTCGTAACATACATAGGAACATACAAAATAGCAAACTGTTTTGCGTATAGCCTTTACGCCAAAAATGTCAAAAGTGCCATCGGGTTCAATTCCGATTTGTCGTTATATATTTCAACTTGAATACTATTAAAGTGAACTGCTAGCATGGAATCCATTCAGTAGAGTTTTACTACATCTACACATAATTCCTATCGTGCCCAGGTTATTATGTTTTGCATTCTATACAAATATTGGGAGAGCTCGAAAAAATTATTCCTTTGAAATTTATGACCTTTATGCGGATAAAAATAGTCCAATTGATGACTGGAGAATCCAATACGGCGAAGAAGGGCGGCGTAGGCTAAAATGTAACATACAAATTGGACGCATTGAACGTCTCATAATGCATAGTTTGTACGAAACTAGCTGTCGCAGCGAATTTCGTACCGTCATAAAAAAATAGGGGTTGGTGGTGGAAAGGTGATAGGGTTGTATGAATTTTTGTTTGTATGATGTATCATAAAAAAACAAAAGCAAAATATTTTGTCCAAAAAAAATTAAGAGTGGACCTTAACATTTAGGGGGATGAAAAATAGATGTTGTCCGGTTCTCAGACCTACTGAATATGCATATAAAATTTCACGAAAATCGGATTCAAAATTTAATTACTGCCTAAATTGCCTGCCTGCAGCCTTTTATTTTTTTAAATCTTTTATTTCACTTTGCGATATATGTATGTTTGTTTGTTCGGGTGGAATCTTGAAACTAAATTTTTAAAGCAGATGAGTTCATTCAATTAAGCTGAAATATTGTACACACGTTCAGTTTGGATGACAATGCATGGTTAGCTGTGTGATGTCATTCTATCTAGAATATGGCAGAACATATAAGATGACGGACTTGTTATTTATGATGCACTCCTACGATGTAGGATTCTTAGGAGTGCATCATAAATAACGTCATATATCATAATATGGGTATCAAATGAAAGAGCTTGCTGAGAGTAACTCGAAAAATATAGTGAAGTCATCTTAAATCAAATATGGCGGACAAAGTTTTTTATACTTACGTACAATATAGGTATCAAATGAAGGTCTTTCTGAAAATATAGGGATTTTTAAGTCCTCGTTTATGTCCAGCTATAACTAAAAAATAAATTACAAGTAATAAAACTTTTTAAAAACAAGCTTTTATTTAAATGGGCAAAAAGAATAAATTTAAATTTTCCTTAAAACTTTTACTATCAACTTATAACTGTGTAGATAAAAAAATATTCAAACTAAGTTAATATCGGTACCTATTTAAATATGGCGACAACCTTTTTTTGTTATACTTTGTTATGGTATCTTCTCTGTGAATTGATTTCTTAAATTATTTTCAGAAAACAAAACTTTCATACTATAAAACAATACCAATATAAAAAAGATATAGATTGAAAGGCATTATAATCAGTAACAGGGAGCTCGTTAAATAAAATTATTTTCTTACGCCGCGCCCCGTTCCGTAACAGAAAATTTTAATCTTTCCGCATCGGATATTTACATCCCATTACATGAGAATAATGCCCGTGATATAAATACGATACGAATATTATTTACGACTATGGTTATGATACAGCTTCCTCTCTTTTTAACGATTACGACTTGAGGCGGCGATAGAGAGTTCAACTATTTCTCGTGTAAAGTTTATCATACTTATATTATAAATGCGAAAGTTTGTGAGTGTGTATGTTTGTTACTTCTTCACGTCTAAATGGCTGAGCGATTTCAATTAAATTTGGTATGGAGTTAACTGACACCCTGGATTAACACATATGCTACGTTTTACTACGGGAAAATATCCCTAACAGACTGTGGCACCGCGGGGCACAGCTAGTATTTTAATAAAGTGAAACCGTCGTTTGTTTATATACAAGAAGTGTTCATATAGTGATAATAAGATAAAAGTATTATATCTTAGTGGTAGAATTATAACACTACCCAATTAAAGTATTATCTAAATACTTTAAGCCGATGTGCAGTTACTTATTTTGTTTATCAGTTGTATATTACTCAATTAGTAGAAAAGTGCATAAATTCAACATTTTTAAACAAGACATACTTAAACTTATAATGAAACCAATATAAATATAATATTTAACGAAAGGGTGCTAGTTGAAAAACTGTGATTGAGATGGCTTGGTTGGATAGTACAGGGGGTGCTCGGTGGAGTAATACTTTTAACTGCTTCAATAGATAGCACATTTTGGAAGTTTCCCACATGATATACCCTTAAACGCGCATTTGTCTTAAAGGTTTTAGTAACTTCTTTATATTTAAAATGCAAATCAAAACTTTCAAAGTGTAGAAACCAATAAACAAGTATTTCTTCTTCTTCTTTTCTTTTTTCAATATAGGTACTTCCATATTGCAAAATTAATAAACAGACTACAAGGACACTAAAGTGACTCGTCTCAGCTAACTTAAAGCCGTTATTGGCGCGAGGTTCAATTTAGCTCGGTAAACTAAGTTAGGAAAGCTGCATTGTGCTCTGGGAAGCTTATGCATTTTGTTATGACTGGTTTACTTTTAGGGTTCCTTACCCATACGGTAATGAGATCTATATTACCTATCGTCACCATCAGCTTATAAAAGTCTGCACTGCTGGGGCACAGGCCTGCCTTATGGATGGAAGAGATAGGGAGATTAGGTCACCCACCACGCTGGTCCAGTGCGGATTATTGGGTGATATTTACTTCACTCGGTTTTGGTTTCGGATGGGATTTGAACCCGTTTCTAGTATTTATTTTATATTAAAATAAAATTATACTTTTAACTTCAAAATTTTCATAAATATTGTACTACTCACCAGCAGAAAGGTTACGCCACCAAAAAGTAGTGTTATTTTACTGTGGTCTTTTGTAATGTGGAGTTTGCTTCCCCAGACGGGCGCTCCACTTCGAGCGAGAAATCCGCTTTGCCCTATCTCTCTTCAGATCATTTGTATCAAGGTACTAGTTTTAGGCACATTAAAAATTAAGCGTGAACTTTTTTTATGAAAAACTATATGATTGCGTAAATTTATATGTTCCACTTAGGAATAGGTCATCGCATAATAATAATATCAGTCAATACAAATACCCTAAATGGTACACGACGGAAATCATATATAACTTAAAATCAAAATATTTTCATTTGAAAAGGTACAAATTAGAAGGCAAGGAGTTTAATAGAGAATTGTATAAGTACTATAGGTGGCATACAAAAAGGCTTATTGACTACGCTTATCAACAACACGTGCAGACTATACAAAAAAATATAATTGACGAACCATTAAAGTTTTGGGAATATGTTAAAGATAAGAAAAAAGACAGACGATTTATAGACTCATTTACACATAATGGGGTATTTTCTGGTCAAGAGGCTGTTGAAGCGTTTGCTCGGTATTTTGGTACAGTGTTTCTGGATGAAATGCCACGTTTAGATACAGACGAAGCTGCACGAAAAGCTCGACCAATAGCCGGTGCGAAGTTAATATCTATCTCGACCATAGATAAAGAAGACCTAGATAAAGCCGTAAAGCGCCTTAAGTCTCGATCATCAGGTGGACCTGATGGTATCCCGATATTCCTGGTCAAAGATTGCATTTCAATCTTCAGAATCCCGTTGTTGTATATGTATAATCTCTCACTAAGTCAGGCTAAATATCCAGATTTATGGAAGCTGTCTAGGGTGACACCAATTCCAAAAGGGGAACCCGGTTCCAATATTGCAGCCTATAGACCAATAGCCGTACTATCCGTTTTTGCCAAACTATTCGAGGCAATAATTAATCATCATATAAGTCGGCAGATAGGTGATGAATTACACGAGTGTCAGCACGGCTTTCGAAAAGGGCGATCGACTACCACTAATTTGATACCCCTGGTAGATTACGTCTCTGCGGAAATGGACGCTGGGCGGCAAGTTGATGCGGCCTATTTTGACTACAAAAAAGCTTTTGACCTTGTAGATAATGATAAATTATTAATAAAGCTTTCGGAAATAGGTTTTACTCCCTCACTACTGCATTTTTTTGCAAGCTACCTCAAAGATAGATTTCAGTATGTTAGGTTGAATGGATACGAATCTAACCACTTCTTTACGAGATCTGGGGTGAGTCAAGGTAGCACGTTAGGACCTACCCTCTTTCAAATCATGATAAATGACTTGCCTAAAGTATTGTCATGCACAAAATGTTTGTTATTTGCTGACGATTTAAAAATATATAGGTGTATAAGTAATAAAGGGGATTCGGATGCCATGCAGAGTGATATTGACGCTGTAGTAGCGTGGAGTGATTCGAATCGGTTGACATTCAATAGCAACAAATGCAAGACAATAACTTTTACGCGGAAGCGGTCCTGTATTGAAAGTATTTATAAAATATACGACGCTCCTTTGGAAAAAACTGACAAAATTAGAGACTTAGGCTTAACTTTAGATATTAAGATGGACTTTCACCAACACGTGATAAACGTATGCAAATCGGCGAGAACTTCCTCCGAATTTAGTAGTTCTTTAGTGGCTAGAGTATTGTACAATGCCTACGTACGTAGTAAATTGGAATATGGGGCAGTAATTTGGGACACCCACAAAAAAAAATATTGCCTCATGATAGAAAAGATACAACGAAAATTTGCTCGATGGTTGTACAAGAAAAACTATGGATATTATCCGTTCTTGTATCCATCAACTTTTGTCTACGGTATGGTCGACTTAGAAGCACTGGATATGAGAAGGAAATTGCTCCTCATTGTACACTATTTATCAATTATTTACCAAAAGATTGATTCGCCACACGTGCTAGAAAGAGTACGCCTTTTGGTACCCACTCGCATCCCGCGTGATGCCGAGGGTTTATTGGAGCCGCGCCGGCGGCCGCGCTTGCTGGAGTGGCCTGGCACCCGAACCGTCCACGCTGCCCAAGCGCCCACAGTACGTGCATTGCGCCTGATCGGGGACATGTTCGCTCAATACGATCACTTAGACCTGTTTGCTGACGGTCTAGGGAGATTAATTACCATGACTCGCCAGATTTTAGATTCTGGGTTTTAATCTGTAATTTGACAGTTGACAGTGTATTTCCTAGTTTATTTTAATTTGTAATTTATTTATTGTTTTCACGTTTTTAATTATATCTTTTGACATTTTTGATTCTGTAACTTCGTTGACTTTGATGTATGTTTATTTTTAATTTTGACTTTTTAATTGTAATTCCACTTATGACTATTTCTATATAATGAATGTTTTTGTTTTGCATTGCATTGACTTGTTGGTGTGTTGGACTAGCTCTGTAAACCAGCATGTGAAACTGAATAAATAAATAAATAAATAAAAAAAAGTTGATATTTGCACAGTCGTAATTAGCCTAATCGACTTTACTCAGGTACCTACCATTTTCGATGTTATGCCATTCCGTAAACATACACGGTACGGTGTTATGTTATTTCATTATAATGTGGGGCTTACAGCCGTCAGTCACTTATCTACAAACAAAAAAGCCTACATTATTCATCCTAAAATACGCTTTAGCATATGCCAGGTAAAAGCCTTTTTTTCTGTCATCTTCTCGTCAACCGTAAGCTTACTTCTTTTATCCGATTTAGTTAGACTACAACATATATGTATACTATTATTTTATTTAAATTTTAAATAGTTAACAAAAATATTTAATTAAATACAATTCAATTAATTTAAATATCGTCAACTTTCACTCTTCTCAACTCTGCCGTGCCGTTCCTGGCGCAAAGGTGCCCATTATGCTTACTTGCCACGCTGAATACCAATAGTCGTTCTTTGTACCAGAAACGACCCGAAGCGAGGATCTATCATCACCATCATCAGCTTATTAATGTCCCTTCTACTGGAGAACAGGCCTTCGCTATGGATGGAGTAGGGAGATTGGACCATTACTCACCACGCGGGCCCATTGCAGATTGGCGGGTGCTAAGGACTGCAGATGCAGCCGGGCCTACGGCCAACGGCACAGAGGAACTTGAAATAGAAGATTTTTAGTCACCCATCCAATGACCAACCACTGCGAAAGTTGCTCAACTTCAACAATCATAGCCGGACGCGCTTTCCACCTACGACATCGAGGGTCTATACGATATATTATTTTTGTATCAACTAAATTCTAAAATTATACAGAGACTTATATTACTCAATACCATTGAAAAACTTATTTAAATCTACTAGCCTAGAAACAGAACACTGAAACCTCTTTCTGTGTTTTGTGGTCCCAAGCAATCAAGCGAAATTCGATCCAGGATATTAAAAATACCTTAGGAATTACATTTTCCACTAACTGCGACTGATAAATTCGGCAATCATTTATTTCCATTGTCGCTGACAAGACCCAATATATTTATCAATCAATGTTTTTATGAAACAAACCTTTCAAGAGCATTCGCCTGAATAATGAAAGATGGTATTTACATTATTGAAATATTTTGAAGTATATTTTTCACCAGGCTCATTAATTTACATCATTCCATTTGCGAAAACAGGAAGCTTGAAACAGGTTTTTTATGGTTAAGAGAATATAAAGCGACGCACCTATTAATCAACTGTAATGCGATATTTTTTTAAACCGGATTATTCCACCACTATCTATAGAGTAAGTACTTAAAAGAAGATCACCGCAAGCCCATTGAAGGCAAAACCATCAACCTTTCTTAACAATCCATTTACCTTTGACCAAAGATGGATGTGGGAATGCAAATGACTGGGATTAGAGGGCACCGCCTAATATCCAGCCGTGAAACGTGAATATATTACCTACCATCCTCGCACGCTTTATACGAGTTCGCGGGGCAGAGCTTTGTAAGGTAAAAATGTTAAGTAAATTCATTTATAGTAAAACTTGATTTAAATAAAGCTTCTTTGCAAAACAGATTGTATATAAATTAGGCAATTAAAATTCATGATTGAACCGACTTAATAAACAAAAAACTGTATTGCTAAGTGGTTCAAAGAATTAATTGATACAAAATTATACTTAAAAAATCACTAATAATTAAGTAAATAATCAACAAAAAATTCTTACATATAACTAAATTTTTGTGTGAACGTGCGCGAGTCTTAAACTATAAAATTATGACCTTAATTTAGTCTTGTTACCATGGAGCCAGAAAAGTGCAAATCGGACTCGTGCACGAAGGGTTCGTTCAACAAACTGCGAAAGAAAAAATCATTTGTTTGTTTTTCACACATTTTAAGTGCAAGTGAGACTAGCATAGACAATAGCTTCTTATCCGCTCCGCCCCTCGACCCCTCTTTGGTACTGACATCCCCGAATGTACTCTAAAAATCGTCAAATCGCGTTACATACCCGCTGAAAAGGGTTTTATTGATTGTTTGTTTTGGATATAATTATAATATTTTGTTCTTTTGTAAAACACACAAATAATAAAACTCAATGAAAACACTTTCTTTTAACTTGGTATAGGCATATTACGACTCTGATTCTCCAGATTTATCATATGTTCTAATTTATGTGGGTGGTGGTTTTGCAACGAAGTTTTATTTTTTTATTATACAACCCCTTTCGACAGTAAAGACATAAAACAGTCCATGTAAGGCTATACATGCAGAAAGCATTTCACATTTTCAAACGAAAGTAGTATAATATTTCACCGCGATTTATAAAATTCTGTTTAACAGATTTTACGAATCGCAGCTCTGGAAAACTCAAATTATGTTGAACGAGCTTTCGTATAAAATTTCCAAATTCTGGCACGAACCAATATCGATGTCGAAAAGTTTGCATGTGCGAAATGCCAATCCCAAAATGATGGCAAAGCGGACCGCGATCTGAGGATATAAAAAATCGGGAACATTTGCTTTAGCAAACTCTTAAGATAAGGCAGGCGGGGTTGTGGCTCACAATACAGATAGTAACAAAATATAACGATGAGTTACCAACCAGGGGGGGGGGGGATTCGTCGTAAGTGGTCACTCCTTTGTTCCCCAAGTATCTCTAAATCCGGCTCTGATCATTGATGAGGTGGAGATAACTACGAATCTGTTTTCACAGGCATTATTATCTAATTATACGCGTTTACTCAAAATCCCTAGGATTTTCTCGAAAACTTGATCTATCAAATTGGCTTACGATAAATATATATAATATGAGTACATCTCCACATCACTCTACCTAAACCCATTAAAGTTCACTTTAGTGAGAACATTATTTTGGTTTTCAATGTAAAATGTAGACATATTTATAAAAGAACACAACGACATAGATGTTTTAGTTGTAGAAGTTATTTTTGTGTTTTGTCAGAACTCAAATAAAAAATATAATAAAAGCGGCTTAAGCGTAACTCCATATTATATCTTGGACCTGAATAAAACGAAATTATATAGATATGACATACGAGAACGGGTGCTTTTTAGGGTTGCGTACCCATAGTAAGAAATGGAACCCTATTGCTGTCACTCTGTCGTCTGTCTGCCTGTCTGTCCGTATATTACGAGTCTCTCGATCGTAAACGGATCGAGTTACAGAACTGAAAATGTAAAAAGCTTACCCGAAACCGAATATTTAGTTAAAATTCAAATAATTTATTTTTAATGGGATTCAATTTCCTTTACATGAAAAGAAGACGATTTTTTCATTATACTTACCTCAGCATGTGATACATCATTGTCTAGAGCTCGTTGAGCAATATATATATTTTTTTTAAATGAAGAAATATTAATAGTGACCAATTTTGTTACGGGGTCTATCTTAAAATTGAAGTTCGTTAGGAATATGAAATTTTGGTATATGATGTCCCATATGCTGTATTTAAACAATAAACGCTGATAACGCCAATTCATAATGTACTTTGTAAGTTGTGACGAAAACAAACAAACGATTTTTCCTTTCCCGGTTTGTTGAACGGAACCCTTGGTGTGCGAATCCTTCTCGCACTTGGCCGTTTTTTTTATAATGTAAAAGGAAAAGTTAAGGAAAAAGTATTTGAAATGGAGAGTGAACTTAATGAAAATTTATCCTAAGAATATAAGCAAGAAACAAACAGTTCTACAAAATTTTCACATTAATATTAAATCGTTCACGAAAAAGCTAACTAGCGAAAGCGAAGCAGGTCCCTATTTAGATAAAATGTATTCTTAGTTATTAAGTGAAAAGCGATTTGATTCCGTCATAAGATAATATCTGCCTATACATACGTAGGTAAAGATGAGTGATGAGAATTAGCCCTGGAGGAAAGTACTTAGTTAAATTTGATGTTTCTGCGAGTACAAAATATTAGATCCCCTCGGCTGGACACGATCCTACTTAAATACATTTAGGCATCTAATCAAATTGCTATTAAAGAGTAAACTTTGTGTTATGTTGAGCTTAAGATTTTCCTATAATACGTTATTGATATATGGTACTTAATGTAAAGCTTTATTTTTAATCCTTGACAATACAAAAATAAATATAATTATATAATAATAAATTAAAGTATATTATCAAAGTTAAAGAACCATTTGATGAATATATACTATGACACAAGTCATGTAACTATATGTATACAATATCTAAATTTAAAACTCACATTTAAATCATTCTGATGAGCAAGGGGCTTTACCGAGTCCAGGCTTACTTGAATGATCAAAGCGCCTGGCAATATTTAGACTTCATTCAAAGATTCTTTTTTCATTTCTTATAAATGTATGTAAAACATTAGTAATGTTTATTAAATTTTGTAAATGTATTGGAAACGACAAAATTGTATGTAAATGTCGCTTCTTCAGTGAAATGTTGATGTTTCCAGCGCCTGTTATTCTTATTAGCTAAAAGATGTCCTGAATGGTTAGGCAAAAATATTAAACGATCTAAAACAGCTTTGTTATAAGTCTATTTGGATAAATTTTATTTCAATTTAATGTCCACAGGGTACAATTTAGCTGCACAAAATAGCCAGTAAAATATTTAATGACTGTAGTAAATTTTCAGATGCTTAGATACTTACAATGTAACGTAATTACTTGCAGATTTGCCTCAAATCGTCCTCATGTTTTATTCAGCGGCTTTCGCTCACTAAGCTCTGCTGGAATCATAACCAGTCCAAACCCTTGTGAATTTAATCAGAGTTACCTACGTGAAGATAAACGCTATTCCATCCAACAATTACTCTTCAGCAATTCATGAAAAAAATATGCTTGATTATTATAGAATTTTCAGTTTGATTTTTTTAATAATGCTTCTCGAGATGGATTCGTTGTGATAGACCAAAACTTATTGAAGTTAGCCACTTTTCGCAATGAACCCGGGTCATCCTTATTTTAGAAACTGGCTTAGTTTCCCATTCATTAATATAATTCAGTCGGTATTTCCATGTTTATTTACTTTTGTGATAGTAGATGTACAATTTAATTTTAAATAACAGACTATAAGAATTACAAAGAAGTTAAACCAACCCGATTAAATTACTCTTGAGCCAGCCGTACATTAAATACTTTGCATATTGAGTGCATATTAGTCAAATCGATAGTATATTAATGGCTCCGTTTTGTATGTGAATATGTGGCAATTGATTTCACACTCGTGATCCTGACACAATACTAGGTTTTCATGCCAGTGTGAAATTTAGGGAATATTCTCTCGTTTGTCATACTGGTAAAATTGCAACACATTTTTATATAATATATGTATAAAAAGTATTATATAGTAGGTCCGTAGTGGCTGATAACTAGTCTTAGTTATCAGCCACTACGGACCTACTAATATTAATAGTATAACGTCTGTTTATGAACTAGCGGCCCGCCCTCGCTTCACTTCGGTGTAGAGCTGAAGTGTAGACTACAGTTTCTGTTCTCAGGCTTATATTATACACAATGACATTCATCTATGATTCTTCTTATACTTGCATGCAGTCTCAGCCCGATCGGTTTAAAATTGACAAAGTTTCATACAAACTTTCATTCCCTATTTTATCCCCTTGGGGGTAGAATTGATCAAAATCTTTTATTAGCGAATCCCTACGTCATAACATCTACCTGCATGCCAAATTTCAGCCCGATCCGTCCAGTGGTTTGGGTTTGGCCAATGTTGATAGATCACTATGTCAGTCAGTCAGTCACCTTTGAGGTTTTATATATATATATATATATATATATTTAAAAAATTCTTGGTTTATTACAACAAATTATGAGCGGGCAACCTGTTGCTACACAATATCTTTCAAGCAGATAGAAATGAAATAGAAAGTGATGGATCTATTTTTTCTAAGGAACAATGATGGTCCTACTTTTATTAGGCCACTCGTTGCGGAACAGTCAATAGATAGTGCTAAGAGCGCAAATATTCTAAATAGAGGGTTAAAAAGACAATAAAAGTAAATAAATATATAAGTATAGCTGAACAAAAGAACAAAAACGTGGCTATTTATTCTTGTTTTTTCTTCGCTAACTCCTTTAATGCGGTCTCTTTAATAAATAAGAGGATTTTTTAGAAAAACAATATTTGTAATAAATTGATTATTATAATGGATAAATGCAGGGAATTTCAAAGATGTGTACTTGCATTGCTGCCTCTGGTTAAGTCACGTTTCACAAAAAATGTAATGTAAGTCTAAAGTATGAAAAAGCGAAGCAGGTCCCTATTTAGATAAAATGAATTCTTAGTTATTATGTGAAAAGCGATTTGATTCCGTCATAAGATAATATCTTTATCTAAACACACGTAGGTAAAGATGAGTGTTGAGAATGATCCCTGAAGGAAAGTACTTAGTTGAATTTGATGTTTCGGTGAGTACAGAATATTAGATCGCCTCGGGTGGACACGATCCTACTTAAATACATTTAGGCATTTAGGCATCTAATCAAAATGCTATTAACGAGGAAACTTTGTGTTATGTTTGTAACTGGTTTTTGTTGGCTACGGCTACGTACTATATACAAAACTTATTTAGGAGGCGCCATGCACACAGTAGCAAACGATTTCAAAATGAAATAAAATTGTTCACATCCATTTTTAACTTTAATTGTTCACATCCATTTTTCCTGTATATTTCAGAAACTATAAATTAATTGACCAAAAGATAGTAATTTGAATTAGTTTGTTACAGGTTAAATCTCTTACTTCAAATGAGTTTACATAATGAATTAATAGGATATACTGTTCTTCCAGGGCCCAAAAGCAAAAACTTCACAGTTTTGTTGGTTGCGACTTCGCAATTTTGTTGTTAAAAAGGTTTCTGTTAACCACATTAATAAACAAAGTGTAACACTTATGCATTGGTAGTTTATTAGAAAAAAAATATTGAAAATTTATTACTTTTCTTAATAAATAGGTACCTAACACCATTTTGAAAATTTACATTGATTTTTTTTAATAGTTGTTTATTGAGTCGAAAGACGAAAGTTGAAATTATTATACAGCCATCGAAAATAAAAATGAAGCACAGCAATTTTTAGAATACATATTATAAACTTTTAATTGTGTATGATAATAATTGTAAATACATAGTATTTTTCTTTTTATGTTCTCACTTTCTTTCTAATTATTAGGTTGTTTATGCAACTTGAATACAGAACCGACTTCGTCAACCCCGAAACGCCGTGGTCTTGGTCTGCCCTACCCCTAGAGTGTTTTCCAGAGCCCGGAGGCGCGGAGGGGGAGCAGCCCCCGCCCGCTGTAACAAAGCCACAGGCATTCGCGACCCATAGCAGCTGAGGCTGCTCGCCGCCGAAGGTGGCGAGCATCAACTCGAAGCTGCGGAGGGGAGCATGAGTGCCTGTGAGCCTTTTTTACGCAAGGGCGGAGGGGCTGCTAATCCCGCAGCTCCGGAGATGATGCGGAAGTGCAGTGTATAACAAAAAAAATTGGTAGAAATCTTTAAAGACGCATATCGATAGCTGTATAATAATCTTGACATGAAAATCATAAAATAAAAAATAAGGCTGTATGCACTTTGTTTATTTTGCCTTATCTAACAAAAAAGAGAATATATAAAAAAGCAATGTAATTTGTCAAAATGGTGTTATTTATTTACTAGAAAAGTAATTTTCAATATTTCATTTTTCTCAAAAACTATTAGTGCGCTGGTGTTGAGACTTTGCATAGAGACTTCATTGACAGAGACCTTTTCACCCAAAAATATTGAAGTGTCAATTCTTGGGCCCTGGAAGTACAGTTTTACCAATTAATATTACCCGGTTTAATTATAAGTGCTGTCCATGCGATATACCACGCCAACGGATGCTCCGGACACACGTGTTCACATCCCATGGACGATGGCAGTGTCAGGCAATGGGCAGCGTTTCACCTCCCCGGTGTATGCACAAGCAATATCCCTTGCTTGACTCCACATGTCTAGACCCCCGTGGATTGAAGCGACATCAGGTTGATGAAATTGATGCAAACTTATGGCATCTCAATTTAGTGCACGGATAAAAATTATGATGTAAATATTAAAAAAGATTCATAGCTCTATTTTCGAACCCTGAAACAAAGGAACTTTGTCAGACACACGAAATGCTACCATAGAACACGAGTTTTCTCGCATGAAGATTTTAACTCACCATGTGGCCATCATGGGTCCTACATTATGCCCATTTTATAGATGGGAGGTATTTTGGTACCTATTATTTATTGCTCTGCCGGAGCGAAGGACAAACACAACACTTATTTCGCTCTAAGAAAAACTCCTCCCTGGTTGAGGCTTATGCGTGACGAGCGAGGAAGGACGCCTTCTCATGAGGTGACAAACCTACTCGCGGTATCGGTATACGGTCCCGAATCGTACGATTTATAAAAAAAATAATACTATAAACAAATCGTTAACTATGTGTATATGTTATAATTAACATACTTCCACATAGAGCGAAACGGATATATTTCCTTTATTTTTAGGGATGAATACCCTGAAAGAAACAATTAAAACTCTAAACTATTTAATAATCGATCAACGATCGATAACAATCAATTCGATTAACCGATTCAGATCTACAAACCATGCAATCTCTATTCCGTCACAGATGAAAGATTAATTTCGCCTTTATATTGCACAGGTGAAAGTCAAGGCTAATATGTATTATACAGCCTAAATAATTCGTGGATTTAATATTTTATCTATTTATATTGAATAATTTTTTGGCTGTATTGCTATGTATTAATTCAAGATCAATTTAATGTTTAACAAGGAAAAGATTTGAGAATACAAGTTGGAAACCATGAATTAGTGACTATCGTGCGAATCCGGGGTGTTTGATAGTTTATGATATCTATACATGTAAAAAAAACGGACATGTGCTGTTAAAATGCGATAGAAGTCAAACCTACAAAAATATAAACACATAAAAGTACTTCATATCTACGTCTTATGAAAAGTGATTGAAAAAATGAAAAATGAAAATGGTTTTTATTTCCCAAAAAGTCAGTTTACAGTACAAATTGAGAAAACCCAGAAAGTAATAATTAATACTTGTGTTGGGATGCCTCGCTCTTAGCCTAGTGCAATTAACAAGGCACATAAAAACTAATTTCTTAAAGTATCAGGTGTATTTGTATAAGTGTGTGTGTAAGAATGTGTGTGTGTGTGTGTGTGTGTGTGTGGGTGTGTGTGTGTGTGTGTGTGTGTGTGTGTGTGTGTGTGTGTGTGTGTGTGTGTGTGTGTGTGTGTGTGTGAGAGATAGAGAGTAAGTGCGTGAATGTGAAAAAAAGAAAAAAAATCAGAAGACTGCGACATAAATCTTCAACATATTAACAAAATATCGACAAAAGGCAAAAACAGTTAAAACGTTTAACCAGTCTTTGAGATATTTCTTCTTCTTCTTTCTCATAAATAAAGTTTCGTGCATTAACCTGTTAAAACTAGTTTTATTTAACGGTACGTTAGATTCTTTCTCTACTTCAATAAATATTATAGGAAAATGGTTTTAATTTGATGATGTTTTGACATGTTATTTCAAGCACCCTGACATGATTATAAACATTCCAAATTTAAATTTTACGCTTGGGCGAATACAGAACCACTCACTTCACCAAGATCCCGGTATTCCATTAGTTAGTAAACATTTAATAAAAGTGTTTATGGTCCTTTTTATCTATTATAATTATGTAGAATCAAATCGAGGAAGTCGGCGCCAAACAACAAGTTATAATAATTATTCCAATAAATAATAATGATAAATAAATATGAACAATAAATAAATATGTACATCATAAGCGGTTCTTGGACTTAACGATGCTTAGTTCGAAATGTGAATAAGTATAAGAAATTAAAATACATTTGGTGTTTTTTAAAAAAAATTTTTGAATGTTGGTATTCATTCAAATAACTACGTTATAACATTTCTAAGAAAAATAAAATTAAATATGAAAGGAACTTTCTAAGTTATTGGAACTAAGATACCTTTCATAACATTTTAAAACAGAGATTAATTAAGTTACGATGGTCAATTAATTATATATTACATTTTTACTTGTAACTACAATTTTTGGATACAACCTTTGATCGAGGGATACAACTAACATGAAAAATATATTTTTAATACTTAAGGTATTCCTTACAACAAATCTACATAAAATTATCTTTCTTTTCTTTGTGGTCGACTTTGAAAGTGGAATTCTAAGGCTCGTATTACAGTTTGACAATCAAGTGTCAGCACTTAGTTGTCATTCTGTAATACGAGCCTAAGAATTTCTAGCTTACCTAAATCACATTCAAAAAGTGCTAAGAATACCTTAAGTCAGGTGGCTCGATGAATGCATAATCATCATTTATTTATCAATCATCATACAAAGGATGACAAAACATTAAAGTAGTGACTAAATTTATTAATACAAAATTTAGTCAGTATCAGTATCAGCGGAGATGACAAGGAGGTAATTTGTGCTAGCAACTGCAAAGGCTGAGGGACATTCAAGGCTGATTGTGGAATGGATGACTGAAAATTTGTATCGACTTCCCCTGTGCCACATGCGTATGGCACTTTCCTCACCGGGTCGGTGCGGGCTCGTTTCTATACAAAATCTGTAGAGATTATTTACCGAGAACCACTTTTTGACTGGCTCGGTGTCGGGATTATATCGTTTCGTTTGGTCTGCTACGATTTTGATTGCGGAAATGGCGGGACGGGCGAGTGATGAAATGGTTAAACATTTTGAATAATGATTTAAGAAAAAAATCAACGTTTCATTTGAGTTAGTTATCTATCATTTATCAGAAAAAAAATCGGGCACAATACAATAAAATTAATCAAGCGAACGGAAATTACAGAAGTCGTAAACCATGCGAATGGGAATTACTTTCTTATGTTGTTTAGTGAGACAGCGAAATAATAGAAATCAACCGCTTTGCTTACTGATGTTAGCACCACTGACGTATTCCTTATATGTGTTATGAATAGGTATAATTTGCTCAGATAATGAGATATTCATAATTTCTTAACCAGTGACAGAATTGGGTAAAATGAAAGAACAAGAATATTTTTCAGTACATTGTTACGTGTCGGAATGGGCTTCGGAATTGAACGCTAGTTCACTCTTGACAGTTCTTTATTCACCACACAGTTAACACACAATGTTAATCACAATACACTTACTAAACACTGTACTTTATTATAAAAGTCTTTAAATAGTCGCACTTGAACACTTTACTTGAATTTTGATGGCTATACTCAACAGTCGCTGCGCGGCGCCGACGCCAATCGACTCATTCTGGAAAAGTCCCGTTAAATTAAGAGTTAACTAACACCTGCGAGTGCGTAGTACCTACTTATACCTATGTAGGTACGCGCATAACTTGTAAACAAGTGCAAATGTCGTTGCACTTTCCCCCTTACGCCGTACTGCATAAGGCTCATATTAGAATGCGCCGCGCCACTTGACCTTTATCGCGATCCGCGGAGTTCTGGTAAATTCTACCTCTAGTATTTTTGCAGTTTTGTTTATATAAATAAACTTGCTAAATTGATTATATTTTTAGTAGCATAATATACTAATCTTCTTTCAAAATATATAGGCATATATATAAATATATAGGGTATCTGATAGTATTGAAAATAAAGTGCCAATTGTTAATTAATAAAGTGCCATCTGTATTTAGAATGAATATTAGCAGGAGTTTTTACTATTTTGACAGAAAAAATTATTCATAATTTTACTAAAAGCCCACGATAAAGTTAATAGTTTTGGGAATTGGGATTGGTGGAGCCTAAAATAACGTCACACGCAAGTAAACTTCCGGTTAAAGTGACATTTGATTGTATGGTTTGACGTTTTAATGACAGTCGTGTGACGTCACATACCAGTGAGACGCTATATTGTCTGGACAATTTTCAAGTTGCCGCAACTTGAAAATAGAGTTTTTGATTTGGTTTTTTACCGAAATACACAACATAATGATGAATATCCATATGGACTCTATAAACATTAGTAAATAACGTGAGATTGTTTTCTAAAACTTGTCAAATACCCTATCCAAAGTCATAGCTTGTTTTGAAAATATTAAAGATAGAATGTATGATTCTGGTTACAGGACAGCTAACGGAAATTAGGAGAACGACAAAGAAAAAATGTTTTGGAAGATATTTTACCAAATTCAGTGTAAAAAATTACATTTTATTTATATTAATTAATTGCTGGAACTAATGCCAAAAAAATAATGATCCAAAAAATATTACAGATTTAGTAGATATTTGATTGGACGCTCAAAAAATTATGTCAGCTGAGAATGACCGACCTGTGTTTCGAAGGGTATGTTAAGTCTTTGATCCATTACAACGAGTAAACAAGTTACCCCAGGTGCGATTCAATCTATAAGATATGTAGAAACAGCACTGGCAACTTGCCAGATTTTTGTCTTTTATCAGTTATAAAACGATTTATCAGCTATAAAACTTTTAGAAAGACTTTTACTCTCTACAAAAGAAAATGAGCAACTTAGCAGTATTACTTCCGCAACAGGATGTTTTTCAGAAAATTCTACATTATTCTACAAATAACATAATGTTGATACATGGGCAAATAAAATTAAGTTATAACACCGGGTTAAATACGAGTTCATCGAATAATAATACGAATAAATAGTGCTCAGGAAACCAAATAATACAAAAATCCACCCTATTATATTGAAATCTTCGGACCAAATTTTGCTGCACCATATTTTTCGTAATCGGTCCATTTGCTCCGTCCTACAATCTAGCTTTCTTCGGGCGATTAGCTACAGCAATTGTAAGGAACCTTCAGCACAGAAAACAATAAAAAGTTTCATAGCTCTTTGTCAAATGTGCCCGAGTTGAGAAATTATACCAATATTTTTTTCGGCAAACAACAACTCACCGCGAGAAAAACATGCCATTGCTGAATAATAAACAGGCGATAAAAATGCCCAAAAACCACGAAAATACCAACTATATTTATTACTTTATTGCTTTAACAAAAATCTGAAAGTCACCCAATTATGGCCGCACTTGGAGCCGTCAATTAAAACGAACTAGGCAGTTGTGTTTTATTAATATAATCAAAAACGACGAATATAACATTCACTCATAAGACTTCATAAAAAATATCACGAATCGACCTTTCAGAAATCCATCATTTTGGCAAGATCCCCATTAACTCAATGCAGGCATTCAATATTCTCTTATAATATCTGCGACAGCCTTTTCCAACGATTTAAAAGTCGTGTCCTCGAGTACAATAGAGGCATCACTCATCAAAAGTGACAAAAACAATCTTTATATCTACCTGTTTGTATCTTAAGAGTATTCCCCGTCGAGCAGTAAAGATAAGCTGCCCATCGACTGCCGCACCTAATGGCGTAATTAAACAGAAGACACCGATGTTTCTCTCACAAAGTGATATTTAACGTTGTCTGTCTCCATTTTCCTCTTTATTATTTCGTACAGTTTCTCTTTTGCCGGTGTAACTTTTTCTGCTTTATTCGTTCAATTTGAAACATACTGGATTTGTGACACGACTTAGTTATTGTGTCTGTAGTGTACGTGTAGCGTGTCCTTGTTATTTCTTTTGGGTAGACCCAAAGGTTTGTTACGACGGATAAAAAAAACGAAACGTTAAAAGATTTATCGGAAATCAAATTTAGAGAGACTGAAACTTATTATGGAATTGTCTTTTTTTGGTAACACCTCTCACAGCCACTTCCTTATTGGGAATAATTAATTTTGGAAAGATATGGCTTTTGTTTACAAATAATTTATGTATTACGTTTATGTATATGGTTTATGCCAGACCGATCTGATCTGGTCTACCGCTACACGGTTATTGCGATCTTTGGCTTTTATCAACCTTTTAACTTCGTTCCTCTTAACACTTGCTGTATAAAAGGATTAAAAACTTTCAGCAGTCACATCATCTTTCGTTATTGGAAATAAGACAACCCTTAATTTCTTTCTAGAACTTTTTATGACTTTCTCAATGCGAGAACGAGTAACGAGTGCTTGTTAGCAACCTATACAGAAAACGTATTTTTGAATATTTTATTTTGGGTTCACATTATGATGAAAAGAAAATACAAGAGAATAATATTTATCCTTTATTGTCTATAGGAATCGTCATCGTATCTGGAAGCCGACAATAAGCTAAGCAAAAATCATAAATTATTCATTCGGACAGTCAAAGAATGCTATTGCCGTCCGTCAAAATAAATACATTTCAATTATCTATGACGCTTATTTGAACACAAATATTGTTTTAAGATGAACATTGTACGTTTTTCTTTAAATACACCGATCCAGCTAGAAATTAAGAAATTTTAATATAACTATTTCTTCAATTTTCTTTCTAAGACAGGTCAACCTAGAATAGTTTATAGTTTCATATACCACCGAATTCATGATATACATAAAATTATGAATAGGTACACCCATAAGCTATAAAAAGGTAAATCTATGAAACAAAATCTCTGAACACACGAACGAGTAAACTTTGTGGATTGTACCGAAAGTCCTATGACAATTTGCGATAAAACTACATAAAATTCGCTGTGCAAGCTTTATTTCCATTTAAAGGAGTCATTGTTCCCATCCACGAGAGAAACTCCACTTCGATGTCAGTAATCTATTTCCAATTGAACCCATGGTCTATAACGATACGACGAGGAGACAATATCGTCTCAATGTTCTCACTGGAAAGAACAAAATGATACTTAGACAGTTTTCTTTGACAGTATACGAGAAAATTTATTCAAACATTTACTGGGCTAGGGACTATAAAGAAAACAGACTGCGCTAACTTTAATGCTTACAGTGTTGCTTGCAAAAGGAGTTACTATTGAAAGTGATGGACCGGCGAAAACTTCATTCCGAGTCAAAGCTTTTGTCTTTTTTTGGGACTTGTATCCAATGGATAGAATCTCTCTCTCTCTCTCTCTTTATGTTTGTGTGCCGGCAGCACCTCTTGACTTAATACGTAAATAGTTAAAATTATCACAGAATTCGTATTTTCTGACGGCTTTGAAAACATACAATAATTCAACACGGGACATGAGGGGTAAATTTCTGTACGGCATAGAATAGACCATTTGCGAAAAAAGACATACAATAAAATGGACAAAAATACAAACGGGGGGTTCCTTTATAAGAAACGTGGTTTTTGACGTTTTTTGTTCTCCCTATCTTGTACAACGTTTTGGAATCTTTTTTGTATTAAGAAAAAATGTGTATCACATTTAAACACCTATTTAATAAGCAGTGCCCTTGTTCTGTACATTTTTTTAATCTGTTTTTCTTTATTTTATTCTCGTCTGTGACTAGTTTTTAAAGAAGTAAAGAAAGACAAAACAGTATCTAAAACTCCTTACAATTAAATTTTTCTTTATTTCGACTTTCAATTATTACAAAACAATAGGTTTTATTTTATGTAACCTTGTGTTTCCTAATTGTCATGTATATTCCATACCTTCCATATTTCCCCTTTAATAAAACACTTACCGAATACGACGAACAGGTTTTGTAACTCGTTCAAAAGAGATTCGTGTAACTTTTGTTTCAGATATAATTTCCGCTCAATTCTTCAGCAAATGCGTCATTATACGTAAATCAAAATAACAATGTGCTGGTTTTGAATAGCAACACCATGATTATTATTATTGGGAAGGAATTAATTACACTACATTGATCACGTGTTTTTTAAGATGGTTTCATGTAAATAGTTGTTAGTCTTACAAATTGGTGTAATAGTTACGTAGATAAAACAAGTTTCAACGGGTTAGATGCACTGATTTTATTTATTTATTGACGTTTAATTAAATTAACTAATAAATTCTTGCATAGACAATAATGTTTTAAAAAAATCCAATGAAATATCCGAACGCTAACTAAAAGTTTTTCGAAGGTAGCTCTACAAACTAAATAAAAATCATTATTCTGAAGACGCATTCCTGAAAAGACTAAGAACCGTCAATAAATAAATAAATTCAGTACATTTAACCCGTTGAAACTTGTTTTATTTAATGAGTGATGTGCGTAAAAATCTATGAAACAAATAAGTTACGTAGATGTTATAAAAATGAAAGTTATCACTTACATCGCCGCAATTTTTTTCGTTTACCTTTAGCATACCGCATTACATTTTGAATTTTAATTAAAAATTCAGACCTTATCAACAAGCATAGTAAGGTGGTTCAGTGGTAAAAATTCGACCGCTTCGATTCCCAGCCGAGTAAGGACTTTATTATTAATGATTTTAAAAATATCATTTGCATCGTGGTTTTCATAAAACCACACCAATTTTTCTATTTTCCAATGCGAAAGTTAATTAGTTTTAAAATGGTGGGGACACAGAATGTAAAATTATTAAAGTTCTGTCAATGGAGTTCGGCTAATTACAGCCGCTGTTCGCGAGACTGCCCTCAATTTATTTAATTCCGAAACCTTTTACTCCGTCCAATAATTACGTGAAATATTGCTCCAAGAAAGGTTTTTGAGATGAAAATAAATGGACGGTAGGTATGTTCTTATTTGTTAGAAAGTAATATTTACTAATGGACATTTTATCTTTGACAAAAAAAAACAGACATCAGAACTAGTGGCTGTTAATTGGCCAAAATTGAACCTCTTCAGTTCTTCTGATTAAAAACCATTGTACACATGGTCATTTGTATGTGTAATTTTTCTTTTAATAATTTAATACCTTCTATTCTATTACTTTTTAATATACAAATAGATATAATCTAGCCTTCTGTTTTCGTTGCGTTCCGTTTACAATTTATCATAAAACTTTTTAAATAAAACTAGTTTTAACGGGTTAATGCACGAAGTTTATTTATTTATTGACATTTCGCAGCCTTTTCAAGTCTTCGTCGTCAGAATAACGACGATTTAATGAGTGATGTGCGTGAAAACCTAAGAAACAAATATTAAAACTTTTATTAAGAAAAATCTCACACTTCCTGCATTAGCAAATCCTGCGTATAAAGGAATACCTACCTAACTTAAGTAAATACACTTCTGGACACATCTATTGGCCCACCTTAGAGTTTAGGTTTCGATGGCCCCTACCGAAATATGATTGCTAGATTGAACAAAAACTGTTGATGTATTGTTTTAAATTTGAATTCAGAATACCATACGACATGGAGCTACGCCTAACAAGTCGGATATGCGCCTTGTTAAAGGCAATTGATTTTTGAATAAAAAACATGTTTTATGAAATAAAGGTTTAATTTAATAACGCGTGTTGCCTCCATGGGCATCTACCACAGCTCTCATACGATTAGGCATAGAGTTTATCAACCGCTCTATGAAATTTTGAGGGATCATCTCCCATTCCTCTTCTATGGCAGTTTTCAACTCCTGCATCGTCTGGGCAACTGGCTGACGAGCCCTGACACGTCTTTTTAGCTCGTCCCACATGCGCTCAATGGGGTTCAAGTCTGGACTTCTGGCTGGCCAGTCCATAACTGTGATGTTCACATCTCAAAGATATTCCCTGACGATGCCGGCCGCATGGGCTCTTGCATTATCATGCATAAAAAGGAAATTTGGGCCCACATAGTCCACGTATGGTATCACGTGAGGTTCTAAGCACTCACGAATGTACCTTTCAGCATTTAATGTTGGCAGCCGTGGTCCTGTAACAACCTCAAGTTGAGTTTTGCCGCTCGCGAATATACCGCCCCAGACAGTCCATGAGCCACCGCCATAAGCAACCCTCTCTTCAAAGCAGCATTGTGCGAAACGCTCACCCTTACGTCGGTAGACCTTCTTCCTTCCATCATTGCCATGTAACACAATTTTAGACTCATCAGAAAAGAGTACACGGCTCCAATCTTGCTGTGTCCAATTTAAATGACTGCGTGCGAAATGAAGGCGCGCTGTTCGGTGGGCTCGCGTTAGTTTGGGCCTATTATCTGGCTTGTGTGGTATCATATCGCGTTCTTTTAACCTTCTCCGAACAGTTCGAGCGCTCACAGATACTCCGTGGAAGTCGCGAATTTGTTTTTGTATCTCAATGGAGGTAAGGTAACGATTTCTCAAGCTGGTCGTCACGATGAATCGATCCTGCCTTTCAGTTGTGACCCGAGATCGTGGCCTTCCTTGGCGACGAACAAAGCCGCCAGTCTCTAGGTACCTCCGATAAACATTTCGGACCGCAGATCGACTTAAATTAAGTTGAGCACTCACGTTTCTTTCGCTGTGTCCGGCCTGAATAAGTGCCACAGCTTGGGCGGCGACTTCAGGTGAAGTATCCATAGATTATTGATAGAACCTCACCTTAATGTTAAGAATAAGTAATGTTTGTTGCAAAACCTAAGATATCAATCACTTTTTCAAGAATTAAATCCAAGTAAACCAATAAAACCAAGTTTTCTTAGTATTCGATTGTTTGAAATCAACAAACAGGCTCCAAATTGTCTTTTGTTTCTTTAAATTCTATGTTCGAAATTCAAAAAAAGACTATTGAATGAAATTGTGAATGTGCCAGGTTCAAAACTGCATAAAAACTTTTTGCTCGACCTAATATGAAATTTTTGCTAGGACCAAACGAAACTGAAAATACAAGGTGGGCCAATAGATGTGTTCAGAAGTGTATATTTTACTATCTTCTTCCTCTAGTTCTTATCACTGAACTAGAAAGACCAACATTAACATTTCTAGTTATAATTTTTATTATTTTTAAAGCATGTAACTGCTTGATGTTTAAATCTAAAGATTGGTCAGTGCATTCGCCCGGATTGCGAAGGGTGCGGGTTCGAGTCCCGTCTGCTGCCTGGTCCGCGTGGAATTTTTTCTAGTTATATTTTCTTTAGATTAACATTTCTGTTTAAAATAATACTAACAACAAGCCTTTGTAACGGCTAAAAGCAGGAGACAGTCATTTCCTACCAGCTGCAGTCGCAGCCGTGAAGTGGGGGGTGGGGGGGTACGGCGAGGTCACGAATCCAGGTCAGTGCCAGGCCTTGGCACAGCTCTAGACCTGTTGATAACTGGTTTGCATAAACTTGCATGCGACACTGTGGGTAAATAAATGTGCCATTGTTTATTTTATTGAAACGCCTGAAAATAATAAAATGAAATTAAAATTAGAAGAAATAATCAAAATACATATTGCTTATTCGAAAGTTTTTAAGAAGGAAAATAAATAACGTAATATAGGTAAATATTTCTTATTTTTATGTTTTGTTTAAATGGAATAATTATATCAATACAATAATGAGTAGAAAAAAGCAATAGATTTATTTAACATTGACAATTTGAGAGAGAATCTGAAAAATATTAAATTTATATTCTTTATTACCTTTTTACCTCAAAGTTTAGAAAATGAATCTTTAAAAAATCTCGTTAATCCGTTTAATTTATCTAATCTCACAAAATTAACTGGACTTCAGAGCCGTTTGTGCTCATTGAAACGTGGCTCATTAACGGAACTGAATTAATGTTTTTATGGCATCAACTGATTTTTATTACAGAATAATTAATAAAAACCTGCTTTACATTTTTACTTACATTTATTTGATTTTTTAAAAGATATGAGTTACGCATAGTCGAAATTCCAACCAAGTATTCAATTTATATTTTATCGAATCCGATGCAAATATTAACAATAGTTTTATCGAATAATATATTTTGGTAAACATAAATATTTTACCAATTTCGCAACCGTTTTCGAAAGATTTTAAAGCTGTTCTCTCGAAACTGGTATCTAAAATGGCCGAAGGTAATAAATATAATAATATCAGAGGTAGTACCAGTGCTGATTGAAGAATGATGATAGACTTGCATAACTGCAAGAAAAATAAATATACCTGTGGGTTAACTACTCGTCAGTGAATGTCCAAAGCCTAAATTCCGAAGTACTGCGCCAAATTTATTGTTTGTGAACGCTGATCGTCAGATTTTTGTGATTTTTTCGGGAAACCGACTAGAGATCAACCTTAAAATTCTGAAACCGGGATAAAGTTTTTGTATTGAAATCTTAACAGTTCTCAATTTCCCATTAGTACCCATGTCACCCGTGTAAGACGGGGTAAGTCGCTATAAGTAGTAATTATCTAATTAAAATACGTTTTAAACCTATCGTCATTATCATTTCAAGCAAGTGTATTAATTTGTCAGTCTTGTCGCCATTTCGAAAGGATGATGATGAACTTTGTGTTATTCTCTAGGATCATGCCCCAATCTTCCTATAGGATGGAATAAGGTGATTGAGATTGGTGGATGCTAAGGACTGCAGTTGTAGCTGGACCTTACGACTTCACGTTTCTTCCGAAACACGGAGGAGCTCGAGATATTAAGATTTGGTCACCCAACCAATGACCAGCCATTGCGAAACTTGCTTAACCTCCACGTTTGCAGATAGACCGCGCGATTGAGCCGTGACTATCCTTCCTTCGGCCATAAGATTAGTTGAGTGAATACGTCTATCTCTTCTGCAGCAATGATGCGGCGTGGTTCGATGGCTATGGCTGCCGGCGGCGAGCCTTTGATCGTAGTGGAGGAGAGTGGGTCGGAGGACGCGGAATCGTCGCCGCTGTCCTGCGCTCCAGCACGCGGCCTTTCCATCGACCAGGAGTCACCGCCAGACCCATACCACCTGTCTCCATGGCGCGACACTCGCAAGCACTCGCTACCAACACCATCCTGCACTACAGGCCCTACGGCTAGCCAAGTAAGTTTTCAGATGCCTGCTTAATAATTATTATTAAACATACGCACGCTTGTTTTAATGCGGGAAGCTCATAAACACTCTCAAACAGTACAAACTTAGGTAGATATATATTATGTTCTCATTTATTTATTTGCAATATTTATCCTTAGCATGTGATAGGTCTGTATCATCTAACCTCAATACTCGTTGCTTGCAAAGAATTACTAATTATATTGTATCTGACTTACACTACCTATACCCACGCTGATAAGTGATTTAGGTAGGTCCCATCTTTAATCAACGATCACTTCATAACTTAAAGCATTTTTTTACTCTTGGATATATCCTATTCAAATATTTACTTCGATACTATTCTTAACAAAGCTGGAAACAAGTACTTAGTGTTTTATAAAATGTAATTTTCCAACAGGTTCGTCGTCTGTCTGAGCGAGGTGAAGGCGCTGCACGTGAAGCCCGGGAAGCCGCTTTCTTAGCAACTTTAAGTCAAGCCCCGCCTCAGCCCGGAGGTAGACGGTAAGAGACGTACTTGTTTTATTGCTTGAGTAGACCAAAACACAGCACTTTGGTAAAACATGCTGTTTCTTACAGGCACTCTGTAGTGACAATATCTAGAGTACCCCAAGCTCTGTTTGGACGTGGACGCCGCGAATCCATCGCAGCTTTTCCAGCGCTCGGTCGTCGTAGGGATTCTGGCTCTAAGAAATGTGAGTATAATTAAACAGATTGTTTCTGACTTTAATGCTAAAAATCTGAAATTTCTATAATTAAGATATTTTTAAATTTATTGAGGGCCTGTTTTCAGGTCCACCAGCTATCGACACCCTCGGTAGTACGCACAATCTGCAGCTAGATATCATGGATGACATTGTACAAGCGCGGAAAGTCCGTATGCGTCTTTGGAACACATCGAACGAGCGCGTGTGTGAGGTGCAACCACTCGATGAACGTTCTCCTATGAGTGGTTCGGTGAGATATACTAACCGCGGACGACGACACTCTGACTATGTGGGTTCTCCGTTGCCTCCAATACCCGCTCGCCGTCGTGCTTCAGAGATGCCTCCTCCCATACCGCCTCGCACTGGTGTTGGCGTCATATGCACAGATACCGACCTCCATCATATGCTTAACGCGCTCACGTCCTCTGCCACTGAAATCGATCGCTGTGGCAAACCTGAACGCACACGGCGCCTAGCTGATATGCGTTCCAGCAGTTTCGATGCTTCCACACTTCGCGATAAGCCACCGGATTCCGGTACAGTGTGGTTTACACGGCGACATCAAACTCTAGCCACAAAAAACAAAGAAAATGGAAACAAAAATACAAAAGTGACATTTGCTCCAGATTCAAAACAAGCTCCAGGAGATGCAGCAGCTGTCGTCTGGGATCGTCCATCAGGATCTGTAGTAGATGCAGGTGCATTGGGAAGCGCTATAGAAGTATTTTTAAGAAAAAGTGGAGCCGGAGAAACTGCACCCTCATCGTCTGGAACACCTCCAGCTAATACCACTATAATTAAAGTAGGTGAAGCTCGCACAAAACCACGAGACATTCCAGTGCCGAAACGGCCTCCTCCACCTCCACCTCCACCGGGGCGTGCTGAAGGCGAGCGTTGGTACATTAGTAGGCCAGAAGAAGAGGAGGTAACGGAAGGTTGCGATGCCTCACTCTGCACTTCGATAAAGGACCTCTTCGTATAGGCGCATCGTGCGTAATTCTTGTAAAATATTGTCTATAGTTGTCGAATAAAACTCGTAACTTTGAGGCGAGCGTGACGTAGGTGCCAGCGCAGTGTACCTATTGTAATTTATGAATCTTTCAATGTGATAGAATACGCGCCGACGCCGGTCGTCAAGTCGACTGCGACCGGCGCCTGCTTCGCGTAAAATTATTTTTAGAGTAAACTCTATTTTCATTGTAAATTTTTTGATATTAGCGATCAGAATTGACTTATTGTTAGATAGAGAATTATATTCGTGATGTGGGTGCGCGTTTTCTACGCCGCGTCGGTCTCCCAGCGCGCACCCGTCCCTACCCAGTCTCGTTCGACAATCTGTGTCTTGTAATCCAGTGTTACCATATAACAATTACATTTTATCATATAGCAGACATTATCGTGGAGACGTCGGGAGAAACGTACGCTTAATAGATGAAGACGGCTTTCGGTCGTCTTTTATCAATAAAAGTTTTTATCGATGTTTCTTGGCCTTTTCATTACTTAGGCGGTCCCCAATGAACAAGTTTATTTTCTCAGATAAGTTAAAGATTGTTCGAACAACCAACTCTAAAATGGATTTTAATGTAGTTATTATATATCTTTATACAACAGTTGAACAGTTGACAGCAACTTTTGAAGTGCATCCTATTTATTGTTGTTGGAGGAGCTCGATGGCGCAAGTGGTTAGCGCGTTCGGCTACGATAGTTGAAGTTAAGCAACTTTCACAGTGGTCGGTCATTGGATGGGTGACCAAAAATTTACTATCTCGAGCTCCTCCGTGCTTCGGAAGGCACGTTAAGCCGTTAGTCCCGGCTGCATCTGCAGTCTTTAGCACCCACCAATCAGCACTGGGCCTGCGTGGTGTGTCATGGCCCAATCTCCCAATTCGCTCCATAGGGAAGGTCTGTGCCCCAGCAGTGGGGACATTAAAAGGCTAATGATGATGATGATGATTGTTATTGGTAAAAGACGCATCTACTTATCAGACAGAGATTGCTTTCTGCGATGACAGTTTCATTTCAGTAGTATTTTATGTAAAAGAATAAAAAGAAAACACATCCCACAATCGTCTACAATTCTCTTACACAAGGGCAAGGACACAAATAGGCAGCCCAAACCAACAACACAGAAAAAAAAATTGAAGCTGCCCAGATTCACCTTGTTAGGCTCTAAAAAATGGTCTGGTTTTCGTAGCTCTACGTCGCCTTGAGCCTGAATTATTTAAAGAAATTTAAACCTAGTAAGATTCCAAATAACACTAAAAACCACATCAAAACACAGTGTCTCAGAAACTAAATCAAAACACAGTATTCTCATGGGTGTTTCGTGGTTGAACTAGGTTTTGATTTTGTTCCTGTGACATATTTGGTTTTGGGTTTGGTTTTATCGCCGAAATTATGCGACCGTTACATAGTAAAGGTGCGATCCGACGGCCTTTGTTCTCGCGGGCGTGGCCGCGCAGATTGAGATTTAGCAGTCCCTATATCTGATACGAGGTAAATGAAATCTCGTATACTTTGTGATGGCATAATGAAGCTGTACTTGTTTGTAAGAGTTCTGATACGTTTGGCAACCCTGAGTGAAGCGGTCGCGCCCGCGAAAACACAGGCCGTCGGACCGCACCTAAACACTCACATATTTGAAAGAAATGCGAACGGACACCCCCGGTAAGTAGTTTGCCGTGTAATTTGTCGCGAGGACGTTGTGTTTTTGTTTCGAACTGGCACATACGGCATTCTTCTAAACTACTAAAATTTGGTATAGAGATAGTGAAAAGACATTTTATCCTATAAATACTCTCATACGGGGGACGTGAACGGGGAAGTAGTGGACCCAACTAATGTTTTATAATATAATTTAAAGAAAAGTTTGCTAGAAAAAAAATCCACGCGGACCAGGCAGCAGACGGGACTCGAACCCGCACCCTTCGCTATCCGGGCGAATGCACTGACCATTATGCTACCGCGTCGAAATTTTTCTAGCCTTAGGCTGCAAAGCAGCGCCATCTCTTCGCATTGTAGGTAACCCACAATGTCAAATGAATACTTTTACAGGTATTAAAAAAATGTTTCTTTTTAGTATTTACTTATTCGTACAGTTCCATAAATAGTAGACCTAGTACCAGCAGATATTTTCAATACAAAATACTTGCCTTTATTTCTTTTCATTACTTTCTTGTGTGTGTCATTAAAAATTTGCTACATTAATCCAATAAAAGCTTGAACATATTGTCAGCATGATGTTACAATTTAAAATCCTCAGTTTATATTTCTGTCATAAAGCCAGATAAAAAAAGGATGTAATAAGGTTGATTAAATATGATACAGAAACAGCACAGAGCAGATCAGTTATATAGGTAAACAAAATATCACTCAATTAACGGTAAATAGGATGAAAAAATTCAAATGGGCACTTAAAAGTGTCTGCATGTGTAAGCTGAAAGTTACTTACTGTAAAATTGAATGAGATAATTATTTAGATAAAAAAGACCAAAACCTGGAGTAACTGCTTGAATAAGAGATCTGAGTTTTGTGCTTGTTTTCAGTCCGGTACTAATCAGAAAGAAAAAGGATTAGTCCCATACTAGGACAAAAATTGATATATTTCGTATTCTTTTTAACGCTAAAGCGTTTTCAATGCAATAAAGCAATAAATTACGTTTTGATTGGTGTATAACACTTTATTACAATGCGTTTAAATATGCTAAACACAGACAAAAACAAATATCTGTAAAAATTTCCAATTGTGGCTTACTGTGTTTTGGTTTTGGGCAGCCGAAATATATGAACTAACAGAGAGAATTTCACGATTTGACAAATGTTTAATTTTCCCCTATAACGCTTCGGTACGATAAGACGTTTGTCTTATCTGAATTGTCTAACCTACTTTAATAACTTTATGGGTCTCAGAACAAACAGAGGTTTCCTATTATTGTACAATGTAATAGAAGGACATAATTTTTATAGGTGCCACGCGAATTATGTATTACTATTATTTTTTTTTTTAATTATTTAATTATTCCAATTTTTAGTGTAATACGGAAAGTGCTACTTATCCAGTCAAATTAGACAAAAAAATAAGAGTCAAGGTACATAAATTTACATCAAGCTGAAAGTGAATTAAATTGTTTAAAACATAATTAAAAATGACATTTAAAAATTCCCGATCGTTCCGGTAGCTGGAAAAAATTTACTCGAGGCCAAAGGTCAAAAAGTTTTGTTTTCGCGATTATCATCAAAACGGTATTTTTTTTTTATATATATTTTGGTCGACAATACATTAGAACCAATTCAGACTTTACTCCTATCTGCGCCGGAAAAAAATGCTTAACAAAAAAGGGATGCAGTGGTAAATGTGGTTACAAAAAGTTGGACTGTTTTGTTCTCTGGCATGTACGAATTGTCAAGGCCAAACTTGTTTTAATGTTAACTTTTTAATCGTTATATCTTAGGAACGGTGGCTCTTAGAAGAAAAATATTGATACCTTTTTTATAGATAATTTTATGATCTACAATTTTTGTATCAGGTAATTTGACGATAAAACTTACCGTTTGACTTCGAGTCAGTTTTTTCGAAGTATTTGTGTTTTGAACAGTTTTACTCACTTCCAACTTGATGTAGATTTATGTACATTTGAATGTCTAGATTGACTGGACTATACTGTTTGGAAATTCGCGCTCTTCCAATCGATCACCGCGGAAGAAACCGTGAGACTCTGCTAGTATATTATATACTAAACCTTTCCTGATAAATGCGCATTTATATACCGAAAACCCCATCCGAATCGGATCAGTAGTTTTTGAGATAATCGTGGACAAAAATATATACAGACAGGTCAAACTGTCATCCTTTTCTTAAGTCTGTTAAAAATCAAATGCATGCAAAAATCAGTGATAATCTGTATTTTTTATTGATTTTATTATAAATCCGTTCTATCATAGTTTCAAGACAATTTTTCTTTGCTGCAATGTACCTATATTTTTACATACTCAGTTTTCGAATATCATAAAAAGTTTCACTTCTGACGGTGTTAGTTTTTATATATTTAAATCCGATTTAATAACTATAAAACATTGGTGCAAGCACAAAAAACATTTTACGGAGATACTTTGAAAATAAATACTCATTAACAATATTTTAATCTAATAGCGTTTGCACACAATCATCATTTCCTTCTTTAATAGAAAAAGTCAAAGGAGCGAGAATTCTCTCCACGATATACCGCACAATAATTTCATGAACGGAAGACGAGCTTTTTCATCTCATTTTGCAAGGGAGCAACTCAATTTAAAAAAAGCAATTCCCTTGAAATGCTTCTGCTGACACAAGTATTTTCTAAACAAAGAAGGATTTCTGTCCAGATTTTAAGCTTTTAAGTTGCTGAATGAGGAAGTCTTTTGAAAGTGAATATCGAATTAAACGAAATAGTAAGTACCTATCTAGCTGAGGTATAGTAATTTAGATTTACTTAAATTTGACGTTTATTTTCGGTAAGTAACTAGTTTTTTGACCGAAAATATAAGTACCTTGAAATCGATTCTCATTTCTTCATTTAAAAAAATGGGTGCGTGTAAGTTACACTTCTTTGGCATCGTTAATAAATCGTTATCAATTGCATGCAAATAATTAATTAGAATAAAGTAATAAAAGGACTGGAAAACGATAGTCAACCCAGTCAATAAAATTCAAAAATTAATTAAATAATCAAAATATTCAATTTAGATCACTACTGAATATAATTTATTAGCACATATGTACATAATTCGCACTTATATTAAACTAAAACACTTGTTGTGAATATAGAAATTAGAAACATGTGGATAAATATTATAAATATGAAAACAGTGATCAGAGGTGACGAGCGTGCCAACATGCGCTAAAACTAATAGAGATTCTATTTCTATTTTGTTGGTAACTTCTTTATAAACTTAATGGTATTACTTTTGTGTTACAGTGATGCGCACGCATCTTAAAATTTCACTGTCATCATTTTTTCATAACGCGCCCGCGGCCAACTTCATGGTGTTACTTTTGTGTTACAATGATGTGCGCGCATCTTAAAATTTCACTCTCATCATTTTTTGATAACGCACCTAAAGAAGTATAACTTCAAAAAGGCCTTATTATTCAGTTCAATGATTGTATTTTCATCTTTTGTATATAAAGTTACATACATCCAAAGAATAACCAATTTGGTTGTTGAACCATAAAAATGTTTCTTACAGCCTGTATAAGTGAGTAAAATAGTTAATTTTTGTATAGAGGTAAAGAAAAGTATTGTTTATTAATTTTAACTGTTAGTGAAAAAGATTTTTCTGTGTAATTTATCTTAAGATAGATACTTTTTTATAAGTTTTCTGTAAATATGATTGCGTGGCAATAACGTATGTATAAGGTCGGAGAGAACCGCTTGATATTTATTACTGGATAGGTTGCTTAGAAAATGGGTATAGTTTATTTTAATAACACGAAGAACGTGTTGGTAAGCTCACCGCCTTTTTTCCAATCCAATGAATATGACATGGTCTGGAAGACCTCGTTTTGTACATTAGGAATATTTCCTATAACCTTTTCGGATACCAAGTACCTATCAAAGCTTTACATATTGTTTTTCATAAAACGGTGGATATGTAATAGCTAGTCGATTTAAAAAAAACGTATACATACAACAACGCATCATCATCAGCCTATTAATGTTCCCACTGCTATTTTGGTTAAACCGTGTTAAATGCAGAAAAAGTAATTATACAGGCTGTTACAAAATACAAATAAAGCTTGAAGGGCGTTGAAGTACATCATATAAGGAGTCTTCTCTAATTTTCTTAAAATGATTGCATGAAGATTTAACTTTTTATAAAAATAGTTATTTTTAATGATTAATAAAATATCGATCATTTTAAGACACGTCACTAATTCGGACTTTCGGATCGGACGGTTCGGATTAGTATAAGGAATATGATGTACTTCAACGCCCTTCAAGATTTATTTGTGTTTTTGTAACACCCTGTATATCTGAAATTGTCATTACATAAACCTTCAAGAAATATTAATCAATTCTGACCATTATAGACTTTTTTATTCACTATCGACAAAGTATTAGTAGAAAAATATTAAACTTAGCTTCAGTAATTTCCAAGTGTTACAACGAACGGTATAATGATAATATTTATACATTGTCTTGTTTAGAAAATAGATAAATACCAATTTTAGTAGGTTATAAATATTATTATGTACTGGCTAAAATGCATAGGCTTTTAATCGTTATCATAAAAAAATCATAAATATCAGTTTATATTGATTAACAAGGCCAAGGTTGTGTCAATCAGCAATTGGTACTTTGGCAGATCATCGTGTTAATTGGCTGTACTAACTTTGACGCACGTAAACCTCAACCAATACTAAAGTTCAGTTCTGCAATTACAGTGAAACAACTATGATACAAAAGGTATTTTTTATGCATGATATTCGTATTAAAATCTTTATAGTATTTTTCCTGCTTCGGGAATATTCGCCAGTTAACGGGAAAACGAGTAATTGGAGATGTGATCGCTCTATGCTCTCGGCGTGCACAAAGCCTGTTTGAAAAATCAATATTGTTGAGGATTTTAGTTTTTCAAAATTGAGTTTAGGCTCCGGAAATATTTGAATGTGAATGTACAAACGCCCGCTTTTAGTCATGTAACGTTATTGTTTGTTTTATTATTTTCCATTTATTGCAAAATGCATAGTGAATAAATGAACGTTAAAATTTTTCATGATCACTCAGCAATATCATAGTAATGTTTGTAACGCTATCATCATAGTATTAATAACTCCGTGATCATCTCCGCTTACACACAGCTTGTTTGCAACCCTTTTTTAGGTTTTCCTACCCAAAGGGAAAACTACTGTCCGTCTGTTTGTCACCAGGCTGTATCTCATGAACCGTGATAGCTAGACAGTTGACATTTTCAGAGATGATGATTTATGTTTCCGCTATAACAACAAATACTAAAAACGGAGAAGAAACTTTTTTTTTGAGGGGGGTTCCCATACAATAAACTAGGTACTTGTAACAGTGCCGAAATATCGGGGACTCGAGAAAAGACAAGGTAAGTCATAATAGCAATACCGCTAATAACATGAATAACTTAAATGAATATAATTAACATAATAAAGTATAAATATTAATACATACTTAAGTATATAAATTCAGAATAAATCATATCCTTACTTAAACTATTAATAAGGTTCATTTTTTAAATAAAAAAATGGGTGCGTGTACTTATGTAGGCGCGTGAGAAGTTATCCTTCTTTGGCATCGTTTAAAATTAGTTTTTAATTGCATGCAAATAATTAATTACAATAAATTAATAAAAAGTCTGGAAAAGGACACAGTCAATAAAGTTCAGTTTTAATTTGAAAAAATAAATAAATAATCAAAATATTCAATTAAAATCGCTACTGAATATAATTTATTAGAACATATGTGATTTGCACTTGTATGAAACTCAAACACGTATTCCGAATATACAAACTAGAAACATGTGGATAAATATTATAAATATGAATACCTATAACTGTTACTTTATTACAAAAAATAAAGATGTGGTTTTTGGTTCTACTACACCAATGGTCAAGAGATGGCACTGTAGTCTCCTGAATCGCGCTTTGGTTCCGTTGTTCCAGATTAATAAATACTTTTGATATTATAAATATGAATACCTATAACTGTTACTTTATTACAAAAAATAAAGATGTGGTTTTTGGTTCTACTACACCAATGGTCAAGAGATGGCGCTGTAGTCTCCTGAATCGCGCTTTGGTTCCGTTGTTCCAGATTAATAAATACTTTTGATAGGCCTTCACAATGCAGTCGTTAGCACCCACTAAATAGAGATTCTATTTCTATTTTGTTGGTAGATTTTCTTAATGTGCGGTAAACACAAAAGTAACGCATGAAGTTGGTCGCTAGAGCGACCAACTTCATGCTGTTAAAATTTTGTGTTACAGTGATGCGCGCGCATCTTAAAATTTCACTCTCATATTTTTTTCATAACGCGCCTTAAGATGTATAACTTCAAAAATTCGTGGACCTGATAGAACTTTTACAGGGGAATTTTTAAAATCGGACCAGTAGTTCCTGAGCTTTGCGCGTTCAACCAAACTCTTCCCCTCTTATTAATAAACAAGGAATAAGCTTAGACTAGTTACGCCGTGTTTTGTTCATATTACTCAAGTGCCAATTGTCATTTAGTGAACAAATACAAAACATAGAGTTACTAATCCAAGCTTAGTCTTTGTTTATTAATAAGGCGAAGGGGGTTCAGGTTTATAATATTAGCAATTAAAGAGGTAGGTTTTGATACCATATAGTAACTGTATAAGTAAACTAGCAAAGAACAGCTGACTAAAATCCGTTTTCTTTGATATTCATAAAGCATTCGAGACGCTATCAATCGTCGGAATGCTTTCAAAAAGTTAGAACTCCACTTATATAGTTCATTTTACTGTTGAATATTTCTTGGTCCCTTACATATTCTTATGCTGCAAACTCGATATCGCGATTCATATACATATAGCGCCACCTATTGACGAAGGTGCGCAACCATTATATTGTTATAAAATTTTATTTGTTGAGCCGTAGTATTTTGATATGGCTCAATATTTAATTTAAAAAAAAACCCTACAGCAAAATTAATTTTCTAGCTCATCGTCTTAATGCGTTACTAATATATCCGTGTCCATTCGCTGACTGGTGATGCCGTTAGAACAATTAATTCTGGTAGTAACCCTAGTATTCAGTTTTTGGCGTATTTAATCAGACCATCTTTCTGGCCTATGACCTCTAGGATACTTGCCGTCTACCTTCCCAGTAACCACCAGTTGTTCTAGGTTGTGACCATATTTTGTGGCGATGTGACCAAAGAACTCCAATACTCTGTTAAGGGACAGCAGATAGTGTTGTTTAATAGTTCTAGTAGAATGGACTCGTTAGTGGGAAATGCTGTTTAAGGAATCCGAAGCATCCTTCTCCAGCACCACATCTCAAAAGAGCCATACGATCACGATCGGCTATTCTCAGGGTCCACGTTTAAACGGAGTTTAAACTCCATAACTGAAAATGTCCACCAGTGCACTGGTGTCTAAGGAATCTAATGCATTCCTTTCTAGCACCACATCTCAAAAGCGTCAATACGGTCACGCCCGGCCTTTCTCAGGGCCTTTTTCTTTTTTCTTTCCACGTCTAAACTCCAAAACTGAAAATGAAGAAAATGAAGAAAATGAGTGAGTTCACCAGCCTCATTTTTTAGTTCTCCCAGAAATATTGCGGTCGTTTTGGTCCCGCAACAACATCTGTAGCAATTTAAAAAATACGTAATTTTGTATACATTATAGTTTATTTATGCTCAATGTTATTTTAAGTTTATTGTTTATTCGCTCTACTATTATGGACTGGATGCTCAAAAAGATAGATTGCGTTATCTAGCGTTATATACAATAATGATGATGAGTTGTAACCATATTCTGCAAAAAAACTATGATTTGATGTGATTTGACGGGGCAAAGTTAAAGTAATTCTATTTAGTCCGTAAGTTAGACTATCGAAAAAATTGACACTCATGTTTTCTTTATCAAACAACCATAAAATGTCAAAGATAAGGCGCGTCAAAGTTTGGAAAATGTAAGTAAATAAATTGTACCCAGACGTACCGTTATACGACATTTCAAATCAATATTTCTCTATAATGATTTGATTTTAAGAACAAAGATGAAATAGGTACGTGCCCACCGCTTTTTGATTAAATGTATCTGATAGACGTAGAATGAAAAGTTAGTCATCATCCCTATTAACTCGACAAATAATAAATTCAAAAACTGTTGTAGGATATGTACTGGCCGAATAACCTTTAGATATTTTAGACCCATCCAATGCTAAATACTGTTGTCGTTATTGTCACGGAAATGGGAATAAGTGATGTTTATGGAACATACAAAGATCTGTTTCTCCTGAGCGTTAATTAAAACATAGAAATATGAAGGCACCTAACATTAGTGTAGGTTTGCAAGACATCACTAGCAACTATTCTATCGTCCTTATTTTCTGTACGGGCAAGTAAGAGCTAACACAGCTTACATTGTATTTGAAACCTAATAGAACATGAAAGAATTATTTTAAAAAATGTGAACCCTGTATCATAGAATGTTTTAATTTAGAAAATATGTTGTGTATGAATGTTGGCCCTTCGTCTGGTTTGATTGCTTACAGTAGGTATGGAATTAATTCCCTGGTGAACGAATATAAAATGAGGAGCTGGCAAATAAAACCGTATAATTACATCAAATTAAATGTTACAGGAGCTGTATATAACTGAATGATAACCTACAGTGAGTTTTTGGTGTGATTTTTAATTTAGTAATTTTAACACTATTTTAGGTGGTTTTGATTGACATGAGTTGAAATTCGAATTCAGCTGGCCTAAAACCTGTAAAAAAAAGTAGTATATGCTAAACTATATGCGTAATTATACCGTTTTATTCGCCAGCTCCTCAAATCATATCTGGAGCAATGCCATTTAAAAGAAAACTTAAAAAATGATTAAAATCGTTAAGACTCTTTAAGGACGAACTATTTAAATAAATTTAATAGGTGCTCAAAAGTAACCTCCTTATTCCAAAACGCGGACTAAAGATAAACCTGGTTTAAACCTGATGCTGTCACTTTTATGTTCTTTAAAGAAGAACGAGACAGCATTAGTTACCATGACTAAATTTAGACCGCGTTTTGGAATAAGGCAGATTAGGTATAATGTACAAAAAATACCTCATGGAGGGTATTAGTATTGATACAGTCTTCATAATCAATTGAGAACTCAAATCAATCGGATTGTAAAGCATTAGTTCACAAGGGCGTGTGTATCGATTAAAAGTCAGTCATGAGAAAACACGCTCAGTACCTATCATTTCATATCTTTTCTAAACGCTATTGACACCCTCAAAGCAAACTCGCACTCCGCAAAATAATATTGACACTACTTTGAGACTTTCATACTTCAGTGGTTAAAAAAATAAAACCTCTTTGTGCTACAGACAGTGTAGTACAGCAGAGTAGTTTGCTCAAAGAATATTGTGAAGTTTTTTTAGTAAGAGGCAAAAGGTGGCAAACAGGGACTGGGCCGATTATATACAGGCTAGATAGTAGGTACACATTATAGACGTTTATGATCAGTGAGGTACTTATCGCTTTTGCGTTTCGGGCTTCTATGGAACTTTAAAGCTTCTTACTTCTATATTACGAAATATGCGTGACATATCATCATTTCATACCAATATACCAAATCAAACGCGGACAATATTCCACCCATTGTCAATAATTTAGCAACAACATATTGTTATAGAGCTCCTCCTTTCTGCTGTCGTTATAAAGTGACCGAATTCATTGGAACACAATGCCAAATTACGACAGTCGAAGTATTTATCATCATCATCATGATCAGCCGATGGACGTCCACTGCTGGACATAGGCCTCCTCTAGGGATCTCCAAACATAACGATCCTGAGCTTTCCGTATCCAGTGGGTCCACCCTACTCGCTTGATGTCGTCAGTCCACCTGGTAAGTATCTAAGGGTATTTATCAAAAACTAGACATGATTTTTGTTTGATATTTTTCGTTCGATCAAGTATTTTTCAATTTAGCTAACAGTGTAAGTTTCATCAACTTTTATTTTTAGGATATAAAACAAAAATTGTTCTAGAGTGTAGTATAACCTTTTCTTCAAAAAACCGAAAGTTATACCTAATACCTACCTAATTCTCTGTTAATTCGACCCGTTTGTGTGTAATATTGTTGGCAATTTATCCTAAGTTGTAGCACAAAATATAATTATGTACTCTCTATTTTGTGGATGTAGTGCCTTACAAAATGTACTTAGCAAAAGTGTTTACTACAGCACAGTGCATTTAGAAGTTAAAGTTTTAATATTTTTTGCTGATTTTATCAATAACAAAATATTTGTGCAACAAGAAGGTTGAACTTATTTAAAAATTTCTTAAAAGCACAGTGTTTCAATGCAAATAGCACACTTATATTATCAATCACCGACTCGATATCTGGGCTAACATTATGGGTGAGTACCTACTGCGTATTTAATGCTAATAAATAAACGAGTCCTCCTACGTAGACGCAGACAATTATAAAAAAAGTTTATTTTCAATACAATGGCAAGATAAAAAAAAAACCGATATTCTTCATTTGTATATCCACCAATACAATCAAACAAATGAGATTGCTTCTATTGATATAGAGCTGTTGGCTTTAGATTCGACTTTTTATAGTGCTTAGCTTTTTACGCTTCACAATAGAATTTACCAGGTCAAACATGTTTTTTCAGGCTTTTATCGAGCTCGTAATCTCCTTAGTTCATCTGGGTTTTTTTAAAAATAGGTTGCTATACTGATAGTATCGACAGCTGCTTAGGGATCTGAAAGCTTTCTCACAATGTTTTCAATGGAATACATTCTATTGAAAAATTACTTATTTTAACGATAACCTTTTTTGGGATAATAATCATCATAATCACCATATTGATCTCAGATTACAGAACATAAGGCAGATGGAACGCACGGAACAGTCAAGTGCAGCTACCAAAGCAAATACGAAGTAAAAAGCGAACACAAACTCGCTTCAGTACACTTTAACGCATCGTGTTGTGAATACGTCCCGTGAATATTAAGTTTTTATCAAAACTACTGCTGCCTTGTTCAATCATTATTAAAAATTTTCACAAATACGAAAAATGTTCTTACTTTTGTCTTTGCATTTGCTTTGGTAGCCGCACTTGCGTGTTCAGTGTGTTCCATCTGCCTTTTGTTCTGTAATCTGAGATATTGACATCCCCACTACTGTGGAACAGGCCTTCTTTTTTCCATGGACATCATTATGTTTTATGTCTATGACTATACACAGAAGAAGGACAACGGGCCATCATAACATATACCACCCTGTGACGTTGATCGGTTCATTACGGATCAGTGGAACTGTGGATTTACTGTACAGTGTAAGCAGTAACTCGATCATAAGTAATTAATAATAATAAATGTATTGCAAAGTATAAATAAATAAATATTTCAAACACTCACACCAATTCGCCTAGCCCCAAAGTAAGCACTGTAGGCTTGTGTTATGGGATACTAGGGTAACGGATAAAATACATATACTGATACATATATAAGTACTAGCTGACCCAGCAAAATTTGTACCGCCATAAAAATAGGGACTGATGGTAGAAGGGTGGAAGTTAAGGGTTGTATTTATTTTTAAAGCCAAATTGTAAAAAAATTAAAACTATTAAATTAGTTGACCAAAGAATAAAAAAAATGTTAGGGGTGGACAGCCCTTATCACTTAGGGGTATGAAAAAAAAAGATAATAGCCGATTCTCAGACCTACTGAATATGCATATAAAATTTCATAAAAATAACTAATATTGTGACACGAGAATTTTATATATAAGATATTTATATAGAAAAATACATATTAAATATCTATGACTGCAGTACAAATGCTTGTTCGTCACACAAACATCTGCCCCCCCCCGGAATTCGAATCTGTGAGGGACCTCTCGAGCAGGCGTCACTTTGAAACCCGGTGTACAAACCTCTCGGCCATGGAAGTCGTCAAGTATAGATGACCCACAAACCCATGATGACCCATTAAAGATATTCATCATTAAAATAAATTAATTTAAAAAATAAAATACATAGAAAAAAAGTTTAAGTATCACATAAAAAGTTAAGTCCCGGGGAGGGTCATGCTCATGATAGAGTGGACAGTCATACATGAAACAGACAGAAAAGTGTGCCACAAGGCTTTCTCTTCTCACATCTTTGTTTTCTCTGCATTCATAGCTCTTTTCATAAACGTCCTTTGGTTTTTGCGACTTTTGAGGACACCTACCTTCAAAATACGATAAATTTGATAATGCTTTCCTTCCTTAACTGAATAAATTATTTAGCACTATTTAAAGTCGTTGTATGTAGTACGTAAAGTACGCAACTTTTTTAAATTGAAAGAAATAAAAAAGCCTAGACGCTTGCAAAACTAATCGAGAAGCAAATAATAACAGGGACGAAGGTCTTAAGATTTTCCAATACCATTCGCTTAGCTTTCTCGGTCCAATAAGACTTCGAGCTTGCCGGTTAAATATCTATTGCAATAGGGCTACCACCACTCCTCAGGCTTATATTACCTTTACTTGTTGAACAGTAAATAACCTTAACTCTCCGGTAAAATTAAAATAAACCAAAATCCAACAAACATTAGCATACAAAAATGAGTAAATATTTTCAAACTAAATACTAGACGCGGCCGTCAGGGCCGCGGTAACATAATTGGTCAGTGCATCCGCCCGGATTGCGAAGGGTGCGGGTTCGAGTCCCGTCTGCGGCCTGGTCCGCGTGGATTTTTTCTAGTTATATTTTCTTTAGATTTAAACATCAAGCAGTTACATGCTTAAAAAAAATTATAAACTAGATATTATCATCAAACCTAACATAGAACATATTGTGTGAGTTACAATCTTATTTGACACTCTTGCTTAAATAGGTATAAGTTTAATTTGGAACTGTATACTAAGTGGACTGCTTTGCACTATTATTTAAATATTTTCGTATAAATGAGTATTCTTTTTGGTATTGGTTCGCCGCAGCCCTTGATGCATGTGCTGTTAGGATTCAAGCGTCACATGAAACACGTTCCGCAATATCGACGAGTGAAAGATGTATGTAGGTACAGCTCTGAACAAATTCTGTACCATTGGTCTCCCCACAAGCTTTTTTAAAGTTTCTGTAGATCAAAAGAAAAAAGAAATGAACTTTATAGTGTTATTTTGTAGTCCGTCCGTCTGTCAGTAAGAAGTTACTCAGGTCTCGGTTTCGATTCCCTGAGCAAATGTTTGTAAATAAACTCATTAAAGTATCATTAACCCTAGTGAGCCATTACACAAGCTTACAGTGCTTACTTTGGGGCTAGCTAATTCGTGAGAATATAGACATAAAAAAATGTTTATATCATCTTTTATAAGTTGAAGGTTACTTCAACACGTTTCAATTCGAGAGGTAAATTCGCTACACCCTACCTTTCTTAATTATTTTCAGAAAACATAACTATCTTATAGTTTCTGAAATTACCCTGTCCGTGAAAAGACTTTTACCTCGTACAGGAAAATTGACTCTGTGCATTTTCTTTGCGTTTATCCAGTTTCTAGCTCCTTTATGTTTATTTCAGTAAACAAATATTAAGTTGTTCATAATGCCTGCTTAAATTTGCACTGTTTAACGGGACGACCGCCTTCGTAATAAGAAAACAAGTAACAGGATTAAATCGACGGGCAACGAGTTTCGGCCAATTATTCCCGGGGGTCGCCAATCTTCGTTGGGATTAATAATTCGTTTCGAGCTTAATGTAATCTTATTAAAAACTTGAGTAACAATACCTTTTGTTACGAAATAGTGAAGATATAAGTAAATACAGTTTTCGATAACTTCAACCTATTTTTATTTACTGATTAATACTGACTGAATTGTGGATCAGTAGGGATATATGGAATAGAAACTTCCATATATTCCAACCAGTAGCGCTAAATGGAAAAAAATACTCCAAGTATCCATACCAGTGGAGATGTAGGGATATATGGAACAGGGGAAAAAAGTCACAAAATAATTTATTTTTGTACACCTGCCCTTAATACTAACCAGTGTTCATGATCATCGATTCATAATTCTGTAAAAGTAAAATATCCTGTAATAGGGTAGACTGTATTATGATTGGACCCTTAAGCGGAATTCTTCATTTGTTAGTCTGTAGTAGATAAATTATTAGTTTTCGATTTGAATATTGTTCCACAATGCTGATAAATTGGGTTTGAGTATCAAAATAAGAGGACTTTAAACAGCTCAATATTATTGATTATGCATTGAAATATTTCAAAATCAACAGAAAAAGTTTCAAATGTATAGTTATTGGCCCTCGAGGTACAATAATTGGCCCCCACGCTTATCAATGATTATGGCACTCTGTATATTTTTTAATTCTATTATATTAACCTAAATTTAAAATACTTAGGTGTGTATAATAGTCTGAGCGGACTTTTGTCCGCGGAAATCAAAAGTCCCTCCAATCTTAAACAAAATGTCGACCGAGGACTTAATTGTCACAGACTCAACGCACAGGGAGTGCGGACATTTTTTTGCCCGAAATTTTAGAAAAACGACAATATGGAAGTATATCTCCTCAGATTACGCTATGTTGTAATTAACATGACGTTTAAAAAAAGAGTAGACGTTTTAAAAAAAGAATAATGGGTCCATCTTTTTAAATCAGTTCGAGAGTGCAACGCAGATTTAAGTTCCCTGTGTGCGTTGCTGTGCTTAATCACATGAGTCCTATTTTGGAACGAAATTCTTTTTCGTACGGTATGGCAAGTGGGCGCTAGGCGAAAATTTACCGTCATTACCTAGCGAGCTAGCTGGGCAACTAGCTACACTGCTAGCTAGGCAGCTGGGCGATGGTTGTGGATTTGGTTTAAAATATTGGACGATGAGTGATGGACCGGGAGTGGACCTGGAGTGTGTGCGATGGAATAGGAGTGGTGGTTATGGACCACGAGCATCTGCACTAGGCCCAATACGTACTGAGACCATATAATTCGTTTCAGTGATTTACTTAAGCGCCAATGATTGTACTTCCATACTAGAGATTATACCAAAGAATGGCACACCAAAACTTTAAAGATTTGTTGAATTTTCATCTAGGTTACATTTTACTAATTGTCGAAAAATTTAACGATATGTTAGGAAATAACGTGGTTACAAATATCTATCTCTTATTGACTTCAATAAAATGGCTGCCTTTTCGTAGCCTCTGCAAACCGGCGACAATCAAACTATGTTTTTTCAAAAATATGCCAATTGTAAAGCTCAATTCTATCGACAGAACATTAAAGAATTGAAAAAATATAGTGTTCAGTATTTTATCTATTTATTTCTTGATATTTTAGTGTAAATGTAAGAGGGACATATCATTATATGGGGGCCAAAGTTAGTACAGTCTACCCTACTAATTATAAAGTTTATGCCCTGTTTACATACCAAGCGTTTTTAGTTTTTTTCCTCTGGTAATCAATATTTGGCAACAGTTCAATCATGGAGAACGGATATCGCTACTGGACCATGAGTTCTGAGACGGTATCAAGTGAAGCAAGCAACTGTTGTACTATTCTACATAGTACTTATATGCAACCGATATACAAGACTTCGCCTACGGACTCCATGTATCTTGTTACCAACCGACCATGAATCAATAGCTTTAAGGATTCCAGCATTCTGAAGAACGAAATATGGAAAAAGAGATTCTTTTTTTAGTTGACATGTCCTTCAAATAATGTTAAATTCCAGTTGCTACACATAATAAACAATTACATCAATACAATAGTGAACAATGCGGATGCCGGTTTAAAGAAAAACATGCACCACATAGGTAACGTATTGAAATACTTTATAATAAAGCATTTATTTCATGTAACCAATTCTTAAATATAGATAGAAAGGATACAAGCCGAGTCAAAGCAAAGAGAGCCGACTAATTTACAAACTTTCACGTCTCTATCTTTGAAATTGACGAAGTTTCATGGAAAGTTTCAACCCCTATTTTAATCCTTTAGGGGATGAATCCTTTCTTAATGCTAGCTTGCGTTATTAAAAGAACTTTTGGAGCAAAATTTCTTGCTTCATACTGCTATTTCGGCTGTAAGTTAATCAGTCCTGTTTTAATTTAAATATAGATTTTATGATACATTATTTATAAATACCAATACAACTAAAAACATATTAAATGTTCCAGGGCTCCACAAAAACCCCCGGCTAGGCCAGGAGGCTGCTGGGTGCGGTGACGCGGAGAATCCCTAAACGGGGAGGGATCCCGTGGCTTCGCATCAGGCAGCTTAGAGGGTATTCCCAGGGTTTTTAGCGGATATTATGCCCTAAAGCGCCCGAAACAGTTGCGGGGTCCTCAGTGGGCAACCACTGCAGGGGCTCGTAAGGCTTGCGGGAGCCAGGTGTGAGGTCCGTTCGGCGGTGTGCCTCTTAAAGGCGCCGTCGTTTGTAAACAGAGGTTTTGCATGCGTCACAAAAAGGGCTCCACGGAGAGTAGATTGATTCAGGTTAGGCAAAGGTGCGAGTTATAATGTTTTTGGTATCGCAAGAAGCGTCTAGGAAATGGTGGCTATGGAGGCTATAGTGGCCGCATACCATCAGGCGGGCTATACGCTTGTTTGCTACAGTTTTGACATAAAATAAAGTTATATTAAAATTAAGAAATATTAAACCATTTTGTTAGGAACATCACAAGACATAGAACTGTTAGTTAATCACTTGTTCAATAAAGGCGCTATTAATTATTTACTCAACGTTGATCATTCTATGTACTGACGTAATATTAAGCTCACCGGTGGCTTCCACGCGTTAATATCGTTACGTCTCAAGCACGTCGCGGTGAAAAGTAATCAAATTATAATTTGATGCCCTATCAGCTGCGAGACGTGAGAGATACCTATAAGAACGAATAAAGTGGGTACAACCAACAAAGCGTCTGGGTTATCAGCAAAAATCAATGTTTCTTAAGGTTTTTTTACTCCAAAGTATGTTTTAAATTTTTTACTACAGTAGTTATCGCTAAATATCCATTGATACAGTTTCAGTGTTTGCACGGGTAAGTAAGTATACTTATTACTTAAGTAATTGGCGTAATCTTCAATATCACGGTTCCGTTCCTAAAGCGTGACAGTAGAACCCCGGTAATAATAATTCGTAATAAACCTTCACTTACTGTTAGTCCAGTCATCTGACAGCGATCTGTTTATCATAAACCGCAATAGGTGAAAGTTTGAAATATTCACAGAATGTGCATTGTCGTTGACGACTTATTACAAAATTTAATAAAATTCAATATCAAACGTGAACTCCGTTCAAAAAGCTTACCAATATATTGGACTTCTAGGCGGTATTCCTCCTTTCAGTGCAAGTAAACTCACACTTGGCCGGATTTTTGTTAGCTATCAAGCCAATACAGGTTACATTATTAATATTTAATTAACTACCCTTTCCGATTTCCCAACATAACATTACATAATTCCTGCAAGATAATCTGTCCCACAGACTTGTAGTTCATAATGCATTACAGACTTGTATATACGTACATATTACCTGAGGTAGCACGTAGCAGTGTAGCCGACACGTAGCGGTGTAACTGGATTATGCTACGGGGCCAGGAGTTTCTGCCTAGTGCGATTAATGTTCCGCTAGTAGCCCTTAATCCCCCCAAAGACAAATATAACTAGACAAAGCTAGGCTATTCAAACTAAGTACCTAGATTTTCTTTCCGTCCTCCGATTTACAATGCTAGTCACAAAAGCTTCCAAGAATCACATTGACCTGAATATGTCCTGTTCGAAACGCGCAAGATAATCCCTTATTACGAAAGAGATTGTGGTATTCCATTCATTATAAGAACGTATAATTGATATGATATTTATGTATTGTAATTAAAGCGGTTTCGAATTAAAATTTAACTTTAATGAAAAGAAGCTAGGTCATAATGAATCAGCTATTTTTACAAGCATATTATCCTTACTAATATTATAAAGGCGAAAGTTTGTTTGGATGGATGTATGGATGGATGTTTGTTCCTCTTTCACGCAAAAACTACTAAACGGATTTTAATGAAACTTTACAGTAATGTAGCTTATAGATCAGAATAACACATAGGCTACTTTTATCCCGAAAAAAATGTTAGGTTCCAGAGGGATTTCCAAGAAACTTAGTTAACGCAGACGAAGTCGCGGGCGACCTCTAGTAAAATATATAAATCGGACTGACTCGTAACTAGACTATGCTTGCACTTAAAACACATAGGATAATTTTCTACGTCTTGTATTAATATAAATATAATCAGATCTAAATATTGGTTATTATTTATAAAATTAAAACGAAGAAAGTCTGATAAAAATAATAAAATTGCTTGTGTTTTGTGCTACAAAGACTGGGAACTACAAAAACTTCTGATGATTCACCATTTTAACATATAGATCTTACAGCAATACCAGCAAAACTTGAACATAACGTTTATCAACACATTTGCTCAAAAAATGCATTTACGTAGGCTGTATACATCGTTCTAATGTTCAGAATTACAGGCCCAAACAGCAGAGCGTGCGGTAAACATTTAACCGCAAGTTCCGTTGTATGGCGCCGTGCGTAGCCTATACGGTTTTTTCTTTTTATTTGGTCAACCTCCTTGCAACACGCTTTTGATCTATATGTTGGTCTCACTTTAATACTAATAAAAAGAAAAAGAGACAACCCGCAGTGGCGCCATTTTAAAAAAAAAATGTATGTTTAAAAGTTATTCTGTTTTCTTGCAAATGGGTTGAAAAACGTTGTATGATATTCGTGCGGAATTGGTATTTACAAACTAGTGACTATGGTAAACCCTCGACTTCGTCTCGGGCTTACATTCGTCTGCTTGTTTGTAATAACTAACTTACCGCTTTTATATCATAATAATACAGTATGTATAGGGGAGGCTGTAATTATCAAACCGCACGTATGTGATACGTCGTTTTATAACACATTTGCGATTACTAAACATCCCAAACTTGTTAATCCTTATTTTATGCAAAATTTCCTCTTTAATAGATTAGTATTTTTTGTGACGTAGACTTACTGAAGACCGAAGTACATTCACTCAAATATTAATGAGCTGTTTAAGTTTAAGTTGGGTCGTCTAGAGGCTGGCGCTGTAAAGAACTGTTTTTTGTAACTGTATATTTTCCGCTTTTCAACATTATAATGTATTCCCTGAGAAATCCTTGTAAGTTTGGTGTTCTCATGTCAATGTTTCACGAGTCTACAATTTTGAATTAACCAAACGATTGGGGCGGAAGTTTTAATATATTTTCCTATATGATACCTGAAAAGGAAAAGAATATGATTATTTAACAATTAATCAACTTTTTAACGTTTTTAGGTTCCGTATCCGAAAGGTCCAAACGGAGCCCTATTGGTATCACACGTGTCCATCTGTCCGTAGTCTGTTATATAGGTTTTATAGCCAAATGTAAGAAGCTTTAATGTCTTCATATTTATAAGTCTACGTATATTGTTGTCTGAAAGCCTTATAAATTATAGAAACAAAATTTTAAAAGTCTTAAATCTCTTTAACCCCTTTGTGTTGTGCAACATTACGAAGGGAGGCGTAAAAAATGTTGAACCTACCCCATTAAATGAACTAACCCCGTTAGTTTATGTGTTAAGAATTGTAATACTAAGTAAGAAAAACGAAATAGAAACGAGAATAACTTTTTTCATTATATAATGAATTTCTTTAGGAGAAATTTTATCGTATTTAAGCGGACTAATAAATCAAAAACTTATTGCCTACCTAATTTTACCATGAGGAACAAATCATATTTTCATGGTGCTGATGTAAAATATATCGTAATTCGAGTTAACGTTTAAGCGGAAATGCGCGTATAAAACGTGGCATTGCTAAAGGATTTTTTCCTGTTCATGGCCCTGGAAAAAGAATTTAGGAGCTTTTTTTTTTGCCGACCTGTTAAGCACCATAGTAAAGTGTATGTAATCAACCCATGGAGCTTGGGCTTATAAAAAGTGGAGAATAAAAAAAATTAAGACAAAAATAAAAACCGGCTAAGTGCGTGTCGTGCCACGCGCAGTGTAGGGTTCCGTTGTTATTCCTGTAGTTACCACAATATATTTAATATTTGAGCAGAAGAAGTCTTTATTTTCTGTATCTGAAATTAGAAAAACCAATTAACATCAATCTTACATAGATTCTCTCTCAACTAAAATACCTAAATCAAAGTCGCACTGCGAAAAATCTAATCTTTTTTTTAATACGAATGATAACCGAACCGCCGGTTAAGTCATACTCTTACTGTCTAAAACAAACCCTTAGTTCATTCTTATGGCCAAGAGGCTCTTACAAGCTTCATCTGAAGCGATCATCCCCTAAAAAGGGAATAATGCGGTATGACCGCCGATCTTCTCAAGTGCTTATATACTTTTTATAATAGCGTAACGTTAGCGCGACTCAAAAGCCGTTGCGGTTGGTACTCGCAGTAGTGTTGTGGAACTAATGATATTTTATTGTAGTTTTCAAATAGTTTTTTTTTTTAGATTTTATTGCAATGCAAGATTTTACGCCACAATAACTTCATGTATGTATGTCCCTATTAATATTTTCTTCTAAGGAATTTTCAATAGGTAATAAACTTTCTTTAACCAAGGTTAACCAACTATTACTCTCAGGGCCTCGTTCACTATCTCTGAGTAAAGTTCTAATTAGTTACTTCCCAATTAACACTAATTAGCAAGTAAAACTAAAAAGTAACATTATTCAATTTCACATGCAAAAATGAGGTTCCGATTACCTACTCAAAGGTTAAAAGATTAATGTCGAATCGTTCATTCATTTTGAAAAATTAACTCGTTTCTTTGTCGGTAACGTCAAACTTATATCACTACCAGATAGAACTCTGGATTCTGTGGTGTCGATGTCGGTGTCGTGGTGTTGTTGATTTCTCGTGAAGTATTTCCTCAATATACCTAGCGTTTTCGTATTATTTAGATTATAATTATAAAGAATCATGGATAATAATCTTATAAAAAGAGAAAGAAGTGCAAATATTAATTCGGTCGAAAGAGATTTATTAGTGACTCTTGTGCAAAAATATCTCAATATACCTAATTGAGAATAATTATTTTTGATGAATTATTATCTAGATATTAGTTGGATCTAATATAGACAGTTTTATTATCACTCACCTTTGAGTCTTGGTTATTATATTGTGCTTAATTAGATTATACACAAGATTAACTGCATTTATAGATAACCAAAATCGAGCAAAAAATTCTTGATTATCAAGTTCAAAAAATAATCAACACGGACATTATAAACTCGAATCCGCGGAAATACTTTATAGAGAATAATATCCGTCGTATAACTCTTCAGTTTGGTGGTCAATTAAATCAAATAAATCCATTATTTTCTTAGTAACGTATCGAAATAGGTTAAATTGTCACAGAAGTTACCAAAAACAATTCACATAACCGAAAATTTAAATAGTTCTCGCTAGTCGAATTTAAAACTAAGTTCAATGCAACTTTAACCGTTGATTAGCGTTACTTAAAGATTATGAAATTCGAGATAAGTTTTACTTGTGACTTTATGTGACGAATAATCTACTAGACACTTTACTCAGAGATGGTGAACGAGGCCCTTATACTAACAAATCTATCTTAGCCTTTATAATTTTCCTTAAAAGTTCATGAAAAGCACTATCTATTATCATGAATTTTTCCAGGTTTCTCAAGCCAATTGTTAAACTTTTAGGGGGGGGACACCCTACTCGAACAAAAATTTTGCACTTTAAAGTCCAATATTTCGTAAACGGATCCCTAATTCGGAAATAGCCTTAAGACCCCCTAAGTAATTTTAAGAAATCTATTTAACGATATCCCACACGATAGGGTAGATGATGAACCCTAAGCTACCCTAAACAAATATATTTTTCAAAATTTTATTCTACCATTTTGTTAGCGTGATCGATATAAATATCACCACAAAATTACAGCTCTCTAGTGCTAATGGTCTCCAAGCAAAACCGGGTACGGACTGATGGACATGACGAAACTATAAGGGTCCCTTGTCAGGACTACGAAACCCTAAAAAGGACATCATAAAATTTAAATCACATAAATGTAAAAAAATAATACATATTCTTTACTTATATCTAAAGTACATTTAAAGTCAAAGTAACTAAGATCTATCATATAAATGAACTGTAGACATAAGGCAAGAATATAAGTAAAGAAGAAGAATATCTATTATTATTTCATTTTTTAGTGGTTTTGCTTTAATTGTAGGTACTATTTGCATTACCCCCATTGGGTAAATTGGGTTGCTATGTTATAAATTTATCTCGAAACTTTGGAGCTTTGACATTGTTTTGTAGATTGGGCTGATGAGAATTTACGTTGGTCTGCCTAAATTTAAATGTCTTAGTTTAACATAAAATTGAAATAGCTACTATTTTAAGCAAAAGTTAATTGCAAATTCGAAACTATGATTAGTAAGCATTGTTAAAAAAACTTAGGAAATTATTAGTAAACTAATGAACTAAGATTTTCTTTTCTGATATGTACTTTTTTATCCTTTTAAGTCTAAGGCCCAGTCATTCAGTCCAGGTTAATTTCACTTGTGATAAAAAAGTTGAACCAGTTGAATGAAGACAAAGTACCATAATATTTTCAAACTAAGGCTTCGTTGTTTCACTCATTGTTAAATTGGACTATTGTTAAAATACTAGAGAAAAGATAACCATTTGTCAAAATTTCACACATTGACTATGTATTTGACGTGATATTAACTATAGACAAATTTAACTATGGATGAAACAAGGCGGCTTTAGTTATTAATTATAAATTAGAAGAAAAAAGCGAAAAATAAGGTTACAGAAAATACAGTATAATAATATTTATATTACCTACTTATTTATATGTATTATGTATTTATTATACAAAGTGCTTTTTCTTGAAGGAGAAAACAGCGGCACATTAGGCAGGTGACGAGGGTGAAGTGGTCCATAACTCAGGAGTTGGCACGAGTGGTTAGAGGGGGACTTTGTAAACATTAACGATGTATGCCTCAATCAACGGTATTTGTAAGAACACAGGCTTCATCTGAAGCGATTATCCCCGGAGAATGAGATGACGCGGTTTTTTCAAGTGCTTAAAAAGTATACTTTTTATGAAAACGTAACGTTAGCGCGACTCAAAAGCCGTTGCTGTTAGTACTCGTGGTAGCGTTGTGGAACTAATCGTATTATATTGCGGCTTTTAAATAGTTTATTTTTTTATTTTTTACAATGCAAAGTTTTACGCTACAATAACTTCATAAATGTCGCTATTAATGTTTTCTTTTAAGAAATTTTCTTTAAACAAAGTTGAACGACTATTACTCTTAAATTAACAAATCTATCTTCACCGTTATAGTTTTCCTTAAAAGTTCATAAAAAACACTATTATTATTGTAAGGAAACTCCTTCATATCCAATCCATTATCACAATAGACGCAGTAAGAAGTCCTAGTCATCTATCATGAACCCATTATGAGAATGGTCTCATGATAGACGTAGTTAGAAGTAATAGTCAGCTGTTATAAAGCTATTCCATTCTCACAATAAACGTAGATACATAAATTAAAAAATCTGACGACCTCCGTGGCCGAGTGGTTTGCACGCCGGGTTTCATGGTGTCGCCGACTCGAGAGGCGTAAACTTGACTGGAGTAAAAATTACTCCAGTCATGGATGTTTCATGTTAATCATACAAAGATCTGAGACGCGCACCCAGCGCAGTAGGGTCCCGACTGTTAAAGTAGCTTAGTTCCTTACTTAACAGAATTTTTCAGTTTTTATTTGAAGAAGTACTTAAACTGTCGGGTTTTTTGATTTTTAATATTTAATTACAGTCCGAACAGAACGTTAGGTTTTTTTCCAGTTTGAAAAAATAAGAATAGTGTGCGCCTCATTGACCATTTGTTATGTAAGGCTTTCATTAGGTTTCCGAATTGGAATACCTGATCAAAAACCTTAGGCTATTCTCAGGCTTAATTCGAATTAAGAACTTTGGGAAAGTAATAAGTAATCGTTAATAGGCCTTAAGAAATCAACACGGTTATCATTGATAGCCGATATATTTAAAAAAAAACGCTTATAAAGCCTATTAGTGCCAAAGTTCTTAATTCAAAATAAAAAATACTAATCACGTTTAAGTCTCACTCTATCCCTATTTGATATTAAGCAATTAACAGAGATGGAATAATGTTATTAAACACGATTAGGGCGACTAGGCGCACAGGTACGATTTCCTGATCCGGAATCCCGATCAGGAATTCTGTGAGCCTAGCGCAGACGTTTCGGTTTTTATATTAATTAGAGTCCGAACCGAACGTTAGCTTTTTTTCAGTCTCAAAAAAATAAGATTAGTGTGCGCCTCGTTGAACATTTTGTATGTAAGGACGTGCTGCATTCAGGTCTCCGAATCGGAATTCCTGATCAGGAAACCGTACATATACGCCCAGCCTTAGAATCTTCAACACTTAAACAAAATTAAAAACATATAATAAAACTAATTGAAAATTTAATACTTTAGTTCGCTCGTTTTAAAATAAAAAAACGGTTATAAATAGACGGAAGTTCATGAATCTCATTATTATAATTCTAAACATCGAAAACGAATCAATTTCAAGTAATACATTTATTGGAAAGCAATTATTGACTTTGTATCCAATTATCTACCCTTTTTAACAAAGCAATTTAATGCTCCGTTCAAACGCGAATGATTTCATTTTTTATCAGTATGCACAACTCAAATACTAATACGTTGGGAATGCATAAATAATATACCACGCGGAATTTTTAAATACCATAAACAAATATAATCTATGATTTAAAGAGTTGTTATGTACCATTATTATTGGATTATTAATATCAAAAGATTGTTTTAAACTTTCATGGTCACTAAAATTATAGTAATTTATATTTTATTCACGGGATTGTTTGCATGTACTTACCTTGTTTGTAGTTACTCCGTGACCATGGCTCTTACAACAGTGCCGAAATATCCAAATCTCGCTAAAAACCACTAATCAAAATTATAATCAAATGATTGATTAATTTATATGGCTTAATTGTTTATAATTATAATAATAAAAAGTAAATGGACCATAGAAAGTTTGACTGTTACTTAGAATAATGTATATTATTTTAGTTTAACGTTATTTCCTTTTTAAAATAGTCTCCACTTACGTATCGGGTTAGTTTGTGGTTTCGGACCCATGTTTCTATTCATAGACATTCATGTCTTTTAAACACGCTGAAAACAAAGACGTGACAAATTATCTGATAGTGAGTCTAACTCGTTTACTTACGAGTGGACGCGAGCCGAGAGACATTTGAGAAATAGGTATTTGAAAAAGCTATTGCTGTCGCGTATGGGCAATTATTGTGCAATAAGGACAACACTAGCGAACGCTTAAAATTGCATATAAAAATGGCAGAATTCGGGGTTTGGTTCTCGACGATTTCCTCCTCGAAAATTAGTAGAGTAGTAGAAAATGTAAAAGAAATTTTATCCATAGAATAATAAGTAGTTATGTTATGCCTCTATGTTTTGCTTTTTTGTCAATGCTTCTTGAATTTCCACACTTTAGTGGTGATACAAATTTATTTATGTTTGGCATTTTTGAGGGCTTCTAGTTTCTTCTAAACACAAGTTATCGAAAAAAGGAACACATAAGAGCATAGAATGAGTAAAATTTTATATTAAGCATGAAACTCATTTCATTTGTCATAAAAATCAAGGAGAAATCAGTCGAGAACGTTTGTATGGAAAAAAAATTGCCCGCCTCCCCTCTTAAGCAAATCACCCCACCCCGCTACCCAAAGTTCGGTTAGATTTACTCGCAAGGAACATAATAAAAACTATACGAACTGAAGGAAAAAAACATTTACCGTATATTACTGAACAGAAACACAAACTCAATTTATCAAGAATATTTAAAATGCCAATTGAAAAGAATATTTAAAATGACCGTTATTATATATATGTGGCATGCATAATATATTGTGTACGTACGTGTGCAAAATATTTAGTAACATAAAAAATAAGTATTGTTTGTCCTCAATTTGAAGTCATGATTGTATTGCGCGACATTAGAATAATAACTATGTAGTTATTATTCTGTTCATATAATTCAAAGTTTCTTCTTCACGTACCTATTAATATAATATTGATAAGGGGCAGGACATTGCGCCTTTTATGTATAAGATCTTAGGAGGGTCCAATGGGTACTAGACCTTTTCAAAAGAACAATACATACACAGTCAGGTCATAAGTATTGTCACACAGTAAAAACTTTTCTTTTAGAATGTTGGCCACAAATAAGTTTATTGAATTCGAATTTCGAACTGTTCGTGAAAATAAAAATGTATACTTTTTAGAATTTTACTCATTTTTAAATATGGAGTGGACGCTTAAAGAAGACCGTGTTGCAGTTATTACGTTGCATCGTTGCGGTTACGCGCCAATTTAAATTTTTGACATACTGAAAATTTTGAATATAACCAAAAGATTCGTTTATCGTACCATCAAACTATACAATAAAGACTCTAGTATAGATGACAGGTCAAGAAGTGGTCGCCCTCGGTTTGTTAGGACTCCAACAGTGATAAAAGCTGTGAAGGCGCGAATTCAAAGAAATCCCAAACGTAAGCAAAAACTGTTGGCCCTTCAGATGGGGTTAAGCAGAACCACGGCGAAAAGGGTGTTAAATGAAGACTTAGGGATTCGGGCATATCGAAGAAAAACAGGACATCGTTTGAATGCTCGTCTAATGGACCTGAGACTGAAGAGATGCCGCGCTTTGTTGAAGCGGTACGCGGGAAAAAAAATCGGTAAATTCTTTTTTCGTATGAAAAAATTTTTACCGTAAAAGAGAGCTACAACAAACAAAATGATAAGGTGTACGCACACAGTAGTGAAGAAGCGAGCAACCGTATTCCGCGTGTTCAACGAGGTCATTTTCCATCCTCGCTCATGGTATGGTTGGGAGTTTCTTATTGGGGCTTAACAGAGGTACATTTTTGTGAGAAAGGTGTAAAAACGAATACAGTTGTGTATCAAAATACAGTCCTGACGAACCTTGTGGAACCTGTTTCTCATACCATGTTCAATAACAGGCACTGGGTATTCCAACAAGATTCGGCGCCAGCTCATAGAGCGAAGAGCACACAAGACTGGCTGGCGGCGCGTGAAATCGACTTCATCCGGCACGAAGACGCGCAGATTGAAGGCCTGTATTCAAAATCACGGAGGTCATTTTGAATAAACTTTGTTGTCATAAGAATCTATGTTTTGTTAAGTTCATTTTAGTATATAAATGGTTACATAATGAATAAACTTGTTTCAATTATTTTATATCAAACATGTGACAGACTTTATGACCTGACTTGGTATATAAGGTCGGAAACTTTGTTAATAAATAATCTTTGATGACCGGAAGAAACTTAAAGTAGGTTCTGGATTTTCCACCGAGGTACTTACAATTGGAAAGGTTTTTCATGAAATACGATATAGTCCTTTATATTAAACGGCCACATTGAACAGAAGCTCCAAATATACTCCTTTTTTTTTAACTGTAATAATTATTATCAAAAATAAAACTCCAGTTTTCATTTATTACATTACTTACATATTTCATATATAAGTTGTATGCAGTTCGGGACTCAATAATTGTTAGTTATAGAAAATTTATTATCAATATCCTACATACCTACGAGTATTATACGGTACATAGAGGGTAATCTTCATTATGTCGCCATTTATTTTTTAATTTTATATTTGTTTCTTAGGTTTCCACGCACATCACTCATTAAATAAATAAATAAAGTAAATAACAAATCATTCTTTCTAAAGATGCAGTCCTGCAAAGGCTGCGAAACGTCAGATAAATAAATTCAGTGCATCTAACCCGTAAAAATTGTTTTATTTTTATTTTATGTTAAAGGATGACAATCTAGCTTGTAGTCCGTCTGACAGTAAGCGGTCATCATAGCTTATAGACGCTTGCTATACCAAAACTATCACTCGCGCCATTAGCTACCCAGTCCCAATCCCCGTGGAGCCCTGGAACTTGTTACCAACAGAAACACAACAACACCACAAAGATAGTGTTATTTTACTGTGGTCTTCTTTAACAATTCAAACGCGAAATCAACTATGTCCTACCTCTCTCAACTTCTAAAGCCCAGCTTCATTCCCGCTGTCGTACTTGCAAATGAATAGTACCGTACCGTCTTGTAAATTGCTGACCTCAAAACTCATGTTTTTTTCATTTTTTCCCCATTTATTTTATTATTTTACTTACAAAGTACCGTTACGGTATTGCTAGTACTCATAACTTTATTACAGTAAATTTTGGATAAATAAGTTTACACTGAAGCACACGTATGTGTACAGACATCACACACACCCAAAGACACATCGCTGAAATTAATTACAAGCTTTTTAATTACGAACTTTTACCTCTGCATAATATATTTGCTGAGCGGCTGCTTTGAGCACAGGTGCGTAAATCATAATATGTTTTTTAATTATGAGGACTGAGTGTTTGGGATCGCTGCGAGATTATTTATGTATGTCGGGGCTTATATCCACTGTGATGGTTCACTCCGATCAATCAAACTTATAATCATATTCAATTAACGTAATGTTAAATCTATCCAACAAGCTGATAATGGTATCCAACATATCCAAGGATATACCATTTACTGCTTTAGTAGAGAAAAGATTTTATTGAAGTTATACTTCTTTAGGCGCGTTATGAAAAATTGATGAGAGTGAAATTTTAAGATGCGCGCGCATCACTGTAACACAAATTATTAACAGCATGAAGTTGGTCGCAAGTCGGACCAACTTCATGCTTTTTTTTGTGTTTACCGCACATTAAGAAAATCTACCAACAAAATAGAAATAGAATCTCTATTAAGTGGGTGCTAACGACTGCATTGTGAAGGCCTATCAAAAGTATATTTTAATCTGGAACAACGGAACCAAAGCGCGATTCAGGAGACTACAGCGCCATCTCTTGACCATTGGTGTAGTAGACAGTGTTGCCAACTCTACGTCTTTTTACGTAGATCTACGTATTTTAGGCCTTTTCTGCAAACCTACTAACTTCAGGCCCAGAATCTACGTATTTTCTTTATTTTTTTCAAATTTGTAAAATATCTTAATTCACTAGAATAAAGAAGAATATTTTCCGTTACTTTACTTAAAAACTATACAAATGTTTATTTCTTATAAAGATGTATCTAAAAACTCTTGTATCTTGTAGAAAAGGTTCTCGTTAGTGGTTTTATTGACTAAATTAATGCTGGACGCAGGATTTGTGAAAGGAGAAACGACAAAACTCTTTGACTTAGTAGGTACATTCATAACCTTTAATGTTGAATTTTTAAACTTTAAATATTATTCAATGAGTACTTACATCGAATTGATCTTTGCAAAAAGAAATGACTTTCAGTCGATAAAATTACAGGATGTAGCAAGTTTTAAACATGTGTTCATGTGTTTGTTTATTTCTCTTGGCAATTTAAACCACAACTTTTCTAGAGTCTTTTACCAAGTGTATCATGATAACTACTATATTTTTCATGTGATCATGGTTTTATAATATTAACTCAGAAAGTTTATTTCCTACGTGCTTGCGAGTGTTGGTTTACAAATGTTTTGACGTCATAGCATAGATAAGTGTATGTCCATGCAAAATCTATTTTAAAATTAATGTTTAGTAGCTTTCTAGGTAAAAAAAAATTTTTTTCGGTCTGATAGAACAATTATTAACAATTTAAAATATAATTCCAAAAAGTGTCAACTAGCCTATTGAACAACAGTGTATCCTTGTCATTCTCAATTCAGAATGAAAAGGAGAGACTGATGTTAAATTTAGTTTTAAATTTAGAGAATCACGCCAGAATCGACACCCACCAGTGTCTGTGTCTGATGGTAAATGTCTACCACCACAGCATGGTTAATGCTTCCAATGCATATTACTCCAAGAACTCTTTGTTCTATCTCCCGTTTTTACAGAAATTGTATAACAAAATACTCGTTTCATTCGGTTTCACCTAACTTCTTCATTTCACTCAGAAAATAGTACGTAGATCTACGTACTTTTCATATGCAAAATTTACTAATTCTACGTAATTTTCTCATCGGGCCTACGCCTTTTTCAAAATCCGTGTTGGCAACACTGGTAGTAGAACCAAAAACCACATCTTTATTTTTTGTAATAAAGTAACAGTTATAGGTATTCATATTTCTAGTTTGTATATTCGGAATACGTGTTTGAGTTTCATACAAGTGCAAATGACATATTATTATGTTCTAATAAATTATATTCAGTAGCGATTTTAATTGAATATTTTGATTATTTATTTATTTTTTCAAATTAAAACTGAACTTTATTGACTGTGTCCTTTTCCAGACTTTTTATTAATTTATTGTAATTAATTATTTGCATGCAATTAAAAACTAATTTTAAACGATGCCAAAGAAGGATAACTTCTCACGCGCCTACATAAGTACACGCACCCATTTTTTTTAAGTTATCCACACTACTTGATCTTAAGCAAAGTTGGTTCATGACTTTAGTCAACAAGATATAGATTAATGTTTTCTATTCCGTAATCCTATTACAGGTGCATTACCTGGGTAAGTGTGCAGATATCTTAAAAATAAATGAATAGATGCTTTAAAATAAATTAAGTAGAAAATATCAATTAAAGGGCATAGCGGATTATCCTTAGGCCTTTTTTTTGTGACGCAGGCAAAAACTTTGTTTACAGACGACGGCGCCTTTAAGAGGCACACCACCGAACGGACCTCACACCTGGCTCCCGCTAACCTTACGAGCCCCCACAGTGGCTGCCTACTGAGGACCCTGTAACTCTTACGGGCGCTTACGGCATAATATCCGCTAAAAAACTCTGCGAATACCCTCTAAGCTGCTTAGTGCGAAACCGCGGAATCCCCGTTTAGGGATTCTTCCGCGTCTCTGCACCCAGCAGCCTCCCGGTCTAGCCGGGGCTCCACGGCAGGGGTCTCCCGAGATATTGCGGGATTCCCGCAGACGTGCGCAGGATGGCCCGCGCGTGGGGGCTGAATACGCGGCCTAGTGCACCGCCCCCCCGTCCGCTGCGGAGGACTACTTGGGCGTGTCCATGTAGCTCCCTCCGCCCCCCCCCCCTCCCCCTCTTTGCAGGACAGAACTACAAGATGGGGGCTGCCGTCACGGGAACCCTCGGTCGGCACGGCACAATGCGCCGTAACAGCCATCTAGGGATCCCCGCGGGCAGGGTCATGGGACGGGCGTAGCCAGGGCACGCACTCAGCCTCTCCTGCCCGCTCTTCTTCGGCGGGAGGGAGCGGCCAGGGGATCATCCTCCCGCTCCCTCTCGGCTGCCTCCTTCTGCGAGATAACGTTCTCGCAGAAGGAGCCAGCCGTCTCCCATGCCGACTCGCTACGGAGCATGGCCTCTACCATGCTCCGCAGCGAGAGGGTTCCGCCTCCCATCGCCGCAATCAGGTCGCGGCGCTGCTGCCGCCAGGCCGAGTACTCCAGCAAGGTGTGCTCGGCCGTATCGTCCGGGGCGCCGCAGTGATGACACTGCGGCGTTTCCTCCCGACGGGCGACACGGTACAGGTAGTGACCGAAGCATCCGTGCCATGCGGAACGAGAGGCCGCCGCGCCGGCGACCCTCCCACTCCTCCAATACCGGTCGAATGGCCTCAATCGTCTGGTGGCCGGCGCTTACATGGGCGAGTGCCTCATCCCATCGCCGCAAGGTCTCTGCCTGCGCGATGGAACGGACCTGCCGCAACTCTGCTGGGGCAGGTCTTTCACCCCGCTCCCTGGCTTCAACCCGACCTCGATGCACGTCTGCCAGGACCTGGGCATCGAGATCCCACGGCGTCATACCCGCAAGTACGCAGGCGGCGCCGTGGCTGACCGTGCGGTAAGCTCGCACGACCCGGGTCGCGATGGTCCTCTGCGGTTGTCGGGATTATCCTTAGGCCTGCCTCAAAAGAGTGGTGCTTTTTCTACTTTTCTTAGGATACCTAAAGCATATATACGTATAGCCTAGGCTGAACGCGTTATCATCAGTCTGCCCAACATCCGGCCCATAGTATAAATGTTTTTCACGACATAAATTAGTAATTTAGTTTTTGTCACCATTTTCATGTATAATGTTTTTTTACTCTTGTCGCATAATTCAATACTTTGTAAGTACGCAATGGAAATTTGTTTTTATGATACTTGTGTTGTAGGTAAGATGTTTAAAAAAAATGTTTCTGATTGCTTTATATATATTTTTTTTTCTTGGAAAAAATTACCTACATCCTAAGCCTTCAGATTATGTTTTTGATTACGTGATTTTATTTCCTAATATTTTGAATGAAATGGAAACCCGGGAAAAATAAAGGTTAATATACTTTCAAAACATCGAAAAATCGGTTGGGGGAAAAGTTTCTTCGCATTTTATATGACAATTCAATTTTTTTTTAGTAAAGTTTATATTTACATTTAACTAATGCATGTAGGTGCCATTTTGTTCGATAAACCTTTTGCCATCTTGTAGGTAGGGACATCATCCCATTGCTATAGAAATTTTGGGTCTTCTGATCAAAAAACCGCAACAAGTGGTTTTGGCAGTCCTCCCGTGATATTAACCTGACACTGACTAAAGAATTCTGAAGAGACCGAAACAGGTAGGAATCTATAGAAGAAGGTCAGGACTATACGGCGGATGCATTAACACCTCCAAGTCAAACTCTCTTAATTTTTGCTGAGTGGCTAAGGAACATGTGAGGGCTAGACATTATCATGATGAAAAAACCACACCCCCTCTGTTGATTAATTCCGGACGCTTTATCTCAACCCCTTGCTTTAATCTCATCAGTTGTTCGAAGTAGAGTTTAGAATCGATGGTCCAGCCTAGCTGTAACATCCCATAATCAATAATGCCCTTCCAATTCCACTTTATACACTGCATCACCTTGTTGCGAGTACACGGATCATTAGGTTTCTTTGAGTGAGCTCATGAGGCACCCTAATATCGAGCTTTTTTGTGTACCCAGCTTTTTTCAAAAGCGCCAATACTGTTTTGCGGTCAATTCCTAATTCTTCAGCTACACCACATTATGCCGATCTTGCTCTACTTTTCAAAAATGACATCCATTTTATCCGTAACAGGGCGACCAGAGCGACGTGCATCTTCGACCTCAAAATTTCCGGATTGAAAACGCTTAAACCAAAGTACTACTCCCGCAGACACTGCACTAGGTCCATTGACATCACATTTTTTTTATCGCGGATTGTGTTGTATTTTTAGCATTTTGTAGAAAAAATTCAAATGTATCGAATTTTTTCATTAGACTCATTTTGGCAGTAAGAAAAACAGATTAAATCAAAGATTTAATGCCCGAAAAACCGAAAAACTGTGGCTATATTTTGCAATGACGTTATGATGATGGCCGATTTGACACATTACAATAGTGTAGTGAAAGTCAATTATTATCGAAAAAATAAAGTAATGCTATTATATGCGAGACTCATCTAGATATTTTTTTTTTGGTAATTTAACCAATATTGCAAACAGTAGCTAATCAAAAGGATTGAATTAAATAAAAAATATAAAACTCTACATAAGCTCAGCGATCCTATACGCGGCGATCGTTTTGATTTATTTATTATACATTTAGAATTTAGAAAAATTCAAATGCTTATTTATGGGGTGAATAAGTAAGTACATTGCAATTATATTATAATAAGCTGATCCGGCGAACTGCGTACCGCCTTTATAACAGTCGATAAATGTGGCAATTTTAAATATATCTAGCTTAATTAAAATTAGGACTTTACAAGCGAAATAAAACAAATACAAAAAAGTTCACTAGTTTACTCTGATAATCTACATATAAAACAAAGTCGTGTTAATTGGAACACCTATAACTCAAGAATGGCTGTTTATTTGTACCTACTGCAAATCTGTTACTACAATATACTCAGATAAAAGATGATCGCTTTAGACAGTGATATTGTAATCAAAGAAAATACTGTAATCATAAGACAAGTTGCAATACTAGCCGATATTTTGGTAAGGGGACGATGGATATAACTTCAACACTATACTGAAGTATCAATATCGTATTTTTTACATAAGTAATAATAATAATTTTAATTTAAGTAATAATAATAATTTTATTAAATAATTTTTACTCGATTTGGTTTAATTATCCAAAAATATAAAACTATTCCTAATTTCCCAAGAAGTCGTAGGGTACTGAGAGATTAAGGGATGTCTATGTTTTGAGAATAGTTTAGTAATTAGGCAAATACATGGCAACCCAGGCAAACAATAAATCCCGTTTTAAATTTCGCTGATACACTATTAAAGTGTAAGTTATTGAAATTTCATTTTATGGGTTTAAAATCCTTATAAACTATTAAAATTTCTTGTATTTGTTTTATTGCGGCTGCAAAATTATTAATTTAATAAATATAAATTAATATAATCACATTCATCGACTTTTGGGCGGTACGAAGTTTCCCGGGACAGCTAATTACATATAAAGAAAAGATAGAGACAGATATTATAATTAAATGATTTAAACGTGAAATTTTTACCGAAAGCAGTAAATATAATTATGGATAATATATTATGTTAACTAAATATAATAATACAATATAGTTTTGTAAAGTTTTAATGCTATGCCCTAAGATTAATTTTAGGAGTGCTCGTCACTAAAAGGAGAATGAAGAACAGTAATTAGTTCTTTCGAATTTAGAACAATTTTTATGAAACTTCATAGGCGGACAAACGGACTAAACGCACAGCGCGGTACCCAGAGAATAGTGTTGTCTCTTTTTGTCTTGCAATATTTTCCAGCACTACTTTCTCTGTCATGCGCTGTCCGATCATCATAAAAATCAACGTAAAATGCCGTCGTTTGCATTCCGAATTCGAGAAATACAAAAAAAGGTAATGGTGTAATATTTCACTCGTAAATTTATATTTCATTGTTTATTAAATTTATTTTCTTTCGTTGTCATAAATTTTGAAATCTGATATAATACACTTTTCTCGCAAAAATGCCTATTGTATTTTATTCACCAACGTCAAACTGCCACTATATTCAGGTGAACACTGATTAGACAAGCCATGATGATACGCTATTTAGCCTATTCGAGTGCTGTCAGCTTTCAGAGTGGTCAAACTATGCATATCTTTTTACGATTGAAATCTTTGGATGAAATCACACATTATTCGAAGTTGAATTATCTTCTTTATTTAAACTTTTTAATGATACCAAAACCAGCTAGATACAAATGGTATAGCCAAAGAGATTTTATTACAAGTTCATACATAGGTACTACATATAATACGAATAGACTTTTTCCCCAACCTATTATGTATATTATTATGATGAAATTTTATTACAAAGTTGTGGGTATATACGTACCCTTCTAAAATTATATCGAGAGCTTTTGTATCTTTAATTTCGTCTTAAGTATTTTTACGATACGGGAAGTTACGTTGTTTGACTACAAAGGAAACTCCCCTTAGAGAAGGAATTTCGCCGGCTCTAATAATACTTTGAGACGACTAAGTAGGTATAATATAAGCGAAAGGAACTACTTGTTTAATAATTAATTGAATTCCAGATCGGTTTTGGTACTGACTCTCAAAGAATTTACACTAAATAAAAAGATTAGAATATACTTTACCCTAACAAATTACTGCAGTTCTTTTATTCAGAATATTTTTTCTTATTTCAAGGTTTTCTTTTCTTTCACTTTAAGATATTAGAGGAGAGTTCATCGCGCATTTCAATTCAAAGGATTGGACTTAGCGCCTAAGAACAAAATAACGCGCTCCCCCACGTTTGGCAATAAAATATACTCAATTAATAGTTTCACATGTCGCTGTATGTAGATTTGTCATCTTTATTTTGCACTAAAAAGTGTCCTTGACTCTTGAATAAATAACTACAACATTTTTACAACACTATCTCTATTTTTATTATCTAACTCACAAAATGGCGCCTATCACCCTATTATAAAATGTAGGCCATTTTTTTTCCTTACAATGTTTGTAATTAAGGGTCTACATTCTGCCTAAGAAAATGTAGACCCTTAACGACGTTGTTTTCAAAAGGTCTTTAGGCTAATTTTACCAGCCTCTGATAATAGCCACAAATGAATTTGGCCTGAGACTTCGTTTATTGGCCATTAGCCCTCGGTGAGCCCGCAGCCCACTCGTCTCCAATTTTAATTAGAGGGAAGGAAGGCGACAAAACGTCAAGCCAGTAATCATAATAGCAGCAAAGGGTTATGCAAGTTAGGCCCTATTTTTTATTATATTATGTGGGTATTGAAAATTTTAAACATTAAATAACCCGACTATTTAATTATTACTTCAAATATAAACTGAAAAGAAAACTGCAAGTCCTACTGGACTTAACAGAATTATAGACTACTGTCTATAATTCTGTTCAGTAAGAAACAAATCTACTTTTGACGACCTCCGTGGCCGAGTGGTTTGTACGCCGGGTTTCATGGCGTCGCCGACTCGAGAGGTCCCGGGTTCGAATCCCGGTGGGGGCAGATGTTTGTGTGATGAACACTAGCATTTGTACTCCAGTCATGGATGTTTAATATATATTTCTATATAAAAATATACTTATATATGTAAAGTTTAAGTATTCTATCCGTTACCCTAGTATCCCATAACTCAAGCCTTATAGTGCTTACTTTGGGGCTAGGGTAATTGGTGTGAGTGTTGGAAATATTTATTTATTTAATACTTTAACAGTTGGGACTCATTACATATTCAGGAATGGATCATTTTTTCAATAATGGGTACCGACTGTTAAAATAGCTTTGTTGCTCCCTTTACAGAATTATAGACAACTGGACTTGTTTCTTTTCTTTTCAGTTAATATTTAAAGTAATATCTAAACAGTCGGGATTTTTGATTTTTTAAATTTACCTTATTTTCACACTTTTTAGTAAGGATTATAAGGCGGTATATACCGCAGTCTTGTCACTTCAGTAAGGGAGTTAATATCGCGGGGAATATTAAGTACCTTGCGTGGTCTAAACTAAACGTGGGCTTTATAAGGACCTCAAATTTCGCAGAAATATGTGAAGTTAAAACAAGTCGATACTAAAATAGCTAATGCAAGTAAATTATATAGTTAACTAGTACTTATTTTCCGTACTTATTCAAAAAGTCATCTTTTGTTTAGAACAAGTAAGGATAGAGATGCCATGACTGCACAGATTTTATGTCACAAAATTCGCGAGAGTAAATTTTGAGAATTAATAAACCAGGTATCTTATACGCACTTCACAAAATGGCACCCAAAACCCCGTCCATATAATTTACAAACGTTCGCTATTGCGCTAGATTTAGCAGCGCTAAGAATAAGCCTTCTATTTTGAAGCCAGTACTACCGAAATAAAACCTCCAATACAGTAGGTTACGAAGTCCTTTTAATCGATAAAAGTAGACCCAAATGTAAAAATAGCATTAAATTAATGCCAATATAGTGACGTAGTATCCACACGTCGTAATAATTTGAAATGATAATTAATTAATAGGTACATATAGTAATTTGTAAAAAGCACGAGTATAATGACCAAAATTTTAGGTTAATCCATACATTTCATAATCTTATTTTTATTTTAGATGCTATGTTACAAAAAAGAAATAGATCTGCATGACCTTTCCCTAGGTACAGTCAAATCACCGATTTTTTTTAAATTAGTGGGTTCGTCTCCCCCTTCAAACAGGCGTTATTTTAAAATGGATTAAAAAAAGCATTTCGTTTTATTTTTAAAATTAAGGTTTCCTTCAGCAAAACTTTCTATGTAAGGTACTTTCCTTCCATGTGGCAAAATTTTAGGACACCCCTTATAAACATACCCAAATGTTAAATTTGTGGGTTTCGTGATCTCGTTATTCATATTATATGAAGAAGATGAGTGTGTTGTAGTGTGTGAATGAGTGTGTTGTAGAAGCATTTTAACGTTACATTTCCTAAATACATAATTTTGTTCTAAACTAATGATTTACGGTCCCTAAACTCTATTTCAAACGATGTTTGCTAAGCAAATCCTTTACGGTCGGGTGCTTCGCTTCAGGGCGCTCTTGGACGCCTACTAGCGCCATCTATGAGGTGTTGTAACAACTAATCTTCTCGGTGTGAAATGCGAGATGTATAAAGTTGGTTATAAATGACGACAGCGGACACTTTATGCCGTATATGTATACTACATATACTGTAACAGAAGCAGTACCACACTAAGAATTAAATCGCGTTTTTGTGGTTCTTAGCAAACATAGATATTTTTAGTAACAAGTGAAACCTAATAAGCCCCTACCCAACAACCGTCCGTCCTTTTATAAGCGAATAAAATAAAATTTAAGAAGTCATCCACACAAGGAACGCTTTTTAACAAAGCAAGTTTAAATTAATATCAAATGGTCAAGAGAATCTCTTCCAGGAATTAAAAGAATCAAACCTCTGAATCAACGCAATCAACAGATACGGCCGTCTAGACTCATTTTATACCAAATACTTTAAAGCTCGCAAGAAAGTCAAATCCTATAGGGTACGATTCCCATTTTTAGGGTTCCGTACCTCAAAAGGAAAAAACCGGATCCCTTTTTACTTGTTGTGGGCCCCCCTTTCCGCACGTAGACCATGTACCTGGTCCATTGTGGGTGCAGGGCATGTTGGGTTAGCTAGCACAGCCAGCCCAGCTCCTTCCAGAAGCGCAGTAGTCTCTTGAGACTATCACCAGCCCTCTAGGGGCGTCCTCAGCTTCCTAACCAATGCGTAACAGGTGGCAACCGCGGGGAGGTTAACATACCCGGCTTATCCTTTGGGATCTACACGATTGTAGCACTCTTCCCTAAAGCCTTTCGCCTAATCACTCATCGGACAGGTGTGTGAAAAAGGGGGAATGGATCCCTTATAGGATCACTTTGTTGTCCGTCTGTGCGCCCGTCCGTCTATCCATCTGTCCCTGTATCTCGGTGCCAATCGCAGTATGGACTGTAGTGTCGCAAAGAAAAATTTTGTACAATGATAATATTTACCTTATATTGTAGATTTCTATGTGTAGATTCAATAAAGAAAAACATTTTTTCTCTAGCTCAACGGCTAATAAGAAAAACGAAACTACAAATATTTGATCCCTTGTCTTTTTTAAGTTTATCTATCTATATATAGAACTCAAAGGTGACTGACTGACATAGTGATCTATCAACGCACAGCCCAAACCACTGGACGAAACGGGCTGAAATTTGGCATGCAGGTAGATGTTATAACATAGGCATCCGCTAAGAAAGGATTTTCATCAATTCTGCCCCGAAGCGAAGCGAGGGCGGGCCACTAGTCTATCTATAAAATGGTTGGTTCATAACAAAATCAACTCAGCTTAAAAGAAATAGAAAGAAAATAATGAAAAACACTGAAATATTTATCAAACAATCTGAACGAAAGTAGATAGATACGTCAGTGAAAAAAAAACAATTTGACAGACCGGTCCCGGCTGGAAAATATTTTGCCAGTTTTCTAAATTATAAAAAAAATAATGAATCGATATGCATCTTTTCCGATTTATCAATACTCGCACAATAGTTTAATACAGATTGATTATTTATTACACTGTCATAGTTCTATTATGATACTATACTATGTATGATGATCATAGTAGAAACATAAATGTCATTTTTGCACATTTCACACACATACATACTGTCATATGTGTGTGAAATCTGTGGGCGGTATTGCAGTATGACATGCTTAGTAAATCAAAAAATCGTTTATTTTATTGATATCAATCCAAACAGCGTGCAAGCTAGGTACAGGCAGTTGAATGAGGATGACCTTTTATTTTACAGCATGCAAGCTATGAAAGACTCGTATGCATGATCGTTCTCGATCGATGCACATTGACATAATAAATAAAAATAATAAGAATAATCTTTATTTGAGACATAAAAATAGGTACCTATACATAAAGTCCAGTTCGTTAATAAAACTGCATTAGTCAAAGACTGTGTCGCAGTTATTAGCACCCACTTCGAACACTACAATTTATCATTGTCACCAATAAAGTTATATGATTAAACGTTAAAATAAATAGATATATCTCTTTATGACTAATAAAATACACTCACTAAGAAATGACTCGGCATCTTTACAATCTAGACTCAGCAACCATTCGTTCAGAACTTGTTTACATTCTCGAAAACGTAGATTATAAATATTTAATTTTATATTAACTTTGTTATACAGTATATGACTTAGGTAGTAAGTGATTTCGAATAACACGAATTCCGCACTTTTCGACTTTACAAACTCTGTCTGACCTTCTAGTGAACATAAATGCATGTGATGCAGCATTGCCGTTTGTCAAAGGCCGTTTTTTACCACCGAGCCTAGCCGGTGCGATGCGTTTGTCTTTTTCTGACAACCCTTCGATAATAAAGACAGCCGTATGGTACTGGCCCGCAATCCGTTTAAAAAAACTGTTAACAAGCTGTTTAAACGTGTATTATGGACTTTTGAATCTATATCCATATATAATAATCCTCTTAAACACATCAGATTACTTTTTTTTTGCGAAAATTGTAATGCAATATAATATATTGTCATTAACTTAATCTAACTCATTATTTTAATGAAATAACTAAAAGTGAATCGATTGTATTTTGATAAATCGATACGGTTGTTACAAAATGGCCACACCGAGGAGACAAGTGTCACAAAAACAAATGTAATGGAAGTGAATTAATTACTAATTCATTGGTGTCGATTCTGGCGTGATTCTCTAAACTTAAAGCTAAATTTAACATCAATCCATTTCATTCTGTATAGAAAATGATAAGGATACACTGTTGCCAAATTTAAGTTTAGCTTTAGAGAATCCTGCCAGAATCGACACCATTATAAGGATATTTGTTAGTCGAAGTTATGGCTAATGTATTAAATGTGGTTTTGGGAAAATCAAAAACTTGATTTTTATATAATGACACAAGTTGCTCCTTGAATGTTGCCCGAGAGAGCCACCGGGTAAAGTAGAAGAAAACTACAGGTGTGAAATAAAAGATGGTTCAGGTTAAACGGTCTATATTGTTCAATAATTTTGTCTACACGTTACACAAAAAAAAACAAAAACTAGCTCCAGGTAAGTGTTGCTTAAATGGGTTCAATGGTTGGACGCCGCAAAAGTAAAAGTGTCAGTCATGTACTAATAACTAATGTACTAATAAAGTGTGTGTTCAGGTGACGTGGCACGTGGTCGACCCCGTCCAAGTGGTACAAATTCCACGCCAATAAAAAGACAATATATAACTCAATTATAATTTATTTCACTGAAACAAAACGTGCAGGATTAGCAACATTGAAGTTACCTTTGGAAACCTATCCCGAGTGACTTAGATAGCCAGTTCACCAGGTTCTTGGCTGAATCTCCTCCTGTTTAAGCAGGGTATTCAACCGCCTGCGAGTGGAGGGCCACCCGATCTCACAAATTGCCTGGCTGAAGTTTGTGGGCACAGCACTCCGCAGTTGACGTGTAATAAAAACCAACTCAGAAAATGTTCCTTGCGTATCGCGAAGTCTGCACTGACACAGATGGAATTCTACTCACCTCAAAACTATTAAATTTCCTTAAAAAAATACGACCTATTTCTTATATTTTATGGCTTGAGAGTGTGCCTTCACAATTCCGTTCATCTCGATTATTAAATGCCAGTCATCTAACCACAATGGAATAACATCAAACTGTCATAGTCAAGGAATTTATATAATGTTAGTGTTTAGGTTCCTTGGTCATAGTTCTTTCCTGCAGCTGTAGGCTTGGTCGGGGTTACCCTACCCGTGCTTCGATATTCTTCCGAAACGTTCCGTTTTCTTTAGTTTCCAACAAACTTGAAATTAAAAATGAGCAAATATTTTAGCAAACAAAATTTAAGCAACAGAAACATATAACATAAAATAATATAACATATTCCTACATAAAAAACTTTTTCGACAAACACATAGACCTATCAAACGACGCTTCAATTCTTAAAAAGGTGTCTGTTCACAACCTCAACTAAAGTGTCATCTAGAAATGCGTGATACAGAGCTGGCAACACCGTAGCTCGAAATCTGTTTTTTGATTGGACGATGTTGCCATAGGTTCTCGGTCACCAAGTGCTTAAAATATTTGAATAGGGTTTTGAAATTGGTATTTGTTACCAATTTCACAACCCTATTCTAATATTTAAATATACAAGAATACAAACAAAGTCTCTCAAAATTCTCTTCAGTGTCGTAGGAAAAGTGTCAAAAAAAGATGGCAGGGAGGGCACTTGGTGACCGCGAACCTATGGCAACATCGTCCAATCAAAAAACCAGTTGCCATAGGTTCGCGGTCACCAAGTGCCCTCCCTGCCATCTTTTTTTATTTGAATAGGGTTTTGAAATTGGTATTTGTTACCAATTTCACAACCCTATTCTAATATTTAAAATTTCGAAAATAAATTTACTGAAGTTGCGGCTGCAGCCCCCTTCCCTCATTGTATTTATTTTTGACTAAGTACTAAGTATTATACGACCCTTATGTTTGTTCTTTTTTAAATGTACAACGTTAAATTTTTGGGGTCACAAGACGAAAACTACATTCGATTCAATACAGCTACACCTACGCAAGTACATTCGATACAATACTTGTATCAAATATTATGTAGCAGATTACTAATTAGGTGGACATTAAACAAGATGACGATGCTATCGTTGATAACAAGTATCGATAATGTATAGATAGTATTATTACTTACCTGAACAAAAGTCCTTTTATGTATTGATGAATGCGAAAAAAACGTGTGGGTACAACATTAAAATAGTTAAGTAGTACCACGAGTATTATTTTCGAAACAACAACAGTTATAACTTTCAAATCAATTACATGCAGACGTAAACAGTGCCTAAAATTATTAATTATGTTAGACAAAGAATATGATTTCATAAGACACAGAACCCATTAGGTCGGATTTTTTTGTAATATTTATGTTCACTTCATCATTATCATGACACTACTTTGAATTTAAGATAGGTAGATCTGCACTTTACTAACATTAACTTGGAAATTTTACTAAATTTTTAATATTGTGAAATACGCATAAGGATTTATCTAATCACCAAATCTTTGCTATTATATCGACTGAACATAGTTGCAAAATACGAATATGCAAAGAACCTTAGGAAAAACTTATGAAAATACCACTGTGCAACGAGACTGCGAGTACAATTTTCCGCTTTTTACTCTCTCCGAGTCATATAGTCACATCGCAAACATTTCGCTGCACTAACGCTCGCGCATCGAATGATACGAGATTATTATCAAGGTAACCTGTGTGTAACTATGTACTCTGCACTATGCTCACGTTAAACCTGAAAATCAATAGTTCAACTCACCCCACAATCACAGCTTATTTATCACGGAAATCAGTGTAACTTTTTTAAGGCTTTTATTTAACTTGTATTTTTTATGTTAAAAGGGGCGCAAACAAACCATATGTCCCACTCGATAGTAAGCGGCCACCAAAGCCTATAGAAAGAAATAGGTGAGAAAAAGGTTTTATTAACCCCAATTTCATATACAAAAATCGTTAAAAAACATACCATAACAATAATAGGGTTAACCAAGACCATGTCTCAGCATGAGTTGGTACGACGATGGTTGCATCAGCGCTGATGTTCTGACAGGGCCTATAGACGCTAGCAAAACAAAAATATCACTCGAGCCATTGCCTACTCTGACCCAATCCCCTACCCCGTTGAACCCTGGATCTTTACTAACCGACAGAAACACAACACCACCAAAAGGTAGTGTTAGTTTGCTGTGGTCTTCTGAATGATGAATGTTACTACCCCAGACGGGGGCGGTGCTTCAATTCAAGCAGAAAAACTGCTATGCTGTACTGTTCGGGTTAAATGTTGCAACAGAATTTTAAAGCAGTTATCCTTAACTGAATCAGATGAAATTTTACATAGGTGACATCATTCTAAATCATTGCATTTAGAATTACGTCGCTTAGTCTATAATGATAAACGACAGCCAAAAACGGAAGACTACTAGGTACTACTACATGATGAGTTCGTCCGTCCGCCTTTGTCATTGATAAGTGGGCTGTTTTTCATAAACCGTAAAAAATAGACAATTTAAATCTTCACAGAATGTTTACTATGGCAATAGAATTGCCACTAAAACAAAAATATATCTAATATATAAAATTCTCGTGTCACGGTGTGCGTAATTGAACTACTTCGAAACGGCTTGACCGAAATTTTATATGCATATTCAGTAGGTCTGAGAATCGGACATCTATTTTTCATCCCCCTAAATATTAAGGGTGGTCCACACTTAAATTTTTTTTTGGTAATTTTTTTTTGTTTGAATTTTTTTATGATACATCATACAAAAAAATATACAACCCTAAATTTTCACCCGTCTACCACCAACCCCTATTTTTTATGGCGGTACGAAGTTCGCTGGGATAGCTAGTTTCATATAAAAGTTGACAATGAAACGTGATTGCATTGACGGTTTTTAATAATGAAAAAACCGAGACAAAATGAATGAACATTTAGTTCGCTTATAGTTAGCTTATAGTTAAGTGTTATTTTAAGCTCATAAATGTCTGAGAACACGAATGAATCCAAAACGTAGTCATTGTCCAAAAACAAAATACTATGAAATGAAAAATGCCAACTGCACTTTACAGATAACGCTGAGAAGCAAACAAACGAACTCGAATTGAAACATTTCCAATTTCCATAGCGAGCGAGTTACATTTCATTTTTGCTGTCCACCATGTTTCTCGCGCTCGGAAGTCAGAGTGAAAAAGGGAAATCAAATGCCTACAATGAGCCATACGTAATGTCGCAAATAAGATAAACAGGGTTGGTTGCTCAAAGTGAATCAAGGAATAAAGGAAGGAGCAGACAATATAGCGAATTGGATTCCCCCGAGCGTAGGTAATGGCGTGATTCTGACGGCCCAAATCTTGTTATCCACCACCTAGTCGGTCTTCGGTTCGGATGGTGCATATATCACCGGGTATGGTTCTTAAAATAAATTTCATACCCCGTTCGCCGAGGTATATATAAATACTATATACTACTATAGGCCTGGATACACTTATACCATGATTTGCATAACTTCTTTCTTTGAACTTTCATACGGGACAAGTGCAAGAAACGGAATACCCTTTTACTAACATGCCTCTACTAGTGCCATTTCCAGAAAATAAACTAAATCATGTTTAACCCTATTAAGTGTAGAAAAAGCAGAATTATTTGCTGGCGGATTGTGCTACATTTGATGAGGCACAAAATCTTTTTGATCGCGTTAGAACTGTGGCCACAGTAAGTCGGTATTGGTAATTCTGCCTGATTAAATCAAACAGCAGTAAGTAAATCTTAAACTATTCAAGTCAGAATAAAGGAGCATTTTCGTGTGTATAAAATTAAAGTCATTGTTAGGAAGCGGGACAAACGACTATGTTTATTAGTATTTAAAATGATGGCAGGAAGCATATGGCTTGGTAACCGGTTGATAGTTAGCTGTCCAGCCGCACCACAGCTCTAAAGAATAATTTTATGAATGATGTGATGAGATGGTGAATTCTGTATGAAAATCCGATCAGTAAGTAGCTTTTGAGATAATCGCGGGCATTATTTACAGAGAAACGGGGCTTAGGACTTTGTTTTGTAATACGAGTATGTATTGATTTTATTTGTGTATTATACAGCTAGATTTCTATATCAAAAGAAAATTCAACTCGGTCTAGGTATGAGCTTTAGTTTTTCCTGTATTTTTTTTCTATATAAATTACAGCATAGCGTCTTTGGCTGTTTTGTAAGGTAGACACAATATATTTGATAAATCTCTACAATTTTTAAAAAAAATATTCAATAGTTTTAACCAATTGAATTCAAACTTTGTGAATATTTATTAGTTAGATTATTTGGAGAAAGTTGTTTTACAAATTTTTGGACAAAAATACAAAATATATAGATATTATTTATAAAAATAAAGGTCTAAATCTAATCCATCATTCATTGATAGTTTTAGTCGAGGCTGACATATAGAATAATTTCGTAACATAAAATATTCAGAACAGGAAATTGGTTGTTTTGCAACGTTGAATTGAAAATATGTTCGTTTGTTCAAATATTCACCGAGAATATTTTTTTTAAACCGTGTCGGAGATATGGAATAAAAAACCGGCCCAGTGCGTGTCGTACCACGCACAGTGTAGGATTCCGTTGTTGCCTGTAGTTAACACAATAATATTTGAGCAGGAGTCTTTATTTTCTACATCGGAAATAAGATAAACCAATTAATATCAAACTACGTATCTCAACTAAAATTCCTAAACCAAAATTAAACTGCGTCTCGAAAAAAATTAAACTCGAAATAAATTCGATTTTTTTTAAACGCATGATAACCGCCGATTTCTTATGGTACCTCCCAGGCGCGGAGCGTGTGTGAAATCCTCATGGATACCCTACTACCCTATGGCTGCATGGTTATGTCAGACTCTTACTGACTAAAAGCTTAATATGAAGCGATCCGATCATCCCCTTGATCTTTTCAAGTGCTTATACACTTTTTACCCGACTGCGCAATGCAAGAGCGCGAAGCGCGACGCGCAGACAGGGTATAGTGTTTAACAATCTATATAATTATGTATGTATGTTCCTTTGTGGCACACTAGAGACCGAAACGCGTGGACCGATTTTATACCAATACATTTACCAATCGATTCGTCTTAATGATGGGAGTGCTACTAAAGATATGATAGTAATCAAAATTTAATATGGAAGCAATTAAACGCCATATTGTGACAAAGTAAAAAAAATATGTTGACGAAATATGTCGAGTAGGGTATCATTGTCTAGATAATCGAATATCATATATAGGTTTCTTACACCATTTTTTATTTTATATGACTGTTTAGGATCTACATCTGATTTAAAGTTGCATATCAACCACTTGTGATTTTCATTTCAATCTTACGTTTGTAAGGATCTTTGTTACTATTTCACTCAAGAAATGCAAAATGGATTTTAATGAAACTTAACAATAATATAGCTCATGCATAATATTAACATATAGATAATAATTTAGATAGTTATTGAATGAATTGGCCAAAATATAACAATAGGTGTCACGTAAGACGGAAAAAAACTCCCATCTGCGATCTATTTTGGCCTGCACTGCAAGAACAATAAAAGTTACATGAATATAATGTATAGTGTAAATGTATCTCTTAAAAAAAGGTGAATCAAAAATAAAATATTAGTTGATGTCCATTTCCAAAATGCACATTTTGTATTATTAAATTATTTTTTATCAAAACAAATACTTTTATTGCTTTGGATATTTTTATAAAAACAAAACGATAGTGCGACAGAAGCCGTTGCCGTTGGTACTCGCAGTAGCGTTGTGTAACTAATGATATGTTATTGTGGTTTCTAAATAGTTTTTCTTTAGATTTAGTTGCAGTACAAGGTTTTACGCTACAATAACTTCACCTATGTCACTTTTAATGTTTTCTTCTAAGGAATTTTCAAGAACGACTACTCTTAAACTAACAAATCTAGCTTAACCGTTATAGTTTTCCTTAAAAGTTCATAAAAAGAACTATTACCATGATTTTTTCCAGGTTTTTCAAACCAGTCCAGCTTTTAGTCTTAGAAACTCCTAGGTAATTTTAAAGAAACTATTCAACAATATCCCCCCTGATGGGATAGATGAATTAATAAAAGGTTAGGTGTAGCATAACTACCCTAAAAAAATGACGGGTTGCACTCCGGTAGTGCCGGCAAAAGTGAAAACTTGAATATTAACGTTGTACATTTTTGATATTTTGGAATGGTTAGGGAATAATTTTGCACGAATTTCTTTAATTGTCAGTATAAAAGTACTATAAAAGTATAGAATTTCTTTAATCATTTATGTGGTAGAATACAATATTTATTTGATGCGCTCTCGTACACAAACATGACAATTTATAGTACATTAAAAAGTTTATCTCTCAGAATTTCTCATTGAAGCGCACCTAGCGACATCTATTATAAAAAAATGCATTTTCTTCGCAATAATGCTGCCACCAGGACGTCCTAGATACAGAGTTATTATTGTAATACGATAAAATAAAATATTACTATGTTTCCTCCGATATATTGAAAGTCAACAACCTTTCCAATTTTATTGTTTTCATCTTACGATGAGGACACTAGTGCTACTAATAGTCTCCAAGAAAACGCAGGGACGGACAGACGGACAGACGAAATATACGGGTTCCTTGCCAAGATTACGGAACTCTAAAAGAGGAAACGTTTCCACGACAAATTTAATTACGGTCCTCCTTTCCGTTCCATTATTTTATGTAAAAAATGTACCGATGTGATCTTCAGGAGTAATTTGGCGGTTACAAGTTTCCAGTTTGTTTGCAAATGAGGTCGGGTGAAACAACAGCTCATAATCAAGTTATTATGAAATTACCGCGAAGACAGCGGCAGCGGAGCCACTGAGATTACGCTACGGCAGTTTTTAATTCGGTTGTTTGTTAATCATAACGCTATGATTTATCTTTAATTGAAAGGAAACTGGGAGAGGTTTTGAAAACATTCCTATTAAGCTAGGTATAATTTTCTTTATCCTATTTTGTTTCGCATACTTTTTGGTTATTACGATAAAAAATAGTAGCAAAAACAACATTTTGACTGTTCTTAAGTTCTAGATAAAAAATGTGAAAAGCCCAGTATTACGTATGCTGCCGATAATAACGTACAACCCGCCGAGGTGCGATAACTCTGGTTTAACGCCGTTTCATCGGCTATATAAGCTGTTCTGTTATTGTGATCCCAGCATCAGACAACTCTCTTAATTTAAAACGCTTAAAGTGGGCTAGGTATTTACCTCATTTACACACATCAAAAGTGTCTAGGGATCAAGCATTTTTATGCGGATTTCTTGAGATTGAGATGTGGCTTTGTAATAAATTTATGATTTTATAAATTTATATGGATCCTTTTTGGTGCATTTCATAATTTGAATCAGGAACTGTGAATCAAATTCGAGTAAAAGATGAAAATCAGCTGTCAATATTTTCCCTATAAAAACATACAACGCATTGAAGACATTATTAGTGCTACTGTTTCCCTACTACTGATTAAAACCAACGTTATTATGGAGCGGCGACGTCATTTAAGCAGGGAAGAAATGCTCAGAGCCGTGGGAATGATAGAAGCTGGTTCCCGGCAACGTACTGTGGCTTTAGCTCTGAATACAAGTCAGAGTGTTATCAGTCGACTTTGGACACGATACCGAAGCACTGGTACCGTGGCTGAGCGCCATGGAGGACGGTATCGCTGCACCACACGGAGACAAGACCGATACATTCAAATCTTAACTCGAAGAGCTCCAACAATAACCGCCATGATGTTAGCCGTGAGGCTTCATCACTCTTCAGGGAACTTAATTAGCGACCAAACAGTCAGAAACCGCTTGCATGAAGTGAACCTTCATTCCCGAAGACCGCTACGGGTACCACCTATAGCAATGCACAATCGTAGGATTCGATATCAATGGGCTCTTGAACACAGAAATTGGGCAGAAGAACAATGGCGTTCCGTGTGCTTTTCTGATGAGTCTCGTTTTGGTATGAGACCGGATACAAGACGTATACGACACTGGAGAACCCCTGGACGCCAACAGCGATTAAAATCCTGCCAGGAAGTCCATCCTTATAGTGGTGGAACCATCATGGTATGGGCGGGTATTTGGATCGGCGGAAGAACTGAGTTGATTTGGATCAGAGGCAACCTCAACGCTCAAATTTATGCTGAGACGATTGTATCAGACGTCATCGTTCCTCTACAAGTGCAAATCGGTCCCTTATTTCAGTTAATGCATGATAATGCACGACCGCACACCGCAAGAGTTGTAAGACAGACTCTCGCCGCAGCTAACATCAATGTCCTGCCCTGGCCTGCTCAGTCGCCAGACTTGAACCCGATTGAGCATGCATGGGATATGCTACAGAGAAGAGCTCTGCCGAATATGGAGGGTATCCAGTCGCAAGAAGACCTTTTTTTGTTGTTGCAACGAACATGGGCGGCCATTCCACAGCGTGATTTGGATGAACTCATTTTGAGTATGCCAAACCGATGTTCTTGTGTTGTTAGTGTTCGCGGTAGAAATACGGATTATTAATTGTTTAAGTTACCCAATAAAATTTTAGAGAAAACTGTTATTTCAGTCTTTTTTTCGAACTTTTGTGTTAGTGGTTCAAATGTCAAAAATCCCTTTATTAGGAAAATGGAAAATTTCTTTATTAATGCAAAGGTGACTTGGTTTATCGTTACTGTGACAAACGAAAACACTTTATTTGATGAATCCTTAAAGAAAATTTTAATTAATATCAATCAGGAGAAAAGTTATTGCAAAAATATATGTTGATCCCTAGACACTTTTGATGTGTGTATTTACTAATCTTTCTAACACGCCATAAACGATGGGTATTTGTTTTATAGAACCGGGTGCAAGCCAGTTCATCCACGCAGAATAATTAGTTGCCTCCTTCTTTATCAACTAATTTACCCCTTCAAGTTTTAATTTCGCGACAAAAAGTGGAGCCATTGTCATTCTCCAAGGTTCCCTTTTCTTTTAGTCATGCGTAACACACAAATAAAGTCACTTGTTTTCTCGTTTAAACAATTAATATGGTATTGTGGTGTAAAATTAGCCAAGAGCCATACATGGCAAAGAGATTTAATGAGGACTGGAAAACAAGCGGTCTTATGAAAAGAAATATTATTTTAAAACTTCACCAAAATCCCAGTCTTGTGACTCGAATTGGAAAAAAAGTTGGAAATGCCGATGCTCGAGAATAAAATATACATAAACACTTTGTATGCTTTGTAAATTCTTAACCGTCTTTGAACGCTTAAGTTCAAAGACTGCTCCAGACTATTTAATAAAAAGTATTGGTGTAAACCATTTGAAAGTGAATTCCTAGAAGAGTGCTCCCAATACACCAACAGCAATGTAATCCTATTTGCTGACCATAAAAATGTTTACTGCTTCAGAAAGAGAATATCAAACGTAGTGAACAATTTAATAGACTCAGGGATTTGTTTACCCCGAGTTTGCCGTAATGCTTCTTTGTTTTTATATTGGAGAGTACCTTAATTGGTTAAGGAGATTGTTCAAAAGTGGTAGTCGATTTCCGGCAGCGCCGAAACATATATCATTTGAAAGATTGTTTCATAATATCTACTCCATCACTATGGCAAATGTCAATAAGTCCAGTCATGCACGATATTCATGACATCGTGGTGAACTTATTAGACCAATTTATGATTGATTCATGTTGAAATAAAATACCCAAAAAATACCTAGTAATGTAATGAAAGATGAACAGAATCATTATAGCTGCTTTAGTTACCTATTGAATACAATATACATCATTTAATGCTTTATAAAACAATAAACTTGCCATTTTCCAATCAATGATTATATAATTTTGGATTGCAATAATTATTTCAAAATAAAACGGGGAAAAAAATACATTCCAGTTTTTCCCAAAAGATTTACAATTAAGTGCCCTACGTGTTATAAAAATTTGGAGTCTGTCGAAGACTGACTACCACCCTCCATACAAATTTGAAACATCGCATTTACCAATAAAGAAGAGATTACTCATTATGGAAAAGTAAGTGGTTCTATTTCTATAATACCTATATATTATAATTCATTAATACCTATATATTATAATATTTATTACAATTTTTCATGCTTAAAGGGTGGCAAACAAACGTATGGATCGCCTGGTTGTAAAAGGCCACCATAGCATACAGACGCTTGCGATATCAAAGCTATCAATCGTGTCATTCCCTACCCTGCCTCCTAACCACATCCCCTGCCCCGTGGAGCCCTGGAACCTTACTTACCGACAGAAACACAACACCAACAAAATTTAGTGTTATTTTAATGTGATCCTCTGTAAGGTGGAGGTTACTTTCCCGCTCCAATTTAAGTGGGAAACTCGTTAAAAGTATTGGAAAATAATATCACTGGCTTTAAAAATCAGAAACAACAAATTTACAGTCAACACAGGAAGTCCACGGTCAGTAAAATTAGGCTTCTTGGAGGAGCTGGGGTGGCAGGAATTAAGTAATTAATTGTGCAAAATAAACACAGGGTGTCTTGTGGCAGAAAACAGCCCGCCGTAAGACAGAAAAGGTATCCAAAAATGGCAAATTTTCTCCAAGTCACTTTTCATTTTAACTTGCTTGAAAAGAGCAGGAGGTTGAGATTATTTAGCAATTTGTTGTACCTGTTCTGAGCATTGTCAACTGTATTATGTATTCAATGTTATTTAATATCATTGCATGTCTTTTCACGGTGTTGCTATGCCGCTGCTTAATCGGACTCCCGCCCGGCAACAATCAGCCAGTTGGCAACGGTAGAAGCAAATAATTGTGTGCTTTTTTATATTTTTGAAGTGAAAACTTCTTTAGCGGCGTTGTACACTTTTTTTTGTATGGGTAAAAAATGTTAAACTCGCGTCAGGTTAAACACGTGGGCTGATCGCATTATGACACACAATAAAATTGGAAAGGTTGTTGACTTTCAATATATTGGACGAAACATAGTATTTTTTTATTTTATCGTATTATAATGATAAGTCTCTATCTAGGACGTCCACGTGGCAGCTTTATTGCGAAGAATGTGCATTTTTTTACAATAGATGTCGCTAAGTGCGCTTAAACGTGATTCATGTAAGTTGATTTTTCTGCGAGATAAACTTTTTTAATGTACTTAATATAAATTGTCATGTTTGTGTCATAGCGCAATAAATAAATATTGTATTCTACCACATACATATACATACATGATAGTACTTTTATACTGATAATTAAAGCAATTCGTGCAAAATTATTCCCTAACCATTCCAAAATATCAAAAATGCACAACGTTATTATTCAAGTTTTCATTTCTGCTGGCACTCCCGGAGTGCAACCCGTCGTTTTTTTTAATTGTATTTTCACTGTTAATTATTAATTCACTCAGTGAATTGACTTTTAGACCAGGGTCGATAATTTTTGAGACCAAAAAAAATTATAGTAGGAAGAAACCCATTGGAAAAGGTAGAGAATATAACAAAAATGAAAGGAAAAATAAATTACGGGCGATCTGAGGTCGGGAAGGGGGAGGGGGTGAGTTTTTAAGGGTAAAAACCGGTTAATCTCGATTTCCGGTAAAACTGCAAGTCCTATGAAAAAAAGTTAAATGGCAAAGTTGTAGGTAATAAAAAGATGTCATCATCATCAGCCTATTAATGTCCCCACTGCTGGGGCACAGGCCTTCCCTATGGATGGAATAGGGAGATTGGGCCATGACCCACCACGCGGGCCCAGTGCGGATTGGTGGGTGCTAACGACTGCAGATGCAGCCGGGACCAACGGCTTAACGTGCCTTCCGAAGCACGGAGGAGCTCGAGATAGTAATTTTTGGTCACCCATCCAATGACCGACCACTGCGAAAGTTGCTCAAGTTCAAACGATCGCAGCCGTACGCGCTAACCACTTGCGCCATCGAGCTCCTCGTAAAAAGATGTACAACTTTTGTATCGACACTTTTTTCACATAACCTCAAAATCTATGTGAAAAATTCGAATAACCGAGTTTTTAGTTTTTTATTTTTATATTTTGCAAAAAAAAATCTTTCACGTAACTTAGTGAAAACTTACCTTTGCGTGTCCCAAACATACAGTAATTTTTTTGATTTAAAATATTCATTTTTTCACCTTATTTTGACTTAATATCGAAAAAGCACCCTAATTTTCAATCGAAAATTCTCACGTCAAAATATCTGCTTTTTAAAAAAAGTTGATGTGTTTTTTGTTTGTTGAAATTTCTACTTTCTGATGGTATAAAAAAAATATACACTACTGTGGTAAATGTTCTCAGAAACTGCAAATTAATAATGAAAAATTATTATTAATTAAAATTATTAATTCACAAAATTTTTCACTCACTTCACTAACTTTCACACTCACAAAACTTCACCAGCCCGAGTCTGCCCTATTCCCTGGACCACTTTTTAAAAGTATTTTTAAACAAACTAGGCATTATTTTTTGTTACAACAATAACTTTACTTCCATTCATTCATTCATCATCATCAGCCTATTCATTAAAGCAGTGGGGGCATTCCCCCACTGCTGGGGCACAAGCCTTCCCTATGGATGGAATAGGAAGATTGGGCCATGACCCACCACGCGGGCCCAGTGCGGGTTGGTGGATGCTGGATGCTAACGACCAACTTAGGCTTAGGCTTAACGTGCCTTTCGAAGCACGGAGGAGCTCGAGGTAGTAAATTTTCGGTCACCCATCCAATGACCGACCACTGCGAAATTTGCTTAAATTCAACGATCGCAGCGGAACGCGCTAACCACTTGCGCCATCGAGCTTCTCACATTCATTAAATAATACGTACAAATTCTTTATCTTAATTAATGGAATATATCTTACGTAATTCAAAATATTTCCCATGATCATCGTAAGGTAAAAAAATAAGAGGGGTGAAGTTAAAGTTATGAAAAAACACTGGAGGTGATGACAAGCTGGTGATTGCCAAATTTTGTTCCTCGACGCCTCGTACGCCCTTTTGATACAGGGGGTATCTCTCTTCATTTTATAACCAGACAGCGTCAGCGGGATCATCTCCATTTTATGACCAGACAGCATCAGCGGGACATCAGGCCTTTAATCGCAAAGTTTCGACATGGGACTGACTGAAGGGTATAAAAAAAAAAAAACTTTTTTTAGGTTAGCTGGCTCCTACATGTAAAGTGGGGATGCCTTTGTTTCATCGTCTAGCCCATCGTGTGTACCATTGAATAGGTATTTTAAAATAACTTAGGGGTTGCAAACCTTTTTTTCGTTTTAGGGATCCGTTTGTGAAATATTAAAAACTTTAAAGTGATTTTTTTTTGGTAGATTAGGTCCCCCCGCCCCATTAAAAGCTACTATTGACTTGAAAAATCTGAAAAAAAAATAAAGGACCAGGCAGCAGACGGGACTTGAACACGCTTAGCAGGTACTAATAGTCGTTCAACTTAGGTATTACAAATATTTCTTACCTAATAAAATTTCCTTAAAAAAACATATTGAAAGTGAATCAGATGAAGTAATTGCTTGCTTATATCGCGTTAAACTATGAATTGAAAAACATAATAAAAAAAAACTATTTAAAAAAAACTATGTAACCGTGCAATGTGCCTGGCGCGACATACACTTAGCCAGTTTTTATTGGATAAGGTATACCTCAAAGTTGGTCCTAGAAAAACAAAAATCCTACACTAAGGGTGGGAAAATAGGGCTAATTGTTACATTTACAGATTTTGATGTCGAGTAGTACAATTACACTAATTGAAGCCACAAAAAAAAAGTCGCAAAATTAATATGTATATGTATATGTAATAAAAAACCCTGCCGGATCGTTTGGCACAGATTAAACCGAAGCATTTTTATCCGAAATATAATCAGATACCATATAATAATAGGCTTTGTTAATAAGAACTCTTTTTGGATATTGCTATGGACTTTATTGTAGAAGCGTACATAAAGACCTTTGAATAAATTATTTATTTTGTGGAGCCTTGTAACTTATTCTTGGTACAGGTAATTTATTTTTATTTCTGCAATCGTAAAACGGGTGGTACTGACTGTCCTGCCAAAAAGATGGCAGAACAACTCCATAGATTATGAAGGCGCCTGAGTTATATTTTAGAATTTTTCATTTATTTTCTTTTAGTGTGAGAGAATCGTAAATTAAACCTTAACTAATACGGACGCCAATATGTATGTAAAATAATGTAAAATAAAGAACAAATGAGATGATTGACCCAATTTATAACTGCGGTGACGCGAAATTTTGTATGTCATACTGAATAATTTTGTGTTGATTTAGTATTTTTGTTTTTGTTTTATTATATTTTTCAAGTTCAGGCTATGTATTGTTCTTTACCTTTTGTGTTTTTTCCTAGAGCTAAGTCACTTATACGTAAAAAATAATAATGAATAAAGATTTATTATCATTTCCGTTGTCCAAGTGACTAGTTACTACTAGTTAAAACTTTGAGCCGTATACTAAGTATTAAAGATTTTTTGTGTTTTTTTTAACCCTTACTGTAAAATCGTATCTGATACAATATAATTTATTTTAATATGTTTTTTTTATTTATCATAATATACAGTAGTAACAATTTTAATTGAAAAAATCACAGAGGTTTATAGCAATGCTAATTACACGTCAAGCTTTATTAGCTTAAATAGTTAGGTATTTAAATACAAAGTACTGTGTTAATAGACGACAGTCAGCTGCATTCCAAGAACTTAAAATAAAAGTCTTTAAATTTGTATTTTTCATTAACTGGTGTTACGCAATTGACTAAATCCGCCGGTAGTTCGTTGATCAAACGCGGGACTAGGAAGGCAGTAGATCTCCTAACGTACATGTTATTTGCTCTCTTCGTACAAAGCTGATTTCGAGCAATAGCACTAGGGATTGCAATCCGGAAAAACGGATCCGGCAATCCGGCGGATCCGGTATCATTTGACTACGGTACTAATATTTTGTTATTTTTATTCAGGAGACACACACTGACGACCTTTTATTTTACGTTTTTTCCTTTCGCGGGCCTGCTGGAAGAAATTTCAATATGAAATAAGCAGTGCCCTAGTACAAATTTCTTGTTCCTGTTCTTATCTATTTTATTGTGTGTGTACTAAATTAGTAAATAAAAAAAAATACCTTATCCGAAGACCGGATCCGGTGCTTGCAACTCGGAAGTGCACTCTTTCGAATAAGAAAAGAATTTAGGAAATCGGTCAACAATTGACGGAGAAATCGGTGAACATACATAAATATATATATATATATTTACTAATTATATTAATATCAATATAGGAAGTTACATAAATAAATTTAAGAATAATTAAAACAAAAAATATACTATAACAATGAACCTAAAAATAAAAACCTTAAAAAATAAAATATAATAACTAAAATACATTATTAAAAGGAGTCCCTTTAGGCAAGGTTCCGAAGATACTGGCAGCGTTCCCCCTTTGGATAGCTAGACTAATTCTTTGTCCGAGGTAGCTGCCAGCTCTTCGGTCTCCTGTGATGTCGACTAAACTTTTCGCTATTTCTTTAAAAAGCCTTATAGCGCTAGGACCCCACGGACCAAGGGTCTCGACACCGAATGGGACAAAATCATATTCGGAGCCTAGACTGGTTCCATGTAGATGGGAAGGAGCCAGCGTGTCTGAACAGGTTGCATCCCATACTAGCACCCGACCCATTTTCCATGGAATCAAACTCATACCGTCCGGTCTCTTGCCATCATCTCTTGCAATACCAGTTGGCTCAAGTAGACTTGGCACGTTGACGGTGGCAAGGGACCGGCGTATGATATCGTTAAGTGCGGCGTGTCTCGAGAAGCGCCCTGCACTTTTTTGGCAAGACAGTCCATGATGTCCTAGCTTGTCGACATCACTGCCACAGGGACATTTATGAGGAGCGCAGACCGGGACCCCAAGCCGTAGACAGGTTGCGGAGTGTGACAGGCTCAAGAAATGTGCCTGTATTTGTCGAAGGGTACGCGTGAAGCCAGTAGCCGGCCTCATGCGTACCCACGGCCAAAAGCCTAGCACGCGCCGAACCTGTACTGCAGCTCAAAAGGTTAATATAAGTTAATTTACAATTTATGTCGTCCCAGCTCCTCTGTGAATTTGGAGAAACTGGAAAATTTTGACCTGGGCATGCAATTAAGAAAGCGTTTCTAGCTTCTTCCAAGCCAGCAATCTCAAAGTTTGAAGGGGATGCCCTTAAAATTTTACTTATGAGATTTGCTGAACTATGGACAGAAGATAGGAAGGCTGGTAAAGCGACACTGGAAATTTTGCGAATCCCTAAACCACCATAACGGATGGGTAGGGATGCTTGGGTCCAAGATTGCTCATTCAGCTGCATCTTAAGAATCGATTCCAATTGTGACAAAAGATCTAAGTGATTCTAAAAGGAGCAGCAAAGGAGCACATACGTAAATTTTGGGACAAAATGACAGAATTTTAAGATGCAAAGTGCTAGTAATGTGGACTAATTTCAAGGAGACGGTCGGCAGAATTTTGAAATTTATTAATTGAATTATTAATATATTCAGAAATAGATTCATCAAAAATTGGAGAACCTAAAAGGTAAAGGGAATTACTGTTAACTATTTTAATATTTGGAGCTAAAATATTAAATTTTTGTTTAACGTCATTTAAAATTAAGTCGTTGTTATTTATAAAAAGTTCGCATTTGCTAAAATTAAGCTCCAAACCGATGGCTTCTATTTTTGATTGAAAAAAGGTCCGAAAAAACAGTATCCACATCACCTCCTAGGGTTCCGTCGTCCAAATACCAAACATTGAATTTAGAATTTAAATTTTTGATTATCGGATTTATAGCCAAACTAAAAATTGCAGGCCCAAGGGGATCACCCTGTTGACAACCTACTTCCGAGGACAGTTCATTAGAACGATATAACAATTTTGTTGGGTCGGCGTAACTGAGAAGAAGATAATTGTATATTTCCGGTATATGTTGTTTTATTTCTGTCAGCAGGGTATCCCTATTTACCGAATTGAATGCATTTTTGACATCAATTTTGAGCAACACGTCAGGCTGCCCGTAAGTTAAGAAGGAGCGTAGGGCATAGACGGCTGCCTCACACCCTCCTTTGACACCGAAGCCTAACTGTACGGGTTCAAATTCCGAATTTAGTTTTTAGTACAGTCAATCTGTAGGTTGAGTCGTGAAAAAAAAACCTAAAGGGTAAGTCTTGGTTTTTCTGTTGCCAAATGACGTCAGTAAGCCACCTTGGCGATGGGCATGTTCAACTCGTAGGCGTTTTTTGAAAAACTCAAAAAAACCGTCAAAAATTTTTTGAAACGCATTTTTCTTGTTTTGTATGCATTTGAGAAACTTTTTTTTCGACCATAATTGTAGAGGGCGTTGAGTGCTACAATTTATGTCATTGTTGCAATTTCGTACAACAAAAAATGCGCATTGTAGGTGGCGCTAAAGTCTCAAAAAAGTGTTTTTTCACTTTTTCACCCTGAAAATATCATTTTAATGGAAAACTTTAAATGGCGAAGTTGTTTCGTACATAATTACCAACAACTTTTGTATAAACAATTATTTTGTATTACTTACCGTTTTCAAGTTATAAATTGCGCAGGTATGAAAAATCCAATAGAGCGGTTTTGGGCAGTTCAAGTACACATTTGCAGTGCACATTTCAATGTACGTTTTACTAGACTAATTACGGTTACACTACCGTAAAGGGAACCCCCCTTTACGGTAGTGGAACCGAAATTTGGATATCACGAGGTTATTTGGAATTTGACTGACCTACCTACCTACTGACTAGGTAGTCACTTACATAATAATTAGATAAGTCAATAATTAGGTATTGTAAAATAACTAGAAAAATTGTGATTAAATAAAATTATTAAAATATAATTCATAAGTAAGTAGTTTTATTTTAAAATTATTAATTTATTAAGTCTGACAATATTAAAATAGATCCTATGTCAATTATTGTTTATTTTTTATTTATTTGTGCCTGCCCATATAATTTTCTCTTAAGTCTTCTATCTGATAAACCAACTTTACTTTTTTTTCAGCGAGGATTAAATAGAAAAGACTTCTCCTTAAATATTCCAAATATTGCTTCATTCTTGTTAAGAACTCATTGGATATTTAACGTTATAATCCAAATAACCCCAAAGTTGCGACAGATTATCATTACGTCTAAATAATTCATGGTATTTTTTCATCTTTTTGACGACCTCCGTGGCCGAGTAGATTGTACGCCGGGTTTCATGGTGTCGCCGACTCCAGACGTCCCGGGTTCGAATCCTGGTGGGGGCAGATGTTTGTGTGATGAATACGAGCATTTGTACTCCAGTCATGGATGTTTAATATGAATTTCTATACAAATATACTTATATATGTACAGTATATGTATTCTATCCGTTACCCTAGCATCCCATAACACAAGCCTTACAGTGCTTACTTTGGGTCTAGGCTAGTTGGTGTAAGTGTTGGAAATATTATTTTATTTTATCTTTTTAATGACCGTATAAGTGAAATTGACATAAACTGAAGACAGCTCCTTTTTTCTTTAACCTTTTCAAATATCGCTCATTGGTTTCTTTTCGAAACGGTTTCCATTTAGAGAAAATTGTAAGATCTACCCAAAAATAACGATTTATATTGATAAACTGACTCCAGTTTTTTGTAAAACACCTATTTCGTAAATAAATGTCCAAATTAGCCCCACTTTACGGTACCAAGTTTTAATTGTTTTCTTGGTGTCTATTTGTCTAAACATTGGTTAGGAAATAAAGTCGATTCTTTATATTTGTGATTTACACTTGATTAACTCACTTATTTTGTACGAAAAAGCGAAATCCGTCGTATCCGGCCGGACTGAAAATGACGCCGGATTGCAATCCCTAAATAGCACGCACGAGTAAAAGCAGGGTGATATATTTTTTGCTTGAGACATACTTTTGAAAAAGGTTTCCTTTATTAAATTTAATTGAAATTTTGTGTGGACCGGTAATTTTTTACATAAGATCAAGGTCGCGGTAGCATAATGGTCAGTGCATTCGCCCGGATAACGAAGGGTGCGGGTTCGAGTACCGTCTAGTGCCTAAACCGCGTGGATTTTTTCCTAGTAATATTTTCTTTAGATAATTAAATAATTACATATCGTCACTAGAAATTTGCCTTTTTATTTTCCTGTATACTATAAGTTTTTATTTTTTTTATCTGGAGTTTGTAAATTAGGTCACTATACGTTTTGTAAGTTCGTCCATAACTACTTATCGTATCGGATGTAAGAACTAGCGAGCGCGTTATACAGGATTACCCTCACTTTAAAGGGAATTCGGTCCTTTAAAATTAACATGTTAGCTAAAAACTGGCTCAATTTATTGCAGACGTGTTCAATATGAAGACTCCAGTGAAATGTACTATCTATTTTAACACCAAGATATGTGCGTGAATGTACGACCTCAATAACTGGGCAGTCACAGGTCCTGTATCTATAAGAGCGGGAACAGTCGTGAGCATGAGCTATTAAGTCTGTAGTGGGGAGTTGGTGTACATAGGGGGACGTAATACGTAAAAGTTAAGTTTTATTAGAATTTTGTTAAGATTGTGATTGTAATTAATTTTAAGTGCTTACATATTTATGCCAGTGGTCCGATGGAAGCCAAATTACACTCTCCAGCAGTAATCTATCGACTGACGCCGCAAGTTTCGTGAAATCAGGATGGCAGCTAGGCCTATCTGATTTCCAGAAATTTGAGCTTGTTTTCCGGTAGCTTACTACGCCATTTCAATTTAGATTTCATAATTAATTTATGGTTGACCTGCTTGCCGTGGGTAAATTACGGGGACAAAATTCAAACGCAAGAATAAACCATTTTTCAAATATAAGAAATCGGTATGTTTTATGGATGATAGTTATACCTATTGAAATGATCATGATTGTGTATAAATATCAATTCAGCAACAGTATTTTTTTCGTGACACAATGTTTTATGCGCCAACATTGCACGGGGAAAATCTTTCCTACTTATGGAAAACGAACTTTTGGTCTTTAATTTAGATTTTTTTAACCATGTAACTGCTCGATGTTTAAATCCAAAGAAAATATAACTAGAAAAAATTCCACGCGAACCAGGCGAGTCCCGTCTGCTGCCTGGTCCAGAATTCCTGGAATTCTTTCTAGTTATATTTTCTTCAGATTTAAACTTTTGGTTTTTTGGACAACCATGGAATAACTACCTAAATTGTAAATAAAATAAAATGTTAAAAAATATGAAAAAGAACATATCGGAATAAAAATATAACTCATTGCTGTTTTTAAATTTGAATTATCATTCAGGAACACAGCACGTCGGACGATAGACACCAAAAAGTTGATTCACCCACATACAGTGTGAGTGATTAGGATTGTCGTATGTGTACATTTGTTTTTATTTAGATTAGGACCGAGAAGAAGTAAGAGAAGTTCACTTTTAATAATGCAATTGCCGAAAAAGGCAATGATGGATCTGGCAACATAACTCGCTGAACTCTTTTAAATTAGTATATCACACTAAATCACAACATCTTTATGGACTTTGCCTTAAGTAATGAGCACCCAATCATTTCAGGTTAACTGAGATAAATTTACTTATCATCCCAATTACGAACCCGCCGCAAACACCATACCTACATTTTTTCCCGTCAACTTTTAATTAAAAGTACCTAAATTTTATTTCGGAACATAAATTTTCAATTAAAAAACATCAACTAGGAGCAGTTTCTTTTTATTTTAAGAACTATACCGAAAGCCTTTAGTTGTTTTTTAATCAGAATCTACGAAAATTCAACTGAGGAAACATTAATTATTTTCAATGTCACCTTTAAGTTTTAAGTTACTTTATTAGACACCTTAAACATAGGCTATAGAGTATTTTCATAAAAGTTAAGGTTCCGTGTGAGAACTCCGATAACGTAACCCAGGGTGTCAAAAACATACTAAAAAACAGTAAATTTAAAAAATCAAAGAACCCGACCGAAATAAAAACTGAAAAGAAAAAAAATTGTGTGTGTCAACTCCGACGCACGACTGGAGTTTTATAGTCTAACCAGACTCAAAAAGAGTTTATTTAACTTAAAAAGGTTGATACTGTATGAAAGGGTAAATTAACAAATTAATGAAAATAATATACATATATAAATATATATTTATTCATTTCATATATATTTATCATAACTAATCGACGAAATATTTTACATTAAACTTTTTACAATAGTCAATTTCAGATGTGCATAAATATATCATTAGGAATGTTGATAAATTATGTAATTATTATTATCAGACTATTTTTTATTTTAATATTAATTAAATCAACATTGTCTGCATTATTAATTACAGTGACAAGTGGTTTATGGTAACTAAAATAAGACACATGGACGTTCGTAGATACGTGGTTCACGAATCTTGAAAATACCGTATCAATGGTTGTACCATACCTCGTTGTCCCCATTGCTCTATCAGAAACAATATGTCAATCCGTCATCTTTGTTTGTCAAAGTTGCGCGACATAGGATGCGCACCAAAAACGTAACGAGGTCATTCATCGATAGATTTTACTCCTCACATTTTTCCCACACCGGGCCCCTTATATATGCAAATCGATTCTTAAGGAGTAAACTCCAAAAAAACAAGTCTAGTAGTCTATAATTCTGTTAAGTTCCCCTACTTTAACAGTCGGGACCCATTAGATATTCAAAAACAGTTTTTTTTTTTAATAATGGGTCCCGACTGTTAAAGTAGCTTTGTCCCTTACTTATAAACTACTAGACTTGTTTTTTTTTTCTTTTCAGTTTTTATTTGCAGTAATATAAATCAGTCGGGTTCTTTGATTTATTAAATTTCCTTTTTTTATTTCAACCCTTTTAGTTAGATGGTTTAAATCACAGTCTTGTCACTTGTCACTCGGCAAGGGAGTAAATATCGCGGGGATTATTAAGAAGCTTCCGGTGGTCTATACGATTGATTTATTAAGACATACAAAGACCATATGGGTCAAGGCAACAATGTGGGCCTCAATTTTTTGCAAAAATGTGTGAAGGTAACTCAAGTCGTTACCTACATATATAATGCATGTATATTTTATAGTTAACTAGTACTTATTCAAAAAATCATCTTTTGCTTATGTTATTTGTCGACTATCCTAAATTGGCAGCAGGTAGATTGTGATATAGGTACACAAATGGTGTGTACCTACATACTTCACAGAAACAAAATAAAAAAAAGGTTAACTTCAAATATTGTTAATCATCCTATATACATTACCAATCAATGACGTTAATGTCCTAGATTGACGAAAGCAATAATTCCCGTCTGTATTTTTAAACAATGGTGGCAACTACCTTAGATCGCTAAACTAAATAATTATACAATCACCAAAGCAAAGATTATAATATTTGATTAAACTAAAGGCGCAGAATAAAATTTCCATAGCGTTAAGTACAACACAATAGCAATCTCATTTATTATGAATTTATCACCCAGTGTATCACAAAAAGGTTCACATCTTTGTCGTTCTCTTTTAAAGATTTCACCAGTTACAGGTGGCAAACTTTCTAGTCTAGCCCTTTTTATTGGTAGCATAAAGTTCGTATAAAGAGTACTTCCACCTATCAATCGGTCTGCTACCAGCCTAGTAGGTATTGCAAATGGTGAAATCATAGCAATTATTTTACAAATATTTTTTTCTACCTATAAGGAGTTCCACTCCCTAGCCATTCGCATAATGAAAGCGGAAGGAAATCGCTTCGTGCGAATGTGAGGAAATTGGACAACATAAGGGTGAAAGCCCTCGCCGCGCCTGGTCGTCCGGTGGTGAAAAGGGGAAGGGAGGATCAAATTATGAAGTACGTCCGCACACTCTCCGAAATGTAACCGATAAAACACAGAGACGCAAGCTACACGTCTTCGGTGGTCAAGGCTCTTCAGATTAGCCTCAATGAAAGCGTCATTGAGTCTCTTCGCACAGTGTTCCACCGAGTCCAGTGCATCCAGCTGATACCGAGCAGATCTATCCTAAAGGTGACAGCAGTACTCCAAGCAGGAGCAAACTTGGGCTCGGTAAAGGTTAAGGAGCTGCTCAGATGTAAAATATCGCCTGACCTTAGAAAGTATTCCAAGTTTTTTGGCAGCGGTTTTAGCAATGGACTCGATGTAGCGACCGAAATTGAGGCTGGATGAGATGTCCCGAGCTAAGAGCTCGAGATGGTCTTTAACCGGCACGAAGACATTTCAGAAAGTCGAAGTCAGATGGAATGGACTCCGTTTCGCCGAGTAGAGACAGGCGTGTGTTTTTAAGGGATTGAATCCAACCAAATTGGTTTCACCCCAGAGGGAAACAGCTTCCAGGGTTGCATCAATCCCTCCACCATCGCCTCCCTTAAAGATCGAACATCTGCATCAGACTTCACATCAGGCAGATATCTCTCCGAGACCGTGCTGTCGTCTGCATACTTAAAGATACAGGAAGCAGAGGATTGATGAGCAGCAAGAATAGAGTTGCGGAGAGGACAGATCCCTAGGGGACACCGGCATTAATACCAAGCAGATCCGACGATGTGCCATTAATGACCACTCGTATCGATCTGCCCCTCAGAAAATCAGAATAAATATGTATAAATTACCGAATAACGAATCCACTTTAACCAAAAATACTTAGTAACTTTTAAAAATATAATCAAATTAACCTATTATTACTTAGTTTATTTTTGAAGCTTTTTCGTCAATCAATTATTATTATCCTAACTATCGATACTAATATTATAAAGATGCAAGAGTTGTATGTTTGTAACAAACATTCTTTCAAACTACTAAACCGATTTCGAATATTCATTCACCATAAGGTAGCTACATTATTTATTATTATATTTTCAAACATTAATCTCAATATCGTTGATTAATCTGCTCGATTTATAAATGTAAAGAAAACTTCCACTTGAAACAAAATCCACCTTGACAACTTTTCCGAGAGGAAATTTTTGTAGTAAAAATTTTTACTTAACTACATTATATCCAAGTGACATAGGTTATATTTTATTCCGAAAAAATAAATTTCGCCCGTGCAATGCCGGGGCGGATCATTAGTAAAATATAATATTATGGGTATGCGAAAGTGAATTTGTTTGTTACACATATTTGTTTCTTAGGTTTTCACGCACATCACTCATTAAATAAAACTAGTTTTTACGGGTTAATGCACGAAACTTTATTTATTTATTGACGTTTCATAGCCTTTACAGGCTACGTCGTCAGAATCAAACTTTTATTTAAATAAATAAAAGTTTGATTAAATACCGTAAAAACTAGTTTTATTTTGTTTGTTACACTTCCGCGCCCTAATAGGTGAATCGATTATGATGAATTTCCGTATAGAAATATATTGAACCTTAGTTCTAAGTTACATTATCGAAATACTTATAGGACTATAATGGAAGGGGTGATTTACCTATAAAATTTTATATTCTTTGCTTAGAATTCTACACAATTATCGTTTATAATAACAAAACCAACATTATCGCGAGCTGATTAATAAATACAGGAAGTCAAGTATTTACCTACCAGCCATAATAATACGTTATTTCTCATTATGTTAAGTAACCTTTTAGTAACATGAAGTAACATCGTTAAAATAAACTTTAAAAGCAGGTCGAGTATAATTCTGAGCTTTTCATTAAATTTTAGTAATCATAAATATATGATAATTTATTTTCATCATTTAATAAGAAGGAACTGTATCACAGTTTTATTGTAAGTACTTCGTATAGGATTAGATACCGCGAGTAGTAATTTTTGTTTCTTTTCCTCCTAGGTTTTATCTACGTTTATAAACATCAAAATTCATCAAAATTTCTTCTCCGACCATTCCCGCAGTCTACTCCTGCATCATCGTTGTAACGTTTTAATTAAATTTTTGTCGAAATGACAGTATAAAGGGCAAATTTATCGTCTTGAAATATCAAAAGCAATAAAAGTATTTGTTTTGATAAAAAATAATTTAATAATACAAAATGTGCATTTTGGACATAGATATCAACTAATATTTTATTTTTTATTCACTATTTTAGCGAAAATGGCTTACACATTAAAAATAGATATATGCTGTCGTGGACTTTTTTGTAGAACCATGTAAGAGATACATTTACACTATACATTATATTCATGTAACTTTTATTGTTTTTGCAGTGCAGGCCAAAATAGATCGCAGGTGGGAGTTTTTTTCCGTCTTACGTGACACCTATTGATATATTTTGGCCAATTCATTCAATAACTACATAATTACGGCAGGGGGGCTGACCTCTCCCAAACTTTTCAATCTGTATGTGGATGCATTGATAGGGGAGCTCAGTGGTACTCATGTGGGCTGCCACATAGACGGTGTCTGTTTAAATATTAAAAGTTATGCGGATGACATGGTCCTGCTGAGCGCTTCTGTCTACGGGTTGTCACAGCTCATAGCTATATGTGAACGGTATACGCCATGGACTGATATACAACTTGAAGAAAAGTGAAAGTATGGTCTTTCGGGTTAGAGGGAAGTCTCTTGATAACATTCCATCAATAAAACTCAATGGTACGCCTTTGAAGAGAGTAGACCAATTTAAATATCTTGGACACTTAGTGACGTCTGACCTGAGGGACGATGCTGATATTGAGAGGGAGCGTAGGGCGCTGTCGATAAGAGCTAACTTGATTGCCCGTAGGTTTGCTCGCTGTTCGAGGGATGTCAAAATCACTCTGTTCAGAGCGTTTTGTACGTCCTTCTACACGAGCAGCTTATGGATCAACTACACCAAAAAGCAGTACAGTGCCTTGCGTGTCCAGTTCAATAATGCTTTCAGGCTGGGGCTACCTACATACTGCAGTGCTTCGGGTATGTTTGCCGAATACCGAGTGGACTGTTTTTATATAGCCATGCGCAAGCGGTGTGCATCCCTGGTGCGCAGGGTGCGGGCGAGCCCGAACACCATCCTGAAATTATTTTCGGAACGTTTTGACTGTCAGTACATGAACCATTGTTATATGATACATGTACTGACTAACAAAGTTTAGTGATGACTGTAGTTTTTTGTATTTAATTGTTTAATTATTATTGTATTATAATTTAATTTATTAGTGTCCATTCGAATTATTTTGATTATTTTTTATATTATATTATTATTATGATTAGTGTAATATTTATGTGATTGGATATTTAATGTAATTGTTTGGTCGAAATAAATAAATTGAAATTGAAATCAATTATTGTCTATATGTTAATATTATGTATGAGCTATATTATTGTTAAGTTTCATTAAAATGCATTTTGTATTTTTGAGTGAAATAGTAACAAAGATCCTTACAAACGTAAGATGGCGCCTAATTGTTTCAATATGAAATTTTGATTACTATCATATCTTTGGTAGCACTCCCATCATTAAGACGAATCGATTGGTGTTTGAATCATCAAAATCGGTCTACGCGTTTGGTCTCTAGTGTGCCACAAAGGAACATACATACATATATAGACTGGTAAACACTATACCCTGTCTGCGCGTCGCGCTTCACGCTCTTGCATTGCGCAGTCGGGTAAAAATAACTTTTTAAGTCATTGACAGTAGAGCAGAGTGATGTACTAAAGTTTTAAAGAGGACATCAATATGTACAAAAAAGTCCGCGTTACCATATATCTAACTATTAAAGTGATGTCACAACTAAAGATCCCCTGCGGTTATACCCGCGTTATATTGTGGAACAAAGTTATAGCGAGCCAAACTTATAAGATGGGCAAATGCTGTCGCGGACTATTTTATAGAACTTTTTAAGGGAAATTATTACGCCATACATGATTTTTGTAAAACTTTAATCATTTACGCAGCTCACTCAACGTAAGCTCACAAATGGGACATATTCACCCGTTTTTGCAACTTTTTTTTTTGTTTATTCAGTCTAGACTGTTACAAGCACTTGTGAATGTCGAAAAGCTACGCCATCGGTTCGCAAATCTACGGCGACGGCGGGAGACCTTGTACTGAGAAGAACCGGCAAGAAACTCAGCAAGGGATGCTTTTTTCTCCCTGTTTTATTTCATACAGTGTCGTCCAATTGAAAGTTGACATCAAACTTGCAAACATGTGTTGAGGTCAACTTCCATCACATAATGTCAAATATGTAACAATAGACAATCAACGAATTTACTAACAATAAGTGCAAATTTACATCGATGATCCGCTTCTGCTAGTCGCAGTGTGATGTGATATGGCCTTCAGCCTTCCTCAATAAATGCACTATCTAACACAAAAAAAACAAATCGGACCATTAGTTCTTGAGATTTGCGAGTTCAACAAAAAAAATAGTGCATTCGGTACAAACAGGTCCCAAAGTACGCAACAAAATTTTCACTATCAGTTATATAAACTTTAATGTTAGATGAAGGTTTATAATTATATAAAGAATTCATTGTCTATAATACAAACCTGAGAACAAAAACTATAGTATACGTACACTACAGCTCTAGACCGAAGCAAAGCGAAGGCGGGCCGCAAGAATCATCAAATAATTCCTGGCGTGTAATAGCCATCTGCAATACAAATATGTAACTACTCGTACTGTATCAAGTTACGTGTCGGGATGGAGTTCGAAATTATATGCCATTCTAGAAAAGTCCCGTTAATTTGAGAGTTAGCTAGCACCCGCGAGTGCGTAGGACCTACTTATACCTACGTAGGTAACGCGCATAAATTGTAAACAAGTGCAGATGTCGTTGCACTTTCTTCCTTATACCGCACTGCATAAGACTCATATTAGAATGAGCGACCCTCGGTGGTGTGGTAAAAGCTGTCTCCAGTATTTTCGCGGTTTTGTTTCGATAGCGTTTGTGACAATATCATCAAATAATTCCTGGTGTATAATAGCGATCCGTAATACAAATATGTAACTAGTCGTTCTGTATCAAGATGGTAAGTATAATAATAGCACGGGAATCGAATTCCAAATTTCGAAGAGTGAGATGATGACAAAAATAGATTCTTAATGACTGCTATAGTATTTCCAATTTAGCTAAACTTAATTGACCCTCCTAAGGTAAAATAAAGCATTCTGAAGTAAGTTTCTCGAATAATTTAAAATCAAAGTAGCTCTTGGGTTACGTTTGTTTCAAAAGATTACGCTCCATCAAGAGAAGGTTATATTCGCTAATAGGAGACGCACAATAATACCAAAGCGTCACGGTGGCCCACCCCTGCCCTAAACCGCTTTAACATAAGGATCAATTTAGAACGCGAAATGTTCGCAGCTACCCGTAATGAGAAACCACTAAAAAGTAATGAATCTACAGACAAATTTCAAGATAAAACCAAGCTTAGTCAAAGGAAATACGAGTTGGTTTGATTTGGGTCTGTAGTTGATAATATTATGTCGAGTATACTTACGGCATTCCATGAGCCGTAGCTTTTATACAGCTAATAAGCTCATAAGTAGCTCTTGGCCGTAACACCCTTACGGTCTTCGATTTCTTTAAGCGATGGAATGATTTTTCAAGCAACTTTTTGTTACTACAGTAATTATTTGGCAAATTGCTTCATTTTCGTAAGAGCAATTATGTATCTCTAGTAACATAGAAATAACAAGCTAGGTAGGTACCTATTACGGTGCATAGTTCACAGCCATTTTAGATCAAGCAAAATTAAAAGTTTATCCGTGCCTTTTCACCTACCTACTTAGGTAATCATGAGATACAGTCCACTGACAGACGAACAGCGTAGTAACTTCAGTTGTCATCCTAATTTTATAAGAAATTCATAATTGAGGCCCACTTGCACCAAGCCCTTGATTCAAATTAAGCTCTATTTCTATCTATCTTGACCCACCAAAATAATAATGACATAGGTAGTGTTAATTATGCAAGCTATATAATTGGTTGGGGAAAAGGTATCTTCACTTTATAGTATGTTATGAACTTGTAATAAAATGTCATTGGCTATACCATTTGTATCTGGCTAGTTCAAATTTTAAAGAAGATAATTCCAAATTCGAATTAGGAAAATAAGTGATTTTCATTTTTTTTTGTTACTGTTAAAAGGAATTAATACAATGAAGATACATATTCGATACCTACATTTTAAAATTTTCAAAATGTATGGTTTTTCATCATGATAACTCTAGACCTTACATATCTTAAGCCACTCAGCAAAAAATTAAGAGACTTTGACTGGGAGGTGTTAATGCATCCGCCGTATAGTCCTGACCTTTAGATTTCTACCTGTTTCAGTCTCTTCAGAAAATCAGTGTCGGGTTAACATCACGAGAGGACTGCGATAACCTCTTGTCGCGGTTATTTCATCAGAAGCCACGAAAGGAGATTGCTCAAATTGGCCCAAATGCACAAAAAATATTGACATACACGGTAATTCTTGGCGTAATTTATAATTTAATTTACAGTCATTAGATTTCAACGGACACCTTTGTATAATATATTTACTTTAAAAAGACTTTTAATTTTACCGGTTTTGAAAACATACGAATCATTTTTAATGGTTATGGGTGTAGTAACATTCAGCCAAAGACTGATCGAAGTTGTTTATATAACATGAAAACAAATCTATTTTGTCAAGATCGATAAAATAAATCATTTTTTTTATTACACTGTGGTAATAATATCCACAACTATATTATCATTTTTATCTACTCTGATACTATACTTCTGGACACATCTATTGGCCCACCTTGTATTTTCAGTTTCGTTTGGTCCTAGCTAAAATTTTATATTAGGTCGAACAAAAAGTTTTTATGCAGTTTTGAACCTGGCACATTCACAATTTCATTCAATAGTCTTTTTTTTTAATTTCGAACACAGAATTTAAAGAAACAAAAGACAATTTGGAGCCTGTTTGTTGATATCAAACAATCGAATACTAAGAAAACTTGGTTTTATTGGTTTTATTCTTGAAAAAGTGATTCTTATATCTTTGGTTTTGCAACAAACAATAATTATTCTTAACATTAAGGTGAGGTTCTATGAATAATCTATGGATACTTCACCTGAAGTCGCCGCCCAAGCTGTGGCACTTATTCAGGCCGGACACAGCCAAAGAAACGTGAGTGCTCAACTTAATTTAAGTCGATCTGCGGTCCGAAATGTTTATCGGAGGAACCTAGAGACTGGCGGCTTTGTTCATCGCCAAGGAAGGCCACGATCTCGGGTCACAACTAAAAGGCAGGATCGATTCATCGTGACGACCAGCTTGAGAAATCGTCACCTTACCTCCATTGAGATACAAAAACAAATTCGCGACTTCCACGGAGTATCTGTGAGCGCTCGAACTGTTCGGAGAAGGTTAAAAGAACGCGATATGGTACCACACAAGCCAGCTAATGGGCCCAAACTAACGCGAGCCCACCGAACAACGCGCCTTCATTTCGCACGCAGTCATTTAAATTGGACACAGCAAGATTGGAGCCGTGTACTCTTTTCTGATGAGTCTAAAATTGTGTTACATGGCAATGATGGAAGGAAGAAGGTCTACCGACGTAAGGGAGAGCGTTTCGCACAATGCTGCTTTGAAGAGAGGGTTGCTTATGGCGGAGGCTCATGGACTGTCTGGGGCGGTATATCCACGAGCGGCAAAACTCAACTTGAGGTTGTTACAGGACCACGGCTGCCAACATTAAATGCTGAAAGGTACATTCGTGAGTGCTTAGAACCTCACGTGATACCATACGCGGACTATGTGGGCCCAAATTTCCTTTTTATGCATGATAATACAAGAGCCCATGCGGCCGGCATCGTCAGGGAATATCTTCGGGATGTGAACATCACAGTTGTGGACTGGCCAGCCAGAAGCCCAGACATGAACCCCATTGAGCACATGTGGGACGAGCTAAAAAGACGTGTTAGGGGCCAGTAGCCCAGACGATGCAGGAGTTGAAAACTGCCATAGAAGAGGAATGGGAGATGATCCCTCAAAATTTCATAGAGCGGTTGATAAACTCTATGCCTAATCGTATGAGAGCTGTGGTAGATGCCCATGGAGGCAACACGCGTTATTAAATTAAACCTTTATTTGATAAAACATGTTTTTTATTCAAAAATCAATTGCCTTTAACAAGGCGCATATCCGACTTGTTAGGCGTAGCTCCATGTCGTATGGTATTCTGAATTCAAATTTAAAACAATACGATCGAAAAAGATGGTAAAATGTATCAGGTTTAAAACTGCATCAACAGTTTTTGTTCAATCTAGCAATCATATTTCGGTAGGGGCCATCGAAACCTAAACTCTAAGGTGGGCCAATAGATGTGTCCAGAAGTGTATAATACAATGATTCTAAAACTGAAAACAAAATGCTTATGACAAACATTACGTACAGGCCAAAAATAATAAAAAAAAAGTTTAATTACGATACAGGTCTTGTATGGACACCTGTAACATAATATAACTTTTTAATTATAACGATACACCTATACAACCTCCAGCTGGACCAAGGAGGTTGAACCAATACTTTAAAAAGGTTTCAATGAACGAGTCCGCGACGACGCAACACGCATGCGCAATCGATGTTTGCACCTTGACACCAACATTTGACATTTAAAAAATCTTTTCAATATTTAAACAAAGTTTGGTTTTGTTTATAAAATACATAAGTTTTTGTGTAAAAACATGTCTGAAAGCGGGGATAGTGGTGATTGTACACCACCAGACATTCTGGAAGCTGCGTCATACATGACCATGAACCTGTTGCCGGCGAAATCTAGGAGCAACTATAATAAATGTTACCACGAATTCATGGAATGGAAAATGAATAAAAATGCTACATCATTTTCTGAAAATGTGTTGTTAGCGTACTTTCAAGAGTTATCTGAAAAATATAAAGTGTCAAGTATGTGGGTTAAATACTCCATGATTAAAAGTACACTCAATATTTACAACGAAGTTGACATAACTAAATATGGCAAGCTGATTGCTTGATTTTTGAAACGAAACTCACAAGGATATAAAGGGAAAAAAATCCAAGACTTTTACAGCAAAGCAAATAAATAAGTTCTTAAATGAAGCCCCAGACACATATCTCTTCACCAAGGTATTTTAGTTGTTTATCAGTTAACCATGTACATTTTTTTGTTAATATTGAGTTAATTTACCGTATATATATATACTAATTTTTGGTATAATGGGTGCTTGCCAACGGCAAGAGTTATACAACATACAATTCAAAGATGTTGAAGTCTTCGAAACTACACTATTGATCAAAATAAGTAAAACTAAAACCAAGACGGATCGCTCTTTTACCGTTACTGGGAAATATTATGAACAATGCAAAAAATAGATAGAGCTACGACCAACTGAGTGCAGCAATCCCAGTTATTTCTAAACCATATTGCCGGAAAATGCACGACGCAAAGAGTTGGCATTAACAAATTTGGAGCTTTAAGCAAAGTTATTGCCAGCTATCTTCAACTTACCGACCCCGAATTGTACACAGGACACTGCTTTCGCCGAACATCTGCGACCTTGCTAGTTGACGCTGGTTGAGATATAACGGCACTAAAGCGACACGCGGTGGCTGGAAGTCAACGACAGTTGCAGAAGGCTATATAGATGATTCAACGACTAACAAGATCGCTGTATCCAATTCAATACTTAACAGTATTGAAAATAACAGAAATGAGGTCAACATTAACATACCCTCTCTGAGTACCTCCAATAACGCTTCCTGTCCGGTTCAAATTCAGTTTCATAATTGTAATGTTCAGAACATCAATAATTATTAAAAGTAAAAATAAATTTGTTGTTATATTCAGCGTTTTATTTGCAATATTGTTTTACGTATTATAGAATGAGAGTAGATAAAGTAGTGTACATAACTGTACTGTACATAACTTGGTCTTATAACGCTCGTGTGATGCTATAAAAACTCACCTACGGCTCGTATTTTTAAAACACACTCGTGTTACAAGAACCCTTATTATGCAACAGTATCTTAAACTACTATCACTAGATGCAAATGTGCTCAGACAATTATTATGGATGGAAAGCGACATCATAAAGTCTATTGCCATACATTTTTCGCCAAACACCTCCATAAACACATTATAATCTGTATATATGTTAGACTTTAAGGTATCTATCTATGGGCCTACGTTCCCTGACTATAAATTAATAAATATATAAAATTATAAGGTGTGATACACTAAAACTCTAAAATATGGTTATCTTAAAAACATAACAAAAATAATGAAGCTACTGAATATATGGCTATAGAACCTAAATCTCTTAGCTTTCTTTGGTTAACGAGAGTTTAAAAATTCTCTCTAATCTGTGGCTCATTCACTGTTCTGTCACAGAGTACTTTATTATAACCGGAAATGACACCTGATTTTAAAAGTTACTCTTATGCATTAATTTTAAAAACAGACAACTATCTGTTAATCTACATGCTCTATATACCTGAATCTAATCCATAATTTCGGTACTTAGCTTGATTTCCCTAGTTTAATATATAACTTATTTGATTTTTATTATTTTAATATGTTCAGTGTAATATGGTTATAGAAGTTCTCAGGGGTGTCCGTCAATAAAATTCGTTTCTACAGTAATTTATATATGATTTCGAATCTAGGAAACAATTTTTCATGATTATTGGTCTTTAGGCCAAACATGTATGGAAGCTGAGCAATCTCCTTTTCATAGCAAAAGGATCATGTCCCTACCTACAAGATGGCAAAAAGTTATCGAACAAAATGGCACCTAAGTACTTTAGTTAAATGTAAATGAACTTTATTAAAAAATGTTCTGTATTTTTATATTAAATGCGATGAAACTTTTCCCCCAACCTAATCTTTCTTATATATAAAATTCGCGTATCACAATATTAGTTACTCCTCCATAAAGGCTTAATGAATTTTTTAAAATTTTATATGCATATTCAGTAGGTCTGAGAATCAGCTACTATCTATTTTTCATACCCCTAAGTGATAAGGGTTGTCCAACCCTAACATTTTTCTTTGGACAATTATTTTTTTACAATGTTGCAATTAAAATCAGTGTTGCCACCTTGGATTTTTTAAGGCGCCAAGTCAAAGGTAAAATATCGCCAGATTTCAAAAATTTGGATTTAATAAAATCCACCAAAATCCGCTAAATTACAATTACATCTCTGATAACAAGAAACCCTAATTTAAATAAAAAACCAGTGAATATGTATGAGATACTACAGAAATAACTGTATGCCGCAGTCGGTCGTCGTAAATTAGTAAAATTTTGTTATTTAAAAAAAATGGCAATATTGTTTTTACTAACTTTAAACTTTTCCGAGCGTTACCTTAGTAGTAGGTTCTAGAGAATGAAATAAAACCAGGTAAATATGTATTTACATTCATTATTTATAATCAAGAAATAAATCTTAAACAAAATGTGAAATTTAAAATTCAATATTGTTAAATGTTACATCTTCTTTAATTTCATCGTCGTTCACAGACGCCGACGCTTCTGTCAATGAAGCCGATGTCGAAGCTGAAGATGTTTGGTTGTGGTTATAGTGGTCTTGTCTTCTCAAATTTTCTACTCTTGCTAATAATTCTGTTTTACAAAATAAACAAAACGCCTTCGCATCAACACCTGCTAAAGGTTTAAGCCAGGTTTGGAATTCGTCGAGTGATTCCCATTCTTTTCTATACTTTTGTATGTTCTTTTTTTTTGAATAGAATTTCCATAATAACATATAATTGAATACTCTAAACATACAGCTTCAGGAGTTCACACACTATTACAAACGTTTCTATCAAATCAAAATTTTACACTTTTTAACAACACAATGAACGCGAACCTAATTCCTGAAACAGAATGAACGATTGAAGGAAGCCCTTAACAGACGAACGCGTGCAGGAATTCCCTTGTAACCATAAGAGTAACCATAGAACATTATGAAATTTTGGAAAGTTAGGGGTTTTCTCCCTTTAAAATATGTTGCTAGATTTCATGTTAAAAACCCACTAAAAAACACTAAAAAAAATATACCCGCTAGATAATGAAAATATACCACTAGAAGCCGTGAAAAAGCACCAGTTATGGTGGAAAAACCACCAAGGTGGCAACACTGATTAAAATACATACAACCCTAACCCCTTTTCACCCTTCTACCACCAGCCCCTTTGTACGAAGCGGGTCGCTGGGTCAGCTAGTATATTATAATAATCAGTCCAATAAGGAAAATAAAATTGCTTTTAACTGATATTATAGGAGTACATTAATCTTTCTATCTACAAATATAAAACAAAGTCGTGTTAGTTTATTTTTATACCTCAATAACGGCTGCGCCGATTTTTATGTGATCTGATTTTTTTGAATTCGTGTCCGGCCCGAATAGCAGAACAGCAAAATTTTTTTTTGTTAAAATAGAAATGAAAACGTAAGACACGTTTCAATACTTGCTGATATTTTGGTATGGAGACAATGGATATAATTACAACACTGAACTTCAGTATCAATATCATAGTTTTAATTTCATCATGACATAAATTTTACTCCATTTAGTTTGAGTTTCTAAAAATATAGGAACAATCTCAATTTCCCGAAAAATCTTAATAACCCCTTTTAAAATTTCTCTGAAACGCCATTGAAATTATTCAAATTTTATTAACTTTATAATTACATATTATCCTGATAAACTATTGAACTTTTTTGTATTTTCTTTATTGCGGTTGTAAAGTCATTAATTTAATAAAGCTTAAAAACTTTAAGATAACCACATTCATCGACTGATTAGGTGGCACGTAGTTCGCCGGGTCAGCTAATTACTGATAAAAGATCTAATTAAAATATCTGATTGATATGAATTACAATAATTTGATCGATATTATTAACGTAACCATTTATACAATTCTGCTTTGTGCCGTCATGTCGCACAAAGTCAAAGAAAAGAAAAAGTTAACAAGTTGTCGTAAGAAGGTATGTAAAAAAAGCACATTACATTGACAATAAAAGATTTGGAAAGTTCAAAAACTTAATTATCCGCGGTGGTTGCTGTAATTATGAGCGTGTCTGGAGCGAGCCAAGCGAAACTTTTTAATTTCCCAAAGAGATCGAAAAGTTGGGATTGTTTTCCTCGATCAAAGTGTTTCGATGAAGACCCTGGGCGAGGGCGAGGGAGCGGATATGGGCGGGGCCTGCGGGGATCGCAACAGGTCCATCCCACGCGATCGATAGCTCGGATGCTGGAGCATGCGCCATTCCCATCTCAATAAGCAAACAGCATGTGTTATCTTGTGTTGCTCGCGCTCTCACTGCTCACAGCAGGTATGTAAAAATAACTTTTCTTTTAATTCAACTGCAATTGATAGAACCAGTTCTGTATGTATACGATGGTAAGAATCATTCCTCGCGCGTTCTAGGGCCGTTTAGAAGCATAGATTTGTAGTTTTGAGAAACGTCAAGACTCGTTGTCTATGGTCTAATGCCTTTGTTATTATTCTAATCACACTCTTATCTTGCTTCATTACAATATAAGTAACCACTTACACTTATACAATTTTTCTACTTATTTAAAAAAAACTGTAAATGAAAAGTTAAGCACTATCTGTATGATTTTCCAGAAGGTGCTAGTGACCTCCTTAGGGATAGTGTCCACGTGACGTCGGCGGCCGCCAGGCCCAACAATGAGCTGTGGTGCTACCGGTGCCTGGCAGAGGTTCCGGAGGACAAATGTGCAGACCTACGCCAGAACAACTCCGCTCTCATCCACAAGTGCCACAACGACCGGCGGGTGTGCATGGTCAGTAAAACATGAAGTTTATTATGAAAAATAACATCTTTCCATTTAAAATTTATCTTCATTTAAAATGGCTAGTGGTCTTAGACTATCGTTTTGATTTTTGGGGCTTGTCTTATAAGTAAGTTTCTGTCTGGACAAAATATCTGATTGATGATAAAAACCGTGTGTGTAAGGATCCATTCTTTTCTCCATACAACTCTGCCCAATTTTGTACTTCAAGTATTATCATGCATTTATGTGTAGAAAAATACGCCGAATTCATAAAAATATAAATGGAGTGTATTGCACACTTGTACCACGTAAAAATATCGTTTAAACATTTATATATATATTATAAATTTCATATGGCAACATAGATAAATTATATTTTAAGGTTAATGTGCATATTTAAATAAATAACATTTAGCTATGGAAATCATGTGACTTTTGATACAACCAATCACAATCAAGGAAGTGGATTTAAACCAATAGTATTAGCTGTCATCTGTCAGACAATGACAAATTGCGTATAAGTAATAACGTTTCTTCATACGCAGATTCCCTATTTGAATGAAGATTTTCAACAAAATGTTATTGAATTTATTGTGCTTTTGATAAGCAAGTGAGTCTTTTTAAGTATAATTTTAGATGTTTTTTGTGATAATTTGTACTAAGTTACAAAATTGGCCAAAAATCGAAGGTGTCCATTGCGACCCGGCGTCATTTCGAACATATTTGATTAACGCATCAATGATTTATGTTTATAGATTAATATCATAGTTAGTTAGTTTATTATATTATATATCGTTTTTCTGTCTAAATTCATTCTATTATTTCCCTAATAATAAATAGATCCCAGATGCAACTGAGATTTTTTTGACGTGACAACGTCTTAAATTAGGTTGCGGCTGGGAGTCACTTATGAAAAAGTGTAACGCTCGGTAACGTTACGATGAGTCTCTCGTGTTAAGTTTAAGTTTACATGTACAATGTTTTAGTAAACAAAATATATTTCTATAGTTAAAATTTGTGCAATTCTTATTTTCATTCAATTCCTTGTTCCTATTGTGCAATTTAATTATATTCATATCAATAAATATTCTACCGAGAAAAAGACGTTGTCACGTAAAATCTTCGCCCGTAAAACCGACTTTACAGGCAACCATTTTTTTCTAAATAATTTAAAATAATAAGATTTCAGAATAGAACTACAAGCTATAGATCATAAATATTGTGAATAAACAATTCACTAAAAAACAAGAGAGTTTATTTTGTTCTTTAGTATTACATTTATTAAGTCCCAGGCGGGAATCTGCGTTATAAATTTACAAACGAATGTGAGTTAAAGTTTTTCCAGGCTGATAGCGAGTCAAGGGACAGGGTAGAGCATCCCCTAACTGGGTAGCAATCGCCACTATTGTTACTTGAATCTGTGCTTTTGTTCATAAACTATACCTTACGACACACTTTTAAAGGCTAAAATTGCTTGCGCTCAAACTTCATTGCTTATTAAATACGAACACAAGAGTAAAGAAACGAATAAATGGACAATATCACAAAATAGATGGTACTAATTCCTATCCAATGAAGTCACTTCTTATACAAGGCTATATCAGTACCTGAAAATTAAATTTTTAATTAGGTATATATATATAATTTGCAAGTTCCCAAACATTCTTGAAGCCTTTTAAACTTTTTTGCTGAAACAACACTTATCTGAAGCTATACGTATTACTTGCGTTATTTGCGCCCCCTTTTATTTCCTCACATATAATAGAAGCCTGAGAACAAAAACTATAGTCTACACTGAAGCAAAGCGAGGGAGGGCCACTAGTTTAGTAGGAAGCGCATTTCTTAGAACCACACAGTCTTATGGCAAGGGAGACTGAAAAGCTCCGAATAATGAAAATAACTTAGTACTAAATTATAAGCGCTTCAAACCGTTTATAAATATTATATTAGATAATTGACTAAACAATTAGGTATCGCTTCAATAATCAAGTGTTACGGTAACCCCTCCCTGTTATTTGTGCTTCCCTTTAGAAAGAAAACTCGTTCTTCCTATAAAGTTAATAAGAATAAAAGAGAAATGCTACTGCTCCAACGACGTTTCTTGTGCATTTTCTTTGTTAAATGTGTTTTTATTGTAAGTACTAGTACAACGAAGGTTCCACTGTAGCTTTGTTTAATTAAGCGACTGTGTTATGACCCGTTCTTTGTTTGCATTGCACATCCTGCCCGAAAGTAGGAAAGAACAGAGGTGTAGAGTTTCAAAATTGTTTCCTAAGATGCACATGACGCACTTTCTTAATCAAATAATAACTGTATTAGTAAGTATTGTCTTTGTAAGAAGTAGGTACTATAACAGAAACTATATTGTTATTACTACAGAACACAAAATCAAAAATTGCTTAATAATTTCTATTCGTTTAAAATTAAGCAGTCGATTGCTTAATTAAATGACTTATTGTTGTTAGCTTAATATACATCAAACATTTGTGTTTGCCGTTGAAAAGGTAATAAACTTGCAAACATATTTACTTAAATCAAGTTGTTTTCCATTAATACGTGAAATTTCCTTATATTACCTGGTGTACATTTTTACACCCGAATCCAGCTTTATCTTATCACACTAAATTTTTTTATTTTTCTCCAAAACTTTCCAGAACATTATAATTCGTATTATTCTGTAATAAATGTCGTTAAATCAACTTCTTTCGTCAACAGGTAAAGCGTTTCTCGTACACGACGTCCAACGAGAATTCTACCACAGCCCTCAAGATGTGGGCTCTTGAGAGGAATTGCACGAAGCACTGCGAGCCCGGCTGCATCATCATCGGCGAGAGGACTAAACTCCACGCCTGCACTTCTTGTTGTACTACGTCCCTCTGCAACTACGACTCTAGCGCCACCCAGCGGACTTTCACAATCATCACATACGCTGTCTCCATAGCGCTAGCGTTAATGTTATGATCGTCATAGACAGTAGGTTAGAATTAATTTGGAATTTGTGATAAAGGACCATCTAGTTACGTCACATACTAATAATATATCAATCAAAACATAGATTCTATAGTAAAAGCAGAAATAAGCAGTCGTATGATATGGCGTAATTATGGATCCCAAGTTATTAAATGATTTCGTCATAAAACATGCTTGGCTAAATTCAGAGTAGATACCTATTTCTAGAGATAAGAATACAAGTGACAAGTATTAACTTTTGTTACGAAAGATTGTATGGAACATCAAAAAGTAAATCAAGAATAACTTATTACAGACAAACATAAAACTAACAAGTATTGAGATAAAGAAATAGTTAGAAAAAAAGAATAGATATCGGCTTAACAGTTTTCTGAATTTGGTCATATTTGTAGGAATCATTGATTACAATAATTACTTAGCGGAAATAGGAAAATATTCAATCTGCGTAATCTAATTTAATAAATGCCTTTATTCCATACCATATTACAATAGATAAATGCAACTGTAGCTAGGTAGATGAAACATTTTAATAATTCTATTATATTAAGCAATAAGGTAAACTAAATTAAGCTACGGGAACTTCACGCCCACGAAGAAAAGGAATTGTTTATTTCTGTTATATCTAGAAGCAGCATCTAATAGAACTGAAAGATTACATCAGAAATGATATGACAAAAAATACACCTGTCGCGAAAATTCCTCGAAATGACGGTGAAAACGGCATGAAAATCCGTTTATTACCAAAGGAGATTACTCAGCTTCCATACATGTTTGGCCTAAAGACCAATAATCATGAAAAATTGTTTCCTAGATTCGAAATTATATATAAATTACTGTAGAAACGAATATTATTGACGGACACCCCTGAGAACTTCTATAAACCATATACACTGAACATATTAAAATAATAAAAAACAAACAAGTTATATAATAAACTAGGGAAATCAAGCCAAGTACCGAAATTATGGATTAGATTCAGGTATATAGAGCATGTAGATTAACAGATAGTTGTCTGTTTTTAAAGTTAATGCATAAGAGTAACTTTTAAAATCAGGTGTCATTTCCGGTTATAATAAGGTACTCTGTGACAGAAACTGTGTGATTCACTATTCTGTGAGTGACAGAACAGTGAATGAGCCACAGATTAGAGAGAATTTTTAAACTCTCGTTAACCAAAGAAAGCTAAGAGATTTAGATTCTGTAGCCATATATTCAGTAGCTTCATTACTTTGGTTATGTTTTTAATATAACCATATTTTAGATTTTTAGTGTATCACACCTTATAATTTTATTTATTTATTAATTTATAGTCAGAAAACGTAGGCCCATGGATAGATACCTTAAAGTCTAACATATATACAGATTATAATGTGTTTATGGAGGCATTTGGCGAAAAATGTATGGCAATAGACTTTATGATGTCGCCTGCCATCTATAAAAATTGTCTGAGCACATTTGCATCTAGTGAAAATGATAATATAGTTGTGGATATTAATACCACAGTGTAATAAAAAAATGATTTTATTTTATCGATCTTTACAAAATAGATTTATTTTTATGTTATATAAACAACTTCGATCAGTCTTTGGCTGAATGTTACTACACCCATAGCCATTAAAAATGATTCGTATGTTTTCCAAACAGGTAAAATTAAAAGTCCTTTTTAAAGTAAATATATTATACAAAGGTGTCCGTTGAAATCTAATGACTGTAAATTAAATTATAAATTATGCCAAGAATTACCGTGTATGTCAATATTTTTTGTGCATTTGGGCCAATTTGAGCAATCTCCTTTTGAGATCTTCGCGAACGTACAGACATATTTTGTTTTTAAAATAAGTACATACCTTGAATAATTATGTATAAAAGACAGCGTAAACTACATTGAAACTGTGCCCTCTAGATAGCAAAGAATGTAATAAATAAATGGGAAAGTGATCTACCCTAGATCGGAAGTTTAATTTATAACAATATCTTCCTAAAATATCTATGTAAATCAAAAGAAATTTCGAAACAACAAGCCAAGTGCATGTCGTGCCACGCGCAGTGTAGGGTTCCGTAGTTGTCTGTAGTTACCTACCACAATATATTTGAGCAGGAGTCTTTATTTTCTATATCGGAAATTAGAAAAATCAATTAATATTAATCTATATACCTCAACTAAAATACCTTAATGAAAGTCAAACTGCGTCACAATGTCATTTCGATAATATATTTTTTTAAATACAAATGATAACCGTCAATTATTTTTTTTTGTTTCCTCCCAGGCGAGGGAGCGGATGTGAAATCCTCATAGATACCCTACAGCCGGCTGCAAGGTTATGTCAGACTCTTACTGACTAAAAGCTTCATCTGAAGCGATCATCCCCTGAGAAGAGGATCATGCAGTATAACCACCGATCTTTTCTAGTCCTTACATACTTTTTATAAAAATATAACGTTAGCGCGACTCAAAAGACGTTGCTGTTGATACTCGCGGTAGCGTTGTGGAACTATTGATATTTTATTGTGGTTTTATTATTCAAAAAAGGTATTACTTTTTTTGTTGCAATGTAAGGTTTTACGCTACAATAACGTTATCAATGTCACTATTAATGTTTTCTTCTAAGGAATTTTCAATATGTTCCCCAAAAACATTTTTAATTTTGTACCATTTTTTCGGCGTGATTGATAAGTATACCTTCACAAAATTACAGCTCTCTAGTGCTAACAGTCTCCAAGCAAAACCGGGGACGGACAAACGGACATGACGAAGCTGTAAGGAATGTCAGGACTACGGAACGACATAAAATGATAAACGAAGGCAATTTCTGAAATAGGATTGACTTCATTGGAAACACACAGGAAAGACGATGTAGTGAGTCCAGTGAGTACCTTACCCAGGGCCTGATTTACCCACCCATCCTGCGCACGTCTGCGGGGTCTCTGCAATACCTCGGGAGACCCCTGCCGTGGAGCCCCGGCTAGGCCGGGAGGCTGCTGGGAGCGGAGACGCGGAAGAATTCCTAAACGGGGATCCCGCGGTTTCGCACAAAGCAGCTAAGAGAGTATTCGCAGGGTTTTTAGCGGATATTATGCCGTAAAGCACCCGAAAGAGTTACGGGGTCCACAGTGGGCAGCGCCTCTTAAAGGCGCCGTCGTCTGTAAACAGAGTTTTTGCCTGCGTCACAAAAAAAAATGGGCCTGATTTCCCCACAAGCTAATAATAAGGCTGGAGCCTAGGGCGCAAGGACCAAGGGGGCGGCCGGCGGGCGCGGCGCTGAGACTTACATCAAGGGCTTCGCCAAGGGGGTCACACAGACATTATAAAAAATGTAGCCAGATATAAAGCAACCAAATTCTTAATACGCTCACATGACTTGCGTCTTCTTACTATTCTGCGTCCTGCACGTTTAACGAAACTCGAATGAATTCATTAGGTAATTTCAATCTCAACTGACCATTATGTACCCATAATGGGGATAAAATATTAATGATGATTAGCGCAATCAAGCGCTAAAGAGCGAACTTCCCGCAGATACACAAAACGAGTAAACAGGACTTCTGAATGATTTCAGTGCACCGCAAAAGTGGCGTAAGGCGTAACCAATAATATTTGGTAATAATGGCAAAATACGTGTGTTAAAATAAAACTCTAGCGTGCATTCTCACACAGACAGTCATATTAAAAACCATAAAAACATCACGAACAAAGTCGTGGCCGAAACCTGTCCTTAAAGTATCTAATTAAGTAAGGGATTATTTCATTTCTTCTTTTATAGTTTTAGGAGTAAAATTAGATTGTAAAAATAAGTGCTGGAATCTGAGATTGGAATTACTTGATTCCTTTCGTCTTTCATTTACATATTTACTAACAGTTTGATTCAATGATTTTAGGTTAATAAGCTATCTTCTGTGCTTGTAATTTAATTGGTTGCACCTATAAGCGAATGAAGAGGTAGGACAGGACAGGCGGGGGGGGGGGGGGGGCATATTGAATGTTAGCCTAGGGCGGTCAGAACTCTAAATCAGGCTTACCTTACCTCTTATTAGGTACTACATATTAACAAGAGGTGCGGTACCTATAAGTATATACCTATCCGTTAGTTTACTATTAGTTATTTATTAAGTCTGAGTTGAAGGCCGAGTCGAGAAAGAACCAACCTTCAATAGTTATATCACATAGAGATAACAGATCGATTTTTTACGGGGAAATGGATGATGTGGATGGCCGTGATTCATTATTAAAAGTTGCTTTATAGGTAGCGATCTGATTACCTACATAACCCATTTCGTTCTGCTGGTATTTTTGCCTGAAATTGTCTGGATTAGGTATAAAGGTAAGTAAACTCTTTTACTCTTTAGCAAAAAACGCAAAAAATAGGTTTTATTAATTTCACGGCGTAATGGCACGTTATTTGAAGCATCCGGGCATGATTCTTTACGTTCCAAATTAAAATTTTGAAATTAACAAAAGAAAAACAATTATTATTTTGGTTTTTATACCGTTTACTAAAATTTTAAAACTAGATAATTTCTGCAAATTTAACAATTTTATCTTTCTTTTTACATTAAATACCACTTTCTGATAAGAGTGATAAAGCGATAAGGACCGGTAAAATTATGGCCCTACTTGAAGAAGGTTAATTGTTCGGAAACTTACGTGTCTCAGCGGCTACATGTGAGTCGTTTTTTGTCCAGAGGATTTTGCAACGGTATCAAGAGAGAAAAAATGACCCTGTTCAAGAAGAAAACGATGCACAGAACCAAGAGATGACCACTTTTTGATGAGTCAGGCGTTGCAGAATCGTAAGGTATCAAGTGTGGACTTAAAGAAGAGCCTTGAAGAAGTAAGAGGAAGCTTTACACTGCCAATATCAGGAGGTACCGCGGAGCCCTCAATTGCTCCGTGACCACAGTGTTGCTCGACTTCAGTTTGCTCGAAACTTCATGGACTCTGGAGGACTGGAATAAAGTATTGTTTTCTGATGAAGCTGGAATCTCTTTGTGTGGAGAGAACCGAAAAGCGACGAGTGCTGCGAAGACCACGGGAAAGCTATGCGGAAGTGTATTTTCAAGAAATTACTCCTTATGGCGGAGGTTCTGTTATGTTTTGGGCGGTAATTACAGCGTACAGAGTTAGTTTTAATAGAAAATGGAACAGTTAATGCACACCAGTACATCCTAATTCTATATGCACAACCCGCATTGACTGCATTAGAGGAAGATTCCAATCTAATGGACGACAATTCTTCCGTCGTTTAGATTGGCCAGCTCAAAGTCCTGACCTCAATCCAATGAGGATCATTACTAGTTCAGCAAATCAACTCAAAATCAGTGTAATGATTTTATAAGCTTTTTAATTAATATTTTTTTAAGTCATCGTAATCGGTTCATTTGTTGCGATTTTATAACAAATTGTATGGTAGCCAATATCCCGAAACGTATGACGACACAGAGCTCGATCGTGGTTCACTCCGGTCGAACTACAGTAGCGTCTCTACGCACGCTCGCGCCCGAGCGTTAGAGCTCTGCTCTGTGACGTCACAGCCACCACTTCACTATGACAATTTGGTCATAACTTCGTCAATAATTCTGTAGAACAAAAAATTAAACACTTTATTTTATGGAATCCTTAGCTCTATAAATCTGCAATCTCAACTAAAATCATTACGGATCCTCAGACCAGGGGGCCATTCGCCTAACGTAAATGCTTTGGAAAACGCTAACGCATTCGATTTTATTTTGTTATTTCTGACCGCCGAAAGTTTTCAAATACCTCACGCTCATTATTTTTAATATTGTTATTACCAATGCAAAAGAAAAAAAAAGAGCGCGAGGCATTTGAAAACCTCAAGTGGTTAGAAATAACAAAATGAAATCGTAAGTGTTAGCGTTTTCCAAAGCATTTCCGTTAGGCGAATTGCCCCCAGTGCAACCTGCTCCACAAAACATCAGGGGGCTAAAAAAGTCATTGCAGAAGAGTGAATATTTACCTATTCCTCAAAACGTTATTAAAAACATCGTGCAAAACATGCCTGAAAGGATTCAAGCTGTGATTTTGGCAAAAGGAAGTCATACTCATTTTTAGGCAATTACATTTTTTTAATTAATTAAAAAAAGTAAAAATCTTTTTGGCTGTATTGCCGACCAATTCTTATTGTTCGGTCGTGTACATTGGTTTTAAAGAATTCATCGAGAATTAATAAAAAAAATGTCAGAATTCTCTTCACGCGTTTTAAGCCCACCATTCACTACACGCACCGCGAGCCGAACCCCGAGCCGTACCCATCCGTGGACAAATCCGTCATTGCCCACACACTACACGAGCGTCGCGTTGCAGTCCAGTCGCTTGTGTACTTTGGTGAGCCTCGCGCGTATCGTTCTTCCCTACCCTACCATGCCACCGGTGCTTTCCAAACGCACAAAAGTCGCTTTAGTAGTCGGTGCAATACTTTTAACGGAGAATAAAAAAAAAGCGCGTTTGAACAAAGGAATGGCTGAAACAACGAACAAAATATACTCATTTAAAATTGCTGCAATGCATTCAGACCTGTAAACCACCTGTTTCTCTTTAGTTTTCTCTTTAAACAGCAAGATAAATTCTTGCCAAAACTCTTTATGATCGCCGAACGACATGTTATTATACTCGTTCATGATACAAACAACACAACTGCAGGCCAATTATGCTCGCTAATTGTGATATTGTTTTGAGGTCAATTTCACATTACTCATTATGCTCTCCGAAAAATGCGATATCAAAATGACATCAACTTTAAAATGATATCAACTTATATGCGTATTATGTTCAAGTTTTTGACATAAAACAGTATCGCATAAACGTCAAAAATGTGATACAGACGTAACAAGTTAGGAGGTGGTTTTTCTGTATCAAATTTCTTTATTTTTTAATAAGAGTAAAATGGCTCGTTTCGTGTTAGTAATGGACTATTTAGAACGTGCTCATGCCGAGGACATGCGTAGAAGAGATAAACCCCTTGTAGAAGAGATACAATTAGCTCTTTATGTTCGCTAATTGTGATATTGTTTTGATGTCAATTTCACATTACGTATTATGCTATCCGAAAAATGCGATATCAAAATGACATCAAATTAAGCGTATTATGATCAACTCTTTAAAATAATATTAACTTGATATCAACTTAAATGCGTATTATGTTCAACTTTTTGACTTAAAACACTATCGCATAAACGTCATAATAGTGATACAGACGTGATCCAGTATTAACAAGTTAAGAGATGGTTCTGCGTGCACGCTCTACAAATGACTGACAAGGCGCGCCAATCCGCCGGATTTGTCGCTGGCGACAAGTCCGCGGACAAATCCGCGTGTGAATGTATTGGTGAGTGCGGCTCGCGGCTCGGCGCGGCGCTCGCCGTCGAGAGACGCGAGCGCCGCGCCGCACCCCAGCCCCGCCGTACAAATCCGTACGTGTGTGTGCTTGCACAGATTTGTCGGTGAACTTGGCAGTCATTTGTAGTGCGTGCACGTAGAACGACCTCTTAAATTGTTAATTCTGTATCACGTCTGTATCACTTTTTTGACGTTTATGCGATACTGTTTTAAGTCAAAAAGTTGAACATAATACACATTTAAGTTGATATCAAGTTAATATCATTTTAAAGAGTTGATCATAATACGCTTAATTTGATGTCATTTTGATATCGCATTTTACGGAGAGCATAATACGTAATGTGAAATTGACATCAAAACAATATCAAAATTAGCGAACATAAAGAGCTAATTGTATCTCTTCTACAAGGGGTTTATCTCTTCTACGCATGTCCTCGGCATGAGCTCGTTCTAAATAGTCCATTAATAACCCGAAACGAGCCATTTTACTCTTTTTTATTAAAAAAAAAAGGAATTTGATACAGAAAAACCACCTCCTAACTTGTTAAGTCTGTATCACATTTTTGACGTTTATGCGATACTGTTTTATGTCAAAAAGTTGAACGTAATACGCATTTATGTTGATATCATTTTAAAGTTGATGTCATTTTGATATCGCATTTTTCGGAGAGCATAATGAGTAATGTGAAATTGACATCAAAACAATATCACAATTAGCGAGCATAATTGACCTGCAGTTGTGTTGTTTGTATCACGAACGAGTAAACGAGTATAATAACATGTCGTTCGGCAATCATAAAGTTTTGGCAAGAATTTATCCTGCTGTTTAAAGAGAAAACTAAAGAGAAACAGGTGGTTTACAAGTCTGAATGCATTGCAGCAATTTTAAATGAGTATATTTTGTTCGTTGTTTCAGCCATTCCTTTGTTCAAACGCGCTTTTTCTTTTTATTCTCCGTTAAAAGTATTGCACCGACTACATAAGCGACTTTTGTGCGTTTGGAAAGCACCGGTGGCATGGTAGGGTAGGGAAGAACGATACGCGCGAGGCTCACCAAAGTACACAAGCGACTGGACTGCAACTCGACGCTCGTGTAGTGTGTGGGCAATGACGGATTTGTCCACGGATGGGTACGGCTCGGGGTTCGGCTCGCGGTGCGTGTAGTGAATGGTGGGCTTAAGTGACGACCTCCGTGGCCGAGTGGTTTGTACGCCGGGTTTCATGGTGTCGCCGACTCGAGAGGTCCCGGTGGGGGCAGATGTTTGTGTGATGAATACGAGCATTTGTACTCCAGTCATGGATGTTTAATATGTATTTCTATATAAATATACTTATATATGTACAGTATATGTATTCTATCCGTTACCCTAGCATCCCATAACACAAGCCTTGCAGTGCTTACTTTGGGGCTAGGCTAATTGGTGTGTGTGTTGAAATATTTATTATTATTATAAGTATTTGTTTCTTAGGTTTTCACGCACATCACTCATTAAATAAAACTAGTTTTTACGGGTTAATGCACGAAACTTTATTTATTTATTGACGTTTCGTAGCCTTTACAGGCTACGTCGTCAGAATTAAATTTTTATTTAATTTGTCGAGCTACCTTCGAAAGACTTTTATTGAGCGTTCGGTTATTTCATTGTTCGATTTTTAAATTATAAGTATACAAACTACGTCAAACAATTAAATTTCATTTAATTAACTGAAATCGACCTTAGAACTAAAATTTCCTTAGGTCCCCGTTTTTTTTTTGCAAAAGAGTTTAGTAAACTAGCTCCTTCCGAAAATTTGTTTTTGGCCTGTTTTGCAAACAAAAACGAGAACGAAGGGCAAAAAAATTAATGAGACTTGCGCGCTGTACCCGTTTATTTTATGCAATAATAAAATAAATAATCAAATCTTATTCTTAACTCCACTTCCCTCGATGTATTCGCATGACGATTAGATAACTTATGTTATGCGTCATATTATCAGTTAGTTAAAATAATATAAGGTTGGTGCAGCCATTTTACATCTATGTATAGTATGTTTGTCACCAGTGGTACATCTTTTTTTTCGATTACGGGGAGAAAAAATGCATTATATCCAACGAATTCGATATTGATTCGTGCTAAGGGTACTGTACCCCTAGCAGGAACCATTATCGAATTCGAATAGTTTGCGAATGCGAAATGTCAATGTCAGATTTTGTATGAAACCTTGAACAGCAGCGTTACAAAGTACGTAACGAGAACTATAAATCAGTACACATTTGACAATGACATTTTGGACTCGCATACTATTCGAATTCGATAATGGTTCGTGCTAGGGATACTGCTTAACTGCTTATTTTAATTTTGCTTCCTACAGTCGCTTACGCTTTTAAACGAAATGAATAATAAGGAATATTTTTTTGTCGTTAAGCAGCATAGTTTTCCTATAATACTGAACTTGAAGTAATTTTATGGTAAAACATAGATGGCGTGACAGTCAAGGTATGATTTATTACCTAGTAGTTAATAGAGGTCACTTTGTACCCGCAAATAGGTGGCGGGCGAGACTGAACAAAAAGCGTGTTGTTCATCAATTTATAAGCATCCGCACACTTGTTGAGATTTAATTAAAATGCAGACTTTTTAGTAGCTTATCGTTTAATCGCTCTCTTCTATACACGGCAGGACTTATGCGGGATTTACACTACCCAAATTTAAGGGATCCTTACCCGTTCTTTTTGTGACGCAGGCAAAACCTCTGTTTCCAGACGACGGCGCCTTAAAGTGGCACACCGCCGAACGGACCTCACACCTGGCTCCCGCAAGCCTTACGAGCCCCCGCAGTGACTGCCCACTGAGGACCCCGTAACTCTTACAGGCGCTTTACCAAGGGCGGATCCAGGGGGGGGTCATGGGGGTCATGACCCCCCCCCCCCCCCTGGGCTGGGTACAGAAGGACCAAACCCAGGGGGATTTTATTTAAGTACTTTCAATATTTAATATACCACGACTATATGACCCCCCCCTGGCGCCAAAGCTGGCTATATGACCCCCCCCTGGCACCAAAGCTGGATCCGCCCTTACGCTTTACGGCATAATATCCGCTAGATGAGAGATAGAGCTGAATGCGAAATGCGTTTAGGGATTCCAACGCGTCTCCGCACCCAGCAGCCTCCCGGCCTAGCCGGGGCTCCAGGGGCGTGGGTATAATCCCGAGTTATTGCAGGGACCCCGCAGACGTGCGCAGGATGGCCCGCGCGTGGGGGCTGTGTACGCGGCCTAGTGCCCACCGTACCGCCCCACGTCCGCTGCAGGACTACTTGGGCATGCCCGTGTAGCTCCCTCCGCCGCTGCCCTCATTGCAATACAAATCTACAAAAGGGGAGCCGCCGTCACGGGATGCCTCGGTGGCAGAAGGCACCCTTACCCTGACTAAGGGTGCTATAATGTGAGTTAGGGAGTAAGGGACCTGGGATACAATCGCCGTTAGGCTATCGCTTAAGATTTCATTTTATTTCTGACGGCCAAAGGATTTGAAATACCTTACACTAATTTTCTTTATTATTGTTATTACTAATGCTAAAGAAAAACAAAGAGCGTGATGCATTTATTAACATTCAGCAGTCAGACATATCAAAAATAAAATCGTTAGCTAAATAGTCATAGCAATTCGGTTAGGCGATTGCCCCCCCCCCCCCCCCCCCCCCCGATGTAGGGCGATCGGCGCGGTGTATTAATATCAGCCTAGCTATGAACCTCGCCCACCCTTAAAATTGGGTACCTAGTGCAAAACCAGTTTTAGTTTTAAACGGTGCCACTTTTGCTCACAGTACTCCATCTATACTATTTTAATTGATCTGAGATATAAGTTTATAAATATATAAAAATATATGTATAGTATACCTATGAACAGTTATGAATTAGCTACTTACAAATGCTCATACAAACATTTTCCACGCTTGGATTCAAACCCAGGACCTCTTGAGTAGGCAACACCTCCATGAAACCTGGCACATATACCATTGAAAACTTTAAATAACACACTAGGTACCACAGGCTTGTATTTGCATTAGATGATTTATTTATTTATTCATTTCATTATGAGATCCAGATCCACTTATGTCATAAAACCTGTGTATAAAATGGCTGTGCCTTAATTAAAAATTAATACAGGGATTAAAAAAAAAGACATCCACACATAATTTTCTCATTAAAATTTATTACTCTTACATGTGTTCCAAAATGAGTGACATATAAAATGGCAATTAGCTGATAGCATACTCCTAATAGCTAGCCAGACATCTAGATTGAAATAATGTCTATATCTATGAATTAATATAATAATTTATTACGAATAATGCAAAGAAATAAATGCAATACATAGTCTGCGACATAAATATTGCATCACATTATCAACATAATTGGAATGACCCATAGTAAACTTTACATTTCTTCTTGTCTGGGAAGGTATTGCTTAGGAGAAAATGTGTTAAACTTAAACAGTGTTATTATTATTATGCTTTAATACAGAATAAATTTAGGACAATTGACCACAGTCGGAGATCACAACTTTCTTGGAGGGTTTGCCCGACTGAGATCCCAGGGCTTCTACTTGTTTAACCACATCCATACCTTCAACAACATTTCCAAAGACAACATGTCTGCCATCCAACCATGTGGTCTTGACAGTGGTGATGAAGAACTGGGAACCATTGGTATTGGGACCAGCATTCGCCATGGAGAGGACACCAGGACCAGTGTGCTTCAGAACGAAGTTCTCATCAGTAAACTTCTCGCCGTAGATGGACTTACCACCAGTGCCATTATGGTTTGTGAAATCACCCCCTTGCAACATGAAGTTAGGGATGACACGGTGGAAGGTGGAGCCCTTGTAACCAAAGCCTTTCTCTCCAGTGCACAAGGCACGGAAGTTTTCACAGGTCTTAGGGGTTACATCTGTTCTCAACTGTAACAAAAAAAGAGATTATTTAAATACTTTTGCAGCTTAAGTTTTGACTGCTTGGACCAAAATGAGATTCTTCTCTACATTAGTACACACAATCTAATTTCAAGGTGTGGTTGCATCCGTACTAGCATTGATATCACAATCGTAGCACGAAAATAAATTTATAAAGTGCATGAAATGGGCCAAATTACATTAAGTTAGGCTCTATCAACCTTCAAGCGAGTAATGACCTTCAACAGACCTAAGTAGTCTCAGATTGTTAACAATTAATGTGTACTATACATATAGGTACGTCTACTTATCTATATTTAGATAGGTAGGAGGCAGTCAACTATCATGTAAAGGGAAAACATGAAATCAGGTCTAGCTTCACAATTCCTCGAAATTTTTTTTAATTACTAACCATGAAATGTTACATGAGGTCATAAGGTACGCTTAGGTCATGAATGCTTCGAGAAATAGCGTGGTCGGGCAACATCATGCCGGCCGGAACCGGTATCATGTTCGAATCATTAGGTACAAAACACGGCATATACCTCAACAACGATTCTTCCAAGAGAAGATCCATCAGCAACAACATCAAAGTAGACACGGGGCAAGGACATCACGCTTGTTTTGTGAATCCAATAATTAATCACTTGGCGTAACCACAATGACGATGCGTCTCTCGCTGATGTCGGGCGGAAATGAACAATGTTGCCAGGGCATAGAGCAGGGCAGCCAGTGTTGCCAACTCGGATTTTGAAAAAGGCGTAGGCCCGATGACAAAATTACGTAGAATTAGTAAAAATTGCATATGAAAAGTTCGTAGATCTACGTATTTTTTTTTTGAGAGAAGCTAGTTCGTTAAAACGAGTATTTTGTTATACAATTTATTTAAAAAAAGGAGATAGAACATAGAATTCTTGGAGAAGACTCTACATTGGCAGCATTTACCATGCTGTGGTAGACATTTACCATCAGACACAGACGCTGCTAGGTGTCAATTTGACATAATTCTCTAAACTTAGCACTAAATTTAACATCAGTCTCTCCTTTTCATTCTGTATAAAGAATGACAAGAATACACTGTTGTCAAATAGGCTAGTTGACCCTTTGAAAATATGTTTTAAAATGGTTAATAATTGTTATATTAGACCGAAAAAATGTATTGTAGTAATTATCATGATTGTATTATGCGAGAATGTAGAAACACAACGTTAAAGACTCCAGAAAAGTTGTAATTTAAATTGCCCAGAGAAATAAACATATCTACACATGAACACATGTTTAAAACTTGCTAAATCCTGTAACTTTATCGACTGAAAGTCATTTCTTTTTGCATAGATCACTTCGGTGTAAGTACTGATTCATTTTTTTTTTAAGTTTATTAATGTACCTACTAAGTAAGAGAGCTTTGTCGTTTCTGCTTTTACAAATTCGGCGTCCAGCATTAATTTAGACAACAAATACAATAAACGGAAACTCTTCTACAAGATATATAAGAGTCTTTAGATATATTTTAGTCCGACGAAAGAAACCATAGTAACACAACAATGACGTTTAGTTGTTTATAAATTTTGTGACGTCATTCTGAATTTATGAAGTGAAATCGATGTATTTCAGTTCCTCATACCAAAAACTATAAGAAATAAACATTTGTATAGTTAACGGAAAATATGCTTCCCTATTCTACTGAGTTATGTTATTTTGCAAATTTGTACAAATTAAAAGAAAATACGTAGATTTTGGGACTGAAGTTAGTAGGTTAGCAGAAAAGGCCTAAAATACGTAGATCTACGTAAAAAGACGTAGAGTTGGCAACACTGAGGGCAGCCTTTTTACACGAAAAAAAAAAGAATGTGTTTGTGATAATTTGTTGCCATCAGTAATTCTGGATCGGATACGATAAAAAAAACAACAAGAAAGTCAGGTAAAGTGAAAGTATGATTAAATCGTTAAAAACAAAGATTTAAATCGATAGTTAACATTTCTTTAACCAAATATTTGATTTGTTAAATATGCCGCGACACTGAAAAACTGTAGCTATATTTTGAAATGATGTTATGATGTTGGCCGTTTTGAAACATTATAGTAGTCATTATAAAAGTTAATTTGCTATCGAAAAAATAAACTTATATAATTAAATGCGAGTCTCATCTAGATATTATATTTATCTAATTATTTTGGTATTTTAACCAATATTGTAAGTAGCAGTAGTAGATTGAATAAAATTATTTTTTTAAATACTACGTATTGCTTTATTTATTTTACAGTTTTAATTTCGTAAACTACATATGCTGAGTTACGTGTTGAATAAGAACACTTGTTGACCACACTCGGCGATAGTTTTTAATCTTATGCCCTAAAATAACCGATTCCCTAAATATTACGAAGTGCACCTCACTAAAATGACAACGAAGAACATTAAACTTAAAAACGTGTCGCGGCGCATCGGTTTCACACATTTATATTATTATGGATTAGAGAGAGAGAGGTTAGACCGTCGATACGACACGACACGTCTTATATAAGTCTGTAACCATAGTAAATGTATGAAACTGATGTACTTTTGGCGCGCCACTGCACAACACGACACGTTAATATGTTTCTGGCTTAAGTTCTTTAAAATTTAGAACATTTCTTATGAAACTTCATGGGCGTACAAATTTCAAAACGCCCGAACCGTGGCGCGGTAACTTTGCCGAGTCAATAATCTGGTTACATCAGAAAAACTTGATCTGGCAGCACTTTTAAGACGTCATTCAAAACTGTCATAAATATTTCGTTTGGATAACATTTTTCGGAATTTTTGTTTGTGGAGAGAAAAGTGGAGCGAAGGTGTGGTTTTATAAAATATTAAGTCAAAATAAATCTGGAAAGGACAAATGGAGTCGGTCCTTATGCAAAAAGAGCAATATTATGAAGAAATCCTAACGTCAACGAGTGAGTTCCAATAAACTTGATACTTGATTGTTTCTATATTGGTATTTTATTTACATTTCAGCATTTACATTCTATACCTAATTCGCTAAAAACAGTTTTCACCACGTAAGGTTAGATAATTACATATACTTTTGATTATGGACGAATACTTTTTTCTTAGCATTTATTTATCCATTTCTCATAAAAATCTATTAATTTGAAGTAGTAAATGTATTTAAACCAACAGTTTTGCATAACATTGATTGAAAAATTGTTTTCTTTTAAGCCTCGTAATATTCAGATCATCGTATATTAATCGGAAATAATCTGCTGAACTAACCATGCAAGAGAAATGTGTTGAGTATGAACGGAAAATTAACAATTTTTGAGAAAGAATCACCGAAATCGATCTCAAAAATATGCGCGAGCAACAATACGACTTGTTTTGGCAAAAACAGATTTTTTTTATTTTTACAAACAAATAACGCAAAATAGCGTTGAATTACTAAGTATGGTGTGCTACTCGTTAAATTTATATGAACTGTATGTATTCGAGCACTTTTTTTTAATTTATATCAATGTTTATTTTAATATTTTAATTGGCAATAAACTTTCAAACCCCGTCCCGGCACGTAACAATATCCATATCCTACTCAACGAGCTCTAGACTATGATGTATCGCATGTACTATCTTCTTCTTTTTAAGTTTTTTAAAAATAAAGTATCTGGGCTGGATAACTAAACTATATTCAGTACTGCCATGTGCAAAGTTTTAATATTTGCTATTGTCAATCCACTGCGGAGTTATCATGGTCCGACTCTAGCGCGGTACCGAGAAAATAGTGTTGTCTGTTTTTGTCTGGCAGTAATTGCCAACACTTCTTTCTTGGTCATGCGCGGTCCGATCAAATTTCAATATTTATAACAACAACGTCATAACGAAAATATTTTTGAAGTTATACTTCTTTAGGCGCGTTATGAAAAAATGATGAGAGTGAAATTTTAAGATGCGCGCGCATCACTGTAACACAAAATTTTAACAGCATGAACGCTTTAGCGACCGCACATTAAGAAAATCTACCAACAAAATAGAAATAGAATCTCTATTTAGTGGGTGCTAACGACTGCATTGTGAAGGCCTATCAAAAGTATTTATTAATCTGGAACAACGGAACCAAAGCGCGATTCAGGAGACTACAGCGCCATCTCTTGACCATTGGTGTAGTAGAACCAAAAACCACATCTTTATTTTTTGTAATAAAGTAACAGTTATAGGTATTCATATTTATAATATCAAAAGTATTTATTAATCTGGAACAACGGAACCAAAGCGCGATTCAGGAGACTACAGCGCCATCTCTTGACCATTGGTGTAGTAGAACCAAAAACCACATCTTTATTTTTTGTAATAAAGTAACAAAAAGTATTTATTAATCTGGAACAACGGAACCAAAGCGCGATTCAGGAGACTACAGCGCCATCTCTTGACCATTGGTGTAGTAGAACCAAAAACCACATCTTTATTTTTTGTAATAAAAGTAACAGTTATCGATATTCATATTTATAATATTTATCCACATGTTTCTAGTTTGTATATTCGGAATACGTGTTTGAGTTTCATACAAGTGCAAATCACATAATATGTTCTAATAAATTATATTCAGTAGCGATTTTAATTGAATATTTTGATTATTTATTTATTTTTTCGAATTAAAACTGAACTTTATTGACTGTGTCCTTTTCCAGGCTTTTTATTAATTTATTGTAATTAATTATTTGCATGCAATTAAAAACTAATTTTAAACGATGCCAAAGAAGGATAACTTCTCACGCGCCTACATAAATACAAGCACCCATTTTTTTTATAAATAATGAAATCTAAAATCTTACTAGTGAAATTTTACACCAATAGTTTTATTTGTATTTCTTGTATCGTTAGTGAATTTTCGGAAGGCACACGACGGCATTTTGAGACACTTCTCCACTTTTCTCGCAAAAAATCTCAGCATTGGTGTCGATTCCGGCGTAATTCTCTAAACTAAAAACTTTTAACATCAGTCTGTCTTTTTCATTCTTTAGAGAGAATGACAAGGATACACTGTTGTCAAATTAAAATTTAGATTTAGAGAATGGTAAATTACTGTAAAAACAAAGATTATTGACGGACACTTCTGAGAACTTAAATTATTAAGAAAACTAAATTTTTTTTGAGGTTATGTTTAATATTCAATGAAACATAGGTCAACCCATAGATAATTGATTGGTCTCGCTTCACTAGCGAGACCAATCATTCATCTATGGGTCAACCTATGAATTTAGTATGAACTCAGTATGAATGAAGTGAATTAATATTACAACTAATTCATTTTATTCGGTGCGATTTTAAGGAATAACTATTAGGAAAATCTTGGTTAGGTAGGAATAGGGCTGCCATCCGTCCGGGTTTCCCCGGATTTGTCCTAGTTTACGGGGCGTCCGGGGAGCGTCCGGGCGGGGTTTTATTTGTAGTCCGGGTTTAAAAATTTACGGCAACGCATGAGTGGCCCTTGGTGCTGCAAGGTCCATGGGCAGCAGTGACCACTTATTATGAGGTAGATCGTTAGCTCTTTTGCCTAGATCAACATAAACGAGTTGATTTGTGACATTTTTAATTGTTTTTTTATTGGTCTGTCCGGGTTCTGGGCTTCAAAATCCGGGGTTATCACGCATATTATCCTGGTTGCCACATTTTAGAGATGGCAGCCCTAGCTAGGAATTATGAATTAAATAAAAACTGTAGTTTTGCGTCTTATTTTATTGTATCATATTTTTTATTGTATTTATTTGTATATTGTGTAAATATGCAGCGTGAATGTGTATCAGTTGTTCTTGAATAATTTTGCAGTATGATCCTCTCAAGATGTTGTGGCACAGGTTCACTAGCACTTGGTAATAAGGGCTCTGCTCTTTGGTAACATCGGTGGCATATTAGATAGCCGAAATAGTTAAATTAAAGGGAAAACAATCGCAAATAAACACAAATTACAGGTAATCCGAAACGAGAATGCACTTTCCGGTATAATATACTGCTCTTTGGAATGCACGAATGCCATGCCACAGATTACTACGAATGCAAACTGCATGCACCACCAGTGTTGCCAACTCAGATTTTGAAAAAGGCGTAGGCCCGATGACAAAATTACGTAGAATTAGTAAAATTTGGATATGAAAAGTTCGTAGATCTACGTATTTTTTTCTGAGAGGAAAACGTTAAAACGAGTATTTTGTTATTGAAGTGAAACTTCTTTATCGGCGTTGGAAAAAAATTTACCGTCACATTTTTTTCGGTTACGCGTCACGTTTTTTGGTTACGAGCCATCTTTTTTTTAAAAAAGCACTATTTACCTCATCCGAACAATTGCTTCTTCTGTCAACTTTAAAAAAAAAGTATAGACAGCATATCGTGTTTCACACAAGGTAAGGTAAGGTAAGGTAAGGTTAAGTAAGGTAAGGTAAGGTAAGGTAAGGTGTAGTTATACCCCTTTAGTGGGTGATATATTTCTGGAAAGTTGCATGTAGATCATTTTTCGAAAAAAATAAGGCCATAAAGAAGTTTCACTTCTTACGTGTGTACACTAGTACACGCACACATTTTTGAAGTTATACTTCTTTAGGCGCGTTATGAAAACTAGTCGCTTTAGCGACCAACTTCATGCGTTACTTTTGTGTTTACCGCACATTAAGAAAATCTATCAACAAAATAGAAATAGAATCTCTATTTAGTGGGTGCTAACGAACGACTGCATTGTGAAGGCCTATCAAAAGTATTTATTAATCTGGAACAACGGAACCAAAGCGCGATTCAGGAGACTACAGCGCCATCTTTTGATCATTGGTGTAGTAGAACCAAAAACCACATCTTTCAAACTCGGCGTCCAGCATTAATTTAGTCAACAAAACCAATAAATGGAAACTCTTCTACAAGATATAAGAGTCTTGAGATATATTTTAGTCCGACGAAAGAAACCATAGTAACACAACAATGACGTTTAGTTGTTTACAAATTTTGTGACGTCATAATCATGGCGGACAGCGTTTTCAGTGTTTAAAAAGTATAGACTAAAAATATTTTTTTCAAATTAGATTACTACAGCCATCTTCTGATTTTATGAAGTGAAATCGATGTATTTAAGTTCCTCGTACCAAAATAAACAAAAACATTTGTTTAGTTTATAAGTAATGGAAAATATGCTTCCCTATTCTAGTGAGTTATGTTATTTTGCAAATTTGTACAAATTAAAAGAAAATACGTAGATTTTGGGACTGAAGTTAGTAGGTTTGCAGAAAAGGCCTAAAATACGTAGATCTACGTAAAAAGACGTAGAGTTGGCAACACTGTGCACCACAACCACAGAGTAACAAGTTTTATGCCGGCCCTTCACTTGACAACAGTTTGTCCTTATCATGCTTAATAAGGAATGAAAAGGACAGACTGATGTCATGTTTTAAAATAGCAAATACGAATAGCCAAGTGAAGTGTCGGAATTAGGAAGAAAGAGTGTTTTGTTTGCAGCGCTGCCATAGATTATACACATAAAATGGTATTTATTGTCTCTGATTATTTTTTAACTTTTTAATTTAGCTTATGTGTGTAAATATATGTTATTGAATGTATTTTAAAATTAAATACTTAGGTTTCATGTAAATTTGTATGTACACTTGTAACTATTTACTCCAAGCCATTTAACATCCCAACCTACAGTCTCTGTATAACTTTTTGTACTCACAGTTGTCTGGAAGAAATCGCTCTTAGCGATAAGACCGCCAATTTAATGCTTTTGTTAAGTTTATTGTTTGTTAATGTTGGAATTATGTATTTGGTGTTATAATAAAGTGTTAATCTATCTATCTAAAGTCAGAAGATTGCTAAAGAAATTTAATTTTAAAAAATTTACTTAGTCTATACTTTTTAAACACTAAAAACGCTATTCGCCACATCTGCCATGATTGTGACGTCTCTTTGGTAGAAAACAGCTAAATGTCATTCATACATAACCTTAAAACTTGTATTATGAAAACTGATAATATATGAAGAAACTTAAAATTTTATTCCATGAGTACTTAGGTACATCAAAGTGATCTTCGCAAAAATAAATTTTACTATGAGGCGATAAAGTTGCAGGATCCCTTTTAGCTAGTTCTAACCAGGTATTGCTTTGGTTAATTTCTTTCGGCACTTTAATTCACAACTTTACTGGAGTCTTCAAGGATGTGTTTTTACATTCTCGTACAATACAATAATGATAACTTACTATATTTTTCGTGGTATTTATTAGAAATCATGTTTTTTTTTTATTATAAACTCATATAGGTTATTTTTTACGTGCTTACGAGTTTTTGACTTTGTTTACTACGGGTACGGCCAGAGTGCACTCCTGATTCAGATTCAGACTCAGAAAACAAAGCACGAGAAAAAGCAGGCAACCTGCTTAGGGTGCGGCCAGAGTGCACTCAGATTCAGATTCAGATTCTGAAAACAAGCGCGAGAAATAAACAGTGTAGTCGAAGGGTACGGCCAGAGTGCACTCCTGATTCAGATTCAGATTCAGACTCAGAAAACAAAGCGCGAGAAAAAGCAGGCAACCTGCTTAGACTACACTGTTTATTTCTCGCGCTTGTTTTCAGAATCTGAATCTGAATCTGAATCTGAGTGCACTCTGGCCGCACCCGTACCCATACCCTACCGGTTGACGTCATAGTATAGATAATATATAGACTAAAATGGCCGATAGCGTTTTTGTATGTCCATGAAAAGTCTATTTTAAAATTAAAGATTTGTAGCTTTCTAGGTCTCAAAAAAATATAATACATTTTTTTTCGGTCTAATAGAACATAATACATTAACCATGTAAAACCTTTTTCCAAAAAGGGTCAACTAGTCTATTTTAATATCAGTCTCTCGTTTTCATTCTGTAAAGAGAATGACAAGGATACACGATACGAGTTGTCAAATTTAAGTTTAGGTTTAGAGAATCATGCCAGACTAATATCAGACGTGCTCAGTCTTTGAATATATTCAAATCAAAACACTTTCAAACACTTTTATCTTCCGCAATGAATCTGATTTTACTGTGTAAATGTTATGTATTTGTATGTGTGTTTGTGCACATTTACACAGTAAAATCAGATTCACTGCGGAAGATAAAAGTGTTTAAGCTGGTCTTTGAATATATTCAAAGACTGAGCACGTCTGATATTAGTAGGCAACGAGTTCCAAAGCCGAACAGCCTGTATAGCAAAGGAATGGTCATAATAGCTAGTGCGGTGAACAGGCATCGTGAGGGTCAGATTTTCTGATGACCTAAGGGAAAGCGATAAGGAATTTTGTTGAAACTTAAAAAGTTCTTTGAGATAGCGCGGGGAAAATGGATTCAACAAAATATTGTAAAGGAGTGCTAGTATGTGTGTATTCCGGCGAATCTTAATGGGAAGCCACTTGAGCTTAGAGCGAAAATTAGAAACGTGATCATATTTGCGCAAGTCAAATATAAATCTGGTACAGAAGTTTTGGAGTCGCTCAAGTTTATTAAGCTGTTCCTCCGTTAAATCCAAATAGCATTTTTTCTTCTTTCTCCGTTTCTTTCTCTGTTAAATCCAAATTTTATGAAGTGAAATCGATATATTTAGGTTCCTTAGACCTAATACTTTAAGAAATAAACATTTATTTAATACAATTTGACATAAGTTAACTAGCCTATTAGTTTTAGGTTATCCTATCCAAAATCAAATCAAATCACCATTGTTAAGACAAGAATACACTGGTATCGATTCTGGCATAATTCCCTAACCCTAAACTTAAATTTGACAACAGTGTATCTTTGTCATTCTCTATACAGAATGAAAAGGAAAGACTGATGTGAAATTTAGTTTTAAGTATAGAGAATCATGCCAGAATCCATATCACTGTATGATTATAACAGTTCTCAATAGCTAGCTATCTATAAGAGAGAAATAAAATGTGCGTGCACACTGCTTTCTCTTACTTATATCCCCCACTCAACTCCTCGCCCGAACATACTTTTCGTAACGCGTAACGCATTCGCCTGCTTACCCCCCAAGTCAAGCGTGCGTAAAGGAGTTCCTCTTCAAAAAGTGAGCGAATAGGCCGGCAGAAACAGGGGCTGTATCCGAAAAGCAAGCTTTTGAGGTGGCTTTTAGGGTAAAGTTTTATGCTCATACAGAGCTGAAATTTGTAAATACAGGAACTGTGACTGCTAAATCGTACATAACTGATATATTCCTGTAGCATGTAGGACCTCACTTGGAATATATTAGGCATTTTTTTTATTTAATAAATGATAATGCACGCCTTCGTACTGAGATATGTTAGAGATTACTTACTAGAAATGGGGATACAAATTCTGGACTGGGCAGCTGCAAGTCTACACCTTAGTTAAAAAGAACATCAAAGGGACGAGCTAAAACTGTGAGTTAAAAGCAACCCAAATCTACCACCAAAAATTGATACATCCATGAATAAGATGGTACCTATGCGCTATCAAAGCCAGAGGGGGCAAAGCAAAAGCTAGTGATGTTACGGTCTTGAATTTTGACAAACCGGATTTGATCGGTTAGTAATACTAGCAAATCGGTTTCCGAACCGAACCGCCAAATTTTCAGTAAACCGCGGTTTGAACCGGTTTGAACCGTTTGACGAGTTGACGAATGAAACTTACGAAACAACAGGTGCTATTTTTTTTAATTCTACATATTTTGTTGATATTACATCGTGCAAATATTTAAAGGTAATTGAAAAATAACAATTAAAATATGAAAACAAATATTAATAATCAGAATTAAAAATGTCAAAATAAAAATAAACAAATATCTATGTAATACCGTGTTTAAAAAATTACAAAAAAATATATAAACTCTATTAATTACATAAAACCGTACTTCTTAACTTTGAGAATAAAATACAATTTTAATAATCAACAATATAATAAATACGTAACTTATTTTTGTAAAATCATTTGAGTCGTAGAAACTTAATTTGGTACAAACAACCTAATTAAAAAGTTTTCTTACAACTATTTAGGAATAATATTTGGTCTATTTTATTAGAAGCTGGGCAATTACGTTGCATATTACATAATAATGAAAACAAAATTACACCGTCAAGTCAGTCAAATCTACCAGAGCCCGTTTCATTTCGGTTCGGTCGGTAAGTCGGTTATGGCTGTTGTATTTAAATTGACGATGCGCGCTAACTGTATCCGCTGCTGTAAGTCGGTTCGTATTGGTCGGTCAAGTTTTATTAGTGTCGGTAAAGCACGTCAGGAGCCGCACGCGATTTGTGGATGGCGGCATAAACAAGAATTGACAGGCGCTGACTGCGCATGCGCATTTACGAAGACGTTAACCGATTCAACTCGGTCCATGCTCAAACCGGTTTGAACCGGTTTGAAAAGTCGAGTCGTTACATCTCTAAGCAAAACCATTTCAACATTCTATCAGTGTGGAGTTATGTTGCAAAATTTTCCGCTCTTTTATTTTTCTTGTGTATTGCTAAGAAAATAATGTTTGTTTATTTAGAAAATCCATTATTTAATTTATTAATTGATAAACAATCCATAAAAAATAGTTGTAACCGTATATTTTTTCAAACACAATCAATACGGCCGGCTACTACTCGTTTAATAGGTGTCGTAATTTTTTTGGCCACCAGGTTGTAATATATTTTTTTTTGACTAATAATTCACTTTTACATCACTATTGTATGTCAGTGTCAAAACGACTATGATAACGTGCCGCGACGCGATTAAAGTCGTTTTGTTCAATTTCGTACATAATTCTTTCTAGATTAATGAAAATGATGAAATATAGTAAAATACACTGTTAAATGTTGTACTTTGCCTAAGTAATAAGAACTGTACACAAACGACCGTAGTGGTAGGTATCTTATCTTTATCTATTTTTACATTATTTGTGTTGGGATTTAATACGTAAGAATGATATCAGATTGATTTTCAGTGTAAACGATTTCCTATACAAAATGAGTTTGGAATCTATAAGATACAAAAGAGGTAGCTTAGAAATTTTGGATCAGCTGCTACTACCTCTTCAAACGAGATACGTTAAGGTACAAGGCGTCGAAGATGGGTGGAAAGTTATTAACAAAATGCAGGTAATTTCGGATAAACTGGCATACTTATATCCTATTAATGTACAAGAGTTAAAATACAAAGCTGGCTATGTGGTTGTATTTTTTTGAACATTTATATATAGCAACCTATGTCAATCGCCTCAGCCATGCTAATTATCGTTAATTACCTATTAGGTAAGAGGTGCCCCTGCTATAGCCATAGTAGGGTGCTTATCATTGGCTGTGGAATTACTCAAGGAAGAAGTAGAAGATAAGAAGGTCATGAGGCAAGAGGTCAGTAGCTTTGGGTTATTTTGACAAATAAGTTGTATTTTGTAAGAATTTTCTTATTAAGTATGATACATTGGAGGCTTCTGTTTCTGTTGCAGATTGAAGGCAAACTAAATTATTTAGTATCAGCAAGGCCAACAGCTGTAAACATAAAATTGGCAGCTGATGAACTGATAAATTTAGCAAATACTTTAAGTGCAGATGAAAATGTCTCTCCTAGTCAGTTCAAAGACAGGTGTGTTTCTGTATTCAATAAGCCAAAATCCGGTGGCATTATTTTCCCATCATTCATAGTCTTCATATTGTTGCAGATTTATTTCAAGCATAGAAGGAATGCTAAATAAAGATATCGAGGATAATAGGGCAATTGGAAAATTTGGTTGTGAAGCAATATTAAATACTTTAAAAGGAGATGGCCTAGTTCGGGTGTTAACTCACTGTAATACAGGATCTCTAGCAACAGCTGGCTATGGAACAGCTTTAGGTGTCATTAGATATTTGCATGAATCAAAGAAACTTGGTAAGCAAAGAAATAGTTTAATTTGTTTTTTTTGTAGGCAATATTTAAAGAGGGACTCTTTCTTTAGTAAAACTGTACTTTAATGAACCACAATTTTAGGGATTTTGGGGGTTGAGCAGAGAGGTGGGATTCCCCTTTTATTCAAACCCCCACCAAAGCAAATGCGTATTTTAAGGCCTCTTGTTCACACACTTTGTGGTGTGAAAATTTACAATTAATTTGCTGTGCATAGGTGTGGTTGTCAGTGTTGTATGGATCACTGTGGGAGCTTGTTGAAGTATGCGGCGGCGCTATGGCACGAATTGATCGAAAAGATCAAAGAAGTCTTTAATACCTGTATCATACCTTGCCTGACATATGGATGCAAAACATAGTCACTATCAAAACAATAATGAGATAGACTTGAATACTGTCAAAGAGGCATAGAGAGGTGTTGTGTTATTGCTTATTAAAGACTACATCATCGACATCTATACAAAATTATAAGTGTTAGTCAGTGCCTAACTATTGTACAAAAGACATAATTATTATCAATACTCTATTACGAGGAGTAAAAAAAAGGAGAAATGCAGAAACAATGATCTCCAGCAGAAGACCAAAGTAACAGACATCCTGACACAAATAGACCAACAATAAGGAGATGGATGGGCCACATGATGAACAGCCAAACAGAAAAATGGAGTAGTTGTTACCCACTGCACCCCAGAGATGGAAAAAGAAGCAGGAACTGGCAAGTTTCTAAATGGGCAGACAAGCTCATATAGATGGTGGGAGTTCACTGGAGAAGAATAGCCCAAAATAGATCTGAATGGAGAAGATTAAAAACAGTGTATCTTCAAAGAACATCAACTAGATATTCTGTAGTAGCTGGGAGAGAGTACCTTGTGTCACATACACACTGCATGTAGTAACTATTAAGTAATCTGTGACGCTGCCTTCATTACGCAATTGTTAAGTAAATTTTTACTCATTGTTAAAAATACTGGTAGATTTAATAAAGGCTTTTTATTTAATTACTATCAAAAAAACCTTACACTATGCAATTAGACCTAGGAAAAGATTCAAGATTTTATTCAAGAAAGATGTTTTGAAAACATTTCCAAAGATTCTAATTAGTTCCTACTTTAAGGTAATATAAATAACAGATAAATAAAGGTCAAAATATTTATTTATTTTTCTTGAAATCATACACATAGAGAATAGCTTTTAAAAGTTCTTCAAAGGGATCTCTATGATTTACTTTTATATTTCTCCTCCAAGTATACTCTGCTAACCAATCCCCAAAATCTGCTTTTATAAGTTGCTGCCTGAATTCATTTTTTAGGACTCTCCACTGACTATGTATTCTTTGGGTGTGAGTCCCGTCTGGTGCCACAAATTTATTATTTGGAACATTGTGATTCACCATCTTGTGTATATAACCATGTTCAGGGAGGCATTTATAGGCTTCCCAACAACTACTGTGTATGATAGAGCCTTCTTGAACATGTTTTTTGATAAGTGGCACCAATACTTCAGCAGTTCGTTCATTATTAGGACATACTTCTAGCCTTAAGTCTTCACTACCATCTTCAATCATACCAATCACCCATTGCCCATCTATATGCTTCCCTTTTTTGTACTTTCTTCTGCTTAACTGTGACTCTTCAATTTGTACAATTCTGTTTGGCCCACCTATTTTTGATTCATGAGTAAAATGTTCCATAATATAAATAACTACAGTCTCTCGGCAATAACAATACCAATCTATAATAGTTTTATTTGACAAAACTGGTTTATTTTCTTCTGTCAGTTGCTTTTGCACCCATGCATAAGACTCACCCTCACTATATGCATACATTAAATGAAAAACGGTGGTAAGGGGCAAATGTGTATTTTCAAACCAGGTCCCTTGGGTTTGCCTATACTTTTTGTCTCTGCATTTCCCTTTCCTGCATCTGAATACTCCGAATTGTGAAGCTTCAGAGTTTTTTGACATAGGTTTATGGTGATGGGTACAGATTTTTTCTTTTGGGACCATCCCCCTTTCTTCAGCAAACTGAACACATTGCTCTTTAGTCCCTAGACGCATGAAAATTTTTTTCCATGTCCACATTGATCTAAAACAAATAGAAATACAAATTAGAGGGACTCTTTAATCTTCAAAAAACCTAATTCAATTAGACTAATACACTTAGTTTCCCTTGACAAATGAAAGACTTTCAAGATGTCTGTGGTGTTGGGAGAACAACAGGCTCTCATATGAAACTAGTAAATTATTTAAATAGAATTTCAGTCCTGTCTAGCCAAAGAGGGCTGGAGCAGCACCCTCTACACGCCTTCAGGTCTAAAAACACTACCTGAAGCAGTCTAGTCATTTACATGGTCTGACCCCATGTTTGACTAAGATTATTTACAATATTGACTGTCTGTACTAACCTGATTTCATCTGATGAGTACCATATTCGTCTTCCGGATGACCCAGAAGGTCCTGGTTGTTTTTGCTCTGCTCCATTAAATTCAAAGGAAGAGACTGGCATAACAAGGTTAGCCATACTGCTAGCCGATTCATTGTCTGATGAAGCAGCTAACCCATTTCGGTCAGCAATCGGTCTTGCTGTCGAGAGCGCATGTGGATCACTAGAAGGCAACTCTTGCACTCGCCCACTTGGGCCAGCAACCGGTTCTTCCGACGAGGACGACGTGAGCGCAAGTGGATCATTAGAGTCCAACACTTGCACTCGCGTAAAATTATTGACAAGCGGCTCATTAGAGTCTATCACCAGCGGTTTATTTGTGTCCAAAACTTGCACTTCACACAATTCTTCAGGCAAACAAGCTACATCCGTACACTGAGACTCTGAAAGCACCGTGGTAGTCACAATGTTATCTAACATTATAGAAATATGTGAAAGGATCTCAATTGCATGAAGATCAATATTTCTATTGTAATGGCAAAGTGCAAGAAAAGAATATAACAAAAACAAACAATGAGTGTAAGTGACACAGTGACTGACAGTACTGTATTGATTATTCTATGATATTGATCATGAATCAGTCAGTTCTATAATGATTGATAATTAAGTAACAATATTGACTGATTGGATTGATATGATGATTTTTTTAACGTTCTCCTTTTTTTAGGGAAGGCAAAGGGAACGATGGCCATACAGCATAGTCTTCAGTTTTCTTTGTTCTTTTTTTTAAATTAGAATGTGGCGCATTCTAATGTTTCTTGGAGTGTTAGGCACGAAATGTATCAAGTCAGCTTTCACGATAAGCTTCTGTGAGGTAGTCAACACTAGAATAAAGTTCTCGCGTCTACTTGACCGGAATAGCGTATATTTTAAAGATTCCACTTATTCTTCAGTTGTGCAGACGGTTGTAACACAAAATCACACCAATTTTATTCCACAATATCAAAACTTCAATATTTTAGACTTTTTGATTATTATCAAAACTCCAAAAAATTAGGAACTATTATTATGACATGATTCTCTAAACTTAAAACTAAATTTAACACCAGTTTCTTCTTTTCATTCTGTATAAAGAATGATAAGGAAAGGAATGAATGCTATGAGGATGATAAAGAAAGTATGAAGAAGACGGTTCAAAGTGGTAGTTGGTGTCTAGCAGCAATGAAACATATAACATTTGGAAGCTTGTTTTATGTAATAACATGAACAGATAGTTATAATATTTTTATATTAACCTCCGATAAATTTTAAATCGTGTTTGAAAATTTAACAATTTAGTAAGGATGCTAGCCACTTTGCTATAATAATTAACGTAATATTTTTAGTCTGTAGCAGCTTTATAACACGGACCTGAAAAAAAGACATAGGGTACGGGTGCGGCCAGAGTGCACTCAGATTCAGATTCAGATTTCGAAAACAAGCGCGAGAAATAAACAGTGTAGTCGAAGGGTACGGCCAGAGTGCATTCCTGATTCAGATTCAGATTCAGATTCAGAAAACAAAGCGCGAGAAAAAGCAGGCAACCTGCTTAGACTACACTGTTTATTTCTCGCGCTTGTTTTCGGAATCTGAATCTGAATCTGAGTGCACTCTGGCCACACCCGTACCCTACGGCCAGAGTGCACTCAGATTCAGATTCAGACTCAGAAAACAAGCGCGAGAAATAAACAGTGTAGTTAAAGCAGTGTGGCCATAGTGGCAGCAGGCAACCTGCTTAAACTACACTGTATATTTCTCGCGCTTGTTTTCTGAGTCTGAATCTGAATCTGAGTGCACTCTGGCCGTACCCATGCGTAACCTTGACATAGAGTGCGCGCCAGATAAGTCTGCGCGTGACTGGTGGCGTGACTAATGTTGCCAGTTATGGGAAATAAATTTCCGATCACAGACATGAAATAGGAGAAGAGGGAAAATCTGATGAGGTTAATAAAAAACGTCTCATTAGTTTATATAAATTTAATTCTTATTTTATGGTAAATTAGAGTTGAGGGGGATGATGAGGTTAAATACATTGGCTACTAATGGCATCAGGTTTGTCATGTTTCATTGAAATAGAATAAATATGGTTTTCTAGAGCAAACATTCTAATTGCTCACAGTTTTAACAAACATGTTGTTTTCATAGTATATTATTGTTCGAACAAAAGCTAACTAGCTAAGTGAACTACAAATAAAAAAATGGGTGCGTGTACTTATGTAGGCGCGTGAGAAGTTATCCTTCTTTCGCATCGTTTAAAATTAGTTTTTAATTGCATGCAAATAATTAATTACAATAAATTAATAAAAAGTCTGGAAAAGGACACAGAAGACAAAAGGAAACTAGAAACATGTGGATAAATATTTTAAACATGAATACCTATATTTGTTACTTTATTACAAAAAATAAAGATGTGGTTTTTGGTTCTACTACACCAATGGTCAAGAGATGGCGCTGTAGTCTCCTGAATCGCGCTTTGGTTCCGTTGTTCCAGATTAATAAATACTTTTTGTTACTTTATTACAAAAAATAAAGATGTGGTTTTTGGTTCTACTACACCAATGGTCAAGAGATGGCGCTGTAGCCTCCTGAATCGCGTTTTGGTTCCGTTGTTCCAGATTAATAAAATAAATACTTTTGATAGGCCTTCACAATGCAGTCGTTAGCACCCACTAAATAGGGATTCTATTTCTATTTTGTTGGTAGATTTTCTTAATGTGCGGTAAACACAAAAGTAACAGCATGAAGTTAGTCGCTTTAGCGACCAACTTCATGCTGTTAAAATTTTGTGTTACAGTGCTGCGCGCGCATCTAAAAAATTCACTCTCATCATTTTTTCATAACGCGCCTAAAGAAGTATAACTTCAAAAAAATAAACTTAAGGATAGATCTAAATAATATATATTTAAAAAATGGAATATCCCCCACAATACATACAGGTATTGTAGTATCGCTTTTTATGAAGTGTTTTTAATTAAATATTAAACAACAATTAATATTTCACCAAATCTTTTATTGAATAATTAGCAGTACTTCAAAATTTTGTATATTTGTGGTCCTCCAGTGGGTCAATGGCTTCCATTATATGTATTACTTTCTGGGTCTTCATTGATTTCGTCGTCAGAAGAGTCGTACCTTTCATCGTCACTTGTAGGATCAATTTATCAAGTTCTATATCCATAAGTCTATCTGATTGGAAATATTGGTCTTCGATTTTTTCCACGTGTTGACACGTTAATTCATTCCGACGTTGTTATAGTGTTGAATGGTCGGAATTTCCTTTTTGACGACATAAAATGATTGTATCATGTGCCTTAAAGCACACTTGTCAAAATCGTCTATTACCAAAAAACTTTCGCTCCCTATTTTTTCCTGGAGTTATTTAATTCGAAGCTTCAGTTTCAGTACTTTCTCGAGTTACATGAGTGTCATTCCGTTCAGAAATACCTGAAACGAATAAATATATTATGATTATCCGACATACTTAAAAACAGAAATTACCCTACACAAAAGCAAAATACTATGCAACGGTCACCCCAAAAATTACCTGTCAAGAAAGGGGTCCGTGCTCATACTTCAGAAAATGGTACAATTGGTCCCTTATTGTCCCGTTCTGCTTCACAAGAACGGCATGATGATTACCAAATTTGACCACTGAAAACTAATAAAAAACAAAACACTCTACACACTTACAACACCTGACGTAACGACAACATGGCGGCCTGCGATTAGTTCCGATTTTGGCCGCGCGCAGACTTATCTGGCGCGCACTCTCGAGTGAAGCATGCAAATGGCCGCCCGCTTACCGCGTGTGCGTGATTTGAGGGTTGTCGGGTAAATCATCAATTTCCCTACTTTTTAAATCTCCCAAACTAAAACATTGTTAACAATATGTAATCAAATATATATTATAATAAAGGGAAATTTACCTATTGTATGTATTTTACTCGTTGTGAGCTCCCGATTTTTCAGCAATTTAAACGGTTGCACTTCAGAAACATGATGTAGGTCTATCAAATTATTTTTTAAAAACACAGAGATAGAAAAGAAAGCTCTTGTTATGTATAAAGAACTATTATTTACATATAAATATTAGTGTCTTAATATTAAGTATGAGTTTAATGACATAAATCGCGCAGATTAATGCTTAAAATAAAAATATAATATTGCTATTTCTTCTCTAAATGTAAGTGTTTGTCATAGATTTAGTAGGTATTTAAAGACTGACAGAGTGAGGAAAAGAGATATTACGTCAATCCTATAAAGTAGAAAGAGACGGAACTTGATGTACCTTTGGTCTAATAATATATTTTTAGCAAGAGCCGCAGCGCCCTGTCAAGCCTTACTGAGATAAAATTTATTATGAAATTCTGTGAAACTAAGAAAACAATAATGCATATAACACAACAAACTGAATAAGTAAGTGTTATGGTATCCTGTTAGGTCTGCGTCCTTAGACCTTTTTGTCGGGTCATAAGTATCAGGCTGAAACTTTCTAGATCGCTTCATTTCAGTGAGTCGGACAAACTTTTTATTTGACAAAAATCTCGGTAGTGGGGACTGATTTTGCTAGAGGCCTTGAAACATGTCGATAAGTCCGGGTGCCAAAAATTTACTAATACCAAGCCGATTCTTACAAAGATTAATTTATGAGAAAGTCAAAAAATAGATTGTCCGACAAAATTAATGGGGACTATGCGCCAGTCGGACATACTGAAAATGTTGGAAATTCCTACTCAAAAAAGTGATTAATGGTGTCGATTCTGGCGTGATTCTCTAAACTTAAAACTAAATTAAACATCAGTCTCTCCTTTTCATTCCGTATAGAGAATAACAAGGATACAGTGGTGCCAATTCTGGCGTGATTCTCTAAACTTAAAACTAAATTTGACATCAGTCTCTCCTTTTCATTCTGTATAGAGAATGACAAGGATATACTGCTGTCAAATTTAAGTTTAGGTTTAGAGAATCGTGTCAGAATTGACACCAATATCAGGCTAAATTTTTTTATGGGTGCATAAAAATTAATATAATACAACTGTAACGTTGTCCGACAAAATTTATGGGGATAAGCGCCAGTCCGACACTCGAAAAATGTCGAAAATACCAGCACAAAAAAGTGATTAATACTTGTCGGACAAACATGAGTAATAGGCTAGTTGACCCTTTTTGGAAAAAGGTTTTAAATGGTTAATAAATGTTCTATTAGACCGAAAAAAATGTATTGTATTTTTTTTAAACCTAGAAAGCTACAAATCTTTAATTTTAAAATAGACTTTTCATGGACATACAAAAACGCTGTCGGCCATTTTAGTCTATAGATTATCTATGCTATGACGTGAACTGTGGTAAACAAAAACTCGTAAACACGTAGAAAATTACTTTTAACTGAGTTTATAATAAAAAAAACATGATTTCTAATAAATACCACGAAAAATAAAGTAATTATCATTACTGTATTGTACGAGAATATAAAAACACATCCTTGAAGACTCCAGGAAAGTTGTGGATTAAAGTGCCGAAAGAAATTAACCTACGCAACTTTATTACACTTATTCATATGTTGTGTTAGTTTTATGTTTATTACTACATTATAATACTAAATGCACTGTATTTACATAGATGCCTTGTCGTTTCTCTGCTCCGCAGAGCAGAAATCTGGGTTTAGTGCAACAAATTCACCAACCATCAATGCGTCAATTCTTGGCAGATTTGTGCTTTCTGCTTTCACAAAGCCGGCATCCATAATTAGTTTTGTCAAAAAAAACTAAGTTTACTGTTTTTTTCTTTCCTAAAGTTAAAAGTGTTTTAAGATAAAATAGTCAGACGAAAGAATCCACCTACAGTAACACGCGATTGACATTTAGTTGTTTACCACAAGAGACGTCAAAATCATGGCGGATGTGGCGAACAGCGTTTTTAGTGTTTAAAAAAAATAGACTAAAAAATATTTTTTAAAATTAAATTTCTACAGCAATCTTCTGCTTTTATGAACAGTTACACATTTAGAAGTTTTTCATAAGACTTGACTCAAAAAATTGACAAAAATTACTTCTCAAATTTATCAATTTTAATTGATAATATTGAAAAAACTATTAAATATCTAAGTAGTATATATACAACAAATGGTTTAAGAAGGCTACGACTTCTACCGCGCGTGGTTTCCACACGCTCAATTTTTTGCTAATACGTTATCTCATGGAGTCAAGCGATAATTTTTTTATTGTTTTCTTCTATATCATACATAAGACGTGTCAAAATACGAGCTTACAGATTTTTTTAGGAGGATTCGTATAATATTAAAAAAATGGAAGCTAAACAGGCCTTTTAAAATTTAAATTTAAATTGTAGATTTTTGAGGAATACATTTTGGTTACTATTTTATTTTTGTTAAATTCTAATAATAGTTAACTCAAGGAGAGATTAAAGATAGAAGACATGTAAAAAAATATTTGTTTATTTGTTTATGGTTTGAACTAAAGGTTTTGTATTATGAAAAAATAGTTTTTTTTTTAATTATTACTGTATCTTATAAAAATTTGAATCTTAAGCAACATCTGCTTTTCAATGTCATTTAAAAATATAACACTTTTTATAACGGCAAAATTTTAATTAGAATACAAGAGAGAATAGAAAATAAAAGTAAGTAAAAAATTATTTATTTACAAATGTTTAAAAAAATTAATTAATTATTAATAGTTCTTCTTTATTATGTCTAATCGAAATCGTTGTGATCTGTTTCTTCATTATCGGATTCTTCATATGCAGATGATTCTTCAGCTTCATCATTTTCACTCTCTTGGTCACTGTCATTGCAATTGTCTAGAGTCATTCTGGCCTGTAAAATTTAAAAAAATGAAATGTTACAATTAATTTATATTAAATAATTTACGAAGAAAAAACAAGAATGTAATACCTCTGATAGCTTCGAAAGATGGACTTTCTGGACCTTCGAACCAATAAAAACATATTTGTTATCTATAATGGTCCAACATTGAAAAAAAACACTGCATGATGAACAGTTTCTTCTATAGAAGGGCAGCACTTCAACAGTTGAACAAAAAAAGTTTATTTTTATTTAAATAAATAAACTTCGGTTTGGGTTGACAAAAAGTATTGCGTGGCTGCGTGCATGTGAATAGGTTATGGATGCCACGCGGCCAGTGTGTTTGTAACTACTGGGTACCTATAGTGCGCTCTCTGCCCCATCATCTTTCTCACTCACTTTTTATGCAGCCAAACACAGAACAGAAACACACAGACAGCGTTCAGGGAGAGAGGGGAGATATATATAGGTATACTTAAATGCTGTATACAGAACGAATAATTTCAATAGATATTTTATCGATTTTTATTAGTATTCCCCACATTTCTTGTCGGACAATCGTAGAATCACGTTTGAAACATTATTTTATTACTGAAAAAATAAAAATTAGGTTGATATCAATCACTTTTTTGTGCTGGTATTTTCGACATTTTTCGAGTGTCGGACTGGCGCTTATCCCCATAAATTTTGTCGGACAACGTTACAGTTGTTTATATTAATTTTTATGTACCCATAAAAAAAAATTAGCCTCATATTAATCACTTTTTTGAGTTGGAATTTCCAACATTTTCAGTATGTCCGACTGGCGCATAGTCCCCATTAATTTTGTCGGACAATCTACTTTTTGACTTTCTCATAAATTAATCTTTAAATTTCAGTAGGAAAGAATGAAGCGATCTAGAAAGTTTCAGCCTGATACTTATGACCCGACAAAAAGGTCTAAGGACGCAGACCTATGTGTTTTAAGCATATCTTGATAAATCGACACTATCACTCAAAACCAAACACCGATTCGCACACATGCACAGATATTTATGGAACAGTAGCGATAGTTACTCTGTCTATCTTTTCATCCTATATCTGTGGTTTCATTTGACATTGTGATTTATCTACAATGCGTAGAAATGGCACTATCGTGCAGCCTAAGAAATACAAGAAGAAATTCGTCATGATTATTAAGGTCTCGGTAGCATAGCAAATAGTGCATCCACCCAGACAGCAGAAAATGCAGGTTCAAGTCCTGCCTGTAATTCATTTTGTAATAATTTTGGTTGTCGTTATTTAATTTCAAAAGTTTTATTTCTATAGTAGTTCTGTTAACGGGTTTCAACTGTATTTTTAATATTTTTATACATTTCCCGCCTTTTTGGATTCTTTACAGGTTACAGTTTGAACGAAAGCGTGTTCGGCTGCGATTGTTGAAGTTAAGCAACTTTCGCAGTGGTCGGTCATTGGATGGGTGACCAAAAAAAATTTTACTATCTCGAGTTCCTCCGTGCTTCGGAAGGCACTTTAAGCCGTTGGTCCCGGCTGCATCTGCAGTCGTTAGCACCCGCCAATCCGCACTGGGCCCGCGTGGTGGGTCATGGCCCAATCTCCCTATTCCATCCATAGGGAAGGCCTGTGCCCCAGCAGTGGGGACATTAAGAGGTTGATGATGAAACTTGTCAATTGTCAATCAATAACTATGTCATTTAAATTATAATAATGATTTAAAAAAAGGAGATAAAAAATATTCTAGTTTTTTGTCGAGACTATGTACAAAGTGCACCACATGTCATAAAGATTTGTAGTCTACCGGAGGCACACTCCATAAAAATTTGTACCGTGTCCTTTAAACTTAAATTTGACAACAGTGCATCCTTTTCATTCTCTAAACAGAATGAAAAGGCCAGCCTTAGTTTTAAGTTTCGAGAATTATGCCAGAACGACACTAGTATCTTTTTACTTAAATCCAAATAAATTAAAAGTAAAATTCACAGTCGTTGTCAGCCACTAACCCAATCATAGTCGCGGTCATCTAAGAGCCTACGTCATTCAACCAAGTTGGATAAGACTTCCAGATATTATCAGTAATAGGGACGAATGAGAGATATCGAACGGAGGCCTTTTATCTCTTTGTAATAGGGTCTTAAATTTGGGAATTCAAACATTAAATTAACAATGGATATTTATTAAACTATTTGTGCAAACGTATAATTTTGATGTCTCTGAATCTAGGTTTGTGGTGGCAGGCACATCATGCTAGCATTTTACATGGCTATTCGTATCATATAAACAAAAATAATAATGGAGAAGATACAAATACCTACATATTCTTTGAACAAACTAACAAATCTAAACAAATGTAACAAAATTAAAAAACTATATAGGAATGAGTTATTTGAAACAGTTACATTTACCCCCTAGCTACAATTGCCCCGTGTGACTATTGTGTAGTTTCTTAAAATTAAGTAAAACTAATTGAATTCATTTGAAGAAAATATATGATTATAAATCTGGCAGTTAAATTAAATGCTAAAAAATATAATAAACAATAATTTTATTTCTATGTTACCCTACATTTACTGTGGGCACTTAATTAAATTGATAAGATTTTAACAGATAAAATTTATTTGCGTTTCAGAACATGTGTATTGCACTGAAACTCGTCCATACAACCAGGGCGCACGTCTGACGGCCTACGAACTGGTGCACGAGAAGATTCCTGGTACACTCATCGTTGACAGCATGGTGTCAGCACTCATGAATACAAGAAATATTACAGCAGTAGTTGTCGGTGCTGATCGTGTACGTAATTTAACAATTGTTTGTTGAACAACAGTACAAAGTCGCATTTTTATCACATGAAGATTTTGATAGGTTCTAATGCATTCAGACCCGTCTTTCCCAGTGGGCACTTAAGGCAAGTGCCCAGGGCCCTGTGATCGAAAGGTGGACACCTCAGATCACAAATACAAAGTCACTAGTTCTTATTAGATCACCAAACGGGGGTCATAGGGGCCCCATTATCCTAATATGCCCAGGGCCTCCAATAGGTCAAAGCCGGCACTGAATGCACTGTTATACTTAATACCAATTATTGAAACCCCGAATCACTATATCTCTAAAGAACATTATTCCTAATATTTGTAGCCCGAATAGCGTGCATTCGGGCTACAAATATTAGGAATAATGTATATCACTAATAACTTTAGATCTATAACACTGTAAACCTAATATTTCGATCCCGAATGCACGCTATCCCTAATAATTTGTGGCGAGCTAAACTGTACTTCCAGGGCCCAAGTGGTGATACTTTACACTAGGTTAGGTTAGTGTTGTGACGAGCCGAGCGAGCGAAACGAGCGTGCCGCGGCAGCGGCCGACGAAGCGCCAGAAAAATAATACCAATTCTAAAGTTATTAGGGATAGCGTGCATTCGGGATCGAAATATTAGGTATACAGTGTTATAGGTCTAAAGTTATTAGGGATAGCGTGCATTCGGAACAATAAAGGAATAATATTAGGAATAATGTTCTTTAGAGATATAGTGATTCGGGGTTTCAATTATTGGTATTAAGTATAAAAGTCGTTCTAATGTCATTTTGTAAATTAATGATAACATTCACACATTAGTAGTGACTTTGATTAGGGTAGGGCTTTGATTAATTCATATCTGAATCTAGTTCAATCTAGGGATGAAAATTAACAGTGTTTGTCAATATTTCACTATAATACTTGCACTTCACATGGATATGTTCATAGAAATAGGATGTCTGGGGCTAATTCGTATATTCATATCCGGGTATTTATAAAGTTAACAACAGTCTCTACTTCTCATTCCTCAGAAAACATGGTAAGGATGTGCTGCTGTCGAATTCCCAAATAAAAAATATGATTAGCCATGTGAAGTGCTAACAACATTATATACGCAGTTTGTTCCCATCTCGACATTCGACCCACAAGGTTAAACTAAACCTAAGCCGATATTGATGCAAGTGTGAAGATTATGGCTCTCCGATGAGGGTACCTGTACAAGGTGGCGCAAAAGCAATGATCAAATGATCCAATTTTGTTTTTGCATAACTTTAAATAAAATAAATATAGGTATATTGAGAGAAGATACTGATGGAAATATTTATTAGAACCTTCTGTTAAGTGGAAAAAGTGATATCTGTCATTGGCTGCCGTTGCATTGCGTTTTCCATTTATTTCAGCAAGAATTCCGGTGATAACGGCTTGCATTCCTGTCGAATGACTCCTTAAATTGTTGGCATAATCCTTTGACTTCAAGTAGCCCCAAAAAGAAATTTGGGGCGTTTAAATCTGGCGATCTTGCTGGCCATGCCAAATCGCCAATATAAAATCATGTTATGTCTGCACGGTCTTATCATGCTTGTCTGTCTGTTTGTTCTGCATCTGTCTATTTCACAAATATCAGATATGATTGTCGTACGACGCCATTTGCAATTTATAACATCTTTTGATACAGTGATTTCTTTCGCGTCACTCTGTATAATCTATTCTCCATCCAAACTATGCTATCCTATACTTATATTATGAATGCGAAAGTGTGGTTGCCTGTCTGTCTATTACATTTTCATGCTTAAACCGCTGAAATGATTTAGATGAAACCTGTTTTTGTTTATTGGTAACTTAGTTACAATTAGACTTTTGATTTTTAATAGGTTGCTGCCAACGGTGACACTGCTAACAAAATAGGAACATACCAAATAGCCATAGCGGCGAAGCACCACGGTGTTCCGTTCTACGTAGCAGCACCGCTCAGCTCCATCGATATGTCACTCACATCCGGCGAGAGAATCAAGATTGAGGAACGGCCTGATAGAGAAATGACTCATATCGGTGAACATAGGATAGCTGCACCAGGTACTGTACTTCATATCTATCTACTATACTAATATTATAAAGCTGAAGACTTTGTTTGTTTGGTTAGAAAAAATAGATACTTATAAAAAATATTTTTGTGTTACATAGTTCATTTACCGAAGAAGGCTGTAAGGCTATATAACATAACGCTCTACGACCTATAGGAGCGGAGCATTAATGAAAAATTATGCAAAATCGGGATCGCATTCTGTATGATGCTAAAAGAACTGTGTGGTAGTAAAATTTTTCGTAACATTAATATCTAGCAGCTAAATAGGGATGACGACTTACTTTTTTTTCTTCGTGTATCAGGTAGATTACCAAGAAGTATTGGACACGTTTTTTTTCTTTTTTCACATAATCAAAACATTATAGAGAAATATTGATTTGAAAAGTTGCATGACGTCACGTTTTGGTACCATTTGTACTTAAAAGTGACGTCACGAGCCACCACTCCCAAACTTTGATGCGCTTTATCTTTGTTATTTTTTGGTTGATTAACCAAAGAAAAAATACGTGTCCATTATTTTTTGATTATCTAACTGATGGACTAAATAGATTTTTTTTACCCCGTCGTCACCCCTATTCTTGCGTAAAATATTTGATAATATTATTATGTTATTATTGTTTCAATATTGTCATAATCATCAGCCTATTGGTGTGCCTGTATTCCCATCCCAATTTAAACTAAATTTCAACTGTTTTTTTTTCAGGAATAAACTGCTGGAATCCATCTTTTGATGTCACCCCAGCATGTCTTATCACAGGCATTATTACCGAAAAGGGTGTTTTCCCCCCGAATCAGCTAAAGGAGGTCATTCCTTTGCATGAAACAGCCATACCAAAGTCATAACCATCATTATAATATAGCGTAACCTACGTAAGAGATTCAAAATCGCAAACTTGTTATGTTTTTTTATGAACGCAATGTTAAAAACCATCTATAGTCTATTCAACTTCCACTGAGACAAACGGTAAATCAACCATAAATAGGTTTTCAATAGGTCGAATTTTATACGCATATATAATCATAATTAAAACACAAGCGAGCCTTACAGTAGTCGCGTATGATGTGTAACATTTGAAACCTCATCTTATATTAGTAAAAAAAGAAATAAAACCTACTACAAAAGGAATAAGCCATTTGAACTTTATGTTCTAAAATCAAATCAAATAGCGCGCGCTTTCGCGACTTCCTGTTACACACTTCCGTTCCATTTCACGAAATCACTCCCACAAAATGCAGGAAAGCGAGAGGTAAGATGTTACACGTCAAAAATGTGACATTAAAAAGACATAAAACTGTAGCTATTCCCAAACTTTGAACGCGTTATGATACTACTAAATTGAAGAGAATTGAAAAAGCAAATAATTTATGTTGAAATGTGAAATTTTGTAAACAGTCTGGTTACACCGACCATCTTTACTCTCGATAAAAACAGTTTTAGAAACATTGGTGTATTTGTTTACCTTTTGTCTCAGAGGAAGTTGAATAGAGTATAGCTATATTAGCATTATGGAATCCATTGTTTTCCCGCTGTTTATGCCATGTTCCCAGTTCCTAAAGGTGATTGATTCATTCGTATTTAAATACTTTGAGAGAAATCACTGACCATATATACTATAGGATAATAGGTAAAGGTGGACCAATAATATATGGTCCATGTTACTAGCACAATAATGATAGCAAAGTTCCAATCTTTTAAGTATTTTTCTACTGTTATATTCGATTTAAAATCGTTGCATAACACAACTTCGTATTGTCTTTAATTTGAATTAGATAGTATATTGTCCAATATCCATAATGAATATTTTTAACAAAACGAGGCTGAATAAAGAATATATTTTTGAAATATTGATTTTACCAATTAATTGTATAGTGCATATAAATTGTTGTTTACTTACTCAAAAATAATTATGAATATTAAACGCTGTATACCATTATTATTTTTTTTAATTTAAAGCTTGAGGGGAGGCGGGCAATGTTTTATTCCATACACACGTTCTTGACAGATTCATCCTTGATTTTTATCACCAAAGAAATGATTTTCATACTTAAAATATAATTTTACTCATTCTATGCTCCTATGTCTTCCCTTTTTCGATAACTTGTGTTTCAAAGAAACTAGAAGCCCTCAAACGCGACAAAAATAAACAAATTTTTAATCACCACTAAAGACGTCTAGTGTGGAGATTTAAGAAGCAGTTACAAAAAAAGCAAAACATAGAGGCATAGCATAACTACTTATAGTCCAGTCAATGAAAGCTTAACTTTGCCATTTTGAGTTGATCACCTGCAACCAACGCGAAAATTTCCGTTCGTGGTCTTCCGTCTTCCGACGGGTACGGGTTCGAAGTAGACTTCTTTTCCCGGGCTGCATCTCACGGGGGTGCGCCCCCGTGGGGTTGGGAGCCGCTGGTTAGCGGCTGTCGTAGGTGACGAGCCATTTTTGTTCTTCTTTCTGCCCAGTCCTGTTTCGCAATTTACGACACGGCCCTCAGCGCGGTCAGCCATGCCGGGTGAGACCCCGTAGGGGGAGGCCCAGCTAGCGCCAGCCGCGAAAAATTCCGTAAGGGTTCGTAGATTAATATACTAAAATTGCAGGGTGCTGCATTGACGGCAACGGGTGCAAAAAAAATGTGAAATGGTGCAAAAACAAGTTTTTCGTGAATATCTCGCGACTGGCTGGGAAAATAGAAAAAGTTCCTAGGACAAAGTTGTAGAAAATTTAATTTCCTACAAAAAAGGTATCAACATATTTTCGCGTATCTCTCATAGTTTTTGCAAAAAATGCAATCAAAGGTGCAAAATAAAAAAAGAAAATATACTATTAATCTTTTTTTTTTCATTTTAAAGCGATCCTACGGGTCTAATTCAACAATAACCACTTACTGAAATATTTAAGTGAAATATTTTCGGGAGTCCACTGAAATGAAAAGTGTGTACTGAAATGGTAAAAAAATGACCCCCGAAATGACACAGCCAAGAACATCGCCTTTGTAATAGAAGGGTTCTCTACTTTGAATCTAAATAAATTTCCTTATTCTTTGTAAATATTTTTGTTCGTTATTTTATAATAAGAATTATTAATTAAGAATTAAATTAAATTTTACTCCTATTAATTCTTATTACTAATTAAACTGAAACCAAGTTTCGGATTAGAGTAAATATCCTGTGAGATTTTTCCGCTAAAATTAGGTATCCCACGGTAATTGGCTTTGACTATTTGAATATTACCAGCTATATTAGTTTTACTAGTTGAAGTAAAAACTAACAAATCTGTCGCTTTTTGCATAAAACAATATATAGTATATTTGCGTTATATTTGAGGCAAGTAAAAGAAGATACCGAATTTCAATTTGTTTTTACTGAATTCCTTTTATTCGACGCTTTATAAATTACTTCAGCTAAAGTCGATTATCGTTGGTTACTCTTTTCTTCCACTGTAATTAATTAGCGTTAGTCATCATTACTTTAAAATTTATGCTTCAGCTAAAACCAGCTATCCATGTTTAACCATCTCTTCCATACACAGATCGCGCGCTAGCGAATGAGTTGCTCACTTTTATTCATTCATTGTTGAATCGCGCGCTGGGCAACACTGTTTTTCTTTTGTTTAATTAATCACGAATAAACATTACTGGGTGAACTATATAAATATATCATTTCAGTAATATGGAGGCAATTGATTCGGTGGACTGTAATGCCGATAAGAGTCCAGCGAATGACAGTATCGCCGAAATTATACATCCATAAGTTTTTAGAGATCCTTGAGTCAATTTATTAAAGAATTTCGGTTTGTGATGTACATTTACTTAGATACTGTAGGTTCGATATTTCGGGTGCAGTAGTATTTCTATCTAAAATATCTGGTTTAAAAATGTATATTAAAGTTAAAGCGGACGAAGTCGTTGGCGGCCGAGAGTATATCTATATAAAAAGTGTAAAAAATCTGTATTATTCACCTGCACTTGACTCGCTTGCACATAATGAGTCGTCAGAAATTGTTTTTGAAGGAGAACGATCAAATTGGCTTGTTTCTGTAGCCAAAGATCTGTATAATCCAAGGTACTCCTTAGGTATGACATCTTTGTTGCACAAATCATCGAGATCTTTTTTCTCTGCTATATATCTTTTTTTTATAAATAGGTTCTACAAATGACTCCACCAGAGGTTAAGTGACGGAGGAGTCTAGACGCGAAGATAGCTGCTACAACAGTTTTACTTGCCACACCAGCTATCCTCACTTTGCCGGCCTGCAAAATTGCTACTTCACACAAAGTAATCCATTTGCGGATAGTCTGACAAAGAAATGAGTTACCAAATTTTTTTGTTCACGTTGGAATAGTGGGAATAGTAGTTCACAGTAAGTCAACAGGTGACAACGTAGGCCAGCGCGTGTAGATTTCTGTAGGAAAGGGGAAGGTAGGTTGAGGGACAATAACTTCTCAGAACATGCGCCATGGTATAGACGATAAAACGCGGTTAATAACGCCACATCACGGCGTAATTGAAAGGTTCGAGGTGTTTAGTCACCTCCTTATCGCAAAAAATGCGGTTCGCGCTCCGCTGTAACCTATCCAAAGCATCAAAAAAGTACTTGGCGGAGCCATCCTCTGGGGTGCGAACAATATTCCATGCAAGACCGTACTTGCGTCTTTGTACAACGAGTATAGTTCCTCAGGCGTGAAAAACGTTAGTTTTACCGTGATAGCGCAGACCTGGGCTTTGTTGGCATTGAACTCAACCAAGTTCTTGGTACCGCATTCAGAAATGCGGTCCAAATCTTGATTGAGTTGAATGACAAGATTGTCCTGTTTCTCCTTGGTTTCTACTTGTCCAGCCGCTGCGTATCCAAAATATCCCTCATGCACTGTATTATTGGCTGCATAGCAATGAATATTCTCAAGAGGAGTTAAATCATTGATATGCAGCAAAAAGAGTGTAGGGGATAGGACGGAGCCCTAAAGAACACCGGCATTCACTGACGTGAACTGCGAACTGCATCCGTCGCCGTCCGTCGACGCTCATGCAGAAAGTCAGCCACCCAGGCACAAAACTGAGTAAGCAGACCGTATCCAGGAAGCTTGGAGAGAAGACTTATGTGCCAGACCCTATCAAAGTCTTGGCGATGTTAAGGCTGATAGCCAAAGACTCACCTCGCGAAACGATAGCCTCACCCCAGATATATGTCACGTACGCTAGAAGGTCACCTGTCGATTGATTCGGTCTAAATCCGTATTAACGATCGTTGATCAGAGAGTGGTCTTCAAGGTAGCGGGTTATATGGTTATTTAGAACTCTTTCTAAGACTTTGCACAATACTGAGGTGACAGCTATTGGCTGAAAGTTGGTCGGGTAAGTCCACGTGAGTTAGTTATTTGGCATTTTTGGAGTTTACTTTTCGTCATCTTTCTTAGCAGTTATCATTTTAAACCAAAAACGCACAATAGTTTACCCAGTAATGTTTATTAGTGATTAATTAAACAAAAGAATAACAGTGTTAACCAGCGCGCGATTCAACAATGAATAAATAAAAGTGAGCAACTCACTCGCTAGCGCGCGATTTGTGTACAGAAGATACGGTTAAACATGGATCGAGCTGGTTTTAGCTGAAGCATAAATTTTAAAGTAACGATGACTTACGCTTATTAAACTTACAGTGGAAGAAAAGAGTAAGCACCGATAATCGACTTTAGCTGAAGTAGTTTATAAAGCGTCGAATAAAAGGAATACAGTAAAAACAAATTGAAATTCGGTATCTTCTTTTACTTGCTTCAAATATAACGCAAATATACTATACATTGTTTTATGCAAAAAGCGACAGATTTGTTAGTTTTTACTTCATCTACTCGTAGTAAAATTACAATAGCTGGTAAAATTCAAACAGTCAAAGCCAATTACCGTGGGATACCTAATTTTAGCGGAATAATCTCACAGGATATTTACTCTAAGTGTCTACATGAAAAATGAGTTTAAATCCGAAACTTGGTTTCAGTGGTAATACACTTACAAACTCAAGTGTTTTGAATGGGTTTATTAGGTTTTAAATCAAGAATTTTGGAAATAATTTGCAGTTATTCTGTTTATTCATTAGCTTTTTCAGGAAGTATGCGTCGTAGAGCATAATGGGTTTTACCTGTAGATGCGCCTTAATGAGACGAGTGAATTGGTATGATAAAAGTTCAGTAGGGGAACAGTGCAGATAATCGGTTTTGGCATTAAGGGGACGATTTAATAACTAATAAACTTCTCGCTTTCTAAACGCGCTTTGTTCGTTATTTTGAAAATGTACCTATTAATAATTATAATTAGTAATAAGAATTAATAGGAGTAAAAATTTATTAATTCTTAATTAATAATTCTTATTATAAAATAACGAACAAAAATATTTACAAATAATAAGGAAATTTATTTAGATTCAAAGTAGAGAACCCTTCTATTACAAAGGCGATGTTCTTGGCTGTGTCATTTCGGGGGTCATTTTTTTACCATTTCAGTACACACTTTTCATTTCAGTGGACTCCCGAAAATATTTCACTTAAATATTTCAGTAAGTGGTTATTGTTGAATTTGACCCGTAGGATCGCTTTATAATGAAAAAAAAAAGATTAATAGTATATTTTCTTTTTTTATTTTGCACCTTTGATTGCATTTTTTGCAAAAACTATGAGAGATACGCGAAAATATGTTGATACCTTTTTTGTAAGAAATTAAATTTTCTACAACTTTGTCCTAGGAACTTTTTCTATTTTCCCAGCCATTCGCGAGATATTCACGAAAAACTTGTTTTTGCACCATTCTACATTACGGAAATTTTCGCGTTGGTTGCAGGTGATCAACTCAAAATGGTAAAGTTACGCTTTCATTGACTGGACTATTATTATTCTATGGCACGGAGCACCCCCACTAGAGTCCGCATACAAGGGCAAGCGCTTACGCCAAGCTTAAGTAGTATTTTACCTATGCGTGAGGCACGCCTACAGACGTCGCGATACATCGTTTCATTCGGTAACCGAGCGTTGATCGAACTGCTTCTCTCGTTTTCGTGTTAAAAAACTGTAAAAAATGCCGTACTGTGCAATTAAATTGTGTGGAAAGTCGAGTACAACTTCCAGTCTTCAAAAAAATGGTATTACTTTTCACTGGTTAGTTTAAATGCATTACAAAAAGACAAAAATACTGTTATATTAAATTGCTGTTAATTGTATTTATTTTTTGGTGAACGCGTTGATGTCTTTTTATACTATCCCTTTCTCGCATGGGCTACATCATATATGCTATCTCGCTCTCACACCGGCACGTGTATTGCTAGTGACTCAGACGCAGCTCATGCCTCAACGCGTAAGTTTATCGATAAGTTTGTCAGCTATGGAAATGGAAAAAATAAATAAAAACTATTTATTTCATCGTATACAATAATAGATGTCATAAGTATACAACCAACAGTTTTTATTTGACTTCAAACATATTAATAAAATTGAAAAAACGCATACGCAACGAAATTTGTATGCATATTTGTTACTCTTTCACGCTAAAACGGTTAAACGGATTTGTATGAAATTAAGTGCGCATAGTTTATGACCTAGATAAAGACATAGAATTAACGATATTAAATACCCTAGATACACCACGAGCGCTCAAAATGTGTCCCAATCAAGAAGTGCTTGAACTCCACTCAAGTCGTTTTTTCGACGGGTATCTAATTAATGTTTTTTTTAATTAACGCCTTTAACCCGGCGTTCGCACAGTTGGGTCTATTTGACCCGAGCAGTTTTCAAATGAGCGTGTTACTTAAAATGTTTGTGCGACTTTGCCAAACTTCTCAGTAGCTGGAGCTAATGGTCCCCCCTCCACGTGGGATTCGCCAATCAGTCGTGTTGCGGCCGCAGCGAGTGATAGACACGGCCAAACACGAAAAAGGTAAATATGACCCAACCATACTATTCGTGTCGTAATTTTGCGCCGTTTAAAAAAATGTTTTATTGTTGTTTTATATTGTTTATTTTGTTATTTTTGGCAAATATGTCTGAAATAAATGCGTACATATTACATAACGCCAATTTCTAAAGAAACTTAAGCCTTATACTGGTTCGTGAGCATTTGCGCAATCGTAAAGATGTCATTCAGTTGCCAAGATTTATGCGCAAAAGAATAAGAGAGTTTTTAGGAGTAGGAACCTGATGAGGAGCCACCTGTGAAGATACTTTATGTAAGAAAGAGATGCCAAGACTTTGCTGCCAAAAAAGATAGAAAACTAATACTTTTCGGAGCTGTATATGCAAATACATCTGCAGTGAGCATGCAATATTGTACTGCCGAGATTGCGCAGATGATAAGGATACTATGACTGACGTATGAGACTGATAGAAATAGTATAATATTATTAGTTTACTAAAGATTTGATTAACATGTAACAAATTAGTTTATGTTATAGAAAAAAGTTTATTTTGTTAAAATTTTATTACTTTAAGACAGAGGTTGTCCATTTTGTTAATATTTTGTGACACTTTTATGAAAATGACATTAAAAAGATAATTTCGTATCATGTTGTGTTTTTTTCTACTCAAAACCTATAACGATATTCGTTTTATACAGATACTACAACCATAAACCAAATTAATTTTAACTTTTGTAATTATGGCGTTTTCTTAAACGGGTCCTCTCGACCCAACCCTACTGTCGTTGATGCATATTTTGACTGTGCTGACGCCGGGTTAAAGCAAATTTTATTGTTGTAATACTTACTATAAACTGATTTAATTTAAAATATTTGTGATATTCAAATGCATGGTCGGTTATACGTCGCCCTTAGCCATCTCTTTTCTTCGCGGTCTGTACTTGCTATATTGCTAACAGCGCATTCAGAATTGCGAGTGAAAAGTCAAAAAAAATAAGGTCTATATTCTTTCACATATATAACAATAAATCGTAAAATTTTACGAACTTGACGCATGCATTTTTATTAAGACCTTATGCCGTATGCATTAAAGGTGACTTTCAATGTTTAAATAAGGCATTATATTGTTTTTGACCATGCGATCATCTTACAGACCTCCGTGGATCGTCCAATGTACCTTTTGGACACGTTTCGGCCACGATTTTGTTCGTGTTGTTGTATCTAGGGTAGTTAATATCGTTGCATTTATACTTCTTGTCCTAGACGTGTTTTTTTTTTGTGTTGCTTATATATAATTTAGTATGTAGTTACTAGTCGCGTCATGTAATTAGAACGTTGGAAGAAAGTGGAGAGGGTATGATTACGCATTTGCGCACCAAAGTGCTAGGCCTCTATTCTAAATTGTTTATCGTTAGAAAATATCGATATTTTTTAAAATCGATCTTACCCCCATCACTTCGCTGCACTGAGTATATGATCTGACCTTGACGCGTCCAATCACAGCGGGGCTGACCTCCCTGCACCCCACCGACTTTAGCGATTTAGATTCCAAACAAAATTTGTGTGATGCGGACTCTAGTGGGGGTGCTCCATGTTCTATGGATAAAATTTCTTCTAGGTACATATATCTTATTTTCGAGGAGGAAATCGTCGAGAGCTGAAGCTCGAATTGTGCCATTTTTATACGCAATTTTTTTGCGATAGCTACTGTTGTCCCTGTTGCACGATATTTGCCAATACGCAATAGTTTGTTCAAATAGCTATTTCTCAAATATCTTTCAGCTCGCTCGAAGAAATTGAAACGTGTTGTCAACTCGCAAGCAGCGGTCAGCCCACGGGATATCTATACACTATTCAACTTCCTCTGAGACAAAAGGTAAACAAACCATAAAAAGGTTTTTCAATAGGTCAAATTTTATACGCATAAAAAATCACAATTTAAAAAAAGTTACACTAAATAGACCGAAAACTGTAGCTTTTCCCAAACTTCGAACGAATTATAATACTACTAAACTGAAGAGTAGTGATAAAGCAAATAATTTACGTTGAAATGTGATTTTTTTGTTATAAGTCTTAGAAACATACTTACAAGATTTAGAAACATTGGTTTGTTTACCTTTTGTCGCAGACGTAGTTGAATAGAGTATAAGTGCAACAGGTGGTCACCGAGTTGTCCACCTGCCGTCCGACAGTTTGCGAGTGACGCGATCCGGTGTAGGTACAAATATTGATGTAGTGAGCGTATACCCCAAAGAATTAAAATTGTATTGAAGCATTACTCCCTAACAAAGGCCGCTAAGACAGGGTTCCAAACTCATACCGGGTGAGTCTAATGAGTTGTGACTGTGACCTTTAAACTTGGCCAGCCAGCATTGGAGACATTTTGGACCACACGTCGTCAGTACGATAGCTGCTGTGATTGCATCCGGTCTACTAGACTTACGGATATCTAGGAAAGAAAAGCTCACCGCAGCCGCCTGATAGACAATCCATACTTATATACTTATATTTATATATATATATATATATATATATATATTATATTTATATTTTTAATATTATAAATGGGAAAGTGTGTTTGTTTGTTTGTCTTCTCTTCACGCCTAAACCGCTGAACCGATTGTGATGAAATTTGGTATATGTATAGCTTGAACTTATGAGACTGCTATAGGCTACTTTTTTTTTATTTATGTATTCGAATTTACATAATTTTCAACTAAATTAATCATTTTCATGGTTGGTCCCGATAGAGATGGCGCTACTGTCACGAAGACAGATTAAATTTGAAATGTGGAAGTTGCTATCTTAACATACGAGATGGCACCACTCGTGGATTAATAAAACAAGGAAAAGTCGACGTGCTGTCATCTTTTACACACATTGCCATGCTCAGGAGCACCGAGGCAGCCCTCCAGACGCATCCAATCTACACCTAGAAATTAAAATATATTGTTGTCAATTATCAAATACCATGCATCAAATTAAGACAATACATTATTTACGTAATGAATGATTCCAAAACAAGTCTAAAACAGTTTTTAAGCAAAGTTCTAGATTTTTTTTTTAAAATACTTATACCTAGTGCTGAGGAGCCTCATTCTTTCAAACCATTTTGTTATCTTATCTATTTTGTTAATTTACCTATTTGTTTAACGGGGAAGTTTTCTACCAATCGACAGAATGGTGTGCGTTGGGATGGCCGGTCACGACTCTACTAGTCGTATTTCAGGTTGAAATGCATCCCATTTCTTTAGTTTCAACTTGCTTCCTACCATGAGGCATTTGCTTTCTATTTTTTTATGAAAATTTTTAAAAAATAAGGTGACCAGTGGTTCTGACGTCAGGATGGCTGGTCTGTAGTCCTATTCGCTGAGGAGTTTTTGGCGGGATTTCATCGAGTGTGGTTGGCGTCTTATTTCAATTATTCTTAAATTCGTTCATAGTGGATATTGTGAAATAAAATTGGTGTTGTGTTACAACTGTCTGCGTAACTGAAAAATTAGTAGAATCGTCAAAATATACGCTATTCCGGTCAAGTGGACGTGAGAATTTTATTGTAGTATTGACTACCTCACAGAAGCTTATCGAAAAAGCCAGCTCGATACATTTCGTGCCAAACACTTCAAGAAACATTAGAATGCGTCACACCGACATTCTAATGTAAAAAGAAAAACAGAATAATTTAACTTAAGACTAGAAGTGATCCACTGCTGCTTTATTTTAACGTCACTAAGATACTGGTACTGTAATGCGTTAATGGATATGCAATTTTCTCTTTAGTTACACACTGTAAATGTCAAAAAAGTTGACATAGTGCGACGTGGATTTTTTAGAATGTGGTGAAAATTGGAAATAACGCCGCCGTCTTTGTAAACGTCATATTTGAATGGATTGTATTTACGTAGACATTGATATCGATTCTAGCATGATTCTCTAAAACTAAACTTAAATTTGACAAAAGTGCATCCTTGTCATTCTCTATACAGAATGAAAAGGAGCACGGCATCTAGGGTTTTAAATATCGTTGCATTTAGAACTCGACTTTTGTCTGGGTAGATCGTTCGAATCATCCCAATCGATTTTTCAAAAAACCGAGATACTCTTTGGAAAACACTGAATCCTGAAACCGTAGTTGTAAGTAACGGCAAAGCGACGATAGCAGACCAAGGAATCGCTGTGACGTGCAGTCTCTTTTGCTCGGCCATTTAATAACATTTAGGTGAACGGGACGGCAACATATGAACTTAGATTTTCTTTTTGCGGTGTACAAAATTGATAGAAAAGTAAAGCGTTTAGCTACAACACGTTAAATGCGTTTTGAAAATAATACGGAGAAATTGCTGGAAAAAAGTAACTTAGCAAAAAATAATTTGAAATACAAGATGAAAATACGTATTTTGTATCTTAGATATGTCAAATCTCTGACTATTATAGTATTATAAACCGGCGAAATTTCAAATTTTTGGAATAATCATTTGGACACTACCTTATGAAATGTAGCTCTTTGCTTGTAGATGACAGGAAAATAAGTCTATAGTGTGTCTGGTTTTGGTTCAAAATAAATACATATATAATTTCTGTGAACGGAACCCTTTCCACGTGAGTTAAACTCACACATGACCGGTTTTTTTATAGTTATATTGTTTATACTTTTTTCTTTATTCTATGCATTTACGTCATTGTAATTTTCTCTGCTCCTTTGTTTCTTCCCTACAAGGAAGTTATATCCTTAGTACAGTTGTCACTAAACCTAATCCTCATATTTTATTTTTCGTAATTTTCACTGTTATCATGAGTTATCATTATTACTTACTAAGACTGCATCGGTCACAACATTCTTAATGCAGATTAAAAACTTGAGGAGTAAGTACCTACTTATTATACATAAATTAGGCCATCCACCCAAATACTGGTTTCTGCAATACGTGCTTTTCTTCTCACAGACCTTTTTTTATAGTTAAATAGACTTACTTACCAGACTTCTTTTTTTATAGTTAAATTCAATTCAAAATATCGATTTAGATAAGCTCGGCTATCAAAGTCGCAAAATTTATCTACTTATATGTGTCTGTACCTAAAAATAGTGATGTCGCTACGGTACGGTAGCTTTAAAATCCAGAAATAAAGCTATAGATATAACTAATCTCAGGTCAAGTGTTTCACCCGAAAGAATATTAATTTAAATACTACTTGTAGTCGTTATGAATCATACATTTACTTAAAAGTTCTAAGAATGGATGCCATAAAAAGAGGATTGATGAATTTACATAATGTCTTTTAAATAAGAAAAATGACCAAAACATTTTATAGTCTGATAGAAACCAGATTGCACGCGAGCTTTAAATGTAAAATGTTTATATACTTATCTTGAATATTTTTAGTTGCCTTTGGAAGACGGTGAACTAAGTTTAGCTAATTATAAAATTAAAATACATACTAGCTATAGTTATATAATTTAAATTACTGATCATTCAATATCGAAGACAAGATATATATGAAATCATTATAATAAAATATCTAAGCCGTTCCATAATTTTTCGCCAATAATTCACAACTTTGAACGCGCAATTTAATGTACCTAGTTCAAATTTATGATACTGTCACTATGTCTAACAGCGTGCCAAAAATATTTATGTTCTAAATTTTAAATTATAAAAAAGACATAACAGCGTATTAATTTCAATTTTAATGAAAGCATAAATAAAGAAGTCACATTATAGTTAAGGAAAAAACAAACTTATTTGATACGACGCACGTAGAGTTACATTTGACTTTGTGTCGGGTGTCGGCCTTAGTAATAAATACACAAAAGTCACAAAATCTGTGCAATGCTAGAGTATCAACTGAGACATGGTATCTTGCTTGCTGACAGTAGGCAGGTATCTGAATTGCAGATTGAAAATAAAGCTAATTCAACGCTGAATAATTTGGATTTGGCTGGATGCTTTGCTTAGTAGGTATTAGCACGTAGGTATTTAAAGAAACGTTACAGTCCGTACAGAGAAAGTCAAAGCTTCTAAAGAGCGGGTGAACTTTTTTCTTTTTTGGTCGGCTTGACACAGGTGGAAAAATAAAATAAAAAAATGTTTTAAATATATTTTGATTTAGTGGGTAGTTGCATGTTATAATAGATTTTATCCATCGGTGAACAATGTTAGTGAATGTGAAAGCTATCACTTACTTACTAACCACATTGATAAAATTGCGAAGAGTGCTTCTATAAAAACATAAAGGACAATGTTAAATTTGGCCTAAGAACCAACACCAATTTGGCATTAATGATAATTCTTTGTATATTTTTTGCGATAATTATCAGTATTTTGATTGTCACGGGCAATTCCAGTTAAGTAAGCTATATTAAAAGTAAAAAATAAACTGTGACTACCATTTTAAGTGTATAATCTATTACAGCGCTGCAAACAAAACACTCTTACTTCCTAATGCCGGCACTTCACTTGGCTATTCGTGTTTGCTTTTTGAAAACTTGACATCAGTCTGTCATTTTTATTCCTTATTAAGAACACTGCGGGTCAATTATGCTTTAGTGATATAATCGTAATGTGATTTCAATAATATGATGTTGATGACAAGTTGACATTGTTTTAAAATGGTATTATGAAACATTCCTATGTCACATCAAGATCATATCAATATCATATCCTGTATCACATTTTTGACGTCTATGCAATACTGTTTTAAGTCAAAAAGTTGAAGGTAAATAAGCATATAAGTTGATATCGAATTGATATCATTTTTAAGAGTTGAACATAATACGCATAACTTGATGTCTAGTTAATGTCATTTTGATATCGCATTTTTCCGGGAGCATAATACGTAATGTGAAATTGACATCAAACTGTATCATAATTAGCGAGCTTAATCGGGCGGCCCTCACGGACCGCGTCGAAATTCTCTCTAGCTATTCTTAAGCTGCAAGGCAGCGCCATCTCTTCGCATTATAGGTAAACCCACAATGTCAAATGAATACTTTTACAAGTATTAAACATTTGAAAGAAGAAATAGCAATTATAGTTATAATTTTTATTATTTATAAAGCACGTAACTGCTTGATGTTTAAATCTAAAGAAAATATAACTAGAAAAAATTCCACGCGGACCAGGCAGCAGACGGGACTCGAACCCGCACCCTTCGCAATCCGGGCGAATGCACTGACCAATTATGCTACCGCGGCCCTCACGGACCGCGTCGAAATTCTCTCTAGCTATTCTTAAGCTGCAAGGCAGCGCCATCTCTTCGCATTATAGGTAAACCCACAATGTCAAATGAATACTTTTACAAGTATTAAAAATTAAGTATTGTGGGTTTACCTATAATGCGAAGAGATGGCGCTGCCTTGCAGCTTAAGAATAGCTAGAGAGAATTTCGACGCGGTCCGTGAGGGCCGCGGTAGCATAATTGGTCAGTGCATTCGCCCGGATTGCGAAGGGTGCGGGTTCGAGTCCCGTCTGCTGCCTGGTCCGCGTGGAATTTTTTCTAGTTATATTTTCTTTAGATTTAAACATCAAGCAGTTACGTGCTTTATAAATAATAAAAATTATAACTATAATTGCTATTTCTTCTTTCAAATGTTTAATACTTGTAAAAGTATTCATTTGACATTGTGGGTTTACCTATAATGCGAAGAGATGGCGCTGCCTTGCAGCTTAAGAATAGCTAGAGAGAATTTCGACGCGGTCCGTGAGGGCCGCGGTAGCATAATTGGTCAGTGCATTCGCCCGGATTGCGAAGGGTGCGGGTTCGAGTCCCGTCTGCTGCCTGGTCCGCGTGGAATTTTTTCTAGTTATATTTTCTTTAGATTTAAACATCAAGCAGTTACGTGCTTTATAAATAATAAAAATTATAACTATAATTGCTATTTCTTCTTTCAAATGTTTAATACTTGTAAAAGTATTCATTTGACATTGTGGGTTTACCTATAATGCGAAGAGATGGCGCTGCCTTGCAGCTTAAGAATAGCTAGAGAGAATTTCGACGCGGTCCGTGAGGGCCGCGGTAGCATAATTGGTCAGTGCATTCGCCCGGATTGCGAAGGGTGCGGGTTCGAGTCCCGTCTGCTGCCTGGTCCGCGTGGAATTTTTTCTAGTTATATTTTCTTTAGATTAAAACTACAGTTTTTATTTTATTCATGATTCCTACTTAACCAAGTTTTTCCTAATAGTTATTCTTTAAAATCGCACCGAATAAAAATGAATTAGTTGTAATATTAATTCAATTCATACTGAGTTCATACTAAGTTCATAGGTTGACCTATGTTTCATATAATATTAAACATAACCTCAAAAAATATTTAATTTTTCTGATAATTTAAGTTCTCAGAAGTGTCCGTCAATAATTTTTGTTTTTAACCTAGGTAATAATATTTCATGATTGTTGGTTCTTAGGCTAACAATGTATGAACGCAGAACAATGTCCTTTACTTCGGTTACAGGTTCAACAAAGTAAAGAGTCCATTTGGCCTAGCCTGAGCTAAATTCATGATTTCTTAGTAATGATGTGTTATTTTTCCAAATTGAAGTAAGTATCACCGCGCCACAGCAACGTTCCTAATATAGACGCCGTAAAGTCTACAAATCTCAAGATATGAAGTGCAATATTTTAAATTCGGGACAGCTATTTAGAATATTAATGATGTCTATTATGTTAATTCAAAATTAAAAGAAAAATGTTTTGGTGGCTAAATTGTATTTTAGTATTTACACGATTAAGGTTTTAACATTTGACTTTTCGTCCTTTTAAATTTATTTATTATGTAATACCTGTACGGTTGATGTGGAAGTTAAATATGTATAATCATATCTTGATCATCTTGACTAATATCGGCTTATTTACGAGAGGTATAAAGTTGGTGACTGGAAAAAAGGCAGCTTTTAAAAAAGTTTGAAGGTTTTTTTTAAAGCCAGCCAAACACCTAATTAAATATTAAGTATAAAAAAAATTTAGGAATTCAATTTTTCAATTTAGGTTATAATAAAAAATTATATTCATGTAGATTTCAATTATTGCGATTTTTTTTTATAATTCAGCATAAAAAAATATCGAACAGTTACCTATGCTACGACGCATTAATAATAATTTATAAAAAATGAAATCCGTTTTTTTATAGAAATAATATCATTATTTCATTACCCGCTAAAGAAGTAGCCAATTATTGGATGTAAGAAACATCATTTAAAAACATCCACAAAAACATTTCACGTGAAACATTGCCAATAACATATATTTCCTTTACGTTTGTAGACGAGGAGTTAGCAAACATATTTTAATAAAGTATTGACGTCAATGATACTTTTATACTTAGTAGGTAAGGTACTATACCCATCTTCTGATGTGGGCTTTTATGTACAAACCCATGCGCTTACTAAATAATTATCTATAGAGCATGCTAACGAAAGTTTAAAGAAACATGGAAATCCATTGTTGGTACACATAAAATGATTTTTTTATTCTTTTTTGATTGGCACTTTTGTATAATGTCTTGGATGAACTTAAAGCGCAACTACTATTAACATAATATTAAGAGTAAATATATTAGGATATGAATAAAAAAAAGGTTTAAATTTGAAATCAGTACAAAATTATTAGAACTCTTACAACTACTTATATCATCTAAAAAAGTGAGTAATTATTCTAAATTACTCAATGAAATGTTATGTAGCTCTTGAACTAAAGCTTAAGCAGTGTAAGTTAAAAGATACAAAGAGTTCGAGTGATTTTTAAAAGTGTCGTCGTTAAATAACATCGCTTATTTGCGTTCCAGCCCAAAAAGGAAGGAATTTATTCACAATCACGGTGAAACGAACATTCGTATTTTTACTACAGAGATACAAGTGTGATAATATTTATTTAAAGAGTCGTCTTTAAATGCTTATAATTTAATTACGACAGAAATTCCAAGTTCCAGGGACTTACTTCTAATTGACTTCAAAAAGGAGGAAGTCTTGGTATAAGGTACTTGTAAAAAAGATCTGTTTACTCCTTTAGTTGGCAGTAGCAATGACTGAATTTGTTGTTAATTTTGTTGTGAATGAAACTAGATTATAGGATTCAGATAGTGCCTGTCCACATCTCCACGTCACGACGTCGTCAACGTGAAACGGTGCCCGGTAATGTCGCACGGTGCGTTGACATACTCGTAACGTGCAAATTTACGACCAGGTTTGCACGACATGTCTACGCACCGTGCAATGTTACCGGCACCGATTCTCAAGAACCTGGTTCGGTGAAATTATAAAAGATACCTATCAATCAAACCACACTATCAATCAAAAGTATGATATAAGCACTGGAAATCAATTTCTAATTGAATTCGTTGAGACACAACCGTCAACAATAGCCCGCAGGCAGCCTTTGTAATATTGAGGCGCCGGACGTGACGGCACAGTGGCAAGCGCGTGAGCTGCGCGCGGTACTGAACAGTGCAACATTACTTTAATTATTTTTGTAAAATAAAAGTTTTTTCTGAAATAAAAGTAGCCTAAGTTACTCCTTATTACATCAGCTACTTGCCAATAAAAGTCCCATCAAAATCGGTCCAGCCATTTCAGAGATTAGCCGGAACAAACAGACAGACAGACAAAAAAATCTTTTGGTGTATGTACCGTATATATATTCATATGCATGTACTAAAAAGCGGTTATTTCAATATAACAAACAGACACTTCAATTTTATTTATATGTATAGAGTATAGATTTATAGATTATTAGTAGGATTGGACCCTCTAGTATCTTTCTTAATTTTTAGTGGTTTTGTTATCATGAAATCGGTTTTTTTTTTGTTAAAACAGTTTTGATTATTTTTATTTCTTTTTTACTGACTTAATGAGTACCTACATTTTAATAAAAAGACTGCTTATAATGAACTTAAAATCACAAAAAAGGGGTCATTACAGCCGATTACAGTATTTTTTTTTCAAGGGCTCGTTTAGTTTTGCATTTTTCCATCATGACATGACTTCTAAAGACAAGAAATTGAAAGAACAAAAGAAATTTAGGTGTAAATTGTACAATCAGTAGTATCCAACTAGGCTTTGAATTTTTAAAACAAAATATCTTTAGCGGAGCTAAGTATGAACGTACCATTTACAAAGTGATTTTATTATTTTTCAGTAATTACAATAATGTGAGCACATTCGAAAACTATAATTATGTCTAATTTATTGAATAAATGTTACATAAAATGTTACACGATAAACATACTTACAATGCAAAACCATTGAAATAAATAATAAAATAAATTTAAATAAAAACATGATTTTACTGCAATAAAAAGACTTAAAAGACATTGCAATCGGGTGTTCTATAGTACGGTGCATCGACACTAATAACTTTTTTGACTTTTTAGGTCGACTTTTGGTAATTGAAATATATTTTTTACAATAACATTGGTGTCGATTCTGGCACGATTCTCTAAATCTAAACTTAAATTTGACAACAGTGTATCCTTATCATTCACTATACAGAATGAAAAGGAGAGATTGATGTTAAATTTAGTTTTAAGTTTAGAGAATCACGCCGGAATCGACACCATTGTTTATTTATGCGATCTAAACGGTCTCCAGCTTCTGATTTCGTTATTGGACACGACATTAGTATATTTTAAATTATTATATTTCAAGATAATAAAAGGACTTCAGAAAGATTTTAAAATAAAGTAGGTAAGTACAAGTATAATATAATCACATAGGTGCTGCTGTAATATTACGATGTTACTATTAATTCAATAAATAGAATCTGCGTTTTATCGTTAATGTCAATAGTGATGAATTATTAGATGTTGCAAAAAAATTTTTTTTTTGTTCTCAACGTAATTCAAATGTCGACACTATACGGAAGATAAATTAATATGATATTTTAATTTATCACAATATCATTATCTAATAAATACATAAAAACATCGTTCCTCTATTAATTTAATTAAATTGCGTGTTTATATAACGAAAAACAGTTTCTAATATCATGCAGAAAAAATATGTTTAACAATAGGTACCTATAACATTAACTAAACTTACAAAAGAAGATGTACTTTCATGTTAATAAGCACAAAACATTCAAGTAGAGGTAAAAAAAAACCTTCGTATAGTTAAATAATTGAAGAATATAGCTGTTGTTTTAGATTTGCGCACTTACATGCTCTATGGTTCCATATTTTGATAATTACCTACTTATTTTGTTTGATTTTGGCGAGATGGTCCCATATTAAATTGGTGAAGATTTGATGAGTACTTTCAGAGAAAACAATGGAACTGCTTAGTTTCAAACTTCGTGCTAAATTCGTGTTTGGTTATTTTAAGAGATCTCAAAGAGATAGGTTTATGTTTAGTTGGTGTAACTCAACCCTAACACTATGTTTCAATGAAAACTAAGCAGCGCCATATGTAAGAACAAACTGGCTCCTCCCATACTAAATCTGAATGTGACTTGTCACAGTTTGTGATCGGGCCTCTGTTCTTCTTTTGACTAAACCGGTCTCTTGATACCTTCGTAAATCTTCTGAACAAATAGAAGACTCACAGTTAGCCGCTGAGATACGTAAGTTTACGAGCATTCTTCTTTGAGAAGCGTTTTTATTTCACCGGTTCTCCGGATCTATCAATCAAAGTGGGATAAACATAAAATAATAGATTGCCATAAATTGATATTAATAATTGAAGTATCTATATTTTAAGTAGGTACCTACTATTATCGAATCAAAAGTTCAATTTTCGAATTATATTCGATATTATTACATAACTAGCAAACCAGTGAACCAAATGTTCACCAAAACCTGATTTAAAAAAAAATGTATTTAATTAATTGAGAACTTCGGAGATTTTGTGTGGTTTTGTTTGAAATTCGTGATTTCTCGAAAACCGGAAGTGCTACGTTACTCAAATCCGGTTTGTAGTCTTATCAGACTATTCTTAACTTATAACTTAAATATTCTCTTTATCTATCTCTTACGGTTTGGCCGCTGAAACAGCACCACAGACAGACGGACGGATGGACTTGTCTAATAGATAAGAGATTTGTCAAGGCATTTTTTGTCCTCATTTCAAAAAAGATGAAGTAACTCATTCAAAAGATAATAGACCGATAGCACTAACCAATACAATTTCCAAAAATTTCTTTAGCATACCACAAACAAAAATGACAAAATTTATGATCACCAATAGGTATTTCAGGCCGAACCATCAAAAAGGATTCTTGACCGGAATTTCTGGCTGCTTGGAACACAACAAACTAGTAGCGAAAAGTATAAAAGATGCCATAAAATTTGCAGACGTCCTCGCAATACTGACACGTTATCCTAAAAAATGTCAGAAATTATTAATTGAAGTGGATGAGTATTGTGCATAAACTGATGGGCTGAGGACAAAACCAAGTAAATGTTGCTGACTATGCCTGAGTAGACGAGACACCAAATATACCTCTTTCGATCCCGAACTCTCATTAAGAGAACAATGTGTTACCACGATTGCTAAAGCTGTGCCTTTTATATTCATAGGTAGACAGATTGATCACAAAGGAGGCAATTGACAATAATTATCAAAATGACTTAAATAAGATATATGCGACAACTATCTTACGTCACGTCTGACTTGGCCTTTCCCTTTATATGACATTAGTAAAACCTTCCTGGCAAAAAAGGATGCAAATATTATAAAGACATTGAAGTTATGGCTTGGACTAACCCAGTCAGCTTGGTCGAGTGCCATAAGGATGGTTTTAGTTTAATTGGTAAAATTATGTTTCTATTCTGTTATGTGTGGCGATATACCAGGAAAATTTCTCGCGCCCACTTATCTGTGGGATTGATGTCGCCGAGGCTGAGGGCACTGGCTGGTTACCGGAACAAAGATTGTTTATGGTGCCTTTCGTGTAAAAAAGTGACTTACTCTCTTCCTTCAAAAACTGTCAAGATGTGTGTCAATACGACTTTTCTCTCGGACTCTATAAGATTATTAAAATTTTCGTGAGAATGTATAAAATATAATTGTGACGTGCGCTTATGGGATGACAGCAAAGCAGGGTCCAGCCGCCTTAAGTTACGCCCGTCGGAGACCACGCAACCCATCGTCCTGGAGGTAAGTGGGCGCTTCGTTTTTTTCTTGTATTCAACCACACAATTTTCTTTCAGTGTAATCCACCCCAGGTATGGGCTATTAACATGCGCCAGACCACAGCTGATCCCTCAACTCTATTTAGAGATCAGAATAGTTTTCTTACAACAAGACCAAAATGATAACTATAAAGTACCTACACGCAATAAATTTAATTTGAAGTTGTTAATTATGAATGTTGGGAATTAAGCAAGATTGGAAGTATATTTTTCTTCATCTTCTTTGGAGTTCGAACGGAGGATAGGACTTGTAGTCTGCGTGTCAATATCCACGTGGAAATAGAGATATATAACAATAGGAGTATTTTACCCATTTTTTGCCTAAAGATTAATTAGTAGTAGATACTAACATTTTCTATTTATCATCATCATCATCATTAACCCATGTTCGTCCACTGCTGGACATAGGTCTCCCCTAATGCAAGTCACTGCTCCCGATTTTGTCTCTCATCCAGCCCACTCTAGCCAGCCTACGAATATCATCATCCCATCTTGTCTCAGGGCGACCTACACTAATACGTTTACCGAGTCGTAGTCTCCACTCAAGAACTTTCCGGCTCCAACGGCCATCAGTTCTGCGGCTAATGTGACCAGCCCACTGCCACTTCAGTTTGCTAATTTGGTGGGCTATGTCGGTGACTTTCTATTTATAATCAAGAAAATGATATACTGAGTTATTGATGCTAATTCCTGATACTAACCCTCATTCTATCTAATACGTACTTTATGAAATATATGCAATAAGACAAAAAATAGGTGTATCCTACTCAGTTAGTCTTAAATGTTTAAGGTACGTAAACTTTAAAAAAATATAAACTTACAACTGTGACTCACTGTAAAGAGCATAAAATTGATCGTTTGTTGTGGTGTAATTTACATGGGTGAATTTATTCGGGTATCGATCAGTATCCGTTTTGTTCGTTTTAAAATACGCCGAATTGTATGTTAAACATTTTACTGCGATAACATAAGGTCGGTAATGTGTTCATGTTGTTGCGGTTTTCTTGTCGTCCCTTGTACAATTTTACCTTGACTTGAAAGCTTCGCTCTTGACCACACAATTTATTGGGCGATGCATCACCATGTGAACTCTTCCGAGAAAGACCAAGCAAGGAACTACAATAATAGGTACAACATTATAACATTGGTTCTAATTTATATTTATAAAATATAAATTAGAACCAATGTTATTGCTTTGCTGATTTTAATAGCTTAAAATAAAAATATTATTCTAAAAGACTTAGGTACTTCAAATTATAGAACACATTTTTTTTTGTTATCAATAATGTTGGGCACAATGACATTAATAATACGATTTTGTATGTTTATGTGTTTACAAAGCTTATCTAAAGTTTATTTATCAAGAACAGATTAGTGTTTGCATTATAGGTACCTATGTCAGTAGAATATATCATTAAAAGACTATTAAAGACTAAGTCTAAGTATTGATTCGTAAATGCCTTAATTAAAATAATGCTTTGGCAAACTGTCCACTGCACTCTCAGTTTATGTTTGAAAGTACTCAGAATTATACGATGAATGTTGACTTTTCTCATTCGAAGGCCCTTCATCCCAAGGTCCTGTTGTGGGACCATCGGCTTTTTATTTCACGCACGTAGGTAACTGTTTTACTGATGGTTATCACCAAAAATAACCTTTAATTACCGTGTAGTTTGAGCTGCCCTGACCTTTCACACACACTCTCGCAGTTTCTGCCACCTTGTAAAGAATTACAAATTGTTTAGATATACCGGCAGTGATCGGCACAGCCTGCGGGTATATTCGGACATCTGTACACAATCAAAATTTATTTAAAACATATTAATATTACTTCGATGGCGTAATATTAAATATTGAGAACTAATATTTTAAAAATGAAAAAGAGCTAAAAAGTCGCGGCGAAGATTTATCATTATCAACAAACAGCACACTTTTGTTGACAAAATTGACTTTTAATTATTATAAAGTTCGGAAAAAATCTAAAGCAAAAAATATAAATTTCGTAAATAATATATTTTATCTTTATTGATAAATTCAATTATTAATTGCTAAAAGTTAATATTATAAGTCTTTAGAAAATTTGATTTATTGATAAGCTTATTTATTAAGTTTTATCGTACCTACTTATCGAATTTTATGTACGCAAATTACGACTTGTCGTTGACGACATGACGTCATTGATTTTTTAAATAGATACTGCTTTTTAAATGCAGAAAGTTTATAGTGTCTATAAATAGAGGATGTTATTTTTATGTTAGATGTGGTAAGCAGAAAATAATTTGCAGGGATTACGGTTTGGTTTTTAAGTCTAGTACTATTTTGCAATAATGAAAATATTTATACATAGATAATCTTTAATATTATTTTTCTATCGTACTCTAATTACATAGGTAGACTTATGTACATTACAGCGTTATGATTTAAATGAACTGTCATCTCTGGTAACTTTTTACGTCTACTGCTGGTAGGCTCATGAATTATGCGACACATCGATTACAAAACGGAACACAATATCAATTCGGTGGCGGTCTCCTTTGTACTGGGCACATCGAATTAATCGAATGAAACAAAATAATTATCAGAATATGGAATATATGGTAAACTCACTTCAACAAAACTCTTGCACCTTTCTTATGAGATGTAACTAATCGTTCATTCATCTTGCTTTTACACTTAGGCCCGCATTACAGAATGACAACTGAGTGTTGATCTTAACTTGAGTATAGTTAGTTTAGCGACAGGGATGTCGCTATGTGCTAAATATAGCATTATCCTTTTCTGACAATGCTCAAGACTAGATTAATTACTGAGAATCTTTCTATAATACGGGCCTTAATCATACTCGTTGTTAGTTACAAAAGCATCCGCTTCTGTAGGTACCCATTTTTATAAAAGACTGACATAACTTGTATTCTTAGTACTTAAATCTATCGTTCGTATTGTTCACAGAGTTTACTTAAGAGCATTTGTGTCAGAAAAATATTACATAAGTAAAATAATTGAACTGGTTTTTAGTCCGTCATCTACAAAAGTTTCTGAATATGTATATTTTGTTACACAAGGTTAAAATTACCTTACTCAATTGGTCAGCCTGAGCCCTACCGCGTGGAGCTCTGGAATATCGTTTACCGGCAGAAACTCAGCAATGCCAAAAGATAGTATTATTTCACTGTGGTATTCTATAAAGGTACTATAGATACTTTCCTAGACGGACGTTCCAGTTGGAGAGGAAAGTCCGCCACATATGCCCTAACTGTCTTAAACTACTGATAGGATCTGAAAACAAACCGGACAAGAGCGAGTCAGACTCACACACAGAGGATTCCGTATAAATTTGTACACAACATAAAGAGACACAAAATAAAAAAGTCTTATAACGCAGCTTCGAGGGAGCGTAAACTTGAGTACCTAATATAGTTTTCAACTCGATACCTCCACGCGTTCCTGAATTAAAGGGTCTACACAGACAGACAGGCGGACAGCAGACGGATAACAAAGTGATATCCCATAAGAGTACAGTTTTTCCTTTTGTACTAAACCTTAAAAAGGGAGGAACCCACAGTGAACAGAGTCGGGTATCATATTGAATTATTTATCTTTTAATTAGCAATATAGGTGAATCACTCAAAGCATCATCATTTTCAAATATTTTGATACGGAACACAATAACCAGTTTACAAACTCTAATATATTATGTATTATTGATTGTTTATATACTTCAATACCAACACATGTCAATAGAAACAATAATTCCTATATTTTATTACTTCCTTACTTAACAATATTGTTGATTCTCAATATTGAGCTTTAAAAGTTATATTTATCTAGCTTTCAAAAAATAAGCCAAACTATTTGTGGTTTAACTTAGCAATTTTGGTGGTATAAACACAAAATACCAGCAAATTCACCAAAAAATAGTGTACCAGAATTAAAATTGTGCAAAATATCCTAATTTAAGAAACACCTCAAAAGAAATATCATTTAAAACTTTCATGGTCACTAACATTATAGTTATTAACGGGATTGTTACCATGTATGTGCGTGGATTATCGAGCTCAATCCAGTGGTTAGGATCCGAATCAATGAAATGTTCCGGGATGGCCACTTTGGGGGACCGTATAACCTGTGACACTTTTCGTAAAGGAGTGAAGACAATATTAAGTGAGTACTTATTAAAGTATGATCGAGATCTTGTCCATCACTCCAGAACGGCAACTAATATTTTGGCCGAGGGTGCGAAGAATCCCTGGGTTCGAGTGGCTGCTTAAATTAAACAATAAACTTGGCAACGTATAATGTAAGAACACTTATGACGGAAGACCGATACTACGAATTCGAAAACGAAGTTCTAAATAAAATCAATTGGGATGTTATTGGGCTAAGTGAAACGCGGCGGAAAGGTGAAGAACTTATCAAGCTAGGATCTGGTCATCTCTTCTATTATAAAGGTCACGAAAAGAAGTCGATAGAAGGTGTTGGTTTTATTTATGACACATCTTTAACCAAAAATTTGCTATCAATACAGGCCGTATCAGTCAGACTGATACGGCCTGTATGGAGGAGGCCGGAGGAGGCATGGAGGAGCCCGGACGGCGGAACGTTTAACCAGATCGACTACATTCTATGCAATAGGAGGTGTATAGCCCGTGATGTTGATGTACTCAATCAAGTTGGCGCAGGAAGCGATCATAGAATACTAAAACATATAGAATACTAAAGTGGTAATAACATCACAATCAAAACCTAATAATAACTTTGTGTAAGCCCAACAGGTATACTATCAGGATAGGCTAAGGACTACACTTTCTGCCGATGAGACATGGAATGTAGACGATATAAACAAAGAACTGGTAAAATCTATTTCTGACACTATAAAGAAAATAAGATCCAACACTTTAAAAAAGGAAAATACCCTCTCAAAGGAAACACAGCTTCTGATTGACGAAAGAAACAACTTACTCGGGTCTTCCAAACATGACAGAGTAGTGGACATTAACAAGCGTATAAGAAAAGCAATTAGAAGAGATTTGAGGCAAAAGAATTACAATACTGCCCTAAAAATAATCGAGAGCTATCGTGGACCGAAAATCTTTCGAAAAATACTAAAAAGAGGAAACAAAGAAATAAATAAGCTTAAAACAACCTTGGGGTTTGTTACCACCGAAAGAGAAGAAATTATGAAGACAGCACACACATTTTATTCTGATCTTTACAAATCTTCAAAACTGGAACCATCTATGGATAAAAAGGACCCAACGGCGAAGTTAATAAAACATTGAACAGAAGACCTCCCTGAAATAAGCTTATATGAGATCAAGAATGCTCTTAGAAAAACGAAAAATGGTAAAGCATCAGGGGAAGATGGGGTACTTACAGAATATCTTAAGTATGGTGGCAAACCAGTGATGAAGCAACTGCAGCTCCTTTTCAACAAAGCATTGTTCGAAGGAATGACTCCAACGACGTGGAAGAATGCGGTCGTTATTTTGCTCCACAAAAAAGGTGATGTCACCAATTTAGCAAATTACAAGCCAATTTCGTTACTCAGTCACATATACAAGCTGTTTACCAAAATAATCACTCTGCGTCTTACTGCTAGACTTGATGCTTACCAACCTAGAGAACAGGCGGGCTTTAGATGTTGCTTCTCAACAATTGACCACGTATTTACAGTAAGACAGGCTATAGAAAAGTGCAATGAATATAATCTGCCAGTTGTCCTTGGTTTTGTCGACTACGAAAAAGCTTTTGACACTGTGGAACATTGGGCCGTCATAAATGCACTTAAAAGGAGTCAGGTAGATACGAGGTATATCGATGTACTTAAAGAGATTTACAATGCAGCCACACTTCAACTCAAGCTCCATGATCTTTCGGAACACATTCCTGTAAAGAGAGGAATACGACAGGGGGATACCATCTCACCCAAACTGTTCACGGCATGTCTGGAAGATATATTTAAGCTCCTCGACTGGTCGAATAGGGGTATCAACATAAACGGAGAGCGCTTAACTCACTTGCGATTCGCTGATGACATAATAGTCTTTGCTGAGACCACAGTGGACCTGCAATGTATGTTCCAGGAACTATATGACGTCTCGATAGCGGTTGGCCTCCGCATGAACACCTCAACAACAAAAATAATGTGCCAAGACCCAAGTAAAGAATATATAGTAGTAGCAGAAAATCGTATCGAACGGGTGGAAGACTATTTGTATTTGGGGCAGCTCATTACACTCGATAAAAACGGACAGGCTAGAGAAATCGACCGTCGTATTGGACTGGGTTGGGCAGCGTTCGGCAAATTATCCGACATCTTCAAAAGTAAGATGCCACATTTCTTCAAACGACGCGCATTCACCCAATGTGTTCTTCCTGATCTGACTTATGGCGCCGAAACCTGGACTATGACAAGGCAACATGTCCACACCATGCAAGTCGCCATGCTCGGTATATCCCTGAGAGATCGTGTACGCAATGAGGATATACGGAAACGAACAAAACTACCCGACATTGCTCGCGAACTCGCAGGGAAGAAGTGGAGGTGGGCAGGTCACGTGGCTCGTAGAACGGACGACAGGTGGAGTCGAGCTATTGTGGAGTGGCGGCCTAGAACAGGACGCAGAAACGTTGGTAGGCAGCCCGCCAGATGGTCCGATGACATCACAAGAGTAGCAGGACGAAATTGGGTCCGGATCGCACAACACCGAGCAAATTGGTGCACCATGGAGGAGACCTATACCCAGCAGTGGGTGGAAAAAGGTTGAAGAAGAAGAAGAGGAAGATAATAAATAATCTCAACAATACGAATAAATAATCAATCCGATATAAAGGGATGGACCAAGTGTTTTGGTTCAGAACGTCTTCCCTTTTTCTTAAACTTCATGGTAATTAGAATACAACGTTATCTCAGAATATTGCTTCCATAGCGTGCACCTCACTAAATTTTCGTGGAACAAATGTCCGCACACCGTGTGCGTTGAGTCTGTGACAAGTCCTCGGAGGACAATTTATTCATGATACGCGGACATAAGTCCTCCCCGGACAAAAGTCCTTCGTCTGCGCAGGCCATTAATTTGATCCAAATAGAACCAAGTGATGATTTTCTTATGAACAACAACAGTTAAAATTTTAAATTTGATCCAGATAGACCTAAGTGATGTTTTTGTTATACACACCAACAATTTAATATTCGCGCTGAGAGAATTATTCCGAAAGATCTACTAATGAAACCTATGGAATTTCATTAAGATATTTAAATAGCATTCTCCATAAATAAACAAAAATAATTGTGTTTTTGATTAACTTTAAGATCTTATGATTTTCAGTTAAGACGCCTAAAAATAACTTTCGAGAAAATCACTCACATAAGTAAGTATCTTCTTTCTCTCAAGTCGTGTCTTCTTTCTATCAGTACATTAAATCCAACGGCCATGGTATCCATATTATATTTCAAGACAAGAAAAAATTAATATAATGATAAAAAAGTAAAAGTACTATTAATTAATGCTTATTAGGTATAAGGTGACTGACGACCTCCGTGGTCGAGTGGTTTGTGCGTCGGTTTTCATGGTGGCGCCGACTCGAGAGGTCCCGGGTTCGAATCCCGGTGGGGGCAGATGTTTGTCTGATGAATACGAGCATTTGTCCTTCAGTCATGGATGTTTAATATGTATTACTATATAAATATGATTATAATACTTATATATGTACTGTATATTTATTCTATCCGTTACCCTAGTATCCCATAACACAAGCCTTCCTTACAGTACTTACATTGGGGCTAGGCTAATTAGTGTGAGAGTTGGAAATAATTATTTATTTATTTAAGGTAAAACGGAGCATTTTGTATGTCACCTTCTCAAAAGACAAAACTATGGATACATCAATTTAGCTAGACAGTTCATAAATATTGCTTTTGTACCCATAATAGAGGTATATACATCCGTTTACCATCTACTTTTACAGCTCATTACATATTGCCACGTAGTGCGCTCATTACGAAAAAATCAAGACGTGAGACGCAATTAGGAGATGCACAAAATACCAATACCAGGAAGATACAAAATCATTTCCTTATACATGTAATAAATCTGTCACCTGGCGATAATCAGAGATCCCATCGATAACGAGCCAATAAAGAGGCATCTAATTAATGATTGTTCAAACTTTTAAAAAAACCGCCTTAACGCTTCCGACAATCAGTATTTATATACAACTTGACCCGTCAAAGTGTTTCGCTAAAACAGAAAAGAAAAAAAAACACATACGGTGTTTGACTTTTTGCTCTTTGCGAAGCACGCGTTTCTATTTATCTATTTTAATCAATCGACTGAGTGCTTTACCAGTTTTTGCAAATATCTCGTTATCTATTCGCGCTAACATTTCCTGAAACGTCAATATTTTTGATAATTTTAAGTTTATAATGAATAGATTACACAAATGCGATGACGATATGTTATGCAAAAGAGTTAATTTATGATGTACAATTAATACAATAGCATGTTTATATTAATCCAATGATTTTGTTAACATATCATTTTGTGTATTAATCATCGCACAAACTCACACGTGTTGGCGATTCTACTTCTAGAACACAGTACAAAGAGCAGTTTACAGGCTTTCAAATTTTACAGGAGCTAATTTGGTGTATTTCGATTTATTGTAATTGTTATTCATGTAAATACTTTATCTTGCTATTGAAGGTTTATATTTATATTATATCACTTTATCAATTATTTAGGTAAATCAAAATACAACCAATGTTACAGAAGTTTTCAACTTTTAATGTTAATTGATTTTCTAGGAGTTAGTATAGAAAGAAATATTGCTACCTATGTATCATGGCATTAATTTCCATATATTTTTAAGAGAAGTTAAGAAGTATCTTTGCAATGTTATAGTCATTAAATATAATTATATTTTTATGTTCATAAAGTAGGTTGATACTAAGCAATTTATTATGAAATGAAAAAAAGGTGAGGAATGAAAATCGTAAATATTTTATTAGGATAAAGTCCAAAAATGGTTGGTAATATATAAATACACCATTTATTAACTAGACTGTAATACGGTAAACTTTTGAAATGCATTTAGACATCTCTATCTTCCACATTACTTCAAGTTCTATAGAAAAAAAGATCAACAACAATTTAATTGACGACCGCCGTGGCCGAGTGGTTCGTACGCCGGGTTTCATGGTGTCGCCAACTCGAGAGGTCCCGGGTTCGAATCCCGGTGGGGGCGGATGTTTGTGTGATAAATACGAGCATTGTACTCCAGTCATGGATGTTTGATATGTATTTCTATAAAAATATACATATATATGTACAGTATACGTATTCTATCCGTTATCCTAGTATCCCATAACACAAGCCTTATAGTGCTTACTTTGGGGCTAGGCTAATTGGTTGTGAGTGTTGAAAATATTTCTTTATTTATAATTTGGTTCAATACAAATTCGCATTTGTTATCTTAAACAAGGTAACGTAAGAGGTGAAAAGAAAAACTCCCAATCATTGGAGCACTCGTACGAAGGAGGTCTCTTTGAAAATTTGGCATGACCAACAAGTCATTTTGATTATACTGCCGGTACCAAAGCTTGCGAAGAAACCTTGATTCGTTACGTTAAAACTTAAAATGTGTATTTTTATTAATAAAAAGTTAATATAAATCTGCCACAAGAGCTTTGTCAGTAAAAGTAAATGTCCCTGTCGTTAATTGGTGTCTTTACTGTTTCGAAAGTAATGAGCGGTTAAAAGTCATGGTACCTCATTGATTGAATGTTTATTATATTTTTTAATGATTGAAGTGTAGTAGGTATTCCACTTTTGTAAGGACTAAATTCTTACTGTCGAAACATCTTCCGTAAATTATCCAGTATTGGACCTCTACCTACTAAATGCGACCATGACGCTTCAATACTGTTATTTATCTTCAATGGCCTGTCGAAATAAGGAGACAGATCAGAACTAGATATTTATGCGGCCACGCCTGCTCTTTAACATCACTATTTTGGTTACAAAACGTAATCACATTCAAGTAGAACCTACTCGTCCATAGATAAGCGATTTTAGTGCCGAATCTTGTTAATGTCCTTTTATTTAAATAAGACATGAGTCAGATTGGCCGTGACATCATTTACTGTTTTACTTTAATATTATGCTAAATGTTAAAAAGTGGAAGAAATATTGTACTGCGTTTGAACTGTTGACCTGAAACTAGGCACGTCATCCAATATTAAATTCTAAATGAGTCATACCAATTGACAGTTCAAAATTATTCGATGATGATGAGTCATCGTATGGCGACACTTTTTTTGTATAATATTTAATTCATTTTAAATAGTACATTTTTGTTTATACATACTAAATACATGAATAGTATTAATGGTTGCTTATTATAATAATAAATATTTTCAACACACACACCAATTAGCCTAGCCCCAAAGTAAGCACTGTAAGGCTTGTGTTATGGGATACTAGAGTAACGGATAGAATTCATATATTGTACATATATAAGTATATTTATATAGAAATACATATTAAACTTCCACGACTGGAGTCGTCGAGACCGGAATTCAAACCCGGGACCTCTCGAGTCGGCGATATCATGAAACCCGGCATACAAACCTCTCGGCCACGGAGGTCGTCGTTATTATGAAAAAATACACATTGAAACTTAATATTAATCAATCAGCATCAAGTTTTATAATTACTTAATTACTCCCACATCCTCTTTAGATGACGCATACTAAAAAGGTTGCGAAAAGTCGAGTTATATAAAAAAAATACTAAAAACGCATTTAAAACCAATTGGAAAATTTGTTTTATTTAATTATTAACTCGCATGTTAAGTATTACCGTCATTTTTGCCATTATTATCCTGTGGTCACTATGTTGATTTGGGAACTTTTCCTGGTTTAGGTTATTTTGCTGCTATGCTAACATAATATAACATATAATGTTAAGATTTTAACTGAAAATGCCATGACATGCCTAAGTATTAATACATTGATAATGAAAGTTAATGTTAAAATAGGAAAGCTAGAATAAATACATAATTATAGTACCTATACATAAATGCTGTATCACTTCAGGGATGGCAGATGGTAGTATAGTATTTATTTTTATATCTTTGAAAGCTTGGGAATTGTTGCATTTTGCAAATAATATGAGAAAGACGTTACCCATTAATATTAAGTATGCCTGCGGTAGGTGCGCGCGGCCGAGTGATGGCTCGACGAGACAAGGCGAAGGCTAACAAGGTGCTAAAGTAAACACTATTGCCGATGTCATAAAAAAATAACGAGCGCTCTCAACACCCCAAAATGCAGCGCAAAATTTAACATTCACAATTTCAATAGTTTCTTATGCGTTTATTAGAGGGTAGGTTATCTTTGAAACGTAAGTCTAGAGTCTAGTTTTAGCTTTTTCTGTTATAGTAAACACGGTGGTTGCATGAAACGTTATTATGAATAATCTACTCTTACCTTAAACGTATAATACAGGTTTTCAAGTAGCAAGTAGCAACCGAACAATGTAATCGAGAAACCTCGAGACAAGTCAGTTCGCAGTTCTGGCTGCCACACTGTCTGCAGCCTCATAGCTTCATATTTGCATACTTAATTCTTATGAGGACAACGTGACCGATCCAATACATATTCAATGTGAATCATAAATTTCGGATGGCAAATAAAAAGAAGACAAGACAGTATGGCCACCTGACCATTATAAGTATCATAAGCCGACATCGTGAGATAAAAATCGGTAGAAAGATTTATTTCACGCGGCGTGTTCCACTGATCGGTTGATATTAATTAGTGACACGCTGGGGTCAACAAACTGTTTATAGATATACTAAATGTTCTCTATAAAATGAATTAAAGGAAATGTCATTTAATTTAATTGTCCATTTCTGTTGAAATGGGATAAACGGAAATTTTGCGACAAGTGGAAAATTTGAAGCGATTAATCTTATCTCAAGGTTTTTATTTTTAGCTCTGTAACATTCGAACAGGTTGGATTCTTTAAATGGTCAAGAAGAAATAAATTACTAACATTGGATGGAAGTATAATGAATGATGTATATATAGATCGACAAAACTGGTCTTTGGTGAAAAGCTATTTAGATCAGCAGATATTGTATCGAATTTTCATAATAAATGAACTCCCATTTCGTGACTAATACTTACATAAAAATATAAAAATACAGACAGGAATAGTTGAGTACGCATAAAAATAAATATTGGAAAATTATAAGTTGATATATGTTATATTAGGTACTAGCGGCCGCCCGCGACTTCGACTGCGTTAACTTTGTTGAGAATCCCACAGGAATCTAACATTTTTCATAAAAGTATACAAAGTATCATATGCCTCAATCCAGGTTATAAACTACATGCGTACCAAACTTCATCAAAATTCACTCTGCAGTTTTTGCAAAACTGAGTAAAAAACATACAAACTTTCACATTTATAAGTAAGATTTTATTTACTGCATCGCACGGAAACGATGCATTGTCCCGCCAAGCTCGGAGTCAGCAGATACATAATCAGGTTATCCTTTGTTCTACTGGTGCTGTCAGGACAGCCGATTTACTTCAGGATTACTTTCGTGTATTGCAAGTGGTTTGTTCACAAATCGGTTGGAGTCAAGTTGGAGAGTACTTTTTTATGACAAAAAAAAATAATAATATAAAGATAATTATAGTGTGTGGTTAAAATATTTACTTTATTTTTGAAATGAATATATTTTTGCTGCTTTACCTTAATACTTACGCCAAGTCCGTACCGTGTGATAAGAAACTGTGTTCCAAAAATGTATGTTCAATTTTTCTTAATTTGACAGATTTCTAAAATAAGCTCAGCCTGTTGGAGAAACTTGACAGTTCTGTATAAGTTGACCTGAAACTGTGACTGTGCTGGGTCACGTTGATGAATAAAATACTTTTTTTTACCATTAACATTAAACAATAGCATGCGACAACACCAAAAACACCGTAACTGTTAACTTAATTGTTATGCTTTGACTATAACGTATATCTTCTAGCAGGTGAATATTTTAAATTCAGAAACCAAAATTAAAAGGCTTTTTAGCAAAAAAACAATAAAAGACGTGCTAAATCAAGAACATATCATAATTTATTAACATTAATACTGCTGTTTTGCCCAAACGTAACAGAGCCAATGAATTTGGTGTCAAATGAAATGACTTAATTTAAATGTTTAGATTAAATTATTTATTAAACCACGTTAACGTTAAGCAAAAAAAGAACTCAAATAAGTATTTGAATATATGCAAATAAAGAAGATGGTAAAAACTTACTTAACAAAAATTTAAAACTGACTTCATAAAAACAAAACCACTAAAAAGTAAGAAATAATGCATATTCTTTACATACACACATCAAAAAAAGTTTGCGATCACTTTGGAGAATAGATTGCTTTTTGTGTTACAGAAGACTTTTTTGTATTTTTTTTTCTGATAAGATTCTAAATTTTGAAATTATAATTAGAACGTAAAACAATAAAATAATTCAATTGTTTTTCCATATAAAAAGACATGCAATCCAAGCTGACACTCATTCAGAAATCTGATTAGTCAATATTATCGAATTTAAAATGTTTTTTCACGGAAAGTTGTGATATAAAAAATGCCACGAGGGTTATCAGATGTTTTACGAGCCAGATTTGTAACTTTGAGGGAAGAAGGCTATTCTACGAGAGAAATAGCACGCAGAGTTGCCATATCCCAATTCTGTATAGTAACCACGTTGCAGAGATACCACGGCATGGGTAATAAAGCTGATCGACCCCGCAGCGTTTGCCCAACTGTTTTGACAGCTGCTCAGAAGCGCTACATCAGGTTGCTGGTAGCCCGCGCCCCAACAATAAACGCCACTAAATTAAAAGCAGAAATACGGGTCGCCTCCGGACTTGAAGTAAGCACTCAGACCATTCGGAATTACTTACACAAGGCTAGATCACAAGCGCGGAGGTCTTGGCGAGCACCTTTGAATTCACGGGAACGTCAGCGACGAAAATTACAGTGGGCTAGGCTCCGGCAAAACGAAGAAAACGGAGAGGAAATCATTTGGCAAAACTGCCTCTTCGTTGACGAATCGGGAATCAGTACTCATTCAGATAACCGACGTGTCCGTGATAGAGAAGATCTGGAGATTCTGAAAGGCAAAGAACGTCCACTGGAACGGTTCAGCAAGGCGGGAAATCAGTGTCCTTTTGGGGTGGTATTATGATTGGGGCTATAGAACGCCTTTAATCCTTTATCTAGGCTTCATGACGGCAGACAGATACAAAACATTCGCTATTGATGGAATTATCAGACCTTTCTGAGTAAACCATAGGCACCAATTTGTACTGGTTGACGATAATGCGAACGCACATCGAGCTCAACGAGTCAATGCTGATCCGAGAATACGAAATCACAAGGTTAGACTGGCCTGCCGGTTCTCCTGACTTAAACCCAATAGAGCACGCGTGGGATGTTCTAAAGCGAGCTGTTTGGAACCGGCAGCCACCATCCCAGACAGTGCCGCAGCTCAGGGAAGCTGCTATTCAAGGATGGGACAGGTTACCACAAGAAATACTGGATAACTTGATCCTCAGCATGCCAGGAGGATCCCCGCATGTGTTCGAGTCAGAGGAGGAGTTATTTTGTATTAGATAAAGTACAATTTATTAATAAAAGGTTGTTTGGTTAAACTATCTTTTTATTTCTATCAAAGTTCTATTACAATCGAATTAGGATTGAATTATTATTTTTTTAAAGTAAAAAATAAAATTAGTTTTTTTTTTAATTTCAGAAAGTGTATTTTTAAATAAAGCAAAGTATAACGTAAACATTTTCCCTTGATTAAGTCAAAATTTTGTAAATATATCAGCTTTTGCAAGTGATCTCAAACTTTTTTTGATATGTGTGTGTATATATTTACATTTAAAGTCAAATCGAAATTTCACAATGCATATTAATAGATCTGAGTTACTATTTACTGCTTGGGTTGGCATAGCACCGACTCTTAATGTCAATTTGACTTTAAATGTAGATATATGTCAAAATAGGTATGCATTATATCTTACTTTTTAGTTGTTTTGTTTATAAGAAATCGGGTTTTATTTTTATTAAAAAAGTTTTTAGTATATATGTACGTAATTTAAACGAATAGTAATTCCATAAAATAAAGGTATGTTATATACAAAAGCGCGCCGTTTTTAGGATATTTATAAACGTTTTAAAAAAAAAATTTCGTATGGAGGTATAGTTTACTGTTTATAACTTTTTATTTTTATTTGAACAATTTATGTTTCTTAGGTAACTCAAAATTCACGGTGTATATCGTTCTTAATCAATACCTCCTATGCCGGCAAATGGTAATGGCGCACAACTTTTATAATCATGTTTACTTATGCTTCTTACGCATGTAAGTTTCACACTAAATCACTTTGTATCACTAAAACAGGACAGTCCGTTAAAAATATTTGCACAACTCTTGCGTCTAGGGAAAATGCAATCTTGTTTTCTCGCTATTCTAGAAAATCTGGTTGACGCAAATTATATTTCTACAACATTATAACTGTCAATCAGTCAACAAACAATAACACGATTTTTCTTAGTAAATTGTACTGTAGTTCCCTATGTTTATTTGTGTTACTATTATGAGAACATAATAGAATCACATAGAACTATGAGTTTTTGTAACTAATTTGATACAAATATTGGTACATATAGAAAAAAAAGGTTAATAAGTATTTAAATCAACCATATTTCATGATAACGTTATAACGCATTTTTTACTTTTAGTAAAGGCATCTATACCAACGACTTAATATATTAAATTATTATAAAAGCCATGTATATAATATCGTACTTAATAAAAAACATATGCAAAATTTAAAAATGAATACTAAGGATTATTTTAAACGTACGTTACTTAAATCACAAACCACAAAGTAAATATAAAATAGGTAACTAAAGCTTATTTAGAACTCCAAACAAATAAACACCACCCCACACAATACGTATATGAAATCTTATGCTGGTACAGTCGTACTTTACATAGTTATTTCGTGTATGCTATTTCCAATATGACAGCAGTTTCACGTTTTTATTCCCTTTAGAGCATGATAAGGATATATTGAGGTTTAGGTTTAAAGAATATATTCTCATAAAAACATAAAGTAACATTAAACAATGAGAATACTTACTAACTATTATATGTGTAGCGCAGCACAAACCGAACTAAAAATATTTCCCATGTGAACACCCAACAACTTATCTTTTTACTTCAATGATACCTTTATAAAACTCCATAATTGCAATTACCACTCTAATTGCACATGCACAATTAAACTTTTTTCAAATGCACAAATCACACACTATTTATCAGATGACATCAATTTAATTATCATATCACTCTGTTCAGTGAAAAAAACAATGCAGAAGAGCCCATAGATTTATATGGAGTAGATTATACAGGGCGTCCCACGGCTACCTCACACGGAGGGAAAGTATATTAAATATTGAAGATAGGATATTTTACTGAAAGAAGACATCATTTTATTTTTAATAATAACAAGAACTGCATTCACATTTTTTTTAAAATCGCCTGCTACAACTGGGAATCAAACTCGTGAAATTTCGAAAAAAATAACACGGCATATTTTATGATAACCATCGAAAGGGTTAATCATAAGGATTATGTTTTGCTAAATAACATAGCATTTTAAATGAAAGGAATATCTTATTACGTGATAATAATAATAAAGTGATATACAAATTGTAGTACGTATGCATTTCTTTTTGAATTCAGTTACAATGCGATTGGCTGAAATTTGTAATAATAATTCGAAAATAGAGCACATTTCATTTTCTTTTGTTTTTCGTGAGTTTCATTTTCGTTTATTTGCATTTTTTTGTTAATTTACTTACCATGGCTTATCAAAAATCTGCGCATCAAAATAAAATAGATTTAATGTAAGCTTCTTTTTAGAACCACAAAGACATATCATTAGCTTAGCGGTGGTACCACAAAATATATCCTGATAGAGACAAACCTTCTCGTTAAGTGTTTAAATAATGAAAGAAAGATAGAGATAGAGAAAGATTTTTGATAAGCCATCTTTATTGTTTTTATCACGTAATTCACATTCCTTTCATTTAAAATACTATGTTCTTTAGCAAAAAATAATCCTTATGATTAACCCTTTCGATGGTTATCATAAAAAATGCCGTGTTATTTTTTTTCGAAATTTCACGAGTTTGATTCCCAGTTGTAGCAGGCGATTTTTAAAAAATCTGTGAATGCAGTTCTAGTTATTATTAAAAATAAAATGATGTCTTCTTTCAGTAAAATGTCCTATCTTCAATATTTAATATACTTTCCCTCCGTGTGAGGTAGCCGTGGGACGCCCTGTATAGTGTTTATTATGTTTTTTTATTTAATCGTTTCTTTTTGATTATAAAACATGAGTGTGTATTATTACTATTCTTCTAATTTATTAATAAGTACCTATTGTAATTATTTTTTTATTTATTCATTACTAATGAGATGCTTAAATTTCGTTTTAAATGTATACAAGTTTTTACATTCTTTGATTTTATCTAGTAACTCATTGTAGAATTCTACACCTTCATATATAACAAACACTCTTTCTGCCGTAGTCCTTAGTTCTGACTGTAGGCAGACATAGTTTATTTTTCTTTCTTAAATTATGTTTATATTTCTTGGATTCATATAAATATTTGTGTGAATTGAGCTAGTTATTATTTTCTTTATTAAAATACATGAAGCATATTTATACAATTGATTAAAAAAAAAATGCTTTTATATAAAGTTTTTGTTGGTGTAAAAAAAAATATTTGTATAACATTTTTATTATTTTTTTGACATATTTGTAAGTCACTCAGCATAGTTTTATTTGCAGAACCCCATATTTCTATTAAATATTGAAGATGTGATTTAACCAATGAATAGTATATAATATTTCGTATAGTGTATGGTATGCATTTTGATGCACTTCGATGATCCCAACAGCAATTGAATTTTGTTTATAATATATTCTATATGTGTTTTCCAAGATAGCTTGTCATCTTATCATAGACCTAAATACTATTACTTGGTGAGATGGTGTATTTTATTATTATTTATAGTGAGCGGGATGAAGTCTGATACTTTTTTTATTATTTGCGCTAAGTATTATGTAAGATGTTTTAGCAACATTTATTGTTAATAAATTGTAATGAGCCACGGGCTTAGCTTGTCACGATCAGTTTGAGCATCTTTTACAATATAATTAATAGTGGGGTCGCAGTAAACAGACACGTGTCATAAGCATACATTGATATATCCCTGAGGTATATAGGTCAATTTATGAATATTGCTTTCATATTCACTTAGTTGAGCCATTTGCAATCTATTATCAAGGTTCGATTTAAGTAATTTTAAGACAGGACCAGATATGCTTAAGTTATTTAATTTGTAAATAATCTTCTAATGGCTATTCGTGACAAAAGCCTTTTTTAGGTCAATAAATATGCTCAGTGCAATTTTTTTGTCATCGATATTTGATTTTATCTTTGTGATAAGGTCTGCTGTAGCTGAAAGACTGTTAGATTTCGGTAAAAAGCCATATTGTTGTTCGAAAAATAAACCATGTGAAGTGTTAGCATTAACTTTTCTAGATAGATCCAGCTATGCATCGAACCTTGGCCAACATCTCGAAAATCTGTGTACTAAAAACACACTTGACAACGGAATTATAATCTGCATTTAAGTAAAAAAATTAAACATTTTTTTCAAAGCATCAACGCATAAAGGAGTATGCGAAAACAAGATGAAATTACCATTACAGTTTTCGATTGGCATTTGCAAAGCTAAATGAACCTTAACAACCACTGTACCGCATTCATACTCTATTATTATAGTAAATCCGGTGAGTTATGTAATCTATGAGACCGTTCGGCAATCGGCATCAACGAATCTAAATACCTAGTCGTATATCTCATTAGTAGGTAAATATCTTATTAACATATTCGAATGCTCGCGTACCTACAGATTGTGGATGGTAGGTTCTCATAAATTTAAATTTATAATGTCTATAAAAAAGAAAAAAATAGCCGTTAATGAGCAACGGGTGGTAAAGCCAAATCCCATGGTAACAACCACCTTTTAGGGTCAATCAAATTAATAGATCTAATTTTCACAACCTTTCCAATGTTATATCTTTGACCTTCAACTCTTATAAGATATTTGAACTTAATTTGTCTCTCTGGTTATAATATAGTATAAGGGCCAATATCAAAACGATTGTAATATAATATCCTTTATATTAAAATGTATTTTTCTGAGACAATTTCATGAAATCGTGTTGACACATTCCATTAGAAAAATTTATTAAAAAGACAGAATGAAATGCACTAGTTTTTAACTTCAAACCACAGATCTTTTTCATTGATGTAGAATCGTACCTATAAGACTTTAAAATTATCGGAACTTGGTTCAAAAAATGCTGAACCTCCGCAGTATCGTGACTCATAAAGCGTTTCGAATAATCATGAATTTTTATTTGCCTTAATGCTTAGCAACTTTAAGTGCAAACTAAACTTCAGATCCGTTGGGAACAAAATATTTCCGTCTGCTTAATATTATTTTTTTATGTTGTTAGGAAGTGTGTGTTAATTTCTACCAGTTCATTTCTGTCTCGGCCCATGGTCCATCTACGTAATTCACCTGGGTGTATAATGATATCTTCCCGTAGGTCCACCTCAAGGTAACTGGGTGTACCAGGGGTTTATCTTTTTTCTCGTGGTTCACCTTAGTCCACCTGGCTGTACCAAGGGTAATTATTTCTGCATTTTCTGCCCATCATCTACCTGTGTTATGGATATATACATAATATTTATTCAATTACATTTTTTTTTTTATTTTTAAGTGTGTTGTGACTCGAGATTCGATAAAACGAAAAAGCAACAGTATGTACCAAGGTATCCATAATTCACTCTGAGACGAGGCAAGTGATCGGTGGTTCGATCCTGAAGTCGGATATTAGTTATTCATAGGTTTTAGAGTTCCATGCCTCAATAGGAAAATACGGAACCCTTATAAGATCATTTTGTCATCCATCTGTCTGTCAAGATCCTTTATCTCGGGAACGCATGGATGTATAGAGTTGTAATTTGAACTATGTACATAGATCTACGGTCCCTTGACACTGTGAAAAAAACAAACTTCTGAGTTAACGTAAAATAAGGTACGGCCGTTTTGAAACCCTCGGTGGGCAAATCCCACTTACAATTGTCCTATTTTATTAATAAAGCTATTATTTTATTTTTGGTGTTAAGTTTCAACTTTCACTCTATTATAGGTGGACTACAGGCAGTACATTCTGACAATTAAATATCAATATTTGAATAGATGAACCACGGAAAAGAGCCTCTGGTACACCCAGTCATCATCTTAATCTTAATCTCTACAGGCAGGCGCGGTCGCAGCCTGAAATTTTGGAGGGGGTCACTCACTACACTAATATAAAAAAACAGGCCAAGTGCGAGTCGAACTCGTGCACCGAGGATTCCGTACACACCTGAATTTTCAAAAATATATTTTATTATATGATGTAAATAAAAAATTGCGGTTTTCGCAATTTTTCCTTTAAATGTACTATAAGACGTTACTTTGTACCAAATTTCAAGATTCTAAGTTCACGGGAAGTACCCTGTAGGTTTTGATTCCGTGCAAGTTTCGAAAACTTGCGGAAATTTGCGGCATATACCCTGTAGGTTTTGATTCCGTGCAAGTTTCGAAAATTTGCGGAAATTTGCGGCATAAACGGCTGTATCTTTTGGCTTTGCTTTGGCTTAGAAGTTTGATTTTTTTACAGCTCCAAGGGAGAGTAGACTGTAGTGTTTGTTTTTAAACAGAGCGTGACACTGACACACGTAGGACAGCTGTTTTGTCTATGATAGCGAACCGCTTACGTCAGCGTAGCTGTCAAACTTCATTGATTGGGTTGGTAGCCTTGAGGGAAGAGTCGATTTTCCTATTCGACTAAAATATTCGCCTTGAGACTTATAAAAAAAAAAAAAAAAAAAAAAAAAAAAGAAGTAATCAGGCGGGGAATCTCTGTGGGGGCGCGTGGATGAATGGATGGAGTTTGACAGTTGTTGAATTTTGAATAGTCTTTCCCAGATCGATTTGAGTCCTCATTATCGGGTGCTGTTTTTAATCTGTCTGCTGTTCGGCCGGGTTACATAAAACCGGAGAGCGGCTGGCAAATAAACTCCCGCGCCCCTTCTGGTCCGTGCACAGAACAAAAGTCTCCTTGTTAGTCCTCCAGTATTTCTTGAGGGGAACGTACAAGCCGTTCGAAATATGAAACTATCCGTAAGTATTTTGTTTCCTATCACAAGTTACCGCCTTATTATTGCAATCGCCTTGCGAAGGTTCGTGTTCGTCCACCTACGATACAGAATATCAACAGAAAGGTTATTTTCACAGCCCAAACTTGCAAATTATGTAGGAAAAAGAGCCACTCCAATATACCTACGAAACTCAGTTCGGTTAGCGACTCCGCGCTTTTTCCGCCAATATCCTTCGGGATATAAACTCTTCGGATCTATCTCACGGCTCCGACGACAATAATATGCCGTTTATTATACTTTGGGCAGAAGAAAAGATGAAAAGTTAACTGTACCACAAACAGATTGTGAAATTTTAAAAGTTGTTTTGACAATTGCTCATAGATGATAGACGGATCGTCCACTCGCAAACATGTGTCTATGATCTGTTTCCCACTTCAACTGAAGGCAAAGGCCACAGTCAAACAGACAGCCTCCGCATTCGAGACGAACCGAAGAATAAACTCAAAACTATATACCTACGCTCGCCGTAAGCTGAGGAAAAGGGAATACCTACCCAAATCAGCGAGGAAATTCAATTTCGAGTAAAATTCAAAATCGATTAAAAACAGCACCCGATAATGAGGACTCAAATCGATCTGGGAAAGACTATTCAAAATTCAACAACTGTCAAACTCCATCCATTCATCCACGCGCCCCCACAGAGATTCCCCGCCTGATTACTTCTTTTTTTTTTTTTTTTTTTTTTTTTTTTATAAGTCTCAAGGCGAATATTTTAGTCGAATAGGAAAATCGACTCTTCCCTCAAGGCTACCAACCCAATCAATGAAGTTTGACAGCTACGCTGACGTAAGCGGTTCGCTATCATAGACAAAACAGCTGTCCTACGTGTGTCAGTGTCACGCTCTGTTTAAAAACAAACACTACAAGACCTGAGTATTAGATATGAATTACAGCTTGATATCTTTACGCGTTCCTGAGAAAAACGGTCTTGACAGACGGACGGACGGACAACAAAGTGATCCTATAAGGGTTCCGTTTTTTCCTTTTGAGGTACGGAACCCTAAAAATAGGTATATGAAATAAAATATAACATTATTGCACAAGGCACAATTTTATTTTATACATTACTTATAAAAAAACAAAATGGGAGTCGTCTTTTTGTATTTGCGAATCGGGTGATAATATTTGAGACGTCTGGTACTATTTCCGGGTGAATGTTTAGAAGACCTAAATCTGTTAATCGCTCTTCTAACATGTTCGCTCTCAACCACGTTTTTCACTAAGTAGACAGCCTTTATCTTGAATCCTTACAATAAAACGACAAATTGCATTATTAGAATATTGTTATACAATCTTTATCAGAACGACGCATTTCGATTTTGTTAGTATTACCAAAACTACGTAGTTCGGTTCCTTGTTTCTAAACTAGATGTTATTTTCAAGTTATTTTGGCCATCGTACGTAGTTCATAAAAACACCACTAGATGTAAGCGAACTATAAATTTATCGCTGTTAAGTGATAGCTAGAAATTTCCTTTTATTATTTGCAAAGTTTTGAGATTTTTCAATTTGACCTTAGATTTTGGAGCGGGTCATGTCCCCTGTGACCCCCCCCCCCCCCTTCGGACCGCGCCTGTCTACAGGAAGAAACAATAACCCTTGCTACCCAGGGGACCATGTAGGTAGACCATGGGCAGAAACAGGTACATTTTTAATGTGAATGTTAACAGAGAAAACATAACTGATTCATTTTCAGTAATAAAATTGTGACAAATAAATATATACATACATATCATGTTGTCGTTCGACGACCTCGTCAACCTTTGAAATTGAGGATTATGGCAGACTCTCTACTACGTATAAATTTAAAATATTCATTATGTGTAGGGACCCAATTTAATATGATACTATCTTACCTAAATAAACCTAGGGAGTAAAAAATATAGTAATACATTTTTTTCAGTTTATTTTTTTAAAATTTGTGACTCTTTTAAATAAAAATATAATATATATAAAAGTAAAATAAAAGTTTTTCTCACGTTTGCAGCACTACAATTTTGTATATTGTATTAAGTTTATGATATTTATGGCTATCTCTTCGAGTATAAACTGTGCCAATTGACAAGCCCCACCGGTCGAGCATTCATCGAGCATTCATACGGCACATCTTACCAAACTACATCGAATTATCATATTAATTGGCTATTTCCAAAGTTGAATCGGCAACAAGTCGGATGACATAATATACGAACTGAGTTAAGTGATAAAACTCAAATCGATAGGTAGCTAATCAAGTTCTTATAGCATGAGAAACACTCATAAGCGGCGTGTCTTGAAAGCTAGGTGAAAATTAATAAATTCCTATGTGAATATTATTAAGTACCTAATCCACTTCATAGCCATTTAGAGATCAACCAATGTGGTCCAAATAAAAGGACTGCACGTTTTGTCTCATATGCGAAGTATCGCACTCGTATCATAGGATATCGTGATTACATAGCTGTACCTGTACGTATAATAGTATCTATAATATTAAAAGGACTGCTTCTACACTGATCGGTGTCAGTTAAAATAAAGAATTCTCAATATTATTGTCTGATTTTATTCAATAAAAAACCTATTAATATGCCCCAGCTATCATCTACCTGCCTGTGACAGGGCTCTTTCACTTGAACGGATATAGGGAGACACCTAAATTTTCACAGAATGTGTGTTACACTGTACTGTTACTATCACATATTGGAAAAATACGAGTTTAACGAAATTTAACGTGATATTTTGGTCTTATTTGATCGATGTTGTCAAAATATTGTACAATGGTACAGAATTTATATAATGTGCAGTCTTCGTTTGCGATTCCGATGCACACTTTGCCGGATTATTTTTAGTTAGTTTCTAAGTTTATCACTGAACGCAGCTCTGCAGTGACCTTAGACTGGACCTAGACTTGAAGATCTAAAAATAAATTATCTATACATGCTATTAAATTGATTAGATTCTGTTACAAATAATGCAATATATGAGGAGCTGGATGACGCAGGTGGCTTGCGCGTTCGGCCTACGGTCGTGGACGTTAACAAAATCAACTTTCGAAATGGTCGGTCATTGGATGGGTGACCAGAATTTTTTCTCGAGCTACTCCGTGCTTCGGAAGGCAAGTTAAGCCCGGCTGCATCGGCAGTCGTTAGCATCTACCAATCCGCACTGGGCCCACGTGGTGTGTTACGTCACGGTTCAATTTCCCTATTTCATCCATTAGGAAGGCCCGATTTACATCAAGAAAATTTAAGTAACAACACTCATCATTTTCAGAAATATATTTCATAGGTATTCTTTTGCAAAGTTTGCAATCTCATAGAACAATGTTGAGTGTAAAGACTGTATAACATTATCCATAACTTTTTTGACTGCTTTGAGTTAACAAATAACATCTTCTATCGAATTCCGAGCAGTTCTGTAAGAATACGCAATGCCCGCTCACATAAACTTTTTCATATCAAATACACAAGGACTAATGCAGGAAAACGTGCACCACTTCACAAAATAGCGTCCCTATACAATGACTGCCTGTACAATCTCGATATTATTTGACTATCACCGCGCTCATTCAAAAAGGAAGTTATTACAAAACTTAGAAGCCTATGTAAAATTATAAAATACTAGCAAAACAGTGAACCAAATGTTCATCAAAACAAAAAAAAAAAGAAAAAAAAATGTATTTAATTAATTGAGAACTTCGGAGATTTTGTGTGGTTTCGTTTGAAATTCGTGATTTCTCGAAAACCGGAAGTGCTACGTTACTCAAATCCGGTTTGTAGTCTTATCAGACTATTCTTAACTTATAACTTAAATATTCTCTTTATCTATCTCTTACGGTTTGACCGCTGAAACAGCACCACAGACGGACGGACGGACGGACTTGTCTAATAGATACGAGATAAATAAAAATAATAAAAACTATGTAAATATATAAAATTTTATTTGGTGGCTACTTACTAGTCTCGTGAATTCATGGTTTTATCGCTGTGTTTGGTGCTCTAAATTTTTTTTTAAGCTAAGAATTTAAATGTATTATGCATTTGAATGCTGGGTTTGAAGGGAAAGAAAGTATAATCTAAAGAAGAATAATATGCACTTAAATTACACTTTTTGCAAAAATGTTTTTTAGTGATTTTTATATTTTTGAGATGTTTCCTTTTTTATAAATAAACTAAGGATAACGGTGTTGATTGTACAATTAGTAAGTTTATTTCAATTTCTTTGCTATCAAAATTTATTGTACAGTTGTTTGTTTTCCTAAATAAACTAAAAAAAAATGCAACTGTATGTTTTATTAATTGACGTTTAAAACTAAAGAAAATTTTACTAAAAAAAATCCTGCCTGCTGCCTGGTCTTACTGGTAATTTTCATTACATTTAAACATCTAGCAGTTACGTGCTTAAACAATAATTGATGTTTAATTAAATTCTTAGCAAAGTAGATGGCCTTACTACTGGGAACAGGTTTATGGAAAGAAAGCGAGATTGGGCCAAAAGCAACCACGCTGGCCCAGTGCGGATTATTAGTAGGTGCTAATTATTATTGTCCACCCATCGGATGATCGGCCATTGTCCTTGTCCTTGTCATTCTCTATACAGACTGAAAAGGGGGGACTGATGTTGGATTTGGTTTTGGGTTGGGAGAGTATTGCCAGAGTCGACAACAGTGTTTAGGTAATCACATGCATGTGTCCTGCCGTTGTGTTTATAGTTTGTTATAATAATGTACACTGGTACCTATATGTATTTTTTTTTCTATTTTAGTAACATAGTATCCATGTGTGGTTATGAGTAGTCATGCTCTCTTAAAAATCTCTTCGGTGGTGTCGTGTGAGGCGGGTCGTTGCGTTCCCTAAAAAATGGTTGAGCGAAGCGATGGCTGGTTCATGCGTCATGCTCGTGAACGGGTGCTGCCAGCGGAGATGAGTCTGCTCTTAATTCACTGGGTACTAATAATCGTTGTTCTAAACTTTAATCGTTCATTATTATTATTTTTTTTTTGCCTAAACGGTAGGACACGTCATTCCTAAACTTTGTTAAACCATTTTTTTTACATATTTTTATTTTTTATTTTATAGTCATAATTTTTATATTATTTGCATTTTTTTTTGTTTGTAATGAAAAGTGACTTTATGAGTTACCTCATATTGAAGTCATTTTTCAATTTGACGACTCTGTATTATAATACAGGGAGAAAAAAACAGCCCTTGCTGAGTTTCTTGCCGGTTCTTCTCAGTACAAGGTCTCCCGCCGTAGATTTGCGAACCGATGGCGTAGCTTTTCGACATTCACAAGTGCTTGTAACAGCCTAGACTGAATAAACGATATTGAATTTTGAATTTTTTTTTTGAATTGCAAAAGTTGATTAACTTCCACGACCGTAACCCAAACGCGCTAATCACTTACGCCACCCACTAGTATGTCAATAAAACTGTTAGTTGTTATTTTATTATGTGCGTATCGATGTTGACCTAGCTATTGAACTTGCGACCTTTCGTCTCAAAAACTAGGCTTCCAAGTCACTAGTTCGCTCACTTTCTAATTTGATTATGTATAAGCCATCTATTTTGGTACAATAAGCATCTATAAATCAACAATATATTCACGCTTGTTTAGGAGAAGTAGACCACAGCGCTATATATTTTTTTAACAATTTGGGACTCTATCAAAATGATAATTTGTCACTATTCTTGTCTCGAACCGCAATATAATAAAGATTTTATTTGTTAATGGAACTTGCCGCTGCAGCTGGTGCGAAAGAAAAAAGAAGATTTTTGAGTCATTGGTTTTTATCTTCAGAGTCCGTCGAGAGAAATAAAAAAGTGTTCGTATAATACATAAGACACGCACGAACGTTTTATTTACATGCAACTGAAATATTCAACATTTATTATTTATACCTACGAAGACCGCCGCAGTGATTTTAGAAATAAAATCTCATTTCATCGAATTACAAATTTCAGGAGGAATTGCATTTAAGCTCATGTATCATGTCAATTTCCCAGCACTGATCAGAGCATAACATATGGCATAACGACAATTGCCTGTTCCGTTGACTGAATAATACACCCAAGATTTTTTTTAATATTAATAGATTATAAACAAGCATAGAAATTACCTGTCATCTTATAACTGCTGAAGTACGCCTTTATAATGTTTTCAAGCAACGTAAAAACACACTTTAAAAACCTAACCCAAACACTTCAGGTGTTCGATAGCTTAATGTCTTCTATATGTGGATTTCTCAATAAAAATCGGATATTCAGATTATAGAATATTATTCATAGTAAAATACAGATCTATTAAAATTATGTGCGTACGTTGTCTTTTTTTGAATTCGAATTGCAAGAGGGAGAGTGAATCTATATAAATCAAAATGAGTGAATGTAGTAACGAATGGGTACGAAATGAATGTATGAATGTACGATGACGATGGACCGATTGCAGTTTCTCTCTTCGAAGGATAGATGGCGTTAACAACTGGTATTATTAGGTGAAGGGCACTGTAATAGGAACAGAAGAATCGCTATTTATAAGAACTATTAGAATAGGCCGTGTTCATAGTTAACTTTTTGACGTGACAACGTCTTAAATTAGGTTGCGGCTGGGAGTCACTTATGAAAAAGTGTAACGCTCGGTAACGTTACGATGAGTCTCTCGTGTTAAGTTTAAGTTTACATGTACAATGTTTTAGTAAACAAAATATATTTCTATAGTTAAAATTTGTGCAATTCTTATTTTCATTCAATTCCTTGTTCCTATTGTGCAATTTAATTATATTCATATCAATAAATATTCTACCGAGAAAAAGACGTTGTCACGTAAAATCTTCGCCCGTAAAACCGACTTTACAGGCAACCATTTTTTTTGTCTTGTTTCTTTTACGTGCTTTTTTGTTTCTACTATTTCAAAATGTTTATATCACGACGTAAGCTTCCTTTTATGTATGTATATATACTTTCGCTGCGATAGGTCTATTTCCTTGAACGTCCACTTCCCCGAATGTCCATTTACCAGATTAAACACTGACAAAACATGTATTACTTACGAATGCTCCTAAAAGGTTATTAAGATCGTTATCTTACGGATTTCGATTTTTAAGGAAAGGAGTAAATAGGTCACAAATACCTGTTTAATTATCGAATCAAATAACAAAATATTGCGTTACTTTAGTACTTCATTATTAAACAAAAAACCCATTTGAAAGAAAGATAAAGTAGTTACACCGAACTTAACTCGATCAACATCCTAATATGTTTTGAACTATGTTTTGCATTTCAGCCGGAATTGAATAATCCTTGTCGAAAACTATATAATATCTATATCTCCATTTTTTATTTTTCTCAAATCCATATTCCCATTTCCTAATCAAATTGAGCTTTATCTAATTATATATTTTAATGTAAATAAATAAATAATCTTATGTCATTGATATTTAAATAAAATTATCAAGTTACGAAAACATTAACCAAGAAGTACCATAGTGATAATATAATAATACATAAGTATCAAAAAGGAACATAAATTTGAGACGAGGTCATATTGTTCCATTAGACATTTATGAATAAAGATATTTAATTTGATTTATCTATTTTTAATAATAGTTGTTGGCGCCTATCAAATTACAAGTAAACAAATAATTAAAGATTTTTTATTACCATGTTATATACGGACATATTTTTTATTTATATTATTTAATTGACTATATTTATTTACCTGTTAGTTCAGTATTGTAAGAAAATTCTTCTTTTGACTAAGCAAAATCGAAATGTTTTACTTATTTCATTATAGTCAGCAGTTTTAAATTTTAGAGGCAGAGATAAATCTAGTACATATTTAGATAAATATGTGTTAGACAGGGTCGAATTTAGAGGTGCGGAGACCCTAGGGCAACGAAGGTGTGTGTGTGGGGGGGGGGGAAATATTTTCAGAAAACTTTCGAAAGAAAATTACAGATATTAAAGTCCTCTATCAAAATGTACATGGCCTAAAGACAAAACTACGAAAATGGCAAAACAACTTGGCCTTATTGGAGCACCACATCATGGCGGTGACGGAGACATTTCTTGATTGCTCAGTGGAGGATTCCGAACTTGAAAGCAGAGACTGCAGCGTGTTGCGCCGCGATAGAGTTAATCCTTGCGGAAGTGTTGCGCTCGCCGCTATTGTACTGCTTCGACAGTATGAATTAGAAACTGACTAGCAAACCAGTGAACCAAATGTTCACCAATTAAAAAAAAAATGTATTTAATCAATTTAGAACTTCGGAGATTTTGTGTCGTTTCGTTTGAAATTCGTGATTTCTCGAAAACCGGAAGTGCTACGTTACTCAAATCCGGTTTGTAGTCTTATCAGACTATTCTTAACTTATAACTTAAACATTCTCTTTATCTATCTCTTACGGTTTGGCCGCTGAAACAGCACCACAGACGGACGGACGGACGGACTTGTCTAATAGATAAGAGATACCGCAGAAGACCCTTGGGCCTGTTTCTCCTGGCATGGTCATGTTATCTATATTTGCGTAGCTTATGTTCCATCAAGTGCTAGTGATGATGACTATAAGAAATTACTTAGTAAAATTGAGAATTTTGTTATTAATTTAAAAGCTCCTATAATAATTTTAGGTAATCTCATTTTATATAGTGCGTCGGTTTCTGTTAATAATTATTATCATTATTTTTTGTTTTACTGCAACTTAGCTGAGAAAAATGGCGAAAAAATGTTGTATGGAGGTATGTTGATCTGGTATTGGCGCAGTTGAGAGATGATATAAGTTACATCATTGTCTTCACCACCGATGGACTAGTCATCCCGGATGGTTATCATCCACCGTTGGATATTGAGGTAAGAGTCGATACAGTTCATTCTTCAAAATCTCTACAGCCGACGAAAATTACCACGTTGAGGGATTGGAATTTTGCCAAGTGTGATTGCTCGTTTATTTACGTTAATTTCTCAAAGTACGTGGAACACAGTCTTGGCGGAGAGACACGCTGCCGAGTCAACAGAATGTTTTTCTAATATTTAGTACAATTATTTTGATGAATGCATGCCCAAAAAGAGACGAACGCCAAGAGCTGGAAGACTCTAGCTGTGCTGTCAGCACCTGCAAAAATATTGGTAAGGGTGATAGATAAAAAGGTTAATGCTCAAGTAAACAACTATCTTTGCAACGAACAACATGGCTTCAGACCTGAACGATCAGTGGAGACAAATCTTTTAACGGTAGTGGACTTTATTACCTTTGGATCGTGGAACCCAGTTGGACGTTCTTTACTCTGACTTTCGAAAGGCATTTGACAGAGTAAATAACGACGTTTAGTTGGCTAAGCTCCGTGCAATGGGCTTCGCCCCGAGCTTGCTTCATTTACGCGCGGACTACCTGCGTGATCGCCAACAGTTCGGAATACTTGGTCTATACGAATCTAAGGCTTACCATAAGCGCTCAGGCTCAGTCAAGGCTCAATTTTGGGCCCTCTATTGTTTTTGATCTTGATGAAGACCTCCTTTCTGTTCTTAAACACGCCCGATGCTGATGATCTGAAGCTTTTCATAGAGGTGAAATCTCTGGATGACTTTTGGCTTTCCGACGTGAAGTTGATAAAGTATATATAGGTACAAATGGAGCAAAGGCAATAAGATGGATTTTAATCTCGAAAAATGCCACAGAACAACTTTTTGTCGTAGGAGGTCTCCATTTAGATATAAATATAAAATTAATGGTAAAAGCACAGAACAATACCATACGCGATACTATATTAAAGATCTAGGAGTGATTTTTGATCAAAACTTAACTTTCCACGACCACCTGACAGCTTTAACAAAAAAGTCATTTGTCGATTGGGTTTTTTACTCGGAAACTCTTAAGATTTCCAAAATGTACTCGTTATTAAACTTATCTTTAGTGCTTTTCTGCGTAGCAAACTAGAAAGTTCTATGCTTGTGTGGAAGTCCCATGATAGCTCGTATGTACTTTTTTTAGAGATAGTGCAGAAAGCTATTCTGAGATATGGATATATAAGCGTACCCGCGGATACATGTATCCGACAAAATTTTTGATGGGTTCTCTAGGGTATAATTCCTAAGAAGTTAAGCGAGAAAACACTAAATTGTCATTATATGCAGGATTCTCCGGGGAGATATAGATGATTCAGACCTACACAATGAGCTGTGTCGACTCTTCGTACCCAACAATCATAGCCACAGTAGGAAACACAAGTTATTTGCAGTGCTATTATGACTCACTTATGCGCGTGCTAACTTCCCAATACCACGCACTCTATCGAGTTTCTACTATCTCTTGGCCGCCAACCCCACATGTGACCTGTTTGCAGGTATGTTGTCCAAATTTTTGTCAAAATGCTTGCGCTATTGTGAAAGGGATATCCGAGTCTCATACGTTTTTTGTTTCGTGTTCATTATCACTGTTGTTATCTATGCCTTTAATAATTGTAATTGGCATTCCTGTAATAATTAAAGTAAAAATAAAAAAGAAATTATCTCAGCGGTAGCCCCCCCCCCCCCCCCACCTAAAAGCAAAACTATTGGCTTGAAAAACTTCATGATATTGGTGTTTTTCATGAACTTTTAAGGAAAATTATAACGGTAAACATAGATACTAACAAATCTATCTTAAGTCAAGAGAAATAGTCGTTCAACTTTGGTTAAAAAAACTATCTTACCTATTGAAAATTCCTTAAAAGAAAATATTAATAGTGACATAGATGAAGTTATTGTTATTGCATTAAACCTTGCATTGCAACAAAATAAAAAAAAAAGTATATGAAAACACAATTAAATTAGTTCCACAACGCTACCGCGAGTACTAAAGGCAACGGCTTCTGAGTCGCGCTAACGTTTCGTTTTTATTAAGAGTGTATAAGCACTTGAAACAATCGGCAGTTTTATCGCATCATCCCCTTCTACAGGCATGGTCGCTTCATCTGAAGCTTGTAAGGCCCTTCCGGCCGCTCCTCCGCCTGGGAGGAAACAAAAAAAAAACGGGGGTTATCATTCATATCAAAAAATACGAATGATATTCAGGGATACTTATCGAATTGATTTTGAATTTGAGACGTAGTTTGATTTTGATTTAGGTATTTTAGTTGGGAAACATAGATTTTTATTAATTGGTTTTTCTAATTTCCGATGCAGAAAATAAAGACTCCTGCTCAAATATATTGTGGTAACGACAGCCAACTACGGAACCCTACACTGCGCGTGGCATGACACGCACTTGGCCATCTTCTTTTATTTAATGTTTTTGTAATAAGAGCTGTGTCAAAAATCGATACCACTGAACCAAATTGAAACACGATTTTAACGTTAGCGTAACAAAATTGATACCCAGGTCCAGTGCGGAGTGGTGGGTACTAACGGCTGTAGTTGCAGCCGGGTCCAACAGCCAAGATATTAAATTTTTGGTCATCGATCCTATAACCGGGCATTGCGAACGTGGCTAACTTCGTAGACCGAATGCGCTAGTCACTGTGCTATTCAGGTCCTGGCGTATATTAAATATGTTTACAATGTTGTAAAATATATGGTACAGAAGTTAATGTGAGCATTACCTTGCGGACTATAACCGTTCAACAATACCATTATTTGCAGATAACGTATCTTAATGCTAATGGATAATCAAATAAAGCTCATCCGACTGTGAAATATTGAAGTACTTAGCACTGTCAACATAAACCTTACATTTATGGCATTTAAATATGTTCCATACTCATTATATACGTTAGGTAACTACGAAGTACTGGTGGGTGAGGGTCACTTTTTTATTTTACCTTTGGCAATAATTATGTTTAACAAGCAGCCTATTTTTTTTGTAATCGCGGAAATTTACAAAATCTTGGAAAGTAAATATTATGATATATTTGTTAGCTTAACTATAAAAATGATATCAAGTAAAGTGCCATGTTTTTGTATGATAATGACCTGACTACTGAAAAAAAAGTAAAAAAAAATGGATGCGTGTAACTTATGTACGCGCGTGAGAAGTTATACTTCTTTAGCATCATTAAAAATATTTTTTAATTGCATGCAAATAATTAATAATTACAATAAAATAATAAAAGGACTGGAAAAGGATAGTTAACACAGTCAATTAAGTTCAGTTTTAATTTGAAAAATTAAATAAATATTCAAAATATTCAATTAAAATCACTACTGAATTGAAGTTATTAGTCCATAATATGTAATAAGCACTTGTAAGTAACTAAAACACGTTGTGTCTATATAGAAACTAGAAACATGTGGATAAATATTATAAATATGAAAACAGTGATCAGAGGCGACGAGCGTGCCAACATTGTTTTTGACAACGCGATCATCTTATGGAGCTCCGTGGATCGTTCAAAGTACCTTTCGAACAGATGTCTAATAATGGTGGATTATTAACCACTAAGTGGTTAATAATCCACCATTATTAGACACTAACATTCATAACGCGCCCGCGGCCAACTTCATGGTGTTACTATTGTGTTACAGTGATGCGCGCGCATCTCGAAATTTCACTCACATGATTTTTTCATAACGCGCCCGCGGCCAACTTCATGCTGTTACTTTTGGGTTACAGTGATGCGCGCGCATCTTAAAATTTCACTCTCATCATTTTTTCATAACGCGCCTAAAGAAGTATAACTTCAAAAAGATTTTTATACCACTGCGCCATGACAGATTTTATTTACTTAAATAAAAAAAAAGTTTTAAACATTATTACAGCCGTATTCTCACTCAAAGGAGCCAAATAAGAATCTCAACCATCTAATCATAATATAAAACACCTATGTATTTTATAAATTAAAGACTGTTTAAGGATAATTTCTTGGCAGTGGGCAACGGGCCAAACATAAAAAATGATTTTACAAGATTTTATTTAATTTGTGAAGATCATATGAAGAGGTTAGGAACAAGAAGTGACATTTACGTATTTTGCTCTATTCGGTTTTATTTTATTTTAATCGGTTCAAAGTGTTCAATTCTATTTGTAACTCCCAAGATTTTGTTCAAAAAGTCAGTAGTTTCATAAAAAAATCGATGTGAGCTGCTGCTTCCGGAACAAAAAGTTACATTTATATTCAATCACAGTGATTATTAAGACTTGAATTCAAAAAGTGACATATTCGTTTGAAAAGTCTTAAGTCGGTTCAAAATTTTTTTTCAAGGGGTGTCATTTGATATGTTTTTTTTCCAAGTTTAAAACCAGCAAGATAACCTTATGATACATTAAATTTTATACAATAATTGACACATAAATGGGTAATAAAAAATAATAAAAATGGTTTAGATCAACTTGAATATTTATTTTCTCAATTTACTCAAAAAGTTAAAAACTGTTAATGACACTTTTTGTTCTTAACCTCCTCATAATGTAAGTATGTATGGATGTAAGTAGTCCCCTTCATTAATTGTAAACCGCTCTCCAACCAATTCTTTTTATTCGGATCAGCTGAACTTTTTGCATACCTTCATATGTAAGTCTGGTGACACTGCAATAATATGGTACTATAGAGTTCTACCCAGAATGGATAGAACCTGGGGACGTGACTCTTCAGTAAAACAACTAGACGATGGTTATTATTTTATATTATCATTCAGGCGATTATAAAGAATTTTAATCTAAATACGAGAGGAAGTTCTTGGTGCCTGAAGATCTAATCTTGAATGGAACCTTCTATCAAAAGACAGACGATTCCTCATTTCAAATCTTAAAATCATGACATTATCTTTTTAATATAACTGCCAACCGTAGGCATTGCAAAAGCAAAGAGTTTACCTAAACAAGGAGGCTGTAACGTTTCGGACGTCACATCCCTCCGGCACCTCTAGAAAAAAAAATTGTTTTGTCATACCAGATGACCGAACAAAATTTTTTTTTCCTACCTACTACATCGAGAGGGTTCGACGGTCCTAACTAAAATCCCTACCTGCTTAAGGACATAAATACAACTGGGAGGTGGCCTTTACTACAGACTAGCCCTCACAATAAGTTTGCAAAACTTGCAAAAAAAAACTTTACGGGAAAAGAACCCTAACTGTTTGCAAAGTTTTATTGCAAAGACTTTACGGGAGCAAAACTTTAACAAAATCCCTCGCACATCTCCCTCCTAACCTTAACTTTACTTTACTTTACATCGACATCAGTCGGCAAAAACAAAAAAACAAAGCTAACCCTAGCTATAACTTAAATTACCCAAGCAATTTTTTTTTTTTTATCCCATCTATCAGCAAAACTTTACCCTATCCCATTTATTAAACCATTAAATATCAAGAAAATTTATATTTTGAAACTTCATTACTTCCCATACTAAATAGATGTACGAAACGAAATTCAAACTATTTCCTAAGATTCGTAAACATTAACTGGATTTGAGCAAAACCTAAAAGAATTTATAATTAATGTTTACTTTCGTACATCTTTAATAAAGATACAGACGTGGTCCACCACTTTATTGTCTTGTACTTTATTAGACACCCATGATGCGCAAACGTAATAGAAATTTTGGGTAAGGACATCTAGCATCAAACAAGATTAAACCCAATTCCCATGGAATACTGAGGGTTCCCTACCCCCAAGTCAAACTACTACAAGTGACGATTTTGACGAACGCGACGCGACCAAATTGAAACGAAAACGACGCGAATTCGTAGAGGGTGTCTCCATCATCTTCAGGGTGGATCATCGTCAGTATCGCTGACGTCTGCATGAGCGCCAGCCTGCTCTCTCTCGGGAAGTCCGCATCATGTGGTAGTACATAAAACAATCAAGAAAATATTAGTAAAATTCTTTACACCATTTTTCTTCAGTCGGGTAAGTTAATATTCAAGAAAACATTTATGATAAATCTTTATAGCCTCTTTTCCATAGTTGGGTAAATTTTCAAAGTATAACATTATTATTCTTTTTTTAACCTTACAGGGAATCGTACCCGTTTCCTTTTTTATAATAAGGGAATTTTCTTTATGGACCTATATTATCCTATTATACATTACTAACTATATATATTCTATCCTAATACTGAATTAATCCTATCAATGATCATATTCAAAGTCAATTGAATAATTTGAACAGAGAATCGAACCTGTTACCTATCATTCTTATGGTTATTACCATATCTATAATCCACCTACTCAACAAATTACACTAAAGCTAACAATTAAAAGAAATGAAAATACTTTAATGAGACTACCTATTGATCTGTCATAAACAAAATGTGTAAAAGTTCCTTATAATATGTGTATTGAAAAAAATTTCTAATAAAATGACAAAGTTATATTTAATATGCTTTTGAAATAAAATTCTAAAATGACTATTGTATTGAACCTTATTTACATACCACTATTGCTTTAAAACATTCATATAAACAATAAACTGAAATAAAATCTCATTAGTAACACATTATTATAATACTATCAACCTATTCGGAATAATATAAATTTTCATCATACACCGAATTATCACTATTCCTTTCATTATTCTTTTGTGTATATTGTCTTTTAAACTTGCACTTAATATGTTTGATTATTAATTGTTCATTATAAAAGTCTACTATCGCATTATTTCGAAGTAAGAAATCCTGTCCTAAGATGAGGTTATGCCTAATATTCTCTACCACAAGAAAATCGTGAATAAATAACACATTGTCTATCAATAATTTAAGGTTAACTTTCCCTATAACAGACAATTCTTTACCATCGACAGCTTTCAACTTTATATCGCTTTCATCAATTCGTTGATGAATTCTATTAACTGTGTCCTTCGACACCACAGACACTGCAGCACCACTATCAATGAGCCCTACAAACTCCTTATCACGACACGTTATATTAATTAAAGGTTTGGACTCACTTGTATGCTGATTGTTGTTTTCTGACGGTTGGGAATGAAAATCTTGTCCATCAGCCATCGTCATAACATTTTCTTCATAAAAAAAATTCTTTTGATTCTTCTTTGGTTTTTTCTTCTTTTTGTTCAAGTTACTGGAACAAAAAGTGCGGGGAATCATGTGTTCGGGAGGGACAATGGGATGAGAAAGGACACTTTGGGAGGAAATGAAGTTGATTTCCTTCTCTTGTTCTTCTTCATGCCTTATTATATACGAAATTTTCGTCGCCTCGAAGTGAGTAAACGATGGTTGGATCGGCAGATTCCAACAAATTTCGGCACTTTCGTCTCCGAAAATATCTTGTGCTTGACGTAAAATATTTTTTAAATGTGTTTTATCACTATATAACTGAAATGCGAAAAGATTTTTTGTATTTAAATTCGCATTTTTCAAGAACTGTCTAATGAAGCATTTGTCATCGATGACAGCTCCCGCTTTTGTGGCCAGCTCATCCAATACATAAAAAAAGGTCAATGGCTCTTCTGACAAGCCTTGTCTTCGTGAGAAAAATTTTTCCAACGCATTTATCGATGATGGAAATTCCTCACAAATTTTCTTTTCTAGAATCTGAAAATTCTCACAAGACTCATTAATATTTTTATAAAATAACAATGCAGGTCCACTTAAATATGCCGACAACACAACTCTTTTTGTATCCTCGTTGAAATTATTGATGGCGGCGATGATATTAAATTGACGAAAGAAATCGGTTACATCACCTTTTCCGTCGAATGTGGTCCTGGTCTCCATCTTCATAAAACTACTTCTTTCTTGATTTAAAATTATTTTTCACTCGCGGTACTTGAAGCTAACGCGGCGCCTCCACCATATAGAGTTCTACCCAGAATGGATAGAACCTGGGGACGTGACTCTTCAGTAAAACAACTAGACGATGGTTATTATTTTATATTATCATTCAGGCGATTATAAAGAATTTTAATCTAAATACGAGAGGAAGTTCTTGGTGCCTGAAGATCTAATCTTGAATGGAACCTTCTATCAAAAGACAGACGATTCCTCATTTCAAATCTTAAAATCATGACATTATCTTTTTAATATAACTGCCAACCGTAGGCATTGCAAAAGCAAAGAGTTTACCTAAACAAGGAGGCTGTAACGTTTCGGACGTCACAGTACCATATAGCTGATCTGATGGTGAAGCTGAAAGGTGGTCATAAGAACTCTGTAATAATACAACGCAACCCCATCAAGTTTGGGTTCGTTTGGGTTCGTTTGGGTTCGTTTGGGTTCGTTTGGGTTCGTTTGATTAGTCTTGACGAGTACTTTATCTTTAGATGTTATCCAGGGTCTAATGATGGAGCTGAAAGTTGGCCATAGGAACTTCGTAATAAGGAGACATCAAGTTTGGGATTGTACAATTCATGTTGATGAGTACTTTGTCCTTGGATGGTATTCAGGTTCTGATGATGGAGCCGGAAGTTGGCCATAGGAAGCCCGATATAAAACTGCACAATCTCATCGATTTTGGGCTCGTTTGATTCGTCTAGACAAGTTGTACTTTGGTCTGATATGCCAGGATAAAGATTCAAAATAAAACGACGTAACGGCATCAAGTCTGTGCTCGTTTGAAAATATTGTTTAAACTTAAATGTTTTTTTATTATAATTTTAAGCACGGTTGTGCCTCGTTTTTTTTTTATTTATGTTGGTAGTTGATGTTATTAATTCAGTTCTATCATAATAAGTTTTTAAACATTGATTTAAACATGCCCCCCAATTCTGCAAACGTAATGTTAATTCTCTTTTGAAAATATAAGCTGAGTTGTCATCGAAAGAAGAAGACCATCGCTTCTTTTCTATATGGAACTTTAGGCGAAATGGAATATGGTAATGTGACCAATAAATTCATAAATACATTATCCGTAATTGGCAACACTTTCATTTTAATGCTCTTATAAATCTCTATTGTATTAGATATTGTTTGACATAGTGATCTATTTGGATTTCACTTTATACTTTTTGTAAGTATATTAATAAGTAAGCATGTACAATCCGTCAAATTACTATGTAAATCATTTTATACTTAAAAAGAAGCCGCGAAGATTTATAGACTCCACATGCCAGCTTTTGTACTTAATACTTATATTTTTCGACACATTGAACTTTTGACCATACTTCTGAGGCCTTAACTTCATCTTCACTGTCACCGATCACATTTATCATTGATATAATGTAAAATAAGGCGTCAATTTAATTATTTAAATTACAAGCTGATCGTGAACTAATAAATCCTTATTTAACATATGAAAAGAGGCTAATGATGATATACTGATCATGACATGAGCATACTTACAACAAAGTTTAAACGTTAAGAATTATGTAAAAGTCAATAAATCGAGCTTCATACCAGTTTGGAAAAGTTATTTACTAAAATGTTCGATATTTTTTCTCATATTTTGTTTACCTTAAAATTATTGTTACTCCCGAACAGTGATATAGTACTTATAGCAATGTTCGGGAGTAACAGGGGGGCGACAACTAACATTTTTTCTTCTTCTATTATGAGTAGATTTATCAAAAAATAATGTAAGTTTTCTCTATTCACATAATAAAAAATTAACAGAGATATATTGATTTGAAATTTCGCATAACGTCATGACTTTTTACAATTAAAAAATTAAGAAGAGACGTTGAGCCCTAACCTCTAAAATTTGACGCGCTTTTATGTTTGAAATATTTTGGTTAATCGACAAAAGAAAAAATTGGTGTCCTTTGATTTCTTTGATAATCAACTGACGGATCAAATCTAACAATGTTTACTTTCATCCCTATTTTTGTTTTTTTTTTACTCGGTCTCCGAAAAAGCGTGAAGGTACAATCAAACGAAAAATGTAAACAAACATGCATTAGTATATCCATCTCCAACCATTTAAGCTTGGATGAGTCATTCTTTATTATTCAAGTAAGATATTCCGAAGTAAGTCAGGTCAAAGACCTAGATAGCGTTATAAATAAATGATACACATTACTGAACTTGACACGGTTGTGCCTCATCTTTAACGAGAGATATATTTAGATTTTTAAACTAAGGGTACACCTGCTCATTACCATAAACAGATAACATTAGATCCATTTCTTTAACTTACAGGCATGTAGTTGAAGCTGTATGAAAATCATGTCATCATAAATTTCCAAAAGATTTCACGAAGACCTTTTAGAACATACTTGTTTCCCGTTTACACGAAGCTCGTTTAGAGAAATTTGATCACACAATTCTGGAAGTTTCTGTAAAGCGATTCAGTAAAATAAAAACTCACCTGCGAGTTCGATAGCTCCAATTTTAAACAGTAGATAAATCTGCATTATGCCATTACACAGCCAAATGTCAGAATAACTATTGAAGCAGATGTGACAAGTGTCAAAAATCCGTGTAAATGAGATTGCATGTTACAGAATGGACGTACTGTTCCTTTTCAGAGTCTGTTGGTCACAAGAAGAAAACATCTCAGTCGTGTGACCACACAGCCTGAAAGGTTAAATAGAATCGTAACAACCTCATTACCATCCCCCATTAGCTGTCTGTAAGCATCTAGTGAACTGTTAAAGGTACACAGTTAAATTTTTACAGAATTTGTTTTTTCAAGTGTTAAAAACCTTGTATGATGGAACATCAGGAACGGAGCCCTTCGTAAGCGAATCTGACACGGACTTAGGCCGTTTGTTACCGAGAACGAAATTATTTCTGTACTAGCGGCTGCCCGCGACTTCGTACGCGTGGAGTTAGTTAGAAATAAAGGTTCACTGCTCGTTCCCCGTAGGCGATAGCGTGATAATATGTAGCCTATATGTTAATAATATTCATGCCAAACTTTAAGTAAGGCCGTGCAGTACTTTTTGAGTTTATCTCGGACATACATACAGACAAACAGACAAAAATTCTCAAAACTATATTTTTGGTTTCGGTATCGATTGTAGATCACACCCCAAGTATTCTTTAAAAAAATATTTAATGTACAGTTTTGACTTTCCTACCATTTTATTAAAAGTATGTATATAGATGAGAACAAGATGACGTGGGGCTTGTGGTGGATAAGTGGTTATAGTATAGATGATGTATGTATCGCTACTCCGGCGCCGTTATCTCGTTCTCATTGACGTCCCGGCGACTACCGCAGTAAACAAACGGTCTTAGACGGTTTTTCACTGACATATATCATCTAGCAATCGAATCCAGGAGCTTGACGATCATATCAACGTGTCGTCTCGAACACGGAAGTAACAAGTAACGTGGTGGGTAGGATAACAAATTAGCCGTGTAATATTAAAGTTCTTTGAAAATGCGTATATAATAAAATACATTAAGAAAACAATTCGCCTGTTCGGCAGACTATTAGTTAGACATGTAATTTGTAATGCATTATCATTGGCATTTATATATACTTCCGATTGTACCATCCATCTTTGTTAATTTGAAGGAAACAAACTTATATGACATAAGTGGTTGTAAATTAGCATTTATTTACAAGATATTAATAAAAGACATCGTGTATTTGTTTACTTTTATCGAATGATCAGGTCATGGACTTTATTGCTTTGTCAGTGTCAATGTGAACATAATAAGGAACGAGTTGACGGCCGCTTTAAATTAATTTTAAGTGTCAACTTACTAATGTATCTAAGCGATTACACGATTGGATGTTCAGACATTTATAATGCTGAGACACTCAATAATTTATCGGTAAAACAGTTAGATATAGGTTAGTGTCAATCTGTCCTTATCAAAAGGAATATAATCTCCAATATAGAAGAGGAATTTACGGAGAGTTTACCGTAGTCAGGGTCAAATAAATTAACTAAAAATTATAAAAAAAGAATTAAATAAATTACATTATTAATTAAATTACCTAATAAATTCAAGCATAGACAAAAGAGTTTAAAAAAAATCCAATGAAATATCCGAACGCTCAATAAAAGTCTTTCGAAGGTGGGTCGACAAAGTAAATAAAAAAAAAAACAATTATTTCTGAAGACGCAGTCCTGCAAAGGCTGCGAAACGTCAGATAAATAAATTCAGTGCATCTAACCCGTAAAAATTGTTTTATTTAATGAGGTAACCGCATTATTGGGTGGGATGGCATAGCCATCAGAATGGAAGTCAGAACCAATGGCAGGAAATGTCCTTACAGCCTAAGAAATAATGGAAGCAATTCTATACATTTGTTACGGTTCCGATTAGTACCTACTCTTGTTTGGATAGTGAAAGCCGCTGGTTCGATTCCGGCCCGGAACCTTTAACTAGTTGAAGTTTTTCTAGTAAACCATTTTAACCTATTGTTTGATCAATATTGTCGGTCTCAAGTGCATGCTCGCTCTTTAAACTGTGATACAGCTACGTGCTCTCCACCTTGAGAATTAGACACTTTTGGGAATTTTGGTTTTTCTTTTAGTTGTGGTCAAGTTGTGGTTTTATGGAAATATTATTTTTCAAAAACTGATATTTATTGCGCATCATTTTTGATACATAAGGCCTAACTTTGTAGCAAATGCTGTAACTTACCCTTCAACTTATGTGTAATTGGAGAAGAGATAATGTAAAGATTGCTGCCGCAGCCTCTGCTGGTCTCCTCTCTATTTCTATATGTTTGAACTGATAAAAACTATAATGATGGTAACTGAACGGATAATTGGTTCGGCAATATTTCTCTGATAGCTATTTTCCCGGACTTTCATATACATGTTCCTTTAATAAACAAAGGTTTGTGGTACGGTTTTCTATAAAGATGAGTTTACTTATTGACTCTGCTAGTTAACAATTTTCCCGCCTAGTTAATACATAATTTTCCATCAACAGAATGCCCATTCCGTCTGATAACATTTTGGTATATCCGAACTGGTAAAATAATTATCTTTAGAGTTTGTGAATCAGATGTTTGAAGTCTCAGATTACAGAACATATCTGAGTTTTAAGCGTCATTTCCCTTTATCGCATTGGCTGACGTAGCCAATGCGATAAAGGGAAATGACGGTTAGGTTTGCACCGTAGATGATCTGTCTACAACGCACATATAGCACAAAACCACAAAACTATCTACAGTCTTTTATCTATAAGGTTCAGTCAAGCAATTTGATTATTGCTATAGAAGTGTGAAAAGCTAAAAAGGTGGAAATATTTAGGTTCTGTGAAATAAATGGAAAATAATTATTCTTGCACTGTTACGAATATAAACCTTAGGTCCAAGCACAGCACGGCGTAAACGTGCGGCTGAAAAGAGAAAAAATAAATCGATGAGGACTGTTTTGTAGCTTTTGTTTCGTGATTTAATGAATTAAACAACACGTGACGGCGCAAGTGCGCTGCGCTATGTTATGTTTGGAAACACCTTAATTTAAGATTAATTTGATGCATTCACTACCTATATATGACCAGTAACATTTTATTTGACGTCTTGGCAGAGGTAATTTATTTTCCGCAGTGGAAATGAGTTTTACGTAAAAATACACATAGGATCAATTTCACGAACTCTTTTCATAAATTATTATCTTTTGTATCTTCATATCGATTAGATCGGGAACGCACCCGGTGAACTTGTCAAAGTGTATCAGCTGTTTAGTTATTTAATTTTAATTCAATTTTTCGTGATTTATTTATGTACAAGTTATTTTACAGTGTAGATTACGCTATAAATATTATGTGGTATCGTTTTCCCAAGGATAGGATCCTTGATTTTTGAATTATTGCATCACTAAAATCGTAACGAACGACCGCCTTGTCAAACTGAAGAAAAATTTTCAAAGTTTAAGAATTATTCACTAGAAAAGCTGAAGGATGAGGGATAAAAGTGTAAACTGCTACATTATAAACCGGGGGAGTACATTTGTTCATTATTTTAAATAAGCTAATATGTAATATTGATATTTACTTGTGTATTGTCATGGTTTTGCTAGCATTTCTTTCATAGCAATTAGGTTTCTCCTTAGTTCACACTCAAATAAATATATGACATTCACCAAACTACTTAACAAAACTCACATTCTTAGTGAGTAACGTCACATTACAAAACGAAAAGCCACAGTATACCTCTCTTTGCTTGACAAAAGTGGAAGTAAAGTTGATGGTGACATAAGTTGCTCCAGTCATTCATTGTACTATTTTTTTTACACTGACATTACACAGACATTACACATATTACTCAGCTTCCGACTTCAGTCACTTATTTGAGTGCTGTTCTTGAGATACTTGTTGCTTTATTCAGAGAAGTTAATGCAACATAGCAACTTCATATAATATTGAGTGCTTATGTACTAAAGATTAATAGATATTGAATACTATTCATTTAGTTGGTCTATCAATTAAGATAATAAAGATTATATTATATACCCTCATATAATAACAATAAAATATAACTGTTTCTGTGAATTTAGCTTTGCCTACTAAGTAATTCTGAACCAAACTCACATTTTCTAACTCATTTCAGGTTTTAAATAAACAATAACAACAATGATGACCCGCAAAACTGCAGCTCAATGCACAGAGCTCCAACTGAGGCATTCTCTTGAAGAACTCAAGCGTGCTAAGGAGACTTGTAGTCAGCTGCTGCGAGAACGAGAGGAGAGTGAGGAAGAAATTAGGAAGGTCATAGACAGGAATACTCAGCTTAAGTACAAACTATCCCATCTTCATACTGAACACGTAGAAGTCCTACTACAACGAGACAATTTAAATGATACCATCAGTCACTATGATGAGCAATTCAACACTTATGAGAGGGCTCTGCAGCGCATCACTGACCTTGAAAAGGAGCTGAGTGCAGCGAATACCCAAATAGCACATTTTATGGAAGTACAGCAGCTTCAAGAGTCAGCACATACTCAAAGTCTTTTTGAGGAACTGATGGCATCACCTGGAGGACCTCTGATGCAGTGCCAGTAGCCCATCAATTCTAAATGTAACACTAACACTCTTGTAAATGATTTCAATTCTGACAGTTCATTTCAGTGTTCTCCCGGGAAAGGTCTTGTTAAGCTTAGTAAGAACAAATTAAAAACATATGTTAGGGTCAGAAGGTATATTTTAAAAACTAAGAAACTTATAAATAAAGAAAAAACATTTTATAGAAATATTGAGTTTGTTAAAGAACGTACACAGTTACTACAAAAGTTAGATACTTGCCGTTCCATTATTGAAGAAAATAGATTAACGTATGAACAGAATATGGATTCATTGAATATTAAGTTAAAAACCCTTCAACAATCATTATCTCAAATGACGCAGAATTATAATAACTCAAAAAAACAGATAGAAGAATACATTCTGGCCTTAAAGTGTCTATCTAACACCTCCCTTCACGAAGACACACCTGTAAAGTGTCACTCTTTGGTATCGAATCAGAGCATCATCATCATGGTATTGATTAATAAATCTGTTCACCCAGAGACCACAATTAGTTGTAATTCTTTTAAGCAGAGAAACTTTCATAAGTATATAATGTTATGTGACTTGCTTACTACAAAAACAGCTGGGTGAAAGTACAATTAATTATTGTTTGCCAGGTGTCACAATGCACCAATTAATGAAGAAAATATTAACTCTTGAACTTGACAAAAATACAAGTTTAATTATTTTAATTGGTAATAGAGGTAATGTTGGCGAAAATGACATTATGACTTACTATAACTCTTTGTGTTCCTTAAATGTAAATAGAATAGTTATGTATACATTTCCTTATAGTAAGAGTCTATCAAGTGAAGAAAATAATATTAGGTACAGGCTAAATTTGACAATAAGTACCATGTCTCAGTATAGTCGTCAAAAAGTACATTTAATTGATATAAATAAATTAATATATATTTTAAAATGACAAGAGATAAATATTATCTTTCATATTACAATAAGAGACAAATAGCTTCTTCGCTATTATTTTATTTTACAAACATAGCCAAAAACTTGGCTATCACTACTGCTTCTATTGAGCAGCATAATTATGTGGATCAGACTTTGGAATTTGTTCCAAATACTGACATTAATTGCAATTTAAATTAGTTCGTAAGACAACAGAGGAGCTCTCTAGCTATGTCATGACCAAGGAAAAGTCTAAATATCTCAATATTGTTCACCAAAATATACAAAGCTTTTCTGGTAAAGACTTACAACTATGCTTATTTTTAAATACAATGAATATAAACATTTTATGTATTACAGAGCACTGGCTCAGAGATTATGAATTTGTTACAGGCTTAGATAATTATACAGTTGTTAGTAGTTTTTGTAGGAAATCGGCTATCAGGGGAGGCTCTCTCATAATCTTACAGAACAATCTGAAATACTAAGAACGTACAGATATTGATACACTTTCAGTTGAACGTAATATTGAAATATCTTGTGTGGAACTTGAAGAAATGATTATAATATGTGTATATCGCCCCCCATCTGGGAATTACACTCAATTTGAGTCCGCTATGGAAGATGCTTTCAATATAGTATGTAGATGTAATAAAGTAGTTGTTGTGTGTGGTGATTTTAATATAAACATTTTAGTTAAGTGTCCATTAGTGAGTAGGTTTCTAAACTTATTTAAATCATATAACTTGGAGCATACCTACTTTGAGCCTACACGCATCACACATGCATCAGCGACATGATTAGATAATATTTTTTGTAATAGAAATGTTTTTAATAAATCAATAATAAATTGTATTAATTCTGATCATAGCGGACAATTAGCCTCTATTGAACACCATCATGCTTCACCCAAACATGACCTAACTTGTAGACCAATTACACAAACGGGTATAAATAAATTTCAAGATAGCGTTTATCACAAAATATCGTAATTACCAGTTTGTAATAATAATAATATTTTCTATGAAGATTTATTCAATTTAATTAAAGATGAATTTAATATAATATTCAAACACAAACTTATTAAATGCCATAGCTTTAAAAAGAAATTTAGTGATTGGGCCACACCGGGTATTTACAAAAGTAGAAATAAGTTGTATCAATTATATGCTCTCAAGGCAACCTCATCTGATCCTAAGTTTATAGAATATGTCAAAAACTATTCAAAAACTTTTAAAAAGGTGTGCGCCATAGCAAAGTCTAAGTTTTTATCTAAAAAAAATAGTCTTTCCGATAATAAAACAAAGACACTTTGGAATATAATTAATAATGAAACTGGAAGAAATAAATTTAATGAACACACATATTCTTTAAAAATAGACAATAAGATTATTAGGACAGATGATGCCGTTGCAAACACTTTTCAAAATTTCTTTTCTAGTGCACCATTTGAAACAACTAGAAATCCTAATTCTTGTTCTAGGTTAGCAATGACCCTCCTTGAGTCAAGTGTTGATAAGTGCAGTAATGATTTTCATTTTAGACATATCAGTAGTGATTGTATTATAAAAACTTTTAATTCAATTAAAATTAAAAAGACAGAGGATTATTGGGGAATATCAACATATATAATAAAATCGATTATCACTGTCATTGCGCCACAACTGGCCATTATATTTAACAAATGTATTGATGAGGGAGTGTTTCCAGATCTAATGAAATGTGCTAAAGTTATCCCTCTGTTTAAGGCTGGTGACAAATCAGATCCCAGCACTTTTAGGCCTATATCTGTATTACCAGCGCTAAGTAAAGTATTTGAGAAAATAATTTATAACCAATTACTAGCACACTTTTCTATAAATAAGCTATTTCATTTAAAACAGTTTGGTTTCACTAGAGGCAAAAATACTACTGATGCTGGAACTGCACTTCTCAAACACATCTTTGATATATGGGAGAGTAAGCACGATGCTATTGGCATTTTTTGCGACTTATCAAAGGCGTTTGACTGCGTTAGCCATGAAACATTGTTAAATAAAATGAAGCATTATGGTTTATCAAATATTTCACTAAGTCTGATACAGTCTTATCTTTCTGCTAGGATTACGAAAGTAGTTATAAATGAAGCTGAGTCTACAGGAGCACCCATTTCTATGGGCGTGCCCCAGGGTTCAATATTGGGCCCATTGCTTTTCCTTATTTATATCAATGACCTTCCTCACTTTACAAGAGATTTGTGTGAGACAGTACTATTTGCTGATGACACCTCTTTATTGTTTAAAGCTAGTAGAGGAAATGATTGTTATAACGAAGTAAATTGTGCTCTCTCTGAAGTTCTTCACTGGTTTACGGTAAATAATTTAAAACTTAACTCCAGTAAAACAAAATGCGTTAAGTTTACTCTACCTAATGTGAGGCAGGTTAATACTAGTACAAAAATAAATGACCAGCCTGTAGAGTTAGTGGATTCTACAAAGTTTCTGGGTATTACTTTAGACTCTCGTCTGCAACGGGATCCTCATATTGATGCCTTGTCAAGTAGATTGAGCTCTGCAGCTTTCGCTGTTAAAAAAATAAGACTCTTAACTGATGTGGAAACGGCAAGATTAGTTTACTTTGGTTACTTTCATAGTGTTATGTCATATGGCCTTTTGTTGTGGGGCTCAGCCGCTAATATCGAAAGTATTTTCATACTGCAAAAGAGAGCTGTTCGCGCCATATACAATTTAAAGGCAAGAGAATCCCTTAGAGAAAAATTTAAAGAAATTAATATTTTAACACTGGCGTCGCAATACATTTATGAAAATTTAATATATGTAAGAAAAAACTATGATGAATTTGCAAAAAAAAAGTCAAACCCATAACTTTAACACGAGATTTAAGAACAAGCTTGCCGTTCCATGTTTCAGACTCCAAAAATCAAGAGGTTCATTTCTGGGTTGTAATATTGCATTGTTTAATAACGTTCCCCTAGATCTGATTGAGTTTCCACTGACTAAATTTAAATCTCAGATCAAAAAATACTCTTATGAATAAGGGTTATTATAAAGTTGATGATTATCTAAATGATCGTAATGCATGGACATGCATGTTTCTTATAATTTGTTATTAAATGGGTATTGGTCATTTTTCATAACAGTAATATTGTACCTATCTAATGCCGCTTCCTATATACTAAATATAATGTTTACTATAAAATTAATTGTAACTATATATTTATATTCTAAATGATGTAATGGAAAGTGACTTCAGACGTATTTTTGAAGTCATTTTTCAACTTGACGACACTGTATATAACAATACAGGGAGAAAAAAACAGCCCTTGCTGAGTTTCTTGTCGGTTCTTCTCAGTACAAGGTCTCCCGCCGTAGTTTTGCGAACCGATGGCGTAGCTTCTTGACCTTCACAAGTGCTTGTAACAGCCTAGACTGAATAAATGACTTTTCATTTCATTTCATTTCATTTCAGATATAGCTACTTACTGCAGACTTACACAATCTGAATCAGAATTAGAATCCATAATATGAATTCATGATATGATATATGAATTCTGGTGCTTTTCTCTTCTCAAACAAGTCTTATAAAATCCGTTGACGGCTTGATCAGTTGACTCGCACGACACACAACGTCTCTAAATAGGTATAGTGCAAATTAGAGAGATTATATCAACCGACAAATTCGTAATATGATTCCGTTTGTGTGTGCTCGTCGCAGATAATGTATGAAAAAATTCCAAACGCAAGTTACGTTTTGAATTTTTTCGTATTTGTGAATTCATAATGCTTGTCAGTTTGATTCCTTATAAGATCAATCAGACACATACATACACTGGAGAGCAATGAATCCGGGTCACTGAAATAATCGTTAAAATCGCGCAAACTAAGCATGCTTGTTTAATTAAATAAATTCTAGTTAATAGACAATTAAATACTCCTTAAATGAAGATATTAAAACTTTTTAGTTGTTGTAAAATTATATCACAAAAAAAAATTAAAAAGGGAGATCTTCGAAGATGGACGTACGAAATACTGCATTTGTTTTTGCTTTTGTTTCTGTCAATCTGTCATTTATCATTCATATAAATCATGTCGATAGCGATCAATATTAATGTTTCAAGCTGTAATCATGATCGATACTTAGTGAACACCATGCATCGAAATCGCTTTCTCACTGGAACTAAAATTACAAATCAATTTCGACGCCTCGGAGGAAGTAACCCGAGCGCATGGACAGTAAGACGACAACTTGCTGAAGCTAGCATGAAACCACTTAGACCTGCAAACGGCCCTAAACTGGAGTGTGGCCATCATATTTCAAGACTAAGTTAAGCCCAGAACCACTTAAATTGGACTATTGATGATTGGTCAAATGTTATCTTCTCCGACGAATCAAAATTTATTCTCTACAGGCATGATGGAATACACAGAGTTTAAAGACAACCTGGGGAAAGATTCAAGCAAGCATGCGTCGAAGAAAAAGTAACCTACGGTGGTGGGTCTGTACTTGTATGGGCCGGAATTTCTTCTGAGAGTCGTACAGAACTGGTGTTCATACAAAACGGCTCTTTAACTAGCGAAAGATATTTGGAAGAAATCTTGAATGAACACGTTGGTGCATTAATGGTTAATTTGGGTGAGGATGCTATTTTTATGCATGACAATGCCCGACCTCATACAGGTTGGATTGTGAATGACTACCTTCAAGAGATGAACATTACTCGTATGGAGTGGCCAGCCCGCAGCCCGGATATCAACCCGATCGAGCATGCTTGGGACGAGCTAGAGAGATGCGTAAAACAACGAAACCCTCCCCCAATTACGCTTCGTGAGCTCAAAATTGCTCTCACAGAGGAATGGGAGAATATTCCCCAAAATCGTATAAGAAACTTAGTGTATAGCATGCCAAACCGGGTAAATGCAGTAATGGAAGCACGAGGAGGCAATGCGAAGTATTAAAATTCAATAAAATCCTGGTGACCTGTTAGTACAGGTAGCTATTCGTAGTTGCCTTTTACGGGCGCCAGTCTCCCACATAATAGGTTTATGTATTTGTATTGATTAAATTAGTTATCTATTGTACTGTTACACCTTTTGTGAGGAAAAAATAAATGGTATATTAATGCTGAGTGTAATCTGACGTACTAATCAGAATATATGTAGATGGTAGTTAAATTGTAAGAAATCCCGTGTGCTCTGAATTAATGATATATAAATTCAAATTATGAATGCAGATTTTGATTAAGACTGTTTAAGGTCAGCCTAGTCTTACTGCATTAAGGATGCCATTTTCTTACTCGTTTCGCTAGCTCCTTTAAAGCTGAATTAAAATTTCAATGTGACGTAACAATTCTCTTTCCTAACTATAAATATAATACACATACTATAGTGGTAAGTTTTTTGATCGATTACCCCCTGGTAATTAGGCTCCTGGTATTCCTGGTACTTACCAGGGAGGACGGGTCTAACCTTATGCCACTTTGCCTAGGATTAAAATCGTTTGTATCGCTGTAGTTTGAGAACTACGAAAGCAAGCCTTAAGTTTGCGTCATTCGACCGTAGAGTATAAACACGCGTACGTGATCGTGGTCCGCGTGCTTGCTTGACACCTTGCAGCGCGGTAGCTGCTTGAAGAATCTTGAGCCAACGATAAGATAACCGTTCATCGTGTGATTCTCTCAATGTAATTTAGAAAACGTACTAGGTTGATTAGGAGTCGAATTAAAATTAATTTTACTATGTTATTAATTTATAAAGGGAAACTTGCACCAACAATCTTAATTACACTTAGTTCAAATTAAGACTTAGTTACTCGCCATAAAAGAATGCCATGCTAATACCTATATATAAATACTCTATATTTTATTTTACATTTATTCGTTTTTTTTATTTTTACGAATAAAAAAAAATGGTATCCACAGTTGTTCACAATTTTACATGTAGGTAATCATACCTTAATAATGTTCTGTATTCGGTTGATAGTAGTTGATACTGCTAGAAATTTATATAAATCAACATATCCCTAAGTAATGTTCTGTCATAAGTACTGGTAAATTATATTCCAGTTTGATTGACACGTGAATAGAGTGCGAAAACAATGTAAAAACAATCAAACAATTGATTTCAGTTTTGCATGACGAAGTTGCATATATCACGATTTGTTTTTGTTTAGAATAATGTTCTATGTGATTTATTACTTTTTGTGAAACTTGTAAATTAATTAGGTATGATAAATGTGTAGGTAAATAATTTGTAAGACTAACACTCTGATAACCAAATGTTGTTAATAAAGGAAAATTGGTACATTGATTATTTGATTATTTGGTGTAAATCAGAGCATTTATTCATTCAAATATAATGTTTCTTTTATCCCCTTCAATTTAAATATTATTAGTTAGTTTCATAAACAAATTTTGTGTCATCATCATCATCAGCCTAATAATGTCCCCACTGCTGGGGTGCACAGGCCTTGCCTATGGAAATGGAAATAGGGATATTGGGCCATGACCCTGCACGTGGGCCCAGTACGGATCGATGGGTTAACCAACGGCTTAACATGCTTTCCGAAGCACGGAGGTGATAGAGATAGTAAGTTAATTTTTGCTTACCCATCCAATGACCGACCACTGCGAAAGATGTTTAAACTGAACGATCGCAGCGGAAAGCGCTTACCAATAAAATTGTCATTGCCATCGAGCTCCTAAATAAAATTGTCTATATTCACATAAATACTTCATATTTAACTTTATCTCAAAGGTGATTCTCGTTTGACATACGCATCAGCATCACTTCAAATTGAGATATCTCAATGTGTACTTCATTTGTTGCATTTATTAATTAGACACGTAGAGCTTTAAGATATAAAGATTCAGGGCCATATTCTATAAACGAGGAAAACAATACCTCACAATCATCAAGGATTACAATTATAAAATTATTTTTACGATCATTCAGTAAATACCCCACTGTGGGCAGAAATCCACATATAAAAATGCTCTCACAGCAACTCCTACATTTTGAGCATTTTCATGGAGTTACATATTTTGTAAATAGCAATTAGGATGCACTTCTAATGAGTTTTCTTTAATGCAACATTTGGGAACAAATACATTAAGTAATACAATAATATATTATCTCAGTGTATGGTGAAATAATACAATGTATCGTGGATTTATTTTAAAATTGAAAATACCTATTTCAATATTATTAGGGTGTATATCATCTTCATTTTCTATCTAAGATTTGTTCGATTAGATAATACCTACCCATGGTACGCTGAATTCAAACCGATATCATTTGAATTCGATTTTAAATGATTCAACTGCTTAAAGTGTACCTATGTCATACTTTAAGCCCTGACTTCATGCGGAACGTCTAATGATTGTGTGCCACTATTTGACAATTAGGTTTATGTTCTTACTAACGGACGCCCGCGACTTCGTCCGCGTTAACTTTAGGTATTTTTTTATTTCTAAAATAAAATATATTTTTCTAAAATAAAAGTAGCCTAAGTTACTCCTTATTACATCAGCTACTTGCCAATAAAAGTCCCGTCAAAATCGATCCAGCCATTTCAGAGATTAGCCGGAACAAACAGACAGGCAGACAAAAATTGTAAAAAATAATACATACAATTATTATTTTATTGTATGTACCTTATATATAATTCATATGCATGTAGTAAAAAGCGGTTATTTCAATATTAAAACAAGACACTCCAATTTTATTTATATGTGACTATTTATTTATTTATTTTCACGTTGCGTTGCTCTATGTATATTAGCCTTTATTAAAATTCGTTTTAGTGTGTAACCTAATATAACCTAACCATCTCATCTTTGCTAAAGCCTATTTGATAAATTATTTATTATGCGGAACAGTTCGCTCTCTGTGCGTTATGATGAGTGTTTATTTACCCGAGTTATATAAAACTTTATGAGCCATTAACAAACTCAGTACATCGATATAATATGATGTAGTTGACACTGTGAGCACCAAACAGTAATAATAAACATAAATTTATTTATTCTATAACACGTATTTATCTTTTATATCGTCTTCAGAACTGCTCATATAGTGTCTGTTGTTGGTACTGAATGGTTCCAAGTTAGTTTTGTTTATTGATAAAACAAATTAATTTAATTATTGTAAACTCTCACAAATATTAATTAAATCTTAAAAATAGTTTTGTCAGTGTTGAATGTGAATGAAATATTGTAAACTGTAGCATACACGAGGTATGTATGTATATTTAATAATTGTGACAAAACGTTTTTGGAATATGTGTAATCTAAGCCCCTTATAAAATAAATATACTATACCTAGTATACTTAAATTATTTTGAATAACCTGGGACCCGGCGGTATTTTGACTGAATATAATTGGTAAATAGCTTTGTCCATAATTTATATAGATATTACTATATTGCTAAAATTTAAATTAGTCCCAGTTTAAATGTAATATACTAAAGAGATAGTTGCTTATTTGTCATTAGATTCCAGTTTATTGTGATTTCAAATCCATGCGGTAATTTGAGGTCTAAGAATACTTTAGCCTCGATAATGATAACTTGGCTTGTAGTGTTCAGTGTTATAGTATTGTAGTAATACTTCCATTCTGGCACCTTGTACCACATAAAGCAAACAGCACGATGTATAAAACCGGCCAAGTGCATGTCGTGCCACGCGCAGTGTAGGGTTCCGTAGTTGCCTGTAGTTACTACAATATATTTGAGCAACAGTCTTTATTTTCTATATCGGAAATTAGAAAAACCAATTAATATCAATCTGTGTATCACAACTAAAGTTCCTAAATCAAAGTCAAACTGCGTCTCAAACTCAAAATCAATTCGAAGTTATTATTATTTTTTAAATACTAATGATAACCGTTGGTTTATTTTGTTTCATCCCGGGCGGGGGGCGGGTGTGAAATCCTCATGGATACCCTATAGCCGGCTGCAAGGTCAGACTCTTACTGACTAAAAGGTTCATCTGGACCGATCATCCGCTGAGAAGGGGTTGATGCGGTATAACCGCTGATCTTTTTATGTGCTTATATACTTTTTATAAAAACGTAACGTTAACGCGACTCAGAAGCCGTTGCCGTTGGTACTCGCGGTGGCGTTGTGGAACTAATGATATTTTACTGTGGTTTTTAAATAGTTTTTTTAAATTTTGTTGCAATGCAAGGTTTAAGGCTACAATAACTTCGTCTATGTCACTTTAATGTTATTAATGCTTTCTTCTAAGGAATTTTCAATAGGTAAGAAATTTTCTTTAACCAATATTGAACGGTTATTACTCTTAAGCTAATAAATCTATCTTAATCGTTAAAGTTTTTCTAAAAGTTCATGAAAAGAACTATTATCATGAATTTATCCACGTTTTTCAAGTTAATAGTTTAGCTTTTAGAGGCTCACCCCTCTAAAAGCTTACGCCGCCGCCCTACCCGAACAAAAATTAGCATTTTAAAGTTCAATATTTCGTAAACGGATCCCTAAATCGAAAAGTAGTCTTAGAATCCCCTAAATAATTTTAGAGGGCCTATTCAACGATATCCCTCACGATTTGGTAGATGTTGAAAAAAAATGGAGGAAACATGTACTTACTGATAAAATTTATTTTTATTTTTTTTCCACCATTTTGCCGCCGTGATCTATATACATATCTCCACAAAATTAAAACTCTCTAGTACTAATAGTATCCAAAAGTATGCAAAACCGGGGACGACTAGACGGACATGACCAAACTATAAGGGTTCCTTGTTAGGACTATGGAACCCTAAAAAGCGTGTCTGAAGGAAAGTTACAATTAACATAATATTTTTTATTGTTTCTTGTAGTACATTTAACAATTTCCAGGCCTTCAGTTAAAACTATTTTCGTTTCACTTTCTTAGAGGCTAAATAAAAATAGGCGAAGGCTAAATAAAATATGAAATGAAAGCTATGTACTTACTATACTCGAAATTAGTACTTGTAAAATAAGAATCCAATACCGTTTTTAGGATTCCGTACCTCAATAGGAAATAACGGAACCCTTATAGGATCACTTTGTTGTCCGTCCGTCCGTCTGTCAAGACCGTTTTTCTCAGGAACGCGTGGAGTATCAAACTGAAATTCATATCTAATACTCATGTCTCTTGTCCCTTGGAGCTGTGAAAAAATCAAACTTCTAAGCCAAAGCAATCAAAAGATACAGCCGTTTATGCCGCAAATTTTCGAAACTCGCACGGGAATCAAAACCTACAGGGTACTTTTCGTGAATCTTATAGTACAGATAAAGGGAAAATTGCGAAAACTGTAAATTTTTAGTGACATCATATAATAAAAAATATTTTCGAAAATTTTAAAGTTTTCTCATGAACGCGTAGAGGTATTAAATTGAGTTTGTACGGAACCCTCGGTGCGCGAGTCCGACTCGCACCTGGCTGGTTTTTTATGCTATTGAACTCTTTGTTGGTAGTATTGAACACGAAATATTATAGAAAATAAATAAACATAATTATTATATAAACGATGGCGTCTGTGATAGTGAAGTTAGTTTATACAGTTATTGACACACTTCAAGATCATTAACACCTGAGTATTAATATACCCTAATCACAATTTAACCTTTGCCTCTTAAAAAGTTGCCAACGGTTGCTTCTTCTTGATGGCCGCAATTAATGACGAGTTAAATTTCAAAGAAGGATACATGATATTATTATTATTAATATTTGTGTAAACTTACAAGAAAACTCAGATAGCAACTTGCTGGATAAATCAAATATATTTTGTTGGTAGACAAAATATCTTTGCTTCTAGAACATTTATTTTATCAGAGCACGCGATGGGGTAGTGTATGACCTCGTTATATAATATGTCGCTGTAAAATTGCAAACACCGTTAGATTATGATTTATCTCACGAGATTATAAACCATCGAAAGATTGTGAACCGTAACATACTGCTAACAATTTTACGCATTATTTTTCGGCAGAATAATCTTTCCAAGTAAAACTGTCAAACCACAATCTGGCGTCCGTTAAATTGTTACGGGGCACGATGATGCTGCGTTGTTTTTTTTTGTTTCACGTGAAAACAAATAAGATAAAGAAACTTATATTTAACTTATACTTGAGTTTTATGATTTTATTGTTTTACACAAGTTTAATAAGATTAAGAAATTTTTTATGTTGAGAATTTTATACAGTAATACCATCGTAGTATCTGAATTTTCCTATGGTTTCTGAAGGATAGGAAACAAAATTAAACATTTGAGTAATATAATAATAATTTATTTCTAAACATACTCTCGGATTCGGAAAGACAATGTCATAGCTGATGATGTTGCACTATAATAAAATCAAAGAAATCGAGAAATCGATTACAGTACCACCTACTGGCTCTAGTCATTAATCTAAACCATGATTTTATTTGCATTTTGTAATTCCGCTATGCAATTTGAGAAACGTAATTTCGAAAAAGATAAAGTCATTTTTTTTATTTGTCTTGTCGAATTGAGTCGAGATGTTACTTTCTCACTTCGTTTCCTACACGATTCAGGAATTTATTCCTATAAAAACTAAGACCACTCATGTTAATCCTTTATTCTAACACTAATTGGTTAAGCCGATGTATGTTCTCCTGATTTTAAATACGGATTTTCTTAACAAATTGGACCGCCTATGCATATTCTGATTGGTGGTATAAAGTTTAATTAATAAATACATTTAGCGAGGTATACAAAAGTATACAAAAAAGCGAGGTGGAGGAGGTAAACAAGAACCAGAAAATGATGCTTGGTGGAAAGGAGCGATGGTTTCCACTTGCAATTTTGTACAAACTTTTGCACGAGCAGTTTGAATATTTATTTATTTAATTGATTCAGCGAGGTGTGATTATCACCTAGGGGTTTAAAAAATAGCTCTATTCTAAGACCTACTAAATATGCACAAAAAAAATATATAAATCGGTGTAGCCGCTTCAGACCGTAACCAACACTGACATTTGATGTTTTATAAAGTGACCACCAAAGCCTTTACGTTTCCCTGTGGTTCAGAAATTCCGTGTTCTATTATTAAAAAGGTGTAGGTATTGCTTGCATGGTTAATAATAAAATGACAAATGTACAGTTTGAGAGTAAAGCATAACTCTCATCGCTGCACCTCAAAGACGCCACATTTGCCATTTGTTATTTGGTTGATTTAAAATGTATTCAAATAAAAGTGATTTATTGTCAGCTTCTTGCGTCACACAAATTTTCGAATTACCGCCCGTTGATATATTTTACTATACGCACTTGAAAATTTGCAGCGAAATTTTTTCGAAAATTGTAAGTTTTTCTGACTAGAAAATAATCTTATTTTTAATTGCTAATAAAATACATGATAATTTATTACTATCAGTTTACTGTGAAACTCTAAAGGTTTAACACTCTATAATTGAAATTCTCAAAAATCAAGCAAATAATAGAGCAATAAATATTAATTAATTGTCATGTGAGCGTATGTACGCAATCTTTTTTCCATATTTGTGACAAAACCAGTTTTCCTTTGATTTTTAGTTCTTCGAAAACCTTGCTTAGTTTATAATTTGAAAGTTACGGTAAAATTGTACAATGTTTGTTGCCTTTCGAAAATTCTTACACGTAAGAGATGAGAATAAGCATGAATACTTTTTTATTGAATTTTAATTTTCCAAATGTTTAAGAATCCTGTTATCTGAGCAACTTAACAATGGTATGATTACCTATTACGCGGTTAGTTACTGGAAATACCTAGTTAATGAACAGTTAATATTTCTAAACTTTACATGCGTTTTCTTTTATTTACTTAATACTCATTTTGTATCTATAGAAAATAATATTACAATAACTTTAAAACTACCTAATGTATAAAATTTTAATAAAAATTACCTTAAACTACTGACGAAAAATATTTAATTTACTACATGAAAAATATGTCACCCCCAGCGCCGGCGTCAGGAATGGTGCCCAACAGGCTGGCAGCATTGCCACGTTGAATCGCAAGGCTGATCCGTTGACCAAGATAGCTGCCAGCTTTTGGGCACCAGTCACTTCGGTGAGTCTCTTTGATAATGCCTTGGATCCCATGGGCCCATAGGATCAACAACAAATGGCACAAATATATAGTTCTCATTGAGAGCTGAATATTTGCGCCGCTCAGCAGAGGGCGCCGCTGCGCCCGCAGCAAGTGAGGTGCACCCCGTATGGCACGGAGCAAGCGTATCTACGCAAGTTGCGTCCCATACAAGAGGGCGACCCCGCTTCTAAGCTATGAGCGTCATCCCGTCAGCCATCTTGTCATCGTCACGGAAGATGCCGCTAGGCTTAAGGACCGCTGGCACGTTAACTGCGACAAGAGCTCTGCGGATGACGTCATTGATGCAGGCGTGGCGGGAGACTCGGCAAGCGCTCATTTGGCATGAGAGACCATGGTGACCCAACTCACCGACGCGAGTATCGCAGCGACAACGATGGGGATGATTCGTCTTGACATGAAGTCGAATCGATATTTCCAGGGACAGAGTGCTCTTGTCAAGCAAAGTTCCAATATTAGCTGAAGGTAAAGCTTGCAACCAGTAACCAGACTCTGCCTGAAAGCACGCTCTGTGGCGTTTTCGGAAGAAGCTAAAAAATCACTTTAAAAACGCAAACAGAGCGGCTAGCCCCTCTGTCTCTGAGAAGATAAAGAGGTTGGTGGATCTACTCCCGGACATGCCCTTCATGATGCATGATTTCTAAAAATATTATTTATCCATTAGTGTAGTGGTGTTGTGTGTTAAAAGAGTTGATATAAAACAACGGGGAAAACTAACGCATCATATAAGTATATTTAATCACAGGAAGAAATAAATGTACTAGCCTAAAATTTCCAGTAAATTATTATTAAACCCAGCGATCTCGAAATTATATTAGTAATAGGCATGTGTTACCTTACATTATTATTAGTCCAGAGATATAAGCGTGTGGTTTCCTTAACTCGAACATCGAAAACTTCAATATCTTTGGGGCTAAAAATTACACCGAGAATAAGTAGCTTTATAACAAGGATTTTCTTCGCTTCGTGTTTATGGCCTCTCTCTTTTTTTATCTTATTTCTTGTAAGTGGTAAAAAGGAGATCATCATCATCATCAGCCTAATAATGCTTCTACTGCTGGGGCACAGGCCTTCCCTATGAATGGAATTGGGAGATTGGGACATGACCCACGTCGTGGGCCCAGTGCGGGTGCTAACGACTGCGATGCAGTCGGGACCAACGGTTTAACGTGCCTACCGAAGCACGGAGGAACTCAAGATAGAAGTTTTTTGGTCACCCATCCAATGACCGACCACTGCGAAAGTGGCTTAAATTCAACGATCGCAGCCGAACACCTGCGCCATCGAGCTCCACCATTTAGGTGTTTTGATATTAAAATAAATTGAAATTTTTAGTTTTTATGCGGGATGTCGTCAAATCTTTTATAACAAAAATACGCTTTATTAATATGAATGAATAGTTGTAGATTTTTATGTTACATAGTTTTATATAAAAAGTGTTTATTATGAAATATGATATATTTATTTCGTACACACACAAAAAAATAATTATACTATCATATAATATTTTACTGAATATCAAGGTTCAAGTTCAACGTCCTATCAAATGAAAAATTTAGTTATCGTAATAGGGAGTTGAATGTTGGACGATTAGAGGGTTTGTTGTATAGATTTCTTATTTCTCTGTAAAAAGGAGATTCAGAAAAATAATCACAGGTATTCGATAAATCATATTTAATGTTATTTAATGTTCAAATCTAGATTTCCGAAGCAGAATCTTTAATTGCGTTGTACATTGTTGTGTAAAACTGTCAACACAAACAAGCAGGATAATGTTGTTTGTTGTAATATTGTCAATTTAAAAATCTTATTATAAAATTAATAGTCTCTTCTTCATTCAATACGAGCGTGAACCGACTAATCCCTAGCATTTGCTACGTACTAGAAAACATTAATATTCATTTAAAAATTAATGATTATTTATTATATTATAACAATAAAATCGCCACTACTTTTAGTAATTTGAGAAACTAAAAAAATCTGTCGCTTTAATAACCCTTTGAAAACTTTACTAGCAGACATTAAACTCGCTTAATTCAAACATTTTAACAGGATGTGCTGTGTTGGCATGAAACAAACTCAACTTCTCAGTACAAACATTGCAGTGTTTGCCTTCGACGAATAGTGAAGATGCTTTTTTTTTAAATAAGATCTTTGCTAATATTTTATCGATATGACTAGGTTTATTCTCTAAACGAAATCGTTGGAATCTGCTTATATTTTAATCATACTGTTGATTTTGATTGTTGACTTGCTCACTTGGCTCAAAGAAGAAAAACCCTTAAAGCACTTTAACCTAAAAATCAGTAAAATTATTTATTTATTTTTATTTATTGTGATAAAAACGACAAAGAGCAATTACATTTATCACACATTTACATTTTTAAGTTTCACACATTTTAAATGGATGTCATAATATGTCATAAAACGTCAATATTAATATAATATACTATAAATAGGGTAAGCATTTCAAATAAATATTATATGTTTTAACAAAAATTAATGTCAAGCGCTATCCTCATTGTCAGCGCAAACAGTATTGCTCCATTGATCCGTCAGACTTTCACAATAACATAATAATGCTGACTTGATGGTAGACCAACTGTCAAAAGAAAAGTCAAATTCAGTGTTGGCGTCCCGGAGTGCATTGAGGTTACGCAATGATCTAACCAAAGGTGACATCGCACGCGCCACGGTGTGACCCCTGTTTTCGTGGAAGAGATTATGTTGCCGCGGAGGACCACGCCTGCGTTCCGGTGGAAGCCCAGGTTTGTCCGGGACAAACAGAATACACAAAAGATTGTGCAAGTGGAGGCAATCAACAGATCCTTTAAGCGTTTTCACACAGATGGTTAGTTGGTCGACGAGTCTTCGCACCTCGAGGGAATTGAAACCGAGATGTCCGAGTAAAAATTTTGTTGGGTACCGAAATGGATAATAGCCATAGGTTTTTTTGTAGAGAAACCTTAAAAAGGCCTTCTGTACCTTCTCCAGCATTCGCACATATGTGACCTGATGAGGGTTCCAGACACACGCACTCGATTCAAGCTTGCTCCTAACTAATGACGCATAAAGAATTTCCACAACCTTTGGACTCTGAAAATCCCTGGCATGTCGCAAAACGAAACCCAGACGACGGTAACACTCTTTTGTTAAACAAAATATATGATCGTGAAAATTCAAGTTACGATCGAACGTCACCCCTAAATCTTTAATACAGTTGATTGCCCTATTAATGGGAAAGTTGTTCATTTTATAATTAAAATGTATTGGTCTTCTTTTACGATCAAAGGTCATTACATTACATTTACTATGATTAAATTGCATTTTATTTATTAAGCTCCATTCTTGAATTTTGTCAATGTCATCTTGTAATCTAAGGCAGTCATCAAATGATTTAATGTTAAAAAACAGCTTCAAGTCGTCTGCATACAGAAGACACTTAGCCGCAGCCAATACCTTGGGTAGGTCATGAATCATAATAAGAAAGAAAAGCGGTCCGATCACAGAGCCCTGACTGACACCAGATCTAGTAGGGTACTCCGCGGATATATAAGATCCGTGCTTTACATATTGGCGACGATCTCTTAAGTAGTCAGAGAAAAAAGCTAGGAGATTGGGAGCAAACCCAATGGCAGCAAGCTTTTGCAATAATATGTCATTGTCAACTCTGTCAAAGGCTTTCTGAAAGTCAAAGTATATTACGTCAACTTGCAGCCCACTGTCCATGGCGTCAGAAATATAGTCAACCAAACATAGAAGATTTGTATTAACAGAACAACCCGGTCTGAAACCATGCTGCTCATCGCCTATCATCTGTTTAATCTGTCTATATATCTCCTTGTGCAAAATGTACTCGAAAACCTTTGCAGGTGCGCATAAAATTGCTATTGGGCGATATTCGTCAACAAGGTTCCTATTTCCACTCTTAGGAATGGGTGTCACCCTTGACAACTTCCATTGAGTAGGATATGTAGCCTTTCTTAGAGAGAGATTCATTATATGATAGAGAGGAAGTATCAAATATTTTTTGCAATCCTTAAGAATAAAACTAGGCACGTTATCAGGGCCGAGCGAACCACTTGACTTTAGTCTATTCAAACCACATTCGATGTCTTGGGGTGATAGTGAAGAAAGGTTAACGCAACAACCCTGCGCAACCTCTTTCCGGCATGCATTTTGGGCATTAAGCTGTACAGTTTGATCTAAGAACACACTAGCAAAGTAATCAGCAAAAGCTTCAGCAGCCTCAACGCCCATGCAAGAAACTCCTTTGTAAGAGATACAGGGTTCAAATCCTCCCCTGGACCTTAATCTATGCACGTGGCCCCAAAAATCCTGGGGTCTCTTCACCAGTCTCTCTTCAACACTAGCCAAGTGAGCCCTGTAAGCCTCAGAGATTCGTAACTTTATGTTCGAACGCAGGGCCGAAAAAACACCGTACGATTCTTCGGACCTAGTTGTCACCCATGCCCTATGCAAACGTGTCTTCCGTTTGATATCCTTAATAATATCCCCAGTAAACCAAACCGGATATCTACTGCCCGCATCAGCGCGTCTTTGCTTTTTAGGAATTGCGAGATCGAATATACTGTATAAAATTTCGTAAAAGGCATCTACCGCCTTAAAGACGTCGGTAGATTCGATGACATGCTCCCAGGAAACATCAGCTAACAGCGATTTCAAATCAACAATGTTTACTTTATTGAAATTCCAATCGTGTGATGAGTTAATATTGCTTGGTTGCAATTTATTACAATTCCTATCAAGGGGCCGGAAACTAACCACTATCTCAAGTGGGGGGTGGTACAGTTTATCAGGACAGACAAAACCTTCAGTAGCTGCACTCACAGATAATCTTGGAGACTGCGACTCATTGCACTCCTGCGCCAACACTACGTCAAGAATGCTTCCATGGAGATTAATTATACTATTATAGTCTATAAGATTACAATATGTCAAAAAGTAACAGTAATAATTATTAATATTATTGGATGCACTATTCATATTTAAGTCGCCGAGAACAAAACAATTTATATTTAAGTTATCTGTCAGAAATGATTCTATGTTACACAAAACATTCATGTAGACATCATCAGTAGCTTTTGGCTTGATATACACTACACACACAATGAAAGAACTGCCACGGTATGTTACAGTGGCCCATAAGTCTTCGCCGCGCTCTGACTCGAGCTCCTGTCTGCGTCGGATAGTGACACCAGGTCTTGCGGCAAGTAAAACTCCCCCGCAGGGAGTTGGTCGGTCACGTCGCAACAGAGTCCAGCCATCTGGCACAAGCTCGGAGTCATTTACAGAGCTGTCTAGAAATGTCTCCGTTGCGGCCACGAGCAGATGATCTGAGGCCAACAGGCTTGTATACCAGGAGGTTATTTTTGTCTTCAGTCCTCTAACGTTCTGATAGAAGATGTTGATTTGCATAGATGCGACGGTATCATTACGGGGACGGCATCGGCCTGCTGGATGGCTGCTCACGAAAGGGCTGAGATCTATTTGGAGAATCAACTGATATATTGTTATTTGTATACTTTTTTGGTCTTTTGAAGTTCACCCAGGCTTTGATTCTGGCGTCCACAGGCCACACGTCTGTCGAGCAGCAAGTATCATAGTAAATAATAGGCACACCTATTTTATATGATTTGTAGTCACCTTTTGCAGTTAGCTCTTCCACAGTACAGGAACCATTGGGACAAAGCTTGTGAATATAATCACGCACCTCCCCGATGCCGGATTCCATGTTCCAAAGGTGTATGTGTTTGCGTACCTCAACGGCTTTTAGTGCTGTCACTGAGGCGTCTGCAGTGCCACACTTGAAAGCCGGGCCTCGACTTTTCCCTCTGACCTTAGGCAGATGTTGTGTATCGTTCACTTCAGTATCAACTAATGGTAAAGCCTGCATTTTGTCGCTTGATAAGGTACTTTGGATTATACGACCCGACTGCGGCTTTGGAGTAGGAGAAGGCTGTGTAACAAAGTTCCTCTTATTTTCATTTTGCTTCGGGGGATCTGCAGTTTTAGGTGCTTTTTTTGCAGATGTTTTGTTTGATCCTACATGACAATGCTTCAATAATGATTGCCTTGATGTAACTGGCTGAGCTGCTACCGTTGGATGTTGATCAATCTCGTATTTGTTGTGTAGTTGAGCTTGGAGTGATTTAACTTCAGAGACAAAGTTTGCTATTTTTGTTTCATATTGGGTTATCACAGTTTGATGGTTGGCCATTTTAGAATCATGACTACTTAATTTTACATCATAGGCTGTTATAGTAGATACTATGTGAGCTAGTTGATTCTTTAGAAGGACTACCTCTTGACGCAATTCACGCAACTCAGAAATCAGTTCCTGCTCAAAATTGTTTGCTGGTGTTTCACAACCGATCACATTTGGCTTCTTCCTATGCGTAACATTTGGGTCGTTTCGCCTTTTGGCTGTCCCAACAGGCGTCATGTTGTTGTCTCCACCTCTTTTGGACGTGCAACAGCATTCAGGGCATATCCAAAATTCAGGCACACAATCTGTATTTCCAGTGCATAATAAATGGTATTTTTTTTTACATTTCTCTGTGGTGCAGCATAAATAATCCTCTTCTTTGCCAATACAAGTATTACAAGCAGCACAGCTCATGGCGCAGATATTCTATGGACTCTTCTCCGTACAAAAATATTTTGCCACAAAAATTGGATTATGTGTCATCTATGGCAACACTACCGAAAAAGTCAATTTCAATTATGATGTTGTCATTTGAGTTTGACATTAAATTATGTAACTTTGGAGGTATTTCTTATTCAACTAGTGACAGGTTCGAATTATTTAAATAAGTGGGTATAAAAACATAATTTAATTATGTTGATTTCTAATGTCTATCGGTGAAAATAAACCTGGATAACAACACTACGTCACATTCCAGAAAAACACTTCACTTAACGAGCACTTATGTATACGTTTCTTGGATAATATTATTAATATGAATAAATAGTACTAGAGAGACTTGTTATGGTAAAGGAGGCAGTGTTGCCACGTTATATTATATCTTTATATTATTTTAAAATCCCAAAAAAGATCTCGCTGTAATTATATTCATCCATATTGCGTCAATCCTAATCAGCGTTTGAGGATTTGATGCAATTTTAATTGTATTTTTTTATGTTTTGGGAGTGAAATAAAATCAGGAAGAAGTAAGAAATCTATACAACAAGCCACATAATCGTCCAACATTCGACACCTTATTACGATAACTTAATTATTCATTTGACAGGACATTGAACTTGAACTATGACATTCAGTAAAATATTATATCATATTTCATAATTAACATTTTTATATAAAACTATGTAACATATAAATCTACAACCATTCATTCATATTAATAAAGTGTATTTTTTTATAAAAGATAGGGTTGCCTTTGCACACATCCCACATAAAAACTAAAAGAGTCAACTTATTTTAATGTAAAAACACCTAAATGTCTGAAGTTTAGTTTTTTTTTCTAAAATCTGTATGAAACTATGACCCTCATTTATTTATTTATCATTAGTCACACCAAAATACACTATCAACATACATAGACATACATACAAAAAACAAATACACATTACACCAAAATAGTATCTGATATACACTTATTATAGGCATGTACAACATTTTCAATAGTGTTTCCAATATGCAAGAACAAAACGAGACTTGGCCAGTCTTGGTCTTGCGTCTTGCGCTAATACACCTGGGCTTGGTCTTGGTATTGTGCTCCCAATCAAACTATTAGCCTTTTGCTATTTTTATTAAACGTTACTTTAGATCTTAGATCAACGTAACGGAGTAGGTACATTTTGAGCTTTAATTAATATAGCCATAGTAAAGACCAACCAAATTAATAAATGTCTGAATATTTAATGAGGAATTCGTAAAATCAACTGACACCGGGTGGAGTTTGAACCCACGACCTAAGCGATCAGTGCCGATGGTCTAACCTACTGAGCTATCTACCGTGCCCCACGGGAAGTCAGTCTGATTCTAAATTCTAATAAGCTTGAACGTTTAATATGCTTACATGTGCTAAAACATGGTCAAAACAAATGAATGTCATTAAGGTGGTTCGACGCGCTCAGTGGCGCCACCAGTGGAAATAAATGAATTGCGTTTTAAACAGGACTCTGAATAAATGTTTTGATTATTTCGCGCAAATAAAAGAGAAATAATGGCTAATTTACGAAGCGACTTTCAGCAATACAATATTAATCCTTATCCAATTTAGTACTTTAAAATACATTATGCATGTAATAAAGATAATATGGTCTTTTACAGTATGTAATTTTAATGAATATTTTCGAAAAATGAAGATGATACAGATTTAAAATGCAGAGACAGCGGTGCCGGCCAGGTGACAGCCGGCGCGTGCCATTAAATAAATAAAATTTGATGCAATATAGAATGGACTTTGAGAAAGGATATAGGCTACTTTTTATGCTGGGTAAAATCACATCCCTACGGGATAACGTCGTGTAGTCCACGCGGGAAAAGCCGCGAGCGAAAGGCTAGTAAAAATTATAAATCCTTTTTCCTCATGAAGTGATAATTGTTCTGGTATATAATAAATCATATAATAAAACTTTTTATTTCCATACTTTAGTTAGTACGTTGGTTTTAGTTTCTATGAGGTAGTAGCTTGTACCCAGAAAGGTTCCATACTATTGTGGGTTAAATCTTGCTTAATAATAATATTGTAGATAGGGGGAAAAATATACTTACTTAAAGCTAACTTAGAATAATTTCGTAGTATTTTGGTTATTAAAAAGATTATATTTCTACATTTTAATCAATGATATTTCAAAATTCCGGGGCCGCTGCGTAGTATTCGACTAAATTAAGAGACTAATCCATGAGCTCAAAAATGCTTCGCGCAATTTATGAAAATCGTTTTTTTTTTAAATTTTGAGTATAATAAAAAAGTTAAGCAAAATTTAAAAGCGAGGCCTCTTCGAAATATTCCAATAGTTTTCTGTGGCATTCAATAAGTCAAAATTATTAATGTATTTTGGTTTCTGAGATCAAGAATGCCAAAAATTGCCATTTTACGCAAAATTCACAGTCAAGATGTAATAGGCCCAGGTATATTAAGTAAAATTTTTTTGCGCCTCATAGCGTCCCTAAGCGTATACCCTAACTACCATACTCCCTGAAACGACACTCAGTCCTAACTGCAAGACGCAAGAATCTCGCAGCCTTAGTCTTGTTCTTGCTCAAATCTTGCACGGTCAGTCTTGGTCTTGGTTTTGCTAAAATTAGGCGGTCTTGGTCTTGGTCTTACGAAAATCCTAGAACAAGACCAAGACTGCAAGACCAAGACCGATTTTGGGCAACACTAATTTTTAATAACTATCCTAATCATCGAGTTCTGGAGGGGAGAACGTGTCTAGGCAAACGTAGTGTAGGACGTACTCAGGAACGATGGAATGACGATTTAGGCAAGGTGGCTGGCAGGGGCTGGATGCGAGTAGCCCAAAATCGATCTGAGTGACGTGCAATTGGAGAGGCCTATGTCCAGCAGTGGACTAGGATAGGCTGTTGATGATGATGATGATCCTAATCATCTTTGCAATGTGACGTCGTTTTAGCAGTTGTGTGGAGATATTAACAGCTACTCTGGGCGTCGATTCTCCTAAGCTAATGTAAAAATTGTGTCTCAAAAGTATCCCTTTTTGAAATAGTTCCGTTACTACGTAAAACATAAAATAACAAGAGTAAATAAAAACATTTTTGATTTTATATTTTAGGCCCACTTGCAGCAAATTTGCTAAATCTCGATTAAACTAAAACTAGATATAGCCCATAGAAAAATGTCAAAACGTCATAATCAATTTAACATTATTGTAAATATATTCTTCCTTAAATGTAGATTTAGCAAATTTGCTGTAAGAGGACCTTATTAACACTCAAAAATCAAAACAAATGTAACACCATTGATGCACTACTATTATTTAACCAGAATCTACACCTTGGAAGCTTGTAATAGTTGACCTCAAGTGCAAATGTAGGCTACGATATGGGACGATTCTATAAGATTAACAAAAACTGACGCGGAGGTTCTTTTAATGCGACCATCAAAAGCAATTCCAATCTTGATTTTTTAATAAAGTTTACTATTAATGATTTATAAAAGTACCTATGCAATAGCAACTTAATTTTTTTAAAGGTTAAACAGACCCATTCTTGTAGTTCTTTAAATAAATCTCTCTGAAATGGTCACAACAGAGCACGCATATCACGTATATATTTAGTATTATGCTCGACGACAAAATCTAAAAATTAGTTAAAATCCTTGAGAGTATCATATAAACTTTAAAAAAGGGCTTGAGTGTTAAACTAACTTTATTATTACCGAATATAGTATTGTCATTAATACATTAGCATCTCATAATCATAAAATGAATCGTATTAGACTTTCATCGTTCTTTAACTAAATTGCCAACAACCGCTTAATCTGCCTTAACGACAAGGTGACTACGTGAAAAGCTACAACGATTTGTATTTATAATGCCAGCTATTAATTTACTTTATACCTATATTATTAAATGGGTTCACTCTATCTGGCAGAATCTTGTTGCTCCGAAATTTGGCAATAACAGACAAGAACAGACAGGCATGTCCGCACTTACACTGACATACTTTTTTAGGTGGCACAATTTTATACATATTTAGGCATATTTACCTCTGGCAAAAATTTAAACTGCATAATTTTGTTAAGCATGATCGGTTTTGTGGTAGTGGTTTGGGTTGCGTTACTGTTGTAACTAAAACATAGTTAGCCACCTTATTTAATAGATAAGGAAAAATTAAATATTTGTATGCCTAAAGGCGATTCTGAGTGTGACCTTCTGCGATATGATGGTTCTGCTTTGGTTATTTAATTTATATATCTAAAGATGATTTTGGCTTACAAAATTATGAGTTTAAATTTCTGATAAATGAGTGATTGTCAAAATATTTTCAGCGAAATGAAGTTGATTCCATCCTCTGATATTAATAATAACATTGAAATTTTCTGCGATTAAAGGTAGCCCCTTATTAAAGCGGTGTCAAATTTCAACAACTGACATTTCTTCATCTACAAAATTTGAAAATGTGAATTCCAAAGCGCGATGCTATAACTTGTGCTATTTTATTGTCACTTAACGAAATCGGCAGTATAGTACCTTTACGCACTTTAACGTCTTTGTTACAAATTACTTAAGTGCATACCTACACGTTTAATTGTCCATAAGACATGGATTTTATATGCATGAATTTTACGGACACACAAAAGAAATATTATGATTCGTCGTAAGTACCTACATGCATTACTGCAACATTGTGGCATTATGTTGCCTCTGCAGTAGAACTTCTGGTGAATTCTGAGTGTAATGATGCTATACGAGTTTACCGTTCGAGAATCACATTCGCCCAATGTTTACTTCGCACTTACTGACTTCCCGAAGACAGTTTGTTTGTTGTTGTATGTGGTTGTTATTGTACTCAAATTCACTTGATTTTGCTTTAAACGGTTTGTTTCATATTTTTTTATTGCCCATGTTAGTTTCACCGGAGCAGTTATTATTATTTGAAACACTTGCGGCCGCCCGTGGCTTAGTTAGTTTTTTGAGAATCCCACAGGAACTATGTGTCAACATAGATGATAAATTATAAATATGCCAAAATTAATCCAAATCTGTTCAGTCGCTTTAGCGTGAAAGAATAAGAAACATACATATAAACTTTCATATTAATAATAATAAAAGTAGGATTGAACTTTGTTATATCAATTAAGAATATGATAAGGATCAAAACGATTAATGCGAGATTATTAATGGATTGACGTTAGTAACATATATACAATCCTATATTGCGTTTATACCCGCGTTATACTTTTCATTTTATTTTCATTTTTTACGTATTCTGTATATTCCTATCATACAGTTCACTGAAGATATACAACATACATTAATGTATCACTACCTGAAAGTTTTAAAGTCAAATGAAAGTCTTTACTATGTTTCCATAATACATATTATCGTTGTCCTTATCTATTTAAGCAATCTATGCATATTTATTTCATTCTACTTTATAAATTTAAGAGTGAAGTTATTTGATAAACACAAAAGTTTCCACGTATTATCACATCGTCTGTGGATTCAAGAACCCTACTGCGTTACGATAAAGTTGATAATACCCCTTTGTGTCTGCAGCAATAGGTAATTTTAATCTTGAATCGCGTCGTCGCTTTGTCTGGGAGTAACGTTATCACAGTGTTTTTAAATCACTGGTGACATGCCGGCAAATAAGCCCGATCATGCCCACGAATACCAAAACAGGTTTGGAGACCAGTTCCTCTACTTTGTAGTAAAACTTTACAGATGCAGACTGAAATAATCTCAAGCTATAAATTTAAAAAAAAGTTGTATGCATTAAAATTGTTATTTGGTTCGAAATTAAATCAACACGAAGGCTACTAGGTACCTACATCGTTTTAATTGTGATTTCGCTGTAAAGCTTCCTAATGTATTGACTCCTCCGTTATCTAATAAGGAAGACAATTATTATTGATTGAATATCGGTTTGCAAAACGTTTAATTATCTGCAAAAATTACATGGATATATTTATTTAACCATCACTGATTATTTCTGTCAGCGATTTGACCGTGACTTTTAAAATCAACGTATATCTTGTACAATATTTTACTTCGATAAAAATTGTATTCTCATGTTGCGTACATGCAGTTTTTTTTACTTTGGCTGTATGTGGTGCTACAACTTTCTATAATACGGCTCTATTTTCATTAAGAGATTTTAATCGATGACAGTAAATTGCAAAATGGATTATTACTCTGATTATTATTTGCTAGATTTGAAGAGCTCACAAAAATAAGTCTGTGTTAGTATATGCCAAACAAAAAATCATGTTACTTTATTAAGCAACTAAATTAAATATTTTGAATTTGTCAAAATTACCTATATATATTTAATCGATGACAATAAATAGCAATATGGATTATTACTCTGATTTATTATTTGCTACTTTGCTAGATTTGTAGAGCTCACAGAAATAAGTCTGTGGTAGTATATAAAAAACAAATAATCATGTTTGTTTAGTAAGCAACTCAAATAAAATATTTTGTATTTGTTAAAATTACCTATATATGAGGCCCTAACTTTTTATTAGTTTGTATTGTATTGAATTAACATAATGGAAGAAAAATTATGTGCATTTTAAAATCAAATATGTACTGCTTTTTTATCTACTTCACAAGCTATCTGCACAATGCATCAAAATAATTACAATCAATAAAAGATACGGAACATTTATCACAACTAATATTATAAAAGCGAAAGTTTGTGAGTGTGTATGTTTGTTACTTCTTCACGTCTAAACGGCTGCATCGACTTTAATAAAATTTGGTATGGAGTTAGCTTACACCCTGGATTAACACATAGGCTACGTCTTAGTGCGGGAAAATATCCCTAATAAACCGCGGGTAACACCGCGATGCACAGCTAGTTTTTAATATTTATAAATACTGTTCTCCAAGAAAAGTTAATATAATCGTTCACTGCTAAATAAGAGAGATATAGCTGACATAAAATATACCTACATCTATAACTTATCACCATAAAATGTTAATTTTTGAGTTTTTAGTAATCATTTTTTTAATTAACAGTATTATATATCTATCAAGAATCCTCAGCACGTGTATCGTTAGGGAAGGATTTTGTTCTCATTCATTAAAATAATATTAGTAACAATTATAACGTTTGAAAGTGTGTAAATGTTAGTATAGTATAGACAAGATATTTGCTAACAATACTATTTGAGTTACAAAAAAAAATTGATTTATACACATCATAATAAGGTGAACAGGCATTTTAAGTAACAAAATAAATATAGCTCGGTATATTTTTTTCTCAAAACCTCTAGTTAAATAACGCAAGTCATTTATCATTCGGCTTCATATAGGAAACAAATTGAAGTAGCCGCGGTACGTCTTTTGTCTGAATACTAAAAACATGTTAACATTTTAGAGTATGTAAGCAAGAAAGTGCCGCAGAAAGTTATAAATTGGTATAGTTTTGATTTTCACCAAAGTCCTCTTTATGACTACTTTATATTTTACTTATACCTTATTTCAGCAAAATTGGTTTTGATTATACCTAATTTCACCAAAATTGGTTAAGGTGTAAAAATAGCGTAGCAGAGCGACATGCAAATAGAGCTTATTTTGCTTTTCCTACTTTAATATTATAAATGTGCAAGATAGTATCTTTGTAACTCAATCCCGCAAACACTACTGAACGGATTTAGATGAAATATTTTATTACCTGGATTGAGACATAGGGTTTATATACCTTTTATCCCAGAAACATATTGGGTTCCTGTGGGTTTTTGAAAGAAAACTTAAGTAAACGCGGACGAAGACGCGGGCGGCCGCTAGTCTATATTTATATATATTTATTATTTATATAAATGAATCGTCAAAAAGTATGTATGTGATGCGCATCACTTCCGAACGACTAAACCAAATTGGATATTTTTTTTATTGTGGACTTTACTATCAGAACAAGCTTTGTAGAAAAAAGCAATAAAAAAGACAATAGAATTATTTTGAAAATAACTTTTAATGAAAAATTACTGGCCATCTAAATTTTAAAATATCTCCATACGTAATTTCATTTTTAATATCATAATATGAAAAGAGGTTTACTTTCAAGATCGACGGTATGCTGTCAAAATACAATCACCGCTTCTTTTGCAACAGCAAAACGGTATTACGATGGTATGACGAGTGTTTTGATTTGTGTTTAGAGATTTTTCCTTGTATTTTTCATGGTTATTGATAAGAAAATTTCACCAGTATCAAGAATTATCCAATTTGCTTCATTCTTGTGCGTACATTCTTTTCGACGATTAATTTATATATATATATATATATATATATACATTAATGTTTATATATATATAGAGGTTTGTTTTACATTTACTCCAAATTAGTAACAAGTTCATAGATATATAAGAACATAGATATGATATCATTGACAGTGTTCATATAAAATTGACATTTGGGTAGCAGTTGCTTCTTCTGGAATAACGGTCTTATTGTTAGAAAAATGTAGAAGATGGATAGATTAAGGTGTTCCGGGAGCGCAATGATTTTACTGCCAAGCTAGAGATTTCCGCGACAGTTATTTCAAGATTGACTAATGCCACTGAAATAAAGACTTACCTTTATTAATCGAATTTGTAACGCCATGTAAGTAATACATTTCCAGCTGGCAGTAAATATGAATGTACAGAAGATTTCTCCAAACAATTGCTTAATATAGTAAAAGCTGTGTTTCTGTCGAACGGATAGCTTTCATTTCTTTCAAATTATTGTAAGCGGTACGAAGTTCGCCGGGTCAGCTAGTTTGTAATATTTGTATAGACTTTATACCTGTTCAAAAAAGTGATTTATTGAAATTTATATGGAGTGATAAAGGAACATTTTGATCTCACCGTCATCCAAAAATGGTTATAAAATCCTTGATAATGATCTTGTCAAGAAACTGGAAACAAATATTTACATAAAATAAGAGATTTGAGAGGTATCGCGACTTATAGATCTACTATAATTTGACTTTTTAAAGCTAAGGTAGCTTTGTAATATTTAATTTTATTCTAAATTCGAATCAAGTTTTGTGCATTAAATACTCAATTGACGTAATGCAAAATTTACAAATTATGGATTTTTTTTAATGATATTTAAAACATAATGTGGTTTCGATTTTTAGAAAAGATTCCGATAAATATTTATATATCTGCGATAAAAACGTCTGTTCTTTAAATTGCTATGAAGCTTTAATAATTGCTAGCGAAGCTTACAAAAGTTGTTCTATTATTATGGCGAAACTGTATCGCTAAATTTGTTATTAATAAAAAGTAAATTTGAATCATGGCAGGTGAAATAAAAAGTCAGTGAAATATAAGTCATTAATATGGAAATTTTTGTCGCGAACTTCACCTCAGGTGGTAAACCGGATTGGTTGGCAACAGACAGGTTGTCACCTTAAGCTTTTGAACATTATTAATTACGTAGCAACGACTTTCTGCGAGGTTTTATTATAACATGATGTTTTAAATACTCTCTTCAGGTACGTTTTTTTTCAAATCAATATGAGCAATATGTAACTATAGTCATCATACTTTACAAATTTAAGAAATTAACAGTTAGGTTGCTTTTTGTCCAAACCACCAACAGTAACAGGATGAAATTTAGTTTTCTTGGAAATATCAAACTTTTCCCGTCTGATATCTGAGAAGATATAATTATATTGTTGTTAAAATTTCTGTGGTTGAAAATCACTGACTTGATTTCATATTAAATTTTGGATCTGTTTACATAATACGATAAGAGTTTTCAAGTCATAGCGTAAATAATGCATTTTGTACTCGTTCTATTCATTTCACTGTTAACACAAGGAAAACTTAACCTTTAACTGTCATCATCAACAGCATATTAGGTTCCTCACTGTACTACAGGCCTTCCTTAAGAATGGAATACGGAAAATGGGCCATGACTCAGCCTCAGATCAAGAAAAAAGATCTTTTTTATTGGTCTGAGGACCCAGCACGCAGGTTCGGTGCAGTTCGGTGGGTGCAAACCGCGGCAGATGCAACGTTGACAATTTTTGGTCGCTCACCCTATGACCGGCCATTATGAAAGTTGCTTAACTACCAATATTGCAGACCGAAAGCACTTACCAGTGCACCATCAAGCTCCTCACTGTGTTATTTATTTAACACTAGGGACCGCCCGCGACTAATTCCATCTTAACTTTAATTAGATATAATAATATCATCTAAACAAAACTTTTATTTGATTTTTTGAGAATCCCACAGGATTTTTTTTTCCGGGATTTAAAGTATCCTATGTCTCAATTCAGGTCATATACTATTTGCCTATCAAATTTCAACCGAACCCGCTCAGGAGTTTTTGCGTGGTTGAGACAAACATACAATCTTTCACATTTCTAATATTGGTAGAGGATCAATGTTACTGGCTGATCACAGGAGCGGAGGAAGTGGTCGCAGGAGCATAGGATCGGAAACTTCAGAAGTTTGAAAAAACCAGTTCTTTTAAAACCAGTGCAAAAATTGTGCTTGAAACTTAGGAAACAATAATATTAAGTGGTTATTATTACTTAAAAGCTAATATATTTTATCTTCAGTTTTGAACTAATATTTATAAAAAAAAACACAGGTATTCTAAATATTGGCAGAAGCAGCATTTATATTTAAGTCACTCTACGTAATCAATCGTAAGTTTTTTTATTCGATAAATGATTATGGTACCTGATCAGCATTTTATTCTTTTAGTTATCTGGTCATTGGCTTGTTGTTATTCAATGTCAAACTTTATAATTTCATGTATTTTTTTTTATAAATATTTGTTCATTTATATAAAATTCGTGAATTTTATGGCTGAGTCAAGATTCTACTTTAAATATGCGTATTTTTTATGGATATTTATCTATAGTTTTGACATTTACAAAACTTCACAGTTTAAATTAGTGTTTATTTTAAAATAAGTAGCAGCTTTTAAAAGCTTGTCACTTTTTCTATAGCTAGCGTATGTATGAAATGGCACTAAATACGACCCTGAACATAAAACAATAAATAATAAATTTATCACCGAAATATTCTTTGTAAAACCTTAAAATGAAGTAGCTGTGACCGCAAAAACTGGTGATTTCATTTATTCTTTCCTTGTTTTTGTGCTGCCTATAATTTCGCTTAAAGACCACTTCCGTTCCGACCAATATCTGTCAACATATTTCCACGTTGGGCTTGAAAACATCACAAGAACTTGATTTCATTGACAACCACAGGGTGGAGCATAATGAGTTTTAAATTAGTACTGCAGATAAAAAGTAGTCACCGGGCACCCATTTAACATTTCTTTATTTTATAACTGAAGATACAACACGATCGACGCGCGTGAACTTAGTATTGTTAAATATTTGTATGCGGGAATTCAGAAGGAATGTATGAATTTTTATTTCTGTATTCAGCCTTAAAATTGGGTTTTGGGGGAGTCGATTGTAAGGAAAATAGTGCCTGTAAATGTGCGGTTGGTAGACGGCAATGCGCGTACGCAACGGGCGGCCGGCGTCGCACCGTATCCATAGCAACGCACCCGCGGGTACATAAGGCCACGCACAGTGTCTGACCACACAGAACGCTGAATCCTGTAGAGCGCGCCGCACGTTGTGCTGCGGATCACAGGCAAATAGAGAAAATAAGTTTTGAAGTTTCGTAAATAAGTGATAATTTTTAGTTGCGAATCTCAACTTAGACGTGTATTGAATTTCAGTTTCAAGTGTTGTGATAAAAGACTTTTGTTACAAGATGTTGTCCTTAGTGTTGTTTGTAACGGGAGGTTTCCTCCTTGCAACTGCAGAGGGTTGCGGCGCTGGAAAACAAATGCTGAGTAAGTTTTAATATACTTTTTATATTCCAAAATATTCCCTCAAAAATATACACAATATACATATATCTTAGAATGTTTAAATATTACTCTACTTTAAAAAAAATATTTACTCATTACAGTTACGCAAAATATTTCACAATTGGTAAAAAAATAAATTTTATTCCATTTAGTTGCTAACCCAATAAACAGTTGTTAACATAAGTTTCAGCCGCCATTTAGTCTACAATTTGTTTTAGCTAAAAAACGATGCTCTGATTTGCATACCCGTATGGACAGACATCGTAAAATTTTATTGACAGCGACACCTGCGTTAGCACGCACCGGTCTAATAAATCAGATAAATCCAATGGTTTATGAAATCATTTTGCCTTGACACTTGGTCTTAGTAATATTTTAAATTTCAATGTAAAACTTAAAAATCACAAGTCACCATAAAAGTAGTGAAACGTAGTTGTTTAATTGAAGTTTATTTTTGTCTGATAGAATCTGGAGGATTGTCTGCGTTCGAGAAGCAAGCGATCGTCGATGCCCACAATCGGCTCAGGCAATCAGTTGCTTTGGGACAAGTTTCCAGTCAGCCTCCAGCGGCGAACATGATGGAGATGGTACGTACGGCCTTTTTTCACAAAATCAAGTCAATTCAAATTACATTAAATATTGTATGAAGTCAATATTACAGTTACATTGTTCCTCAATTTTAGTAGAAGAATTAAAATTCATCATAACTAAAAAAAGTCTAAAAACTTGTTTTTATTTACCCTAAAAATAATATTATCAGAAAATTTAAATTACTAAAATAATTCTTGAAATTTTTAATATAGTTGTGACATGACTAAGATTTTTATATAGGCAAACATATATAAATCTCAGTCACGTCACAGGCAAACAAAACAAGGTCAGTCGAAATCACAGTTATGAGAGTTTTTTTTATAAAATTAAGAGAACAGTATGAGAATTTCTTTATTTAATAGACTTTGTTATTTTAAAAGGTATGGGATGAAGAATTAGCAGCGACTGCACAGAGTTGGGCTAATCAATGCACTCCCGCGCACGACCGCGCTGCTCAGCGTGACGTCGGCCGCTTCCCGGTCGGACAGAACCTAGCCGCCACCTGGACCACTCGCCCCCCATCCGACCCCACTGACTCGCAGCCCGACTTCATGAAGCAAATTAACGCTTGGTTCGACGAAGTCAAGATCTACGGATTCAAGCCCATCAGCGGCGGACACGGCACTGGCCACTATTCACAGGTGATTTGAGACGAAAATAGAATGCAAATTGATTCCTCATCAACGCTCATCTTCCAGTTAGTGGAATTTCAAATGGCTTTATTAAAATTTTACATGTTGCCGCCATTGTCACTTTATTTGCTCCACTATTTCGGCTTATCTAAGGTTTTCATTAAGTTTGAATATGTTTTACAACCTGTTTTGTTTTGTTCGTACAGTTGGTTTGGGGCGAGACTTCTCAAGTTGGTTGTGGCTACACGTTCTACTACGACCCGAGTCGAGGTTACACCAAGCTGTACGTCTGCAATTACGGACCTGGAGGCAATGTCATCGGCTCCAAACCGTACGAGAAGGGTTACCCGTCTTGCAGCAGCTACGGTCTCTCTGAATCAACAAAATACTCTGGACTTTGCTGTAAGTATCAATTTGACAAATTTTGTCTTTATTATGTTTTAAAAATTCTATTTTTTCAAATCCATATGACGATTCTTGTAAGTGTCATTAACTCAATTGTTTTGAGCCCATTTGCATTTGCTTTTGAATTTTCACGCACGACACACATTTTGAGGATATCAGATATCGGGATCAAAACAATGCTCTAGATGTTATGATATATTTATAGTTTATATTGATTTATTTAACTAATTTTGTTTGTTTCTCCTTTGTTACAGCGGCTAGTTTCACCTCGTCGTCTAGTTTCCAGACCATCGACAACACGAACACCTACATCTCGAATGTCATTCCCGAGAGCACTGGAGATTCTCAAGCATACAACTACCAATACAACAATCAGTTCAGCAATCAGTATTATAACCAGTACCAATATCAGTACAAACAACCAGAAACGTACCATACATATCATGCAGAGACCTCAACTTTCAGACCTTTCATCAGTATATTCAAAACTGCTTCCAATTTATTATCCAAAACAAAACCCCAAGTTAGATTTGGTTCTTTTTACCTATAAAATAGTTCTCACGTGTTGTAACTTAAGCAGTATTTTATAACTTATAGTTGTGACAGTTGTGTTACTCGACTGATTATTCGAACCCGGTTCAAACGGGACTTCGGAACGATTTGTAGATAATTTGTTATTGCTCTGTAATTTTATATTAAAATTACAATGCTGTCGTGAATGGCCTTCTAGTATTAACGAAGAGTGTTGTTATTGTAAAGACTTTATTTATGAGTATGCTTAGAATAAAATTTTAAGTACTTGATAATTGATTTTTTTTTATTGAAATTCTTCCTTTCCCAGATTCTCCTTTCCCAGTATAAATAAATGGCTAACTACATCATAAGTACAATGTTTCAAAAGTACCATTATCTGCAGCATGATACCTAATTACGTGGGAGTCAATCTACAATTGCCACTTACAAACAATGCGATGGTATTATGAAAAGATTTACAATTTATTTATATATAGGAAGTATCTTAAATTAGTCAATAACATAACCACCACATTTAAAAACGAAACTGTCTGTCTGTCGCAGAGCTATATAATAATGAATGACGGAAAAAGGTAGACACCTAAAATTTTCACTTGGCAAGTTTTGTTTTGTTTTTTGCATAATCAAATTATTCAAGTTATGGTAATAAACCAATTCTTGACATTATTTGTGAAACAATACAGTTAAAAAATAATAAGTTTTGTTGTGTTAACAATATAATTATTAACTGTAAAAATATAATTGCTATACTATTGTTATATTTCGTTATATTTATATTAAATTGTCGTGATTGTGGGTATCACCACATTTTGGGACACGTGATATGCAATACAAACGTCTGGTCTTGTCCAATGTAACACTGATGTGTTAAGCACCTACGCAATTGGTTCGTTTCATTCACCTTTCAGCAAATCGCATTATGTAATTATTTATGTCGATTGCTCTGACATCAAATATAACCCAATGGTTCCATAGCAAACATATCAAATCGAAAAGGGATCGTAACCGTATCAAGTCGATATGCTCAGCATTCTTTGCTCAGACTACAGAACAAAGGCAGATGGAACGTACGGAACCCACAAGTGCAGCCACCAAAGCAAATACGAAGTCAAAAGTAAACACTTATTTTTGTCTTTGTGAACAGTTTTGAAAATTGTTTGCAATGTTTGAACCAGGCGGCACAGTTTTGATAAAAACTTAATATTCACGGGACGTATTCACAACACGATGCGTTGTAGTGTACTGACGCGAGTTGATATTGCCTTTTGACTTGATATTTGCTTTGGTGGCACGCAATCTGTGTACCGTGCGCTCCATCTGCCTTCAGTTCTGTAATCTGAGATACTTTGTATGAAACTCTACACTATCGGAATCGTAATGGAATTGCTGGCCTCGGGATACGAGCTTGCCTATGAGTGATCATAATATGAATGGCATTTGTCTTAGTTTAATATAATTTGAATCTCAAACATCAATAGGACCTCTTCATAGTGAGATATAGCAAAAGTCTACAAAGATAACAAGAGAATTGTACTCGCGATACATTTCTTTCAATCTAAGCTCTACAAGGCTCTACCCAATGAAAATTTGGCCTAATTGCTACAAATTACACTAACTTATCTGAGTACACTCTTTTATTTCGGAGGGATGTATTTTTCATGGAGAGAGAATGGACTTATGCTTCTCTCCCATGTCTACGCGACGAATCTTGGTACTAACTGCACATGAGTAAAGAAAAGAACGGACTATATTCTTTACTCATGTGTTATATGAGCTAAAATTATCGTTCGAAATTTGAATGTAGGTCCATCGTGCATCGTAATGAATTATCGTGCTACGTGTCTATAGAAGCTATCTTGACTGGCGATTTTTGACACGAATAAAAGAGGTTATGGGAGACGATAAATGTGCATGTGCAGCTAGATGTACTTATGATCGAACTAACTAATTCAAATTAACGCTAATTTTAGCGCATTTTAATGCCACAACAATGTTGCACAGGTGTGGGAGAAGTTTACGATACACTCGCATCACATTAATTACTGTTTAGAATGATCTAGTTTAGTATTCACATGTATGTGTGGGTTTATGGCGCTGAATGCTGAAATACAGGCCTTGTCTAGTTCAGCAGCAAAGGCTATTAAATTATAATTTTTGTATAACTAGTGCTAAGTTTGTTAAGAAATCTTATTGTTCTGATTGTTTGGTCAATTAAACTTATTATTTTTATCTAGACAGCTATGGTGCAGCCAATATACCTATGAAGTATTTGCCTCACGATTGCTTCGTCCCTCTCACACTTTTCTGCTCGGGTTTAATTGACAATAAGAAGCTCAGGGAAAGCTCAGCATATATATCTTTGAACTTATTTTTCGATGCACTTTATTTCCATCTTGTATTTTCAAAATTATTGAATACTGTTATGCTCTACTTCTTAAGAATAAACAAAGTTGGATCTCAAAATACAGACAAAGAATAAGTATTAAAGAAACTTTCGCAATTGTTACAATAAAAATAATTATGTAACCTCGTGTATTATTAGCGAAATACAAGAATGACTATTAATAAATAAGAATTTAAATCGTAATGTATTATTAGGACATGAAATTTCTCTAAATAACACTAGTTAAGAACAAATAATATATAAGTGATAGTTTCCGAGGCCACAATGAATATAAAAAAGTTGCGAAAGTGATATTCCATCGGGAGCACTTGGTCACGTGGTGATACGCACCTCACTATATAGAATCATACACCTGCGGCTGGTCATTGACCTTTACAGGTCGTTTTCTACTGAATGTTCTTTCTCTTAGTAGCAACATTTAAAAAGTTTTACATAACAATGGGAGATATAGAAAATCACATTAACACTGAGCCAGGTACTGAAATTCCAAAAGCAAATAATAAAAGCCTGAAAGTTAAAACATTGTAGCGGAAGGCCAGGACTGGCCAGCAACAGGTCCTTATTATTTTGAGACTTAATGATGGATATTTTTATTTAAGTAATTTTTTGGTTTATTTATTTTTCATGTAACAATTTTGCCAAACTGGTAGCGCCTTACGCGCCATCAAAAAAGTACACCACCAAGTAATAATTATTGCCCTAAGATTAGAAAATCGATATAATAAAGTAGGGTGCTTCACCAAATGAGTGCTCCAGATTTTAATAATTAGGCATTTCTTGGGATAAGTTTTTTTTATTTTTGTATAGATTTTGGTAAGTTTTTTTTTGCGATTTGAGTTTTGACTTCTGTCGGCACTCTGCGCTGGAGATCCTCAGTATTTTTTCATTTTTTCATTGGATAAATGCATCCGTCTTTGTTTCTGTGATAGCATTTTTATTGAGGTACCTGGTACATTATAAAATTCGACTTTTCCCCCCTTCTTAATAAACGGAGACTAAGCTTGGATTAGTTACTCTTTGTTTTGTCTCGGTTCATTGAATGACAAATGGCATTTGAGTGATATGAACAAAAATGGCGTAATTAGTCTAAGCTTATTCCTCGTTTACTAATAAGGGTATTAAAGTTTAACCCTTTGATTATTTACTCTCTAGTTAGAGTGTCAGCTAGTAAACACTGCGATAAAAACAGACAAGGTCATATGTACTTGTGTGCGTGACACGCAAAAAAAAATGCGAATCTTGCATCTTACACTCACGAAATGTCAGCAAAATGTCATTATTATTCGCATACGTAAGATACCAGGTAAGGACACTCCCCAAAAAGTGGGTTAAATTAATGAAATAAAAATTAGTTTAATATTCACAATTGAAAATCATAGACGTTGAAACATCTGTAAAACGTATAAATTTATACTTGGATATTTGAAATAAAAATACTACTTGTTACAAAGGACAATGGGCAAAACACACCCAGCTCCGCCAACAATGTAATTAGTATGAATCGATAGATCTATGAAAAACTAGTCTTTTTTTATTATGACACCGAAAATAAATATCCTGGGAGTCAAAAGATATGGCACCGTAATAAATATCCTGGCAGTCAATAGATATGACACATGGGCATATTTAAGTAGCTGAATAAATTCATTTTATAGTACCTTCATTTTATATTATTAGTAATCATAATAATATGCCATATCGTACTATACAACCAGATATACGACAAAGCCTGCCGACCATCCTGCGCTTACTCTTACTGAGACATTTTAAAACTGTTTACGGATGCTGAAGGACTTGCAGTTGCAAATTGTCGACTCGTCTTACTTCGTTGTGATTGTGCGCTCCCTGCTACTTAATTGATTTTTATCTAACACGCTTTGGATATTGGAACACGATTATCAGTTTTGTCAATTAGTATGGATGAACTGGAATAATGTGTTCTCCGAAGCGTGGACAAGTTTGTGTAATCTGTAGTCGCTCCGTTTTACATAGAAGACAATTTACTATAACGAACAGAATGTTTAAAAAAACCCAACCCATGCGGGGATTTTTGGATTTACTCTAGCGCGGCAGAATAACATATGGGGGCACCCTCGCACCTTGTGAAGTACTCCCATAAGCAACTAAATTAATTCCCTTGTTTCATTAAATTCGTTCGTTATAGTACTTGTACATATTTAACTTAAAATAACTAAAGACCCCCGAGATGGAATTTGATGCGCTTTGGCACAGATGATCCTGACTATAATACCTTTCAAACAAATGTAGTTTAAGCCGTGGCGGACGTGGGTGCAGCGTCCATACATTTTTGCCCAATGTCCTTTTTATTTAGTTTAACTAAAATAATAGCTTCAATAATATAGAAACAAACAATAAAATTGACCTTTTTTCACAATATGATGATTAAGGCTCTGAATTTAAATATTATTTACCTTTAAAATTTTGGTATTTTTGTACAATACATACCTATGTAACGCAAAACTTGTTTAACAATTATTTTTGCTGGTTGCCAGAAATCTTCTTCACGACTTCTTCCTGTGACGTCCACCGACTTTTCATTATGGGATCGTTAGGTAGTCTGGTAAAAGTGGACTTTATAAAAAAAAAAAACAAAAAACCAGCAACCTCCATCAGTGTAAACCCTCCTTTGTCATATCCCGGCAGTTAGACAAAAATAAATTCATATAAATTTTGAAATTAAGTAGCAGTGGAAAACTGCTACTAAATGCGTTTGCTTTGCGTTGGTGCTTTGAAGTTATAATATCCAATTTCAGGGGTGACGACGCATTCTTTTCTATTGTGTATTTAGATCGAATAATTACATATAACTGTGGTACTAACATGGTCATAGAATATAAACAAAACCTAGAACTATTAAAAATTATATTACTGAGAATTTACCTTGTCCAATAATGATCGGTTTAATATTTGGTGTGGATTATGAACAACTCTGAATAGTCCTTTAAAATAATAAAATGATATTATAGATAGGTGAAAAAAAGCATTTTTGAAATGTTAGTATGTATGGATTGATATGGATAGATGAAACAGGTGAGTTTTTGAACTCAACAACTTTCACAAAGCCGTGACGATATCAACACTATAGGTTGTGAAAAAAAGTTATGGTCGTCCTATTAGAAAAGGATTCAAGTTCTCTATTCTATATCTCTCACTCATCCCGTTTGGTCGGTAAAAGTTCTCAGTCTGTTAAATAACGTCCATGGGTACGAGAACCTGACGCCCATTTTTTAAATTTTCATAAATCTATTTTTTTTTGTCTTCCGTTCAGTTTTCGTGACAATTTTTATATTGATATAAAAAAAAAACTATTCTCCATCGCACTGCTGTAATCGGTTAAAGTTTTTACTGAACTTTTTTGGGGAATTTATATAGTATAGTAATGAGACACTGACTTCACTTTGAAAATATCAAGATGGAGTCGTTTTTTTAACTAATATGATGATTTATTTTTTGAAGGTGAATAATGAGTGTACTTAGCGATGGTAAGTGACTTTGCTGGTTGCTTTTATGCGTCCTTTACAATTTCGAAAAACTTTTATCGCGCATCTCGGCATTTCAAAGCTATAATTTAAACATGAAACTCTGTAATTATCGTGTGTATCGCTCGCGTAACATGGAATAACTAATCCAAGCTTATTCTTCGTTTATTATTAAGGGGGTAAGTGACGGGAAACGAACTAGAATCAAGCATTTTTCTCATATTTTTATCAACGTCATCTGCTCTGCCACACTCTATCTAGGAGTAAATAATCAAAGGTTTGAACATCGAGTCTAAACTACGACTGTAGTATTTTTTTTAATAAGTAGAATCTGTAAGTAGTTGCATAATTTGCATTCATATGATGTCGAACACTAATGGATGAAATGTAACTGGAATTTAACCATGAACTTGTGACTTTACAATTACGTAAGGTTCTTGTTTAAACAATGTGGGAGGCGTCAAAACCAATACGGAACGATTTGCACTAGCTGTAGAATCAATTTGATAATGTAACGTTTAAACTTCACTGTAGGTATAATAACTATATTCTGATCAAACAAATCAAGAAATATGATATAGGTAGCCTGAATACATTAATATTTTAAAACATAGAAAATCTTTATTATGTTTTTTTCTAGAGCACCTAAAAAAAGGCGACAACATATATCCACTGCCCGTCCATCTGTCTGTTAGCTCCACTTTATAAGTCGTGAGTCCTTTTGCTTGCGTATCTTAGAGATCTGGAACGAACTTCCCTTAGCGGTTTTGCTTCTTGGCTATGATGTCGGTCTTCAAAAGGCGGGTAAATCTTTTCCCTCAGAGCCAGTAACGCATGAGTGTTACCCTTGGTGCTGCATGTGTCCATGGGCAGCTTTTTTTTAGTGTGTATGGTGTTCGTCGCAGGTGACCATTACAGCGTCACCGGGTCTGAGGGCGGCGAGATCCTAAGATCGAGGACCTCAAGCCGAGAATTGGCGAGTGCCTCTAGAGGTATTCCAGGCGGATGCCATCTTCCCACAGGGGAAGTCTCCTGTCCGCCTGGAGTCTCTAGACCACTCGAACCTGAGGGGGCCATGAGCAGCAGTAACTACTTACCATAGCGCCCAATTTCACGAAGCTGACAAATTATGTCAGCGGCATATGTCGGCTTGGTATCATTTTTTTTCTGGTGGTGGTAGGTATGTCTAATTTTTCTTTGAACGCAAAATCAGTGATATTAAAGGATAAATTTATTCATTCTTTATAAATTATCGTGTAGACTGCTAGCTCGTTTGCTTACATAAACATAAAAAAGGTAATAATGTTTTTACAGAATGTGTACTTTTAATAGCCTAATTTTTTTTAATGTTCAGCACAGAGGTACAATTTCGGACTTCATGCTAGGGGTATGCTCTACCAGATAACCATATTATGGTGTTGTGGAGATTAGTAGTGACAGGATTCACAATTGAGGTAGAGATCACATTTATAGAAATATAAATAATAGTAAATATAAATTATTATAAAAAATATATAAATTAGTTAATATTTACAATTAACTAAATGCATACCTACTTCGCAAAATAAATACTAAATACTGCTTAATTATTGCAACGAAAAATGTCTACACAATGAAATTAAGAATTATATGTGCTATATAATTAGTGAAAATAAAATAACATACTTTAATCACAAGAACAACGTTATCAGTCCTGTAAGCAAGAGAATAGAACATTTTTATTAAATAGGTATAGTTTTTTTTTCATTTTATGAAGTTTGATTTCACTGAATTTTATCGTTTTTGACTTATGAGTATTTAAAGGTATCCTTATATTATATTATATATCTATCGACGGCATGTAAGTCCACGTACATGACATACGGTTTCATAGCAGCAAAAAATTCAATGACAAAAAAGAAGTTAGTCGTAGTGATATGTTAAAGTAATGCGGCATCTTTTTCTATCAGTCACACAGGTATTGATATTTTATAATCTTAATAGTTAACTTCAATGACCTTCTATATATGAACGTACATTGTGATAATTTTAATTGTTAAAATGCACTTTAAACTTCACACAAGCAAGCTAATGTACCGTGCAAATACGTACGTAGATTACAAAGTTATGAAAAATTACTAAGATGCCAATGGACTAACCTTAAAATTACAAAAACAAAACATTCAAGGTAATTTCATAGTACGATAATGAAAGTCAAGGACAGTATTCTAATAATTAAAGAATGGTTTATTTTTCTGTAATTTAATTTTGTTTTGCCATTTTCATTATTATTCGGTATGCATTAATCTTAAAGACAATCTTCAATGGTTAAGTTAATGACAACGAATCTCTATATTTGTTAAATTTAGGAATGTCTAAAATATTTTCTGAAAAGAAAAAAAGTTTAATTTTTATTTTTGCTTAAATAAGAAAGTTGCCTTTTTTAATAAATTATAACAAAAAAGATGGTTTGGGTTTATGGGATCAGGATTCAAGTGAAATTTTAAAAATCTGCGCTGGGAAGCTGGGAATTGAACCGGTGCCGCCCGCGTAGCAGGCGAGCATTCTGCCACTGAACCACAAATGTTTGCTGTTAAGGTCTGTTTTTTTATAACAATGAAAATGTAATGCGATATGCTAAAGATGAACGAAAGAATTGCTGGTGATGTAATATTACTTGTTGCACGCATCATTTTCTTTGGAGAATCGCAAAAGTATTTGGGTGGAAAATGTTAAGTCGCCAAAGTGTAAGGTGCAAACAACAGTTTAATATCTAAAGAAAATATAACTAGAAAAAATTCCACACGGACCAGGCAGCAGACGGGACCGTCTGCTGCCTGGTCCGCCTGGTCCGTGTGGAATTTTTTCTAGTTATATTTTCTTTAGATTTAAACATCAAGCAGTTACATGCTTTAAAAATAATAAAAATTATAACAGTTTAATAATTTACAATATCCATTATACTGGTGGGGATTGTGTTTCTAATATTTGAACGAGGTTTGTTTTAATTATGTTTTTTTGGAGTGTTATATTAGATGTTTTCTGTAATGTGGAGGTTGCTACCCGCTCCTTCCAATTCGAGTAAAAATCCGCTATACAATATAATAAATAACTATTAATAAATGTCAATTTATTTAATAACATAACGGTCAAGTTTATCATAAATCATATTTTTAATGCGAAAAATATGGTAAAGAACCATAAGGCTCGTCTGATGGTAATTAGACGCCAATAAGGCTTAGATGCTAGTAATACTGCACCTCCGCTATCACTATATACGTATATTGCTTGTTTCGAAAAATATTGAGGGTTTGTAAAACAAAATTTTCTACTAAGGCATTTGTTTGTGAAATACTAAGCCCAAAAGTGCTCAAAAAACCATGGATTTAAATGTGGCAAAAACTAGTAAATAAAAAAAATGAAAAACCAAATTATGTTTTCCTGAATCTTTATATATATAATTCTTCTGTGAGTGTGTATGTCACTGAACTTCTCTTAAACGACTGGACCGATTTTGATGAAATTTTATGTGTGTGTTCAAGGGGATCTGAGAATGGTTTAGATTCACAATTTTGTCCGCTGGACAACCCCTATTTTTTAGGGCGGTACGAAGTTCGTTGGGTCAGCTAGTACTATATATAATTCTTAACGAAAAATAATCTGAAACGGATTGAATTCTGTTATAGAGAAGTTATTGGCAGTGCTCAGGCCGTATGGTGCTTTAGCTTTTAAGCGTGAGACCCAGATTCTTTTCAGACGTGACCCGAAATACCTTTTAGTTTTAGATTTGCGCTTTGCGATAAACAATTACGTAACCATACGTAACACGTGGTCAGTTTTACACAAACAAATCCACTTGGTCCGGATATCAGACTGGATTAGACAAAACAAATTAGTCACTGCAAAAGCACAATACTACAGAATAGATTTATTTTGACCGTAGTTTTCTATAAGGAGGCTCTCCAAATCGACTGGAAATGATTTTGAAGTGATACGATTAACGTGATGATACCTAAAAATTATATATTATGTAATAAAGAGGAAAGATCTGATTGTTTTTTTGTGTGTATTGCGTAGGCTCCGAAGCTGTTGGGGTGCGATGCCAGACCACCTCCTCGTGGTGCACCCCGGGCAACCCGGCAGAGTCGGGCACCGCATTGAACAAATCCTGGCATCATTTCATATCATTCAGCTCTGGGGCTGGCTGAAATGAGCAGGGAGGAGTCCCACATACCTTCTTTTCGCTCCCCCGGTGGTTGACGGGTGCGTTAGGCATTTCCCAGACAAATAAGAGCTCCCAAACTGTTGGACTGATTTGATAAAATCTTTCACATTTAAAGAATCCTGCATTATACCTGATAAACATAGGCTATAGAGTTTTAAAAAAAAGTTACAGTTCCGCATCTAAACTTTGTGAATTAACCCAACGTGTGAAAAAAGTACCAAAAATAACCTTGTATCGTGTACGCTACGGAATTCATTGACAAAGTGATGTATTAAAGTTTTAAAAAGGACATCAATATCTACAAAAAAGCCCACGATACCATATGTCACAATTAGAGGTCACTATTACAGTTATGTCACAAGTAGAGGTTCCCTGCGGCTACACCCGCGTTAATGAATTAAACTAATAAGGAAAAAAAAATTAGATTTTTCGAAGAAGACGGAATGTTGGTATAAATTATTAATGCAAGGGGAGGACTGTTAAAGACATCTTTTCTTAAAAAACATGCCCCCGACAAACTTTCGGGTTTTATTTAGGTAGGTACTAGTTTTTTGCTTCACATAAAAATCTAACAAATTGCGGTCGTGTTAAAAACTAACCAAATGCCTATTTCCTAATTAACAGAAAGTCTATTAAATGTCTTTCAAAGATGAACAAAAGAGTTGTAACGAATCAGTCAATCTGTAGGCAACTTTTCAATTTAAAGTTTTCCATTAAAATGATATTTTCAGGGTGAAAAAGTGAAAAAAACACTTTTTTTGAGACTTTAGCGCCACCTACAATGCGCATTTTTTGTTGTACGAGATTGCAACAACGACATAAATTGTAGTACTCAACGCCCTCTACAATTATGGTCGAAAAAAAAGTTTCTAAAATACATACAAAACAAGAAAAATGCGTTTCAAAAATTTTTTGAGGGTTTTTTGAGTTTTTCAAAAAACGCCTACGAGTTGAACATGCCCATCGCCAAGGTGGCTTACTGACGTCATTTGGCAACAGAAAAAACAAGACTTACCCTTGAGTTTTTTTTCACTGAAACGATTTTTTTTTCGACAGATTGACTGTACAATTTTCGTCGGTTACGAGTTTTACGTACCTACTTTATGAATGTGAAAATTGCCAAATGAGCTTATTTTTGTCAGTAAAAGTTACATTGATATTGTGAAATTTAGTTATCATTGGACTGAGATATATGAAAATCGGTATGTATATATTATATTCAAAATTTCTGGAATTTTACCGCGAATATAAAGAATAAGGTTCCTTTTTTTTTCAAATTGTTTTTGGAACAAAACAGAAACAGTTTTGTAATGTGACTGCCATCTTACATATATGGCAGGAAACTAATGTAATCAAAATATAGCAAACCACAACATAGAGTTTGTATACTAAAAATAATTTTATACCTAATTAATTCATATAAAATATTTTTATAAATAGTATCAAATATTGGTAGTAGTACTTGCTTAAAACTTGTATTCTTTTTGCGAAAATTATGACTTAATAAGCGACACCTGTTGAAGCGACGAGGAAATACTTAAGTGCCTTACCGTCGAACGAAACACGTTTTATGAGAAGGTTTTAGTCTCACGCGATTTAATATAATACTGCTAGAGGGCAGTTACTCTGCAGGTATTCAGAATATAAACTTAAAAATAATTATTTTATTTCAAGGAGGAAGATAATCACTAATCAAAATTAAATAAATGAATATTTCGAACACTCAAACCAATTAGCCTAGCCCCAAAGTAAGCACTGCAAGGCTTGTGTTATGGGATGCTAGGGTAACGGGTAGAATACATATACTGTACATATATAAGTATATTCATATAGAAATATATATTAAACATCCATGACTGGAGTACAAATGCTCGTATTCATCATACAAACATCTGCCCCCACCGGGATTCGAACCCGGGAGACCTCTCGAGTCGGCGACACCATGAAACCTGGCGTACAAACCACTCGGCCACGGAGGTCAATTATATTTGTAAAATAAAGATAAATAGGAAATTAAGTAGGTATTATACTATGAAAGATTAGATTGCTTAACTTAGGATGTGTCTTATAAAACAACCAAATAACAATAAAATTACAAATGATGTGGAACTTATGAATAAAACTGTATTTGTAAAATTAATGACTGCAAATCTTCTAGCTGATTCTAACATTTACAAATTATTTCTACGCTTAGACTACTCGGCTGCCAAAAACAAAACACAGTAAGGCCCAACTCAGAAAAAAAACTGTCCTGATTCAGCTTATTACGCTTTTCAAAATGGTCTGGTCCTCGTAGCGCTAAGTCGCCTTGAGCCTGAATTATTTTAAGAATTTTAAACGTAGTAAGATACAAAATAGCACTAAAATCCACACTAAAACACAGTTTGTCTCAGAAACTAAATCAAAACACAGTATGAGATATGGGTGTTCGTGGTTTTACTAGGTTTTGATTTTGTTCCTATGACATACTTGGTTTTGGTTTTACCGGCGAAATTGTGCGACCGTTACATAACACTCACTTCAGAAGAAATGCGAACGGAGCCTGCGGTTAGTAGTTTGCCGTGTAATTTGTCGTGATCACGTTGTGTTTTTGTTTCGAACCGGCACATACTGCATTCTACTAAACTACTTAATATTAAATTACTGAAATTTGGTATAGAGATAGTTTGAGACACGGGAAAGGACATTTTATCATAAATACGAATACGGGACGACGAAGTAGCAGACCTCAATAGTTCATTATAATTTGATTTAAATTAAATTTGTTTCTTTTTAGTATATTCTTATTCGTACAGTTCGATAAATGGAAGGACTAATACTAGCAAGGGCGGATCCAGCTTTGACGCCAGGGGGGGTCATATAGCCAGCTTTGGCGCCTGGGGGGGGGGGGGGGGTCATATAGCCAGCTTTGACGCCAGGGGGGGTCATATAGCCAGTTTTGGCGCCAGGGGGGGGGGGGGGGGGTGTCATATAGCCAGCTTTGGCGCCAGAGGAGGGGTCATATAGTCGTGGTATATTAAATATTGAAAGTACTTAAATAAAATCCCCCTGGGTTTGGTCCATCTGTACCCAGCCCAGAGGGGGGTCATGACCCCCATGACCCCCCCCTGGATCCGCCCTTGAATACTAGCAGATGTTTTCAATACAATTCTAGCTTATTTCTTTTCCATTACTTTCTTGTGTGATTTCTTGCATTAAGTAAAAGCTTAAAAATATTTACAGCATGTTGTTACAGTTTAAAATCTTCTGCTTATATTTCTGTCAAAACACCAGTTGTCCAGCTAGATAAAAATAAGGACGTAAAAAGGTTGATTAAATATGATACAGAAACAAAAAGTCGCTCAATAAATAGGTAAACAAAAAGTCGCTCAATTAACGGTACATAGGATGAAAAAAATAAAAACTGGCACTTAAAAGTGACTGCATGTGTAAACAGTTTAACACTAAGTAAAGTGTTAAATTAAATGATAATTTATTTAAAAAAAAAGACCAAAACCTAAGAACGGCTAGAACAAGAGATACTGTGTTTTGTGTTAATTTTCAGTCCGGTACTAATCATAAAGAACAAGGTTTTGTTCCATAGTAGGTCAAAATTTATATGTATATATATTGTATTCTTTTTAACGCGTAAATGAGTTATGTAAAAAAATAAAAATACTGAAAAAACAGGCAATAAAATACACTTTGATGTATCACACTTTATTACACTACGTTTAAATATACCCAAGACAGGCAAAATCACATTTCTGCTTGTCCTGTAAAATTTTCCAAATGTTAAGCTTACTGTGTTTTGGTTTTCGGCAGCCGTACTATGGGGTCAGTGACAAAGGAAGTACAATTTTCCCGTTATGACATTTGTTTGATTCATAGGCAATAAACCAATGGCAATATTGACATTCCTACCTCAAAATTACGGGTAATTTATCTCAATGTCGACTTATTTCTTTATATTTATCGATATGAACACATCTAGTTTTTGTATGACTGCATCATAATCTGGAATATGTAATAATAATTGAGACGAGGTTTTATGATTATTTCCTCTCTAGCAGCCGCTCGCGACTTTATCCGCGTTTCCTTTAGTTTATTGAGAACCCCACAGAAACCTAACACTTTCCCAGGATAAAACGTATCCTATGATCCTATGTATCAATCCAAGCTATATGCGTACCAAATTTCATCCAAAAGTAGATTTTTCGTGAAAGAATAACAAAATCCAGCCAAACTTTCTCATTTATAATATTAGTATATTTTGTAAAACAATCCTTAATGCCCGAAATTGGATGGCGGCACATCAGTTTTGGCCCAATGAATGCCTAATATCCGAGGCTGACTAACTTTTTTCTTCGTCCATCAGGTAGATTATTAAAAAAGTATTGGACACGTTTTTTTCTTTATTCTCATGATCAAAACATTACAGATTTGAAATGTTGATAACGTCACGTCTAAGTACAATTTAAAATAGCAGTAACGCCAGGAGCCCACCACTCACAAAATAAAATTTCGTTAAATTTACCCTGTCATCATTCTTATTTGGCGTCGTAGAGGTGAGGCAAAGGGTTTGATATTTATATCTTTTAGTAGTTTGATCCTCTTTCAAATAATCTAGCGTGGTTGATGGAAAATTATTTATTTATTGGTTGAATAATGTTAGTTTTATGACAAAAAAATGTCAATCTAAGTGGGTTTGGTTTAATTATTAGATACATATTAAATATAGTTTTTTACATAGATACTAATTGACGTTAACAATAAAAACAAATGAGGTTTTCGTTCATCGACCCCATCGCACATCTAGACCTAAAGAGAGTAAGTCAAAATATGCGTGAATGAGTTATACTCACCATTTAATTTCCTATATGGAAACTTAAACGACCAATAAAATAGATTTAAAAATAAGTGCAAAACTCAACGCTAGATGGCGCCTACAGTCCCTTTGTTGAACGAGCGAGTCAGCTCCTCTCGCACCTGAATGGGAACAACGCTAGTTGCAATCTGAATTACAAGCGGAGTGCACGTGTCCTCAGTAAAAAGTTATTTTCAGTTGTCACCTGATTAAATAGATACAACATTTTGAGTTAAAACCGTATTGCTGGAAAGGCGAGCAAAGTTTTTAAAAAGTTCAGTTTCAAAGCTTTTTTAATTTGGATTGTTACCCTATTGTTAAAACATTTTTGATTTTGCAGTTGTGTCTGTTTTGTTGAGTCATATTTATGCTCTCTTTTCTTTTTCTGTAAAAGCTTATCAAAATTTATCTAATTTCGTTATTGGCCATTGGAGTTTTTAGGTATGCATCTTAGCATTAACAAAGATTGTTCCTTTTTACCCGACTGCGCAATGCAAGAGCGCGAAGCGCGACGCGCAGACAGGGTATAGTGTTTAACAGTCTATATATGTATGTTTGTTCCTTTGTGGCACACTAGAGACCAAACGCCTGGACCGATTTTGATGATTCATACATCAATCGATTCGTCTGAATCATGGGAGTGCTACTAAAGATATGATAGTAATCAAAATTCAATATGGGCAAAATTAGGCGCCATATTGTGACGAAGTAAAAAAAATAAGTTGACAAAATATGTCGAGTGGGGTATCACTGTCTAGATAATCGAAAATCATATTTAGGTTTCTGACACCATTTTTCATTTTACATGATTGTTTAGGATCTACAACGCTTTAAAGTTGTATATTAACCACTTGCGCTTTTAATTTCAATCTTACGTTTGTATGGATCTTTGTTACTCTTTCACCTAAAAAAAACTGAGTAGATTTTAATGAAACTTAACAGTAATATAGCTCATATATGATAATAACATATATATATAATAATTTATGTAGTTATTGAGTGAATTGGCCAAAATATAACAATAAGTGTCACATAAGACGTAAAAAATCTCCTATCTGCGAGCCATTTTGGTCTGCACTGCAAAAACAATAAAAGTTACATGAATGTAATGTAAAGTGAAAATGTATCTCTTAAACAGTTCTAAAAAAAAGTCCGTGACACCATATATCTATTTTTAATGTGTAAGTCATTACCGCTAAAATAGTGAATCAAAACTATTAACTATATTTGATATCTATTTCCAAAATGCACATTTTGTATTAACAAATTATTTTTTATCTAAACAAATATCGCAATAACTTTTTGCTTTTAATATTTAAAGACGATAAACTTTGCCTTTTACACTATGTCATTTCGACAAATATTTAAAAAGTTACAACGATGACAAAGTGATAGCGCAGTGTACTATGTAGGAGACTGCGGGAATACTAAGAAAATTTTAATTTAGGTGTTTATAAACGTCGATAAAACCTAGGCGAAAAAGAAAAAAATGGGCTACTCGCAGTATCTGATCACTCCAATACGAAGTGAAAAAATGAAATTCTAATGAAATACTCAGAATTATACTGTTTTTTTAACGATATTACTTAATGTTACAAAAAAGTTTTACTTAATATTATGACAAATAACCCATTTTTAGCTAGTAAGTACATACTTGTTGGAATCCCTGTATTTATTAATCAGCTCGCGATAATATTGATTTTGTAATTATAAACGATAATTCTGTAAAATTCAAAGTAAATAATATAGATTTTTGTAGGTAAATCACCCTACGCCTTTAAGTATTGCGATGTTGTAGCTAACAACCAAGTTCCCATCTACTTCTACAGGGGAATTCATTATAATCGATTTAGCTATTAGGGCACGGAAGCGCAACAAACAAACTCACTTTCGCATTTATAATATTATATTATACTTACTAGTGATCCACCCGGGCGTCAATCCACCTTGTACGGGCGAAATTTATTTTATTGGGATAAAATATAGCCAATGCACTCGGACAAAATGTATTTAAATAAAGAAACATGTAATAATAAACAATGTAGCTACCTTATGATGAATTAATATTTGAAACCGGTTCAGTAGTTTGACAGATTATTTGTCACAAACATATAAATCTTGCCACTTTATAACATTAGTATAGATATTTAGGATAATAGTATTTAATTGATAAAATATTTAAAAATAAAGTAAGCAATAGGTTTATTTTGATTATATTTGTAAAAGTTACTTAGCATTTGTGCTTAACAGTGATACGATATTCGGTATTTTTTTTATACAAAAAAAATATTTGGAAAATAATTGCCTTGATTGCACTATCTGCAATACCTACTAGGCTGGTAGCAGCACGCTTGATAGGTGGAAGTACTCTTCATTCGAGCTTTACACTACCAATAAAAAAGGCTCGATCATAAAGTCTTTGCCCTGTTATATGTGAACGCTTTAAAAGAAAACTACAAAAAAGAAAAGAACTATAAATTGATAATAAATCAGATTGCTATGGTACTCTACCTAACGTTACGAAAATTTTATTATGCGCCTTTAGTTTAATCAAATATTATAAACTTTGCTTTGGTGATTGCATAATTATTTAATTTAGCGATTTAAGGCAGTTGCCGCCATTGTCCAAAACAACAGACCGGAATTACTGCTTTCTTCAACCTGTGACATAAACGTCATGGATTGGTATTGTATATAGGGTGATTAACAACATTTGAAGTTAACTTCTGGCATCTACATATTGGGTTTCTGTGAATTATGTAGGTATATCAAATTATGAGACTAGGATATAACACTATCATATCCTAGTAGTAGCATTTGTGTATATCACAATCTTAGACGTCCGGTGTTGACATGACAATGCAGAAACTACTAATAAGAACATAAACAAAAGATGACTTTTTGAATAAGTGCTAGTTTACTATAAAATGTACATACGTTAGAGATATTTATGTAATGACTTGATTTAACTTCACACATTTTTGCGAAAATTGAGGCCCATCTGTAGCCTTGACCCCGCTGGTAAAGTCTCTATATGTCTTAATAAATCAATCTTTTAGACCACCGCAAGGTACTTAATAATTCCCGCGATATAATTCCCTTACTGAAGTAACAAGACTACGGTATATACCATCTTAAAATACTAACTAAAAAGTGTGAAATAAAAAAGGTAAATTTAAAAAATCAATAAATCCGACTGCTAAATTATACTTCAAATAAAAACTGAAAAGAAAAAAACAAGTCCAGTAGTCTATAATCTGTTAATAAGGAACAAAGCTACTTTAACAGTCGAAACCCATTATTGAAAAATATTATGTATTCTTGAATATCTAATGGGTCCCGACTGTTAAAGTAGCTTTGTTCCTTATTAACAGAATTATAGACTACTGGACTTGTTTTTTTATTTGAAGTATAATTTAGCAGTCGAGTTTTTTGATTTTTTAAATTTACCTTTTTTTTACTGCCAATTTTTCAAATTGAATCCTTAAAGATGGTTTTTACTAATATATTTTTACAACTTGGCTAAAAAGATATTTTTTATGGGCTTTCAAAACGATTTGGGGCACATAACTCTGTAAGTTACTAAAATAAACAATTTTATATTTCAGGCAAACAATGCAACGCGGGCGATTTTTAGTAAATATGGTAGAAGAACGGGACAAAGAAAATATAGCTCCTCCTATCACTTTTAATCAACATTCAACAGTGGAAGATATCTTAAAGATGTCATTAAGGGATGAACTTTCATCCAAAGAAACTCATGTTGTCTTGACACCGGTGAATACATCTATCCCTAGCACGTCTAAACAACAAAATTATTAAATAAAAGTAGTTTTTTAACGGGTTAATGCACGAAACTTTATTATATATACGATACTTGATTTTGACGAAGCAGCCTGTAAAGGCTGCGAAAGTCAACTAATAAATAAAGTTTCGTAACCCGTAAACCCGTTAAAAAACTAGTTATGTGCGTGAAAACCTAAGAAACAAACAAAATTATGTTGCCCCGAACTTACTATATTTCACCGATTCGGAGCGATGAAAGTGATATTGACGACTTCGATGAAGATCCTAATTTTCAAATGTTAAACAAAATTGAGCTCCCACCAAAGGTCGTACCTTTATCATCAAAATTCAAAATTCAATATCGTTTATTCAGTCTAGGCTGTTACAAGCACTTGTGAATGTCGAAAAGCTACGCCATCGGTTCGCAAATCTACGGCGGGAGACCTTGTACTGAGAAGAACCGGCAAGAAACTCAGCAAGGGCTGCTTTTTTCTCCCTGTTTTATTTCATACAGTGTCGTCCAATTGAAAGTTGACATCAAGCTTGCAAACATGTGTTGAGGTCAATTTCCATCACATAATGTCAAATATGTAACAATAGACAATAAACGAATTTACTAACAATAAGTGCAAAGATAAGTCCCAAAATAGCAAGAAACAATTTTCAAAACAAAATGAACAAGTATATGAAAGGGAGTAAGTGCAAGGTTCTCTTCAAAAGAGTCTAAGGCTGGGAGCCTTAGTTTTAATATAACTTTTGAAAAATTATCTACAGGTAAAATTACAACCAGGCCGTTTTATCATTCAAATATTGATTGACAGTATAATATCCTTTCTTGAGTAAACAATTCTTAATGTGTATTTTTAATTTATGAGGAGGCAAATCAAGGATATCAATAGGAATCTTATTATAGAAATGTATACCTTGACCCATAAATGATTTATGAACCTTCTGTAACCTGTAATTTGGTATCTTGAGTTTATTTTTATTCCTTGTATTAAAAGAATGTATGTCACTGTGTTTGAGATAATAGTTAATATTGCTTCGAACAAAAAGTATGCAATTATAAATGAATTGTGAAGCAACAGTCAAAATCCCGATTTCTTTAAATTTTTCTCTAAGAGATGTTCTAGAACTAAGTTGATAAATAGCCCTTAAAGCTCTTTTTTGCAAGATAAATATAGTTTCAATATCGGCTGCTGATCCCCAGAGAATAATCCCATAGGATACAATACTATGAAAGTAACTAAAGTATACAGTTCTAGCAGTAGCTACATCAGTAAGTTATCTTATTTTACGTATGGCATAGGCTGCTGAACTAAGTTTACCAGCTAGCAGAGAAATATGAGGATACCATTGCAATTTCGAATCTATGGTTATACCTAAGTATATCGTTGATTCAACTAAATCTAGGTTTTCACTGTTTAATTTAATTCTAATGGTTTCGCTTCTAACATTAGGTAAAGTGAATTTAATGCATTTGGTTTTATTTGCATTTAATTTTAAGTTATTTACATTAAACCAGTGAAATACTTGTGAGAGAGCATTATTTACATCGTCAAAGTTATTCTTGTATCGGTCAACCTTAAATAATAAAGAAGTATCATCAGCAAAAAATACGATGTCACACAATTTTTCCACAAAAAATGGCAAATCGTTTATGTACACTAAAAATAGAAACGGACCTAAAATCGATCCCTGGGGAACGCCCATTTTCACATAAGATCCAGATGACTTAACACCATTTACCTCTACAGTTTGAACTCTGGAACTGAGATACGATAGTAGCAAGTTTTGGGCTGCGCCTTTGATTCCATAGTGATTTAATTTTAACACCAGCGTCTGGTGCTCAACGCAGTCAAACGCCTTGGATAAGTCACAGAATACCCCAAGAACATTCTGCGACTTCTCCCAGCCTTCCATTATATGTCTAATAAGTGCAACACCCGCATCCGTTGTTGATGTACCCCTAGTAAAGCCAAATTGATTATTATGTAACAGTTTGTTCAAACTGACATGCGATAATAATTGATCTAAAATATTTTTTTCGAAAATTTTACTTAGTACCGGTAATATTGATATAGGTCTGTAATTACCGGGATCATCTCTTATGCCGTTTTTGAAAAGAGGGATAACTTTACCTTACCTTACTTTAACTTTCATAAGGTCTGGAAAATCATCTTGATCAATACACTTATTGAATATATCTGCAAGATATGGAGCGATAACTGTTATTATACTTTTAGTAATTTTAATAGACATTCCAAATAAATCACACGTATTTTTCTTTTTAAGTGAGTTAAAGCATTTTATAATATCCATAAAATCAACATGTTTAAACGTAAACAGGTTATTACACCGAGGCACACACGTCTCTAGCAAACTCCTAGCACCCACTGGCGTCGAATTCAAATTAGAAGTAGTAATTAATGGTATATTAACGAAATATTCATTAAAAGTATTGGCAATCTGTTCTTTTGTTTTAATTTGAATATTATCTACTTTAAGTGCGATCCCATCATCGAGGGTTTTTTCTTTACCAGTTTCTCTATTAATAACATTCCATGTCGTTTTAATTTTATTATTAGATTTAATGATTTTATTTTTTATGTAATTGGATTTGGCTGTTGCACATACACTTTTGAATGTTTTTGAGTACCTTTTAACATAATCAATGAAACCCTGAGAGTGATTGTACTTCCTTAAGTAGTTCAAATCATAAAGTTTATTTCTGCTCTTATAAATACCAGACGTAGCCCAGTCACAGAAGTTCAACTTTTGAGTTAATTTCAAAGTTTTAAGCGGAAAAGCCTTATCAAATTCTTTTTTAACCAAAGTGAACATATTGCCGTAAAGAATATTAGGATCCTCATGTGTCCATGGCATTTGAAACATTTTATCATCAATATTGTTTTGAAAATTTTTTAAACGTTTATATGTTACTGGTCTTAATTCAATGAATTTGGGCTTAGTAGTGTCATCATCGGTGACTTTTTCCAGCAGCAGCAGCTCGAGTTCGTCAGATATCGAAGATGTAAGCAAGTAGGCCCGGAAAATGTTATGGTTCCTGAAACTGGTATTGAGATAAAAAAAAACGGTAAAAAGAGAGTATGCAAACCAGCATGTGGAAGTCAAAAATTGCGAAATTCTGTCAAAGCCTACCAGTACTTTTCAAAATCTAAGAAACTTATACTAGAAAGAAAGGTTGGACCATCCCGTGGAGACAAATGTCGCCTAAAATGCAAAGATAAAGTGGACGAGATGTCAAGACAACAGGTCTTTGCTGCATATTGGGCACTCAGCGATCCTGAGAGGCAAAGAGAATTAATTGTAAGCCACTTGCAACAAATAAAACAAGTACACAAAAACTAAGAGCCCTCAACAATGCCTTTTACTTTGAGATTGATGGATCCAAAATAAGAGTATGCAAGCCATTTTTCAAATCCACTCTTTGTTTGAGCAATAAAGCGATACAAACAGCACTTTCGAATAAAACAGAATTAGGTATTATTCAAGCCGATTTTAGGGGAAAACACAATCATCATCCAACTATTGACCCACAAATTAGACAGAGCGTTAAAGATTTTAGCAAAAGGTACAAGTATTCAAACGAAGAAGAAAATTGCAAGTTAATTTAGGAATATGAAGAGCATCTAAAAGAAAAAGATTTTGCAATTATTGAAAAAGAAAATGACAAGATTAGGACAGATGGCACAATCGTAGTACTTAACGACTTACAGACTGTATTGCATTTCTCACTTTTCTTTAAGAATTTGGTAATATATATGGAAGTTTTATTTTACAAAACCAGATCCATTTTTATGATGATTTATAAATATAATTTAATTGGGACACATGCTCAGTAGTAATTATTTTATCAGAAAATACTGAAATTAATATTTAAACTTTAAACACTAAAGAAGTAACACAATATTGTCATAATAAATCAAAGAACAGCACAAAAAAGGGAAAGCTGCCGACTTCCTTTGACAACTTTATGTTTTTAATTTTACTAGGACATCTATTATTTGAGATATTCGGACAGATTATTTATTAGTCTTAGCTTAGAATTATATCAATTGATAAAATAAATTAATATGTAATTTATAATGTGAGGTTAGTAGACAAATCAAATATCTTAGGTAACCACATTCACGGGTTACTAGTCAAACATATTCAAAGGAATAAGAGATACTCAAGTAGTCAAATATACTTAATTACAGTCTACTCCAGTATAGTACTCGTACACTGCGCTATTACTTTGTCATCGTTGTATTTTTTTAAATATTTGTGGAAATGACATAGTGTAAAAAGCAAAATTTATCGCCTTTAAATATCAAAAACCATAAAAGTATTTGTTTTGATAAATAATAATTTGTTAATAGAAAATGTGCATTTTTGAAATGGATATTAAATAATATTTTATTTTTGATTCACTATTTTAGCGATAACGTGTAAACATTAAGAAAAGATACATACTGTCGTAGAACTATTTAAGAGATACATTTTTACCATACGTTATATTTATGTAACTTGATACTGTTTTTGCAGTGCAGGCCAAAATGGCTCGCAGATTGGAGATTTTTTCTGTCAACGTGACAATTATTGTTATATTTGGCCAATTCACTCAATAGCTACATAAATTCTTAATTATAAATTATTATTATGTATGATATATATTAAAGTTAAGTTTCATTAACATCCATTTAGTGTTTTTTGGGTGAAAGAGTAACAAAGATCAATACAAACGTAAGATTGATATTAAAAGCGCAAGTGGTAAATATACAACTTTAAATCGTTATACAGTCATATACAATGAAAAATGGTGTGAAAACCTATACGTGATTTTCGATTATCTACACAATGATATCCCATTCGACATACTTCGTTAACTTATTTTTTTTATTTCCCACAATATGGCGCTTAATTGTCCCCATATTGAATTTCGATTAATATTATGTATTTAAGAACACTCCCATGATCAAGACGAATCGATTGACGTATACAACATCAAAATCGGTCCACGCAATGAGGGCTATCGCGTATGAATCCGCCGCTAGAGGCGCTAGTGTAGCGTGAGGTCTCCGAAATGTCAAATGTTATTGCTTGTTGGTTGACTACGCAGGTTTATAATTTTGTGAATAGTTGGTAACAATTCGGCTTAATTATGGCAAATATGAGTTATGTGGCAATGAAAGTCAGTTATTAAAAATTTGAGCTTAGAAAAATGATTATGTTCCCATTTTTTCCGAATAAAACGGAACTGCGCGTCACTGTGGCATGGCCTATTATGTTTAGGTTATGGTTCTTTTGTGTTAAAATACGATCTAAATGTAACCTTTGATTTCATGTGCGCATTAATAAACTTTAAAAGTTACAATTTAGGACCTCACTCAACAGTGGCGCCATCTGGTGAGGCAGAAAACGGTAGCCCTCATTGGTTTCTTGTGTGCCACAAAGGAACATACATACATATAGAGACTGTTAAACACTATACCCTGTCTGCGCGTCGCGCTTCGCGCTCTTGAATTACGCAGCCGGGTAAAAAGTCATTGCGTTCTAAATGTATATATAATGCCTCTTTAAGACATTGAAAAACAAAAGGGAAATAATTCAAAAATTCCGATTTTTAGCCTTGAAACGTGTATAAAACACTAAATTACTAAAAGATAATTATTCTTGTTATAAATAAAGCAAACCATAAAAACAATGCACTCTCCGACAGTGCACAGGTACACAGAAAACAGTTCTGCGTGTTTTTAAAAAAAAATGCTTTTTTGAGTTAATACCTAAATATCCCTTAATATCTTTAGATCTAGGTGAGCGCATAACCAATAAGCAACAAGATTGTATGATATTCTTGATACCTTTATTTTAAAAATACCTACAGATTTATTTTATAACTTTTATTTAAGTAAATAATTCCTATTTTATTTAGAACAGTACTTGTTTCTCATTTATTTAAAATACTGCCCATTTCAATAGATGCCCTTGTATCCAATATAATAATATAATAATGACATAAAGTTCAGTTTACGAAAAACTAGTATTCACAATATTTTTAATTAATTTATAATCACAATAACATTGAACTAACCGTTTTTTTTTCTTGTATATTAATTACACAACGAAGTTTTTCTGAATATTTTAAATGTTCCGTTAATAGAGTGAAAGCATATAAAAATAAAAAATACACCGCAAAAATTAGTTCCTTGTATGAATGCAAACGGCCGGCTTCCATTTACACTCTCCGCGTTATACTACCGTGAAACGAATAAAATCGTACAATTGAACGTTACGTTTCTGGTTAAAGAATACTTTGTTGGCTTCGCTCTTATTGACTCTTTGATTCCTTATGATTTCCATATGAAAGAGAACGAATTGTGAGAGGAAAACTTACTTATGCTTATTTTGAATATGGATTTACATTCTCGATGGCTTTTCATATATTTGCAACAATGTATATTCCTTGTGTTGTCTTCAAATATTAATTTATTTGTATTTATTTTAGTGAAAATATTTTTTTTTGTATTAAAAGCTGTATAAAGACAAGGTAGTTGTACAATTAGGCGTATGTAACGTAGATGACATCAGTAAGGGTACACGTATGCGCTGGCTCAACCGCGACTGTGCTGATAGGCGGCGTATCGTACCTGGATCAGAGGCTGCGCTCTTAAGGATCTCAGGGTCAATTCATTGAAAGCAGCCTGCAATTTTGCTTCCAAGTCCTGCTAAGAAGGCTTACATCAGAGCTTACTAAGAGATTTGCCAACGGGGAAAACTCGTTTCTTTTGTTTATTCAAGTACACAATTCCTTAAATAACAAGAATGTAGTACATTATCTCTTATTATTAGACAAGTCCGTCCGTCCGTCAGTGGTGCTGTTTCAGCGGCCAAACCGTAAGAGATAGATACAGAGAATGTTTAAGTTATAAGTTAAGAATAGTCTGATAAGACTACAAACCGGATGTGAGTAACGTAGCACTTCCGGTTTTCGAGAAATCACGTGATCTCTATTTCAAACGAAACCACACAAAATCTCCGAAGTTCTCAATTAATTAAATACATTTTTTTTTTTGGTGAACATTTGGTTTACTTGTTTGCTAGTTTAATATAATTGTGACACCAGCAATGTTTACCGTGAATTACAAAAAAATCATCAAAACTAAAAATGGACCATCAAATATACTCTTTTTTTCACGATTCTTCGACGGTTGCAATGCACTGCCTCCTACATTACCTCATTGTGGGACTATTATAATCAGATCAAACGCACGATATTAAAATCAGACAGCGTGATGTTCGTGCGGAATTGCAACCACTCAACGTCCAGAAGGCTAGTGGACTCGATGGCACCCCAGGTATTGAAATTTAATGAAATTAAATTATACTATATTCAAATTGACTTATTGAAAGCTCTCACTCATTTACGAGCATGACGCATGAACCAGCCATCGCTCCGCTCAACCATATTTTAGGGAACGTAACGACCCGCCTTACACGACACCACCGAAGAGATATTTAAGAAAGCATGACTACTCATAACCACCTATACTAAACTGTAAAATAATAATATATATCACTGAAATCAAAGTCTTTTATCTGAAGGACACTGTAATCAACTACAAAAATAAAGTTTCTTAATACAGGAGACAGCTCACAAATAAATCGCCATTAATATAAAACTATCTTACTCAATTAAGATAATTGAATAGTCAAACTAAACAAAAGAATACCGTATGATTCAGTATAGTACAAATACAAATTTGTTATATCCAAATAAGTATTTAATTTAGTACAGTGCAGACTCATCCCAACTGGTAGCACCTGTTCACGAGCATGACGCATGAACCAGCCATCGCTTCGCTCAACCATATTTTAGGGAACGTGTACACACGACACCACCGCAGAGACTTTAAAAAGAGTATGACTACTCCAACTACATATATGTACTAATAAAATAAAAAAGCAATAAAAATATTGTAGTATATAAACAGCTTTCAGTTTTTGTAATTGGTAAAAGAGAATAAGAATCATTCACAATGCAAAGGCTATTATTTCCATGCATTACGATCCTTTAAATAGTCCACTGTGTGATAACCTTTTCTTATAAGGGACTTCTTCACATGTGATTGAAATTTAGTGAGGGGAAGCCCAATTAAATTTTGTGAAATTTTGTTGAATAGTGCACGCACCTTAGAAACCTACACTACTACCTTAGAAATGAACCCTTCGATTTTTTAAGCCTGAAGCATGGAACGGCAAGTTTCTCCTTATTTCTTATATTAAGATCATGAACAATACTTCATTTTAAAAAAAGTGTCATAATTGATGCGATGATTGATGCGATAGTGAAGATATTAATTTCTTTAAATATTTCTCTATGCGATTCGCTTGGACCTGGATTTTATAAAGCGTGGATAGCTCTCTTTGGTAATATGAAAATATTTTTGATGTTAGTAGCCGATCCCCACAACAAAAGGCCGTATGTGATTAAACTATAAAAGTAGCTAAAGTAAACTAATCTTGCCGTTTCTACATTAGTCAGAAGTCTGATTTTCTTAATTGCAAAAGCCGAATAGAACTTAGTCTACTTGATAAGGCATCAATATGAGGATCCCATTGGAATCTGGAATCTAAAGTGATGCCCACAAACTTTGTAGAATCTACTTAAACAACTGGATCGTCATATTTATATTGATATTGACACTTCTCATATTTGGTAGGAATTTCATTTATTTGGTTTTATTCCAGTTTAATTTTAATTTATTTACAGTAAATCAACTAAACACCAACAAACAGTAAAACTTTAGAGAGAACACTACTTACATCGTCATAACATTTATTATCACGTTTAACTCTAAACAACAAAGAGATATTATCAGCAAATAATACTGTCGCACATAATTATATTCTTGGTAAAGTCAGGGAGGGTCATTTATGTAGATAAGATAAAGCAATGAGCCTAATATTGATCCCTGGGGCACGCCCATAGTGATGGGTGCTCCTGCAGACTCTGCCTCATTAGTAACAACTTTTTGAGATCTTGCTGAAAGATAGGACTGTTACAGAACATGTAATATGTTTGAGACATCATAATGCTTCAATTTCTTAAATAACGTTTTATGGCTAACGCAGTCGAATGCCTTTGACAGGTCACAAAAAATACCAATAGCATTTTGCTTGTCCTCCCAGTTATCAAAAATATGTTTGAGAACATTGTGCTGCGGCGTTGTCTCCCGTGCTTACACGCGTGTACCAACCTTCGTTATCTTTGGGGCGTGTGCCGGAAACTTGGAGAAATGCCAATGTGTAGACGGTTTTCACAAAAGGGTACCACCGCTCAGTCCCGGCCAACTGTTGGCCGATAGCTCACACCTCAGTATTGTGTAAAGTCTTAGAAAGGGTTCCTTAATAACCATCTGACCCGCTAGATACAAGACCATTCTCAAATCAACGATCGTCCATACGGATTTAGTGCGAATCACACATCTAGGATGAGGCTAAAGACAAGAGTGAGTCTTTCGCTATCAGCCTTGTCATCACTTAGGAACTTAATAGGGTCTGGCATAAAAGTCTTCTCTTCAAGCTTCCTGCATATGATCAGCCTGCTCAATTCCGTGCCTGGGTGAATGACTTCCTGCATGAGCGTAGAATTCGCGTCGTTACGGTCGGATGTAGTTTTCAGTTCATGTCATTGAATGTCGATGATCCTCAGGGCTCCGTCCTTTCCCTCACACTGTTTCTGTTTCATAGCAATGATTTAATCGAAAATCTTCGAAATATTTATTTCTATGCAGACAGTGTATGCGGGTTATTTTGGACATGCAGCGGCTGGACAGATAGAAACCAAAGAGAAACTGGAGAATCTTATCATTGAACTCAATCAGGCTTTGGACCGTATTCCCAGTACGTTTGCGCTTTTGCGAGAAAACCTCACTACAGGGCACAGCACTGGTGCTACAGAGAAACATCACTATGCTCTGTATGGATGTTCAATCAGACCTAAATCCAAAGGACTGCACCGAAACCCTGATAAAAACAGCTTCATGAAACTCGGAGTCTTGAACAAGGTGTGTTCTACAAGGCACAAGTGCGACCCTGTATGGAATATTGGCTATTGTAATATTGGCCCTGGATAAAAGGCAAAGTTTATATCATAACCACCTACATAATTCCTGAGTATCATAGGCTGGATCATTATTAAGTTTTAATATTATAGATGCGAAAGTGAGTGTGTATGTTACGCTTTCACGTTCTAATAGCAGAATCAATTATGATGAATTTTGTTATCGAAATAGATGGGACTTTGGTAATATACTACAAGGCATTTTTTGTCCTCATTCCAAAAAAAGATGAAGTAACTTATCCAGAAAATACTAGACCGATAGCACTAACCAATACAATTTCCAAAATTTTCATTAGCATACTACAAACAAATATGACAAAAATTATAATCACCAATAGGTATTTCATGCCCAACCATCAAAAAGGAACTTGCCCGGCATTTCTGGCTGCCTGCAACACAAAACATTAGTAGCGGAAAGTTTCGGAGATGCCAGAATACATGAGAGACAAATAACAGTCTGCTGGATAGACTTAGAAAACACATTTGGTTCGGTACAGCATGAACTAATTATCTTCGCCTTGGTATAACTTTTCTTCTGTAGTCATCGGCATAATCACATCATATTACTCACAATAACAATTTGTCATAGCAGCAAACAAGGGACACATAAAACCATTGCATTATAATATAGGATCGTTTCAGTGCTGCTGACTGTAACCAATAGCATTTAAATTATTTTTAAATATTTTTATGGACAAGCTAATAAGTCATGAGAAAAAATGGGCTATCGGTTTTAAATAAACAAGGAATACACAGAGTCCATTTTAGCCTTTGCAGACGACGTCGCAGTACTGACACGTTATCCTTAACACTGTCAGAATTATTAATTGAAGTGGATGAGTACTGTGCATAGACTGACGGTTTTAATGTTGCATAATGGTTGTTGATCTACCTAAATATAGTCAAGGATGGAGTACGTCCTTTTAAATCAATCTTTCTACCTACAAATTTGAAAGGCGCAACCGTGGTAATACATTGTCCTCCTATTGAGAGTTCGGGATCGTAAGAGGTATATTTGGAGTCTCGTCTACCCAGGCATAGACAGCTGCACTTACTTGGTTTTGTCCTTAGTCCGTCAGTCCATGCACAGTACTCCTCCACTTCAATCAATAATACTGACATTGTTTAGGATAACGTGGCAGTATTACGAGTTTGTAAAATTCCTCTACCCGTTCCGACCTAAAATCGCCTGTTTATATTTCCTCTTTTTTCTTTACAAAGATTTGTTTCTTTTTATATGTTTTCTTCCTTTTGATATGGGTACGTATTCTATATGTTTCCTTCCCTTTTTCCATAACACACGTTTAATTAATATACTTTTTAAATAATCGAAATCGTTAAGTTCGTTGCGATTTTATAACTGATTATAGAGTAGCTAATATTCACCGGCGGCCGAAACGTGTGACGTCACAGAGCTCCCATGATTAAGGCAAATCAATTGACGTATAAATTATCTTCTTCCAGTTTGCCACAAAGGAACATACATACACATAAAGACTGAAACACAATATCCTGTCTGCGCGTTGCGTTTGGCGCTGCTTGCACGCGCATTCCAATAACAACGAAACGAAATAGGCTGAGGAAAAAAGGGCTTAGTGCAGGCAACAACACAATCAAAACTCTGCTTTCGCAAGCAAGATTATGGCGGCTGCTTACCATCAAACGGGCCATAAGCTCATTTACCATCTTTTAACATATATGAAATATAAATGTGTATGTATTACATTGTTTGAAAATTCTAGGTATATTCCACTTTTTTATTTTTCGGCATGCGTCACTGTGCTACCTTTTTTCCTTAACTCTTCAACTGAAATAGAATGCCTTTAGGCATTATGTCCGACATTAGGTATTTTTGCAATACCTAAAGCAAAAATAAATTATATATTTCTTAAACTGATACTTTAACATCAAAGATCTTTATTGAATCGGTAGGTAGTGTCGTTATTTATATAGCTCAAACAAAACTCCTTGTAATTTTGTTGTAAAACATTTTGAGATAATTTCATTTCCAAATCCTATATAATCAGAAATGTGAGTAAATTTACTGTCTATTTGTAAATTTCTATGAAGAGGTAAATTTAACAGCGTTTCTCTCTCATGATCTAGGTTGCTATGACTTTAGAAAACGAGAAGTGGGGTATTGCGATTTCTCGCTTGATTTGGGGGAAGTAGGTGGTAGCCTTCGAGTTATAGAACAGCGTATTCAAATGATATTTGCCTATAATAATAATAATATCAATCCTTTTTATTATATTATGATTTATCTTCTGTAGTTTTTCATTTCAGTAGAAGTTATGTTTAAAGTGTACATAAATAAAAGTTAAGCTTACACGTCTGATATTAGAGGGACAAATTGTTTTATTATTTTTGTGATTCTGTCTTAATAAATTGTTGCAAATAACATCTGGGGGCACGGTAGTGCATCTACCATGACGACCTAGCCAAACGAAGCGCAAGAGCATTACCTACCTCTTCTCCAAACGCTTCGTCGTTTTTTTAACTTGGGTTTGGATTATATCAGATAAACAAAATTCTCGGGGTATGTTGTCAATAATAAACTTTTTAAACATGCAAAGTTTTAATTGCATATATATCTTATGCTTAAGATTATATTCATGTCAAGAAAACCCTGATTATCAAAATTTTTGGGCTATTTCTTAAGATCCTAGAAATATGAAATTTGGTATTTACGCTAGTGTTCAAACAGAAAAAACACTTACGGTCTAAAAAAAGTAGAATACATCATTTATTTATTGCGCTATCGTACACAAACATGACCATTTTGTATTACATTAAAAAGTTCTCTCAGAAAAATCAACTTACATGAATCATTTTTAAGCACCTAGCGACATCTATTGTAAAAAAATGCATTTTCTTCGTAATAAAGCTGCCACCTGGACGTCCTATATAGAGACTTGTTATTATAATACGATTAAATAAAATATTACTGTTTCGTCCAATATATTGAAAGTCAACAACCTTTCTAATTTTATTGTTTTCGTCTTACGAATTTTCGATTAGGTCACTAGTCCTGACGTGATCAGGCCACGTGTCCTAATGCAAGTTTATCATTTTTACCCATTACAAAAAAAGTGTACAACGCTGCTAAAGAAGTTTTCACTTCAAAAAACATTAATTGAGCCTGACTGAATTTGCAAAGTTTAGGCATACGCATTATTGTTTTGGTGGAGATTACAACTTTTTAATTAAAATTTTAATTTTGTATTTTAATTATTACTTACTGATAGGTATTTATTTATTATTTTTTACAGAATTTTATTAACAAAGATTGCTAATTAAATTGATAATGAATTAAATGATCTTCGTCAATTCTATGTGAGACACGAGATTTACAATGTTAGCTTTGTATCGTACCTACGTCTTCGTGCTTCCTTCGGGCAGTTACTGAAAATCGGTATTTTAATAATTTTGAGCAAACTTTGCGTTAATCTTTTACGCCATCGAGCTCCTCTATGTTTTACATAAAAAACTTCAGGGGTAACTTTTATTTTCCTTTATGCTTAATAAGGGTTATATATTTAGGATGGTATGGTGTCAGCGGTTTGTCTATTTTCATGAACACTCTTCAAAGTCAGTTCTACAATCAGAAGTATCTTACTGTCTCTCTAATTTAAATTGGTCTTCTTCGACATAATACAGTTTGTCACTGACAAAGTAAGTGAAATCACATGGGTATAGCAAGCTTGTTGTAGATTGCCACACTTCGCTACGCCTGAAGAATATTAAATTCGGAAATGCTTTTAATTCAACTTCTCCACATCACAATAGAATCCGCTAACGGGCACAGTCTATCTGGAATATTAATTTTCAACATCGATTTGCATTTTGACTATATAAGCTTAGACTAATGAGCGCGTATTAAATTTTAAATTCCAGCAGAGAAATTTATATTTTCGAGGCAGACAGTAAATAATTAATTCACGTAAATAAACACGAATGTTATATTGTTAAGCTGCGTTCGGATAGCACGTTCCTATTCTACGCGTAGCCGGGATACGTTGGCTACGCGGTTATCGGATACTCACGCGTTTAATAAGAAATTATGCTTAATGACTTCTTTCTTAATACAATCTTTTCTCATCCTGTACTACGGTAATATTATCTATACAGTATTCTATCTTCATACGAACGGTCGGAAAGCGTGTCATACCTACGCCACTCGAGTTCGCGCGGTACCCGGTGGGCATCCAGTCGCGAATGCGCCGCAGCGACGACCGAACGGTGTGAATTGTTTTTAAGCAGTGAGCCATGCTTATACGTTTGTATTGTGAATATTTGATTGAATTAAGTAGATACCTACATAATTTAATATGGCAAAGAGCAATAGTCGATATTGTGCTGGTTTTGGTTGCTTGAACTCTTCAATAATAAAACTTATTATACGAATGCGTATTTATTATACTATTAAATTTAATAATAAAGCTTTTCGTACATCTCAGTCGAGGCGTAAATATTTTTCAGTCTTAAATCTATATTTTTTTTATTAAATATTACACTTTAAATAACACGTATTTTATGTAACACTTCCTAATTTATTCACAACTTTTTTTTTACATATGAAATAAAATATTTACAATCACAAAATTAGAAAGAAAACTCAATTACTTAGATGACATTAAAATATTGTAAGCAGGCAGCCCTACCGCGTGGATACGCCCCGCTCGGCTGTAGGCAGTTATTTCAAGGACAGGGCCGAGTCACAATACTGTATAGATAATATTATCGTGCCTGTACAGACCGCCGAGAATTTGAACGCGAGGCTGGGAGATCCAGTGTTACGCGACACTTGTTAGTATTATTTACTGTTGAAACTCCTTATTTTTTTGACATTTTTTTATGTTTCGGCAGTAAAATAAATACAACCCTAAATTTTATAGCGATACGGGGTTTGAGGGGTCAGCTGATTTACTTTAAAATGATTTGAAAAACATCAATGTATTTATATAAAAAATCGTAGACAGAGTCACAAACACGATTGGTTACATTATATATCACCATAAAAGACTTGACAATATATTATTAGTGTTATTACAGTTTTAAAGTTATAGCCAGCTGATAGACGAATGGACGGACAGAATGCAAAGGCTTAGTAATAGATTAAAGAATAGTACATAAACTAAATGTTCAACATCAAAATAGGTGAATTTGTAAGTAACAACAACGTTCACGTCGTATAATAAATATGAACATACTGTTCATTAAGATACGACCATTTAGTGTTGGATTTTACGAATATTGTTCCGAAACAATCAGCGGACTATTTGATTAAACCGTATTTGTGATGACGATGTTTTATTTATTCGCAGTGATTTTTCCTTCTGTATTCGTTTTTGGGTTTGCAACATTTCTTGTTAGGTAGGATTTTTTGTATTGATGCCGCTGCATTCACTAATGAATTTATTTTACGAAGATAATAATTATGGAAATGGTACAAGGCGAAAATGTGATTATAGCTGGTCTCAATATTAAACAACAGGGTAATAAGCAGGGCGAAAACAAATTCATCGCGTTTCAACATTCGAGTTCAGGGTAAAGTTGCTTATTAGTAATAGAATAATAATTTTGGTGGTATAACTCAAGTTTAATTATGTCTCTAACTACAGAATAATGAGGAATGCTCGCGTGCACAATAGTAATTCACGCTTGTTCAGGTACCTAATTATTTTTAGCCCTCAAATTTCACGACTTTCGTACTTGGGGGTAAACTTTGCAGTGGGTAATTTTGATTACGCCTATCATACGGGTTTATTTGTAAGTATACTGTAAATCTGAGTTTATATTATACTCATAGTCAATTACATGGACTTAAATTGTAGTTTTGCTTTGGCAGAAAGAAAATCATACATGCACAGGCTCTGCCCTATAATAATTTTGAATTTCATATTATTTTTCATAGCTCTGGTTCATACCTCGATTTCCTTCTAACTTCCATAAAATTTTCTTTAAATTTTACTATAATTATTCCTCTCGGCACTAGTGTCAGGCTGTATTTATATTTATACATTTCAATTTATAAATTAAGCAGTTCATTTTAAGCATTATTAAAATGAAAAGTATTACTGACGGCATCTGCATCAAATTAATTCAGATAGCTCTAATCGAGCCAAATTATTAACTCCGATATGTTATTTTTCAAAGGCACTACTCTGCACACAAGAGTAGCCTGAAAAGGCATTTTTTTAAATTAATCTCGAATAAGTTCAAAAAATAAATATGTTTACCACAATCCTGTGTCCTCAGCAGTGTATAACTGAGAAAATAGAGTATAACCATTCTTAAGCTTTTTCTCCTAAACGATTCAAGGAAATGAAATCACATTCGAGTTTCAACATGTTTAGTCTACAATTCCCCCCAGGACAACTGGTCAAGGAACAATGCGTTCAGTAAATGTTGACGAAGATCAAAGAATCAAGTGTTACGATCTGATATCGATGTTAATAAGTCAATAAAACGTCGCTAAAGTGGAGGCAATCTCTTTTTATGAGTCCCGGGACGATAACTGCTCCGCTTCAGCCTTTTGAATGGACATATATCGTACTAACGGACCTACATATAAAGAGAACCGGCCAAACGCTACAGATTCAACATGGAATTTGACTGACAAGTGAGGAACGGATTAATGACTTAGGTATCTATTTAATCTGCAAAGTCTGCCTGGCGTTGCTGAACAATTCTTTTATCTCTCTTTAAACTGCAAAAAAGAAGAGCTGAATAATTCTATTCTATGTTTATTTAATATTGACGCAATTACAAAAAGGACAAAAAGCGGACTTAACCCTAAAAGCATTCTCTGCCGTCAACCTTTAGGCATAAAGAAGTCCATGAATGCGGCTATAATAAAAAAGTGATTTACTATAAACATACACCAATAAAAGTTTCTATATAAATATTTATTAAAAAAAAACCTAAACGTACATGCATAGAATACATTTAAATATATATGCACAATATTTACAATATATATACATACAAATATATACATACATAATTATTATGAACACAGTTGTAGTATTATCGTGAAATATAAAAATGATGGGACTGTGAAGGGAACTTGTGAGTAAAGTTTAACGTTCTTAGCTTGTAGTGTTTGTTTTTAAACAGAGCGTGACACTGACACACGTAGGACAGCTGTTTTGTCTATGATAGCGAACCGCTTACGTCAGCGTAGCTGTCAAACTTCATTGATTGGGTTGGTAGCCTTGAGGGAAGAGTCGATTTTCCTATTCGACTAAAATATTCGCCTTGAGACTTATAAAAAAAAAAAAAAAAAAAAAAAAAAAAAAAAAAAAAAAAGTAATCAGGCGGGGAATCTCTGTGGGGGCGCGTGGATGAATGGATGGAGTTTGACAGTTGTTGAATTTTGAATAGTCTTTCCCAGATCGATTTGAGTCCTCATTATCGGGTGCTGTTTTTAATCGATTTTGAATTTTACTCGAAATTGAATTTCCTCGCTGATTTGGGTAGGTATTCCCTTTTCCTCAGCTTACGGCGAGCGTAGGTATATAGTTTTGAGTTTATTCTTCGGTTCGTCTCGAATGCGGCGGCTGTCTGTTTGACTGTGGCCTTTGCCTTCAGTTGAAGTGGGAAACAAATCATAGACACATGTTTGGGAGTAGACGATCCGTCTATCATCTATGAGCAATTGTCAAAACAACTTTTAAAATTTCACAATCTGTTTGTGGTACAGTTAACTTTTCATCTTTTCTTCTGCCCAAAGTATAATAAACGGCATATTATTGTCGTCGAAGTCGTGAGATAGATCCGAAAAGTTTATATCCCGAAGGATATTGGCGGAAAAAGCGCGGAGTCGCTAACCGAACTGAGTTTCGTAGGTATATTGAAGTGGCTCTTTTTCCTACATAATTTGCAAGTTTGGGCTGTGAAAATAACCTTTCTGTTGATATTCTGTATCGTAGGTGGACGAACACGAACCTTCGCAAGGCGATTGCAATAATAAGGCGGTAACTTGTGACAGGAAACAAAATACTTACGGATAGTTTCATATTTCGAACGGTAAGCTATCATCTGACCTCATATTTATTCTCCTAGCACTAATTGAACTGCATTATGCACAATATAGTGATTCTTGTCATCAAATATACCTAATCATTCTTGTCAAGTTAGTGAACGTGGAATTGATTTTCTTCAAACCGGGTGGGACGGGCCCCCAGTCCTGTAGTGATTCAAATTTTAAAGTGTAAACATTGACCGTGAATATCCCTCACTCCCTCACCCACTACAGATGTGGTAATCTATGTATTTTCCCCATATCTGATCATTTTTTTTAATGTGAACTTCAGGCTTGTACGTTCCCCTCAAGAAATATTGGAGGACTAACAAGGAGACTTTTGTTCTGTGCACGGACCAGAAGGGACGCGGGAGTTTATTTGCCAGCCGCTCTCCGGTTCCATGTAACCCGGCCGTAACAGCAGACAGATTATACACAGCTTAACCTATCATAATCAAGGTATTTCTCTACTAACCCCGGGTGAACGTGCAGAGGAAACACCAGGCGAGGGTGGACCCCGACTTACCCATTTCCATATATAAACATATAGCTATATAACTGGTTATCTCACTGAGAACTAGAATTAACTAAGTTTGTCACCAATATCGATCAAACGAGCCGTAGAACCTCTGAAATCCACTCAATAGCTTATTCAGTCTAGTCTATGTGGTATTTGTGGATAAAATATATTAGTAAGTATTATATTGTAAGTACATGGTAAAGTGTTATGAATGTCTGATATTCATATAATTATAACCTTTCATGACAACTTGTTGGTTTATATACACATTAACTTTGAACTACTGTATTCAGCTTAGATATTTATAATTAGTGAAACATAGTTATTATATAAATGATAAACATAGTTAGACTTGTTGATTTATATAAGCAATAACTTAAAACTACTGAATTCCTATGCTTTGGTATCTAAAGTGGATAAAATATACTTATAACATTATCTTAATTTTTTTGGTTTTCTTTTATTGTTCCCCCGGTGCTCTGAGTGAGCGAAAAGAGGGCAGTAGAGGGGAATATAACATCACATGTTTATTTTTTTTAACTTAGCGGTTTATAATATTCTATTATTTTATACAACATAACTTAATCATATCTTAACTAAAGTACATAAGACATGGGGATATACGAACGAGGGCGTTCGACGAATTCCCTACGTGAATTCTGCCGTGAGTGGGGGGATACTGTAGTGTTTGTTTTTAAACAGCTGTCCTACGTGTGTCAGTGTCACGCTCTGTTTAAAAACAAACACTACAGTATCCCCCCACTCACGGCAGAATTCACGTAGGGAATTCGTCGAACGCCCTCGTTCGTATATCCCCATGTCTTATGTACTTTAGTTAAGATATGATTAAGTTATGTTGTATAAAATAATAGAATATTATAAACCGCTAAGTTAAAAAAAATAAACATACAGAACGATAAATCATTGATAAATCTCTAAGTTGTAACAAAAATAGATAATAATAAATGACAATAGTAACACAAAGTGTATACCACTCAAGGCCGTACCGCAAGCATCTTTGCTCCGAAAATAGATATAATAAAAAAAAATTATAATGTTACCAGTTATACCGCGAAAAACATAATGGTAGAAAATTAACCAAAGAGATGTTATTGGTCAAAGGCGATTTGCTCACAAAATTGCATGTTGTGTGTTCGTCCATCGTGTGTCTCATTTACTGTCTCCCGAGAGAAATAAAAAAAATATCATAAATATTCTATGCTCATCATAGGATATTATGATAAAAGTTGTTGTTAATACGTTTTCATTTGTATTAGCAACTTCAATAAAATGCCTTGGTAGGTAAAAAACTAACAAGCACATTAACAAAATGTTCTCCTGGAAAAGTTAAGAGACAATTAAGTGTTTAAGCATTAATTAGGTGGCAAACAAAGAGATCACACTATCGGGGACGAACACACACATGGGTATCTAGGATGCAGTGTGATACCAAGACCCATTGACGATTTCTACGTCACGCCGGGCAGAAGGCGGAATGGGTATTCGTCGGCCGCCACATCCACGGCGATAAGTCCCTGTTCGGGCGCCACATGTGATGTTATATTCCCCTCTACTGCCCTCTTTTCGCTCACTCAGAGCACCGGGGGAACAATAAAAGAAAACCAAAAAAATTAAGATAATGTTATAAGTATATTTTATCCACTTTAGATACCAAAGCATAGGAATTCAGTAGTTTTAAGTTATTGCTTATATAAATCAACAAGTCTAACTATGTTTATCATTTATATAATAACTATGTTTCACTAATTATAAATATCTAAGCTGAATACAGTAGTTCAAAGTTAATGTGTATATAAACCAACAAGTTGTCATGAAAGGTTATAATTATATGAATATCAGACATTCATAACACTTTACCATGTACTTACAATATAATACTTACTAATATATTTTATCCACAAATACCACATAGACTAGACTGAATAAGCTATTGAGTGGATTTCAGAGGTTCTACGGCTCGTTTGATCGATATTGGTGACAAACTTAGTTAATTCTAGTTCTCAGTGAGATAACCAGTTATATAGCTATATGTTTATATATGGAAATGGGTAAGTCGGGGTCCACCCTCGCCTGGTGTTTCCTCTGCACGTTCACCCGGGGTTAGTAGAGAAATACCTTGATTATGATAGGTTAAGCTGTGTATAATCTGTCTGCTGTTACGGCCGGGTTACATGGAACCGGAGAGCGGCTGGCAAATAAACTCCCGCGTCCCTTCTGGTCCGTGCACAGAACAAAAGTCTCCTTGTTAGTCCTCCAATATTTCTTGAGGGGAACGTACAAGCCTGAAGTTCACATTAAAAAAAATGATCAGATATGGGGAAAATACATAGATTACCACATCTGTAGTGGGTGAGGGAGTGAGGGATATTCACGGTCAATGTTTACACTTTAAAATTTGAATCACTACAGGACTGGGGGCCCGTCCCACCCGGTTTGAAGAAAATCAATTCCACGTTCACTAACTTGACAAGAATGATTAGGTATATTTGATGACAAGAATCACTATATTGTGCATAATGCAGTTCAATTAGTGCTAGGAGAATAAATATGAGGTCAGATGATAGCTTACCGTTCGAAATATGAAACTATCCGTAAGTATTTTGTTTCCTATCACAAGTTACCGCCTTATTATTGCAATCGCCTTGCGAAGGTTCGTGTTCGTCCACCTACGATACAGAATATCAACAGAAAGGTTATTTTCACAGCCCAAACTTGCAAATTATGTAGGAAAAAGAGCCACTTCAATATACCTACGAAACTCAGTTCGGTTAGCGACTCCGCGCTTTTTCCGCCAATATCCTTCGGGATATAAACTTTTCGGATCTATCTCACGACTTCGACGACAATAATATGCCGTTTATTATACTTTGGGCAGAAGAAAAGATGAAAAGTTAACTGTACCACAAACAGATTGTGAAATTTTAAAAGTTGTTTTGACAATTGCTCATAGATGATAGACGGATCGTCTACTCCCAAACATGTGTCTATGATTTGTTTCCCACTTCAACTGAAGGCAAAGGCCACAGTCAAACAGACAGCCGCCGCATTCGAGACGAACCGAAGAATAAACTCAAAACTATATACCTACGCTCGCCGTAAGCTGAGGAAAAGGGAATACCTACCCAAATCAGCGAGGAAATTCAATTTCGAGTAAAATTCAAAATCGATTAAAAACAGCACCCGATAATGAGGACTCAAATCGATCTGGGAAAGACTATTCAAAATTCAACAACTGTCAAACTCCATCCATTCATCCACGCGCCCCCACAGAGATTCCCCGCCTGATTACTTTTTTTTTTTTTTTTTTTTTTTTTTATAAGTCTCAAGGCGAATATTTTAGTCGAATAGGAAAATCGACTCTTCCCTCAAGGCTACCAACCCAATCAATGAAGTTTGACAGCTACGCTGACGTAAGCGGTTCGCTATCATAGACAAAACAGCTGTCCTACGTGTGTCAGTGTCACGCTCTGTTTAAAAACAAACACTACAAGCTTTCTAGGAGAAGTTCATGAAATTTCTTCTTAAAAATTGGGTGACATTCTAACGGAGTTAAGGAGGCTGTTCCAGACTCGTGAACATTGAAGGGCAAAGGATTCAGACATATAGCCAGAGTGTATATGTATATTTTTTACTACCGGATCTTTTGTAATGTTAAAGGGGTGGCAAAAAAACATATGGCTCGCCTGATGGTCAGCGGCACCAAAGTCAAACACATTTATTCAGTCTAGGCTGTTACAAGCTCTTGTGAAACTCAAACGCTACGCCATCGGTTCGTAAATCTACGGCGGGAGACCTTGTACTGAGAAGAACCGGCAAGAAACTCAGCAAGTGCTATTTTTTTCTCCCTGTTTTGTTTCATACAGTGTCGTCAATTGAAAGATGATATCAAAAATTGAAAACATGTGTTGATGCCAACTTCCATCACATTAATTTTATTAATTAACAAAGGTTAAGTATAGCTAGTTACTGTTTTTAAATTTAGAAGTGGCGATTTAACATTTTTCAACCAAATTAGCAAAGTAAAACGATTTAGTCTATTATATTAAGCCCAAAGTGACTTATCATTTATGAAATCTTTAACATAATAGTAACCTTTCTTAAGAAAACATGTTGTTATACACACTTTAAACTTATTAAAAGGTAAATTCATTATTTCTTTTGGTATTTTATTATAGTAACATACACCTTGACCCACAAATGAACCAAGAACCTTTTGGAGTCTCAACGGTGGCAGTTCATCTTTAGTTCTGGTATTGAAATTATGTACATCATCGCGCCTCGTCTATAAATTTATGTTCTGACGCACAAACAATATACAATTGTAAATGTATTGAGAGGCAACAGTCATTATACCTATTTCTTTAAAAGAAGTTCGAGATTCCAAGCGATAAATAGCTCTTATAGCTCGTTTTTGAAGAATACAAACTATTTCAATGTCAGCGGCAGTGCCCCACAATAGAATGCGACATAATACTGTGAAAGTAGCTGAAGTATATTGTCCTAGCAGTGTTGACATCTGTAAGCCGTCTTATTTTATAACTTGCATAAGCAGCAGAACTAAGTTTACCGTCTAGTGTTGTAATGTGAGGGTTCCATTGAAGTTTGTGGTCTAGCGTTACGCCTAAGAATTTTGAAAGAAGGTTGTATCGACTAAAATTATTTTTTTACCATTTAGAATTATATCCTCCAATTCAGCATGCTTTACATTCGGCAAAGTAAATTTCACACATTTAGTTTTACTCCCATTAAGTTTAAGATTATTAGAAGAGAACCAGTGAAGTACCTTGGAAAGTGCATTGTTTACATCGTCATAATGAGTTTCACCCCTGTCAACGTTAAAAATTAGCGAGGTGTCATCTGCAGACAAACCATACCCTATAGTCGCTTGCGATATCAAAATTATCACTCACGACGTTGTCTACTCTGACATAATTTCCTACCCCGTGGAGTCCTGGAACCTTACTACCACAACAACACCAAAAGGTTGAGTTATTTTACTGTGGTCTTCTGTAAGGTGGCGGTTACTTCCCCAGAAGGGCGCTCCAATTCTAGCGGGAAAATCGCTATGCCCTACCTCTCGGTTATAGCTAAGTGGCGTTAGCACATTGTTATAGATTTCTACATAAATAAATGTTTGCTTTTATATAATTAAGATGAACCGAAACATCTGCTGATTTAATCACCAAGAAAATAGGAAAAAAACTTTAGAACATGACTATTGTAGAGATAGAGACGTACCGAACTCTACGTTTAAATACACTTAATATATACCTATATGTGTATATATTAGTAGTTGCGCGCGGTGCAGCATAGCGAGCGCACGTACGACGCACCCACATTTTACGAGTACCCACATTTGATTTATTAATGTATTAAAATGGATGATGTGAACGTTTTAATGACCAACATGGCATGAGTGAGTTAAGGGAAGATGATATGATAGAGAGTAATAGTGAAAAAGTACATGAAGATTTCGAAACAGATATACTATCACGAGAAACCCGCCCAGATTAAAGATGTAGGTAGGATGGCGATAAAAATGAAAACGGTTTTACAACCGTAATAAAACGGCAAACTAAACGCATAGCGAGAAGCAATTCATCAATTCTTCCTGCTGGTAATATTGGGTGTAAGGAAACAATCTTTCATAATGAAAATGATTACCAGAGTCGCGAGGATGTTTACGAGATATGTATGAGTTCAAAGGAGCTACTGCCGAAACAAATAGCTATGGCTAAACTATTACTATGTCACGAAATCTATAATGTACTAAGAATTAAATACAAAAAAAACATATAACGTTTTAATCCGTTTAGAATCAAAAGAAAGTGCAGAAAAAATACTCAACTGTCAAGGAACCACTACATTAGACTATAGATGTCTTTTTACAGATGAAGTGAGTTTATCGTATAAGATAGTAAAACAAGTTGAAACTTATATCGATGAGAAAGAAATAGAACAAATACTTAAATGTTATGAAGATATTACGTCGCAAAAAGACTGAAAAGACTATCTTACGTGGGAAAATGGATAGGGAGTGAGACTATAAGGATATGTTCCTACCTACCTACCGACCTACCCAAATTAGCAAAGGTATTTTCAGTACAACAAATTAAATGATTTTGTATCTGTTTCTTCAATTATAAATCATACCTATGTAGTTATTATATTTAAAAGATTTTTTAAATAGATACTTAAAAATACACTTTTAAGTTTATTACTACATTATCAGAAGCAGGATCTATTCATTTATACACCGTAAATTATGTGTTACCAGAGAAACTTAAAATGGTTTAAGTAAATAAAAAAAAAAGTGAGAACAGTTAATAAACAGTAAACTTACTCACTAAACCTCGATACAAAGGTAATGATTTATATCGTTTACAAAATATTGTATAAATGGCGCAATCCATCCATCCATCTAGCAGCCTTTCTCCGTCCACTGCAGGACATAGGCCTCCCCCATAGAACGCTACAATGCGCGGTCCTGCGCTATCCGCATCCAGCGGCTCCCAGCACAAATGGCGCAAAATACAATGCAACTAAGCTGTTAAGATTTCTCAATTGCACAATTATGGAGTAAACGTGGAGAAACTTTTTGAAAAAAAATACCTTATTTTTGTGGATATATGTAACCTAAATCGTTCTCTGAATTCCCTAGTAATTTTTTTCAGGTAACTCTAAAATTCCCGTTGTATTTGAACACCGATAATAAATTATTTCCAACCGTTAAATCTTAGCAATTAATTAACCGACTTTTGGAGTAACTATATATCCATAAATTTTTAGAGATAAGTTGTTAAATGAAATATAAGCTTTTGTAGACTGTGAATTTTGATTTATGGCTTTCACATTGAAGAAGACAAAAGTTTGTTATCGGACAAATAAACGAAACAATAACAAAAGTTTTCAACAATCTTGGTCGTTCTATTGACATTTACGGTCAATTATTTATATTTTTAATAAGAATTGACATCTCGTTAGCAACATCAGTATTATTTTATTTTTTTAAGAAATAGTCACACTTACTTGCTACTAATATTATAAATGTGAAAGTTTGTATGTTTCCTTTGGTCAATTTTCTTTACCGTTTTTCTCAACCATCGTATTTTTGTTACTACATCACGCAAAAACGTCTTAACGGATTTGAATAAAATCAGGCAACCATAGTAGTTTATTGGGTGGATTCTGACTTTTTATATGGAAAATTGTTAGGTTCCTGAAGGATTCTCAAAAAACGAAAGTCAAAGTGGTCGAAGTCGCGGGCGGCCGCTAGTTAATGTTAAATTTAGGGACAATGTAGAAGTAAATTTTTAATAACATATAAGGTCAACCGAGATCAACGTTTTGCAATTTCAGGATATTAACAGATAACATGATACAAAAAATAAAATGATAAAAGAGTGTTATGGCACAACGGATTTTCCATTCGAATAGGGAAGATGCATATATAATATTTATGAAAATTTTATGATTAAAATGTTAAAAAAATATAAAAGAAATGCCACTGCAACGTTTTTATTTTACATAATCTTGTTTTTAACAATTATTACGAATTAAAATTACTTTAAACGGAACGTATTTTAAAACACCAATCAGCGTTTAGTGACGTCACTCCTGTTATGACAACTTCTTTGAGGTTATGGTTGTTAAAGTAAATATTATTTTATGGGAATATTTATTGCGTTTTTTTACATTTAATAAAAATGGAAGTTGCGTTGATCAAAGCAGACTCCAGGAATTTACCAAGAGTTAGCGTTGACATGGTTATAACTTTTTTTGTCCAAATGCAGAGTTTTTAAGTGTAGAAATGAAAGGGACTAAATTACTACGGTGTGTAAAAATCGTAGTTGTTAAACTTCGTATTTTATTCAGCGGCTTCTACAAATCTTACGGCGATAATGCAATCGGCTATGTCCAAATTAAAAGAGATGGAAAATTATGTACAGTAAAGGTCGAGTTCTCCGGAGCATAAAGTACGTAAAGAAGGTTATCGTGTAACAGTTATTTTAAATGAAACGCAAAGCTTGGTTCAGTCCTGCCAATGTGAAGATTGTGCCACACTTTATCTAATTTTCGACGTCATTCTCCAACTGTAAAATTAAAAATATGTTACAGGTTTTGTAAGTATTAGGTAGGTTATTAATGCGTTTTTACGTACAAGCAGATTAATTAAGCATATAACAAGTATATTCGCCGACTTACGTCAAAGTGATCTTCTCAGCATCGAATAATGGTCTTTGGAAAATAATTGTCATTTCTCTTCGCAGCTTGAAACCACTTTTTTTTAGTTTTGGGTCAGAAGTTCCAGTCAAAAACAATTTATTTGGGAACTTTGTTGAAGTAGATTGGCACAAAACATGAGTCAACACGGCTTTTTTTCGGAATATTAGTGGTATTGTTATGATCACATGATGTTGATGGATAGTCCATTTTAAATTTTGAAAAAATATTTCGAAAGTCGAAAAAATATGCAAAAGTATGAAAATTTAAAGCCAGCAACGAACAATTACGACCAGTGACAGACAGGAGTGACGTCATCGCATCCATGGGTTCGTTTTCGCGCGAAAATTTAAATTGTCAATTTAAAACCGCATTTTTCCCGATAAATCACAATGTTTTAATTTTTTAATATATCTGTGGTTTATTCTACATGGAATTCTTTAAAATGAAAAGAAAAATAAAAATATTCCATCTTCCCTATTGGAACGCCCATCTGGGGAAGCAACCTCCACCTTACAGAAGAGCATAATAAAATAACACTACCTTTTGGTGGTGTTGTGTTGCTTTTGGTGAATAGGGTTGGTTTTTGCTTTCGACATTTAAAGTGTCTGACAATAAATACTGCGAACAGAATGTGTCAGGCAGTATTAATTTCAAATTGTTTACAATATTCTCTACAACATACGTAATAATCAGTCCCCAGGCTGTAAGTAAAGTGAGTAAAATTTTTACGTGCCTGTGCCACCTGATTCCTGAAAATTGGCACACAGCACAAGTTAGCGAGTATGTATACGTTCGTTGTACACACTAATACTACCCGATAATCCATATTTCGCCCATGTAAAAATAAATGAGGTCTGGCAGTCTTGGGATCTTACGCTACTAGTGCTAACAGTCTTCAAGCAAATCCGAGGAAGGACAAATGGACATGTCGAAACTATAAAGGTTCCTTGTCATGACTACGAAATCCTAAAAAAACATTTTCCAATATACGCGTTCTTAACATCTCTATGTGAATATACATAATAATATCGAAGTTATATAAATATACTTCTTCTAATAAATGTTACACTTACAACCATCTGCTATTATCACGGATCATGGGAAGCCGGACTTCATAAAAAACAAACACTGAAATCACTTACATATCGATATTGTTAAAGATAAAATCTATATGTATACTAGCTGTCTGAGTGAACTTTGTACCACCATAAATAATAGGAGTTAGTGGTAGAAGGGTGAAAATTTAGGGTTGTATGTATTTTTGTATGATGTATCATAAAAAAATAAAAACAAAAAAAAATGTCAAAAAAATAAACACCCTTAACATTTAGTGGGATGAATAATAGGTGTTCTCCGATTCTCAGACCTACTGAATACGTATATAAAATTTCACGAAAATCGGTCGAGCGAGTAGTTTAATTACGCACACCGTGATACGAGAATTTTATGATGATTTTATGAAGTAGCAAATAAAATTGCATCTATTTCCGCACTACAAAAAATATACTGAAGAATTAATTGAGAATCTCCTTCTTTATAAATATTAGGGTAAAAAGGTTGAGCATACTTTATTTTACTTTTTTTTTGTTGCTTGAAAGGAAATGTAGCAAATGTGAAATTTTATGGATTATTGGTTGAAATTCTTGTAGTTACATTTTTGTGATATGAAATTAAAATCATTCAAAGAACTCGAAAAGTATGATCCCATACAATTAAGCATATCATTTTTCTCATCATTTCAAAACACCACGCGATTTCTAATTTTAAAATTGTGCTGGAATACGCCACGAATACATGGCCATTTTCTTGTAATCAAATGTACCAATACGACGGCAAAAAGAAATTGTATGCAAAATAGGCGAACAGGCAATTTGAGACATTTCGTGAAAATATGAAGAAAGATTGTGAGCAGTAGTAGCTAACAGTCCTTAACAAATCCATACATTTCTATTTGATACAAGCGGAAACCCGCGAATTCGTTCGCGTTAACTTTAGTTGTTTGATACCTCAGAGAACTATTTTTTTTCTGGGATAAAAAATATCCTATGTTTGTATCCAGTTAATAAACTACATGTCTGCCAAATTTCATTGAAATCCATTTCCAGCCGTTTTTGCGTGATTGGATAACAAACATTTAAATTATTTTCCACACAGCTTGTTCAATCTCTCAATAAAAGCCTTCCGTGTGCTTAAGTACATTTTATTAAATAATATTATGAAAAATTATTCCGAATTGGTGTAGTCGTTTTCGAGTATTGCGCTTAGCAGCATTCATTTATTTTACAAATAACTATTTCCAACACTCACACCAATTAGCTTAGCCCCAAAGTAAGCACTGTAAGGCTTGTGTTATGGGATACTAGGGTAACGGATAGAATACATATATTGTACATATATAAGTATATTTATATAGAAATACATATTAAACATCCATGACTGGAGTACAAATGCTCGTATTCATCACACAAACATCTGCCCCCACCGGGATTCGAACCCGGGACCTCTCGAGTAGGCGACACCATGAAACCCGGCGTATAAACCACTCGGCCACGGAGGTCGCCAATATTTTTTATGTGTTTTACTTTTCTTACCGTTGCTTACTTTTTTTAACCGTGTGCTTTAAGGAACATAATATGAAAAAATATTATGCCGGATGGTCCAGCCGTTCTCGAGGTTTGCGATTTAAAGCAACATATACATATTTATTTATATGTAGATTTGCATAATATGAAGCGATGATTTTTCTATACGATACAAGATATCAACTGATCATTAATTTATATTTAGTTTCGTATGAGTTTGTTCGGAGAAATATTGTGTGCTTACTAACCTTTCGATTATGGTTTTCGAAAGGAACCCTAATTGGAGTAAGCAGACAAGAACGTTGCGACAACCAAATGGAATACGGAATTAGCTATTTGGGTATTATCTAAATTACATTGATACTATTCCAGAAGGCCAACCAGTAAAAGTTTAGCGGTAACTTTGTGTTTACTTGAAGCCTGCAATAACAGTTACAATGAAATTATTATACCTACCTACGAAATGAGAATACAAGAGTGATATTGAGGTGGTTACGCACAGAAGGTTCCCACAAAATGTTTAAATATAAATCCCGGCGAATTTTTCTATACAATTTTTTTATACTGTAAACTTAAACATTATTTGAACTTCATCAATCAAAATCATGCATAAACGTTGCATTATCATAATAATGATTATTAAAATAGGTACTAAGTTAACCTGAACCTTCTAGTTAATTGAATTGTATGCTTTTACGTCGTATATAAAGTAATTTCTATATTCACTTTATAAGTTTCCCCAATTACATTTGTAAAAGTGTCTCTTTCTGAGATTTTGACAGACATAAAATGTGCTATTTTTATTTAGCTCTTAACTTGTTACCGTTACTAACATTCTCAGAGAGATTAAAGGAAGTCTTCTGGATGTCTTATAAAAGTATGTCGTTCAATATTTTTTGTAAGTAATAAAATGCTAAAATAATAACGTGGTATAAATCTAGAGAAAACAGGAATAGAATGTGTGAGCTAATATTTACTTGTGGTTAAGGTCTATAAAAATGTTAATTGGTTTGAAATGTTTACTGGCAAAATATCTCCTCAATTTTTATCGTCGGTTAAAAAGAGGTACAATATAACCTGGACATCTTCAAGGCCAGAGTGAACAGGCATCTTCTAGGCAGGCGTGTACCATCCTAGGCCTCATCATCGCTTTCCATCAGGTGAGATTGTGGTCAAACGCATTGCCTATTTTGCATAAAAAAAAGGTGCATTTGTAATTCATTAATGAAATGTTCACATTATAAATTCATTATGTTTGTCAATTTCATTCTGTAAGATCAATCTGTCATGCATGCATAGTCTAAAAACCGTAATCATAACATGCGTGGAATTGTGGATAGCAGCTAAATAATAATATGCCATTCCGCGCGCAGTGAATTTATATTATGAATCCAGATTCTGTTTCTTAATGTTAAAAAACATTTTCAGCATACTTGCTCAAATAATGCATTTACGGAGGTTGTTTACATTGTTCGGAAGTACAAAATTTCGAGCCATTCATCGGAGCATGCTGTAAAACATTTTACCGGACGCTCCTATACATGTTGACGGTTTTTTGTAGTGAAACTTCTTTAGGCACGCTTGACTTGGGGGAAACTGGCGAATGTGTTACGATTTCGCGTTACGATTAGTGTCGTCGGTGACTCATCGGTAAACAATGTGTAATATCCGTCACAAAATACATGAATCTAGTGCTTTGTGGGTGATAATAGACCCAGTGCAGATTGGTGGGTGATAGCGGATCCAGTGCGGATTGATGGATGATAATGGACCCAGTGCGGATTGGTGGGTGATAACGGGCCCAGTGTGGATTGGTGGATGATAACTTACCCAGCTCGGATCGGTGGGTGACTATGGACCCAGTGCGGTTTGGTGGATGATAACGAACCTAGCGCGGATTGGTGTTTTTTTTTGTCTATCAACAAATCTTCAGGTTAAGTTTATGATTTTCAGATCATTGGAGCTAAAGAAGTTTCACTTCAGTCGTGTGGTCATAAGCACACTCGCTTTTTTTTAAATTCGGTCTAATCTCACTTATCTAAGAGGCGCTGCGGGTTTTAGTGAGAGAGGAAGAGTATCTTCATCAGAAAGTTGTATAACTAAATGAGCATAGGAGATTGGTAGGTGAAATGGTGATTGGAGGGTTAAAAGGGAATGGAGGGTGAAAAGGGGATTGGAGGGCGAAAGGGATTTGAGGGCTAAAGAGGGATTGAAGGGTTAAGGGGGATTGAATAGTGGAAGGGATTCGAGGATGATATAGGGGTTGGTGGGTGATAATAAGGGATTGGTGGGTGATAGTGGGGATTGATGGTCGATAATAGGGGATTGGTAGATATGCGTTCTGTTTTCTCGCAAATGTGTTGAAAAACGTTGTCCTGACATTCGTGCGGATTGGTATTTACAAACTCGTGACTATGGTAAGCGCTAGACATAGTCAATGTATGATTTGTATGGAAAGTTTTTTTTTGTTTTTGTTATAGCAGCCACAGTAACATAAATTCTGTAAACATTTCAGGTGTCCATCTAAGCGTTAGAGTCAGGACAGACAGATACCGAGCGCAAATTTTATTAAATTCGTTTGTGATCCTTCCCATATGCTACACTAAAAACTACCAGAAGAGAGAGAGAGTAGAATGAAATTATGTCCACTTAGTACTTTACTACTAGTACCTAATTTGGTATAATATTTACTTTATCATTCGTTTTTTATTTTTTTCTGAAATAGGTCCTACAAATGATTCCGCCCCACCTTATGTAAAAGTGACGGTGGAGCCCAAACGTAAAGACAGCTGGTATAGCAGTTTCACTTTCAACACCAACTATCCTCATCTTTAAATAAAACTAGTTTTAACGGGTTATTGCACGAAACTTTATTTATTTATTAACGTTTCGCAGCCTTTTCAGGTCTGCATCGTCAGAATACTGTGAAATACAGTACAGACCTGTAAAGGTTGCGAAACGTCAATATATAAATAAAGTTTCGTGCATTAACCCGTTAAAACTAGTTTTATTTAATGAGTGATGTGTGTGAAAACCTAAGAAACAAAAATCCTCATCTTGCCTGCCTGCACATTGCTTCTTCACGCCTCTTTAAGGATCTCGTGTTGTAGAAGGAGGGGAAACACGTGAACGGGCAAAACATTCCATTGAATACTATTGAATCGTGACCCGTTCACTATCTGACCGCGTTGTCTACATTTTATATCCTAGAAATCTATTGTGTATTAAGAGTTCAAGCAAAATGTCTCAAACTAAGGCAAAGAATGAGAAAAAAAGCGTGTTACATTTAAAACTGAGAAAAACGAAATTCGCAATGTCTCTTATTTATTTAATATAAGGAGGATTTGAAGGAGTCAAGGGTGCGGTATAATTGAAATATGATCACTCCGACAGAATTTAGCCGTAGAACGAGTAGCTCTTTGTAGAAAGTTAGGCCCCTACTGCCGGGCGAAGTTTAGAGCCGCGTGCCAGCCGACAGCAAAAGGTATATGATGGGGCAATTCGACCACTCGCTCCGTTATAATGATAATATCGTTACCAATCTTTATTTATGCTGATAATAATTTGTTAGCAAACTTTGTATAAAATGACTTACAAGTCATTTTATACAAAGTTATTGGTCCGAATTGAATAGGTTTGTTGATCCTATACGGTATCTAATTTATTTACAGCCCCTGTGTTTGTTACAATATTTGGCATTAGCAAATAAGACCAACTGTTTTTTCATGCAAAATAGTTATAATACATTAAAAACTTATTTACAGTTTCAGTTTCTTCAGAAAATGTAGACTATATTTATTATTATTACCGTTATTGAAACTTAATTTCATAATTTTTGCTTCATTATATTACGAAGTATTATTTAAGTAGTTCTGGTTTCCATTTTACGAGTTTTGTACAATTTTAAGGGTGGGTCGTTAACTGTTAGTTGTGAGGGTAACATCGTAAAATTATTTATTTATACGACCCAATTTCGCCGGTATAGTGGTCGACAAAGTATTTTCGGGTCTTATCGAGACCGAATCAAGGGTCAACGCTTCAGCGCACACTTGCTTTCGAACAGCATTCAACAATACAGATTAATGACTCGTGCATCTAGTAAAAACTATTGGCTGCTCATGAATATTTACTATAAAATTTTAATATAATAAAGAGAAGAGGAGATTTACCGTTATAGCTACATTGAAATAATCAAACCTTTTACCAGATTTTATTAAATCGTTAATTTCAATCACGGCCTATTATTAAAACCTACAGTTAAGCAAGGAATTCTAAAGTCATAATGCACTTAAAATATTTATTAACTTGCCGTACGACTATTGCATAAAGCGGACCACATAACAAGCCCTATAATGAGCCGTAACGTTCGATCGCTAACTTCAAAATGGCTAGGTGAGCTTTCGTGTAACAATATTTTCCCGGTATTTGTGTTTTCCATATTTCCAATCTCACGTGAAACCCATCTGTTAGTATAAATCAAACGCTTTGGTCGCGCAAGTTATGTAAATTTATTAATCATGTATGGTCGAATATAATACGTCATTAATCAATACAAACGAGCATTATTACACGTGCTGACAAAGTAGGAGCATACTTATTCAATGAAAGTTATTAAATGAAAGGTCCAAATCTCTAGGTATTGTAGTTATAGGTATCATAAATTTATGATAACATTTTAAAAGTTGAATTGTGAAGTAAAGTTGAAAGTTGTGTTTTCGTGCACCCATCCAATCATTTAATATAGTATTTTGATGGTTTTAAACCCTACGATCCTGTTATGAATCACGAAAAACGTTTTAATACAGTAGTAATGGTCTCATGATAGTCAATACAGAAGTTAAATTAGCAAAGTCTCAACTTAAGGCTTCGTATATAAAATAAAACGTTGAATAAAAGATACTGGACTTTTCTCGGAAAACATTCATTCAATACACGTATTACAGTTAGGAATTACCGCACGATGCTCCAGCTTCGCAACCATTTTATGTCCGTAATCCAATTATATGTGAAGTTAATATGAACTATCTAACGTATAGATAAAACTACATGATTCAAGAATTTCATTTAATTTTTATCCATTATATTGCTGTATAAAAAATAAAATTTCCAGCTGGTAAGGGAAAGTCATAAACTTGTTCACTTTTTTTCCGAAAACTGTATAATTCATCTATTTTTTGTCAACTTTTCAATTGGGTAAGCGAGCTTGCTACTTTATTGAGAGATCGACTGAAAATGATAATAAATAATGCCTCGATAGTTTTGACATTTATCGATTTTAATAATCTCGATTACCTAAATGACATACAAATTACGTTTACCCTAAGAGGACAATAGCCCGTGGCGCTTTGAGGAGTTTTCAGAGTTGATTATTGAAAGGGAATGTTGCTCTAAGTTCGGGAGATTACTTTGTCGAATTGGTTCAATTTTGTCTGTACAAATAACCGAAATAGAAATACAAAAGGGGAGTGCCGATTAAACAATATGGTAATAATTGTACTTTTAATTACATTCTTCAAAGGGTATTTTTATGACTATTTATTCTAAATATATAAATGAAATGAAATGAAAAGTCATTTATTCAGTCTGGGCTGTTACAAGTACCTGTGAAGGTCAAGAAGCTACGCCATAGGTTCGCAAAACTACAGCAGGAGACCTTGTACTGAGAAGAACCGGCAAAAAACTCAGCAATAAAAGAAGACACTGACTGACTGATTAAATGACCTATCATTGCACATCCCAAACCGCTTAGTCTAGAGACTCTAAATTTGGTTCGTTAGTTTCTTATGAGGTGTAGGGGTACACTAAGAAAGGCTTTTTCGAAATTCACCCCCGCAGGGGCAACAATAGATGATGAAAGTTTGTATGAAAAACCTTAATTCTTGAATTAAGATTTTTGAGTTGAAACTTGTCACAAATATTTATCTAAATAAGTTATTAAGTTTGTCATTTTTATAATAACACCTTGTATCAGGGTTTTTTCGAAAATCTACTCCTAAGAGGGTAAAAAAGGGGATGAGGTTTTAATGAAAAATCTTATTCTTTGGGTTAATAGAATTAAAACTTGGTACGAATACTTCTCTAAATAAATAATAAAGTTTTCCATTTTTGGTTTGCCTAAATTACCCCTAATTAGAGGGTGTCAAAGTTTTAATATGAATTAACTCTCGAAACTCCGTATTCATCCTTGAGATATTTCTAAGTTTAATTATATATGTACAGAAAATCAAAAATATTTAAATACAAATTTCCTTAACCTACTTATAGATAACATCTTATTTACAAAATACAAAATAAGTCGACCCCAGCGCCGCCGTCAGGGATGGTGCCCAATAGGCTGGCAGCATTGCCACGTTGAATGGCAAGGCTGATCCGTTGACCAAGATAGCTGCCAGCCTTTTGATCACCAGTAACTTCGGTGAGTCTCTTTAATATTTCCTTAAAAAAGGAACGAGCGCTTGGACCCCATGGGCCCATGGTCTCAACACCAAACGGCACAAATTTATAGTTCTCATTGAGAGCTGAATATTTGCGCCGTTTAGAGCACTCAGCAGAGGCCGCCGCCGCACCCGCAGCCAGGGAGGTGCTCCCTGTGTGGCAAGCGTATCCGCGCAAGTTGCGTCCCGCACAAGAGGGCGACCCTGCTTCCACGGAATGAGCATCATTCCGTCAGGTCTCTTGCCAACGTCACGAAAGATGCCGCTAGGAGCGCTGGCACGTTGACTGCGATAAGAGCTTTGCTGATGACGTCATTGATGCAGGCGTGGCGGGAGACTCGGCCAGCGCCTTGGTCTAGGGCATGCCCGGTATCCACTCCCGGGCATGCCCTAGACCAAGCGCTTCTAGCCTCTGCAAAGTGAGCCAACTCCACTCCACCCAAAGACGGGCATAGTATTTTACTAGAGAGCTCGGCTGTACCATATGCAGAAGATAGAAAAGCGGTAAGGGCAATATATAGTGTAAGGGGTTCTTAATATACCTGCAAGAACCCAAGCCAACCTCACCTTCACGTGGTGCACCCTGTTGACCAACAGACGAGGCTCTGGCAAACCGATCGATGGCGGTATAACCATCCAACGACGTAGGGGAGGAAAATCTCATTGGTGACGGGCAGCAGCGTCATCAGTGAAATAACCTACGTTCTGCGATCGCCAACCCGCCTGCCCAGCGTGGCGATTATGGGCAATACCTTGAATGCACACAAACAAAAAGCCACGGCCCCCAGTTCCCGGTAGCCCCGTTATTCCTGGTCACGGTGGCGACCACGGTAACGGCGGGGCGGGGGGTGCGAAGAATCTCCGGGCTACGGGAGGCCACCACAATAGACTGACCCTGGCGACGTACAACGGACGCACGCTACGGCTTGACTCGCATCTGGCGCAACTCGAGGTGGAACTTGGGAAGATTAGGTGGCACATTTTAGGGTTAAGTGAAGTCCGAAGAGAGGGGGAGGACACCATAACGCTCGAATCTGGCCACCTAATGTACTTCCGCGGGGGAGACCAACAGTCCCAAGGTGGCGTTGGGTTTTTGGTGAATAAGTCCCTTGCCGATAACGTTGTGGAAATATCCAGCGTGTCGAACAGGGTAGTGTACCTTATTATAAAGCTCACCGAGAGGTATAGCCTCAAGGTGGTGCAAGTGTACGCACCGACCTCGACACACTCGGAAGACGAAGTGGAGGATATGTTCGATGATATATCGAGGGCCCTCCACTCCACTACTAAGACCCACTACAACGTTGTTATGGGGGACTTCAACGCTAAAGTGGGAGTACAGAATTGCAGCGAATCGGTAGTAGGATCCCATGGATTTGGAAGCAGAAATCATAGGGGGCAAATGCTCGTCAACTTCCTCGAACAGGAGGGGCTCTTCTTGATGAACTCTTTCTTCAAGAAACAACCCCAAAGGAAGTGGACGTGGCAAAGCCCCCGACACTATGACTAAAAATGAGATCGATTTCATCATGACGGACAAGAGGTACATATTCAGAGACGTCTCAGTGATCAACAGGTTCAATACCGGTAGTGATCACCGACTCGTCCGGGGCTCTTTGAATATCAACTTTAAGGCCGAGCGCGTCCGTTTGATGAAATCCAGGCTCCAACCTACTCTGCTCCAATCTATAACAGGATCTGAAACGTTCCAGTCAAACCTGGAGAACCGATTTGCTGCCGTGGAAACCACAACAGACGTAAACCAAAACCTCGAAAATGTGGTTCGGATCCTCAGGGAAGAGGGTACGAGATTATGTGCAACGCAGCGTAAGGGCAGGAAGTCAAAGCTTTCGGAAGAGACTTTAGGGCTAATGAAGGAACGACGTGAAAATCCACCCGTCACTTCGTCGGCAAAGCGGACTCTAAACCAAGAGATCAGTAAACACGTACGACGCGACCTCCGGTGCTCCAATACTCTCTCAATCGAGAGAGCGATCGAGCAGAATCGAGGATCCAAAGTGTTCGTACAATCTCTTGGAAGAAGCCATCTGACGAAGTTGACCAAAGCAAGTGGGGAAGTTGTTGCTTCAAAGCCGGCAGTCCTTTCGGAAGTGGAAGACTTCTACAGCCAGTTGTACGCATCACATGCATCTCGACCCGATCCCGGAAATGAGGATTCTAGAGCCACATTAACACGCCACTTCACCGAAGACCTGCCAGAAGTCAGTATTGGCGAAATCGAAATTGCTCTTGGACAGCTTAAAAATGGAAAAGCCCCTGGAGAGGATGGTGTTTCAACAGAACTCTTAAAGGCTGGAGGTAAACCCGTACTGAGGGAGCTCCAAAAGCTTTTCAACACTGTCCTGTTCGAAGGGAGAACTCCGGAGGCGTGGAGTAGGAGTGTGGTTGTCTTGTTCTTTAAAAAGGGGACAAGACCCAACTTAAGAACTATCGACCCATATCCCTTCTAAGCCACGTCTATAAGCTGTTCTCAAGAGTGATCGCGAACCGTCTTGCGCGAAGACTTGATGACTTCCAACCACCGGAACAGGCTGGGTTTCGGAGCGGATACGGCACCATAGACCACATACACTCAGTGCGGCAGATTATACAGAAGACTGAAGAGTACAATCAGCCCCTGTGCCTAGCATTTGTGGACTATGAGAAGGCCTTTGACTCGATTGAAATCTGATCTGTTCTGGAGTCCCTGCAGCGTTGCCAAGTCGACTGGCGATACATCCAAGTGATTAGATGTCTGTACGAAGCCGCCACCATGTCTGTCCAAGTACAGAATCAGCAAACAAGTCCCATACCGTTGCATCGTGGAGTGAGACAAGGGGACGTTATTTCCCCGAAATTGTTCACTAATGCAATGGAGGATATGTTCAAGACGCTGAACTGGAAAGGACGTGGCATCAACATAAATGGCGAACGCATCTCTCACTTGCGATTTGCAGACGACATCGTCATCATGGCAGAAACCCTGCAGGACCTACAACAGATGCTGAATGACCTGGCTGACTCTTCTATACGCATCGGCCTACGGATGAACTTGGATAAAACCAAGGTCATGTTCAATGAACATGTTCTACCGGAACCGATTGCAATACACGGTGCCGTTCTCGAAGTTGTTCAAAAATATGTGTACCTCGGGCAGACATTGCAGTTAGGTAGAAACAACTTTGAGGACGAGGTGAATAGAAGAATTCAGCTAGGTTGGGCAGCGTTTGGGAAGTTACGTCAAGTCCTGACATCGTCGATCCCACAGTGTCTGAAGACGAAAGTCTTCAATCAGTGCGTCCTACCTGTGATGACATACGGAGCCGAGACGTGGACACTGACGGTACGGCTGGTCCACAGGTTCAAAGTCGCTCAACGCGCTCTGGAAAGGGCTATGCTCGGCGTTTCTCTGAAGGATCGCATCAGAAATGAGGTAATCCGGCAGAGAACCAGAGTTATCGACATAGCCCACCGGATTAGCAAGTTGAAGTGGCAGTGGGCTGGCCATATTTGTCGAAGAACCGATAACCGTTGGGGTAGACGAGTTCTGGAGTGGAGACCGCGTCTAGGCAAACGTAGTGTAGGACGTCCTCAGGGGCGATGGAGTGACGATTTGCGCAAGGTGGCTGGCAGGAGCTGGATGCGAGTAGCCCAAGATCGATCTAAGTGGCGTGCATTTGGAGAGGCCTATGTCCAGCAGTGGACTAAGATAGGCTGGTGATGATGATGATGAAGGGCAATATGGGAAATATGACGAGTACCTAGACCTCCGAAACGAACAGGGAGAGAGGCCTGCTTCCAAGCGTTATCCGAAAATGAACAGTTTAAAATTTTGGAGAGTGTCTGTCTCTCTGAGCGAATTGTCAATAATTGCCAGCTGTCCTGGAAAAAGCCAAAAATGAGTGCTTCGTAAAAATATATAAATTTTGGGGCGAACGCGCAAAAACGAATTAAATATAAAGTCATGTACGGGTTAATTTTCAACATTTTTTCGGAGGAATGCTGGAATTTAGAAAGGACATTGTTCTGCGTCCATACATTGTTAGCCTAAGAACGCACAATCATGAAATATTATTTTCTAGGTTCGAAATTGCAAAGTAAATTACTGTAAAAACAAAGATTATTGACGGACACTTCTGAGAACTTAAATATCAGGAAAACTAAATACTAATACCTACAATGCGAAGAGATGGCGCTGCCTTGCAGCTTAAGGCTAGGTAAATTTCGACGCGGCTAATAGGGCCGTGGTAGCATAATGGTCAGTGCATTCGCCCGGATAGCGAAGGATGCGGGTTCGAGTCCCGTCCGCTGCCTGGTCTGCGTGGATTTTTTTCTAGTAAACTTTTCTTTAGATTTAAACATCTAGCAGTTAAATGCTTAAAAAAATCAATATCATAACTAATTATTTTTTATTCGGTGCAATTTTAAAGAATAACTATTAGGAAAAACTTGGTGAGGTAGGAGTCATGAATAAAATAAAAACTGTAATTATGCTTCTTATTTTTTTACTATTTTACACATAATTGTATCATATTGTATATTGTATTTATTTGTATATCAAATGTATATTGTGTAAATATGCAGCGTGAATGTGTGTGTATCAGGTGCTCTTGAATCATTTGACAGTATGATCCTCTTAGGATGTTGTGGCACAGGTTCTCTTGGTAATAAGGTCTCTGCTATTTGGTAACATCGATGGCATATTAGATAGCCGATATAGTTAAATTAAAGGAAAAACAATCGCAAATAAACACACACAACAGGTAATCCGAAACGAGAATACACGAATGCCACTGTGCCACAGATTACTACGAATGCAAACTGCCTGCACCACAACCACAGAGTATCGAGTTTTATGCCGACCCTTCACTTGAAACAGTCTGTCCTTGTCATGCTTAATAAGGAATAAAACGAGGAAAAGGAGAATTATATTAGACTGTTGTCAAGTTTTCAAAAAGCAAACACGAATAGCTAAGTGAAGTGCCGGCATTAGGAAGAAAAAGTGTTTTGTTTGCAGCGCTGTCATAGATTATACACATAAAATGGTAGTCTCAGATTATTTTTTAACTTTTTAATATAGGTTACTTAACTGGAAGTGTCCGTGACAATCTAAATACTGATAATTATCGCAAAAAATATACTAAGAATTTGGCATTTATGATAATAAATGCCAAATTCTTAGTATATTTTTTGAATTTATGATAATAAATGCCAAATTGGTGTTGGTTCTTAGGCCAAATTTAACATTGTCCTTTGTTCATTAATAAAAATAGGAATAGCATCATCAAAAATCGGGGAACCTAAGAGACGGAGTGATTTATTATCAAGAATTTTGATATTAGGAGCTAAAGCCGAAAATTTTGTGACAATATGTTGTAACTGTTCAGGTGAAAATTTTGATTCTGGGATAAATAGCTCCTTGAGATTATATATAAAGAATAACATGTATCTAGATTTTTGAAATTCTATCCCTGAATGTAGATGAAAGTTTGTATGAAAAATCTTATTCCTTACACAAACCACAAACCAGGGACGACGGCTACCTGCAATTTAGTAGACGTTCTCCAGACATAAGTGGCTTTTCTTTTGACTGCTGGGTAGTTCCATATAATCCAGTTCTTTTGCGAACCTTTAACGCGTATATAGACGTCGAATCCTGTCACTCTCTTAAATCAATAAAACACGTTAGCAAATACATAAATAAAGGATCCCATCAGGCCACTTTTCCTTTAGAATATGAAAATGATCAAATAAAAACTTGGTACGAATACTTCTCTAAATAAATAATCAGTTTTGTCATTTTTGGTTTGCCTAAACCTCCCCTAAAGGGGGAATTGGAGGGCGCATTCAATTAACTCGAAACTCAGTATTTATATTTGAGATAAGAAATAAAGAATAACATGTATCTAGAAAAATCATATTCCTTGGGTTAATAGACTTGAAACTTGGCACAAAAACTTATCTAAATAAATTATAAAGTTAATAATTTTTGGTCCTAAAAATTGCGATCGAGGGTGTCGAAGTTTTATATGGAAGAATTTTAACGCGCAGTTCGAAATTAGCATAGTCTGTATAAAGTCACTACGTGGCTCACGTAGGTGGCTTTAATTTTGACATTAATGGAGTAGAGATTAACAATTGGTGGTTAGTGCCATATAATCCAGTTATTTTGTGAAAATTCAAGGCGTATATAAACGCAGAATTCTGTTACTCTGTTAAATAAATAAATTTTTGCACAAATAAAGGACCCATCCAGGTCACTTTTGCTTTAAAAAATGAAAAGATGAAGTAAAGATTTGCGAAAGTGGGAGGTACCTACATAAGTAGTTTAAAGGCAGTATGGCAAATTCTTAGATTTCCGATTCATAAATGCTTCCCTACCGTGTTTCATTTTGCGGTTCATCTGGAAAATGGCCAAAGAGTATATTTTAATCAGCAAAGTCTCGCAGATTCTTACAAATTTACGAAAAACTACACTTCGTGCCTTCTTTGAGTTGTGTCGTACTGATGATTATGCAAAAACCCATTTGACATAAAAGGGTTTTCGCCCACCAAGTATCAGCATATTATGTTTGGACTAATTCACAATTTCAAAGGAGGAAACGTATAGTGAACTTAGATTTATGTCTTGGTATAAAAAAAAGAAAATACTCTGTGCAGAGTGTACACAATACACCCTAATAATAAGGAATGTTTTCATCTTGGAATCCTACTTTATGAAATTCGAGGCCCTACGTCATTTGAAGCGTTAAAAACAGTAAATGATTTAGTATACCCGACTAATCTCTTGCAAGGCTTTAGGCTTACTTGAAAACGATGACAACTGGCATGCAGCATTGAGTAAGGCAGCATTAAGTAAGGCAGTCAATCACCTTATATAATACGCCAACTTTTTACTATTATATTGGTGTTTTGACAAGTGCCTGATTCTCCAAATCTGTGGGATACATTCAAAGAATAGGACTGCAAGACATACGCAGCAACAAAAGTTTGATGGGTGGTTTGACTGTATTGCTGGCAGGAGACTTTCGTAAAACTCTACCAGTAGATCCAAGGGGAATACATGCCGATGAGACAAAAGAGTGTCTTACAATATAATCAGTGTAGACCTACGTTAAAATTTTAAAATTAAAAAAAAATATGAGAGCACCTTGGAGGTGATTTTTCCGCTAGCCAATTTTCGGATCTTTTGCTAAAATTGAGTAACGGTGATTACCCAGAAAAAGATCGTATGATATCTGTTTCTTCCGATCTGTGCACTTCAGTAACAGTTGAAAACCTGATTTTAAAAAAAATCAGACGTTGCGCTCATCTCGGAAAATTCAATAGAGTGGGTTATGGGAAGGAGCTTTACTTACCCTAAAGAACGATCAAGCAGCGGTCATTAATGACATATTACTGAACACTTTGAAGGGCAAAAGATTGTTCAGTAGAGTTCTTAAACACTTTGAACCAGCCGGGTTCTGCCATATCACAGACTTATACTGAGTGTGGGTACATCTGTTATATTATTAAGAAATTTGAAGCCACCCAAACTTTACAACGGCACTAGGTTCCAAGTCAAAGCTTTGCACCGGAACGGAGTAGAAGGCATAATTTTGACCGGACCTGCTCAGGGCGAAACAGTGTTTTACCATGGTTTTAGCCTTTTGAATTGAAATGGGAGATCATTTGGTATTAATGGAATAATTAATACCAAATGATCTCCCATTTGAATTCAAAAGGCTGCAGTTCCCTGAAGGCGAATATTTTTTTAAATTGTAAGCAGATTGATGTAAAAGGAGGTTTGATAAAAATTTGATACCTGAATCACTTAGTCCACGCGGAAGAAGTCGCAGGCAAAAGCTAGTTAATAATAGTAAAGTTTTAGATCTTTAATCTAAATAAAATTACCAGTTCAGTGTTAAAAAAAATATTTGTTAGGAGACTGCCACCTAAATAAATAAAAGCCCTTAATTAAACAGAACTAGTATCACAAAGGCATTTAAATAGAAACAAGTTTACAGGATAAGTATTTGATATTACATCAAGAACTGAAACTTGATTCTTATTAGCAGAAATATTATTATAATTATTAATAATAAAATGTTTGACATTTACAAAACTGAAAGTTCGTAAAGTATGTTAATAAAAGTGTAGGTATATTACGATATTATTAGGAGTTGGCGGAATGTCATAAGAATCCTCATTTGGTTCATCATCATCATTAGCAGCCTATTAATATCCCCACTGCTGAGGCACAGGCCTTCTCTACAGATGAATAGAGCGCTTGGGCCATGACCCACCACGCGGGCCCAGTGCGGATTAGAGGGTACTAACGACTGCAGATGCAGCAGAGACCAATGGCTGAACGTGCCTTCTGAAGCACGGAGGATTTCAAGATAGTAAATTTTTGGTCACCCATCTAAAAACAACCACTGTGAAAGTTGCTTAACTTCAACGATCTCAGCCGAATGACTTAGCACTTGCGCCATCGAGCTTCTCCCTATTTGGCATTGGATAGACCGAAACCATATTTAAAGTAAATTTATTACTTTCGTTAACATTCATTATCGCGTTTTAATAGGTTCTTAACTCAATTATTGATTATATTATTGATTCGTACTTGAACTTTCATAATTTACGTTAGTGTTAAACGTTATTATAAAAAAAGTTTTCGATTTATCATACTAAAAATTGCCAACAAAAATAATTATAATACCTATAAATAATAAAAATACCAACATTTATATATAAACTTGTTATGAATTAGATATTCTCAAACTGAACTCAAATGAGGCCGTGTAAACCAAGACACATCGGTGATGTATGGTTGTTCTTTAAGCAAATGATGCAATGAATATTCATTAAACAAAAGCCTATATTAGAATCTTCGAAAGCATCGCTTTTTGGTTACCTTCACTTATACAAATAGCTTTGAAGAGACAAGCTTCCCCCTGGAAGATATTTCTCGGTAAATGTCAGTTTAAGAGGTACTGTGTATATAAAGGTGTATTGTGAGCAAGCTTAAGTACCTAAATTATAATTGTAAAACAAACAACGACGCATAGGCAGAGGATATGTTCGAAAGATTGATGACTACTCTAAGACAAAAATCAAGATTTCATCATTTGAGTACATTGTTGGGGTTAAAATAAAAAAAAAAACATTAAATTTCTTTTTGAATTGAATTCACTAAGTAAAAGAATAAAAAAATATCATTTCAAAGAAATCTTCAATCGTTGTTTATTGTGACTCTTCAACTATTGTGAGGTATATTCATAAAGATAGTTTCATCGTCTGGATCATCTGAAACAAAAGTAATACTTGATATTTAATTATTTATTCGATGAGAACAAAAACCTAAAATCCTGAATCGTTTCTTTTCTGAAATTGGATAATCAGAAATACATTATAGCTGAATTATTATCATTCTGATTTCTCTGAGGATGATACGTAAAAACCGTTTCCCCGGTAAATGTGATGATTCCTGTTCCATTAACCATCGGTTACGAAGTATTCTCTCTCAGTCACGCGATACTAGCATTATCATGGTCACGTTGTTTCTATTTTTTGTTTGGTAAATTGGGCATGACTAGCCCTTATGTTGCGCTGTAATATTAATGCAATTTTAGACTATAAACATAACGAACTGCTTCTGAAAGTAATGCTACTAGAAAATTGAGTAAGTGATGATAATAATACAGCCGTACAGATGCCGCAGGTAAATAACATCTTTTATTCATTTGAACGGTAACGTTTGTCGTTGAAAAAAGAAAAAGATCAGTATTGTGTAAAGTTTTCATTCCTGCTGAATATCTATATACCATAATTTTATAAATGACAGGACGATATGAATTCCAGTTTCAACACGTTACTGTATATAAGATCCAACAATAATAAAAAAAATAAGTTAATAGCGAATTAAGTATGAATGCAAAGATATATCTGAAAATTAAAAAAAAAACCTTCAGCCTAAGAATTAATAACCACCTAATGTGGGCTTCACAAATTGAAGAAAAAAATACGTGTGGCACTCGGGGGCTGCCGTGGTAAAGCTATTGCATAGCATTTTTTATCAACTTATGCAATTATAATTATTTATTTATTTTATTTATGCAATACTTTGTTTTTTCACATTTAAAACACTTTATACACAAATTTTACGCGTACAGCTATTCAATGTTGTACATAGATGATAGATACCTATACACTTATATACTTTCTCACAAACAGCTGCCTACGTAATCGTCCGATTTCGGAGCAGCTCGTCTCGATCCGTGCGAGATTCGTACAGTCGTACCATATACATGCACGTTAAGGTTCATCTAGTCGCGGTGAGTCGCAGGCTCGAACTCACTCGTGGACGCGGCCTAAAAGCACTCTGTCTTACCTAGCATTGTAAAAAAAATATTAAAGACACATTGATAGAAAGACCTATTTCAAAACTATGTGTACTTCCAATATCTTAAATTTATAATATTATTTTTTATAATACATATTATATAAGAGAGTTAGATGCATTTTTATTTTCACTATATAGATATTTTGTTCCAGGATGTTATGTTTTTGCATGTAAACATGAGTCCTTTTATACACCTTAAAAAAGCGTGTAATTTATATACTAATAATGATGTATCTACTCCCCCTTTTTAAGGGCAATTCTGCAGTATGTCCTTGGTGGGCGGCATGTATAGGATTTATAACTACAGTAATATACCATTAAATAAATAACGAACGAAAATATTAAATTAATTTATAACACCTCTCATAGATGGCGTTGATGCATTGTGAATTGCGATATGGTTTTGTTTCAGATAATATTAGTTGATAGGATAAAATTAGTTAACAACACCTGTCATAGATGGCGCTAAGTTATTGTGAATTGCGGTATGGTTTTATTTCTAAACCTAAACCTAAACTAAAACTACTAGGCTAAACCTTATAGAGGACCGTACTACGCCACTACGCACGAATCCTACTTTCCTCCAAGTTCTCCGACAAAAAACTTGTAAGTTTTTCTGCCTCAAGGGACTGCGCCAGCGTTTTAGCCAAGTCGATCGAGATAGCATCGCCTGGCGTCAAATATGCATTTGACGCCACGATGGTAGCTCGGCTCGTCGAGTCCGGCATGCTGTCGGACAGGCTGAACCGTTGGCTGAGCTCCTACGTTCGACTGTTGGAGTTCGAGGCGGGCGAAACACCTGCCCTCTGCCCCGCCGACGAGATGGCCCTGGAGGCGTTACAGGCGCTCAGCGGCTCGCCGCTCATGCTTCCGCCTCCATCTACGCCACTCCCTCGAAAGCGCCGCCTCGCCACTTCCTCGCCGAAAACCGAAGACAAGCGCCCTTGTACATTACTCCAAGAATGTACTTTAATCGCTGGTGTATACCGAAACTTCCTAATTTATTTATTTAAAAGAATAATTGAACTTCTCTCAGATACGACATATTAGACATAGCGTGCTAACCGTGAACTAGTGCCTATTGCCTTCCGGATAAATGCACTTTCCCAAGTATTTCTTAAGTTTCAGCCTTGCTGCCACTTTAAAAATTAAGAAACATAAATATACAAACAAATGTAGTTGTAGGATTCTTAATAAGTCTATTTTGATCTTGCTTGCAAAATTAATATTGCATTTACCTAGATAACGAAGGACGCTAATTCGAATTTAGCCTAAGACTGACAATGGGTTTATTTCACGAAGTTTCTCCGTTTACATATAAAAATTACGTATAGGTTTTTTATGTGAAGGGTGCTGATGTCAATTTTGTCACGTCAACCTTTAGTTATTAATAAGTGCCGTAGCAGAATTTACATTGCAATGTGCATTTTGCTACTACAAGATTTACCTTCTTAGAAAAATACTTTAAATAAACCACTTTTAAGTTAAATGTTCGACATTTTCTAGGAGAATTCCAACAAAAACCAGGGTTAGTCTCTTGAGACAATTTCATGGGAACAAGTGTACTGAATCGACCTTAGACAAAGCGTCTGTAGTGTATGTTCAGTTCAGTTTGTTACTTCAATGTATTAAAATTAACAAAGTTGCAATATTTGAAATCAAAGATTCGAAGACATTGCTATTGTTCTAATGAAGGTTACAGTAGTAGTGTTAAAAGACATTGGGAACATTTTGCCCCGCTTATCGCAGAGAAAATGTAGTTTTTGTATCATCGAAGCCACGTAACCACGGGTGTGTTAAGTCAAAAAGTGGCCGACATCAACCTGCAACCAGCTGTAGTATATCTATGAGGATAATAATAAAAAACAGCGCGCGCGTGAACTCATCTTTGCTTGAGTTTGTGTGGTTTGTTTGTTTTCAACATACAATTATTGTTTATTATCCCATAGCAGACAGAGATGTGCTATGTGGCCCACGGGAATATTGAGCTATAACGAGAGCTCAATATTGAGCACAAAAATGCGGTCAGGATCAACATATCTAGAGGTCTAAAGCTTTAAAATAAGATTCATCTCTGTCTGCTGTGGGATATTTTTCCATAGCATAGTTCCCAATGTCATTTTATCAAAATCTATGTTAAATAAGTAAAAATCAACGCGTTTTGCGGTCCACAGGTTGATTATTACGCGCTTTAGAGTAAAGTTATTAAAACTTTACGTAGTATTGTACCTACTGGATCCGTATAGGCAAGCCGGGGGGTGTGAAACTGTATCTGTCTGTCTGTTTGTTGCCTCTTCACGCTTAAACCACTCAATCGATTTAAATCGGTATAGAGATAGTTTTAGTTCCGGGACACAAGATATATTTTGATCTCTGAAATAATCGTTTAAACGGTTAAAAAGAGAGGTAGATTTTTTATGAGAAACCAATTTTTCCACGAAGACTAAGTCACAGGCATCCGCTATCTATTAAGTCTCTTTCGCAAGCTTCTTTAGGATATGAAGATCGCTAACGGGCAAATCAGGGCATATGATTGTTTGCCAAGCTTTTCATACAGAAAAGCTTGTATGTTTACTAAGGGGACCGACTTCAGAACGCAACCCCGCAATCCATTCGCCAATTAGTAAAGAATTTGTAACAAACTCCATGCCAATTTACATTGAACTATCACGCGGGCCGTAAAATGATTCCCAGTGGAGCACAATTGTTTTCCCTTGTACATCGCGGGCCAAAAGTTCTGCCGACACAGCCAGCCGTAATATGTTTAAGTGAACGATGTTGCCCAAGCGAATTCACCCAGTTCCACAACTCAGCCATGAAGGTGAAGCGGTTATTAGTCGCTCATTTAGCTCGTAGCTTGAATCTATATGAACCTACTTGATCAACTCTTTTTGTGCTTTATAGGCGTAGAATTGACGTTTCGCACCCTTTGCAGGAATTTATTCTGACGACGCATTCCTGCAAAGGGTGCGAAACGGCAATAAATAAATAAAATCAGTGCATCTAACCCGTTGCAACGAAACTTGTTTTATTTATATTTTTTATGTTAAATGGGTGGCAAACAAGCGTACCTATGGCAAGCGGCCCAAAAATATCACTGGCACCGTTGCCTTCCCTGAGCGAAGCCCCTACTTCGTGAGCCCTGAAACTTTACGCATCCATAGAAATACAACACCACCAAAAGATAGTGTTATTTTACTGTGATCCTATTTATTTATTTGCTCTTTATTGTCATTTTACAACAAATGGCGGACTTTGTGCCACATGGCATTCTCTACCAGTCAACCATCGGGCTAAGCAGAGACATTAAGCGGTGAAGTAAATAAAAGCAAAAGGTGAAAGAAAAAAAATATGAAATTGATAAAAGTACATGATATTCAATATAATAAATATAATGTAATATCTATAAATATACCTACATAACTACATATATATACATACATATTTATATATACGATAAATTCCTACATATATACAATAATAAATACCACTATACTTACTTAAGAATACTTTAGTAAAACAAAATACTTTTACAAATAAAATTAATATTAACCGGATTGACCAGAGTCACGGTAATATTATCTATACCAGAGTTTGATCATAATGTAGAAATGAAATTGTTATGACTTCTTAGCGAAATGCTAACCTTGAAAGCAGGTTTACTGGGTGCTTTTCTTACGGATCTATCCAGAAGATCGTTTCTGAGACGAATAGCTTGGAAACAAAATGAGTGTGATACGAAGCTGGAGCAGTGGGAGGGGATGGACAAAAGAAGATTCTCTGTAAGGTGGAGGTTACTTCCCCAGACGTGCGCTCCTGTTCGAGCGGAAAATCCGCTATGCCATATCACTTCAACTTTACACTAAACACGCTCACTTAAAGTGCAGTTTTATTTCAGGATAACGAAAGAAGACTTCATTAATAAAAAATAAAAAGCCACGTAAAATTAATCTTTATTTGATTTCACCACACAATTGTTTGTCACGATTTTTTATGTACCTAATCACGCCAATCATTCATAATAATTCGAGTCCAGATTTTTAGCCCCCAACGTCTTCTTAAGATCTGACAATCAATCAAGCTGGCAGCTGACGGAACACTTACATTTATCTTCTTTTGAAGAAGAGTACCCCGGATATCGTTGTTAGCTTTCAGTTAATTTGGACGAATAGGTGTCCTGACCTGTAAATAAATATATACAATTATAATGCGACATCTCTTCAAATAGGGATGATGACTCCCTTTTTTTTCTTCGTCTATCAGGTAGATTATCAAAAAGTACTGCACACTTTTTTATCTTTTCACATAATCAAAACATTACTTACAGAGATATGTTGATTTGAAATGTAGCATTTTCTTATTTTTTTACTGAAAAGTGACGTCACAACCCCGATTCCCAAACTTTGACGCGCTTTATCTGTCTAATTTTTTGGTTGATAGACAAAAGAAAAATTAAGCGTGATTTTTTTTTTGATAATGTAACTGACGAAATAAATATTTATAAAGAATTTCGTTTATCTACTTAACCCCGTCTTCATCCCTATTCATCGAGCCAAGCCGATTTTAGTGGAGAAATATTCGTATGAAATAAGTTGTTTAAAAATACCTTTTATTAAGGTATGTAAATCTGTTTGTTTCTTAGGTTTTCACGCACATCACTCATTAAATAAAACTAGTTTTTACGGGTTAATGCATGAAAACTTTATTTATTTATTGACGTTTCGTAGCCTTTACAGGCTACGTCGTCAGAATAAAACTTTTATTTAATATGTCGAGCTACCTTCGAAAGACTTTTTTGTCTTTCGAAAAAGTACTAGTTTTTACGGGTTGTTTCGAAAGACAAAAAAGTCTTTAGAAGGTAGCTCGACAAATTAAATAAAAGTTTTATTCTGACGACGTAGCCTGTAAGGGCTACGAAACGTCAATAAATAAATAAAGTTTTCGTGCATTAACCCGTAAAAACTAGTTTTATTTATGTAAATCTGTGCATAAAATATCCAGGATGACAAAGCGAAATCGAAACAAAGCACACATGATCATGACAGACAAAGCGCACATGCACACATGGCATACTCATTGTGCGCAAGAAATTTGTACAATCATGGCCAATATGCCATTTCGCAAGGCAAGGGGTTCAACCTTTTTTCGTATTTTTCGGTCAGGCAGGTCAGTATAAATACTGAGAATTACCACTCAACCTTTATTTATATCTATAAAACGGAGAACTTAATATAAGAATGAAGGTGGTTGTTAAAATTCATCTACGGGTCTTTTGACACTAACCCCCTTATTAATAAACGCAAAATAAGCTTGGATTAGTTAATCTATGTTTTGTGTCTGTTCGTTTAATGACAAATCAATTACCCCACACAAATTAGCCTTGCCCCAAAGTAAGCACTGTAAGGCTTGTGTAATGAAATAGTATGTATAAGTATATTTATAGAAGTACATTAGACATCCATGAGTGAAGTACAAATACTCATATTCATCACACAAATATCTGTCCCCACTGGGATTCGACCTCTCGAGTCGGCGACACCATGAAACAAACCACTCTTCCACGGAGGTCATTTGAGTGACATAAACAAAACACGGCGTCACTAGTCTAAGGTTATTCCTTGTTTATTAATAAGTGGTCCAAAAATTGATAATATCAACTATATTATAGTTACCTTGTTATTATAAATTATTATAATATTATTATAATTAAAAATAATGTAAAGATATAAAAATAAAAAGAATTCTGTACAAGCAACTTACAAAAAGAACTGATATCCTACAAAAACATGTTCATCTAAAGTGTTGCCAGGACGAGACCATAAGATTCGCACTATCAAAAAGTTATCAGATCTCATGTAAATCTAAACTTTTAACACTACATGCCCTAGCATTACAAGGCCTATCTTTTCCGTTCTTGTCTAACAAAAATTAATCATCAATATCGCGTTTGAATGAAATTGGTCGCTAATAAAATGCCAGGCGATCATCTTGTTCGAGACTCGAGATATCTATCTTATATTATTATAGTAGGGGAGCCCGGCGATTTTTGGATTTACTCGAGCGCGGCAGAATAACATATGCGGAGCAACCCTGCACGTAGTTAAGTACTCCCACTATACCTGAGCCATCTATGTAGAGCCGAACGTATAGGGCGGCAAAAACAAAATTTCAACAAACGGCCATGACTTTTGGTCGGGTCCAAATCGTCAGTCTTTTGAATAGGAGCTACTGGAGGGTTCACGTAACATCCCTTCTCAATGTCCGACGAGCTCAGATATTTTTTCCTATATTCTACCCCTTCGTACGGCCACCCTCATATCATGCAAACCGCGGCAGATCAATATTTTTTCGTTCATAGAAATGTTACATGAACCCTCTAGTAGCTTATATTCATAAGACTGACAATTTGGGACAACTGACGACCAAAAGTCATGACCGTTCGTTGAAATTTTGTTTTTGCTGCCTTAGACGTTCGGCCCTTCATAGAGGGCTCAGGTATAGTGGGAGTACATAACTACGTGCAAAGTTGCTCCCCATATGTTATTCTGCCGCGCTCAAGTAAATCCACAAATCCCCGCTTGGGCTTCCCTACTATTAGTTGTTATGTTAAACATGTTGTGAGGGCCAATGTATAAAAAGTATTAAAGGAATGGCGGTACATAACAGATTAATCAGAGTAAAAACGAAAAGTTATGGTACATATTTTGTAAGACCAAATGGAAATAAATTTGTGATAAAAAAAAGCTACACTGACTCTTCAAATAATATTCGTAATAGTTCGGAAACGGAAGAATATACTAATACAAATTTCAAATAATAAGGATTGATTTTTTAGATATTGCTGTATTTTAGGAAAAAAAATATGCCCGCAATGGACTGAGGACAAAAGAAAAACCTAGGTCTCCGCTGTTTAAAAAACAATTGTTGGTAGATTTTAAATAAAAACTGTAAACTAAAAAAAAAATAACTATAAACTATAAATGTAAGCAGAAAACCTTCCTTGAATGTACGTGCCTATATAATATGTAATAATTGTATAATGTTATCGCACTTTTGTTCTGACTCACCACAAATACAAGTATAAGGCATAAAAAGAATGCAGTGAACAACACTACAAACTGATATTACTAGTAAATAGAATCGAGATACTTGTAAAGCTACTGAAGTGCTTCATTTTCGTATCATGATATAGCTACAGAACTCTATTCCTTGGAGTGATATGATGCTTTGACGCTCGGTTTGCCGGTTACATTCGTGGGCGCACTCGGGAATATTGTTGTGAGTTATATTTTCACGTGTAATTTTCGATCATTCTTAGTAGATCCATTGGTTATATATCGATCCATGATGGATCTCGTGAGAATAAATGTTTCATCAGATCCTGATTTCAAGCTATGGATCTACGGAGCTTTTTTCTCTCACTAAATCCAGTCGCTAGACCATATTTTGATACACGTAGTCAAGCAATAATAACTTTAAAAAGGCATTGAAGTAAATAATGGGTACACTTTAAATAGGTAGGTATGTTTTTCTATTTCATGATCACCTAAATCAATAAATATGAATCTTGCAAACTTTTTATTTAATCTAGCTTATATTGAAGTTGAAAACTATCGATATCGACTTATTATAAGTTATAAACGTGCGAGTAAACCTTTCACCATTTGGTTATGATCTCGAAAGTTTTTATTTTTCTTGGGTATTTCTTACTTGTCTGAAATAATGTAATTTATTTCTTAAATGTGACGCAAAGCAATTAAACGCTATCTTTACTTTTCATTTGGTATCTCAAAGAGTTAGGTATTTGCTAACATTTCTTACCTTTAGAGAAAAGCGTAATAATGACGAGGAAATATCTTTAATGTATTCAAACTAATCATTTAAATATTCATTTATTCTAAGAATACTGTAGATGATTGACACAATTTAATTAAGGACTCTTTAAACGATTTCAATTTACACGAACTCGCTTTTAAATTAAAACGCTTACAGTCCAATAAACTGTATCAATTGTCGATATCATTATTGAACCTAATAAGTCTCTTTGTTTATCGTAGTTTGTCTAATATGAATTACCTTCAGTGGACCTTTTGAATATAATTTTATTCATTAATTAAATTTATCTTAGTACGTACCTGATCCTCAGTTATATTTGTATTTCAACTGCGATATTAAATACGAGAGCTGCACCTGAGACGGCGTGTTTGAAGTTAATAAATCCATAATACAGTTGAACGAATAACCAGCAAGCACTACACGTCATTAAAGATATTTTATTAGAATGGAACATATACAAGGCATCCCACGGGTTTGTCACATCGAGGGAAAGTATATTAAATATTGACGATAGGATATTTTACTGAAAGAAGACATCATTATTATTATATATTTTTAATAGAAATTAGAACTTCATTCACAGTTATAAAAAGCTTGCCAGGAACGGGAATCGAACTCGTGAAATGTGAAATAAAATAACACATGTATTTTATGTTAACCGTCGAAAGTGTAAGTCATGAGGATTATTTTTTCCTAAATAATATACCATTTTAAATGGAAGAAAAGTAAATACTTTGAAATGGTAACTCATGACTGAATTTATTTATTTATTAAATGAATAAATTTAAAATTTATTTATTATTATCAGTATTAGCGTATTAGTATATAACCCGTTAAAACTGTTTTAATAATTGAGTGATGTGCGTGAAAACCTAAGAAACAAATATGATAACATTAGCTGTTGGAAGTACGGAAAAGTAACAGGAAAACCTAAATAAAATTTAAATTTCATGATCTTTCTTTCATTTAAAATTTTATTTTATTAAGGAAAGAATAATCCTTATAATTAACCCTTTCAATGGCATAAATTATATATTACATTCTTTTTTTTTTTTCAAATTTCACGAGGTACGTTCCCAGTAGCAGCCGATTTTAAAAAAATGTGTGAATACAGTTCTAGTTATTATTACAAATAAAATAATGTCTTCTTGGAGTAAAATATCTTTAATAATATTTAATATACTTTCCCTCCGCGTGACAAACCCGTGGGACGCCCAGTATAGTTAAAGGAGATTAGGAATGATGAAAATAATAACCATAACGTCGTTGTCAAACCAATATCTGATATAGATAGTATACTAGACCATATTATAATATTATTTTCAATTCTACAAAATAAGAATTAAAAATATATTGTTAAAGGTTTTTGGAGATTTCGACATTTTCCATTATTAATTATAACAAGTAAACTCTGACTACTATACTACCCGATTTTCGAATACAAAAACTAAGAAGAAACGGTGAACAGAGGTTACCAATGATATATTCGGTAAGGGAAAAAGTTTCTTCGCATTTTATATGAAAATTCAAATCATTTTTTTTACTATAGGTTATAATATAGGTATGTAGGTCCCATTTCGTTCGATAACTTTTTGCCATCTTGTAGGTCGGGACATGATCCTATTGCTATAGAAATTTTGGGGTTTCTGATCAAAAAAGCGCGACAAGTGGTTTTGGCAGTCTTCTCGTAATGTTAACCTGACACTGCCTAAAGAATTTTTAAGAGACCGAAATAGATGGAAATCTGAATTACCAGAGACTACTCCGATGAGCCCGTAAGACCAAGGGACTGAGACTAACAGCGATGCGTGAACATCAAATACGGCAATGACTGGGGTGGTTAGGAAATATGGCAACAAAGTCACTGTGGTGGATCACAGATTAGGAAGGGAGATGGAAACGGGAAGTTCTAGTAAAAGAACGGGCATTAGTAGCGAGAGTGTGAGGTGTGATAAAAGTGAGAGTAAAAGGAGTAGAAGCAAGGACAGGGAGGGACGTAATCGTCGTAGGACAGAAACTTACGGTGAAAGTAGTGAAGGGAAAAAAAAGAGGAGGGAAATGCGGGAGAAAAAATGCTGACAGGGAGGGAAATAAGAAAAAGGAAAACGAAATGGAAAGAACCGGAAGGTGAAAATCAATACCTCAGCTGTTTAGTTTAGTACGGCCAAAAGGGGAGGTAAATTACTGGTCGCCGGCACCCACTTCGGGGATCACGATATTGCAGTAACGAGGCGGGGGAGAACCTGCAGGAGATGGAGAATATTAGGGGCAGGCATACTAACACTGCTGTAACCGGACATGACAAAGTTAAGGAGGAGAAGAAGAAAACAACCGGAAAAGGAGAGATGAAATTAAGTGAAATGAGAAGGGGGAATGGTGGGAATGTAAGCAGGATAAAAAAAGGATTTGAGGAGAAAACAGGGACCGAATCCTCCGAACCCCAGCGAGTACTGTAAGGGTACTTAGAAGAAGCTCACGGAAGAAGCAACGGGGTCATCCAAAAGGCGGCAGGCGCAAGTAGGCAATGAACTGATGCGAAAGCATAGCCAAAATTTAATGGGTAACATGTATTTTACAGAAGAGATGGATCCGGGTAATGAGGATGACGAAGGAGGGTCTAACTCCTTCCTAAGTAATTCGCCAACCAACGCAGGACGAAAGAAGGGACCGCAGTCGTGGACATATCCGCAGAGCGACCTAAGGGACAGGCTGAGGACCAGATAGATCGATATGGTCCTGAATACGGTGAAGCATGCAAAGGGCGTACAAATTGTGATCAAGGTAGTGGAGGGTATTCATAACCTGGTCGAGAGTCTGGCAGGACTCCAAGTCACAGAAGAGGTTAAGAGAGTGGCAGTAGATAATAAACGGCTGAACAGTGAACTCGCCACTCTATGGATTGAGGTAAATGCCTTCAAGAAGACATTCGAGGAGGGGAAACGGAGAGATAAGGCTGTCAATCGACCAGCCCGCTCGAAGAGGGATATGAAGAGGCGTGAGACACCAGGCCCTGGTCCTGAACCTGCCCCATTGCAAAAGGGGGAACCTGGAGGACAATCAAGAACGGTGTATTGAGGACTGTCATCCCGATGGTTAACGCCCGATTTGAGGGGTTCGAGCCGAGGCTGCAACCCGATAAGAACTGGCTAAGTCAGAGGCGGGCTGGTTTGACGTATACCACGCTGCGTGGGTACACATCAAAGTATACCTGCACCGACTAGTGGGCCCTCGAGCTGCTCGCCGCTGGCCAAATGCACCACGCAGTTACCGGTGCCGCGAGGGTTTTTTAACAGCAAACCAACGCGGCGTTGGTCATTGTCGTGAATATAATGCATTTTTCTCCCCGTCATCGAAAAAAATGATCAATTTGTACCTTAGTCATGGATGTTTATATATATATTTTTTAATAAAATATTCTTATATATGTATGAGTATATGTATTCTATCCGTTACGCTATCTTTCCAGTACACAAGCCTTTGAGTGCTTACTTCGGGGCTAGGCTAATTTGTGAGTGTGGGAAATATTGATTAAATTATTATTTTTAACTTCGTTTCAACCGTTTGAGGACACTCACGTTTGCTTTTTAATTAAACAAATATAAAACATAACATTCGCATCTGCAGCTTGTCGACAATTCAACATGTGGTGTGATAGCATTATATTGTCAATTGCAGCTATCTGAGGACTTGCGTAATGACATAAAGAAAAAATAGACTTTGCTCTACTCAGTTTCTGGTCGGTTGTTTTCAGTATAATGTTCGTCCATCGTAGTTTTAATTGTCAAAGCTTAGGTAATGGACGTACAATAGTTTGCTGTAACGAACAATATATTATTTCTATAGTTAATGTTAAGTTCATAAAAATTGGTATTATAATCTGTTCCAATCATGTGTAACGTACCTTAATATGGTTTCGACCCATGGTTTCGAATATCATAGGTTCCATTTCGCACATTTTATCATATAACATCATCGATATTCATCAGATATCATCATATATTTTATTATTTATTCCTGGAAACACATAATTTCAAAAATATCACACACTATTCATCACTTTGTAAATACGTATAATAATTTCTTCTGTACTGAAAATCACTATTCCAGAGTGCTGGACACTTACCGGCATTTCTCTTTATTCTGTTATTTACTTGTTTTCACTAATTTTGCTTTGATTTTATCTATTTTTAATTTATTTATTTTATTGACATTTATGACAACCTAATGTTTTTTATCCGTTGCCATGGCTACCCATGACACGGATACTCTCTCCAACTACGTCTATGACTATTCAACCTCCACAGACCACCTACTTTGATTCTTTTTGGCTCGATTCGAACCGTGTCTAAATTCAAATGGTTCCGGACCTATAAAAGGCCGAGCCTCCCTGATCATTCATTCAATTCTACGGCAAAAGTTGCCTACTCAATTTTTGAAAGCTCGCTACCGAGCTCTAAATTAATAAAAGGCCTTGTCCCGGGGCCGGCTGCCCCGGGACTCAAGAAAGACCTCAAAGCTTTTTAGCACCTATTGGCTCTTTAAACAACTTCCTAACTCTAATACTATACTACTCTTCACGTACTCGCAACCTCATCGGTGGGGCTGCGCCTGGACTCCAGCTTCTTCGGCCAGCCTCCAAGTGCTTCAGCCCGCCTTCTACCGACTCCTGCCGTTTCTTCAACGCCTGCCTCTGGCCGATATACGCCGGCCAAACTACCAGCAGCGCCGCCAGCCACCACCAGGGCAGGCCAAGAACTAAAACGGCTGTACAGGAGCGCTTCTGCCTCCAAGGAGCGCCGTCCATCTGCCTGTAGCACGACCTACCGTTCAAGCTGCCCCTGAAGATCGCCGACGACCCACGCCCACTTCACACCCTACACTACATACACATACCATACCCCTATTCTTTTTTTTAACTTGTAAATTCTTCTTATTCTTGTAAATATATATATTTATAACCTCTACCTGTTTTCTTTCTTTTTATTTTGTCGCTACACGACAAAATTGGCGCCCAACTCTTCAGTTTAGTCTTCAGGTCTTCTCTTTAGTTTTTCCTCTTTCTTACCTTTATCTTCATTAATCCCTCCAGCCTCTCCTCTAAATTCTAAAACAACACTTCTTCTAGTGTCCCTATCCCATTCATCCCCTTTGGCATCTTGGGCGCCAATTTTGTCGTGTAGCGACAAAATAAAAAGAAAGAAAACAGGTAGAGGTTATAAATATATATATTTACAAGAATAAGAAGAATTTACAAGTTAAAAAAAGAATAGGGGTATGGTATGTGTATGTAGTGTGGGGTGTGAAGTGGGCGTGGGTCGTCGGCGATCTTCAGGGGCAGCTTGAACGGTAGGTCGTGCTACAGGCAGATGGACGGCGCTCCTTGGAGGCAGAAGCGCTCCTGTACAGCCGTTTTAGTTCTTGGCCTGCCCTGGTGGTGGCTGGCGGCGCTGCTGGTAGTTTGGCCGGCGTATATCGGCCAGAGGCAGGCGTTGAAGAAACGGCAGGAGTCGGTAGAAGGCGGGCTGAAGCACTTGGAGGCTGGCCGAAGAAGCTGGAGTCCAGGCGCAGCCCCACCGATGAGGTTGCGAGTACGTGAAGAGTAGTATAGTATTAGAGTTAGGAAGTTGTTTAAAGAGCCAATAGGTGCTAAAAAGCTTTGAGGTCTTTCTTGAGTCCCGGGGCAGCCGGCCCCGGGACAAGGCCTTTTATTAATTTAGAGCTCGGTAGCGAGCTTTCAAAAGTTGAGTAGGCAACTTTTGCCGTAGAATTGAATGAATGATCAGGGAGGCTCGGCCTTTTATAGGTCCGGAACCATTTGAATTTAGACACGGTTCGAATCGAGCCAAAAAGAATCAAAGTAGGTGGTCTGTGGAGGTTGAATAGTCATAGACGTAGTTGGAGAGAGTATCCGTGTCATGGGTAGCCATGGCAACGGATAAAAAACATTAGGTTGTCATAAATGTCAATAAAATAAATAAATTAAAAATAGATAAAATCAAAGCAAAATTAGTGAAAACAAGTAAATAACAGAATAAAGAGAAATGCCGGTAAGTGTCCAGCACTCTGGAATAGTGATTTTCAGTACAGAAGAAATTATTATACGTATTTACAAAATGATGAATAGTGTGTGATATTTTTGAAATTATGTGTTTCCAGGAATAAATAATAAAATATATGATGATATCTGATGAATATCGATGATGTTATATGATAAAATGTGCGAAATGGAACCTATGATAATCGAAACCATGGGTCGAAACCATATTAAGGTACGTTACACATGTTCCAACTTCAAATGTTTTCTTATGCATAGAGTGACTACAAAACGCTCCAATTGACCTGTTTTCGGGTCTTCACAGAGTGCGCGCTCATGACATAGGCACCTATCAGATTTTATATAATATCATTGGCTGGAACTATTTAAATACCTTGTGTTGAAAGACTAAGATTTATTTATAAATTCCTTCGTTATTATTTGAATAACAAAGTTATTTTTTTGCTTTTCTGTAAACGTATTTTATCATTATACACTCAGCGTTCGTCGGTCGTTTAAATTGTAAATTATATGTCATTTGAGAAGCGCCATCTGGTATAATAGGCAGAACGCAGCATACTGCTCGCGATAATTTTGCAAAGCAAAATTCAAATTGCAAAGCAAAATTATATTTGCCTAATCACGAACTAGCTCAAAGAAATTTTCTCGAAATACGTGTCCATCTGGAATATTCCGCTCTATATAAAGGATTCACTATACAGTGGCGATGACTATTAGTAGGTAATAGGTAACCTTAATTTTTTATTATTTATCTACATACATTTTCAGTGATTGGAGTCCTCTGTTGAAAAGCCTGTGTCAGTTTATACTGTATATTTTTAGTTTTTTTATTTATAATATTATAATACAAGTCAGCAGAACGTGCACCATAATGTCTCGTAACAAAATATAGTATTGCATTTTCGTGAAATTATATATTTCCTCCGGTTGGCTTCATTTGTAGAATCACACTTTATTGGTTTATACTTGTATGCAATAAGTACAATTTCCTCATTAAAGGCAGACCACTATTTCATTTCAGTTCTTTAATTGGGGACCTTCACTTTTTGCACAACATTACCTGAGACTGCGCTGGGCTTAATGGAAACGTGTCTTTGCAGCACTTCCCCACACGGATATCCAGTACATAATGACTGATTGTGCTTAGGATAAGTATATACGAATATACTTTTACAAGTTTTTGTCCGCGGATCCTAATTCTGGTTCTGATTTTGGCACAGCATATTGTCTCAAGATCTTTCTTATTACATATTCAAGTTGTGGATACCAAGATTATCAAGAGAGACAATGATCAAGTTTAGAACTCCCAAGTATATCTAGCCTGTGGTACTTTTTGAACGAGAGGACAATTGCATTTTGCTGTTTTCTATGAAGGATAACATCGATGAAGTGACATCGAAGAAGACTTACAAGAACAATTCACTTTATTCTGGACCATTTATTGTATAATTTATTCAATGTGACCATTTAAAAGTTAGTGTAACCTAAATTGGGTCTAAACTGAAGCAAATTGTATTTATTTAGATTAGAACTAATTAAAGGGCAGGATCCCTGCTGTTGCACCTAACGATCGTCACATATTTGCTTATTTGACGAATACATTTTAGTAGTTTCAAATTATGGTGAATTTACATGCGACCTCAATATTCAGAAGCATAATTAGCTTATCAACGCATATCACGATACGGCCCAACATGATTACACTAATGATCGGATCAAGTTCCGTCCAGATTGTACAGAAAGCAGAAAAGTTCTGATATACACTTCAGAATGTCATTAATTATCGTTTTACGAAAATAAACATACAAAGAGAGGTAGGGCATAGCGGATTTACCACTCGAATTCGCGCGCCCGTGTGAGGAAGTAAGGTGGAGACCTTACAGAAGACCACAGGAAAATAACACTTCCTTTTGGTGGTGTTGTGTTTTTAATGGTAAGTAAGGTTGTAAGACACCATGGGGTAAGGGATTGGGTCTGGGTAGCCAACACTGCGAGTGATATTTTTGATGATAGCTACATATTGTTTTTTTTTAATTACAATTAATAATAATCCAACTTGACATTAAAAAACTGTAATTTTATTTAAGTCTGCTTTTATTTTGTATTATTATTATTTCCAACACAATTATATTGTTTAATGGAATAAATGAATTGAAATTATTAAAATGTGTTATTTTTTTATTACCATCATCATAAGCCAATTTTTGTAACCTTGGTTGGTTTGTACAACAGCAGATATAGCCGGGAGACGGGACCGACAGATAGCATAATAAACATGAAAGATACTCGAGAAATTAAATTACTTTTTCTCTTATTTTATAACAGAGCAATTTACTATGTGTCCCACTTATTAATAAACGAAGACTAAGCTTGGATTAGTTACTCCATGTTATGTCTCAGTTAATTAAATGGCAAATGGCATTTGAGTGATATAAACAAAACACGGCGTAACTAGTCTAAGCTTATTCCTCGTTAATTCATAATGGGGAGTTTAAGCTGTAAAGCTCACTTTTTTGTATTATAAAATAGTTATATTGACGACCTCTGTGGCCGTGACTTCTGCCGGGTTTCAAGGTGTCCCTTACTCTTGAGGTCCCGGGAATCCCGGTGGGGCAAATGTTAGTATGATTAAGACAAGCATTTGAACTAAGTCATGAATGTTTTAAGGTATTTCTACATAAAATATACTTAAATATTCTATCCGTTCCCTACCATAAAATAGGCCATAACTAAGCACTGCTTACTTTGGAGCTAAGCTTGTTTATGCGAGCGTTGGAAATATGTATATATTTATTGCATCTACCCAGGTGAAGATTAATACAAAATTATTAGAAGAATATGTTTATGGACAGAAAGTAGAGTAGACCTTTAGTTGACCTAAAAATAGTTGTTCGGCGATCTAGCAAAAGAAATAAATATTTTACGATTGCAGCTAAAACTGTGTGTTGGTATTGTATAAAAACTTCGAAATGTCCCAGTGCACCGACTGAACCGAAACGCAGATAGGATTTGCTTGTATTCGTATATGGAACATTTTCAGGAAAGTTTCTGAAAATTTCTGTCCGACAAAATTTGAATAACTATCGTCACATTCGATGGTTTGGATAAAAAAGAATGAAATGTCTTTCATGTAATTTTTTAATAAAATAGTTAATCTTAAAAAAGTTTTTCTAGAAAAAGTCGACATGGTCCTGTATGATTTTTATCAAGTAAAACTTTCTTTACATTTGTAAATCTAGCAGTTTAATGCTTAAACTATCATATTAAAACTAAAAAAATAATAACTTACTTAACTATATTATCGACGGAGTTAAGAATAAATAACAAAGACAAAAACAGATTGCGATATACTGCAGGCGACAAATTAATTCCATAGTATATCACAGCACAAGACATCCACAAGGAAAAAAATCTTTTTTAAGCTGCATCAAAAGAGACAAACGATGGGGTTACGTCGTTTTGTTACAGAGTTCCTGCGGTCACCTTTCGACTCCATCAGCTCCATGTTGTTATTGCTATGTCATCAATTTTACATGATGCATGCCAAAGGACATCGACGAAATCGGCCCCAGCATGCCCAAAAGAATGTCCTTCACTTTTATTTTGCTATAAGTTTTTTAACTTATTAGCAGTTAATTATAGTACACGGACAATCCGTTTAAAAAAATAAAAAAATAAAATTCTGTTACTAGATACTACAGTCTGTTCATCCTAACTTGTCCTATTTGGTAAACCATCTTGGCACTCCTTTTTACCCGGCTGCGCAATGCCAGAGCGCGGAGCGCGACGCGCAGACAGGGTTATGTGTTTAATTACCCGGCTGCGCAATGCAAGAGCGCGGAGCGCGACGCGCAGACAGGGTTATGTGTTTAACAGTCTATATATGTATGTTTGTTCCTTTGTGGCACACTAGAGACCAAACGCCTGAACCGATTTTGATGATTCATACATCAATCGATTCGTCTCAATCATGGGAGTGCTACTAAAGATATGATAGTAATCAAAATTCAATATGGGCAAAATTAGGCGCCATATTGTGCCGAAGTAAAAAAAAAAGTTGACTAAATATGTCGAGTGGGGTATCACTGTCTAGATAATCAAAAATCATATTTAGGTTCCTAACACCATTTTTCATTTTATATGATTGTTTAGGATCTACAACGCTTTAAAGTTGTATATTAACCACTTACGCTGTTAATTTCAAGCTTACGTTTGTATGGATCTTTGTTACTCTTTCACCTTAAAAAATACTGAATGGATTTTAATGAAACTTAACAATAATATAGTTCATATACGATAATTACATATATATAATAATTTATGTAGTTATTGAGTGAATTGGCCAATATATAACAATAAGTGTCACATAAGACGGAAAAAATCTCCCATCTGCGAGCCATTTTGGCCTGCACTGCAAAAACAATAAAAGTTACATGAATGTAATGTAGAGTGAAAATGTATCTCTTAAATAGTTCTACAAAAGTCCGTGACACCATATATCTATTTTTAATGTGTAAGTCATTACCGCTAAAATAGTGAATCAAAACTAAAATATTATTTGATATCTATTTCCAAAATGCACATTTTGTATTAACAAATCTTTTTTTATCAAAACAAATACTTTTATCGCTTTTGATATTTATAGACGATAAACTTTGCTTTTTACACTATGTCATTTCGACAAATATTTAAAAAGTTACAACGATGTCAATGTGATAGCGCGGTGTACTATGTAAAAGAAAAAAAATGGGGTATTCGCAGTAGCTGATCCTATACGAAGTACTAACAATAAAACTGTGATACAGTTTCTTCTTATTAAATGATGAAAAATATATTATCATGTTAGGTATTTATGATTATTGAATTTTAATGAAAAACTCAGAATTTTACTGTTTTTTATTTTTTTAACAATATTACTTAAGGTTACAAAAAAGGTTTACTTAATATAATGACAAATAACCCATTTTTCGCTAGTAAGTACATACTTATTGGAATCCCTGTATAATGCCTTTAGTTTAATAAAATATTATAAACTTTGCTTTGGTGATTGCATAATTATTTAATTTAGTGATCTAAGGCAGTTGCCACCATTGTCCAAAACAACAGACGGGAATTACTGCTTTATTCAACCTGCGACATAAACGTCATTGATTGGTATTGTATATAGGGTGATTAAAAACATTTGAAGTTAACTTCTGGCATCTACATATTGGGTTTCTGTGAATGATGTAGGTATATCAAATTATGAGACTAGGATATGACACTACATTTGTGTATATCACAATCTTAGAGCCGGACGTTGACATGATAATGCAGCTACTGCCAATTTTAAATAGTCGACGAATAAAAATAAATGAATTTTATATTTACTGCTAAACTATTAAAAAAAACATAAACAAAAGATGACTTTATGTATGTATGTGTAAGTGCTAGTTTACTATAAAATTTACATACAGTAGAGGTATTTATGTAACGATTGGATTTAACTTCACACATTTTTGCGAAAATTGAGGCCCATCTATAGCCTTGACCCCGCTGGTAAAGTCTTTATATATCTTAATAAATCAATCTTTTAGACCGACGCAAGGTACTTAATAATTCCCGCGATGTTAATTCCCTTACTGAAGTAACAAGACTACGGTATATACCGTCTTAAAATACTAACTAACTAAAAAGTGTGAAATAAAAAAGGTAAATTTAAAAAATCAAAAAACCCGTCTGCTTAATTATACTTCAAATAAAAACTGAAAAGAAAAAAACAAGTCCAGTAGTCTACAATTCTGTTAATAAGGAACAAAGCTACTTTAACAGTCGGGACCCACTGTTGAAAAATATTGTGTATTCTTGAATATCTAATGGGTCCCGACTGTTAAAGTAGCTTTGTTCCTTATTAACAGAATTATAGACTACTGGACTTGTTTTTTTCTTTTCAGTTTTTATTTGAAGTATAATTAATCAGACGGGTTTTTTGATTTTTTAAATTTACCTTTTTTTATTGAAAATACAGCATTAAAAATGAACTGATAACTGGCTTTAATAGGTTTCTGTCTATAATAAATATTTATTTTAATAGTTTATTGGCTTCGTTATCATTTTATTTTTAAATGGGTGATTTTGTTAAAACGTTGTGCCAAGATTGTTTACCTTAATAAATGCAATATATGAGACCATAGGTATTTATCAACATAAGAATAGAACTAGATACCTTAGTTAATAATACTTATCACTAGTATTTAATAATACTTTTCATTAGTATTTCCATATAATATCTGTTTATTTTTATGAAAATCATAATGATAACCAGGTACAAACCTAATTACCGATAGTAAACTATAGAAACAGCTAAATGGAAAGACTTTGAACATTTCATTCTATTATTGAGAAATCGATTATTACAACCGGTATGTATAGGTATCATAGATGCCAACTGCAAACACTCATAAATCAATATGAATATAAGCATTTATTATCAATTGCATTTTATGTTCATTTAATGCATATAATTTAAGTGCTTACAAAAAGGTAAACATTAAATCTATTCAGAATATATAAAGTATACATCTTTTACGATTAAGTATAATAATTATAACCTCAAAATCTAATACATTCTGTAGTAGGCCACGGTTCCTCAAGTTGTCCGTATCTCAGCAAATGCCTAATTAGAGTATGTGAATGATTCCGAACACAACTAGAATTTTCTCATTGCTGTGCATTCTAGGGCATTCAATGTATGGGGAACGAGCAATGTCCTTTCAGATCAATGGGAAGCCGGTAAGTGAGGTATTTTATGTTAAAAGGGACCAAAACACGCATATGACTCGCCTGATAGCGGCCACCATAGCTTATAGACCCTTGCGTTACAAAAATATAACTCGCGCCGTTGTCTACCCTGATCCAACCCCCTATCCCGTAGAGCCCTAGAACCTTACTCACCAACAGAAACTCAACCACCAAAAGGTGGTGTTATTTTACTGTCGTCTCCTGTAAAGAGGAGGCTACTTCCCCACACTGGCGTTCCAATTTGAGCGGAAAATCCGCTATGCCCTACCTCTCCTAAAAATCAAGATTCAAATTAAACTTGCAAGTTTTGATTTATCTACTTACAACCGCGCTGACAGACTTACAGATATACAATGGGACAGGTGAAACTAAACCTACTTAAAAAAACTGTTCTTTAACTTATGCTGTTTACGATCCAGAGATCCGTGATATACGGACAGACTGTCTGTCAGTCTGTCCGTATATCAGACAGACAGAGTGACAGCGTTAGGGTCCCGTTTTTATCCTTTCGGGTACGGAAACCTAAAAACAGAAATAGAAATCAAATGCTCTCATTAAGATGTTTCCACTATCTTGGATGTTTATTTCCAGAGCTTTCTATTTAATTGTCTACGAAAGTTAAATGCCCCGAGACGCTGAATTCTCCGGTGAGTATTTGTAAAGTCCATTTACTCTGGAAGTAAGCAATAGGAACCAGCATTTCCCTTTGTTAATTAGTTTAAAATTACGTGACGATAGCCATGATACTTGGCAAACTAAATACCTAGTAATTATTGTTTAGCACCAAATAATATGTAATTGGTTAATGTTTTAAGTTTTTTTATCTCAAATAGCTGGGTTGAGAGCGGCTGGCAATGCTCGCAATATATAATTGTAATAGTTATAACTTGAACAGTGAGCTTATAATGTACACTTTAAATAAGTAACTGAGCTTTATCTACAAATCTGTAGCATTAGAGTAAATCGGAGCACTCGAGAACTGAGAAACAAGTGATTGGACTCTCTTTGTTTGCAGTCACTGAACAAAGCTCTTATTAGGGTTCCGTACCTCAAAAGGAAAAACGGAACCCTTATAGGATCACTTTGTTGTCCGTCTGTCCGTCCGTCCGTCTGTCAAGACCCTATTTCTCAGGAACGCGTGGAGGTATGAAGCTGAAATTTATATCAATTACCCAGGTCTACTGTCCCTTGAAGCTGTGAAAAAATCAAACTTCTAAGCCAACGCAATCAAAAGATACAGCCGTTTATGCCGCAAATTTTCGACACTTGCAAGGGAATCAAAGCCTACAGGGTGCTTCCCGTGAACTCAGAATCTTGAAATTTGGTACCAAGCAACGTCTTATAGCATAGATAAAGGAAAAATTACGAAAACCATAAATTTTTAGTTACATCACATAATATATATTTTTTTAATAATTTTAACCTTACTACCCATTTCCTCATAAACGCGTAGAGGTATTAAATTGAAATTCATACCAAATACTCAGGTCTATAATACCTTTAAGCTGTAACAAAATCAAACTTCTATGTCAACGCAATCAAAAGAAACAGCAATTTAAGCTGCATATTTTGAAACTCGCGAGTACTCGCAAGGGAATCAAAACCTAAAGGGTACTTCCAGTCGACCTAGAATCTTGAAATTTGGCATGAAGCAACGTTTTATAGCACACATAAAGGAAAAATTCCGAAAACCTTAAATTTTTAGTTACATTACAAAATATATATTTTTTAATAAATATAAACTTATTACTTTTTTCCTCATGAACGCGTAGAGCTATCAAGTTGAAATTCATATCAAATACTTAGATCTAATTGCCTTTAACCCGTGAAAAAAAAAATCTAAGTCAACGCAAAAACGCAAAACGCAAAAGTACAACCATTGATACCGCATATTTTGAAACTCGCAACTACACGCAAGGGAATTAAAACCTAAAGACCACTTCCCGTTGACATAGAATCTCGAAATATTGATAACGTTTTTTCGAACTTCAATATTCAATGTGGTACTATTCATAACTTTTTCAGTCACCATTTTCAGGTCTGGTTCAAATTTAATACTTAATTAATATTTTTGAACCAGATTTCTAAATAGTGACTAAAAAACTTAGTAAATAAATAACTTTAATAAAAGAACTTTCGCAAGTCTGCTGCAAGGCTAGTATAAGTGTTTCAGTTATATTATAGATAAATGATATGTGTTAATATAAAATAAAGGATTACTTAAACGATAAAGAGATCTTTGTCTTAAATTTATGCTCCTCCATCTTTCCCCATTGTAATGTTATGAATTTCATTTTGCAATAAAAATACCATAGTTATGACTCGATTGTCGTAATGAACGAACTTTGTAAACCTTGCAGGTTTGTACGGAACCCTCGGTGCGCGAGTCCGACTCGCACTTGGCCGGTTTTTTTTTTATATGTAAACCAAATTACCTTCTTAACATTACCTTTCATCAAAATTATTTAAATTTAGTCAGATACAGTAATGTGGTAATTAAGGCGTTTCATTTGAGGGTCTACATTCGATGAGTTGTAGCGTTCGACTTGCAACAGCTACAAATTTATCCTTCTGGCTACAATTTTCTTAAAGTTTCTGCTAAATCTTTATGTATACATCTTTATTTACAGTTCTGTATCGATTTTGATAATTCGTACGTCGTGTTAACCCAGATAAACATATTGTCCTATATTTAGGACGGTACAATTTAAAAAAATGGCTATATACCCGGATAAGTAGGCCGAAGGAATGTAATAAATATTATAGAGGATAGTTTGATAAATTATAGTAATAGTAAAAAATCTAGTTATAATGTTTTTTTCCTATGTATTCGATTGCAAAATGTATAAAAATTGACAATTGTAGACATAAAAATAATATATATATATATATATTAGGAAAACAATTTCTTATGGATTCAAGGCCTGGATCCTGGATATGTTCCGTAGATCCTCAATCTAAGCTATCACAACTAAACAAGACAACTGTGATCTGAAGTGTAAGGACTATTACATCGTGGTGCAAACATTGTCCAGTGTTATATGACATTTGCATTCTTCTGCGCTGACAGGCAGAGAAGCACCGACACACCCTAAATCAAATCATATTTGATGTATCAAAATCAAACCAAACCCATCGGCACCAGGGTCATGAAGGTCTAACTATAAAAATTGTAATGAGCGGTATGTGTTGCATATTTCAAAATTCCTCACTCATTATGAAGTAAAATTATTACAGTTATTTGTAAATAATAATAACACTAATTTAATGCATATTATAATTGATATAAATGCAAAATTCAATCTTTAATTTTGACACTATTGGTTACTTATTATCCTACTGTCCTATATATAGGACGGCTATTGTCCGGAAAGAAGCGTAATCAACTTTTTTTTACACGTGTTTTAATACATATCCAACAAAAAATGAAGCTTAATACAAAAATTTTCAGAAACAAAAGTTTCAGGCTTATCTGGGTAATCATGGAAGTGTCACTACTATTAAAGTAAACAGAAAATCTGTAATTATCAGCTATTTTTCTCACAATTCCAACATCTTACCTATTCTTTTAATAGGAACGAATGGATCACAGAAAAGTATTGTTAATCAAAAACTATGCGGGCGGGCTGAGCTTGATTGATCACGGCTTAACTCTATTTAACAAGGAGGAACATACAACTGCGGTTTGAGGTTACATGGGTAGTCTCGCGTGGACTGTACAGTGGGGACTGAATCTTAATTATATTGGTGCGCACTGTTGTTAATTAAACTTGTCGAAGGCAAGCATTCATGGTAAAAGAATAAAGTATTTAGTATCATTGTAGGTCTGTGAAATAAAACTAGGAGATCTCCTCTTTTTCAGTGATTTAAGATGTAGGTGATCACTTTCTGACCTCGATTCCTTTCTGTATCGACAATAGTTTTTGCTCTCGAGAAGCCCGATTCTTCCTACTAATATTATAACTACGAAAGTTTGTTTGGAAGTTTGTTACTCTTTGACACTTAAACGGCTGAGCGGATTAGGATGAAATTTGATATATATATAGTTTTTCCACTAGATCGATACTTACGATACTTTTTACTAAGGAAAAGCGTGGGGTTCCTCTGGGGTTCTCAACAAACAATAACAACATGGAAACCATAAATTAAAAATAAATTCTAAAAAACTTATTATGAAAACTATAAAAAAGTAGTAGTTGTTATAACATTTTATTAAAACAATGTCGAAAGTATGTGTATTAAATTACGGAAATTTCAATTTCGTCAAAGTTCGCAGCTCCCACCACACTGACGGACGGATCGTGAGAGATTTTTCTCCGACTTACTTTGCAAATCCGACTCCAACCGTTAACATATAGCCTATTCCACCAACTAAGAAAAATAATTATTAAAATTGGTTTGGTAAATCCAGATATGACTCCCCTACAACCTCACGAACTCACAATTCAACAAACTAAAAAAACTTACGTCTTTATAACATTTGTATAGAGATATAGCATAAAAATCGGTGCATTAACCCGGCTAGAGAAGGGAATCGAATCAATTCCATCCGGTATCTGAGATTTATTTTATTTAGAACATTTATTTTTTCTAATTAAATTTTCCATAGGTCAGAAGGGTCACAATATCTTCCGGAGAATGAGTCCTCACAATTGATTTAACCGAAAATGCTCGAGTGTTGATTGAGCTGCTTACGCGCCGGGGATTCGAATCGAACTACCGTTTCATTGGAGCTGGCATCGCCCGTATAGTGGTACCAACACACAAAGCACAGTGGTAGGCTTCAGAACGAAGTACGGTTTGTCACCTACCCCATATATCCCAATAAATTAAGAAAAAAAACAATCTTACAATTTGTGTTGTCTTGGAAAGCTAAAAAATAAATAAATAATCTGTTACGCTACGGAACATGCTACTCACCTTAAAAGGACGTAAGTGCCTTTAAATTAAAGCAATGAATGAAATAAGAAATTATAAAGAGTCATGACAAAACTTAAGTACTAAGATTCGATTCGCAACGATATAAATTAATCTATAGGTAGGCACACCATAACAACGGGCCGCTTGAAAATTGTGTTACCTCTACGAAGTATTACGACGCATGTGTGGGTACGAAGTGTTATCCGATCCGGGATGAAGAGTGTGAACAAGTGCAAGTTTCCATTGAAGCGGCGGGAGGTTGTCGTTGCTAACCACAATAATAACAACAAACCGCGATCATGAGACCATTTTTGGCTTTGCTGCATTTCGTTTAAATATTCCCTATTCCACCTTTTCACCCTTTTCACATTTCACAATTCACAAGACACAGTGGCTTCAGAACGAAGTACAGTTTATTATCTACCCTATACATAATTATATTAAGACAAAAAAAAACAATCTTACAATGTGTGTTGTCTTGGAAAGCTAACAAATAAATAAATAAATAATCTGTTACGCTACGGAACAGACAGTTTATAACCACCAACAGTTACGACTAAATTTGATTATGAAACTGTTAATCGGTAATTCATTGTTACAAATAAACATAATTAAATAATTATCATTATTATATCTCTGAAACCAATACATTTAAGTAATTAAAATTTTAGGAAAATATATATGGCTCATATTTAAATGATCCCAAAAAATACAGTTAGTAACCTAATCGAACCTTTAATATTTTCCTATGTGTATTATTATATTAATAGGAAATAATTGAATCATGTAAGACTATTTATAATATTATATTTAAGAATTATACCCTCCGATGATATATCTTTGCTTGAGAACGTTTTTGAAAACGGTAAATAAATCTTCTATTATCTCGTCAGGCAAGAAAGCTACACCAAAATCATTACCAACAACATTTTATGGCATTAATTTCTAAATCCTTTGGGGGTAAAAGGGAAATCGCCCGTTTGATTGAATAGCAAATATTTTTGTTTTCGAACGCAACCTCCACTTTCAAATAATCCGACTTTATTAATGTTTTGTTCGATTTCAAATTTGAAAATAATGTTAAGATTCCGTGCTTAAAGTACCATATACTAGATTATTGTTTTTTTTTAAGAATATGCATTTGTATCGTACATATTATTAAAAACAACATAGAGTTAAAAACTGAAAAATAAATTTTGCTTTTAATGTTTCTATGTAACTCTCTTATTTCTTCTCATACGAGTAGCTTTAGGGTTTCGCAAGGTTTATTTCTTATGTACTAACTAACTTATCTTCATGACGCATAGCTTAAGCATTGTGCTATAAAAACACATTTTTAAAGATTAATTTTCATCCTTCCGCTCCTTCAACTCGATTATCCTTTATAATATTATGGCCAGTAGCAAAAACACGAAAGTTGTTGATTTTAGCCAATGTAGGTATGCATAAATAACGTTTAATGTTCTATACAAAATGTTTAATTTCCGCTTTTTAGTGGGCCGTCACACACGATGTTAACAAATACCTACGCCACCGACGGACGCGGTGAAAATGATTTACTTTGATGACCCTTTCATTCATGTCGCAGTTACACTATATCTGCCGCAAAACCATCAAAACGGCTCGCGTTGAAGTTGTAACTGGAAAATTAATTCAAATACTTATATGAACATGTCGTATCTAATACTAAGCTCTATTTATTCTGTTTGTGTTATCACGTAGAAGGTTTAATTAATTGTAGAAAAGCTCGTTTTCTACGTGAGAATGCTCTTTTACTTGAATATGAATGTTTGAGATTCTGTCATAGTTGATGACGATAATGTTGAGCATATAATTCGAGCCCAAATAGAAGCCTAATAATAAAGCTGTCCATCTATCCGTTTTTTAGCAGGTTGTTATGAATCACAATTAAAAAGGAGAAATTAAATTTTCACAGAAAGAGTTTTCTGTTGCTACTTCGACCATAGAACAACACGGGCGCGGTCAGGCGGGAAGTCAAAGAAATTATTGCAGAATGGAAAATATGGTGCGACAAATCAGAAATATAAATAAAGTGTTTTTGAAGTGAAAACTTCTTTAGCGGCGTTGTACACTTTTTTTGTATGGGTAAAAAATGTTAAACACGCGTGAGGTTAAATACGTGGGCTGATCGCATCATGACACACAATAAAATTGGAAAGATTGTTGACTTTCAATATATTATAATAATAAGTCTCTATTTAGGACGTCCACGTGGCAGCTTTATTGCGAAGAAAATGATTTTTTTACAATAGATGTCGCTAGGTGCGCTTAAATGTGACTCATGTAAGTTGATTTCTTTACAATAGATGTCGCTAAGTGCGCTTAAACGTGATTCATGTAAGTTGATTTTTCTGAGGATAAACTTTTTTAATGTAATTGTAAGGACCTTCATTGTGAATTTATTATACTGTTTTTAAATGTACTTATATGACTAAGAGTTGTCATGTTATGTTTGATGTTTGTAGTGCCACAAAAATATAATGATTTGGTTCAAGCACAATTGGTGTTTAATTAATTTAAACTTCACAAATTAGGATTACATGACAATTAAATACACGGTCCTTCGATTAGCCGAAAGTGCTACATTGGGTGAGAGAGACTACGGATGTTACAAGCTTATATGAAGAAAAAACTGTATATATGATTTTTCTTATTATTTTCATGCAAATCGACGATTTTAAATTCAAAATACGTTACACAATTTAAATGAAATTGCAAATAATATTACAAAGCAGTTAACAAATTTAAAAAAATGTCCTAAAGTTCGTATGAATGAGGCATATTTAGAAGTTAGATTAGAGCTGTTAGAACTAAACTGGCTTTCATTTAGAAGTGAACACGATAAGATAAAATTATTAATTTTATTAAAAGACAGAGAAACAGAAGAATACTTTAAAAATAATGTTTTCGAAGTAACACAAGAAAAATATTTAGAGACAAAAACTTGGATAAAAGAAAAACAAAAAAGTAAACGTCAATTGGCGACGTGTTCTAGTAGTGACAGCGGAAAAGATATTGCGAAAATAAAACTGCCGACTATTACAATACCAAAATTTTTGGGAAATTATCGAGATTGGATGTCTTTTAGAGATTTGTACGTATCTTTGGTACACAATACGAATTTATCGAACGTAGAGAAATTTCACTATTTGAAAACATGTTTGGTGGGAGAAGCAGCGCATTTGTTGATATATTTTTCCGTCACGGAAAGTAACTATATGAAGGTTTTGGGAGACATTAGTTCAGCGATATGAAAATAAAAGATGCATAGTTAATGAACTGTTGAATAAATTTTTGTATCATAGAAAATTTACGTTTGAGTCGGCTAGAGGCATCAAAGAGTTACTCGATATATTTAACGAAGTCTTGATGTCACTTGACAATATGGATATTTCTACATCGCAGTAGGATCCAATAGTCGTACATGTTGTGGTATTAAAACTAGATGCTGAAACGCATAAGCTTTGGGAGCAGCACTTAGGAAATATGACTAAATTGCCTACAAAGACTATGTTGACAGACTTTGTAGAAAGTAGATTTCGATGCTTGGAAATGATCAATAATGTAAAGAGAATCAGAGACTTGCGAAATTTGCCTTCACATGCACCACTAAAAAGTTTGAAGTTAGATGTTAACAGTAAATATGCGCCTATTGTTCAGAAGATCACTATATAAGTCAGTGTAAAGAGTTTCTGAAAAAAGACGTAACTGATCGTCGAGAATTCGTACAGAAAGCAAGATCATGCTTTAATTGTTTAGTACCAGGACATAGTGTACCTCAATGTAGACAAACTAAATTTTGTCATGTTTGTCACAAAAAACATCATACTATGTTACACAATACAAAGATTCGCCTGGTAGTTCTGCACTTAATGATACTTCTCCTGTAGAAAAGGCACAAACAAGTTATGTCACAATGTCAGTGAAAACTGAGACGAACGATACACATGTTTTATTCTCCTACTGGTAAAGTTTTGAAACTCTGAGCTTTGATAGATTTAGGTTCACAAGCATCGTTCATAACTGAGAATGCATGCCAACTGCTAGGATTAAAAAAGACTCATGTTTATGGGACAATAACAGGCATTGATTCAAAGCCACTTATCACAAAAGCAGAGGTTACATTTGAGATTCTAGTTCATGATAGTGGAGCAGCTAATAAAATGTTACTGAATGCATATGTTTTAAAAAAGATAACAAATCCAACTCCTACACAAAACATAGAAGCTACGACTTGGCATGGTATTATACAAAATGATTTGGCAGATTCACATTACTATAAATCAGGTTTTATTGATTTATTGTTTGGAGCAGATGTTTATGCAAACATACTAAAAGATGGCTTAATAAAACATAACGTTCATTCACTAAAAGCACAAAATACACTCTTGGGGTGGATCATATTTGGAAAATGTTCACAATCTGCTCGGCCTAACAAAGTAATACTGCTACACGTACGAACAGATATTGATATGTTATTAAAGCAATTTAGGGAAGTGGATACAATTACTGAAAGGAATTTAACACATGATGAGACAAAAGCTGATGAATTGTACAACGAAACACATAAACGCACGAAAGATGGAAGATATATAGCTAGATTGCCATTTTGGAATGGAGCACCTGATATAGGGGAAACGCTTCCTATGGCAATAAAAAGATTAAAACAAATGGAAACTAAACTAAGACATAAAGACAAACTAAAAGAGGATTATTGTAATTTTATGAAAGATTATGAAGAGCAAAATCATATGGAACTAGTCCCACACAATGATATTAATAAAGTCAATAGTGTCTATTTGCCACATCATGCAGTTATTCGCGAACAGGCACTATCAACTAAACTGCGTGTCGTATTTGATGGCTCAGCTATTTCTACAAATGCGAAGTCGCTGAATGATGAATTGTATATTGGACCATTTTATTTATTAGTGAATCCGAGAAAATATCCAATTGTATTGTTAGGAGATATAAAACAAATGTACAGAAAGATATTAATAGCAAAAGAGGATGTTGAATATCAGAGGATAGTTTGGAGAGAGAAAGAAACAGATGAAATAAAGCATTATAGATTATTAACATTAACTTATGGAACTTCCTGTGCTCCGTATATAGCAAACAAAACGATTAAGCAGCAAGCTATTGATGAACATGATCAGTATCCTGAACCTGCAGATATATTAAAACAGGATTGCTATATGGATGATATTATGACTGGATTTTGTGATTTAAATAATGCGGTTGAAGTACAAAAACAACTCATTCGACTGCTTAAAGATGGGGGTTTTGAAATGCATAAGATAGCATTTAATAGTAATGAATTACTGAAAAATATTTCGGAATATAATATAAATAAATCTGATACACTATTTATGAAAACTGAAGATACTAGTACTACTACTAGACTAAACATTAGGAATACTATGGAATCCGAAAGCTGATCAATTTGAAATTAAGTTTTCGCTAGAAGTTAAAAATATATACACAAAAAGAATGTTAATATTAGACATGGGAAAGATATATGATCCTTTGGGTTGGTTAGCTCCAATAGTTGTTGTTGGAAAATCATTTTTACAGAAAGTGTAGTTAGAAGGGACTAATTGGGATGATCCAATCCCTGAAAAGTTACAAAAATAAGTTACAGAATATATCAATGAATTGTCTATGTTTTCATTAAAAATTGATAGATAATTTGGCATTATGAATGATAGCTGTAAATTAGAATTGCATGGTTTCTCAGATGCTTCTAATTTTGTATATGGAGCTGTAGCATTTTAAGAGTAATTTAAGAATTTTAATTTTAAGAATAATTTATTTAAGAATAATTAAGGATAATGAAGTTGTCACAAAACTTATTGCAGCAAGAACAAAGGTAGCACCTATCAAGACTTGGACAATACCGAAACTAGAATTATGTGGTGCTCTTTTATTGGCCAAGTTAATATGGCAAGTGCAAAAATAGATGAACTTAAATACGATTAGTATTACTGCTTGGTGTGATTCTGAAATAGTATTGGCATGGTAACGTAAAAATCCTAATAATTTTAAAGTGTTTGTAGCCAATAGATGTTCAGATAGTATTAATTTAGTGAGTAGTGAAAAGTGGAAATACGTTAAATCAGCAGACAATCCTGCAGACATTGCATCACGAAGACTTATACCTTCTGCGTTACCTTGTTGTGATATTTGGTTTTATGGACCTAAATTTTTAAAAGAGCCTACTATTAGTAGTGATAATTGTAATATTTTTGACACAAGCTTAGAGGCAAAAGCTAAAACAACATGTCTTAGTGTATATGTACAGAGTGATTGTTTCGTATATTTTAAAAAGTTTTCTAGTTTGAATAGGTTAGTTTTAGTTAGAACTATAGCATTTTATTTTCGTTTTGTATATAATTGCAAAACGAAATGCACAAAAAGAAAAGTTAATGTAAATAATATTGCGAACGAAATTCTATTTTTGTCTACAAATGAACTCAATAATTCTTTAGAGTCGTGTCTTAAGTTATTGCAAGCGTTAAATTTTTCTAATGAAATGGCTATTCTAAAACGTGGTGATCAAGTTACAAAAAATAATTCGATTCGATCGCTCAATCCATTTGTACACACTGATGGTTTTTTAAGAGTAGGTGGACGTATAGGTAATGCTTTATTAAAATTTGATACGAAGCCTCCAATTTTACTTAATAAAAATTGTGTCTTGTCCTATCTTATTATGAAAGATATTCATATAAACAAAGTTCTTCATGGTGGCCCACAATTAATGCTAAATATGAGTAGACAAAAGTATTGGAATGTTTCAGGTAAAGTTTTAGGAAAGAAAATAGTTCATTCATGTATAACCTGTTTTAAGCAGACAGCTAAACCGATAGAACAATTAATGGGAGAATTGCCTAAAGAAAGAATAACACCTTCTAGAGCTTTTATTAAATGTGGAATAGATTATTTTGGGCCTGTTAATTTAAAACTATACAAAGGTAGATGTAAGAGACTCCAAAAGGCATATGTAGCATTGTATGTATGTTTATCTACAAAAGCAGTACATTAAGAATTTGTAAGTGATTTGTCTACGCCTGCTTTCATTGCTTCCTTTAGACGTTTTATTGCGAGACGTGGTAAATGTACAGAAATATGGTCCGATATGGGAACAAACTTTCAAGGAGCAGCCAAAGAATTAAATAAATTATTTTCGAATAATGTCGCAAATGAATTCGCAGCTGCATTAGCAAATGAAGGCAATTCTTGGAAATTCATTCCACCAAGCTCCCCTCACTTTGGAGGTTTATGGGAGGCCGGTGTAAAGGCAGCTAGGTTACATCTTAAACGTGTATTGAGTAATTGTAACTTTACATTTGAAGAGTATGTCATTATTTTGTCACAAGTAGAGTCGTGTTTAAATAGTAGGCCGTTAACACCAATTAGTGATTCTGCAATTGACTTAGTACCATTAACGCCAGGGCATTTTCTGATTGGCGAACCTACGGTTGTATTATCTGATGATAAATTGTTTGATGCACCACTGAACCGATTAGACAGATGGCAACTTATACAAAGAAAATTACAAACGCGTATTAAGTGGTGTTACAAATATGCAAATCTTAAGGTAAACGATGTAGTCATTTTAAAAGATGAGCAATTACCATTTGCCAAATGGTTGATTGGAAGGGTACTTATCGATAAAAATACCAGGTGGTAAGATATTGAAGCGACCTATTACAAAAATATGCCCCCTACCAATTGCATAAGTAAGCCGGGAATATGTAAGGATCTTCATTGTGAATTTATTATACTCTTTTTAAATGTACTTATATGACTAAGAGTTGTCATGTTATGTTTGATTTTTGTAGTGTCACAAAAATATAATGATTTAGTTTACGCACAATTGGTGTTTAATTAATTTAAACTTCACAAATTAGGATTACACGCAAGTAAATACATGACAATTAAATACAGTAATATAAATTGTCATCTTTGTGTACGATAGCGCAATAAATAAATATAGTATTCTACCACATATATGATAGTACTTTTATACTGATAATTAAAGCAATTCGCGTAAAATTATTACTAACCATTCCAAAACATCAAAAATGCACAACGTTAATATTCAAGTTTTCACTTCTGCCGGCACTCCCGGAGAGCAACCCGGCGGTTTAATTTTATATATATTTAAAAAGAATATTTGGAGAAATTCAATCGATAATTTGATTTTGATATTCAACAATTGCGGTAACGAAGAACGTCCAGAAAAATTTTTGGAGAAACAATAAATTACAATATTGTAAGAAATGACATCAAACTAAATATCTGCCTTGGTAATGACAAGTCCTCTACATTAATAAACCATCAACAATGTCCACCAAAAAATCTATTTGTCTTTTTTAAATATGAAAATAAAACGTTTAAATAGTTCACCTAATCGTATTTCACTAATAGATCATTATTGGATTCGCGGATGGAGGGTAGCATCCGCGAATCCAATAACCATCGGAGCCTATCAAATGGGAAGTATAACATTTGTAACTGTACCGGCACTTCTTCATCCAAATTATCCGCATTTTAGTGCCAAAATGCTAATTAACATAGCGACAATGACGGCCAGGGAAATGAGCACTTGCCTTCGCCAGCCGTGAAGTGGAGCGGTTCCATTAACTTTTATTATGCTCCGTTTTAGGGTTACATAATTTAAAAAATAAATGTAAAAAAAGGATGGGATATCTTGTCAGTGTTTTTATGTACGCTTCACCAGTTCGAATTCGCACTTGCACGTAGACTTGCTTATAACAAGAACATACTGATAATACTTCAATATGTAGGTAATATACAGATAAATATATATAAATATACTTATATATGTACTGTATATAACTTAAGAAGATATAACAATAAAATACAACTAACATTAACAATTTCACAGGAGAACGAAGAGCTGGCAGCTACCTCGGACAAAGAATTAGTCTAGCCATTCAAAGAGGTAACGCTGCCAGTATCTTCGGTTCCTTGCCTAAAGGGACTCCTTTTAATAATATATTTTAGTTATTAATTTTTATGTTTTTAAGGTTTTTAATTTTAGTTTTAGTTTTATTATTCTAGTATTTATATTTTACTTATATATAGTAATTATGTAATTAGATAGAGACTTATTTGTTTATAGTTAGTGTATTTTATAGTTTTATGATGTGAAATTGTTAATGTTAGTTGTATTTTATTGTTATATCTTCTTAAGTTATATACAGATAATGTGTTTTTACTACCAGAAAGTTTTCAAGAACATATTGCAGTAGCTAATAAGAATGTACTGCGTGTTTCTAATTAATAGAAAATCTTAGATGCTGATTCCTTAATGCCAAGGTCTCAAAATTATTGTAAAATTATTTACTAACGTAATAGTAAATAGCGGCCTGCTATAAAAGACATAACTTATATGACGACACAAAAAACATTACCTAACGAGTTATTATCCTCTACAGACCCTTTGCGTTCGGTGAACGAAGTCAATCACTTTTTTGCTAATGCAGGCTGCTCCCTCGCGAAAAAATTAAACCAGGACCATTCTAGGCCTGCCGCTCATACTCCCCAAAATAACATCCCAAAATTCTTTTGTGCTAACAGATACAGATGAAGAGGAAGTGATACATCTAATTGATAAACTTCGTAATGACTGTGCAATGGGGTACGGCGGTATCTCTGGTGTTTTTCTTAAAACATACAAAAATATCTAAGCCGGTCCAATAACCTTCATCTGTAATCTGGCATTCAAAACAAGCAGCTTTCCTGATCCCATAAAGCTGGCAGTTGCACACCCAATACACAAAAGTGGCCCCAAGGATCTTGTAAGCAATTACAGACCGATCTCTATCCTCCCTGCCTTATCAAAATCCTGGAGAAACTGATCAATACCTGACTTACCACCTTTTTGCGTACTTACCAGTTACTATCACCTACACAATATGGCTTCCGTGGCGGCATTTCAACCAGTGATGCGGTTCTTGATCTCACAAACACTGTTGTAGATAAACTAGACGGAAAACAAGGTTATCGGTATATCAACTCCCGCTCTTATTTTAAAATTAGAACGTCTTGGGATTCGTGGTGCACAACTCAGCTTGTTTGAGAACTACTTAACTGGCAGACTTAGGAAAATACAACGGAACCTTTAACAAAATATAACAGTGTACACCTGTCGAGCTTGTAAGCGTGTCGTCCAAATTAGTTGGCCCTATTCGTGGACATCTTCCTTTCAACCCCTCATTATTAAAACGACACTCGAAATTAATTTATTTGTTTATATCAAGGTTAGGAGAGCTAATTTGTTACTTGTAAACTTAATGGATTTAAGAATTTAATACTGAAATGTTTGGTCTCAATCAAGAAAACTATTTTAATTTATTTATTTTTCTTGATTTTCTTCTTGAGGAAATTATTTATAATCGAAATCAATAAAATAATCAGTCGTATGTACGAGATTCCTTGGTATCTTTTTCTGAGACAAACGCCTGCAAGTTCTTCACATTATCGTCATTTATGCTTAATGATTGTTATAGGTGAAGACATATCTCTTACCATCGCATCGAAACAGAAAGCATAAACTTTAATGTTAATAAAAAGGTTGTAAAAAAACTTATGACAAAGACTAAAACTACGCCTTCTGAACACTCAAACAAGTAATATTACAAAATATTATACGTGGGAATCATTTGTTTTTTTAAGGTTTTTTTTCAGTACGCAATGTATAGCGCGGCGCGCTACTGTGGCGCTAAGAATATGCTTGTGTGTTTAAGTGCGTCGACAAAAAAGTTTCTAAATAACGTTGAATAATACTATATTAATGTATAAATCTTGAAAAAGAAAATTGTGACTTTGCCCTTCAAGTTCTCCATAACCATAAATTTCCCAGGTATAGTCCAGAAGAAAAAAATGATCATCATGATGTGGAAAATACGTAGCCTTCGGCTTCGTTAAAGTATTTTTTACACCCTGTGTTACAAAAATACAAATCAAGCTTGAAGGGCGTTGAAGTACATCATATAACGAGTCTTCTCTAATTTTCTTAAAATATTTTATTTATGATCCTCGAACTAGTGGCATGTCTTAAAATGATCTATATTTTTATTAATCATTAAAAATAACTGTTTTTATAAAAAGTTAAAACTTCATGCAAATATTTTAAGAAAATTAGAGAAGACTCCTTATATGATGTACTTCCACGCCCTCCAAGTTTATTTGTATTTTTGTAACAACCTGTATAAACATCAACCGAAAACTAAAATCATTCTTTAAATCTAAAAAACAATACCAGAAAAAAATCCACTCGGTCCAGTTTTCAGATGAATGTATCTTATTAAAATTATTAGGAAGAAAATTATTATGTAAGTAAAGAGCATTCTTACCCTTCTGCTGTGGGTTGAATATAACCAAAAGTTGCTTTTCGCTAGCTAATAGAGGTCAAATAAAATCGCTTATTGGAAAGTTTGATCCTTTGAGTTCCGAGCTGAGTAGGCCCTCGGTCTCGAGTACTGGATGAAGAGGCTTTTGAGAACGTATTACCATTTCTCCTATAATGCCATGGTTGAGCCTTATTGGCACACAAACAGCATATCAAAACTGACTTCCTATATGTTTACATTATATAGAAAGTTCATACTTATTTAACGTCACTGAAGGCCGCAGAAAAGCTCCAGAAAAGTGAAATGTGAAAGAAAACTTTAATATTTTTATTTCTTACATTTTAGACTTTTACTAATCAGAGTTGGTAAATCTAAGATGTTACTAAAAACAACTCAGGATTAAACCTAATTCAGGTATACAATCAATTTATCAGTGGGCGGGCCAATACCCCAACGACATAGAAACCCTGTGCATGTAACAAACCTTATTGCACCTGGAATAGAGTTGAATTTTAGTGGTTTGGAACACCGGCATGTGTAGTGTTATTAAATGTATAAAGTTTATTAACTTAAAATTCAGTTTCCTATTTTTGATTTTACTTTCCAAAATTGTTGATTTTGAGCACGTTGGAATTTGGACGCACTGTCTGAATATTTTATGTCCGAATCGTCACAATGCGTTGGCTGAAAATGACAGAATTATTTTCTTTTAGAATACGGAACTAGAAAAAAAGCTTTAGAAGTAATATATTATCATGTTTAATCGACCTTTTAAAATAATATCGAATTACGACATACCTACCACTGCCACTGCCTTCGATAACCATAATAATTTAGGTGACGACCTCCGTGGCCGAGTGGTTTGTACGCCGGGTTTCATGGTGTCGCCGACTCGAGAGGTCCCTGGTTCGAATCCCGGTGGGGGCAGATGTTTGTGTGTGTACGTGCATTTGTACTCCAGTCATGGATGTTTAATATGTATATCTACATATAAAAAAAAACTGTAAAAAAAACTAAAAAAAACTAAAGGTAAAACTGCTGTATCAGCTATCTTCACGTCTGGACTTCACCTTCACTTAACATCAGGTGGGGTGGAGTCATTTGTCGGACCTATCTATAAAAAAAAAACATAAATCTAATATATAAAATTCTCGTGTCGCGGTGTTTGTGGTTGAACTCCTCCGAAACGGCTTTCCCGATTCTCATGAAATTTTGTGTGCATATTGGGTAGGTCTGAGAATCGGACAACATCTATATTTCATCCCCCTAAATGTTAAGGGTAATCCACCCCTAAAATTTTTTTTTTCAATTTTAGATATTTTTTTAAAATTTTTTTATGATACATCATACAAAAATACATACATCCCTAAATTTTCAACTTTCTACCACCAACCCCTATTTTTTTATGGCGGTACGAAGTTCGCTGGGTCAGCTAGTATACTTATATTTATGTATAATATATGTATTCTATCCGTTACCCTAGTATCCCATAACACAAGCCTTATAATGCTTACATTGGGGCTAGGCTAATTGGTGTGCGTGTTAGAAATATTTATTATTATTATAACTATGTTACTATTTTACTATTGTTGTTACTGATGTTACTATTTTAAGCCTGTGTGTTTATAATAATAGACATGTGATAGTTTTAAATGACGTATGTATGTCCGGTTACAACAAAATGTTTTTTTTTTTCATTTTTTTTGCAGCATGTAGCCCAAAATTAGTATGGGATTAATAGACAAAATTTTTTACGAGGTTATGAGCCAGGCTAAAGAACTGTGTATAAAGTTGATGAAATATTATGATTTTAAGTAGATAATCTAAATTATATACCAAGACGCGCAGGCATGACGCAAGGAAAATTTAGCATGTAAACATAAGCACGATTCGGATCGCTTATGCTAGTTCGACTAATTACACGGTCTAATTGGTTTGTCCGTCCATCTGTTACTGCGGCATCGTGGGACATTCTAGTTAATTAGTCTCGTAACCGAAGCCGATGTAATTTATTTAACGTTTGAAAAGTGCACTTTTAAAGTGTACGGCTTAAAGCTCTAACCTAATCGCTGGTAAACTGGTAAATACTATCTGACTTGAGGGCAGGTATACTTCTAAGCTATTTACTAAAACAACTTACAAATGATTGTTGATCATACTTTGGTTTAATTTGGTTTTTTGTTGTTGTTTTTTTTTAAACACACCATAATTGGTGTGTTTTGCCTAGACCCAAAATAAACACTGTAGGCTTGTGTTATGGGATACTAGATACTAAAACATACATTTTTTAATTTTTTTTTGGTGGTTTTATGAACACATACAGAAAGACAAAGTGTTTAGAGACACATGAGGCTTATATTTCTATGTAAAAAAAACTAGCGGCCCGTCCCGGCTTCACACGGGTGTATTAAATACTATGGAAACATAATGAATCACCAATCATCTGCTTTTTCAGCATAGCAAAAAGTTTCTAAGTAAATTATCATTAGCCTATTAATGTCCCCACTGCTGAGGCACAGGCCTTCCCTATGGAAAGAAAAGGAGATTGGGCCATGATCCACCACGCGGGCCCAGTGCGGATTGGCAGGTGCTAACGACTGCAGATGCAGCCGGGGCCAACGGCTTAACGTGCCTTCCGAAGCACGGAGGAACTCGAGATAGAAGATTTTGGTCACCCATCCAAAGACCAACCACTGCGAAAGCCGCTAACTTTAACGATCGCAGCCGAATGCGCCGAACCACTCGTGCTATCGAGCTCCTCAGTGCTAACCATTAAATCTAAGTAAATATGTCAATTATATTAAATCTTTTTGGCCATGGCCATCCTGATTTCTCTATTTAGCAAAGAGTTTCTTTTACGCGTATAGGTTGAATATCTTTTTATCACGAAATTCCCAAGGGAACGGGAACTTCGCGGGTAAAACCGCAGGGCGCAGCTAGTAATACCTACCATATCAGATCAAAGGACAATGGGCAAAACGCACCCAGCTCCGCCAACAATGTAATTAGTATGAATCGATAGATCTATGAAAAACTAGCCTTTTTTATTATGACACCGAAAATAAATATCCTGGGAGTCAAAAGATATGACAACGTAAAAAATATCCTGGTAGTCAATAGATATGACACATATTTAAGTAGCTGAATAAATTAATTTTATAATACTTTCATTTTATATATATTATTTAGTATATCATATCATAATAATATGCCATATCATACTATACAACCAAATATACGGCAAAGCCTGCGGACTATCCTGCGCTTGCTCTTACTGAGACATTTCAAAACGGTTTACGGATGCTGAAGGACTTGCAGTTGCAAATAGTCGACTCGTCTTACTTCGTTGTGATTGTGCGCTCCCTGCTATTTGATTGATTTTTATCTAACACGCTTTGGATATTGGAACACGATTATCGGTTTTGTCAATTAGTATGGATGAACTGGAATCATGTGTTCTCCGAAGCGTGGACAAGTTTGTGTAATCTGTGGTCGCTCCGTTTTACATAGAAGACAATTTACTATAACGAGCAGAATGTTTAAAAAAAACCCAACCCATGCGGGGATTTTTGGATTTACTCTAGCGCGGCAGAATTACATAAGGGTGCCCCTTGCACCTTGTGAAGTTCTCCCATAATTCCTGAGCACACTATGTAGGGTCGAATTAACTAACTAAATTAATTCCCTTGTTTCATTAATGTTCGTTTTATAGTACTTGTACATATTTAACTTAAAATAACTAAAGACCCCCGGGATGGAATTTGATGCGCTTTGGCACAGATGATCTTGACTATAATACCTTTCAAACAAATGTAGTTTAAGCCGTGGCGGACGTGGGTCCATACATTTTTGCCCAATGTCCTTTGCTGAATATATTTTAAAGATAAGTTGCTATCCTTATTTCTCGTCGAAGAGATCGAATTTAAAAAAAATATGAAACACGTTTTTTTCAAATTTCAGTTTAGTTTATCTAAGCCGAGTTACAAAGCTGCCAAGCTAGCCAAACTCGTTTTCACACACAAACTTTGAACCCCCATATCAACCAATTCACGGTGGACTATTCATAAATCCTTTCTCGCTTGATGCCTATGTCATTTAAACAACCTATTTACTGAATACCATGACTCTACGACAAGTGTAGGCGTGCGTTGAATCACTATTTAAAAATTCAACATGATATATTTTCCGAGTATCCCATTATTTGGCCGGATCATCCCTTGGGAGGACCGGGTCAAGTACTTGGGAGTCACTTTAGATAACCGATTGACGTTTGCACCTCATCTTAAGATAGTTCGTGATCGCGCAGCATTAATTCGCGACAGGCTCTTCCACCTCATAGGGAAGCGTAGTAAAATGTCACTTATTTCATTTCTATTTGTTTTTATTATGAACAATTAGATACTGATTTATCAAACAACTAATTATATTCACACTGCTTCGAGTTCAGGTAGAATAAGAAACAACACAAAAGTCTGTTACACATGATATCTGGCCTTCTTAGATAATTACCTATCTATACAAATATAAAATATAAAGAAACATGACAAAAGGAAGCAAATAAAATCATTACTTACACGTACTACATCAAACACAATACGAATGCAAATGTACGATGAGGAAAAACCAATGTTGCCCTTTTTATTTAGCAATGAGATGTCAAATGATAAACGATATAGCGTTATTTATTACGATCCCGATATGATATAGCAATAAAAAAAGACGTAGATTTGTCGAGCGAATGTATTTGCTATTTGGGCGCACCTGAGCGGGCGCTTTCGTAGGTGAGAAGTCTTAGGAATATGGACACATAAATTATTATGTTATTTTGTTTTTTTAACAGATATAATGACCAACTTTTGAAGTTATACTTCTTTAGCCGCGTTATGAAAAAATTATGAGAGTGAAATTTTCATCACTGTAACACAAAATTTTAACATAATGAAGTTAGCCGCGGACGCGTTATTTGTAATATTTTATTTTCCAAGTGACCGTGGGGCAGATTTGAACAAAGCAAACAGGGCAGATTTGAACGGGACATTGAAATGAAATGAAATGAAGTGAAATGAAGTGAAATGAAGTGAAATGAAGTGAAATGAAGTGATGTGAAATGATGTGAAATGAAATGAAATGAAATGAAATGAAATGAAATGAAATGAAATGAAATGAAATGAAATGAAATGAAACGAAATGAAACGAAATGAAACGAAACGAAACGAAACGAAACGAAACGAAACGAAACGAAACGAAACGAAACGAAACGAAACGAAACGAAACGAAACGAAACGAAACGAAACGAAACGAAACGAAACGAAACGAAACGAAACGAAACGAAACGAAACGAAACGAAACGAAACGAAACGAAACGAAACGAAACGAAACGAAACGAAACGAAACGAAACGAAACGAAACGAAACGAAACGAAACGAAACGAAACGAAACGAAACGAAACGAAACGAAACGAAACGAAACGAAACGAAACGAAACGAAACGAAACGAAACGAAACGAAACGAAACGAAACGAAACGAAACGAAACGAAACGAAACGAAACGAAACGAAACGAAACGAAACGAAACGAAACGAAACGAAACGAAACGAAACGAAACGAAACGAAACGAAACGAAACGAAACGAAACGAAACGAAACGAAACGAAACGAAACGAAACGAAACGAAACGAAACGAAACGAAACGAAACGAAACGAAACGAAACGAAACGAAACGAAACGAAACGAAACGAAACGAAACGAAACGAAACGAAACGAAACGAAACGAAACGAAACGAAACGAAACGAAACGAAACGAAACGAAACGAAACGAAACGAAATGACATTTATTATTAATTTATTGTAATTAATTATTTGCATGCAATTAAAAACTAATTTTAAACGATGCCAAAGAAGGATAACTTCTCACGCGCCTACATAAGTACACGCACCCATTTTTTTTTTCTTAACCTATTAGGTAGATTATCAAAAAAAATAGGACACGTTTTCTTATTTTTTCACATATTCAATATATAACAGAGATATATTGATTAGAAATATTGCATGACGTCACGTCTTGGTACAATTTTTACTTAGAAGTAACGTCACAAGCCGCCACTCCCAAAGTTTGACGCGCTATAACTTTGTAATTTTTGGTTTATTGACAAAAGAAAAAATTGGTGTCCATTTTTTTGATGATCAAACTGACGGACTAAAACCAATTTCGTTTACTTAACCCCGTCATCATCCCTAATAATTTAGAAATTAAACATAATGAAATTATATTCATTTACTGACTTTATCAATCTTTAAAGCATAATATACTAGAAAAGATTTCCTATTGATTTAAAAATCTATCAGTTTGATGTAAAACTTTCTTATTAACATTTTATTTAATGATAAAATTAAACGACGAAGTACACAATCAACAGTTATTTAATAAATTTATTTTACTCGAGTACTTCCTAATTCTACCGTTTAAGGAATTTATAATATTATTAGGTCCGCCCGCGTCCACTTTAGTTTATTGAGAACCCCACAGTAACATTAAAAATTTTCCGAAATTAAAAATGTCCTATACCTCAATCTAGATTCCAGGTCATAAACTACCAAATTACATCCAAATCCGTTCAGTGGTTATATCGCGATTGAGTAACAAACATACAAACCTTCTCATTTATAATATTAGTCCTGTAGCAGCCCTGTTGTACATATTTAGAACAGACCCGAGTTTCTGGCGCATCGCTGCTCTGAGAAGGTGCGTTTGAAATTAGTTAATCAAAGTTAAACTTAACAAGTATTGCATGAGATAAATTAGGTAACACTTAATTTATCTAATCATTCTGACGACGCATTCCTGCAAAGGATGCGAAACGTCAATAAATAAATTAATTAAGTACATATAACCCGTTGAAACTGTTTTATTTTAGTTATAAAATACAAATATGAACCCAAATAGTGGAAAGAAAGACAGAACGGCTGGACTATAATAGTTTCAAATGAAAAAGATCTGTCGGAAATCTGTCAATTTAATTTTAATTGACCGTAGTTTCCATATTAGATATTTTCGTAAGAAGTAAGATTGTTAAATATCAAACTCCCCAAAAGACAAACAAACCCTTCGTTGTTTTAATACGAAGTGAAGCTATTTTGTAACCTAACATTTGTAATTGTTATAAATAATAATAATCTATATGCGTGCATAAAATTCTTGTGTCACGTCTCGTGTGCGTAATTGAACTACTCCGCAACGGCTCGACCGATTTGCGTGAAATTTTATATGCATGGTCTGAGAATCTGACATCATCTATTTTTCATCTCCCCAAATGTATTAAGAATATCTTTTTGGACATTTTTTTTTATTTATTTATGATACATCATACAAAAATACATACAACCCTAAATTTTCACCCTTCTGCCCCCCCCCCTCCCTATTTTTTATGGTGGTACGAAGTTCGCGAGGACAGCTAGTTCGCTAGGAAAAACAATAAATCCTTCAATAATTGTTTAGGATGAATGCCTCACAATGTAACGCAGTAGCGTAGCGTGGACTTATATGTGCAGCAGAAAGAGTGCAGGGGATAGGACTGACCCCTGAGGTACACCGGATTACACTGACATGAACTGCGAACTACATTTGTCCGGACGCGAAATCTACGCACATGCAGGAAGTCAGCCACCGAGGCACAGAACAAGAAAAGAAAAATCTTGGAGAGAAGACTTTTGTGCCAGACCCCGTCGAAAGCCTTGGCAATGTCAAGACTACTAGCCAAAGAGTCACCCCGCTTGTCAAGAGCTTTACCCCACGTGTGTTTCCTCCCCGTTTGCAAAGTTAAGTGTGTGAGTTGCCAGTCTGTGACGAGTATGGCTAATATTTTTTAAGTTTTTATTCAATTTAAAAATAAACGGGGATTTCTAGTCTGGTAGCATTGCATTTAAATTGGCCTCGCAAGGCCCCTTTGAGTGCGATACCGTGAGTGCCCACGCCTAACTACGCCACTGATTTTACGGAAGTTCATAAATGATTACCAGACTGATTATCAGATTCAATTAAGGAAGTAAAACTTGGCGTGGGTCATGGTGATTGGTGAGTGAGGGAATATGAATTGACAGCTACGATCTCAAAACAAAGCAACAATCGACTGTTTGAATATTTTCAGTTGAACTGAAACCAAACAAAGGCGAGTGTGCAGTCTACCGTTAAGAGGAGTATTGCTCCTTTTTTTTAATAAATATTTTTGTCGCTCTGGAGAATTTTCTTAAAGCGATAAGTACACAACATACGTTTTTGTGCCATTGACAAACTACGCGGCAATAACCAAAAACGCCGTATTTTTTTGCACCATGATAATGCCAGCTGCTCACACAGTTAGATTGTTTGAACTCCAATGTTTGTTCATTTAAAGAAATAGGTAGCTTCTGTCTTACTTTTATAGAGAGAGTCGCGATAATATCAATCGCAAACCCATTAAGGATATGGTGAAGACACTAAGGCTTCACTCAGGAGTGGCAACTTTTCGTACCTACAATCGAACAAACTGATTCCTGACCCAGATGACCGATAATTCACTTAAAAATGTAAAAACGGACAAGTCTTCTTCAATACAGAATGCGTAATTACACTTAGGACCTTCTAATTACAAGGAAACTGTTTAGTAATGTTGATCATTGTTTTATGCAGTAGATCACCTTTTCGATAATTTTAGAATTTTAGTTTGAATTTCGAAATAACTTTCAAAATCGTAAATATAAAATGGTGGTCAAACACGCTACGAGATATCGTTACGATCAGACGGTACAGCAAACAGTGCCGACGGACCTTCGACAGACGACGTTTTAGCAGTTGTTGCATTAATATTCGCCCTGAAGTAAAATAAAGTTAAGCGAAAAAATCGTAGCATCTGGTGCAAAGACCGCCGAACGCTTTAAGTACCGGTTGTGATACTCTTTGCCTTTAGTATTCCAAAGACAAGGTGCACTGCGATATGTAACTCAATAAATTGTTCTAGCCATTCGCGATTAATTTGACATACCATGACGCTTGCGCACGTCTACCTGAGCTGCAACTGACTACAAAACTGACACGAAAACTGAACGACCGCATACACGTTACGATCAGTCGGCACAGTTCATCCGATTCCGATTAATCAATTGAAATTTTCGTATTGCTCCGTTCGACTGCACAGTCTTAAAAAATCGTAGGAAACTGTGCAGTTTTATAACATACACGCTACGATTTATCGGTACCGTTCGAACTGTACAGTCTAAACGTAACGATTTCTCGTAGTATGTATGGCCACTTTTACAGAAACTTTCGATATATTGACATTCAGAAAAACTTTGGTAGAATAAAGGTAAACTCTGTCATTTTAATTATGATTACTCAGAAAATAACGACTTTTTTCCAGGCATACATGCACATTCAAGCTAATTTCTACCTTATTGTTTTGCAATTTTTGATATTCTATAATAAATTTGCACGCCATCTCATCGCAAAGTCCGATAAAAGCTATCTCTTTATATGTTTTGATATTCGAGTTCAAAGAATAATTTATTCTTAATAGTTTTCCAGCCGTTGGCTTAAGAAGGCAAGAAGGAAGGCAAGTGGTTATGCAGTAGGGTGTTACAGTAGATGCCTGATGGCTGTATCGATCCGTTTTCATATTTGAATGTGACTATATTAAAAGGGCATACATTACAATACATACATACAAAATAAAACGTTTCGTCTCACACCTAGAATTTCGTCTGTTTCGTTAGAACAGAGAGTCCATCGTGCCTGCTTGGATTGCAGTCCCCATCTGGAGATATAACCATCTTACAGAAGAACACAGTTAACAAGTCCACGGGATAGAGGAATCGCAAGCGGATATAGATTAAGGTCGCTTACCATCAATAGGGTGAAAATTAGTGTTTTGCTGTTTTAAACCTTTATTTTCATTTATCCACCTATAACATTTTATAATTTCTACCTTTATGGCAGTGGCAGCATACTGAGTTATTTGAGCTCATGAGTTGCTTACTTAGGTGCGATTGTGTTAAAACAAAGGTTTATTTAACTGCATCCTTTTAAACGTCGAAACATGATAATAGTACTTTTAACGAGTTCTAGATTATTTAAGTCCGACAAAGTTAGTTTGTACTTAGTAGATACCTAGAACGAATACTAACGAAATAAGCCAGTTTAAGTTAAGCGTAACATAGCACCACTGCATAGCACATTCGCAATAGTTTAGTTTCCATTACCTGTGCTCGCGAATACCTCCACCACGCTACATCGGATCGGATCACGCGATGTTCACATTACAACGTACAAAGATTTCGTTTCCACTTACAAAATCACTTAGTATCTGAATCTGATGTTCTTTGCTTTCTCTTTTATGTTGCATTTACCTATGAATTTTAAAGTGCATTTTATTAAGCTTTGTAATGGTTGGGTTAGTTTTTATGATAAATTAACAAATGCAAACTTCTTTGAATGATCTTTTTATGCAAGATGTTGGCCAGACGGAGAAGAACTTCATGGTTCCTTTTCTAATATTTGCCGCGAATAAATGGTTAAAAACGAAAACGGGTTAAACATAAAAATACCATACAAGACAGCACTCGAACATGGAGATAGTTATTACGATTATGTGGTCGGTTAATCATCAAGTTTTCATTTGTGGGATTTTAGTATGTACCTAAAAACGTGAACATTATACTGAATATGCTATGTTAAATTTGATGAAAGGAAAACTGCATAATATTTTAAACTAAAATTCGTTTATATACTCTAGACCGTGTTAAGCTCTTCTGAACGTAAAAAGCAAAGCATTTTAATTCTCAAATCTATCAACAGTAAGGGCTGCTTTTTTTCTTTTTTTCTTATTTCATAAAATGTCAATAGTCACATGGTGGGTCCGATTTATTGAGTAAAAAAAATGTTAAATACATACGAAAATGATATTTGAAATGCAGATTTTTCTTTGTGACCAAATTACCATGATTTCATTAAGAATTACTAAGCAACGTTGTGTAAATTATGAATCTTACGGCTTATAAACTTTGTAATTATCACCGCAGGGTCCTCGCTTACCTCTTAATGAGGATTAATACAAAACAAACCTAGCATTCAAATGTTTTACAAATCTCCCGTTTAATCTTGAAAAAAACACCTACTTATTGCGTTATGTTTTTTTATTTTATAGTAGACCTAGTAAATAACCCCAACTGGCTTTAAGTGAAAGTAGTAATCCATTTCTGTTGTTAAGGTTGCTGACAGTAAAGATACATGTTGCCCCAATTACATAACCTTGCCGTAACGGCTTTCTGGTGAGCATTCTGTAGGCTGGTCTTTACGCTAACCAACGCAACCTACACAACTATAAAATTTAAAGAAATTAATATTTTAACACTGACATCGCAATACATTTATGAAAATACAATATATGTAAGAACAAAAAACTATGACGAATTTGCAAGAAAAGTCAAACCCATAACTTCAACACGAGACTTAAGAACAAGCTTGCCGTTCCATGTTTCAGACTCCAAAAATCAAGAGGTTCATTTCTGGGTTGTAGTATTGCACTGTTTAATAAAGTTCCTAAGACCTGATTGAGCTTCGACTGACCAAATTTAAAACTAAGATCAAGAAAACTCCTATGAAAAGGGGCTATTATAAAGTTGATGATTATCTAAATGATCGTAATGCATGGACGTAGTGTTTCTTGTAATTTGTAATTTAATGGGTATTAGTCATTTTTCATAACACTAACTTGGTATCTAAATGCCGCTTCCTATATACTAAAAATATAAAGTTAACTATAAAAATTATAACTATTAATCTATATTCTAAGACTTCAGAAGTATCTCTGATGTCATTTTCAACTTGACGACTCTGTATAAAATAATATAGGGAGAAAAAAACAGCCCTAGCTAAGTTTCTTGCCGGTTCTTCTCAATACAAGGTGTCCAGCCGTAGTTTTGCGAACCGACGGCATAGCTTGACCTTCACAAGTGCTACCTAGACTAAATAAATAATTTTTGAGTTTGAGTTTGTAGAAGTCCACAGTGACGGGGCTTGCATAGCCTAAGCTGAGTAGCTGCGTGGCATGTTTCTAAAATTTTAGTACATTTGTTCTCATCGCTCGGCGCGTCGTTGTAAGCCTTTTCTCATAGGTCTCTCTCATAGGCTCTTTATTCTGGGCTCTAGGAGAAAAAGAAATTCGTAAGCGATAATATTAGATTATTTTATTGCTTTAGCAAAAAAAATATAGCATTACTTTCTAGCAAACAACAAAAATTGACGTCTTTAAGTGCGGCTGTTGGATCCCTTTTTCTGTGCTGACCTTCGATCAGCAATTCTAAAACGATAAAGGTGAAGTAATGTGGAATCAACCTTGTGACCCATAAAATATCTCATACAGTCATTGGCCAGCGAGTTTCTTGAGACTTCCTTTTGTATTAACTGAACTAATTTAAAATATGATCTCACGCCTCAAGTGAGGCTATATTTACCGAGACGGATTTTACGCGCTGACCCGTAATCTATAGAATTTTTGATTTAAGGTGCTGATCAAAAGAACGTAGAATATATAATGAGTTCAGGAGATTACTATTTGGCACAAACTTTACATAGGTACGTACATATATTGCGAGTTTCAACAAAGGTCATTGCTTTCCAAGTTTAATTTTGGAATATTTCAGAACTTATGACGTCTGTCCAATGGAAGTATTTCTGCGTCAGCTTGACGGCTGCAAGCTGGATACAATTTCACGCCGTGCCAACTTGCACAACTCGCTGGGGAATTCTAATTTCATAGTGAATACGGGTGACGGGATCCGCTGGCGCCCCCAAGTAACAATTTAGGTTCTCAGAAGGTAATAAACAAGTCCTAAAACTTAAAAAAAAAATGTTGGGTAGCGTTATTTAACACAAACAACGTTATATATTGGACTAAAGAACCTCTTGTACCCTAAAAAGGACCACCCTTGGTAATCTAGGAATTGCGTTTCGGTGCGCGACCACTCAACGACGTGTTAAGTGTGTCACAGTGGCTTGTTTAATCCCTTTAACTTCGGTTTAACGCGTGCTAATCTCCGCAGCTTTGGTTAAGTTTTTTAACACGATTTTAACTTATTTAATTAACAGTAATGACATTTCTTGTAAATTTGCACACATTAAAGAAGACAATTTTGATAATGTAATAATTTTGTAGAAAATAAAAAAGGCAATTCAAATATGTTTAAAAATTAAAACACTAATGGTTATTAAAAATTTGGTGGAGAGCTCCTTAATGAAACACCTATTCTTAAAGTTTCGTAGGATAAAAAGACCTGGCTATTACACTGTCTATACGATATTTATTAAAGACTAGTATTTGGACACATATAAAACAATTAATTTTCTAAATACGAGATATTTCAGTCTGATTGTGTAACAAACAAGTACTTAATACCTATACTGTTCCATTAAAAATATTATGACAACAAACTTAAGGTGTGCTGTTTTCATGACAACACGTTTAGAGTATTATTCCATTAATAGAGTTCAGTCCTAAGGATTTTTAAAACTTTGTTTAATATTTTGTAAGAATAAACATAGAAATTAAATATGTAAATTTTTCGAACAATATAAACATCATAGGTCTCTTTCCAGAGAAACCCACGATAAACGACGTAAATACGAGTAAAAATATATTTTAGCAAAGGATATTTCTTATAAAAGGAGCATTATACGTAGAGAGCTATCTTGACTTTTTTAACTAATAACAATTAAATTATTTATTTAAACATATAAGACCAAAAAATTATATAATTAATGTGAATTTTACTGACACTTTTCTTTATTTTGTCCTTGCTTACATCTCCAAGAGTATGATAATTTTGACATAAAGTAGTCTTATTTCATAAAATTCATAAAACGTACTTTAAGCGCCGTAAAATTTCATACAAACTGTCTCATTAAAAATGCCTAAGCCGGCCGAAGAGTGGATAATCTGTTTTCAGCTAACAATTATTAAAGAATCAAAAAGATCCTTTGTTGAGATGAAAGCTCTACTTCAAACTAATTGACCTATGCATATTAAATATGGATCTATAAAATTCGCCTTTACCTAAGATCTTGTGCCTTTGTTGCGTTTTTGAGAAAAACCTTAACGTAGAAAATTTCAGGAGAAACAATACTTCTTTGACTAAATATTCTGTGGTTTCTTCTAGTCTTAGCTATTTAGAAAAGTATTGTTACCTACTTGACTCGGCTTCATTTTTGTTTTTAGATCGAATATCTTTTTATAAAATAGATATCGTTCTATAATCGCAGATTGATAAAAACACCTAATACAAAATATGGTAGTTTATATGTTCTAGTAAAACTCATAAATAATAATATATTCATTTAAACTTTTATGGTCACTAACATTATAGCTATTAACGGGATTGTTACCATGTACCTTGTTTTTTATGAGTCTCCGATATTTCGGCACTGTTGCAAGCGCCATGATCACGGAGTAACTGAAGTAATTGCGGGTAAATGTTATTGGCAGACATATCGGTCTACACTCTGACGTCGTCTTTTACTGCGCTCGATACCCCTACCATTGGTCACATTCACATATATCAGATCATGGAACGACACTTTTTTGTTTTTGCGGTTTTTGCACATACGAACCTCTGGATTCCAGACACTTGACGATTTAAACCCATCCTCACGATTGAAATTTTTGTGTTTGGTTATTTCAATCGCTTCCCTGAGCAATCTTGGTATGTAGTGGCGTGCTGTCGAGATGATTTGTGGATTATGGAGCTCAATCCAGTAATTAGGACCCGAATCGGTTAAATGTTCCGCGATAGCTGATTTTTGCGTATCATTGTTTCTGACTGCTTTTATGTGTTCTTTCATTCGGCACGCTATTGTCCGCTTCGTTTGGCCAATATACGAACTACCACAGCTGTAGTCGATCTTGTATACACCAGGTTTCTCCAAAGGGAAGTTGTTTTTGAAGACAGTATTCAGTGAGTACTTATTAAAGTGTGTTCGAGATCTTGTCTGTCACTCCTTTGATATATGGCAAAAATACTGTTTGCCTGCCTAGTTTGTGTGTCTGGTGCCTTAATTTGTGTTTGGGTGGAAACTGTCGCAATTACTTCAGTTACTCCGTGATTATGGCGCTTGCAACAGTACCGAAATATCGGAGACTCATAAAAAACAAGGTACATGGTAACAATCCCGTGAATAGCTATAATCATAAATAATACATTTTGGAACGGGATATATTGCGCATTACGTGGCATAAATGTGAAGCCCTATGTATCAAAATCAAAAATCAATCAAAATCAAAAATAATTTATTCAGTCTAGGCTGTAACAAGCACTTGTGAATGTCAAGAAGCTACGCCATTACGCCAAGCTACGTATTTTGTTTTAACCAAAAACAATATCATCTCATCAAGTCGGTGATAATTCATTATTATAACAAACTAGCAAACCCGGCGAATTCCGTTTCACCACCAGATGGCTTCGTTTTATGTAACATTTCGTTTGGTGATTAAAAGAAGATTTTTTTTCCTGAATTTTCTTTGCTATAAACCTCACGGAGCCCGAGACCTTTCCAACGAATGTAAAACCGTGGAAATCGGTACGCGCGTTCTGGAGTTATAGCGTCAGGAAGGAAAACTCGACTTATTTTTATATAGTAGATGAGAATAATATTTTCAAGCAGATTTTCCGCTGAAATTGGAGCTCCAGTCTGGGGAAGTAACTACCATCTTACACAATATTACAAATAATAACACTACCTTGTGATGCTGTTGTGTTTCTTTTGGTGAGTAAGGTTTAAGAGAAAGGGTTGAGACTGGCAAGGTGAGAATGAGTGAAGCAGCTCACTTTTGGTCAGTAACGTTTCAGAGCGTTGTGGTTGAGGTCGGCAAGGTGAGGATTAGTAGAGCAGCTTACTTTTGGAGAGTAACTTTTCAGAACGTTATGGTTGAGGTCGGCAAGGTGAGGATGAGTGGAGCAGCTCACTTTTAGTGAGTCAGAGCGCTGTGGTTGAGGTCGAGAAGGTGAGAATGAGTGGAGCAGCTCACTTTTGGCGAGGAAGGTTTCAGAGCGTTGTGGTTGAGGTCGGCAAGGTGAGGATGAGTGGAGCAGCTTGCTTTGGTGACTAAGGTTTCAGAGCATTGTTGTTAAGGTCGGCAAGGTGAGGATGAGTGAAGCAGCTAACTTTTGGTGAGTAAGGTTTCAGAGCGTTGTGGTTGAGGTCGGCAAGGTAAGGATAAGTGGAGCAGCTCACTTTTGGTAAGTCAGGTTTCAGACAGATGTGGTTGAGGTCGAGAAGGTGAGGATGAGTGGAGCAGCTCACTTTTGGTGAGTAAGGTTTCAGAGCGTTGTGGTTGAGGTCGAAAAGGTGAGAATGAGTGGAGCAGCTCACTTTTGGTGAGTCAGGTTTCAAAGAGTTGTGGTTGAGGTCGGCAAGGTTAGGATGAGTAAAGCGGCTTACTTTCGGTGAGTAAGATTTCAGAGAGTAGGGGTTGAGGCCGGCTAGGTAAGGAGGAGTGGAAAGGCTCACTTTTCTCCTGCTTCAGATATACTCGCTACTATACTCCACCTACACAGGTAATTTGCTTCGATTCAAATAAATGAAAAGGTTTAAATTTAATAAAACTCCTCCAACCTAAGCATCTCTGTCTAAATAACACTAGAAAACAGAAAATGAAACAACACTATAACTTTCAAAAATATATATTAAATAGGAAAGGCGTTGGGTGAACTGGTTACTTTTATGGACTGAGAGTTGTATATAAAAGTCACACAAAAGTGCATTTCCGGAGGATTACAAAAACTGCGGCTGACAAACGACGCGAAACAATAGGTGTTTGCATAAGTTTGCTCTTTGCTGAGAATAATTCGGGGCTGCAGACGATGCTTATTTGTCATAACAGGATAGAGCACTCTCGCATCTTTTCTTTATTTAAGCAACCTTTTGCTTACAATTTAGTTTGCGAGTGATTTTTATTTCAGAAAAAAGGGTCAAGTTTTTCTCGTAAAACAGGGTAATGTTTACGTTCTACGGAGTAATGTTACCCGGAATAAATCTCATTAATTAACCCTTGTACGGTTTCTGTTTGTTTTAGGAGCATGAACAAATATTCGATGTTTGTGTTATTTCTTTAATTAGTTAGAATGCTTAGTGTGTCCAGTCGATAAAACTTTTATTACTTTGGCGATTGAGTAAATAATATTCTCTGTAATTACTGATTCGTTGCTATTAATTATGTGAAATGCTTTGATTGTTTTTTAAGGTTCCATAGACAAAAGGTGCTTGTAGGCTAGAAAAAAATAGGTTTCAAAAAGTAGGTTTCTTGCACATAATATATTGTTCTGTACAAAAATCATACTTTTATATTATGAATGTGAAAGTATGTATGTTTGTTACTCAATCAGTTAAAAGAACGGCTGAACGTATTTGTATGAAAGTCGTCACACATATAGCTTATTACCTGGATTGGGACATAGGATACTTTTATCCCAGAAAAAATGGTTAGGTTCCTGAGGGATTTTCAAAAAACTAAAGTTATCGCGGGATGAAGTCGTGGATGGCCGCTGCTTCATTCAATAAATTTACTACTGGCTAATGTTATAAATACGAAGACTTTGTTTGCAAGCGAATCAATCACGTTGAAATAGCTAAATGGACTTGGATAAAGTTTGGTACAGAGGCAAAATGTTTTCTCGAAATACATAGGAATCCTCTGGGAATATAAATTCTTAGATATAAATAATAATCAAATATATACAGACAAACTAACGATATATACAGTAAGGAAAAACTTCAGGAAGAAGCTGATTCCATATACCTACCTTTACACTCAAATGAGATGCACACTTGTGGGTGCAAGTGTGATTTACTAGCTTCCGCCCGCGTCTTCGTCCACGTTATAGTTAGTTTTTTTAAAACCCACAAAAACCTATATGCCTATACCAAATCTCATCCAAATCCATTCAACCGTTTTAGCCTGAAAGAGTAACGACATCCATACAAATCGAATTTATAATATTTATTTATTTTATGAAGGTTACAGCTATCAATCACTTATTAAATAAACAAAAAACAATATCTAAAAGCCAATTAAAAACCACCACATATTAAACATGCTTATATAACTATAACTACCTAACAAACTTTCATCCTACTATAATATGCTTACTCATATCATAATAAGTATATCTATTAGAGTTAACAATTATACTATCTTTTAAAAAGAAACAGACTCCAGTTTGAATATTGAGTATACCCACTTATTTAATTAATGCCCATTTAAAATAATTTCACCCTATAGTTCGTCTTCTGTTATATTGCATAAGTAGGATATATAAACATGTGCATTTTCTTCAAAAGCGTTCCACATAACCTACGCGATATAAGAATAATTACTAAGTTCTCTTAAGCAGGTAAATACAGAAATTTGAATAAATATGTTTCACTAATCTGGGTCGAGCTTCTACCGCTAGCTTCAGAACCTAGAAATGTGAATGATGGCTTCCGCTTGTGACTTCGTCGCGGAAAGGTAAACTCGTGACACAGACGAAAATATGAAACTTAATAATGCTGCTGCCATCTTTTAATGCTTTTAATTCGATTAATACTTTTTTGTTTCATGTTTATTACATACAATAAAACTATCAAAATGATAAGAATAACTTTTTTAACAAAAATACTTACTTCACAATAATAAAACCACTAAAAAGTAATAAATAATTAATTATGTATAAGTTAACTTATTTATATCTAAAGTACATTTAAAGTCTAATCAATATTTGGAGTCTGTGCCATGTATGTTGATAGATTTGACTACTACTGATTGGGTTAGCATGGGACCGATAAAGATATCTGGATTCTGACATGGTTCCATAGACCTGAACTTTGGTTTTGCAGCGGTGTATCCTTGTCATTCTCTATACAGAGTGAAGGGGGGGCACTGATGTTGGGTTTGGTTTTGGGTTTGGAGAGTAGTAGCAGAGTCGACACTAGTGTTTAGGTAATCACATGCATGTGTCCTACAGTTGTGTTTATAGTTTTTTATAGTAATGTACACTGGTACTTATTTTTTTTCCCCCTATTTTGCTATCTAGTATCCATATGTGGTTATGAGTAGTCATGCTCTCTTAAAAATCTCTTCGGCGGTGTCGTGTGAGGCGGGTCGTTACGTCCCCTAAAAAATGGTTGAGCGAAGCGATGGCTGGTTCATGCGTCATGCTCGTGAACGGGTGCTACCAGCGGAGATGAGTCTGCTCTTGCTACATTGGGTACTATTATTCGTTGTATTTAACTTTAATGGTACATTTGTTTTTATGCCTAAACAGTAGGACACGGCATTCCTAAACTTTTTTTATTTTTAATATTGTTTTTAAAATTTTTATATTATAGTCATAATTGTTTTATCATTTACATTTGTAATGGAAAGTGACTTCATGAGTTATCTCATATTGAAGTCATTTTTCAAATTGACGACTCTGTATATAATACAGGGAGAAAAAAACAGCCCTTGCTGAGTTTCTTACCGGTTCTTCTCAGTAAAAGGTCTCCCGCCGTAGATTTACGAACCGATGGCGTGGCTTTTCGACATTCACAAGTGCTTGTAACAGCCTAGACTGAATAAACGATATTGAATTTGAATTTGAATTTATCAAACATCATAATTAGCAAAAAATGTTTATATGTTAGTAAAAACTTAATTAACAGGAATTGATGGCGAAGTGTGACGGCTTGAAAAACAACACCTTTCTGCCAAACTCTTCTTTATTTATTTATGCCATAGGCATTCTCTACCAGTCAACCAGTATGAGTGTTGGAGACAAATAGTATGGCGATAGGGCAAAGTTGCTTCTTTCGTAATATTCGCTATGTGTTTGGTTAGTATTCTCACCAAGAATGAATTGAAATCCACATTATGGCGATTTATGATGAGAAGGATGAGTTGTCATATTTAATATTAGCCTTTACATAATTTACTTGCATCAATATAACAATATACGCAATAAAGAAACCTTGAGACTAATCGGTGTATCTACAACGACTTTTTCGGACAATGAAGGACTTAACAATGACCAACACCACTAATATGATTGATGAGTTCTGAGTGGCTCTTCAATGCATGAATCTCGCAATTAAAATTCACCGATTATTTTGATTACAATTTCAATTCTTAATTGAATGCACAAAACTTAAACAAAATTCGGTGAAACATCGCTGCAAGTCGCTCACTTCAAGTTAACGTTCACTAAAATTCGCGACAACAGCTCGTTGTTTCCAAAAACTGGACAAACGGGACGAAACAGAGGAACTTTGCATAAGTTTGCTCTAGGGTACGAATAATTCAGAAAACACCGCAAACAAGAGAGGACGATTAGACCAGATGAACGGGCGTTTATTTTTACGGCGGAAAGCTGATTTTTGATGACGTATTCGTGCGGATTTCATAAACCTACACAATAAATTTCGACCGCAATCATTTGAAGCAGTTATATTTTTTGCAATATGTTGCATTTTTAGGATTTTTTTTTTCGTTCATGTATAAAATATATTTACTATATTACTATATATTTACTATATTTTATCATATTCTGTACCGCAGAAACCTCATAGGGTTTATCTGGGTGATTTGCTATTGTTTCCACTTCGGTATATAATCACAATAATTGTTGCACTCGGCTAAAATCAATGATGAATATATATACGACACATTCACTTCTGTTTGAGAACATCAATGCGATGCTGTTTACGATAGAGCGTGGTTCTCAATAATAATGAGCTTATTGTCTGACATGCAGAATATTATAGTGCTGCAGAAATAATTATAATGATGTTTAATAAATAAAATGTATATTTAATGGACTGATAGGGTGTCAAATACTGGAGTCCAGCAGCAAATTCCATTCTTCGCCCTGCAAATTTAAAAGACGACCATACTTTTCACATAGTGAGAGCCTACATTTGGAAATTAGGAGATTGTTGGGAACAGCTCTGTTTAACTGAAATAAACAGTGCCACCTGATCACACAAGTTGAAATCAACCAGATTAGTTTCACCCCAGGCTTCGATCAAAGACACCAGGCGTCCATTTTGTCCGACTGGTGGTAAGCGGCTACCAAACATTATTGATTGAAAAGCCGATATTTTGCTTAGATTACTTTATACTTAATCCTTTCCCATGAAAATTAGGTTCTAGCCACTACTAAGAGATGCATAATGGAGCGAGTTCTAGCCGGCAGAGTGCGATCAACTATTAATATAGCATCTTTTTTGTTTACACGGGATGTATACCTATTGTAAGTTTATTGAGCGAAAAAAAAAGATAGTAGCTTCGTTGTTCGCGGTCGGAGAACTGCCGCATTTATTTTTTCTTACAAATTGGATAATAATGAAAAATCTGCTAAAAACCCTTGTCTACTTATGACTTATATTATAATACACAGCTTAACCTATAAACATACGTAGTAATCTAGTATTTACGTTGAAATTAAATTTAGCATAGTCTCCCAGTTACTCCGAGAATCTTTCTGTATTCATAAGCTTGCATGTTTTATTAGTGAATGTTGGCCCGGATTATAATAAATTAGCATACTGCCTATTTAATGTGGCATTCATGTCAACTGGAGTAAGGTGCTTTATTGTGACAAATCTCTTTGTTACCAACTGCTGTTCTGGTACGTACTATTGATAAATAGAAATACTACTTCAATCTAAGTAAGAAAATCAAACTTCGAAGGAGAATATCGCTCACAGTTTAAAAGTAAATATTTACGCACCTGAAAATTTTGGCTATATGTATTTTCCAGGTGTTTTCTATTATATCAAAAACAAGTTTATCAATTACGAAGTTTTGAATCTTTCAAAGCGAGAACTGTTTCTTGAATTTTTAAAAGCTATCCAAATATTGCATAAAATATCTTTTTTTCTCTGATAAATAAATATACGAACAGAACACCAAAATATTGAACTACCTAAATTTCTTTATTCGAAAAAAGTATCAATATTGCAATACCTTTTCTCAAGAAAACAAAGTGAGTGAACTCTATAACATTACTGGCCATGTTCAAGCGGCTGCAGATTTCTTGAGATAAAATAATCCCACCTTAACAACATTGCCATTGCCGACTGTGAAGGAATACTTCAGAATTGTATTTCAACACAAAACGGCGATGGATGGGGAATTTAGAAATAATGTTCGTAGAATATTGTAAACGGCAGGATATCGTGTGACGGCTTGTAGGACACGCCTCCCGCCGGCTAGGCACCAGCGGCCTGTTCTTGGAAGTTAAACTAATAGTTTCCGCGAGTTCGTTGCACGGCACGAGTTGAGTTGCTTACCGCTTTTTTATTTCTTTACCTGAAATTTGCATTCCCTACACTACAGTTACAAAATACCTGAGCAAGAAACGTAATTTAAGGGAAATGGAATCGACTCCATTATAGACATACGTAACTTCACGCCGTAATGTCACTTATCGGATTTATAAAATATGAGTAGTACTCAAGGAAGTTAAATACCTAATCCGGTAACAGGAATGCTCACCGTTCAAAAAGTCCGAAAGAGACTGAATATTAAGTAGGAAATCTCTTTCTAATGAGATTGCTATTGAAGTATGTGACAATTTGTGTTGCAAAACAGAGCTCCCGAAAATACTACTATAACATGGACAAATTATAGCCCCATGAGTATAGCAATGACGGTGGACCTGCCTGCATACTCGCAGTTATAGAAATAATCACCTGTTTAAAACCCGTCTACGAAAAGACTGAATATCTGTGAACTATGTCTTTCTGTAATAGTGTCACCTTGATTTCTGCACAAATCATAATTAAGCATTGGGCCTGATTGTTGCTAGATTCAAGTTTAGAGAATCACTCTATTAGTTTTCAAGATGTGTTTCTTTTGAAGTGCGATACTAAATAAAGTTAAATATGAAATCTAGCGTATCATACAAAAAGCCTTAATAGGCTGATGTCCGCAAGACGTACCTAGTTAGATACCTTTAGTATTTTAAAGTACGTGTAAAGTCAAAATATAAAGGAGCTCAATGGCGTAGCGCATTCGGTCTGTTTTTTAATGTTTGGAAAATGTTCTCATTCTTTACCCGCCGAAAGAGCAAGAAAAAGTTATGCGGACTCCTTTCTGCCCAGTAAAACCAGACAATACTCCGCGATCGTAGAAGTTATGTCTTAAAATTTAACATCTCAGCTCCTCCGTGCTTCGGGAGGTACATTAAGCCGTAAGTAGATCCCGGCTGCATCTTCAGTTATTAGCACCCACCAATCCGAACCGGGCTCGCGTGGTGGTTCACGCCTAATCTCTCTATTTCATCCATAGGGAAGGCCTGTGCCCCAGTAGTGGGGACATTATAATAATAATAATAATAAAATAGTTTATTGCAATTATGAGCATTACAATTTGTATACCTTCATAAATAGGGGGTACTTAAAGAACACAATCTTGCTTTCGCTCGCTACCGCAATACTGCTACGATAACACACGGCCCAACAAAAGTGACCAGAGTAAGACGTAGGAAAGCGAGTACTAAGTAGCCCGTTATACGGGTCAAAACAGCATTGCGGCACAGAGCGAATAATACAAGGACAACTGAAACTTCGAACTTACATATTTTAACAAATCAATAAGTAATTACCTATGTTCTTATAACTAGATTTTTATTGATAGTATACAATGTACTAGTACCTAAACTAGGCCGAGCCTGTAATATAGGCACTAGTTCCTTCCTAATGACTTAAGTTAGAATACATAGATTACTTATAGAAAGCGTGAGTAGCTTTGGTTTATATAAGATATTTTTTTTTTAATTATTATTTATTTAATTCTGTGTTTATCAGGAGATATTATATTTACTTGTATAAATATAGGTAGTAATTAATGATGCAATTAATCTAAGTGATAAAAAATGCTTTTACAATAATATCCCAAGCTATAAATAACAATGATTACACACTTACTAAACTATCACATTGAATGTGATACATAATAGCTTGTTAGTGCCCGCGAAAAAAACAATTATACTGTGTGTATCTCTCTCGATTGGGACTGCGTGGGAGTTGTAGTTTGTGTATGTATGTGAGAGTGGGTGCGGGTGGGTATGTTATTGTGTTAGTATTTTATTTGGTTGAAACTTGAAACTTATTATCAGGGAAGGGAAAATTTGGTATGAGTAAATATATATATATATATATATATATATATATATATATATATACTTTATTTAGGTATTTTGAAGAGATTTTCAATTTCATCGTATGATTGATATTTTAGCCAATTACTCATTTTTTGTTTACAAACGTGATGGTTAAGAGAATATATGTTCATAATTTTATTAATTTTGTTGTATAAATATGACCCGATAAAACACTGAAACCTTCTAATGAAAGCTGTTTTAAAATTTTGTTGTGGACAAATTCTGTTGCTTCTGCGCGCTACAATATGTGACGGGATGTATGGAAGTTTTTTGTGTTGTTCAAGAATAGTTTGTAAAACAAATAATTGTCTTACAGTGAGCACAGCACATTGTGCGTACAAAACTCGCGTTGGGAAACGATACGGCTTGTATGTCATAACCTTCAGCAAAACTCTTTGTGCTCTTTCTACTGTGATCATATTGGTTTTATTTGCACCACCCCATGCTGTCAGGCAGTACGAAAGTATTAATTGAGCTAAAGCGTAGTAAACAGTTTTAATAACTTTTGCATCTCCCACATTACGAAGAGCTTTAAAAATGTATATAAGTTTTCGAACTCTTTCGGTAATTAATTCAATATGTGGTTTCCATGAAAGGGTTTGATCTAGTTGAACACCCAGGTATTTTATAGTACACAATCTTCAGTTCAGTACAATTACATGATTGAGTCGAACTATCTACGCACGAGTGGGCTTTTATATTAAAACTACTGTCTGGCAATGTGTTTTTAGATATACCAAAAGTCATAAACTTAGTTTTAGTTTCATTTAAAGTTAAGATGTTTACCTGTAACCATTGTATTACAGTCTGTAGCCCCATTTCCGCCATATTTTTAACACTTTGCCACGTTTTGCCATAGAATATCATGGCCGTATCGTCAGCAAAAGTAAATATTCTACAGTTTTCTAATTTTAAATTACTCTCTTCTACGAGAAATGGGTAGCCATTGAAATTGGGAACGATAATGAGAGATATGGTCGTACTTACGCAGACCGAAAATGAATCGGATAAACTTAATATTACATTTCTTGATTTTTAATATCGTTTTTACAATATAATCGCAAGCAATATTAGAGTTAAACCTTTAGAAATCGTTTATTAAAAATTTACTTCACAAGAACGCTTATTGCCAAGTAAGTATTTTATTATATTACATGCTTGGGTTGAACTTGTCGAATAATGCCGATGCATGGGTTAAATTTTGTTCTTTTTGTAATGTGTTGTTGATGTTTATTGAAATCTTGGACGATTCAAAGGAGTCGATTATGCAACTAATTTATACAAAGTACCTACTAACAGCGCTGGTACAGTTGAGTCGTAGCAATGAAGTTGTAAAAATTATAACTAATGGCAATCTCCGTACCTATAAAGCAATGTCTATTCCAAACTAACTAGAATACTGTGTCATTCAGAGCTTTGCTATTCCAGGCTATTTACGTAAAGTACTAATATAGGTATGTTACCTTGGTACTTGTTGAAGTCAAACATATTGTGATACTCATAAACGCGCTCATAATATAACAACTTGAAAAAATTTACACGAGATCCATCGATGACGAAGGTATTTCAATAAATTTTGATAATAAACAGATATTGATTATATTTTGAATAAGTGCTACACCGTATCTAAATTAAGTTTGTAAGGCTCGCTCGGTAAGGTATATAATAAGAATTTCTCAATTTTGAAATTCATCTTGATAATGGTAAACTTGTTACTTAATATTTTCTTTAAGTTTTTTTACTAATGAGGGAGGATATAATTAGGAGTATCGTTTTTCATGCTTATGTTTTGTATTTAATGGATGTAATTACTTTTTTTTTAATATTTCAGGGCTCAGCAATGATTTTGTAAAACACTTTTAAAACAAAATTCAAATATTTCTGTTTTGAATCCTGTCTGATGACTGGACCGCGTGAATTTTTTTCTAGTATAATTACGTTATTTAGTCTTATCACGATGTAACTCAGAAATCTACAATGCAACGTAAAAAATCACGACACGATATCGCCACGTGCTGCGACGCACGGCTCGACTAGGGTTGCAACGATATATCGGAATATCGATAATATCGATAATATCGAGACCAAAATATCTATATTTACATCGATATTTAAAATTCCCTGATATCGATAATAGCGATATAGGAAAATCCAAAATATCGATATTTCGTAGACTAAATTTGAACACAATAATATCAATTAATTTACCTGCTATGACTATCTAAATTGAATAATATCGAAATAACTAAATTGAATAATTGCTTTGAAATAGCAAGAGCTTATAGATGTATTAAAAAAATCCTGAACCCCAAGAAATATACTAAACTAGTGTGGATTCTGGCATGATTCTCTAAACCTAAAATTAAATTTGACAACAGTGTATCCTTGTCATTCTCTATACAGAATGAAAAGGAGAGACTGATGTTAAATTTAGTTTTAAATTTAGATAATCATGCCAGAATCGACACCAACGTATATAGGTATAATCGTATACCTAATGGTAACTCATGCACTTAAATAAAATCCTTGCCTCTCTTTCTAGATAATTGTCAACTACTGATTAATTGAAATTTTAATCATTGTAATATAACACAAAATAAAATTAAGAATCTTATACAAATCGTAATTTTTTTAAGCTCGCCAAGTCAAGAAAGTAAGATAGGTATAGTAATTTTGGAAGCTTTTGGCTTACCCTATTCTGAAGCCTGATGTTTGGGTTTTACTTATTCATAACAATTGTTTTTCATATGATTATCTATTCTGATTTTGGCTGCGTGCAAATATTTTAAACAAAATAAATATCTTTGATTCGAAATTGCTTTTGATTTGATACTTCTTACAGCGCTATAAAAATATAGAAAATATCGTGTTGGAAATGTTGGAATGGCTGATATATCGGATCGGATATCGATATTTACCTGCCCACATGATAAATATAGACATTTCGGAAACCTTTGCTTCCTTAATTTTAGGTTTTTGCTTTGCAAACTTAATACAAAGCAAAAAAAAAGAAAAAAAATATCGATATATCGATAATATCGAGTTAAAATGGTCGATATATCGGATATCGATATTTTCCTGACTTCGATATAAATATCGATATAAATATCGATATTTCAAAAGACTTTGCATCCCTAGGCTCGACGTATCGTAGTCTTGGTGCCTTCCTAAGACGCATTCATTTGTAATACAAAAAGGCGGCGACATTTAGGTTGATTCGATCAAGTTGATTGGTTGGTCATTTAATAACTAGTCGAGGAGCATTTTGTACTTAGGGACAAAACATCGATAGAAAAAAGAAAATATATCGAACGGGATCACAGAACTTGCCACGACGACGTGCCGCCCCCACTACGCTACGCTACTACTAGTCCACCTCATAGGGAAGCGTAGTAATAATCATAATGTCACTTAGGCATAAGTTGACAATATACAAAACTTGCATATTTATTTGAATGGTAGAAGGCACTAAGAAAAACAATTGATAAAGATATACTGAACTCCACTAGCATGTGCATACAGCATGCTTATGGAAGTATACTACACAGTAAATATACATTAAAAATTCAAATTTATAATAATCACATTAACATAAATTTTATTAATAACAATTTAAATGAGATTAAGAGACACATAATTTATATGATTTAAGTTATTATTACTAGTTTGTATTTTGTAAGTAATTAATTTTATCAAATAATATTTTAGTTTTGATTCACTTTTTTTAAATTAGAAATAGAAAATTAAATGAATTATAAAAAAGGCATTTAAAAATTAAATTAAATATACAAAAACGTGAATTTAATAAACAGTGTCAAATAATTGTAATAATGATTACATCAATGGTAATTATTAATTAATATATTTTTTCACATTGCCTTTCCAACTGTTGAGCGATTGACCGCAGATGTCAGGTACTCCGTCCAACCCACACAATAAAACATCATATTCCCGGTACATTCTATAAATAGGATTATGGGAGGAAACATTATTGTTACAAATAGGTATAGGCAAAAGACACTCTCGTCTCACAGATCTATTTGGGACCTTAATATCATTTAAAAGAGTTGTCGACATAGAGCCGTTAATGATCGTATGTAAGCAAGTGAGGTCTTGAATCTTGCGTCGGCTTTCGAGAGTCTTTAATCCAAAGAAGTACAGACGTTCATTATAATTTGTTAATTTACTTTTATAGCAGTGTCAACGTTCTAAGAAAGGGCCTTTGAACTGATTCAAGCAAGTCAATATATTTATTATACTGCGGTGACCAAACTACCGAAGCATAATCTAGTAAGCTGAGCACTAGCGATTTATATAATAAAAGTAAGCTGTTTGGCGACCTGAACTCTTTAGACACTCGAGAAATAAACCTAACCGACTTCCTACACTTCTTGGAAAGTGCTTCACATTGAAAATGATTAAAGCTCATCTTATCATCAAATAATATGCCTAAATCACGTGCTACTAACCTTCTCTCAAGAAAATTAATGCCCATGGCGTAGTCCAAGATTACAGGATCACGCTTACGTGTGAAGGAAATCACGAAGCATTTCTCGATGCTGAGGCATAAGCCGTTGTCTTTACAGCAATGAAACAATGTTATAATATCTGTTTGTAACTGACTGCAATCTCTTACCAAATCTATGCGTTCAAATATTTTCATTATCAATACTTTTGCTTCGCCCACGTACCTCCGTCGTGTCTGAAACCACTACAAACGTTGCAAAATCGTGTGTTGCGCGGTGCCACGGATTGCCCGTGGTACGTGCGCAACATCGATTTCCATTGCGATCTCAAGTTAGATTCTCCAATCGTAGGTCCCTCCGATTCCGCCGGCCTAGGCACGTCTTTGAGTACCCCGACGACAAAATCACCCACATCAACGCGCCGCCGACTCTTCCCACACAGGCCACAAATACCAACACTACACAGCTAGCATATTTGCACACCAGCTTAGCATTAGGCAGACACCACACCCGTAGGATAAGAGTGAGAAAACCCGGTCTACACACGACATGCTTTACTAGGTACAGGGCGTATTTACACGCCCTCCACGACAACGGCTTGCTAGAGCTGAGGTCCGAGTCTCAGAGAAGCCTTCTAGTTGAGCCGACCCTCCCAGGTTCGAGTGGTCTAGAGGCTCCAGGAGATGCCACCTCCCTGGAATACCTCGAGAGGCACTCGCCAATTCTCGGCTTGGGATCCCCTGAGGATCTCGCCGTCCGCAAACCTTACAGCGTCTCTTGTAAAGGTCATCTGCGAAAAACAGCATACGCACTCAAAAAAAGCGGGTATATATACATTATCCTCTTCTCAGGGGATGATCGCTTCAGATGGAGCTTTTAGCCAGTAAATCTTACATAACTTTGCAGCCGGCTGTAGGGTATCCATGAGGATTTCGCACCCGCTCCCCCGCCTGGGAGGAAACAAAAAAAATCGGTGGTTTTCATGCGTATTTGAAAAAAATATATATCGATTTTATTTTGAGTTTGAGACGCAGTTTGATTTAGATATTTCAGGTGAGATACATAGATTGATATTAATAGATTTTATCGATTTATTAAATAGCGCTATTTTTTTAATAGTGTAGTAATAAATCAATCTGAAATACTATGCGTACGTGACCTAGAGGGTCATCTTTACCCACTGAAACATAAATAAGTTAACGACAGGTAGGTACAAATGTGATATGTTTTATTCATGACCATTGGACACAGATTGATCTTAATTGTAGTAGAAAAAGATTTGTAAGGATCGAAGTAAAGAATAATGGGGGGAATAACACTTTTATTGGGTGAGCCATTTTTAAAATAGAATGTTAGGGTCGCAGAATATATTGAAATCACTTCGGCGTTTTCCGCTAACAAAGTGGTGTACTTCGCTTTTTTATTGGTTTCACAGGTGGTATAAGGTAATATTTTTATGTTTACTTGCGTATTTCGTGCATAGTATTCATGCAGCTATTGTTATTTTATCCCGCCTTTGGTTTAGTTAAGTGCAGAATAAACGTTTGGTTCTTGGGGTTATTTTAAACATATGAAGCTTCCACGAGAAATTATGTAGTAATAGTAAAACCTGCATGAAAATTCTTAAATCAGTTTTTAAGATCATCGCTAATATAAATACAGGCAGACGCATTAGAAGACCTTTATAATAGAAATAAAGGAGTATGGGAATATTCTGAAAGTTCCATAGTAAACAAGATACACATAATATAGCTTAGTCGAGTCCTTCCGTCGCACTCTTAGTACTCAAAAGCTATGATTTGACATGGTTAAACATATGAGTCACGCCGACAAGATAGTAAAATAAAATCTAGATTTTTTTCATAAAAATATAAACATACCGACTTTTCTTCTAATAAAAAAATTCTAAAACCATTTCCAAATGTTGAACTGTTATAAACGAAGTTGGTTTTTTAAAGATTTTAATCTTATATATAAAATTCTCGTGTCACAATGTTAGTTACCATACTCCTCCGAAACGGCTTGACCGATTTTTATGAAATTTTATATGCACATTTAGTAGGTCTGAGAATCGGCTACTATCTATTTTTCATACCCCTAAGTGATAAGGATTACCCACCCCTAACATTTTATTTTTAGTTTTTGAACAAAATTTTATATTTTTATAATGTGGCATTAAAAAACATAGGTACCCAAAATTTCACCCTTCTACCGCCAGCTCCTATTTTTATGGCGGTACAAAGTTCGCTGGGTCAGCTAGTTTCTTATAAAACTAGCATTGAGCAACTAGTCTATATTACAGTTACTTGGTGCATGTCTTCATTATATAAATAACGAGTAACTGATTCCATCAAAAATGGACAAGAGCTAAAATTTCTAGTTTAGTTTAGATCCGGCCCGTGACACATCAGTCTTGTCGAGTTTACCGATCAGCTACGAATTTCACAGAAAATAAGATTGTTCATTGAAAATTCTGACTTTATTGATTAAAGAAAAATTGGTGTGCTATTCTGAAACGACGATGCAAGTGAAACTTTTAAAGGTACCTATACTTAGTTTGTTGATGATACTCTGGCCAAAAATAGTAGAAAAAATACATTCCTCAACTGGAATCGAATACGGGCCGCCCGCGTGGCAGGTAAGCTTTCTACCACTGAACTACTGATGCTTGTTGACAAGGTCTGAATTTTTTAATAAGAATTAAAAATGTAATGCGACCTGCTAGAGATGAACGAAAAGATTTGTGACGATCTAATAAAAGTGTCACTTAAAAACAAAAGAAAATTTTACAAAATCAAAATAACGCCACCCATGTATATCCACACCAGTAGGTTTCGAACCAGTATCTTTCATTCCAGTCGAAAGCACTGATCGCTAAGCTGTTTCATTTTTTCACGTTGTAGATAAACTACAATGACAAACGAAATACTTTTAGAAGTAATAAGCATTCGAAAGAAGAAAAAGCATTTATAGTTTAATAAAATATATACATAGGTAATATTTTTATTACGTATATACGAGTTCTACTAAAATCTTCCAAAAATACGATAAACTAGTCTTTGGACACATTTTCATTCAGCGAACATTGTGGTGACCAGACTTAAGCTTTACAACATTGTTTATTCGGATCTTAAATTGGGCTCGATTTAAGACGACAGCGAGTTTAAGCTAATAATGTTATGCAAATACTTTAACTACACAATTTAAGGCGGATAATCTCCAAAACTAACATTCTAAACCAGAATCTTTGAATATAATTACAGCTTTGAGTGTAGTGCAATTGCGATCATTGACAGTTATCTTATAATAAAATAAAGCAGAATTTGCAAACGGGAGTGCTAGTCAAAATATTACTTTAAGTATTGCCGCTACGGATAGAAGACACGTCATTATATGTATTAATATAAATACATAAATAATTACGGAAATTTAACGAGAAGAAAATTCCTTAGATCTTAACATCAAACAGTTAAATTCTTAAAAAAGTATATAACCATCAATTGTATATTTGATTCAACTTCCTCTGAAACAAAAGGTAATCAAACCATAAAGAGGTTTTTCAATAGGACGAATTTTATACGCATATTTTAAATAACAAAACGAGTGTGCTTATAACCACACGACTGAAGTGAAACTTCTTTTTACTAGCTATAAGAGAAAGAGAGAAAGAAAATGTGCGCGCGGACTGCTTTCTCTTGTTATATCTTCCACTCAACTTCCGTTCGCCTCGCCCGATCACACACACAATAAAAAAATTGACATTAAAAAGACCTGGAACTGTAGCTACTCCCAAACTGTGAACTTCTTATAACACTACTAAATTCAATAATAGTGATGAAGCATAATAATTTACGTTGCAATGTAGAATTTTGTAATCAGTCTGGTTACACTGGCCATTTTTACTCTCGGTAAAAAAGTTTTATAAACATTGGTTTATTTGTTTACCTTTTGTGTCAGAGGAAATTGAATAGAATATACGTAGTTGTCTATTAGTCAAAGTCAAAATTTATTTATTCATTTAGGTACAATTTGCACGCTTATATACGCTAAGTCTTTGATGCCATCGGTTCAAGAGTCTGCCAGAAGGCCTTGTCTGAGAAGAACCGGCAAGAAACTCAGCAAGTTTTGTCCTCCCTTTACATTTTCTATTTGTATTTATTTGGAAAGTCTTATTTGATTAGTAGTATCTATTGGTCTAAATTTAACATTGTTAGTTCTTTTATTTATACTTCATTGCGTGTGTGTATTTATGTGTTCGAAGCGCATGGTAGGGTGTGTAATGGTTGTATTTATTATTAAAATTTTATAGCATTATTATTTAATTAAATCATGCTGATAAAAATCACTAGCAACGATGCAACTCAGAACCTCTTTGGTTCTTTCGTTGCATCATTAAAATATGATTAATGGATAATGATTCAAGAAATCACATCTGTAAACTCTATTAAGTACTTATATATCGATGCAGAGCCTAACAAACTTACTCGCTCCAAAAGCAAGATAAATTTAATAATCATTATGGCGGTTGGATCCTACGTAAAAGTTACGTGTAAAATTACCCTTGGCGTTTACGTTACGTACCCAAATAAACAAGAACTGAGTGGTGAAATACAACCCGTTAGCATTAAAAGACAAGACTTCTGATTTAAACAAGCCTTAACGTAAGTAGTTTTCCTGGTTCTGCCTGAAGTCCGTTGAATTGTTAATTACATAGTACAAGTTTTCCACTTAGCGCCTCCGAGTGGTCTTATCTGATGTTACTTGGATTTATACCTTTCCACGAAACGTTAAAATTATATTTTCATTTACACATTACGTACATATCGGTACACATTCATGTACTAAAAGGAAATAATGTACAATAAATGATTTCAATGAGCAAACGGTAACTTATTTAAATACGAGTATCACTGAAAAGAAAAAGACGAACAAATTATTTATTACCATTTTATATTCCTTTAGGAATATCCGAAATCATAAAGATTCAAGTATAAAATTACTAAAAACAATAAATTTTTTGGTCCTCACATAAAAATTTATACAATAAATTAGATACGTAGTACATAGCTTTTAGGGATTCGTAGCCGTAGTTTTCCAAAGATCAATTTATCTAAAATCTACAAAGTTTTATTGACTAATTAAATTTATATATTTAATATAAACTATTAGGTAAATTTTATAAAGGGATCTATTAGGTATTTTTACGGATATGGATTTTTATGACGGTCGTATTTTGCAACGAAGGGATTTAATGCTAATATAAAACTTTTCTACCTCTCGTCTCTGTTTCATTTCATTCAACAAAACAACTCTGTAAATGTGGTTGTGGTTAAGCATTTCCTTTTGTGTGATAAAAATAGACTTTGAAGTATAAATATTTGCACTCAGCTTATTTTTCTTGAAAAGAAACCGTGGAAGTTTTGTGTAACCTAATTGTTGAATAGCGAATCTTAAAATAACGGTAGGCGGTTAAAATGCATCCCACGCAAATAATTCTAAATGTAGTCTCTAGATTCGTTAGAATTAAAGTGAATGGAAATTAAATCTTAATAGCTTCTCGTATTTCGTCAAAGTATTTTTTATCATTATCACTTAGACTTTTTCAAGTGAAACTCTTTAGGCACGCTTGACTTAGGGGGTAAACTGGCGAATGTGTGACGATTTTTGCGTTCCGTTCGCACCGGTGACTCATCGGTAAACAATGAACAATACCCGTCACAAAATACATGAATCTAGTGCTTGGTTAGGGTGATAAAGGACCCAGCGCGAATCGGTGGGTGACAAACGACCCAGTGCGCTTTGATGGGTGATAACGGACCCAGTGCAGATTGGTGTGTAACAATGGACTCATTGCGGATTCGTGGGTGATCACAGATCCAGCGCGGATTGGTGGGTGATAACGGACCCAGTGCGGATTGGTGGATGATAACGGACTCAGTGCGAATTGGTGGGTGATAACGTACCCAGCGCGGATTGGTGGGTCAAAATGGACCCAGTGCGGATTGGAGGGTGATAACGGACCCAGCGCGGATTGGTGGTTTTATTTTCTATCAACAAATCTTCAGGTTGAGTTTATGATTTTCTGATCATTGGAGCTAAAAAGTTTTACTTCAGTTGTGTGGTCATAAGCACACTCGCTTTTTTTCAGTGCTTTACAAGAAAGTACGTATATTACATAGATTTACAAAATGGAGTAAAAGAGAAGCGTTTTGGTCGGTACTCAACTCACACATACGGTATAATAACTCGTTAGATTTACTTTAGCGAATGAAAATCAACGTGTGGATAGGTATAGTAGAAGGACGCGACGCGTTGATTTTTACTTAGTTTGGAGTAAGATCGGACAGGACAAAAGTACGCGAGTCTTTGAAAAAACTATAACATAACTAATAAATAAAAAATCCACGCGGATCAGGTAGGGGTCAACTAGTTATTTTATATTATTATTAAAAAAAATATAGCTATAACATAACTAGTTGACCCCGCGTACTTCGTACGGGTTAAAATAATTTGGAAGAAATGACGGACACGAGTCTACCGTATCAAAAGGGACGAACGTCAAATGTTTGACAGGAAAGAAGATAGAACAGTTTATATGGGAAAATTAAATTGATGTTTTTACTATCTTCTTCGCAATTTTTCCATATTTTCTCAAGTTTTAAACCTTCTAACTTTAACTTTTTCTTCTAGTTTTCATAATAAACTACATATAATGAATTGAAAATAAGGTACAAAATGTACCTACTTGTGATTAATTAAATTATTTTGAGAGATCAGAAGCGTCAGCTTATCCTCAGTTGATTCAATGAAAATTTCGCATAAAATTCAACCTGGGAAAAAAAACGCTACCTGTACAACGACCGTTTCATTCGACGAGTTCGTTATTTTGAATATTTAGTGGTTTGTTAATTAGACAAGTTTTCATCTCGGCCATGGATATTCGAACATTGTAGGGTGCAGCGGCGCGCTTGTGTTTCCCCCTTTAATACTTATAGCGATATTCTGACAGCCAGTGTTGTCGTGTATAGCAAAAAACATTAAAAAGTTCTACTAAAGTTACGTCTGAAGCTTTTATGAATGAGCAATTTTGGTAAATGAGTCGGTCTCAGGCATGAAAGGTTGATATATAATACGGTACAGTTAGCTAATTTTATTGTCTAATTCACCCCCTAATAATACCCCCCCCCCCTATATTCGGAAGTTGTCCGTGTCTGGTTCACAGACATACATGTACGAGTATGTACCAAATTTCAACTTGATTGTTCCAGTAGATTCTGAGCAAATCGACTGTGACAGACAGCCACACAACCGAGTGATCCTATAAGGGTTCCGTTTTTGCCGGCTGAGATAAGAATCACTAAAAAGGTACGATAGCGGGAAAATGTTCTTATAACTCGACGTGGTTCGATGATAGAACTCCCACAGTAACGCAATTCACGTCGTAGGTAATTATAGACTTGAGGTTCTTAATGATGCGGGTCGAACAACGCTGAATCCATCCAAACGCATCGATTATGTATTATTAGAGTATCCATACCTTAAGTGCGAATATGTTTCTTACTTTTTGCAAAGCTGATTTTATCTATTTAATCTTTATTGCCACAATTACGCTAATGGACAAAAGGCGGACTTAACGCATAATTCTCTGCCAGTCAACTTTTAGGCATAAAGAAATACACGAATACGGCTATTATAAAAAAAAGTAGCTGTTCCAGAGTCGTGAAGATTGAAGGGCATAGGAATCGGACATATAGCCAGAGTAAAAGAGAAGAAGAGATAGTGCAAGAGTATAAGTAGAACGAAGTTGAAGGTCATGTGAGTCACAAAGATATTTTAATTTGGATCGTAAGTATTCTGGAGAGTGAGGGTTGAATAGACTAGAATATTCTCTGCTGTGTAGGTGTATAAAAGGTATTTTGTTTAGAAAAAAGAATATTGAAATATAAACAAAATTTTACTAAAAATATTTTTTAGATTTTTTAATTTTAGCATTTTTAAATAATAATATAATACAAATGATTTTTGTTACGGTTTAAATATAAATTTTGGGATTGAAGTTACAAAGATGCAGAGGCAAGCAGCTGGTAAAATATAAAAAAGAAATATTTTATTGTGAATTTAGTGTGAAATTTATATGCTTTTTTACAATATAGATGATCAAAATTATCATATAGTCCTGTAAGTTGTCGCTTGAATGTACTGTAAAGTTGGTATCAAATTCGGTCCTGCGAAATTATATCAGTATTATTGCAGTGCAAAGAACATATATAGACTAAAATCATATAAAATATGAAAGAGCGTTTCATTTTTGTGGGTTTTAATAAATTATAATCACAATGATCGAAAGCACAAGGCTTGTTCTTATTGCACATACATAATGATACAAAGAAAACTCACACATACAGAAACATACTTATCAAGATATAAATAGAATTAGAGATCAAGAGAATTAACCTCCACCTTACAAAAAACCGCAGTCTGTATATAACACTTGGTGTTGTTACTGTTGGCAAGTAAGGTTCCAAGCTCAAGGGGTAAGAAGTCGCGGCCACTAAATAAATAAATATTTCCAACACTCATACCAATATGCCTAGCCCAAAGTAAGCACTGTAAGGCTTGTGTTATGGGATGCTAGGGTAACGGATATATATAGAAATACATATTAAACATCCATGACTGGAGTACAAATGCTCGTGTTCATCACACAAACATTTGCCCCCACCGGGATTTGAAACCGGGACCTCTCGAGTCGGCGACACCATGAAACCCGGCGTACAAACCACTCGGCCACGGAGGTCGTCATCACTAAATGAATGTGACCACTAGTGGCTCAGTCACGCCACTCGACGCAGTCACCCACCATACCGTAACCACTATTGCGTGGCGGCCGGGAAGATGCCGGATACTGTAGCCGAGTGTGAGCGCGATGCGAGCGACAACAAGCGGCCACAAGTAGCGAGCTCGGGTGACTCCCGCAGCTTGTGGCTCGAATACAACCACACAAACGTTCGGTTTGCTCCAATACTATACAAAATGTATGAAAAACTCGTCCTCAGTTTGTGGACCCGTTTGCATGTGCAGTTGCGCTAAAGGATTGAGTTTAGGCCAGTAAGGTAAGTAGGAATGGTTGGAGCGAGACACTATTCTGTCATTTTAGCTATCTTCGTGACTGAAAACAGGTATTTTATGTATCTTGAATAAGAAAAACTCTTCAAAATCGTCAAATCGTTCACGTACACAATTAAGTTTTTGAGCTGTTCTCTATTAATTAATGGATCGTTTCTCCATTAGCAGATCTTTTCACCTGATGGGAAAGCCTATCACATAAAAATCACTCAACTCCAATGGTCACACTTATCCATATCCATCCATACCTACATACATATTACGTGCGAAAAATACCCCTGCGTCAGTCGGATAAAAAGCCACAGATTAAAGCAGCTTTGATACCGTAAAAGAGGATCCTTGTTGAGTTATTAAATAAAGAACTTGTTCTTTTGGTACTAATTTTATTCGGCGTTAATATCCGTCTGCAATGCAAACCCAATCAAACTCAGCAAACTCAAACAGTGAGGGTGGCCCGTAAACGAGTAATCGAGTATTCAATTGAGCAAGATCTCGATTATCCAGAAATTGAAATCGAATGCGGCTGGCGAATTGAAAACGAATCTTTAGTGCCTACATATTTATTTTTTCTTAAAAGCTTCGAGAAAAGTCGCTAAACTAGTCTTTTGTTCGTGAGACATCAATTAATTAAGACTTTAATCGAATTGCTTTGAAACTTGGTTCTAAGAAAACAGATTGAGATAGGGCTAAAGATAGAAATTTCGTATTTAGTATCCTCTTTAAAGTTAATATTTGTTATTATCTCAAAAGGGTGGCAAATAAACAATTAAATTTCTTTTAAAGCTGTTTGCTCTACATTAAAACTACTTTGAAGACTACATTATATATTAGTTCACGGTCATGCGGTGCCATCTTTCATTAAGTCTCAGTAAAAAGTGGCATCAGATCAATAATTACAATTATTTACTTGTTAGGTACGTAGCAAAAAATGTGCGGTCACTTGAAATGCTAAGTACATAAGGTAGATATACCGTGTATGCGTAGTTGCACATTGAAGAACTAGACAATAGGATGACGGAGTCTAGCAAGCGTGTAACACGATGCTGAATGTGAAAATTTTTAATAACATAGTCAATGTGTAAGTCTGGCTGTTTATAACTGATACCGGCGCGCGGCGGAGCCGCATCACTTTGTACTTTTGCATGAAAGAAAAAAATACCAAAAAGTACCTCAACGAATACGGAAGTTACACTGACTTATTACACAGCTCACAAATCTCCTATTCTGCTGATTTTAGCAGCCGAAAATAGTGCAAAGGCCTACAAACAAACAATTCCTACATCTTCACAAACAGTCGTAGATGATAGTTTCGCTTCTAGACTACGAAGCCAAATGTGGCGTCTTTGAGTGATATGTAGGTACTAAAGTTAATTTATCGATTACTATGACTTTAAGTGATCTAGGTAGTAATTCCGCCATGAGTACCATATGATAAGACTTTACACGAAGAAGACCACAGCGCTCGCGGTTACTGACACCCCTGCACCAACCATACCAACATCGTTAAATCATGATAAATGTAAAATACCATGTTAAAATATGTGCAAATACAAATGTAGCTACGGCAAACATTGTAAAGCTCGTATTTGTGCCTGTTATACCGCGCTGCGTGGCGCCTCTACACAAACGAGAAAGTCACCTCTCATTGTACATACATTACGAATGTCATCTTTCAAAACGGTCTGAATGACATTCAATTCAAATATTTCTTTATTTCTAAACATTTGTACATTAATGTTTAACATGTTCATTCAGACGTGAAAGTCAAATTCTCAAACAATCCTCTCCACTCGCACTTGCTAATAAGTCTAAATAGGCAGTTATTTTCGCTTCGCCATAAGGCAAACAGTTTCGTTTTCTCATTGTGCTTCTCTTCAATGTTTGCCGAGGACATAATTACCCTGCCGACGTTTCATACCGACTGCGAACAAACAATATAGCGAAAACAAACACTTAAGTAAGTCGCGAACGATGAAATCACTTTAAAAAATTTATTAATCGATAAGAATGTTTTTAGTAATTTTAGGTAATAAATTTGATTTCTCTGTGAATGAATAGTTACTTTATTCTTCTTCCGATTGCGTTCCACACTTGAAAATTAAACACAGTAGAGCGGATTTTTTTTTTCATACGAGGCACAACAAATTACTCCTCACCACCTGGTGGTCGTAAGTGGAGTCGAGTCGCGAAGATAAATGATGCGGCAGAAAATGTGCCGCTTCAGCCATCCTCCCCTTGACGACCTGAACCCAATCCCCTTCCCTGTGCAGCCCTGGATCCCTACTCACCAGCAGAAACAGAACACTACCGAAAACTAGTGTAAGACCACAGTAAAACTGTGGTCTTAAAACTGTGGTCTTCTGATCGAGATCTACTGCTCCAATACGAGCGGAAAATCCGCTGTGACCTATTTCTCTTAATTTTTTTTGCACGATTAACGCAAGATGCACTATTTTAATTTGACTTATAAACCAATGTTATTACAATAATAAACACCACCCCCGCTCTCATGACATCATCGTTAAGCCATCAAGAGAGTGCGCTGCGTTAAGCTGGAGCATGGAGCTATTGCATGGAAATAAAATTATGTAACCTAAGATAGAGATGAAGGTTTTTCTATTTTATCCGTAAGCTTTCAGGTTGTCGACGCTGTTTAAAAATGAGTGCGTTCCCGAGTTTCGCAATATATTAAGCATAAGCATACGGCGAGCATTGAACTTAACGACGACGCTTGAAAGGGCTTAAAATGTTTAAATGCGACGATTTAAAGTTCCTGCGAGGTCAAATCAAGATATAAGACTAATGAATTAATACAGTTCCGTAATAATTTACTACCAAAAGTTTCATACTAGGTAGGTACTTACTTCGACGGTCCCTACTTAAAATCCAGGATGTGACACCTAGCGACCCGGGTCGTGCGTGCTTACCGCACGGTCAGCCACGGCGCCGCCTGCGTACTCGCGGGTATGACGCCGTGGGATCTCGATGCCCAGGTCCTGGCAGACGTGCATCGAGGTCGGGTCGAAGCCAGGGAGCGGGGTGAAAGACCTGCCCCAGCAGAGCTGCGGCAGGTCCGTTCCATCGCGCAGGCGGCGATGGGATGAGGCACTCGCCCATGTAAACGCCGGCCACCGGACGATTGAGGCCATTCGTCCTGTGTTGGAGGAGTGGGTGGATCGCCGGCGCGGCGGCCTCTCGTTGTCTATGGTGCAGGTACTGACCGGACACGGATGCTTCGGGCACTACCTGTACCGTGTCGCCCGTCGGGAGGAAACGCCGCAGTGTCATCATTGCGGCGCCCCGGACGATACGGCCGAGCACACCTTGCTGGAGTGCGACCTGATTGCGGCGTTAGGAGGCGGAACCCTTTCGCTGTGGAGCATAGTAGAGGCCATGCTTCGTAGCGAGTCGGCATGGGAGGCGGCTGCCTCCTTCTGTGAGAAAGTTATCTCGCAGAAGGAGGCAGCCGAGAGGGAGCGGGAGGATGATCCCCTGGCCGCTCCCTCCCGCCGAAGAAGAGCGGGCAGGAGAGGATGAGTGCGTGCCCTGGCTACACCCGTCCCATGACCCTGCCCGCGGGGATCCCTAGTTGGCCGGTACGGCGCATTGTGCCGTGCCGGCCACCGAGGGATCCCGTGACGGCAGCCCCCATCTTGTAGTTTTGTCCTGCAAAGAGGGGGGCGGCGGAGGGAGCTACACGGGCACGCCCAAGTAGTCCTCCGCAGCGGACGAAGGGCGGTACGGTGGGCACTAGGCCGCGTATTCAGCCCCCACGCGCGGGCCATCCTGCGCACGTCTGCGGGGTCCCCGCAATACCTCGGGAGACCCCGGCCGTGGAGCCCCGGCTAGGCCGGGAGGCTGCTGGGTGCGGAGACGCGGAAGAATCCCTAAACGGGGATCCCGTGGTTTCGCACTAAGCAGCTTAGGGGTATTCGCAGGGTTTTTTAGCGGATATTATGCCGTAAAGCGCCCTTAAGAGTTACGGGGTCCTCAGTGGACAGCCACTGTGGGGGCTCGTAAGGTTTGCGGGAGCCAGGTGTGAGGTCCGTTCGGCGGTGTGCCTCTTAAAGGCGCCGTCGTCTGTAAACAGAGTTTTTGCCTGCGTCACAAAAAAAAAGGATGTGACACCTAGAATTTCAAATTTTTAATTAATTGTCTTTCCCTAACGCAGATCTATCTAGCTGTAATATAAGTAAAAATATATTGCTATCGGTAATTCTAACAAAATTTAAAATATAAAATATACATAAGTATAACTGTAAGAATAATGTGCAGAAGCTTTTAAAAAAAGCAATTCATCTCCACAAGAAATTAGCAGTTACGGAATTCGCTTTCTTCTTTCTATGTACGAAGCTCAAAACACTCTAAAAAAAGCAAATGGAATTGATGCAACCTCAGTTGCTACTCATCATCATCTTTTTCGGGCATGTTTATTACCAAGTTTAGGTGTGGCTTGGTTATCAGCTAGACCGAAAAGATTGGGGTTGGAAGTTAGTCGACAATACATTAGAACCAATTCAGACTTTACTTCTACCTACGCCGGAAAAACTGCTAACCACAATTTTTGGCAACAGTAAAAAGGAATGCAGTGCTAAATGTGGTGCAAAAAGTTGAACTATTTTGTTATCTGGCATGTGCGAATTGTCAAAGCTAGTCGTGTTATAATGTGGAATCACCAACAGTAGAGGATTCGTTTGCTACCAACGAAGAGACATGTGATACATCGCAACATACACCCAGGATGTAGAAGAAGAAGATTAAGAAAAAGAAGAAGAATAAGATCAAGAAGAAAAACAAGAAGAAGAATAAGGTTGTAAATCTGAGGAATATTTTTTTCTACTGTTTTTTAATTTCCATCGCTTTCATTAATTCCCACTCTTGCTTATATTTGTTATTATGCAATAGTTTCCAATAAATAGAATTACAACAGACCTGTGGAATAGGCCTACTGGGGAAACCACGTTAAAATAACGTGCTAAGTACACTACCTCAGAGGTGGCGTGGAAAAGTGTGCATATTATGGCGTTTACAAATTTGAAACGTTATATCTCAGGAACGGTGGGGATTAGGAAAAAAAATACAAATACCTTATTTGTAGATAATTATAAGATCTACATTTTCTGCCTGAGGTGATTTTACGATCAAACTTACCGTTTTAAAGAAAATAGCTATAACCCTTTTTTGACCTTTGACCTCGAGTAAATTTTTTTTCCAGGGAATTTTGACAAGTTATTTTTTATTATGTTTTTAACAGTTTTACTCACTTCCAGCTTGATTTATATACCTTTAAATGTCTAAATTGACCGGACTATAATATGGAGACAAATATACTTAGCAAGTAACAATAACAGAGTCAGATGTCTCCACACCTCTAAATCTGAATTAAAATTCAATATAATGTCATATGTATGTCAATGTCCCAAGATCATCATAATTAAATTATATCAATAATGTTGTTCTTAACTTGAATATCAATTAGAATATTACCATCCAATTTTCAACACAGACATTAGCAGATAGAGGAGAACTGAGTGTGTGACGAAGAAGTTCAGGCGGAGCGGAAGGGAAATGATAGGGGAAAACAACTTTTTTCGTTCCCAAAGACGACCGTTTCAGGTAATTTATGGAGAAGTTAGCAGCAAAATAGCAGGACCAAAGAACAATGCATCGGTATAGAAAGCTGGAGAAGAATTTCTAACAGTCACCACAAAACGTTCACGAGACAACGCACCAGGGTTGATGTGGAATATATACCTAACTCCGCTAAAACTCGGACCAGCAAAATAACCTTGGATCACATGCTTTGATGGAATTTGTGGCTGGATAGAATTTGTAGTTTGTCACAAAAACTATAGACAAATATTAACTAGGATATTTGCAATACCATCATGCAAACTAACCCAAGAGGCAAAATGAAGATCAAGGCCAAACTGAATTAAATTTTTTGGGAGCAAATGGCAACAATTCCCCATCGGATCAAAAAACCCACGTAAGTTGGATCAGAAATCTCGGAGTTATCGGTGTACATACATAAATAAAATATACCGACCGAATTGAGAACTTAATAGTGAATAACGGTTAATATTCATATTTATGATGACATCTCATCTATGGAGAAGAGAGTCAAGTAAAAGTCTTGAATCACCACTTTAAATGCTCACACTTCAAACTTTGGTAACCAAAATAATATGCAGAGATGTGAGGCAAGTAAAACGCGAATACAAAGCAGTGAGTACAATTCGGTTCATGTCAAGCGGTAACAATGTTTCCGCACTCCGGGTAACTAGATCTGGCACCACCCGGTTTTGTTTGTTCGCGTTCCTTTTGTTTGTTGATTAAATAACGTGATTTTGTTACAATAAACATGATGTGCTGAATAATGATATGTAGGGTCATTGTTATTAATAGAATATGCTGCTAAGTTGAGCTAAAAATACAAATATGCTTCTTGGAGACTGGAATTTCAGGTCAAGTTACTTTTCGTTTTGCTCTTGGGAGAACAAATAAAACAAAACTGCATACTTTCATTAGAAACTGACAAAAAGTAAATTCAAATTTTGCTACTATCAATAGTAGAAAGTAAATTTCTATTACAGGACTCATCTAATCACAAACGTCAAAAAACCCCGTGTTCGGAACCGATTAAATCACCCGATCAGTCAGAGATAAATTTCCTTAAACCACGCAACTTGTTGATCAAGTGCCAGTAATATCCATGCACAAAAGGTTCTGCCGTTACATACCATGTAAGGTGGTGGCACCAAAGACCGACAGGAGCCAGTGATCCACATTTTTTCTGTTATCAATGAAAATAAGAGAGGGTGGCCGGTCGCTGAGTGTGATAACACCGAGCGTGTTACCATGATCAGTTTCCTACTCTTTTTTTCATTTAACACGGAAGGGAATTTCGATCATTGGGATGTCGGTCATTGCTGCCACCACCTTAGCATAAGGTTAATTTTTTTAAATTGTCATGTATCGCTTCATGAATGGAGATTGGACATACCTTAAATTTTATTTTTACTCTCTGATACAGCAACTATAGATATTTTGTTAAATTACCTACAACTGCTGTATCTTTGAGTACCTGCTACGATTCATGAGATTACGGACAGATAGTGAAAGCTTTGTAATAGGTTTCCGTACCCAAAATGTGACAGTTAAATAGTCTGGGTTCCGATATCAGATCTATATTTCACAACGATAAAACTAATGACAAATAAAGTAGACATAAAAAAGTGGATTTTTATACGTCAGAAAGTTATCGGCTAAATATATGTACGAATATAACTTCCAAACAAATGCACCAAATTGTTTTTTAATTCTTTTTTTATTTATTTGCTATTGTAGGGACAGAGTTTGTTTGTTTTGTTTTTGTTATGTTTTTAAAGTGGACTGAAGAAAAATTTGCCGGTGCTAAGTTCGTCGGGTCAGTCTAGTTTCATATAATGCATAAGAAAAATATATAAAAATATTGTATACACTTCTCTTAAGCAGTGGGCTTACATCGTTATTAATTTGGTCGACATTCTAATTAGCTCCGTTGGTTAGAGACCAACGGATGATGTACTACTGTGTACTGTGCTAATAGACCAATACGACCTGAAAACCTTCAAAAAAAGGGGGTACTTCTTCCTTAAAGGCATCAGGTGAGACATCAGCTCTTATGCCTCATATAATATAAAAAAATATACTCAAAGAGGCTGCAGCGAGCAAAGATTTGTTTCCGTCCCAGGGCTCCGTCACACTTTTAGACCTATTTTGGTTCTTTTTCTTTTCATATTAATATCTCACATTATTATCTTTTTAAATATAAGTTTCGATTCTGTATATCAGCCAGGCATCCCATGCTGCTTTCAATATAATCTTTGAAAATATTTCACGAAAAACTCGAATCTAGACTTAGCAAGTTTGCTGCAAGTGGGCGTAAGGAATCGAAAAATTATAAAGTTTATTACTTTAAATCTTTTCGGGTACCTATTATTTTAATGAAATTTTCCTTTGTAAACTAAACTTAGTAAATATTGTGGACAGACCAAAGTTCAAGTTTATTTCTAGGTCAACTGCTAATAAATAAATTCCAGATGCAAACATAACAAAATTAAGTCCTAAACAAAGTCCGAATGAATACTAAAACAATATAAAGAAAGGTAGCGTTTTTGCCGTTTGAATTGGAGCGACTGTTTGGGGAAGCAACCTGCACCTTACAGAAGATCACAGAAAAATAACACTACGTTTTGGTGGTGTTGTGTTTAAGTCGGTGAGTAAGGTTCCAGGGCTCCATGGGGTACGGGATTGGGTCATGGGGCAATTACACTTGGTCGTTAGCCCGAATACAAGTGCTGGAATTCGGACAAACGACTGTAAATGAACGGAGTTGAGTACACCCGTATTCCTTTCGTTAAAAAGTATTTTCTTCTACTATTACATTATTTTAAATATTTACTGACATGATTGTAATTTACTTTGGTATTGTTTTTTTTTATTTATTTATTTATTTAAACAAACAATTACACAATACACTTTAAATAACTAGTACATAATACATTATATGTATAATTTTGACACTAACAACGTTTACCGCAAATTAGTATTTGATCGAAGTGCAGCAAATTAGTCCACCCCACCTACCATTAGCACGAACCAATATCAAATTCTAATAGTTTGCGTCAAATTTTGTATGGAAACTTGAACAGCAACGGCAAAACGGGCGTAACGAGAACTAAAACTGTACACATTTGACAATGACATTTGGCACTCGCAAAATATTCGAATTGGATATTGGTTCGTGCTAAGGGTACTGATGTTAAATGTAAGGCACCTTACGCACTAAACGGTCACGGCCAGTGGCCGCAACGACCAGATTAGCTAAATAAACTTTATATGAACGTCGTGTACTGGGGGTCATTCGCCTAACGGGATTGCTTAGGAAAACGCTATCGCTTACGATTTCATTTTGTTATTTCTGACCGCCGAAGGTTTTCAAATACCATACGCTCATTTTCTTTAATATTGTTATTCACAATGCAAAAGAAAAAAAAAGAGCGCGAGGCGTTTAGTGCGTTTCTAAATATTTATTTCAATATTTTGTATTCTGTTCGCGCCAAATGCTTACTTTTATCATGCCGCTATTGAACTCCTATAGGCTCAAGTTTCGCTTACATTTAGGATAAGGCTCCCAGTGTCAAGCTTCTAGCTTGTCTCTAAAGCCAAAAACTAAGCAAGATGTGGCCAACTGCGATTGTATACAATAGGTAGGTACAAGTGGTTTCGCTTAGTTGCGGTAATTAGTAATTACTGTTTAAGGGTACTTTCTATGGGGTACGATGAAGTAACGCGTTTACAGTCCCCCATTTGAGTGGCCTTAAACTGTGCCAATAATACTCGTTATGTACCCGAAGAGATAAGGAGAGCAACGCAAAAAAATTAACTTCGCGCGGCTTTGTGTCTACAGTAACGAGCAGGACACGGCGAAAACCTGATGCATAACATTTTATGTGATATGATAAATCATTTAAATTTTATTTTTTTTATAATTTATAATCACTTCTAATAGAACTTCCATAAGAAAGCAATAAATGGCGAGTCGGGAATACCATTATTTAACATTTAATAAAAACTGTTGTGATTGAGTTATCAAGATAAAATTTTTACTACTAGGCATCTTAATGATGTAGAATCTTAGTTATAAACAGTTTTGGTAAAAAGAAGTAGATACATTTTATTGAGAAACTTTTTTTAAATAATTGTAAAAAAATATGAAATATAAAAAACAGATATTTGTTAAAAATCATTTTAATTTTCGATTGAGAGTTGTTTTTCCCCTGTGTTCTTATTTTATGTACGAGTATATGCCCTATATCTTCCAATTCCAATCATTGTGATAAAACACCTAGTTTAATAGTTACACCGTTTTGTCTTGAGGGGATTTATAGAAGGGCACAAAAACCTTGCAAAATCCATAAAAAATAATTAAAAACAATATACGAGATATATGTTTTATTCTTATTTCGTTATGTTATATTATGTGCACATTATGAAGATATGCTTATATACATTAATATTAGACTTGCAACTAATATTCGGTTACTATTCGGTATTCGGCCTATTCGGCTGCTTTTATTATATTCGGCCGAAAACCGAATACTTAAATAATATATTTTGTCATAGAGAAATAATTGGTAAAATGAAAATTTAAAATCGATTGATTACGTATACATTCATATTTTCATTTCTGTTATATAATCATTTAAGTAGTCAAAGGTACATAACACAGGTACATAATCATCTTCTGAATTGAAAAAATGGAAGATTCTATGTATTTGAATTATTGTGGTAATCAAAATTTAGAAGGGTAAGGTTCTCATTTCTTTTAGAATCATTTATTAAGTAGTCATTGGTACATAAAACAGGTACATAATTTAATAATTTTCTGTATTAAACAAGTTAACAGTTTTTAATTCATTCAGTCGTGTGATGAATGGTTACATAATATCAATAATTTAAAGTTTACGCGCCGTTTTTGGCTATATCTCAAAAGTTGTTTTTGTCATTTAGCCGCATTTTAGCTTGAGGATGGCAGATTAGAACAAAACAAAGGAGAACAATCACGTGTGTACAAGTTTTTGGCGCTAAAATCCAGCCGAATACTTTTGCCTAATATTCGGCTATTTGGTCAGGGGCCTCGCCGAATATTCGGTATTCGGTATACTGCCGAATATACTAGTCGTTGCAAGTCTAATTAATATAAATAATATATTCTTTACGTAATTTATTTTCCTTAGTACATGCTCATCTTAGTTTGCTGCTTAATAATAGTTCATAATTGAGGAGCTGGCGAATAAAACGGTATAATTACATAATTTTTTTTTTAGGAACAGTAAAAAACTGAATTAATTATAGAGAACTTTTGGCGTGTTTTTTAACTTATTAATTTGATTGATTTAAATGAGCCGAGATTCAAATTTAGCAGGCCCAAAACATCCGGACTGTAATGTTCGCCAGCTCCTCAATTTATAATCATTTAACTTGATTAAGGAAAAACTACATATTTATATTCCACTGTAATGTAATATATTACATATTCGGAAACAGCATACATAATCAAAGTACAAAAATACCGTCGATATTTTACAAAAAGCTCCCATTCAGATTAATGAAATAATTTCCGATCTCTAATTATACAGGACGCGGACATAAATCTTTCCATCCAAATTTATGCAAATAAAATGTGCCATTACGCTTCGTTACACGGTATCAAGCATCTGAAAAGGATTGGAGAAAGTTCTACGGATCTTTAATGGCTGATTTAATTTTTCATTTTTGAATTTAAATAAAATTTGTAGAATTTTCCTCGGCGGCTACCAGGTTTTTTTGCCTGCCCTGTGTGTTTCGGATTTGCATTGAAAATGTCTTTGTTTTATTTGAATCAGTCCTCTCGTTTTTGCTTTGAAGTTATATCCACAGGATTAAATTTTAAAATTAAAAATCTATTGTGATTGAATAGCGTATAAAATGCTAAGGTATGTATAAAAACATCAAAGGTGTCTAAAGGTCAAAGTATTTCATTTTTTTGGCTATAAAACTTTATCCAATCGATGCTAATATTACAAAAATAAATATTTGGATTAATATTAACCAAATCTAGACTTTCACTTTGTTTTCTTTAAATCCTATGTACATGTTAACAAAGTTAGGGGTACGTTGTTATCATGTACTAGGACTTGTGAAAATAAATAAAAAATTGCAGGTTTTGTAAATTGTGGAAATTAACCCGAGTTAATGGCGGCGTCAATGCCTACGTGAATTGCCTGCTCAGCCCCTAGACACGTTTGATTTGTGTAAAAACATTACTAAAAGAAAATGTTTAAAATTCAACAGGGACAACAACAGTGGGACCACAAAACCAAAATTTTTACTAAGACGATGCTTGCTTACAAACAGGTAAGCAAGCATTGCCTTAGTAAAAATTGTGTCATTGCCGTTCCATCTTGATATATTTTTGTGATTCCATATTCTATAGGTATATAAATGAGATACCGATAGGGAATGCCCTGGATGTCGATTCAGCTAAGTTAAACTAATAATCGTGAGTAGAGTTTCAGTAGTTTTGATTTTTTATACTGCTATTGTTATTAAAACACAAAATGAAACATATTTGCTTTCTCATTTGTTATAGTTATCTCTATGCATTTTTCATGTTATTTTATATTTTAGTAACCAGAACTGTGTCAAAAAGCTATACTATTAGAACACTATTGAGACTCGATTTCAAGTTATCTGAAAGGGTATAGCATAATAAAACTGCCCTGTGGCCTTAACCCAACCCTGATTTAGTTGCAAGATAATTAAGTAAGTACCTACTTCTATATGTATTTAAAAAATATCAGCAAAAATCTTTATGTAATTTAGCATTAACGTATTATGAGTTAATTAAACGAAATGGTTTCTATACTGTTAAAACCATGATTGATGTTAATTCAACAAGTACTGATCCCAGGTCACGTCCAGGATTCTTATTACGCCTTCCGACTTTTATATTATTCAATCAAATAAACTTTCGCTTTGATGGTTATTACCGTTCCCCTAAATGACGGATAGTGTCGTAGCGGATCAATAGTTGTGCAGGGAAAACCAAAAGTTGACGGAAACTCAAGTATGCACCGCTGCCGCTGAATAAACACTGCGACAAAATGAATCATCTAATCAAGCATATTTCAATACTGACATCAATTTATGCTGATGAAAATAATAAAACAGTTAATTGTACTTTGTTTTATGATTAGTTACTTTTAATTAACACAGTATTTAGTGAAATTTAAAGTAAGTCACTTATTTTTATTACAGTTATGAATTTCTTATGATATTTTTTAATCTAAAGAAATTTAGAACCTTAAGGATGGTGTCGAATTTCTTCTAGTTCTTCTTAGGATCCAAGGCAACGCCATTTCTTCGCATTGTAGGTAAACTACAATGTCAAATGAACCACTTTTATAAGTAATATAACATTTAGAAGAAGAAATAGCAATTGCGGGTACTTAGTTAATTTTTATTGTTATATTTTATGATGTTAATTTTATTACATTTTATTAATCTACCCAATGTATACATCTGAAGATATTTTTTCTTAGAAAAAAGAAAAATCGGTCAAGGTTTCATAAAGGACTCGAAATTGTGTCTCACGCTTTCCGGGCGGATGCATTAACCGCTATGCTACCCGAGACCTTAAAGCTTGACCGAGTTTTTCCTAGTAAAAAAATCTTTAGATTTATAGATTAATGCTTTCTACCTTTTTATTATTTTATTGGGCGTATGCTATTAACACTTTAATTTGTTATATCAGATTGCCGTCATTAGCCGTCATAAATTTCACATTTCAGCTCAAGAAGTAGATACAGAGTAAAGTAAAAACATATTAAAATAATTCTATTGAATATTTTATTTCACTATTTGTAATCTGTTCAAAAGCGTTTCATGAATAAATATTTATGTAAAATGTAATAAAATAAATATGTAATAAAAAAAATCCGAAGTAATTCTAAATAGAAGAAAATCTTACGATCAATTCCAAATAACGAATAGGTACTTCAATTGTACAAAGAGGAAAATAAATAAACAAAACATAAAATGTTACTGTGGCTGCGAATTCACGTTCAATTCGGTTTAATCGTGCTGCGAAAAACGATAATGCTGTCGTACGAGTATGTACACTCTAAACGCTTCCCTACAAGTATACTTAGAAATCAATTCTGAAACCCGGCGGTTTGCAGAGCTGTCGAAGGAGGAGCGCTCGCCGCAGCGCACATTGTGATCGTCCCAGTGCAGTTTCTGACAACCTCGATAAACAAATCTGAAGCGCTCCCCTTGGAAATTCTCACTTAGTCCTCCGAAAAAGATATCATTGAACGCTTGAATGAATTAAACAAGTGAGATTTTATTACAAAAAAAAACTAAATAGACATATTCTACTAGACAAACTTCCACTCAGTCCAGGTTTCAGACAGGATAAGATAATTATTGTATTTTTTTAGCATGTTACTGCTCGATTTTTAAATCTAATGAAAATATTACTAGAAAAAAATCCACGCGGACTATTCAGCAGACGGGGGCAGGTTAAGATAGATTTATAATATCTATCAGTTAAATGATTAAAAATATAATAATCTTATATCAAAGTACCTACTGATTTTCTTATGTACACTCTGAATTTACCAGGGGAATAAGGTATTGACGCAAACTAATAGAATAGCTAATAGTAAAATACTTATTTTTTTGTACACAAACAAGTATTACGTATCAAACATTATATTTTACCAAGTTATTTTTATTTAAGAAATTTCCACTTTGTAATACGATTACGTTTTCGCTGTACGCACAAAAAGTGCTATAATACAATTAGACAATATTTATAAAAACCAGAACCCGGCTCTGCCAATAAAGGCGAAAAACTAAACAGACCGCAAAATGTTTTATGTTGCCTTAAAAGCCGCGGCATGTTCTCGTTAGACCGTTACCCACACAATAATGCCGCTAGGATTTCAAAACCGTTCCTTAAGGGAATCCCTCGATATTCATCGGGGAAATATTGCGGAACACCCGGTTCAAATGTTATAATGGCCCAACTTATTCCCACGAATCTAGTTCCGAGTGCCCGATCGCGAATATTAAAACAGGATGAAACCGCTCTCGACTCGGAGTAAACGGCACCGTTATTAAAGTGTAAACCTCGGAATATTTAAATAAAACTAAGATAAAACTAGAACACAATAAAACAATGCAGCTTTTCTGAATTGAGACACCGTATGGAAGTTGTTTCACTGAGAAAGCCATTAGCTCCGAGAAAATTGTCTATAAGGGAAAGAAATAAAAATGTCGACATTGTGATTTATGTTAATCTCGCTCTGAAACAATACTAGACTTAGTTGTCTTACCCTCATTCCCCATATAAATTGTTAATTTTGCGGGCAGGTGTATGAGTGAGCACTCGTTCGAGCAAAGAAGATTCAAAAGCCAAAAGCTGGATTAGTCAGAAGGCCTTTAAGAAATCTACCGAAATAAAGACATTCTCAACAAATGTTACAGAATGGTGAATTTATTTGCATAATTCGGCAAACCTAAATCCTTTGTCCGCGGCCCGCCTCTGATATAATAAATTTACTCCATGTTCTACACTCCAAATGTTCTATCCGAACAAAATTATTTGCCTATTTAAAGGCTCCCTCTTTTGAAGCCTCCTTTCACATTTATTCCAACTTCCCGGTGATTCACAGCTTTTGTTTGTTTCCTACAAAATGCTGGTAACCATAATGCGCCGTGTTATTATAGCAGCGAAGATAGTTTTTTGATATTTTCACCCGCTTCACATCAAGTATTCTGTTCGTATGCGACTCGAGCGATTTCTACTGCGAGCACAATATGTGTAAATTTAGAGAACGTTTTCGGCACATTATTACGTTTAGGGATTTTGAAGAAAATTGCCTTATTACCTTTCTTGAGTTCAATTCTGAGCTTGGATTTAGTTGGATTTAGGGATACTACATGACAAATTTTATTTTATTTAACTGCTGTATTAGTACCGTAAAGTAAATGATTATTTTAACGGAATAATATACTAAACTAATAGAAAAAATAGTCTGTACTATAACGACCCGCACACACCCTTTTTAGCACAAACTAATGCGTTTTATCATGAACTTATTTTATACTTGTTGTATTTAACTTTAGTCGTACATCTTTTACGCCTAAACAGTAAGACACGGCATCCCTAAACATTCCTATTTTTTTTAAAATCAGTTTTATTATATATATGTATATATATATATATATATATATATATATATATATATATATATTATTTTATAGTCATAGTTGTTATATCATTTACATTTGTAATGGAAAGTGACTTCATGAGTTATCCCATATTGAAGTCATTTTTCATTTGACGACTCTGTATATAATACAGGGAGAAAAAAACAGCCCTTGCTGAGTTTCTTTCCGGTTCTTCTCAGTACAAGATCTCCCGCCGTAGATTTGCGAACCGATGGCGTAGCTTTTCGACATTCTTATCAGCCTGAATAAACGATATTTAATTTTGACTTTTTTTTTACTCTCCGCTGGATTTCCAATCTGTGCTGCATATTATCAGATTTTAAAAATACATTTTTAATTAATTCAATAAAAGCATATACAGTTCTAGTAAAAAAAATCAAGTATTCAAACCAGACGAACTCGTGAGCACCCGCTATTTATTAATAATTTCAAGCGTATTGTGCTATTAAGCTGTTTGATGAGAGCGTGGTATGTACGTATACGTACTTTTTATCTAATTCAATATTGTATACTGATTTTGTAACAGACATCCTTACAGAATATCACAGTAAAATAACTCTACCTTTTGGTGGTGTTGTGTCTGTCGGTAAGTTCCGAGGTTTCACGGGTAGGGGGTAGTATCGAAGCGTCTATCTATAGGCTATGGTGACCGCCTACCATCAGGCGGGCTATACACTTATTTGCCACCCTTTTAACATAAAATTAAAAAAAAATGTTTAGTTGGCCCATGGATATGTTATGGAAACTCTCAATACCTATCGCAAAATAGGTAGTGTTAACACGTTATAGGCAATTCTATATGTTACATATTTATCAAGAAGTTTAGCTTTAAACTGAAACGTTGCAGTATTGTGTTGAAACTGTAATATCATTATTGTTATAAGCCAGGCAAAGGCTTTCGGAACTTTATGTACAACTCTAATTCAAAATAAACAAAGCCCCTCCGACTAATTTCAAATAAGCTCAAGGTGGTTTGTAATGGGTCTGTCTTAGTCGGGACCGGGAGTTTAATAACTTTATTATTATTACGTTTATGTACGATCATTATATTAAATAAAGAAAAAAAGGTAAATTTGAAAATCAAAAAACCCGACTGCTTAATTATACTTCAAATAAAAACTGAAAAGGAAAAAACAAGTCCAGTAGTCTATAATTCTGTTAATAAGGAACAAAGCTACTTTAACAGTCGGGACCCATTAGATATTCAGGAATACATAATATTTTTCAACAGTGGGTCCCGACTGTTAAAGTAGCTTTGTTCCTTATTAACAGAATTATAGACTACTGGACTTGTTTTTTTCTTTTCAGTTTTTATTTGAAGTATAATTAAGCAGTCGGGATTTTAGATTTTTTTAAATTTACCTTTTTTATTTCACACTTTTTAGTTAGTTAGTATTTTAAGACGGTATATACCATAGTCTTGTTACTTCAGTAAGGGAATTAATATCGCGGGAATTATTAAGTACCTTGCGTCGGTCTAAAAGTTTGATTTATTAAGACATATAAAGACTTTACCAGCGGGGTCAAGGCTACAGATGGGCCTCAATTTTCGCGAAAATGTGTGAAGTTAAATCAAGTCGTTACATAATATATCTCTAATGTATGTAAATTTTATAGTAAATTAGCACTTACTCAAAAAGTCATATTTTGTTTATGTTTTTTTTAATAGTTTAGCAGTAAATATAAAATTCATTTACTTTTATTCGTCGACTATTTAAAATTGGCAGTGGCTGCATTGTCATGTCAATTCCGGACGTCTAAGATTGTGATATACACAAATTCAGTGTCAGTCCGTAGTCTCATAATTTGATATACCTACATAATTCACAGAAACCTAATATGTAGATGCCAGAAGTTAACTTCAAATGTATTTAATCACCCTTGTGTTGCGCGCGTGCGCGTTCACCGCAAAAAAAATACCATTTGTCGTATCTCCTCTTTTTGAGAACACTCCTCTAACTGCCTCAGCTAGTATCGGAATTCTTGGCGTTGACATATCGAGCGACGTCCAGTTTTGGGATCATTTAGAGGGCAAGGCCAAATTGGCCGCTAAGAAGCTTGGTGTGCTCAATAGATCGAGAATGTACTTCACACCGGCCCACCGACTGCAGCTTTATAAGGCACAGGTTCGGCCTCACATGGAGTACTGCTCTCATCTTTGGGTGGGGGCACCCCAGTACCAGCTTCTCCCTTTGGATCGCATCCAGCGCCGAGCGGCTCGAATAGTCGACGACCAGGACCTTTCCGATCAGCTTGATCCTTTGGCTTTGCGTAGGGATGTAGCTTCGCTCTGCATCTTCTATCGCATTTATCACGGGGAGTGTTCTGAGGAATTGTTCGGATTAATTCCAGCTGCTGCATTTCGCCATCGTACATCGCGACAAAAATTTCATCCCCATCATCTTGATACGTGGCTATCCACAACCGTGCGTTTTTGTCGAAATTTTTTACCACGTACGACAAAACTGTGGAATATGTTGTCGCCAGCAGTGTTTCCGGACCGATACGACCCAAAAACCTTCAAAAAAAGAGCGTACTCCTTCCTTAAAGGCCAGCAACGCATTTGTGATACTCCTGGTGTTGCAAGTGTCCATGGGCGACGGTGATCACTTACCATCAGGTGAGCCGTCTGCTCGTATGCCCCCTATAACATTAAAAAAAAAACCTATGTACAATACCAATCAATGACGTTTATGTCGCAGGTTGAAGAAAGCAGTAATTTCCGTCTGTTGTTTTGGACAATGGTGGCAACTGCCTTAGATCACTAAATTAAATAATTATGCAATCACCAAAGCAAAGTTTATAATATTTGATTAAACTAAAGGCGCATAATTAAATTTTCATAACGTTAGGTAGAGCACCATAGCAATCTCATTTATTATCAATTTATAGTTCTCTTTGTAGTTTTCTTTTAAAGCGTTCACATTTAACAGGTCAAAGACTTTGTGTTCGACCCTTTTTTATTGGTAGTGTAAAGCTCGAATGAAGAGTACTCCCAGTAGTGCAATCATGGCAATTGTTTTCCCATTTTTTTTTTGTTTAAAAAAATACCGAATAACGTATCACTGTTAAGCACAAATGCTAAGTAACTTTTAACAAATATAATCAAATAAACCTATTACTTACTTTATTTTTAAATCTTTTTCATCAATTAAATACTTATCATATCCTAACTATCTATACTAATATTATAAAGAGGCAAGATTTGTATGTTTGTAACAAATAATCTGTCAAACTACTGAACCGGTTTCAAATATTAATTCATCATAAGGTAGCTACCTTATTTAATATAACATTTTTCTTTATTTAAATACATTTTGTCCGAGTGACATAGGCTATATTTTATCCCGATAAATAAATTTCGCCCGTACAATGCCCGGGTGGTAAGTATAATATAATATTATAGATGCGAAAGTGAGTTTGTTTGTTGCGCTTCCGTGCCCTAATAGCTAAATCGAATATAATGAATTCCCATATAGAAGTAAATGGGAACTTGGTTCTTAGCTACAACATCGCAATACTTATAGGCGTAGGGTGATGAAAGGGGTGATTCACCTATAAAAATCTACATTATTTACTTTGAATTTTGCAGAATTATTACAAAACCAATATTATCGCGAGCTGATTAATAAATACAGGGATTCCAATAAGTATGTACTTACTAGCGAACAATGGGTTATTATTAGTGGTCATTATATTCAGTAAACCTTTTTTGTAACATTAAGTAATATCGTTAGAAAAAATGAAAAACAGTAAAATTCTGAGTTTTTCATTAAAATTCAATAATCATAAATACCTATTATGATAATATATTTTTCATCATTTAATAAGAAGGAACTGTATCACAGTTTTATTGTTAGTACTTCGTATAGGATCAGATACTGCGAATACCCCATTTTTTTTCCTCTTACATAGTACACCGCGCTATCACTTTGTCATCGTTGTAACTTTTTAAATATTTGTCGAAATGACATAGTGTAGAAAGCAAAGTTTATCGCCTTTAAATATCAAAAGCGATAAAAGTATTTGTTTGGATAACAAATGATTTGTTAATCAAAATGTGCATTTTGGAAATAGATATCAAATAATGTTTTAGTTTTGATTCACTACATTACATTCATATAACTTTTATTGTTTTTGCAGTGCAGGTCAAAATGGCTCGCAGATGGGAGATTTTTTTCCGTCTTATGTGACACTTATTGTTATATATTGGCCAATTCACTCAATAACTACATAAATTATTATATATATGTAATTATAATATATGAGCTATATTACTGTTAAGTTTCATTAAAATCCATTCAGTATTTTTTAGGTGAAAGAGTAACAAAGATCCATATAAACGTAAGATTGAAATTAAAAGCGTAAGTGGTTAATATATAACTTTAAAGCGTTGTAGATCCTAAACAATCACATAAAATGAAAAATAGTGTTAGGAACCTAAATATGATTTTTGATTATCTAGACAGTGATACCCCACTCGACATATTTTGTCAACTTATTTTTTTACTTCGTCACAATATGGCGCCTAATTTTGCCCATATTGAATTTTGATTACTATCATATCTTTAGTAGCACTCCCATGATTGATACGACTCGATTGATGTATGAATCATTAAAATCGGTCCAGGCGTTTGGTCTCTAGTGTGCCACAAAGGAACAAACATACATATATAGACTGTTAAACACATAACCCTGTCTGCGCGTCGCGCTTCGCGCTCTTGCATTGCGCAGCCGGGTAAAAAAACTTTCATTTGCTTTATTTGACCGTTCCTGAAATTAAACTTTTCTCACATGGCTGAACTTTTTAAATTAAAAGAAAATTTTACTAGAAGGAATTACACTCACTCCAAGATTTTTCTAGTAAATCTCTCTTTAAATTTTTAAAATTAATGCTGAAAATAAAGTTTTATGTGATTACAATGAATTTCCAATTACCTACATCTAGCGCTATTTTAATCTTACATATCTTTTAGCACCTCAGTCTCTCGTCGTCTCAGCCAGATATATATTATCTGGTGCCTTCTTGCATGGTGTCGTTCTGTTCTATCCCGTCTCGTCCCGATATATCACAAACACAATATCTGTGTGTGTTGAATTCTGAGTATACTGCTATACCTGTATGTTATGTATAACAAATTTAAATAAAAAACGTTATAAAAATTAAGGGGCGATCTACCTTAAATTCTTTAATTATTATTTTTATTTTATAAAGAGAAACTTTTACATCGCTACAATTTTTTTCGTTCACAACAAACAAACATCCGTTGCTCAGTAGCAGAAAGTACGCCTGCTACTCGGGCGGCCCGTGCTCGATTCCCAGCCGAAGGAGGCCCTTTTTTATTTATGATATTAAAAGTTTCACTTGTTTATTAAAACCAAGACAAATAAACGGATACTTTGGAGGATGAACGACAGACAGCAGTGAGCTACTTTTTAGGGTTCCGTAGTCCTGACAAGGAACTCTTATAGTTTTGTCATATCCGTCTGTCCATTACCGGTTTTGCTTGGAGGCTATTGGCACTAGAGAGCTTTATTTTTTTTCATGATCTAACCTATCTTGCGGGATTTCGTCGAATAGGTGAAATTTTTTAGGGGTTCCTAAGACTATTTTTCGGTTTAGGGGTCCGTTTGCGAAAGATTGAACTTTAAAATTTTTGGTCGAGGCGTCCCTAAAGCTAAACTATTGGCTTGGAAATCCTGGACAAGATAATAGTGCTTTTCATAAAATATTTAGGAAAACTATAACGGTTAAGATAGATTTATTAAATCTAAAGAAAAGTTTGATAGAAAAAAATCCACGTGGACGAGGCAGCAGACGGGACTCGAACCAGCACCCTTCGCTATCCGGGCGAATGCTCTGACCATTATGCTACCGCGGCCCTGACGACAGTGTCGAATTTTCTTTAGATTTAAACATCTAGCAGTTAAATGCTTAAAAAATTAAAACATAACTAAAGGTTTATTAGTTTAAGCGTTGGTTAAAAAAAATCTTATGTATAAAAAAGTCCTTAGAATAAAACATTACATTTTTTTTAATTAACATAGATGAAGTTACTGTATCGTAAAAGCTTGCATTACAATAAAATCTAAAAGAAAAATATTTAAAAACCACAATAAAATATCATTAGTTCCACAAAGCTACCGCGAGTACCAACATCAACTGAGGCTTCTGAGTCGCGCTAACGTAACATTTTTATAAAAAGTATTTTAGCACTTGAAAATATATGTGGTTATACCTCATTAACCCCTTCTTAGGGGATGATCGCTTCAGATGAAGCTTTTTGTCAGTAAGAGTCTGACATAACCTTGCAGCCGGCTGTAGGGTATCCATGAGGGTATTGGGGAAAACGAAACAAAAATCGGCGGTTATCATTTGTATTTAAAAAAACAATAATATCGAAGTGATTTTGAATTTCAGACGCACTTTGACTTTGATTTAATTAGCTTTTCTAATTTCCGATGTAGAAAATAAAGGCGCTTGCACAAATATATTGTGGTAACTACAGGCAACTATGGAACCCTACACTGTGCGTGGCACAACACGCACTTGGCTGGTTTTTTGTTTACAGAACTGTTAAAACATTGATAATTTGAACAATTTTAAAATAGATAATTATATTTATCACTCGAGAGTAATGAATCCGGGTCACTTAAATAATGAAAAAGGGAGACATTCGATGATGGAACTACGAAATTACTGCATTTGTTTCTAATTTGTCATTTATCATTCATATAAACCATGTCGAAAGTGTTCAATATTAATTATTCAAGCTATAATCATGTCGCTTACACCAGCACCGAAACCAGCCGGAGTCAGCGCGATACAGCCAGGACAGTCGGTGTGTCGTTGTGAACAGAACAAAGAGTTCTCCAACGTTCCGAGGAAACTGACTCTAACCTACGCATACCAGGAACAGGCAGAACCAGGTGTACCACAGCACGAGAAGATCGATACTTGGTGAACACCATGCTTCGAAATCGCTTTCACACAGGAACTAAAATTGCAAATCAGTTTCGATGCCTCGGAGGAAGTAACCCATGGACAGTAAGACGACGACTTGCTGAAGCTAGCTTGAAACCACTTAGATCTGCATACGGCCCTAAACTGGAGCGTGGGCATCGTATTTGAAGACTAAGATATGCCCAGAACCTCTTAAATTGGACTATTGATGATTGGTCAAAAGTTATGTTGTCCGACGAATCAAAATTTATGCTCTACAATCACGATGGAAGACACAGAGTATATAGAAGACTTGGGGAAAGATTAAGATACAGGTGGTGGGTATGTACTTTTGTGGGCCAGAATTTCTTCTGAGAGTCGCACAGAACTGGTGTTCATAGAAAAAGGCTGTTGATGCTATTTTTATGCATGACAATGCCCTACCTCATACAGATTGGATTGTGAATGACTACCTTCAAGAGATGAACATTACTAGTGTGGAGTGGCCAGCACGCAGCCCGGATATCAACTCGATCGAGCATGCTTGGGTCGAGCTAGAGAGGTACGTAAAATAACGAAACCCTCCCCCAATTACGCTTCGTGAGCTCAAAATTGCTCTCACAGAGGAATGGGAGAATATTCCCCAAAATCGTATATAAAACTTGGTGTACAGCATGCCAAACCGGTTAAACGCAATAACGGAAGCACGAAGAGGCAATACGAATTGTTAAAATTCAAAAAATCGTAATGTTGTTTAAAAATGTCAGGTTTCCTCAGTGGTTTTCTTTATGTATTTTTTTTGTAAATTAAATGTGGTGACTAAATAAAGTGTGGTATGCTACTTTCATTGAAGGAGTATTTCATTGACCTGGCATTCTTAGTTTTCGAGAGTTTTAGGATGCTTTATGTACCCAGATTCACTGCTCTCGAGTGTATAAGCATTTAAACTGCTACGATCTTACTACAACAAAGTAAGACACGTTTTCAAACCTTGTTTAGGAAAAAATAGTATGACACATTTTCTTAAACTCGTGTTGAACGCATATCTAACTAAGATTTTTTTGTAGTAAAAATTTTCTCTAATATTAATGTAATCAGGCAAAACATTTTTACGAAATTCAATACCTAGGTATTATGTTATTTTGTAGTTTGTACTGAATTCACTTTTTGTTTACTCTTGACTCTTTTGAATATGTTTTTAACAGCTACACCGGAAAATTCAGAGTGAAAGAAAAATTCTACCGTTGTATAGAACATAAACACAACACTATATTGAAATATTGCGACTTATGTAATTGGTAAACAGATACATGCATAGTTATGTTAAAGTTATATTATCACTGTTTGTTATCCTAATAAAACAAAATAAAGGACAATGTTAAAATTGGCCTAAGAACCAACACCAATTTGGCATTTATAATATTATATTATATATATTATAATTCTTAGTATATTTTTTGCGATAATTATCAGTATTTAGATTGTGACGGACACTTCCAGATAAGTAAGCTAAATTAAAAAGTTAAAAAATAATCTGAGACAATAAATACCATTTTATGTGTATAATCTATGGCAGCGCTGCAAACAAAACACTCTTTCTTCCTAATGCCGGCACTTCACTTGGCTATTCGTATTTGCTATTTTAAAACATGACATCAGTCTGTCCTTTTCATTCCTTATTAAGCATGACAAGCACAAACTGTTGTCAAGTGAAGGGCCGGCATAAAACTCGTTACTCTGTGGTTGTGGTGCATGCAGTTTGCATTTGTAGTAATCTGTGGCATTCGTGCATTCCAAAGAGTAGTATAACCGGAATACCGGAAAGTGCATTCTCGTTTCGGATTACCTGTTGTGTGTGTTTATTTGCGATTGTTTTGCCTTTAACTATTTCGGATATCTAATATGCCATCGATGTTACCAAAGAGCAGAGCCCTTATTACCAAGTGCTAGTGAACCTGTGCCAAAACATCCTGAGAGGATCATACTGGCAAATTATTCAAGAACACCTGATACACATTCACGCTGCATATTTACACAATATACATCTGATATTCAAATAAATACAATAAACAATATGATACAACTATGTGAAAAATAGTCAATAAATAAGAAGCAAAACTACAGTTTTTATTTTATTCATGATTTCTAGCTAACCAAGTTTTTCCTGATAGTTATTCTTTAAAATCGCACCGCATATAATGAATTAGTTGTAATATTAATTCACTTCATACTGAGTTCATACTAAATTCATAGGTTGACCTATATTTCATTGAATATTAAACATAACCTCAAAAAAATTTTAGTTTTCCTAATAATTTAAGTTCTCAGAAGTGTCCGTCAATAATCTTTGTTTTTACAGTCATTTACTTACGATTTTGAACCTAGAAAATAATATTTCATGATTGTTGGTTCTTAGGCTAACTATGTATGGACGCTGAACAATGTCCTATATTTATTTTGTTTTATTAACTTCAAACTAAGTTTAGCAAAAGAAATTCGTCTACAAAAGCCACTGGATAACAGTAAAATTTCTAACTTTACAGCAGCACTCAGACACCGAAGCAAAAACATATCGTTCTTGGGTAATAATTGAATGGTAACTACGACCTAACCAATATCGAACGCACAAAGAAACCATAATGATATCTCGCCACAAAGCAAACGGTTCAACATTATCACAATATCTGCGGATGAAAGCACAATGAAGACGTATAAAATAGCGATACAGCAGGAGTTACAGGCAATACGGTACAGTCATCGCATCATAAAGCAAGCACGGTCGGCGGGATTCGTGGCACGTATGAGCTGGTATATTGAACAAACTAAACAGTTGTAAGAATACCTCACCCCGGTTCGTAGGTAAATTGTTTCGGCTGTTATTTATGTTCCACAGCTTGCTAATACGTGCGCCGCCTTACAAAGTGGCAGGCAGGGGCATGTTTACGTTTCGTCAGAGTTTTTAGTGCTTGATTGTATTATTTTGCGTTATAAAATGTGTTTTGTTTGTGTTAAAGCACTGTTTCGGAACGCAGACACGTCTGTGAAAGCGCTCGAGCCCGTGTTAAACGTTGTGCATGCAAACTTGTACTGGTAACTGATTCGAATGTTGTTTTGATAAAATGTAGCCTTATGTTGGTTCGTATTCATACATCGAAGCATCGCATGTGCCATGCCGTAAGGCACCTAGAAATGCAATTATTTTTAAGTGCGCTGTGCAGGGGTAGACTAAACGGTAGAGACAACTAGTACCAGGAATTGGTAAAGTATATTTGTTTCTTAGGTTTTCACGCACATCACTCATTAAATAAACCTAGTTTTTCACGGGTTAATGCACGAAACTTTATTTATTTATTGACGTTTCGCAGCTTTTACAGGCTGCGTCGTCGGAATCAATTTTTTATTTAATTTTGACGAGCTACCTTCGAAAGACTTTTATTGAGCGTTCGGTTATTTCATTGTTCGATTTTTAAAGTTTTATGGTCTATGTATGAATTTATTACTTAATTTAGTTAATAAAGTACTTTATTTAAAAATCTTTTTTGTAATTTTGAATTATTTTTTTGGCCTTAACTACCGTAAACTACCACCGGTCCCAAAATTGGGAGACCTTTGTGAGAAGAACCGGCGAAACAAACTTAAGAGAGGCTTTCTATCTCCTTCTTATGTTAAATTATGCAAAGAAAAAGAACTAATAGTATCGGTTGATCTTGCAGTGTGTGTTCGGGTTGGGGTTTTATCTCCTGTATAATGGGTTCCCAAGCTGGTGGTATATACCAACCATCTTCCCTCTTGAAATTTGGATATTTTTTAATCTCAATAGCCTCGCGTATCATTCTAGGAATGAATCGTTGCTCAGTTGCAAGGATCTGATGTTTATCAAATCTAATTTAATGGTTTGTCCCATGCATGCTGTAAAGGCTGCGAAACGTCAATAAATAAATAAAGTTTCGTGCATTAACCCGTGAAAAAATAGTTTTATTTAATTGGTAAAGTAGTATACTTTACGGTAAAGGAAACTTAGTTCATACAGCGTCGTTTTTCGTATTTTTTTTTCTTTTATTGTTGTCGTTCAAATGCCGGTGTAACGCATTGTATTGATATATTTTAAAACATTAAAAATTATTAATTATATTTACCTTTTCATAAACTGTTTTCCTATAAATGTGTACATGGGTCTAGTAGCAAACAGTAGTGTGTGCGGTAGAGTGAGTGGGGGAAGGGAAGTGGTTGAGCAGATTGCCCACGTTGCTAATTACCTACTTTACTCAATATAAAGTGAGAAAAGTAATCCGTTGAGTCTTGTATATATTCGTCTTATATCGTTCTTTCTAAAACACTTCAACACGACTCAATACCAAGCAAAAACATTATTTCGCATTAATAAAATCAATAGGTCCTAACAATACGTGTCTAGTTGAAGCTCCTCTGTCTTTGATATTTACAAATAAAGAAAGATTGCGTAGTATATTTATGATAAAAGGAGTATATCAAGCTACAGATGAATTAACCGTTTTTATTGCAAAAATGCTTCTATAATAGTTATTTATAATTTGTAGAGTCTTTATAAGTATCTATAATATAATTATCTATAATATTAAATAAGCTCTGACAATTTTCTGAGTATTATATTATATAAGCTATGTCCAGAATAAATAAGGCATGCCTAATAAAATAAGAAGCTATAATAGCAAGATATACACAATATCTTTTTTCTTACAGTAATGGACTCACGACCATTATCAAGAGACAGAACATAACCTTGTTACACTAATAAAGATCTTAGTATGTTACTATATATTATAAGTAACTTACAACTTACGAAAGGAGCTATTATGCTAGTATGAGATTAAACTATCTTTAAGAAAATCTTTAATTATAAAGTTGTTGGTATCAAATTATTTACTATTGCATCAAATGCTTATTAAGAAGCATAATTATACTTTATAACAGTTGCATACAAGAATTTATTTAGGTACACCTATGATATGAATACTCTATAAAAGATTCTGAAACCACGAAGCGTTATAGTACTTAAAATTCATAAAAAAAAAACATAATACCAGGCCTTTTATTATTTACTCTCTAGATAGAGCGTGGCATCGCAGATGACGTTGAATAAAATATCAGCCAATATATCAAATATGAAAATAAAAAAAAAACATTTAATTTCATAAACGAAAACCTTATACATAAACCGTGAACCATTATTTTCTAATAATAAATCTGTAATAGGTGCCTAAGTAAATAATAATTATAATTCGCGAGGGGCGTGGCTTGCTCGGTAAACCATCACAATTTACATATTTACATAAGTAAATCCCATTATTTAGGTACCTAACTATAATATTTACTTATAAATACATTAATTTTAAAAAACACGATACTATTAAAACATCGATCAAAGTTACAACCACCTACAAAAACTTTTATATTATGTTACTTGCTGCTAAGGAACTCTTCATGGGCGAGTCTGACTAGCACTTGGCCGGTTTTTTTTTAAAGTCGTTCTCCAATTTGTTTTTGCTTTTGATATTTTACCAACCCGCAAGGGACATAGGACGAAAATATGATATTTTTTTTCTAGATAATAATTAAAGGCTACACAGAGCCTAAAGGACATTGGTCGTTCCCCATTCATTGAATGCCCTAGAACGCACAGCAATGAGAAAATTGTGTTCGGAATCATTCATAAACTCTAATAAGGCATTTGTTGAGATACGGACAACTTGAGGAACCGTGGCCTACTACAGAATGTATTAGATTTTGAGGTTATAATTATTATACTTAATCGTAAAAGATGTACACTTTATATATTCTGAACAGATTTAGTGTTTACCTCTATGTAAGCACTTAAATAATATGCATTAAATGAACATAAAATGCAATTAATAATAAAAATAATAAATGCTTATATTCATATTGATTTATGAGTGTTGGCAGATGGCACCTATGATACCTATACCTACCTGTTGTAATAATAGATTTCTTTTCAAATGAAATGTTCAGTCTTTCCATTTACCTGTTTCTATATTTTACTATCGGTAATTAGGTATGTACCTGGTTATTATATCATTATGATTTTCATAAAAATAAACAGATATAACATGGGATGGGAATTTAAACTATCTTTACATAATTTCAGAAATACTGATGATAAGTATTATTAAATACTAGTGATAAGTATTATTAACTAAGGTTCCCAGTTCTATTCTTATGTTGATAAATACCTATGGTCGCATATATTGCATTTATTAAGGTAAACAATCTTGGCACAACATTTTAACAAAATCACCCATTTAAGAATAAAATATAACGAAGCCAATAAACTATTAAAATAAATATTTATTATAGACTGAAACCTATTGAATCCAGTTATCAGTTGATTTTTAATGCTGTATTTTCAATAAAAAGGAGTGACAATATTGTTTACCAAATAGGACAAGTTGGATGAACAGACTGTAGTATCTAGTAACAGAACTTTTAATTTTTATTTTTTTAAACAGATTGTCCGTTAACTATGATTAATTGCTAATAAGTTAAAAAAATATAGAAAAATAATAGTGAAGGACATTCTTTTGGGCATGCTAGGGCCGATTTCGTCGATGTCCTTTGAAGACTTATGGACATATTGGCCAAATCCAGTGCGATAATTTGCAATAAACATATAGCGTAGGTACCAAACCAATGTAGTGAAAAAAGCATTCCCAATTAATCTTTGTGTCGTGTCATGGTAAAAGTAATATCAATGGTACAAACGATAATATTTTCATAAGTTCATAACACGGACAAAACGTGCAGTAGTTTCTGTTCGACGGTAGAATTCTAACATTAAATCTGTCACACGAAAGACATTAAGCGGTTAATCAAACTACCGCGAAAGCAAAGTATTATAAACTTTTTAGCACCTCGTAAACTATACTTGGTAGAATAAATGGAATAACTTTCGGGATTTCTGTGTTAAAAACTTTCATATTTTTATTTTCTTATTATTGCAGTTTTAAAATAGTCCATTAAAATTAAGTTCTTTTTCCGATTGCAGCCTACTTGAATTCTGTATACTTAACACATTGTGGGAAGGAGTTATTTAAAAGTTACACAGTAAATATTTCTATAACTTTTATCATTATTATTATGAACACAATTTCATTGTATGACTGAGTCACTAAAAACAAGTTATTACAAGTTAGGCAATTAAAAACATAATGAAATGAAAACCATTATTACAGAAACCCATGAAACATATGTGACATTCCAGTAAGTTGGCGTTGCTAAATAAAAAACTGTATGAAAAATATCTTATCTATTTTAATTTAAAAAAAATAGAAATCTAATTAGAGACTTGTTTAACATAAAAAAAAATCATATAAAACAAACAAGGGTAGGGAAATTTGGCAATGAAAAAAGAACTATAGTTTGTACTATAGTTCTTTTTTCATTGCCAAATTTCAACTCAACAAACACTACTTATACTATATAAGTGTCACGGTTGTTTGTATCGACAACACTGTTAAGCAGCGTAATTAATCGAAGTAGTAGAGCTATAATTTGTCTTCGTCAAGTAGCAAATAGCTAATTCCCACACATTAGGGACACAATGGCCCGCCCGGTCGCTCTTATTGATTACCATCTATTGTTCGGCCAGGACTCCTTAAATGATATACTTGCCACGATTTACGAACACCAATATCGTTTATTGGTAAATTAATGAGCTAATGACGGCCACTTAAAAGGGTATGATTAATATTATAAATAATATCGCATACATTTTTGATAGGTAAGTGCTACTTGTATGATGGTTCGTTTACAACGTTAATTCTTTTTTGTTACAAAGCCTTCATGTACCGCTTACCTGCTTGTGTGATAAAGCACCTATCTGGAATGTATTTTTGTACAATAAAGGGGTTTGTTTATTGTGATACTTGTTAAATTTTATACCGAGATACTAAGAATTTCCCCATTTTCTATGAATTGCGGCTTTGTACATTTGTCACAAAGGGATTTTTATAATCATCATCATCATCAGCCTATTAATTTATTTATTTATTTATTTATTTATTTATTTATTTATTTAATAATCACTTACATCTATCATTACAGGTATAACCTAATACAATAGAGCAGTTACGATACATCCAATTATTATACAAAACTAAAAATAAAAAAAATAAAACACAAACACGAAGATAAAATAAACATTTCTATGATAGTATACAATAAGCGGCCCGTGTGAATTCATTCAATGTGCATTGAAACAAGTCAATGTGCAGAGACAGCGTGTTGAGCGCGCGCAGAGCGCGCGTGAGAGGAGCGCAGTGCTGCAGGTTAGTGCGCGCGCGCGGCACACACAACAGGGGAGGCTGCCTCCGTCGCCTCGCGTACTCGTTGGGCACACACAACTGAACTGTGTGAAGAATCTCTGGGTTCCTTAGTTTACCACGAATCACTTTGAATAAATAAGTGGCCAGAGACACTTCCCTCCTTACTTCTAATTTAAAATAGCCCGTCATGCCTAGTGTGAACATGTCTCCACTGCTGGGGCATAGTCCTTCCTGATGGATGGAATAGGGAGATTTAGCCATAACCCACCACGCGGGCCCACTGCGGATTGCTAACGACTGCAGATGCAGCCGAGACCAACGGCTAAACGTGCCTTCTGAAGCACGGATAAACTCGAGGTAGAAGATTTTTGGTCACCCATTCAATGACCGACCACTGCGAAAGTTACTTAACATCAACAATCACAACTGAACGCGTTAACCATCTGCGCATTCGAGCTCCTATTTATAATAATTGTAGGAAAATTGCGAAGCTATTTCTATTCAGAAACACAATTACAATTTAATAACAAAAAGCCATTAAACAAGCACGTGCCGAGACAAAACGACATGTTGATGTCATTCATTATCAAGTCACATTTCTTCGGTAACGACTCTACAAAGCCTTCCTTATTACCTTTTTACCAAATTAATTAATTTCTACTCGCTCCGAACGTGCATGAAGCAATTACTTATGAGCGTGACAATCGTGCAGTCAAATGTTAAAATGTGCTGTCGATAGTACTACAGAATTAATACGACGCATTAGAGAATTTCAATTACAACACAATTATCCCATAAAGGCATGTTCCATACGAATCTCCCTCGGGCAAGCGAGTGTCGATACGAAGAAACCATTTATATCACGATATTAGGGCAACGGAAATATATTTCTGAGACATTAAAGGAAAACACAGAAAGATAACCAAAAAAGATAACAATTAGGATAAATATAAGTGGAACAAACAATGTCCTTCCAAGTATGAACGCGGGTGAACAGAAATGATTGCCCCATAATACTCTTACTACAGCTACACAATCTATGGATTTAGATAATGATCTGTGTAGGATTCGACGACACAACAGTGGATAACATGCAACTACATGCTTCTTAACATACCTTCATTTGTTTGTAGGACATTTTTGAAAAAAACTGGACCTAAAAAAATATTTATTTTGAGTACCTTTTAAAGATAAAGTAACAACGGTGTAATGGTGTTCATTTATGAACTGATGGCTCGTCTGTTCGAACTTAACATGTATTTGTACAACTTGTTGACGAAACTGAAATAAACATATTTGCATTTGGATGATCACTTGAAACCGGCAAGATCCATTTCTTTGATTGCTTTTGTTACGTCCATAATGGCGAGAACAAGTTTTGTATGAAAAAAAAAACTGCAAAATTCACCGAAATCTAAAATTAAATTACATAATAACTCAAGTAACTAAACTAGGTGATAATTTTAAAACATATGTATATATATACAATTAAATAGTTGTAAATAAAAAAAAAGAAAAGCATTCATTGTATATTGAGTAAGATATGCAAGACGTGGCATGAGATCATAAATTTTACAGTGCAAAGGCGAAAAGTTGTCTCTCGGGGGAAGTACGACGCTTGAAGACATTTTCAAGTACTAACATAGAATCGTTCAAACCTACCGAAGTAAGTTAATTTTCAGTACTTCTCTATAGTTAGATTCTTCGATAAAACTGCTTGCTGCTACTTGAGTTATTAAAAATCTTATAATAGTTGCCAACTAAGGTACTTAGACCATTATATGTGCCCTTTTCTCTTCGGTGGTGTAGACGTGCTTTGTGTTCATTTTGAATTCATTTTTATAATTTTATGTAGTTTAAATTTGCAAATATAATTCACGTTGTTACTAGGGACACATCAATTGTAGTAGTGCCGTAAAATCAGTGTGTCACTAACAAACAGATAGTACCCTTAGCACGAACCATTATCGAATTCAAACAGTTTGCGCGTGCGAAATGTCATTGTCAAATTTTGTATGGAAACTTGAACAGCAGCGTCACACCGGACGTAGCGAAAATTAAAAACCAGTACACATTTGGCAATGACATTCCGCACTTTAGTCCAGGAAATGAAGCATTTTGGCTCGCAATTCGCCATGGACTTACTTGAAATTTTCGCAAAAGGTAGGAAAGAGCTCAAGGATCATTTTCTATATCATGCCGCTGTACGCTAGAGCCTTGGAGAGGTGGTTGCCACCCCATCTCGGGGGTAGAATTTTTTTATTACATTTTAACTGTAGGAATAGGACGACAAAAGTAATTCTAAGAAAAAAATATAATATACGTTTTTATCGTAAAACTAATATTTGTTGAGTTATTCGAAGTTGAAAGTAACATATTTTTGAAACGAAAAAAATCTACTTTTTTATGAATAATGAGTTTTTAGTTTTAGTTAATTGAGTTTTTTTGCGAATAACTCTAAAAATATGCATTTTTTTCAATTTCGTGTTTTAACCATTTTCTTAAAAATATCTCCCAAAATACTAAAGATACGAAAATAACGATAAAGTACTAAATTGTAGCTTTTTAATGACAAAAATTTCCCTGTGTGCATATTTTTTGTACAGTGATTATTCGGTGAGATTTAACCGTTTAACACCTACATTTACGATCGAACATCCCTTATTCAAGCGACTTAAACTCTCCCCATTTAAAAATTAAGGGACCTTAAGTAATTAAATTCACATAATCTTATACCTCCTGAAAAGCTCTACAAAAACGTTCCTGAAAAAAAATTCTGTCACCTAAAATGAAGGAGCTATGCTTAAAAAACCGATCAAATTTTTTTCGACAAAAAATTCATTGTTTATAAAGGTAGATAATAAGGGGTAGTTTTCACCCCTAAAAAACAAAAAGGATACAACGGCACAATATAAAAAATGAAAAAGAGGATGAAATAAGCCTAATCGCAATTTTTTGTACAAATCGGTGCTGGTCGAAAAAATTGCGAGGTTTTACCATTTTTTTAGCTTTAAAGTGCCAAATTTTAGAAAATAGTTTAAAGAGAAAACCGATTTTTTAGTCCAAGAAATATCCTGGACTACTTGCAAACTATTCGAATTCGATTTTCGTTCGTGCTAAGGGTACAGCTTGACTCCGCCCATCGTCTACGCTACGTATGCTACGACTACGCGGCTGCTACGAAAATCGCGCACCCTACAACACACAGAATATCCTGCAAGAATCTATGTTCCTGGTACAAATCGACGCAAGATAAGGTCTATTTCGTTTTATTATACGCGTAAAATCAGCAATAGATAAAATCAATAGGTCTTTATCTGATTCGGAATTCTAAACTTCGGTGCAGCAAATTACTCCTACAAATACTATGTCGATTCGATATCACTCTATGGGAGTGTTGGGCAAAATGTAATTAACTTCAAATTAAAAATTTCAATTACAAATTGTAATTGGTGACTTTAATTATAAATTACTTGAATTTATTGAAATGTAATTCAATAATCTCTTTTAAAGACGAGGTAGTATTTTAAATAAAACTATTATTTATGATTTATCAAAACATATTATGATTTATCATATGTTTATTTAAGAAATAGATCAGATAAATTGTGTAATTATAACCACCTTTTTTAAAATTAAGACAATTAATGTTTAATTTATTTTAAATTATTTTAAAGGCATCAAGCTTATAACCGCTCAATTTATATGTTAACCTTAAAAAGTAATTACGTAATTTGAATTACAAACTAATGTAATTTAAATTACTTCGGACGTAAGTAATTGAATTACAGTAATTTCAAATACATGTAATTTCAATTAAAGTAATTCAATTACTATTCATTGAATTAGTAATTAAATTACAAAAGTAATTAATTACGCCCAACACTACTCTATGGACATGACTCTATTAAGGGAAGGAATGAAAAACATATTTTCGATAATTATGAAAGTGTGTAGAATTTCAAAAAAAGTGTAAAAACTCTGAAAGATATACAGAAATCAAATCAAAATATTGAAAACTCTGTAGCTTTTCTGTCAGCTCAAAATAAAGAACTCCTAGATAAAATTGCTTCTAGCTTAGAAGGATAAATAAAAGAAGACAAGAAATATATAGCTGTTCTAGAAGATAAAATAGAGGACATACAGAGAGAAAGATTTGTACAATACCTAAATTTAACATCTATTGAATGTCTCTTGCTAGTTTAACTTTTTAAACATTTAAACCCAAAACTACATCTACTTCATGTGATATGGTACTTACGTTAATAAACCGTGGTAAATATAATATATCGTATGTTCTAGTTATTGCCTTCTGCTGGTTTATAATTTTAAATGGATAACACGTACAATACTGTTAAAGAAATAGGTAATACAAATATTGTGCACTCAATACAATGTGATATACAAGATCTCGCCAACTGTATCAGTATTGGAATAGAAAAAATGATTTTATCTTAATTGCCAAAACATAAGGAGTATTTATAGAAATTATGAAGATTTTCAGGCAACACTTACCATTCTAAATTTCGATGCTGATGCTCTTATTTTGACTGAGAGTAGGCTCAGTTTAGACAGACCCTTACCCGTTCTAAAAATTATAAATGGCTTGCTACAAAATATAACTTGAAACAAAATGGCGGTGTAGTAACTTACTTAAAAAATAATCTCAAAGCTTCCATGAGGGAGGTGGACCTAGAACAACTATCGTGTATACAGTTAAACATTACTGATCTTATAATTTTTTGTATTTATTGTTCACTGTCAAATGACAATGCAACAAATTTTATAAATTCCCATAACGCTCATCTAAATACACTTAAAACTTATAGAAGCGTAACAATAACGGGGGCGACATAAATATTAATCTAATCTTTAGACCAAATGGAAAATGACATGAAATAAGCAACAGAATAAAATACTTAAATGCACTGTCTGTTCATGGTATGCTACCAGGACATAACCTTCCAACTAGAAATGAGAGTTTCCTCGATCCCTTTATGCTCAAATTTGATTTCGGTAAGTTTACTCCGTTTATAACTATCTTAAAAACAACTATTACTGATCATTAAACTCTATTTATAAAAATATCTAAATCAAAACAAATTTGCTTTCGCCCTAGGACGGTGGGGGTGACAGATTACGATAAGGCATTAAATGCATTAGAGAAAAGCATATCTCAGCTTTGATGTTTTCTAATTACCCTGACTTTGTTGCTAAAAAAATAATTAATTATATAACCGACACGCTAAACGAAAGCAAAAGTCCAAAAAATCAACCAAGAACGCAATGTACCATTAAGCCTTGTATTACAACTGGTATATTACGATGCATAAGAAATAGAAACAAAATGCAGCTGAAACTACAATCCCATCCGAAAAACGAAGTCATGAAAATCACTTACCTAAAAGTTACACTACAAAGAGCCTTGCTTACAGTCAAAAGACAAGTTACCCTTTTAGTAGCTAATCTGAGCGCACAAACGTTCATCATACTTTATCACTTGGCTAAAATGCAAGCGCTGAGAAGACAAGAGACTTATTTATTTTGTTAATCTAGCAAATTCGGTGCAATATCCGCAGACCTAACGCATGTGCTTGAAACTATATGAAAAACTGAGCGTGTCATATTTTGGGTACTCGCGACACAAAGTTAAGTTTCCGAAAAACATTAACTTCTGCCACCTGTTTTATTTTTATCGATTTTAAAGCTTTATGGCACATTCAGTATTAACAAAAATAGCGTTTGAATTTTAAAACGATGTCTATTCTACTTCTCTTAGATATAATACAAAAATAGACTATGTACTATCGCCCATAATTTGCTTAAAAATATCAAAACAGACAAGTTTTCTTCTAAAAAGAATGCGTAAATGCACTTAGGATCTTCTAATAACAAGAAAATTCTATAATTTTGCATCAAATATCTTTGAAATCTGACCTTTGTTTTCAATCGTATAAGTAGATCATCCTTTAGATTTTTTAATAACTTTCAAAATCGTAAGTACAGTACAAACTCATTTGATAGTAAACTAAGGGAAATCCTAAGTCCATAGGAAAAACTCCAAAGAATGTTACGTCAAGTTTATGTCATAAGAAGGCGGCAAAATCTTACACGTTAATTAATTATGATTATTCTGATAAACAAATTTGTGTCCAGGGATACGTACATTTAAACAAAAGTCTGCCTTACTGTTTTACTGCAATGGTGGTAAGAGAATAAGTTTGTAGTGGATCTGGAATCAAATTGGCTGATAGTACCTCTGTCATGCACCCTACCTACCATTCTAGTGCTTCATCTCGATTGTTGAATTGAAACATCATTTTACGCAACGCAGAACGGCGGCATCTCGCTTCAAACGCAGCTAGTAAGGAACACATACTTTAGAATGTGGAAACTTTCTGTATTTTACACTAGCTTTATTACCGCTCTCAAGGAACCACTTCTCCACTTTACACCGCCAGCATAGCACAAAGATAAATAGTAAAAGTACACTTCTTACTTTGAGAATTAATGTGCTCCAAGTACAGGAAATCATAAAGAAATATGTACCTAATGCAACTATGACATAAATCAGTCATAAAGAAGAAGTTGTTGATTACCAGTTTTTATAAATTTTTAAAAATAAGAAAACTATAAAGAAACATAATCCTCACCGTGTAAGATTTTGAACAATTTAAGTAACTCGGAAATATCGTCACACGAATTACTCTAGCTCTCCTCGAGAGAACAGTTTTCACATTTAAATCGTAAAATTTATGACCCTCTTGCCTATGACTTCGAATAAATTACTTAACGTACTAGTACGTAAGATGTATTTATTTCTTTAATTTTCCTCTTTTTCTAACTGTCATCATTGCGTTCAGGAAAATTTTCGCTTTTAGATATTTCAGAAAAAACAAAAGCTTTTTCATTTTATATTGATTCGTTGTGTATAATTATTTGAGCAAAATTGTAAGTTAAAGTGTTGACACGACTTTAGAACTCAGTACTGGTATCTGTAAGTGCGTTTGATTTTCAGTTGCACACATAGAATTTCAAGGATCCCTAATCGGCCATCAGGTATGCAAAACTAAAACTTAAGACATGCTTCAAAGAAGGCAGTTCCCAGATTCAATTCGAATTCTGTATTTGCTATTAAACATGGTGGGTCCATTGAAATGTTGATGTTAGTAAAAATATAAAGGTATTTTTAAGCCTATTTAGCCATATGATGTATGCAAAAGGAACATTTCCATCTATATTTGTAAAAAAATAAAGTTACATTATTAGTCCAAAAAAAATATACTTTAATACTCAATAGGATAAAAATCAAAACCAATACATACATCAATTCATTTAATAAGAATAATATTTTCTTTAGATTTGAACATCAAGCAGTTACATGCTTAAAATAAAAAAATTATAACTGTAACTGCTATTTCTTCTTTCAAATGTTTGATACTTGTAAATGTAATCATTTGATATTGTGGGTTACCTACAATGCGAAGAAATGGCGCTGCCTTGCAGCTTAAAGGTACTATTCCGTGCATCGCGATCGATCGTGGCCGCGCGCGGCCTACGACTGTCGTCGGTTGCTCCCGATAATAGTCATAGTATGAAAATGTATGGCACCGCTTCCGTGGCCGGCGACAGACGCTCGCGGCCGACGACTGTCGTGAGCCGCGCGCGGCCGTGTCTCAAAGTTAGTCGGTGTTGTTCGGCAGATCCCTCTAGACGTGTGTCTACCGAAGTCAAAATCATGGTCGAAGTGCTAAATAACATTCTTGAAGAAGAAGAAGAGGAGGATGACGAGCTGCTGTTGTTATATTATGAAATAAGAGAACCCATCGACCCTATCTTTAAAAGCAGAAATGAAGAAGGATACTACCAAATATTGATTCGAAAGTATTTGTATTGTGAGGAAAAAAAGTTTCGGAAGTTTTCTCTTCCCTTCCTAGACATGTTTGCGCCATGAAATCCAAGATGTTACTGAGCGCTGAGCACGCACGGCCGCGCGCGGCTCACGACAGTCGTCGGTCGCGCGTGTCTGTCGCCGGCCTCTGAAGCGGTGCCATACATTTTAATACTATGACTATTGTCGCGAGCGACCGACGACAGTCGTAGGCCGCGCGCGGCCGCGGTCGATCGCAATGCACGGAATAGTACCTTAAGAATGGCTAGAAGAATTTCGACGGATTTTGCCCGGTTAGCGAAGGAAGGAAGGAAAAGAATTGATTTTTCAATTTCCAGCACATAAATACAAGTAAGGGTCTAAATTTTTAAGTTTTTGAAATTGATATGATATGTCTGGTTTGATGCCACATAATACTGTCATGCATCTTTTTTGAGAAATAAAAACTTTGCTAATATCTGCGGCATTTCCCCATAATAACAAGCCATATCTGAGTACGGAAAGAACATATGCATAATACGCTGTAATGGCAGTACACCTATTTGCCACCTTTGTCAATTTGCACAGTGCGATGCAAATCTGTCGATCTTGTCACAAACTTTATCCGTATATACTTTCCAGTTCAGCTTCGAGTTTATTTCAAGGCCTAAAAATGTTACCTTATTAAGGCTTAATAGGATTGCCGTTGGTAACGGTGCTAGTGATATTTTTGGTATTGCAAGCGTCTATAGACTATGGTGGCCGCTTACTATCAGGCGACCCATACGCTTGTTTGCCACCCTTTCGACATAAAAAGAATGTGTCGCAAGCCCGCCAATTTCATACTTCTTCTTCTTCTTCATCATCGTCGTTTCCTCATGGCTGAGGGTCGTGACCTTTCAGGACAGCACATTTCACCAACGATCTCCAGACCATTCTGCGTTCTGCAAGGCGGATGGACGCCTGCAAGTTGCCATTCGTAGTTTCTTTAACTATGTCCAACCACCGGGATCTGCCCCTACTCCTCTTGCCTTCCACGTTACCCACGACCAGAAGCTTTTCAAAATTATCTGGGCTTCTCCTTGCTACGTGACCGGAGTATTTTAGGAGGCGCTGCATGCAGACAGAAGAAAGACGCGTCTTGATACCCAGCTCCTTCAAGATAGATGCATTAGTTCTTCGTGTCATCCAAGGTATGTGTAGCATTTTTCGCCAACACCATATTTCAAATGCATCAGTCCTGGAACGGACGCGAGCTTTCAACGTCCAGGTCTTGGGAGCGTACAAGAAAATCGAGAAGCCAGGGCCACGCATCCTCCGCATTTTAGTGGATTTAGTAATTCCTCTGTTCCCAGATAGACAAAACTGGTAACTGTGTCTAAATCACTCAACTCAAATGTTCTTGACAACTGTCAGCTCTATCGACAAACATAATTATGGCCGTGTCATCGGCGAATGTTTGAAAATTTCATACAGTAAATCAAATATTAAATAAAGTTTACATCACTTTCATTATTTATTTTGAAAGTTTTATGTAAGCGTCAATAGAAAACACTCACAAGAACCATGGATTAGGGACTATCATGCGAATCCGGAGCGTTTATTAAGTTTTATCGAAAGAACAGAAACAAAGCTATATGTCCAGCATAGTTGATCGTGAACTATAATTCGATGCAAAATATCTGCTGTGATTTGGCTGTGATCAACTTCTCTTAAATAAACAAAATAAAGAATTGCTAAAAAAAAATTCTATTCAAAAGCGTTTATTACTGAATAGTAAGTTCAAACATCAAAGAGTTATAAATATATACAAGCCAAACAATCCACTGTAAACCGCGACCGTATGAACCTTTATCCCAATATATTTCACAGAATACCAAGTTTTTATGGCAAGTGAAACATGAGGGTTAACGCAGTTTTCATTAATTTTTACCTCATAATATTCACATTGCTCAGTGAGGCAATTCCAAGTTGATAATCCAGGGTTTGGTTTAATGAGCCAAATGTTATCCATGCGGGATTAGCCGGTGCTCGCATGGTGTGGCCGTTTAGTCCCGTTCTCTTTTCACTTCCGCCCACTTTTGTGCTAAATGACTATAGCAGGCGATTACTGCGTAACAGCGTTTATGATTTTGTGTAGATACTTACGTGTGTACTGCGCCGCGCTGGTAAAGGCCGCCGCTTATGAATTCTATGCTTGTCCATTGATATTTTATTAAGTTTATAGAGGAGGTTATTATAGATACCTTAATAAGTTTTATCAAACTTGTCCATTTACGCAGTAAAGAGAATCAGATTTTTGTGAGTAAAAACATTAATCTATAATAGTAGTTATTTATGCAACGGTGGTATAAAGAGGAGTATTAATTCACGAATGTGTGGTTTTTTAGTCTTGTATGGAACAAGACTTTATCTACACCCATGATATGAATCCTAAAAAGGATTCGAAAACCATGAGGCGTTCTAAGAACTTAAAATACATGAAAAGTTGCGGCGCTTTGGTAATGCGCGTGAATGACTAGTCCTTATGTTGAAATTCATTCAGATACCATGCATCGAACAGTGAAAAATGTGGCTGTCTGGTGAGTAAACTCTTTGCGCGGAAGGGTTCGAGCAGGTTTAGAAGTGTTATTATGGAATTTAGTACAACAATATTTCATCCATTTGGGTGATATTATGGTTATTAGGACATTGGATGTTTAATGTTGGCAATAAGCACTAACTCATTCAGAATCTTTTATGGGGGTTTTAAAGCATGGATGTAGTTAAAGAATTTTAAAAGTAGCATAGAAACAAATTAACTATATTTCACTTTAAGAATTTATGATTTATTCATTAATTCTTAAAAACATAATTAGTATTTAAAAGGTTGATTCTATGAATAGCTACTCCAAAATTTGTCATTGAATAATACTACATTTCCTTGGCTTTTTCGTCGCCATTTGTTGTACATACACATAATGAACTTGTTAATAGATTAGTTAATGTAGAAGAAAAGTTATTCTTCTCAATAAATAGATATTAAGACAAATAACGGAAGGAGCACAAAAGAAACCCTTCAAACTTTCTTACTGTTTCTGCTCAATACAAAGTCTTCCGACGTAGAAATTCTTTGGCAGTAATAGCGTAGGTATTTGGTTGTATTAATGAATTGTGAATAATAATAGTTTGTCTAATTTTCTTTGTTACTATTTTTTTAAGAGCGCTTAGCTCAAGTTTTTTACATTTTCCAATGCGATTGCGTAAACAAGTGAATATACAGGAAAATAAAATTGGAAGGGAAAAAAATGGAAATTTTGAATGCCACCACCAGGGGAAGTATTCTAAATACTGGAGATAGATAATTTTACTCAAAAGAAACATTCCTTTATTTTTAAAAAGAAACACAACTGCATTCACAGTTTTTCGAAAATTTGCTTGCCACACCCGGGAATCGATCTAGCGAAAATTCGAAAAAATGACAACCTGTCTTTTTATAGGATCAATCGATAGGGTTGACTCATAGGGATCATATCTTACTAACAAACTTAGTACATTTAATGGAAGGAAAAGCGTGAAATCTTAACTTAACTGAATGGAACAAGACTAAAAGCAGTTTTATCCCACCAGATTACACGAGTTAGTATTTTTATTATCTTCGACGTCATTTATTCATTCAAATAACGAATGAATATTTTTTTGCACATGTCTAAAATGCAGACTAAAGGGTCCAGTAAGGTACCAGTCTCAGGGGGGGGGGGGGGCGCCGTACAACCTCTTTGGTACCAGTAATTTAAATGAGGTATGCAAAGAGGTATGTTACATATTTTTGAAAATGGAATAGCGATCAAATTAGAACGCATTGTGTTAAGTCTTGTTTGCTGCATCAAAATTTACCATACTAAATAATGGCTTATCAAGAACAATTTGATTTAATTGAAGCATATTTTTTAAATCATGTGAATTTAGCGGTAAATCTGCGGTGGTATGGAGAGACATATCCGGATCAACAAGTACCAACTCGATTCGTTTTAAAAAGAATGGTAGATAATTTAAAAGATACTGGAAGTTACAAAAAGCGACAGCAACAGCAACGTCCTCAGCAGGTCTATTTCGATTTTGATTTAAGTGTTTTAACATACATCGAAGCATATCCAAAGGCTTCAAGCAGAGAAGCTGCCGAAGAAATTGGAACCAACCACACTCGCGTACTTGAAGTGCTGGCAAAGTATAAGTACAAATGTTTTCGTGATGGTAGTAAGATTCTTATTCAACGTTTGGTGCGGAATTATGAGAAACATGGTTGTGTTAGTCCACGTGTACGATGGTCGTCTAAACACTGTCAAGTATCTTGTTGAAATACTGGACCTTTTAAGAAATGAGTTAAATAATTTACATGAGGAAGAGAGACTTCGTATAATTCTACAACAAAATGGTGCTCCGGCCCATAACAGCAGAATCACCGCTGCCTATGTTAATAAATAAATAATAAACAAATATTTCCAACACTCACACCAATTAGGCTAGCCCCAAAGTAAGCACTGTAAGGCTTGTGTTATGGGTTGTTAGAGTAACGGATATAATACATATACTGTACATATATAAGTATATTTATATAGAAATACATATCTAAACATCCATGACTGGAGTAAAAATGTTCGTATTCATCACACAAACATCAGCCCCCACCGGGATTCGAACCCGGGGCCTCACGAGTCGGCGACACCATGAAACCCGGCGTATAAACCATTCGGCCACGTCTATAATCATTTCAATACCAGGATTGGTACAAACGGCACAATTAGATGGCCTGCGAGATCACCAGATCTCACGCCTTTAGATTTTTTTTGTGGGGATATGTAAACAATAAAATTTACCTGAAATCCTATGCAACTGTAAACGGAGTTAAGAGCTGAGATTCACAATACGATTTTTAATATTCATAACAACACGCTATTAAAAGTTACTAGAAATGAATTCCTTAAAAGAATAAATGTGTGTATCCAACAAAATGGAGATCATTTCGGGCAACTAATTAGTTAGAATGATATTTTTTTTGTTCAAAAAAAAATAAGTTAAGATTTCATGCTTTTCCTTTAATTTAATATACTAAGTTTGTTAGTAAGATATGATCCCTATGATTGACCCTATCGATCGATGCCATAAAAATACAGGCTGTCATTTTTTCGAATTTTTGCCAGTTCGATTCCCGGGTGGGGCAAGCAAATTTTCGAAAAACTATGAATGCAGTTGTGTTTCTTTTTAAAAATAAAGGAATGTTTCCTTTGAGTAAAATTATCTATCTCCAGTACTTCCACTGGGGGTGGCATTCAAAATTTCCACCCTGTATATATATTTTTATATAGGTAGGCAAATGACTCTACCCCACCTGATGTTATGTGGTGATAAAGTACAAATGCGAAGATAGCTGGTACAGCAATTATAAACTGCTACACCAACCATCTTCACCTTGCCGACCTGCAAAAATGCTTCTTGACGCCTCGCTTAAAGGACCTATATGCTATTAGAAAACTACATAACGTGAATGAACCTAACGATAAAAAATCTTCGTTATTGTTTGTTATTTGTCATTGATTGATGTATAAGATCAGAATATAAGCATACATGCCACATTGTAATGTGGTCTGCATTCAACTATTTAGGGTTCCTTGGTCACTGATGGAACATTGTTATGCTTGACCCACATCAGAGCGACGAAACTTCGTAATTAAATGCGCTAAAATTAGCGTTCGCAATTTGAATATAGTTCTATCTAATGGTTAAAATCCAGACCGCGGCCATCAAACAAAAATCAAAGGATCTCACCAATAAGTACCATTTCACACATGATCTAAAAAGGACCAGCTCGCTGCTACACGTGAAATCATCTATTTACTACGCAGCAAACTCAAGGTGGTATTTACCCTTTTGCTGAGCTGCAGGGTGAGCGGCATTCATTAATGTGCTATATATTGATTTAATTTACAAATTCCAAGAGGGGGGCGGGAGTGCATATCGCATGGCTTGAGCAAAATCTTGACCCGGCATAGATTCTGATAGTTAATTTTGGCACGATAAGGAAAAGGTTTTTCCATCCCTGGTATAGAGCATAAACTGCAATGACGTACAATTTAGTATTAATATATTTTTTAACCTGCATCATGAGTGATGGTTTTTAATTAAATTTTATTAACTGTCAAGGATATAATTCAACTTGACGGACAAAGTGAAAGGGGATATGCCATTTGGGAATAACGTGGAGAAAGCCGATTTCGAAGTTTAAATTAAACTTTCTCGTTTCCTATTAAGTATTAGATATTAGGATAAAATATTTTTTTAAGAATAAAAGGATTATGAAGTGAATTTATTTTTCAATAAATATCTAACTTCGAAAGAAAATATAACTAGAAAAAATTCCACGCGGACCAGGCAGCAGACGGGACCCGTCTGCTGCCTGGTCCGCGTGGAATTTTTTCTAGTTATATTTTCTTTAGATTTAAACATCAAGCAGTTACATGCTTTAAAAATAATAAAAAAAATTATAATCTAACTTCGATATATAATAATGACAGAAAACAAACTTTTTAAAAACAAAACTGATGTTAATAGGTTAGTAATGTCTTATTTTTTATTTTATTGAATCACAACTTAACTTTCTAGATTATGTGATTGAATAGAGCAAAAAGATTACACATAAAAATGTTTTTCGACACAAATATGTTTTGACTGCACATTTATTTCTCTTAACAAAAAGTTAATATTCATTTCACCCTAATCGCCGAAAAAAATAATGTTACAATTTTTGCCCCAAAGCAGAACAGCTGTATTGAGCGGGTTAGCTTTCTGGGCACATTGCCACACGATAGCATATTTTCTAAGTTAAATTCTACTACTTTGTAGGAACACGCATAGATTTTCTTTATTTCTCAGACAGTTGGCACAACTATTCTTTGCCTAAAGATTCGTTTCTTTAGCTTTAGCTCAGTTTGACCAATATCATGGTAAAAAACAACATGGGAAAGATTGAATTGTAAAACTTTTACAATTCAATTAGTCGCATGTGTCGCCTTTGCAACGAAATTGATTACAATGGCTCAACGTAGACAAATATATATTAGAAGCTAACATAAAATCTTTTAAAAACTTTTAACATTTTTCTTTGGGAGATAATATTATAAGTGCAGTTAGTAGCACATAGTACTAGGCTTGTTGCTGGATGTACAGCTATTAGAATATCCTGTTGTGATCTGTTAATTGTTATTAAATTATATAAATTGCTGATCCTGACCATGCTAAGAGATACATATTTGTAGGTTATAGTTTGTTACTGTACTATTGTTAATTAATTTACATACATAGACTTTAACCTGTTTTGTGTCTTTACAAATAAATAAATATAAATGGCCAAGTGCAAGTGCATCCACACCGTAGTAGGGATAATAAATCACGTTTCTTCTTCGAGTATTCATCTTTAAGCATTTTTTTATTCTGTGTTATAATGGCAATAGAAATACACATTTTATAAAACTTATAACTGCAGTGAGCTATTCTGTAAGCACAAACTCACTTTTCACCGCGGAATTCGCCGGTGTGATCTGAAATTTATTTGAAATTCGTGTTCTTATTTTAAATCACACTAGGGATGTTCGATATCGATTTGATTAATCGATTAATTGTTTGTAAAATTTTGCGCATTAATCGATTAATCTATAAATTAAAATAATCGATTAATCGATTCGCAATGACCTTCATTATGGTCTTGTCAGTTCATACATAAACAATGCCTAAACATGAAACACGTCTCAAAAATCATCATAACAAGCTTCGACAGCCGACAGCTTTGTTCATACAATACCCACTGTTACTTTAGTCTTTAAAACCATCTCTGTCTATATGTAATAATGTATAACGTTTATGCAGTTGAAGCTACGTATGTTTCTTCTAGATGTCAAACTGGAACAAAATGTTCATGGTGGCAAAAGACCAGTCATTAGTCATTTATTCCATAAAAACAATATTACATTGTAATCCACGCGGACCAGGCAGCAGACGGGAATCAACCCGCACCCTTCGCAATCGAATGCACTGACCAATTATGCTACCGCGGCCCTCACGGACCGCGTCGAAATTCTTCTAGCCATTTTTAAGTTACAAGGCAGCGCCATCTCTTCGCATTATAGGTAACCCACAATGTCAAATGAGTACTTTTACAAGTATTAAACATTTGAAAGAAGAAATAGCAATTATAGTTATAATTTTTATTATTTTAAAGCATTTAACTGCTTGATGTTTAAATCTAAAGAAAATATAACTAGAAAAAAATCCACGCGGACCAGGCAGCAGACGGGACTCGAACCCGCACCCTTCACAATTCGGGCGAATGCACTGACCAATTATGCTACCGCGGCCCTCACAAACCGCGTCGAAATTCTTCTAGCCATTCTTAAGCTGCAAGGCAGCGCCATCTCTTCGCATTATAGGTAACCCACAATGTCAAATGAATACTTTTACAAGTATCAAACATTTGAAAGAAGAAATAGCAATTATAGTTATAATTTTTATTATTTTAAAGCATGTAACTGCTTGATGTTTGAATCTAAAGAAAATATAACTAGAAAAAATTCCACGTGGACCAGGCAGCAGACGGGACTCGAACCCGCACCCTTCGCAAGCCGGGCGAATGCACTGACCAATTATGCTACCGCGGCCCTCACGGACCGCGTCGAAATTCTTCTAGTACGTATAGCGTATTAGCCTCAGTGCTTTGGTAGATACGTTAAAGCATTTCTCGCTGATCTATCTCCACTCACCAATCCGCAGTTGATCCGCAGTTGATCCGCGTTAATGACCAGTTCTCACTATTTCGTCGATAAGGGAGGCCTGTGGCCAAGCAGCGGCTTGTACCCTTAGTACAAGTTTGAGCTCACGAAAACTGTCATAGTTTTCGTAATTATAAATTATTTTTCTATGTCAGTTATGGTGAAAACTTACCAAATATACTAACTTAAAATTTAAGAAGACGCTAATTGATTTGAAATGATTTAATGATAGAATTTAAACACTGTTTATTTGTATTGAAACGAAAACAATAAAATCAGTACCCTTAATGCCAGTGAAGCTCACGAAAACCATTATAGTTTTCATTATTGTAAAACTCGTACTAAGGGTACCGATGATTATAATGACAGGAAACAAAACTCATGATTGGAGCATAAGGTACTATTGTAGAAAGCTAGCATCCAATTTTCGAGCTTATGTAAGCCATTGTAACATGATTTTCATTATTTACTTAGCTGAATTATGATAATTACCATGAATTGCAATAACAATTATAATTATCTTCAAATACTGATTTCACTATAAAGGACCCAAGTTCTCTTCAAACTATTGAAATACGAAAAAAAACATAAATCCTTAGATCGACTTGTCATTAGAAAATTCTGACTTTCATATGCTATTGAGTCACAAAGACCAACATCAAATCGACATCATCAAAGTATCCAAGGTAGCATCTTCTCATTCTACTTAGAAGTTGTATGACCCTCGCATGCCCTCTTACCTCAAGGAACATTTTCAATTTCTTGGTGGGGGCTGCAATTGTTTTGCATTAAAAAAACGATAACGTGTTAGATATCTCTAACCTCTCACCCGCTCTTATGTATTATTATTATACAGGGTGTAGAAATAACCTACGACAGAGACTAAAACTACGCATTCTGTGCACTCAAACAAGTGATATTACAAAATATTATAGGTGGGAATCATTTGTATTTTTAAGTAAAAAAATATTTTTTTTTCCAGTACGCAATGTATGCTACTGTGGTGCTACGCAAAGAATGTGCCTGTGTTTATTTGTGTGCGTGTGTGTAAGTGCGTCGATAAAAGAGTTTCTAAATAATGTTTTGAAAATTTTAATGTATAAATCTTGAAAATAATATTGTGACTTTGACCTTTAATATCCCCATAGCCATAAACTTCCCAAGTATGGTCCAGAAAAAAAAATGACCTTCATGAAGTGGAAAACACAGGCCAGGTGTTTGACTTCGTTAAAGAATTTTTTACACCCTGTATATGGCATTTTTTTAAATAGTCTACCAGATTTTCTCCTACTTATATCCAAGTCTGCTGTATCTTTAGACATAATAATGCATTATATGTATGTGTATATGATTATTCTTTTCAAGAAAAATATATTTATTAACTCTTTGTTGTATCTTGCTAGCATACTACAACTTCCTCTTCGTTTAGCTATCCTTTACCGCAAAGGTTGTTTGGAAGAGGTCACTTAAAACGATAAGGTCGCCTTTGTCCACATTATGTTATTGTTTTGCTTTTTTGTATTCTTTTGTGTGTGTGTGCAATAAAGAATTCATCTATCTATTGTTTCCGATGCATCAACCTGCTAAGAATTAATGCATATTTGCTATCCATTTGATGGAGTGCCCGATTGGGGAAGTTACCTCCATCTTACAGCAGACCAACTTTATCTTTACTTTAGCCGGCAAGGTGAGGATGGTTGGTGTAGCAGTTTATAACTGCTGTACCAGCTATCTTCGCGTTTGGACTTTATCACCACTTAACATGAGGTAAGGTAGAGTCATTTGATAACCTCGCTATAAAAAAAAGACCATAGAAAAAGTAAAGTTCCAGGGCTTCACGGGGCAGAGGATGGGGTAAGCAGCGATGCACATGATGGGTACTTCGGTGTTGGGTATTTGATAAAAATAGTCGTCCATATAAATAGAGTAACATCTTTTATCCATATGGGAAAAGAATAGGTTTCTCTTCTATTTACCGTGCAAGTTGATGATGAAACAACTGACGCGATTGGGAATCAAACAACAAAATTTGACAAAAATCATTTAATTTTTACAGAAAGCGATAGTGGTCCTCATACACAACTGATTTTGACACTACATTTTCCCATAGGTTTCTGAGTGAAACAGAAAATATAATTGTCACCTTCAAAATATTATTATTCTTTTGTAGCTTAATATAGCCTAGTTTAAAAATAAACAGCAGCATTTAATACACATCATTTTAAAAAAAAAAACAATAATATTACGTGTATGTATAAATCAAAAAATTACAATTCATAATTATAGTAAAAAAATCTTTCCATTGTTAATGACTAGGTACTAACGGTAACGGAGTTTATTGCTCTTTGTGTCTACTGGTTTTCAAATTAGAAACTACATTTAGAAAACTCTCAATAAGGAAGTCTCCATAACAATTATTAGTATAAACTTTTTTATTAACATTCAAACTACCACTACGAATATAATGAATTAATTTTGAAAGTGATAGTTTGTCAGCTAGTTAAATTAAACATATATTTCTTGAATCGTTTACTCCACTCATGTAATTGACAAACTCCAGAGGATAATCTTCATTACTACTTAGTTACATAATATTTCTTATTTAAGCATTTTATTAACTAAATATTTACTAATATAGCTTCAATATTTACAAGCTTAGTTACGAAACTCAGTCTATATTTATTAATACTTTCATTATTTTAGCTATATCTTAAATTAGGATTAACTCTTTTCATCCTACGCTAACAGATATGTCGAGTCAGATAATATTATTTCAACTACACAATGTTTGTCTTACCCAAAAACAATTACGTTCTACATTTTTACGATTCGTTCGATCAAATAACAATGTCTAAATAACTTGACCGTTGAAATAACAACTTCGATCCAGTAGCACATTTCAATATTTTCTGTGTGATCTCAACAAATCACGCGATAAAGTTCACAAAATTGTAAGAATCAAAGATATTTTTATAAATTTTAACTTATTTTATTATTTGATACATAAAAAATCACTAGGAGTAGGTAAAAAAATAAACCAACAAATTTATAAGTGTTTTTTCCACATTTTCAAATATTCATCTACTTTATTTGATTTCGAATTTAAATTTCTAGTTCATTTTAGCTTTCATAACAAGATCGTTATTATTTACCTAGCTAAATTATGATAATTACCATGAACTGTAATAACAATTAGAATTATCTACAAATACTGACTTGATAAAAAAAGGACCTACATTCATTAACAGTTCTTTTCAAACTAATGAAATACGAAAAAATAAAAATCCTTTGATCGGCTTGTCTTTAGAAAATTCTGACTTTTATATGCTATTGAGTCACAAAGACCAACATCAAAGCGGCATCATCCAAGTGATTGTAAGGGAAGGTATAATTAATTCATTTTCTTAGTTGCTCAGAGCGAAACATCAGCCCCGAGATGCTATCTTGATTAAAATTACTAATGAGTACAAAAAACCGTAACAGTACCGACCCTTCGAGACTGCTCTGTTGTAATCTTGTAACCTGAAATCTAAAAACGTTCGCTAATTAGACAGCAAACAAGGTCTTTCTTTTTAAAATAAACCTTAATAAGGTAGGCCGAAATACAAAAGGTAACCCAAATTATGGTCCCAGCTTTTAAATTATAAAATAATATCGGTTCCCACATTATTTAGCTCATTATTCAGTAATAGTGTTTTAATTAAATCCTCCTAAATTCTCTCATGAAAATTGTAAATGAAGTTCTACTCCGAAATTTCGTAAGAGAATTTAACATAATTCAATATATATGTATATAGGTACAGTATTGATAGATATCAGTTTGAATTACGTATCCATGAAGAATGGATATTATAATGTCGTCGCAATAGGTTGTCTGTGTGAAATGTGACGTACGTGATCCATTTAACTGGAAATAATTTTAAGGCTTATACGCACCTTGTGTACCGAATGGAGTGCTTTCCGATGATTTGTCAGCAATCACGTTTAGCCTCTGCACAACTGTCAAAGACACAAAGTTATTGAAAAAAGGTCATATTAAACAGGCCTTTTCTTTAATCTCGAAAAATATATCATCAGTTATTCGCGCAACTGAAACGTGTTATAAATTTTCCCCTTCCTCCTCCTAGTGCCACCAATTCGTTCCGCCTTTGGCACGAGAAAGTAAAGTAAGTAAATTGATATCGCATACATTTGGTAACCCTTTGCTGCCATAACTTTATTTCCTAAAATTATTGAGCACTAAAATATTGAAACGTAATCATGCAATTATCATATGTTTATAATGCATGTATGTGTGTCATTTTTTTATGTCAATAGAATGGCAAACAAGCATACGTCCTGCCAGATCGTAAGCAGCTAGCTGCCTTAGCCTAAAGACGTATGCGATACCAGAGTACTCGTATTACTCGCGCCGTTGCTTACTATGTCTCTGTCCTGTACCTCCATCAAAAAACATAATAAATCCTCCTTGACGACCTCCGTGGTCGAGTGGTTCGTACGCCGGGTTTCATGGTGTCGCCGACTCGAGAGGTCCCGGGTTCGAATCCCGGTGGGGGCAGATGTTTGTGTGATGAATACGAGCATTTGTACTCCAGTCATGGATGTTTAATATGTATTTATATAAATATACTTATATATGTACAGTATATGTATTCTATCCGTTACCCTAGCATCCCATAACACAAGCCTTATAGTGCTTACTTTGGGGCTAGGCTAATTGGTGTGAGTGTCGGTAATATTTATTTATTTATATGTATTCTATCCGTTACCCTAGCATCCCATAACACAAGTCTTACAGTGCTTACTTTGGGGCTAGGCTAATTGGTGTGAGTGTTGGAAATATTTATTTTTTTTATTATATTTATCTTCACAGTGGCAATGGGACGAGCCACTCTATTTGCGTCTTCAGAGTGATATTTTAGCATCCTTTGAAAGCGCCAGTGAGCGTGCTGGCCTTCTTGAGGTCTTTCAGGCAGAGTCTGGTTACTGTCTGCAAACTCTACCTTCAGCTCGTATCGGGACTTTGCTTGACAAGATCACTCTGTCTCTCGCAATATCGCTTAGACTTGGCGTCAAGACAAATCATCCCCATCGCTGTCGTTGCGGTACTCGCGTCGGTGAGTTGGGACACCTTGGCCTCTCATGCCAAATGAGCGCTGGCAGAGTCTCCCGCCACGTCTTCATCAATGACGTCATCCGCTGAGCTCTTGTCGCTGTTAATGTACAAGCGGCCCTTGCGCCTAACGGCATCTTTCGCGAAGATGGCAAGAGACCTGATGGTATGATGCTCATTCCTTGGAAGCAGGGTGGTCCTCTTGTATGGGACGCAACTTGCCTAAATACGCTTGCTCCGTGCCATACAGGTAGTACCTCCCTAGCCGCAGGAGCGGCGGCGGCCTCTGCCGAGTGCTCAAAGCGGCGCAAATATTCAGCTCTCAATGAGAACTACATATTTGTGCCGTTTGGTGTTGAGACTATGGGCCCATGGGGTCCAAGCGCTCGTTCTCTTTTTATGGAAGTGTCACAGAGGCTCACTGAGGTGACTGGTGAGCAAAAGGCTGGCAACTATCTCAAGATAGTTGCCAGCAGTTGGATGGCAATGTTGCCAGCCTATTGGGCACCATTCCTGACGGCGGCGCTGGGAGTGACTAATTTTTATTTTATAAATTTGAGACATCAAGTAGATTTAAGTGTTTGTTTTTTAAATGTATCTATTGTTTTAAAAAATAAATATATAATCTAAAAAAAAATAAGGCATCGGTTATTATTGCTGTAAGACGAAATGCCACTGAATTGGGAATTTTAAATTATCCTTTGTGGCATACGGTTCAAAGGTTTTAAGACCATCTGAACATTTTCAGATTTCGTAAGTTAATAATGTGCTTTGTTATTTTTTTGGTAATCGAGTTTTGCCAAATGACTCTTAGGCAATCGGAACTAAGCGACACTTACTTTAAATTCTTATTATAGTATGAAAATAAAACTGGTACAATACTAATAATCAAAATATCTGTATCCTAATTTTTAAGAGATATTTGAGTACCTGTCGCGTAATTTACACTGAAGGTTAAAGGAGCTTATTTATACATCAGGACGCCATGACAACAGATGGGTGGAGTGAACTTGACGTATGTAGAGACATACGATCATGCCGTATCCTTATCAAAGTTACAGATCATTGAAAATGGATAAACAAACTTTGAACTGAACATCAAAGAATATGTTATCTAAATACATACCCATTATAAAATAGCTTTTTTCAAAACACATTGAAAATACATAAGCGCAGCAAGCGGCATAACTCTTAATTTCACATATTTATTGGTTATGGCAGTGCTTTATCTAGGAAAATGCTGAGTAAATGAAGATAGGTACTCGCACACGAACTTAAAGAGAAGCCCAGATAAAGTACGTTTTTCAAACATAAACTCACCATTGTTATTTTCCAAGACTGGAGGCGACATAGCTGAAAAGCAACAGGGTATTTTTAGTATGAGAGCATCGCAAATTATCCCACATTACCTTACCACATTTGCAGGAATGCAAAATATATATGTATGTACTAAAGTTTTACGAGAAATTTTCTTTCCTTTCTCTAAAATTAAAGATACTGTAATGTTTTGTTCCAAAACTAGAAAAACAATGCTAATAATAAAATCCAAGAACTGTTCTTTGTACTTGTAGCATGAGAGATCACATCCTTGAGACTCCAATATCATCTGCATTGCTCACACTTTATTTAGATTAAAAAGTAGTCTACAGAAAGATACAGTGACATGTTTGATTATTTTGTCTTTTAGTTCGTTTTCTGCAGTCGTATTCTGTTTTATATTGGATGTTAAGAAAAAATTGCAAGATTCATAAATCCGAAACATTTTACTTATAGAATACCTTAAACAACGTGAACATGCAAAACAAACAAACCTCAGTAATGCATATAATAGGGAATATACAAAAAAAAAATTTTTTTTAATTTTTTTCTAGAATCTTTATTGTCATTACGTTATACTTAGAAGGTATTTTATATGTTTATTTATTATTTAAACCAAAAAACTATCATATAGAAATTAAAAAATAAGGGAGGAAATTTAAAACTTACAAAATGCGGCACCATTTTTCAAAACGAAATGTGACATCAATGGTCACGTCATTGGATTTAGCGGCGTCGATATTCATACTTATATAACAAATTAATTTTGCTTAGAATTTATTTTTCTATCGATTTCTCGAGTTATGTTATTAAAATAATTTTCGCCCCCCCGGGAAGGGATATAAAGCACTTACTTTACTTTACTTTAGGGATAAATAGCACTTACGGTAAACTTTGATGCTACCCTCCGTGTCCCCTAACGAATTCTTAGAGACGCATTTATACGCCCCGTAGTCGGAAGTAGTAATTCTGCGTATCGCAAGTCGCAGCATCGACCGAAAAGAGCTTTCCATCTTCTGAGGCTCCAAGCCACCTCCTATAAGATAAATATTTGTACTAATATAATGCCATTACATTGAATTAAAAAAAAGGAGTTCGCCTGGCAGATGTGAATTATCGAAAACTTTTGTTTAAGAAAAACAAAGAAAGAATAAAATGAGTACTAAAGACATACCTATATATGTGTTTAGAACAGGAAATACCTAGAACTTAAATAGTAAAAATATTTTGGAAGCCCCCGAACTTTAATTGATACGTCGCTCGGAGTGATAAACTCTCATTAATGCTGACCAAAATACGGTGCATATTAAAAGCTCACTGCTTTAGCTTGTAGGTATTTAGGTTATTAGAATGGCCACTCAACACTTCAACAGCCGGTGTCACACCCGCCACAATATATTTTCTGACTAGAATAGACTTGGAACTCGGCCAAAGTTATGCCTGCGATCGTGAAGGTTAAGCAGCTTTCACAATGGTCGGTCATTGGATGGGTGACCAAGAACTTATTATCTCGAGCTTTGGAAGGCACGTTAAGCCGTTAGTCCCGGCTGCATCTGCAATCGTTAGCACCCACTAATCCGCACTGGGCCCGCGTGGTGGGTCATATCCCAATCTCCCTATTCTATTCATAAGGAATGTCTGTGGGCCTCAGCAATGGGGACATAGACTGTTACATTTTATAAAATAAAGTTTTTTGTAAAGTAATGCTACTTTAATGCTTTTAGCCAAAAAAGAGACCGATACACCATCTGTTGAATTACCCGCGCTTTTAGTAGGAGTATATCAATGGTCAGAGTCAATTCAGAAACAATTGTGGGCGATAAGCTGGCAACCTGTTATTACTCTTTCCAAACAACAACATACATCGGAGCGGTAAACGTGGTTTTGAGGTGTAGTTATCAATATGATATTTATAGTCATTTTACCGTACACATATTTTGACTGTACTGTATCTGTATACGGTTTCTGCTTTAATGACAGGGGCATTCAGGGTTAGTGAAAGGAATATTTTAAAACTCGGAAATCATTCAGGCTAGCTTGTTGCTAACATTTCTGTAATATGAAAATCTATGCCATCAGTTCGTAAAACTGATGACATTATGTAAAGCAAAAACGGATATCTTTTCTCATTTGATTTTGTAAAAGGAAATACAAATATTCAGCATTTAATAAGTCTGATATTGTTAAGGCAAAATTTCACACAAATATAGAATCTTGTATCAGACAATAAGTACAGACACGAAAAAGTGGTGACATAATGGAATATTGGGTAACACTAGGTGCTTTTATATTATTATTGTGTAGCACGTGATCGAAGTACCGATGAACGATATTGTTCATCGAAAAGATAGATTCATAGAAGCATATCAAATACCTATATAGGTTTGCGATATGCTTTCATGTTTCACTACGATTAAACATGGGGGTTCAGTATATGCTTATGCGGCTGTGCTAGCAACGAAGATAAATCGTTAGATAACATCAGCCCGCATTCGCTGATAAATATAAGCCTCTAGGTCCTAACTGATTGTAAATTAACTTTCTGATGTACAAACTATTATCCTGTTATTGCCTCCGAGATTTATTTTTCTTTACTATGTAGTACCCGCAGTACGACCAGCCAGTCCGCACACAGTTTAGAGCGTTGAAAAAAAGTGGGAGGTATCCCCTCTCTTCACCATCGCTGCCGCCGCTGCTCCTCGCGTCGGTTCGATGCACATTTCATTAAGTGCGCGCGCCACGACCGCACGCAGTTTAAACACAAACTTTTTTTTAACGCTTCTATTGAACTTTTATTTTGTTTAAATAAACTGTCATTTTATTTTAACTATTATGAATTTGCTTGTCTTTTCTTTGCCCCATCATATATAAAGATACTTAGCTCTGTGCTTACTGACTTATAATTAAAGATTTTTTTATCTTTTCAGTACACCTATTCTATTAATATATAAAGGTGGAACTCTGAACGATTTGGGGGTACCTTAATTATTAGAAGCAGGCTACATTTTTCCTGGATGACAATATACTGTTATTTGTTATGTGACACGTTTTAGCGGATCGCTAAGAGCCGATATTCTATAGGAACTAACCATTAATTTATATATATTACGATTGTCTAACCAATTAAGGTTTCATTATAAATTATGAATAGCCAACTCGGGCTCAGAAAATTATGTGGGCTTATAGTTTAGTGCTAAACTAGAATTCGATTTTCGACTACCTCCAAAGAAAAGTTAATAAAATGCTATGCGAAAAATAATACAATAATAATAATAGTAACTAAACCTTTGTTCGTGATTTTACAAGATTTGCCAAACTCTATAGCAGCTTGCCAAGCCATACATAATACCTATGTATTAGGACACATACTTATACTTTTTATTTAAGCAATCAAAAAAAGTACTTTTTGATAGAAAGCGACAACATCAATAAATCCATGCCTATTGGAAATAGCTGTTATGATAATTTACTATGAACGGAAGGTGAAATACTCCTTTCTACTAACCCGACTTGGTGAGGAATACCTATATTTCATGACTTAATAGAGATTCGATGTAGACGCGTTTGCTTAATATAGCTATCGGCAGCCCTTTTAAGCGCTCCCATCATTTGAAAATCAAAAATTAATACATATTCATACATACACAACAAATAAGTATTTCAATACATCCCCACCGCTGAACCGACCGATAATTATATTATTTCATAATATAAAAATCCTTTCGTCTGTTTTCAAGAATACACACCCACTCATCGACCTCTTCCCGTTTATCATAGAGATGCGCACTCCATGCGACAATCCTTCTACATACAAGCAAAACCCAAATCCGCTGTAGATGTTGATGATCTTAATATCAAATAGTACCAAAAATCCATATAAATATTCAAGTAGCCTAAAAAGTGGGAATATTGAACAAAAATCGGGTTGATTTTTATACTTTTATCTTTTTATTAATTCATTGACTTTCCCAGTAAATGTTAACAATTTACTGCATCGTACGGAACATTGAATAATCGTCACTCAACCATTTCTTTGTACTAAAAGATTAGGATCCAGGAATGAAAAGATTTTTCAAAGGGTCTCTTAAATTTAAATCAACTTTTCGCTTTCACAATGCAACTTGGATAAATAAGATAAATACAATTATAAAGTGACAAGGCAGTTTATTCTGTTATAAAAAAATCTTTAGTAAAATTTCCTAGTTTTCTTCACACAAGGATAAGATAATTATTGTTACAACAAAATTAATAAGCCTATTTATTTAGGACAGCTCAGACAGTGCTGGGCCTATCCTTATTTTATAGTAATCCGAGAATTTGCTCTTTTGTTACTCTGGGTGTTTATGTCACAGCTATCAGACCGAAGTCTGAGACGAGATTACATGTAAAAAAAAATCTACTAATATATAAAAAAAACCACAAAGTTGCTTCATCAAACACCTTTGGTCGATAGAAAAAGCAGACTTTGCAGAAGAGTAGTGTTAATGAAAGTTCAAATCTAGCAATCTTGTTGATAATAATTAATTATTAAGGCATGTTGGTACAAAATATCTAAAAGCAATCATGAACATGATTTATTGTATTTTGTATTGGATAATATCCTATTTATTTCTTAAAAACATTGACTTTTACTCTCTGAACATCTACATAGTAAAGAAAAATAAATCTCGGAGGCGATAAAAGGATAATTGAATGATCAAACGAACTTACCTAAGTGAAGTTAGATCTGAATTGTGCTGTTATCGCCGAAGAGATTTAGAATCCCGCCACTGTTATATTTTTTACCCCCTAGTTATCTAGGATAACATCGTCAATGTTGTCTCTTATTCTCTAAAACATATGAGCATCGACCCGATGACCAGCGGCGGCAGGGCGTGGTGAAGACAGGGGACACCTTCCACTTTTTTTTACTGCGCTCTAAACTTCTAAACTGTATGCGGACTGTCTAGTATTACTGAGGGTGCAACATAGTAAAGAAAAATAAATCCCTTCGGCGATAACAAGATAATTCAGATCGAACTTCACTTAGGTAAGTTCATTTGATCATTCAAATATACTTACACATCGAACACGATTGAATCCTTGAAGCCGAATCGTGCTTGTCTCGAGGCTGATCGAAATTAAATCATCTATGCCAAAATTTAATGAAATCTTATTTTATGATTTTCCAATAGCTTTCAAGTGTTTTCTCAAGGCGTTAAATTATATTGATATTGATGTTTTATTACAAGGGAGGGGATCATCTCGTAAAGATTACGTAAGTATATATACATGGTGTTCTTTTGCAGTTAATGATATCTGATAAAAGTTAATTTTTTGTAGTATATTATTGTGATTTATGTATGTATAAAGTAAATGTTACATAACTGAGCAATAAAGGAATTTGTCGTTAATATTATCGCCGCATAAGCAAATTTCGAGAAAATCCGTAAACCGCAAGTAAACAAAATAGTCATCATTCAAGGGAAAGTAAAAATAGGCCAGCTTATTTATTTCTTAGAGCTCTCTCTCAAAATACTCTGAAGAAAAATCCAGATGGAGAACTGAGTAATCCAATAAAGTGTATATATGTTAATGTGCGAAGTCGAAGGGTGCGGCGCAGGACCTACAAGGTGTGGAGATCCTTAGCTAATATGATGATGTAGATCTACTAGTAACTCGAGGAGATCGATGGCGCAGGTGGTTAGCGCGTTCGGCCTATGATCGTAGAAGTTAAGCAACTTTCGCAATGGTCGGTCATTGGATGGGCGAACAACGACTTATTATCCCCCGTGCTTTGGAAGCTACATTAAACCGTTGGCCCCAGCTGCATCTGCAGTTATTAGCACCCACTAACCGCACCGCACCGACCCGCGTGGAGTGAAACGAAGCAATCTGTCTATTCCATCCACAGGGAAGGCCTGCGCCCCTACAGTGGAGACATTAATAGGCTGATGATGATGAAGACTAGTAACTCACCAACGGGGACAATTTCCCCGGTCTCCCTGCTCCAGTAGCTGACCGGCTTGGGGTAGGCTTCTGTCTCACACTCCAGCACCAGGTCCGAGCCGAGTGTGGCGCCGACCAGTTGATTCCGGATTGTTATGACAGGGGGGACTGCATAACGACGGATATTATATTACGGTTCATTAAAACTTTCTCCTTCGTTTAAAAACTGTTAATTAAGATGGCTTGATAAAAATATTTTCAATGCCTTGATTATAAACGTTTTCCTCAAGAAAAAACATTTTTACTAAAGACAACAAAGAAAACAATTGATCCCATTTTTAGGTTTTTCGCATATATCTCGAAAACTATGCATCCTAGCGACATGAGACTTTCACAAAAGTGAAAGCTGATTAAATTTGCTACAAGTCTTATTCAGTCAAATTTTTTGATATCTTGTATAGTTTTCGAGATATCCGCTCTTGAAAGTCTGTAATTATGGAAAAAAAATTTGTTCCCATTTTTGCTCTATTTGACCGGATAACTCTTCAACAATGCACCCAAAAAATAAATGCCGGCCGTAGGGTTGTAGAGCATTAAATTATCTTCAATAATAGAAACAATTGCCTTTTTTTTATTTAAGGACAAAATTGTTAGGGTAGTAGACGTATGGGGGCGGTACGGTGGGCACTAGGCCGCGTACTCAGCCCCCACGCGCGGGCCGTCCTGCGCACGTCTGTGGGGTCCTCGCGATACCCCGGGAGACCCCTGCCGCGGAACCTCGGCAAGGCCGGGAGGCTGCTAGGTGCGGAGACGCGGAAGAATCCCTAAACGGGGATTTCGCGGCTTCGCACTAAGCAGCTTAGAGGGTGTTCGCAGGGTTTTTTAGCGGATATTATGCCGTAAAGCGCCCGTAAGGGTTACGGGGTCCTCAGTGGGCAGCCACTGCTGGGGCTCGTAAGGCTTGCGGGAGCCAGGTGTGAGGTCCATAAGTAAAAAAGAAAGTAAAATAGTGTCATTGAGAAACTGTAATTATCTAATAATAATATCTGTAATAATGATATCCGCTCTTGAAAATCTGTAATTATAGAAAAAAAAAATCGCTTTACATTTATGCTCTATTTGACCGGATAACTCTCGGATAACTTTTCAACGATGCACCGATGTCTAAATAGCACACATGCTTATTTTAGAATATGTACTTGTTGGCCCACTGACCAGGTTCTTCACACTTAATCATGAAAATAAGTTAAAAAAACTGTAAGAGTTAACTACTTTATGCAAAATGGTTATTATAAATTAGATGATTATTTAAATGATAAGATTGTCTGGTGTTGTATTGGTCCAGCTCAACACAAAAAGTAGTATTAAGAATAATTAAAATTATAAAACAGGACATTAAAAAAAATTGAGACGGTAGGGCCCTGTGCCTCTGGTTTTTTTTCGGTTCTCATTGGCTATACAGGTACGAATACGGCAGCAGTTTTAGATACAATTCACTATGACGTGCAAAAAGAGATTTGTAAAAAAATCCAATATAGTCAATTTCTTGCTCTTTTGGGGTGGGAAGAACCTTGATCCTCGTCTTCGTTTACATTTTCTTTTTCTGTGTCATCTTCTCCATCGGAACCCTGTAGGGAAACGGTCAGAGGATCCTCCTGTTCTTCTTCACCTTCGGAGTCAACTTGAGGGACCCCATTCAAGCAGTTCCCCTGGCAATTTTGGTACGCTGGGGAACATTTGAGGCTTGCTTTTTTGCAGCCTCACTTCGCGCTTGCACAGTCTTTCCTGCATCGACAGAAAATCGAAAAATCATATAATAGGTATTGTTGGTCGTGAACATGGCCCCCGGCGGTGTAGACACCTACTTATTTAGGTAACGGCCAACACTGCCAGTTTTCTTACCGGGCGACGCAGGCACCCCCTTTAGTCAATACGTCTACTACCCCCTTTTTTTTATACGCAGGCAAAAAATACTATTTACAGACGACGGCGCCTTTAAGAGGCACACCGCCGAATGGACCTCACACCTGGCTCCCGCAAGCCTTACGAGCCCCAGCAGTGGCTGCCCACTGAGGACCCCGTAACCCTTACGGGCACTTTACGGCATAATATCCGCTAAAAAACCCTGCGAACACCCTCTAAGCTACTTAGTGCGAAGCCGCGAAATCCCCGTTTAGGGATTCTTCCGCGTCTCCGCACCTAGCAGCCTCCCGACCTTGCCGAGGTTCCGCGGCAGGGGTCTCCCGGGGTATCGCGAGGACCCCACAGACGTGCGCAGGACGGCCCGCGCGTGGGGGCTGAGTACGCGGCCTAGTGCCCACCGTACCGCCCCCATACGTCTACTACCCTAACAATTTTGTCCTTAAATAAAAAAAAAAGGCAATTGTTTCTATTATTGAAGATAATTTAATACTCTACAACCCTACGGCCGGCATTTATTTTTTGGGTGCATTGTTGAAGAGTTATCCGGTCAAATAGAGCAAAAATGGGAACAATTTTTTTTTCCATAATTACAGACTTTCAAGAGCGGATATCTCGAAAACTATACAAGATATCAAAAAATTTGACTGAATAAGACTTGTAGCAAATTTAATCAGCTTTCACTTTTGTGAAAGTCTCATGTCGCTAAGATGCATAGTTTTCGAGATATATGCGAAAAACCTAAAAATGGGACCTTCAAGCCCCCCCCCCCCCCTCCCCCCCGGCTTAAGGGCTACGGGCGGGGACTTTTGATATGTTTACCTCCTAACTAGTCCTAACAAAGTCACGAAGTCAAAAATTGTGTTCTAAGCAATTCCCTCTATACCTTTTCGTTGCCTGGACTACAATTAAATACGGCCTCGTCGGTTTTCGTAATTATATTTAATAATCAAAACTGCACAATAAATTCAACAAATAATTCGTATTCGTATTCCTTTTTCAAAAAAAAGATGTATAATGCTTTATATACAAACTCAATGGTGTAAACACAGATGTAGTTCAGTATAAATTTCGGTAAGTATTCCAAATTGAAATTACATTCTCCCCCTAGAGGATGAATGAAATTCAGTACAATTTTCTTTCCCTGTTTTTAACAGATTAAAAATGACTATTGTTATTTTCGCTTTTTGTGGCATAGAATGTCACTCTTTTGAGCAAGTGGTACGAAAATAAAATTGTTAATATACATGAAGCTTACGACAAGTTAGTTCATTTGTTTACTGCTTATTTTTATTTAACTTTATCATTGGAACGAATACAAATAATGACCCTTGACTGAGTACCCTGATCCTCTACCTTGTTGGGCTTTGACACTGTTTTACTAACTACTGTTACACAGTATTATAAAATATAGTCATTTGGACACACTCTTTTGCAAGAGAGTTTATTCGCTTAGAATAGAGCTAAATTTCCATTCAGAATTCCACTGCGCCTTTCATTTTTTAAAGTCTAACCTATTAATCTGGTATGATTTCTCAAATTTTTAAGAGAAGAGGGATATTTTAACTAATATTAAACTTACATTCAACAGTGAGTATAATCCTCTTGCTGACTGTTGGCGGCACGCCATTGGAAGCTATGCAGAGATATGCGCCCGCGTGCTGTCTGCTCACCCTGCTGATGTTAAGAACAGCTCCTTCTAGCGAAGCAACTGTGGAAATTCATCACTGTTAAGTTTCAATAATTTATTTTTCATATAAAAGTTATGACACAGGTAAATTATCAACTAATAAAAATAACACAGTAACACCGAACTATGTAAAAATCTGTATTTCGTCATCCAGCACCCCCATCCTTGCACACACCAATAATATTACGATGTCAATTCTCAGTTTTGTTCTTAAAAACTAGTAACAAATGAATAAGTATATAGGTATATTTATATTAATTATTATACTATTAACAAAGTTTAAGATGATTTAGTAATTAATCTTGTTTTTTTTAGTCCTAAAGAAGAAAAGAAAAGAAATCTAGTATCTTATAATAGTAAATAAGTGTACTGTACCCCTAGCACGAACCAATATCGAATTCGTATCATTTGCGAATCCGAAATGTCATTGTCAAATGTGTACTGATTTTTAGTTCTCGTTACGTACTTTGTGCCGCTGCTTTTCAAGTTTCCATGCAAAAGACTTGACATTTCGGTTTGCAAACTATTCTAATTCGATAATGGTTCGTGCTACGGTTACTGGTCTCTTTGTGTGTAGTATGAATATGAGTGTAGGAATGTGAGTGTGTTCCAAAAATTTTATTTTATTTGTCTATACATATAAAAGGACATTGTTCGTTCCCCATACATTGAATGCCCTATAACGCCCAGCAATGAGAAAATGCTAGTTGTGTTCGGAATCATTCATAAACTCTAATTAAGCATTTGTTGAGATACGGAAAACTTGAGGAACCGTGGCCTACTACAGAATGTATTTGATTTTAAGGTTATAATTATTATACTTAATCGTAAAAGATGTACACTTTATATATTCTGAATAGAATTAGTTTTTACCTCTATGTAAGCACTTAAATAATATGCATTAAATGAACATAAAATGAAATTAATAATAAAAATAATAAATGCTTATATTCATATTGATTTATGAGTGTTGTCAGTTGGCACTTATGATACCTATACCTACCTGTAGTAGATAATAATAGATTTCTTTTCAAATGAAATGTTCAGTCTTTCCATTTACCTGTTTCTATATTACTATCGGTAATTAGGTATGTACCTGGTTATCAATATGATTTTCATAAAAATAAACAGATATTACATGGGATGGGAGTATAAACTATCTTTACATAATTTCAGAAATAATCTTTTTATAAATATAATATAAATACTAGTAATAAGTATTATTGACTAAGGTACCTAGTTCTATTTTTATGGTCGCCTATATTGCATTTATTAAGGTAAACAATCTTGGCACAACTTTTTAACAGAATCACCCGTTTAATAATAAAATATTAACGAAGCCAATAAACTATTAAAATAAATCGTTATTATAGACTGAAACCTATTAAATCTAGTTATCAGTTGATTTTTAATGCTGTATTTTCAATAAAAAGGAGTGCCAAGTTGGATGAACAGACTGTAGTATCTAGTAACAGAACTTTTATTTTTTATTTTCTTAAACCGTTTACAATGATTAATTGCTAATAAGTAAAAAAAATAATAGTGAAGGACATTCTTTTGGGCATGCTAGGGCCGATTTCGTCGATGTCCTTTTCAGTGTCGTTACGTGAAAGTTTTTTTAACCATTTTTTTTATTTTGTTTACATCCAAATGTGTTTACGGTATATATTTAGAACTTTATTTAGTTTATTATAGACATGTGGATATAAGAAGACATAAAATCTCTGTATATTATGAAGTTAGTCTTTGAATTTAGATTTCTATGACAGAAAGAATGAAATCTTCTGCCTTCAAGCATGGTAACCAGATAAGAGTGCTGTTTCACAACTATAGACAACAGAAAAAGTTTGCGTACTGTAAGAACCTCATAAAAGGCATGTTGCCGAAACTGGTAGTTTTTATATCATTTATTTTTAATGTTTTTGGATATTTTTTTGGCTTTTATTGTCACTTACAATTGTATACGTAATTAAACGTCAATTAAGAGAAAACCGCGTTTTAATAGTTTTCCTTATAAGGCATATAGTTCATCAGTGGGGAAACATATATTTTTATATCTTATAAAAAGTAAATATTTAAACTTCATGAACCAAACTACTTAAAGCTTTACAGCAAAAGCTGCCTGTCCACTTTGTAATTGATAAAAAAATATTAAAATAATAAACGTTCGACGTAGTAGGTTACCTTGAATTCCATCAGATATTGTAATGAGTTTGCCATGCTCTCGTCTCCAAGTGATTTGTGGCTGTGGAGATCCTTTGGCAGCACATGTCAGACTGACGGAAGCTCCTTCACGAACCGTCTGATCCGTACTCGTCCCGCGGTCCAAGATATCTGGTGGCACTGCCAAAGAAATAATGTAATAATACTTTGAAATTTGTTTATATAACCGTAGCGGAGTTTAACATAACATCAGAGGTATCCATCCATACCAACGCTGCAGTTGGAATTTGATAGGCCTAATTGGGTGGCATATAAGGCGAGCTGCATGCTTTCTTACCACCTTAGTGGTTTGTGGTAAAAACATCTATCAGATGATGCATGTATGATAATAAATTAATTTAATTTTGGGTCAGCATATCTCTCTTTTTTCGACCATTCAAGTTAGTGAAGGGCTTAAAGACCACTAACATAGCGGTCACTGAACAATATCTGCCTACAGAGAAGGGCAAGTTGTCGAAGAGAAGATGCAAACGGAAAAAATATTATTTGGCATATTGGTTCGGACATTGGGAAAGAATATAATATAAAACAGCCATATGCCCCAATAGTGGTGGAGTGCACACGCCGGGGAGAGCCGAGTCATACAATATGAGGAGCACAATTATCATATTCGTAAAAAGGTTTTGTCAACAGTAAATGAATCTTTAAAAAAATATGCTCTATTGTCTCCGCCCCACTGCCCGGCTTGGAAATGGATGTTTCCTAGTCTCTAGCCGGGCAGATAAAGATGTATTTGTTTATGATAATAATTGACTCACCCACAACATCCAAATATCCTAATTGACTCTTCATCGGGTCTGTGTTAATCTGGCACATGTACCACCCTCTGTCCGTCTCCCGCAGCTCCCGAATGTGGAGGAACCAGGTGCGGTGATCGCTGTGGGTCACGCCCACTCTTCGACTCCTCGAAATCACATGGTCGTGAATCGTGAGAATCGTCTGAGTGTCCACTCTTAACCACGCTACCTACGACAAACAAATCGATACAAATAAAATCGATTGAATCGATCAATAAATAAATATATTCAGTGGATATAACTCGTTAAAACTGTTTCTTTTTTCTCTTTATTGGATCACCAACAGTTACTACATCAATACATCTTATTTAATACAATTTTGCATTCAGTGTAACCACATTATAGGCGAACTCAACATGCATTACATTAAGCTTAAGCAGATATTATTTAATTAAAATTAAGTGTGTTTGTGTGTGTTTTTCTTTAAATATGTTTAAAAATATATTTATATATATTTTTATGAATTCGGAGGAAATATGTGACCATACAATTTGTTTCGCAATGAGATCACAGAGTCATGATGTATCTCGACAATGTCACTATATTTGTTTAAAGTATAGGATAATCTCGCAATGGGGAAGTTGGAACCAAGTACCGTTCTTCTCAAGGGTGGACAAAGAGCATCAATGGTAATGAGGCACAAAAATAAAAAAAGAAGAAATATACTTTGGTTATAATAATCTTAGACGAATTTTAAATGCCTAGGTTATGTGCCACCTTTTGTGGTCAGCGCTGGCTTGACTATAACTTACTTTTACTTATTAGCGTGAGTTGCACCAACTTATTTTTACCTTTAACTCAGTTCAGTTAAAGTACCGGTTAGGTAAAAATGAGTTGCACTATTTAACGATAGTCAAAATGAGGTCATAATTCGACAGAGACAATTTACTGTAAAAGCGAGGCCAGTCAGAGTTGAAAACTTTAACTTTAACCAGTTCTATATGCAACTAGGGATTGTAATCCCGCAGGTCATTCCATCCCGCGGGATTGATATGTGGGATTAATCAATCACGCGAGATCCCGCATCTTTGAAATTATGTTATAAAATCAGATTGAAACTACAGATTTTTGTGTAAAAATCTACTTTTATTAAAAATTTGTTACATTTAGCAACAGATTTTTTTTTCTATACTCGACACATCTATCGGCCCGCCTAGCATTTAATGTTTTGACGGTCTCTAGCTAAAAGTAAAGGAGAATGGTCATTTTACTATGGGAGTTGGGCTAGTTTTTTTTTCATTGCGTCTTATTGGAATAAGTGTTAAACAATAGGGAATCAGGTGTATATTGCGTAGGCAAAATATCATTAGAAACTTAAGTGGTGGTTTAAAGAAAATATTAAATTACGTAAGCATTTTAAGGTTCCGTCATATTTAGATTCGATTAAATTCGATATTTATACCATACTTAATTATAACTAGGTATACTTCTTTAAACTGTATTTAATTAGTTGTGACCTTTTTTCTTCTATTTTGGACTGGGAGTGAAACAAAAATTGAATGCACTTCGTAAAATCCTATCAGCGGACAGCGTATATTCGTAAACTGTTGTGTTGGTGAGCTGCTACCTATCTCTATTTATTCCAAACATCTCAGATTCAATAAATGTGGCGCTGTTGATGTGCGGTTATCTCAAGCTGCACCTTTGATGCTCTGTCAACCCAACAATGGATACAATATTATTTAAGGTTTAGTAATCAAAAATAAATAAGACAAAATATTTTAATAATGATATTTAACTATTTATTGATAACACATTTATCAAAATCGACATTTTACATACACACTGCCAGCATTTTCTTGTGTAACAACAGATGCCATTGAAAACAAAAATAATTGCAATAAACCAAGAGTCCAAATATCTCTGTCACAGAATCACTAAAGGACGGGAAGGATGTTGAGTCCAATTCTCTCTTTCCCAAAAAATAGTTAAACGGAGGATTACTCAACTCAATATTAGAACTATTCGGCCATAATAGACCAATGAAAACACAAATTCAATTCAAAAGTGAAAACTGTATGTAGTAAGTCACTCGGAACAAACAAACACAACTAGTACTGGAAATAGAGCTTGACAGCTACGTCCACTTGCTTATGGTATATTTCGATTCGATTCTATAGGAATCGATATCCTACACAATCGATTTATAAATGTTTTATTTTTCAATGCAAATAAATGCTTTAAATGTTCAAACCATAAGTTAATTTATATATGATTAAGTAATTATATATAACATAACTAATAACTTAAACAAAAATATATTCCCTTTTTTAATCTAAGAGTACTGCATACAAAAGTTTTTGTATGCGGTCTATTTTGATGAACAAAATAGTCCGCAGACAAGTTTTTTTTAGATGCAATGAAAGAGGTCAATCCCTGGTACAGTGAGATAGTCACAACACAGGTCTTACAGATAATAACTTTATGAATTTAATGTTATTTATCATGATATAATATTGGTAAAATCGTATCCATCATACAAACATTTGCCTCACCGGAATTTGAACCCAGGCCCTCTGAATAGCCGATTTGGGTAAAATAATCCATCCATCCATCCATACAAAAATCGAACAACTCGCATCGAAGACCACAAAGTAGAAAATTACTACGAAATAACGAATGATCATTTCGTAGTCATAGTAGTAGTTTTTCGAAGTCATTTACGGTGGTTGGTAAAAATGTTTCAGACTATTTACAATTGTTCTATGCCTCCAATTATAATAAAACGTTTTATTTATTCTTTTTGAAGTGAAACTTCTTTACGCACGCTTGCCTTTGGGAGTAAGCTGGCGAACGTAAGCGTTACAAAAAGTGTAATCGGGCGAGGCGAACGGGAGTTGAGTGGCGGATATAAGCAAGAGAAAACAGTGCGCGTGCACATTTTCTTTCTCTCTTCCTCTCATAGCCAAATACATTCCGTATATCTAAGCACAGTGCAGGCCTATTGTCTGTATCACAGTGTAGGAGCAAGAGAGAGCAGTGCGCGTGCACATTTTTTTTCTCTCTCCCTCTCATAGCCAAATACATTCCGTATATCTAAGCACAGTGCAGGCCTATTGTCTGTATCACAGTGTAGGAGCAAGAGAGGGCAGCGCGCGCGCACATTTTCTTTCTCTCTTTCTCTTACAGCTAGAATATGAAAGAAGTTTCACTTCAGTCGTGTGGTCATAAGCACAGTCGTTTTTTTTTGTTTAGAATATTTAAATAAAGAAATATAATCGATGTTTTTTCCTACGATAGTATCGACTAGGTGATACAACTTTTGTCTATGGGTATATGGTCTATTCTGTGGTTGAATTTTTATTCAGTTTAACAGCCATTTATTTAGTACTAGTGGCCCGCCCTCGCTTCGCTTCGGTGTAGAGCTGTAGTGTAAACTATAGTTTTTGTTCTCAGGCTTGTGCTATAAACAATGACTTTATTTATATAATTACACGCGTTATTGTGAGTCAACCATAAAAGATAGACATATGCTGTTGCGGGATATTTTTTAGACAATTTTATGTTAAATATTTCCGTTATACATGATTTCTATGTAACTTTAACCATTAAGGCTGCACACGCGACGGAAGCTTAAAAAATGGAGTAACTTCTCCCGTTTTCCCAACATTTCCCTTCACTACTCTGCTGCTATTGATTGTAACGTGATGAAAAGTATACTATAACCTGCCCAGGAGTATGAAGAATAGTTGTACCAAGTTTCGTTAAAATCCGTTGAGTAGTTTTTGTTTCTATAAGGAACATACACACAGACAGACAGACAGACAAAAAATTTACTGATTGCATTTTTGGCATCAGTATCGATCACTAATCACCCCCTGATAGTTATTTTGAAAATATATTTCATGTACAGAATGGACCTCTCTACAGATTTATTATAAGTATAGATTTTAAAAATCCGCTTAATATTTAAATAATAATCACATCATAGTATTATGCAGCGCTCCATCTATACTTTTTTATTTGATCTGAGATGTGACATCATTGAGGTGTCACGCTACGACGTCATGCTTTCGACGTTAAGGTGATTTAGAATTTATTGTTATACATATTTAGTAAAATTCCAATATTCCCCGTAAAGGTACATCAGTCGCCTTGGTGTAGCGCTGTTAACGCTTGCATTTTAAAAATGGATAAAGCGTTAGGTACAGCTTTTATACGTACTTACTCCGTACATATACCAATAGCCTGTAGCATGCCTGTAGGTAAATATAGAGCATAAATTAACATTAAATAGGTTATGTGTCCAACTGAAACTATTTGCATGTATTTAATATACCTTACATTAAAATAAAACTATTCTCTTCTGTCAAAACTTTTTTACTTGAACCGTGGTAAATGTTCAATACTTAATAACCGGTAAGTGATGAATTTCACAGTTTTATCACACCTGTCAAGCATTTGGAGTGACATATTTATAATTATGTAGAATAATAAAATTGAATCAGGTATCCTCATAAGGCAGGACAACAAAAACTGGATTTTTGTAGTTTACCCAGAATTTAAGATATTAAAAAATAAAATCATCTCAATAAAACTCACAGTAAAAACTGCTTAAAATTTTACTGTAGCTGCCTAGCCTATTCTTCTGTCGAAACACTGTAATTTTAAAATAACGAAAATTTTAATTACCTCAAAAAGGTATGTACCTACCTACAAGGCGAGTTTGAAAATTATAATTAAAAAAGTTGAAGCTCACATGCCGCGGTAAAGATGTGGGATGCGAATATTAATATAATAAAACGTTCGTTTTAATAAGTATTTTTAATAAATATAAGGGTAAGTGTTTATTGTTGAGCTTATGAATTTGATACCTAGTGCCTAATTCTCTCTGCTGGGTTTTGAATTGACATTCTTTTAATGAATGGTACATCACAAGCTAATCTATAAATTATTTTCTGATTCTCTAACCTTATTTTACCGTATTCAATTTCAATAGGATGTTAAATTAACGTAAAAATAACAACAACTCGTAGGTGTGTTTCGCTGCTAGAATTCCATAAGTAAAAAATAGTTATAGATATTATTTTATTTTATTTACATTAACTTCTGAAAGTCCCTCTTTAGCCTAATGATTACTGGAAGAGTAGAAATGGGCCTTTAGCTTTTCATTTGTCATATGTAAATGTAAGCAAATTTCATCAATAGATCATGGAAAGATAACATAATAACTTACCTCACAGCATATGCTATTATTCCCATTTATAAAATGAGACTTAGTTGCTTTTAAGTAGCAAACTACTTTGTATTCGTTTGAGCTACTTAATCTCACACACTTGCCTTCAAGCAGGTTGTTTAAAACCTGACTGCAAGTGATCTCCAGAATGTTCAAACAAACTTGAGCTGGGAACACGTTAAGTTGTTTTATTGAGCAAGATTGTTAGTTTCAACTTTAAGCCGATTGAAAAGTTCATCTTTCCGTTTGGAAAATTAAATAATTTAATAAGAAAGTTAGAACAATTAATGTTTGCTAATATGTAGTTCTAATACTATAATATTTACAGTATTAATTCTCTTATGTAACATGTAAAAAATCAGATTGAATAAATTAAAAAAAAATGTTCTGCTGATCGTATGGAATGATTTAATCCCAAACAGGCAAGTCTTTTAAAGAACATATACTCACCTACTATTAACGTATATAAGGAACATAGATAAGTTAGTTCTCAAAATGCGTGTCAGATAACCGGTGCAGGAGCAATTATAACGTGGCGATGGAACAAAAAGACTTTTTAAAAACAATTACATATTAATAATTACTAAAACTATATGCTTATTAAAGAAATAGAATAATAGGAAACCGAGTTACGATTCTTGAATGACTGGAGTCAGAAATAGAAGTGTCTTACTTTAAGGGAATGGGAATACTTATACGGTTTGGTTGTCGAGGGGGCAACGTGGGATGCTTTATCTTTTATTTACAATAGTAAATAAAAGATAAAGTATCCCACACACATCCATCATACTTATAGAGATAAGAGATAAAGGGTGCTTATGCGTCTTAATGTTGGTATACAAAAGATATGATGAACAATAACTACAGTTCAACGCTAAGGAGTCTAAAGGTCATACATTTGCTATAAATTAAGAATAAAATAACTAGAGTTAGAATGCTTATAAATCTAGAAGTTAGTAAACATTTGATATAATGAGCAATATTAAGGGTTAGTAGATAAGTATAGGTATTCTTATGGACATTGTTCTTATTATATAACATATTGTCAGTGATTTAATGGGTAAGACCCTGCTCTTTTCGTCGATCCCTTAAGCTAGACCAGGGATGGGCAAACTACGGCCCGCGGGCCATCTCCGCTCTCCAATATTTGAAATCCAGCCCGCGACCATCAAACAAAAGGTTCTCACCAAAAAGTACCATATTTTTCACATGTTCAATAAGAACCACCCAGCTACCGAACCTGGTACCTAACTTTTTTACTTCGCAGAAAACTCAGAGGCGTATTTACTCTGCTGCTGAGCTGCGGGACAAGGCTTATTCGTTATGGAGCTATAATTTAATTTGATCAAATCTACAGATTCTTGAGGGGGTGCAAATTGTAGGTGGTCTGAGTAAAACCCTGGCCAGCCATAGAAATATTGGCATGATAAGGAAAAAGTTTGCTCATCACTGAGCTAGACTAAAAGTAGGTGTCTAAAATACCCTTCGCTACTCCCGTTTAGCGAGCGCAACTCTTTTCCCAGACATTAAAAAAAAGTCTTCTAAGGCTATATAAGGTTACATTAAGAAGAGCCTTACTTAGTCCTAGTTTAGGGACAGTATACAATATACAAGTCGCCTACCTATACACATCGCATGTATTGAGACTCCCATTATTTTCGCAACAATATAAACAGCTATAATATGCATATTGTAACTGAATGTTAATGTTTTTCTGTGTTAAATTAATATTTTTAATAACTGCAATAGTACGCAATACGTATGTTTACTACGATTAATCACATAACAACGAGCTTGGCTCTTAACATCCAACGATTATAAGGTTTGGGTGACCTTATTAGAATAATACAAACCATCAAAGGTTAAGACATCAAAATTATAGTTTCATCAAAAAAAAACGTTTTATTTCAGTTCAAAGAAAGAGACCAAGAATATGATGGAAATGAATGAACGGAAGACCGAAATATAAAAGACTGAATGAGCGATGATATGATAATGAAAGGAGTAATGTAAAGATGTCGCCTTATCACAAATATTGAAAGTGAAAAAAAAACTGAAAAAAAAACAGAATAACACCTACTCTTATTAAATAAAGAAGAAGGCAAATTGTTGAAAAAAAAATCTTTTTTCTTTTCTTCATTGATCAATAATACCTATGTACCTAGTCAGGTCATAAATTCTGTCACATGTTTAATATAAAATAATGAAAACAAGTTTATTCATTATGTAACCATTTATATACCAAAATGAACTTCACAAAACATAGATTCTTATGACAATAAAGTTTATTCAAAATGACCGCCGTGATTTTGAATACAGGCCTTCAATCTGCGGGCCAGTCGTCTATCGCAGCACGAACGAGGTCCGTGTCAATATCGGCGGCTGCCTTAATCAAGGATGGCTTGAGTGACTCCAAATTGAGATGAGGCTTTGAGCACGCCTTTTCCTTCAAGTGTTGCCATATCTTGTAATCTAACGGACTGAAATCTGGACTGGAGGAGGGCCAGTCTTCGTGCTCTTTGAGCTGGCGCCGAATCTTGTTGAAATACCCAGTGCCTGTTATTGAACATGGTATGAGAAACAGGTTCCACAAGGTTCGTCAGGACTGTATTTTGATACACAACTGCATTCGTTTTTACACCTTTCTCACAAAAATGTACCTCTGTTAAGCCTCAATAAGAAACTCCCAACCATACCATGAGCGAGGATGGAAAATGACCTCGTTGGACACGCCGAATACGGTTGCTCGCTTCTTCACTACTGTGTGCGTACACCTTATTATTTTGTTTGTTGTAGCTCTATTTTACGGTAAAAATTTTTCATCCGAAAAAAGAATTTCCCGATATTTTTTTCCCGCGTACCGCTTCAACAAAGCGCGGCATCTCTTCAGTCTCAGGTCCATTAGACGAGCATTCAAACGATGTCCTGTTTTTCTTCGATATGCCCAAAGCCCTAAGTCTTCATTTAACACCCTTTTTACCGTAGTTCTGCTTAAACCCAGCTGAAGGGCCAACAGTTTCTGCTTACGTTTGGGATTTCTTTGACTTCGCGCCTTCACAGCTTTTATCACTGCTGGAGTCCTAACAGACCGAGGGAGACCACTTCTCGACCTATCATCTAAATTAGAGTCTTCATTTTATCGTTTGATGGTACGATAAACGAATCTTTTGGTAATATTCAAAATTTTCAGTATGTCAAAAATTTGAATTGGCGCTTAACCGCAACGATGCAACGCAATAACTGCAACACGGTCTTCTTTAAGCGTCCGCTTCATACTTAAAAATGAGTAAAATTCTAAAAAGTATATATTTTTAATTCAATAAACTTTTTTGTGGCCAGCATTCTAAAAGAAAAGTTTTTACTGTTTGACAATACTTATGACCTAACTGTGTATTTGATACCTAAGCATATAATTTTATTCAGCTGGCTATATTGCCAGTTTACTTTTTTGTAAAATTTCTGTTTGCAGAAACGGATTGTCTGTACCTTCCAATATTATAAAGATAAAAGGTCTTACTACAAAAAAGTTAGACACTGTTTGGAACCATGTTTATGCAAATTTTGTATGATTTTTTTTCTTAACTCGTGTTGAACGCGTGACTTACTTTTCTGAGGTAAATAAAGGGGTAAAGTTTTGTAAGTTACTTTGTAGGAGTTCCTCTTAAAAAATTATAAACGAATTTTGAAAAATCTTTCATTAGTAGAATTAGGTAAGGAACATTATTTTTGAGTATAACATTATTCTTATTTTATAACATTATAAAAATATTTAACAGCGTAAAAGCCGCGGCGAGTCGCAAGTCTTCGAATAAAGACTAATTACTGAAGCTTGTACCGTACATCCGACCATTAGTTATCATCGAAAAGTGAAAGCGAAAACAATTTTGCTCGCAATTTGAATAGAAAAATAAACAAATAACTTCCCACGTATTTGCTTCGCAGTTATTTGTAGTTTGATACGAAATCAACATTTACTACATCATATCACGAAGCATTTTGTCGCGGCTCATTTGCTTCACTACTTTTGACTAAATTGACTTCCCCCGTTACCTTCGGTTGATGACAATAGTGGCCTCAATATATTTGTGTAGAAAATATCTAATGAATATCGTGATAGGAGATAATATCACAATAGATACGTGAATTTCATTTGAGTGTTCGAGATAATTTTGTAAGATAAGTGGTTGATGTTTCTGTACATAATTAATTTCTTTTTTTAATCAATTTCATGAATGTAATTATTTTTTCTTTGCCATTTCTTTAAGGTTAGTTTCATAAGATCCTTAAACTGGATAATATTACCATAATTGCAGTGTTTATATCATAACACAAGAAAAGAAATTAAATCTTTTTTTAATCCAATACTATGTAAAAATGCTAGTAGGGAAGAAAGTGCTTGTTCATTGTGGGGAAAGACTAGAGAAATTCTCCTCAACATCAAAGAAATACAAACATACATACATCTGATGCCCTAGCAACTCAAGGGACATGATGACTATGATGTGATCCTGTTTATGTACAATTACGTGATACTATAATAACAATTCATCAGAAGCTAAATCATTCTATCAAATTTCATCTATGAAAAATTACATCATTCTATAACAATAAGTCAATAGGGAAAGGAATTGTATTAGCTATTGGAGAGTCAAATTCTAAGGAATTAAAGCTTTAACATCCTAACTCACACAGTACTTCAAGCATTAGACTTTATGCAAACAATGGTTCCTTATTCCCCTACCCGCAGTCACAGATTCATATTTGTAAAGCAAATGTAGTTACAGGAACATATACATGTCGTATTTCATAAATTGTCTCTACTGAAATGTTAGTGTATAACTTGCAAAATACGCTTCGATGCGCTATGCTACATCACTCTATACACAGAGAAATGTAAGTATTTATGTAGTAAACTATTTGTGTGTGAATTTTACTAAATAAATTAAATGTGGAGTTACGAAAGTATACTTTTATTATTTTCAAGATGTCCTACACATTACGCTCTGCTACCCTTCAAAGGTATATAAATAATATCTATTAATGATATTTTATAAATATTTTTACTAACTTTTCCAAATTGCTTACTTTTCTACATTGTCAACATACCTACTACCAAATCAAAGGCAATTGTTCAATCTCGTTCAGTTGTGCCTACTTGTAAATGTATATATGTATGATATTGTGTCAATGCTCTCTTAAAAGTCTCTTCGATGACGTCATGTGAGGCGGGTCGTTAAGGTCCCTAAAATATGGTTGAGCGAAGCGATGGCTGGTTCATGCGTCATGCTTGTGCACGGGTGCTGCCAGCATAGATGAGTCTGCTCTTACTCCTTTGCTATTGAAGATGTTGTCTAGTTATACCTAATATAAATAATACTATTTGTATTGATACTGTAATGACACAGCAATTAAAATGCAGATGAACAATATATATTTGGCATTATGTAATGAAGGGTGACTTAATGAATCATCTCTGAAGTCATTTTTCAACTTGACCATTCAGTAAATAATAATACAAGGAGAAATCGGTTCTTGCCGGTTCTTCTCAGTACAAGGTCTCCCGCGCCGTAGATTTACGAACCGATGGCGTAGCTTCTAGAGATTCATGAGTGCTTGTAACAGCCTAAACTGAATAAATGATTTTAAGATTATGAATGCAGCAGTGCTATTCTGTAATGCTTATCCCACACCTGCGTGACGAAACTTCTGGCTTCGTACTAAAACTGGCGTTCGAAGCTTACAAAAGTTTTTGAATATATAATAAGTACTTATTTTATAAAATAGTAATTAAAAAAAATAAAAAATCGGCGTGAACCGCAAAAGATAACTTTGGACTCAGTGCACGCGACACTTTGGAGATTAATTATTTCGATTGTTTAATATGTCAACGAAACGACTTTAGTCTCGTTTCAGTGATTATCAATTACTTCTGTCTGAATAACAGCAATTTTTTATATATTTTAATTCATAGTTATAAAAAATCATTCTGTTTTCGAAGTTTTTAAAAACTAACCGTTTTTAGAAAGAGAAATTATGGCAAACATTTTTTTAAATAGGGGAGCCCATCTTAAGACACAAATAAATATAACCTTATAAGTAATAAATGTTATGAACATAATAATATAACTAATAAAATTGAAGTCGTTAATCACTACAGCCTTTCTGAGTGAAAAATCAAATACATAGAAATAAATAACTAGAAAAAAAAAACTATTTATTATTATAAGACAAGTAAATCAATGCAATTTCATGCTTAGTATATAATTTTGTCCTGTCCTAAATTGCAATTAGTGAACAAATGTTTAAAATATAATGAATAGTTTATATTAGATATGATATTCTGAAAGAAATAAAAAAAATTACTACTCCTTGATTTCAGTTTAAAAGATCATGTCATGAATTTTCACAATACGATAGATAATCTTACCCTTTACATAAAGCATCGATCTATGCATTCATTCATCATCTAGCAGCCGTATTCCCAATTTTATTGGAGATCGGAGCAATAAGTTTTATTCTCCGATATTTCTCGATATGAAGTCAAAGTCATCCATTTGCTATATCACATTTCACACATTTCATCCATCTTTTCTCTCGTGTCCCACTATACCCATTAGCGTTTATATTCATTTACATTATTTTCACAAAACATATCCTTATCTAACTATAATATAAGATTACCTTTATTACCTCACAATCTTTCTACCACTTTTTTATATAAAAGATTTGAGTGCGTTTGACCATAAATGCATTGTTAAGCAACGATGTAGTTAAACTGGTGCACGCAGACTCAAATAATGCCTATTTACTGTTGCCTTAAAGTTCTCTTTATTATGTATATCGAGCAACAATGACGCATGACGCAAATTCTATTCCCTAGCGGTTAGCATGATGAAAGAGGTATCGAAATTGCAAATCGTTAGGTACGCAGTAGGGGAATGTCAACCGCTTACGGAAGCAGTTCCTGTCTAGATCTCGTTGTCTTATAGTATAAAGGTGCAGGCGGAATTAATTTGATAGTACTTGTGCACACTCCCCAAAAAGTTAGCTGTAGAAAACACTCAAACACGTAACCAGACAGCGATGTTCGAGTGTTTGTAGGCATTTGATTATGAGTATTTCATCGCCTATGAGTTTTCTAGCTCGCCTGTCAATGACTTCCGATGAGCGTAAAATGTTTGTGGACCTTGGAGAGAATGCCTAATTTTTGGGTTAGTTTGAGTGTTGGGTACAGGCACATTCTGGAAAAATGGGAGCCATGTTGAAATGGTTCTTTTAAGCGAAAAAAAAGAGTCACCATAGTGTCTGTTAAATTTTCGTATTATCTTAATTTCTACAACCTTCTTGTGCTAGTGGCTACTACATCAGTTTTTATATTGTTGCCATGTGTAAGTTACCATTAAGGTATAGGTATTTCATATTGTTAAACTATATTTTCTATAAGGTGTGGGTGTTTTTAGAATTTTCTTTTTTCATAACAAAAGTGTTTGAACGTCTTTTTTAGGACTTTCAAAATAACTAAAAGATAATTATTCAGTTATTAGACATATTGCTTATTATTAGAGATGAGCCGACTATAGTGTTCATCGACTAACCGACTAGTCGACTGATCGGTTTTGAAATTGCCAACTATTCGCCCGACTAGTACTAGTAGTCACGGGGAAGGCGGGAGAGGGAGCCGAAGGAGCCCTCGACCTCACCTCACACACACCGCGGAAAGTTGAACTACCTTTTAACGTCACAGTTTTTTTTTCGTGCGTGCATGTTCATAGATTTATAAGACGTTATCACATCAAAAAGCATGAATTATTAGTTTTATTTAATTAATTGTATCTAATCGCCGACTACAAAAGATGATGAATTGTCTTTCTCAACTAGTCAGCGGCTAGTCGGCCCATCCCTACTTATTATATTTCAGAGCCAGCGATATTGATAATAATATAGGATTCTCCTTGTTTGAATAAGAACTTAATGACAGATATCTACTCCAGACATTTATTCCTTATTTCCATATTCTACATTCCAGCAAAACAAAGTAGAGGCTCTGCGTTGTTTTGCTTCAAAATATAGGATAGTTATAAAATACGGGATCCGAGCTCGTTTTGAATTATAAAATAAGGTCAAATACGACGTTTAGTCAGTATTTGGAATTGCGTTGTTATTTACCTTGTAAGTTGAGAGATTGTGAACGGTGCACGCCAGGACTGCTTCGCGGCCTAAAGGAGCCGTCACGTTAGCTATGGGACTACTAAACCCAGGCTCATCTGAAATAAAACATGATATTTTTATAAGTTTTTCTAGTGAAAACTTCTTTAGGCGCACTGGTAATTTTTAGAGATGTAAAAAATAAGCAATTCGCGAGGCCGTGATCGATACCTCTGTGTATATAAGTATGTGTATTTAATTTTTTTTTATAGTGGCTTGATCTAATGCAACAAACGCTCATACGCATACGAAAGTATGCAAAAAGTCTTGAGTTTGAACCCGACAGGAATATTTTTTTTTAAATTATCCTTCTTTGCTTAGTTTTTTTTTATTTAGTTTTATTTCCAAGTGAACGCTTTTTTAGCGTTGGGCATTTTTGGTCCCGGTTACATCTACCGCCATTAGCACCCACCACTCCGCACTACGCCCACGTGGTGGGTCACAGCTTAATCTCCACACTAGGTCCGCGTGATGGATCGTGTGACTCACCGCGTGGCTCAATCTGCCTATTCTACCTACAGGGAAGACCTTTACCGCAGTAGTGGGGAAATTAATAATATTAATGATCATCATGATAGTCGTCATAGTGAAATATACTTTAAAATCGTTACACAAACTAAATCACAGAGACCGTATAACATTATTTGATAATTTCTAAAATATTACCAGTTTACAGCGGATACGCTGGCTCAACTATATAATTTAGTTTAAATGAGTCTCCTTTGCTTTGTGAGCCCGTAAATATATTCAATATTCCCTTTGCAGTTAATAGTTGCAATCGTTAGTAAGGCAACCTGTTACGCTACGTTATCAATAAATCAGAGTTTATTTAAAAGTCAATGACTGCTATACTACATAATATTTATATTGATCAACATGTTTCATATGTTACAAAATGTTTCTTAAGTTAAAATATTTTCGACGAGCTCAACTTATAAAATAAAGAAATAATCAATAAATATTTCTTAATCATTCAAAGTGTTTTATATACTTTTTAGGTTTTATATACGATTAAAAGAATTTATTTACTGGAAAGAAAAATAAGTAAGTCAAGATTTCACTCATAATATCGGTAACTTAACGGTTAGTGCATCCACCCGGAACTTGCCAGACGCAAGTTCAAGTCCTGCCTGAAACCTTGACCGAGTTAATTTTTTCAGTAAATAATTTCTTAAGATTTAAGATCGAGCAAATCAATGCTTGAAATAAAAAAAATAATACATTTTATATACGATATTTAGTTTCTGTAGTGGAAACTCTGCTTTTTTCGAGACTTAATATTTTTTGTAAGTTTTATTGTCATTATTAGAATTGATTAGGTATTCATCATTCTGGGCGGTGTTAGTCCGAACTAAAGACTTTTCTGTATCAGTAGTTTGGTTGAACACGTCACCCGGACTGCTGAGTCACACCAGTCATACTGAAAGTTTTAGAATATACTAGACTTGCAACGAATATTCGGTTACTATTCGGTATTCGGCATATTCGGCTGCTTTTATTATATTCGGCCGAATACCGAATATCTACATATTATTCGGCCGAATACCGAATACATAAATAATATATTTTGTCATAGAGAAATAATTGGTAAAATGAAAAATCAAAATCAATTGATTACGTATATATTCATATTTTCATTTCTGTTATATATAATCATTTAAGTAGTCATTGGTACATAACGCAGGTACATAATCAACTTCTGAATTGGAAAAATGGAGGATTCTATGTATTTGAATTATTGTGGTAATCAAAATTTAGAAAGATAAGGTTCTCATTTCTTTTATAATCATTTATTAAGTAGTCATTGGTACATAAAACAGGTACATAATTTAATCATTTTCTGTTTTAAACAAGTTAAGAATTTTTCTATGCATTTGAATTATTTTCATAATTAAAATTTAGAAGGGGAAGGTTATGGTGCAGAAACTTTTCTGCATTTTTAGGAAGTAGTTTACTACTTTTTTTCTCGTAGACCACCCCAGCTTCAGAGAAAAGGCGCTCTGAATAAACACTACTTCCTGGTGCAGACAAATATTTTGCTGCAATCTTAATCAAACACGGAAATTCAAATTTCCTTGCTGCCACCATGTATACGGGTTTTCATGACGTGATATATTACTAATATTTAAGAAAAGATCCATTTCTGTTGAAACTGCATTTGACTGAATTGCACTGCAAACAAAGGAGCGCGAAACAATCACGTGTGTACAAGTTTTTGGCGCTAAAATCCAGTCGAATACTTTTGCCTAATATTCGGCTATTCGGTCAGGGGCCTCGCCGAATATTCGGTATACTGCCGAATATACTATTCGTTGCAAGTCTAGAATATACCCAATATCAATATTGTTTTTCAAAGAATATCGCCTGTATTTTGGCATTCGTTGGCCATCTTCTATGGAACCTCTTCAATCAATGGCTTCATGAAACGCATTCAATGCCTATTCGAGGCTCGTCAAACGTGTGCCTCTAAGTTTGTCTTTAATTTTTAGAAACAAAAAGATGTCTCAGATTGCGACGTGCGGATGCGACATCGTTCCACATTTAAACCTTCTGTTACCTTAGAGGAATGTAAGGATACCTTATCGTGGTGAGTGGTTTCTAATGAATAAATTTATTCGATGGTACAGTTAACGATATAGAAGAAAACATATTTATCCCCAGGTACCAGGACATAAAAAATATATTTATCCTATAGTACAGTTAACTGAAATAACCAGGGAGGTATTTATTTTACCAAAATCTGGTTAGCTGTATTACGGAGAAAAAAATTAACCATAGTCCAGTCATCCGGACTACCCCAACAACAGAAAATAAACGGTTTCTACGTCAGGCTACATAACGAAATCTCTACCGTTTGACTACAGGCACCATTTATAACAATTCTATTGTTACTTTGATTCTATGAAAAAGTTTAAATGTGGCGTTTTTGGGATTCTGTTCGACAAAAGAAAAACAGGAACTCTTATAAAAATTACTTCAATGTCCCCTGAACCTGATGAAAATGTTTTGCTCCAAAAAAAATAAAAAGTGGATTTTATATCCCATATTTTAAACTCGAGTAAAATAATAACAACAATTTACCTACTTCTTGTAAGTAAATGTTTCTTCTTTAAAGATTCTTTCTTTTTATGGTTATTTAAGATTAAATTTTCATGAAAACAATGTTAGAATCATAGTCAAGTTACAGGAATTTGGTACAATAAACAGTAAACAGAGACATTTAGAATAAATCGCCCATTCAATTATATCATTGATTAATAAATAAGCAGGTACCATTATTATTTTTAGCTCATTGTCCAAAAATATATATATAAAATAACTAGCGACTGCCCGTGACTTCGTCCGCGTTAAAAACTTTAGTTTTTTTGAGAAACCCACTCTGTCCAGACTCTGTAAGCTGTGTAAGTACGTGTAAAATTTTATCCAAATCCACTCAGTCGTATTTCCGTGATTGCATAACAAACACACACTTTGACATTTATAATATTAAGTAGGATTCCTGAGAATAAGAATAACAACACTATCTGTTTCCAATTTCTTATCAACAGAATTCCTAGAACTGGTTACATATAATTTCCAGAATGCTCCGGAACGTTTATTTCTGAAGCGAAAATAATAATGTACCTACTCTCGTTTTTGCTAAAGCTAACTGGTTAACATGAATATTTATGTACATATTTATGTACACATATGTGTATAAACACATCTAGTATTTACACTAAATTTACAAATAATAACAATTGCAAGATCTTATAGCAATCAATATGTTCCTAATGAAGTTGATTTATTTCTTAAAAAAGACGATGGGAAGCGAGGTAGTGATTTTGCGACATAAAAATATGCCATTCCAGCCTTCTTTACCCTGCCAACCCTGAACCCTATCCCTTGAAGCCTTGTGAAGTAAGTAAACTTTCCACAACTGACAGACCAACAAGAATATGCACCGCTCTGAAAGGGCAGAAAAGAAAGATACTGTTTTCTAAAACTCTCTTAATACCTTATTTTGATGCTCTTCTATCACCCCAAGTCCAAGTAGTATAATTATATAAACGTATCTTTAGCCCCAAAAGTTTTTGGTTTTAATAGTTAAAAGTTTATACAGAAGAATCAATTTAATTTTATGACCTTTATATTTACATATACTATAGTCAAAATGGGACCGGTCATCTATTATAAAAGATAATATTTAAAATAAAGAGTGAAAAAAGATCTTATTTACGTGCGCGAACATCAAGATCAAAACCACTGTTTATTTTGGTATCAGTACCTACATCAAATCACTTTTTAAAAAGGAAAAAATCAATGTCGACAGCTTCGTTTGCATTCTCAATGAGACAATTGAGCTCGCACGCAAAGCGATCGAATTGGTGTGTGTTTGAATAAAGCTGATATATAGCAAAACAGCACTCGAGTACAACTCTATCATTATCATATTATACAAGCTTTGATTCCATTCTGAACAAATCATTGATCATATGGTTTACGTAGAATTATATTTCTGATTCCGCTGTATTAGCGGTACTACTGCTATAGAATTGTAAAATATTAAAACGTTTTGCTTTTACGCACAAATTACGGGTAAATGTTTTTTAGTTAAAGAATTAAAAAAAAAACGTATCCAACAGATGAGTGAATCCCGAAAGGATTAAAAAGCAATAATGGAGTGAGTATTTCGACATCATGCTGATGCACTATGAAAGAAAAATAACGAATCTAACAGTCTGATTTTCATCCCGACTAAACGGTTAAAGTTCTTGAAAGGGAGACACGTGCATTTAATATTTTGTATAGACGAATAAAAGACGAACTGACAACACATCATTTTTATAGTGCTCCACTGAACAATTCTCAGACAGGTCGCGCTTACATTTCATTATTGAGTGGGAACCTAATCTTAAACCAATCATCTAGGTAAATATAAATAATTAGTGGATCATTGTGTAACCTATTTTACCTGAAACCCTTTGAAATAGTAGACTGATTGTTCTTACTTTGTTAATGTCTGTAAGTGCCTGCAAGAGTCAACATCGATGCTTGAATGCAAAAGTAACTTTGTTTATGCTCCGCAACCGAAACCTCAACGCTGAAACAGTTAACCGATTTCGATGAAATATTCTGAAATTAGTTTGTAACCGCTATGTGAACGGACAGCTGTGGCACATTCACTCTGCTATGTATGTGTACCGGCAATCTGTATAATCAGGCATGCTATGCAACATTATTCACTTTATACTTTGCATAGGAACCTATTCTATACAATGTTGATTATGCAGTCGCCAATGTGTGTAAAAGAAGATAGCGAATCGAGTTTTCCTTGTTATATTTATCTATTGTCTTTTATCTTTTATCTATCAGGCAGGTGGCAGGCGTAAGTTTAGATCACAACACTAATTTCACCTAGCCCACTATGAGTTGGTCAAACGTTCAATGGTCTGTATTTCATTCGGTGACAATTTTAAAATCCGTCCCTAATTTTATATCCGACTGGGTAGACTAGGTTAGGTTTGGTTAAGAGTAATACAGCCCAAAATCTATTTATTTTACACATTGCCTGTGCACCAGGATCTTACAGGTAATCTATAAATCCCTAGTAATTGTATACGTTAACTACGCAAATTATAAAATGGAAAATCTAATATATGAAATTCTCGTGTAACGGTGTGCATAATTGAACTACTCCAAACGGCTCGACCGATTTTCGTTAAATTTTATATGCATATTCAGTAGGTCTGACAATCTGACAACATCGATTTTTCATCCCCTTAAACGTTAAGGGTAAATTAAAAATACCCTTAATTTTTTTTTGGACATAAGTTTTTGTTTTTATTTCTTTAAGATACATCATACAAAAATGCATACAACCCTAAATTTTCATCCTTCTACCACCAACCCCTATTTCTTTATGGCGGTAGGAAGTTCGCTGGGACAGCTAGTAATATTTATAATATTTCATACATTTTATACATTGCCACGGTATTGTGTAGAATACCTTAATTATACAGATTACCGTTGACATATATCCTACTAACATTATAAATGCGAAAATATATATATATATATATATATATATATATTTGTTACTCAATCAAGCAAAAACTACTGACCGGGATTGAGACATGTCTCATTAAATGTATTTCATGAGATACTTTTTATCCCGAAAAAATGTTAGGTTCTGTGGCATTCTCAAAAAAACCAAAGTTATATTTATCTTTGTGTGTCAATGAACTATCACTAAGAGTTAAAGTTTACCAGACCATTTATAAAAAGCGAGTCAAAAAAACCTAGTGTTCTATGTTTCTAAGGCAATGAATTCGGATTTTCTATGTTTGTCGAAAATTTTATCTTTTTGTATGAATTGAAATACAGTCATTTTAGCCCATATTGATTTTGCTTAATCTTATCAATTATTGAAAAAAGAAAGTTTCAACCAGAATTTTAAGATTTCTAAGTTTGTTTTTACCTGAGGTTTTTAGTAATTTTCATTGACAAATGTTTAATATGATATGGTTTTATTTAACTTCAACGAGTTAATAAATATTATACTACTTTTTATATTACCTTTTGTTAATCTGGTATGTTGGTCTGTAAGTAAGGTTTTAAGAGTTCATTGTAGGGGATTGGGTTACAGGGGTTATGTAAAAAAAAGTTATTTGATGAATCGTACTACGCAGTAGTTTACAAATAGAGGCACCGCACCGCATTGACTTCGTGTTGAATTCGCGTGGACTATAAACAAAATGTTTACGATATCTTAACTTCCACATCAGGTTTCGATATAAAAATGTAGGTTGGTTCCTTTTCAAGCTCCATATTTTACGACAGTGAAATCTCATTTCAATTTGTTCTGCACTTTGACGTGATATGTGTACCACTGGAAAGAGGGCGGAAGATCTTTATAGACTGCATTTTACTTGAGTCCTTACTATATACCTACCTAAAAAGATCTAATCTATAAAATATTCGTGTCACGGTGTGCGTAATTGAGCTACTCCTAAACAGCTCGACCGATTTTCGTGAAATTTTATATGCATATTCAGTAGTTCTGAGAATCGGACAACATTTATTTTTCATCCCCCTATATTTTTATACTTTTTTGAGTTGCTTAATAAAGGTTTTTACTTTTGTAATTATGGTCCATATATAAAAAGTTACTTGAAAGTAACTTTGAGAAATCGTAAAAGGTCCTTGACTTAATCCTTTTTAGGATTCTGTAGTCCTGACAAGGAGCCCTTATAGTTTCGTCATGTCCGTCTGTCCGTCCGAGGTTGTGCTTGGCACTAGGGAGCTGTAATTTTGTAGAGATATGCATATTAATCACGCCCACGCGCACACGCCTTTAAAATGACTTATGGGTTGCTACGACTATTTTGCAATTTAGGGATCTGTTTGCGAAATATGAAACTATAAAGTGCATTTTTTTATCGAGTAGGGCGAAAAAGCTGAATATTTGTAGCAAGATATTTTGTCACCCTTTGGATGCCGAACTGTTATAATTAACGTACCCATACATACGTTGAATATTAAGAAACATTTCCTACCACAATAAAATGCATATTTATATGCTTATATCGTACAAACAAAATAAAACCATTGAAAAAAATACCATTAATATTTTTGTTTTATAACTGCAAACATTATTCTTATTAATTAAGTCGATAAGGTACTTAACCTTAGGACGTCAGCGCGCTCGAGGCGGGGCGTTAATGCCAAAATACCCTTTAACATACCGTGTTTTTATTAAATTAGTTCAGTGGCACGCGACTCACGAAACTAAGTATACGGACAAATCCAGGTCAAACTGACACGGCTTGAAAATAAAAACATTTACCAGATCTTACTGAGACATTTTATTAACAAAATATTGAATTGTATTGGAGATAAAGTATACTTAGTTGGGAATATGCTTTACAAAATTACGTTCTCGTTAAGATGTTCGTCCAAATAGCGAAAATACCTACATGCGGGTTATTCATTTTCTTGCATTACACACGACGTGGGAGAAATCGATACTACCTCCTCGGTTGATTGCTTTGTGTTTTCTACTAATAGTATAAATGTGAAAATTTGTATTTTTGTAACTTAATCACGCAAAAACGGCTGAATGGATCTTGATGAAAACATATATAGTTAATTACCTGGACTCAGACATAGGACACTTTTGGTCACGAAAAAAGTTTCATTTCCTGAGGTATTTCCAAAAAAAAACTAAAGTTCACGTGGACAAAGTCGCGAGGAGGCGCTAGTACACTTAGAAAGTCACGAGATTAATTAATTCTCAGACATGACCATGAGACAAATTAACATTAGTAAAAGAATATCTTAGGAATTCAGTAAATAAATCTGAGAAGTGCTTACATTCGCATTTTAAATGTAAAATTGATTTTGTGTAGTTGTGTTGTAATAGTTAATATCAACGCACTAAAAAGTAATACTATACGAAATACTATACAAAATACGAAATATTTGCAGAGAATACAAATTAAGGTACCTAAAGCAGTGGACTAAACAATTATTTAACTCTGACTCTATCCGCGGACATGTCATATCTCTTTGTCATGTATTATATTAAAGGGATCACGAAATTAATAAAATTTACACAACTTGGCCTCTGCAACGGCAAGGCAAGAAAGCTTAATTTAAAGGTTAGCACGGCAGATATCTCTGATTTTAAACTATGTATACTTATGCTTCGGCCGCACCTGCGTGTATCGTCCCAAAGTGCATGCCGATTCTTCGTACTTTTTGACACTAAGAACTAATAATCACGGTAAAGTCTGTGATCACATTAGCGGATTCTGTATTCTGTAAGAACTATCCAGCGAGTAACCAAGATGACCATAATCATATCCAGATGTTGAGGTTACTATGTACGAGATTTTATATATAAATTACAAAAAAAAATTCAATCCTGATGGATTCTGATGATTAAGGAAAGTCCTCCCCGAACTATACGTGACCTTATCGTAAAAAAATAAATAAAAAAAAAACTAGAACCGTAATCGACAAAGGTATTCATTTGAAATAAATATGATCCAAGAGAATATATTTATATGTTTTGCAATTGTTTTTTTTTGAAATCCATGTCTGAATACGGCGTTTTTTTTTGTCAATTGGTTTTTTTTTCTCCGTAAAATCTCAAAACACACGTAGCACACCTGTGACTATGACAGAATAATAGCTTATATGTCTCATAAAAATATTGCATTATTGCGGTTGTTAGGAAAAATAAAATTACAAATTTTAATGTTAAGGTTGGCACTTTGTTTGAACTCAGTTCATTTATATTGTATTGAGAGATAATTACAATATAATATTGGCCTTTTATAGAGGACTAGCGGCCCGCCCTAGCTTCGCTTCGGTGTAGAGCTGAAGTGTAGACTACAGTTTTTGTTCTCAGGCTTGTATTATATACACAATGACATTCATCTATGATTCTTCTTATACCTGCATGCAAAGTCTCAGCCCGATCGGTTTAAAATTGACAAAGTTTCATACAAACTTTCATTCCCTATTTTATCCCCTTGGGGGTAGAATTGATTAAAATCCTTCTTAGCGGATGCCTACGTCATAACATCTACCTGCATGCCAAATTTCAGCCCGATCCGTCCAGTGGTTTGGGCTGTGCGTTGATAGATCACTATGTCAGTGAGTCACCTTTAAGTTTTATATATTTAGATATAGATTTTCCGATGAAGGATCACATGTAGCGTGGGAAGGGCACTCTCGTTAATTTTACCATTATTACCTATATTATCGGTTTTTCACCCTCGTTAAGTTTATACTAAAACTCCGTCCTCTTACATGTGACCTGGAGAAAAGGGGGTGAGGCACCATGGAACCACTTTGCCTCAGCAGGGGCTTATCCAAACTGCTGGAGGATGTCCATCCGGGCCCCGACCGGAGGACTTACTGCTTTAGTAGTTTAGAACATGGGTTAATAATACCGTTTTTTAACTAAAATAAAAACCAAAATCTAGAATATTTCTTTAAGCTGTATTCAGACTTGCATTTAAAAAAATAAAAACTTTTTTTAAATAACACCAATTAGTCTAGCCCCAAAGTAAGTTTGTGTTATGGGATACTAGAGTAAGAGATAGAATACATATACTGTACATATATAAGTATATTTATATAGAAATACATATTAACTATTCATGACTGGAGTACAAATGCTCGTATTCATCACACAAACATCTGCCCCCACCGGGATTCGAACCCGGGACCTCTCGAGTCGGCGACACCATAAAACCCGGCGTATAAACCACTCGGCCACGAAGGTCGTCAACTGCTTAAAACGTTACTAAATACGCTCGATTGCACCATCTTTATTTAAATACATATCTTGGACGGTTATGCTTCCAGTATTCATTTTATCGTATTTTTATGATAAGATCACGTAAATTTCATGATTTTTTATAAAAAAAAAATGTTAAGATAGACACGTGGGTATTCTACTCGTATGTTTTGAATGTGTCCGTAGATCAATAACAGCGATAAACAGAAGAGGGATTTTTTTATGAGACAAAAAAAACTGCGGTAAGTATCTAGTCTTCACAATCCAATAGGTCCCCACGACGCTCGAGTATATCTCTATTTAGTATCATTGACTGTTTATATTTAGTTGACTATTATGAACTTTGCAGCTCTTTTGTATCAGTTTTTAGTTAGGGCTATTTAAGTGTAGACCATAACTATGTGATGTGACTAATTACTGTGTGACTACTTATGAAATTTATGTTATTTATATATTTTCGGAATGTTGTTATGTTTATTGCAGTTTTGAAAATATCACTCTAGCTTCCATCTTCAACTTTTTTTCAAATATATCGTAGATGTAGATAAGTAAGGTTTCTAACGATACCATTTATATTTAATTCGATATTTGGAAGTTATGGTGGATAACAGAAACACACATACCTAAATCCATTAACTTTGAAAACGTTAATCTCCTCTTTTGGAAGTAGTTTAAAATTATATGTGGCATCTGAAATTTATATACCGTTTCTAGCGGGCCACATTATAAGTATGAGTAGGTACCCTCGCAAATCGATAGTCATATTAGTAAACCTGCTAGTCATGGTGCAATATTATCGTTGCACTAGCTCATGTCCACTTTTATATTCCTTCTATAATTTATAGTGTTTTCCGTTCACTCGGCTTAGGATGACTTTAGCTCTATAAGCCATATCTACGCCTGCGAGGCGTATATTTTATTTCCTTCTTTGACTGGTGAAGTTAGAACCTCTTGTTTTTAACCAACTTAATAAGAGGCGGTGCCACTAAGGCAAGTCCAGCCATGGCGGTGTTATTGAGCTATAGTACGCCATCAAACGTATGTATAGCCTTGGTTAACTTTTGACTGAGATAGTCTTAGTGAGAAAGTATTATAATTTTTGTCTATGTGTTACATATTTCATAAATATGCACACTAAATTTCAGCTACCAACTCACGTTATATATGAATAGATTTGATCATCATATAGTGTAAATCATACATCTTTTCGTACCTTACTGATAAAAATATATGTAAAATGTATCAAAATCGAAATGATCAATATATGCCATAAATAATTACAGTGACTCTAAACGACACCACGGATGAGAAGACTCTGGTATGCCTTAGAATTTTCTATGTGATCTTCTGTGTGATTATTATCTCTGATGTTTTTTTTATAATAAAATATAAAAAAATGACGTTAGTAAAAAACGGGTGCCGTCTTCCGGCAGAATGTTGTTGCTCTAAGACTCATTTGGCATAACACACTTGGCATAAGCTTCTTTGAACGATTATTTCTAAGGCATTTTTTATGTAAGTATAATCCTTGTATGGGGAATTCTTATATGTCTGAAATCAAAATGGCATACTTGATCGCAGAATTTTAATTACTTTGCCAATTTTTCTTTTGCTTGTGTTGGTGATCAATGGGTTAGGTTAGGTTAGCAAGGAAAAATTAAATATTTTTATGCCTAAAGACGAAACTTTCTGCGATATTATGGTTCTGCTTTAATTATTTTGCATATACAGGGTGTTAAAAAAACACTAATAAAGCTTGAGTGGCGTTGAAGTACATCATATAAGGAGTCTTCTCTAATTTACTTAAAATATTTGCATGAAGTTCAAATTTTTTATAAAAACAGATCATTTTAAGACACGGCACTAGTTCGAGGATCATTAAAAATAACTGTTTTTATAGAAAGTTAAAACTTTATGCAAATATTTTAAGAAAATTAGAGAAGACTTCTTAAATGATGTACTTCAACGCCCTTCAAGCTTTATTTGTATTTTTGTAACACTCTGTATTAAATTTATGCGTAGAGATGATTCTGGCTTACAAAATTATGCGTTGGAATTTCTGCTAAAAGAGTGCATGCCAAATGATTTTCTGTGAAATGAAGTTTATACCATTCCCTGATATGCATAGTAATATTATACATTAAAAGTTCTGCGATACAAGGTAAACTCAGAAAAAAATATTTTTCGGTTGATTTCTTTACATTTTCAGTTTTTAATTTAAGCATACTTTTATTGTAGGTTAATAAATTACTGCTATTGCAATTTTTCTTGCTAAAACTGTGATTTAATGATAGTGCATACTCCAACCAATGTTTTTTTTTACATAACTAAAAAATACATAAATGTATTTTAGCAAACAGGATGTCGCTTATATAAGTACGCCTCTGAGGCATATGTTAAGGCTTTATATACCAAAAAAAAAGATAAGGTTTATGGGGTTAGTAATGTTTCGGGCCACTTGCGCAGAAGAGTAAATTCTGTGTTTAATTACTAACTAAAGTAGTTAAATTTAAATCCATAACAAATATAACTATGAAATGATTATGATAGTTATGAAAGATAGATACGTACCTACTAAGATTTACATTATGAAGTAGGTACTATGGAGTTCTAGCCAGAATGGATAGAACCTGGGGACGTAATTACTAATTAAAAGATACTGGTAGAGATAAGATATTTATTTCATTCAGGCGAATATAATGATTTTTATCTAAATACGAGAGGTTTTCTTGGTACCTGAAGATCTACTCTTGAATGGAACCTTCTATCAAAAGACAGACGATTCCTTATTTCAAATCTCAAAATCATGACATTAACTTTTTAATATAACTGCCAACCGTAGGCATTGCAAAAGCAAAGAGTTTACCTAAACAAGGAGTTAGTAACGTACCGGACGTTACATCCCTACGTCGAGGTAAGTTTCTATTAGAGGTTTGGTTACTGGTTGCTGTAGGCACGGTAACGGTAATATTATTAACGTGCTATAGGTAAATATGAAATGGTCGATAACGTTGATGTGAGGTTACGTTCGCAACGGTTCGACATCGGATGGGCGTAATTTTTTGTTTTAAGTTGCTTCGTGCTTAAAATAAAGTGGTCAATTATATGTTGAGATGAAACAAAAGTAGTTTAGGTATATTAAAACTCGGAAAAGACTTATTTTCGTTTTTTTTTTTTGATTTCTCCCAGGCGTGGGAGCGGGTGAAAAGTCCTCATGGATACCCTACAGCCAGCTGCAAGGTCATATCAGACTCGCACTGACTAAAAAAACACCCGTAAGGGCTGCCTCTGAGGCTTCATCAGAAGCGACCGTCCCTAGCGATGCGCGACTTCGAACTTTTCAATGTAAATCAGTATTCCTTAGATTTGCGCGTTCAACCAAACAAACAAACTTTAAGCTTTAGCTTTATACTATATTAGTACAGATTTATTCACGGGTTAGCATTAGCAGGTATATAAATAAGTTAACTCTGGACTATACAAGTGGCCCTTACGCAAAATATATTAGTTTCAGTTAAATAACTACTTGCTGTAGTGATAAGAGATGTATGCTAAAAATACACCTATTGCTTTTATAATCCGAGGAACTATACACCAACCAATAGAATTGCTAACATAATATAACTCTGATATTAATTTTATACTTTAAAAAAAAAACAAAGACGTTAAGTGTTCTAAATATACAATTGCTGAGAAAGTACTTGGATTTTGAAAGTATTTGAAGTCGTTAAATATAAAAGTAACGTAATCAAATTACAGGAAGAATTCACGCCAGTAAAATTATATGAAGAATTCACGCCAAACGAATACATAGGAAGCAATCACACCTTCTTCCTTAAGTTTATTCTTTCAAAAGCAGTTCACAGCAAATTATTTTCATCAAGTGAACAATATTTCTCTGTTACGTTTCGTCGAAGAATGTAATACTTACAGATAAAAATGAAACAGTGATATTTCCAATTCAGAATTAAAATTTTAAAAATAAATAATTCCAGTTATAAAACTACATAACATCTGCCTTCCTTGTATCAGTTGGACGTAATTCCATTCTTAGCAACTTTGTCATATTTAAATCATGAAATTCTATCTGCAAATGCTTTAATAATAATATTTTTTGTAAGTTTTTATTTAAAGATTTTTCATGTTTATAAAGATAAAACAGTAGCAGCATAAAAAAATATGAATCTCACACATGCTCTCACATCTCAACTTTACATTTGAAAACAATAATGACAGGTTTTATATTAGATTATGCATGAAGGGTATAAAGCAGTATTATAAGTCAAAAAATTCAAGTCAAAAGTCAAAATATCTTTATTCAAATTGGATGCAAAATACAACTCTTTTGAATCGTCTGTAGGGGTTCCTTAGTTAGGCGATGGTGGTAGGTTCCTACCACCGATATAATTAGAAGGAGTAGCAAAATGAAAAGAGGTTTCGTATTAAATATCGGCGCGCGGGCAGACGAAGTATAGATGCGTGCGTATGAGCGGCGTGCGCTCCGCGTCGTGGTCAGTTTATCACTGGCGATCTGCAACGTCTATCGATAGCTTGCATTCAATAGATCGCACAAAAAATTGGAAACAAAAGGATGCGCTAAGACTGCTCGTACAGCGCGGAAGCTATACTTGCGCGTCGTTGATACTACGCGCTTCGTATAGTATATAGTTAAGTTATGTAAATATTTAGTTTATAAGATATTGTATATAATATATAATTATGTAATATGTTAGCATAAGTATTTAGATGTAAGTAATTTATAAGTCTGTATTAGTTGTGTAAGTTATAATGTAATAAATAATTTTATATGTGGTTTTGTATAAATAAATATAAATACTATACATGCCGCCACATCACTCCCCCCCAGAGACCGTCACTACGGGCGATAAAAATCTGGTAAACGTACTTTGCGACCAGAACGAGTAGTTTTTTGTTCAGGTGTGTTTACTATTGTAGGAGGTGATCGGTGTGAATTATTTTGTTGTTCGTCTAACAGTACATAGGCTGGTTTTAAGCGGTCTATAGATACTGTGACTATTTTTCCCTTTATATCCAGCTTGAATGATTTGGGACCTCTGTCTAAAACTTTGTATGGTCCAGTGTAAGCTGGTTGTAAAGTTCGGCGGACTGTGTCGTCTCGTATGAAAACGTGACTGGTGGTGGCCAAGTCTTTATAAATGAAAATTTTGCCTGTATGATGGCGTGAAGCTGGACAGGGCTGTAAATTTTGCGTGAATTGCCGCAAACGGGCAGTGAAATCAGTGATATCCGTAGTGCCATCTAGATTGGAGTGAAAGAATTCTCCGGGAAGTCTCAAAGGTTCACCATAAACCAGTTCAGCTGATGAACACTGAAGGTCTTCCTTAAAAGTGCTACGAATACCTAACAGTACTAATGGCAGAGATTCTGTCCAACTGCTATTGGCGTGACACGTTATAGCAGCTTTCAGCTGTCTATGGAATCTTTCTATGAGACCATTACACGCTGGATGATAAGCGGTGGTTCTGCGGTGTTCGAAACCAATCATTTGAGACAGAAATTTGAATAGATCAGATTCGAATTGTCTGCCTCTATCCGTAACTATGATAGTTGGGCAGCCAAAACGTGAGATCCAGTCTCGTATTAGGGCTTTAGCAACTGTTTCTGCCGAAATGTCCGGTATGGGTATTGCTTCAGGCCATCGTGAGAAACGATCGATTGCTGTGAGGCAATACCTGTTACTGTTAGAAATGGGCAGTGGCCCTATGAGGTCTATGTGTACGTGCTTAAATCTAGCTCGTGGTAATGGAAATGATCCTAAGGGTGCAGAAACGTGGCGGTTAATTTTAGAGCGTTGGCAAAACAAACAAGCTCGTGCCCATTCTCTGCAATCCTTTCTGAGACCATTCCATACAAAACGCTGTGCTACGAGTTTTGCAGTAGCTTTAACGCCAGGATGACTCAGTGAGTGAAGACAGTCGAAGATTTGACGTCGTAAGATTTTCGGTACGAATGGCCGGGGAGTTTGTTTGCTGTCATCGCAATACAGCTCGAGCTTACTTCCGGGTATTTTTATTTTCGTAAGCTGAAGAGAATTAGCATCATTTAAGATGTTTTTTAAATCCATATCGGAACTTTGAGCTTTCGCGAGAGTATCGAAATCGACACTAGCTTCCAATTCTTCAATACGCGATAAAGTGTCCGCGACAACGTTGTCCTTGCCGGATATATGTTGTATATCGGTGGAGAATTGGGAGATAAAATCGAGATATCGATATTGCCGAGGAGAACAACTTGACTTTCTAGAATGAAAGGCAAAGCTGAGAGGCTTATGATCGGTGAAGATTGTGAAATCTCGAGCTTCTAACATATGCCGGAAATATTTTATGGCCTGATAAATGGCAAGAAGTTCGCGGTCATACGGGGAATATTTTTGTTGGGAAGGGCTCAATTTGGAAGAATAGAATGCAAGTGGCTGCCAAGCGCCTTCTTTGCGTTGTTGAAGAACAGCGCCCACAGCAAGATCGGAAGCATCAGTGGTAAGAGCTAGTCGAGAATGGCAATCGGGATAAGCTAAAAGTGCTGCATTACAGAGGCTGGTTTTTGTATCCTCGAAGGCTTTTAGTGAATCTCCTTTGAGCTCGACAGGGTGGTTACCTTTTACTGAGCCGGTTAACAAAGCGTTCAAAGGTGCCTGAACTTCAGCTGCGCGAGGGATAAACCTGCGATAGAAATTGAGCATTCCAAGGAACCTCCTAAGCTGTTTGACAGTTGTTGGCCTAGGAAATTCTCTGATGGCCTGGACCTTCTCGTCAAGTGGCTTAATACCGTCGCTCGAAATACGGTATCCTAAAAAAGTTACTTCCGATGCCCCAAAAACACATTTAGAAGTGTTAATTAAAATGCCATATTCAGACATTTTTTTGAAAAGATGACGTAAATGCGCCTCATGGCTAGATGGATCAGGGGAGAAGATCAAAAAGTCATCCAAATATGGATAGACGAAATCCATGTCCCGCGTCAGCTCATCTACGAATCTCTGAAAGGTTTGACCTGCATTACGCAAACCGAAGGTCATGTATGGAAATTCGTAGAGGCCGAAGGGTGTGGTGATCGCGGTTTTGGGAATATCCTCGTTGCAGATAGGGATCTGGTTGTACGCTCTAACCAGGTCTACGGTGGAGAAGATTTTACATCCTGAAAGACTGTGAGTAAAATCGTGGATATGACGCACCGGATACCTATCAGGAATGGTCCGTGCATTTAACATACGATAGTCCCCACAGGGACGCCAGCCATCCTTTTTGGGAGCCAGGTGTAGAGGAGAAGACCAAGGGCTGTCTGATGGTCGAGCAGTACCATCCTGGATCATCATGTCAAACTCCTGTTTGGCGATTTTGTACTTATCTGGCGCCAAGCGACGAGGTGTACTAGCAACAGGCGGTCCTGCGGTCGTGCGAATGTAGTGTAAGGTCTTATGTGGTGTGGTGCGTGGAGTACCTGCTGGTCTGGTTAGTTCGGGAAATTCCGCGAGTATCGCATGGTATCGCGAGTTACCAGTCTGGACTTTAACCGACGAAACGCTGCTGTACTTGTCTGCTGACGCACCTGAGACCTTTAATGAAGTTAAATTATCCAACAATCTCTTATTTCTAACATCTACAACTAAATTATAGTATGACAGAAAGTCAACGCCGATGATGGGCTTATTAACATCAGCTATAATAAAACGCCATACAAAGTCTCGTCGTAAACCTAAATCTAATTTAAAATTAGCATGTCCGTATGTATGGATAACAGTACCGTTAGCCGCGCACAACTCGTTTTTAGTCTTTGGCCGTCGTTCTCTAAGTGCCGCACGAGGAAATACACACAAGTCACTACCGGTGTCCACTAAAAACTGTGTCCTGGTATGCCGATCAGTGACGAACAGGCGACCGTGGCTGTTTGGGCAATCGTTTGTCGCCATTACCGACCGCCCTGCTGGTTTTCCGCCTTGTAGTCACACGGCTTCTGGCACTTGCTAGCCTTGCTGCCGTGCTTCGCGTGATACCAGCAGATAGGGTATTTGCGGTAGCTGGACTGTGATCTGCTGCGACTGCGATTGTGCTGCCTCCTATTCTCCCTAAATGTGGGTCTTGATCTACCGACCTTCATAGTAAGTGCGTGGACCTGCTGCGTTAGCTTCTCAATCTGCTTAGCCATCATGTCCATAGTGTTGTCTGAATGATGTCGATGTGATGTTGAAGCAAAAGATGAAGAAGAAGCAGAAGCTTCGTGCGGAGATGGTGGTGCAATGTCATGGATACGGTCTGCGAGATCAGCTAAGTTGTCGAGCGGTAGCTGGAGTTGCGAAGCGATTATGGTCTGCATGCTACTAGGCAACCTGCTAGTCCAGATGGTGCGAATGAAGTCCTCTGGTATACCAGAACCTGCGAGATGTTTAAGGTGCCGTAGAAATTGCGACGGTTTTCTATCGCCCATCTCTTCGTGGTCCAGCAACTGCTTAACCTTGCGCTCTTTGGATGCCGACAACCGCTTAATAAGCTCTGTCTTTAATTTGACATATTTGTCGTTTTCTGGTGGAGATTCTATCACATCGGCCACTTCAACTGCGTATTGATGGTCTAGCATGCCGATGACGTGATAGAATTTTGTCGAATCTGTGGTAATATTAGCCAATGCAAACTGACCTTCTAGCATGGAAAACCATAACGACGGCTTGTCTGGATAAAATGGGATGTTCCTTATGCCAACTCGAAAAACATCGCTCGCATCGCTTCGGGTGTAGTCTTGTCCTAATGCGCTCGTAGATGCATTACCTCCATCCATTTTGATCATGTGAACTGCAGGGGTCACCAGTGTAGGGGTTCCTTAGTTAGGCGATGGTGGTAGGTTCCTACCACCGGTATAATTAGAAGGAGTAGCAAAATGAAAAGAGGTTTCGTATTAAATATCGGCGCGCGGGCAGACGAAGTATAGATGCGTGCGTATGAGCGGCGTGCGCTCCGCGTCGTGGTCAGTTTATCACTGGCGATCTGCAACGTCTATCGATAGCTTGCATTCAATAGATCGCACAAAAAATTGGAAAGAAAAGGATGCGCTAAGACTGCTCGTACAGCGCGGAAGCTATACTTGCGCGTCGTTGATACTACGCGCTTCGTATAGTATATAGTTAAGTTATGTAAATATTTAGTTTATAAGATATTGTATATAATATATAATTATGTAATATGTTAGCATAAGTATTTAGATGTAAGTAATTTATAAGTCTGTATTAGTTGTGTAAGTTATAATGTAATAAATAATTTTATATGTGGTTTTGTATAAATAAATATAAATACTATACATGCCGCCACACGTCCATATTTTTAATTAATTTTTATATTATATCTTCATCACAGGCGCGGTCCGAAGGGGGGGGGGGGGTCACAGGGGACATGACCCCCCCCCCCCCCCCCAATCTAAGGTCAAATTGAATAATCTCAAAAATTCGCCAAATAATAAAAAGAAACTTCTAGCTATCTTAGAATCTTAAAATTTGGTACAAAGTAACGTCTTATAGTACAGTTAAAGGAAAAATTGCGAAAACCGCAAATTTTCAGTTACATCATTTAATAAAAAATGTTTTTGAAAAATCAGGAACCCTCGAGTTCGACTCGTACTTGGCCGTTTTTTTTATTAGTGTAGTGAGTGACCCCCTCCAAAATTTCAGGCTGCGTTGGCGCCTGCTTCATCATAATTATAAAAAAGCCTGCCGGAACGTTTAGAACAGTTCAAACCCAAGCATTTGTTGTCTAAAATATAACCAGACACTTCATAATAGGCCATATTAATAAGAACTTTTGTAATGGTGGTTTAAAATTAATTGACGCTTAATTTTTGGATAATGCTTATTAGACTTTATTGTAAAAGCGTACACAAAGACCTTTAAATGAATTATTGATTTTGTGGAGCTTTCTAATTGGTACAGCTAATTTTTGTTTTAGTATTAAGCGAGTGCTTATCACTATTTAGAAGAAATAATGTAATATTTTTTTTCTATCATACATTAAATTTTCATAAATGTACTGAGAAGCAACAGACATCTTTAAGTTTTTCTCTTAAAGAGTCTCTAGTCTTAAGATTGTAAATTAGTCGAACAGACCGCTTCTGCAGCACAAAAATAGTTTAAATGTCGGCAGCATTTTCCCACAGCAAAATACCGTACGACATCACACTATGAAAATAATTAAAATAAACTAATCGAGCAGTACCTACGTCAGTTATTTGGCTTATCTTTATTACTGCGTAGGCTGCAGAGCTCAGTCTCTTCGACAATTTCTCAATATGTAGGCCCCACTGAAGCTTCGAATCTAGTGTAATGCCTAAGAATACCGTAGTGTCCACAAAGTACATATTCTTATCTTTGATAGTTACACTGGTTTGTGTCTGCTTTACATTGGGTAATAAAATTTTTAAACATTTAGTTTTACCTTCATTAAGAAGTAAATTATTAGCATTAAACCAGTGGACTACTTTAGAGATGGCATTGTTCACGTCGTCCATAAGTAGTTGCTTTCTTTTAATACTATCTCGTAATTAGCGCTTACAAAGTAAGGAAGGTCATTTATAAAAAAAGGACCAATATTCAAGCCCTGGGGAACACCCATGTTTACCAACGATCCGGGATATTTTTGCCATTAATGTCAACTCTCTGGATTCTATCGCTCAAATATGACACAATGAGATCTGGAGTGTTACCTTTAAATCCACAGTGGCGCAGTTTTCTGATTAAAGTTTCATGAAAAACGCAATCAAAAGCCTTGAATAAATCACAGAAGACATCATGTGACTCCTCCCAGGCATCAATAATATCTTGTAAGAGCTCGACACCAGCGTCAGTTGTAGAGCGACCCTTGTAAAACCAAATTGTTTTGAATTAATTAACTTATTTTTATAAAAATAAGACTGCATTTGCTCTCACATTATTTTTTCAAATATCTTATTAAAAGTGGGTAGCACAGAAGGTCTAAAGTTTATGGGGTCAGATGTGCTACCGGATTTAAATAATGGAGTGATTTTGCTGTGTTTCATGAGATCAGGAAAAACACCACTGTCAATACACTGGTTAAATATGTCAGCTAATATCGGAGCTATTAATTTAATTACTGATTTAGAGACATCAACAGAATTTCCCCACAGATCAGAGGTTTTCATTTTATTCAACTGGTCAAAATTCAAACTGAGTATTACAATTATTCACACTTTTTTTTTAAAATAGACTCGGCTACAAAGGGGTATTAGCTCAAAGGTTTGGTGGTTGACCACCAACTGGAATGTTAGTAAACAAATCAAATTCAGTGGCAACTTCAATGTCTGATGTAACATTTATATTTTTAATGTGTAGATTATAATCTGTATTTCTTATTTTAGACTTTCTAGTTTCATTATTTATAATATTACAGGTCATTTTTATTTTGTCATTGTTTTTGATTTTTGAGCTCAGATATTTAGACTTGGCTATTCTACAATTTTTATTAAATAATTTTGAGTAACTCCGTACATACTGTTTGAAATCTGCACTAGTGTTATAATTTCGCTCTGCGTAAAGTTCATAAAGTCTTTTTCTACTTTTATATATGCCAGCTGTAGTCCACTGACAAAAAAAAAATCATTATTAGTATTTATTCATTCATAGTAGTCACTTTTTATGGAACAAATATATAATTCAATTCGGTGCAATAATTAAAAAAAAAACATTGTACAAGTCGTTTGGATTGGTTTTTACTTAATGTAACTTAATTTCTTACTAAGTTCATTATTAAAATGTTCCAAACGACTTGAAGTTTTTGGTACAACGTTTATAACTTTCCTTGCCACTTGTTTACATTGCTGGGGTAAAGTGACCATCTGGCCACAATGATTAGAAACGGGCACTATTAAATGTACTTAGATTTAGTAAAATAACTGAAGTATTAGAAAAATATTAGGAGTAATAGGTCTTAAAGTTTAAGCAACAGTTGTGTAAACTATTGTATTTTAAATACTGTAATTAAAATGCTATTATTGTTGAACTACTTTTTAAACAAAATGTAAACCTTGTACGCGCTTTTATTCATAGTAAGAATGAATGAACTGACTGGAGATATAAATTTGAATAACGCTTCAGATTAAACTTGAATAATCAAATAACTGTATAGGTAGATATATTAATCAGATGCCTGTTAAACTACAGATATAAGTTGCTTTGTTACTGTAACAACCCCGCAAGGGATACCTACTCGTACATGCTTTGAAACCAGCGCAAATATACACAGAATAACCACAAAATAGGCAGAATTTTGTGATTGATAAAAAGTTTCTTCATGATTGTTTAATCTAAAGGTCTATTTTTTGTACACTATTTTTTGATGAAACTTTCGCGCTCGGATTCGTTCACCGTAGCTACTTTACGTTTAGTTAATATCAATTCATCAGCTTTAACACAAAACATTTTAATGATTTTTTTATATGAAATCTTGAAAATAATACATCTAGACAAACATAATTCAGAAAAAGCACGAGTTGAAATATCTTATGTATGTAATTTATCGACGTCCATCTATATCAAGCTGATTTCTCGGGACCCGTTTCGGTTTATGAGACGCCATTTGAATAGCGACAACTTTATTGAAACTAGTCGTGCCATTGTTAAAACTGGTGTTGGCGAAGTTCCGGCGTTGTCACTGACAAATGACTGGCCTCGCCTTGCCCTACTAATTGACTGCACATCAAATTTTACCGCAACGTCGAAAGTATACCGACACTGATCCCCTATCGAGCTTTAAGTAAAATTTTGATAAAGAGACTTTTATTGCTGTCGCGATTTTCGAGATATTTTTATATCATACTAGCTGACCCCACGAACTTCGTACCGCTTACAATCGGAGAGTATCGAAACTTTTACCTTAATTTAAGGTTAAGCCGAATTTACGTGCAAGAAGTAACGCGATATTAATTTCATCAACGATTTCACGTCTGACATTTAAACGTCTTGAGTTTTACACTTGAAATTGTTGAATTATTGGCCATAGAAAATCTAATTCTAACTCTCCACCCCCGCATAGAATAAAGTGATACTTGAATAATAATCCTGCGCTTTATATTCCAAAATAGCTCGTATATCACGTAACTACTTTCATGCCACTAATTTCGTAATGTAAATTTGCCTACAGGGTTTTAATAACGAAATAAAAATAAAAAGTTCAATATTTTATTCAGATAATATATGCCTATAAAGATAATGAAAATTCAATAAATGTAAACCTTTTGTTTCAATGGCGTGTCAGCAAGATTATTTTGCTGTATGGATTGCACTCGGATTGATTTTATTTATTGAAGCTCCTTGTGATTTTATAATCGTCATGGCGTAGGTATGCACGATGAATCAAAAATAACATTCACTTAAACTGAAGGGGCGGGTCACCTATTCAATTCAATTCTTTATTGTTTCCATGGATTAAAAGGTCTTGAAATATCACACATTAAGTACAAACATGGAACCCCATTGGGGCACTACAATACAGCAATTAACTTTAAAATAAATAAAAATCAAATAATATTATTAACATGTCAACGTGGCTCGAATACAATTGGGTACTAATTGAAATAAATATTATTCAATTTATTATTAGGCGCTCATTAAAATGCAATGTCAATAAAGTATTTTACAATGTCAATTAAGTATAATAATGTCACTTTGTTACTTTAAAAATGCTCCCATACAATAAAACGGTTTACCTATTAAATAATCTTTTAAAGCTCGTAGAAATTATTCATCATCAACCTCCGACTTCAAGTGTTGTGGAATTTTATTATATATTTTAATGCACATGACCAATGTACTACTGCTAAACATTTCTAATCTACTGGCTGGTAAGTGGAGATTATCTTTAAAACGTATGTTTAATTTATTTTCCCGCATTTGTTCGTTAGTCTTACAATAGGTTTTGTTTTACAAATTTACAGAGTTCGAAAATATATAAACTTGTTAAGGTTAGAATTTTAAGTTCTTTAAAATGTGGTCTGCAGCTTTCAGTTTGTTCAATGTTTACTTGTATTCCTATGCACTTCTTTTGTATCACGAATAAACCTTGGACAGCAGTGCTATTCCCCAATAGTATCACACCGTAATGTAGCCAAGAATACGCATAGGCGTAATATGCTGCAAGAGCAGTTTGTAAGTCTTTGCTACGTATTATTACAGACAAGGCGATAAAGCGTCAAAAATTATTTTTTATTTTTTTAATGTGGGCCTTCCATGCAATGTTGGTATCTATTTCTAAGCCGAGCAGTGTGAAATTATCGACACATTCACATAATTATTATCGGTCGTATAGGATCAAGTTCATTGGAATCCTCCGAATAAGAACTTCCTTGCCTTTCAATATTTATCGAGTGGTTAGGAGCTCGATGGCGCAAGTAGGAGCTCAATGGCGTAAGTGGTTAGTTTGGCTGCGATCGTTGAAGTTAAGCAACTTTCGCAGTGGTCGGTCATTGGATGGGTGACCAAAAATTTACTATCTCGTGCTTCGGAAGGCACGTTAAGCCGTTGGACCCGGCTGCATCTACAGTCGTTAGCACCCACCAATCCGCACTGGTGGATCATGGCCCAATCTCCCTATTCCATCCATAGGGAAGGCCTGTGTCCCAGCAGTGGGGACATTAATAGGCTGATGATGATGATGATCGAGTGGTTAATACTAGTATAAAAATTAATGACCAGTCTGTAGAGTAAGTGCATTCTACTAAGCTTCTGAATATTCCTTTAGACTCTCATCTGCAATGGGATCCTCATATTGATGCCTTATTAATTACACTGAGCTCTGCGGCTTTTGCTATTAAAAAAAAAATGACTTAACTGATGCGGAAACGACAAGATGGATTCATTTTGGTCACTTTCATAGCGTTATGTCATATGGCCTTTTGTTGTGGGGCTCAGCTGCTAATATCAATAGTATTTTCATACCGCAAAAGAGAGCTGTTTGCTTTATATACAACTTAAAGTCAATAGAATCTCTTAGAGATTTTTTTAAGAAATTATTATTTTAACACTGGCATCGCAATTCATTTATGAAAAGACAATATATAAAAAAAAACTATGTCGCATTTGCAAAAAAAAAGCCAAACCCATAACTGAGATTTAAGAACAAGATTACCGTTCCGTTTCCGACTTCAAAAATCAAGAGATTCATTTCTGGGTTGTACGAGTAGTATTGCACTGTTTAATAAAATTCCCCGAGATCTGATTAATCTTCCTCTGACCAAATTTAAAACTCGAATCAAGAATACTCTTATGAATGAGGGCTATTATAGGGTTAATGATTATCTAAATGATCGTAATGCATTGACATAGTGTTTTTTGTTATTTAATGTTGTCATATGCCATAACAATAATGTGGTATCTAATGCCGCTTCCTATATACCAAAAATATAAAGTTAACTATAAAATTTATTGTAACTATATATCTTTATTCTAAATGATGTAATGGACAGTGATTTCAATAGTTTCTACTTGACGACTCTGTATGTAATAATACAGGAAGAAAAAAACACCCCTTGCAGAGTTTTTTGCCGATTCTTCTGAGTACACGGTTTCCGCCGTAGATTTACGAACCGATGACGTAGCTTCTTGACCTTCAGTGCTTGTACAAGTGCTTGTAACAGCCTAGACTGAATAAATGAAATGTAATATATTTTGTTGGAACAAAGACAGTGAATACAATAATTGCATTAGTTATAAAAACTGTGTCTCAACTATTAATGCCCACCTCTGAGAAACAACAAAAACCAAACAACATATGCACATTATTTAAGTAAATGGAAAATTACAGAATGATTTATATTTACTTTAACAAAAAAATACTTTTGTGTTTGAGTTTTTTGTAAACTATTTTTATTTTTTTATTTTTTGGTTCGCCATTGCTAACATCATTATGTATGTTCAAGAATACTTTGTTAAAGAGCTCACTTTCGAAGCGACGAAATTATAATAATTGGAAGGAAATGAAATATTTGGAGGCTGATTCATCGTTCAGCAATGTTACTTTCATATTTACTACCAGCTGAAAAATTATTACATAGCGCTACAAATTCGATAAGAGGCAAGCCCTTATTTCATTGGCTGATCTAGCCGACCGTCACGACAAACATTTATATCATAACATCTTACGCATGTTCTTGCATATTATGACTCAGGCTACCATTAGAACTGTCTCTTTAGATTTGTATAAATACACAAATCTAAAGAGATATAGAATTTTACTACTTTCCCAATCCGAAAAGGAGATGGTCCAAAAATGGTTGTCGGTTGGAGCTTGTGTTTAGTGTGGGGCAGCTTAAAACGTATACTCAATCGGTATGGCAAATTACAATGAATCCAGTTATGCACGATATTCGTGAAATCGCGGTGAACTTATTATACTTACCAAATTATGATTGATTATTCTTGAAATAAAATACCTAGAAAATACTTAATAATGTAATGAAAGATGAAGAGAATCATTATCACTGCTTTAGTTACCTATTGAATAGAATTTATTTGATGATTTGGCAAAGAAAAAATCAAATTGCCATTTAATATCATATTATAATAATTAGTTTTTAAAAAACGAGGTTATAATGAATTCCAGTTGTCGCCAAACGATTTACAATTAAGTGCCCTACGTGTCACAAAATATTGGAGTCTGCGAAGACTGACTTCCATCCTCCATACAAATTTGAACCATCTCCTTGGTCCTTACAATAACGAACACGAACAATAAAAAAAAACAATTTGATGCAGTCGATCATCAAATCATTTAATAATTTGAGTCATCAAATTTATTCACCGATGTAAACATAACACCACCATCGTCGTCTTCTATGTGATAAAGGGTGTGTACAGACGTCCTTTTCCATATATTTTTAATTCAACGTATGTTTAGCTAACTGTAAATTCAATCTGAAGGCACCTAAATGCTGGTAATTGCTATGGGGATGGATTGTAATAAGCTGTGATAATGTAAGTCCTATGCGTGATTAAAGTGTTTCATACATGTCATATACTATTGTGCCACCCTTTTTATATAAAGAAAAAACCTTATATACTATAAACTCGTTTATAAAGGTCATGTGGCACTGACAAATGATTGAGAGTTGACATAATAACGAAACCAATTGTGTACTTATTTATTCAACGCGTTGAATATTTTCTTTTCGAATTTGTTTCAATTGGATGTTTTGGTTTAATCTCACATAAATGAATAAATAATGGTATTTTAAGCACCACATTGTATAAAATCTTCAAATTTTGTTTTTTTTATATATATTGCTATGATGATATTTAAATGTACCTATCACTATTATTTGGAAATATGATAAAACAAGTATCATAATTCACTTTACCCACTTTTTCGGTTGCTGTACCTATTTACGCTTCGCTATTGAACGTATTCTGATTAGATTATTTTCGGTTCGCTGTATGTTTGGAAATGGCATTGATAGATTATAATATTTGTAGCACGTAGAGTTGACATAACATATCCTATTGGATAAAATCCCCTCACAAAAGTCGGTGCACGAGTAGCACTCGCACTTACCCAGCTTTCTCAAAAAGTGCTTGTACGTATGTAATTTTTATTTTAATATGTGTAATACATCGCCTTTTTGCCGATTTTCATGTCAACAGTAACTTACTGAAAGGTTTTGATTCTGTTGCCAGCGTCGAAATATTCCAAATAAAAGGTCGTCTGTTTTGATTTCATTGACTTTGAAGTTTGATTTTCTCCCTGCTCCATGGTTTATAGACCTGTGTATTCGTTTATAATTTTGTGTTTATTTTTCCACGCGTTCCTGACAAAAGGGTTTTCAAAAGAGGACAGATGGAGAAGAAAGATAAAACAAATTAATTTATTAAGTGTGTAATGGAAAATGCCGAGCGCACACAAAATTAATGTCAGCGAGACTGCAACCCGGACGGGTATCGGGCACACACGTGAGGGCACACGTCATTGCCAGTGGTCGTGTGGAGAGCGCTTATCAGGGAAAATCTCTATTGCTAAGACTCCGCTGTCCGTCTGTCTGTCTGTCCCCTAGGTGAATTTAATGAACCGTGATAGCTAGATCGCTGAAATTTTCACAGATGATGTATATCTGTTGCCGCTATAACAACAAATACAATAAAATAAATATTTAAAGGGTCTCCCATACAACAAACATGTTTTTTTGCCGTTTATTGGTCTATATATTGGCAACAGGTAGACGCTTGAAATATTAACAGAATATTTAGTAGAATATTCACTTTAAAAATGAAGAAATAAAATAAATATTTAAGAAGGACTTCCATACAACAGACGTGATATTTTTGCCGTTTTTTGCTTGATATTATTATAAAATGTCCAATATTGTATAGATAACGGTACGGAACCCTTCGTGCGAGAGTCCGGGTTCACTTAGCCGGTTTTTTAGAATGTTGTGATGTACCTATATTGTTGGAGATTTCACGTTGCATTGTCAATTTGATTTGAATCTTTCTTTGGTTATAAGTTAATTTGATCATGAGCGCCGGGAGTTAGCGCACTCGGCCTGCGTACGTGGAAGTTTTCGCAAAGGTCGGTCATTGGATGGGTGACAAATAACTTATTATCTCGAGCCACTCCGTGTTTTGAAACATTAAGCCGTTGGTCCTAGCTGCATCTGCAGTCGTTAGCAACCACCAATCCGCACTAGGCCTACGTGGTGAGTCACGGCCCAATCTCCCTATTCCATTCATACCTGTACCTACCTGAAGACCTGTGCCCCTGCAGTGGAGCCATTAGTAGGCTGATGATGAAGGTAATTTAGTGATATTTGATTGTTTGGCGTCGAGTCACAGTTACATAGGTATACCAACAATACTTAAGAAGTTAGTTATTAAAGTTAAATAAAAAAAGTTTATTATTATTTTTTCAGTTTTCCGGCTGTGTAATTTTAATGTTATTTTTTATTTTGTAGCTATAATATTTGTTAAACACAACTCAGCATAAAAAACTGTGAGTGAACAATAAATCACTAAAATTTTCCAACCTTTAGGGTAGGATTTTGCAAATTCATATGGGAATGGTTACCAACTTCGAGGTAGTTATACCCTATCCAATAATGAGGGTAAAGTTATGTGAGAGAAGTTCTAATTTTGTACAAACAAAAAATATTTGGAATAAAGATTTTTTTTTTATAAAAAAATAAAAAACTGACCAAGCCCGAGTCTACTCTCGCTCTATTAGGGTTCCATAAAATATTTTTTTTCTTTTCGTCACAACTTAAAAAGTACATTATGAATCGGAGTTTTAAATACCTGTTGTTTTTATACAGCATATGAGACATCATATACTAAAATTTCACATATTTAACTAGTTTCGATTTTGACAAAAATGGTCTAAAAATGGATAACTTTGACGGTCCCATTTTCAATAACAAAAAAATGGTACTTAGTTTTTGAAATAAAAAAACCTTCTGAAAATTAATTAATTAAATTTTTAACTAAATATTCTTCGGCAAGCATTCTACATAAAATACATAAAATTCGGTTCTGTAACTCATTCTGTTTATGATCTAGAGACCCGTGCCATACGGACGGACAGACAGACAGCACTTCCGGTTTTCGAGAAATCACGTGATTTCTATTTCAAACGAAACCACACAAAATCTCCGAAGCTCTCAATTAATTAAATACATTTTTTTTTTTGGTGAACATTTGGTTCACTGGTTTGCTAGTTAATTATATTTGTCGTTTCTGAATACGGCCAATCTTATCTAAAAGGCCACATTTTTAGCTCTCTTTCAAAAACGGAATTCACTTAATTTGTGTAAGTAAATTCTTATGTTGTACCTAAGCATTAAATTAAGTTTCGTGTTTACGCAAACAAAAGACGGTCGGGTATACACAGACATCATCATCTCGTGGTAAACTAGCCTCGGTTCATTTACAGTAAAATGCTTCGGGTGGTAATTTGCACCAGGTAAACTGAAGGATTGCTTACGTACTCTTGTAACTAACTTGTTAAAGGTTGGGTAAGCAGTCAAATCTTCGGTTGATTTTATTTTCTCTGGTTTTTATTTAGGTAGGTACGGTAAGGGTTTTAATAGTGTTAGTAGACTTTTTTCACTATGGTCTTTAAGATAGACGTTGCTCAAATTTGAGTATATACAAATATATATGTAAAAACCACAATACCTCACTTAAATAAAGTTATATTTATCGCCACATCCCTAAAGAATTTACCAGACCCTAAAAGATGCACCACTTTGAGACAGACAACTTGGTACTCATAAACAACCTTAGGTTATGAGGTTTGCTATTTTAAGTTTAACCCACATAAGCACATAAACGAACGTAGTTGATAAACTTTATCTATTTAAGGTGGATATAATAATTAATTTTAATTTTGGTGATTTTTATGATTTCTAGTTTTATAAAATCTTAATTTAAATTTGAAAGTCTTAATTAAGGAAATAAAATCTAAATTGTTTTAAAAAACAAGTTGTCAAAATTACCTTACATTACATATCTAAAATTTAGATTATTCTGAGCGTGTCGTCTGCCATATGTTATTTGATTTGCGTTTAATATTTTAGGATTTTTACGGATATCTTCCATCCAACCCGCCAATCTGCATTGACGACGCGTGGTGAGTTATGGCCCGTTATCGCTACTATTCATTATATATAACATTATATATGAAAGGTCTTTTGATGATGAACATATATGACTTTTTCAATTCTATTCTATATAATATCATGAGCTTTCTGTAATTCACTATACAGAGTTTTAGAATCTACTTGTTTTATACGAAATATTCAAAGATAACACAAGTTAGTCACGTTCCTAGAAATATTAGAACAGTTATGCTAAGTATGTTTTGTATCCTGAAAGTTCGATACAAGAATGAAAGTTTTATACAAAAAAATTATACCAAACTAATTTCAAAATTCTCCACTAGATTCCCTAATAAAAGATGTTTAGGAGTCACCAGTACTTTGATATTGAGTTAGTCAGAAAAAAATGTTTAAATATTTTATTAATATATTAACGAAGTAGGGTTAGTTGAACGACTTGACTGATAAATATTAGGTTTTTTAAAATGTTTCATTTAATTTCATACAGTTTGCGTGTCATTTATGTATTTACTTTGCAGCCCGTATACTTTTTACCTTTAAGTATTTAAAAATCCATAAAAATATAACCTTTTGTGAATGAATACAAAAGTATTGCAATTAGAAACACATTCCTTTTCATAGCCTGTTATTTCTGGCTACAATAGCAGTGGTTAACAACCACCTATCAGACCGGATATGGCCCGGTATTTCCATTCAGATAAGGGGTTAGTGTCTCGAAAGGTGTTTTTATTCGTCCAAGTTCGGAAGTGATATACAAAATAATATCTCATTAAATGTTCATGATCAAGGAGTTTTTATTTATAAATCACAAAAAGATATACTTACGAACTGTTGCATCAGTAGAACTCGCCAACAACCAATCCAATACAAGTATGACTAGGAATACTTTAACGTTTTTTAGTAAACTCAACTGATGTCGATTATGCATATTTATATTTTCATTTACATTTAACTACTAATAGACGATCTAAATTATCATTTTAGTCATTGTTTTCGCTAATCCATTAATCCCACGTTGGGCGCAACGTAGGCTTCTTACAATTTTCACTAATATTAAATGGAAAAGTTTGATTTAACTCATTAACACGGAAACGTAATATTTACAAAAGCATTCAAAAATGAAAAATATGATATTCGGATTGCATATAAATCAAGCAATTTAGTAATTAAGGAGTTTGTCGAAATCGACGAAGTGTAATGATACTGTTTCCGGTACACCGTGAAAAGTTTTGTACGCGACAACCCCGAAGGAACCGACACCACCGTCCCGGACGGCTCTTCACAGGCTACTAATGCAATAGGCTTTCTTGCATCTGCCTACGAAAGCGCCACCCCTTTTCGCTATCTCCGTCCCTTTCACATAAGCACGCGTACAATTTCCTAAAACAACCCCTCAAACCTTCTGATTCAGACTTTTGTTATTTGCTAACAACCAATTTGAATACTACCATAACTTGATTAAGTAAAATTTCAGATTTTTGTTATTTGCTAACAACCAATTTTAATACTACCATATCTTGATTAAGTAAAATTTCATTTAATGATTATAATTATGTATATACGAAATCTATGATAGCAAAACATTATTAGTCAATTTATTATGTAGTTATTAAACTGCTAGATTAAAAAATCTGTGACATATTACCAAAAAACAACTATATTAGTTCACTTCAGAACTTAACACTTACTAATCGTAGTAACTATTGTGTTTTTGTCAGTGAGTGAGTTCCAAGACTCCACGGGTTAAGGAATAGTGTATGGATAGGCAATAGTGAGCGAATGTCATTTTTGTATTGCTAGTGTATATAGGCTATCATGGCCGCCTACTACGAGGCGGACTGTAGTTATTATTTTGCTTCCTTATAAAAATATATATAAAAAAATTGTGTGTGTCAGCTCCGACGCACGACTGGAGTTTAGGTACTCCTTAAGTTCGATAGTCTAACCAGACGCAAAAAGAGTTTATTTAACTTAAAAAAGATTGATACTGTATGAAAGGGTAAATTAACAAATTAATGAAAATAATATACATATATAAATATATATTTATTCCTTTCATATACATTTATTATAACTAATCGACGAAATATTTTACATTAAACTTTTACAACAGTCAATTTCAGATGTGCATAAATATATCATTAGGAATGTTGATAAATTATGTAATTATTATTATCAGACTATTATCATTTTTTTAAATATTAATTATCAACATTGTCTGCATTATTAATTACAGTGGCAAGTGATTTATGGTAACTAAAATAAGACACATGGACGGTCGTAGATACGTGGTTCACGAATCTTGAAAATACCGCATCAATGGTTGAACCATACCTCGTTGTCCCCATTGCTCTATCAGAAACAATATTTAAATTCAGTTCAGATTTTAAAAAAAATATTTATGTCAATCCGTCATCTTTGTATGTCAAAGTTGCGCGACATAGGATGCGCACCAAAAACGTAACGAACGTATTCATCGATAGATTTTACTCCACACATTTTTTACATACCGGGCCCCTTATATATGCCAATCAATTCTTAAGGAGTAAACTCCAAAAACTACTCTGTCGCATTTTGAATAACATTAGCTCTTACTGTTTAGGAGACGAAAGGCATAGAGGATTGTCACTCGTTTTAGGGAATTAACCTTCACCTTACCGAAAACCACAGTAAAATGAAACTACTATTTGATGGTTTTGTGTTTCTGTTGCTGAGTAAGGTTCGATGGCTTTCAGGCGGCAACATTAGGATGGCTGTAGTGCTTCACCCACTCCTGCGCGTCAAAGCTTGGTACTAAAATTAAATGCACTAAAATTTGCGTTCGAAATTAGAATTTTGTTCTATCATAATAAATTATCCAGTTGCGTATCTATAGACGATAGACGATAGCTTAACTGGCAATTTTTGACACGCATAAAAGAGGTTGTGGTAGACGATACATTTTTATATGCAGCTAAAGGAGCGTAGTTACAATGGAACTTATTAAAATTTCAAGCAAATTTTAGCGCATTTTAGTACCAAAGCTTCGTTACGTAGGTGTAGGAGAAGCATAACGGAATCTGTTGCATCAGATGTCTTCTTAACTTGGATTCCAGTCACACTTTAAATCAGATCAGGTAAGTAGATTAATTTGCCTTGTATAAAATATTTTTTATTAGAACGCGTAGTAATTCATACAAACAAAAACAAACTAAAGTCAATAATTATATAATTATGTGTACTAAATTATGTATCAATTCTACCCAGACTTGATTTTTCCTTAATTCTCCCACAAGGAAAAGTCTCAAAGTAGCCAATAGTTTCCTAAGTAGTAAATGGGCCATTATATACTACTCGCATAATTAATGATCATTTATTGAAACATCGTGGTGCTAGTGGTTTCCAAGAACTACACTGCGTGTTGAGACTTCAAAAGGGGAAGATTGACATGCTGTAATCGATTTTTATGACGCTTGCAACAAACACACTCGGGCACTAAATATTGGTGGATTCACACCGGTAACCACAAAGCCAGGAAGCCGTGTAAATGCTCACAATGCTCATTATGGACATTGATTTTTCTAGGATATTTAATAACAACCGTTCGGTCAGTGCCGTGGAACTGATACCTTTGTATTTCATAATGATAACGTTTACTTTAAGTATATGACAGTATTGGGTAAAGACTTTTTATTTATTTTAAAGAAACAACTTTTTGAAAACATGCTGTTATTTTTAAAAGTATAAAATAATTCACTATTAATTTCGTTATATCTTAAGTACTATTCTACTCGGAAATTAGTTGAATTGAATATAATGTTTTTTTTACGATTCGGCCTAAAAGAGACATCGGAACTATTCTACTAAATCTCCGCTTTCTGTCCGTCCGTCAGTGAGCGCGCTGTATCTGCAGAATGACAGTGGTTGCACAAAATGTTTGTTTTTAATGCCATTATGACAACGTTAAATAAAAATGTAATAAAGTTCAAACTTTAAGGGATATAAAACATTTTTTCGGCTTTATTCAATTATTGTTCGGCTGTATTGCATTGAACGTTCGTATCCTGTCTGATACCTGGACAGAGTGTAATTTTTGCAAGTAAAATTTGCTTTGCATTTATTAAGATTTTTCAGTTTAAAACGGTGTCGAATGGTTGAAATTATTATTAAGGTCATTTAGCCATCACTTTGTAGTAAAATAAACTTCATTGTAAGTTTCCTAATTGTACACAAAATGTTTCTGAAAAGTCCACTAATTCTTACGTCTGACCTAAACGTCAATTTAAAATCCAATTCTACATATAGTTTAATATTGTTTCCCGGTAATAATAATGTCCGGCTGGTCGGCGCCACTCGATTGAGTTCTGCGAATGGAGGGTATTTCCTTGCAACTCCCCTAGGCCACCATAGACGGCCTTAAGGTACATTAATATTTATACCTTGATACGTCACTGATTCGCGTTCGTTTTGTGCGTCTACTAACAGAGAAATACTTAATTGTATCGATCTACGTAACTTTATATAACTTTTATTTACTCTTTACATTTAATTTGAATATCTTCTGTCCGCGTGTATGTCATTAAACACCTTATAAGTGGCTAGATTGTTTTTGTTTTTGTTTTTGAACAAAGTGAAACTTCTTTAGGCACGCTTGACTTGGGGGGTAAACTGACGAATGTGTTACGAATTTTGCGTTACGATTAGTGTCACCGGTGACTCGTCGGTAAACAATGAACAATACCCGTCACAAAATACATGAATCTAATCTAATGCTTGGTGGGTAATAACGGGCCCAGTGCGGATTGGGGGTGATAACGTACCCAGCGCGGATTGGTAGATGACAATGGACCCAGAGCGGACTGGTGGGTGATAACGGACCCAGCGCGGATTGGTGGGTGATAACGGACCCAGTGCGGAAAGATGGATGATAACGGACCTAGTGCGGATCAGTGGATGATAACGGACCCAGCGCGGATTGGTGGGTGATAATGGACCTAGTGCGGATCGGAAGGTGATAACGGACCCAGCGCGGATTGGTGGTTTTTTTTCTATCAACAAATCTTCAGGTTTAGTTTATGATTTTAAATCATTGTAGCTAAAGAAGTTTCACTGCAGTCGTGTAGTCATAAACACACTCCCTTTTTTTTAGTGTCTATGTATCCGCCTCCGACTCCTCCCACGCAGGCTACAAACACCAACACTACACAGCTAGCAAACGTGCACACTAGCTTAGCATTAGGCAGACACCGCACCCGTAGGATGAGAGTGCGAAGACCCGGTCTACACACGACACGCTATACCAGGTACAGGTACGTACCTGGGCGTTTTTCCCCGCCCCCCCCCCCCCCCCACACGACAACGGCTAACTAGAGCCGAGGTCCGAGTCTCAGAGACGCCCTCTAGTTGAGCCGACCCCCTCAGGTTCGAGTGGTCTGGAGGCTCCAGACGGAGTGGAGACTCCCCCCGGGGAGACGCCATCCGACTGGAATTCCTCCAGAGGCACTCGCCAATTCTCGGCTTGAGGTCCCCTTAGGATCTCGCCGTCCCCAAACCCGGTGACGCTGTAAAGGTCATCTGCGACCAACAGCATACACACTCAAAAAAAAAAAAAAGTCTATGTATTTTCATCATCAAATCAACATCTGAAGTCCATAGGTATAATAGAAACCTATGGAGTTCAGTTAAATTCTGATGAGAAATATACCATTTTACACCGTCTTTATTCACGTTTTATATGTCTTACCGTCAAAATACTTAATGTAATATAATAATGTACTTATATAATTTTATAAAATATTGAAAAGTTACTTTTCGTCTGGTAAGAAAATTGGAGAAAAGTGATCTCTCTTTGGATCTTACACTATAAGGCCAAGAATTCATATTTAAATCATGTTTGCTGTCAGGTTTAACTTGATTTAACTAATAAATAGTTATATGGTAAAATAATGACTTCAATGTAAAATAAAAATGGGTGCGTGTACTTATGTAGGCGCGTGAGAATTTATCCTTCTTTGGCATCGTTTAAAATTAGTTTTTAATTGCATGCAAATAATTAATTCCAATAAATTAATAAAAAGTCTGGAAAAGGACACAGTCAATAAAGTTCAGTTTTAATTTGAAAAAATAAATAAATAATCAAAATATTCAATTAAAATCGCTACTGAATATAATTTATTAGAACATATGTGATTTGCACTTGTATGAAACTCAAACACGTATTCCGAATATACAAACTAGAACCATGTGGATAAATATTATAAATATGAATACCTATAACTGTTAGTTTATTACAAAAAATAAAGATGTGGTTTTTGGTTCTACTACACCAATGGTCAAGAGATGGCGCTGTAGTCTCCTGAATCGCGCTTTGGTTCCGTTGTTCCAGATTAATAAATACTTTTGATAGGCCTTCACAATGCAGTCGTTAGCACCCACTAAATAGAGATTCTATTTCTATTTTGTTGGTAGATTTTCTTAATGTGCGGTAAACACAAAAGTAATTGCATTACAGATTATCGACTGGTATCGAGAACGGTGACGCGAAGAAATAAATTAACGTAAAAGGATGACCATCAGTCTTCATTTTAGCACGCGAAGTACAAACACATGAGTTATCTATTTGAATCCATGCCTGTGGTCCAAATCAACTTTTCTTAAATCATGCCGAAACTTATAAAAGCTACACGTCGCACTACGAACTTCACGTAGTTAGATGAGATGGCGTATTAATAAAAAGCAGTCAACAAAGTTTGTAGCATAGACGGGGGCAATTATTACGAAATAAATTCGTAATAAGTAATATCTTCATTCACATGTCACATATACGTACACCGACGATCTCTCGCGAGAGCGTGACTTATTGCCCGGGATCTGCTGCGCTCTCAAATCTGTCAAGCGTTATTAAACTATGACGTCTGTGATTTATGCACCCTTACGACAGCCACTCTGCCAGCGTTTGTGATAAAGATATCATCTAGTAACGTTTCCGATATGAAATGAGAATACTTATTTCAATATTGAGTGAGCATTTTCCAACCACTAAACAGACCAGTAGCAATTTTGTAACTTAAAGAAATTTACTCGGATATTGTCCACATTAAGTAGTTTCACGTAGAAGTTTTGTAACTTTCTTGGAATAAAATTTAATTAAGTATTTCTTTGACGACATCAGAAGTAACTGAAACTAAATAGGTATGTTATACATTTAAATAACTTTTTAGTACCGTTAAAGATCATAAAAAAGTCATGTGTCCGAAACTAAAACTAAACCAAAGTATGCAAGTGGCATAACTGTGGCCTGTATGTTATTAAAACTCAAATGATTATAATTTACATTAAAACAACCATAGAAAAATGAATCTATTTTATGGATATGACAAAGCCTAATAGGACAAATTAAGTATAATTCTGTATCATCATCATCATCGACCCATGCTCGTCCACTGCTGGACATAGGTCTCCCCTAATGCACGCCACTGCTCCCGATTTTCTGCCACTCTCATCCAGCTCACGCCAGCCAGCCTACGAATGTCATCATCCCATCTTGTCTCAGGGCGTCCCACACTACGTTTACGGAGTCGCGGTCTCCACTCAAGAACTTACGGCTGCCACTTCAGTTTGATAATTCGGTGGGCTATGTCGGTGACTCTGGTTCTCTGTCGGATTACATCATTTCTGATGCGGTCCTTCAGGGATACTCCGAGCATAGCCCTTTCCATAACTCTCTGAGCGACTTTAAACTGGTGGACCTGTCCAGCCCTGAGTGTCCACGTCTCGGCGCCGTATGTCAAAACTGGGAGGACGCACTGGTCGAAGACTTTCGACTTGAGACATTGAGGGATGGGTGACGAGAAGACTTGACGAAGCTTACGAAATGCTGCCCAGCCCAACTGAATTCTTCTATTGGCTTCTCTCTCAAAGTTGTTTCTGCCTAATCGGAGCGTTTGTCCTAGATAGACATATTCCTGAACAACTTCGAGAGGTACTCCATTAACAGCAACCAGTCCCAGATCAACGAGCTCGTTGAACATGACCTTGGTTTTATCCAAGTTCATCCGGAGACCGATGCGTTTGGAACATTCAGCCAGGCTACTCACCATCTCTTATAGATCTTGCAGGGTTTCAGCCAGGATGACGATATCGTCCGCGAATCGAAGATGTGAGATGTATTCGCCATTAATATTTCTTCCGCGTCTGTTCCATTTGAGCGTTCCGAACACGTCCTATAGCGCAGCGGAGAAGAGTTTCGGGGATATTACATCTCCTTGTCTCACACCACGGCGCAACAGGTCAGGCTCGGTCTGGCCATTTTGGAGCACGACGGACATATTAGCGGCGTTATACAGACATCTCAGTACCTCGATATATCGCCAATCAACTTGGCACCTCTGCAACGCCTCAAGAACAGACCAGGTCTCGACGGAGTCAAAAGCTTTCTCATAGTCCACAAACGCCATGCACAGGGGCTGGTTATACTCTTTGGTCTTCTGTATAACCTGTCTCACTGTGTGAATGTGGTCTATGGTGCCATAACCCCGTCGGAACCCGGCCTGATCTGCAGGTTGAGCTTCGTCAAGTCTTCGTGTAAGGCGATTCGAGATGACTCTCGGGAACAACATAAAGACATGGCTCAGGAGGAAAATTGGTCGATAGTTCTTCAGTAAGGTTTTGTCACCTTTCTTGAAGAACAATACGACTAAGCTCCGGTGTCAGGCCCTTGGAGTTCTCCCGGAGAAAAGGACAGAGTTAAATATACGCCGGAGCTCCTTCAGCACCGACTTGCCGGCAGCTTTCAGAAGCTCAGTTGTGACTCCGTCTTCCCCGGAGCTTTTCCAATTTTGAGTTGCCCAAGAGTCGCCTCAATCTCCTCTTGGCCGATGTCGGGGAGATCCTCCGTCATATGGCGGGTTAATATGGCTCTTGAATCATTCTTATCGATGGATGTAGGATGGGGCGAGTGCGACGCTTATAGCTGGCTATAGTAGGTATAAACTTCCGAAAGAATCCCTGGTTTCGACGTGACGACTTCTCCATTTGTTTTGGTTAACTTCGTTAGGTGGCTCCTTCCAAGCTATTGTACGAAGACTTTGTTCTGGTTCTGCTCAATTGTTCTCTGTATAAAGAGTCAATTTAAGCATCGGAGGTCACTATCAGTCTTATCAGCTTGGAGATGGACTTATTCAGAGCCCGTTGTTCTGACGAAGTGACTAGTGGATCTTTTCTCCGCTTGTCCATTAGATCTAGAGTCTCCTTCGAAAGCTTAGACCGTTTGCCCGTACGTCGCAGCTCACAGAATTTCGCACCCTTGTCCCGAAGGATTTCTTCCACTTGGTCGAGTTCCTCCTCGATGTCAACGTCAATTGCGGTTTCCAAGGCAGCGAATCGATTTTCCAGTTTCATTTGGAATGCGTCAGAATCAACGGCCGATTGGAGCTGACTTGGCCGGAGCGTTGACTTCATCAATCGAGAGCGTTCGAGCTTAAAATCGATATTCAAAGTGGCTCTTAGAAGTCGGTGATCACTTCCGGTTTTAAACGTATTGATCACTGAGACATCTCTGAATATGCGCTTCTTGTCCGATATGATGAAGTCAATCTCATTCTTGGTCATAGCATCGGGGCTTCGCCACGTCCATTTCCTCTGGGGCTGTTTCTTAAAGAATGAATTCATTAAGAAAAGCCCCTCGCGTTCCAAGAAATTGACGAGCATTTGCCCCCTATGATTCCTACTCCCATAGCCGTATGATCCTAACATCGATTCGCTGCAAGTTTGTACTCCCACTTTAGCGTGACAACGTTAAAGTGAGCCTTGGTGGTGGTGTGTAAGGCTCGAGAGATGTCCTCGTACATCTCTTCCACGACATCATCCGAGTATGTCGACGTTGGAGCGTACACTTGTAAGGCTATACCTTCTGGTTAGTTTTATAATGAGGTACGCAACCCTCGTCGACACACTGGAGACTTCAATCACGTTGTCAGTGAGGACTTTGTTGACCAGGAATCCGACGCCGCCCTGTAACGGATTATCTCCCTCTCTGAAGTACATCAGATGGCCAGACTCTAAGGTCAGCGTGTCCTCGCCCTCTCTGCGGACTTCGCTCAGCCCGAGTACGTGCCGTCTTATGTGCTTCAGCTCCTCCTCCAGTTGAGCTAGATGTGTGTCGAGCCGTAGCGTGCGACCGTTATATGTCGCCAAGTTAAGTGTTTTTTGGCGGCCTACCGTAACCCGGAGATTCGTTGCAGCCCCTGCCCTGCCGTAACCGAAACCGCCGCCTTGGCCTGGAATAGCAGGGCTACCGGGAACTGGGGGCCGGGGCAATGTTGCGTTCATCATTTAGGAGGGTTTGGACCATAACCCACCACGCTGGTCCAGTGCGGGTTGGTGGGTGGTTTCGCCAGGGCCTCGTCTGTTATACAGCAGGACGCACCGCTTGCAGGGGAGGTTGGCTTGGGACCCGAAAGATGTTGTGTAGGCCCCCTTGCGTCCCGTAGTTCTGTATAGGGTGAATATAAACAAAATCTATTATAGGCATAGTAGTTTTTCTTTTCTTTACTAATTTTTAATGTTAAAATAGTTTAACTATTCATTTCGATTCGCCTTTCTCTTCTAATCACGAGAAGTATCCGTTTCTTGAAACTTTTATTGTATTCAGAGCTTATTCACTAACCTTTTTATAAGTTTCGCTCCATCAGTTTTATCTTAATTAGATCTCATTCCAGATCAAAAAGTATGTAGGTACCAATAATTTAAATGTTACCAAACTGCCACATAACACTGAAAATTATTTATTGAAATATTTAAGTAAAAATGATAAGTTGCATATCAATTATAATATACAATGCCGTGTTCCATTAATTCAAAATACGAGCTTTTATACGTTAAGAAAATGAATTGAAAAGTTTAAAATATTAATATTCCATTAAGTTTTCAAAAAGAAGCCTGTAATGGGGAAGTGGCTTTTATTTTATCTCTTGCAATAACGTTAACGTTAGTTTGGACATTTCAGTAATTTCTATCTAATTTAGTCAGAAATAATTCTGTGAATTTAATTCCTTAGACCATAGCACCAGAGTATTTGTCATGACGAATCAAACGACCTTATGCATAATATGATTGCGTCGTTTTGTTGCAACTCCCACGCCTCTTTCCAATTGCATCGTCAGAACCTAGACATCGCTTAGGACTAAAGTGCTTGTCAAAATGAAATAACAGAGCTCTAACTTGATAAATGACAATACCATATTCTGACCCACCACTAACAGTTATATTAAATTTATGAAAAAATATATACGATTTTATTTCTCGTACTGATTTAATTATTACTTTGCAAAAATTGCGAATACAAAATAAATATTAAAATAATGTGTACCTACTGTTTCCGTTAGGAGAAAAACGAAAACATGGCATATGCATTTTGTTGCACGAGACACATAAGATATCAATCAAGTTTTTTAAAAATATCGTTCTCTTTTTTAACATTATGCATCTCATACGCATTTCGTTTATAAATATAATTAATTTGTGTTTATAAATAAGTTTAACAATTCTATTACCTTTTATTTTTTATATTAATTTTTTATACACATTATTAAGTGGTATACATATGTTAAACTAAACTAAGATTTCTTTAGGTGAAAGAGTAACAAAGATCCATACACACGTAAGATTGAAAAAGGGCGTGGTTAATATATAACTTTAAATCGTTGTAGATCCTAAACAGTCATATAAAATGAAAAATGGTGTAAGAAACCTAAACATAATTTTTGATTATCTAGACAATGATATTATATTGACATATTTCGTCAACAAATTTTTTTACTTCATCACAATATAGCGCCTAATTGTCCCCATATTTAATTTTGATAACTATCATATCTTTATTAGCACTCCCATGATTAAGACAAATCGATTGACGTATGAACCATCAAAATCGGTCTATGCGTTTGGTCTCTAGTGTGCAACAAAGGAACATACATACATTTAAAGACTTAAACGCTATATCCTGTCTGCGCGTCGCGCTCTTGCATTGCGCAGTCGGGGGAAAAAGGAGGACTCCTGCTCAAATATATTGTGTTAACTACAGGCAACTACGGAACCTCACACTGCGCGTGGTAAAAAATTGTATGTGAACTTTAAAGTGTTAATTTGTGTTCGAGCAGGGCGCCCCCCCCCACTAAAAACTAAACTATTAGCTTGAAAAATCTAGAAAAAAACATAGTCGTTCAACTGTATGTATGTATTAGAAAATTTCTGACCTAATGAAAATTCCTTAGAAGAAAACAAAAGTAACTTAGACGAAGTAATTGCTTGAAATATAGACTCTTTCCAAAATATTTTGTGGTGACGACGAGCCATTACGGAACCCCTTCACTGCGCGTGGCACGACACGCACTTCGTGTAACTATGTAAACTTTGTAATCCAAAGTGTAGCTTTTAATCGTTTCGGTTTGATTTGAATAATAAACGTTTATTTGGACATTTGATATTCACAATTTTATTTTAAACTTTTTACATTCAAATCCATATACTACAAATACGAAAGTGCCTGTCTGTCAATACGTCTTTTAGGCTGAACCGATTGTATTTATACTCTGTAACAGATTCTGAAGAAAAGTTGCATAACATCCACGATCGCAGACCTAATTAGTTAACTACGCCATCGAGATCACGATTTATTGAAAGTCTTCTTTAAAAGTACAGGGGTTGGTTTCATCATCTGTAGTCCTATTCTGTAAGAACAAACTCACTATTCGCGGAATTTGCCGGCCTAATTTGTTTTTTTTTTATTTGTAGAGACAAAACATGTTACAGTGTCATAAGAGTAGTAAATCAAATAACAAAAGCCCAGGAACAAACTTTTACCTAGAAATATGTGTCTCTAGCATGGTAAGTATGAGCAACTTATATAATTTAAGAAATTACAATAAACTACTATAATTTTTGAACAGCCAGTGACAATCTAAGTACAATTTGCTACTGATTGAACTTACATTATTTAGTAAAGAAAAAAGCGAAAATTTAGGTTCTAGAAGATTTTGTTAGCTTTAAATTTATCTCTTTCTATGTTTGAGCCATGTTGTCTTCTCTCTCCTTATATAGGGGACAAATTCGAACAATTGGATTGTAAAAGGATGCTTTGTTGCGGTAAACTTGTAAAGAGCATAAATTAGGATTTCGTGTTCTGTACGTTATATTAAAATCTATCGATATAGGCCTTTCCGGCCAGAGGCAGCCCCTACGGGTGTGTTTTAGTCAGTAAGAGTCTGACATAACATTGCAGCCGGCTGTAGGGTATCTATGAGGATTTCACACCCGCTCCCCCGCTTGGGAGGAAACAAAAAAAAAAAGAATAGTAAGGAGGAAGATTCAATATTTGAATGGACTATCTTGTAGAGATTATGCAAATGGCTCTGCTTCCGTCTGTTTCTAAAGTTGTAATTTTGTAAAATGTTAATCTGTCGCTGTAACATTTTAGTTTAGAAAGTAACCCTGACGATAAGATAGCCGTCATAGGCATTCCTTTGAATGCTCTCTATTAGTTTAGAGTGAACATTATAGTAAGGTAACCAAACGAAAGATCTATATTCCAGATTACTGCAAACTAAGAAGTTGAAAAGATAGATGACGCTTTGCGGATTTCTAAACTCTTTGGTCAGTCGTAAAACTTATTTGAAATTCGTGTTCTTATTTTAAATTATACCGCGGATTCCGAGGTGAAGCGTGATTCTGGTCTTACACTGTGAATTCAATATTATTTGAAGGTTACGTTAAGTGCAAGATAAATTGAGTTTCTACAATATAATCTGAAATACTCACAGTAGTAGTTATTTTATTTTTATTTCAAGCGTTTAACTGCTAGATGTTTAAACCCGAAGAATGTGTTACTGGAACAAATCCACACGCTCCAGGTTTCAGACGGGATTCGAACATCTTCCGCTATCCGGACACACTAACTACACACTAACCCTTAGCATGAACTAATATCGAATAGTTTGCGAGTTCGAAATGTCATTGTTTAATATGTACTGATTTTTAATTCTCGTTACGCTCGTAATAGCGCTGCTGTTCAAATTTCCATACAAAATTTGACAATGACATTTCGTACTCGCAAACTATTCGATATTGGTTCGTGCTAGGGGTATAGATAAATAACTATAACGTTCGTAGTTAGCTCACGAAATAAGGTTATATCAGTATTCATTATTGTGACTTACGACATTTGTGAGGCTTCGGTTTCTTACTTCTGTGTGAGGAGTGCTGTAGTGCTCGGTTACTAGGGTGAAATATGTGGCTGCCACGTTTCATCCCTACTAAATATAATAATGAATGCTTGAGCAGTGTTGTCAGGTTAATTTTCTTTACAATAGATGTCGCTAAGTGCGCTTAAACGTGGTTCATGTAAGTTGATTTTTCTGTGAGATAAACTTTTTAATGTAATATAAATTGTCATGTTTGTATACGATAGCGCAATAAATAAATATTGTATTCTACCACATAAATGATAGTAATTTTATACTGATAATTAAAGAAATTCGTGCAAAATTATTCCCTAACCATTCCAAAATATCAATAATGCACAACGTTAATATTCAAGTTTTCACTTTTGCCGGCACTCCCGGAATGCAACCCGTCGTTTTTTTAGAAAATAATTTATTTTATTTATTAGAAAACACATACAGCTATTTTTACAGGAATACTCCTAATGCAATAGTGTAGTTCTTAAAATTACAATTACTGAAATAAACATAATTGTATTAAAAAAAGACAATAAAAATAATTCCATTTTGTTACTTATAAATTAACATAACATAGTGTACATACATATTTTAAAAAATGAATTAAATTATACTATTATTATTCAATACTTGTCATCTCTATTGCCAATTTCCATTATCTCTATTACCAATTTCCATTTATTTAATGGCGGAAAATGTGGTAGGTCAGTAGGTATTACATCTTTCTTCGAAGGTTTGAAGCAAGCTCTCAACGACTTTTTTACTTGTTTAATTGTATGTTACTCTAATTGGTTTGATTTTAAAAGCTTATCAGGTTGAACACCAATTAAACTTCAAATATCTCATGTTAATAAGGTCCCGAGAGGGTTGTATTCGTGAGAACTTTATTGAAGTTATACTTCTTTAGGCGCGTTATGAAAAAATGATGAGAGTGAAATTTTAAGATGCGCGCGCATCACTGTAACACAAAATTTTAAAGCTGTAAAAACGATATAATAGAAAAAGGTGACCAGGGCTCATGCATTTTCACCACTTATTTGTTACACGCACTTGCCCTGGTTTTGTATATCGTATGGATATAAATTGCGTAGTCTTTTCTAATTCCGCATTAGTTGATTGAATATTAGAACTTAATATTAAGTTCTGTTATATCACATGACATTTTCCTGAATAATAGATCTTGGTCTTTCTTTAAAATTTTCAGCATTGTAAATAGCTACTCTTTCAGGAATGAGCTGCCAGATATATCTTCATCCCCACTCCTCAATCTTTTTTGTCGTTTTCTGATGTAATTTAATCAATTATCGAGATCAAGGTTAGCGATATCACTTTCAGACGAGGCATGTGGTACTTTTTTACCTAGAGGTGTCCGTTGTGTTGTCGATATTTTAAAAGTTATTTGTTTAGTCCGTAGATTAAGTAGTGTACGGCTTTCCAGCTAGAGTAGATCGTTTGCTACCTGACTCTTAAGCGTCGAGCAGTTAACTGGTTAAACTTAAGCAATGACGCACGACACGAACATATATTTGTCACTTGATGCGGTCCTTGTCCCGCGCGATAAATCAGCTCTACGCAGTTTTGCACTCCTAGTAGTTTTCGTTAAGATTAATCGATTTAACTATTAATAAATTTAAAAAATTGTTTACCGTACTACACAAGTCTCAACGCAATCAAGGTCAAGTGGGGAGAGGAGAAGAAATAGCTTGTATTAGTATGAAATAAGTAACCATAGTAATAAATGACGACGTGTAAATAAAAAACACTCGTGCCTCGCAGCATTCCAACCACACGATTAAGTTTCAAAGCCAAGGTGAGCTCTCTAATTTATTACTCGACCACTATTACTTTGAAGTCCCTATTCCCGTTTTTTTTGTATCAAATTATAAATGATTAGGTTGGTATTAGGTAGGTATAGTACTTATATGCTTTTACTTAATACTGAATACGAAGCAATATTTATCACGTTAGAAAAGCGTTTCATTTTTTATTGTCTGTTCTAGAAAAAAAACTTATGGTACTTCTCCAAACGAAAAAAATAGCGTCTGCTTAAAGAAACTAGGTTTCTTAAAATAAATATGTTTAATTAAAATATTGTTCATTGTAGTTTGGCATGCCACATACCTTGAGCATATACATAATGATGCCTTACTTCATTATAAGTACATTAAAAAAACGCAAACTCCTAAAATGAAATCGTTTACCAAGTACCAGTTTATGACGCAACTCCGCTAGCTGTTCTCTCCCTCGCGTTTGAACAGCCTAAGGGTTCGTTATGCGCTGCGGTCCCGCGTCTTCGATATACAAAGGTAAGAAGTTGATCACTCTGGTTTTGGTTTTAAAAATTGTTGATTGCTATGGTACATTTTTATAAATTATGAACTAAGTTGGCATGTAAATTGATTGATCAAAGTGTTTATATTGACAATGTTGAAATTATGTAAAACTGTGGAATTCCTAGTGCTATAATCTTTGCCAGAATTTATGAAAATATAACTTTTTTACTGCTATGGCATTGATCGTTCTGGACTGAGTGGCAAGAGGGATCAATAATTTTAGAAGAGGGTTTGATTTGCCCCATTTTTTGGGCACCGGTTGCACGTTAGCATCCCTGCAATACTTCGGCACACGACCCAAAGAGTACGAGAGTTGTTAAAGCGCGTGAACACAGGAGACAACTCCGCTGCACATTTTTTTTTATTTCTATTTCCGGACATCGAGTAATTGCAATTTGGCACGTATCTTATATTACCTGATTGTATTATCATGCATCGTAGTGCCACAATTAAATAAAGAAGGAGGCAGTGCGTTTCAATCATCGATTCAAAGAGTTTTGCTAGTACATCGGCATTCTTTTGCGGCTTATGAGATGCTGGGCTGGAAAAAGTTATACTGCACGGCCTTGGCCAGACACACAAAAGCCCGTAGGATGCGTTGCCAGTTCGTAGCCAATATGTGCAACGCGCTGGGCATCCGCTCTGATGTAAACCTTCTTGCAGGAATTGGAAGCACTATAGTAACCACGATATACCGCATGCTTACGCAAAATAGCTACAGCACAATCGAGATGAACCAGCAGTTACATGTGCCCTTACTGATACGATCAGAATGAGGAATATAGTATTCTATATTGATTACAATCTCTTCAGTAATGGCAATAACGCTGGTCGTTAGGTCCCTGTCACTAAAGCAGCGCTGCGTCCAAGAGTCGGACGCAAAGTAGTCACGCATCCCGTCCCAATCTGCCAACTCATAGTGCCAGATCCGGCGTTTGACCACCGCTGGACGCGAAGGCTTGGCGCTTGGATGACTAGCTCCTTGGGGCTCTAACCACAACCTGATAGCCCTGTGGATGAGTCGTTAGCAAAAAGTCCAACAAAGAGGGCGCTTGACTTGGAATATCCGGAAACCTGGAGAGCTGATCAACCACTTGCTTCTAATCATGCGTGAGCAGAGATCCCGGTGTGGTCAACAACAAAAACACCAAATCTGCATTTGGAAATTGCTCCTGCGCGTCATCTGTTACCCGACTAAGACGTTCGAAAAGTCGAGTTGCCTCTACGTCACCGGTAAGTAGATCTGTAGAAGCACACGTAGACTCTAGCTATAGGACCAGAGTCCACATGAACCCCTTACATGGAAAAGGTGGGATCTTCCGCCTGAACATACAGGCATACACCGGTTTTCGCTTTCTTGAAGCACGAAGCCATGATAATTTAGGGAGCCTGTGGCAAGGGGCGAAAGTGTTTATGTCTCCGTTAGAAACAACAATGCTAGCCGTTCTGTCTCCAGCTGGCGGTGGACAGAGAGGCCGCGTATATTGCAGAACTCAACCTCAACGGGTGGCGTGGGGTTGTGCACCGCTGTACGACAGAAAAGCCCCGTACCCCCCTGCAGTGGCCGCCGGGGCCCCAAGCCTCGGACCCCTCCAATTGACTCGACGGTCCACCACGAGATTATACGTAGCATGATGAGGCAGCCTCGTGAACTGGTTAGGAACGCTCGGGCGTGCCGCGGGCAGCCAGCGAGTCAGCCGTTTCTACAGGTCGTCCGAACCGGCGGGTCAATGGAATCCTCTCGGCATCGGTTCGAAGGATGCCTCCCCTGGACCTAGTCTGTCGCGGCAACGGCCACTCAAGCTCTGGTTGTATGCTAGCTAACCCCGAAACGCTCTCAAGAAGCACTTCATAAGTTTTACACCATGCACACGGTGGTAACTAAACAGGCGGGCGTTAAGCGCCCTACCAACAGTAGAGCGGATGGGAGCTCCGAGTTCCCCTAGTCGCTTGTTACGACACCCACGGGAAAATGGAAGGGGCAGTGAATAGTGTTCTTTCTCCGTCACTGCACGAATATAATATATTTTAACTAATATATTTATAATTTTTTCTAGTTTATTTACAGATATATTTTAATAATCTTATTATTTGAATTTATTGTTTTTCTATAATTTATAGTATTTTTTCATAGCTCTGGCATCATGTATTGATCGCTCTGGATACAATAATTTCAAACATTAAATACAGTAACAGTAAATAATCTCATAAACCGTTTGCAGAAATTGAGGGGCAATAAGAAAAAAAAACACATTCACATACTATTTCTTATTTGGAAAAATAACTAAAACCTTAAATTATTAATAAACAAAAAAGCACCAGAGCGATCAACAGAATAACGTTATTTTGGAGAAGTAGCCCTTAATACTGTGCCATAACTTCACACAACCGCAAATAGAGATGCTAAGTTCCATCACTTCGTAGGTTACCATGTTTAAAATTTTCATATATATAGACCCTTACTAGTTTTATTTTAGCTCTAATAATTTTAATATTAATTCCTTATTATTATGACATTTAATTTAGGTATTTTTTTTTATGTTGTAGCTGGTTCATAAAGGTGGCAATAATTTATAGACATTATTATTACTACTACACACATCAAAAGTGTCTAGGGATCAAGCATTTTTATGCGGATTTCTTGAGATTGAGATGTGGCTTTGTAATAAATTTATGATTTTATAAATTTATATGGATCCTTTTTGGTGCATTTCATAATTTGAATCAGGAACTGTGAATCAAATTCGAGTAAAAGATGAAAATCAGCTGTCAATATTTTCCCTATAAAAACATACAACGCATTGAAGACATTATTAGTGCTACTGTTTCCCTACTACTGATTAAAACCAACGTTATTATGGAGCGGCGACGTCATTTAAGCAGGGAAGAAATGCTCAGAGCCGTGGGAATGATAGAAGCTGGTTCCCGGCAACGTACTGTGGCTTTAGCTCTGAATACAAGTCAGAGTGTTATCAGTCGACTTTGGACACGATACCGAAGCACTGGTACCGTGGCTGAGCGCCATGGAGGACGGTATCGCTGCACCACACGGAGACAAGACCGATACATTCAAATCTTAACTCGAAGAGCTCCAACAATAACCGCCATGATGTTAGCCGTGAGGCTTCATCACTCTTCAGGGAACTTAATTAGCGACCAAACAGTCAGAAACCGCTTGCATGAAGTGAACCTTCATTCCCGAAGACCGCTACGGGTACCACCTATAGCAATGCACAATCGTAGGATACGATATCAATGGGCTCTTGAACACAGAAATTGGGCAGAAGAACAATGGCGTTTCGTGTGCTTTTCTGATGAGTCTCGTTTTGGTATGAGACCGGATACAAGACGTATACGACACTGGAGAACCCCTGGACGCCAACAGCGATTAAAATCCTGCCAGGAAGTCCATCCTTATAGTGGTGGAACCATCATGGTATGGGCGGGTATTTGGATCGGCGGAAGAACTGAGTTGATTTGGATCAGAGGCAACCTCAACGCTCAAATTTATGCTGAGACGATTGTATCAGACGTCATCGTTCCTCTACAAGTGCAAATCGGTCCCTTATTTCAGTTAATGCATGATAATGCACGACCGCACACCGCAAGAGTTGTAAGACAGACTCTCGCCGCAGCTAACATCAATGTCCTGCCCTGGCCTGCTCAGTCGCCAGACTTGAACCCGATTGAGCATGCATGGGATATGCTACAGAGAAGAGCTCTGCCGAATATGGAGGGTATCCAGTCGCAAGAAGACCTTTTTTTGTTGTTGCAACGAACATGGGCGGCCATTCCACAGCGTGATTTGGATGAACTCATTTTGAGTATGCCAAACCGATGTTCTTGTGTTGTTAGTGTTCGCGGTAGAAATACGGATTATTAATTGTTTAAGTTACCCAATAAAATTTTAGAGAAAACTGTTATTTCAGTCTTTTTTTCGAACTTTTGTGTTAGTGGTTCAAATGTCAAAAATCCCTTTATTAGGAAAATGGCAAATTTCTTTATTAATGCAAAGGTGACTTGGTTTATCGTTACTTTGACAAACGAAAACACTTTATTTGATGAATCCTTAAAGAAAATTTTAATTAATATCAATCAGGAGAAAAGTTATTGCAAAAATATATGTTGATCCCTAGACACTTTTGATGTGTGTATTTAAAAAGGTGAAAGTGAAACTCAGACGCATGTATTGTAGAAAAATGAGTTTCAGCTCAACGTTTAGGCCGCAAAACACTTTTCCATATACGAACACAGAAACTGTCCACTAATAATATTGGCACCTGCAATAAAATTTGCATAATGCGGCCATACACACGACCTGTACACAAATGAGGGTTGGCTATCGTAGGCATTGTAACAGAAAGAAATTTGGGGGGCTCGAGCTCTTTCATAAATGGCGAAGCAATTCGCAGTTTATTTGGCATTTAAGTAAATTTAGAGGATCCCGTTTGCTGGCATTTTGTTTTATGTGGCCGCTCGTTACCGACGGCGGCCGCGCGTGAAGTTACGGCCGCTGTGGGCTCGCCGGCCGCTTCAAGCTTGCCGCGCCTCTCCCTGGCCTTTTCAAACATTGAAGCTCCTTACTGAAACGCAACGTGCGCTTTTGTGAGTTTATGAGTCAATTTGTCGAAAAGGTGGAAACAGTTGCAAGTCTGCCCCGAAAGAATAAGCCCCGGTAGGTAGGATTTATAGGCCGTTAAACTAATAATGAAGAAAATTTAAAAAATAATGAGATTTCAATATAAAACGTTACGGTTACAAAACTGTGTTATGGATGCTATATGCAATTTATTTAAAACTATAAAATTTTAACGAATCACCGGACCAACATATTGCTTATCTTTTGCTCGCAATGACCGTCTATCAAGAAGATAATTGTATGATCTCTTCTTCGTTCCTACTCAGTCACTATGAATATTAATTAATAAAAATCGTTATTAAAACAATGGCATCGTGTAAATTAATTATTTTAAAGTGATATTCTGCATATTGTTTACCACTAATGGATGGCGAACTCGTTATAACAGTTAAGGTACTTGTAAATGACCGATTTTCCGCAGAGTCTAGGTATGGTTTCTACCCGAACCGGTGCCGGTCAAGCTTGTACCGACCACAAACTACAAACCGTGACCGCCAAATCATCGTAAGGGCCGGTGATCTTAACAAACCTCCATTGCGTCCTATACCCGGGCAGAAAACTCTGTCACACATAGCATGTTTTATATCGCTGTAAATATTATCAAATTTAATAGCGCTTCGAACTTTTATCAGTGTTTAATGTTAACTTCGATGCAATTTCCGTCAAAATTATATTCATATATATTTGTCATGCTTTGAATTTAGCCATGACGCTTTTATTCGTCGTCATTTATGTTACAACTTGCATTATAAAAACTATAATGATATGAGAAGCACAAACAGGACTAAATTATTTTCCCCATCTTTATATGGATTTCAGTTCCATTGAACTGGTAAGTTAGTCATATATTTATATAACCATAACATTAAGTGTTATTTAAGTATCTTTAACATTGCACTAATAATTCAAAGAAAATATGTCGAAAATTATAATAATTTAGTATTATTGTTTAGATAATAGTACAAAGTGATTTGACTATAAATTTAATAAAATAAGATAAAAAAATGCCCTAATACTCATCATATTACATGAATCCTATTAAATCTCTAACGCGTCACTTATGAGGAATCCGTTAAATAGGCACTTTGTACTTTAAACATCTTAAGGGCAACAACTTTGCCACTTAAAGTTACAAGGATCATAACGCTTTATTCTTTTGCGGAATCCCACACATAAAAGATGATTCACCAATTGCGTTAAGGGACCATCATTCGTAACATTCAAACATTATGAGGGTCCTTTTAGTTGGCATTTTGTTTTACATTCGATCATTACAGTTAAATGTACCGTGCTCTAGGTAGACCGTTTGTGGATAATTCAACACGATTTTATTTACCTACCAATAGGTATCCTGGACATAACAGAATTTTGAAATATTGTTAGAAACAGTTTACACAACGAAAAGTTACTCTTCAAATAAACAGTCGTATTCGATTTAGTATATTTCATGGTTTGAAATTAAAATGTGCATGTGCGTTTTAAACGTTGTAATGTAAGTACCTTATTTTATATACTTAAATGAATATCAAACTACATATAATATGATATGTCAACATTTTATTAACTATTGAGATAATAATTACATAAATTATTATTATTATAGGTATTTGTACACGTTCCACGATAATATAGTTCGGCTTATGGATAATATTTCACGGAAAATCGCGTGGTCGAATCCCATGAGGATGTGGCTGTGGCAAGCGAGTCGAGATATTAAGGAATCCTTAGTTCAAAGAATTCTGATGGAATAAGTGCGTGTGTTGAGCAACACTCTAGGGACACTATGCAAGTGTGCCTGCTACAGAAATATATGAAGTACCTGTAACATCTCCCCAGATACCGAGAAGCGCTTTTTTATTTAGAGTTAGACAGTAATACCATGATTACACGAAACCAGTATAATGACTAAATCCTATTATATGCATTAACTACTCAAATCTGATTAAAAAAATATTGGGTATGTTGTTATTTTAATCATAAAACTGTTAGATTTTTAAATCTAAAGATATTTTCCCAGCGAGGTACTATAGAGTATTCAACACCATTTTGAATCTCAGTGGCAACAAACTTATCTGTACAAAAAAGGAGTAGATGTTGCCAAATCGTTTATTACTTACCCCTTTACCGAATATCAATAGTTTGTTCAAACAAGGAAAATCCTGCAACACCGGTCTACATATCAAACACTCAACCGCAAACGACATTACAAAGAACGCCAAACTCTTATCCCGAGAGGATCAAGTAGGTAGAATAAATTAGGTACCAAACGCAGTGAGGGTACAAGAAACCCATCTATTATTTGAAAAATAAATACTATTTCCTTCACTCCGATTGCGAGAATTCTACGTTACTCATACAGAAGGGTCCCCTGTCAAATAAAAACTTCGCCTAGCCTTATTGGATCATTCACTTTAATGGGCTTTTACAAGAAGTACTGCTACTAAATTTTTAGAGACGTAATTATTAGATTTTCGTATTCAAAAGGACTAATAGAACATGTTTTGTCAAAGTTATCTATCAATAACTTCAATTTAAGAGAAACCCACGCCCACCCACTACGGCTAACCCCAAAGTTTTAGTGGATAACCCCGCAATTACTTGACGGATGTTCTTGCTATTTTCACTATAAGTTATTAAATAACTTTTCATGAATGTTAGCAAATAGTATATATAGTCTACACCGAAGGGAATAGATGGCGTGTCATAGTGTTGACTAAATACAGCTGTAGAATATCAAGCGAAGTATTTCGTACAGCGTTGCTAAGTAAAAAATGAGCGACTGAGCTGAATAAACATACTATGCTGGCCGTTCTTTGAATGGACACTTAGCACAAATAATCGCTCATTAAGGGAGTGCTGGAAAGCAGCAGTAGTAGCCCCCACAAATATGTACTACCCGCGTAAGTAAGCTAAATGATGTAAGTAAAAATGTTATAGGTTCTTTTTATAAAAGTTGGGTGATTCTTTGATTTCTCAATTGAACTTGACTTTGGAAGGAAGTAAGATCTTGACCTGAAAAAAGATTATATCTTTTTATCGTTTTACATATTATGTTTATATTCAGGGCAATGCATTTCAGTTCATATGTAAGTAGTGAAAAGTGTGTATTTACATGATATATTTTTTGTTAGCAAGTAAACGCGATTAGCATGAAGTTAGAGAACTACCCAGTAACTACATTCTTTTTTCAGGTTAAAATCTCACTACCTTCCACAGTCCAGTCAAATGGCTAGTTCTCTGATATCGAGCAAATCACATTTACTAATTAAAAATATATATAACGTAAATCCAAACATTTCTTATAAGCATGCGGTCCTCCTGATTGTTAGCGGCTTCTTCAGCTTAGATAGATAAATCATTTATTCCCATCAGTACAGCACACAAATTCAAGTAAAGAAATTAAACAATTAATTACTAAATATGTAACTGTGTGCCGCAACGATAGAAAAAGGCAATAACTCAGCGATTCCTTTGCTCTGAGAGCTAAGCACTGGTTTTCAGTTCTGCCTAGAAAGCGCGCAATGCGCAACGACACCGACGCGACATGATTAATTTATTATTAAGGAAATTAAATTATTTCATTATTAAATTAAAAAGATTATTAATTTATTATTGTTAATATGACTATATATATTATTATCATTCACCAAAAAATATTCATTAGTACTGTTTTTTTTTCAGTATTTAGATTAATATTGAATTAATATTACCCATCAATATCAGCATTTAGACACAAATTGTGACACACCAATTAGAAAGCGGCAGAAACCGCTACCATACGACCACATCTAGTTATTCCTAACCTTTGCATTTCTAGTAATATTAATTTTAATTGTTTTTTAAATATTTGGTGAGATATAGATAGAGCAGTTGTATTATATGTGTATAAGTGTTGTCTAAACACACAAATATAAATCTATGTCAGTGCCTAAACCTTTATAATCTCTGGAACCTTGATCACCGATAGAAACACAGTATCACTAAAAGCAGAAAATTCAGAATGACCTGTACTGCCTCTCTTACGTACAATCAAAACAAAGATATTTTAATTGACGACCTCCGTAGCTGAGTGGTTTGTACGTCGGGTTTCATGGTGTCGCCGACTCGAGAGGTCCCGGGTTCGAGTCCCGGTGGGGGGCAGATGTTTATGTGATGAATACGAGCATTTTTACTCCAGTCATGGATGTTTAATATGTATTTCTAGTTCAATTAAGTATATTGGTAGGTACAGTATAGTATTCTATCCGTTACCCTAGCATCCCACAACACAAGCCTTACAGTACTTACTTTGGGGCTAGGCTAATTGGTGTGAGTGTTGGAAATATTTATTATTTATTTACCATCATAGCCCTGACTACAACCCGCACCCAGTTCTAGCTACAAAACTGCAAACTACAAGACAGACATACTACAAGTATAATAACGTAGAAAAATTATTGATTCCCCATATACAAGGCAATCGTGTTTTCCATTATAAATTCGAACATTATAAAATCTATAACATTTAAATACCTAACCCAGAATTTTCCAGTGGTAAACAGTACTTTCTAAACTTTTAACAAACGCTTTATTTGCATTTGTACGGTTGAGTACGCTCACATTTAGAAATTTTATGCTATTTCCACCTTTATTTTTATTGCCATAGGATGTATATTTTCCTGTTTATGCGAATTCTCTCTAAAACAAATTAATTGTGGTTTCAACAATGTATAAAATACAAAATTTCATGAAGTCCGATTAAATTGACCACTGATATTTGGTCTCCTACATTTAAATTTAAAACGGTACATATTTATATTCCCGCTATAAAAAGAAGAATCGGGATGACAAAAGATGCTTTGTCCCGACTAAACAACATCTGGAAGTAGAAATTGGTGTCAAAAGTCAAAACCAAGATTAGACTGATACGATCTCTGGTTTTCCCTATCTTCCTGTATGGGGTCGAAATTTGGACTATCTTAGTCCAAGAAAGGCAAAGGATTGATGCATTCGAGATGTGGTGTTGGAGACGAATACTAAGTATACCTAGGATGGCAAAACGCATCGATCCTGACTCAGCTTTGCATAAAAACTCCTTTGTCCACCTTACGCCGGCAATGTTTTCTTTGGTAATTAGGCCATACAGTGCGCAGAGGCAATGCAAATTTGGAAAAGCTTATTATGATTGGGAACGCCGAAACCAAAAGATCGCGCGGTCGTTTTTCAACAAACAAAAAAGTAGACCTCATCCAAATTTTATGCATTTCTCTACCAATGGACAGAAACCAGTTGAAACAGACTGCCCGATCCAGTTGCAATCCTGGCGCTAATAACAATCCTCAAACATGAAGGACCGATCCCAGAGAGAGAGTATATTAAAGTGATGATGATAAAAGTGAATGATCATAAAAAGATTGTAATTAGTCATAAAAAAAATACAATCGGCTACCTAACATAACCTATAGGTTACCAATTGTAATGGAAAGGTGACTATTTTTTTGAGGATTATTTTAAAATATTTTCCGTTTAAATCATTGTTTGATTTTTTAAAAAATGAGGGTATCATTATATAAACGAATATTTTTATATTTATTTAATTTATTTAGATCAGTATTTGTGAGAAGTATCAAGTCTATTAACCCAAGGAATACGATTTTCCATACAAACTTTTATCCACTTTTTTACCCCTCAGGGGTAGAATTTCAAAAATCTAGATACTTTAAATTTCTGATCTCAATAAATAAAACTACCTTCGTAAGAATTTTAGGTACGAAGGTAGCTCGCCAAATTAAATAAAAGTTTGATTCTGACGACGTAGCCTGTAAAGGCTACGAAACGTCAATAAATGAATAAAGTTTCCTGCATTACCCGTAAAAACTAGTTTTATTTAATGAGTGATGTGCGTGAAAATCTAAGAAACAAATATTCTGATCTCAAGTATAAATACTGAGTTTCGAGTTAATAGAGTGCGCGTTAAAATTAATTCATATAAAAACTTCTACACTCTCCCAATCCACTTTTAGGGGGTATTTTATAAAATAACAAACTTTATTATTTGTTTAGATAAGTATTTGTGGCGGCGACATTTAAATGCCCCACATTATATCCTACGGATAGCGGAAATCATCACTCGGCTTCTCAAGAGATGGCGCTCCCGAAACTGCAATGAATACACCTACATCGGGCAAAGGAAATTCGGATGCTGACACTCCATATATACAATGCCCGACCAACATCAGTCAGGCCGCGACCCCGGAGCTACCATCATCTAGCTCGAGGGAAGATTTTCCCTTTTGGCCTTCCTATATATTCTTGCCAAGTTTCAAGTCTAAACTCAAGGAATAAGATTTTTCATACAAACTTTCATCCTCTACTTTAACCCCTTGGGGGATGAATTTTGAAACATCCTTTCGTTAGTGCAACCCTAGACCCTAAATTTGGAGTCCCCAGACCCAGCGGTTTGGGCTGTGCGTTGATATGTCAGACAGTCAGTTGGTCGGTTTCTTCTTATATAGGTACATTTAAATTATCTGTATTGAGACATAGGATACTTTTTATCCCGAAGAAAAATCAGGTTTCTGTGGGATTGTCAAAACCCGAAGTTAACGCGGACAAAGTCGCAGGCGGCCGCTAGTATATTTATATTTCAGTGTTTAATTCAAACCTGTACATAACCATATGAAACATTTTATAATCCCTTCTGGGTTAATACATGAAAACTATTCAATTATTGTAGAAGATCAAGGTTTACTGATGAATTCAGTACATGAGCTGATTGCCTAAAACCATAGAGGAAATTACTGATCCAAAATAAAATATAATATATTTTATCTTCCAATATTCGTTTCAAGAAAATCTCTGAGGTTGCAATTTAGCCCAAACGCACGATGAGGTAGTATTTATTCATTTATAATTCATGATTCGTGAAGTATTCACTATGACAAAAGGTAGATAAGCTCCACTTCAACGCCATCTTGCTACCAATCTGTAACAAATAAAATGATACAGTGATATAAAAAACTTCACGTGTGGAATATATTTGTTCGGCACTGGTTCTTTACGAATTACCGAAGAGGGACGCATTCATAAAGGTTCAGCTGTACCTCCCGAGCTTATGCCTCAAGAATCGTAAAATATTTCCGGGACGTCACACAACCAGCGTCGCACAATGCCGTATTAACGCTGGATGTGACATCTGACTTTATTTCTATATAATACTAGCCTTTGCCCGCGATTTCATCCGCGTTTACTTTAGAATGGGGTCCAGTGAGTAATGAGACATCTAATTATCCTTTTGAAATGGTGATGTTATGCTGTCCAGCTTTTTTTTAATTCCAAAGAAACTGATTTTCAGGAATAAAAAGTAGCTGTTAATCCCGCAAATAAACTGTGTGTCGGAACGGATCGGATCGGATCCGTGCATGAAAATTTTACAGAATAGCACTGCCGTTGTTAAAGAAATACTAATTATATAATAATTTAAGGGGGTCTCCATAAAACAAACGTGATTTTTTTGTTTTAAATTGATAACGGCATTAGGTAGTGACGCTGGAAATATTCACAGAATATTTATTTATATTTATATTTTATATTCACTTTAAAATTATATAAATACATTAAAATAAAATAAATATTTATTTAAAATATTTAAATACAACAGACAAGATTTTATGCCGCTTTTGCTCGATATTATAATATTGTATACATAATGGTACGGAACCCTGCGTGGGCGAGTCCGACTCGCACTTGGTCGGTTTTTAGGCATGCTCTTGCAAAGTTTGACGTCGAAATATTTCTTTATTATTATAGCAAGGATATGAACTGGGCATAAATAAGTCTGTGATATTTTTATACTAGCAATGCGCTCCGGCTTTGCACGGGTGAATTTTATTTTAATGCGATAAAATTATTCTTGTTACTCAGGGATAATATAACATTCTAATCGTGGAAGAGTTTTTGAAATTGGTTAAGTAGTTTTTGAGTTTATTAGTTGAAATAATATAGATCTATCGTCATTTTAATATTAGTATAGAGCATTAAAGATTTATTTTTATATTTATTAGGTTCTTGTGGGACTCTCAAAAAACTAAAGTTAACGCGGACGAAGTCGCAGGAGGCTGCAACAAAATCATACAGAATACCGGGCTAAAATGTCACATAGTATGTTAGTGATGCATACATAACCAGCAACTAAGAGTAAAATACTTAATTATAATTGACAATAAGTTAAAATGAAGGTATATTATTCCTCGCAAAATGTAATTATAATTAACACTATCAATGAATGTAAATTTGTTAATCAAACAATTGTTTGAGAGGTTTATTGAATTTATTATAGGTAATTAAGACATTATTCGTATATTTAAACAATCGTATCAATATAATGAATGCCAACCCCTTAACGGATTGTGGCGTAAAGTTATGAATGTATTATAACAATCCCGAATTCGTGTTTTTACGATGCTTTCAATAACAATAGTCAGTTTTTTTTTCTATTAAAACTAAAGTCTTAAAATACTGTAAAAAAATTGCAAACATTGGAAAGGTTAAATCTAGCAGTTAAACAGTAAATAGGACAAAAATTTCACAGGTGGGATCATGATAAGCCGTTGGGGAGTGCGGCTCCATCCTCGCAGAGACCAAAGCGCTGCCATTTGTGGCGGGTACCACGGATACACATACTGCTGGCCCTGATGATCGCGATCTCGATTCTTGCGCGTAACCATCCCATTATTGAGGCGAGGGGCCGGCTCCAGCGGTCTGCTAGTGCTTCGGCAAGATGTTTGGCGAAGCTTTTCAATTGTGGGGCGAAGACTCCGTCGACTGAGGTCACCAGGGGTGTAAAGGTAGAGTGGCGCGACTCGCATGGGCCACAATATTTCCTCATTTTTTCGTCTTTGGCTGAGCGAAGGACGGCTGCAACTGGGCGTGATGCGTAGGAGGGAGCGTCGGTGGCAACGACACGGACATCAAATAACACCTCCCTCTGTGCAGTCCGGAGTCTCCTTCGGAGATGACTGGCTCTTTCGTGATGTTTCCCCAGGCCATAAATGTTGACATAAATCACAGAAAAGGTCCCTTATCTCATTGTGTCGGTGTGTGATGAGGCCGCCTGTCTTGCAGCACAAGGCATGGTCTATGTTGAAGTTGTCGTTGCTGCAGCCGTCGCAGGACGCAGGCATGGAAACCAGTGTGCGGTGGTATCTTATGGCTAGGGCGTCCCTGAATTCGTGGGGTGACAGGTCGAAGTTGTCTTTTCTAGTGGGTATTATTGAGAGCCAGGTTGAGGGTTTTGTGTTCATTTTTGTCGCTATTGATCTTTCTATTGCTCTTTTTTTTGGGTGGTAATTTAGTTAGGATATTTTCGAGAGTTTCATTGTCGTATGTTTCTTTTTCTTTCTTTCCTTCTTTTCTTGCGTCACGTAGAGATTTGTGGTGATGAGCTAGGTTTATGTCCTTCGATTCGGTTAGGGCTGTTGAAAGTGTTGTTGATCCTTGTTTTGAGATTTGGTATGCTAGGTTTGGGGTGTTGAAGGGGTCCGAAATGGCAAGTCCGCCTTTGTGTACTGGAAGTGTAAATAGTTGGGCTTCTAGTTTTGTTATTTCACCTCCAATTAGAGTTGGTAGGAATTTTTCATGCAATGTTTTGGTTAAGGGTTCAAAATGTTCTTCTACATTTTTTACGACACGTAGTAGGAAAGACCATTTAAACTGGGCTGCTTTTGTAAGGGCTGTGTAGGCTGCTTGAGGGGACTCTTTAGAAATCGCTGTTAATTTCGTGACGGCGGATAACCATTGGATTACATTGTTTTTAATGAAGTCGACCTTTCCTTTTCCTATGTAGCCTCTTAAGAAGCGGGAGCCGGTAACTATGGTAATATTGGTACCGGAGAACGTATTTTCTGCAGCAGGCTTATCAGTTTCTGATACTATAAGGAATGATTTTTTACCTTGTGGGAAGTAGCCATATGCTGGCCGTATTTTGTTAATGTTGTCCCACCAGTTTCGTAAGTTCTGGAATGTTCCTTACGCGGAGGAGTCATCGGCGTACCAGCATTGTGTGACAGTGTTTTCGGATTTGAGTTTGTTTATTATTGGTAGTGTCGCTAGCGCATACAGTGGCATGTATAATCTTGTTCCAGAGTCACGAAATACAAGTTCCGCATGGCCGTTGTATGTGTTGTACAGAAAGCGAGCGCAGTGTGGCCAGTGTATTCTTGCCTGCCAGAGTTCTAGTTGTCTATTAACAGCATTGAATGCATTGTTAGCGTCGACAAGGAGCATTCCCCAATTTGACCTGGGATGGCATTCTTTTTGGAAGGCGTCCTTCATGGCGTGGACGGCACCCTCGATGCCGCTACTTAGTCCACTGCATAGTTGTAACTGACCACATGCTTCGGTGACTTCAGAGCTAGTGGCTTCAATCATACATTTTGATAATATTCTCCGTAAGCATTCTCCGATGCCGATGGGTCTCATACACGGGCATTTGTCTAACGCTACAAGGCGGCTTGACATTAGGGCTTGTATTTGGCTCCTGGGTACGGTTTCGTTGCTGAGTTTCATTGTGAGCTGTACAACGGCTTCTCTTAAGAGGGCGCTTGCTTGTCCGTAACGGAGGAGGAAGTCTCTCCAGTTTTCAGCTGTGGAGCCAGTGGGGCCTCCACCACCGTGTAGTTTCCTTGCAACAGTTTCAACGTGGTCGGATGTTATGTCGACTTCAAGGAGTGGCGGCAGTTCTGTGTCGTTTCTGGGGAGAGTGAATAAATCGTGGTCTGGGGTGGTTGGTGGGGGATGCTTTTCCGTCAGCACATAACTTACGGTTTTGCCGGATGGGTCAACTTCGGCGTCGGGGTTTAAAACTTTGTACGTGTCTTTTGTGAGGAGCCAGTTGAGGGCTTCTCGTATTAGTCTAGTGAATGTTTTTGTGTCTTGGTCGTCGCGTTTCCGGTTGCCTGCATTCCGTAGAGATTTATCTGCTTTGATGGATTCGGTAATGAGTTCCTCGAAGCGTTCGTCTGTCCATAGCTTCAGGCGGCGATCAAGTAATCTGAGCACATCTTTAGTTTTTCTTACATTTTTGTCTCTTTGCAGAATGACTGCGGCGAAAGTCAATACGCGTTCGGAGGGGTAAGTTGATTTGGTCAGATGCTCAATTTCGTCAGCCAGGGTGTGCACGAACTTTCTACTGGCAGTGCCGCTTGGGAGGTCATTCATCTTACCGTGCAGGTTGCAGACGTTGTCCCAGCGCTGTTGCCAGATGCCAGACTTGGGCCCGACGGCATTGAAAAAGGGGGACCCGAAAGCATCTTCCAGCGGTGACATGGGCGTGCGTCCGTTGGTGCTTATTGTTAGTGTGACAGGTGCTGATTGGTTCAGTGCGTCATTATGTGCTGATCTTATGTGTCGCAGCAGTCCAGTTTTCTTGAATTTCCTGGGGCAATGTGGACATCTACGTCGGCTTGTGGGTCACAGACATGTGGGTCTCGGTTTCGTCACTTGGAATTTTGTTGTAGAACACGAATAATAATAAATACACGAAAAATTTTGGTGATAGACAATAGGACCATAACAAATTACAAAAATAAAATCAAATATTTGTAAATAATTCGTCTGCTTGACGTGACAGTTCACATGACATTGTTTCTTTATTATTATTTGTTGGAAGATTTACAGACAAACAGTATCAGTAGTTTGCATAATAAATACACATGCATTTAACAAATCTCCACAATTATATACCAAATTAGAATAACTAGAGGACAATTAAGTTTTTGAAAATAAAAATAATAAAACTGTGTAAATAACACAGCTAGCACAATTGTTACAATATAAAGACATTACAATCCGTAATGACAGAAACTACACTTATATTCCTCAAATTTAACGTCAATTTCTAATGCTAATCTTTTTCAAAGAAACTTAGACTTAAATCTTTTTCACTGATGAAATGCTGGAGCAAAGTTAATCAATACCAAATGGAAGTTGATAGAAGGTGTTGCATGCTTGTATCATATACGAGTTAACTCTATAACGTGTTCATGCTGACTGGGGGCACAAAATTGTCCTTTGTCACAATCGAAGTAGATTAGTCTTAAGGCTCAAAGCGGACAACAGTTCAGGACAATCCATTTTCTTCTAGCGATATTCATCACCAAGCAAATATCACTCTTCTTTTTTCTAACGGCAGAACAGCAAAAATTGGATGAACTACGGATTAGAAACCCAGAGCTTAAGAAGCTTTTTTGACAATAAAATCTATATGTTTATCAAACAGTAACTTAGTGTCATGTATAATCCAGGATCCTTGATTTCATTAACCTTAACGAATGCCTGATTTTCTGTGTTTATTTTGAGTTTAATTAATTGAAACAAAAAGATCAACAAGCGTAATTGATAAAAAGAAACATTAACATCTAATTTGTTTTTATCGCAATACCTTTCAAATCTATGTAAATCTGCCTGAAGGCTCACAGTATCCTGTTAATGCAGCATGTTGATATCATTAACAATGATTGTGAACAGCAGTGGTCCCGATGGTATAAGAGCACATGGGCTCTTATGTATGCGTTTAAGACAACTTATTGACTTCGATTTTCGACATATAAAATGAACCATCTGTACAAGTCGCCATGTATTCCAGTAAGCGCCAGTTTTTGCAAACCAAAAGCCCAAAGTGGTCAATTCTGTCAAAACACTTGCTATAGTAAAGATGAAATCCACTTGAGCCTTTTCTTCCATGCCAGAAGTGATGAAGTTGTTGGCGAGTAACAAGTTAGAGATTATAGAACGGTCCTATAAGAACCCATGCTGTTCGTCACTGAATGTACATTTGAGCGCACAATAGACATGGTCGTAGATCAATCTTTCTAGTACGTTAGCGAAAAGGCAAAGTTTGGAAATTGGTATATGGTTTTCCACGCACGCCTTGTCTCCTTTCTCTTCTTTGTCTTCCTATAAATCGGTGTGACATCAAAACAAGTGTGTTAGTGTTTGAGATACTCTAGGCACAGTTTGCTATAAAGATTGGAAGTATAGAGTATGGCAAAGACGTTAGATTTAGACAAATCAGGAGTGATTTGTCTTAATCTAACGTCTTTAGATGTCTCAAACCTACTTTCAGTTCCACTGTGCACGATTCGACAAGCTGAAAGCAGGACCGTTTCACAGGTAGCAGGTATGATAGGAGGAAAAAAGCCTTCTTACTTTGATGTGATGTAAGTTACCATATTTTTCCCTACTTATCATACCGGCTACTTATGTAACGGCCCGCGCTTTCAGCTTAGCGAGTATCCATTCGTTTCTTATTTTATAATTATACTACCACTCCTAAAACTTTCATCTTTCCTTAAATCACGTAAGTCTGGGGTGACTGGGATCTTGCACTATAGATCACGAGACATTGATTAGATCATCACACACATTTGGCCTTGCCAGACAGACAGCTGGCTGAGAACGAGGCGAGCCTTTCTTATTTTGTAACTATCATAAATACAGATTTTATTTATCTCGATAATTATTGTATTTATCTCATAATGCATAGTTAGACTGCTACGATAACTTGTTTTTTGTGAGGTCCCAATATTTCGGCACTGTTGCAAACACCATGATCATAAAGTAACTGTAATCAAAGTATTTACCTCATCTAGTTACTACTACTATAAGTCAGCGTTACAGTGTTACGCGAAGAGAAGTTACTCGTTGAAAACAGGGAGAGCTCCCAATTTGGTTGGTTACTGCAACTGAATGTTACCATATCCGCGAACAAGTGAAGATTGAACTGTAAACGGCAGGCTCGTCGTAAACTGCCTGCTTGTTATTTTACATGAAACAAAATATATTTTATACGAAATATGGCAGTTGTGTTTATAATACAGTATAATATTTTTTTTTCAAGAAACATGTACAACTTGAAAAAAAATGTAGTGTATCTATTTCACATAGTGGATTATTTTCTAAAGGTGCTTCTACACAGTGCAAGTAGCTGGAGCAAGTAAAGATGCGGGTTACTCGCGTGAGTAGTGTGCACCAGTTACTTGTACAAGTTACTCGCTTGTTCTTGTACATAGTGCAAATTACTGGAGCAAGTAAACCTGGACCTGCGTGTGCTGATTAGTTGTGCGTGTGGCTCGCTCTGGTTCATGCTCGACTAGCTCGACCCGCACATGTCTTTGCACGGTGTTTTCACGAAGCATATAACCTGCGCAAATGCCTCAATATACACAAGTTACTTACACCGTGAAGAGGCACCCTAAATCCTACTAATATTATAAATGTGAAAGTTTGTATGTTTGTTACTGAATCACGCAAAAACTACTGAACGAATTTTGAATGAAATTTGGTACGAATCTATTTTATGGTACCTGAAATGAGACGTAGAATACTTTTTATCTTGTGGAATTCACAAAAACTAAAGTCACGGACGGTGGCTAGTTTTATATAAGAACAAAAAGATGATACCTATAGTTGATTCAGAAAGTTATTCTGAGTCTGTTAACCCAGCCTCGATAATTTCATTAAAAAAAATCCTCTCAAAATTTACTGACGCAGTGTAAAGTATTCAACCGCCAAATTTGACTTGAAATATAAATCAGACTAGCGATGTCGAAACCACAGTCTAGATATCGATTCATAAAAAAAACCAACAAACCGAGATCCAAATAAAATCTTATTTCAAACAGGTTTTAATCAAAATCTAGTGAAATATTGAATTTGTCTGTGCGCGGCAACCAGCAACATTAAACATCTTTTCTGTATTTTCCGTTAAAGGTTAATATCAGAGAATGGATGTAAAGGGTACGTAAGATATATGTACGAGAACTGAGTAAAAGTACTCTGTGTCGCATTTGTACACAACAAATATAATCAATTTCCGACATATCATAAATAGGTCTTTTAAATATGTTTACCTAGACTAAACTGTGCCTGCGGCGTGTGACCTCCGCATCCCAGAAACACATTTTACTTAACCCTATAAGTAATATCAATACATTCACTAAATTATATTTCTCACAAGTACTTTTAAAAATCACTCGTGCGAGTTTTACGGTCGTCCTCGATGTTCATGAATATTGGTTTTGTTTTTACTGTGTTTTTCCGATAGACAAACTATTACGGTAAATTGATAATTGAATTATAAGTTATCATTAGAAAACTTTCCTGCACACGAACTGACAAAAACGCTACGGGAAATTAATGAACTCTCTTTTTTCGATAACAAATTGCTGTGTTTTCGATATAATAAACTCTTCGAAATTCTGTTGACGAAAAAAAGTCCTCTATCAAATTCTCACATTGAATGGAAATTGTTTTATCGTATTTCAATGTCCATATAAACTTGGTTCTCTTTTTTGCGATTGATTAACAAGTGCCAGAGTGTTTTTTATTTGGTTTGAACCAGCTCATGGATATTTATTAATTAAAAGAATGTGCGAAAATGGATAACAAACAAACAATAACGATCGTGCGTATTTTTTCAAAATGGTTAGGAAGGATTCTTAATCGTGTGCTATTTATTAACCTTTTTAGATACTGTAGCTACTACACTTTAATGAAATCGTATTTTATACATACCCTTTAATTTAAAATATAATTTGCCAGTTGAGAAACAAAATTGTCGCCAGCCTAAACTATATTCAATATAACAAGCAAGGGCGGATCCAGGGGGGGGGGTCATGGGGGTCATGACCCCCCCCTGGGCTGGGTACAGATGGACCAAACCCAGGGGGATTTTATTTAAGTACTTTCAATATTTAATATACCACGATCCGGGGGGGTGGGCTTAGTACCAGTAAAGTTTCCTTTAAGCAGGGTTGGTCTAAGCACGCCCCTTTTTCACACACCTGTCCGATGTGTGATTAGGCGAATGGCCTTAGGGGAGAGCGCTACAGTCGTGTAGATCCCTAAGGCAAGCCAGGTATATATCCTTCCCGCGGTTGCCACCTGTTACGCATTGTTCAGCCTTTTGTTGAAAAATGCAACCGAAACTACCTGACGCATCTCCCATAGAACTCCTCACCCATCCCATTCCTATGCATCCTTATCGTAATCCGCCATAATCGACGACGTGGTCACGCCGACATGGGCCAGTCATCCAAAAAACCAGGATGGCAGGTTGAATTTGACCACCCGCGTGTTTGCCGTGCGTGGAGACCCGTGCGGAGGGATGAAGGGATCCTGGAGGTTGAGCTGTTGGTGACCACCACAGCAACACGCCTCTTTGGCCCTGATTTTAGCCTAAACGGGAGGCCTCAGAGTAGCCAACTGGGGTCAATCGGCTCGACTTACTAACATCCAAGTCAGGCGAGGACTCTGAACTGGCGGGAGCGTTTGGCCCGGTTGCGGACCCATGCGAAAGCGTGGCAACCCAAAACTGGTTACCGGACGTAAACCCACGGGGCTGGAGTCCTATATTCCCGGGGTATTTCTGGCGCATGTACACACAATGGTGTGCAGCGTCCCCACTTTGCGGGCTCCGAGGAGGGTGGAAAGCCGCTGGGAACGAAAACTAACACTAACACTCATGGAACATTTAAAACAAAACAAATCCTTGAACAACACCAACAAGCCCGCTGCGTCCTCGGATGCGCAGGCTAAGCAACCACACACGGCTGCGTCTTCGGATGCGCCGAAGCCCGCTGCTTTGGAAGCGCAGGCTACCCACACGCACACGGCCGCGTCTTCGGATGCGCCACGTACCAACACCGTCACGACACGGGAAGTCATGGACCTATCAGCTATCGGTGCCGCAATCCCGGATACTACCCCGAAGGGGACTGCGTCCTGGAGCGTGGAGGTCCGGAGTAGAAAGGTCACTGACAAACCGTCCGTGAAACCACCCAAGAAACCGTTGCCACCGCCGAAGAAGTCGTTGACCGATGCAACACCGGCCAACGTACTCCGCAATAGACGACGCGCGAAAGCGCGCTTTATTGCGAGGCAGATGCGCGCGCTGGAGACTGGGGGAAGTAAGCAGCCAGAGGCTGCTGAAGAGTCCGCTGCGACTCACGCCGCCCGTGTAGGCAAGGAGCCCACCGGTACGGCTGGCGCCAGCCGGCCAACTGGTGAGAAACCTGCCGAAAAGGCACCTAAGAATCCGGACGACGAGCAGAAAGGCGACGATTTGTTGCGACCGCGCGGCAAACGATCGGGACAAGCGCGGAACAACCGGCCAAAGAAGTCCCATTCGATACCATCGAAGAGAGGACGTCCCGATGACACTATATCGCCCAGAGGGGATACCAAGAGGCCAAAGACAGGTCCGAAGGGTTCAGCTGTAAATTACGCGGACGCATTGAAGGTCAATGACCTCTGCGTCGCAGTAATGGCAGAACCATTTCAGGACCTGACTGAGGTACAGGCCTCTAAAATCGAGGAAGACATCGAGGGGGCTCTGGATGAACAAATCTATGGACCGTCCACGATGTCATCCCGCTCACCGGCATTCCGTGGCAAAGCCTTCTGGTCGGAGGGCGTCCTCAAACTTTGGTGCGAGGACGACTATTCGCTAGAATGGTTGCGCCAAACAATAAATAAGATCAGGTCTCCCATCTCGGGAACCGTATTGACGGTAAAACGTCAATCGGAGATTCCGAAGAGGGTGAAGGCCTCCATTATTGTGCCACGGTACAAGGGCGAAAACCTCGACCAATTGAGGATGAGGCTGGCCGCCCAGAATCCGTGGTACAATATTAATCAATGGGCGCTGTACCACGCGGTGAAGACGGAGGAGAAGGAGGAGCTGTTCATCCTGGTGGGTATACCCCAGGATGATGTGGCGAAACTTCTCGCGAGGGATAGACGCGTTGCTTATAAGCTCGGGTCTATCTACGTCCGCTTCTCGTCGGGGGCAGCCGATCGACCGTCCACGGAGAAGATACCACCGGCCACCATACCGAACCTACCGAGGGAGGCCAACGTAGGACAAGGCGTGAGTATGGCCAACAAAACATCGGCCTTGACACCGACAACATCGGCCTTCAACCCATCACCGGCCCGTCAATCCAGCATGGAAGAGGAGGGTGCTGAACGTATGGACTGGTGGCTAGAGGGTGAAAAGGCGACGGAAGAGGAAGCGAGAGCGGGTAGTTCGATCAGTCAAGATGACGATCAACAACCCAGCCCCTCTCTTTAACATCATACAGTCCAATCTCCAACACAGCCAGACAGCCACGGCAAACCTTCGGCGAGTGTTGGAGACAAACACCAAGACCATAGCCCTCATCCAAGAGCCGTGGATCAGGGGTGAGAGGATCTGTGGTCTATCCAACATTGGAGGCAAACTACTCCTAGACACTACCGTAAGTAAACCACGTACATGCATCTTTGCTCCAAAACATGTGAAAACCGTTTTAATCACCGAGTTCTGTTCCAGGGACCTGACTGCTATCAGGCTCCTCAGTGATACACCTAGCCTCCCCGAGGTGATTATAGCGTCTGCCTACTGTCCGGGCGACGCCGAAATCCCCTTACCGGAGTTCGAAAGGCTGGTGACACACTGTGAGCAAGAGGGACTGGAGCTTATCATCGCCGCTGACTCCAACGCACATCACACACTTTGGGGCAGCCACGACACCAATACCAGAGGTGAGGAGTTTTCTAGCTACCTTTTCTCAACAAACTTAAAAATTATCAACAGAGGCTCTGAACCTACCTTTGTTACATCAAGAGCCCAGACAATAATCGACCTTACACTAACCAGTGAGAGGATTGCTGAATTCATCACTGACTGGCATGTATCCGACGAAGCATCTTGCTCGGATCACAGATGGATTAGGTTCTATCTTCATATAAACAATAAACCACCAGAGCCCCGACGCATTCCACGTAAGACTGACCGCAAGAAATTCTCTTCACTAATCACGGCCAGTCTGAAGTGTCTCCACTTGCCAGCGGATTACAAAAATCCAATGGAAATAGACACACATGTGAATAACCTAACATCAATTTTAACCGTCTGTTATGAACAATCATGCCCACTAGTACAGCAACGCACAACAGCCAAAGGCAAACACAATTGGTGGGGTCCTGAACTGGATAAGTTGCGACGTAGGGCAAGAAAGATGTTCAACAGAGCAAAAAACACCAGACTCGAACACGACTGGATCCTCTACAAGGAGGCACAGTCACGCTACAAAAAATGCATCCGCTTCAGAAAGGCTGAATGCTGGAAGCGTTTCTGTAGCGATATCCAAGACAACAATCATGCCGCAAGAGTGAGGAAAATACTAAGTAGCGATCCCGAGCGCAATTTGGGTTACCTCAAAAAGGCTGATAATACTTTCACAAAAACCGACGCTGAAACCTGTGAGCTGCTGATGCATACTCACTTCCCAGGCTGTAATACTAGAGACGACCAAGACTGGGAAGATGAGATATCCGCGGTTCCGGATTTAGCTGACTGGACAACTGCACGCAAAATCATTAAAATCAACACATTAACTTGGGCCATCAAAAGCTTCCTCCCTTTTAAAGCAGCTGGTCTGGATGGCATCTTTCCGGGCCTACTGCAATGGTGCGAGGAATCGATACTCGAGCATCTACTGCGAATATACACAGGATGTCTTGCCTATCGATACATACCCACCAAGTGGAGAGAGGTTAAAGTTATATTCATACCCAAACCAGGCAAAAGTGACTACACGCAACCTAAAGCATTCAGACCGATAAGTCTCACATCATTCCTCCTAAAGGTGCTGGAGAGAATGTGTGACAGGAACTTGAGAGATGATGCTCTAAAGCGTGTACCACTTCATGCAAACCAACACGCCTACAGCATGGGCAAGTCCACCGAATCCGCATTACACAACGTAGTCAGACAAATAGAACGTGGATTATCACCAAAACAATCAACGCTCGGGGTCTTCATTGACATCGAAGGCGCCTTTGATAAAACAAACTTTACCAGCAACAGCCAAGCACTTGTCAGACATGGAGTTGACCCCACGACTGCGGGGTGGATCAACAACATGCTAAAATACAGAGCAATACAAGTGACTGTGAACACTACGAAGAGAGCTGTAGTGGCACGGGGTTGCCCACAGGGAGGCGTTTTATCCCCTCTCCTGTGGAACATTGTGGTTGACGAATTAATTTGCCAACTCAATCAACGCAACTACTACACAGTCGGCTATGCGGACGACCTAGTTATCCTCATAAGCGGGCCATTCCAGAATGTGCTGTGCAACTTAATGAGTAACGCTCTCAAAATAGTTGAAACATGGTGTACTAAACACCAACTATCGGTGAACCCGACCAAAACAGAGATGGTCATGTTCACGAAAAAACGTAACTTGGATACCGTTAAATTGCCCAAGTTATTTAAAACCGAACTGTCTATGTCAAGCGAGGTCAAATATCTAGGCATAGTTCTTGATCATAAGCTAACATGGAACAACCACTTAGACCAAAAGATAAACAAAGCCTGTATCACGTTTTGGCAATGCAAAAGATTACTTGGTAAAACCTGGGGTCTTGCACCAAAAATCACAAAATGGCTTTACACAACCGTAATCAGACCACTCATCACCTACGGTGCAATAGTTTGGTGGCCTAGAACTGAACTAAACACCGCAATTAATAAACTGCAGCGTTTTCAAAGACTAGCTTGCTCTGCTATAACAGGCTGCATGAAATCTACACCTACAAATGCCCTAGAAATAGCGCTCGACATCCCGCCACTCGACCTGTTTATACAACAGGAAGCAACTATGGCAGCGCTAAGAATGTACCATCTGGGCTTGTGGACGGTAAACCAGGGACCTCACTCCAGAATTCTGGAAAGGGCTATACAATACCAACCTATGGTAACAGCCCGCTGTGATAAAATCCCGACTACTCATACATTTGATAGAAGATATCAAATAGAACTACTAGAAACCAACAAGGACTGGTCGGGCACAGACGAACTACGCATTTACACTGATGGATCCAAAATACCAGGATTCGGATCAGGCGCAGGAGTCTTCTCACTGGACCTTAACATCCATATATCAACAGCACTGGGTGATTACAGCTCAATATTTCAATGTGAATGTATAGCCATTACTCAGGCCGCCACCGCTGTCATTAATAGGAAAGTCAAAAACTACAAGATACGTATATTATCTGATAGTATGGCTGTCCTAAGAGCCCTTGATAGTAACAGCAAAACTTCTGGGCTAGTATACGAATGTCACCTGGCATTGGAGCACATAGCAACGGATAACAAGGTTATCCTCCAATGGATCAAGGGACATAGCGGTTCTGTGGGTAATGACGCAGCCGACGAACTAGCTAGAAGGGGATCATCACAGAAAGTGGAAGGCCCTGAGCCACTTCTGCCATTACCCTTCAATCAGTTTCGTACATGGATGCGGCAACGAACCACACAGAACCATAACACCCGTTGGGCGAATACCGAGGGCTGCAGGCAATCTAAGGATATTCTTCCCAACCTCAACCCCAGACTAACTAGGAAACTACTAAATCTTAACCGAAATGATCTCCGAGTAATGCTAGGCACCATAACAGGGCACTGCCCACTTAACAAGCATTTACTAACCATACGCGTTACAGATAGCTCTCTATGCAGAGGATGTCTGGAAGCAGATGAAACGGCCGCTCATGTGATCCTGGAATGCACGAGCGTTGCAGAACACCGGGCATCAATCCTCAGGAAGCCGAGGACGCTCCTAGAAGCCTGTGAGAGCCCCAGGAGGCTACTGCGCTTCTGGAAGGAGCTGGGCTGGCTGAGCTAGCTAGCCCAACACACCCTGCACGCACAATGGACCAAGTACGGAGTCTACGTGCGGAAACGGGGGCCCACAACAAGTAACAAGTAACAAGTATACCACGATCCGCCCTTGATAACAAGTGATACGTAATCGAAGCTTTATAATAGATTTAATACTTAACAACTTGGAAGTGAAGTTAGCAAAACAAATTTCATCATCATCAGCCTATTAATGTCCCCACTGCTGGGGCACAGACCTTCCCCATGGATGGAATAGGGAGTTTGGGCCATGATCCACTACGCGGGCACAGTGTAGATTGGAGGGTGCTAACGACTGCAGATGCATCCGGGAACCGATGAACGAAGCACGGAAGAACTCGAGATAGAAGATTTTTGGGTCACCCATCCAATGACCGACCACTGCGAAAGTTGCTTAACTTCAACGATCGCAGCCGAACACGCTAACCACCTGCGCCATCGAGCGAAACGAAACATATTTGCTTAGGTATAAGTCACGAGAAAACCACAGCAGTATCCCGATAACAATAAAACATCCTTACCTTCTCGTTTGTAAGTACATAGACCGGTTAATATTGAATCTTTTATATCTTACGACTCCTATAAATATTAGTACGCTCACAATAAATAACGTGACTGTATGAAAACATTACTTACACGTTATGGTACGGAGAGTGCATCTAAGACACGGTGCGCGAGCCATGCATGAGCCAGCACAAATCCGTTCCGATTTCCCAGTCACCGTGCGCATTACAACAAACGCGGCGCCTTGCATTTTTCACGGGATAGTGTGGAAAGAGGAATGGACGACCTCTGTAGCCCGGTAATCTTAACTGCGCGACCAGCTTTAGACTATTCCGTCAACTTATGATTTACTCAAATTATATTTCTTTTTTATAGTTTTAAAAAGAAAATAATTCAGTTTCCTAATGTGAAATGAACGTTTGTCGTCTTCCTATAAATGTCTACAAAGACCAGAAAATAATTCTATGACCTTTATAAAGGACCGCTTAGCTAGGTAGCTCGAGATAACTTTTATGCTCCCAATATAAGCCGTGTCATTGCGAAATTTGCTAAACTTAAGATTAAATTATTACCTCTGCTCTATCGAGCTCATTATTAACATCAGTCATCATCAAAAATTAAAAAAAAACATAAAATATAAGTAATACATTTTAAATTACGCGAAATTACTAACAGTATTTCCAACAAAAATCATTTTATAGATCAAAATGTTTCCACTAGTTTCTGTTCTTTGAAAATTTATGAAAGGCCGGCTTGTAGAAGTAACACTCAAGTGTAAAACTTTTATGCTGCTCCTACACTAGACTCTTTATATCTCCGAAGTAAGCCTTGGACGCAAACACGCGCGTAATCCCACCGTCATAGGGACGATTCTTTATTTTATTCACAGTGCAGCGCAGGAATACATCTTTACAGGGACTCGTTGGGAGCTATCCGGCGTGATAACTCAACGTTGGGTATTCACAACTCGCATAAACATAGCAAACTAACTTGTATCAAATTTTCTATAGGTTCCTTTTTTGGTACAAAGCTGTCTGTCAACGCTGGGGTGTATTTAATGGTGGCCACTGACCATCATGCCACGTGATCAAGTTACTTGATCGAGCCAAAATTCCTTCAAGTGGCATGTCTTTCCAAATTGTCTCCCCACACACGGTCAATTTAGCATGATCAAGCCTTATTTTGTGTCTGGGAAATGCTTTACGCATCCTTCAACCACTATTCATTTCAGCCAGCTCTGTGGACGGGTGAAATAAACAGGGCCCTACCTAACGCCCTGAACAGGGCCACTAAAAACCAGACAATACTCCTGCACCGTCACCCGACATGCACTATGAGGACCGCGGTCCCCCTAGTGAATGCCGAGAGGGCGGGTGTGGTCGCGGCTCCCGTTTCCGAATGGCCGCGCACCAGGTGCATGATCAAGCCTACTTATTTGATCAAGTCACTTGATCAAGCCGCTGCATGGTGTGGCCACCAAAATCAACTGCATGAATATACTTATTTTATATAGTTTTTAAACTATAACAACAAATAAGAAAACTCAGTGAAACCCTTTTTTCCCCCACATTTTTTTTCCCATGTAAGAAAAGTAAAGTAGTTTTGATAGTAAGAAACCCTTCGTTTGCGAGCCCGAACCGCACCAGGCCAGTTTCTACAAAGCAACGTAATTATCGACATGACAAACTTCTGAAACTATTCACGAGTATTAAAATAATAAAAGTCACTGATATGCAATCTAAATGAGATTTACATTATAAACTAACAATTATTTCAGAACAAGTAGAAAAGCAAAACAAGGTGTTCCAACCTTTAGCCAACAATCGTTCGGTATAAATCATTTTATTGGTATAATTAGGCCGGCCTTACGCTCACGAGCAACAAACGTCGATAGTGTAGGGTCAACAACTGAAAAACAATAAGAAATGGAAGAAAACTCATTAGTCACGCGAGCAAACCGAGTCGCACGCCCGTTGCTGATTGGATATTCGATACTGCTATTCAAACTTGTTTCCAATCTCGGAATATTTTCATACAAGTTGATTGTCTTCACCAGAATACTTTGCCTCTTTCCGTTCATGCTAGTTAAATGTAGAAGTAGTATTTAGTTAGAAACGTAAATGTGTATTTTAATAACAAACATTAAGCCGCTTGTAAATTATGTTACATAATATCTGCAAAGAAGTAAAACTAATTACTGAAAAAAAATATGCTCTGTTCCTTGAGTTAAATGGACGGCAAATAGTTAAGGTTATTCTTTCTATCCTAAATTATCATTTGTTGTATAATGAAATAATTTTATAAGCTCTGTAGTATAGGTATATTTACAGCAGAACATTATTAAAAAAAATAACAAATGAGCATCCAATACAAACGTGTTCAACGGAATAACACTTCATAAAGGGAAACATTAAACTTGGTAAATCTGAGGGTAACTTATTATATAAATATGACCCTTATTTATAGCCGAACTCTAGACTTATTTCAGATTAACTTCAGGATAACGTCCGCGGTGCACTTCATAAAGCAACTTTTAAAAGTTACTTATGTTGGTCTATGTTAAAATCGATTGCGATGTGGTGCACTTTTGGATTGGATAAAATTTTTACACGATTACTCTCATGCGATCTTGAAATACAGTTTAAGGTAAGTAAATGTAATCTTTATCACAGCACCTATATCACGATTGAATTTGAATGAAACCTTAAGGTTCATTTACTATTTCAAAAATATTTATGATAATTAATTATAAAATATTTTAACTTGATGTCTATCAGCCCCGTGTTTTTTCGAAAATAACAATGCATAAAATATAGTTAAATTTCTTATTTCAAATTAATATACTATTTCTGATTGTTTGCACACTGTTTACGATGACTATATATTTAAAATTTTGATATTTTAAGTAACTTCTTGTATTTTTAATAACTTCATAAAACGTAAAATTGTGAATCTAGTGAAATAATAAATTAGTATATTATATTGCTTCTAATACGCAATATTAATTTATTTAGGGTCCACTTGCACCAAAGATCTTAAATAAAATTTAAAAACTAATCATGTCTAAATCATTGATTAACTTTAAACAAATTGTAAAAACTAGCCAAGCGCGAATCTGGACTCGCTCTCTTAGGGTTCCTTATAATGTTTCTTGGTTTCTCTAAAAAACCGCAAATTAGTTTTTTTAAACGAAGGCAGAGTAGCTTCTTGCCATATTATCCTGTTATTAAAGCTACATGCTAAACTATGACTGACTTATGAATTAGTTCATTCCGAGCTAGACATCGCAACAAACCGAGAAAGGAAAATCATTTGTTTGTTTTCGTCACAACTTACATGTACATTATAAATCGTATTTTTCAGTATTTGTTGTTTAAATACAGCATATGGGACATCATATACCAAAATTTCACATTCATGACTAGTTCTGGTTTTGAGCATAGACCCCAGTAACAAAAAATACTAGTGAACTGGAATGGTTAGGAATTTCTTCGTTAAAGAAAATAATTCATGATATAAATTATATCCAACTCAACGAGCTCTAGGCAATGATATATGTCACATGCTAGGGTAAAAGAGAAAAAAGTCTCCTTTTCCATATATATGGGAACACGCATGAAAAATACTTTAAGGTTATTTTTAACTAAACATTCTGCTTTGTCAAGCATTCTGCATACAATACCAAAATTTCGGTTCTGTAACTCATTCCGTTTACGATCTAAAGACCTGTGACAAACGGACAGACAGATACACAAAGGACAGAGTGAGGGTTCCGTTTTAACCTTTGGGTAAGGAATCCTAAAATCGAATGATGTTTTAAACAGATTAAATCCTTAATTTGAATTAAGAATATTGGTACAAGTAGACCTAAGTCCCACCAAGTAAGTATGATTAAAGTTTTGCAACACATAATGTATACTTATAATTTGCAGGTTGTAAAATCACAAGAATGCCAGTGACTTTTTCTGCGTGGAAAATCCCATACAAACTTCCACTTTCCTTTTCACACCTTTAAAGGATGATTTCTGTGATAAAAACTATCCTATATACTTTCCCAACATTTTAAGTACCAAATTTCATTTAAGTCGGTTCAGAGGCGTAAGCCAGATGAGGTAACACACAGACAGATAGAAAGAATGACGGACACACTTTCGCATTTATAATATTAGTATGGATAATAACATAGTTGTTATTTATTTTATAAATAGGTCTGACAAATGTCTCCTCCCCACCTGATGTTAAGTGAGGGTGAAGTCCAGACGTGAAGATAGCTGGTACAGCAGTTCTACCTGCCACACCAGCCATCCTCACCTTGACGGCCTGCATGTTGCTTCTTCACGCCTCTCTTAAAGGATCCACCATCCATCCATCTTAAAGGACCCCGGTTGTAAGAAGGAGGGAACACGTGAGCAGGCAGAGCATTCCATTTACGGATAGTGCGACAAAGAAATGAGCCACCAGTCAAATGTAATTTTCTAAACGCATGTTATGAATGTTCGCTTCATACGAATGTAGTGGCCGCTCGATTTCAGAGAATGGCGGTATGGCGGAGGATCGGTCCGACCGACTAACGAGGTTTTAATGCGGAGAAAGGCCAGGCTTATCACTATCTCGGCCAGAGTAACTCACCGTTGCGGTGATAGAGCTTGTGAATTCATCCTACATGCTCGCTATGCAACCGGAAACTCGGATAACTCGATTCCATATCTCCTTCATAGCATGTTGATTTAGTATAAAAAGCTAACTCTTTTTTAATATTGCGTGTAAGTTATTACAAAAAAAAATATAATTTTTATTCTTTTCTAATAGTCCTACATCCTATACTACTAAAATTATTAATGCGAAAGTGAATTTGTTTGTTTATTTGTTTGTTACGCTATCACGCCTAAACCCCTGGACGCATATAGTTTATAGCCTGGATTGAGACATAGGATACTTTTATAAAAGTGTTAGGTTCCCAAGGAGTTTTCAAAAACTAAAGTTAATTCAGATGAAGTCGCGGCCGGCTGCAAGTTACCTATAAATGTGAAACTTTGTATGTTTGTTACTCAAGAACGCAAAAAAAATGAACGTATTGGGATGAAATTTGGTACGCATTTAATTTAAGACCTGGTTAGAGACAAAGGATACCTTTATCCTGAAAAAATCTGGTTCCTGTGGGATTCAAACCTTAAGTTAACGCGGACGAAGTCGCGGGCGGCCGCTAGATAAGCAGTAAATATTAAATTCCAAGTTTTCGTTGAATAAGACATATTTATTCCAAGCTTGCGTAAAGCAAAAACAGATGAGTTTTGATATTCCACATATCACAAATGTAATTTGCTAACGTATATGGTTCTGTGGTAATTTGGCTGTTCACAAGCAAAACCAAACTAAACCAAGCCCCAGTTTATACGAGTTCGAAAGTTTGCATAAGAGATTCACACAGCAAGGGAAACTAACTAATAAAGGGCTTCTACGTAACACGCACAAAGGAATAAAACCAAATCCCGGGTCTAGCTCCTATAAATATATATAACTGATGCCAGCAATCCTGGAATGTAAATACAGCGATCGACCGTTCGTTTTAGATGATAAACTTTCTATAAATGTATCTAAACGCAATATCTTATATGGATCATTTTACTGCATATAAATAAAGCGAAAGTGAGGTTTTATAGGCCAATACGAAATTGTTACGGCAATAACTTAACGTTCTCAATCTCTCTGGTATTGGAGTGGATGAGTTACGTCTAAAACATAGCCCATCACACTCGGTACAAGCAATCCTCGCGTTTGTGGTGAATACTAATACCTTTTATTAGGAGCGTTCACATATTTCATCATAAAAACAACATAACGCACGGAACAATCGTAAGATACGAGCCCGTTTATATCCGAACGGGTTTCGGGATCAGGACTTGGCTATTATCATACGTTTCTGGTAATCGAGTATTACTTGGGCGTAAAATGATTGGTTTAAGTAGGTATCTGCTAGTAATAGGCAACTTTACCCACAGTAACATAATAATATGTAGGTAAATTTTAGAACTAGGTACAATGTTCTGTTTCCTTCATGTGAAAGTTTGTATGTTTTTACTCAATCACGCGAAAATTACTGAACGGATTAGGATGTGCATTCAACATAGTTTTTGACCTGTATTGAGACATAGGTACGATACTTTTGACATAGTTAATATCACTTATAATACTAACGGTTGACTTCACCCGCTTTTACTTTAGTTTTTTGAGAATACCACATGAACCTAACAATTTTGCTGGATAAAAAGTACCTTATGCTCAACCCAGGTCATAAACTTTATGAATTTCAAATTACATCCAAATCCATCAGTAGTTTTTGCATGATTAAGTAATAACAAACATACAAACTTTCACATTTAGAATATTAGTAGGGAGTAGGATTGGATACACATAATTACTAATTTATATGCAATCAATTTGTATTTAACAAATTCCCTCAAGATATTAATTCGACTTAAACCAATTCTGGTTTGAAATACCAAAATAATATATACCTACGTGGGATGTGTCTTAAGCTCAACAACACACACAGTAGCCCTAAATAAAAGGGTAAACAAACCATCACAAAATAACTGTGCATACCAATAGTAAAACAAAACCCTGTATATCTCTCAAATCCTCGAGGTGAGTCCCCAGAAAGTCTGTTACGGAAAATTTGTTTAACTTGACTTGAAAAGGGGCAGAATCTTGCGGATAAAGTAAAAGATCCGAGGGACATGTGTAAAGGACGTCAGGGGATACATCTTGTTTAAATGCTGAAAGTCGCGCCCTTTTAAAAATCAACACTTGCATATAAAGTAATAATCAAAGATATTTATAAAATCAATATTGAGATTTTTTTAAGTTTAAACAGATTTAAGATTTTTTTTTTCTGAAAAAGACGTTGTTTTCATTTGTTGAAAGTACCTACTTATAGAAATAGAATGGGCATAAAATTCTTTATTGCGAAGAAACACAATAAGCCTCACCAATGCACAGCCTAATAATATCAGTGTTTCGCTAGAATTTCTTTTTGCATGACATTATATTTATTATTATTTATTTGATTCTCCTCCCACCGGAATCTTAGGAAAACATGTCATGCTAAAACAAGCTTACTACAACAAATCTATTTTGGATACTACCGAAAACATAATAAATATTTTTATTCATCCCATTAGCTGCGAACCAATACAAAACCCAACGAAAACGCCGGAATTAAGGAGGTAAGTTTCATATTCAACATTCTTGGAAAAAGAATATTTTTATTGAAACTAAATTGATACAGCGCAGATACGCGCAGACATTTCTGCGTAACAAAGAAAAAGCTCCATTTTGCATGAATTATCTTAACCGGACGTTGGTTGCTCGAAGCTGGGAAACTAGACCCTTATCAACGGCAATATCTTGTAACAAAACTAAGGATATACGTAACCGCGTCCCAAAAATTTCTTCCACTAACTAATTTTCCAGTTTATGACAGCTAGGGATTTTCCCAGTTTATTATATGGACTAGCTCAGTTGTCTCAATTATAACGAAAACTTCTATTAAGAATTTATTACTGGAAAGTGTTGCTATCATTGCTTACTATTTCTGAATATAATTATATTATTGAAATTTTTTGGTAATAAATAATGTTTTAGGAACGTTGAGACCTTTGGGAATGGCAAAATATACTGAACTCGCGTGACTTTTTGCGCTTCGAAACATATATGTAACCATGTATTTATATATTACAAATACGATTGTATTCTTACTAATAATAATAGATGTTATACAGCCCGAAATATAGATATATGTGCTCATGATACAAATGAATTCCTACCAGATTTCTATAACTCTTTCTTTGGAGCAGAAAAACGCCGTTGCACCTACTTTAAGGGTTAGGGATACGGCTCCTAAGCTTTATCGGTACAGTGGACTGCTTAAACTCTTCATTGCTGTTAACAGCTAAATGTGCAATTCTTGCATGAACTGCGATCAAGAGAAAATTATTTCTCTCATAAGCAAGAAAATTCATTTCATGTACCCATTTGATTACGAGAATTTAATTTGAATTTATGTTTTCTCGCAGCTTTTAGCAGTATCCGGTAGGTATGTTTGTTAGTTTTTATTTGCAGCTAGATCGTGCGATGTCCGCTCAAGCTTAAATTAAGATGCGCGTTAAGCTGGAGTGGATGAAACAAGTCTAGAAAACAGCTTTAAGTGCACATAAAGTGGGTTAGCCGACGTCGCTCGACCAGCCAGCGGGTAATACCAGATCGTGTTCTTTTTAACGAGTCTCCAACCGGGCATAATTCATGACGGTGAAATAAAAACTCTACTAGTACCAAGCTGCGAAGCCGACGTGATGTTAACAATATTTTAGTTTTCCCGAAATAGTGTGTTCTTCCGAAAATAAATAAGTCGTCATGCAAAAAGACGTTTTGACGTATACTTTTTTGCATCGCAAGCTGTCACTGGTGGAATAAATTCTAAAAGCGAAAGAAGAACATAACATTAAGCAGGTGTAAAGATTCTAGCGCAGATAGTAGGTAAGCTATATGGTCGTTGTCAAACCAATATCTGATATGTGCACTTTTGAAAATTTCGACATTTCATCATTATCACTAGTAAACTAACCGTATTTTTTAATACAAAAACTGCTATTCGAATCTAAGCATAGTAACTTTACCGTTACTATGCTTAGATTTGTTAAAAATTTAACCCAAGAAAAAATAGTCTGTATGGTCTCATGACCAAATGGTGATAACGGAATCCTATAACAAGCCTTCGCTGTTCGATAAACCGCCCAGCTGTCTATCAGGAAGCTGTATCTCATGTTCATACAAGAGATAAATAAAATAATGTTTAACAACATGATGTTTCAACGCGTAATAATAGTATTATCTCTTGTTGGTTCAGAGCTAACGTAAACAAAACTGAAGAATAAGTATAAGCTTATAATCTTTGTCGGGCCCGCTAAATGGAGTCGGCTTGGCTCCAGCCCAGCACAGCCCGAGTCCGACCGAAGACTAAAAGGTGAACAACATTATGCAAATAACCACACTCTTTGTTCTACGCTAAAGCTATTTACATTTTATTTATTTGCAACAACGTAATGGCCGGCCTGTTTGGGGCAAGTTCTGCGTTATTGTTTAGACGGCGTTAAGTGGGTTTTGCTTTAAAATGGGCCTACAGCGTGATCTGTGGCCACCGAGATTTAAATCTCTGTACATAAATTTCCCCAGGATGAAAACACGCTGCAATAATTATTTGTTCAGTACTCTCTGTTGTACATCCGCTTTTTATGTTACGTAGTTCAAAAACAGAACACGTATTCTGTGTAATAAACAGTAATCGACGAACTTAAAACGTATGTGTACTGTACTTAGCCTAGTTTTACGGACTCTTGAGACTGTAAATTGCTAGTTAGATTTACGAGAAAATGCATCAGAAGACTGCAACTGCGAAGCTAAGTCAGAATACTAGTGCCAACTTAGTGAACTTGGGCGGCTATTTTGTAACATTTTTTTCTATGTATTATATACCCTGTAGGAAGCTTGAGCAAAAATAAATAAGTATTATATTTATGCTAATAACGACCTCGAACCCGTCGTCCTGCAACTTTGTATACGGACTTCAGAATACTAGAACATGTTAAAATGTAGCATACAGTGAATACCACTTGGATAAGGTGTAATAAATGTAAGGCTTTTCAAGCCTTAAATTCTGTTTCTTGAAAAATTACGTAACAAACATTCAATTCATGACTATCTCCTAAATCAAAACCAACATCATATAAAAAAATATAGATAGCTTTTCTTTAGAAAAATAAAAAATAAAATCAACTCTGCCCAGTTATCAGACTGGATGACACCTTGAGCTGAATTGAATTTTCCATAGTTAAAATATTATTTATATTAAAAAAAATACAATTGCTTTCTTTACAAAAATATAAATGTCTAACATCTGTTATATTTTCATTTTCACGTTAATCTTTCTCTTCGGATATGAAATCAATGTGTAAGTATTGATAAACTGATTTAGCATACAGGGTAAAATTAAAGTTTAAGTAAATTAACACGTTCCATTTGTTCGCACAAACAATATCATTCAGCGATCATTCATTATCCATCATTAGTGTTAGCAAGTTTGTTAACATGGAACCGAATAAGGGAACGGCTTTCTGAACTTGAACTCCCTAGGGATAGTGTTCCGTGCTCAATCTTACAGGAGGCGATCAATTCATCCGCCCGATCTTCCGGCATTTTAACACCACACTCAGATGGATGAATTAAATTTGGACGTATAAGCTACGTTCTTATAACAACGGCAAAAACTTTCAGATGTATGACTTGTTGTAGAAGACTTGCCTCTATGAGATTTCTTAATGAAGTATTAATTTAAGCTAGAAATCCTAACATAAATCTCATGATCGGACACAAATAGTACTCACTGTGATGTCTTTATTTACTGTGTAAAGTCGTATTCAGCCAAATGCTTCTAAAAAGGCATTTCTTTGTGTCTGATGCCCTCTGCAACATTTTGGTGCTGCATTTCGTTGTTACATTGTAATTTTGCACATTTCTTTGACCGCGATGGAATAATGACAACAGCAAGACAATTGCTAAATAATCACCTGCATTATTTGAATGTAAAAGTAAATCCTTTTAAGACAGGTAAACGGAGTACAGCATAAGTTTTTTTAACAAAAAAATAACTTTTTTTTACTATTTAACCTGTAACGATACTGTGTTTACCTCTAAAACGACTTACCTGTCGCCACACCATAATTTTATTTTGTTTAGAGAACACTACCATATTATATTATATCCTCGTACTGTTTCACTTAAACTGAAATATTTTACTTTCTACCTTTCTTTAGCAGCCTTTGTTAGTTTCGCGTTGGAGCATAAAATGCAAATGGCATGCTCCCGTACGCCAGCGCATTATGAGAGGACCGCTTGGCATTTTACTTATGTTCAAGAATTATGACTGACTCTATCCCTCCTCGCTATGATGACGCCACACGTCAGTGAAGTGATGGAATTTTAAAATAGTTATTTATGATACAAGTGCGGTAAGTTGGTTATTACAAACAAGTAGACAAATGTAAGCCCGAGACGAAGTCAAGGGCTTACCATAGTCACGAGTTTATAAATATCAATCCGCACGAACGACGTCGTTCAACACAGTTGCGAGAAATCAGTCCCTATATCTACCAATCCCCTATTATCACCCATCAATCCCCACTATCACCCACCAATCCTCCTTATCACCCTCGAATTCCTTTTCACCCTCTAACCCCTTTTCACCTTCGAGTCCCCTTTACACCCTCAAATACCTTTTCACCCTCGAATCTCCTTTACACCCTCCAATCCCCTTTTTATCCTCCAATCCCTTTTCACCTACTATCCCCACTATCACCCACCAATCCCCTTTTCATCCTCGAATCCCCTTTACAACCTTCAATCCCTTTTTCACCCTCCAATAACTTTTCACCCTCCAATCCCCATTTCACCTACCAATCTCCTGTGCTCATTTAGTTTAACAACTTTCTGATGTAGATACTTCTCCTCTTTTACTCTAACCCGCAGCGCCGCTTAGGTTAGTGAGAATTCTCCGAAACTAAAAAGAAATACCGTAAAGAATACGCACTGCGCCTTGTATAGCACGCTCCGTTGGAGGCCTCGTAATTTTGAACTTTCGAACAGTGTTAATGCATTTTTGAACAGGGGTGTTGAAAAATATTATATCAGCATAACGTCGCCTCTCCCAAAGAATCTAGTTGTGAAAATGTGTAAGATATCCTGACCTCACACGACTATTTCAAGGGGCTCTAGATTCTCCTACCATCGGCTCACATATTCTTATTATATTTTTAGTGCTCTTACTTACAAATTGGTACTCTTATAAGCACGAATAAAATGTAAAATACATTTTGTAAAATAAAACTATAAATAAGTTTTAAACAAAAAAACCATTTTCAAGAAACTCCATATCACGAATATCTGTAAAGTTTGTTACATCAAAGGAAACTAAACCTTATTAAAATGTAAAAATTCCCAACAGTGTTGTTCTCCACTGGAAAATAGTAGGGGTAAGCCACACTCCAATTCACAAACGAGCAGAGAGACGCCCTCACGTGGCACTCTCAAGACCTACAATTGCATAACAAAAACATAGACAAGTGCAGAAAGACCTGCTTTTGTCTGGAATCCATCTTGCCAGGTGAAGGAAGCTAAACAATGGTTTGTACAGTCTAACACTGACTCAAGCCCCTAAAGAGACAATGCCGCCGCGAATATGGGCTCAGGAGAAACGTTCCAGTCTTGTTACCGCGAGCAATATTGTTAGTTTTATGAAGGAACCGGGGAAACCTTTGTGCCCACATTTTTATAGCACACAATGCAACAACTTCAATTTTACCCCACTAATAAGCGTATTACACAGTAAAAATGTACATTTACTTGAAGGACTGCTTAATAGTGGCAATCCTCGGTATAAATTTAATTATATTTGTCGTATTCACCTCAAAATACTCAGTGCTTGTAGTATTCAAAATTAACGTCTCGTCTCGAAATTCATGTTTCGGGCGAAATAAAATTTAACTGTTGTGAAAATTTGAAGCTTTTACATGAAATATGTTTATTTCTGTAAGCGTGAAAACACTCTCGGTATGGAAATATTCAATAATACGTAGAAATTTACAGTTCAAGAAATATAAATTCAATATAACTGGACCAACTTAGAAGGGTCATGCGCATTAATAGGCTTAACGCAGTCAGAGTTTAACTGAGCAGGGATTTTTAGTTGCATCATTCGATCAAAACCCGATATAAAAAAGGACACTTTATTTTGTAAAACTAAATGTTATGTTAAGTATTTTACTTCTTCTTCTTCTTGCTACGGGCGTTTCCGCAACTCGACGTCCTTATGGCGCCTGTTTTGCGTGAGGAGGGTGTATGGCCGGAATCACTCCAGCCAGCCCAGCTCCGCCAAGAAGGCCCCCAGGGCCTTTACATTGGTGACTGCCTTTTGAAGGTTTCCCGGTGAGCCGAGGTATTTCGCCCGGTATTCGGCCACTCCGTTGCATTCCAACAGAACGTGAGTAGCTGTTTCTTCTACCTCCATGCATCCTCTGCATAGGGGGCTGTCCGTGACACCTATGTTGAAAAGATGTCTGTTAAAATGTGCATGTCCAGTAATAGCACCTGTTACCATGCGCAATATAGGTTTGCTTAGCTGTAGGAGAGCTCTGGAGAAGGCAGCGTTCACCTGTGGCAAAGCGAGCTTGGTCTGCCTGCACATCTCCAGATCGAGCCAGTGTTGCTGGTGTAGTGCGGCTGTGTGCTCGAGGATTTTATTGACGAGACAGCTTACCGGTATCGGGACGATTGGTTCGGGACCTGTTGGGGTCGTATCGGATCCCTTCCGGGCCAGCTCATCCGCAGCGTCGTTTCCGCGTGATCCACTGTGTAAGTATTTTACTTAACTTATTTAATTTTAAAAAAAATGCTGCAACGGGATGAAGTGGGCAATTGTGATCTAATTACTTAACTTATTTAATTTTAAAAAATTGCTGCAACGGGATGAAGTGGGCAATTGTGATCTAAATCTCGAGTTAACTAAAGCTAGATTTAACCCATACCATAATGTCAAATTAACATTGAATTTTTGCCATTTTTGTATAGGTTAAATCTAGTTTTAGTTATAGATATTCAAAAAATTTGGTGCAAGTGGGCAACGTAAATAAATTTCATGTTCTTGTTTATTACAAGATATACCGATTAAGAGAGTCTTAACCGCGACCTAGGGTTGCAGTTAGGATCAGGGGGGCCAACACCGCCTCCGATTTTCAATAAGACGACTTGTGTGCATACATCAAACTTGAGTTATTGACACGGCAAAGTTTATAGGCTTTCAGTTTAACTTACACGGTATATGGTTTTCAGTGCAAATAATACCCCAAACTGGATCGGCATTACTTTAAACAAACGCACACGTTGGTGATCAAACGGCCCCATGATTGAAAGGGAGGCTCGGCAAACAGTTGGGGACAATAGGGCGGACGGACCGTTTGTGCGACCGACCGGTAGCCACTCTTTTGTAATTAGCTAACATCGAGAAGCTTAAAACATTACGTTTTTCAAGCGAACTCGCCCATACTTTGTTATAACAAAGTTTGTGGTTGAAATATTCATATTGTGCATTTTAGCAGTAGTTGTATATAAAAGGCCTTGTATACATGTAATATTTTGTTTTAATTATGCTCACTTTCACTGACATAAACATTAGAAATGTAGGTAACAAGAATATGTAACAACCGTTGTAAACCAACTTAATATTTAAACAAAAAAAAACATATTGACTACAGTTAAAAGTTGTAGTATATTTCTTGATTTTAATACAAAACAAGATGTGCAAATAAAAGTGAATATAAATAATTATAATAATTTGTTTTAAAATTTAATAAGTCATAGATTTTCAACCTCATTATGTTGTCTAAGTAAGCTCCACCATGTTGCGACAGAAATCCCTGGAAAACCGGCCAAGTGTCTCACTCCAACGCATTACTTGAGCGTAAACGTTGATATTATTAGAAAGTGATATTATTGAGAATGTAATGATTTTCAAAGTGGGTTAAATCTCTGTATTCTATCCATAGCCTACGCCCCAGCACTGCGGGGGCTGTTCGCTGATAGTGTTAATGAAAGATAATTTTTGTATATTTTTTCATCACATTTCTATTTGCTGCCTGATTTACAAATTTATGAATGTTGTTCTTCTTCCTCATTCTCCAAGATTCGGAAAATTTAATGTCACTCAGCTGTGATAGCTTTTTTTTAACTTTATGAAACAAATATAAATATTTCTAACACTTACACCAATTAGCCCAGCTCCGAAGAAAGCACTGTAAGGCTAGTGTACTGGTTTAACGGATATAATACATATATAATTTTATTTATCTAGAAATACATATAAACATCGATGACTTAGGTACAAATGCTCTTATTCATCATACTAACATTTGCGCCAGCTGAATTCGATTCTCTGAGTGCCGATGTTCATACTACTTGGCCACGGAGGTCATCGAATATGTAAATACTGACACCATAGAATTTTTCAAACAACACGAAATTACCCTTTCTTACTGACAGGGCGGAAAATGTCCCATTAACTTTAAACAAAATTTTGCAATTAAAAGCTTAACATTTCACAAATGGATGAAAAAATACAATCTAAAAATCGTTGGCACAAATCCTTATATTTTTATACCTAATATTTTAAAAGACCCAATGACACCACACGTCGTAGGGAAAATGAAATACAATCACATCCTCACTTTACGCGTTGGAGGGTTACTTTATCTGTTTTTTTTCGAAGGTCAATCGCGGTAACCAAAAAAATTAAAAAAAAAATGATATAAAACTTTTTATTGACAAATATTATTAGGTTTTAAGCCAAAGATCATGAATATAAATTATAATTAGCTTTCTGTTAAGTACGTAAACCTTAACTATTTAACGATTAACCCGTCTGGCACAGTCGGGTAAAAATGTTTAACCACAACGGAAAGTCTCAATGAAATACAACGTGAAAATGTTGACAGCGATCCTCGTACACTTTATAGTATAATTTAACGCGTATATCGTCATCATCGCTATTTCAGCTAAATTTGGACGCTCCCAAAACGAAGGTAGTTGGCTACAAACTGATAGCGCAAAGTTGAGTTGTTACGTGGCTGTTAAAAACTTTTCGCCTGCAATCTGGCGCGAAGCACGCAACCTAACGAGCCTTGATCGCACCACTACTATACTTCGACTTAGCCATGATTCTATCATGAGTATTATGTTTAGGCATTATGATTTATTAGAACTGTAGTAAAAACTGAACTTTTGAGAAAATTTGATTCAAATGAACGTTCTAATAACACTATTGGTAGTTATTTTTAAGTTACGCCACTTTAGTCAGTGAACAATTTCATAGTCATTATATTAAACTGGGGTCCCTCTACCTGGCAGAATTTTCTTGCTCCAAAATTCGTTTGGCATTATACACTTGGCATAATCTTGTTTATACAAATATTTATAAGGCATATTTGTTTATAAATATAATTATTGTTTTAGTAGTTAATGTCATTTATTTTTATCGAGTTTCTGATGTTTGGGCACTGTTGCAATTATCACGGAGTAACGTTCCGTGAACATGGCGCCACGGTATTTATATTATCTAGTACTTGATTTTTTATTGTATTTGTACAATACAAGTAAAAAATCTAAATAAGGCTAAAACAACAATCATGTCAGGGTGTATTAATAAATTAAACTTTATATATTTTAAATAAGATTCAAAAAATATGTAAGTCCACACTTTATGATGGAAAAAAAGCTTGGCCTAAATTTTTATTAAGTTACAGGTGAATAAAGAAACATAATATTATTAAAGCACGGGTTTTTATGCTTATAATTTTAACTGGCAAAGGTTGCTTCCGCCCATATGCAAATAATACACGCAATGAACAGAGATGATAACAATTTTTATTTACTAAGAATCATTGTAATACAAGAATTACAAGCAGTTTTCTATACCTTTCTAAAATTATTAGTTAAGAACAAATAATAACTGACTATACTGAAATCATCACAAGAAAAAATCAAACGCATATAATCCACATGCCTAATGCAATTGAATACTATATAATTTACTTATAAGAAATGTTTTGTTGATATATAAATATAATACACTAGACTTGAAGTCTCATAGTTACTTTGGCATGTCTTTATACAAAGTGCTAAATCTCATCACCTGTTAATGTTAGTTAGCAGAAAGTGCCATGTGACGTCTTTGGCGTACATAACAAAGACCAGAATATTTGTGTAAGTAGCTATCAATTATACAACACGTAAAAGCATATTATAGTGAACAGCTGCCATTAAGAAACCCGAGTCGGTTCGTTTCGTACAAGGCGCCTAACAATACAAGATTGACAGGTCCCCCTCAGCCGTGGCTCCGTTAAACGTAACTCCTTCGTTGTGAATTTAGTTAGGTTAACATCTTTTAGAAAACATCCGTAAAAAAATATAAAATTTGTGTGGATTCATGAAACCACGATGAGTGAAACTTAGTGTTTTACAACGACTCGATTTTTTTAAACTTAGGATCTTACGCAAACAGTGGATGAAAATCATTTTCGCGGCTGGGAATCGAATCTGGGTCGCCCGCGTGGCAAGCGAGCTTTCTTCCACTGAACCACGGATGGTTGCTGAGAAGGTTTAAATTTATTAATTTTGATTAAAAATGCGACATGCTAAACATGAACGAAAAATGGTGTAATAGATTTTATTAAGTATATAATCATAATCAAAACATTTATTCGACATAGACATGGATACAGACTAATGTCTACACTTGTACATACATATATTATATAGATGGACAACATTAAACACTTAATGTTGCTGAGCCGAAAGGAGACCAGATATTTATTTTAAGCATTAAACTGGCAGTTACATAACTAATGAAATAAAATACTAAAGAAAAAACTTTCGATCCAGGCATTAGAGAGGATTCGAACCTGTACCTTCTGCTACCCGGGCCGACGCACTAACCAATTCAAGGTCTCGGTAGCATAATTGGTTGGGATCTTGTCTGATGCCTGGAGCAAGTGGATTTTTTTAGTGAAATTTCAACAACGGTATTTTAAGACTTTAGGTTGTCTAGCAGTTGATGACAGGTCTCAACCTGTCTACCTGTCATGATCAGAGAGTTAGGTGGAAATGCGGAAAGATGAATTATTATAACATGTACCTAAGATCCTTAATACTATGTGTTAAATAGATATATACATTTATAACGACCGAAGTTAACAATATAAAGTACACGTAAAGCATTTATATAAAAGCTCACAAAAGATATAGTACGGTGTTTGCATATATCTTTTAGAAGTGAATTTAAATAGTTTTCATGTCAAAGAGTTTAGTGTATTTATGTTTTTAACGTTACTAACGAGGCTGTCTCGTATGCTACTGGCACTCCAGCTAATGGCAGATTCCGCGGCACAGCACAAATTTAACAAGACTTAGATTGACGCCCGTTCGGATACATATTTAACTGTAAGTCTGTAAATCGACGTAGTAGAGCGGAAATTCATAAGTAGGTCAATGCATGTTTTAGGTTATAGAGGTTGAAAGTTATAAAAAATAATGACGATAACTCATTTTTGATAAGAGATTATTCTTATAATATGGTTTCGTAACTTAGATAAACGCTTAGGTTGATAATGCTACATTTATTAAATTGCTAATAAAAACAAACAAACAAATATTCTTTTCACCCTTAAATTCAGCACCAAGTTTTTTTATTTATCGAGGTGTTAATAGGGTTAGTGTCTTTTTATCTGTGTCTGGGTCATTTTTATAAGAATAACCAGTCATTCCAGAACTAATCAATTTATTTTTATTGGATTAAGTATGTTCCAGTTATAATTTGATTTATAAAGAGGAAACTAACTAACCCGTCTAAGATAATCTGTTAAAGTTCAAAGGTAGAGATAGTGTTCTTTTGCACTATCAAAATACGTATAAAATATTGGTGGCATTTCTAACTTAATTCTGACTAAATGTCGATTTGGTGACGTTGACGAAAAGCTAACATGATAAACTCGCCTTATTATGTAATGCCAACTTTTTCGGGAAAACATTTGAGAAACTTATAGATAATTTACACCGAAACAAAATCAACCAATCTAGATAGTAAACAAAAACGACACCTTCCCGGGTATCAAAGTCTCTCTTTTTCGAGAACATTTTCTTCGGAAAAGAATTACACATATTTATATCTATTATTAAAAAACCTCCTGTGAAATAAACCGGTAGAAAATGCGGCTGTTTCGCGTATTATACAATTTAATTCCGTTCTATAAAAATGTAATTGCTCTGCGATAATCAGATAGCAACCTGTATACAGTACACCAATTAATTTGTGGATGGCAAATAAAAACACATTCGCATACATTGCTGAATCGTGTTATTAAGGCGATTTCACTTAATTATTTCAAACATAAATCTTTAGATATTTGCTTATTATACGTCTAATAATACTAGGTTGACTTTGCGCTCTCGTCACGCTATGGAAGCAAAAGTGGGTATAATTTTCAAACTGAATTACTGAGGAAATGAACAAAGCTATTTATGTTGTGGAGTTATTCGATAATAAACTGCAAGCGAACAACCTGAGCATGCTTAAGCTTGTATATCAGCAAATGACAAAAAAATTGACGTTGATGAGCAGGTTATGACATTGCTCCATTGGGGGTATTAATCACAAACTCTTGTTTTGAATTCTGGTCAAGGCCTTATGCGTGTTAGTTGTAGTATGACTATTTTTATTCAGTGCGTCATACCGTTTATATTTAATGCTTCAACCATTTATTGATCCTTTTTTAAAGCTAAGTTACTTATTATATTGTATACTACACACCATATATCACCCACACTGTATAGCTCCTCCGTTGAAAACGCCAGAAATTAAAATGAAGACCTTGAATATATCGGATGTTGCTCTAGTGACGTACATAAGATAGAGCTAGGGCATAGTGGATTTCCCGCTCGGATTGGAGAGCCTGTCTGGAGAAGTAACTTCTACCTTACAGAAGATCACAATAAAATAATACTATCTTTCTAGTAATTTAAGTTATTTACGGGATTGTTACTGTCGTGGACAGCAAAGGAAAAGGCGGATGGGATGGGAAAAGGTTTTTTTTTTTAATTTTGAATATAAAATGTAACACCGAAACTGTATAAAAAAGGAGTGCAATAAAAATAGCTGAATACTTGACATTAATAGACTAAAGAGTTAGCTCACAGATTCATAGAGAAATACATATATATAAAAAGTGTGTATGAGACGGAGGTCTGTCCGTGACAGTTACCATGTACCTTGTTTTTAGCGAGACACGGAGTAACAGTTACTCCGTGATCATGGCGCTTGCAACAGTGCCGAAATATCGGAAACTCGCTTAAAAACAAGGTACATGGTAACAATCCCGTAAATAACTTATATTACTATAATGTTAGTGACCATGAAAGTTTAAAACAATATACTATCTTTCGATGGTATCGTGTTTCTGTTGGTGAGTAAAGTTCCTCCAAGGTACTACGGGGTAGGGGATTGGTTCAGGGTATACAACGGCGCGAGTGATACTTTAGTATCGTAAGCGTTTAAAGGCTATGGTGGCCGCTTATGATCAGGCGGGTCATACGCTTATTTACCACGCTTTTAACATAAATTGACTGTAAATGAAATAAAACTCTTTAAAACAGAGTTGTTTTTATACTTAGTGGATGAAAAAAAAATCCCTGCTATTTCCATTCATTATAACGTATATGACGATATACTCATCTCGGTAACCGCAGCGCGTATATAAATTTTAAAATTCGCTCGTCAAAGTTTTGTTTGAGCTCGCCAAAGCTTCAGTAGGATTGTTGTCAACATTACCCAGTTACAAGCTCAGGAGTGCGTTCGTTATGCACGCTACCACGTAAAAATACTTTTTGTTTGTTACACTCAGTCACAATTTATTTGTGCGAGCTTTTGAGCAGGTTTTACCCACAAGCTTTACCATTCACATATTTTGTTTACGGCACCTACCTACTGCTTCCTACAATTACAGAGAATGTTTTTATTTCATTAACCTATGGATCAGTTGAACCAAAGCAAACAGGTCTGTTTACTATTATCTGCTTTTATACAAAGATTTAAATCGCTTTTATAGCCGTTCGGGTGCGTGTTATAGAAAATTGCTATTGAAAATATATTATAATCTATACTAATATTATAAAGAGGAATGATTTGATTGTTTGTTTGTTTGTAATGAATAGGCTGCGAAACTACTGGACCGATTTGAAAAATTCTTTCACATTTAGAATCCTACATTACCCCTGATGAACATAGGCTATACAGTATTTTCAAAAAAAGTTAGGGTTCCATATGAAAGCTTCGATAATGTAACCCAATGTGTGAAAAAAATCCAAAAAATAATGTAATATCGCGTACGCTGTGGAAGTCATTGACAAAGCGATGTACTGATTTTTAATAGAGAACATCAATATCTACAAAAAGTCCGCGTTACTATATGTCTTACCATTACAGTTATGTCACAACTAGAGTAAGTTAAAAGATGGGCATATGCTGCCGCGGACTTTTTTATAGAAAGAAAGAAAAATGTTTTTATTGCTGACAACACATAACATACACATAAAATGCAAAAATACATATAACATAAAGTAAAACAAAACGTACATGTAAAATTAACAACAACAAAAAACAGCTACAGACATTAAATGTGTATTTTATGTGATGCCAACACTGGATATGACTCAGCATACAAAGCAGGAAAAAATCCTGCTGCACTGGTATTCTGCCATACCCAGAGCAGTGACATCACAGAAAACAAGAAAAAGGAAAAATACAGATTAAGTACATACTAAATAACAAAACAAAAAAGAAAAGAAATCAGTATAGGACAGAACAAATAAAATAAAAAATAAAATAAAATATTACTATGTATCGTTAAATACATTGAAAGTCAACAAGCTTTCCAATTTTATTGTTTTCGTCTTACGAACACGTGTCCAAACGCGATCAGGCCACATGTTATGACGCCTTCAGGTCACGTGTCCTGACGCAAGTTTAACAGTTTTTACCCTTTACAAAAAAGTGTACAACGCCGCTAAAGAAGTTTTCACTTCAAATCAACGAGCTTATTTACTTAATTTGCGCGGTCCGCTTCAATATGAAAGCAAGTGTCAATGTGACATTGGCTAATCTCTTTCCAATGTTTGAAATGAAAGTGATTGTGGAAGGAATAAAAGTGAAACAATGGCCGCAGGGTCCAGGAGTTTTCCTAAAACTTCTTTCAATTGGCAAATATTTTATTATTTTCTTTCCAGGCTTGCAGCCTTAATTCGAACAAGAAATTATTCGTCCTTGCAAATTACATTAATTTTTTTACAATGTTCCCGCACTCAGCAAGCTATATAGTAGTAAACTAATTTACTGGTCTAGGTACTCGCAGACGCAGCTAGATGTAGACAAATAAGTATTGTTGAACATTTATAAAAGTACTACTTTTCCTTGAGAGGCGACAACGAATTCATGCGTTTCAACGCAACACTTGGGATGGCAGTGACCACATACCATTAAGTGGACTGCCAGTTTTCCTACATAAACATTTAAAAAAATATTAGTGGACTTGACAGACATCGTCCTGCCAGACTGCAGCTAGCTTCACTTACAGAATCCAGTCGTGAACATAGTACACGATCCAGAAACTCGAATGCTCACAAAAAATCATTAGATACGGTCCAGACGCATAAGAGTTGAGCATTCACACTCGCATAAGATATATACTAATTATATAAAGCTTAAAATATTGCTTCAGGCTTATCCATCAAATTATCACACTAGAAATGTAACCAGCTGTAAAATTGTTTAGAAATATCAATAGGTACCTACCTAATTTTCTACAAACTGTTGCGCTGGAAATAAAAATAAATCAGCCACACTAAAACCTATTGATATTTGTTGGCAACTAGTTTTAAGTGAGACTACATATATAACATCAAATCTATGAATTTCAGTCCCGAAATTCATTCTGTGACTGTTCCGAATAACTCCCTTAACTACATGCGTGCGTGACACAAAACGTGTAATTTAATAAAAGTCACGCCCACATTACAAGTTTCGGGTTTTGTTGACGAACTTGTCAAGCAATAATATATTTTCTTTAGTATCAATAAAATATGCATTCTTAAACTACTGTTCTTCTTAATGTCCATAGGCAGGGCACGCTGGAGTCAAAATATAGGTTATCTAGCAGTTAACAAAGAAACATATCTTTACATAACATTAAATATAGTTTCTATGCATGTCCTGTATCCACTAATTCCTTCTAAGCCACGCAACAGATTTAGATGGAATTTCTACCATCAGTCAGATACTTTTTCACGGCAGGTTCATATTTATAAGCTCGAGGACAAAAACTAAACAGTCTTGATTAATCAGCGAAACGAAGTGGAAGGCAGGCATATTTCAGAATGTTTTTATTTCTTACTTGGTTCCGCCCGTGACTTCGTCGTCATTAACTAAAGTTTCGCGAAACTTTTTTTTTCAAAAAATAATAGGGAAATGTTTGTGAAGTTTTCACGCACATCATTTAATGAGTGATGAGTGAAAACAAATTTTCCAACCAAATTTTTCTAAGTAGTATACTGCTTAGACGACGCATCCTGAAAAGGATGCGAAACGGCGAGTTATGTAAAAAAAGTGTTAAAAGCGCCTTTTTAAGATCCGTTGGATTTATTATAGGGAACCTTAAACATGTATGTAATCGGTATAATCTTTAAGTTATGGTTATAATCTTATATATAAAATTCTCGTGTCACAATGTTAGTTACCATACTCCTCCGAAACGGTCTAACCGATTTTTATGAAATTTTATATATTCCGTGGGTCTGAGAATCGGCTACTATCTATTTTTCATATCCTTAAGCGATATTGGTTGTCCACCTGTAAAGTAGTGTTCTGAAACCTACAATGCGCCTTCGCGCCAAAATTCAAACTATTGGGTATTGTAACGTACTGTTCTCATATGGGTTAGGAGGAATGTTATCCCAAGAAATTGATAGAACACTACGTTACACACCCCAAATTTTTTTTGAACAATATTTTATTTTTTATAATGGTGTATTAAAAAATACATACAACCCTAAATTTTCTCTTCTACCACCTGCCCCTATTTATATGGCGGTACGAAGTTCGCTGGGTCGAATGTAGAAATTACACTGTTGTAAAAACATCATAGAACTTTATACATTAATTTGTCAAATTTCACATTAAATTAATGCCAATATTCTAAGTGACGTGGTAGACCCCCTGATCGTCGGTCTTAAGATATAAATTCAATATTGAGAGGTAGCCTCACCAAACGCTTTGAGAGTGTAACTTGATACATATCAGCTAGTACAATGTAAACTCGATACTGTGGAACAAGACACACTATCCCTCGTTCAAATAGGCACCAACAAAGACATTCTCAATGCACATTCTACTTAGACTGGTTGACTACGCAACCGAATAAGGACCGGTGGGATTACCTCCCGCGAATGCGCTGAATAAATCCCAGAAGTTCCTTAAAATAATATCTCTGAAAGCAATAAACCAGTAAGTTGGAACACACTCCGGAGAAATACACCAAAGTTTTCAGTATGAGTCGTAACTTATGAGTACACAGAAGGCTGAGGTAATAATTTGTGTCTTCCTTATGGTGGTTGTGAGTTAAACGTCGTATCATTGATAGCATTAGCATATTTTCACAGCTACACTATATATAACTAAGATATTGAAGAAACACCATAATTACTGTCAATCAAACTTCTTTATCTATTTCAAATATATTCAATGTGAAATATGTGGCAATAAGGGATCATTTTCAGTAGATCCACGATGGATCTAGTGCGAATATTTTTTTCATTGGATCTGTTTTTACAAAAAAGTAATAATGAGAACTTTAATAAATAAATAATTATTTCCAACACTCACACCAATTAGCCTAGCCCCAAAGTAAGCACTGTTAGGCTTGTGGTATGGGATACTAGGGTAACGGATAGAATACATATATTGTACATATATAAGTATATTTATATAGAAATACATATTAAACATTCATGACTGTAGTACAAATGCTCGTATTCATCACACAAACATCTGCCCCCACCGGGATTTGAATCCAGGACCTCTCGAGTTGGCGACACCATGAAACCCGGCGTATAAACCACTCGGCCACGGAGGTCGTCAAACTTCACTAGTAAATGAGAAGAATCTAACTAGAACTTTGTTCATCAGTATGTTTTATTAACAATGTATTAAATCAGACTAGGTCTTGGAAGTGGCGATCCCTTCGCATATTCGTTACTAAGATTCCATTTATTATAAAATCATTATTCTAGAAAAAGTACAATGCGAAGAGATGGCGCTGTCTTGCAGCTTAAGGCTAGGAAATTTTCGACGCGGCTAATAGGGCCATGGTAGCATAATGGTCAGTGCATTCGCCCGGATTGCGAAGGGTGCGGGTTCGAGTCCCGTCCGCTGCCGCTGCGTGGATTTTTTTCTAGTAAACTTTTCTTTAGATTTAAAAATCTAGCAGTTAAATGCTTAAAATAAAATAAAAACATAAAACATTTTATCCCGATATGATCAGTACCCCTAGCACGAACCATTATCGAATTCAAATAGTTTGCAAAATGGCATGTCAATGTTAAAGAAACTTGAACAGCAGCGGCACAAAGTACGTAACGAGAACTAGAAATCAGTACCCCTAGCACGAACCAATATAGAATTCGTAACGTTTGCGAGTCCTAAATGTCAATGTCAAATTTTGTATGGAAACTTGAACAGCAGCGCCACAAAGTACGTAACGAGAACTAAAAATCAGTACACATTTGACAATGACAGTTCGGACTCGCAAACGTTACGAATTCGATTTTGGTTCGTGCTTGGGGTACTACACATTTGTCAATGACATTTCGGACTCGCAAACGTTACGAATTCGATAATGCTTCGTGCTAGGGGTACTGATATGAAAATAAATTCTCACTAGATCCACCAAGGATATACTGAGAATCGCTTGAATCGAATGATGATCACAAAAAACCTGGTGCTTAGCGGCCGCCATAGCTTATAGACGCTAACGATACAAGAGTATCACTGATATTTTAACTATCTCCTACCGCATGGAGTCTTTAAAAACAAAAATAGATATAGAATAAGAAAAATGTTATTCCACCGTGGTCTTCTTTAAGGTGTAGGTTACTCGCATAGACAGGATTTTCTATTGAGGGAGAAAAAAAAAGGTCGCTTTGTTTACCATATTGAAAAAATATGAAAAACTTAGGACCGTTTTGTTCTTTTCTAGATTTGGTCTTTCTTTCAAGAAAGCATTAAATGAAATTTTTTTACAAACTAACATTCTTCAAATAGGCTCTGCCTGCTTATTCTGTTAATAATGAATTTATCATAACTGCGTCATACTTTAAACAATCATAAACCGAACAGAGAATCCGAGGATTTTCAAAAAAGTCTGGTGGGTTTAAAAATAAACAGAAATCCTTAATATGAACTAATTATCATTCATCTTTAACGGAATCTTCTTTAATAATTTTGGCAGTAACATGCTCCCAAAGCCACATGCTTTGGAGTCAGGCTAGCTAGAGATGCAAAAAACAGTTTTTTGCATCTCTAGCTAGCCTGACTCTATAAAAAAACACCTTTACTTGTGAATCAGCCGTCTTTCTGATACTCTCATCAAGGAAGAATTTTGTCTGACGTTCGACGTCCTTACTTCATGACATATTAATAAAGAAAACGAAATTTGAAGCTCATTGCTCGTCAAGATTCAATGATGTGTTAACAAATAGCTGATATTCGATCACTGTTCAAACGGTATTTCATAAAACAGACTTCTTGTAATGTGTTAAAAGCACAAATATTATGAACGTTACGGATCCGTCACGGTTATCGAATATAAGTAGTAAGTAGGTGTTTAATAGGGAATATGCATGTTTTTTTTAATATTTTTATCTAGTAGCTTACATCCCCTTTGTACAGTAGAAAAAAAATCAACGTCGAAAAAATTTTATAAAGTGTCTAAAAAACAAGTTAAAAGTAGCCATTTTGCACGGGATGTTTAAACGCGCGCTATTTTGGAACGCTAAGATATGACGTCACGATTCATTAAACCTACAAACAAGATCAATGACCTTACAAGATACTGACATTTAGCGTTCCATACCTTCACTGCAGATGGAAATTGGAACTAACGTCAATCAAATAGACATTGTGTTCTATATATTTTTGGGAAAAAAGGTAAATGTCATAGTGAAAACTTGCATTTGGTGTCTAGGTGGATTGCGGCTTTGACATATACGTACTCGCACTGTAATCTCATAGACATTTGCAATCCTCCAATAAAACATTTTCACGATTAAACGAACTACCAACCTCATGAATATTAAAATTATATATATTCTGATAACTTTTAAGCCAGTGTTCAGTGTACAAAAAATATCTATATTATTACAATCCAACAAGTCCTTACCCATCATCCCTTGAATATTAAGATGCACCAGGTTGATAAAGCTTACATTTTTTGTAATATTTTTGAATGTTTTTTTTTATCTATATGAACAAAATAATTATTTTTATTTACAATTTTATTTAACAATATGCAAGAAGAATTATCTTTTGTCTGATTGCTTAATTTAAATATTTATTATGATTTTGAGTGGTTTCAGTAGAATAATTACTGATTGTCATGTCAGTAGAACATTGCTCAAGCAATGTTCTATTGACATGACAATCAGTAATATATTATTAAAATATCAAAGTAACGTTGGACAAATTGAAATATTAATACCAAAACAACACCACAGCTTGCAGTGGTATCTAGTGAACAGACAGAAAATATCATCAGTCATATATCAATTTCTAAACTAGGAAACAACTAACCACGCTGTGACAAATTGCGACCACACAGCTGATCGGCTGTCCCAGCACAAAACAACGTAACACGATATTCCAATAGACAACATTTTGTACTCAATAATGCTTATCAACAGTATATACTATACGCCAAACATGATATGATAAAAAACACGTGTAATTGGATTGATTGGACTCTACAATTGCTTCTCTCTTGGTCAAGACAGGGACAAACAATACAGCATCATAGAAAAAAACAATTATGTGTAATTGGGCTAAAAGCTTGACAGAAAGTGAAGTAATAAAAAATAACATTCTCAAGTATTACCTAAATAATTAAATCATTGTGCTGTCACAATTAATTAATTTTCAGTTATTTTATCTTCCGAACTTCGGAAGAGAATATTTAAAGTTGATTAACGAAGTTCGTTACATAGTTTTGATTGCAAACAGCCGTGATATTCTCTACACCATAGATTGGTGATAAGCGACCAATTCCAGGAGGTGCCTCGACGGGTCGGAAGTCGTTATTAGAGTAGGCGGTGCGACCGAGCAAATTGCGCCCGGGCACGCCATCTGAACGTGACAGTGCTGTCGAACACAAAGCTTATTTGAAACGTCTTATTTTGACACTTCCCCTCCACTGGAATCGCAAAATTTGCTCAAACACCACAGTCGTATGCTGAACTTCGTATCAAGAAATTCATACTCCTTGAATGTATCGTTATCATAAAGGAAAACATAATAAGTAACCGTATTTATTTCATTGAGTACATATTCATTTTCTTACAACAGTTTATAGTAAGGAAAATAAAACTTTTTTAATATACAATATAATCTTTATAAGCATAAGTTTCGGACACTATTGTAGGCCAGCATGAGTTAACAAACTATAACTTCCACGAAATGTAAACAATAATCATTTCAGTTAAAAAATATACTCAAGCTAACTAATCGATCTCGTTGTCCAAATATGTTACTAATCAGTTAATTATAATACAGCGCTGCCTTATATAATATATGGCACAGGTATACAATAAATATCTAAATTTTCAAGCCGCATAATAAGTATATGTCTGTTGAACTATGTGCATTAAAATTGCACATCAAAACATGACTTCTTTAATTCATTATATTATAAATAGATTTATGGCAACTTTGAAAAATATTCATCAAACTTCTGTGATTCGCCTTTCGAGATTACACTTATTTCACTTGTAGTAGCACGTATTATGTGCTGCAATCGTACATAATTTTAGAACAACATTAACCTTTGCCTAAAAAATATAATAAAAAATATGCGCTCACTTTGTGTCGCGGACATTGTGCACGTAATTTTGCATTCGCGTTAAATTTATAGTTACATAGTATTATTATTGTTTTTTTATGTATTAATTTAAAAAATAATCCTCGGGAAACTCAAACTCTACGAAGGACTCCTTCTTGTGAAATCAAGAAAAAATATTAAAAACTTGTCGTAAATATCGCCGCAGTTTGGGTTTAAGGACATGATTATAAAAAAGCAGATAAGTTCGATCCTATGGCAAATACTATCATTTACAAGAGGATATGCCAACAGGAGATAATCAGTGTTATTATTTAGTGGCAGAAATGAACACGCACAAAGGTCATGTTTATTTTTTTATATATATTTAGGTTGGGCTGTTGCAGTGAATAGAAAGGAAATTATATTTTAAAAACACCCGTATATTTCACATATATGCGACCAAAACATTAATAATACACATTTAAAATAAAATTTTAAAAAGGTAAATTTAAACAATCCCGACAGCTTAAATATCATCATTACTTCAAATAAAATCTGGAAGAAAAAATCAAGTCCAGTACTCTATAATTCTGTTAGGTAAGTACAAAACTACTTTAAGTGTCGGGACCCATTAGATATTCAAAAATACAATTTCTTTTCCAATAATTGTTTTGTTCTCAAATCAAGTATTACTATTATCAATTTACAATAATACCTAATCGTCAGCTATTTCGTGTAGTTTATACATTTACAAATGAGAAAAATTTAATCTCGAAGAACTTACCTATAAGTGACGTTCGTCTGAGAACGATGTGATTCACCCGAGAGATTACACACCCTCCCTGTCCCAGATCAGCTATTCTATGAAGATATCTAGATCTTACCCATGGTCACACGAAATAGCAACAACTAATGGACCGCTTTAGTCTAAACGAGCACATTTTTTTTACTGTATTTTTTGGCAAACGTTAACGTTGCTCTAAAATTGTGTACAATGGCAGCACAAAAGTGAAATAAGTGTTATCTATCGGACGAATCACATCATTTAATATCCGTCGAACGTCACTTACAGGTAAGTTTGTTTGACTTTCAATTACATACACCGTGAATTTTGAGTTACCTGAGAAACTTAAAAACCGCGTAAATAAAAATAGAGCGAACAGTTATAAACAGTGAACGTACTACACCCCCACAAAAATATTGATTTATAACGATAAAAAATATTCTTAAACGGCGAAATTTGTAAATAACATACCTGTTATGGAATTATAATCTGTTTAAACTAAAGACAATTTCAGTAAAGATATTTTTCAAAAAAAAATGGTTGCCTGTAAAGTCGGTTTTACGGGCGAAGATTTTACGTGACGACGTCTTTTTCTCGGTAGAATATTTATTGATATGAATATAATTAAATTGCACAATAGGAACAAGGAATTGAATGAAAATAAGAATTGCACAAATTTTAACTATAGAAATATATTTTGTTTACTAAAACATTGTACATGTAAACTTAAACTTAACACGAGAGACTCATCGTAACGTTACCGAGCGTTACACTTTTTCATAAGTGACTCCCAGCCGCAACCTAATTTAAGACGTTGTCACGTCAAAAATAATATATGAAGAAAAATTTCGGATATTTAAACAAATTTAAAAAAAGGTAAATTTAATAAACCAAAAAACACGACTGCTTAATTATACTTCAAATAAAAACTGAAAAGAAAAAAACAAGTCCAGTAGTCTATAATTCTGTTAATAAGGAACAAAGCTACTTTAATAGTCGGGACCCATTAGATATTCAAGAATACATAATATTTTTCATTTTTTTTTTAAATTTACCTTTTTGTTTCGCACTTTTTAGTTAGTTAGTATTTTAAGACGGTATATACCGTAGTCTCAGTAAGGGAATTAATACCGCGGGAATAATTAAGTACCTTGCGGTGATCTAAAAGATTGATTTATTAAGACATATAGAGACTTTACCAGCGGGGTCAAGGCTACAGATGGGCCTCAATTTTCGCAAAAATGTGGGAAGTTAAATCAAGTCGTTACATAAATATCTCTAATGTATGTAAATTTTATAGTAAACTATCACTTATTCAAAAAGTCATCTTTTGTTTATGTTCTTTTTAGTAGTTTAGCAGTAAATAAAAAATTCATTTACTTTTATTCGTCGACTATTTAAAATTGGCAGTGGCTGCATTGTCATGTCAACGCCGGACGTCTATGATTGTGATATACACAAATGCAGTGTCATATCCTAGTCTCATAATTTGATATACCTACATAATTCACAGAAACCCAATATGTAGATGCCAGAAATTAACTTCAAATGTTGTTAATCACCCTATATACAATCAATGAAGTTTATGTCGCAGGTTGAAGAAAGCAGTAATTCCCGTCTGTTGTTTTGGACAATGTTGGCAACTACCTTAGATCGCTAAATTAAATAATTATGCAATCACCAAAGCAAAGTTTATAATATTTGATTAAACTAAAGGCGCATAATAAGATTTTCATAACGTTAGGTAGAGCACCATAGCAATCTCATTTATTATCAGTTTATAGTTCTTTTTGTAGTTTTCTTTTAAAGCGTTCACAGGTCAAAGACTTTGTGATCAACCCTTTTTTATTGGTAGTGTAAAGCTCGAAGAAGAAGTAAGTGTAGAGTACTTCCACCTATCAAACGTGCTGCTACCAGCCTAGTAGGTATTGCAAATAGTGCAATCATGTCAATTATTTCCTAAATATTTTTTTTTATATAAAAAAATACCGAATAACGTATGTGTCGTGGCCATATCGTAAATTTGCGCTCTTCATGAAATGCTCGAAAATTTCATGAAATGGTCGCATTTCATGAAATGTTTCACTATCTATTGGCCACATCATGATGTGGTTTGGGCGGATCAATGATGAGAAATCGTTTCACGATATGGCCAACTAAACGCGCGGCCTCTTCATGAAATGGCAACAATTACTTGATCATATTGTAAAGTAGTTACATTAAATTACCGGTAGAGGCGCTGCAAAAGCTTTGTTTATATGTGAAGATGGCGGCCGCTGCCGACAAGGAACGATCTGCAAAAAAAATCCATGGATTATTACTGGTTGTCAAAATATGACATATTGGAAACTGCGGATGAGGAATATCTTATATTTAAGAAAAAATGCATCGACGATCCTACTATTCGTATAATTCCGATGGAGAAGTATTTTGAAATATTAAAGGAAGTTCATAAAACAGTTGGACATGTTGGACGATTAAAAATGATTCAACACCTTAAAAATAGGCTTTATATTCCAAAGAAACTATTTGTTGACCTGTGCTCTGTTTGTGAGAAGAAACGTGCAGTGCTAAAGAAATGTATAGTAACTCAGCCAATAATTTCTAAAGATTTTAACTCACGAGGGCAGGTTGATTTGATAGATTTACGGTCTGCCCCAGATGGAGAATTAAAAACTAAATTTTTACACCTCAGTCCACTAAAGTCAAAAAGAGCTGCAGAAGTAGCCATGGAACTTTTAAAAATATTCTTGGAATTTGGCGCTCCGTTTATATTACAAAGTGATAATGGAAGAGAGTTCACCGCGCATGTTATAGAAGAATTGGTGTCGATGTGGCCCGAATGCAAAATTATTCACGGTAGTCCTCGACGTCCTCAAACACAAGGCAGCGTGGAAAGATCCAATCAAGACGTAGAAAATATGTTGCGGTGTTGGATGCAAGATAATAAGTCTACTAAATGGTCCTTAGGTTGTTTTTTTGTTCAATACTATAAAAACTCTTTTTACCACCGTATAATTGGCAGATCCCCTTACCGTGCATTGTTTGGTTCTGAGCCGAAAACTATATTGAAAGGTTGTAATATTTCAGAAAGTATTATGACATCAATTAGCACGGAGGTAGAATTGAACCAAATAAATCAGAAAGGGAACAAAGACGAAGAATTGAACCAAATCAATAACAAAGAGAAAAAGGAGGAAGAATTGGATAAAATAAATCAGAAAGGGAAGAAGATCGAAGAATTATACCAAATCAATCAAAAAGTGAAACAGAATGAAGAATTGGACCAAATAAATCAAAATGATTCAACAGTAGAGAACAAAAAGATAGTTAATGTTATACAGTCAGATGACATAATAGTGAATGGATCAGTTAATGATGAGGGTTTGTCTAACATTGAAGTGGTAATAGAGATAGATAATATGGAATTTGAGACAACTGATGATGCTGTGTGTCTTGTCTGTGGTAAGGATACATCAGGAGCTCATTTCTGTAGTTTGTGTTCCAAACCTGTCCATGCTATTTGTGGCGTCGCTTGTGGAGAAGAAGGTTATGGATCTCAAGTTCAATGTTTTCTTTGCCAAAAGGAACAGTTGATTGTTAATGAAAGAGATCAAGCTCATGGCGGTGTTAAACGCGCTGCAGAGAAAATGGTCGATAACACCGCCAAGAAACTTCCTTTGTTAGAAATTGGAAATTCCGTGAGTTTAAATGTTCCGAAAATTGACCGTGGACCTCTAGACACCAAAAATATTGCTGGAAAGGTTGATTTTAGGAACGCGGTATACAAAATCGGAACGGGTTCCGGGACAATTAAAAATTGGTTTTCTCGGCAGGATCTACAGGTGTCGTCTAAAGATTATTGTGAAAATATATCAGATATGCCAATATCATTGAGAGAAGCTGTGAATTTCCAATCTTTATTTGGAGGTCATCAAGGCTTTAAAAAATGCTTTTGCAAGCCTGCATAAAATCAATGCCGTACAAAGAGATGCGCATGTTTCAAGAACAAAACACTTTGTACTTCAAAGTGTCACCAAAGTTTGTCATGCGCCAACAAATGACTGAAAGGTGATGACTGACTTTTTTCAATTTTATATAACTTTTTGTAATATGTACCAAAGTTCCTACTTATTTTAAATATTTGTAAGCTTTTTAAAGATTTAGTGTAACTTCTTGACGTGTTTGAAGTTTAGTATTCTTAGGGATTACTTTAGATTCTAAGCTTCAATGGGGCCCACATATTGATAAATTGTCAAATAGACTTAGCTCTGTAGCATATGCTGTAATGAAGATACGTCAGTTAATAGATCTAGATACGGCCAGATTCTACTTTAGTTATTTCCATAGTGTAATGTCGTATTGAATTTTATTGTGGGGAAACGCCGCCGAAATTCAAACTCTTTTTATGCTGAGAAGTGAGCTATTCGATCAATTAATAATCTAAAAGTTAAAGAATCCTTAAGAGATAAGTTTAAAGAATTTGGCATAATGGCGGTAGCATAACAATACATATACGAAAATGTATTACTTGTAAGAAAAAATATTGATTTGTTTCATAAAAACAGTGATGTTCACACACTTAATACAAGAAACAAAAATAAACTAACTTTACCTGCTACTAGGCTTCACAAAATCAATAATTCCTTTAAAGGTCTTTGTATTCGCTTATACAATAAACTCCCAAGCAATATCCAAGAGTTAACCATAAATAAATTCAAAGATAGTATAAAAGAGCACTCATTTTAAATGAGTGCTTTTTGCTTATTACAAAGTGTCTGATTATATTACAGACAAAAATGCTTGGGTTTGAACTGTTCCAATCATTCCAACAGGTTTTCTATATTTAATAAATCATGATTGTATTGACGCTGTAACAACATAATGATTTGTAAATGTTGTTACATTATACTTTTAATGTTGTGGAGTTCTTTTCGCTCGTATTTCTCCGCAGCTAAAAAATATGTCCAATAACGAGTGGTAGGAAACAAAATTTTTAGGTGATTCAAAAGAGTTGTACTATACATACAATTTAAATAAAGATATATTGATTTCTGATTTTCTGATTTATTTAGAAAAAGTCTTTAATTTTGTTTATTTTCTTACAAAAATTTTATTAAATTTGTTTGTGTCATTCGGACTTATTTGACAATAAACAAGTTCTTAACATACTCTGGATTTTTATTAAATAATTTATGGACACCCTATTTTTACGATCCGGCCAAACGTGGATGACAAAATCGTTAAACGTTGACGATTTAATAATCTGGTCAAATTAAGTTGGCCACATCATGAAATGCGACCATTTCATGAAATTTTCGAGCATTTCATGAAGTGAGCAAATTTACGATATGGCCACGACATATCCATCACTATTAAGCACAAATGCTAAGTAACTTTTACAAATATAATCATTTAAACCTATTACTTACTTTATTTTTAAATCTTTTTCATCAATTAAATACTATTATCCTAACTATCTATACTAATATTATAAAGAGGCAAGATTTGTCTGTTTACAAATAATCTGGTAAACTACTGAATAGGTTTCAAATATTAATTCATCATAAGGTAGCAACATTATTTTATTATTTAATTTTTCTTTATTTAAATACATTTTGTCCGAGTGACATAAGCTATATTTTATCCCGATAAAATAAATTTCACTAGTAAGTATAATATAATATTATAGATGCGAAAGTGAGTTTGTTTGTTGCACTTCCGTACCCTAATAGCTAAATCGATTATAATGAATTACCCTATAGAAGTAGATGGGAACTTGGTTCTTAGCTACAACATCGCAATACTTATAGGCTTAGGGTGATCAAAGGGGTGATTTACCTATAAAAATCTATATTATTTACTTTGAATTTTGCAGAATTATCGTTTATAAATTACAAAACCAATATTATCGCGAGCTGATTAATAAATACAGTACAGTAGTACGTACCTACTAGCGAAAAATGGGTTATTTGCCATTATATTAAGTAAACCTTATTTGTAACATTAAGTAATATCGTTAAAAAAATCAGTATAATTCTGAGTTTTTCATTAAAATTCAATAATCATGAATACCTATTATGATAATTTATTTTTCATCATTTTATAAGAAGGAACTGTATCACAGTTTTATTGTAAGTACTTCATATAGGATCAGATACTGCGAGTAGCTCATTTTTTTCTTTTTCGCCAAGGTTTTACCCACGTTTATAAACACCTAAATTAAATTTCTTCTCTTAGTATTCCCGCAGTCTACTCCTATATAGTAAGTACACCGTGCTATGACTTTGTCATCGTTGCAACTTTTTAAATATTTGTCGAAATGACATAGCGTAAAAGGCAAAGTTTATCGTTTTTAAATATCAAAAGCGATAAAAGTATTTGTTTTGATAGAAAATAATTTGTGAATACAAAATGTGCCTTTTTTAAATAGATATCAAATAATATTTTAGTTTTGATTCACTATTTTAGCGGTAATGGCTTACACATTAAAAATAGATATATGGTGTCACGGACTTTTTTTTAGAACTATTTAAGAGATACTTTTTCACTCTACATTACATTCACATAACTTTTATTGTTTTTGCAGTGCAGGCCGAAATGGCTCGCAGATGGGAGTTTTTTTTTTCCGTCTTATTTTTTTGTTTTAATAACACTCACACCAATTAACGATATGGTAGATAGTTCTTAATTATTAATTGTAACCAACAAAACTTGTTATTTTTTTTATTGGTAAAAATATTAACGTCTTTTTTCTTTCTCAACTATAATTACCTGAACTCCTTTATATGTTTTATATTATAGTGGAAACTTTATTGATGTATGTTTGTTAATTAGATCTAGGTAAAAGTATTAATTCATTGTTTGTTTCCCAAATAAAGAAAGCAAAAAAAAAAAAACCTAGCCCCAAAGTAAGCACTGTAAGGGTTGTGTTATGGGATACTAGGGTAACGGATAGAATACATATACTTATATATATATATATATATATATATATATATATAAGTATATTTATATAGAAATACATATTAAACATCCATGCTCGTATTCATCACACAAACATCTGGCCCCACCGGGATTCGAACCCGGGACCTCTCGAGTCGGTGACACCATGAAACCCAGCGTACAAACCACTCGACCACGGAGGTTATGTGACACTTATTGTTATATTTTGGCCAATTCACTCAATAACTACATAAATTATTATATATATGTTATTATCATATATGAGCTATATTACTATTAAGTTTCATTAAAATCCATTCAGTATTTTTTAGGTGAAAGTGTAACAAAGATCCATACAAACGTAAGATTGAAATTAAAAGCGCAAGTGATTAATATACAACTTTAAAGCGTTATAGATCCTAAACAATCATATAAAATGAAAAATGGTGTTAGGAACCTAAACATGATTTTCGATTATCTATACAGTGACCCACTCGACATATTTTGTCAACTTATTTTTTTTACTTCGTCACAATATGGCGCCTACTTTTGCCCATATTGAATTTTGATTGCTATCATATCTTTAGTAGCACTCCCATGATTGAGACTAATCGATTGATGTATGAATCATCAAAATCGGTCCAGGCGTTTGGTGTCTAGTGTGCCACAAAGAAACAAACACACATATATAGACTGTTAAACACTATACCCCGTCTGCGCGTCGCGCTTCGCGCTCTTGCATTGCGCAGTCGGGTAAAAATAGTAACTCAAAGTTCACAATATAAAGGATTTTGGTGCTTAGTATGTTTTTTTTATAAATTTAGTCTTTTTTCACTACTTATGTAAATGCCACATTATAGAAAAGAACAAATTAAATGAATATGAAATTTAATAAACTTCAAAAGCAACTTAATAAACATTGTAGTAAGTGAAGATGACACAAATTTAACAACAACCATATTATTTTACAAACAATTTAAGCTATGATGCTCCGATACGAACAAAGGATATATTCAATTATCGAAATTCAAACATCCTAGTCAAAGGACCTGACAATCGCCAAATTAGTACCTTGCTCCAACATGTTTAATATTCCTCGTTCACTTGATTACTCGTATAGCTATAATACAGTAACTGTTCTCGTGCATAGCCAATATAGGATAAAATTAACATTAGTAAGTATGTGGATTATTCCAAAAAATTGCTTACATACAATAAATCATTTATTTGCAAAAACATGGTCCTCGTCAACTTAAAATAATATGTTCGTATTTTGTTTTTTGTGTAAAAGAATAATAAAACTATACGTATTTAATTTACCTACTAATATTGTATAATGCATTTTACTATTAATGAGAGCTTTAATGGTGACATTCTTGATAGACCTTTGAAGTCAACGTTTGAACTCCAATTATTTGAATAAGCATATAAATTAATTATTTCATAAAACTGGAATCATTTCACAACAGAGACATTTTCTCAGTCATGTCTCGCACAATGAAATCTATTTACAAGATGAGCAGAGCAAAATTATTTTATTATCAACGTTTAATAATGCTCAAAACCTAGAAATAGTAAATTAATTACTCAATCAAACGTTCATTAAATATAATAAATCATATTTCATGTCGTTTCAGTTTATTCTCGTTGCCTAATAACCTTAAGTATATAGGTACTTATATAAACGAAAGAGAACAAATTTAAAGGGTCTCACGTAACTGAAGGAATTCGACCCAAGAAGGCCTACGGGCACGCAACAATCATTGACCTTGGTGAGAAAACGAGCCATGTTTTATTTCGAAGTACGCTAATTACTTACTCCATGCTTTAAAGTTAATTTCCAATCTCGCACCATATTGGAGCAAGTCGGGAGTCTGACAATGACGCGTAGATGTGACTTTTTAATTGCAGTTACGCTATTAATATGTTACAGTTTATTTATTTACAAAACATTACAAGTTACAATCTGCAAGACATAAAAGAAAAACTTAAACATATGGTACGGACTATAACCCAACACTTACAGCACTACGAGTATTAACTGATTTTTTTTTGCATAGAATGTTATATAATAGTGAATTTGGTTTACATGAACAATTTGATTCACATAGCTTAATATAACATTAAATTTTAATACATACGTTTAACAAATGTCGCTTTGACCTTTTAAGGACGTTGTGGATTTCGGGCTTTCACATTGTAACCAACGACGTCAAACCACTTTTCTAAACATTGCCGTATAATTAATATATTGAAGTAAATAAACACTTTATCGTTTGCTTTTTATCCAAAGAAAACAATAAATGGCTGGAAATATAAAGGTATGTGTTCAAATACATACCTACCTATATATTTCAAGCTTTCAACTCATCAATTTTCTTGCATATTCTCGCTCCATGTGGCGTAGCAATTAGTCGTAGCTGTAGCACTCGTAGCGTCTCGTAGCAAGCAGTACATGAAAGAAAAGAGACATTCAATTATATCAACTCTAAGTCATTGATATTATTGTATACTAGCGGCCCGTCCCGGTTTCACACGGGTGTATTAAATACTATGTAAATATAATAAATCAAAATATAATAAATAAATAATCTAAAAAATACAAAGAAAAAATAACAACAAATAAACAAAAGGAAACAGTGGAAGAGCTTTTCACTATATAACGAAAAAACAATTTTACAAAAGCTACACAAACAAATTTGAAGGACGTAAATTCAATGAAAGAAAATTCAGTTCCACACGCATCGCTTAGGGAACCTCGGTTTTCATTCTAAGGCATTCAATTTTCGATTTTTTTAAATTTTCGAATACTGCTTACGTCACGTTCTATTGTGTCTTGCGCTTGTTCTTTTTTTTAATATTGTATCGTTCTGAAATGAGAAAGTCTGAAGCCACTTTTTTATAATTATTTATATAGGTATGAAGCATTACAATGTCACCATCCGTATATTGAATATCTATAGAAATACCTACTATATATAGCTGTCCCAGCGAACTTCGTACATAAAAAATAGGGGTTGGTGGTAGAAGGGTGAAAATTTAGGGTTGTATGTATTTTTGTATGATGATGGTCCAAAAAAAATTGTTTAAGTAGGGACCACCCTTAACATTTAGGGGGATGAAAAATAGATGTTGTCCGATTCTCAGACCTACTGAATATGCATATAAAATTTCACGAAAATCGGTCGAGCCGTTTCGGCTAATAGTTAAAACTGTCTTTATCAGTTATTAATAAAATGTGAAAAAATAATTACTGCACTGGAAATTAATAATAAATTCACGATGAGAGTAAAATTAACGTAATAGATGCACAGAAAAATTAAAATAATACGTATAAGTCACTGCTACGATCGATACACAAATGAAACCAAAAAAAAATGGCCGAAAACTGTATATTGAGGAAGTCAGGAGACCGGCTTCCTTCTCATCTCTACTCCGTGATGTTTGCTGGATGAGAGGTGACCCAGGTAGACATCTAGCGGGGATAACTGATCGATTGATCGTTGATTGGTTATCGACCGGTGAAGGCGGAAGATCAAATTGAATAGAGAAAAAAAAATATTAAAAATAAAAATCGCGATGGTTAAATAGGGATTGATTGTAAAGGGTTGAAAATTCAGGGTTATATGTATTTACTAATGCTGTATCATCAAAATTGAAAAAAAAACTTTTGGGGTGGATTACCCTTAACATTTAGGGGGATGAAAAATAGATGTTGTCCGATCTGTCCCAGCAAACTTCGTACCGCCATAAAAAAATAGGGGTTGGTTGGGTGAAAATTTAGGGCTAGGGGCTAAAAAAAAATGGGTGCGTGTACTTATGTAGGCGGGTGAGAAGTTATCCTTCTTTGGCATCGTTTAAAATTAGCTTTTAATTGCATGCAAATAATTAATTACAATAAATTAATAAAAAGTCTGGAAAAGGACACAGTCAATAAAGTTCAGTTTTAATTTGAAAAAATAAATAAATAATCAAAATATTCAATTAAAATCGCTACTGAATATAATTAATTAGAACATATGTGATTTGCACTTGTATGAAACTCAAACACGTATTCCGAATATACAAACTATGAACATGTGGATAAATATCATAAATATGAATACCTATAACTGTTACTTTATTACAAAAAATAAAGATGTGGTTTTAGGTTTTACTACACCACTGGTCAAGAGATGGCGCTGTAGTCTCCTGAATCGCGCTTTGGTTCCGTTGTTCCAGATTAATAAATACTTTTGTTAGGCCTTCACAATGCAGTCGTTAGCACCCACTAAATAGAGATTCTATTTTATTGATAGATTTTCTTAGTGTGCGGTAAACACAAAAGTAACGTATGAAGTTGGCTAAAGCGACCAACTTCATGCTGTTAAAATTTTGTGTTACAGTGATGCACGCGCATCTTAAAATTTCACTCTCATCATTTTTTCATAACGCGCCTAAAGAAGTATAACTTCAAAAAAAATTATCTATAATTAAAAAAATGGGGGGGGGGGGTACCCTTAACATTTAGGGGGATGAAAAATAGATTACATCCGATTCTCAGACCTACTGAATATGCATATAAAATTTCACGAAAATCGGTCGAGCCGTTTCGGAGGAGTTTAACCACAAACACCGCGACACGAGAATTTTATATATTAGATGTTATAATCAATTCGATGTTTGACTAAAATATATACAACTATATCAAAAATAAGCTCCGGCGCGACGCTTCTAGGTTTGAAAAGTCAAAGAAGTTGATACTAAATGAGGTTTTCTGTCTTTGACCAGTGAAATTTTAGTCTACTTTTACTATGAGAAATATAATTATTATTAATCTAGGAGAGATTATTTGGAAACGTATTTGGAAAGTCAAACGTCGAAACTCAATTTCATGAAATCGGGGCTTCACCCGTCAGACCATAATTATGGAGACAATGTGTTAGTTTGGTAAAATAGGTATTTGTAACAAAACATTTTTGTTTCAGTAATGTTGTTTTAATATTTATGAATTCAATGTTTATTTTTTGTTATTTGATATTTCGATGCGAGAAATTAAAAAAATATATTGTTATTTAGTTTGACAAGGTGATGCATAATGGCTTTTTGAATTACACAATACAAATACTCTATAATATTTGTTTCAAAAAGTATTTTTTATAACAGTGTCATTTTAAAACGCCTTAGCCACCAAACTTAATATTTTTTTAACTGATTTCTCCTAGAAACCGCTGAACGTCATACAGAAATTTCTCTTTACATTCTTGTATCTGATTTCTAGAAAATGGTATGTTTAATATTTCATGTTTAGTCCCTACTCTGTATAAACTACCTATTTAAGCTAACTACAGCGGTTTTATCATGTATGATAACTGAAACATTTTGAGCATCTCTGTGGCTCTATCGAAGCTGGGAATAGGTGTTGTTGAAGTTTTTCCTGTATAAACTTCGCTTAATAAGCTTTCTTGTCTACATTTTCGGTCACAACACTGTTTGATTCACTCATCTTTAAGATTACAACCCGTACACTCAACGTTCAATCAGTACCCTTAGCACGAACCAATATCTATTTGAAATAGTTGAATTCGATTTAGATATACGTCAAATGTATACTGATTTTATGTTCTCATTACGTCCGTTGTGGCGCTGTTGTTCTAGTTTCCATACAAAATTTTGACTGACTTGACTGCTGGCGTTCCACAAGGGGGCATTCTTTCCCCTCTTCTTTTCTCTTTGTTCATTAACTTTCTTTCCTTCTCGCTTGGCTGTTTTTATCATTTCTATGCTGATGATTTGCAGATTTATGTGCAGACGACTGCTGAGGAATTTCCTGCTGGAATATCTCAGCTCAATAGGGAACTTTGCACTGTAAGTTCTTGGTCTGCTGACTTTGGAATTGCCGTTAACCCCACCAAATGTCAAGCTATTGTAGTGGGTGGCTCCAAGCAGATCTTCAAGATCGATGTTGGTCTGCTCCCACCTGTTGTGTTTGAAGGTTCTATAATTCCATATAGCCGTAGCGTTAAGGACCTCGGCCTTCATATTGATACTACGCTAAGTTGGACGACGCAGATTGCTGAAGTCAGCCGTATCGTGTCTTATTCGTTGCGTACCCTGAATCGCTTCAGAAATTTTCTCCCCATTAAAACTAAGATCACTCTCGTTACGTCCCTTGTTTGTCCTCTCATTGATTATGCCAATGTCTGTTATCCTGATTTAAACGCAGATCTTCTCAATAAATTGGACCGCCTTATGAACAATGCTATACGTTTCATCTTTTGCCTCCGCAAATTTGACCATGTTGCTTCATATCGATCCCAACTTAAATGGCTTTCTGTTTGCCAGCGCAGGCAGTTAAGATTACTCTGCACTCTTTTTACCATTATTTCCAACCCTCATTCTCCAGAGTACTTGAAATGCAAGTTTCAGTATCTCTGTGATAGTCACGACCGTCCTCTCTTCTCTACTGATTCAGTAGCTCTCTATATTCCTCTTTCTCATTCAGGATATATGTCCAACTCCTTTACTCTTCGAGCCATACGACTGTGGAATGACCTTTCCGACTCCATCAGAAGATCTCCTAGTAAACTTATATTTAAAAGGAATGTTCACGCTCATCTGTTCCAAAATTTAAGATGAAGTGTCACTTTTTATATATTATATGTATCTATATATATATATATATATATATATATATTTAAATATTAGTGTGTTATGTTTGTATGTATTACATTATTTTTATGGTATGTATTTATTTATGTAACTATGTTTTTTGTACATTTATTCGTATTTAGCTTTAAGCCGCTGTTCGTGTTTTTCATTTTCCCAAAGGTTGACTGGAAGAGAATGCTTTTAGCATTAAGTCCGCCTTTTGTACCATTGTTTATATTTTGGTCAATAAAGTTTAAATAAATAAATAAATAAAATTTTACATTGACATTTCGCACTTGCAAACTATTCGAATTCGATATTGGTTCGTGCTTAGGGTACAGAAATAACAATTAAATTTATGGCAACACCGCACGAGTTGGCCTTGCATGTATAACCCTGTTTAAACATGAAACAAGTGCAGTCTGTGCGCATCGACATATGACTGAGTCTAGCTTAGTGTCTTCTAAGATTGACTAGGAAAAATCCGAAATAGATTAATTTACTTTCGATGTCCAACTGAAACAGAATTCCACTCTTCCATAAACGAGTTATACAGTTTATTTATGTAACCACACCGTCTGTTTGATAGTTTTTTTTCACTGGGTACCAAAGATGTTCAATCGGATTAAGATCTGGGCTGTTCGGTGGCGTCTTTATTACAGTTACCTCTGTATCTTTTTACACTGACTGTCGAGGTATCTTTTTACAGAGAGTGCAGTATGCTTCGGGTCATTATCGTACTGGAATCTCCAAATTACCGGGAGATTTTCACCTGCATATGGTAGCATACATTCTTCGAGTATCTCTTTGTATTGATACAGGTCCATGTTATCTTGTATAAGCCTACTTGGTCCCACGCCATAACCAGAAAAGCAGCCCTAAACCTTAACGTTTCCATCGCCATGCTTCACGGTCTTTTTCGTGTATTTAGGACTCAGCGTACGTACTGCTTGCCGTCACAGCATTCTCTGTTAATCTTGGTTTCGTCGGAAAAAAGTTCATTATTCAACTCGAAACTTTGCTCTGTCCAATCTTGATACTTCTTTGCAAACGCTAGTCGAGCCTCTCTATGGTATGGTGTCAACATGGGTACTTTTCCTCTTACTCGCTCAAACAACTGTGCCACTTCTAGCCGTCTTTGAACCGTCTAGGATTCTTCTCACCAAAATCTTCATTTTTAATTTCATTTGAGCTTTAAACGAGTCCAGCTTAGCAAGGCGAACTATTCTTAAATCCTCTCGTTGAGTCGTTTTACTTGCTTTAGATTTGTGGGGGATATTCGAGGTTGTCAGATGTGTATTAAAATGTTTCATAGCTTGGTACACATCAGGATTTTTTTTACGGCCTATTGCCAGCACTCAGGTTTATTATTATTTCTCTAGCAGAAGAGTCGCAAGTTTTATTTTTTCCCATTTTAATCATTAAGTTGCAGTACATTCTAACAATTATACCGCAAAAATTCAATAAAAGTAGTAATGACTAGTGGCTCGCCCTCACTTCGCTACCGTGTAAACTATACTACTGTAGGCTATTTAATATCACGCTACGATTAGTAGGAGCGGAGCATCGATGAAAAATGTTCCAAAAACGGGTAAAACTGTGCCATTTGTGAGCTTCTTTTGCGTGTGCTATGTAAACGGTTATAGTTACACTAAAATCATGTATGATGGAATTGTTTCCTTTAAAAGTTCTTTAAAGAAAATCGCGATAGTATATTCATTTTGAGTTTGACTCACTATAACCTTTTTCCTCAAATTAACGCGGGTGAAACCGCAGGGAACCTCTAGCTGTGACAAAACTGTAATAGTTAGTGATACGTTATTAAGGACTTTTTTGTAGATATTTATGTCTTCTATAAAACTTTAGTACATCACTTTGCTCTATTGTCAATGACTTCCGCAGCGTACGCGACAAAAGGTATTTTTTTGGTATTTTTTTCATACATTGGTTTAGATTCGAAATTCTCATACGGAACCCTAACTTTTTTGAAAAAACTCTATTGCCTATGTTCATCAGGGATAATGTAGGATTTAGTGAAAGATTTTTTCATTCGCCTGAATACTATAATATAAGTTATGTAATATTATTAAAATATTTATACAAATATTTATTACAGTCTCAGCAAAAAATACCCAATTCTAAATGGCCACCTTTGCTTTTATACAGGCCTTTAATCTGGTTGGCCACGAATCTATGGATTTACGCACTGTTTTCAAGGGAAATTTCGCCACTGCTTGCTTCAAAGATTTTTAAGAGACTCAATGTCGCCATGTTGTTTAGAGCAGGCCATGTCCTCTAAACTGACCATAATTTGAAGTCTAAAGGGTTGAGGTCTGGGCTAGATGAGGGCCTTGGGGTCTGGGCTAGATGAGGGCCAGTCTTCAGCTCTTATAAAGTCCGGAGCGTTGGTTTCAAGCTATGCGTAGTTCGTGCCTTGTGACCAGGTGCAGAATCCTGCTGGAAAGTCCATGGTATCATTTTAAAAAGTGTATTGCTGTGAGGTTACTAAACATGATCCAAGACTGTATCTTAATACACTTTGGCTGAAGTTTTCACTCCTTTTTCACAAAAATGTAGTTTTGTGACTCCTTGATAAGACACGCCCCACCAAACCACCACTGACGCAGGATGATTACCACATTGTACCTAACCGACCACTTGAGCAGCTTCTTTAGAACTGTGAGCGTACACTTTATCATTTTGCTTATTATAGTATTCTTCAATGGTGAAAATGTTTTCATCGGTAAAGAGCATATTTCTGCGCTTTTCACCTGCGTATCCCGACAGAAGGCGTTTTGATTGATCCACCCTCTTAAATTGTAAAGATTGATTTAGAGCATGTCCTGTATATCGATGATAAGTTAATATGCGACAAAGTCCTAGCGGGAATCTTCATTTTTCGCGATAAGATTATTTGCTTCCTAATGGGGTTTCGACGAATTCTGTCTTTAACAGCATTAACAGCCTTTGTAGTTCTATCTGCTTTAACTCCACTCCCTGCCTACCCGCGGTGAACCCTGTTACGTCGGGCAACCTACCATCGAGATTGCGGTAACCAACCCCTTTGGAGATGTAGGTCGACAAGCAGCATGGGAGAAGGGGGTCCGGACCATGCAGTCACTCAGTCCGGATATCGAGCGTTGGCAGCAGGGCGTTACGATTGCACATGTCATCACTGCGGTGCAGAAGGCAACGGGAAACCACTACACTAATGGAATGCCCGCAGCCTGCAGAGCCCAGAGAAAATCTATAACGTCAACAAGGAGATGATACGCCTGAATATTGATGTGCTGGGACTAAGTGAGGTTAGGTGGAAGGGTAGCGGTGAACACAATATTGACAAGGACCATATATTATATTACTCGGGATCGGATGACTCATCTAATAAACATGGCGTTGGAGTAATAATCAACACGAAGAGAGTCGGAACATCTGTAGAGTTTCTGCCAAATTCCAACCGTGCAATGATGCTTCAGATACAGGCTAGGCCGAGAAATCTAAACATCATCCAACTTTATGCACCAACAACGGACGGATCAGATCAAGAGGTAGAAGAATTTTACAATGAGGCTGAAGATCTGCTTAAAATAACAAAAAGACATGACATCAATATTGTGATCGGTGACATGAATGCTAAAGTGGGCCAGGGAGAGGTCCAGGGCGTGGTTGGAAGATAAGGCTTGGGAATCCGCAATGATAGAGGAGACCGTCTCGTAAAATTTTGCCAGGAGAATGACCTTGTTCTCATGAACACCTTTTTCGACCTACCACCAAGACGATTGTATACCTGGACCTCGCCTCGACATATCCCCCAAAACATAGTTCGCAATCAAATTGACTATGTTATGGTGAACAGTCGCTTTAAGAACTGCATCAGGAGTGCCAAGACGTATCCTGGGGCAGATATCCGATCCGACCATAACCTGCTCCTTGCTGTGATATCCTGTACCCTTAAGAAAATAAGGAAGAAGCCTCGCAAGAAAAGGATAGACATAAGGAAAATCTATGATGAAGACATAAAACCTAAAGTCTCTAACGCAATAAACGAATGGGCAGTGACATCTAAGCATTCGGGATCTGAATCAGTGGAAGATACATGGTCATCACTCAAATCTGTGGTCACTTCAATAAATGAAACGCTTCTTGGACAAAGTGATTGGACTCCAAAGCAAGTATGGATAACAGAAAAAATATACCGGTTGATGGAAGAACGTAGGCTTTACAAGAATACTGATAAAACCAAGTACGACGGCCTAGATAAACGAATACGTAGACAGGTTCGTTATGCACTGAACTCATGGTTCATAAGCAAGTGCGAATTTATAGAAGAACTTAGTGCAAAACATGACGCATTCAATTTGCACAAAGAGGTAAAAGCCATGGTTGGGCGTAAGTCATCTGTACATCAACTCGTTGATGCTTTTGGTGTGCCAGTTTTAGAAAAGGCCATAAAGAAACAGCTATGGGAACAATATATGGAGTCTATGTTCTCAGACGACACACGGAACGCTTTTCAAATCTCTGACGAAGATCGGGGTCTTCCCATTATGAAAGCTGAAGTGGTGAAAGCGCTGCGTAGAGCAAAATCTGGAAAATCTGCTGGACCAGACGACGTACACATAGAAGTTTTAAAACTGCTAGAGGAAGACCATGTAGACGCCTTGGTAAAGCTCATGAACCTTATCTATGACTCAGGTCACATACCACAAGACTGGCTGAAGTCAACGTTTATCACTCTCCCAAAGAAAAAGAATGCGAAAAGATGTGAGGATTTTCGAACTATTAGCCTCATGAGCCAAGTTTTAAAGCTGTTCTTATCAATTGTGCATGAACGCATTAGAAAGAGATGTGACGAACAACTCGGCGATAGTCAGTTTGGTTTCCGATCCGAAGTGGGAACTAGAGAGGCGCTGTTTGCAGTGCAGGTTCTGATCCAGAAGTGTTTAGACATGCAGCAGGACGTCTACCTTTGCTTCATCGACTATGAGAAGGCGTTCGATGGAGTAAGGCATGACCGACTTATTAAGATCCTGAACGACGTCGGTCTGGATAACAAGGACATCCGCATTATTAAAAAGTTGTACTGGAACCAACGAGCGACCGTCCGAATCGAGGGAGAGGAAACTGAAGAAGTGGAGATCAAGAGAGGAGTCAGACAGGGCTGCAGTCTGTCACCGACACTTTTCAACTTGTACTCGGAAGCAATTATGGCGGAAGCATTAGAAGACCTAGACTGTGGCGTCATCATTAACGGGCGTAGAATTAATAACCTTCGCTACGCAGACGATACAGTCCTACTAGCATCTACAGAAGCCGACCTACAGCAAATTGTAAACCGAGTGAACGAGTGCAGTTTACGAGACGGCCTCAGATGAACATAACAAAAACAAAGTGTATGGTGATCTCTAGAAACACCCATCTCGAGCCGCACATAGTAGTATCAGGCCAGACTATCGAAAGAGTGCACAAATACAAATACTTAGGCACCTGGCTCACTGAAAGCTGGGACAGCGAACTAGAGATGAAAACTAGAATTGAAATAGCTAGGAATGCCTTCAAGAACATGAGTAAGGTCCTATGTAACCGAAACCTAAAGATCGCTTTGCGCACTCGGCTTCTGCTCTGCTATGTCTGGCCCATTCTTCTATACGGATGCGAGTCTTGGACAATAAAAGAAGATCTCAGGAAACGTATTGAAGCTTTTGAGATGTGGTGCTACCGACGTATGTTACCAATAAGCTGGACTCAGCGGGTTACCAATGAGGAGGTTCTACGGCGAGCTCACCGAAAACGCGAACTTTTGCAAACCATCAAAAAGAGAAAAGTTGCATACCTAGGGCATGTGCTAAGGCACGAACGTTACGAACTGCTGCAACTCATAATGATGGGAAAAGTCGCAGGAAAAAGAAAAGTGGGCCGTAGGAAGAAGTCCTGGCTACGTAACATCAGGGAATGGACCGGGATCGCGAGTGCGGCTGAACTGTTCCGCCTCGCGAAAGATAAGAAGAAATTTTCCGAGCTGATGGCCAACCTTCACTAGTTGGAGAGGCACCCGAAGAAGAAGAAGTAGTTCTATCAGCACGCAGCCGCCCTGATATTTTCTGGTCTTCGAAAGACGAAGTGTTGTTGAATCTGTTGACAGTACGATATACGTCTGGAATATGACGGATGGCTGATATATATAAATATATGTATATTTATAGGTATATAAATATGAATATGATGATCGTACCCACTTTATGCAAGGCGATCACTGCAATCCTATTTTCTTTAACACACCATTCCATATTGTAATTTGATAATGAACACAAAAAATATGTAAAATGGCGCAAAATCGAAAGAAGTTTTCAAAATAATATACATGTTCCAAATTCAAAATAATTAAAAAGTTGAAAAAAGGAAATGTTTTAAAGTAACATAGTCCAGGCGCTAGAGGTAGTTGAGTATGCAAAATCCGAGTGACGGCAACTATGACCGGATTCTTATACCTGAGATCCTAAATAATAATAAAACACATCTTGCCGCCAGATGTAATGGTCCCCTCCCGCTCTCTTCACATCCCCTCTTCGCCCATACATTAAGCATAGCGCGCGTACGCGTTTAGTGTGTTTCTACATCTATTCACGTAAAGACGTTGCTTTGTTAAGTCGTATTTTTATATATACATATAAAAATAGTATTTTCGTAAAGTCTTAGTGCCTATTTCAAGTGTATTGACTACTTGGCTCCGCGGAGAGCTCTTGCAGGTGCTCATTTTGCTCGATGATGTTTCCCAAGAGCTCTTCCCTGCGCACATCTTTGGAGATTTTGATTTCACCATGACCATCGGGCTTATCTTTCTTTTTGGTTCCGCAGAGACTCCCATGGCCTCCGGTGCGCCGTTGATTCTCCTTATCCGTCCGTCGTTGAAGTGATCCACACCGTCAAATTCCACACGGGTCTTATCGTTGGATAGTTTGGTAATCTTAGCCGCTGTATATTTGGCATCCTTGTACTCCACCAACTTCTTCAGGGCCCTCACCGCCTTTTCCCTTGGGTTTCCCTCTCCTTTGCACGACATGATCAGGGCTGGTTTCGGAGCGGCGGTTCTGTTGCTCGCTGTGTGGTTACTCGACATGATAGGGAGATCGGTCGAAGGGGCAGCCCTCGGTGGTCCAGCCGCCATTTGCGCGATAGTGAGGGGCATCGTGTTCGGAGTCCGGCTAGGGGTGCTGGTCTTAATCTGCGCTTTGATTTCCCTTAGCTCTTTCCTGATTAGCTGTAGGTCAGCGGCGATGGTAGGCTCAACCGATGGAAGAAGTGCGGGAGCTACCGCCGGGCTGGGTTGTGTTGTGTTGTAACCTTCGGCGTCCTTGATGAGCCCGAGTATGCTGTTACAGTAGTTCAAGGTGTTCTCTCGGTTGGCCTTGGTGACACATTTGTTCTTACTGCGCTTGCAGTCGACATTGTCCAGGTTCTTGTTAACGTACCCGGATATCGTTTCCAGGAGGCGGCTGGTGGAAGTGAGCGTCGGCGTTGACGATTCGTCTTCAAAGACCAGGGGCTCCTGGGTTGTAGACATGAAGTCAGGGAAGTCCCTGCCTCCAGTATCCGGAGCTGCCAGGTCCGCTTCCGTGGCCACAGCACCAGTGGCTACTGGCTTGGCACACTTGGCTACTGTACAAACATTTATATGGAAAAATGTTCATTAAACACAATTACCACCCATTGATTATTGTTCATTTGGTTACGAAAAGCTCAACGGTGACTTACGTCCACGACAAATGACGAAGCCGTCTTTATCAGAGTCATTAATTTCACCATGTAAATGTACTGCGGATTGTCGCACAATGTCTTGTAATTGCCAAAAATCAAAATTGTTTTGTATTTAATTATGTAACTGCATCAATCACAAATGTAAAAATAAAAATGAATAATTTTGTACCTACTTTAAATACATTTATGCTTGGATTCGCTGGTTTTTCATGAGTAGGCAACTTTATTTTTTTTTATTAATAAAAAATATTACTTTGGTTTTTTTTTATTATTTAAGAATCCATCCTGACTTTTACCATTACAAAAAACTATAAATTATTACAAAAATAATCATTAAAATGATTCAATATCATGTACTCAATACATTCCCTTTACGAATAAGAGAAAAGGGGGTAAAATAAATATGGACCAAAAAATCGACCGGCAAGAAACACATTATTATTCTTTGACCTATTCTTTACTTAAATCCGTTGGCAAAATTCGGTACTCACATTATGCATACTCACTTACCTCTAGCGCCCGGTCTAACAGTATTTATGGCCAGACTAGTTATTGACAAACATCGAATTATGAAAATAAACAAAATATTTTCGTTCTTAATTATTTGTCCAGCCAGTTTTCCAGCAAACTTATGAGTTCCTATGATTTAATAAGTAGACAATTGTTCAAATCTCAAAAAGTCTGTGAGTTATTTAAATAAATAAAACACCAAAATCTGTGGCAAAGATTGTCTATTTCAAAATAATATTGAACTTAAGTGTATTCGAAAAACAAACTAAATACCGTGATTCAGAACTTGCGTAGAAAAATATTAAACATAACAATAACGCCATCTATGGATGAATTTGATAAATTAAATGATATTACTACAAACTTAACATTCCGCCCGACATGGACCGAGTCCATAAACAGTGGAAAGAAAACAATTTAAAACTGAAAATGCTTCTCAATATCACCAATTTATCATAACAACATGTACAAATAAACGTCTTAATTATTGTTCGACAATGTTTTAGAATCTTGATACAAACCTAAATATAAAATATAAAACTGGACAATATTAATATTTTCTTAAGTACTAACATGCAATTAACAATGTGACACTGAAGTAGTGTCTGCTTATTTTAAGTATCCTTAGGCAATATAACTAATTTAGAAACAGGACGCTTAATGACGTTGCCCTTATAACGTAACGAGACAACACGCGTAAGTTTATCTGTTCCCGGATGTTTCTCAATAATAACTCCATAGAGCCATCTGGATGGTGGAAGATCATCCTCTTTGACTAATACAACACTGCCTACTTCGGGTTCTTTAGCTTGGTCAGACCACTTGTATCTGTGCTGCATCTATGTCAAATATTCGTGAGACCACCTACGCCAAAAGTCCTGAATCATGCGCTGTGACAAGTGCCATCTTTTCAGACTGTTGATATTGGTGTGTTCATAGTTGTAGTCGGGAACAAGAACCAATGGTTCTCCTACCAAAAAATGTCCTGATGTTAAGGGAGTTGGATCTTCAGGGTGATTGGAGATTTGGTAAATCGGTCTCGAATTAAGACACGCCTCAATTAGTGCCAAGGTTGTTGTCATTTCCTCAAATGTGAGGGTGCTATTGCCTATAACCGTCTAAGGTGGTATTTCGTTGACTTAACACCCGCTTCCCACAATCCTCCAAAATTTGGAGAATGGGGAGGGATGAAGTGCCATTCGGTACCATTAGAAGCCATCCAATCCACTATTTCTGAGGTATAACTAGATCTTTCCGTACTAAAAAGTTCTCTCAGTTCTTTTGCACTGCCTACAACGGTAGTGCCATTATCACTCCATAGGCTGGCGACATGACCTCGCCGTGCAACAAAACGCTTAAAGGCTGCTAGAAAGCTTTGGGATAACATATCGCTTACTACTTCAAGGTGTATTGCTTTTGTAGCCATACAGACAAATAAACATATGTAGCATTTCGTGGAGTGGTGACCACGTCCCTTTGTGGTTCTGACACTGATTGGACCGGCGTAGTCCACACCACTGCTAAGGAAAGGTCTACTTGCAGTTACCCTCGCCACAGGTAACTGTCCCATAAGTTGCTGTCTTGTTTCTGCTTTTTGACGAATACAAGCAACACACTCATGAACAAACTTACGAACTAGATCCTTTGCACCTATAATCCAATATTTGCTCCTCAAGTAGTTCAGTATTGCTTGAGGCCCACCGTGCATTGTTTTATCGTGTGCTTCCTTGACTATCAAATTTGCCAAATGTGACTTATGGGGAAGAATTATAGGGTGCTTTGCATCTTCGCTGAGCTGAGCCTTCTGAATCCTTCCACCAACCCTAAGGATCTGGTTTGTGTCTAAAAATGGACACAAAGAAGTGAGTTTACCTTTTTTAGGTAAGTTTCCTGACTTCTTAAAATTAAGAATGTCTTCAGTAAAGTGCTGACTTTGACATATTTTAATACAGGTAAGTAAAGTTTCATCTAGTTCTTTTACCGTTAACCATGCATTAATTTTATTTGTGTTCTCTGTTTCAGGTTTCTTCCACAGTAGAACTCTTCGACAGAATGATAAAACTCGAGTAAGTTTCCGCAAAGATGAAAATCGAGTCATTACGTTCTCATTTTCATCAGTAACTATAGTTGTGTTACTACTGATTCCACATTTCTTCTCTTCTAGATCAGTTGTATGTATTTCTTCTTTAATGAAATTAATTTCTTTCAGGTAAAGTGGTACCAAAGAACATTTTGGACGCATTCTGAGGGCTGCGTTCCTCGTGAGGCTGGACCCGCTGGATTTTCTTTAGTATCAACGCGTGACCATTGATCCCCATCCAAGATACTAAGAATCTCCGAAACTCTATTCGCAATGAATGTTTTCCATCGGCTGGGGTGGCTCTTAAGCCAGGCTAAAACAATTGATGAGTCGGTCCAAGCTTTGGCACGTTTAGAATTTCACCTACCTCTTTCAATAGTTTGGCGAGAAGCACTGCACCACATAATTCCAGACGCGGAATTGATACCTGTTTAATCGGAGCTACCCTGGATTTGGATGTAATTAGATGTATATGAACCTTGCCTTCTCTATCAACTATACGTGCGTAAACAACCGCTGCGTAGGCTATGCTTGAGGCGTTTGAGAAGCCATGCAACTCAAAAACTCCATCATCTTTGCTCAAATGGATCCATCGCGGAACACGTATTTCGGAAAGTTTATTTAGCTCGCTTCGAAATCGGATCCAATCCTTAAATAAAGAAGGAGGAAGTTCGGTGTCCCAATCTATACCAGCCAACCATGCCCTCTGAATAAACGCTTTAGCCATAGTGACACCTGGTGCCATCCAACCAAGAGGATGGAAAAGACGCGCTATATCAGAAATCATTTTCCTCTTTGTAACAGGAAGCTGGAGAGATGGAAGATCAACTGTACAACGGAATTCGTCAGCTTCTCTATTCCATTTCAAACCAAGAATTTTTATAACATTGTCACATTTTAGCTCTACATTCTGGTTTATATCTCGTGCATCTTCACTAATATTATTTAGTAAATCGGTACTATTGCTAGACCATTTTTGGAGTGGAAAACGACCGCGTTTCAATAACGCTGTCATTTCTTCATGAATTTGAAGCCCCTCAGCCACTGTAAAGCAACCAGACAAAAGATCATCCATATAAAAATCGTTTAAGACTCTAGGAGCTGCTAAAGGAAAATCTCTGCCTTCTTCATGAGCAAGTTGATGAAGACAACGTACAGCCTGGTAAGGTGCTGAAGATGTGCCGAAAGTTACCCGTAGAAATCGAAAATGCTGCAATTCATCATCTGGACTTTTACGCCAAAAAAATCGTTGAAAATCAACGTCTTCATCTGCTACCCTTATCTGTCTATACATTTTTACGATGTCAGCTACTAACCCGATAGGATAACAGCGCCACCTCATGATCAAATGTCGTAATGTTGGTTGAAGTGTCGGACCAACCATTAAATCACTATTACGTGATGCTCCATTAGAGTCGCAACAAGAAGCATCAACCACCATGCGTATTTTTGTGGTAGCCTTATCCTTGCGTATAACGGCATGATGAGGTAGATATACCGCTGTGTCCTGTATAAACTCAGAGTTTACAACTTCCATGTGACCTGACCTGAGATATTCATCTAGAACTTTTGAATACTCTATCTTAAGTTCAGCATTTCGCAGAAACCGCTTCTCTAGCAAAAAATACCTTTTGAGAGCAACATCATTTAAATTACCACATAAACAAGCTGGATCTTCAGTTTTAAACAATAAACCGGCCAGAATCATCACGTTTGGTAGTCCGAACAAAGAACTCCTCACAGCGTTCTTCTTCCGGTGTAAGATGTTTAGACTTATCAAAAGATGGTTCTGACTCTAACTCCCAAAACTTTTTTAGAAGTTTATTTTCACTGGGTTCAGCCACATGTAGACTGACTATGTTGAAAGACGCTTTACCGTGATTAGTGTATTTGTTTTCGGGATGTACCTTGCCAGAAAGTATCCAACCAAGTGTTGTCCCTTGGGCTACAACGGCACCTAGTGGATCCTTGATCAAACCCTCCAATAAAATCTGGCTGTATACATCCGCGCCTAAAAGTAGATCTATTTTATTCGGAGTACCGAAAAATGGATCTGCTAATTCAGTGGACGGAAGTGTTGGTAACACTTGGACATAAACCTTACTACTCGGTAGAAAGGTCGTAAGTTTGCTCAAGACATGTGCTTTAACAGTAACTGTAAAGCTGGGGTCTAAACGGGACTGAATTCTCAACCATACTGACGACTTTGAAGACAAAGTCGCTTGGTCACCGCCTAAACCTGATACCAAACTAGTGCCTGGTATTTTCTTGAGCCCTATCATTTGGACTGCTGCTTCAGTGATGAATGAAGCTTGAGACCCTTGGTCTAGCAGTGATCTTAAAACAAAAGTAGAGTTCGATTTGTGAGACTCTACCTTGACTAAGGTTGTAAAACAAGAAGCTACTTCTGGGGGAATTTGAACCTCGCCACAAGTCTGCGATTGTGATAAACCGGAGCTTTCTCCGACATCACTATGCACAGACTGATCAGTCCTTATTTCAGTAACTGATTTAGGACTTCTGAGATGTAGCAACGTATGGTGCTTTTTCTTACATAAGCGGCACCTTGTTGATGATGTACATTGATACACAGAATGGTTAAGACCAAGACAGTTAAAACACAAATGATTTGCTTGGGCAAATCTACGTCGTGCGTCAATATTTTCTTTAGCAAATTTATTACGATTATTTAATCTGTGATTTTCAGTACAAAAATTACAGGTTACTAGTGTTGTGGCAACGTGAGCACAATTAGATTTTTCTGGCTTTTGAACTCTGTTATCTATAAATTCTTAAGCTCTGAATCGATTTTGTAAAAAGACTTCAAATTGTTTGAAACTAGGTAAATCTTGAATAGAGTCACTAATTTTTAGCTCCCATTGTTTACGCGATTCAGGATCTAACCTTTGGCTAACAAGGTAAATAACAATAATGTCCCAGCTACTGACATCAACACCTATATTTTTTAAGATCGATAAACAATCTTTAGTATTGTCCAATAATTGTTTAATACCATTAGCAGTTTCAGAAAGTAAAGGTTTTTGAGTAGTCAATTTCTTTAAAATATTATTTTATTATTATAACGACTCTCAAGTTGTGACCAACAAGTTTCGTAATTGTCTGCCGTGACTGGTATATAACGCAACAATTGTTCTGCTTCACCAGTAACACAACTTTTCAAATAGTAAAGTTTTTGAACATTATCAATACCTTAATTATTATGAATTAAGGATGTGAACAAATCACGGAAGCTGACCCATTCTGAATATTTGCCTGAAAATTTAGGCACAGAAATCTTTGGTAGGCTTACAGCAGATTGTTCATTGACTTTAGATTCCTCGGTTACCTCAACAGACTTAGGTTTAAATGTTGACAATAATGACTTTAACAATGACTTGAATTCACAGTATGCTTCTTCGGTTTGTTCGTACAACTCAACTGTATGATAAGTCGAAGCTTGCAATATTTCAGAATCTAATTCTAAAACTATTTTATTATGATTGTCGCTTCTAAGCGAGTTTCGACATAACAAAAAGTAATTCTTTCTTTAGGACTTTTTTTGAAGTTAGTTTTTATTTTATAATTTTTATTAGAAATATCTTCCTGAAGTTTAAAATACTGTTCGGCCATTCAAGTCCAAACTGCTTAAAAAATTTCTAAGTCTTTGACACTTCGCTCTGGAAACCGGCATAGGTTCCCCGTTGGATCACTTTTCTTAAAATTATTATAAGTCCGAACAACACTACCGCAAATTCAATATTGATTTCTTCTAAGTTTCGCACTTATAGTAAATAAGGTCTAAATTTGTACTCACAATTTCTTCACAACTCACGTCAAACCTTGGACGCTTCAGGGGGTGCTCCCCTCCCTCCAATTGACGCAGCAACTGCTTTATCCGCTGATACTACTCTCGGTAACAATCCGCTACCCTATCAATACTGCTAAGGCCTTGTACACATCAACTTCGTGCCTTAATTAATCCGGCAATACGAAGGACCATGTTCAAATCTCAAAAAGTCTGTGAGTTATTTAAATAAATAAAACACCAAAATCTGTGGCAAAGGTTGTCTATTTCAAAATAATATTGAACTTAAGTGTATTCGAAAAACAAACTAAATACCGTGATTCAGAACTTGCGTAGAAAAATATTAAACATGACAATAACGCCATCTATGGATGAATTTGATAAATTAAATGATATTACTACAAACTTAACACAATAAATAAGAAGGTACATTATTTTGACGAAACTAATACATGAAAAATGCGAGTGTGCTTATGACCAAACGACTGAAGTGAAACGTCTTTAGCTCCAATGATCTGAAAATCATAAACTTAACCTGAAAAAAAAAACACTAATTAGCGCTGGGTCCGTTATCACCCTCCAATCCGCACTGGGTCCGTTATTATCCACCAAATCACACTGGGTCCGTTATCACCCACCAATTCACGCTGGGTCCGTTATCACCCACCAATCCGCACTGGGTCCATTGTTACCCTCCAATCCGCGCTAAGTCTGTTATCACCCACTAATCCTCACTGGCTCCGTTATCACTCACCAATCCGCGCTGGGTCCGTTATCATCCACCAATACGCACTGGGTCCGTTATTACCCACCAATCGCACTGGGTCCATTGTCACCCACCAATCTGCGCTGGGTCCGTTATCACCCACCAATCTGCACTGGGTCCGTTATCTCCCACCAATCCGCGATTGGTCCGTTATCACCATTATCACGATGACATTAATCGTAACGCGAAATTGTAACACATTCGCCAGTTTACTGAAAATCATAAACTTAACCTGAAAAAAAACACTAATTAGCGCTGGGTCCGTTATCACCCTCCAATCCGCACTGGGTCCATTATTATCCACCAAATCACACTGGGTCCGTTATCACCCACCAATTCACGCTGGGTCCGTTATCACCCTCCAATCCGCACTGGGTCCATTGTTACCCTCCAATCCGCGCTAAGTCTGTTATCACCCACTAATCCTCACTGGCTCCGTTATCACTCACCAATCCGCGCTGGGTCCGTTATCATCCACCAATACGCACTGGGTCCGTTATTACCCACCAATCGCACTGGGTCCATTGTCACCCACCAATCTGCGCTGGGTCCGTTATCACCCACCAATCCGCACTGGGTCCGTTATCTCCCACCAATCCGCGATTGGTCCGTTATCACCATTATCACGATGACATTAATCGTAACGCGAAATTGTAACACATTCGCCAGTTTACCCCCCAAGTCAAGCGTCCCTAAAGAAGTTTCACTTCAATAATGCAGGTCATAAAAATATTCTACAACACTAACAGAGTATGTTTAGAATCGAACCATGCACTTAAATTATGATCAAAACATAGTATTGTCTTTGTTTTATTGAGAGTTCTTTATTATATGACCACTGTATATTAGCTGTTTTTCCATTAAAAATAATTATTAAAATAATATTCATTAAAAAATATTCAAAAATAAAAAAGGTTGTAGGTATCCCCGTAGGTACCTAAAATTATTTTTAATACGAATAGAAATGAGAGCGTCGCTTGTGTTACTCTAATAGCATAATGTACGTTTACCTCGAGGTAAGCAGCTTATCTTACACATCTCGTATGAAAAGCGTCTGAATATTTAAATTCGGAACCATATAAGTGTAGTTTTGTAATTAACCCAAAGTTGTTTGTATGAAAATGTTTTACTCCTTTGTTAAAAGATTAATTTAGGATTCTTATTATAGCACTAATTTAAAAGATATTTTTAGTCATGCGTCTCACTCAATCTATATGAAGCTTGAATTTGTCAAATCATCATTGTTTTTCTAATTTAACTAAACTTCTCAAGCCTCTTCAATTATGCCGTAATATGGCATCCTTAAACGCGTTCATTCGTCTATAGCAAGACGAGTGTTCTGAGGAGTTATTCTCCCTTATTCCTTCTTCTTTCCATTAGAGAACCACGCGCGCGGCCAACGTAGTCACCGACTTACTGTGGCCACTATAAATAATAAATGCGAATAAAGAAATTTGGCAACTCATTTTTGTCACATTATTCTCAAATAGAATAGTTTGACCGCTCACGTGTACCGCCCGTCCTATAACCCAGGATTCTTTAAAAGAGATGAGAACAAGCAATTTGCAGGCTAGCGATGTGCCGAGTCAGAGTGACTCGAGTACTGACTCGAATACCTAGCAGGTAGCGTACTCAAGTATATTAAACACTGAATTCGGATCCACAATACTTTTAAATCCTAAATGGAGTAATTTAATAGCAACCTTCTAAATACACGCGTACAGTCGAACTTTGAAGAGCATTGTGAAGTTAGTCAAAAGAAGTGTTGATCAATCGTTTCAGGTTTGAACGTGTTGTTTCCTATCCAGCCAGTCAGATTAATAATAACATTAAAGATATATGTGTATATTAAAAAAATAATTATTTGTTTCTCGAAAGTTATTATTTTAATCTGAAAAAAATGATCCTTATCAATAAATTTTATTTTGGAATTTTGTGTTAATTTTTAGTATTTTTTAACCAGACACAAGGATCGTCGTAGGATGGCTCCGAAAAAAAATGGAACCGTAACAGTACTCCGTCCGTACTAATCGATACATGTATTTTCGTTAATTATATTAAATGGCTGATTGTTTATAAATTAATCGTATCGTCGTTTGTACATGAATCTGGTTAAATATTAGTTTTTATTGTCTTAAGCAAGCTTATAATGTTCCACCGAAGTATTCAAATACTCGAGCTAGTACTCGAATACCTGCCGAGTCTTCCGACTGGAGTCCTAACTCGATATTTTTAATGAATATTCGAATACCAAAAAGAGCCGGCTCGGCACATCACTAGTGCAGACTGGCAACGTGAGGTTAGCTGGTGTGGCAGGTAACACTGCTCTACTAGAATGAATCCTCATTTATCGGACTTATTAAAAAAGAAGAATTGTTAAAATCGAAAAGAGCAATTTATTTCCTGACAAACCCTACTCTATTCAACTAGCTACTATTGTCAGATTTTTGCCTGGCATGTTTCTATATTTCTTACAGTTTAATATGGCAGATTTAACGCTAAGTGAAATAGGCAAAGCACTCATAATATTCGCTAATATTATTAATCCCATTAAAATTAAAATTACTTCTATTGTTCCGCGTTTGGAAGTTTGGAGAAGGTGAGTAAACATAAATACTGATGTTTCTTGTTTCTTGAAGAGTTTTCCAATCTTAGTTCATTTGTTTGATTCATTATTCCTGGTATGAAATTAAAGTACTTTTGATTTTACCTAGCAAAGTCACGTAATTAATATAATAAGTTGGACTCCACGTGTTTCTATTTAGAGAATTTAGCGTTAACATATAATTATTTTTAATAATATCAGTATCATAATTTATTTTACAAGCTATATATTGATAGTATTGTGGTTTATTACAAAATGTCTCACAAGGATATTTCAGCATATAACATATTTTAAATAAAAATGGGAGAGGGGGCCGGACAGCAGCCCTGGCAAAATAAAGCAGCCTGGTGGTGCACAAATGTCTTCTTCTCTAGCTTTTTTCGCTACTGCCCCCGTAGCATGAACACCACAATTTACATTATATCACGTTTTTGTCACATTCAACTGTCAAACTCCATAGAAATTTGACAATTTAGCGTGATAAAAACGATCTATACATCATATCGCGGTGCTCATGCTATCTAGAGTATGGTCTCCACTAGAGCAACAACCGGAACTAGTTTGTTTAATTTGAACTTGTTTCACATCCAATTACAGCACGGTGAATAACATGTATCAAAACAAAAGCTTCGTAGTAAACTTTAGTAAAGCCTTTTTTTTACGTCAGGAAAATGCATTACGCATACTCCACCGCCTTGGGAGTGCGGCGAGGTTAAGTGGGACTCCTCCGTTCCTCTCGCTCACCCGCTCAACCAGCCCGAGGGCTGGCTCAGTGGAGGGGGGCCCTGCCCATTAAAAACCTGACGATGCCCCTTACCTCACCTAGGGGCCATGTCTTCCCCGGGCGAATGATCCTTCATCTGGTGGCGCCCCGCCCAGCGAGGAAACGGCACTGGGTAAGGCCACGGGAACCCTTTGGGCTACTTCCGCGACCTCACCAGTGTGTGTCCGACTTGAACGGACCCACCCGTAGTAAAGACTAATAACTTGTATAAAATAATATAAACTGTAAGTTTTTACGTACACTTCGAAATCTTCGGGCAACTTCTGCTTAGGTCGGTCAAGCTAATAAATCAATCTCTATGGCAAGTTCCATCCTATTCAAATCTGTTAAAACGTTTTGGCATGATTGTGAAAAGAATTAACGTACATTATATTACTATTGTCATTATTATCAAGGATAAAGTCGTAAACATTTTCGTATAATGATTTACTACGATTTCTAGTATAGTTTGACGCCTCAGCAGTGTCTCCAAATCTAACACACAATAACACTCATTTAAATGATGATACTACGCAAAATATACACGTATTTACAAATACGTATAGATATTGACTCATTAGTATCGTTTTCTTTTTACGGTCCAGTAGACGTAGCCTGATACTGAGCTTCATGTGTCCGTTCGATTGTCCATCATAATTAGGCTCTATTGCTGAAGCGGTATCAGATAAAGTGCTCAATATTTTAACGGACTAATTTCTCCCCTACTTGAATAAATAATAATTGAAGAATGCTCCAATTATTGGATTTCCTATATCTACATATATAAGAAGTCAACATTATACATTTTGAAAACCTGTTTTTACAATTGCTGTGCTCTTTTCCTTCTATGTCGTGTTCATAAGACTTAGCAAATTACCTTACAGCATTTTACCTTAAATGCAATTTGAGTAAATTGTCTAGCTTCTAATAAAAGACAAATAAACACATAAAATGCATGTTTACTTGTTTGTTTTAAATCAGAGAAATGTAATAAACCGCTAATATTATCCGTTGATCTCCTCACGCTTTCCCAATGACGCTCCTATAAGGGTTGGTGATACAACTGAATTACACAGTCAATGTTTAGTGTGATTTTTCTTGGTTGGGTAGAAAATGGGCTTTTTATTATTAGAGGTTTTTTTATTTGTCCGAATTCTATATCCGCGTTGCCGCCAGAATATTAGTTTAAATGAACCTCCCTAATAGATACCTATTTACAAAGACCTGTTGTTTCACAAATAGTTTCACCTTTACTACCTGCCAAGGTTTAAACCAACATCCGTAAAAACTTCAAACAGTTGCATCGCGTTCATAACCATTGGGTTAGGGCTCGGGGGGCGTAAATTACACAACTCGCCCTCATTACCGCGGCCGCCCATCCGTGCCTTATGCGGGGGCGCAGTCGTGGCGGACCCCAACTGTCTCTAGCTATAACCGTAACAAGTTTATGAGGGCTCTGCAAAGTGCATTCGACGTCAGCTACACTTCACTTCATTGATGGTCTAAGGTTGATTTAGTAGTTTTATTTTGATATGTCTATATCAATTTAGATCTTCCTCCTATTTCATTAAAATATTATACGTGTGTACTTATACACCGTGAACTTTGAGACCTTATACCTAATTCAGACAACGATTTAGATTATATTTCATATTTTTTTCTATAATTTAAATGAAAAATATCTTCTCGTTAACTCACTAATTGTGCGATTAAATTATTATTATTATGAAGCCGTGTCAATTTTAATCTTTCTAGAAAAAAAATTACGCACCCTCCGCTATCCGGGCGGATGCAATTAACTTTATGCTTATGCAGCCCTAATTGCCATGTCAAACTTCTTGTAGTAATTCTGTCTAGTATTTCTTAGGCTGCAAGGCAGCGCCATCTCTTCACAACCAACACTAGGTAACCACAATACTTTTACAAGTATTCAATTTTAGCCATGCAGTAACATGCTTATAATAATAATATGAATTGCTATTTCTTCTCTTAAATGTTTAATACTTGTGTCTTTGTTTGATATTGTGGGTTACCTACAGTGCGAAGAGATGGTGCCGTCTTGCAGCCTAAGAAATAGTAGAAAGAATTCGACACGGTCATTAGGGCCGCGGTAGCGTAATGGTCAGTGCATCCGCCCGGATTAGCGGAGAGTGCGGATTCGAGTCCCGTCTGCTGCCTGGTCCAATTAATTTTTTTTCGAGTAAATTTTACTTTAGACGTAAACATCTAGCAGTTAAATGCTTAAAAGTTAAATGCTTGGATAGATGTATAATAAATACGTTTACTGTTTATACTATTTTTATATACACAATGAAGTTTCTCAGGTTGGTAACCTTAAAATTCACGGTGTAAGAAATATTATACTTTCTTTTGAAATTAAAATATTTTTCTTAAAAATTCCCCTAAAAAATCAGCTGTCCTAATTGTGCACATTTTTTTTTCTTTAACTTACATTTTATTCGTGCATACTACAATCCACAAATACAATTTTACATATATAGCTCATTCAAAAATTGATATTAAATGAAACCTGCATTAAGCAAAATTTGTCCAATTTATTACTGAAATCGTGTATCATAAAGTTATCTTCATTGTACGTCCCTTACGGGACACATTTCTAGTTAGTACTGTTTTTACGGTAGAGTTGGCCAGTCATGATTTTATTTATACGACACAACATCCTTTGTGAGTGTTTAAAAAATTTCACGTCCAAAATCACATTATAACGTTAAAAGTGGTGGCGTTTCGTGCAGCGGTTAAGTGAGTTTTATTTACACTGCCAACGAAAATACGGAGCGTGCCGGGGGCTTTCTAATATGTTATTATGTGAAATAAAAGCCCCAACGAGAACGGCCATAAGGCACCTTATCGATGACTGCATGAGTACGCTTCTAATTAAAATATATAGACGCCATTTAAGAACACTTTTGAATGCATGATATTATTCTTAAGTACCTAACCTACGTTTTAAACGAAAATTTACTGTTATTGAAATATATGTTTCACGTCGGAGAGCTACGTTATGATTTTATTTAAGTAATGTAACATTCTTATAGCATAAATGGCCGTATTGTTCTTGAAAACCCTTTGTTGATGTACCAACAAGTTTCTCCCCGTTTCAATAATTCATTTTAATAAATATTTGCTTTTCCACTGATTACTATCTTTTTTAGTATTCTAGGTAAATTTTTATAATACTATCAAATTAAGCAGTGCTTCAAGGGGTATAAAATGCGTTTTTATTACATTTTTAACATATATCTTGCTTACGGATCCTTTACAGGCTCCGTTCTCAAGAGTATGATTTTTAATTAAGTTTGACGAGCTCTCTTCGAAAATCTAATTGAACTGATTGATTGATTTAAATTATTCCCGCAGATTCCATCACGCCGTTCATCAACATCTGCATGGCTACAGAATTTGGACCCACAGGAGCCCTTAACCAAGTAGTGTGTGATTAATACATAAGATTTGTTAATGTACATGCTGTTCTTGTGTGCCCAATTTTATTCAAATACTAGTAGCCCGCCCTCGCTTCGCTTCGGTGTAGAGCTGTAGTGTAAACTATAGTTTTTGTTCTCAGGCTTGTGCTGCTATAAACAATGACTTTATTTATATAATTACACGTGTTATTGTGAGTCAACCATAAAAGATAGACATATGCTGTTACGGGATATTTTTTAGACAATTTTATGTATAATATTTCCGTCATATATGATTTCTATGTAACTTTAACCATTAAAGGCTGCACACGCGACGGAAGCTTAAAAAATGGAGTAACTTCTCCCGTTTTCCCAACATTTCCCTTCACTACTCTGCTGCTATTGATTGTAGCGTGATTAAAAGTATACTATAACCTGCCCAGGAGTATGAAGAATAATTGTACCAAGTTTCGTTAAAATCCGTCGAGTAGTTTTTGTTTCTATAAGGAACATACACACAGACAGACAGACAGACAAAAATTTTACTGATTGCATTTTTGGCATCAGTATCGATCACTTATCACCCCCTGATAGTTATTTTGAAAATATATTTCATGTACAGAATTGACCTCTCTACAGATTTATTATAAGTAGTATAGAAGAAGATATGTAGCTGTTCGATAACAAAGGTCTAAGCAACAAAGGTTTTGTATAAAAGTGATTCTCAAAAAAACAATTGCCAAAAAAAAACAGTACATATTTGTCAATGACATTTCGCACTCGCAAACTATTCGAATTTGATATTGGTTCGTGCTAAGGGTACTGTACCCTTCACGGGCGTAGCCAGGGGGAGGGTTTTGGGGTTCTACCCCCCCCCCCCCCCCCTCGAAAACAACATCAATTATATCAAAATATGGAGAGGCGAGCGGCATAACTCATTTTATTACTAATTATTACACTAATAATGTATTTTGGATTCGCCCTCTATCACCCGCCGCCGCCCGTCATTTATCCTATAGCATTCGGCAACCTTCGTATATTTTCGTTCCGTCTCGGCACGGTATTGTTATGTACCCACACTATCACACCCGCGCTCCGCGCTCTCGCAGTGCTACCCGAAAGAAGTACGTCTGTCGTCAAAGCAAAACTTGAAGTGTGGAAAGCAGCTATGACTATCATCTCCCCTACTCCAAAATCTGCTTTGGAATGCTTAGATAAGTGCGATCAAAAATTGTTTCCACTGGTACACCAGAAAGCCTACGGATACTTAAAAACTATTTGCGGAACACAGCGAGTGAAAACAGACTGAACGGCTTGAATATATACTATGGGATAGAAATTGATGCGAATGAAGTAGTGGATATATTTAAAAAGAAAAACAGAAGATTAATTCTGTAGTGCATATGTAATCAAATGAACCTTCTGTTACTTTTTGAAGTAAAACTTCTTTAGGCACGCTTGACTTGGGGGGTAAACTGGCGAATGTGTGACGATTTTTGAGTTACGCGCGTAACGCGCGCACCGGTGACTCATTGGTAATCAATGAACAATACCCGTCACAAAATACATGAATTACAAAATGCTTGGTGGGTGATAACGGATCCAGTGCGGATTGGTGGATGATAACGGACCCAGTGCGGATTGGTGGGTGATAACGGATCCAGTGCGAATTGGTGGATAATAACGGATCCAGCGCGGATTGGTGGGTGATAACGGACCCAGCGCGTATTGGTGGGTGACGATGGACCCAGTGCGGTTTGGTGGGTGACAGCGGACCCAGCGCGGATTGGTGGGTGATAACGGACCCAGCGCGGATAAGTGGGTGATAACGGACCCAGTGAGGATTGGTGGGTGACAATGTCCCAGCGCGTATTGGTGGGTGACGATGGACCCAGTGCGGATTGGTGGGTGATAATGGACCCAGTGCGGATTGGTGGATGATAACGGACCCAGTGCTGATTGGTGGGTGATAACGTACTGTGCGCGTATTGGTGGGTGACGATGGACCCAGTGCGGATTGGTAGGTGATAACGGACCCAGCGCGGATTGGTGGGTGATAACAGACCCAGTGCGGATTGGTGGATGATAACGGACCCAGTGCTGATTGGTGGGTGATAACGTACCCAGCGCGGATTGGTGGGTAATAATAGACCCAGTGCGGATTGGAGGGTGATAACGGACCCAACGCCGATTGGTGGTTTTTTTTTCTATCAACATATCTTCAGGTTAAGTTTATGATTTTCGGATCATTGTAGCTAAAGAAGTCATGCGCTTTCAGTAATTTTATTTTTTTGAAGCCCCCCCCCCCCCCCCTGATACTAAAATCTGGCTACGCCCGTGCTACCCTTAGTACGAGTTTTACAATTACGAAAACTATGTTAGTGTTCGTGAGCTCGCACTCGTACTAAGGGTACTGATTTTATTATTTTCGTTTCAATACAAATAAACAGTGATTAAATTATATCATTTAATCATTTTCGTCTTCTTAAATTTTAAGTATATTTGGTTAGTTTTCACCAAACATAATTTATAATTACGAAAACTATGATATATATATATATTATTATGTTGCGCTCAAAGATCGAAAACGCTCAGTGAGCAGAAAAATAGCTCACAACGCGTTGTGGTCACAGTAAAACATCCACATGACGAAATTCGTGTTATGGCTCTAATGAAAATGCGCACGACGCATTGTGGCAATCACAGAAAAACCAAATAGCGAAATTCGTATCCCGTCCGCTGCCTGGTCCGCGTGGATTTTATTTCTAGTAAAACTTTTCTTTAGATTTAAACATCTAGCAGTTAAATGCTTAACAATAAATAAAAACTCAATTAGTTATATTAGAAATTACTATAATTGTGAAAAATAAGTATTTGATTCCTATTTATTTTTACAGGAACTATTACTGTGGCATTTTGAGTTGCATTTTATATTCTTAGAGCGACATTGCACCTTTTATCAATACAGTATCTTTTGCAGTGGCAGATTATTAACCCTTGCTTACTTCCAGATGATAACATAGATGCGCGAAGTGTTAATCACGAAGTTGAGGGTACATCACAAATGTTAATAAAGTTGGTTCCAGAAAGTGTAAACTCATTACGTGCATAAAGTCTATCCAATGTACCTTTCTTGTTTCCTAACTGGTAGAGATCTGACGGATTAATGCTCATAACAACACACATAACATTCCTGGGTGGTGCACGTCCTCTATCAACTTCAGGAACTCTAACTAAAACGTTAGAACCAATTTCAACACAGGGAAATTTTGAATTAGACAGTGAAACCATTTTGTTTGTCTGTTCCTGTAGACCTGATTTAGCGATAGCGATCAGTGCTTGTTTCCACAAACTCACGTAATTCATCATAAAACACTTCTTTTTTATTCGTCATAATTAGCGCTGACATTAAAATTTACTCATAAACATAAAAGAAATGAATAAAACTGCTGTTTCAATGCGTTTTTGCACCCGCCGAGCCGACACCGACAAGTTACAACCTGTCCGTCGTGATATGGTTAAAACAATGAATGCTCAGAATGCGTCATGGCTTTTCTTCATTGCCACAACGCGTTGAGATCGAATAGCATGTTAGCCACGACACGAATTTCGCTATTTGGTCTTGCTGTGATTGCCACAACGCGTCGTGCGCATTTTCATTAGAGCCATAACACGAATTTCGCCATGTGGATGTTTTACTGTGACCACAACGCGTTGTGAGCATTTTTACTGAGCGCTTTCGATCTTTGAGCGTAACATATGTATATATATGTTACCGGCTAAACCCGATTTCAGGACAAACTAGTATTGCCTAGGCTAAACTACTTGTTCCTATACGCGATAGGATTAACTAGTATAGCCTAGTCCAAACTAATTTCTCCTAAGCCCGATAGGATAAACCAGTTTAGCCTAGGCCAAACTAGTTGATCCTGATATAAATACGCAACTCTAGGATAAACTAGTATGGCCTAGTCTAAACTAGTATGGCCTAGTCTAAACATTATAGTATATCTAGAAAGTCAAAATAAATAATTAAACTGAATAAAATACTTGTTTCTTAGGTTTTTGTTTCTTAGGTTTTCACGTGGGGGTGCTCCATGGTTTTCACGCACATCACTCATTAAATAAAACTAGTTTTTACGGGTTATAGCACGAAACTTTATTTATTTATTGAATAAAATACTCCGTAATTGGAAAATAATATTTTTTATTAAAACGATAATGATTCATCGTTAAACGTTATGAATAATTAGTAATACAAACAATTATACTATAACAAATAATATGTGTTTTTTTAACAGAAGCAATAATCATATCTCAATTATTAAAATTGTTATTTAATTTTACGTGGTGTGCTTTGGAGGCACTTACAATTGCAGAGTATCATTGCCTTCTTGCCTTCTTGAATTGCAGAGTATCATTGAGTTTGTGGAACATTTTTGTTGCAGCTGCATCTCACAAAACAAAAGGCCTATTACTTATGTGTGTGAGTGTACCCATACGCATAAACAATCCCTCCACTTTCTTTCAGCGTTCTTTTTACATGACGCGACCTGTACAAGACCTGACATGTTTGTTCAATTACTTTCGACTCTGCTAAATTGGTTTACACTAGGCCTAACTACTTTATCCTAGAGTGCGAGTATTTATATCAGGATCAACAAGTTTGGCCAAGGCTAAACTGGTTTATCCTATCGGGCTTAGGACAAAATAGTTTGGACTAGGCTATACTAGTTAATTCTATCGCGTACAGGAAGATCTAGTTTAACCTAGGCAAAACTATTTTGTCCTTAAATCGGGTTTGGCCGGTAACATATATATGATATATGTGTTTTCGTGAGCTCAAACTTTTACTAAGGGTACTGATATTTTCTCTCTAGTTATATTTTCTTTAGACATAAAACCTGTTCTTAATATTAGAAAAAAATATTTACATAACTAACTTCCACCGTACCACCAGAATATACGTAAACTTTATAAGCGTCAAATATAACATTGTAGCTTTATAAGGTTGTACCATAAAACTGGTGTTTGAGGTCGGTCGGGTATGTGTTTTGCACGCATAAAAATAAACTTCTCTGGAATATCTTTTAGGTGAGTTTGTTATATTTTGTCAGTTAAAAATACTGATATTTTATGTTACTAATATAACAAAATGCAGCTGATATTTTATAAAACACGTTCAACCATATTAACGACCACCATCGTTGGTTTCAAGGTGTCGCCTGCTCATAGGTCCTGGTTTGAATCATGGGAAGGAAATGTTATTCTGATGAATACGGTAATTTGTACCCAAGTCATGGATGTTTTTAAAATATATATTTATAGATAAATATACTTATATATGTATCAGTATGTGTATTCTATGCGTTACCCTAGTATCCCATTATACAAGAATTACAGTGCTTAGTTAGGGGCTGGGCTAATTGTATACTTTATTTTATAAATTATTTTTATAAATGCAAAAACAACTGATGAAAGTACATCGATGCAGTTTAATACACAGATTTTATTATTCGTATTTAAATGTATTCCTGTTATTAATATTAAATAAGTCTAACACTAACGTGCGTTGAAAACCTAAATTAATACGAAAAAGTATGAATATAATGAAGTTTCGGCTTTGGTAACTTAATAATAATAGGTATGTTACTGGTAGGCCTTAAATAACCAAAAGGTAAGGTGATATGCGAGTGTGCTTAAAAAATGATCTGATTGCGCGAGCCGCGATTTTTCTCGGCGTGCGTTGTTGGGGCATGGCTAATAATTCATAAAGATACGATCAGCAGGTGCCTCACACGTCAGTTCGGAAGTAACAGTTTAATGTTAGCCTTAATAGCCTCAATTTTTCTCATCAAATCTAATGATGAATATTATGGAAGCAAATGACGCGAAAACTGTGCTAATAGCCGGCAACAGTTAAATTAATGTCTAAGTCTTCTTTTGTTACTTACGTATTAGAAGGAAATTACGTGAGTTTTCTAAATTAGTTCTGCAAATTTTTTAACGTTTTGCTGTGCTCTAAAATTCTTTTTATTATCTACTTTAAATAACGTAGTTATTAATTTGATCGTAACATTTTCTTAAAATTTTATGGCTACATTTGACTGTGTCTCTATCCAGAGGCAAAATGGTCACAAATGGACCTGGTCATTGGGTAGAGTCGGACAAAGTCTTTCGGGTTCTAGTTTTATTATGGTACAATTAATTTCTTAACACTCGTCACACGACAACACAGGGTATTAATTTATCTTTATTTATGCTAACTGTAATACGAAATTAAAACAAAAAAAAAATTAAACATTTACCTATTTATAAATATTTATTTATAATAATTATGTATAATTATGTTCTTCATCATCATCATCATTCATGAGGAGCTCGATGGCGCAGGTGGCTAGCACGTTCGGCTGCGATCGTTGAAGTTAAGCAACTTTCGCAGTGGTCGGTCATTGGATGGGTGACCAAAAATTTACTATCTCGAGCTCCTTCGTGCTTCGGAAGGCACGTTAAGCCGTTGGTCCCGGCTGCATTTGCAGTCGTTAGCACCCACCAATCCGCACTGGGCCCGCGTGGTGGGTCATGGCCCAATCTCCCTATTCCATCCATAGGGAAGGCCTGTGCCCCAGCAGTGGAGACATTAATAGGCTGATGATGATGGTAATGATGATGTTCTTCATATTTTTTGTATTAATTTCCTAAAACTAATTTCATTTATAAAATACTTATTCACCCTCGATAAACCTATTTTAATTCAAAATAACACAACCAACTGATATGTGACTTTTCAAATAAGTGCGTTATTCAACTTATTAGTTAAAATAGTTAATATAGCGTAATAGATATAATAGAACTATCAGAGGCACTCCAATGTAGTTGAATATATCAACTCAAAAACTTGATCCCGTCATGAATAAGCGACTTTAACCCCTCGTTCCGATTGACACGAAAGATCCTAACTCAGGAGGCATCAGGTTATATTTTACCGATCGAACGCCTCCGTACCTCATCCACATCGCATAGACGCACACCCTTCTCATTTGTCAAATCAACAGAAATATATGCGTGAGAACTCACAGATTGATGGGGTGGCCTAGATTGAATTACATCTCGGTATAACCTGACGAGGGTCTAGCATTACATGCGGGATATGCGAACAAGAATAATATGAGAATCGGATATCCGCCGTTTGCAACTCACATTCCCATTCCGGCATCATTTATAAGTAAGTGCAGGTACTCAAACACTTGGGCTCCCCTCTTCCTGCCAGTTCATGCTTCGATCCTCCATTGCCAATGCCACATCTCATCAATCGAATCGATGACTTTACGTGGCTTGTTTGTAGACCAACATACATTACGCCAATGCAGTATTTTGCTTTATATCTACCGTAACCTATAACAATTCTTAGAAAAAATAAAAAAGGTAATTAATACGAAATTATATTATAGTCACGCCCTGTGCTACGTTGTCAGTAGGATTTAAGTAATTAAGACTACTTATCTATAATATAAAAATTAATCGCTGAAAGTGTTGCTAAGCGTAAATCTCGAGAACACCTGAACCGATTTCGATAATTCTTTTTTTTTAATATTCCCTGCAGTACGAGGATTGTTGTTACGCAGAGAAAATTAAAAAAATGGCCTGAAAAAGTCCAAGAATAACAATTTTCTATACTCCCATACAAACGATTCGTAATAATACTTAAAAGTGTGCACTTTAAAAAAAAATGCACTTTAATACCATACCATAAATTTCAAATGTTAGTGGAGAGGTTCCGGGAAGGCAAAACAATTGAGTGACATGATGTCAATAGAATTTTGGAAAAGGCAAATATACCATTTTCAGTATTTTTTATTATTATATGAATAATCGTTTTTGTCTACACTACAGCTCTACACCAGAGGGCGGGCAACTAGTACCTGTATATAGATAAAATATAATAAAAAAATAACTAAAACTAAACTTAACATAAAAGTAAAAAAAAGCTCAGCGTCGATGGTAGGGTTTCTTTATCTTAACTCGTCATCAGTAGTATCATAGGGAGTTATTTAGCAACGATACCGTCCTTGATGGTGCTGGTTTTAGGTGCAGAAGCAGCATTGCAGGAGCAAAAGGGCAGGACAGCAGTGTTGGATCAGATAGCGGTAGGAAGCACGGTGGTATAGCAGATGTAGGGAAGGATAGGCCGATGAAGAGTTTTGGTAGGTAGGTCGAGCAGCTGGTATGCAATAACTAGCTGGTAGGTGGTCCCTGGAATTTCCATACGACACGCTGTGAGGATGGTGTTCGTTCTTCACTCTGACTGAATCAGAGTACTCCGGTTAGTACTGTAACGCCCGTATCGTTACGGCCTCCTTGCTTGTGTAAACTCTTTGCTTATAATGCCTACGGCTGGCAGTTGTATTTAAAGTAAATAGAATTATTTTAAATATTCGAACGTGAGAACGTTTGTCTCACATCGATCATTCTAGAGATTGAATTCAGGCACAGACTCGATCAGTGTACTATTAAATAAAGATAATGTGTATTCCTGAGTTCAAATAAATCAAGTGAAAATTCCCAATTGTTATTATGTATTTTATTGCCATTTGAGTCATAACCCCCAAAATCTACCCCCAATTCCGCTCAGTTCCATAAAGGCGTATCCTGCCATAACTAACTACTATATCACTATCAATGTGAGGTAGTCAGGGTTGATTGTTAAGACAAAATAAATGACACGTTAATAATCTTATATATAAAATTCTCGTGTCACAATGTTAGTTACCATACTCCTCCGAAACGGCCTGACCGATTTTTATGAAATTTTATATGCATATTCCGTGGGTCTAAGATCGGCTACTATCTTTTTCATATCCGTAAGTGATAAGGGTTATCCACCTGTAACGTAGTGTTCTGAAACCTACAATGCGCCTTCGCGCCAAAATTCAAACTGTTGAGTATTGTAAAGTAGTGTTCTCATATGGGTTAGGAGGAATGTTATCCCAGGAAATTGATAGAACACTACGTTACACAACCCTAAACAACTTGGACAATATTTTTTTTTATTACGTGGTATTAAAAAATACATACAACCCTTTTTCACTTTTCTACCACCTGCCCCTATTTTTATGGTATTAAATAAAAGAAACAAATTACAATCTATAATTACAAAATTATAATTAATCTATTCCTAGTAAAATATTTGTAGTTTAGTTTTCTCAAATAGTTGTAAAACTTACCCGATTACGGGGATACAGGGCTAAATAATTAGTATATATAAAATGCGGTTAAATAAATAGTTGAAAACATTATTAATTATATTAATAGTTTGCAGTAGTGCAGCCTCGACCATTCTAATACAAAAAGGCAGAGACTCTGTTCTCTATTTGAATGTAGCGCGTTTTCGCGCGAGTAGGAAAAGCATGGCCTACTCGATTTACAGGAGCGGCATGTTTTGATATTGGCAGTTCTTTGTGCGTTCAGTTTACATTGTAATGTTAGTTTTCTAAATTAATTTAGTTCATACGCATTACGTGGCACCTTATGAAACTATCTTTAAAAGTTTTTTATAACTCCATAAACTTTATTCGTAACGTAGCGTACCCTTATTAAAATATTATACCTACTTCAATTGAATGTCCTTGACATTCAATTAACCGTGTAGTAAGCCTTCTGCGAAGATAGAACTTCGTATCAATAAGGTTGAACTTCACTCTCATTTAATCAATTATTTTTATTTTATTTTATTTTATTAGGAAAACAAACAGTGATAACATAGCTATAACTTATAATTATGCATGTTCCTGTTCACCAATTACATGTTTTCACCTAATGATGAAGAAATCAATTAACACACTCTACGTAATGGCGTATCCACACATGCCGCCGGCTTATGCCGCCGGCTTTCAGACAGCATACCCAACAAATGCAACATAAGATGCATGTGCAGGCGGTATGGCCGGCGGCCTGGCCGCCGGGTTGGCCGCCCGCCGTGCCGCCGGGCATGTGTGGATGCGCCATAACAATGAACTATAAAATATTTTGTACCATAATGTCTTATGATTATAACAACATTATAACATTGCAAAGGAAACGACTCAAACCAATGTCACTTATTATTTTTTTCTTAAGAAGTTGGATTTGAAACGAGAATATCTAGGTGCGGGAATTCAGTCAGCTGATGGAGAAAATATGCTGATCTAAAAAAATATAAATTTTGCCTATAATAATAATAATTAATATTACTATGTGAACTCGCTAAGGTCATTTTGTGTATTGTTGATTAATTAGGAACACGTATTTGCAATTAAGAGCGTAGGTAAGGAGAATCAATTTGCGATTAAGCAATTTTAGTTAACATAGTAATATCTGCATTAGTTTTACATTATTAATATTGCATAGTACATAGTATATGGTGTCTATTACACCTTATTTCATAGCGGCAGTCGATTGTTTGAAATGAAATGAAATGAAAAGTCATTTATTCAGTCTAGGCTGTTACAAGCACTTGTGAAGGTCAAGAAGTTACGCCATCGGTTCGCAAAACTACGGCGGAAGACCTTGTACTGAGAAGAACCGGCAAGAAACTCAGCAAGGGCTGCTTTTTTCTCCCTGTATTGATATATACAGAGACGTCAAGTTGAAAAATGACTTCAGAGATACTTCTGAAGTCACCTTCCATTACATTATTTAGGATATAGATATATAGTTACAATAAATTTTATATTTAGTTTCGCAATTATACTAATGAAATTTCATGAATTTCCGCTGGATGACCTCAAGTCTATTAATGAAGACGTCGCATTGCGGAATCTGACCTGAGAGTCGTATTCAACTATACAATACAAAACACTTTATTGCACACCACAGAAAACATTACAATAAATACAGAGCCATTTAAATCAGGTGTTACAATGGGCGGCCTTATCGCTAAAAGCGATCTCTTCCAGACAACCTTTGGATGGAGAGGATTAGAAGGAAGTGGGAGAGACGGCGGCGTAAATTTCAATGTAATTTATTAATATATACTTAAACATACAAAAACAAATACGCATATATTTTATATTTATGAATATATACATATAAACATATACATACACAAATCTAGTCCAGTCGATAGATATTACAAAAGAGATTATAATACAACAATTTCACAAAGACAAATATTTTTTTTAAAATGGGATTTTACGATATTCTTAAAAATGTGGATCGATTCCGCACGTCGTATCGAAACTGGGAGAGAATTCCACAGCTGAACGGCTCGAACTGCAAATGAGTGACTGTAAAAAGTTGTACTGTGTACAGGAGTCATGAGGGTAAGATTTTCTGATAACCTAAGAGATAACATGTCAGAAGTGTGAAGGAAATTAAAACATTCCTTAAGATAGCGCGGGGACTTAGGATTGAACAATATGTTGTAGAGAAGAGTAAGAATATGAGTATTCCGGCGAAGGCGAATAGGTAGCCACTATACTACTACCATACGAGCAATAAAGGATTTATAATAAGTATTTTTAACATTTTTGAACTGCGTACATGATCTTAAACCGAAACCCATCATTTTTTTCCTTTTTTTTGCAATGATATCAATATGCAGGTCGTAACAGAGTTTGCTGACACAGAGATCTTTAACCTTACAAACCCTTTTAAATTTTACCCCTTTGATGGAATAATCATATACATTTTTTTTCGTTTTCGAGTAAATGTTTTTTTCTGACATTTTGATAAATTTAGATCCAGTTTATTTTGGGAACAGTATTCTTCAATCCTAGCTAAATCTTGTTGTAGGAAAAGATTCTTTAATTGTGTTTATTTGCTTATATATATATATATTGAAATCATCTGCATTCAGCATTCGGAATGTAAAAATCATTTGTAGACATCATTAATAAAAATTATACATAAAAAAGTCCTATCTAAGAGCCCCGTACTCCAGAGGGTACATTATGCCATGTTGACACGTTACGCTTTAAGGCAACTGCTTGAGATCGATTTTCAATATAAGATGAAAACTATCTAAATAGATTTCCATGTATTCCAGGCGCTTGAAGCTTATCTAATAGTATTGTATGGTCAATCTGATCAAAAGCCTTTGAATAATCGGTAAATATGACGTCTACTTGTCTTCCAGAATCCATGCATGAAGTCGCGAAGTCTACAAAATTTAACAAATTAAAAGTTGCGGAACGCTTCCTCAGAAATTCATATTGTTCCGCAATAAAAAAAGCTAGATAACGAACTATATACTTGGAAATGTACAAGTCATTAAAATATTTTTGCGAATAAACATACTTTTGAGATAGTTACCATCTCACGGTTGCCATTTTTTTTAATTGGTGTAAAAGCAGACTTCCACAATTATGAGACGATAAACGATAAATATAATTAAACGTGGTTATATTTTCTGTATGAAGTTACATATTATTATACTTTGTTTCCTTTAAATACATTTTTAGAATTACAAACAGGAAACAAAATTTCCAATCTGATTTGTCTTATCAAGTTCGCACCATCCGGTTCCTTACGAATGCTACTATATTTACTTATATAGATTTCACAGTTTACCCATTCCGTTCACATGCAGTATCTACTTACATATTACTTACCGTAATTAACTTATTGAATAGCACTCTCTAATAATAATAAGCTACATTAATTTGGGATGGACAGTGGGATACGGTTCGTATTAATTGAAACTTTACACCTACCGAGGTCAATTAGCAAACAATTTGAACGAGAACATAATCGGTGTTAGGAATCTTCAACAAGTAAATACATGTATGCAGCTTATCTCGAGTGTATAGTTTAATCGGATGTTTATCCAACTAATTGGATTTTCCTCAACGCTCTCGAACTCCGCGCTCCCAACCCTTTCTGAAACTGCACTTACATAATATCTAGGTACGTATAGGTGAGTATGTATCAAGAAGCTGAAGTTCGAGTAAGTAAGATATTAATTTAGGTACATGCCTACGCAAAACCTCAGCTTTGATCATCACCATCAATCACAAGTTTAGATTTGTAAAAGTGGAAAGGAATTAATTTAATAATAGGGATGAAAACATTTTTTTATAGTCTTTCTGGTAGATTATCATAAAGTATTGGACACGTATTTTTTCTTCATACACATAATCAAAACATTACAGAGATATTTATTTAAAATGTCACGTCTTGGTACAATTTTTACTATGAAGTAACGTCACGAGCCCCCACTTCCTTAACTTTGACGCGCTTTATCTTTCTACTGTTTTTTTTTGTTGATTGGCCAAAGAAAAATTAATTGGCCATTATGTTTTGATAATTTAAATGACGGACTAAATAGAATTTCGTTTAATTTACCCTGTGATCATCCCTATTGTTGGATATTAAAGTACAATGCCTGATTGTTTTAATTAATTACGAGTTTAGACTCGTTGGTTTAGACCAACCAGGAATCCGCTCGAATGCACACATAAAAATCATTGAAATCGGCATACACTACCAGAAGAAAAATTATAAATGTACAAAAAAAAATGACAGAACCGTCATCATCATCGTCCAGATATAATATTGTTTAAAAATTGTTTTCAACGTATATTGGGAAAAAGAAGACCAGTTTTTGGCAGCCCAAGGTTTTATTCATGTGCCCGCATGTGGGCAAGCTGTGCGGTGTTTTTCTTTGGAATTTCTCTCCATAAAAACAGCTGTTTTGCAGGCAATTTGCCGAAGTGATTGTTTCTAAGGACGCCTTGAACAGCCGCGCCTGTTGCTAGGTGCCCGCTTCTTCATAGCCAATAGAATGCTCGAATTGTGACGGTAGCCAAGCAACCTTGACGGACGTGATAATTAATGAAATTGACATTTAAAATTTGTTGTGTTTTTATAATATTCATGTTTGTTTTGTATGTTTTTTTCTAATTAGTTTATAGAGTTATTTTCATTTTAATATTTTCTAGTGTAGTCTTGACGCTCTTTCTGATTGAATGTCGGCAAATCCCGTCCCTGGCAGTGACGACGCACAACTGATACAATGTCATAAGTGCCCACAACCCCGGTTCTTTAAAACTAACCGGGGCTTAAATATACACATTGGCAGGCTGCATAAATCTTCTGCCTCTGTGCCAGCAGTTTCGCAATCTCTAAATTCAGGTAACGAACCACTTTGCAAAACTCTTGGTAATCTCAAAAATACACTTCCAGTTATAAAAAGAATACCTCGTTCTGCACGGCCCTCAGTCGCTGTTTCTTTATCACAATGTATCGAACGTGTGCTTAGAGTAAACACGCCTGAGAGTTGGGCAGAACTTCTAACATTTTCCTATAGAATTTTACATATTAATGCAAATAGTACTAGTTCATCACTAACACAAAAAATAAAGGAGAACTGCCGCCTAAATCCTTCTGTGAATTCTTTAGTCTTTCCTCCCTCTCGGCCTCCAAAATCTAATAGTTCTATAAAATTAATTGAATCAAAAATTAGCGATGGCGATCTCCGAGGAGCCGCAAACCTACTGTTCAGCCACGATGTTGTCGCCGTCAACTGCCAGGAGACCCTTAGTGCTCTTGAAGACAAGCACCCACCTCCAGCACCAACTCTTCTCCTTCCTTCGCCACCTGAAACAACACTTGCTTATCTAATAAGCAAAGATTCTGACGTATCAGCCGCGATATACTCCTTCAAAAGTGGCGCTGCCAGTGGTCTAGATGGTTTGTCACCACAACATTTAAAAGACCTCCTTTCAATCTCAGTAGGTGACGCTGGCAGAGTCCTATTACATAATATCACTCTTTTGGTAAACTTAATGCTATCCGGCGAAGTACCTAAAGACATTGTCGAGATCCTTTACGGGGCCAACTTAATTGCTCTAAAGAAAAAAGATGGCGGTATCCGCCCTATAGCTGTTGGCTCCACCCTTCGTCGTATAGCATCCAAAATTTGCTGTCAACATATTTTACCGACAGTTTCAGCTGTTTTCCAACCGGTGCAACTTGGTTTTGGCGTCAAGGGTGGTTGTGAAGCAGCCGTTCACGCTCTTCGCACCTTTCTATCACTTGACGCTGCGGAGGTATTGCTGAAGGTGGATGTCAAGAATGCCTTCAACTCCGTAGATAGAGGTGCCTTGCTTACAGTGATTAAAGAAAAAACGCCCACTATTTATAAATATCTTTGGCAATGCTACAGCGAACCGACTAAACTTATTTTTAAAAACAACCTGTTGCATTCATCTGTTGGCTGTCAGCAAGGCGATCCTCTCGGGCCCGCTATCTTTAGTTTGGCAATACAACCTATTATTGATTCGCTAAATTCAAAATTTAATGTGTGGTACCTTGATGACGGAACTATCGCTGGCGATATTTCAACAGTTCTTTCAGATTTTGACATAATTATTGATAAATTTAAAAATATTGGCCTTGATCTAAATTATTCAAAATGCGAACTATTTATACCAGAATCAAAATTTTCACAGGATCAGTTACAACGCTTTATTACCGAATTTTCGGCTTTAGCTCCTAATATTAAAATTCTAGATAATAAATCACTCCGTCTCCTAGGGTCCCCCATATTTGACGATGCTATTCCGATTTTTATTGATGAACAAATTTCTAAATTTCAGCAGTCCTCCGAAAAAATGTTAAAAATTAATCCTCACATGGCTTTGTATTTAATACGTTTTTGCGCTTTTGCCCCAAAATTCATATATTTTTTACGTAGTACTCATTTTTGGCTTTTTCCAGGGCTACTGTCATCTATTGACAGTTCGCTCAGGGATACACTTTCCAAAATTCTAAATTGTTCATTTTCTGATAACGCCTGGAAGCAGGCCTCTCTCCCTGTTCGTTTCGGAGGACTTGGTACTCGCCATATTTCACATATTGCCCTTCCCTCTTTTCTGTCTTCTGCAAATGGTACAGCCGAGCTTTTTAATAAAATACTATGTCCTTCTTTAGGCGTAGTGGAGCCGGCTCACCTTGCAGAGGCCAGGAATGCTTGGTGCAGGGCATGCCCGGGAGTAGATATACCTTCCTCCTTATTTTCACAGAGGCAATGGGACGAGCCACTCTGTTTGCGTCTTCAGAGTGATCTTCTAGCTTCCTCTGAAAACGCAGCTGAGCGTGCTCGCCTCCTAGCGGTCTTTCAAGTAGAGTCTGGTTACTGGCTGCAAGCTCTTCCTTCAGCCAATATCGGGACTCTGCTTGACAGAAGTTCTCTATCACTTGCCATTTCACTCAGACTCGGCGTCAAGACAAATCACCCCCATCGTTGTCGTTGCGGAACTCGCGTCGGTGAGTTGGGACACCATGGTCTCTCATGCCAAATGAGCGCTGGTCGAGTCTCCCGTCACGCCTGCATCAATGACGTCATCCGCAGAGCTCTTGTCGCAGTCAATGTGCCAGCGGCCCTAGAGCCCAGCGGCATCTTCCGAGACGATGGCAAGAGACCTGACGGAATGACGCTCATTCCCTGGAAGCAGGGTCGTCCTCTTGTGTGGGACGCAACTTGCGTGGATACGCTTGCTCCGTGCCATACAAGTAGTACCTCCCTGGCTGCAGGCGCGGCGGCGGCCTCCGCCGAGTGCTCCAAGCGGCGCAAATATTCAGCTCTCAATGAGAGCTACATATTTGTGCCATTTGGTGTGGAGACCATGGGACCATGGGGTCCAAGTGCTCGTTCCTTCTTCAAGGAATTGTCTAAGAGACTCACCGAGGTGACCGGTGATCAAAAGGCTGGCAGCTACCTCGGCCAACGGATTAGCCTCGCTATCCAACGTGGAAATGCTGCCAGCCTATTGGGCACCATTCCTGACGGCGGCGCTGGGGGTGATATATTTTATATTTTGTAAATTGTATATTTAAGTTCTTAGTTATTTATAGTTTTTACGTTTTTAGACATAAGGTAGTTGTAATTCTCTTTATATACTTAATTATAATATATTTATCAATAAATAAATACACAATGTATAAAGTAATATGTAAAACGACAATATAATTCGAACAAATAATAAGGATAAAGTTCAACTTACTTATAAAATGCCAGTGATGTGTTAAAAAGCCCATTATCAACATATTGCGCTGCTACAAAAAATATGACAAACTCGAATAAAATAAAAAGTTTCATCAAAACATCAATGAACGTGGGCGCCACTGAACACCCACGCGCTGTATTTCCAAGAAAGCTTTTTTTTTATGTAAGCACTGTATTAAGTTGAATATTTAAGTAACTAAGCCAACATTCAACGTGGATCTAATTCTGTGTAAAGCCTAATAGTGTCTCAATGGCACATACCTAGGCACAAAACCGACGACCTCCGTGGCCGAGTGGTTTGTACGCCGGGTTTCATGGTGTCGCCGACTCGAGAGGTCCCGGGTTCGATTCGAACCGTTCGAATCCAGGGGCATGTATGTTTGTGGGATGAATACGAGCATTTGTACTCCAGTCATGGATGTTTAATATGGATTTCTATATAAATATACTTATATATGTACAGTATCTATATTCTATCCGTTACCCTAGCATCCCATAACACAAGCCTTACAGTGCTTACTTTGGGGCTAAGGTAATTGGTGTGAGTGTAGGAAATTTAAAAAAAACCCACGGTATTTCATCCTCAGCGATGGGTTGTGGAATCGAAAGAACAGCCAGGCTATGTCTACGACAATGTACATGACACATAGGTAAGTATACCAACAAAAAGATTAGGTTTTTTAAAGACCCGAGGCCCAAGCTTGACACCTCCGTAATCGTATCGCATCGTCAGTTTCTATAAAAACTGAGGACGTAAGAACTATCTGGCTCCTTTCATGCAAGATTTGTTGATGACGATATTACGATTAGGGGCCATCCATAAATTACGTCACACGTTAAGGGGGAGGGAGGGGGTCGACGAAGTGTGATATCGGTGACAAGGGGGTGGGAGAGGTCCTTAATTTCGTGACGTCACATTTCAAAATATCTTATAATTTAAGTGTTTAAACTATAACTTTACGAAAACATTAACAACCCAAACGAGAACAAAGTGATGCTATGCCAGTTATAAATAATCTAAAGGAGTGGGTTCAATGCCCATGGACTCAAGATTATTAAGTTTTTTATCTTTAATATTATTATAATGCTATTAAATTTTTTTGTTGTATTAATTTCTTTAATTAATAAAGTCAATAGTTTTTTGTTTTGTTAATTATTTGATTTGATGTTAATATGATAAAAACAATTTAAATGTAAATAAAACTGATTTCAGAACCGCTGTTTTCATTCAATAATTACTAAGAGTAAATTTGCAAAATATGTGACGTCACACTAGGGAGAGGGGAGACTTACAAATGTGACCAGCTGTGACTAGGACGGGGGGAGGGGCAAAAAATCATGAAATTCGTGTGACGTTATTTATGGATGACCCCTTACAGGTCTGCCAAAGTTCGTGCTTAGGCTTCAGGTTATTTATCCTTTCATAAATTAAAACTAATAATGCATACCTTTCACAGTGGTATTTTGTTAATATTGCCAGACGCCTTCATACGAAATTGCTTTTAAGAGGTACTATTTTCCTAAACAAGATAAAAGATATGTTTTATCTCGTAATTTAAATTAGCTTACAACCCGAACAAGAAAGTAACAATATCTATTACTTTAGATGCTAATCCGGCATTAGGAGATTATCTTAAACTTCCTCATAAAATGTAAACAACCCACAATCGATATTGAAGGGATTACTGGGGGGGATGAAAATAAAGTGATTCTAAACCGAGATGTAGGAACTTAATAGTCTAAGCATGTGCTTACTGAGCTCCTAAACTAGTCGTTGCATATTCAACGAGTGATTTGCGTAGGTAAGCAATCGCTTATGTACATAAATTGATATGCTACCCTCACTCGATTATTTAATATATATTTCATGTTTTTTCAATTTCCTACATACCTTTCTGTATAGCTTTCCTTACACAGAGTTCGTTTGTTGATTTTTGGTGGGTCGTCAGGTATTTCAATTAATTTTTCTCACTTGATCGATTTGCTAACGCGAAAACAAAGCAATTACGACACTGGAACGTAACCAATAGCAATTAATTTGTTTTCGCCTCAACGAACAGCGTCCGAATGCGCCCTTTGTAGGCGTCAATTCGACGCCTTTTATATTAAATTGTTGTCTGTACCTAACCTAATATTGTATAGACAAAGAATTCTCCACATATTAGGCTTCGTGTTGATTATAGCTGCCTTAAATTTAACTCTGGAATACGACATGCGGTCAAAAGGTTTATTATTAGTTTGTCTTGTTTTATTTACTAATAAGAATCCCACTTTTACTTGTTTCAAGGGTTAGAAAATTCTATGCTGGTCATACATTAATTTATTGTTTCTCAATTTGGTTGAGCTTCAATGTACTCTTTATATGAATAAATAACTACCTCAATCCGTGACAACCTCGTAAACTTGCTAGTTATACTCTTCAACAGTCTCATCAGGTGATGTAAATGTATTTTTAATGTAAGTTGTATGACAAATAAAGTTCTGGCTCTCTATAGCCTATAGAAGCTTGCGAAGTTGCGACACGGGACTATTACTCGCGCGGATCCTATCCGCTACCCTGTGGAGCCCTGTCACCAAACTCATTAACAGAAACACAATGAAAGCTAGTGTTATATTACCATGATCTTCTTAAGGTAAAAGTAACTTATCCAAGCAGGGGTTCTAATTCGATGGAAAAATCCGTTATGCCTTCTACCCCCTTATTAACAAACGAAGAATAAGCTTGGATTGGTTACTCCGTGTTGTGTCTCTGTTCATTGAATGACAAATGGCATTTTAGTGACATGAACAAAACAGAGAGTCTAAGGTTATTTCTTGTTTATTAATAAGGGGGTTAGTAAATATTATTGACTTCAGTGTCTAGGTTTAGATTTTTTTGTGTGACCTATGTGTATTTTCTTAAAGGGTGGCAGAGGGATGCAAGGTGCATATGATGTACCATCACCAAATATACCAACTTATCTCTAAATATACATACGTCTACGTCATACATATAGTGCTTATGTCCTATGCCTGCATCTTAATTATGCATTGGTTACTTTCCGGAAATAACAGTGACAGGTAGTGTTCAGTACGCCCTACATAAAACGAAACAGAGATTTGATAAATTATTATCTCTATCTGACGCTCCAGCAATTCCCATTTTCGTTTTCATTTGTAAACATTAGCGTGCTTGTGAATAGAATATTTAAATCGCAACACCGCAACGACACAAAGCAAATATACCATGGGACAAAATAGTACACAACGAAACGTTTACCAATTCAGTACGCTGTATTTCCCTGTAGTAATGCACGTGTTAGGCAATGTATAGGTGAGAGTACTTCCGTGAGGTGGTAAATCGGGACGCAATATTTAAACCAGTTTGCGAGCAAAGACACGCTTTTGGGAAATATCAAAAGTGGAAATTTACATAGAGCACAGTCCAGATTTAACTCACTGTTTAATGCTAACCCAGGCTTAATAAAATAATTAGTCTTGCACTGCCCAGAGTTAAGAGTAAATTCTGTAGTAATGAATTTATTTGTTGAGTTAAATTCTCACCTCGGACGTGCCACAGATTAGTGCAATTATATCTAAGGAAAAAACATAGTTTTCTTAGCTTACTTACTCCTTTGTTAATATAAAAATGATGAAATCTTTGAATTTGCTGAAAACGTTAAAGAGAAATAATGTGTTTTTTTTTAAACACAAATTTGTTCAAATCTGCTTCCCCAAGGGGGCACATTTGAATCGACATGGGGCAATAATTATTCAGTCCCACGTGAGATTTTTCAAAATGTGGGTTTCTTGGTGGGAGGGTGGGTTAAACGCGTTGGATTGTTATTGTACAAAATGTAAAGTTATAATAAAACAAATATGGTGATTTGACAGTCAGTAGATGTGTAACGTCGAAGTTTGAATGAAATTATTTTATTTCGAACGAATTAATGAATGAAATTCGTTTTACGGCTACGCTTAAAATTAAATCTTAAGCATTTACAATCTTGATTAAATGAACCAAAATAGTTTTTTTTGTTTCAATCAGAAAAAAAAATACCTGATATTTGCCGAGACCCCTCTCTCCTACATAAGATTAGATGAGATTTAACTCGAGCCCCTCCCCCCCTTAAACGTCTCACGTTATTTATGGATGCCCCCTTACCTGTAGATGTGACTTAATGAGACTGGTCGATGAGTATAATAAAAGTTCAGTAGTGGAAAAATGCAGATAATCAGTTTTGGCACTAGAGGACGATTTACTAACTAATAAACTTCTCGCTTTCTAAACGCGCTTTGTTCGTTATTTTGAAAATATACCTATTAATAATTATAATTTGTATTGGTAACAATTATTAATAGGAGTAACAATTAATTAATTCTTAAATAATAATTCTTATTATAAAATAACAAAGAATAAGGAAATTTATTTAGATTCAAAGTAGGAGGAACCCTTCTTTTACATAGGCGATGTTCTTGACTGTATCATTTCGGTGGTCATTTTTTACCATTTCGGTGGACACTTTTCATTTCAGTGGACTCCCGAAAACTTATCCTTAAATATTTCAGTAAGAGATGATTGTTGAATTGTACCCATAGGATCGTTTTAAAATGGAAAAAAACGATTGGCGATATATATTTTTTTTATTTTGCACCTTTAAAAACTATGGGAGAGATTTTGTGCAAAGCTATGGGAGATACGCGAAAATGTGATTTTCTCCAAGTTTGTATTGGGATGTTTTTTTTCTATTTTCCCAGCCAGTCGCGAGATATTGACAAAAATCTCGTTTTTGCACCATTTAACAATATTTTTGCACCCTTTGCCGTCAATGTAGCACCCTGCAATTTTAGTGTATTAATCTACGAACCCTTATGGAAATTTTCGCGTTGGATGCATGTGATCAACACAAAATGGCAAAGTTAAGCTTTTATTGACTGGACTAATATCAATATTAAAAATCTTGTATGTTTTAAATAAATAAATTGACTTGGCAACCGCATGGCTTGGAATAATGGCATGTTGAGTTACAGAAAAGTCGACCGTACTCTTCGATTTGGTCGACTGCAAAATTAATGAACGAAGCATAAAACATTGTCAACTTTGACAACAAAATTTGCAGGTTAGCTAATTTGAGCTTATTTTCTATGCGTGCACAAGGTAAACTCTAACTTAAAAAAAAAACTTTTTAAACCCTGGTATGAGCTAGCTTAACTCATGGTCTTCGCGCTTAGATCTTTGAAACTACGCAACTGATTTTAATGCAGTTTTCAGCAATAGATACAGTGATTCAAAATGAAAGTTTAAATACATATAATAAGCTCGAGAAGAAAAATTATAAGTTCACACCGAAGTGAAGCAAGGGCGGGCCGCTACACTATGTGGAGATCGAGTCGGTTTTGGGTCATAAATCTATAACTTCCATGTTTTTATAGATATACAGCTGTAAAATATTTATAAGATATATGTAAAATTAGTTCCATGAATCTAATCCAGCAATGTAAAGTCGAAAGCCCATATTGATAAGAATTTTCGTCAACAGGTTTATTTTGTACTGTGGCAACATTATATTATTTTCCACATATACTAATAAATAAACATAATATACATAATTATAAATAACATACATATCATATATAACAAAATATTATACATATTAAATATACATAATTATATTATATATAAACAAATATTCACAAAAACATTAAATTACCATATTAAATATCTATTTATAATGACGTGCCAATTTGTCGTAAGTTCGGAATGGACACGCGCACTCTAAACGAGTTCCTAGTTAAATTCTTTTGTTCGCGTAACCGACTCCTGCGCCGGCCGTTCAGTAGCCGCGCGCACCAGTCTGTATCACGATCCCACGGCGAATGCATGACTGTTTGCGCTCCGTTCGGACTACTCAAACCTATTGTTATTGCGTATGTTCTACATTATAAATAGTTGTAAGACCTGCCATTCATTATTCCAGTGTGTTACTAGCCCTTCCGTGACTGTAAAAATTGGATTAGGTAAATTAAAGTGAATATTCAAAGTGACGTGTTTGAATTGAACTAAGACTCGACGTCTACCTATATTTCATCTGCTACCTAACCATAGTGGTGACCCTATTTGGACACAGTTATCAACGCTGGTGATAAAAGTACGTAATATTTTATTAAATCAAGAATACACGTACTAAGATGGCGAACGGCAGTGGCGATGTCGAACGTGACGTCAGTGAGCGCATTTCCACAACACCATCCGACATTTTTAAAGTCGGAGTCCGAATTCCACCTTTTTGGCCGGAGGAACCGGAAATATGGTTTTCGCAAATTGAGGGACAGTTCCAGATCGCCGGAATTACTAATGACCTGACGAAATTTCATTACGTCATCGGACAACTGGATCGTCAATTTTTATGCGAGGTCAAAGACATTATTGCGAAACCTCCATCCAGTGACCGTTACGAAAAACTGAAGACGGAGCTTATTAAACGCCTTAGCGCCTCCAAGGAGAAGAAAGTGCAACAGCTTCTCATGCACGAAGAACTTGGGGAGCGCAAACCTTCGCAGTTTCTCCGTCATCTCCAAAGCCTCGCTGGTCACCAGATTACGGACGATTTTCTTCGTACAATTTGGACAAGCCGCCTTCCCGGAAACATCCAGACTGTCCTGGCTACACAACCCACCGCAGAACTGGAGACCCTTGCCGATCTCGCCGACCGCATCCACGATATCGTCCCTTCAACACCACAAGTTGCATCGACAAGCCACGACTATGGATCGAGAATGGATGCCATGGCTAGAGAAATCTCGGAATTGCGTCGCCTGATCAAAAATATGCCTACCGGAGATAGAAGACCGCGATCCCGCAGTCGTCGTCGTGATCGCCGCGACCAGTCAACTACCAGGTCCCAATCTTCGTACCGGAGATACCCTACCTGCTGGTACCACTCAAAACACGGAGACAAGGCTCACAAATGTATCAAGCCTTGTGACTACGAGAAGTCGGGAAACGCAAAGGGCAGTCGGTAATGGCGACAGCTGATAGCCCAACCTCTGGTCGCCTGTTCGTCACCGACAGAAGGTCGAAGATACAATTTTTGATAGATACTGGCAGCGATCTATGTGTCTTCCCCCGGACTTTGTTACGTGAGCGTCGTGCACCTACTTCCTACAAGCTTTGCGCGGCCAACGGGACGACCATCGACACCTACGGTTACTACCATTTAAATTTAGATTTTAATTTACGTAGATCTTACCCTTGGCGCTTTATTGTTGCTAATGTTACAAAGCCTATTGTAGGAGTAGATTTCCTAGCTTTTTATAATTTAGTTGTCGATTGTAGAAATCAAAAGCTTATAGACAATACCACTAGCCTTTCTGCTTCTGCTTTGTTTGCACCTTTTAATTGTGTGAGTTCTGTAAAAATATTGACCGGTGAATCACGCTTTCATAGCTTGCTTAATCAGGAATTTCCTGATATAACGCGACCAGCTGGCACTCACCGTAACATAACACACCACACACAACACCACATTCGTACCACACCAGGTCCGCCTGTTACAAGCACACCAAGACGACTGGCTCCAGATAAGCTGAAAGTGGCTAAGCAAGAATTTGAGGCCATGCTTGCTGATGGTACAGCGAGACCCTCTGATAGTCCCTGGTCGTCACCTCTTCACCTGGCCCCCAAAAAAGATAACGGCTGGAGGCCCTGTGGGGATTACAGACGACTCAACTCAAGGACCATCCCCGACAGATATCCAATTAGACACCTTCACGATTTTGCTTATTCTATTGCTGGCTGTAAAATATTTAGCACTATAGATCTCGTGAAGGCGTATAACCAAATTCCTGTTTGTCCAGAGGATATACCCAAGACGGCTATCACCACCCCATTTGGTATGTACGAATTCCCATTTATGACATTTGGTCTGCGCAATGCAGGCCAAACATTTCAGCGATTTGTCGATGAGATGACGCGCGGGCTGGACTTCGTATACTGTTACTGTGATGACTTTCTAGTCTTTTCTAGAAGTCAGCCGGAGCACGAACATCACTTACGGCTACTGTTTACTAGACTCAGGAAGTACGGTATGGTGATTAATGTATCCAAGTGTGTATTTGGAGTTCCCGAGGTAACCTTCCTAGGTTATCGCATTTCTGAGAGCGGTACCAAACCCTTGGACACTAAGGTAGAAGCTATCCGTAACTTCCCAGCACCAAAGACTGTCAAGCAGTTAAGAGGTTTCTTGGGCATGGCGAACTTTTATCGTCGTTTTTTGCCAAACGCAGCTCTTACCCAGGCTCCCCTCAATAAGCTTCTTACCGGTGCAGTCAAAGGTTCAACTCCCATTGATTTAAATGGCGATGCTCAGAAGGCTTTCCAAGACACCAAGGAAAGCCTACTCAATGCTGCAATGCTTGCCCACCCTGATTGCCGAGCCAAGTTAGCATTGGTGACTGATGCGTCAGACTTAGCCATGGGAGCTGTACTTCAACAGCTGATCGAAGGTAAGTGGCAGCCATTAGCGTTCTTCTCTCGGAAACTGAGCCCAGCGCAAGCGAAATACTCACCATACGATCGAGAGCTTCTCGCTATCTATGAGGCCATCAAGTACTTTCGCCACATGCTGGAGGCGAGGCACTTCACAGTGTTTACGGACCACAAACCCCTCACTTACGCTTTTAGTGATCGAAAACACAACTGTTCACCCCGCCAGCACAGACACTTGGACTATATCTCACAGTTTACGACCGACATAAAGCACATTGCCGGTAAGGACAATGTCGTTGCCGATGCTTTATCTCGCGTCGAAGCACTGGAAGCTCCAATCTGTCTAGAGGATTTGGCTCGATCGCAATCGTCTGATCCTGAACTGGCTGAGTACCTGGCTAATTCTTCTTCCATCCGCTTGCAACAAATTACCGTTCCTGGGAGTCGTACGCTTCTGCACTGCGATGTCAGTACATCGGCACCCAGGCCATTCGTTACAAAACAATTTCGCAAGCAAGTTTTTCACAGTCTTCACTCTCTTAGCCATCCAGGGGCCAATACGACTGCTCAATTAGTAGCTCAGCGATTTGTTTGGCCCGGAGTCCAAAAAGACGTCAGAGAGTGGACACGTGGTTGTCTACAGTGTCAGCGGGCAAAAGTAACACGACATGTCTCTGCGCCTATAGGTAATTTTAACCTGCCGCGAGCCAGATTTAAACATGTCCACATTGACTTAATAGGCCCTCTCCCGATTTCGAACGGCTACCGCTACTGTTTGACAGCCGTCGATCGATTTACCAGGTGGCCTGAAGTCTGTCCAATTATGGACATTACTGCTGAGACTGTAGCGAAGTCTCTTATTACCAGCTGGATATCTAGATTCGGATGTCCTATAGACATCGTTACAGATCGCGGTCGACAATTTGAGTCCGCATTGTTCCAGTGTCTTGCGAAATTTGTAGGGTTCCAGCATAAACGCACTACTGCATATCACCCCGCATGCAACGGACTTGTCGAGCGCTTTCATAGGCAACTCAAAGCAGCTATTACTTGCCACGCCGATGTTAACTGGACAGAATCCCTTCCATTAGTGCTCCTGGGCGTCCGAACTGCTTTTAAGGATGACTTGCAGGCTTCCTCGGCTGAGTTACTGTATGGCGAGCCTCTCAGACTTCCTGGCGAATTCTTCAACCCCAGTTCAAGCGGTACCACTGACTTGTCAGATTTCACCGCAAGGCTGCGTTCCTTCGCTGAGAAATTGCAACCAATAGCAGCTTCTCGTCATCACAAGGGCAGAGTATTCATTTTCAAAGAGCTAGCCACCGCGGATCATGTCTTCCTCCGTGAAGATGCTTCGCGGGCTCCCTTTCAACCAGCATACTCTGGCCCTCATAAAGTTTTAGCACGCAATGATAAAACATTTAAAATATTTATCAAAGGTAATAAGGTAACCGTCAGCATTGATCGCCTAAAACCTGCTTTTATATTGGTGGATGACGATGATGCTGATATTTCCTCACCAAAACCAACACCGCAAAATAAATTAACAGAATCGTCACCACACATTCCTCCAACACCTACAAATATGTATCGAACAACACGTTCTGGAAGACATGTCCGTTTTCCAGATTTTTATCGTCCCTAACCAGGCCTTTGGGGGGGAGTGATGTGGCAACATTATATTATTTTCCACATATACTAATAAATAAACATAATATACATAATTATAAATAACATACATATCATATATAACAAAATATTATACATATTAAATATACATAATTATATTATATATAAACAAATATTCACAAAAACATTAAATTACCATATTAAATATCTATTTATAATGACGTGCCAATTTGTCGTAAGTTCGGAATGGACACGCGCACTCTAAACGAGTTCCTAGTTAAATTCTTTTGTTCGCGTAACCGACTCCTGCGCCGGCCGTTCAGTAGCCGCGCGCACCAGTCTGTATCACGATCCCACGGCGAATGCATGACTGTTTGCGCTCCGTTCGGACTACTCAAACCTATTGTTATTGCGTATGTTCTACATTATAAATAGTTGTAAGACCTGCCATTCATTATTCCAGTGTGTTACTAGCCCTTCCGTGACTGTAAAAATTGGATTAGGTAAATTAAAGTGAATATTCAAAGTGACGTGTTTGAATTGAACTAAGACTCGACGTCTACCTATATTTCATCTGCTACCTAACCATAGTACTTTTTCTAAATTGTTCATCTCTGTAGGTCTTGCACCACAAATAGTACATACAGCACCTGATGAAGTTTCTGACAAAACTTGAGCCACTTTCCCGTCAACCATTGTCAAAAATAATGTGTGTTTGATTTCAATACTTTCACCATTTTTATTGATTAAGCTTGTTGTGAGAGCGTTTCTTTGAGCTATAATTTCATTAACTACACTTGTAGTTTTCTCTGGTATCTCTTTTGAAAATTCTATTAAAATAGGCCTACAAAATCTTACTGATGATGGAACAGGGTTTTCCCACAAAGTTTCATTTGTATTAATATCAACAAGTTTCAGAGGTACTAATGAAGATATAAATAAATTTGTGTCAGAAATTAACTCATCCTCTTCAGTTAAGACTTGCTTGTATTCACTTTGTCCGCTTGTGCCATCACAGCCCCATTTCGAATACAGCATTAAATATTTTTTGCCAGCTTTGTATACACCATTGATTTTCAAAATTCTTGCAATAGTGTGATCCAGCAGATCTTGCAGTTTTATTTTTGCTGTAATATTATTAATTTCTATGCTTGATCTTGGTGGGTAGCACATTCCTTTAGCTTCCTGAATTGATTTATATGACGGAAATAATACGCAGTTCTTCGCAATTAAGCAATTTCTCATGTTTTCATACTGTGCCATGTTAAGGTCCAATTCTATAAAAATACTGAGAGCTTCATCTTTAGAGTACGCTGTTAAATGTGCCGGTTCATTTAAAAGATTTTGACGTATTTCACTTTTTTTATGTATGGGTAATACTCGTAAAATTTCGACAATGAATGCTTCTTCCGTTTCCCCTTGAGATCTCAATCCTTGAAGATATGAATTCAGTATAAAATCAAGGCCACATGTTTCAAGCAACTCCTTGTTTTTTCGTCTTTGTGTTCTATCGGAACTGTCTTCGTAGGTTTTAGAAGGGCGTCCTCGCTTGCCCGTCGATGTCGAAGGTTCAGATTCACAAGTAGGATCTTCCAGATTTACTGTGAATGTGGCATTCAACCACAGGCTATTCTGATTTAAAAATTTTTCTTTATTTCTGCCAGATTTAGTGTAGCGTTGACGAAAGTTCGTAATAAGGTTTTTTTTGTACACTCGCGACAATTTTAGCGATATTTGCCTCAGAAAAGTTGATAAAATTATTCCGTATATAACTTGTTAAAGCAACACAACATAATTCCCGTCACTTTCAATCAAAACAAGACATAGGTCGCGTCTGGTACATTGGAATTCACTCATTGCGAGAGAGTAGGTGGTTAGATACACTTTTAGTAACGACAATAACGAACGAAAAACAGTATGTAATTATTCAGTATGCAGATGCTCTATTTTATATTAAATAACTGATTTGAAACGTATGCAAAGTATGGGAATAAAAACTATTTATCATTATGTGGTTACTCGGTTTCCTATGTGTTTTATTGATAATTTATTTTGTAGGCGAACTAAAAATGGTGAGAAATACTCGATACATTATCAAAACATAAACCGCAATTAATAATATATCACAAGTGTAACCTATATCAACTAATAAAACAAATAGATTCGCCCACGTATTTTTAAGAAATTATTACTATTTCATGTTATGATAGATAGCATTATGTTGTGCAATGAAGTTGCAACTTTTTTTTTCTTCCTGTATAAAAATATTAAATTTCCTATCAAATAACATCATTTACAGACCTTCGGCAAATTTCGGCAACTGTCAAAACTCTAATTGAAAGTTTCAGATACGCAAAAATGATATGTCATGAGATAAATATTTCTAGTAAATATATTTATAAATATATAGCATATTTGTGTATACCAAAAAAAAGTATATATTATAAGCTTTCTAAAATGGTATAATACTTGTATAATTTTCATTGCTAGCTTACTAGAAAATCATCCTGAAAAAAATACAAATTATGATGTTTTCGTGATAATTTTTCAATCATTGTATTTAGATGCTCTTTACTATAAAAAAGTACTAGTTACATACATAATTTATACATAATATAGTAGATCAACTTCTTAGCTATAGTTTGAGGTATAATACAAGTACCTGCGCCGATTTTTACAAAATGTATTTATGGCCAAGCTCTCTTAGCGCACTATGTGGAGGTGCTCCACATAGTGCGCTAGTCATTTATAAACTTTGTCGAGATGAATATGGCAGCTAAAAATAAATAAATTTGACCAACGTTTCCTATGTCATGTAGACGTGGCTACGTAGCGCAGGTTTATGCCTACGTAGAGTACAGCATGGCAGTCATTACCTGGTCAATCGAACACGTATAGCCAGCCGGGTCACGGCGAGACACGAAACGAACGTGTAATAAACCGAAGACGTGATATTTTCAAAGCTTTCCCCTGAATATTTATACATTATATGGGAATACGTCCACACATTCAAGAATAAATAATTTCTTCTGTTGTGATGTACATACTTAGATAACATATTTTTATGAGAAGCTAAAAGGTTTATAAAACGGATATCGTGATAAATTTATTTCCGAAACGAAACCAATAGTGTATGTACATATACAGGGCGTCCCACGGCTACCTCACACGGAGGGAAAGTATATTAAATATTGAAGATAGGACATTTTACTGAAAGAAGACATCATTTTATTTTTAATAATAACTAGAACTACATTCACAGTTTTTTTTTTAAATCGTTTGCTACAACTGGGAATCAAACTCGTGAAATTTCGAAAATAAATAACATAGCATATTTTATGATAACCATCGAAAGGGTTAATCATAAGGATTATTTTTTGCTTAATAACATTGTATTTTAAATGAAAGGAATGTGAATTACGTGATAAAAATTGTTTTTTGTAAGTTTCATTTTCATTTATTTGCAATTTTTTGTTTATTTACTTACCATGGCTTATCAAAAATCTTTCTCCATCTCATTCTTTCATTATTTAAACACATATCGAGAAGGTTTGTCTCTATCAGGATATATTTTGTAGTACCACCGCTAAGCTAATTATATGTCTTTGTGGTTCATAAAATAAGCTTACATTAAATCTATTTTATTTTAATGTGCAGATTTTTGATAAGTAATGAATAATTTTTAATGATTTTTGATAAGCCATGGTAAGTAAGATAAATTAACAAAAAAATACAAATAAACGTAAAATGAAACTCACGAAAAACAAAAGAAGAACCGGCTTGAAAATTTATGTTCTATTTTCGAATTATTATTACAAATTTCAGCCAATCGCATTGTAACTGAATTCAAAAAGAAATGCATACGTACTACAATTTGTATATCACTTTATTATTTTTATCACGAAATAAGACATTCCTTTCATTTAAAATGCTATGTTATTTAGCAAAACATAATCCTTATGATTAATCTTTTCGACGGTTATCATAAAATATGTCGAGTTTTTTTTTCGAAATTTCAAGAGTTTGATTCCCAGTTGTAACAGGCGATTTTTAAAAAATCTGTGAATGCAGTTCTAGTTATTATTAAAAATAAAATGATGTCTTTTTTCAGTAAAATATCCTATCTTCAATATTTAATATACTTTCCCTCCGTGTGAGGTAGCCGTGGGACGACCTGTATATATAGTCATACCGACGTACATTCTTCAAGTTATTTTATTTTTAGTCATCATCATCATTCGCCTATTAATTTCCCCACTACTGAGGCACAGGCCTTCCCTATGGATGGATTGAGGAGATTGGGCCATGACCCACCATTCGAGCCCAGTGCGGATTGGTGGGTGACGCCCTGTTTAAAAACAAACACTACACTTCCGATGCACGGAGGAGATCGAGAACATTGCGAAAGTTGCTTAACTTCAACGATCTAAGTCAAATCATAGAAGAACAGTTTTTTTTTTCTTGGTAATATACAAGTAAAATAAATTAAGGAAGCCAAAATAAACCCGAGTGATAAAGGCCAATGCTAAAGCACATCATTTATAAAATGAACACGGATAGTATCATAAACTGGGGAATCGTGAAAGTTTATAACCTGTTTTAGTTAAGGGCGAGAGGACCATTCAATCGTAACGTAAAAAATTTACGATCACACGTCAAGAGAAACACCAATGAGGCTGTAAACAGGGCCCCATCACGATGCTTAAGCACTTGTAAACGTTCATTAGCAATTACCGCTATCCGCGAAGATTACGTCGTTTATTGCCCCGACAAACAAATTGTTTTTCTCTTACATTATGCAATGCCTTTGTAGGAAATCTCTCGTTAATTAATCTTCTCGATAGTGAGGAGGTGTTATTTTACTAAACAGCACTAATTGGCATAATAAAGACGTTTTAATAGATTGGATATACCGAAAGCTGTTCCTGATCATACCTACTGCTATGTACTTGAGTCAGTTCTAAATTATAAATATTACGTTGCTTCAATTCGAAAATAAGATCGTATAACTTAATTTGATACTATTTTCGTAACAAACAAGCTTATTACTTTAATGTTATTCTTAGGTAATATTGTTAGCTAGGGAGAGTATTAGTCTTGCGGAATCGTTCTGTGTGGGCGGTATCACCCATTATTCAGCTGAATCGAAAATTGACATTCAAATATAAACAAGGCATTACCTGCCTTTATTTCACGCCAACCGACGTAATCACGTCAGACGAACACTTAGTTCCAAACACTAACGAGCTCTCTGAGACCTCCAATGGAAGCACTGAGTAGCACCCGGTCGTCTGTGTGTAATGGTAAATGATAGATAATTTATTAAGCATATCATAATCATACATTTTTATTGCTCGACTGGCAGTTTAAAACAACTTTGAAGGGCAGCGAAACTATTGCAGAAAATAAGTTGGTAAAGTATGACAGTTGTTTTTGTGAAAATCTTAGACCTTACCAGTACCAGGTGTGGCATCAATAAAATGTAGCTATGGGAGTAATCTTTGCGCATCACCGACCTCTAAGGGAAAAACGGAACGTATAAGGGATCACTAGGTTTGCCGTCCGTTCTTCCGGTAAAACACTTTTTTATAGAAACGCGTGGAGGTATACAGCTAAGGGGGCGTCCATAAATTACGTGAGGTGTTTTTTTGAATTTTCTGTCCCTCCCTCTCGACAAAAAAAAAAGAAAAATCTCACAACATCTCACCAGGGGGGGCCCTGGTGAGATGTCGTGAGATTTTTTTCAACCCCCTCCCCCATCCCTCAATCTCACGTGAGATTTTTCAAAATGTGGGTTTCTTACTTAAAAGCGTTGGATTGTTATTGTTAAAAGAAAAAAAAAACTGCTTCGTGCTTTTATTTACGATTAGTTAAGACTAGTAATCAATATTGCTGAGAGTTATTTCTTTCGAACGAAATAGTGAATGATCTTAATCGTATTACGATTACGCTTAAGATTAAATTTTAAGCATGTACAATCTGGATTAAATGGACCAAAACAGTATAATTTTTTTTTGTTTCAATCAGAAAAAAAATTGCGTGATATTTGACTCGACCCCCCCTCTCTCCAACGTAAGATTAGATGAGATTTGACTCGACCCCCTCCCCCCCTTAAACATCTCACGTAATTTATGGACGCCCCCTAAAATTAAAATCAAATACTAAGCAATGGTTTTGAAAAGTAAAAAAAACACATTGCTAACTTACGCAATAATAATACACGGCCATTTATATGCTCATTTTATTATGCAACGATCCATAAACACATTTCTGTGTTATATATTTTTTAAGCATGTAACTGCTTGATGTTTAAATCTAAAGAAAATATAACTAGAAAAAATCCACGCGGACCAGGCAGCAGACGGGACTCGAACCCGCACCCTTCGCTATCCGGGCGAATGCACTGACCAATTATGTTACCGCGGCCCTGATGTGTGTCACATTTCTGTGTGTTGTTCCGGCTAGCCCGGATCCTGCGCACCAGGGTTGCACATTTCTGTAGCATAACTGTATGTATGAACATCATAGTATTGAGCATACATTCCTGAAGCACTGAAGTAAGAAAGCACCCCCAGTAGTACCATGAATGCATAAAACTGGACATGTACAATGAAAAGAGAACTGCATCTCCCTTCTCGTGTAGAATAGAAGGTTGGTTTTTCGCATCCATCGAATAGCAAGCAAACCTCTGACCGTATCTGAGGGTTTTGTTTTTATTTTTTTGAGCTATTATTAAGATGATAAGTATTTCACGCGGTCCAGGCATCAGACTGCACCGCGTGGAATTTTTTCAATTTTAATTTTCTTTCGATTTCTTTATACTAGGCGCAACAAATTACGCGCCTAAAAACTAAAAAAATTCCACGCCCACCCCACCTGATGTTAAGTGTAAGTGGAGTACAGTTACGAAGATAGATGATGCAGCAGAAGATGTGCAGGTCTCCAACTTACCGGCCTAAACCCAATCCCCTACCCCACGGAACCCTGGAACCCTCAATAGCAGAAACACAACAGCACCAAAAGGTAGTGTTATTTTCCTGTGGTCTTTTGTAAGGTGGAGGTTGCTTTCACAGACGGGCGCTCCAATTCTAGCGGGAACTCTGCTATGCCACAATACATACAAGAGCAGTACTCTGACTTCATACTAGCGCCCGAATCGACGCACGCACACAGACAAACGTCATTTACACGGCCGCTAACCAATCTTGGCAAGACAAATCTACGCAGTGCCACGTCGCGCGCCGCCGTGACTGGTCGTTGGCCGAGTAAAGTTAGCTGCGCCGCGCCGCCCGCGCCGTCTGCATCCGTTTCGATTCCGTAACGTGCCAATAGTAACTAAACACCTACAATAAAAATCTACACAAATATGTTTAACATTTTGTAGGTACCAACCCTAGCACTCCACTCAGTCGCAGGTATCTCAAGAAAACGGCTGTGTTACGCTACTGCTCTTATATGTATTGTGGCTGTGCCCTGCTTCTCTCGATATGAATAGATTTAAAAATCTAGCGGTTAAATGCTTTATAAAAAATATTATAAGATGATAAGTACGTATTTATAAATGTGACCGAATATGAAATGATATGATCCATGTTGATTGAGATAATTTTTGAATTTCAATGACAATTACTAACTTAATCATTTTATTCAAACATTGAAAACGATCGACTGGGCGTACTTTCCTAGTTTCAATAAAACATTGATATATAAGTATAGAATAACCTACTATTTCGACACACCCGTTACGCTTTGATTGACATCCATTCAAACTTTCTATGTATACCGTAAAAATACTGCTGCTAAAACAATGCAGCAGTTGTTTACGAAAGTTTGGCTCGACATTGGTTGTTATGTCTGTCTGTGCGAAACGTTTCCAATTCAACACTCCATTGATTCCACTCTGATACCCGAATAATAAAGTTTCGTTTTGTTTTGTAGGGTACCTATACAATAATACATATTATGACTTAAATTATTTGTTTTATGTAGAAAGAAATCTACTTAGACTATTTGATAGAATTTTAATAGGAAATATTTTAATATTCCTCAAAAAATCATAAATTATCACCTAAAAATACAATTGGTAACCTAAAGGTTAGGTTAAGTTACCAATTGTGATTTTTGAGAATAAATTACTATTGTTGATGATTATTTAAATATGTTCCATTTTCAATCACCGTTTAAAAAGTGGATATTACAAATTTTATAAAACCACGATGCAAGTGAAACCTTTAAAGTGTTTTACATCGCCTCATTTTTTTGGGATTGTAGGCATTTCACTAAAAATTAATCAAAGTTGGTGTTATTCCGGCTTATAAAAAGTGGAAATCTAAAAAAGGCTGGGAATCGAACCCAGCGTGGCAGGCGACCTATCTTTCACTGAACAAACGATGCTTGTTGATGGGGCCTGATTTTTTTAATAACCTACATACAACGTACCTCTACTACGTGGTTACTACATAGAATTGGGATATGGCATCTCTGCGTGCTATTTCTCTCGTAGAATAGACTTCTTCCCTCAAAGTTACAATTCTGGCTCGTAAAACATCTGATAATCCTATATAAAAAAAGACTCGTGGCATTTTTTAAATCACAACTTTCCGTGAATAAATTCGATAATATTGAGTAAGTCAGATTTCTGAATGAGTGTCAGCTTGGATTGCAAGTCTTTTTATATGGAAAAACAATTGAATTATTTTATTGTTTTACGTTCTTCTAATTCTAATTTTAAACTTTAAAATCTTATCAGAAAAAGAAATTACAAAAAAGTCTTCTGTAACACAAAAAACAATCTATTTTTCAAAGTAATCGCAATTTTTTTTTATGTGCGTTACCTGAGGCCCAAACACGAATTTTGACCGTTTCGTAATCATATCGTCATCGTCAAATTTTGTATGGAAGGAGCCAGTTTGTTCTTACGTCCGGTAGTTTATTATAGAAACTTTAACGATGCGATACGATTAAAATTCTAGATTGGGTCTCTGATCAATAGTCCAGGAAATGAAGCTAAAAAAATGGTAAAACCTCGCAATTTTTTCGTCCAGCACCGATTTGTACAAAAATTTGGGATTAGGCTTATTTCACCCTCTTGTTCATTTTCTATATTGTGCCGTTGTACGCTTTTTGTTTTTTAGGGGTGAAAACTACCCCTTATTATCAAAAATTATAAAATAAAATTAAATACCTAAATATGGGTAAAAATAGTTAAAAAATGATTGTTTCATGCTTTACGATACAATTTCATAATCTTTCAACCTACCCTTGTCAAAAACTACTATTAAAAACATTAAAAAAAAAATTCAAAAAAAATCGGTTCGGTTTTTTAAGCATTTATCTTTATTTTCTTTTCTCCTTCATTTTAGGTGACAGTAATTTTTTTTCAGAAACGAATTTGTAGAGCTTTTTAGGAGCTATAAGACTATGTGAATTAAATTACTTAAGATCCCTTAATTTTTAAATGGGGAGAGCTTACAGCGCTTGAATAAGGTGATGTTCGATCGTAAATGTAGTTGTTAAACGGCTATACCACGCCGAATATTCACTCTACAAAAAATATGCACACAGGAAAATTTTTGTCATTAAAAAAGCTACAATTTAGTACTATATCGTTTTTTTTCGTATGTTTAGTATTTTGGGAGATATTTTTAAGAAAATGGTGTAAAACACGAAATTGAAAAAAACGGTTTTCTCTTTAAATTCCATTTTTTCTAAAATTTGGCACTTTAAATTGGTTAAACTTCGTGGGTGTATTAATAGTACATATATAAAGAGAATTACAGAAGGGTGGCGATCAATTTAAATTAGGGGGTACTTTAGGGGTTATTTTCACAGATTTTTTTCGTAGAAAAAAGCGGGTACCGATCTTATTTTGATCATAAGTCGGTAAATGTTCATGCTAGAGACTTTTTTTTTATATGTTCGAAAGCTCTTATTAAAAAGTTTAAAAAAAGATTCTATGAGCTTTCTTCAAATAATGCAATATTTTTCTCGTTATTTCGCTATAAATCTTGCAATATATGCATTTGACGAAAAAAGCTAAGCATTAATGTATCTTAGTTCATATTTGTCATACTAAAATTATAAAAACGCATTGTTTTTGTTTTTTTAAACGCTACAATTTGACTTCCTGCATTTTTTTGATAAAATGCATTATATTTTTAGAGTTATTCGCAAAAAAACATTTTAAAAAGTCGATTTTTTCGTCAAAAATCTTTTACTTTCAACTTTGAATAGCTCAAAAAATATTGGTTTTACGAAAAAATCATAAAGAACATTTTTTTCTTAGAATTACTTTTTTCGTCAATTGCTACAGTTAAAATGCAATAAAAAAAAATCCACCCTCGAGATGGGGTGGCAACCACCCCCAAGGCTCTAGCGTACAACGGCATGATATAGAAAATGATCCTTGAGCTGTTCTCTACCTTTTGTTAAAATTTCAAGTAAATCCATGGTGGAAAAAAATATTGCGAGCCAAAATGCTTCATTTCCTGGTGAATGTAACGTTGCTTTAAGTTGACAACAGATCTCACGGTATCGGGCACCCGCGGTAGTTCATTTAACCCTTAATTAACATCCTATTTAGAATCAGATTACATTTTGTATACTAGCTGGCAGGTATAGTCTATTGAATGGTGCTATTGTTTTGTTTTTATGGCAACATAAGTATTTTATGTAGAAGCAATAAACGCGCTTCCCCTCAGGTTCGAGTGGTCTAGTGGCTCCAGACGGTGAGGAGACTCCCCCCGTGGGAAGATGCCATCCGCCTGGAATACTTCTAGAGGCACTCGCGAATTCTCGGCTTGAGGACCCCTTAGGATCTCGTCATCCCCAAACCCGGTGACGCTGTAAATGCCATCTGCGACCAAAAGCATACACACTAAAAAAAACCCCTCTCTCTGTATTGGAAATTACAACAGTAGAACTTTTTTGGGACACTAAATAATTCAATTTAACTGCAGAAAGTTAAATAAAACACTGCTCGGTGTCGAGTTTGGCATGATGTTCTAAACCTAAAATTTAATTGGACAACAGTGTAAGTATCTTTGTCATTCTCTATACAAAATGAAAACAAGAGGTTGATGTTAAATTTAGTTTTTAGTTTATAGAATCATGCCTGAATCGACACCACTACTTATGTCTATAGAATGCTTTGTAGAGAATGAAAAGTAGAGAGTAGAGACTGCGATCAAATATTGCTAAATTTTGAGAATCAGGCCAATTTTTCACAAACTCAAGCCAAAGTCATGATCAAATAAATAACAATACCTTCTTATTATTGATAAACTTGACGAATAGCTAAATCAAAGAGTTAGTTTGTTTAACCTACTTCTTCAATCGTTATCCATTCACCTGTAGTCGGTATATCGGAGCAGTAAACTGCAAATCAGTTTTTTTGAACCAAAAACTCGTTTAAAAGCGGATATTGCATACGAGAGCGTTCTGCGCCAGATCGATACATAAACTCTGTATAAACTATTCACATCTATGTTATTTCTGCTAACACACTGATTGTGCCCAAGAATTTTAATATTATTGCTACACTATTTTTTATTAATTAATAGTCTACTGACTTAAATATAATTTAAAATAGCTTAGCATGTTGCTATTAAAAGTGTATATTTTACGTTAATATATAATAAACAAAAATATTATGTCGGACATCTAGAAGGTACTTGACATAATCTGTAGCTTGCACAAACGAGAAAAAATCACGAAACGGGAAAAGGCCATTCAACAAGTTAATTGCACTTGGACAACCCTCCGGTTAGTCGTTTAAATCAAAACCGATCTCATTTTGTATGACGGTTGGACCGAATAATTATTAAAAGTTAACCCTAAAATCTTTTCGATCGGGCTGCATAAATTAAAAACAAAAAAACGAGTTATCGGGTTCGGGGTGAACGTTGAAAACGACGAAATATGGGGAATTAAGTGGGGATTAAGGCTCAAGCGGTAGAAGTGATCCTGCACTCAGGTGAAATATTAAACGTTTGGGCAGAAGGTAATTAATAATGCGCTCCCATACCACGGGCCGTGGTCGTCCCCGGCCGGCGGATATAATAGAAAAATTGCTGGATCAAGCGAACCCAATTAAAATTCTGGAAGCAGTTTAAAGCTACTCCACTAAAGCTATTTGCCTTTTATGTTATCGGACGATAGCGCCACAAACCGCAAATTTAGAATGGAGCTCCCTGCTCGGGTATTTAATCACATATAATGCATAGGTTTTTACAAAAAAAAAATATCTCAACAATTCCCGCTTGGAGTCTTGAGATTGGTAAAAAGCTTGCCTTCCGTTCGTCTATCCGTCTGTCAGCAGTATGAATCCAACTTTTAATATTATAAATGTTTAAGTTTGTAGGTTTGTTACTCAATCACGCAAAAAGTACTGAACGGATTGGGAAGAAGTTTAGGATGCATATAGTTTTTGATCTGGATTGAGACATATGATAAATTTTATACCGGATTTTTTTTAGGTTCGCGTGGAATTCTCAATAAATTAAAGTTAACGCGGACGAAGTTGCGGACGGTCGCTCGCTAGTATCTTATAAAATGCCCCCACTGCTGAGGTTCAGGCCTACCCTGCCCTCCTAACGCAAAGTGCAACAACTCGAGTTTTGGGTCAAATTGAGTTATATACATATTCGTGAAGAGCGTAACGAGTTCTATATTTTCTTCTTAGACAGTTTTAACGTATCTGTTACGTAAACATCTTTTTTTATTTATCAAAACTGCAATATCTAAGATACTAACTTGTTATTTACTAATAAAGAACGCTATAACTTTAGTTATATTTGAATTGGTAATACTATTAAGCAACATTACTAACAATATGTGTAATAAGTATTGATATTCCATTTTTAGTAAGTAATTTATAAAATACTTTGTGATCTTTTACTTACAATAACTGGAATAAGTATAGTTGTCATGATTATAATTAGTAGGGTTTATAATTTGTTTTAACACATTACTAGTCATAAACGTAATAAGTACAGTTATCGCTCTAATACTTAGTAAAATTCATGGCAGGGTTTGACCAACCCCGAATTATGAACGCAATAAGTAAAGTTATAACAGTTATGTTAAGGATTGTCATAATAGTTTTGAAAACTTTACTTAATAATAATGCGATAAAATAAAGTTATTGCATTTATGCTTAGGGCGATAGGGTACAAACGGTATAGTTAATACCAAACACACTGCAATATGAATCCAAGTTATCGCATTGATGCGTAATAAATAACCTCGGTGCGGGGTGAGGAGTAAGGAGTAAGTTGACATTTTGAGCAGCGAAGACCAATTAGTCGCGGGGCGCGGTCCCATCGAGCAGGTTATGTGTCCACGTGTTTCGCGACGAAATTTGCGCGGTAAGTTACGTGTTTATTTGGATTTACTTAGACTAACGTAAAATAAAGTGCATTAATAATGTAACTTTAATATTTAGGGAGTAATTTCGTAACCAAATAAGGTAAATTTACATGACGGCCATCTTCCGAAGTTACGAAAATCATAACCTCTTTTGAGTTAATAGTATTGGTGTTCGTTTAACGTTAGAAATCTAAATTAAATAGTATTATAAAATAAAAAGGGAACCCTATTAATGAGACTTCGCTGTCCGTCCATCCGTCTGTCTGTCTGTCGCCAGGCTATATCTCAAGAACAATGATAGTACCTATTTTTATTGCCGCTGTAACAAAAAAATTCAAAGTTTCTTTGGAATAAAGTTAATGTTGTTCCGTTTTATTACTAAAGTTTCAAATTAACCCTGTGTTTTGTTTGTAGGTTTACAGCACAATGTCAAGAAAAGATAAAATTATGGCGTTGGCTATTTCAAATACAAAAAAATCAGAGTCTCTTGTTCGAGTGAAGCCAGCTAATACTATCAAAAATAAAAACTCTTTGAATACTTCTGATGATAAACAAGCTGCTCAAAAAAGTCCAATCTTAACAGACCTTAATGAACTATGGTCTCGCCCTCTGGATTTTAACAAATTCCCAGCAATATTTGAAAATCAAAATGAATACTGCAATTCATTTGATATAGTTGAAGATCTTGATCTATCATCTTTTACAAACAATATGTATGAAGACACTTTGCCATCTACTCGTCAATCTTTGATATGTTATGAAAACCTTCCAGACTCTGACGATGATAATAGATCTAACACCACTGATTTATTTGACTCCGATGATAGCGTCAAAGATAAGGACTATACAGATTCATCGGGCAACTTTAATGTAATAGTACCAAAGACCGTCACAGTTGATGCTGGCAAACATACTGACTCTGTAGAGACTAACTTGGTTTCATCATACGACTGCAATGAAACAAGACAGATTAGTATAATAGTTAATGCTGAGATACATGACGAGAGAGCGAGAAGAGATACATGGAATGTTCACGAAGTGAATAACAACAAAAGAGTTTTTAAAACTTACCATAATGTGATAGAAACGGATGATGATATAATAGAAGTAGAAAATGTGGATACTCAAAATATGCAGAATCAAATGGAGGATACTGATTTTGTGGAGTCTGCTAGTGAAAAGGGCGATATCGAAACATCATCTAATGTACCAGAGTGTGAAAAAGGATTGACGAAATTGGGTTTGCCGAGGAAGAGGCGTAAGTTTGAAGAGTCACTTCATGAACGAAAAAGGCAAAAAAAAAGAAGCTTCAGATGAAAAACTGTCAATAAAACCACCATGTAATGATAAATGTCGAAAAAAATGTACAACTAAATTTACAGACGATATGAGAAGTAAAATACACGATAAATATATAAATTTAACTTGGGAATTAAGAGGACTTTTTATAAAAGGCCACGTAGAGTCACGAAATGTTAGGACACGGACAACACAGAACGATGAAAAGAAAAAAGATCGAGCCGTGTCTCACTTTTACTATCTTTACACAGAAAATCGTGAAAGAACTGAAGTATGTAGACCATTTTTTTTGACGACGCTGGGTTACAATGCTCAAAATACCAGGCACATCTACACCGCACTCAGCAAAGACATTGATGACCAGAAAGATAAGCGGGGAGGCTATAAACGCACAGACGTAATCGATAAGGACATTATTAAAGACCATATTGCGAGTTTTAATCCATTGATATCCCATTACCGTCGTGAACATGCTCCCAAAAGGCTATATCTGCCTAGCGATCTAAACATCACATTAATGCATCAGTGTTTCATGAACATTAATCCTGAGACAGCTGTATCATTGGAGACGTATCGTAAAGTTGTCAAGGATATGAACATCTCATTTGCTCACCTTGGTAATGAGGAATGTGAAGATTGTGCTTTATTTAAATCACATGAAGGGTGTTCTGAAGTTGATTGTGAAATCTGCGCTAAAATAAGTGACTATGAAGTACACAAACTACGGTACACCGAATCCCGACAAGAATACCAAAAAGATAAAGATCAAGCTTCTTCCGACGCACAGTGCATTTACGTTTCTGTGGATTTGCAGAAAGTGATACAGCTTCCCAGAATGGACCAGTTTAAGGCCGCCATCTTTTGTCCTCGTATAATAGCGTTTAATGAAAGCTTCGTTCCTCTTGGCAGTAGTACTAGTGGGCCACATGTACCATATACTCTACTTTGGAATGAAACAGTCAGTGGAAGACGCCAAGAAGACATTATATCCGCATATAGGTCGTTTTTCATACATCATCGTGATGTCAAACGCTTTGTCTTGTGGGCTGATAACTGTTCCGCCCAGAACAAGAATTGGGCGCTTATGTGTTTTCTTGTAAACATAGTGAACAGCAATCTGGTGGGTGCAAATTCCATAACAATGAAGTTTTTCGAACCGGGGCATACATTCATGTCTGCAGATCATTTCCACCATCAAGTGGAAAAGGCTTTAAAACAAAAGGGAAAAGTGTATGACATGGATGACTTCGTAGATGCCGTCAAGATGTCCAATTCAAAAAAAAATACTGTTAAAATTATGCAGGTAACAGATTTTTTCAATTATGAGGATTATTCCTCCCAACACAAACTGAAAAATATGACACCGAGAGTATATTTACACAATATTATGACGGTAAAGGCTGAAAGAGGGGCATTCAATATCAAATACAAAGAAAGCCACGTAGAAAATGAATGGAAAGAACACGATTTTCTACAGGTAAAAATGAAAAAAAAAAAATCCCTGTCAAACTCTTCGGTAAAAGTTGCACCAAGAGGAATAGCAAAAGACCGACTACAAAACATAATTAAAAAATTGGTGCCTCTGATGCCTGAGACGAGGCGTCATTTTTGGATGAACTTGCCAGAAACTTACACTGACAACTAATAATATAGACTGATTTCGTTGAACTGATCTCTTTATGTACCCTAAGATCTCATATAGTGCCTTATTAATTATATAATGGTTGATTTGTAAGCCTAAATAATATATGGTTCCTATCTAAGTTAAGAAAAAAGTTTTATTTTGGAAGAAAAGTTTTGTTTAGAAGAAAAGTTTTGATTTACATTTAAGCTAAATGTGATATTAGGTAGTTAGATACAAAACAATACCTCATTAACTTTAAGCTTTTACTGTTTGTTAGCTTTTAAATGTGATTTAAAAGACTAAAAAGTAATTTAGAAGATACTTTTGTTATTATGTCTGTGAGACAAGTATTATTTCGGTTAACTTTACTAGGTTACATTAGACGTGATTTTAAAGGTTTGTATTTGCTAGAATTTTTTAATGGATACTATTATTGTGATTGAGATATGAGAAATAAATATTTCTAAGTACATTAATATTTTTTTAATAATCCCTTGATATTCCTCAAATAATCTGTTAAGCTGGTTTGCTAAAAACCAGCTTAACAAAAATATACATTATATGTGTTACTTATTAAAACTGCAATAAGTAATTAGTTATTGTGCTTAATTCAAGCGTTGATATACGAGAACAAACTATAATTCCTAAACATAATCACAATATCTTGATTTACTAACAATAAATGCGATATGTAGTTTACTTGTTACAGTTATGGTATGTAATAATATCATGCATGTATTGGACTATCCTAAGCAGAAGTGAATTCATTCATTTTTTAGATATATGTAAATAAATAAATAATAATAAAGTATTAACAAATAAGCTCAGTAATATTTTCTACTTTATGGTCAAGGTTTTAAGTCAATAGGATGCGTAATGATGGAGATATCGTCAAAACAACTTAAAAATCTTTAACCGCGTTTTTCTCGAAAGTAGCTTGAACCTAGTTGTTGCACTTTGCGTTAGGAGGGCAGTACCATATGGATGGTATATTTTGAATGAGCTTTCATCCCACCACAAGGGCTCACCGCATCAGTGGGCGCATCATTGTGGTGGGTAACGGCACTTACATTACATAACTACAATCGAAAAAGAAATATCTTGAATAGGTGACTAACACAGCAAAATGAATTTTCGTTGATTCACTTAACACTTAAACACGAACTTTAATTTTATGTGACAAAGGTAATAAACAAACTAGATCAGGGCGAGTGTTGTCTTCTTTGACCCCATCCCCTTCGTGAAGTTCTAGATAGGTACTAACCTATGTAAACCAAAAGGTAATGTTATTTCAGCTTGATCTTGTGTAAGGTGGAATTGCTTTCCCAGACAGGTGCTCTAATACAAAATTCACTGAGCCTCCACAGTTGCCCCCTTTTAAGTTAGTATTAAAACTAAATATGTAGTAAAATTAGTACTTTCATAATAAGTATGAATTTTATTTCGACCTTATTTATAAAACACAAAGTATTACTAAACGATTAAATTGTTCTTCACCCAGACCATTGCAATACAAAGAGCATACGCCTGTGACGAAATTTAATTAACTGCAAATCTAGTTACTTAGCGTTCCTGCAGACTTAAGCGTTGCTTTCGCAGAAACAAGCCCGAGGCGAGCTACATTTATAAACAAAATTGAAATCCCTCCACACAACTGGCGGCGAATATTGGACAAAAATATCGATTTAATAAGTCAATAAACCGTCGCCGATTGAACCAATCTCACTTTACGAGTCCCTAGACTGCACCATCAGACCTACTATAAAAAAGTAACCAACATTCAACCTATCTTTAGTCAGAAGAATAGCTTAGAATTGGAGCGAAGTAAAGCGGTTGTAAAGTTTTACTATTTATAATTTTTTTTTGGCCGCGTTGTTTCATCGATAATTAAATTTTACTATAGTTAATGCAACGTGATATACATAGTAAAATTTTGACAAACGGTTATTTTTTCTATGGGATTTAATTATAGTAAAATTTTACAATCGATGAAACAACACGGCCTAAGCGAAGCCCTGTTTGTTAATAAATTGGTTGAAAGTAATCGTTGAATAAAATACCGTTTAGCTCTCTAAATTGACACTATACTCTATGCGCAATATTTACTGTTACATTTGGCTAATTGCGATTCCAGATTTAACTCACGTCGGTCTAGAGTATTTCTGGAGCAAGCAAACTTAGTGCATTTAGATCTAATGTCTGTCGTTCATAGTTTTAGTTAGACACAAAAATAATTCCACCGCTTGAATCAGTTTTAATTTAACAAATTGTTATTATAAGTATCATTTTTACACAAGTAATACCTATTTATGGCAATATTTATTTTTAATGTTTGTTGCAATAATGCATGTGGGTCTCAAACGAAGAAAGTTTACAAATAATGTAATATTTCTCAAGCATTAGGTACTTTAAAAGTAAATTTCTTCAAAACATCACCTAAATTACTAATTCTGACTCAACAGTTCCAAAAAATTGGTCTTGGGGCACTTTTTAAAATTATTTTCCTTATCTTTATGACTGTCACCCTCATCATTTCTGCGAGGTGAAAAATATGCATAGAAATTATGACTTATTTAATCAAATTATGCAATAATATAACCTTCTTTGAATTTATCGATATTTATTACTGATTTGCAATCATTTCAATGCTAGTTAAAGATAAAGAATCCAGTATAGATCGGTTTATATTTTTTTTATTTTCATATTCTACAATCATTACCCTAATAGTCATTCTTGATTAATTATATACTTGTTTATGTTAAATGGGTGGCACACAAGCATATGGCCCACCTAATGGTAAACGGCCACTATAACTGTGGAAATCCCACCAAAAACATTTTCATGTAAAATGTTGCCAAGACGAGACCATATGACTCCTACTCTCAAAAAGTTATCAGACCTCATGTGGAGACAAGTTTCTAACTCTACGCGCCCTAACTCTACAAGGCCTAACTTCAAAAACTCTAGACCTTAGTCAAAATATTATTATGTGGCTTGGCTGTTTCGTTACTAAAAGAACTATTTGTATATCAGAAAACTACTGAACAGTGAATAAAGGACATTGCTCGTTCCCCATATATTGAATGCCCCAGAACGCACAGCAATGAGAAAATACTAGTTGTGTTCGGAATCATTCATAAACTTTCATTAGGCATTTGTTGTTATACGGACAACTTGAGGAACCGTGGCCTACTACATAATGTCTAATACATTGTTCTTATGTTGAGGTTATAATTATTATACTTAATCGTAAATGATGTACACTTTATATCTTCTGAATAGATTTATTGTTTACCTCTATGTAAGCACTTAAATAATATGAATTAATTAAACATAAAATGCAATTAATAATAAAAATAATGCATTACTATAACTTATATTGATTTATGAATGTTGGCAGTTGGCACCTATGATACCTACCTGTTTTAAAATAGATTTCTTTTCAAATGAAATGTTCAAAGACTTTCCATTTACCTGTTTCTATATTTTATTATTGGTATTATGATTTTCATAAGAATAAACAGATATAATATGGGATGGGAGCTTAGATCAAAACAAAGGAGTATAAACTATCTTTACAAAATTTCAGAAATTATCCTACTGTAAATACAATATAAATACTAGTGATAAGTATTATTAGTATTCATAACCAAGGAGGGTAGGTACGTCGTTCTATTCTTATGTTGATAAATACCTATGGTTGCGTATATTGCATTTATTAAGGTTATCTATTCAAAATGGAATATAATTGAATTTTAAAAAAACACTTATTGGAAATTTTTATTTTTTGCACCTTTTGAATTTAGATGAGACAGTCTCTAAAAATGACATGACAGCAAATTGTGTAGTACCTAGTTACAGAACTTTTAATTTTTATTTTTTTACAGCAGAATGTCCGTTTACTGTGATTAATTGCTAATAAAGTAAAAAAATAATAGAAAACTAATAGTGAACTGACATTCGTTTGTGCACGCTGGGGCCGATTTTGTCGACGTCTTTTTTCGCCTTACGGCCATGTGAACGTAGCGAAATGCTCAAGCCACATATTCTGACTAGGGTGTAAAGTGTGAAGTTAGACCTTGTAGAGTTAGGTTGAGTAGATTTAGAAACTTGGCTCTACGAGAGATCTGATAAAAGTTTGACAGTACGAGTCATATTGTCTCGTCTTGGCAACATTTTCCATGATAATGTTTTTGACGGGATTACAAATAGTTCAAAAGCCTTAAAAAAGTGTTTTTGACTTACCTAACTAGTTTTTTATTTTTATGTAAATTCGAAATCGAAAGAGATTTAATTAGATAATTTAATGAGTGCTGTCTTATTGCTATTATTTCTGAATGTGCCTTTTTTAAAGATCACTTGTGAAAATTGTACAAGATTTTACGTAGATTGAAACCAAAGCCACTATATCATACAAAATGACAACCTCCTTGGCCCTTGAATCTGAAGCTTAATTTAACATTGTATCATAATAAATTTTAGCGTTTCTTAAGTCAAAGATTGCTAAAAAGAGGCAAAGCAGGAGGTGCTCGGGTTTGTAACGACCACTCGAAGTGAGTGGGACTTGGCGTGAGCATCCCTTTGATCCAGCAGTCATACAGCCTTGTCGCCTAATGAGATGGGTTTGGTGGCCATTTTGTAAAACCATTTTGTTACTCGATAATGTACGGAACATTATCTTTGTCTGAATCAAACGATCAAATTCTATGAAAGTATTTTTTTTAAAAGCAGCAAGAAAGAGATCGTTGCTAATATTTAAAAAATATGTTATTTACAATTCAAATCTTTGTTATTTACAGTGTGAAAAAAACTTGATAATAATAACAGAAAGAATATTAACCACACACCATTACATATATATATATATATATATTGTAAATATTTGCAATATATAGACGCCTGCTTCCTTCAATTTTAATGCATTTGCTTTTTAATTATTTGAGAATCCCACAGGATACTAACATTTTTCGGGATAATAAGTAAACTATTTCTGTACTAATTATCATCTAAATCGGTTCAAGCGTGAAGAGGTAACAGACAGACACTTTCGCATTTATAATATTAGTATGTATACTACTAGTATGGATACGGATAGATTAATCAAAATGTAGGTAGCGTAAACCTCACAGCTATGATTTGTTTTTTGTGTAACACTTTACAGGCTCTGCATTATGAACTGAGAATACAACCTAATTATTGTAATGGTTACGACGTTGCGCAAAGTAATATAAAACTAAATATACAATGAACATAAAGTATAATATGAAATTTCCTCTCCCACTTTAAGTATACCGCAACAACGTTTACAAATGGTAACATTAAACTCTTTCAATGTAAACTTTGTCAATGCTGTTATGTATCACAGTTTCACGTGAATATTGCATGCGGGTAATTTCCGAATAATGTTACAGCAGTGTTGGTCAATGTACAATAAGTGTTTCCGTTGAAGTCCATTAAATGACTTATTGAAACATTAATTTATTAGTATTTTTCAATTATTTTCAGCCGTCAGTGTTCGCCCACACCACTACCTATCTACCTACCCGCCCAGCTGCCTAGCTAGTTGCCGGTAAATTTTTGCCTAGCCCCCATTATACCATCCGATAAGGAACTTCGCTCCAATCAAAAACAGTGCATTAATGAAAAACAGTACAACAATAAGATTTCATATAACATTTCTGCCCTGTTTGGTTCTAAGCAAAAATACGTCCTGATGGTACATAACACAGGCACATAATTTAATCATTTTCTGTATTAAACAAGTTAACAGTTTTTAATTCATTCAGTCATGTGATGAATGGTTAAATAATAACAATAATTTAAAGTTTACGCGCCGTTTTTGGCCATATCTCAAAAGTTGGTTTTGTCATTTAGCCGCATTTTAGCTTAAGGACGGCAGATTAGAACAAAACAAAGGAGCGCGAAACAATCACGTTACAAGTTTTTGGCGCTAAAACCCAGCCGAATACTTTTGCCTAATATTCGGCTATTCGGTCAGGGGCCTCGCTGAATATTCGGTATACAGCCGAATATAAGTCTAATTACTACGTAGTTGGAATTATAGCTCATGGAGCGCCCCTGTGCTATCATAACCTCTCTAGCGCCCTCTAGTTAAACGCACGGTCTAAATATTATCGTGGCCAGTGGCGCCCATCCGACTCTGTTCGTCATCCATTCCATTAAAATATTCTGAATTCATATTGAAATAGAAGAACCGAATAATGTGCAAAGGACATCGACGTAATCGGCCCCAGCATGCACAAAAGAATGTCATTCATTATTATTTTTCTATTTTTTTTTTAATTTATTATCAACTAATCATAGTAAACGGACAATCTGTTTAAAAAAATATATAAAAGATCTGTTACTAGATACTACAGTCTGTTCATCCTGACTTGTCTTATTTGATAAACAATCTTGGCACTTCTTTTTATTGAAAATACAGCATTAAAAATCAACTGATAACTGGATTCAATAGGTTTCAGTCTATAATAATGATTTATATTAATTGTTTATTGGCTTCATTGTTATTTTATTTTAAAATGGGTGATTTTGTTAAAAAGTTGTGCCAAGATTGTTTACCTTGATAAATGCAATATAGGCGACCATAGCATAGGTATTTATCAACATAAGAATAGAACTAGGTACTATAGCGTTCTACCCAGAAGGGATAGGACCTGGGAGCGTAGTCGATAATTGAAAAATACTGATAGAGATAAATTGTTTATTTCTTTTTATCATTCAGGCGAATATAAAGAAATTTTATCTAAATACGAGAGGAAGTTCTTGGTGCCTGAAGATCTAATCTAGAATGGAACCTTCTATCAAAAGACAGACGATTCCTTATTTCAAATTAAAATCATAACATTAACTTTTTAATATAACTGCCAACCGTAGGCATTGCAAAAGCAAAGAGTTTACCTAAACAAGGAGGCTGTAACGTCGGACGTCACATCCCTCCGGCACCTCTAAAAAAAAATTGTTTTGTCATACCAGATGACCGAACAAATTTTTTTTTTTCCTACCTACTACATCGAGAGGGTTCGACAGTCCTATCTAAAATCCCTACCTGCTTAAGGACATAAATACAACTGGGAGGTGGCCTTTACTACAGACTAGCCCTCACAATAAGTTTGCAAAACTTGCAAAAAAAAAACTTTATGGGAAAAGAACCCTAACTGTTTGCAAAGTTTTATTGCAAAGACTTTACGGGAGCAAAACCTTAACAAAATCCCTCGTACATCTCCCTCCTAACCTTAACTTTACTTTACTTTACATCGACATCAGTCGGCAAAAACAAAAAAACAAAGCTAACCCTAGCTATACCTTAAATTACCCAAGCAAATTTTTTTTTATCCCATCTATCAGCAAAACTTTACCCTATCCCATTTATTAAACCATTAAATATCAAGAAAATTTATATTTTGAAACTTCATTACTTCCCATACTAAGTAGATGTACGAAACGAAATTCAAACTATTTCCTAAGATTCGTAAACACTAACTGGATTTGAGCAAAACCTAAAAGAATTTATAAATAATGTTTACTTTCGTACATCTTTAATAAAGATACAGACGTGGTCCACCACTTTATTGTCTTGTACTTTATTAGACACCCATGATGCGCAAACGTAATAGAAATTTTGGGTAAGGACATCTAGCATCAAACAAGATTAAACCCAATTCCCATGGAATACTAAGGGTTCCCTACCCCCAAGTCAAACTACTACAAGTGACGATTTTGACGAACGCGACGCGACCAAATTGAAACGAAAACGACGCGAATTCGTAGAGGGTGTCTCCATCATCTTCAGGGTGGATCATCGTCAGTATCGCTGACGTCTGCATGAGCGCCAGCCTGCTCTCTCTCGGGAAGTCCGCATCATGTGGTAGTACATAAAACAATCAAGAAAATATTAGTAAAATTCTTTACACCATTTTTCTTCAGTCGGGTAAGTTAATATTCAAGAAAACATTTATGATAAATCTTTATAGCCTCTTTTCCATAGTTGGATAAATTTTCAAAGTATAACATTATTATTCATTTATTTATTTATTTTTTTAACCTTACAGGGAATCGAACCCGTTTCCTTTTTTATAATAAGGGAATTTTCTTTATGGACCTATATTATCCTATTATACATTATTAACTATATATATTCTATCCTAATGCTGAATTAATCCTATCAATGATCATATTCAAAGTCAATTGAATAATTCCAAGTTGAACAGAGAATCGAACCTGTTACCTATCATTCTTATGGTTATTACGATATCAATGATCCACCTACTCAACAAATTACACTAAAGCTAACAATTAAAAGAAATGAAAATACTTTAATGAAACTACCTATTGATCTGTCATAAACAAAATGTGTAAAAGTTCCTTTTAATATGTATATTGAAAAAAAAATTTCTAATAAAATGACAAAGTTATATTTAATATGCTTTTGAAATAAAATTCTAAAATTACTATTGTATTGAACCTTATTTACATACCACCATTGCTTTAAAACATTTATATAAACAATAAACTGAAATAAAATTTCATTAGTAACACATTATTATTATTGTACTATCAACCTATTCGGCATAATATAAATTTTCATCATACACCGAATTATCACTATTCCTTTCATTATTCTTTTGTGTATATTGTCTTTTAAACTTGCACTTAATATGTTTGATTATTAATTGTTCATTATAAAAGTCTACTATCGCATTATTTCGAAGTAAGAAATCCTGTCCTAAGATGAGGTTATGACTAATATTTTCTACCACAAGAAAATCGTGAATGAATAACACATTGTCTATCAATAATTTAAGGTTAACTTTCCCCATAACAGACAATTCTTTACCATCGACAGCTTTCAACTTCATATCGCTTTCATCAATTCGTTGATGAATTCTATTAACTGTGTCCTTCGACACCACAGACACTGCAGCACCACTATCAATGAGCCCTACAAACTTCTTGTCACGACACGTTATATTAATTAAAGGTTTGGACTCACTTGTATGCTGATTGCTGTTTTCTGACGACTGTGACTGGTGAGCTTCTTCATCAGCCATCTTCATTGAATCTTCTTCATAAAAAAATTTCTTCATTTGCTTCTTCTTCTTTGTTTTTTTCTTTTTGTTCATATTGCTGGAACAAAAAGTGCGGGGAATCATGTGTTCGGGAGGGACAATGGGATGAGAAGGGACACTTTGGGAAGAAATAAGGTTGATTTCCTTCTCCGGTTCTTCTTCATTCCTTATTATAGGCGAAATTTTCGCCGCTTCGAAGTTTGTTATTGGTGTAACAAACGATGGTTGGATCGGCAGATTCCAACAAATTTCGGCACTTTCGTCTCCGAAAATATCCTGTGCTTGACGTAAAATATTTTTTAAATGTGTTTTATCACTATATAACTGAAATGCGAAAAGATTTTTTGTATTTAAATTCGCATTTTACAAGAACTGTCTAATGAAGCATTTGTCATCGATGACAGCTCCCGCTTTTGTGGCCAGCTCATCCAATACATAAAAATAGTGCAATGGCTCTTCTGACAAGCCTTGTCTTCGTGAGAAAAATTTTTCCAACGCATTTATCGATGATGGAAATTCCTCACAAATTTTCTTTTCTAGAATCTGAAAATTCTCACAAGACTCGTTAATTTTTTTTATAGAACAACAATGCAGGTCCACTCAAATATGCCGACAACACAACTCTTTTTGTATCCTCGTTGAAATTATTGATAGCGGCGATGATATTAAACTGACGAAAGAAATCGGTTACATCACCTTTTCCGTCGAATGTGGTCCTGGTCTCCATCTTCATAAAACTACTTCTTTCTTGCTTTAAAAATATACTTCACTCGCGGTAGAATCTAACGCGGCGCCTCCACCATATAGCGTTCTACCCAGAAGGGATAGGACCTGGGAGCGTAGTCGATAATTGAAAAATACTGATAGAGATAAATTGTTTATTTCTTTTTATCATTCAGGCGAATATAAAGAAATTTTATCTAAATACGAGAGGAAGTTCTTGGTGCCTGAAGATCTAATCTAGAATGGAACCTTCTACCAAAAGACAGACGATTCCTTATTTCAAATTAAAATCATAACATTAACTTTTTAATATAACTGCCAACCGTAGGCATTGCAAAAGCAAAGAGTTTACCTAAACAAGGAGGCTGTAACGTCGGACGTCACAGTACCTTGGTTAATCCTTAATTAATAATACTTATCACTAGTAAGTATTTATAATTAAGAGATAATTTCTGGAATTATGTAAAGATAGTTTATACTCCCATCCCATATAATATGTTTATTTTTATGAAAATCATAATGATAACCAGGTACATATAATTACCGATAATAAAATATAGAAACAGGTAAACGGAAAGCCTTTGAACATTTCATTTGAAAAGAAATCTATTATTACAGCAGGTAGGTATTATAGGTGCCAACTGCCAATACTCATAAATCAATATGAATATAAGTATTTATTATTTTTATTATTAATTGCATTTTATGTTCATTTAATGCATATTTAATTTTTTATAAATCTATTCAGAATATATAAGTGTACATCTTTTACGATTAAGTATAATAATTATAACCTCAAAATCTAATACATTCTGTAGTAGGCCGCGATTCCTCAAGTTGTCCGTATCTCAACAAATACCTAATTAGAGTTTATGAATGATTCCGAGTACAACGTACAACTAGCATTTTCTCATTGCTGTGCGTTCTGGGGCATTCAATGTATGGGGAACGCGCAATGGCCTTTAAAAAGGTCTAGATTAGAGTAACAGACATTTTGCCAGCTGAAAATAAAAGGTAAGTCATTCGCTACCAAGTAATACTGGTTAAACTTAACACTAAATTGTGACTCCTGACATTTGAGCTATATTTGGGGTCTCATTAGGTAACTTTCCCCTGTTCACATTAGTTTTGCGACTTGTTTCGGCTCAGTCACGCACTCACGCACGTAGTGCCTTGGAATGGTAATGGCATCTATATTAAATGCTGATTTCAAATAATTATAGATGATTCGTTGCTATGAGATCAATCTATATATTGATTGTGTTAGTTACTGGAACTGAGGTAGACGCTTTAAAGCGGATCCACAGGACCAAAATACAATCAACTAGTGGCCCGCCCTCGCTTCGCTTGAGTGTAGCGCTCTTCAGCTGTATTCCAAGCCACACAAACGCTCCAGTGATTGACACATTAAATTACCACGAAACAAGGCTTGATGTAACACTAGCTTATGACCATTTTCAAGCGAAAGAAAAAAAAGGAGGTTATCAAGTCGCCGCGCCGCGTCTGTTTATGCATGATCACGCATAACTTATCACAAAGAAGCCTGATTTGATAAATATTTTTTTATTGGAAGGGTATACTCCGAAGTTGGCCCCCTTATACATTTGGATATATATCCTTTTTAGGGTCTAGTAAACTTTTATTTAGATTTAAACATCTAGCAGTTAAATGCTTAAAAATAAATAAAAACATAACTATAATTGCTATTTCTTCTTTCAAATGTTTAATACTTGAAAAAGTATTCATTTGACATTGTGGATTACCTACAATGCGAAGAGATGGCGCTGCCTTGCAGCTTAAGGCTAGGAAAATTTCGACGCGGCGAATAGGGCCGTGGTAGCATAATGGTCAGTGCATTCGCCCGTATAGCGAAGGGTACGGGTTCGAGTCCCGTCCGCTGCCTGGTCCGCGTGGTTTTTTTCTAGTAAACTTTTATTTAGATTTAAACATGTAGCAGTTAAATGCTTAAAAATAAATAAAAACATAACATTTATAGTTATTATTTCGTACAATTTTTCGTGCACAAATATTATATTTTATTTATTAATTGACGGATGTCAAAACCATATCTTTTTCTATGGTCACTCACTATTTTACCGTCCGTATTGAATGAAGGGTGATGAACCTCGTTTACATATATAGAAAACTTTAAAACGGTCCTTCTATTCTAGAATGCCTTTGAACTATCATCAGACTGAAGATCTCATGAAATCGCTATTTTCAGCATAGATTGTAGGTAGAGGCTTAGTTGAATTAGAAACAGTGTGACCAGATTAAATTTTACGAAAATACCGAGGCACCTCAAAAAAATACTGAAATATACCGACTTACATAGGACAGATATACCAATAAAAATACTGATTTTCTTAACACATTTTATTTATTCATACGTACTCACAATAAATGTTAGAGTTTTATTTTAACATCCTTTTCGAAGGATTAAAATTTACACAACCTCTTTCATTTCTTCATGCTCTATCTAATAGTGCAAACCGCATTAAAATCGGCCCAGCAGTTGTAAAGTTTTAGGCGAACATACATTCTGCAAGTCCGATTAATACTATGTATTGATTGATAATTGTATATGTAGTATTACAATACTACAACGCCGACAACGGTCGTCTTTCTTGTCATATCTGTAATTTACTCATAGATAACATGTATAAGTATAGGTAAACTAAATCCGGGAAAGTCCCCAATGTTCGCATTCCGGGGAATGAGGGCTACCGTTTTCTGTCTCACCAGATGGCGTCAGTGTTGAGTGAGGTCCTAAATTGTAACTTTTAAAGTTTATTAATACGCACATGAAATCAAAGGTTACATTTAGATCGTATTTTAACACAAAAGAACCATATCCTAAACATAATAGGCCATGCCACAGTGACGCCCAGTTCCGTTTTATTCGGGAAAAATGGGAACATAATCATTTTTCTAAGCTCAATTTTTTAATAACTGACATTCATTGCCACATAACTCATATTTGCCATAATTAAGCCGAATTGTTACCAATTATTCACAACATTATTTTAATAAGAAATAAACCCGCGTAGACAACCAACAAGCAATAACATTTGACATTTCGGAGACCTCACGCTACACTAGCGCCTCTAGCGGCGGATTCATACGCGATAGCCCTCATTCCGCAAACATTGTCGCAACGACGATCACTCACTACGGTGTTGCCATAACTTCTACCAAAATATACCCAAAAATACGGACTGCCAGCAATATACCTGAAAATATACTGATGTTCTGAAAAATCTATGAAATATACTGAAAAAGTATTAAAATACTGAATCTGGTCACACTGATTAGAAATTAGGCTAAACCTGCTGAGAACATCGGCAAATGTCCAACCGTCTGTCATAAATTCCCTTAGCGCCAGTGAAGTCCCGAACTTGCTTCGAAACTGAAGAAGATTAAGTACCTACCCACTTCACCTCAGTAAGTTTCGTAGGTATATTTGCGTTACATCAAGAAAGTATAGATTATTCCTACAAAAAACATGTAATCGTATAGTTAATATAATAACTTGATCGTAACTTATAATGATGAAGAAACTTAAATGTCATCATTAAATAAATCCTTACTTAGTCTTAGCCTTTACCAAATATAAAACAAACCGAAATGGGGAATATAGTTTTCAATGGAGAAAAACTAAATTTAGTCGAGACAACCGTTTTTCTAGGCAAAACCCTAGACCACAAACTTCAATGGAACCCTCACATTACAGCACTAGCGGGAAAACTTAGTTCTGCTGCTTATGCTATCTATAAAATAAGACAGCTTACTGATGTCGACACTGCTAGGACAGTATACTTTACCTACTTTCATAGCATTGTGTCGTATGGAATTCTATTGTGGGGCACGGCGGCTGACATTGAGACAGATTTTATCCTTCAAAAACGAGCTATAAGAGTTATTTATCGCTTGGGATCGCGAACTTCTCTTAGGGATAAATTTAAAAAAATAGGTATAATGACTGTTGCTTCACAATACATATACAATACATATTTGTTCTAGTAAACTTTTCTTTAGATTTAAATACATATACAATTGTATTTTGTTTGTACGCCAGAAAATTTATATATGAGGCTCGATGACGTACATAATTTCAATACTAGAAATAAACATAAAACTTAAACTGCCACTATTAGACTCCAAAAGATTTTTGGTTCATTTGTGGGTCAAGATACGTACATACAATATAATATGTTACTACAATTAGGCCCACTTGCACGTTCCAGGGTTAATTTATTTACCTACGAGTTAACTATTGAACTGGGGTTAAAAATGTTTTTTCTTGCACTGCAAAGAGTTAACACTTAACCATTGGTTAAATAATAAACCCGACGAAGTTGTACAGTAACCCTACAGGGTTAAATTGCTAACTCGAGGTTTAAAACGTCAAAATTGTTAAAGGTTATAAGCTGTATTGTGTGTTTTTATAGGGATAAAATTTTATTTTATTTATTTCTGAATGATGGATGACTTTTTTTGTTTTCTGATGATACGAAGAAATTGTCGTCTATATAAGTAAATATTTATATCTAGCAGTTAAATGCTTAAAAAAACATTACTTAAATTTCTATTTCTTCTTTCAATGTTTAATACTTGAAAAAGTATTCATTTGACATTGTGGGTTACCTACAATGCGAAGAGATGGCGCTGCCTTGCAGCTTAAGGCTAGGAAAATTTCGACGCGGCCATCAGGGCCGTGGTAGCATAATTGGTCAGTGCATTCGCCCGGATTGCGAAGGGTGCGGGTTCGAGTCCCTTCCGCTGCCTGGTCCGCGTGGATTTTTTTCTAGTAAAACTTTTCTTTAGATTAAAACATCTAGCAGTTAAATGCTTAAAAAAACATATAAATATTTATATATTTGTATAAAATATCACATAAAAGTTAACTGCCACTACTTGTAATATTCGGGGCACGCAAACAAGATTTCATCTCCATTTTACAAAGTAAAACCACACGAAATTGTTGTTACAAAATACAAACTTATGAGATAGATAGGTACTTTAAAAACACCATGCAATCGGTATGCAAACACCTATTTGACAGAAATTACTGGACGCCATTATTTTATACAAAAATACAATTCTTGCAGAGGCGGCTCTAGCCCTTGTGGCGCCAGTGTGCCACCAATACCCTGGCGCCCCCTAGTAGAAGCGTGGTCAAAATAGAATACTAACAGTTATATTTTAATAAAAAAAATCGGGTGCAATTTACAATAATAAAAAATCACAACTTTGTAGTTCTTTGTAGCGACGACGCACGCATCTTTAGAGGTGTCGTATAAGAAGAGGGCGCCGGCGCCCCCTTAGACCCGGCGCCCGTGTGCACCGCACACCCTGCACTATAGGCACGGTCTATAGGTAAAACCGCCTCTGAATTCTTGCATCTTTATAATAATAGTATAGATAGTTAGGATAATAATATTAAATTGATGAAAAAGATTTAAAAATAAATTGGGTAATAAGTTTATTTGATTATATTTGTAAAACAGTGATTCGTTATTCGTTAATATATACATACTTATTATTATTTTCTTTATATGTAGAAAAGAATATTTGGAAAATAATTGCTACGATTACACCATTTGCAATACCTACTAGGTTGTATAGCACTGTTGGAGCACTGCTTGATTACTGAGGACATTCGGCGTGCAATGGATAAATACCAAGCTTACGGTTATAATTCTGCTTGACTTCAACAATGCTTTCAACTGTGACCTTCTTTTGGGTACCCTTCAGTCTGCTAATGTTTCCCTTCCAATTATAGAATGGTTTCGGATACACCTTTTTGACCGTTTCCAACGAGTGGTCTATAATGACTCATGCTCTGACTGATTACGTGTATTAGCAGATGTACCGCAAGGTTGAGTTCTCTCTCCTTTACTCTTCTTTTTCTTCATTAATAACATCACCTCTGCTATCTCTTCTCATTTTCACCTGTACGCTGATGATCTTCAAATCTACCAACATTTTCCAACAGGTAAAGTTTGCGATGCCTTGTTAAATCAGGATCTGGTCTCCATTTTAAATTAGGCAATTTCTTTTTGTCTGGCAATAAATCCATGCAAATGTCTGGCTATGATTGTGGGTAGCAGCCGGCTCAGGAGTAGACTAGATTGGAATATTGTTCCTCCACTCCTCTACAACAATATTATAAATCCATACACTGACAAAATTAAAATCATAGGTTTGACTATGGACTGGAACATGTCATGGTCCCCGCATATTGATGAAATTAGTAAGCGAATCTACTACTCTTTTCTCTCTCTCTCAAGCGACTCCAATACTTCTTACCGTTTAAAAACCAAAATTATGTTAACGCAATCACTCCTTCTTCCAATTCTCGACTACGCCGATGTATGTTATACATACAAATGAAGAGCAATTCGATAAATTGGAATGATAAAATCAAATCATTATAATATTTCAAATCAAAATTTAGCCTACGATTTATATTTGGTCCCAAAATAATTACTTAACTTCACGTAAATTCTGATGCTCCATTTTATATATGTTCACCAGACAACTATTTTAAAACCTTTTACAAAAAGACAGACCGATCAAAAAGGCCACTCATCCCCTAAATTCAATTTAAATGCCTCTGTGGGTAGGAGCACAATATAATCGAGCGTAGATAATTTACGCGCATGAGACTGAGTGAGACATGTATTAGGATATATTGACTTCTCTCTCTCTCACACTCTCTTAAAGTTAACTCATATCAATTAATTATTAATAATAAAAAAACAGCTAAAAATAAAAAACCCGATGAATAATTAAAAATTAACTTGTAAAAAAATGGTCATTTGACTACAATAATTCTAGAATTTTATCCTGCAAGCTGTTTTAATAAATTTTATCCTGCAAGCTGTTTTGATAAATTACAAGAAGACAGACCGATCCAAGGGGCCAATCATCCTCTAAATTATTTATGCCTCTGTGGGTAGGAGCACGAAGGCATATCTATACACATGAGACTGAGTGAGACAGATTGCGATGTCAAGGCCCCTTCGAGCCGACTAGAGTCAGTCTTGCCGTACTAGCGAATCTGTCGCTAGATCTAGTGGTTAGCAGGAAAAACAATTTAATAAGCGACAAAAAAATATTTAACGACTTCTAGCGAATTTTGAGCCGTTTTTAGTATATGTGACTTTTTTAATATTTAAAAAAATTTTTTTTTTTTTACATTTTCACTTATTTTTAGCTGATTTTTAAATCTGTTGCTGACAACACTCACGTAAAATAAGACTAAACGGGAATTCACAGAATGCTATGGGAATAAATTCATTTAAGGATTTATGTAATTTTGCTATCACCATATTGTCACTTCCAAACTCAAACGCAGAAATAGAAAAAGTTATTAGCACCATGAATATTGTGAAACAAATTCAAACTAAGAATTGCTCGAGTTACGATCTGTTAGATGAAGTAATTAATCAAGTCGGAAAACCAATGCCCAAAGTAGCTGGTGTACGTATTGGAAAGGCCTCCACTTCCAGTGCCAGTGATACTGAATATCCGGTTGATATCTGTTTTGATTAAAGGTATCATTTCATTGAAAGTGTGCACAGTATATTTTAAATTATAACAGCAAACTCTTAAATTACAAAAGCTTAAAACAACTTTATAGTGTCGATTCTGGTATGATTCTCTTGACAACAATGTATCCTTGTCTTTCTCTATACAGAATGAAAAGGAGAGACTGATGTTTAATGTAGTTTTAAGTTTAGAGAATCATGCCAGAATCAATAATAATGACATAATAATAACATAATAATGCCCTCGCGCTCCTACACACAGAGGCATAAAATTGAATTTAGATGATGATTGGCCCCTTGGATCAGTCTGCCTTCTTGTAATTTGTCAATACAGCTTGCAGGATAAAATTCTAGAGTTATTGTAGTCAAATGAGCATGATTTTACAAGTTAATTTTTAATTATTTACCGGATTTTTTATTTTTAGGAGATTGTTTTTTTATTTAAATATTAATAATTAATTGATATGAGTAAACTATAAAAGAGTGAGAGAGAAAGAAGTCAATATATCCTAATACATGTCTCACTCAGTCCCATACACGTAGATAATGCCCTCGCGCTCCTACCCACAGGGCATTTAAATTTAATTTAGGGGATGATTGGCCCCTTGGATCAGTCTGTCTTTTTGTATAAGGTTATAAAATAGTTATCTGATGGACATATATAAAAATGGAGAATTTACGTGAAGTTAAGTAATTATTTTGGGAGATTCTAAGCGTCTGCAAAGCAAACGGCCGACGGAGTGTCTGGGAGTATTGGCGACTTATTATTAAGGATATTGCCTAAAATATACATAAAAATCAGCCTGGAGAATTTACGTGAGGTAAGTAACGTTTTTATGTACCTTAATAACCGGATACCTGAAAATTGGCCGTCTAAGCAAGCTAGCAGGTGGGCATGCGTTCTTAGTACATACTAACACTACTCAATCGCCCACATTTCCTTTGTCAGAAATACGTGACGTCTGGTGGCCCTGGGATCTTGGACTATAACTGACAGAAAGAGAAACGGACGAAGATAAAAATAGCGGATAAAGGTAATTCGCTTTGTCTTAGCTATAAAATAAAATTAATGAATAATTATTATGTTTGGTTACTTACTTAATTTTTATTAGATAAAAATTAACAAGTAGTCGTTTTTTAATAGGGAAAACGGACCATGACCGCCACGGGGGCTCAGTGTGGATTTATAGGTGATTAATCTTATATTAATAGCTAAGCACAATATGAATTCTAGAATTCACGCATTGTTAAGTTAATAAGATTTCTGCTTACCAATTTTGTAACCCACCTTGCCACCTCATATTTTTATGAAGCTGACTGTTTTTTAATGTCTTCGGAATTTTGTATAAAGCGCGGATTCTCGACAAGATTTTTAAAATTTCTTAGTAGTAAAGCCGACCGTTTATAATCCAATTATTTATTTCTGTTCCTTGATACCTAATTAGGCGAATTAATTATCCAATAACTTAGGAACATTTAACACTACTTACCTCTGTTTTGTTCATAAATTTTCAGACAAACTTCACCGAAGGTCCAAGCTTTAATTTTATTAACACTCCTCAGCTAGTTAAAGTTGTTAAGTACCTACCTATCTTGAAAGAAAACAAATACAGGAAGGCTACTTGTTTAAACATTAACACAAGGAGCGGAGATCATTAGAGCCCTCATTGCTACCATTAGAAGGAACATAAACTCTCCCCGGGTGATTATTCAAACATAGTTAATGAGGGAATATTGCCCGACCTAACATGTAATTGTTTTGTTATTGTTAACAATCAGTATTCGATACTTAGGTACTTTCCTAAAAAACTATTTACAAAGTTCAATATTTCAGTCTAAGTTATTCCATTTTGAACACATACTGGTGCCAATTCTAGCGTGATTCTCTAAACTTACAACTAAATTTAACATCAGTCTCTCGTTTTCATTCTGTATAGAGAATGACAGGGATGCACTGTTGTCAAATTTAAGTTTAGCTTTAGAGAATCATGCCAGAATCGACATCACTAGCGGATCTGTATACCAAATATTTTCATGACTAAATATTTTTCGCTCGTAATAAATAATTACCAAAAATAATTCAGGTGATTTGGAAGTTCATTTTGAAAACAAATAAGTTACGCATATAAACCATCTTAAGACTTGGACTCTATTATATGAATCTAAAATAGGCCCAGCCAGCTAGGAAGATTATATAATATAATACCTATATTGTAGAGATGGGCCGAGTATGGTATTTGCCGACTAACCGACTAATCGGTTTTCAAATTGCCGACTAATCGGACGACTAGTCGGCAGTGCCGATCATTTTCACAATGTTGAAAAGTGCACAATATTGATGACGAGAAATCTAGTTCGGCTCACGAACTTCACTTTAACTGCGCATTGCCTGTCATAAAACGCAATAAAGACCCATTTACATGGCGGCACCTGAACAGGAGCTTTACTCTCTTTCTCTGCAACGAAATTTCGGTAACAAACGAATGTGAAACGAATTTTCGTCACTGACTCTACTCTATTTCATTTTCGAACACGCACATAAAGTTCGGAACTACAAACAGTTTTCGTGAACGAATGGAATGAATCAGGTTTGTGAGTTCTTTTCATCTCTACTTTTGAGATTACGTTTTTTTACTTGGAAACAATATAGGTAGTTTACGGCAAAATTTTTGATGACATTGAAAGAACCTTCTTTGACAGTGTTAGCCGACTTATTTGTAGAGTTAATACAATCTATTTTATGTCAACCTAAATTTGTCATTTAATACTTTGAAGTATTGGAATTGCAATAAATTATAAAAAAATGATTTTTTTGATAATTTTACATGGTAAAAAATGTTCCTCGAGCTAAGCAGCCTTGATTAAAAATACTCTTATCTGCATTTTAGGCTTAATTAAAACAAAAATTTCAAAACGAAAATGAAAGGGTACCACTTTTCATTACGTCAATTTGAGGTTAAAATTTCGTACAATCATCTGTCAAATTCTACTTTTCATTCGAAAGTTTTGTGAATTAGAGTAGGCTTTGAGAATTTAATTGTCAAAATATCTTCGGACGAATAAATTTTCGAAATGAAAAGGAATCAGACTAAGGAACGTGCGAAATTTCGATCGAAATTTCGTTTTTCGTTGAAATAGATTAGACCTCCTGGTCCAGATATCCTGAAATGTCTCGTATCGCCAAAGAATACCTTTGTTGTCCGCCGGTACTGTTTATAGCGACCGTTTCTTCTCAGAAGCTGGCAACATCTATGAGACAAAAAGAAATCGCCTACTCCCAGATCGACCCGAAACATTGACATTCCAACATCACAACTTGCCTCTTATTATAAAAAAATATGTTTAAGGTCTTCTTTAACACTCGCTAGCACTTAAGATCTTACTTAATTAATACTTAGGTACCTACCATTGTTATTTGCCATATTCATTATGTTAATTTAACTGAATTACTGACTGATTCCTAAGTTCCTCATTACTATTATGTTAACTTCTTTTTTTTTAATATTTTAACACCTTAACGGATGTAACTTTAGATGTAATCAGTGCGGGTATAAAAAAAGGTATTTTTTATAAATTAAAAAAACAAGCATAAATTGTTAGTTCATTTGTTTGTGCCAATTATGATCGACATGTTTTACCGAATAGTCGCCGACTAATCGCCGACTACAAACGATGCCGAATAGTCGTCTTTTCCGACTATTCAGCTGCTAGTCGGCCCATCTCTACTATATTGGTCTAAGATCCGAACCTATATCGACCTTCACCGAGCTGATAAAAGAATGAAACATATTTTATCATGAATTTAGTATATTATAAAATATATAAAAAATGGGTTGCCTAAAAAATCCTGGACAGACTATACTAATAGAATAGAATATATAAATAGAAATAAATATACAAATAGAAAGCACTAAATTTTCTCCTGACTTACAGCGTAAAACGTATAAAATGTGCAGCCGTTGGGTCGTCTATTATTTACCTGGGCGAACTACTGGGTTGCCAAGTTTAAACAGGTATGTCGATGCCAGTTACGTTAACAACGGCTGCACATTCTATACGTTTAATACTTTAAGTCAGGACACCATTTTGTTAGTATCTTGATGTTGCAGCATTTAAAATATTAATTTAAAAAAATATTAAAATAGTCTGCCCAGGATTTTTTAAGCAACCCATTTTTAATATATTTTCTGATAAACTAAATTCATGATACCCTAGGTAACACTGAAAATGTTTAAAAAATGAAAAACGGCTTAATGTTGTTGCCAATACTTTAATTGCTTTTCGATGTAATCGCCGTTCCTCTCTTCTACACATCGTCGCATTCGATGGAACCACTGATAAAAGCAGTGGTTCTTCTCTTCTATGGCATTTTCGTACGCTTTCACCGCATCTTCAGGGCTCGTTAAGCGAATACTTCGAATTTTATCTTTAGTTCTTGGGAATAAATGAAAGTCGCAGGCCGCCAGGTAAGGACTGTATGGCGGAGGACTCATTATCTCGACACCTGCCAGTCAAATATTCCAAATATTCAACAGTCCGTTTTGCGGAGTGCGCTGAAGCATTGTCGTGGTGAAGGAGGAATCTGCTTCGAAGGCACTGCTGTCGATTTTTTTCCAAGACAGCAGGCAAACAGTGATTGACAGACCAGTCAGCAGTAGCTGTCCTTCCCTCTTCTAGCAAAGCTGTCGCGAAATGACCTTTGAGACGAAAGAATGAGGCAATCATCTTTATTCCTTGACTCCTTACTTTCTTTACCTTAGTTGGCCGATCCTTGAAAGGAAACACCCACTGAGCTGATTGTCTTTTGGTTTCGGGTTCGTAACAATATATCCAGCTTTCATCACCTGTGACGATGTCAAATACAGCATTTGAGTTAACGCCATTGAACTTATCTAACATTTGGCGACAACAGTCCATGCGAAGGTGTTTCTGGTCGTCGGTTAAAGTATGGGGAATCCATCTGGTACAGAGCTTCCTGACGCCTAAATATTCGTGTAATATTTTTTGAACTTGACTGATACCAATGCCTAGGCTTACCCGTATCTGCTGATAGGTCACTCTCTTACCTTTCTCTATCATGCGTCGTACAGCACTGATGTTATCTGATCATCATTGAGATTGCTACGTCCACGCTTAAACTCGTTAAACCAATTGTAAATAATGGCACGAGATGGGGCTTCATTAAGAAATGCTAATCGCAGCCTATCATAGCTTTGTTGTTGAGTAAGCCTACAACGAATGTCATAATAAATCATTGACCGAAAATTTTCTCGCGTTAGGTTCATTTTCACGTGTAACAAGAGTTTTAGATTTGCTGCCAATTCACAAAAACAAATAACAAATGAATGCTATATACTACATTAATAGGTTACAAAAGAGTTCTAAAATTGAAATTCAAAAAAAGTTTTCATTAGCAAAACTGGCCAGTTCTAAACATTTTCAGTGTTGATTTTATTTATTTTTTAAGCATTTAACTGCTAGATGTTTAAATCTAAAGAAAAGTTTACTTCAGTGTTACCCACGTAAATATGTCTCATTCTATTAACAGCTCGGTGAAGGTCGATGTAAGTTCGGAACTTCTACTATGTTTACTTTACTACGTGTGTCACTAAATTCCAAATAATGAAAATTTACGTAATTTATCTGAATCGTGTTCATTTTCATTGACGACCTCCGTGGCCGTGTGGTATTCAATGTACGCCTGGTTCAAGGTGTCGCCTACTCGTACGGTCCCGGGTTCAAATCCCTGTGGGGGCAGATGTTTGTGTGATGAATACGAGCATTTGTACTCCAGTCATGGATTTTTAATATGTAGTTATATATAATATGTAGCTATATAAATATACTTCTATATGTATCACTATATGTTACACGTTACCTAGTATCCCATATCATAAGCCTACAGTGCTTACTTTGCTTTGAGGCTAGGCTGAATGACGTGAGTGTTGGAAATATTAATTTTATTTATTACTAGCGGCCCGCCCTCGCTTCGCTTCAGTGTAGAGCTGAAGCGTAGACTACAGTTTTTGTTCTCAGGCTTGTTTTATACACAATGACATTCATCTATGATTATTCTTATACCTGCATGCAAAGTCTCAGCCCGTTCGGTTTTATAATTGACAAAGTTTCATACAAACTTTCATTCCTTATTTTATCCCCTTGGGGTTAGAATTGATCAAAATCCTTTCTTAGCGGATGCCTACGTCATAACATCTACCTGCATGCCAAATTTCAGCCCGATCCGTCCAGTGGTTTGGGCTGGGCGTTGATAGATTACTACATCAGTCAGTCACCTTTGAGTTTTATATATATAGATTATAAAAAAAACTGAAGATGGTATATTTATCTTTTCCAAACTTATATTGACATCACGTCGCTCAATTGTTTTGCCTTCCCAGAATCTCTCCACTAACATTTGAAATTTATGGTATGGTATTAAAGTTCAAATTGACTTTTAAGTATTATTACGAATCGTTTGTATGGGAGTAAAGAAAAGTTTTGTTTTTTGACATTTTCAGGCATTTTTTTTAATTTTTCTCTTCGTAAGAACCATCCACGTACTTCAAGGAATATTCTAAAAAAAAATCAGCCAAATCGGTCAAGCCGTTTTCATGTTATGTCGTGACAACGGAAAACGGGTTTCATTTTTATATATATAGATTTTATGTTGAATAGGTGCCTCTTTAATAATATCGAAATCAAATCAATTTATAAAGGTTCTTCTGGTACCTAGGTATTTTAGATCACAATCACTTATAGGTACCTAGTTTATACAATGTGTGGAATAACAGTGGAATAGCAATATACATCGGCTTATTTAAAATTCTGTCCTTTATTTCGATGAAATAAATTATAATACAAATATTGGTTCAAGCGCACAACAATATTTCTTTTAAACATATTTCGATCCTTAGGACACTACAAGATAATATTAATTAGGATACTGCAATATTTTCCATAATATAGTACTCACAGAATTACCAAGATCACAAAACTCAAGTATCTAATATCATTTGTTTTTCTTGCAACATTAAAATACACAATGTTTAATATTAATCGTTCGTTTCCCTTATTTATTTCCCAAGTTACACCTTGTTAACTTTGTAAAAGGTCGCTAGGGAAATACGCTTTCTTGCTCTGAATTTGTTTCTCGGTTGGACATGCGAAAAGTTCATACTTATTGTCCATATTTCATAAGAAAAAAAAAGATGTTTTCCTTAAAAGTATTCTTACAGTCTTAATAAATTAATCGCGGCGAAATACAACACGGGTTTTCGTGGGTCTATGTAACAACTACAATAATGAGATGCAAATTAGCAAAGTAAGCTAGGTGAGTAATTGTTACTCAACTCAAGTCAGTACCTCGTATCCACTATGAACTTCGATTTTATCGACCGAAGCCCACGCATCATCCTTATAAATGTTACTCACCATCTACGAAAAACACAGGAGTTCCGTTGTCTCGAAAGTTTTCAATACTAAAATTATTTCCCTGTAAAAACATACTCCTACGATAATAATCCTACTTACAACCTACGAAAAACCAGTTTAAATGTCCTACATAGGGACACGAAAAAAGTATCGATACTTTGTGGTATCGAGTACTTTTCCTTTCGATACCGATACTTTTGTACTCGATACTTTGTATTCGATACTTTTACTAAATGAATACTTTTTGGCAAGTATCGATACCTTTAAAAATTTGGATAAGCACCTCATATTGATGGCAACGCCATCTTGTTAAATCATAGCCAACCTTCTAAAACGTTCCATAGGGTATTTGACAAGTTTTAGGCAACGAACTCACGTTATTGACTAATGTTTATGGAGTCCGTAAAATGGATATTCATCATTCTGTCGTGTATTTCAGTAAAAATAACCAAATCAAAAACTCCATTTTCAAGTTGTCGCGAAAACGTTTCTCTGGACAATATGGCGTCTTACTAGTGTGTGACGCCACACGACTGTTATTAAAACGTCAAACGATACAATGTAATGTCACTTTGACCGGAAGTTTACTTACGTGTGACGTCATTTTATGCTCCGCCAATCCCAAGCGTTTTGGGTTACGTGACAAATATATAAGAAAACTAATATCTTTTTCGTTATTTTGGCACTTTATTTTTAATACTGTCAAATGCCCTATTGTGTTGTTATAAAGTCAGTAACTGACATATTCAAATTCTTTCCAATCTGTGACTGTGTTTACGCTTTGTTTTGTTTCATAGTTATTTATTTAGCGACCATATTGTAAGAAACTATGATTGATTCGCCGTTTATGTAGCGATGCGCGACTACGAATGATTTTACCTTTCGACTAATTCGCAACTACTAATTTGGCTATTCGAAAGGCAAATTAGTAGTATACTAATATCATTATTCGAATAACGACTACTAATTAGTAATACTAATGTCAAATTTATAAGAGCGCAACGAATAAGGTTAGGTTATTCATTCGTTCGTTCATCATTTGCCTTAGTTCAGTTAGTTCCCGTACGTTAGTACTCGGCACCTGCTGCGATAGTCTTGTATCTGTTATTTTTTTTTTCAGTGAAAACTATATTTACCAGTGAATTTGTTTATAATTACTTGATTTATATATGTATTTAAAATTAAAGAGTTCATGTATCGATCTAATCATTAAAAAACGATTGAAAGTAGTTCCCTGTTAACTCTGCTCGTCTCTTTCACTCGTCGAGTACGCCCGACCAAGCCCGAGTCGACCCGGTATGTTCGTCTTCGTCACGTAGGTACGTCAGTCGAGAGTCGGTTAGTCGCCGCCCGATACCTTCGACTCCAGTCGAATGATATAAAGCGCAGTCGACTTGGTCGAATGATTCGTGGAGTCGAATGATTAGTATTAGTATTATTCGAAGTCGCGCATCGCTAGTTTATTGTGCTTTTCGCTTGACTGTATTTGATTTATTCAAATGTAACACTATTATTCTGTCTGTGCTGTGTATACCTATTTGAAACCACCTGAAAAAAAGACAGACGTAACCTCTTCTATAATATTATAATCTTGAGTGAAGCATGCCAATGGCGGCCGTTAACTACGTGTCAGATTCAAGTTAACATAAGTGGGTATAATGTTTTTTAATGATTAAAATTCAAGAAAAGTAAGTTTAATTTGAAACAAATTTGAAAAGTTTCATACTTCTAAATTGTTTAAGATTTCGATCTGTTTAATTAACATTTTATTTATGAATTTTAATTAATGAACACTTTGTTAGTGTCAGAAATCACAGCTATTTTCTTTTCATTATATAATATAGCAATTTGTGAATTTACATGTCCTTTTTTTGTTTTTGATTATACGTACTATAATTAAATTCGATTGTTTTTCTTTCAATTTTAACACCGGGGGGGGGGGGGGGGGGGGGGGTTGCTCATCAGGCCACAGAAACTCCGATACGGCCCTATGAAATGTACTCGATACTTTGAGGTACTTTTTTACCGATACTACTCATGGGTACAGTATCGATACTTTCTATTCGATATCGTGTCCCTAGTCCTACAGTTTTGTAAAGCACAGAAGACAGAATAAACAATATTGTCCTGAAGTTTGTTAACAGATCACCAATTTGTTAAGTTATTGCAGTACTTCCCTAAGCAATAAGTATGAATTCCACAGCTTAACAGGGTGGATGAGAGCCACATAGGAGCCACTCTCATCCGAGAGTGCCGTACGAGCTAGAGCGTGGCTCGTACGCAGTGGCGGCGCTAGGCGTCGGCGACGTCGGCCACCGCCGACGGCCTCGCGCCTGAGGGGGCCTCGCAAAAAATTTTTAGAAGTTACCTATTTATTTTCGTTTCTCCTGGCCTGGCTTAGGTAGCCGACCCCGAACAATTCGGGAAAAAGCTAAGCAGATGATAATGACTTTTATTATTTTCGAACACGTGCGTGATGGAAGCGAGTAGTACTTTACAGGTATTCAGAATCGTCTGTCTGGCAACACTATTTTTGTAATTAAATTTCTATGTTTGTAATTATTTTTTACAAAAAAACTCGTTTACTCATACGTTATTTTATTATTTGGCTCACTTAATTTAACGGTTTTTTACTGCGAAGTAAAATAGGCCTCGCGAACTTGATGTCGCCAACGTCCACATGTGGTCTAGCGCCGCCACTGCTCGTACGGCACGTAACTCTGGCACTTTTGGGGCATCTTCGCGATTGGGCTACACACTCACACGCACATTAGGCGAGGTGAAGACAAACCTTTTTTTTATTACGCAGGCAAAACCTCTATTTGCAGACGTTGGCGCCCTTAAGGGGCACACCAACGAACGGACCTCACACCTAGCGTTTCGCAAGTCTCACGGGTGCGAAACGGAGAAGCAGTTAAGCAGTCCGCGCGGCTGCTTACGAGCGCTTACGGCATACTATCAGCTAAAAACTCCTGCGAATACCCTCTACGCTGTTAAGTGCGGCACCGTAAATCCTCGTTGAGGGACTTCATCACATCATGCACAAGAAACTCAAGGCACGGCCCCCAGTTCCCGGCAGCCCCCGGTCACGGTGGCGACCACGGTAACGGTGGGGCGGGGGGTGCCAAGAATCTCCGGGCTACGGGAGGCCACCACAAAAGACTGACCCTGGCGACGTACAACGGACGCACGCTACGGCTTGACTCGCATCTGGCGCAACTCGAGGTGGAACTTGGAAAGATTAGGTGACACATTTTAGGGTTAAGTGAAGTCCGAAGAGAGGGGGAGGATACCATAACCCTCGAATCGGGCCACCTAATGTACTTCCGCGGGGGAGACCAACAGTCCCAAGGTGGCGTTGGGTTTTTGGTAAATAAGTCCCTTGCCGATAACGTTGTGGAAATGTCCAGCGTGTCGAACAGGGTAGTGTACCTTATTATAAAGCTCACCGAGAGGTATAGCCTCAAGGTGGTGCAAGTGTACGCACCGACCTCGACACACTCGGACGACGAAGTGGAGGATATGTTCGATGATATATCGAGGACCCTCCACTCCACTACTAAGACCCACTACAACGTTGTTATGGGGGACTTCAACGCTAAAGTGGGAGTACAGAATTGCAGCGAATCGGTAGTAGGATCCCATGGATTTGGAAGCAGAAATCATAGGGGACAAATGCTCGTCAACTTCCTCGAACAGCAGGGGCTCTTCTTGATGAACTCTTTTTTCAAGAAACAGCCCCAAAGGAAGTGGACATGGCAGAGCCCCGACACTATGACTAAAAATGAGATCGATTTCATCATGACGGACAAGAGGTACATATTCAGAGACGTCTCCGTGATCAACAGGTTCAATACCGGTAGTGATCACCGACTCGTCCGGGGCTCTCTGAATATCAACTTTAAGGCCGAGCGCGTCCGTTTAATGAAATCCAGGCTCCAACCTACTTTGCTCCAATCTATAACAGGATCTGAAACGTTCCAGTCAAATCTGGAGAACCGATTTGCTGCCGTGGAAACCACATCAGACGTAAACCAAAACCTCGAAAATGTGGTTTGGATTCTCAGGGAAGAGGGTACGAAACTATGTGCAACGCAGCGTAAGGGCAGGAAGTCAAAGCTTTCGGAAGAGACTTTAGGGCTAATGAAGGAACGACGTGAAAACCCACCCGTCACTTCGTCGGCAAAGCGGACTCTAAACCAAGAGATCAGTAAGCACGTACGACACGACCTTCGATGCTCCAATACTCTCTCGATCGAGAGAGCGATCGAGCAGAATCGAGGGTCCAAAGTGTTCGTACAATCTCTTGGAAGAAGCCATCTGACGAAGTTGACCACAGCAAGTGGGGAAGTTGTTGCTTCAAAGCCGGCAGTCCTTTCGGAAGTGGAAGACTTCTACAGCCAGTTATAAGCATCACATGCATCTCGACCTGATCCCGGAAATGAGGATTCTAGAGCCACATTAACACGCCACTTCACCGAAGACCTGCCAGAAGTCAGTATTGGCGAAATCGAGATTGCTCTTGGACAGCTTAAAAATGGAAAAGCCCCTGGGGAGGATGGTGTTACAACAGAACTCTTGAAGGCTGGAGGTAAACCCGTACTGAGGGAGCTCCAAAAGCTTTTTAACACTGTCCTGTTCGAAGGGAGAACTCCGGAGGCGTGGAGTAGGAGTGTGGTCGTCTTGTTCTTTAAAAAGGGGGACAAGACCCTACTTAAGAACTATCGACCCATATCCCTTCTAAGCCACGTCTATAAGCTGTTCTCAAGAGTGATCGCGAACCGTCTTGCGCGAAGATTTGATGACTTCCAACCACCGGAACAGGCTGGGTTTCGGAGCGGATACGGCACCATAGACCACATCCACACAGTGCGGCAGATTATACAGAAGACTGAGGAGTACAATCAGCCCCTGTGCCTAGCATTTGTGGACTATGAGAAGGCCTTTGACTCGATTGAAATCTGGTCTGTCCTGGAGTCCCTGCAGCGTTGCCAAGTCGACTGGCGATACATCCAAGTGATAAGATGTCTCTACGAAGCCGCCACCATGTCTGTCCAAGTACAGAATCAGCAAACAAGTCCCATACCGTTGCATCGTGGAGTGAGACAAGGGGACGTTATTTCCCCGAAATTGTTCACTAATGCAGTGGAGGATATGTTCAAGACGCTGAACTGGAAACGACATGGCATCAACATAAATGGCGAACGCATCTCTCACTTGCGATTTGCAGACGACATCGTCATCATGGCAGAAACCCTGCAGGACCTACAACAGATGCTGAATGACCTGGCTGACTCTTCTATACGCATCGGCCTACGGATGAACTTGGATAAAACCAAGGTCATGTTCAATGAACATGTTCTACTGGAACCGATTGCAATACACGGTGCCGTTCTCGAAGTTGTTCAAAAATATGTATACCTCGGGCAGACATTGCAGTTAGGTAGAAACAACTTTGAGGACGAGGTGAATAGAAGAGTTCAGCTAGGTTGGGCAGCGTTTGGGAAGCTACGTCAAGTCCTGACATCGTCAATCCCACAGTGCCTAAAGACGAAAGTCTTCAATCAGTGCGTCCTACCTGTGATGACATACGGAGCCGAGACGTGGACACTGACGGCACGGCTGATCCACAGGTTCAAAGTCGCTCAACGCGCTATGGAAAGGGCTATGCTCGGCGTTTCTCTGAAAGATCGCATCAGAAATGAGGTAATCCGACAGAGAACCAGAGTTATCGACATAGCCCACCGGATTAGCAAGTTGAAGTGGCAGTGGGCTGGCCATATTTGCCGAAGAACCGATAACCGTTGGGGTAGACGAGTTCTGGAGTGGAGACCGCGTCTAGACAAACGTAGTGTAGGACGTCCTCAGGCACGATGGAGTGACGATTTGCGCAAGGTGGCTGGCAGGAGCTGGATGCGAGTAGCCCAAGATCGATCTGAGTGGCGTGCATTTGGAGAGGCCTATGTCCAGCAGTGGACTATGATAGGCTGTTGATGATGATGATGATGATGATGAGGGACTTCATCGCGTCAAGATAAACCCACCCACTTTTAAACCAGCTGATGGTGATGCCCGTGGTTTGAAAGATCACCAATATCCTGCTATCCTATCCTTCCTAATATAAATATAATAAAATAATAATAAATATTCCTCACACTCACACCAATTAGCCTAGCCCCAAAGTAAGCACTGTAAGGCTTGTGTTATGAGATGCTAAGCTCTAGCAGCGCGGCTCCGCATCAAGCAGTGTTGAAGGTATTCGCAGGACTTTTTTAGCAGATATTATGCCGGAAAGCGCTCGTAAGAGTTGCGGGGTCCTCGGTGGGCAGCCACTGGGGGTCCGTAAGTCATGCGGGAGCCAGGTGTGAGGTCCGTTCGGCGGTGTGCCTCTCAAAGGCGCCGTCGTCTGTAAAAAGATTTTTTACCTACGTTATAAAAAAATAAAAGGCCCTAGCAGCTAGGGTAACGGATAGAACAGATGTTCTCATATAGTAAAGCTTGTGTTATGGGATGCTAGGGTAACGGAAAGAAGGTAGCTCGACAAAGTACCTAAATAAAAAATCATTATTCCGACGACGCATGCCTGCAAAGGATGCGAAACGTCAATAAATAAATAAAATATAACCCGTTGAAACTTGTTTTATTTAATGAGTGATTTTTTGGTGTAGCCATATCTGGGTTCCCAGGTTCACTCCTCTGTCTCATTACTCTAGTAAAATACATTTTACATTGTCTCGGGTCTGTGTTTGGGGTATCTAGGTAAGGTACCTTTACTGGTTGGTAGACTAATGCTGATATTTTATATGAGCATTGTGGTAGACCCAAAGTCTGGGTAGGTTATTAGAACAATTAGTAATACATTTCGATGATTATTCGAATCATTAATGAATGCAAAAAACGTCTGATTCAATTATAGTCGAGTCAATAAAGACATAAAACAGGCAAAACTTGGAAACCCGGTGGAACAGCTCCGATTTTGATAATTTTTTTTTTAAAAATTGTTTTTTTTATATTATTCAAAATCAGAAACCTTTGGAAGGGGGGAAATAATTTTTTTTATTGTTTAAACAATATTTATGAATTTTTTATAAAAAAGTCACTTTTATCGCTTTTTTTTGAAAACAATATTATTATGTTAATGTTAGTATAAAACATAGTTGTTAAAATGAGGCTTTTAATAATAATTTAATATTTAAACCATTAAAATACGATGTATTGGTCAATAATACGAATGCGTTGAGCACTTACGTTATATTTTAGTTACTTCATATATATATATATATATATTATAGATAGGTCCGACAAATGACTCCACCCCACCTGATGTTAAGTGAAGGTGAAGTCCAGACGCGAAGATAGCTGATACAGCAGTTCTACCTGCCACACCAGCCATCCTCACCCTGCCGGCCTGCATGTTGCTTCTTCACTCCTCTTTTAAAGGATCCCAGGTTGTAAGAGGGAGGGAACACGTGAGCGGGCAGAGCATTCCATTTACGGATAGTGCGACAAAGAAATGAGTCACCAAATTTCTTTGTACGCGTTGGAATTGTGGCCACAGTAAGACGGTGACAACGTAGGCCAGCGCGCGTGGTCCTCTGAAGGAAAGGGGAAGGTGGGATAAGAGAGAATAACTCCTCAGAACACTCGCCGTGGTACAGACGATAGAACGCGCTTAGTGACGCCACGTCACGGCTCAAGGTGTTGAGTCACCTCCTCATCGCCTATGATGCGGATCGCGCGCCGCTGTAACCTATCCAAAGCATCGAGCAAGTACTTGGCGGAGCCATCCCAGAGGTGCGAGCAATATTCCACGCAGGACCGCACTTGCGTTTTGTACAACAAGCACAGTTGATCGGACGTGAAAGAACGCCGTACCTTGTTCAGGACTCCGAGTTTGCGTGAAGCTGTTTTGATCACGATTTCGATGTAGTCCTTTGGATTCAGGTCTGAGCGAACTTCCATACCGAGCATAGAAATATTGCTCTGTAGCGGTAGTGTTTTGCCCTGAAGATGATAAATAAATAAAATAAATATAAAATAAGATGATGGGTCAGATGGTTATTAAGGAGCTTTTCTAGAACTTTACATAAAACTGAGATGACTGCTATTGGCCGGTAGTTTGCCGGGTCTGAGCGATCCCCTTTTTTGGGCACCGGTTGCACGTTAGCATCTCTCCAAGTCTCCGGCACACGCCCCAAAGAATACGAGCATTGGTACAAGCGCTTGAGCACAGGAGACAACTCCGTTGCACATTTTTTCAGTACTACTGCTGGGATGCCATCAGGTCCACTAGCTTTCCGGACGTCGAGTGATTGCAATTCGGCACGAACCGCACACTACCTGATTTTAATATCAGGCATCGTTGTGCCACAATGAGGTAATGATGGTGGTAGTGCATTGCATTTATCGATTCGGGAGTTAGCCGCAAAGAGTTTTGCCAGTAAATCGGCTTTCTCCTGCGGCTTATGAGCTAGAGTTCCGTCTGGGCATCTCAGAGGTGGCAGCGAGGGCTGGCAGAAGGTTTTTTGCACGGCTTTGGCCAAACTCCAGTAGCTACGGGAGCGTAGGATGCGTTATAAGTTCCTGGCCAATATGTGCAACGCGCTGGGCATCCGCTCTGATGTAAGCCTTTTTACAGGCCTTGGAAGCAAAATTGTAGGCTGCTTTGAGTGAATCGACCTCGGGATCCTTGAGAGCGCGGCCTTTGACCCAATATATATATATATCAAATATTTTTTTATTAATATTTTTTTATTTATTTTAATAATGAAACTATTAATTTCTTATATTACATGAAAGATCTTATAATTAATTGTTTTTAAAAGTTTTTGATATAATAACATGTAAATTAAAATTATTTGTGATAACAATATGAAAACAATAACTTAAACATATTTTTTTGTGAGTTTTCAATTGATATTTTATAAAAAAAACATTTTTTTCTAAAAATGTCATAAAAATTGTTTAAACAATATAAAAAATTATTTCCCCCTCTCCAGAGGTTTCTGATTTCAAATAATATAAAAAAACAAAATTATTAAAAAAAAAATCATGAAAATCGAAGCTGTTCTACCGGGTTTCCAGAGAAAAAGGCTTCATTGACTCGACTATTAGTGTCATTCACTGTTGCTGTTTATCACAAGGCCTATTAACGTCAGTGCGTCGTCTCGGAACTCTATGCCTCTCTCTTCTTATTGCGATAAATCAGAGAGAAACAAAATTTTAGCTTTCGGTTCAGCTATTAATAAATTAATTCTATTGGAGAAGTTCTCGAAAATAAATAAATGTAATTTTAAACTTTCGAATTGTTTATGTTTATTGTTGTACCTATGTTGGAGACATGGTGTCTGTGTCATTTATAATTAAAAGTTCTGTAAGCCATAATCTGGCATTGTTCTTTGGTATACATATATTTTATGACCAGGATTAATATATTGCCACAGGATACTTTTTTCCCGTAAAAATGTCAGGTTCTTTAAGGATTCTCAAAAAACTAAAGTCAAGGCGGATGAAGTCGGGGACGGTCACTAGTAATCCTACTAATATTATAAATGTAAAAGTTTGAATGTTAGTTACTCAATCACTTAAAAACTGGAGAACGGATTTGGATGAAATTTTCTACCTACGCATATAGTTTATGGCATGGATTGAGACAGGACTTTTTGTACCGGAAAAGTGTTAGGTTATCCGAGGATTTAAAAAAAAAACAAAATTATCGCGGACGAAGTCGCGGGTGACCGCTAGTTTCTAAATAAAACTAAAACCTCTATCTCGTCCATAATGTTTAAAAATTTGGTACCTATAAACGACAAAAGTAGGTAGTAAATGCAAACCGATACGAGCAATGGCAATTTTATAGCCAAACAATAAAGTAAATTTAACTTCGGCCACGTTTGCCAAAAGTCTCATATGTGATAGAGGTTGGGAATTGGAATGCAGTGCAGCAGTCCCAGGCCAGCGAACTCTCGCACCCGTAAATATACAAAAAAAACTTGCTGCTGCCAAACTTCCACTTCACTTGTTTATGAATATCGCTCTCGCCTGGAGACCTACTATAATGTGAATAAATGATGAAAACAGAGGGAGATAATAAATGTGTATGTTCCATATGTGATAGAAGTTTATTTGAAAGATGAATTACCAACGTTACCTACGTAACTACTCACGGAGGGTAGCCATTATAGGTGCAGACAATTTGGTACAGACAGACACAGATCAAGTTATCCAACACTGTCACATTTATCAAACGGGCATTATTGACATTGATTTATGATTACCAATCTATTAACAAAATACGATAAATTTAATTTTAAACAATCGGGACCCATTAGATATCCAAGAAAAATAAAAATTTTCAATAATATGTTTCGACTGTTAAAGTAGCTTTGTTCCTTACTTAACAGAATAATAGACTACTGGACTTGTTTTTTTATTATCAGTTTTTATTTAAATCAACATTTTAGCAGTCGGGTTTTTTGATTTTTTAAATTTATCGTTTTTATATCACACTTTTTAGTTATGATTATAAGACGGCATATACCGCAGTCTTGTCCCTTCATAATTTGATATACCTACATAATTCACAGAAACCAAATATGTAAACGTCAGAGTTTAACTTCAAATGTAAATTAATTAATTTAATGTTGTTAAACTGCTATATGTATATGTACAATACCAATCAATGACGTTAATATCGCAGGTTGACGAAAGCAATAATTCCCAACTGTTGTTTTGGACACTGGTGGCCTTAGATCGCTATATTAAATAATTATGCAATCACCGAAGCAAAGTTTATAATATTTGATTAAACTAAAGGCGCAGAATAAACTTTTCATAGCGTTAGATACAGCATCATAGCAATCCCATTTATTATCAATTTATCACCAATCATAGCAATTATTTTCCAAATATTTTTCTATCTATAGACAAAATAAAAGTATGTATAAATTACCGAATATCGAATCACTGTTTACCAAATATGCTAAGTAACTTTTACAAATATAATCAAATAAACTTATTACTTACTTTATGTTTAAATATTTTTCATCATTTAAATACTATTATCCTAACTATCTATACTGATATTATATAGAGGCAAGAGTTGTATGTTTGTTACAAATAATCTGTCATACTACTGAACCGATTTCGAATATTCGTTCATCATAAGGTAGCTAAATTATTTCTTATTACATTTTCTATATAACTACATTTTATTACACCCTATCTAAATAGAAGTGATATGCTAAATATGGAAAACCGTCGCAAAATGAATTTTGCGAGTTTGTTGTTGGGAGTTATACAATGTAAGCGCCCCATATACTTGTATTAGAAGCTGACTTTCTCTGAGCGTCCTTTGCGGATAACGTCTCGTATGAGGTGTCCCGCACATAAAACTAGTGCGTTTCGAGGTAGTTTTCGTTACGCAGCGACCAAATGTTGGAATAATATTCCTCCTCCAATAAGGAACTCCTTAACGGTTTGCACTTTTAAAGTTAAATACAGGAAATATTTATTGGATGTGCAAAAGTTGTAATGAGGGTCGCTAGAACGCCATGGTTGATTTTGAGTACCATTTCATACGCTGTAAATTTTTATTTAATTTTTTTGGCTTTCATTTTGTTTCACAATATTTATCCAATTGATTTCAGTAATTTCACATTGTATTTAAATCTTTTATTCTTATATGCATTTAAATGATATTTAAGACCTTAAATATCATTTAATTTAAATTATTGTCGATGACCTTAAATGTCATTTAATTTAAGTAGGCTGCTGCTGAAAATCAGTGTCGTGGCACATGTTGCCTCGACATATACTGAGCAGTGGCCTGTTTGGTACACAATCACCTATATGTAACACAATAAGTTATTTTTGTAATTTGTGTCAAATAAACGTTTTTATTATTATATTTGGCAATCAAACCCAGCAATCTGTAAAACGTCAAAGTTTTGTATTGATACGGATTTGTTTGCTGTTGTGATTTCTTGCGGTTTTTTGTATTTAATCATGTCTAAAAGGGGTAAAACCTTACAAATAATTCTATAAATAAATAATAATAAATAAATATTTCCAACACTCACACCAATTAGCCTAGCCCCAAAGTAAGCAAGGTAAAAGCTTTAGCTTTGCTTTGTAAGGCTTGTGTTATGGGATGCTAGGGTAACGGATAGTATACATATACTGTACATATATAAGTATATTTATATAGAAATACATATTAAACATCCATGACTGGAGTACAAATGCTCGTATTCATCACACAAACATCTGCCCCCACCGGGATTCAAACCCGGGACTTCTCGAGTCGGCGACACCATGGAACCCGGCGTACAAACCACTCGGCCACGGAGGTCGTCTGAATAAATAATAAATAAATTGAATTGAATACGGTAGAAAAGCACTACAGCGCCCTCCAATCTAAATCCCATTCTCTTTCCGCACAGACCCCAACCCCTTTTTTTTCATTTTCGCCTAGGTTTTATTTACGTTTATGAGCACAAAAATTAAATTTCATATCCCACTATTACCGCAGTCTGCTCCTGCATAGTACACGCGCTATCACTTTTTCATCGTTGTAACTTTTTAAATATTTGTCGAAATGATATAATGTAAAAGGCAAACTTTATCTTCTTTAAATATCAAAGGCGATAAAAGTATTTGTTTTGCTAAAAAATAATTTGTGAATACAAAATGTGCATTTTGGAAATGGTCATCAAATAATAGTTTATTTTAGATACACAATTTTAGCGATAATTGCTTGCACATCAAAAATAGATATAAGGTGTCGAGGACTTTTTTGTAGAACTTTAAGAGATACATGTTCACTTTACATTATATTCATGTAACTTTTATAGTTTATCGTGACAACGTTTTTTTACAATGGACATAGTTCTATTCAATATTAATTAAATGTCACGAAATAGTTCTGTTTACTTATTGTTGTAGTTTTGTCAATTATAGCATAACCTACAATCGGTACACTAGCGGACCGATGCTATTTATTTTAATGATGAAAGCACCAATATTCGACAATATAAGCTGTCCACGCGGACGCATCGCTCACTCAAGAGAGACCGATGTCGTACGCTGCCGAACGCAGAGGCCGATTGTGCCTCTTTATCGCTCGTTGCGCGCTCTCGCTTGCACTTCAAGTCTTAAATAGAACGCCTCAGAGCGAGGTAACGCCGCATGAGTCATGTATATTCTTGCATGCAGCCGGCTCCATCGAATTATAAGACATCGTCACATCAAAAACGAGATGTTTCAACGCACGCACACCAAGGGCGGATCCAGCTTTGGCGCCAGGGGGCCGTCATATAGTCATCAAGTCCCAGTGGGTACAGATTGGAAGTACAGATTGTGAAGTGGGCACAGATGGACCCAGCCCAGAGGGGGGGGGGGGGTAATGACCCCATGACCCCCCCCCCCTGGATCCGCCCTTGACGCACACACGGGTTTTTATCTGGAAAATTCATTTATTATCAATTTATCACCAATCATAGCAATTATTTTCCAAATATTTTTCTATCTATAGACAAAATAAAAGTATGTATAAATTACCGAATATCGAATCACTGTTTACCAAATATGCTAAGTAACTTTTACAAATATAATCAAATAAACTTATTACTTACTTTATTTTTAAATATTTTTCATCATTTAAATACTATTATCCTAACTATCTATACTGATATTATATAGAGGCAAGAGTTGTATGTTTGTTACAAATAATCTGTCATACTACTGAACCGATTTCGAATATTCGTTCATCATAAGGTAGCTAAATTATTTCTTATTACATTTTCTATATAACTACATTTTATTACACCCTATCTAAATAGAAGTGATATGCTAAATATGGAAAACCGTCGCAAAATGAATTTTGCGAGTTTGTTGTTGGGAGTTATACAATGTAAGCGCCCCATATACTTGTATTAGAAGCTGACTTTCTCTGAGCGTCCTTTGCGGATAACGTCTCGTATGAGGTGTCCCGCACATAAAACTAGTGCGTTTCGAGGTAGTTTTCGTTACGCAGCGACCAAATGTTGGAATAATATTCCTCCTCCAATAAGGAACTCCTTAACGGTTTGCACTTTTAAAGTTAAATACAGGAAATATTTATTGGATGTGCAAAAGTTGTAATGAGGGTCGCTAGAACGCCATGGTTGATTTTGAGTACCATTTCATACGCTGTAAATTTTTATTTAATTTTTTTGGCTTTCATTTTGTTTCACAATATTTATCCAATTGATTTCAGTAATTTCACATTGTATTTAAATCTTTTATTCTTATATGCATTTAAATGATATTTAAGACCTTAAATATCATTTAATTTAAATTATTGTCGATGACCTTAAATGTCATTTAATTTAAGTAGGCTGCTGCTGAAAATCAGTGTCGTGGCACATGTTGCCTCGACATATACTGAGCAGTGGCCTGTTTGGTACACAATCACCTATATGTAACACAATAAGTTATTTTTGTAATTTGTGTCAAATAAACGTTTTTATTATTATATTTGGCAATCAAACCCAGCAATCTGTAAAACGTCAAAGTTTTGTATTGATACGGATTTGTTTGCTGTTGTGATTTCTTGCGGTTTTTTGTATTTAATCATGTCTAAAAGGGGTAAAACCTTACAAATAATTCTATAAATAAATAATAATAAATAAATATTTCCAACACTCACACCAATTAGCCTAGCCCCAAAGTAAGCAAGGTAAAAGCTTTAGCTTTGCTTTGTAAGGCTTGTGTTATGGGATGCTAGGGTAACGGATAGTATACATATACTGTACATATATAAGTATATTTATATAGAAATACATATTAAACATCCATGACTGGAGTACAAATGCTCGTATTCATCACACAAACATCTGCCCCCACCGGGATTCAAACCCGGGACTTCTCGAGTCGGCGACACCATGGAACCCGGCGTACAAACCACTCGGCCACGGAGGTCGTCTGAATAAATAATAAATAAATTGAATTGAATACGGTAGAAAAGCACTACAGCGCCCTCCAATCTAAATCCCATTCTCTTTCCGCACAGACCCCAACCCCTTTTTTTTCATTTTCGCCTAGGTTTTATTTACGTTTATGAGCACAAAAATTAAATTTCATATCCCACTATTACCGCAGTCTGCTCCTGCATAGTACACGCGCTATCACTTTTTCATCGTTGTAACTTTTTAAATATTTGTCGAAATGATATAATGTAAAAGGCAAACTTTATCTTCTTTAAATATCAAAGGCGATAAAAGTATTTGTTTTGCTAAAAAATAATTTGTGAATACAAAATGTGCATTTTGGAAATGGTCATCAAATAATAGTTTATTTTAGATACACAATTTTAGCGATAATTGCTTGCACATCAAAAATAGATATAAGGTGTCGAGGACTTTTTTGTAGAACTTTATGAGATACATGTTCACTTTACATTATATTCATGTAACTTTTATAGTTTATCGTGACAACGTTTTTTTACAATGGACATAGTTCTATTCAATATTAATTAAATGTCACGAAATAGTTCTGTTTACTTATTGTTGTAGTTTTGTCAATTATAGCATAACCTACAATCGGTACACTAGCGGACCGATGCTATTTATTTTAATGATGAAAGCACCAATATTCGACAATATAAGCTGTCCACGCGGACGCATCGCTCACTCAAGAGAGACCGATGTCGTACGCTGCCGAACGCAGAGGCCGATTGTGCCTCTTTATCGCTCGTTGCGCGCTCTCGCTTGCACTTCAAGTCTTAAATAGAACGCCTCAGAGCGAGGTAACGCCGCATGAGTCATGTATATTCTTGCATGCAGCCGGCTCCATCGAATTATAAGACATCGTCACATCAAAAACGAGATGTTTCAACGCACGCACACCAAGGGCGGATCCAGCTTTGGCGCCAGGGGGCCGTCATATAGTCATCAAGTCCCAGTGGGTACAGATTGGAAGTACAGATTGTGAAGTGGGCACAGATGGACCCAGCCCAGAGGGGGGGGGGGGGTAATGACCCCATGACCCCCCCCCCCCCCTGGATCCGCCCTTGACGCACACACGCACGCACACACGGGTTTTTATCTGGAAAAACAAAATATTTACAGGTTGCCGCAAGGTGTAGCCCCGGCGAGAGCGTGAAGCGTGCCCGACTGTATACCTGTACATGGTAATATGATATGTATTTGTATATGGTATTATATAACCTGTATTTATGGTAAAGAAATAAAACAATTTATTTATTATTATTAGATCTCTGAAATGGAAGATTCCTTATACTTTGTTTTGTGTGTACCTATATATTACAATATATAAAATCAGGACACTAAATCATTCACTATTTACTATAATTATTATTCTTACATCTTACCTTTTCATCTACGCTATTATTCAATACGGTAACGAATTCGACCAACTCGAGAAAATTTCAACTGTCACTGCGTCGTTGAAAGAACGACGAATAATAAAAAGTTATAATTAATGAGGTTCCGTGACTTTCAAGCAATATTGAACTAGATCTCTAAAATAGAAGATATTCTTATACATAAGTACTTTGTTTTGTGTTTACCTACGATATAAAAAATCAGGATAATAAATCATTTACTATTTACAATATAATTATTCCTTTATCTATCCTTTTCATCTACGCTTTCGACTGAATTAATAGGAGAACATATATGAATGATCGCTTAGAGAAGCGAGACCAATCATTCATCTTATGTAGGAGAATAACGAATTCGAACAACTCGTACGTTATTAGCTAGGTATATTAATAAGTTAAAGAAAAGCCAAAACCCTTTGAAAGAAGCCTTGGTGGAGAAAATAAACAATTCCACACAATTATCGTTTGTTCTTAAACACATTGGCCAACCAACCGAACATACCAGCCTTGCTTCTTCAGCCTATTCAAAAACACATCACATAATAAAACCTATTTTATGAGATTAACGTTATTGCCTATTCGCCAGTAACTAAGGTATACACGTCGTCAGGAACTAAGGTATACAGACTAGACGTTATAAGTTTTTTAGATAATTCGACAAAATTTAACTATCTGTAGAGCAGCTATGAATAGATAATAGCACCGTTAGCACAGCACAATAATTAATAAGTAGTTAAGTATCTATCTTATTTGATATCAAGTTCGGATATGAACTTGTCGCGATTGTATGAATAATAAATCAAAGTGTTGATGTTTAATCGATTTCCATTCGTGTGTAGCTTAATCATTAGGTTTAAAAGTATCCAATGCCTACCTATTCCCAAAAAATATTAGAATTTAAATATTGATATTCTGAACGTAGGAACTATTTTTACCCCGAGTAGAAAACCCATGAAAATTATGATAAAAATATTTTAGTGGCTGCACATAAGTTATAGGAAGTCAGAAGATTTATAGTCATCTTTCTCATCCTGGCACTTTCCAGTCTTGTGACTGGTAATGTTATTACGGGCGAATGGTAATTCGAACCATTCCAAAAGGTGCTTTATCATCATCTGCCACTTATTTTTTGCGATCCATCCATGAATAGGTACGTACCTAGAGCATAATTGGTTATGTTGGCAAGATAAAAAAATATTTTAAAGAGAACTTTCTAACTTTATTAGACTATGCCAATGCCATAAAAGGTATAAAAACCGAATTGTTAGGTCATTAAATATTTGAATAATTTAGTATGAGTTGGCGCGTATCGGAAAAAAGTAAAACCTACTTACCTGGCATTAATTTCTCGTTACGATCAAGATCAAGTTCCATGAAAATCTGTTTATTTATCGACAATTCCTACCTACCTACCTACAGCAAAGTCCTGTTAGTCAGTTCAAGTCTTTTCATTTTCCTTCCACGATGGCAGCCCTTTAAGCTGGACCCTGCAGCCCGGTTTCAGATTTCTTTTTAATATCTTTGGGCAGACAGGACCAGGGCAATCTCTCGGGTCAGATAGTCAATGCCAATTATAATTCCTCTGAGGAGGATACATTGCTATGCATTTGACATTACAGTGCAAGCGGGATATTTTAAACATGCGAGAGTTGATGGAGTAGAAACCAAGGAGAAACGTGAGTCCTGTCATTGAGCTCAACTGTGTTTTGCTCAAAGTCAAAGCTTTGAAAACACAGGTCTGGATTTTGACGGCAAAAACATCGCCTATCTTTTCGCTTCGCTGTCTTCAACAACCTGATATTTGGCGACTCATTTCTTTGACGTAGTTCTTTGCCCGCGCCCGTGGTTTTCTCCTTCCGACGCAGTCCTTGAAGAGAAATGAAGAAGCATTTGTGCAGGGCGCCAAGCCGATTGATGGTTGGTGTTATAGTTCATAACTGCTGCAACAGCTATCTTCGCGTTTGGACTCAAACACCTAACATCAGATGGGACGGAGACATTTGCCTACCTCAATATAAAGAAACTGCACCTAAAATATTATTGACTAGCTATAACTATAAGCAAGTGACATCAGGTCTACATTAATAAAAGTTGCACAACATTGAATCTAGCATCACGTCTTTCAAATCTAAATTCAATATTGTTCAATCAGTTTTTGGCTGTTACAAGCACTTATCTATTTCATCTGTTGTTATGAACCAATAGGAAACATGTTAATGAGTACAAAAAAACTATAGACAATTTTAAACTAGAGAGAATCCATTTATTCATAAAATTACATCCACAGAGCTGATGATACTCTCGTACAATAGTGTTTCTGTCAACAACATTTCATACCATATACGGTTATCACTCACGATGAACTAACACGTAAATTGCTAAACACGCCAACACAGCAAACTGAAAAATAAAAATAAACAGAATAAATTACTGTCATGTTAATATTACTTTCATATTCAATGTAATGGGCTTATGAGCAGTATTACCATTAGCAAGAACCAATATCAAATTCGAATATTTGAATTAGATCTCGATACTAATTACAACATTTCCCATGAGGTGGAGGTGAACCCACGGGATGTAAAAACGGCCATCCCTTACATATTTGCAACACCAGACATATTTAACTCCCAAGATGCAACGAGGTCGGTAATCTTCTAAATTCATAATTGTGTTTCGGCCCCCATATTAAAGGTAACATTTTCACTTACATCTTAGTCTTAGTTTCAAAATTTAGCAGTAACCCTTTTGGACCAGTAATTCTGTAGCAAATTTAAATAAATTGACAACCCAAAATGAATATGGATTCGCATTAAGCTCCCCTTGCGATTAATTGTTCATTGCTCTCCCGGCTAATAAATATGGTACAGTCCAGGCGCCCGAATATTCTTTTTTAATTGATATCGGCCTGTCCATTTCAAAAATTTATTATTTTTTAATATTACAATTTGTCACCATTGCTTTTATTTTTTATTATTACAATTGACGCCAGCGCACAGGGACGTGTTTATGCAATCCATTTCATTTTGTACCTATAATAGTAGTCTTGTCTGGTTGTTAGTCATCTTTATTATTACATTTGTGATATAATATAACTTTTGTACTTGAATTTTAATACATAAACATAGATTTTGTTTGTAATATAATTACAATTTAACTTCATGTTTTGGATGGTTCCTGTTAATATTAACTTTTCATTTAACTACTTGTTTTGAACTTTATTTCATATTTGAAATGTTCTATATACGTCTGTAGTGATGCATCACATAATATTAACTACTTTTGTATGTTAATTTAGTATTTTGCACATGCAAATTTCTTAGAATTTACTTAACTCGTTGACAATTATTTGGTTTATACCAATTTATGCATATTGCATATAATTTAAACTTTCATTACCTTGTAAACTATGATCTTTGTGTTATTGTTTTGTTATTTACATTTGAATATGCAAATTTGCAAAGCTTTTTGCTATATATAAAAAAAAATTTAGGACTTTGTGTTCGAACGTTTTGATAATTTTTAAAATGTTTTGTGAACTTTATTTGAAATTCATACAAGTTTCTTAATGATAAATATAACTGTTCCACAACTTGTTTTGAGCTAGTATATACATTGTTTAAATAAAACATAAACAATAAAATTTAACTTTTATAAATAATAACATAAACTTAAAATAATTTAACATTCTTTGAAAAAAATTAAACTAAATATTTTGAAATACTTTCATAACTTAATGAAGCATTGTTTATATAATAATAATAACTAACTTAGTCATAATAATATTATGAAATAATTTTTGATGTTGTTGTAACTTAGATATTTTGACATTTTGTCACAAACTTAGTTCAGTTAAAGTTAATATAAGTTTTTATATTAATAATTTTTTAATTAATTTAATTTAGTTATATAACTTAAGATTTAAATATCTTTCACCAATTGTAAACTTGCTGCATCTTGCTTTATCTTTTAAAAGATTTAACTTTACATTTACTTTGCGTTAACTGCGTTTATAATTTCACTGCTATTTTGGCATTTTGCGAGGATGGAATGTGACAAACTTGCATTATCTGCTGCCTTGCCGCCTAAGGAGCAACTTGTTTCTTTTTACATTGTGATGCTAGTTCTGTTAGTATTGGTAGTGTTCTGAGTCAAGAAGTTGATAACGGTGATCAACATCCTATTGCTTTTTATTCTAGATCTCTTAATAAATGTGAACGTAATTATAGTGTGACTGAGAGAGAACTTTTGGCAATTTTAGATTCTATTGAACATTTTAGGCCGTATATTGAAGGAATGAAGTTTACCGTAGTAACGGATCATGCTAGTTTAAAATGGCTTTTAAATTTAAATAATCCTTCTGGTCGCTTGGCTAGATGGGCTGCTAGAATTTCACAATTTACATTTGATATAATTCATAAAAAAGGTTCTTTGCATGTAGTTCCTGATACTCTTTCTCGTTATGATATAGCTGCGTTGACAGTAAATTCGAATCAAATTGTTTCGCCTAACGATGACATCGTAGATCCTTGGTATAGAAAGATTTTTGTCAATTGTCAAAAATTCCCTTCTAGATATAAAAATTTTAGAGTAGAAAATGATACTTTGTATAGATTTTGTAAATCAAAATATAGCGTTAATAATAATTTAGATTGGAAACTTGTTGTTCCAAAAGAACATATTTTAGATACTATTAGAAATAATCATGATGATTTAAATTCGAGTCATTTAGGAATTCATAAAACTTTGCATAAAATAAAACTACATTACTTTTGGAAAGGTATGTTTAATGATGTTCATAAATATATTAATAATTGCGATATTTGTAAAGCTTATAAGCATTCGACTTCTAAACCACTTGGAACTATGATTAATCCCAAAAAAGTAGATAGACCTATGGTAATGTTAAGTATGGATTTAATTGGAATCTTACCCAAAACTTATTCTGGTCATAAATTTATATTATCTGTAGTAGATGTTTTTACAAAATATTGTTGGTTATTTCCTTTGGCTAATGCAACGACTAGATCAATGTGTAAGTTCTTAGAAAAAGATATCTTCCTTAAGTTCGGATGTCCAAATATATATAAATAGTTGTATGTGATAACGGTACTCAGTTCACTTCTAGAAATTTTGTAGATTTTCTTAAAGGTTTTAATATTGATAGAATATTTTATAATACTTTATATACGCCTCAGAATAATCCAGTGGAGCGTTATAATAAAACGGTTGAAACTTGCATTTCTTGCTTCGTTCGTGATGATCATAGAACTTGGTCGAAATTTCTTCCACATGTTCAGTTAGCTTTGAATAGTAGTGTTAATTTAGCTACGGAGTTCACTCCGAATTTCCTAATGTATGGTAGGGAGTTAATTATTGATGCGTCATTGCACCGTTTTAGTAATTCTTTTGATAATTTATCACAGATCGATCTTGTTGACCGTTCTGCTTTTGCTCATTCACTTTCTTCACTTGAAAGTATTTTTGTTAAAGTTACTGGAACTTTATTTAAAGCATATAAACGTAATGCTTCTTATTATAACAAGCGTCGTGAAGTCACTTCTTATGATGTAGGTGATATTGTTTGGAGGAGGAATTTTGTTCAATCTAGTGCTGCTCATTATTTTTCGGAAAAACTAGCTCCGAAGTTTATTAAATGTAAGATTATTGATAAAATTTCTAATAATGTTTATGTTTTAAAAGATTTGGTTAAAGGTACTTCTGGTCGCTACCATGTTAAAGACATTTTGAAAATTTAGATTGCTTAGCTATTGCTTGGTTAGTTTTGTTAAACATAAACAAACCTTTGGGTTTCAGGCTTTTGTGTTGAGTGATTAGGTAGCTCTGAAAGTTGAATTTTTGCGTGAAGTATGTCATGTTTGCTACTTGTGAGGTGATGAAAGAAAGTGATATTACTCAAATACATTTGACTTTACTCATTGACTTTTTGGTTTTTATTAAATTCAAGTTTTGCCTTTATATTATTTGACTTTGCAAATTTTTAGTAAAATTTAAATTTACGTAGTATGCCTACTTGTTTTCTGCATCATACGATTTTATAACCTTTTGTTTCGTGCAGATGTTTTATCTGTATGGACACATTTTTTATTAGGATTTTATATGTCCTCATTTGTTATTTTTGTACAAACTTATTTGTTAGTACTATAGTTGAGTGGTGTTTCTGCATGTTTGTTGTTTTATAACAATTTGTTTTGTGTAAAAGTTTGTGTGTGTGATAATTGTTACACCCGGATGTGACATTTTAGAGCTCCCATTTTTCCTTGGATTTGACATCCATGATTTTGACTTTTTTCGTTCAATATTTTTGACGATTTCTTTGGTTTTGCCATATTGTTTTGGTATTTTGTTTGCCCATATTTATGGACATCAATTGTTTGTTTTTGTGCTTCATGCTCGGGAGTTCGGTGGAGTTGTGCCGACCATGTCTGTGACTTAAATGAGTTAGTGTCAATTTTGCCACTAATCTCTAACTTTTTTGGGGATTTAACTAATAGTACTTGCGACTTTCTAGTATAGCAGTACTGGGGTGGGATTTTTCTAGAGTCTGCGACATAGTTGTCTAACAGATCTCCCAAGAGTTGGTAGTAGGAGTAGATTGTAGTTTTCTGTCTGTGACCTAGTTGTCCAACAGACCTTCAGAAATTAATGTTAAGAGTAGTAGAGTAATAGTTTAAGAAATTTTAGGAGTCTGCGATTTTAATATCCAACAGATCTCACAGGGGTTTAGGTTTTGAAGGAGTTTTAGTTTAGGAAATTTTAGAATCTGCGACTTAGATGTCCAACAGATCTCACCAAGGTTTAGATAGAGAGGTCTGAATTAGAGATTTTTTAGAGTCTGCGACTTTTATGTCTGACAGATCTCAATAATGATGATGATAGTGGTTGAATTTTTTGTAGTAAGCTTTGCATACTTTTATTTTGGAGCCTTTTTGCTTTAGGTTTTTAATAATTTTTGGTCTGTGACTAATTTAGTTTAACAGCTTTTGTTTTGAGACTTGTGACGTTTCGTCCAAGGACTCTATAGTTGGATGATGTTTTGGTATTTGGATAACTTTATTTGAAGTTATTTTCTTTTCACTTTGGGTTTTCGTTTTCATCCATAATTCAACGGATTTCGTTTTGGCTTTTAGTATTTGAACTTTAGCTGTAGATTCTTCAGCCTCGATTCTCGATGCTTTATTCGGGGAAGGGTGAAATGTAACGTGTTAAAAACGTTACATGGATCTCCTTCGCTCGAAGAGCGAGACAGAAGATTTTTTTTGGTTGTCTCTCTGGTCGTTTTTATCTCGCGTCCATTTTCCTTAATCTGTGCACTTTTCATTAATATGTTTCTGCCCCTAAACAAGCAGTAAGCTGTATGGACGTTGTTCTCTTTGCCTTCCCGGCAAAAGAAAACAAACTTAAGAAAAAACTAATGTCACTTTACTTCCCGACGTAATTTTTACGTAAAACATGTAAGGATCTTAATCGTAATTTATAAATTGATAATCTATTGGATTGTCGATTGTTTTTAATGGTAAGTGTTTTTCCAAATTCGAAAAGTGTTTTAATTCATATATTTCAATGATTTACATGAGGATTGATTTTGTTTTCAGATGAGAAATTTTGCGTCATTTGCACGAGAAGCGCTAATGAGCATAAGTTTGTTTTCTCTTGCCGGAGAGGCAAAGAGAACAACGTCCATACAGCTTACTGCTTGTTTAGGGGCAGAAACATATTAATGAAAAGTGCACAGATTAAGGAAAATGGACGCGAGATAAAAACGACCAGAGAGACAACCAAAAAAATCTTCTATCTCGCTCTTCGAGCGAAGGAGATCCATGTAACGTTTTAAACACGTTACAATACGCAACAAATGTCTAGATTTTGTATGGAAGATTTTTTATTTTCGTTAAGTTTGCTGTTCAAATTTCCAAACAAAGTTTCCTGATATGTGACACGTATCTAGATCAAATTCAATATTGGTTTGTAGCTAAGACTACAAGAAGGCAGAATTTCTACTGTTGCACTAACTGGTCATTTTAAGATTCACAATTATATCATAAAAGATAAATAGTATATTTTTATTTAAAAATTAGACTAGTACATAATTTTTATTTTTTTAAGCATGTAACTGCTTGAAGTTTAAATTAAAAGACAATATTACTAGAAAAAATTCCACGCGGTCCAGGCAGGACGCGGAGCAGACGGGACTCGCAAATACAATGCGAAAAGATGGCGCTGCCTTGCAGCTTAAGAAAGGCTAGAAAGAATTCGACACGCCGTCAGGGCCGCGGTAGCATAATTGGTCAGTGCAGTCGCCCAGATAGCGAAGGGTGCGGGTTCGAGTCCCGTCTGCTGCCTGGTCCTCATGGAATTTTTTCTAGTAGTATTTTCTTTAGACTGGTATAGTCTTGTTTCAAACAAATTTGACCAAAAATAAACAAACAGGTAGGTAAGTCTGACCATAGACAGTTTAGTGTTGGGGATTCATGGAGCCTTATCAAAATCAATTACACAATTGATTGATTATATTCTTAGAAATTGTTAAAAATATATAATAAACGTCACTACTCAAAAACAAGCTATGGCTGTTAACTGTATTTGGCAATATAGTTAACTATTTTTCGTTACTTAATAAAACTGTTTTTGGACAATTGGTTTGCATGATTTATTAAATATTTAGGTTTGTAGCTAGCAAGCCTGCAGCTATCCTGTTGAATGTCCTGCATTCACTTTAGTTACTTCATTCAACAGTAGTCAACTTTTACATTTATTATACAAATGTGAATAATTGTATTTATTATAATATAAAAAAAAATCTAAGTATATGAATCAAATAAATTTTTATATGTTGGATTACTGATAAAAATGAGATTATTTTTTACATTTATTTAATTGATTCACTATTTGATAAATAAAGTCAATAGTAATAATTTTGACTAGATTTTTCAGTGCAAAACTGTTCAACCATAGACAACAGACAATTCCCATCTGCCAAAATAACCTTACTTTTCGACTCGAGTAGGTATTTATTAACAATGTTTCATTAATTAATAAAGAAATTAGTGCTAAAAAAGATAGTGAATTAATATGTGAAATCCCTAGGAATGCAAATTAATGGGTTGAGAAATCCATTTAGTGATTCATTGCATGGGACTTGAGAGGTAAAGTGTTTATTTACCTTTGGTCTAAAATCATTTGGTACAGACTATAGATTCATACATGTATAGAAAATTTTCTTTAGGTATACACAAACATAATGTTGTTTAATAAACACACTCAGCTAACTTTTAGCATGATTGTCTAGGCTTAAAACTATATTTGAGAACAGTATCTCAACTGTTCATGCAATGGTTTCTTAGAATTTTACAGTGAATTAAGTTAAAGAATCATGCAAGAATTAGCCTCTATTAGCTATTAAATGTCTGTATTTTATATTATAAAAGCTTACTAAAAATAAATAGAAATCAAATGTACCTTAAATTTAGGGTATTCATTCATGTAAATTGTGACCATTCCAACATAAGGTAAAAATCCCCTAGCTCGTCCTACCACATCCTTTTTTGTGAGCCATAGCTGACCCTGTGCGTATAAGCCTCGATCATCAACACTGTTGTTGTCTCCTTTGGTCAAGAATTTCACTGTACCATTGTTCCTATAAAATATGTTTTACTTGATTACTGACTAATATGGTTATAAATTAAAATAATTATTAGTAAATATAATTAATAAAATTAAAGTAATTATTTGTAAATATAATGAAGAAACCACACTGGATAAATATCACATAATTTCAATAATCATTATTCTTACTCATAAAAAAAACTTAAAGAAGAATACAAAGATATAGCATTCTGAAACAGTTTAATAGAACAATAATTTAATGTAATGGTGAGGTACAATCAACAAAGTCATGGCTGTACCACAATTAAGACCATTTTCTTTTGTATGACTGATTCCTTGATCAAGGGTCAACAAATCCAATGAACAAAAATGTATAACAGAATTATCCCTTTGGATAATTACTTCTGTTTTTTATAACTTTTGCAAGAACTTAAAGAAGTACTTGCAAAAGTTATAAAATTGGGTACATAATAGCCAAGTACTTATAAAGAGATCCTATTGTATTTTTATTGGTCAAATAGACAAGAGGCGGGACAACCGACACTCTTCTTATATCAGCAAAGAAGGTTTTGAAACAAACCAAGCCATGACTTTGATGGTATATAAATGTAGCTATCTACTCACTTCTCATGAAGCTTCAACACTCGATGAACTATTGGAATATCTCTTCCCTCTACTTTAAACACAACAATTTCTCCAACACGCACAGGCTCTTCTGGATAATTTGTTAAAAATAAGAGATCACCTCTATGAAATGCTGGTTCCATGCTACCAGAAAGGACCACCACAATGGGACTTTCACTGCCAGTTACTACCATCAGACCTTTCCATATCATCAAAGCAGACGAAACTATCATACCAAAGCTTAAGACTTGGTAAATAAACTGAAAATTATAAGTAAATCTTCAAAATAACAACCGGTACATTCATTACAATAAAAAATAAGGTTACCAATAAAAATATACCTGTCGCTTATTCATGCGCTTGACATCATCAAATAAACTGTCCAACATTTTGTGTTTTGTGGTTTAATTGAGTATATACAAAAAATTAGCCTCAGCTTTTTAAATTTCCTATTTGAAAATCTGTTGTTTTGTCACTTCGATCTACACTTCACCACGTCAGATAGCGCTCATAGACAAAACATTGCGTTTTAATTTTCACAACCTAAGGTAAATGATATAGACAGCCAAGTTTTCGGTAATTTTTAAACTATTTATCTTTAACCTAAGCTTCAACCTAATCCTAACAATAAAACCTAACTATTCAATATTTAAACAAGTTGTTGTTGCACAAGTTTTAAATAGGATTTAATTTTCTTAACTATTACCTATTATATGTTTGACAGTATTTCATGCTTTTCATTATTTAAAGTGCAACTGGATGATATGTTCTTGTCAAATTCAGTTTTAAAATGGCATTAGTATCCAATTTTAAGGCCCTATCGAAAGGGTGGGTGTGCCCGCTAGCTAGGATAGCAATGATTACACCGCCCTATCAATCGCAATCTAGTTCAGTCTGAAAGTAAAAGTCGTCTCGGTTGAACATCGTCTTTATGGCACCCGATGCATTCTGATTTCTGATCAAATTTTTATACAATTCTCTATATCCTTCGGCACTTTCCTCTTTATTTAAAGGAAAATATATGTAAATGATCATAAAAAAAACTCACACAAATAAATAAAATTGATTACCTAAAGATTAGATTATAATTTCTAATTATTTGAGGATCAATTACTATTTTTTGCTGATTATTTAAATGTGTGCATTATTTAAATAGCTTTTGATTTCTTTTTGCCACAAAATTATAGATATTAATTAAAATGAAGTAACACTTCAATCTCTTCCTTAGTTGCATCGCGCCAATAAACTAATTCGACTACAAAAACGTCTGTACTATACGCTCTCAGAGCGTCGACTGAGCTCCCTTATAATGCAATTCAAATAAGAATAGGAAAATATAACTAGAAAAAAATTCCACGCGGACCAGGCAGCAGACGGGACTCGAACCCGCACCCTTCGCAATCCGGGCGAATGCACTGACCAATTATGCTACCGCGGCCCTCACGGACCGCGTCGAAATCCTTTCTAGCTATTCTTAAGCTGCAAGGCAGCGCCATCTCTTCGCATTATAGGTAAACCCACAATGTCAAATGAATACTTTTACAAGTATTAAACATTTGAAAGAAGAAATAGCAATTATAGTTATAATTTTTATTATTTTTAAAGCATGTAACTGCTTGATGTTTTAAATCTAAAGAAAATATAACTAGAAAAAAATTCCACGCGGACCAGGCAGCAGACGGGACTCGAACCCGCACCCTTCGCAATCCGGGCGAATGCACTGACCAATTATGCTACCGCGGCCCTCACGGACCGCGTCGAAATCCTTTCTAGCTATTCTTAAGCTGCAAGGCAGCGCCATCTCTTCGCATTATAGGTAAACCCACAATGTCAAATGAATACTTTTACAAGTATTAAACATTTGAAAGAAGAAATAGCAATTATAGTTATAATTTTTATTATTTTTAAAGCATGTAACTGCTTGATGTTTTAAATCTAAAGAAAATATAACTAGAAAAAAATTCCACGCGGACCAGGCAGCAGACGGGACTCGAACCCGCACCCTTCGCAATCCGGGCGAATGCACTGACCAATTATGCTACCGCGGCCCTCACGGACCGCGTCGAAATCCTTTCTAGCTATTCTTAAGCTGCAAGGCAGCGCCATCTCTTCGCATTATAGGTAAACCCACAATGTCAAATGAATACTTTTACAAGTATTAAACATTTGAAAGAAGAAATAGCAATTATAGTTATAATTTTTATTATTTTTAAAGCATGTAACTGCTTGATGTTTTAAATCTAAAGAAAATATAACTAGAAAAATATTCCACGCGGACCAGGCAGCAGACGGGACTCGAACCCGCACCCTTCGCAATCCGGGCGAATGCACTGACCAATTATGCTACCGCGGCCCTCACGGACCGCGTCGAAATCCTTTCTAGCTATTCTTAAGCTGCAAGGCAGCGCCATCTCTTCGCATTATAGGTAAACCCACAATGGTCAGTGCATTCGCCCGGATTGCGAAGGGTGCGGGTTCGAGTCCCGTCTGCTGCCTGGTCCGCGTGGAATTTTTTTTCTAGTTATATTTTCTTTAGATTTAAAACATCAAGCAGTTACATGCTTTAAAAATAATAAAAATTATAACTATAATTGCTATTTCTTCTTTCAAATGTTTAATACTTGTAAAAGTATTCATTTGACATTGTGGGTTTACCTATAATGCGAAGAGATGGCGCTGCCTTGCAGCTTAAGAATAGCTAGAAAGGATTTCGACGCGGTCCGTGAGGGCCGCGGTAGCATAATTGGTCAGTGCATTCGCCCGGATTGCGAAGGGTGCGGGTTCGAGTCCCGTCTGCTGCCTGGTCCGCGTGGAATTTTTTTCTAGTTATATTTTCTTTAGATTTAAAACATCAAGCAGTTACATGCTTTAAAAATAATAAAAATTATAACTATAATTGCTATTTCTTCTTTCAAATGTTTAATACTTGTAAAAGTATTCATTTGACATTGTGGGTTTACCTATAATGCGAAGAGATGGCGCTGCCTTGCAGCTTAAGAATAGCTAGAAAGGATTTCGACGCGGTCCGTGAGGGCCGCGGTAGCATAATTGGTCAGTGCATTCGCCCGGATTGCGAAGGGTGCGGGTTCGAGTCCCGTCTGCTGCCTGGTCCGCGTGGAATTTTTTTCTAGTTATATTTTCTTTAGATTTAAAACATCAAGCAGTTACATGCTTTAAAAATAATAAAAATTATAAGAATAGGAAAGCCAATGTATCACCAAGGGGAAGAGGGAGTTAAAAAATGACAAAAGAAACATCGTTCGACAATGACTCTATCGACATGATGGTGACAGAGACTAACAGATACGCCGAACAGAGGGTATCTGTAGCCAGACAAGACTACTAAGAAAGTGCTCACCCTCTGCGATGGAAACCAAGTGACCGTAATGAAATGCTGGGATTTTTGGCAATAATGATATTGCAAGGATTATACCCCAAAGTAAAAGAGGAAGCCTATTTCTCATTTGATGGGTTTGGGACGACTCCTTACTTTGGGCGTATAATGTCATACAATCGATATCATTTGCTAAAAGCATTCCAGCATTTTATCGACAAAGACTCGACCACGGACTTGACAAAACTGAATAAAATACGACCTGTACTAGACTATTTAAATGTCAAATTTGCCAGTTTGTACAAACCAGCCCAGGAGATAGCCATAGATGAATCTTTGCTCAAGTGGCACGGGCGTCTGAGCTTCTCACAAAAATTAGCTCCAAAGCCGCTCAAGTGGGAGTGAAGACGTACGAGCTGTGCGAGTCATCGACGGGCTATCTCTGGCGATTTTTTGTATATACTGGCAAAGACAGACCGAACAGGACTGATAGGACAGGACAGGACAGACCGGACAACAGTCAGAACGACCCAGACCATGACCGCTCCGACGACGGCAGTCGCGAAGTTCGTTCGAGCAATGCTACTGCCAAAATTGTTTACGACCTGATACAGCCACTACTTCACAAGGGGCATACGCTAATAATAGACAATTTCTATAATAGCGCGCTGCCTTTGAGGCAGGAGGTGACGAACAGACAGATGTTTACGGCACTTTAAGACTTTCTCGAGAATTTGTTCCCGAGTCAATCAAGACTTTGACGAAGAGTAACATACGAAAGGGTGAAGTAGTGGTGACGTACTGCTCCGATCGGGGGGTGATGTTGTGGCGTGATGCTAACTTTGTTAGCAAGATTTCCACATATCATCCCCTCCAGATTGGAACAAGAGACAGACATGACCGACTGACTTACAAACCAGCGGTCGTCCTGGACTATAAGGATGGATCGAAAGATTCCTTGCGAAAGGCACAGAGACAGGGTGTGGTACAAAAAGCTGTTTCGTCGGCTATTCAATGCAGCTATTTTAAACTGCTTTGTTATATTTACAAGTGACCACACCCACAAACTACAACATCGACAGTTTAGGACAATCTTGTGCGAGGACTTACTAAAAATACATATACAGATTGACCTAACTTTTGAACCGCGACTTCTTACGCAAACACAACGGGTGACGACGACGACGACAGCGACGACAACGACTACGACGAGAGTGACTTCTATGGCCATAATACGGCAAAGAGCTCAACCATACGTCGAAGGGAACCACTTCCCTGTCCCTCGGGTTCGAAAAACATACGCTGCTGGATGTGAACTGTAAATAAAAAGCCATCCAGAACAGCTTACAAGTGCCCAGAATGCGATGTGAACCTCTGCATCGTCGACTGCTTCAGGGAGTACCACAAACTCGGAGGGCGGTACGGTGAGCAATAGGCCGCGTACTCAGCCCCCATGCGCGGGCCATCCTGCGCACGTCTGCGGGGTCCCCGCAATACCCCGGGAGACCCCTGCCGTGGAGCCCCGGCGAAGCCGGGAAGCTGCTGGGTGCGGAGTCGTGGTAGAATCCCTAAACGGGGACCGCGCGGCTTCGCATTAAGCAGTGTAGAAGGTATTCGCAGGACTTTTTTAGAGGATATTATACCGTAAAGCGCCCGTAAGAGTTGCGGGGTTCTCGGTGGGCAGCCACTGGGGAGTTCGTAAGACTTTCGGAAGCCAGGTGTGAGGTCCGTTCGGCGGTGTATATAAAAAATATATAAAATTTTGTTAATTTGTACGCACTAAAAATTCTTCAGTTACGCACGCAGACAGTTGTAACACAAAATCCACAGAGTTCCTTATTATAAACAAAATCACACCAATTTTTTTTCACAATATCCAATATGAACGAATTTAAGAATAATTAAAATAAGACGCCAACCACACTCGATGAAATCCCGCCAAAAACTCCTTTGTTATTTTTTTTACTTAAAACTAACCAACCCGGCTACAACGCATTAAAGTTAAGCCTTAAGAACGGCGGTCATCTTGTGAATATTTCTATCGCCCGACCACGGACCTAAAAAAAAGACGGACGTAACCTCGTCTAATCACGAGTGAAGCATGCAAATGGCCGCCCGTTTACCGTGTGTGCGTGATTTGAGGGTGGTCATATAAGTCATCGATTTCCCTATTTTTTAAATGTCTCAAACTAAAATATTGTTAACACTATGTAGGTAATCCTGTTATTGTCATATGTATTTATTACAATAACGGGATATTTACTATATTTTTATTAGATGTGAGCTCCCGATATTTCAGCAATTTAAACGAGTGCACTTTAGTAACATAATGTTGGCCTATCAAACATCATTTTTATGACGAACGTTAAAAAAATGAAAACACTTGCTACGAATAAAGTAATTTATTATTTACATAAAAATTAAGTATCTGAATATTATACATTAATATACCTAAATCGCGCAGATTAATGCTTAAAATAAAAATATAATAGACTAATATTATTATTTCTTCTTTTAAATGTAAGTGTTTCATTCATAGATTTAGTAGGTATTTAAAGACTGACAGAGTGAGGAAAAGAGATATGTCGACATGGGGACAGGAACTTCAGAAAACTGTCAAACCCTTGCTTCTGAAGCTAATTGATACCGTGTATTAAGAATACGAATATTCTTAATACACGATATCAATTAGCATTTTAAATTACCTCTGTGATATTTACTGGTAAGTGCAGAGCAGAAATTTAATTTAATTTATTTATGTCTTTTAAAAAGTTATGATGCAGGCTTAAAGTCGCATGCTTAACATTCGATATACAAAAACAGAACACAGAAAAACAAGCCAACTAGTTCCCTGCCTCAGCTTAATACTACAGCAACACGAGCGCTGCTGCAACGCTGATAATTCTGGCAGGGTTGACGAGACATTTTAATTTAATAATAAAACAGAAGATTAGAACCATACCAATCAGCATGACAAAAAAATAACAACATAGGCTGAATGCTTTTAGTATCTTAAGCCTTAAAACAAGAGAAATGAATTTATTAAAAAAATAAAATAAAAATGAAGTAAGTTTTATCTATGACAAACTAGAACTTACAAAAACCATAACTAAAACCATACAATAAAAAAACACAAAGAAATAATTAGTTACAATCAGTTGCTAAACACAAAAAAGTTTGCTACATATTTACGTATATATATAAACAACAAAGAATTCACAGCGAGAACATATCATTTTATAAAACGTATAAAATATTCTATGACTATTATGGCTTCTATTCTTTTCCTTTTGGGATACGGAGGGTTCCATAAAAAGTTAAAAGTTACGAAATCTGACCTTACCGAGTCACAAATGCAAGAAATTCAAAATTCCCTACTTTTAGGGAAAATTTCCCGTAAATAAAGTAGCCATACAGTTGTATTTTTGTTTACAATTTTCATCCCAGTAAATAAAATATAATATGGAATAAATATCAAGAATTGTCAATACTTACGCATGGTGGGTAATTCCTTGTGACTTTTTAAATATATTCTTGTAGTTTTTACAGGATTTCACCTCACAAGACGGCATTTTTAATTATTTTTATCAAAGCATTTGAATGTGTGACTGCCGCTGTCACGCGGGGTCAAATGGCAGCGGTTTGTCCGACCTGGTGCATTAGTGTGAGTGTAGGTAGTATACAACAAACGATTTTGTCTGACCTTGCATGCTTCACATGATTTGCCTTTGATGTTACGTCCGTCTTTTTTTTTAGGTCCGTGCGCCCGACATGGACGAAGCCGTTTTGGGTAAGGAGTCGACAGGGTGTTAGATTTTGCTTTACTGAATTTGATACAGATTGAATAAAATAAAGTTTTTGATACCATTAAAAAGGTAGTTAAAGTAAGTTTCCAAATTAACATTAGAAAAAAAGGGTTTAATTTTAAAAGTTTATTTAAAATTGACGTTTTGGTCAGTTCTACCCGCTGCTGTAGTTAATCGGTTTTTGAGTTACAGAGATCCAAATATTCTGTGGTGGATTCTTTATTTAATCAGCTTTACGGTAGTATTTTTTGTTTTGTCCTAGCTTCATTATGTAGCAATAAAATGGCATTTATACCTAATAATCCTGAGTGGGTTTTTTTTTACAATGCGCGCATTGTGCGGACTATTGGGAGGTGCGGGGCGCGCAGTAGCGGACTACAGAGTGGCTGGCTAGTCACACACACTGCGCCAGAGCGCGCCATGACACGACACAGTAGTGTGCACACTCACCGTCACGACAGTGAGCGCCACGACACGTTATTATGTTTCTGGTTTAAACAATCATGCTTTAACATGCAAGGATGAAGCACATGAACGAAGGATTCCACTAATGGTGAAGTCAAGCCCATTAACTTATCTTGCTAAATTGTTCGCCCCAATCTTTTAGTATATTTAGGTTTTAGTATATTTAGGTTAGTATTACATAATAGCTACATTTACTTTTACATTAGATAGAATCATGATCATGAAAGGAGTACCTCTTAAATTTGTTACAAACATAGTATTGAGTTATCTTTACCGGAAAAACCGCGTGCTCACGTGGGTGTTCGTGCCGCAGACGGCACGCTAGTAGCAACAAATGAAGAGCGCCGCTTGAACGAGTTTTTCACATCCGCATTTCATAAGATTTAACGGTATTAAGAAACAAAACTATTGAAATACAATACAATAATTTGTAGTCCGCACAGCGCAAACCATCCCGCCCTATCAAACGACCCAACCTATCCCTTTATGCCAAACGTTCACTGCGGCAGAAAATTGTGCAGTCATGCTAGCACATCGCATGTTTTCGTATTTGCTATTATTTGTCATTTTGACAGCATGTCATGTGTGTCCTTTACATGCCTTTTATGGAATGAAAAGGAAAGACTCTTGTCACAACAGTACGAGTACAAATAGCAACGCATAAGAATTATTTGTGAAGTGCCGGCATCATAAAGGCACCCATACTGCGTCACAAAGAACATTTTCGTCATTATATTTATATTTTTTATTTTTTTTTTGTAAACCTAGTAATAAAACTTTAAATTATGCTATTAATAAAGTATTTAGTTATATAAGGCTGATTTACACTTCGGTAAGTACGGTAGCTAGTTTACAAATTGGACAGTTAAGCAGTATGTACATAACTGGCAAATCCCTGTCCAAAGTTTGACAAAAACTTAACTCGCTAAGACCGTAAGTTGTTAACTCGTTACTGATGTTGATTCTAACGTGATGATTATCTAGACTTAAAACTAAATTTAACATCATTTTTTTTTCAATTTGTATACAAAATGACAAGGATACGCAGTTGTCAAATTTAAGTTTAGGTATAGTGAATCATGCCAGAATCGATACCACTGTACTTACCGAAGTGTAAATCAGTCTTTATGTATACATTAAGCCGGAAATATAAATTTGTCTGTCGTGTTGTGTCGTGACATGTCAGATAGGTATTGCTTTCATATATTTAGTATGGTTAGAATTATATTTGTGTATCGCGATGTGTCTACACCGTACTACCGTACTAAATGTATTAAACGGACAGTTCTCTGACGCGTCTCGACCATGGCACGAGACTCGACGCAACACAAGAGACAAGTATATTTCCGGCTTTATAATTAATTATTTTTAAATTTTACTTTCAAATAAATAAATAAATGTAGTTCTTGAAATGGATTGGAATTTTGCATGGTAATAATATTAATTTAAATGCTTGGTCATCACAGAGCAATAATGTTCCGAAATATCATTGTTCATGATATTTGTATTCTGAGGAATGTGTACCACAGAGTACAATATCAGTGACAAAATACGTTTCCTTCAGCGATATTCATTTGTTGAAAATGGAGGCGTGATGGAAGTGCGATTGTTGGAAAAGCAGGAATTTCATGTTACTGATTGTCTTATTAATATAGTGAGTTGAAGTATACTAGGGGCCGTATCGTTTTTCAATTATGTTAAAAAGAATATCTGCAGCATTTATTTAGCCCTAGCGCTTCGCATATCGGTGTAATTTGAGGGAGAGACTGCGAGCCTATTGATAGGTAGGTATGCTAATAAATTTTACCATGCTCGGTTCAGAAATGAATTATTTTGCCTTGGTGTCTGTACCTCGTTCTGGATTAAGTTCTGTTTCCTTATTTTTAAGTAGATAACTTAAATTGTAAATAAAATGCTTCCCTATTTGGTGGTCCAGCACCAATGTCACATTCATGCAGTGTAAATGTGAAATAGATCAATCTAAATATCTACTTGGTACAAAGGTACTTATTGCTTTCATCAGATCCGAAAATCACCATGGCTGGAAACAAAATAAACACGAAAACAAAAGGCAGAGAAGATAAATCTAAAACTAATAAAGGCATGATTCAGAATATTGAAGATAGTGAAGATGCTGATTTTTCTCTTCTTAGAAAACCAATATTTACTAGTGTTACTGGTTTTGCTCAAGCAAGAAAAATCTTTGATTTGGCTACTGAAGAAGTAAGTTCTATTAGTTGATGTGTTACATAATCCTAGATAATAGGTAACTCCTATAGAAATACATTTTAATGCATACTTTATTTGTTTTCAGCTCAAAGGGTTAATTTCCAATGAATGTGATCTTCTATATGAATGTAAAGTATGCAGAAATATCTTTAGAAGTTTGGCCAATTTTATTTCTCACAAACGTGTATACTGTACAGAACAGTATAGTACAACAGTACATGGCCAATTTTTCAAAATGAATTCAACTGTAAGTTCAGATATTAATTCGTTTTTGTATTTTTTATTATCACATTACATTAATTATAACTGTCACAATTTTTTTTAAATTTTAGGATAATGAAATGATGAAGATTAAAAAAATAGAGGAAAGTTATTTTGAATCATTAAAAGATAAAGAGAAAATTGAAGTTGTTCAAGATAATGAAGCTGATAATAGAATACCACTAACAAAGGATTTAACAGCCATATTAGAGAAGATTATGAAAAGCAAAGAGAAACGTGGAAGTACTACTGATGAGTCACAGTTAATTTTACAAAAGATACCAAACAGCTCTGTAGCAGTATTTCAAAACATTGATAGTGTCAATGAAAAACATGACAAGATGAAAGCCCAAGTGTGTATTACATATTTTTTAATAATAATTAATACTAGACATTTTGTAAGGGTGTTTACTTTTTATGCTATTCTGGCACAAAAGTTCACTTATAAATATACTTTTTATTAATGTTTTGACTGCATAGTCCTAGTTTCTATTTCTCAGTAGAAAATAAGTCTTTAAAAGTAGAAGTAAAGGCCAGTCTGTTCTGAGTGTTTATAGCACCTTCATTATACCTAATAACCATAATGTGTCATTCAGGTAATTACTTTGCTTTAAGATTTATGAATTATCATTAACTCAGTAAGTAAGCGTCTTCCAATATTTTAGACTTGCATTTGGCATGATTATGATGTCTGGTAACAAAATTAGAAGAAACTGTGATTGATTTGAATTTAGGGAATTTGATCCTTTTTTAAATACCTATAATACTAATATAATTATCACCTTTACTTTCAGGTAGAAGAACTTGACAATATTTTGTCTCAAGATAAGGCTGTACTACAAAGCGATGGAAAATTTAAGATACAAAGTAATATCTCCTCTGATACAGATAATGTCATACAAATTAGTGATGATGAAGAAAATAATAGTACTAATATCCTCAAATGCAAAATTTGTAAGTGTTGTATATTTATTTATCATCTTTATTATCTTCTGACCTTATGAAAAGATAATTCGAATAATCACAATAAAAACAATGCAATTTCAGGTGGTCACAATTTTTCTACTCTAAAAACACTCAAATTTCATATGAAGTACAAACATCTGGAAAGCAGATTAGTTTATTCATGTCCAGATTGTCTAGAAATTTTCTCCACATCATGGAGTGTATACCGACATCTTTTCAAAGTGCATCGGTACGTAAAACATTCTTTCTCTGATTCTTGTTGATTTTTTTATAACATAAGGTGTCAATGCCCAACAAGAACCCAATATATTTAGCGATCGGTTACCCACTCTTATTTTCATTGAACATAAGTCAATATCTCTATAGGTACTAAATATCAAAAAGTAATATTTATCCAATATTAAATTAATTTCCACAGCAAAACTGCTGCACAAATAAGAAGACTACGGGAATCAATTCAGTCAAAAGCATTTAAGATGAATAATCCACCAGCATTTTATGAAAAACGCAAAAACACCAAACCACCAACAACTCAAAAAATTAGTGAGGAAGAAAGATTAGATCAAGAAAATCAGGTTTGTTTTATATATTTTATTTAAGTACATAAATAAATAAATATATCTTTACTTTATGTAACAATTTTAAGAAGACTGACAGCTATAGGCAGAGCTGTCAGTCTTCTTAAAATTGTAAAATAAAGTAAAGATACATTTATTTCTTCTGATATTGAAAATAAATTTGGTCTCAATTTATTTTGCATTGCTATCTCTATCTATACATCTATCAAGAGGATCACTCATAGACCAAAGCGGTAGGCTGATGTAAGCTGCACAAATACATAGGACTTTTAAAAACCCCAATAAAAAGCAAATCTCGACGTCGACAACGGGAAATCTTAAAACATGTCCCGACTCAGCAGTTAAGCAGCCGCGCACCTACTCCGGTGGTACTACCTACCCTTTGACTCTTTAACAGTTCGCGCACTATGGAAATACTAATGTGCTAAACATTAGGGACGGACCGGGTCACGCATTGATGGATTTTCGGTATAGTTTAATATGTGGAGGTTTTAAATTGGCTGTTAGATAATATTTTTTGTTTATTCAATAAGTGATTGATAGCTGAAAACCTTCCAAAATAAAGTAAATTAATAAATAGTGTTCTGCCAGACGTCCATGCAACGTTTTTTCTTCACAGCTGCAACAAGCTACTGGGAAAATAAGAGTGGTAGTTTTGACTTGCATTTATGTACATAAGGAGGTGCCGCACCAACCATCTTTGCAAATGTTGTAAAAGTAGGTAATAATCGTGTATCTCAATGGTGTTTCAGTAGTTTTGATTTTTGATACAGTTGTTATTTTGTGTTTTAGTCACAAAAACTTATAAATAAAAAGCTATACTATTCAACCACTATTACGTTAGCGTTACAGTAACGATTATAACGTTAGCTTAGCCGAACCGACACCATGGTGCGGTGGAGTAAAGTTGCAGACCTTTTAAGTCAAATATAGTTATCATAGATTTATATAGAAATTAAGTATAAACATCAAATTCAATTCGGGTTTCAGGCATTGATATGGATATGCACGTATGCATATAGATAAAACTCATTGATTGAATAAAATTAATTTTCGATTAGATAACTAATTTTATACAATCCAATTTAGTCAAAAAAAAATATCTTTTATTTGATGACCTCCGTGGTCGAGTGTTTTGTACGCCGGGATTCATGGTGTCGCCGACTCGAGAGGTCCCGGGTTCGAATCCCTGTGGGGGCAGATGTTTGTGTGATGAATACAAGCATTTGTACTCCAGTCATGGATGTTTGATATGTATTTCTATATAAATTTACTTATATATGTACTGTATATGTATTCTATCCGTTACCGTAGTATCCCATAACACAAGCCTTACAGTGCTTACTTTGGGGCTAGGCTAATTGGTGTGTTTTTAAAAAAAACGAGCGAGCCTTACAGTAGTCGCGTATGATGTGTAACATTTGAAACCTCACCTTATATTAATAAAAAAAGAAATAAAACCTACTACAAAAGGAATAAGCCATTAGAACATTATGTTCTAAAATCAAATCAAATAGCGCGCGCTTCCTAAACTTCCTGTTACACACTTCTGTCCCACTTCACGTAATCACTCCCACAAATTGCACGAAAGCGAGAGGGAAGATTTTACACATCAAAAATGTTTATATGTGTGTTTATATCCATGTTATCTTTGCAGGCGTGGGTGGACAACGTAGAAGGCGATAGTGAAATACCCCGTTGTTTCGGGTGCGGCCGCACGTTTGAACGGCGAGCGGCACTAGCGGCGCACACGCATACTTGCCAACCGCGGTCTCGGGCACTAGCGCGAAGACCGCAAGAAACTAAGAAGATTGAGATTCAGATCAGGAAAGACTACAACAAAGGCCCGGCTGCCAACTTGAACTTGCCAATCAAAACTACAGAATCCAATGGTAAGAAAACTGTAGGTGTTTGTATGTTAAATATGTTCTTGTTTATTAGCGATGCTCCATCGTATATATTGATAATAATGAAATTAGATGAAGAAATAGCCATTGCAACTCAGAGATACCGGGCTAGGCTAGAGACTCACTCGAACATACTAGCAACACAACTTATGACTCGGAGTTATATCAAACAACTTAAAAGGAAAGACAGAGAGATAAAGAGATTTTAGGAGATGTCCTTACTGAAGGACACACTCTTTCACCCCAATGTTCATCCAACCCATTTGCTTATAGTGGCACACACTGATCGCAAATTACAAGTTATAATTTAAAAAAATGTACATTGTCAAACCGATATGTGATATACAACATTAAAAGATTCAAAATATGCATGTTCCTCTTTCTTGTGTGGAAGAATGTTAATTTTTCAATCATATTTTTTTCCTTTTTAATACGTCATACCTGTGTGATGAAGTAAGTAATTGACCGTGCTTTGAATTACATACAATACAACCACAGAATATCCATGCCCCATAATAATGTTTGATGTAGTGTTATATTATTTGTTTCTTAGGTTTTCACACACACCACTCATTAAATAAAACAAATTTTAACGGTATAGATGCTTTGATTTGTTTATTATTTATAATAATGCATAATTCTGACGTCGCAGCCTGAAAAGGATGCGAAACGTCATAAATAAATAAATTAGTGCATCAGTGATATTGTTATTTTGTATATCAAATTACAGAGAACAAAACTCCGAATGAAGAGGTTACAAGCATCAATAAGCAGGATAAAGAGGTGGAAACAAAAGAATTAGAAAATGGAGTTTCTGAAGAATTACTTTTGGATACTTCCGAATCTTTAGAAAAAGTTAAAGAATCACCTGAAAAGCCTTTGGAGGCTTTATCTGAAGTACCTAAGCCATTACTTAAATTACCATTTGCGCAACACATTGAAAAGTCTAACCTTAGCGCTCTAAGGCTGAGAATACAACCAGATATTGAAGTAAATAAACTTTTATGCAAGAAGTGTGATATTCAACATGATACAGTGCATGAATTGTATGATCATATGGCTGGCCATTACAAGTGGATGCGTTATGCTTGCAAGTTATGTAACTTCAAACATTATAATCTGGAGAAACTACCAGAGCACGTCAAAATAGTACACAAACTGAAAGGTGACAACGATTTTTACTTTAGCACTGTGAAAGCCATTGATGGTAATGAAGCATTAGAGTTATCTGAATGTGTTGATGAAAATACTGATGTGAATAGTACGAGTCCTGATTCTCGCCGCCAAAGTCGATGCTCTAGTGACTCGAGTCGACTATCAGATGATAGTTCTTCAAGTAGCACACGCCCCGAAACAGGGGCACGTAAAAGAAAAATGTGTCAGCTGAAAGGATCCGCTAAAAGAAAAAGAAGCACTTTGAACAATGGTAAGTGAAATTATGTTTGTGGTTGTACATTAGTTAACAAACTGAAAAGTATATTGTTTCATAACTGTTAATTTTTCTTTTAGATTATTATGATGAAAAATGTGCTGATTTTAAAAAAGAGACAAATGGTACAACAGAAAATTATTCGCCTCCAAATGTAAAGACATTTGAAGAAAACTCGTCAGATATGGATGAAATCGAAGATAAGATATCAAAAATATCAAAGCAATTAGCTGGGAATCATGCATCTGTAGCATCACGTCGACCCGTTCGTAAAAAGACAAAACCTAAAAATGAGGATTTTGAGTATGATTTATCAAATTTGCTAAAGATGGAAGCTCAAGGTTACAGAGATTCGCAGTCACTAGGAACGAAAACCAATCAACCTAAAGATAAGAAGAAACCAACACAAGACAATGCCAACTATTATGAAATCCTCAACCGCGATTGTAGTGGTGCCTTAGCCACTCTATCTAAAAGAGCAGTTGAAAACTTTACGGCGCAAATGAAAAATAGTAATTTTACTTCACAAAATGCAGTAAAAGAACCAAAATCATCTAATATATTCGTGAGGCCTATGTTACCTAAAGGTATTTATAGAGGAGAAAGATACTCTCCTAATAAAAAGGATGTTGCTGATGATTGTTCTAGCCCACCAAAAGACATGAAGATGAATAAAGTTATTTCTGATGAGGCTGAGGATGAGGCTGGGAATGAGGTTTCTAAAACTCCTGAAAAAGATGTGACAACTGGTCCCTCTGACCCAGTCAAACCGGCTGCCATTCTATCCGCACCCGCCGAGACAGCAAATGCAAATGAGGAAAAAGTCGACCCAAACAGCACAATAAAACCGAATTTAAACATTCCAGCTGTCGTACCAATTAAATTTCGCCGTCAAAGTTTAGAAGTAATGAAAAATCCGCTTATAAACAAAAATATATCGGAATTTAAAAATGCAGGCATGAAAACAAAAATTCTAGTTATTAAACCAATCAACAGGAACAAAGACGGAACTTCTGTACCAAAAGCGCCTTTAAAATTTCAAACTATCAAATTGAAGGATCCTTCTAAATGTCTAACACCAAACGAAGAAAAAGCGTCTGATCAAGTAGTAGTGGTGAAAGTTCCCGCAGTTGACTGCGCGATATCGCTTCCGAATTCTGATAAAAATGCAGTAAATTGTGATGAGAACACACCGGTAGTCGATACTTTTAATAATAACGATACATCTGAACAATTAACTCCACCCATAGGTAACAAAAACATAAATAAAGCTGACATTTCTGCCATTATTGCCACTAAAAGCATATTAGGGATTAATGATATGGATATAGATGAAAATGATAAAATTGCCTCTAACGAGAGTAAAGTTGAAACAGAACAAAATGTGGTAAATGAGACTAAACAACCATTAGAAGGGGAAGTAATAGAAGCAGCAACGTAACTACATAACCCGTCAATGTACGTTTTTATGATCAACAGGGTGCTCAAATTCCACATTTTTGTCCGGTTAATCTGGCTGATTAATGTAATTATTGCAAACAATGATATATAATAATAGTCCAAAAATACATGTAAAATTCACTTCAACCTACATGATTGTCATGTTGATCATAGAACAAGCTTAAATCGCTTACAATATTTTATAATGTGCATTAAAGATTTGAGGTACCTACTTAGGTCATATGCCTAGTACTACATGTTTAATATTGACATTTGTTTTTAGCAACCAACATAATTAGGATGTACAGCCAGCAACAATTTAAGTTACCAGCAAAAGCCACAATCAGTCTCTTCAGTTATTTAGGAGATATTTGAATTTGTTTTTTTTTTATATTTCAAAGTGTTAAACAGCTATCTTTATCATATCTGAAGAATATTTTTACTATAGAAAAAAATCAAATGTTCCAAGGTCCCCCATCCAATAATCCAGCCTGATACCAACCTTGGCCAAGTTAACTTTTGCTAGTATTTCTTTAGTTTTAGATTAATTAATTTGAGCTGTTCTGTCTGTACCTTATATCCTGACTTGTCAAAATGATGCCTATTCTCTGCTAGCCGTTCTCTCATTTGGTTAAAATAAGCATTATATTTATCCCTATTCCGTCCTTATGGAACGCCTGTGCCCAAGCACTGAGGAAGAGGCATTACATGAGTTAAAATTATTGAGTTTTAAATATACCTATATACAAAAAAAAACAGCCACCAACAGTCCTCACTTTGATGAACTAAAACACGGACAACAACAAAAATGTGTTAGTAAATATTTTATAGACTCCTCTAAAAAATTAGATTTTTTGTTAAATATATATACGTATATTTTAGTTGGTTCTTGTCAAGTTTTCTCATTCATGTAAGTAAACAAAACTGATGCTTATATGATTACTTAGGTATTATTTTATGTAAGTATGTTAAGTTCTTAGGTAGAAGAAATAAAATTATTTACTGATGAATTGAAGGTTTAGCATTTTTATTTTATAATGTCGGACCAGATCAGATATGGTTTGTCCTATCCAGTAAAAAAAAACATTTGATTTATTATAACTAAATACATTAATATTATATGTAAGTATATTATAGATAGATCCAAAAATCAAAGTCAGAAATCAAGTCAGAGAAAGGCCAGCGAAGCAGATTATTACTAAATACACTTCTGGACACATCTATTAGGCCCACCTTAGAGTTTAGGTTTCGATGGACCCTACCGAAATATGATTGCTAGATTGAACAAAAACTGTTGATGCAGTGTTAAACCTGATACATTTTACCATCTTTTTCGATCGTATTGTTTTAAATTTGAATTCAGAATACCATACGACATGGAGCTACGCCTAACAAGTCGGATATGCGCCTTGTTAAAGGCAATTGATTTTTGAATAAAAAACATGTTTTATCAAATAAAGGTTTAATTTAATAACGCGTGTTGCTTCCATGGGCATCTACCACAGCTCTCATACGATTAGGCATAGAGTTTATCAACCGCTCTATGAAATTTTGAGGGATCATCTCCCATTCCTCTTCTATGGCAGTTTTCAACTCCTGCATCGTCTGGGCAACTGGCTGACGAGCCCTAACACGTCTTTTTAGCTCGTCCCACATGTGCTCAATGGGGTTCATGTCTGGGCTTCTGGCTGGCCAGTCCATAACTGTGATGAATGTTCACATCCCGAAGATATTCCCTGACGATGCCGGCCGCATGGGTTCACGAAAATAAAATAACAAAGTGCATGCAATAACCTTTATATTAAGTAAAGTGCGCACCGAGGGTTCCGTACAAACTCAATTTAATACCTCTACGCGTTCATGAGAAAAGAGGTAGTAAGTTTAAAATTTTCAAAAATATTTTTTATTATATGATGTAACTAAACATTTACGGTTTTCGCAATTTTTCCTTTATCTGTACTATAAGACGTTATTTCGTACCAAATTTCAAGATTAAAAGTTCACGGCAAGTTCTCTGTAGGTTTTGATTCCCGTGCGAGTTTCGAAAATTTGCAGAAAGCGGCATAAACGGCTGTATCTTTTGATTGCTTTGGCAGCTCAGTTGATTTTTTCACAGCTCCAAGGGACAGTAGACTTGAATATTAGATATGAATTTCAGTTTACCTCCACGCGTCCCTGAGAAAAATGGTCTTGACAGACGAACGGACGGGTGGACGGACAACAAAGTGATCCTATAAGGGTTCCGTTTTTTCCTGTTGAGGTACGGAACCCTAAAAAGAAACAGAAGGTTCATTTGATTACAGCAGAATTAATCTTCTGTTTTTCTTTTTAAATATATCCACTACTACATTCACATCAATTTCTATCCCATAGTAAATATTCATGAGAGCCAAGCAGTTCAGTTTGTTTTTACTCGTTGTGTTCCGCAAGTATAGATTGAAAACGACCTTTCTGGTGTAGCAGTGAAAACAGGTATGGTAGGCAATATTTGTAACAACGTGTTACTATTTGGACATAATTTTTGATCGCACTTATCTAAGCATTCCAAAGCAGATTTTCGAGTAGAGGAGGTTGTTGTCACAGCTGCTTTCCACACTTCAAGTTCTGCTTTGACAACAGACGTACTTCTTTCGGGTAGCACTGCCGAGACAGGGAGCGCGAGTGGGATAGTGTGGGTGGGCATACATAACAATACCGTGCCGATACGAAACAAAAATATACGAAGGTTACTGAATGCGATTAGGATAAATGACGACGGGCGGCGACGGATGGTAGAGGGCGAATCCAAAATACATTATTAGTGTAATAATTAGTAATTAAATAAGTTATGCCGCTCGCCTTTCCTTATTTTGATATTATTGATGTTGATATCTTAACTTTTCGGGGGGGTGGGGGGGGGGGGGGGGGGGGGTTTGAACCCCCAAAACCCTCCCCCTGGCTACGCCCTTGGTCTACAGAGTTCACTGGTGTGCACGGGCGTAGCTAGGTTTGAGTATCGGGGGGGGGTTCAAGAAAATAAAATTCCTGAAAGTGCATAACCTTTATATTAAGTAAATGAAAAATATGAAATATGTAAAAAAACTCGGACGCGGACTCGCGCACCGAGGGTTCCGTACAAACTCAATTTAATACCTCTACGCGTTCATGAGAAAAGAGGTATAGTAACTTTAAAATTTTCAAAAATATTTTTATTATATGATGTAACTGAAAAAAGTTCAAGATTCTGAGTTCACGGGAAGTACTCTGTAGGTTTTGATTCCCGTGCGAGATTCGAAAATTTGCAGAAATTTGCGGCATAAACGGCTGTATCTTTTGATTGCTTTGGCTCAGAAGTTTGCTTTTTCACAGCTCCAAGGGACAGTAGACATGAGTATTAGATATGAATTTCAGTTTGGTATCTCCACGCGTTCCTGAGAAAAATGGTCTTGACCGACGGACGGACGGGCGGACGGACAAGAAAGTGATCCTATAAGGGTTCCGTTTTTTCCTTTTAAGGAACGGAACCCTAAAAAGAAACGGAAGGTTCATTTGATTACAGCAGAATTAATCTTCTGTTTTTCTTTTTAAATATATCCACTTCTTCATTGACATCAATTTCTATCCCATAGTAAATATTCATTCATCGAGAGCCAAGCAGTTCAGTCTGTTTTTACTGGTTGTGTTCCGCAAGTAGTTTTTAAGTCTCCTTAGGCTTGAAAACGTCCTTTCTGGTGTAGCAGTGGAAACAGGTATGGTAGGCAATATTTGTACAACGTGTAAATATTTTTATATAATTTTTGATCGCACTTATATAAGCATTCCAAAGCAGATTATGGAGTAGGGGAGGTGATAGTCACAACTGCTTTCCACACTTCAAGTTCTGATTTGACTTTTACATCTTTCGGGTAACACTGCCGAAAGTGGTAGCCACTCGCACTCCGTAGTGTGGATACGAAACGAAAATATACGAAGGTTACCGAATGCGATAGGATAAATGACGACGGGCAGCGGCGGGTGGTAGGGGGCGAATCCAAAATACATTATTACTGTAATAATTAGTATTTAAATAAATTATGCCGCTCGCATCTCCTTATTTTGATATTATTGATGTTGATATCTTAACTTTTCGGAGGGGGGTTTGAACCCCCAAAACCCTTCCCCTGGCTACGCCCATGCTGGTGTGGCAAGACGACGTGGGTTTTGTCCCAAATCCACCCTCAACTTCGTCGGCGTGAAAATTTAGTTTGGCATACAAACATTCACCCCTTCTCACTAAAAGACAAAATCTATCCTTTATCCCGGGACTCGAAACTATTTTATTTATTAATTTAAGGAAACTTGCAGCTAATACATGTTTGTGTAACAAAACTATGTCAGTGAGTCATTTAAGTTTTAACTGATAACTTTTTATAGACTATGATGATTATGATTTCTATACCAAATTCGATCTAAATCGGTCCAGCAGCTTAGATGTGAACAGGTAATAGACAGAAAATTACAATTTCGTCTTTACTTTTATAGGTTGAATCGAACTTTGGTATACTTACTTAACTCTTAGGAATCGAGATTTTGCAAATTGTGCCGTAAGTGGGCCATAAATTAGCTAGCTACACACATAAGCGGGCTGGCATTAATCAGCACAGCCGAGCGGTAAAATCGAATATGTATAATATGTATGAATGTTTGGCAATGATTACTTTGGGTCGGCTTTCTTTGTTGTTCGTTTATACCCTTAGGTATAAAATGCTCGTATCGTATTCATCATACAAACATTTAGTCCAGGAAATGAAGCATTAAGGCTCGCAATTTTTTCGTCCACCATGGATTTCCTTGAAATTTTCACAGGAGGTAGTCTAAGAGCCAGTGATCCGCAGACTTACGGTATAGTAGCAAACTTCATATTAATGCTAGTTATACTAATTCATCTATCGTAGATCAAATGGTGGTTCACTATTCCCAGAGGGTTCCTTTAGGCGTGCCGAGAAGTCGAAAAGCATGAAAATCGACTTTCAAAAACGTGATCGCAGCATGTCTGCCGTTTTGATATCTTAAAATACTTATATATTTTTTTATATAGAAAAACTTAATCCTATAGGAACCGGAAAAGGTGTCTGCTACAATATAGTAGCTACTATATTTTATATAATATCATAGTTTCCAAAATTTCATAAAATTTGCGTTATTTTAGCAAAGCTAAAAATTACATAAAATATGTTATTATTATAAACATATATTTACAAAAACAGACCTATAGGTCGGTTCTGACATGCGGGCAGACCAAACAATACTTTCTCAGTCGTGCTATTGCAGTTGCATGATTTTGATTTTCTCACTCTTAATTTCGCAGGGAACTAGTGTTTCAGCAAAGCTGCAATTTATATATGTTTTTACATCATTATTATCAATCAATCAAAATCATTTATTCAGTTTAGGCTGTTACAAGCACATATAAATGTCTAGAAGCTACGCCATCGGTTCGTAAATCTACGGCGGGAGACCTTGTACTGAGAAGAACCAGCAAGAAACTCAGCAAGGGCTGTTTTTTTCTCCCTGTTTTATCATTTACAGAGTCGTCAAGTTGAAAAATGACTTCAGAGATGATTCATGAAGTCATCCTTCATTACATAATGTGAAATTATACATTAATTGTTCACCTGCATTTTGATTGCTGTGTCACACAGTATAAATACAAACAGAGTTATTTATAATAGGTGTAATTAAACATTTACATCTTAAATATCAAAGTAGTTAGGGCAGACTCATCTCCGCTGGCAGCACCCGTTCACGAGCATGACGCATGAACCAGCCATCGCTTCGCTCAACCATATTTCCTAAAATACGTTCCCTAGAACGTAACGACCCGCCTCACACGACACCACCGAAGAGACTTTTAAGAGAGCATGACTACCCATAACCCCCTATATCAACCACAACATATTTACTTATACTTAAAGTCATTTATCTGTAGGACACTGCAAACAATTACAAAGCAAAAACAATGGAGAAATCATGGCCACGCCGTTTTGTCATTCAAATCTTCTTAAATAGTCTGATATTCTTCCTTACGTAATCAGCTTTAAATACAGCTTTTCAATAGAAGTATCATCAACACATGATTCATAATATATATCATATAGAAATACCAGTTGGAATGGTTGGAACAGTTCAAACCCAAGCATTTTTGTCTGTAATATAATCAGACACTTTATAATAATATATAATATTATACATGTATATTTAAAAAACCAGACAGATAAGTCGGTTCTAAAATGCAGGCAGACTATATAATAGTTTCGCAGTCATGCTAATTGAGATACACGATATTGACTTTACGTTACGTTTTGTCTTCAGACGATTTAATAATTATTTTGAACACAAAATCGGTTATTGTGATTAAACCATGATAGATATATGTTCTCGCGGACTTTTTTGTAGGTCTTAATGGGATCTACAAACCCGTAGTACATCATTTTGTTCTATTATCAATAGTTTTTGCAGCGCACGCATAGCAATTTTATTACGGATCCCTAATTTTGAAAAAAAAATTATAGCCTATATAGCCTACCTCGATAAATGGACTACCCAACACTGAAAGAATCATTCAAATCGGACCAGTAGTTCCAGAGATTAGCGCGTTCAAACAAACAAACTCTGCAGCTTTATAATATTAGTATAGATATAGTAGGAACCGGAAAAAGTGTCCATCATTAAGTTTTTCTATATAAAAAAATATATTTTTAAAATATCAAAACGGCAGACATGCTGTGATCACGTTTTTGAATGTCGATTTTCATGCTTTTCGACTTCTCGGCACGCCTAAAGGAACCCTCTATGGGAATAGTGAACCACCGTTTGATCTACGGCTAGGGCAGATGAATTAGTATAACTAGCATTAATATGAAGTTTGCTACTATACCATAAGTCTGCGGATCACTGGCTCTCAGTCTATAGGGAATAGCTCAAGGATTATTTTCTATATCATGCTGCTGTACGCTAGAGCCTTGGGGGTGGTTGCCACCCCAACTTGGGGGTGGATTTTCTTTATTACATTTTAACTATAGATATATAGAAGTCCACGGAAAAAGTAATTCTAAGAAAAAAATGTCATGTACGTTTATTTCGTAAAACTAATATATTTTGAGTTATTCAAAGTTGAAAGTATCAGTTTTTTGATGAAAAGATCGACTTTTTTAAATGTTTTTTTGCGAATAACTCTAAAAATATGCATTTTATTAAAAAAATGGTAGAGAGCAAAATTGTAGCTTTTAAAAAAAACAATGCTTTTTTTATATTTTTTCTACGACAAATATGAACTAAGATACAGCAAATTAATGCTTAGCTTTTTTCGTCAAATGCATAAATTGGAAGATTTAAAGCGAAATAACGAGAAAAAATCACATTATTCGAAGAAAGCTCATAGAATCTCTTTTAAAGACATTTTGAAACAAAGTAAAAAAATATGTCTCTAGTATGAAAATTGACCGACTTATGATCAAAATAAGATCAGTACCCGCTTTTTTCTACGAAAAAAAACTGTGAAAACCACCCCCAAAGTACCCCCTAATTAAAATTGATCGCCACCCTTCTGTGATTCTCTTTATTTAAGTACTAATAATACACCCACGAAGTTTGACCAATTTAAAATGACTAATTCTAGAAAAATTGAGTTTAAAGAGAAAACGATATTTTTCATTTTCCGTGTTTTTAACCCTTTTCTTAATAATTTCTCCCAAAATACTAAAGATACGAAAAAAACGACAAAGTACTAAATTGTAGCTTTTTTAATGACAAAAGTTTCCCTGTATGCAGATATTTTGTACAGTGAATATTCGGCGATAGATAGCCATTTAACACCGACATTTACGATTGAACATCACCTTACTCAAGCGCTTTACTCTCCCTATTTAAAAGTTAAGGGATCTTAAGTAATTTAATTCACATAGTCTTATAGCTCCTGAAGAGCCCTACAAAATCGTCTCTGAAAAAAAAACTATCACCTAAAATGAAGGAGCAATGCTTAAAAAACCAATATTATTTTTTTTCGAAAAATTCGATTTACCCGCTTTGACTAGTTTTTAACAAGGGTAGATTGAAAGATTAAGAAATTGTATCCTAAAGCATGAAACAATCATTATTTAACTATTTTTACCCATATTTAGGTTTTTAATGTTATTTTATAATTTTTGACAATAAGGGGTAGTTTTCACCCCTAAAAAACACAAAAAGCGTACAACGGCACATTATAGAAAATGAACTAGAAGGTGAAATAAGCTTAATCCCAAATTTTTGTACAAATCGGTGCTGGTCGAAAAATTGCGAGGTTTTACCATTTTTTTAGCTTCATTTCCTGGACTAATTTGTCCCAAAGGGTTTCAAGAAGTAGGTGACATGCTGAAAACCAACGTACGGGATGTACTATCGCGGAATTTTGCGCTCTGTCACTTGGCGAACAAAATGCTTTGAACGGTTTTCTACAGTAGTTTTTACTACACCCCGCCAATCCAGGCCGCCGCGGCGCCGCACAATAGTAAGACAGAGAGTTATCCATTTATTAGCTAGCACTGGGGTATAGACCAAACTGGGGGTGCAAAATAAAATTTTACTTTTTACCCCAGGGTACCTCAGGACATATGGGAGTGAAGACTAAATATTTAAGCAAAATATTGTTAATAAAAAAGAATATCTTTTAAAAAAATAGTCACCATGATTCTAAAATATTTTATATAGGTAGTTAAAGTAAATGATGCTAAAATATAATTTACATGTCTCTGCTGAGCTGACAATTAAGACAATTTTTCTTCAATATCTCTAAAATAAGGGGAATTGAGTATTGGTTGCTTTTTAACCACAAATAGACAACTACATTGATAAAAAAAGGAATTGCTAAGATTTCGAGATACAGAGGTGGCAGTACTAGGCTGACATCAGCTTGGCATCACCTTCAAACTACCACCATATCTTTTAACATCCTAGAGTACAAGACAATTTTATTTTGTACCCCTGGTACTAAGTGAATGATTACTTACAATATGGTAATTATATAGTATGATAATTAATTGTTGTGACAATTAGTGGTGGTGCTGCTGGGGCTCATGGACACTGCAAGGGGCAATTAATGGTATATATGTTGGCAAATAAAACACAATTGATTATCACTATATTTATTTAAGAGATAGATACAATTAATTTCTCATCCTTTCACATCAATGACAATTAAGCATTCTTGGCTAGAGTCTCAGCCTTTGCAATAACTTCCTCGATAGGTCCAACCATGTAGAAAGCAACTTCAGGTAGATGATCATACTCTCCCTGTAAGATCTTGGAAAAGCCCTTAATGGTCTCTTCAAGGGGCACCAGCTTTCCTGCATGTCCTGTGAATACTTCAGCCACTTGGAAAGGCTGTGACAAGAACCTCTGGATTTTACGTGCACGGGCCACAGTTAGCTTATCTTCTTCAGACAACTCATCCATACCCAAAATAGCAATGATATCCTGCAGTGATTTGTAATCTTGTAAAATCTTTTGGACACCACGTGCAACATTGTAATGCTCAGCTCCAATGATGTTGGGGTCCATAATACGAGAAGTGGAATCCAGGGGGTCCACAGCTGGGTAGATACCAAGTTCAGCAATGGCACGTGATAGTACAGTGGTAGCATCCAAGTGAGCAAAAGTCGTAGCAGGAGCAGGATCAGTCAAGTCATCAGCTGGTACATAGATGGCCTGCACTGAGGTGATAGAACCCTTTTTGGTAGTAGTAATACGTTCCTGCATAGTACCCATGTCTGTAGCTAAGGTTGGTTGATAACCTACAGCAGAAGGGATACGACCCAACAGAGCAGACACCTCAGAACCAGCCTGAGTGAAACGGAAAATGTTATCAATGAAAAGCAATACATCTTGACCTTCTTGGTCACGGAAATATTCAGCCACAGTCAGTCCAGTAAGAGCCACACGAGCTCGGGCACCTGGAGGCTCATTCATTTGCCCATATACAAGAGCTACTTTAGATGTCTTATCCTTCAAGGAAATTACTCCTGATTCAATCATTTCATGATATAAATCATTTCCTTCACGAGTGCGCTCCCCTACTCCAGCAAATACAGAGTAACCACCATGAGCTTTAGCTACATTATTGATAAGTTCCATGATCAGTACAGTCTTACCTACACCAGCACCACCGAAGAGACCGATTTTACCTCCCTTTGCATATGGAGCCAACAAATCCACCACCTTAATACCAGTTACCAAAATTTCTTGCTGCACAGACATTTCAACAAACTCGGGGGCCTCGGCGTGGATAGCGGCTGTCTTGTCCGTCGGAATGGGGCCGCGTTCGTCGATGGGTTCTCCGATGACGTTGATGATACGACCTAGGGTTTCGGCGCCTACAGGGATACGAATTGGCGACCCTGAATCGAGTACGGGCTGGCCGCGAACTAAACCCTCGGTACCGTCCATAGCGATGGTGCGGACGGTGTTTTCTCCCAAGTGCTGCGCTACTTCTAGTACCAATCGAGGAGAACGGTTCTGGACTTCCAGGGCATTGAGAATCGGCGGAAGAGCATCTTCAAATTGTACATCTACGACGGCACCGATAACCGCAACCACCTTACCTTGCCCTTTGGCGGAGGCTTTTGCTGCGTAATCTCTGTGTGAGGTGGCCGATACAGCTGCGATTTTTCCACATTCTGTCAGGACCTTCTCAGCAACTGTTTTTGCGGCTAAGAAGCCACTACCAACCCTACTTACTGCCCCGAACATTTTTGATTTTCTTGAGCACTTCACTGAAGAAAATGTTTGCGGCCGCCCGAAATTATGTAATAACCTAAATTACTATAGACAAGACAACCACAGATTTTTTTTTTGTTAAATTCTCCCTTTTCCAGTAAGGCAAGGGGAACAATGCCCATACAGCCTAGTCCTAAGTTAAATTATTCTGTTTTTCTTTTTACATTAGAATGTCGGTGTGACGCATTTTAATGTTTCTTGAAGTGTTTGGCACGAAATGTATCGAGCTGGTAAGTTTCTGTGAGGTAGTCAATACTACAATAAAATTCTCACGTCCACTTGACCGGAATAGCGTATATTTTGACGATTCTACTAATTCTTCAGTTACGCAGACAATTGTAACACAAAATCAAACCAATTTTATTTCACAATATCCACTATGAACGAATTTAAGAATAATTAAAATAAGACGCCAACCACACACGATCAAATCCCGCCAAAAACTCCAACCACAGATAGATTTCAAGACGTGACATACGACCGTCACAGGTCTGCGTTCAAAAGTTCAAATCCTACGCTTTAGCTGCAACAAATGTCAAAGTTACATTAGCTTCTGAATACGTAATTTTTGAGGTAATTTTAGGTGAAAATTGTAACGTCAGGCTAAATACTTGCACTGGGAGCGTAGGTTTGGAACGGAGCCCTGAAGTTCGAATTTGAATTTCTTCCAATCAGTCTTCTAAATCCATATTAGAGGTGAGGCATAAATATCGAATCAGGTATTTGAAATAGGAATTTTTTGATACTAGTCTATACCTAATCACATAAAATATTTAAATTCCAAGGGAAAAGAGCAACAAATGCCATGTAGAATACTATTTGATAATTAGTTGTTAGCGTCGTTAAAATGTTTACATTCATCATAATTGTGCGTCGAGGTAAGATGTGATAGGTACACAGGTGGCGTTATTCAACGATTTATTTATTTATTTGAAAACCAACAATGCAACATTACTATTCAAATTGTACCTAACACTTAATATGCTACTAATAAGGCCAAAAAAGTTTTCCTGCTTTAACATAAGTAGTAACATTCCGAGCACACGAATCTTAAATTATTTTTATTATTCCTTCATACAGAGATGATCTTGGCTGTAGTCATCATCATCATCATCAGCCTATTAATGTCCCCACTGCTGGGGCACAGGCCTTCCCTATGGATGGAATAGGGAGATTGGGCCATGACCCACCACGCGGGCCCAGTGCGGATTGGTGGGTGCTAACGACTGCAAATGCAGCCGGGATCAACGGCTTAACGTGCCTTCCGAAGCACGGAGGAGCTCGAGATAGTAAATTTTTGGTCACCCATCCAATGACCGACCACTGCGAAAGTTGCTTAACTTCAACGATCGCAGCCGAACGCGCTAGCCACCTGCGCCATCGAGCTCCTCTAGCTGTAACCTGGCTGTAGTGCCAGGTTCAATTTTAAATTGGAGCAAACGGGAAGGATTTTCTTCTTTCAACCAATAATTTATTTTTTCCTAATCGGTTCATAAAAAAATAAACTACATCAACAAAATCAGTAAAGCGGTGGTAGGTCAGGTGGTAGGTGATTTAATTCTAGCCTCACATCCGTGGGTCGTAAGTTGAAATCCCAGCACCTACCTATGGATTGATCGGATATATGTACGGACTAATACCACTTGCTCATCGGTAATGGAAAACAACCTGCACATTCAGGTAAAGATGGATGATCCAATAAATGGTCTGGTTTCCCTGTTCAAGGGATATGGAGGTCATATTTCAGTAGCTCAAATGTTATTTGACCAGACTTGCCGTGTCCAGGATCATGGTTAAGCGTACCCTGACTAGAATCGAGACAAAGCGTTAGGAGAAAGAGACGTCAACAAAATCGGTTGAGTTAAACTAATATATCGCTTAATAACGGTTCCATGTGGACGACGTCTCAGGGTATCCATTTGCAGAGTCGTCTCTGACCTATTGGAGGCCCTGGGTATATTAGGATAATGGGGCCCCTATGACCCGCGTTTGGTGATTTAACAGGAACTAGGGACTTTGTATTTGATCTGACGGGGATGACCCCTATCGATCCCTGGGCACTTGCCTAAAATGCCCACTGGGAAAGAGGGGTCTGATTTGTTGTATACTAAAACCTTCTTTAGAATGTAACAAATACTTTTAAGAAAACCTCATTAAAATCGGTCAAGCCAAACGTGAGATAATTGCGGACAAACATGCATACACTTAACATACGGGCCAAATTGAAAAATTCCTTTTTTTGAAGACGGTTAAAAAAAGGGTTGCAAACACACAAGGCGATCAAATCGAGATTATGGTATTTAATTTATATATTAAAAAAACAGAAGCCCATGTTATCGTCATACTTCATAATACAAGTTTAATTAGATATTGGTGTCGATTCTAGCGTGATTCTCTAAACTTAAAACTAAATTTAACATCAATCTCTTCTTTTCATTCTATATAGAGATAATGACAAGGAAACACTGTTGTCAAATTAAAGTTTAGATTTAGAGAATCATGCCAGAATCGATACCATTATACAAATCCAATGCAATATTTCTACGTCATACCTAATCCGCATCCGATCCGATTCGTCGATCCGTTACCTGTTATTCTGCATAATTGGGAACAGGTATTTGGTGTTCGTCGGATTGGGTTAGATAGAAATAAGTGTACGAGCTGTACATACCTACTTGATTGTACATTAAAATGATTTCAAATTGACCCAGATTACTTTTAAGCATACTCATGAAATTGTATTTTTTCTTGCAGAAATAAATTAGTGTTTTTACAACATTCAAACGGTTCGGTTTTATTTAGCACTCCTTGGAGTAACCTTACCCTTAACAAGCATCAAGTGTGGGAAGCAACCCCCACATTTTTGGTCCTTCGAGCAATCGTTGCGGGATCAAGTTTCGGTTTCGTGTCTTTGGACAGTTTGTGAGTCGAAGTGCGGTAACCTAAAAATTCGTTACGTGGACAAAGTTGTACAAGTGATTAACTTCGTCGCGTTCCACCTCGCAACGTACTGAACAGTAACCAATCAAGCATCAGCAAAATTTGAGCAACCTACATCGTCTTCGTCAGTCTCGCTCAATTCCAACTAGGATCACACTAAGCATTAAGATTGACAGCAGTTCCTGGGGAGAGCAGTTAGCAGCATCTAAGTACATCAACGGCATTTCAAGTAAGATTGTTCCTTTTATTTCAATTAATCATGGAATCTCTCATTCAGCGTCAGTCAGAAATCCAGGAGCAGATGAAGCAGATCAAAAGTAACTTTAGCAAGGACGCTTCGAGTCGCAAAACTTCTGATTATCTGATGAAACGTCTAACCGCTTTAGATAGTCTCTGGGGAGAGTTCAGTATGAATAATGAGCAATTACAGTTATGTGAGAATAAAGAGCAACAATATTTTTTGGAAAATACATTTGATCAAGCAAAAGATTTTTACATAAATTTACGTCATACTATATCGTCATATAAAACGGAGAAAAAGCATACAGTTGACAAGGCTATTCAGGACGGAAAGGTGAATGAATTGTTAAGCCAACAGCGTACAAATTTTCGAGCATTTAATAGGTTAGTGCAGAGTATCATTCCAAGCGAAATATCCGAAAAGTGGGAGTTAGAAGACGAATTGCGTAATTTACAATTAAAATGGAATGTTATTGATAACATGCATTTGCAAATTGATAACCTTCTGCAAGGGGAGGATACATTTTATGAGCAAGAATTTATTTCATATGAAAAGAATTATAAGCAACTGAAACGTTCGCTCAATAAAAAATTATCAAATACAACCCTCACTCACCAAGCCACGCCTGTTATTGATATCCCAACATTTACGGGCAAATATAGTCAGTGGCCTACATTTTTTGAATTATTTACTGAGACAATTCATAATAGTAATCGAAAATCGAAAATCGAAAACTCAAAAAATGCAACATTTAAAATGTAAGGTAAAAGGGGATGCCGAGCGGATAATTCAACATCTTAATGTTACGACTGAGAATTATGACACAGCCTGGGAATTATTGACACATCGTTATAATAACCCGCAGGTATTATTTACAATGCAAATTGAGACTTTTTTGAATCAGCCTAATGTCCATAAGCAAACTTCGTATGAATTAAAGAAATTATACGATACGAGTACCGAGTGCATTCACGCGATTCATAACTTAGGTATCGATACGAATACATGGGATCCTCTGTTGGTTCATTTATTAGCAAAGAAGTTGGATTCAGCCACCTACAGTGACTACAAGGAATCTCGTAAGTCTCCGAGAGACTTGCCTACACTCGAAGAATTCATGACCTTTTTAGAAACCAAATTTATTGCTTTGGAGCCAATAAATAGGGAAAGAAAGGATAGAGAGGTACTTCCTGCACCTACTCGTCATAATCAGCACCATCAAGGTTATCAAAAACCTATAGCAACATGGAACAACAAGCAATCAAGATTTTATTCATCCTATAAGGCAGCTCCGATTTATACCTCTAATATCAAGTGTCCATTGTGCAAACAAGATCATCAGTTATTCAGATGTCACAAGTTCCTTAACCTTTCAGCAGAAACAAAAATGAGAACGATTGTGAAATACCAACTTTGTCAAAACTGCCTATTCAAACATAATGAAAAATGTCGCTCGACAAAACGTTGTAAAGAGTGCAACGGAGAGCATAATACGCTACTTCATGACGCATGCAAGCAGGCAATGACCTCGCCTAGCAATATACCTTCTCAAGCAAGCACAACTATGTCACCCATGCCTTCAACATCTAAGCAACTTAGCGTAAATCACGTTGCTGCTGAAAATGAAGAAGTTTTGTTAACAACTATACTTATAAGGGTGAGGGCAGCCGACGGCAGTTACCTTGTATTAAGAGCATTATTGGACCAGGGTTCTCAAATTACCCTAATTTCCGAAAACGCTGCTCAGATGTTAGGGCTACCAAGACAAAAATATCATGCATCGGTGTCTGGAATCGGCACAGGTTCCAAATATAGTAAGGGAGTCGTATCACTAGACTGTCAATCTATTTACAATGACTACAATTTTACAACACAAGCATTAGTCATAACACGCGTTATCAATAACTTACCGAATAGTACTTTTAGCAAGCAGCAGTGGCCTCATTTGCAGCACGTTAGTCTAGCAGATCCAGAGTACAATATCTCAAGGCCTATCGACCTACTCTTAGATGCATCAGTGTATTCTGAGATTATTATGAGTGGACTTATAAAAGGTCCGAGTCAAGCACCAATAGCCCAACAAACGAAACTAGGATGGATCTTATCAGGTAACGTGAATAAGTTCCAATGCAATGTCGTCATTAATAACATTGAGGAAATATCTAAGTTCTGGGAGATGGAAGACATCACTAGCAACACGAGCAATCTTACACTAGAGGAGCAATACTGCGAGGACTTTTACCAAGCAACAACTAAGCGATTAGAAGATGGACGGTATGAAGTCGCGCTTCCAATGCAGAAGGGATGTAGGAGAGCATCTCCAAGTCAGAGTCCGCCGGAGGAGCCGCCGCAGCATCTGCAGCTGAGTAGCGTACCTGGTAGTGCTCAAGCTAATAGTGATAGTGTTAGTGAAATTGTGAATACGACATTTATGTCGAAAGAGTGCGGTCGGTTGTGTAAATCGATGAGTAACATTAGTGCTGATAAGTGTACGTCTCCGGTAGTGTCTCGGTCAGTTTCTTTTCAAGTGCCTAATACAGATTCACTTGCGCGAAGTAACGTTAAAAATAAGACAATCAATCATTATTAAGTAATAAAATTATTAATCTAAACTAGTTGTGCTAAATTAAAGCTTTTTATTATTGTTTTTTACTCTGTTAATTTACATATTATTACACAGTGTTAAAATACATTTTTATAAAAACATGGAATACTTAATTTATTAACATTACAAATTAACGTATTCATTAAGAAACTTTGTTACTAATATAAAATAATTCACCATCTAACATAATTATAAGGATGATTGTTACTAACTAATCACTTTAATACATTTATGACAGCAGTTTGATATAAGAAAGGGTCTGAAATTTCTTTTCTTAAGTGGCCAAGATGTACGAGCTGTACATACCTACTTGATTGTACATTAAAATGATTTCAAATTGACCCAGATTACTTTTAAGCATACTCATGAAATTGTATTTTTTCTTGCACAATTAGTCACAGAAATAAATTAGTGTTTTTACAACATTCAAACGGTTCGGTTTTATTTAGCACTCCTTGGAGTAACCTTACCCTTAACAAGCATCAAGTGTGGGAAGCAACCCCCACATTTTTGACAACAACAAGTCCCAGTTTCTACTTACCTCATCACGGCGTGTTGAAATTGGACTCTAGCACGACTAAACTTCGAGTTGTATTTAATGGATCATCAAAAACATCATCGGGTCAAAGCCTCAATGATTTAATGGAATGCGGCCCAAATTTACAAGTTGATTTACAAGATTTGATATTGAGGTGGAGGAACCATAAATACGTCATCACAGCAGACATTGAGAAGATGTTCCGGCAAATACTAATCAGAGCAGTAGATCAACCCTTACAGTCAATAATATGGCGGAACACTCCCAATGAGCCTCTACGTGAATATCAACTAACAACCGTAACCTACGGTACTAAAGCAGCACCATACTTAGCAATAAGAACACTACGTCAATTAGCAAAGGATGACGCATCAAAGTATCCATTAGCAGCACAAGCATTAGAAAATTCATTTTTTACCGATGACCTTTTATGTGGACACCAAACATTACAGTTAACAAAAGAATTGCAACGTCAATTAATTAATATATTAAAGGGCGCAGGTATGAACTTAAGAAAATGGCCGGCAAACAACAATGACCTTGTTACCGATTTAGATTCTAATCAAATAGATGCTCCTTTTCAGTTCAAATGTTCGGATTCGCGCAAAACGCTCGGATTACAGTGGCAGCCCGCGACAGACACGTTCACATTTCAAAACAAATTAGACTGTGATAAACAATGTTGCACAAAAAGACAATTGTTATCCGATATCTCTAAGGTGTTTGACCCCTTAGGGTGGATTACTCCTGTCACAGTCAAAGCAAAGCTTCTCTTTCAAAGAGCATGGTCATCAGGTACATCATGGGATAGCAACCTACCCGTACAAATACAAAATGAATGGGAGCAACTAAGAAATGATTTTAAAAATATAAATAAAATATCAATACCCAGATACATCGGAAACATACAAGGAGCATATCAAATTCACGGATTTTGAGATGCGTCGGAAAAGGCATTCGCATGCGTTGTTTACATTGTAACGCAAAACGATAAAGGCGAGTTTACACCTGTCTTAGTTACAGCAAAAACGAGACTTGCCCCGCTTAACAAACAAATATCACTTCCCCGGTTAGAACTGTGTGGTGCCTTACTTTTGGCTCAATTAATAAGTAAGATCAAGGATAGTTATAAATTGGCAGACGACCTACAAAACACTTTTGCATGGACTGACTCTATGGTTGTCCTGGGGTGGATCCATGGTGATATATCTCGATGGAAACAATTTGTCGCCAACCGCATAAGTCAAATAATCAAAATAGTGCCACCATCGCAGTGGCTACATGTTAGGTCTGAAGAAAACCCAGCTGATTGCGCTTCCAGGGGACTCACTGTAACATCATTATTAGAGCACAATTTATGGTGGCAAGGACCTAAATGGATCACAAATCATAAAAACAGTTATGATCAAAGCGAGTATGAACAACCAACGTTAGAGATAAAAAAGTCGAAGTCAAGTGTAAACGCAGCCTTATATGAACAACAACTCACGTTATTTGATAAATTATTAGCAGACAATAATTCAATTACAAAAACTGTAAGAATTATAGCATGGCACTTTATACAATTTTAAATTAATTCATTTTACCAATTTTATTCTTATTTTATTAATTATTTATTTATTATTCAATAACTGTTATTTATATAAGCGAAAATGACTTCCAAAACTAAATTTCTTAAGTTAGCTCTGTATAATGCAGGATCGTTATGCACGGGACATGATGATTTTCTTATTGCAATGAGCCGCTTTGAGGCTGACATCGTAGCAATAAATGAAACATGGTTACCCGCCGGTCAGGAGGCTCGAGCACCTATAGTGCCTGGCTATCGACTACGTAATACTCCGCGCCCACGTGATATGCGTGGTGGTAGGGGAGGCGGTGTGGCATTTTACGTCAAGCGGAATATGCGTGTGAGATATTTGAGGCAACCCAATAGTCAGATTGAGCAGATGTGGCTGTCGACTCAATTAAATGGTTGTCGAGTTCTTATTGGTACAGCATACAGGCCACAATGGCTTGGTGTAGATTTGTTTTTTGACGTATTGACCGAGTCCATTACAAGCTTTTCCGATCACGATTATGTCATTGTTATGGGGGATTTTAATGTCAATATGCTTAATACGGCCAGTAAGTATGTCTCAAGGGTTAATGAGTTTTTACACACTTTGGACCTTAAGCAGTTTGTAAAAGAGCCTACACATTCATCCGTTGATGCTAACACATTAATTGATCTTGTCTGCACTAACTGTGGTGCTCGTAATCTAACGGTCACAAATATTACCGGAAACTTAGGTCATTCAATGATAAATTTCAGTATCCCGTTGAAGAAAAGTAAAGTTCCGCCTCGTGTTATCACCTCTAGACCACTTAATAAGATCAATATGACAAAATTTAGTGAGGATCTTTATGCTATGGACTGGGATTCTGTTTCTGCTTTATCTAGAGTGGAGCGTATGGTTGAACGTTTTAACCTGCTTCTTTTGTCACTTTTTAACAAACACGCTCCACTGAAAACAGCTAAATTTAAAACTAACCAATCCCTACCTTGGATAACGGAAACGATAAAGCTTATGATTAATTTGCGTAATGAAGCTCATAAAACATATCGTGAGTCCAAACACGATATACACAAACAATATTATAGGGATCTCAAAACTTTGGTGTCAACAAGTATTAATAATGAGAAGCGAGCTTACTATGACCACTATATTAATTCAAATAATAGTGATAGCAAAACGTTTTGGAGAAACTTCAAGGACACAGTTCTGCCCGATACTAAGAGTGACTACCTTCCAGATTGCTTTAGTGATCCAAACGTAATCAATGATCACTTTTTGAAAGCGCCTGGGCCAGATAAAGTTGATACTTCGCTGCTCTCTTATTTTCAAAGACACAGATTTGATACTACAAAATCTCCTTTTAAGCTACATACTGTCACTGAAACTGACGTTTCCAATTACTTTTTATCTGTAAAATCTAATGCTTTTGGCAGTGACGGTATAAGCAGGGACATGATTTTGCTCACCCTTCCAAGGACACTATCAGTTATTACGGATATAGTAAACAAATCTTTAATCACAGGTGTGGTACCTCATCAGTGGAAGTCAGCACTAATAACGCCAATCCCTAAAATTGAACCTCCGACTGAGCTTAAAGACCTAAGACCTATTAGTATTTTACCTTTTTTATCAAAAATCTTGGAAAAGGCTGTATATAGTCAATTAATTAAATACGTTGAAGATAATGAAATTTTACCAATTTTTCAATCGGGGTTTCGTAAGGGTCGTGGTACCGTTACATCTTTACTCGATGTTACAGATAATATATTAGCTGAACAGGACGCGGGAAGAAGTACTATGCTGGCTCTGCTGGATTTTTCTCGTGCATTTGATTGCTTAAACGTACCTTTACTACTTGCAAAATTAACTTTTTACGGTTTTGAACCTCACTCGGTTAAATGGTTCAGTAGCTACTTTAGTGACCGGAACCAAGCGGTACGTCTTCGTAGGGAGAATGGATCTTTCCTTACTTCTGAACCAAAACCGATGTTACGTGGTGTCCCTCAGGGTTCAATACTTGGACCGCTTCTTTTCATTATATACAGTGCGGATCTGTCAAAAGTAATCAAAAGCTGTAAATTTCACTTCTATGCAGATGATGTTCAGCTATATATCTCCGAAAAACCTGCTAAAATATCTCAGGCGGTCAGCAAATTAAACGAAGATTTGAATTCTATAGCTTCCTGGTCTAAAGACAATGCTCTCGTACTGAATCCGTCCAAATCGAAGTGTATGCTAATAGGTACCAAAAAGCAAACCGAAAACATTTTACGTGATCCACCCGTTGTTCAAGTCCTGGGCACAAATGTTGAACGTGTTCAAGAGACAAGGAACCTGGGAATAACATTTGACAGTCGATTGCGTTTTGAAGGTCATGTGCTTAATCTAGTAAAAAACTGCTTTTATCGTTTAAAAGTTTTGTATAAAGTTCGTAGTTTTTTATCTGAAAAGTCCCGAATTGCGCTCTGTGAATCGCTGATCCTATCAAGGCTGAACTATGGTAACTTGGTCTATGGTCCGCGCTTGTTGTACAGAACAAAGAAAATTATACAGCGTGTGCAAAATGCTTGTGCCCGCTTTTGCTTCCATATTCCTCCACGTACACATGTATCACCATACCTAAATAATGCTTCTATGCTAAACATGGAGTCGCGTAGGCATTTGCATCTTGCCATGCTCATGTTCAATGTAGTGAAATATAAGAATCCTGAATATTTATATCATAAACTAAAGTATTCTACTTTTCACCATCACTACGGTTCTGGTGTCCCCAGGCACGTAAGGGCTCCTTTGAGCACCCACACCCACCAGCACAGAACTGTTGGCTTCACTGGCAGTTTCCGCTACCAAGCGACTAAATGCTGGAATAACATACCTCCACCCTTAAGACTAATTCCGTGCAGACAGACTTTTAAAACACATCTGAAATCATTGTTATTAGAACAACAGAAAATTGGAATATCCAGAAATTAGTTGCTTGGGTGCGGAGTTGTCGGCGTTGGTGTTGTGTGCTTGAATTTTAATTTTATTTTCACCGAAACTATTTTCTTTAGACATGCTTAAAAATAAAAAATTATAAATATTTACTCACTGATCAATTTATCAATTTTGTTTTTATGTTTATGTAAAGTACCATACAATTATATGTCCAATGAATGTTTAATTAATTTTTGTATTTAATTTAATTTGAAATTTCGTTTATAGTATTATGAATTTTAATCTGACATTTAATTGCGTGACCTCATCTATATGGGTTAGAACTGAAAATCAGCGATTTACTCTCGGAGTAAATGTTACGCTGAGTTTTCGCCCATTCGCATCGCTGCTGCACACGAAATTATCAGTATTTTTTTGTATAAATATAATTTGTTATATTTTTAAAGGATTTGTATAATTGTAAAATTTGTATTCCATTTTGTATGTGTGCATGTTGGTGTGAATAAAGTTTTATCTATCTATCTATCTATCATGGATATCACGTTTCATCGCTCAGTTACGTAACCGGTCCGGCAATATAAACAATTATTTATTATCATCCGAATTAAATGAAGCTTATTTTATTATTATCAAACATATTCAAGCAAACGAATTTGAAACGGACTTGATCAATCTAAAAAATAAGGGTCACGTCCAGCATAAAAGCAAGATTGCACCCTTACATCCCTTTCTTGATGATCATGGAATAATAAGGGTCGGTGGTCGGCTGAATTATTCGAATTTGAACTCATCAGCAAAACATCCAGTCATACTTAGCAGTCATAGCCGATTTACTGACCTGATTGTTGAGCAAGCACACCTTACCACTTTACATGGAGGCCCGAGATTAACATTGTCGTTTATTAGAGAAAAATACTGGGTCGTAAGTGGCATGCGCACTGTCAAAAGAATTTTAAGAAAGTGTGTTAAGTGCAGAAGATTTAGCTCTGAAAATAAACAGCAAATTATGGCAGATCTTCCTCAACCTAGAGTCACTCCGTCACGTCCCTTTACGCATACTGGTGTAGATTTCACTGGCCACGTAGATCTAAAGATAAGCAAGGGTCGTGGGATACGGTGCAGTAAGGGTTACGTATCAGTATTTGTCTGTTTGTCAACAAAAGCCGTTCACTTAGAGTTAGTGTCGGACTTAAGCACACCGGCTTTCCTAGCAGCATTTCGTCGGTTCTGTTCCCGTCGCGGTACACCAAGGCACATGTACAGTGATAACGGCACTAATTTTGTAGGCGCCAACCGCTTACTGAAAAAAGAATATTCAGAGATAGTTCGAAATATCAATGAAGAATTTTTCAAAGGCATTTCTGAATGGGATATCAAATGGTCATTCAATTCACCAGCATGGCCGAGTGCAGGAGGTCTGTGGGAAGCGGCAGTTAAAAGTTTTAAGTACCATTTAAAAAGGGTACTCGGAGATCAAAAAATCACCTACGAAGAATTTACAACTCTTCTCTATCAAATAGAGGCCGCTCTTAACTCAAGACCATTGCTTGCACTAACTGAAAACCCTGAAGATGAGTTCCTGACTCCAGGTCATTTTCTTGTCGGTGGGTCAGTATTATCACGACCACAAAGTGATGATGAGCATCTTTCATTACCTCGAAGATGGCAACTGATACAAATGATGATGAAACACTTCTGGAAGAAGTGGTCAGCAGATTATTTAAATCAACTTCAAGTGCGTACAAAATGGAGGACACCTACAAAAAACTTAGAATTAAATGATATCGTACTCATAAAAGAGGACAATATCCCTCCAGGAATGTGGGCTCTTGGTCGCGTGCAGGAAATTCATCCCGGGAAGGACGGCTACGTCCGAGTGGTTTCCCTGAAAACACAAAATAAAATAATAAAGAGACCAATAAGCAAATTAATCACCTTACCTGTACACGAAGAACATCAGCCATCTACTCAGCATCAGCATAATCAGCATCAACACAATCATCAAGATTCAACTCAACACCCATCTAAAATACGGCCACGTCGCATCACCAAAACTTCAAAAGGTTTATTCAACTTTGCTACGATATTGTTATGTTTGAGTGTATTTATTACGCCGACAGTACAACAAGATCCTAACATTCTTAATGTACCTCATTTGAATACGAACACAGGCTTGTATTTTGATAAGATTTCCAATTTGCAGCATATACGAGATGAGTGGAAAATAGTAATATATTATAACTTAACAAATTATTACAAAAGCATATTTGATATTAAAGCATACATCGATCATTTAAGCAGTTACTGTGCAGAAGATAAAACGCAATATCAAGTTATCATTCGTCAATTAGAGCATGAATTAAATGAAATACAGCATTATAATAAAATTCTGCAAAACCAGCACATAACTAGGCAGAAAAGGGGCCTAATAAACGGCGTTGGCTACGTGGCTCTTTATTTGGAATTCTCGATCAAAGTTTTGCAGAAAAATATTCGCAAGATATTAAGAAAATCAGTTCAAATGAAAATCATCTGCAACAATTAATAAGAAATCAGACTATCGTACTCGAGGCAGAGTCTAACATCTTACAACGTAATGAAAAGATTATGAATTCTCAGTTTCAATTTATAAATCAGCACGTACAAAACTTGACAGTTGAAGTAGGAAAGGTTAGTTATGAAGCTCGAACTGGCCTTTACATTACCTCCTCAGCGCTAACAGCAAGTATGGTATTAAATAATATAAAACGGATTCAAGAAACATTAGTAAATACCATAACTGATATCAGACACGGGCGCATAGATACTCACCTGTTATCACCTGAACAATTACAATTACAACTCGGTATCATATCGAGTCGGCTACAGGATGATCTTACAGTGCCAGTAGAAAAAACACAGCTTAACGAGTTGTACAAAACTTTGAAGATTGCTTCTGCTATGCATCAAGATTACTTACTCATTGAAATTAAGGTGCCCATTGTTAGTAAGGAAACATTTGAATTAGATAAAATTGTAACCGTTCCAGTACAAAAGGGCTCGCGAACGATACTCACTATACCTCAGCATCAATACATCGCCTTCAATTTGAGAGGAGACACAGCCTCATTTTTATCTCAAGATGAAATAAATTCTTGTTTAGAATTAAAAAATCACAAATTGCTATGCTCATTTAATAGCCCTATTTATCATTTGAAATTAAAGGAGTCAATATGCCAAACAAAAATAAACCATGTAATTACAAATAAAACAATTTGTACCTATTTACAGACACCGTGTGAAAACACATGGGTCAAGTTACACTTGTATAATAACTGGATTTATTCATGTTGCGAAGAATGCAACGTGCGCATATTTTGTCCAGGAGGCATAATAATGAAGTCATTGACAGGCAGTGGCCTTATTACTCTAGGTCAAGGTTGCGTGTTAAAGACTAATGACTTATCAATTTACGCTCATAATAACTATATAAATCATATGACTGTAAATAGCAATATTGAAGTCCCAGGGATATCTATTTTGAACCAAATACTGAACACATCAATATCAGATAACTATTACGAAGAAGAAAATCATACGGACATTTGGGAGACATTGAATAAGCAAATTCAGTCTGTTAAAGAACAATCTTACTCTGATCTAAACATCCACGACATACATCATTACACCGCGTTGTATGTGACTATAGCGATAGTCATAGCAATTGGAGTGTTCGTCGTATGGTTTTTGACTGCAGAAGGACCAAAAATGTGGGGGTTGCTTCCCACACTTGATGCTTGTTAAGGGTAAGGTTACTCCAAGGAGTGCTAAATAAAACCGAACCGTTTGAATGTTGTAAAAACACTAATTTATTTCTGTGACTAATTGTGCAAGAAAAAATACAATTTCATGAGTATGCTTAAAAGTAATCTGGGTCAATTTGAAATCATTTTAATGTACAATCAAGTAGGTATACAGCTCGTACAATAAGAGTAGATTAAGTTTTACCACCACTAATGCCATTTAGTTTGAATTTTATGTGAAACTCGATGAATTTGTACAACACTAGGTGGCGTTATGATATAAATTTAGAGCCCCCGCAGACTTGCAATTTCGGGTTGCCCTACTATTGTACAACTAAATTGGTTACTTTCACAATTTAATTGGGCGACTTTATTATATTGGACCCCAGCCGCAGACCTAACTGATTTAGTCGGTGACTGTGTTGCTAGCGCTCTGACGTGTGCGAAAAAATGAGGAAAAGAACTGATCTACTTGCAATATATTAATATTGGATTTAGAGCAGTTCTATTCCTCATAAAAAGAAGACGGAAACAAAGTCTTTTTGTACAGTGTCGGCCTTTTTTGCACTTCATCTATGAGCTCTTCTAACTTTTCGTTTGCTACTAGTGATCGGGGGGTCGTCGACGAAGTTCCTGGCGTGGGGAAATCACGCGTGCGTGCTTTGTTCCCGCATCTTGCCTTGCGACTGACCAACTATTGTTGATGGGTAATCTGCGAGGTTACATATAGTATCAGTAGTAATAAACAGTTGGCCGATAGTTTGCCAACTTTTTAATAGTGAGTAATCGGAAGGGAATCTCGACTCTGATACAATCGGTATCCAACCATTTAGTTGTACGATTTGGTTGGGTAAGATGTGCGGACTATCATGTCACAATGCCTATTGTACTACTATGCGATTCTGTCTGCGGGTGCTCTTAAACACAAAACAAAGTCAGAAAAACTTTCTGAATCACTTTTTATTTGTTTTATTGTAGAATGCAAAACTGATCAACGAAGGTAAAATAAATAATTTAGTAATATGAAATAACATTTAAATGTATTTTTGTGCTATTTCAAACTTTCTTCGCATAAAAAGGAAAAAAAATGTAAATATATATAAGTACGAGGACCGCAAAGAACAATACATACATACAAGAGAGAAAAATGCACAATATTAAAAACATTATATTTTATTTACCTAGTATAGAAAAAAAAAGGGAGTTCACGTTATTTTCATAATAGATATCCAATTCATATCTAATCCACATTGAATACACACATTAACGTTTCGTCGTACGTATGGGGGATCGACGATACTGCATAAATATTCGGCATGGGTATTTGGATTAGGTAATTTTAAATATTAGGATTAGGTGGAATAGGTATCGATTTTACCTAATTCGACCCATGTCTAATTCATATGCGGGCACCTCACGTATTCGTATTATGCCCCGTCTACACGTCGGCTGATGCGTCCGCGGACGTCGCCAGAAGTATCAGCAGATAAATCACCATCAGCCGACCACACACCTGACGACGTCTGAGGGTCATTTAGTCCTGTGATTCAGTCTGTGTTCATCATAGAGTACATTATATACTAGTAATAGAGATATCAGTTAACCTGAGCATACAGCGCCATCTAGCGATTCATGACATTATCACAAGTCATGTACTACTGAACCGGTACCGGCAGCTTTAGATGCGATTATTAATATGAAAAAAGGAAAAAACCATACTGTGTTAAAGCTACATTATTAGATAATTTATCTACTATTCGTTTACACAGTTTTTTTTTTGATAATTGTCTAATAATGTAACTTTTACACAGTCGGTTAGAATAAATAAAAAAGTTTTATAAATCAATTATTTTTATTTTTATTTATATTTTTAAATATTTGCATGCCATTCTTTTAATTTCATCTTTAAAATTTGTACAATTACGCACCTTTATGGTGCCTTTAATAATTTATTTACCTCACCACACCAGTTATATATAAAAAATCTACAAGTCGGATCTATCATAAAAGTTTCATTGCTTTCTTTAGCCGTGTTGTATATTTGAGATTCTTTTCAGTTAGCTTCTTCACCACTTTTTTAAAGTTAGTTACACTTTGATCCATTGCAGATGCTGAAAAAAAGCATTTCAATAAAATTAGTATCATTGTGAGGTGAAAAGTCTTAAATTTTTTTTAACTAATTATTATTAGTATAAGAAAACTAAGTGGAAGGTTCATTTCATTATGTAATGTCTACTTATTAACTAAAACATGACTAAAGCCCATACAGGTAAGTTTAAGAAAAAAGCTAACAAAAGAATAAAGATGATTAGGATAGGTGCTCTCTAAAATATAGATAACATATTTCTGATATATTTTTTTTTAAAGTTAAGTAAAGAAAATTATCAAATAATTTTAATAGACAAAAATACTTATATATAAATAAAAATTACCGGTAAGCTTATTTTTACTTAGTATCTTCGATTTCTTTACAGCGTTTTGTTGTAATTCTATCTTTTCAGTCAAAACACCACCTGCAAAAAAAATTTATATTAAAACAAAAGAGAATAAGGGAAAGTTTTTACTAATTTGTATATCTGAAATTTGATGCTTCCATTCAAACATTCAAAAAGAATTTTGCCCCTACCAGGATTCGAACCCAGAACTTTACAGTGGGCATTGACAACCAGTGCACATTCCACTCTACCAGAATGTCAAAATGATTTGTAAATAAATAAATAAATATTTACTAGTGGATGTAGAAGGCATTGAAAGCTGAGAATGTTCAATTCCTTGGTCAATATCCATTCTGTTGGTGACATCCGTTGAAACACCACCAAATCCAGATAATATAAAAAAATATTTAGCAATTTATATAAAAATCACATTCAACTCAATGATTTTTATTAAGAGACCATTACATACACTCTTTACTCGATGTTTTAAAAAACTTTGAAATCAGAAATTTACCTGGCAAATGTAAAGTTGGACAGCATGTGGAGAAAGTGTTCTAGTCCAAGTAAGAAACTTGGTCTCAAAATGTTTTTGACAAACTATTCCTTTCTTGAAAAAATAATTATTGTCCATAGCTAATATCTCTCCTCCGACAGCGGAAGTCAAGTTCGGAATCGATCGGGGTGAATGTCAGGGTTAGGAAACGATTGCATTGGTATTTTATCTGCGCCTGAAACATTTGGTCAAATAGTTAAATCAAGAAAGGATTGTTTATAGAGGTTCAATTATATGTAACTGATTGGTAATACATACGTGTTACGTTGCAATTAGGCACACAATATCTTCTCTGAGATGCCATTTTCGAGAACAACGAAATCCAAATAGTGAAGCCAATCAATAACCGATATGAAGAGCAGGGGTCAATACGTAAAAGCAGGAGAATCGGAGTCCGGAAAAATAGCTGAAATCGTCGGAAAAACAACCAAAAATCACAACAAAACATTAAATTCACGAAGCGTAATGTAAACGGAACAGTTTTTTTTGTTACAGTTGTTTTTTTTAGATTCTTTACCCATTCTGGGTAGGCAAAGGGTACTGTGCCCATACAGCCAAGTCTTTAGTTTATTATTTCAAAATAAAATATGTTGTAAATAATATATGCTGATAAGCTGTATTTCTTCTTTCTTGATTTTTGTTACAGTCACTATAAATATATATGAAGTTAGGGAATACCATACGTTAAAAAAGATCTGAATAACGCCATCTAGTGAAATATTACATATCTAAAATTCGTTCTGTGATGTCCATACAAATAATTGTAGTTCGAAGTGAAAAGCCCCTGGTGTTCATTCGCGACAGATGCAACTCGTACGCACACAACATTAAAAAAAGAAATATTGAGATTATTTACTACCGCAACTATTTATAAAATGGTACTTGAGGTGCATCGCAGAATATTTATTGAAAAGAATTAGAAAAGAAGAAGGTAGTTCGTGTATACTCATAATATTAGCCATTTTGACGACCGAGAGTAACAAACGAGTAAAAATAATTGCAAGCACGCGTCCACTTTCATTTGCAACTCCGTGTACTACTGATAGGGGTGGGCGTTTTTAGAATAACGATGCGCGATAACGATGCCAGGTAGTATATAATGTACTCTATGGATGCCAGGTTTGGATGCGCGCATCCGATGCCACTGGATGCCGTTATTGGATGCCGATGCCATCTAGTTTTTGTCAACGTTACTATACCAACAGTGCCACAAACTTATCTGTGCCGGTGGAGATGTCGCTAGCGGTGAACAAATATGGCATGAATAAATTGTAGTTCAAATTTTTGGCACCGGCATAGAAAAGTTTGTGCCACTCTGTGGTGCCACTGGACTGCGTTCAAAACCTACGCTCTGAGTGCAATTTTTTATGTAATAATTTTGCCAGTATTACATATTTTTAGTAACCATACCGAAAAGTAAATAAATGGAAGCGATAACATTTTCAAGTCATTATTCATGGAATCGAAGACAAAACACGCATCTGTCGTAATTCATATCGCATCGTATCCTGTGATACTACGATATTGACATTCACTTGGTATCGATGCGATGCCGGCATCAATGCGATCATCCGATGCGACTTATCTGATACCGATGCGCATCGATTTCACAAATATGTAAAAACGCCCATCTCTACTACTGAATCCCTTTGTTTGTGGGCCAAAAAACCTACAACTATCGGATTGATGGCAGAGATTGAGTCATTATGGAGTCAAAGGTACTGCATATAAATTGATGCAGTCGTACCTCAGTTCCAGAAAACAAACTGTAGAGGTAAATGGTGTTACATCATCTGGATCTCATGTGGAAATGGGTGTTCCCCAGAGTTCAATTTTGGTCCCTTCCTGTTTCTAGTACATATATGTAAATGATTTGCCATTTTTTGTGGAAAATTTGTGTGAGAGAGTATTATTTGCTGATGACACATCTTTATTATTTAACGTTGACAGGCACAAGAACAACTATGACGATGTTAATAATGCTCTCTCGCAAGTTCTGAAATGGTTTAATGTCAATAATCTAAAGCTAAATGCTAATAAAACCAAGTAAAAGTTGAACATATTGGAATTAAATTAAATAATGAAAAATTAGATTTAGTAGACTCGACTAGATTCTTGGGTATAACGATAGACTCAAAACTGCAATAGAGTCATCACATTACGCTTTTGGCTAGTAAACTTAGTTCAGCAGCTTATGCCATAAGAAAGATAAGACAACTTACTGATACAGATACTGCCAGGACTGTATATTTTAGTTACTTCCATAGTATCTTATCATACGGCATTGTACTCTGGGGAACAGTAGCTGATATTGAAAGTATATTCATTCTAGAAAAAAGAGCTGTGAGATCTGAGTAGCCGAACATCTCTTAGAGATTTTTTTTAAGAAATTGGCATTTTGACTGTTGCTTCTAAATTCATTTACATATGTATACTCCTCTTTAAAAATAATATCAATTTGTATATCAAACACAGTAACGTGCACAATTTTAACACAAGAAATAGAAACAACCTTGCAGTGCCACCCTTCAGGTTTACCGATCTTTTATGGGTCAAGGTATATATTTTTACAATAAAATTCCTGATGCTATTCTTGAGTTACCCATAAATGAGTTCAAATGTCACATAAAAAGTTTTTGAAGTTATACTTCTTTAGGCGCGTTATGAAAAATTGATGAGAGTGAAATTTTAAGATGCGCGCGCATCACTGTAACACAAAATTTTAACATAATGAAGTTGGTCGCTTTAGCGACCAACTTCATGCGTTACTTTTGTGTTTACCGCACATTAAGAAACCTACCAACAAAATAGAAATAGAATCTCTATTTAGTGGGTGCTACCGTCTGCATTGTGAAGGCCTATCAAAAGTATTTATTAATCTGGAACAACGGAATCAAAGCGCGATTCAGGAGACTACAGCGCCATCTCTTGACCATTGGTGTAGTAGAACCAAAAACCACATCTTTATTTTTTGTAATAAAGTAACAAAAAGTATTTATTAATCTGGAACAACGGAACCAAAGCGCGATTCAGGAGACTACAGCGCCATCTCTTGACCATTGGTGTAGTAGAACCAAAAACCACATCTTTATTTTTTGTAATAAAGTAACAGTTATAGGTATTCATATTTATAATATTTATCCACATGTTTCTAGTTTGTATATTCGGAATACGTGTTTGAGTTTCATACAAGTGCAAATCACATATGTTCTAATAAATTATATTCAGTAGCGATTTTAATTGAATATTTTGATTATTTATTTATTTTTTCAAATTAAAACTGAACTTTATTGACTTCGTCCTTTTCCAGACTTTTTATTAATTTATTGTAATTAATTATTTGCATGCAATTAAAAACTAATTTTAAACGATGCCAAAGAAGGATAACTTCTCACGCGCCTACATAAGTACACGCACCCATTTTTTACTTATGAAAGGCTATTATACTATTAAAGAATACTTGAATGACAAAACTGCATGGCTGTAACTGCAAAATTGTTTTGTATTTATTTGCAGTGTCGTACAGATAAATTACCTTAACTCTATGTAACTATTTTGCAGTTTGTTTTGAGTGTGTTCGGTTTCAAATATATTGAATGCGTATAACGTAACATTACATCCGCTTACCCACCTTTTCCTATCCCTTGGACGATTTTTTATTGTAATACGAGGGTAGACAGGCAGTATCTGTCAGCTGCCTGTTACTACTACGACGCCACAGCGATCGGTCGACTTATGAAAAGCCCCGATCCAAATTACATATAGTCAGCGCGTCGGTTGTTCAACGAGCACAAAGGAACATCATCAAATCACCAAGATTACGTGAAGGACAGTTAGGACTAGCTCAAGATAACATTCCTACAACATCCGGAAACTTACGAAAATACAGGCAGACCAGCGCTGCTCTAAAGACTATCGGAGAAAACAAAAAATCGTAAGTCCAAATCACTTTCTGTCCCGCACATAATCCTTTTTGGTCCTTCTCCCCGATAAATCATCCTAGTAATCATCTATTTTCTTTCCAAAAGTTGCGTTATAATTTTTGCCAATCATCATAATTCGTGGGTAAACATTTTCCAAATTCTCAAATAATTTTTGTTTTGTGGGTAGAAAATTATCAAAGTCATAATATTTTTATTTTATCTTTACAATCTGTGATTACTTGTATCATTCAGCCTTACTCTTTGACTGAATGTCAATATTGATTCATTCAGTCGCATCACTATCTCAGTATCCAACCGATACTAGCAAATCAGTTTGAATCCATTGCTATAAATTACTTTTTTAAAACTTTTTTTTGACGTTTGTCATTGTCACTGTTGAAAATATTTCAAAACAACCTTTGAATTTTAAATCTAAATTAATATAGTTAAATTCTATTGAATATCGATTTATTTACATAATGGCATCGGATAAGAAAGGAAAATCCAAACTTGTAGTGTCGGATGATGCATCAAGATGCGCAATTACTACTATGAAATTGAATGCAAACATGAAGTTTATGGATTCTTTATATAACTTAGCAAATCAACTTAGTTCACAATCTCAACAAGACCCTGGACTATTAGCATCGTTTAAGGTTCGTTTGCGTGACGTTGAAGTATATCGTAACAATTTCCAGGACGCTCACGACTTTTTATTTGCAATGTCAACAGATGAAAGTTTTAACCCAGATTAGCCTACTGTCCTATATTTAGGACAGTAGAAATAAAAAAAAATATCAGAATACCCTCTTTATCTAAGATTATTTAGTCTTATGATTTGCAGTAAGAAACGTGTCAGCTTTATTAGAAAAAATAAAAAGACAGTTATTTTAACAGTTTTTACCTTATAAGTGTGTAATAAAAGTGCGTTGCAGACATGGCAAATGACAGGTATGTATAAAAAGTTATATTTTACTCGTGAGTTGTTTTTTTCTGTGTTAATATCTAGTTGATAACCTTAACTTTTGTACTAAATGAATATTCTCGCAAAATAATATAAATAAATTACGTATAACTTGTTACAAATACTAGCGTACTATATATAGGACAGTAGGATAATATACATGATTTTAGTACAATAATACAACTTTTTCTTTACAGACCGTTAGCTGCGCATGAAATTTTAGATGCTTTAGAAAATGTTTCTGATACTGAAGAAGATTATAGAGAACGACTGATATGTATTCTACCTCCTCCTGTTGATCCTGCCTGTCTCACTGATGAAGATTCGGGTGAAGAAGATAATGTAACTTTGAATAATTTGCCACGAAACATTCTGCTTCAACCGGCTGAAGTAATGATTCAAGGGCAGATTATGGTGAGTGATACAGAAGAAGAACCTTCTGATTCTACAGGTCGAACTAAACGTAGGCGTACCTACGCATGGAGAAAACGGGACTTGGCAAAAAATCCCGTGAATTGGCCAGATGTTCAAGGCGCTTGCCAAGATAAGCGCCCAATTGAGTGGTTTGAAAACTTCTTAGATGAAGATGTTATTTCGTTGTTGGTGTCAGAGAGCAATAAATATGCTGTCAAAAAGAATTTGCCTGGAGACATAACCACTGAAGATATGAAATGTTTCATCGGCATATTGTTGGTTAGTGGTTATTCATGGCTCCCCCGTAGAAGAATGTATTGGGAAAACTCCCCTGATACAAAGAATGAATTGATCAGCTCGGCTATGACTAGGGATAGATTTGACTTTATTTTTCGCCACCTTCATGTCAATGATAATCTGGATTTGCAAGACAAATACACAAAAGTACGCCCCCTAGTTACACTTCTAAATAAAAAGTTCTTAGAGTTTTCTCCTCTTGAAGAGCATTACAGTGTAGAGGAGGCCATGATCCCCTACTATGGTAGACATGGCTGCAAACAGCACATAAAAGGTAAACCTATTAGGTACGGGTTCAAAGCTTGGGTTGGTGCTACACGGTTAGGGTATGTTTTATGGATGGAACCATACCAAGGTGCTACAACTATGTGCAATCCAATATATAAAGAATTGGGGCTGGGTGCAAGCGTTGTTCTCACTTTTTGCGATGTGCTGATTTCACGTGGCTTCGACCTTCCTTACCACGTAGTTTTTGATAATTTTTTTACTGGGACGCCCTTGCTGGAAGAGATAACAAAGAAAGGCCTTCGTTGCACTGGGACAGTTCGAGAAAACAGGACATCTAGTTGTCCTCTGATTACATCGAAGTTACTGAAAAAAAAGGAACGTGGTGCTGTCGATTACAGAACGACACATGACAACACGTTCATTATTGCTAAATGGCATGACAATAATATATTCAATATTGCTTCTAATGCTGTAGGAATAAATCCTAAACAATCTGCCAAACGCTTCTCACAAAGTGAAAAGAGAAACATTGTCATAGAAGAACCACATATGGTGTCCATCTATAACAAATATATGGGAGGAGTGGATCGGTCTGATGAAAATATTTCACATTACCGAATTGGTATACGAGGTAAGAAATGGTACATGCCGTTGCTCACACACATGATTGATCTTGCCGAACATAATGCATGGCAGTTATATAAAATAAATTATGGAAAACTGGATCATCTTGGCTTTCGCAGAAGGGTAGCAATTGCTTTGATTGAATCAAACAGAAAAAATGCCAAAAGAGGGCCTAGTCGACTCTCCCATCATGAACATGCTGATAGTCGTAAAGACCAAATGAATCATCTGGTTATTCCTCAATCGAAGCAAACACACTGTCGTCAATGTCACAAAAAATGTTTGACACGTTGCAAGAAATGTGATGTTGGAGTGTGTGTCAAGTGTTTTGAAACATATCATTCATAAATAGTGTTAATCTAGTAAATTACATATAACAATGGGTAATATAATCAATAGTTATCTAATAAACTACACTTTTTGATTACATTCTGTTTTGTCATAAATGGTCTTTTATTTCCTCTTATTATCCTACTGTCCTACATATAGGACGGCTGTTTCCCTGAAAGCCTTACACTTAATTTTTTTTTCATAATTTTTTTTATGTTGCATAAGATCTAATAAACTAAATAATGTAACTTTTTTCAAAATTTTCAGAAAATTTTAGTTTCAGGCTTATATGGGTTAAAGCTGAGTTGGAAAAGCAGTTTGGTACTTTTTATGATAAATATTATTCAGTGCAGATATTAAGTGATTTAGCTCCACGAAACGAACCTCAAACGTCAAATGAATTACAAACAAATATGGTACATAAGTCAACACATTTTTCTTTACCCAAAATAACATTACCTAGATTTTCTGGTGTCTATACTAATGGCCTAACTTCATAGCAATGTTTGATAGTTTAGTCATAGAGAAAAGTAATACACTGGAAATTAGTGCACGATAATGTTGAGCTACCTAGTGTACAAAAGATGCACTATTTACTGTCAGTGCTGGATAGGGAATCTTTGAATCTTATCAAACACTTAGAACTTTCAGAAGGCAATTACTATATTGCATACAATTTATTAAAAGATAGATATCAAAATAAAAGATTAATTGCAGATAAACACTTAGAAGCTATTTTAAACATAAACATAAATACAAATCAACTTAACAGCAACTTACGGAAACTTGTTAATGCACTTAAGGAAAATATTCAAGCTTTAAATGCATTAGGTTTTGAAACAAACTCTTGGAGTTTTATATTATTGCAAATAATTTTACGTAAACTTCCTATGGATTTGAGGAGCAAGTTTGAGGCTGATCATCAACGAGAATCAACTAATGACATTCCAACCTTTAACAAATTACTTGAACTTTTGGAAAATCAGCTTAAAGTTTTGGAAGCTGTCATGGGATCCAAATCTACTTCTTACTCTAGCAGCCATAATAGCGCTCAACCAAATTCATCAAAATCATTTATGGTCAAACTCCCTTATACATGTTACTGCTGCGGAGGTGATCACGGTATTTATACTTGTCACAAATTCAACTCAATGACACCAGCTGATCGTAAAAAGTTTGTCATTGATAACAAATTGTGTTTTAATTGTTTACGTACATGAGTACGTAAACAGAATGATCTATAAATAAATGTCAGTGTAAATTTGTCATGGCCGTCATCATACAAAACTTCATTTAGGCAACACTACTCGTACTTCTCAAGAAGCAACTATCCAGCCAGAGGCTGCAGTATCGACACTTAGCTCTACTGTCCAGACTTACCCTGCATGCAGTATCCACAAGGGATCTACTGTAGGTTTGGGAACGGCTGTGGTTGGTATCCGAGATGCGAATAATATTTTACACAAAGTTCGAGCTTTAATTGATAGCGGTTCACAGGTTACAATTGTCACTGAGTCTTTAGCACGGAAACTGCAGCTACCTCGTTCTAGCCCTTTCACACTCTTTGGTTTGGGAGAGTCTAGCGGACAACGCACTAATGGAAGTATCCAGTGTGCGATACAATCTATAATGGATCCAACCTCTCCGCCATTGGAAACTACTACAGTTATACTAAAGCATATTACTGGTGTTCTTCCTAGCACTAAAATCTCTCAAGAGGTTGCTAGAAGATGTAGAGACATTCAGTTGGCTGATGACAAATTTTCTGTACCTGGGCCCATAGATATTCTTATAGGGGTAGAGCTCTATGAACAAATATTTAACGGACGCAAGCTATCTTTAGGTGAAGGATTTCCTTCAGCATACTCATCTATTTTTGGCTGGATTCTGATGGGTAGAGCCCCATTGGACTCTGACATTTCGCATCAAGCTCTATCAATGGCCTGTACTGCTGATCTCAACTCCATTCTTTCAAGGTTTTGGGAGGTTGAGGAGGTTCCAGCACATCACGTACAGGATCCTGAGGATATGCTTTGCGAAAAACATTTTGTAGAGACTCATTCTCGCAATTCTAATGGTAGGTTTATAGTGCGCTTACCTTTCAAGTCGGGGCGCATAGCTCTGGGCTCTAGTTTTGATAATGCTCTTAAGCGATTCTATAACTTAGAACGGAAAATCAGCAAGGATAACCGTCTCAGAGAGCTCTACATAGAGTTCATGAGAGATTACCTTCAAGCAGGTCATATGCGTCTCGTTACTCCGGGCGATTCAGCAGATCGTTATTATATTCCACACCACGGTGTATTAAAGGAAAGTAGCAGCACCACTAAGCTTCGTGCTGTATTCGACGCTTCCGCGCCTACTAGCTCTGGTGTTTCACTTAATCAGCTTTTGATGGCTGGTCCAAAGTTACAACAGCATGTCGAGGATATCATATTGCGCTTCAGAACTCATGCTATCGTGTTCACATGTGATATAAAGCAGATGTATCGTCAAGTTCAGCTACATGAAGATGATAGCAAGTATCACACCATCTTCTGGCGTGAGTCTCCTGATCAGCCTATCCAACAGTTTGAGCTGACTACGGTCACATATGGAGTCACTCCAGCAGCTTATTTGGCTATGCGCGTCATACACGAGCTAGCTGCACTTAATGCTGAGCAGTATCCTGCTGCAGCGGAGGCATTGAGGAATGATACCTTCGTTGATGACATCATTACCGGTACCTCTGATGTTCCATCTGCCAAACGTCTTCAGCAGCAGTTGGTGGAAGTTTTAGCTGGGGGAGGTTTTCAGCTACGCAAATGGGCTAGCAACAATTCTGATATTCTGGCTGCATATCCTGATGATCACCTGAGAAGCCTCTTCGCTTTGAAGAGTCCGGAGACAGCATTTTTAAGGTATTAGGAGTGGCATGGAATTCGGATTCGGATAGTTTCGTTTATCAGGTTTCAAGCTTCAGTAGATGCAGGACAAAGCGAGAAATTCTATCTAACATAGCGCGCATCTATGACCCGTGCGGCTATTTAGCACCTGTTACGTTTTACGCTAAGGTTCTGATGCAACGTGTCTGTGCCTTACAAATGTCCTGGGACGATCAACTTCCCGAAGAAATCATCATGCTGTGGGATTCATTCTCCGAATCATTTAAGCACGTTAAGTTGCCACAAATACCACGATACATACATACACAACCATACGCATCAGAGATCATGGGATTCTGCGATGCATCCGAAAGCGGTTACGCCGCAGTTATCTATCTTCGTACTCAGCACTCTTCCGGCGAGGTCAGTGTTCATCTCCTTCGCGGTCGGTCAAGAGTTGCTCCTATGCGACAGAAGCTAACCATCCCACGGCTCGAGCTTTGCGGTGCTTTGCTTCTAGCTCGTCTGATCGGTCACTATTTAGAACTATTTAATGGTAAAATTAGCATAAGTGGTGCCACTGCGTGGTGCGACTCGACCATCGTTCTAGCATGGTTGCGCACTTCACCGCACAAATTACAGACCTTTGAGGGAAATCGTGTTTCCCAGGTTCAGGGCTTAATACCATCCGCAAAATGGCGATACGTACCCTCCGCGTCCAATCCTGCCGATTGCGCAAGTAGAGGCGTTACTGCCGATGTCCTCGTAGGTCATCAGCTGTGGTGGTCTCCTTTTTGGTTAAAGGATGATCCATCCACCTGGCCTACGAATCCATGCGTCGACACCTCGGCATTGCCTGGTCTGAAACCAGAAGCTATTTCCTCATTGCCTGCAGTTGAAGTCAATCCCCTCGGACACTCACTTATCACAAAATATAGTTCCTTTTCTCGGTTACAACGTATCACTGCTTGGCTTCTGCGTTTTATTTCTAATGCACGATCTGCCAACTCTCGAACCAAGGGACCTCTTACGGTCCATGAATTCAGCAATTCTCTTTTAACACTTGTCAAGTTGGTGCAAGGTGAAGTCTTTGCCAACCACATCTCAGCCATCAATAAAGGTCGATCTGTTTCGGGCCCATTGCAGCGCCTTGCTCCTTTTATTGATGCACACGGTCTTCTTCGCGTTGGCGGAAGACACAGGCACTCCAATTTGACTTACACTGTGAAATATCCACTGTTATTACCTAAGTCGCATCATCTTACTCATCTAATCATTGATTATCATCACCTGCTCCATCTTCATGCGGGTCCCTCTATACTCGTAAACATTCTTCGTCAGAAGTTTTGGATTTTGTCTGCTCGACGGGTTGTTCGAAACCGAGTGTTTCAGTGCCATCGCTGTTACAGGCTAAAGGCGAAACCTCTGGAACCCTTTATGGGTAATCTTCCACCCAGTCGAGTACGGCTGAGTCATCCATTCACCAGAGTAGGGGTCGACTTTGCAGGTCCATTCACCATAAAGGCTTCTTGTATGCGCAGGGCGAAGACACTCAAAGCTTATCTTTGTGTCTTCGTATGCCTTGCCGTGAAGGCTGTTCACTTTGAAGTCACTTCTGACTTAACAACCCAAGCCTTTTTGGCTTGTTTTCATAGATTTGTCGCGAGAAGAGGAATGCCTTCGGATGTTTACTCGGATTACGGCAAAAACTTTCAAGGGGCTGCTAATTACTTGAAGGCTCAGAGGTTGCTTTCGGATCAATTGGGTGTCACTTGGCACATGAATCCGCCTTACGCCCCACACATGGGTGGGCTTTGGGAGTCGACGGTCAAGTCGGCAAAACAGTTATTGTTGCGCACAGTTGGTGAGCAGGTTCTCACTTACGAAGAGTTGTCCACTGTGTTTGCTAGAGCCGAGGCTGTTTTGAACTCTAGACCGTTATGTCCTCTTACAGATGACGTGTCCAATCTTGATACTTTGACTCCGGGTCATTATGTTATCGGTCAGCCTTTGGTCAGCTTACCAGAGGAAGCATCTGATGATTCTCAAGTCCCATTACTCAAACGTTGGAAGCTAGTGCAACAGATCTCGCATCACTTTTGGCAAAGATGGCAGGGTGAATATCTTCACAATCTTCAACAACGCGTTAAATGGTGTAAAACCATCCCCAATTTGATGTTGGGTGACCTGGTTTTAATTAAAGACGATCACACTACACCCCTTAGGTGGCGAAAGGGACGAGTATCTGCGCTCCATCCTGGAACAGATGGCATGGTACGCGTTGTAGAGATTAGGACCAGTTCCGGGTCTTGTCTCAGATCGTTAACTAAGGTGTGTCCATTGCCAAAATGCGATACAAATTAATTTAAAACAAATTTTATATACTCAATTACTTTTTTTTAACTTAGCTTTGTTATTAAACATAATTTTTATATACATTTTAATTTAACTTCATGGTACATCAGCGGTTTGTGCAATCAATCCTATCGGTAAATCAACTTTATTAAGAGTTTTTATTGGATTTTGCATTCTTACCCATGCGGAACTCAGCTTAATTCGGAAAATCAACTCGGTTAGTTATGGAATTGAAATCAACTTTATTCGGAAAATCAACTCGTCAATTTTAGAATATGCTAAAGAGCTTAGCAGCTCTTCGAGGGGCGGTCATGTTCGGTTTCAAATATATTGAATGCGTATAATGTAACATTACATCCGCTTACCCACCTTTTCCTATCCCTTGGACGATTTTTTATTGTAATACGAGGGTAGACAGGCAGTATCTGTCAGCTGTTACTACTACGACGCCACAGCGATCGGTCGACTTATGAAAAGCCCCGATCCAAATTACATATAGTCAGCGCGTCGGTTGTTCAACGAGCACAAAGGAACATCATCAAATCACCAAGATTACGTGAAGGACAGTTAGGACTCAAGATAACATTCCTACAACATCCGGAAACTTACGAAAATACAGGCAGACCAGCGCTGCTCTAAAGACTATCGGAGAAAACAAAAAAATCGTAAGTCCAAATCACTTTCTGTCCCGCACAGAGTGGTTATGGGTAGTCATGCTCTCTTAAAAATCTCTTCGGCGGTATCGCGTGAGGCGGATCGTTGCGTTCCCTAAAATATGGTTGAGCGAAGCGATGGCTGGTTCATGCGTCATGCTCGTGAACAGGTGCTGCCAGCGGAGATGAGTCTGCTCTATACTACTTTATTATTTTAATGATAATTAATTATTAAATTTAGATTGTATTTTACATTACACAACAAATTGTGTAATGTAAAATACAATCTACAATACAAATATTTATACTGTACTGTATCAAAATACAAATATTTATACTGTATGACACCGCAATCAAATTGTAAGTGAACATTTATTATTTCTCTGATAAAGATTAATGGCGGTGTGGCGGTGTGTAGAATACCTACCACAGACGCGCAAACTATCCCGTCTACAATACACGTCAGCAGGATGCATCCGCATGATGGCATCTGCGGATGCGTCCACCAACGTGTAGAGGGGCAATAGCTATTTGTAATTTTTATGGAAATTTGTCCTCATCGTACACTAGTGAAAAGGAGACACTATTGTCGAGTATACAATTACAAATAGCAAGTAAGAGTAGCCATGTGAAGTGCCGGTAATACACAGGGTATTACTGCTGTACAACACTTGCTCAGCGGTACAACACTGTCTGTATAGTGATGTGCAGAGTCGCTTTTATGGGGGCTCGAGTCGACTCGAGTTGGTTTATACGGTATTCGAATTGTGACTCGATGGTGCAATGGAGAAATTTCATGATGTTGTTAATATTATATTTAACGTGATGGTATTAAAATATAGATCAAAAGTAATTAATAACTGAAAAAATTTTTGAAATCCATCTATAAATGACTTAGAAATAAATTATTGAAGTTTACGTATTTTAGTACAGAACGTCTATGGTTTCTGATTCGCCTGTGACGTCATTTGACCTATTCAATATCACCGCACCACGAATCATTCAAGTATTAGTTTCCGAGTTGCGCTAGGGTTCTTGCTTCGTTCGTGTTTATTTACGTACAGTCGTTTGTTTCTTTTTTATTTATGTGCGTGTAGTTTTTATTTCACAACAATGGATGAAGGCTTCGTCAAAGGGCAAAGTGATAATTTGCCTAGTATTGATATATACACAGTAATGGACTTCCCCCAACTACAGTTTGTCTATAAAATCGTGACATTAAATGATGGCGCCACTAGTATGCATGTAGCAACCCTATACAGTCGGACGAAAATGATTTGATACTAGCAGTTCATTCAAGTAAAATAGGTAATTAATAAGACACACTATACAGTCGTATTTTGTTTCTGTTTTATACATAGTAGTTACCTATGCTTATAAAAAGTTTAGCCAAGCATATTTAATTGAATCAGAATAAAATTATTATAGATAAAATAGTACTTTATAGTGTAAAAGTGTGTAATGTTAGGTAATCATCAATACGCACAAGTATCATCATACGACGTTTTTTAACACACTTGTTAAGAAAATAATACTAAAAATCATTTTATGGTATACAAAAAGTTTATTTAGAGAAACAATTTGTAAATGTGCAGTTAGTAAAATTAGTGATAGGTATCTTCACTAAAAGCATCTGGCCATGGTTCTTTATGTGACCATTTCTTTTTTTGGTCGGCCTTGCCTGTTTTCCCAGGAGTTTCAAACTTTCCATCATTCTTAAAACCTTCGTTGACTATTCGATTCTATGATTTTCCTGAAAAAAAGTAATAAACTATGTAACGGAATAGTAACAATAACTTATTGACATGAAGCAATTAATTCAAAATTAGTAGAAAACCTGACCGAGTTGAACCATAATAAGGTATCAAAAGAAATGGTCGTACTACAATATTACATATTAAAATGTCAATCTAACCTGAAAATGTGCAATGTAAACAATGCCTTTTTGAAGTTATACTTCTTTAGGCGCGTTATGAAAAAATGATGAGAGTGAAATTTTTAGATGCGCGCGCATCACTGTAACCAAAAAGTAACAGCATGAAGTTGGCCGCGGGCGCGTTATGAAAAAATCATGTGAGTGAAATTTCAGATGCGCGCGTATCACTGTAACACAATAGTAACACCATGAAGTTGGCCGCGGGCGCGTTATGAATGTTAGTGTCTAATAATGGTGGATTATTAACCACTTAGTGGTTAATAATCCACCATTATTAGACATCTGTTCAAAAGGTACTTTGAACGATCCACGGAGCTCCATAAGATGATCGCGTTGTCAAAAACAATGTTGGCACGCTCGTCGCCTCTGATCACTGTTTTCATATTTATAATATTTATCCACATGTTTCTAGTTTCTATATAGACACAACGTGTTTTAGTAACTTACAAGTGCTAATTACTTATGGACTAATAACTTAAATTCAGTAGTGATTTTAATTGAATATTTTGAATATTTATTTAATTTTTCAAATTAAAACTGAACTTAATTGACTGTGTTAACTATCCTTTTCCAGTCCTTTTATTATTTTATTGTAATTATTAATTATTTGCATGCAATTAAAAAATATTTTTTATTGATGTTAAAGAAGTATAACTTCTCACGCGCGTACATAAGTTACACGCATCCATTTTTTTTTGGTCTCAAAATCGTAAATTGAGTAAATTTGTAACTTCAGGCAGATTACAAACAAATAGTTACACGATTACATACCCGCCATAGATGCTGTTCGCCCATAAACATCGTCCAAATCCCACAAAATTCGTCCAGCTTGGTAGTCCTCGAAACATCGCTTTAAAAATCACTTCCCGCGTGCCACTCCGATTTACTTTACTCATTTTTATACCTTTCTGCGTAGTTTCGTCTTATTTTATTCCAAACTTTACAGTTAAAATTACAGTTTAATCCAAACAATAAAAAATACAAAAGGAAAACTGTTCACAGACTAGTTAGAGATACTACGTATAAACTGTTCCACATTTTTTTTTTAATTTATTTAAAGCATTGGCTTCCAGTTCCAGGGCCACTAGCTTAAACATAAACAACTTGCTTATAGTGAAAATAAGATATGAACAACAGGAATTAACAAAAATAAAACAGGGAAATCTAACATAATCAACTAATTACTTAATAATAACTTAATATAAAATAAAACTTAAAGAAACAGAATTTTAAACATATTCATAACAATCACAAGGGACCAAATGTATTAATGATAAAAACATAAATAATGCTATACAGTTCTCTAAATCTTAACAAATGTTTAACATTTTGAGGGAATACATTTATCTCTATCAAATCTTTACAAGAGCATATAAAAAGAAGTCGTTGAATATTAAAATACTTGCAATCAAAGAATAAATGTTGAATATCACAGTTTGGATGTTTACAATATTCACAAATTGAGTTAACGCTCAGTTTAAGGCGATAAAGATGACATGGAAATTTACAATGACCTATTCTTAATCTACATAAACTAGTTATAAAATTTCTACTTATAAAAGGTGGTTTTTCAAACCAAGCTTTTATACTGGGCACAGGGACAATTTCAGCATGCCACCTGCCTTTCTCTAGCCGTGAAATACTTACATCTAATGACCATCGTTGAATCACATTGTGTTTTAAACAAGTAACTAAGTCAGAATGAGGCACCTTGTAGTCCTCGATAGTAGAAATATTCAGAGTATACCGTGCGAGTTTATCAACAAGCTCGTTACCGAAAATGCCCGAATGTCCGGGAACCCAACAAAATTCAACTAAAAGATTACTTCTATGAAGTATGTAAACAAGGTGTCTCAATTCATATAATAAATAATTACACTAACTACTAATACATTTTTGCTCCAAGGCTTGTAATGCACTCATTGAGTCACATATTATTAAGAATTTGGTAAAGTTTGATGACTCAAAATTAAATATATTTTACAGCATAAATCATACCAAGAATTTCAGTAGAAAAGATTGAAAAGTTAGTATTACAAGAAAACACTTTACTGTATTTATTACATGAATCGTAAAAAGCAAAACTAGTACGATCATTTTCATCAGGTTTTAGAACCATCCGTGTAAATTTTTACGTAATCGTTTTTCTCATTCAAAAATTCATAAAAATGTTCCTTAGAGACAAAGCGAGTTAAAGTGACCGTAATGTCACGTAGCATTGACTGAAAACTATATGTAAAATCAGCGGTTAAATTCACCCAGTGCACGATATCCTGGAATTTAAAGTTTAAATATGATATAGCTTCACTTATATTAGGAGAAGCTGGCAAGGGAATACTATTAAAACGAAGAATATCATAGTCTTGCAAGTAACGACAGACTATAACGTTATCATGACTAACTAAATTTAAACAAAACTTTTCGGTTAAATAGCTTCTTCTAATGAATAAAGGCGGCACTCCAGATTCAACTTCTAAAGAATTTATAGGGGACGACATCATGGCCCCAGTGATAACGCGTAAAGCTTTATTTTGTAAAATGTCTAGTTTACGAAGCAACTGTTTAGATGCTTCAGCATAAAACATACATCCGTAGTCAAATTGGCTACGAACCAAAGAAATATATAATTTTTTCAAGATTTTTGGATCAGAACCCCAACATACCCCAACTAAAGATCTCAAGATGTTTAGACGCAACTCTGCTTTTTACTTATATAATTAATATGAGGACCCCAAGACAATTCTGAATCAAGCATAACACCTAAATACATTTCAGTTGTCTTAAAGGGAATTAAAGCATTATTATAAAATAATCGAGGACTAACTGGACAACTATACGCAAAGACCATAACTGAACTTTTTTGTGCATTTACATCAAGCTCCAGGCGATCAATAAGGTAATTACTTAAATAAGCAAGACAACTATTCATAATACGTTCTCCTAGTGAAAGATCATCACAATCTAAATATAGAACAAGATCATCCGCATAAAAATAATATTTTATAGAGCCTGGAATATGCTTCATAAAATTCACAAGACATAGGATAAAAATAAGAGGAGAAATTACTGAACCCTGTGGCGTACCTTTAAAAGAAGTTCTTGAACCATACAATTTATTACTAACCTTAAGAGATATTGTACGACCATTCAGAAAATTGAATATCCATGATAAAACAGATCCAGGAATACCAAGTGTTTGTAAGCTTTCAATTAAATACTCATGTTTAATGTTATCAAAAGCACCTTTTAAGTCTAAAAAAACAACTAGAGTAATTTTATTTTTATTAAGGTTATTTTGAATATCACCCAATAAGCAACCTAAGTTATACATAGTACTTTTTGCCTTTACGAAAACCAAATTGATAATCTGGAATAAGTGAATTGTGTTCAATGAACCATTCTAAGCGGTTCTTTAACATAGTTTTAAATAGTTTAGCAAAACATGAAGTTAATGAAATAGGCCTATATGCATCTAAACTATTACAATCCTTGTTAGGTTTTAGAATGGGAACAACAAACTGCCTTTTCCAGATTGGAGGAATCTTATTATGTGACCACAATTGATTATAAATATTTAAAAGAATAAGTTTAACATTATAGGTAGATTTTTAATAACAGAATAGGGGATATAATCAGGACCAGGTGAGGTGTCCTTTTTCTTATCTAGAGACGCTTGTAACTCAAAAAATTCAAAAGGATCACGAATCCATTTAACAGATTCAGAACCTACAGACAAAAATAATGAATCTAAATTGTTAGGGACGATTCCACAAACTTGGGACCCTAATTTATCTAAATAAGCAGAAGCATTTGAAGAATTGTCGAAAAAACGTGTTTTAGCGCTAAAGCCTAACTTGGCAAACTTAAATCTCTTTACGTAATCCCATATTAGCTTTACAGGCGTTTTTCTGTTAAAAGAGTTACATAGATTGGCCCAAAATAAAGGTTTTGTTCCGATAATATTCTTTTCTTTTTAGCGTCAAATCGTTTATAGAGAATGTAATTTTCTAAAGTGGGGTACTTTCTATAAGATTTTAAGGCAAGTTTAGATTCATTAACAGCTTTAGAACATTTGTCATTCCACCAAATAATAGCTTTGCGTTTGATATTTTTAGTATAGCAACAATCATTCTTCTTAGAAAATGTCAACAACACGTTACTTAACGTTTTAGTAAATGAATTATAACTATTTAGGGGGTCAAAATCTAAAGAAAAAGTGGAAAAACTATCATCGCAGAGCCGGGAAAACTTTGACCAGTCTATTTTATGGAAGTTCATACCCGACAATCCTATGTTATCAGACAAAGGAGTGGAGAAACATTAAATAAAACAGTTATGAAAACAGGAAAGTGGTTGCTGCTCAAAGGATCATCATGCACAGAAAAAGAACAACTAGAACTCACCGTAGATGATGCGAAAGCCAAGTCTAATACATTAGCATTCTGACCATACGGAGCAACAGTGGTAATAGTGTAGTCATTCAAGCAAACTAGGTTATGTTCATCTGCAAAATTATAAATTATATTACCTCTTCTATCATTAAATCTGGAGCCCCAAGCCGTTTGGTGAGCATTGAAATCTCCGATGATCAAATAATTCCTATTCTTTAAGCAAGTAAAAGAATGTGAAAGCATATTTAATTTAAATTTCCCATTAGGAGGAGGAGGTATATACATATACAGAAAGAATATCAACATAAATAGAGCCAACTTTTACAGAGACCAATAAGTTTTGAAAGTGATAGTTGGATGGAGTGTTAATTAATTTATAAATATATTTATCTTTTATAGCCAGTGCCACACCTCCATGGGGGCAATCAGAATCACGACGTATAACCTTGAATCCAGGTAACTTAAATGACTTGGATGAATTCAACCAAGTCTCATTAAGTAAAATTATATCAATATCAGCTGTTTGTGAAGTAATGAAATAGTAAAACTGATTCAGTTTTTGTCCAATGCTACGGCAGTTCCAGTGAATGATGTTAAGGTATCCAATTCTAGAATTATTAGCCATAAAAGTTATGCTGAAAAGTTGGTAATAAGCAACTCTTTTATGACTTTTGAAGAAATAGCATCTCCGTTTTGCTTTAGTTTCAAATCAACAAGAGTTTTAGTAAGAACATTTAACACTTCATCTGAATTAATTATATCTGTATATAATACTCTTTTTTGGGGAACATTCAATAATTTTAAATTCTTGAGTCTTGGTGGTGAAGCTAGAGGGTCCGATGTCGAACCTGGATCTTCTCTATAGGTAGACTTTACCTTTCCAGCGACCTTTGCATATGTTAACTTCCCACTAATTTTGTCCTTCAACTCTTGGTTTTTGGCACTTTTAACTGGACATAAATTGCTTACTGCCATATGAGGTCCGGAACAGTTAATACATTTAGTATTTTCTTTATTGTTGCAGTCCTTAAAAAAGTGATTGCCTGAGCAGATAGAGCAGACCTGTGGACTCTTGCAAGAACCACGACCATGTCCAAATTTGTAACAGACGAAACATTGTTTGATTGGTCTAATATATTCCTTCACATCAAACCAAATATGTAAGATGATCTGGTCGTATTGAGCTCAAGAATGTGACTAAAACAGTTGGAGTTGGAGAGAAGGAGCCATCGCTGTTTTTTCTCATGAAGCGTTTTACTCCTATTACTTCACTGCTGGACTTCAAATTGGTCAATAAATCTTCCTCTGACAACTCAGTAGGCACTTTTATTACACCCAAGCTCTCCAGGTGGTCATATGCGATCTTTGCTTGCCACTAGCTCTTCGAAAGTATGAAGGCATTGGCATTAAAGAGAGCTTTAATTAGAAAATTGCCGATGGCTTTTACAAAAAGTAAACCTGAGCAAGATTTTAAAATTGAATTTGTTTTCATCAGGTCAAACTTGGTACCGGGTGTTACAGCTGAAATCAATATGAGATACTCTTTTTTATTGTCCTCTGTGTACAAATGGACATAATCTTTAAATAAACCCCTTTTATTGTGTATAAAATTTGCCACCATTTTGAGTGGAGGAGAATCTATAAGTTTACGTTTGGCGGCAGAATGCCTGCCACCACTATCTTCGTTCATCACTTATTAAATTAGAGACTACTAATAATAATTTAAGTACAAAATAATAGAAAAAGGGCTACTTAGAAAGTAATATTTAAATTAGTTAAGGATTTCCCTCACAACAGTTCGAGTGTTCGCGCCCTTTTTTCCTGTTCCACAACTGAAACTCGATGACAGCTGATGTATTTTTTTGAAGTTATACTTCTTTAGGCGCGTTATGAAAAAATTATGAGAGTGAAATTTTAAGATGCGCGCGCATCACTGTAACACAAAATTTTGGTCGCTTTAGCGACCAACTTCATGCGTTACTTTTGTGTTTACCCCACATTAAGAAAATCTACCAACAATATAGAAATAGAATCTCTATTTAGTGGGTGCTAACGACTGCATTGTGAAGGCCTATCAAAAGTATTTATTAATCTGGAACAACGGAACCAAAGCGCGATTCAGGAGACTACAGCGCCATCTCTTGACCATTGGTGTAGTAGAACCAAAAACCACATCTTTATTTTTGGTAATAAAGTAACAAAAAGTATTTATTAATCTGGAACAACGGAACCAAAGCGCGATTCAGGAGACTACAGCGCCATCTCTTGACCATTGGTGTAGTAGAACCAAAAACCACATCTTTATTTTTTGTAATAAAGTAACAGTTAAAGGTATTCTTATTTATAATATTTATCCACATGTTTCTAGTTTGTATATTCGGAATACGTGTTTGAGTTTCATACAAGTGCAAATCACATATGTTCTAATAAATTATATTCAGTAGCGATTTTAATTGAATATTTTGACTATTTATTTATTTTTTCAAATTAAAACTGAACTTTATTGACTGTGTCCTTTTCCAGACTTTTTATTAATTTATTGTAATTAATTATTTGCATGCAATTAAAAACTAATTTTAAACGATGCCAAAGAAGGATAACTTCTCACGCGCCTACTAAGTACACGCACCCATTTTTTTTTTAATTTATTCATGACCATGGATACAAGTCCTTCAGTCGTCAGCTGATGTATATAAGTTTGGTGTTGCCAGACACATGAATAATGTTAGTTCCTCAAACATTCATGTCACGACTTTATAGACAAACTGTAGTCGATGTTTGACTAAATTTTCTGTGTCATTTTCAACCTGTAAATAAATTCGATATTCACAGTACTTACATACATATAAAGTAAATAACAAAAAATAATAAATATATTTACATAAAATATATAGTTATTTTTACTGAATAGGTTATTCCGGACCTACTTACGATTCAATAGGTATATCGATCAGAAATAGGCACCTATTGTTAATAGTTACTTACTTCAAAATGATCTTCACACACATATTTAGTGCTTTTAGGGCCAATTAAATCACGCTTCATTACTTTGCACCACTTTTTCCTTGTTGTTATATTATTTGGTACACAAAAAAAAATATTGGGATTTTTAACTGCTGTGCTTTGACACATAGGAACAATACAATATTTGTAGGCATTTTTTTTAATTTCTGCCATCCGGTAATAAACAAAATGCGAATCAAACGGCGCAAGCAACTACACAACAATACATTCGTACGTACTCAGCGAATACGTGCTGCGTGTCGTCTAGGTCAAATGACGTCACACGATGGAGCGCCGCGTGTAATAAAATTATTCTTGCGAGCGCAACTTCAAAGTCCTGTAACTTTTTAATTTCTTGAGATATTTTATTAATTCTTTCACGTCTTTGTTTTATTTTACTTAAATTTTTATAATTTATGTATATAAAAAAAATGAAAACTTCTTCATTCGAGCCCAGTATTCAAGTTCTAGGTTTGGTATTCGCATGTAGACTCGAATCAAGAACTCAAGTCCTGGACTTGATTCTAGAAATTTGAGTCCAGAACACGAATCCGTTAACGATGTTAGAACTAAAAGGATTAATTGAAATGGAGTAAAGTTCAAACAAACGTAACGGTTGAACGTAATAACATAACATATGAAATGTTTTTAATGAAAATATTTAGAAACATTACAAAAAATATAGAACACACTTGTTTTAGTACACAACAAAAACAGATCTTTTTAAAAGTTACGAACTTCAAATATTTGTTCCATTAGTTTATAACAAACTTTGCAAGTCATATTACTTATTAAAACAGAATCAAATTACACAAACATCCAGGCGAATCAAATAAATTTAAACAATGTTTTTGAATCAAAACTTATACACAATAAAATTTTAGGTTAATTTTAACAAACGAGTCAACGAGTACAAAATTGATTCTTCCTGACTCGAGTACAGGAATTGAGTCTGGCGGACTCAAATCAAAAATAATTGGTATTCGAGAAAGCAAATCCATCCAAGGCAGGAAACGAGTCTGATTCGAGTCAAGCCGTACTCGGAACTAGAGGTGTAAAAGTAACGAAAAAAAAGCGTACCCGTATGTATTCGTTACTTTAACAATTAGTACCCGTTACTATAGTATCGTTACGTTACTCGTTACTTCTCATAAAAAAATCGGTTTTACTATTTTGAAATTTTTAACTGTGAGCTTATGTTATATCACAATAACATCGCAATCCATTATTCATCAATTATAATGATAAAGCAACAAATAGGTGTCGAAAATTATTGTATTGATAATAATACTTAAATAGCATTCTAACGATAAATCAACATAAAAATAGTTTTGCTTAGAATGAAATTAAACATAACGAAAGAAAGAACTACAGCAAAAATCGTTTGTTCTCAAAATAAAATTATAAAAAAAATAAAAATATTTTAAACGAAATCTATCAAGTTGGCTTTTTCGATAAGCTTCTGTGAGGTAGTCAACACGACAATAAATTTCTCACGTCCATTTGACCGGAATAGCGTATACTTTAACGATTCCACTAATTCTTTAGTTACGCAGACGGTTGTAACACAAAATCACACCAATTTTATTTCACAATATCCACTATGAACGAATTTAAGAATAATTAAAATAAGACGCTAACCGCACTCGATGAAATCCCGCCAAAAACTCCAACGTACGTTTTTAAATTCTCCGAATATGCTCGCGCATGCTTAAAACATACGATCAGCAAATGTTTCTATACACACGTCAATTATAAGGCAGGCTTGTTGAAAATATATCGATGTATCGATATATCGATATTTTTTGTTCGATATATCGATATTTGTTGCCGATATATTTTGATTCGATATATCGATACTAAATAACCGATATCGAAATTCGTATCAAAAACGACATTTTTTTAATTATTAGCGGCATATCACGATCTAACTAAATTCGTATCTGGAAAAATCGGAACTGGATCTCAGATTAATGATATTCAACATATCTATGATCTGTGCTGTATTTAGTATTGTCTATTATTTGTAAATCTGTTTCGCTGGTGAATTGGTTGCGCTGAATAGGCTAGTTGACCCTTTTTGGAAAAAGGTTTTAAATGGTTAATAAATGTTCTATTAGACCGAAAAAAAATGTATTGTATTTTTTTGAGACCTAGAAAGCTACAAATCTTCAATTTTAAAATAGACTTTTCATGGACATACAAAAACGCTGTCGGCCATTTTAGTCTATAGATTATCTATGCTATGACGTCGACGGTAGTAAACAAAAACTCGTAAGCACGTAGAAAATAACCCATCTGAGTTTATAATAAAAAAAAACATGATTTCTAATAGATACCACGAAAAATATAGTAATTATCATTATTGTAATGTACGAGAATGTAAAAAAAAACCTTGAAGACTCCAGGAAAGTTGTGGATTAAAGTGCCGAAAGAAATTAACCTACGCAATACCTGGTTAGAACTTGCTAAAAGTGATCCTGCAACTTTATCGACTCATAGTAAAATTTATTTTTGCGAAGATCACTTTGATGTAAGTATTCATTGAATAATATTTTAAGTCTCTTCGTTTATTATCAGTTTTAATAATACAAGTTTTAAAGTTATGTATGAATGACATTTAGTTGTTTACTAAAAGAGACGTCACAATCATGGCGGATGTGGTGAACAGCGTTTTTAGTGTTTAAAAAGTATAGACTAAAAATTATTTTTTTCAAATTAAATTTCTACAGCAATCTTCTGCTTTTATGAAGTGAAATCGATATATTTAGGTTCCCTAGACCAAATACTTTAAGAAATAAAAATTTATTTAATACAATTCGATATGAGTCAACTAGCCTATTCCATTATATTCTGTGGAAGTGTGTGACTGTCTAGCCTTGTTTACGAAAGATGACACCTGAGAGGCTCTGCAATCATTTTCTACATTCGAAAAACGGGTCTACTTTTAGGGATATAATTTTCGTTTCATTATTATTCCGCGTGCCATATTTCGTGAGATACCGTACTGTCATGTAGTGTATCGGCAATTGGGTACTTTGATAATTCTTTCTTTAATTATAATTTGTATTGTTATTATTAATGTGCTAGGCTGACCTAAATATAATTTTGGGAAAATTGGTCCGATATGTCGATGTTTTTTTCGTGATATATCGAAGCCGATATTGATATTTTTTAAAATATCGATGTATCTATATTTTTTTCAACTTTCGACATCCCTAAAACATATAGATAGCCATACTACGAAAAATGCGAGTAACGAAATTTATTTGTGTGTAACGTTTCGTTACACGGTACTAGATGGCGCACCCGTTACTCAGTACCGAAAACATACGGTTTGCTACAGCTCTACTCGGCACATCGCATCGCTATAAACTACAATAAAAATATTTCTCACCCAGAAAGAGATTTTAAAAATTTATTTGAAAAACAAATTTTCCTTCTCTTTTTTCTAAATGAAATTGAAATAATGTATTGTCGCCGTATTTCTGCTCCATGTGTATGTTTTATTGGATAGTTTTGATAAACTAAGTCTATTTACAATTGTTTTCGCTCTTTATTTCAGTAACTTTTATTTAATTTGGTTTGATGCATTAACGTACATTCCTATATTATACTGAGTATGATAAGTTTATTTAATGTCATTAAAATACCGTTTCTTTGAAGTACCTACCTTTAAAAAATTTCAGGTTTTATTATTTCAACGAGTTACATCTAGAAGTCGATTCAATATCAAGCTTCCACAAGAAATAAGACGGTTAGATGTACGATGCCAAAGCACCGTAACCTTGGAAGATAGCTATGTTAAGAAGTTTATGAAGGCTGTTGGCTGGATGGACCCTGCTCGTACAGTTAGTATGAAACCAGATATTCTTTCAGTAGAATATAACTTTAATACACTGATGTTCTCTCTCGTTTTGTTTGTACATAAGTTGACAGTTTACTTCATAATTTTAATTATTTGCTTAAATACACATGTTTAAACCCCTTGATTACCCTCTTCTCTCTCCAAATCTCTAACCCAGTGCCTGTTAAAGTACAGTTTTTTTCTTCTGGGAGCAAAGCAAAATCTAAGAGTGTTTTGGCTGCTAATTTACCTATGTGGATACTAAAACCCTGATAAAACTAAAGGAATTGCAGATATTGTTGCATAGAAGTACTGTTTGGCCATGCTTTTTTATTTTTATAACTTCAATATTTGGCTTGGGGGCCATGATTTGAACAGATGTTTTGTGCTAAGTACTTGAATGGATTACAAATACTTCAAGTGTCTTTCATCAATATCTAATATATGCCACTTTTTAACACAGTAAGAACTACATTTTGGTATTACAAGGGTACACAAAGTTTTAAAAAATATTAGAATTTCTTTAATGGAAATGCTAATATTTGCTTAAGAAAAAATATAAGTAAAGGAATTATCTTAACATTATTGCCTATCAAATTCTAATAATATTTATGTACCTATTACATGTCACTGATGTATGGATGCTGTAACCATTTACCTTCAGACAGGCCACATGATTATTTGCAACATCAGAGGTAAAACTGTACTTTCTGGGCTCAGGAGTTTGACTGACACATCATACTTTTTGTTGAAACACGGGACAAATGTGTGCCGTGCCACTCACATCTATGTGCGGTAAGGTAGTCAAGCCATGACGTTACATGCTCACGCACATTTTACAATCAATATAAAAATCAATACTGAGAGAGTGATATCCCAGGTTATTTTATGAAGTTGCCTACGGGACTAGAAATATCCATTACATAAATAAAAAAAAAATAGAAAATATTCACTTGACCCAAGTTTCAAACGGGATCATAAGATTTAAAAATGTAGCAGTAAGGGGCCGTTCAAGTAGTACGTAAGCAGATTTATTACAATTATTTACCCCCTCCTCCCCCTCGTCAGCAAAAGTAAGCAAAGCCCCCCCATCCTTACATAAACATGCATTTTTCCTTTAATGTATTCTGTTTTTTTTATTGATTCATGAGCTTTCATGAGCTTTCATGAGCTTTCATGAGCTTCATGAGCAGCAGTACTTAAAAAGGCTTAATCGATGATGCTGACGTAATCACCATCTCTACCCCCCACCCCTCCATGTCATCAAAAATAAGCAAAGCAAAGACTCCCCTGCCCCCCTATAGTGCTTACGTAATACTTGAACAGCCCCTAACTTATTATATACTTAAAAAAATATATAAAAAGTTACATGAAACATTACAAAAAAAATTGTCTCTCTAGGTAGGTGTCAACATGGAATGTTCTCATTTTTTCCGTTCTTAAAAAAGAAAGAAGATGAAAATTACTTACTTTACATTCTTTTTTACATGAGTTACCTTTCTGTGCATGCCGTAAGGTAGAAGAACCAATCATGGATGGTTTAAGAATGAAAACGGTGTTTATTTACATTTATTGATTATATTCTTTTGGTATTGGATGAAAGGGTTATATCAGTAAATAAAACATGCTTTTTATAATCGATATATTTGACACAGTATGTTCCTCCAAGGTTTACTTTTAGGATATTTCAAAAATCCAAGACCCCTTATCAAGGACCTATTATGAACAGTTCTAGTCTTGAACACCTAATGTTGAACATTAACTAGTCTTGGACACCTAGTGTTGAACATTTTCTTAACTATTTTTACGCATCCATAATCAAATATTAACGTCAAAAATATGTTCTTACATACCAAAAACTTAAAGATGCAAATCTTTTGACATGATATAAATAAAATATAACTAGAAAAAATTCCACGCGGACCAGGCAGCAGACGGGACTCGAACCCGTATCCTTCGCAATCCGGGCGAATTCACTGACCAATTATGCAACCACGGCCCTGACGGCCGCGTCGAAATTCTTCTAGCCATTGATGCTGCAAGGCATCGCCATTTCTTCGCATTGTAGGTAACCCACAATGTCAAATGAATACTTTTACAAGTATCTTCCAGTTGCCAGGTCCTGCAAATAAGTTTTTTTAGTATACTTCCTCGCACTGTACACGAGCATTTACACCAACATTATCGAACATTTTTTTGCAATGTGTTATGATAATATTTGTTATTATTTTAGCTTATTGTAATAAGTAGTTAACAATGTAAACTTACCTGAGAACGTAAAATTCAATCCAATTACGGCTGTTATATAACAGATAAGAATAATTATACAACTGAAGAAGGCCACGTTAAATACAACCAAAGAAAAGTTGACAATTTGAAACTTATTTTTGAAAACCTGCAAACTTTTTTATTTTTTATAGATGCGAGTGACCTCTTAATTAATTTTATAGCACAGTGTGACCTAAACCCGCACTTTACGCACGCTTTTCCGTGACCTAAGTTGCCTATTTCTGCACGGTGTGTAAATGAATTGACCAACTTCACTCATGTAGAATTAGTACATTACGATACGCGTACCTTAACTTTACTATGCCAATCAAGGAATAAACGTTCATGGATACATTGAAATTCTATTTTGTTGTAATGATATTTGATTTTTTCCTTTTGAAATATACTTTCAAAATGGTAATCTGAACTGGAATTCTTTCTTTTCAGAGTTTGACTTGCAGTCTGTATTGCAATTCTTTGTGATTGCAATACATGAATTTTACTTTCAAAACACTAATCGCATCCCCGGCCCCCCGAGGCAACTTAGGTCACGCGTATCGTAATGTACTATTAACTAAACATTTTGAGTTGACATTCGTGATTACGTTCAGAAATTGAATAGGTGTACACACGTGGGTACAGAGGGCGGTAATGGGTTTAATGTAATTTTTCAGAGATTAAAATTGACGGGCTACTTCCTCTACGAATCAGTGCCAGACAAAGTTGTTTACACGGAATGGTTTGAGCAATTACAGCTGCCCGACACATTTGTATCTTGGTTCGCGGTGACTGAATTGCATGTGTGGATGCTTATGGTTCGTTATATGGCTGAAGATATTGCAACGCCAATCAAAGACAAGAAACAGTACATCAAAGGCGATGGCCATTTTGTTAGAAATTGTATCATAGAAGCACTATGGGCAGATGTAGCAAATAAAATTAAGCTGCTAGAAGTAAGTTTAATAACTTAGTGACCAATTTAAATGCTTTATCGCCATTGTACTGTCAGTCACATATTTCTTATAATCTGATTACAGGGTGCTAATCCTGCCATTGCTAGAAAACAAGTAGCAGAATTGTCGGAACAATTTCAAGCTGCTCTAATAGCTTATGATGAAGGTCTGAGTGATGACAAAGTACTGGCTGCTGCAATATGGAGGCGATTTTACTCATTATCTGAAGACACTAAAGCTGAAAATATTGAAAGGATAGTCCATTACATAAGACATCAAGTAAGTATAAGTTCTGTATAAAAACCTTTTGTCATGTTCTTCAATGGAAAAGAAAAGTCAAACTCATATCAGACGGCGTTGCATTCCTATAACCCAAAACAATTTACGACATCTGTGAAACAGATACAAAAAATTGTTAAAAGTACATTTTATTTTTTTATGTAAAATGCTGTGTGTGGTAATTTTATTGTAATATACATTAAATCTTCAACGAATGCAGCCGAACGCGCTAGCCACCTGCGCCATCGAGCTCCTCCTAGCAACTTTCGTAGTGGTCGGTCATTGGATGGGTGACCAAAAATTTACTATTTCGAGCTCCTCCGTGCTTCGGAAGGCACGTTAAGCCGTTGGTCCCGGCTGCATTTGCAGTCGTTAGCACCCACCAATCCGCACTGGGCCCGCGTGGCCCAATCTCCCTATTCCATCCATAGGGTGCCCCAGCTGTGGGGACATTAATAGGCTGATGATGATGATGATACATTAAATCACTACTTTTGCCAAGATGAGTGACTGAAAAAGCTATAAGTTAAGGAATAAGAATTTTCAGTCTAGTGCATGCAGGGTGTTATTTTGATGTCTCGAGATTCAGTTTCAGTCAGTTTCATCCCCATTGTTTTCTGGACATATTTCAATAATCAGTAAAATTAAACTTAGTGTGAAAAAAAACGACAATATTCATTATAATTTTTATATTTTGCTAAGGGTAATATTGTTTGTTTCTGTTGCAGTTGTCTCTCTTGGATAAAATACCCAGCGAAAATTTGAAATTTAGACCAAATATTGATTGGTTAAGCATACTCAACCACTAGCTCGTAAGTTTCAGTTTTTGTTAAACAGTTGTTGTCATATATTAATTAGTACAATAATAAATTAGTCTTTGTTATTATAAACAATCTTGATCATTAATTTTATCAAAACTAACACGATTATTTAGTGGAAAAAAATAGTTCCCTTAGTTCTTCACATCTTTGTCTTTCACCAAGAACAGTTACAACAGTTTTGCATAGATTGTTAATTTTGCAATTATCATCGCACCGAGCCTGCCGATAATCGCTTATCTTTGAATAAAAGGCTGAATATAAATCTAGCATCTTAGGTTGATCTGTAACCATGGAGTAAACTAAATCATTCATTGACTTGGCAGATAGATCGTTAAGAGTAAAACTGTTCTTCATATCATATAGCAGGAACCATTTTGGTCTCTTATCCGGGGTTAGGTTTGCTTCAGTAAGATTATAAACGTAATTTACAATGTTGTCAGGCATCTGTAACATATAAAAGCATAATATTTAGTTTATAAAATAACTAATGAATGACAAACAGAAAAAACTGAACATTCTGTTAAATTGGCACAGTTTTACTTTTGATACTAGGTAAGAGTAGTTGTTCCTTGTTTTTTTGTGGTTGACCGGAAGTGGCTGTTATTTATTTCCCAACAGACGCTACAATTCAAGCCTGAAATCCTAAACAAGTGCAGATGTCGCTGCAGTTTCACCCTTACGCCGTATTGCTTAAGGCTCATATTAGAATGAATATCACCATTCGACCTATATATTATTTTTAACGTTGCGACCCGCGGCGCTCCGATAAAATGTGTACCCTTATCACGAACCAATATTGACTTCGAATAGTTTGCGAGTGCGAAATGTCATTGTCAAATATGTACTGTTTTTTAGTTCTTGTTACGTCCGTTGTGGATTTTACTTCTTACTAAATTAAACGTTTTACCTTAGTTATATTATTTAATACTGATATTAATAATACAATTCAGTAAGCAGGAGCGCAAGTAAGGTTACCATTTAGTTTTTTTTTTTATATAGCCAGGTTGGCAAATGACTCTACCCCACCTGATGTTAAGTGGTTTACCTAATATCAAAAGTCCTGACAAAAATTCTCACATTTGGAAAAAAGTCCGGCTGTTTTAGTCACAAAATGCAAACTTTAATTACTTAGTTACAATGGTACCTCTGGCATTTGACTTAATATGTAGTTTTATTATTCATATACAATGTAATTAAAAAAATCCGGACAATTTAATGAGGCGGACAAAGTCCGGATTATAACCTACGGATAAACGGGTAACCCTAAGCGCATTTATGTAAAATATATATTTATTTACTATGATTCCTTTCGAAACTTACCAATGTTTCGGTGTCTAATATTACAATTTTGTAGTTGAGATTATAAAAAGTGTAGGATGTTACACTGCCACCTCCCCAAGCCATGTTGATGGGAGTGTTATTTGGACTGTAGAAAATTTTAAACTCGTCTGAATGCGTGTGACCATTGAATTCGGCTGCTATTGTTGCAGAGAATCTATAAAAAAGTATAATATCATTTATTAATACATTCAAGCCTTCCTCTTCAAACATAGTAAGAATACTAATTTTGAAATTGCGAAGACACGTCAGGCCAACAGTAAAGTCCAAGGCATAATCATAATTCCCTTTAAGGAATCGATAGCTGACAAAAGTATCTCTAACGGATTTTATGGTTTTCTGTCGCTTTATTAGTTTTCTGCACTAAGGTATTGATAGCTATTAAACTTTCAGTAAATTAAATTATAGAATTGATTGAAAATGCGCACCTATTAACAATTTTATTATATTCTCTCGTCCAAGTATAAGTTAAGTCATGGACGCCAGGCGGGATATGCGCTATAATGTGAACTTTTTCTCCTTGCGATTCTGCCTTATACAACTCTTCAACTAACCAATCCAAGTGACGTTTAGCATCGAGAGGATCGTAGACTAACCACCTGAAAACAATTTGATCATAAATTGTATACAAAGGCGGTTACGGTTTTAACAACTTGGCATCACTTTTATTTTTAAGCTGTATTTGTAGTTTAATTTGACTACCACTTCCTAGCTGCTGTAAGATAAGAGTTATGTACCTAAATTAATTAAAATTCTTGATTCATATACTGTTATTAATTAATAGGTAGGTTAATTTCATGTTATTGATAATAAGGTAGTTATTTCTTTAAATCAGAAGATAAAAGATACAATCAGTGCATACCAGTTGTGTCGATAAGCGACATTGTTATTGAGTGATATGACTCTTAGTCCAGGTCTTACTACTACAGAGAATTCCCCACGTTCCAGTAAAGTTGCCTTCGCGTCATCTGTCAAGTAATGACCCCATTTCTCTGAAAGGGCCTTGTAGAGCCATGTCGTATTTAATTCAGGTGCAGTTACTGATGATGGGGCGAATCTAAAATAAAATACTATTATTTCATTCATTAGATATGTAATCATGTTTTATTTAACAACAATAACAGCTTCAAAACAAATGAAATATTAGGTCCTTACATATGAAATTATCGTTTTCTTTCGTGGTATTGATCACTTTGATCTGAGATATCTTTGGTTTTCGATCTAAATATTCTTTGGTTCGGAATTCCAAATTCAAATTTATAATTTCATTTAGCTGGTATATGTGAGTTTTGAAAACAGTCATTCATTTTTGTTTCTTAGGTTTTCACGCACATCACTCATTAAATAAAACTAGTTTTTACGGGTTAATGCACGAAACTCTCCTACATCGGGCAAACAAAGAGGAGTATAGGGACTCGGGTAAAAGAACATATCGCAGATATGAAACATAGGCCCGAAAATAAGTCTGCAGTGTGTGAACATGCATTAGGGGGACCAAACCATTAATTAGATTTGATAAACCACAGATCCTTGCAACTGAGCAACGATTCGTTCCTACAATGATACGCGAGGCTATTGAGATTAAAATATATCCAAATTTCAATAGGGAAGATGGTTTGTATATACCATCAGCTTGGGAACCCATTATACAGGAGATATAATCCCAACCCCGAGCACACACTGCAAGACCAACAGATACTATTAGTTCTTTTTGTTTGCATAATTTAACATAAGAAGGAGATAGAAAGTCTCTCTTGAGTTTGTTTTGCCGGTTCTTCTCAGAAAGGTCTCCCAATTTTGGAACCGGTGGTAATTTACGGTAGTTAGGGTCAAATAAATAAACTCAAAATTACAAAAAAGAATTTTAAATAAAATAGCTCGACAAATTAAATAAAAGTTTGATTCTGACGACGTAGCCTGTAAAGGCTACGAAACGTCAATAAATAATAGAAAGTTTCGTGCATTAACCCGTAAAAACTATTTTTAGTCATTCATTTATTTTTTTCCTCATTATTTTTTTCGTCGCTTATTACCGCACAATGGAAAACATGAAGTATCGGAATATTTACGAGTACGAGTTCCATCGTGGCACCAGTGCTGCAGAAACAGCTCGAAGAATTAATGATGTGTACGGCGCTGATGTCGTAAAAGAAAGCACGTTACGTTTTTGGTTTCAATGTTTTCGTTCTAGATATTTCGACCTTCAGCACCAACCCCGTGGACGACCGGAGACCAAAGTGGAAAATGAAGAATAAAAGGCAATTGTGGAAGCGGATCCATCACAAAGCTGATAGCTGCAGGCTTCGGGGAAAGTGACAAAACTGTTTTAATCCACTTGAAGCAAATTGGGAAAGTAAAAAAACTTGTACGATGGGTACCTCATGAATTGAGTGAATCGAACTTGCAAACACGCGTCGACTGCTGTGTTACTTTGCTCAAACGACAAGTGGATACTACTACTATAAACAGTCACATAAAATGAAAAATGGTGTAAGGAACTTTAACACGATGTTCGATTATCTAGACAATGATTCCTCACACGACATATTTCGCCAACTTATTTTTTTTTATTTCTCACAATATGGCGCCTAATGTCCCCATATTGAATTTTGATTAATATCATATCTGTAGTAGCACTCCCATGATTTAGACGAATCGATTGACGTATGAATCATCAAACTCCACATTTCCAAGTAAAATAGGTATGGAAACAGTGTCAAAGGCCTTGGAAAGATCCAGAAATATACCTATATTCTTAAGCTTTCTGTTCAAGCACTTAGCCACAGTATCAGTTAACTCTAAAACAGCGTCTTTTTCTAAACTGAATAGTTTACCCGAGAGACACTTCCAAAGTGGTAAAATGGGTGTCACCCCCCCCCCCCCCCCCCTGTAACTTCTAAAATAAGAGAATGATAAAAGTAAAAAAAAAAATATATGGTGTACAAACTTCCACCGAAAATTGGTTTGAACGAGATCTAGTAAGTAGTTTTTTTAATACGTCATAAATCGTAAACAGCTATTTACCTTTCATTCAATCAACTCAAATATAAAAAAAAACATTTAATTTCATAAACATAAACGTGATGTTAAAATAAGTAAATAATAATAATAATTCGCGCGGGGCGTGGCTTGATCGGTAGCGGGTGCAGAGCGCAGGGGCAGGTTTTATATTATGTGCTGTTACAGAACCCTTCATGGGTGAGTCCGACTCGCAATTGGCCGCTTTTTATTTAATAGGTATGTATGTACTAGCAGAAGAGTTAATGTTAAAAATCAATATCAAAATTATCAAAATGAAAGCAAAATGATCATAGTTATCTTTAATATCAGCTATAACTTACTGATTTGTTGGTTGAGCTTCATGATTACCAATAGTAGGAACAACCATTACATCATCTCCGAAAGTGTTTTGGATCTTCTCAATCAAATGACGGTTCATGTTGTTGATCAGTTCATAAGAGGTCTCCCAAACACCATGGTCTATTGTATCTCCTATATAATACACCATATCTATATCCTTTAAAAATATTGTTTAGTTAATTTATAAAACTAGAATTTCACTTTTTAATTATGGTTATGTTTCAGCAACAGAACCCTAATACATACTAAATCTCTACAGTTAAAGAATATTTTTTTAAAGAAAATTGTATATATTCATTTAAGTCCTAATATTTTGCATTTTCTACATTAGAAAATCGCGGGCCGCTTAATTGAGTAAAAAAATAAAGGTTTGATAACTTTATCCTCAGACTTTCGATTTAGGCTGTTATTGACTCATAACAATACCGAATGAAAATAATCAGGCAGCGTGAGGTTCGTGTCGAATTGCAATCACTCGACGTCCGGAAAGCTAGTGGACCTGATGGCATCCCAGCAGTAGTATTGAAAAAATGTGCAGCGGAGTTGTCTCCCGTGCTCAGGCGCTTGTACCAATGCTCGTATTGTTTGGGGCGTGTGCCGGAGACTTGGAGAGATGCTAACGTGCAACCGGTGCCCAAAAAAGGGATCGCTCAGACCCGGCAAACTACCGGCCAATAGCAGTCACCTCACTTTTATGTAAAGTTCTAGAAAAGGTCCTTAATAACCATCTGACCCGCTACCTAGAGGATCACTCCCTGATCAATGATCGTCAATATGGTTTTAGACCGAAACTCCGTCCTATCCCCCACTCTCTTTCTGCTGTATATCAATGACTTGATTCCTCTTGGGAATATTCATTGCTATGCAGACGATAGTACAGTGCATGCGGGGTATCTCGGACAAGCAGCGGCTGGGCAGGCGGTAACCAAGGAGAAACGGGAGAATCTTGTCATTGAGCTCATCAGGCTTTGGACCACATTTCCGAATGGGGTACCAGGAACTTGGTTTGATTTCAATGCCAAGAACACTCAGGCTTGCGCTTTCACGGCAAAAACATCGCCATTCCTTCCCCTTCCCTCTCTTCAGGGCACAACACTACCGCTACAGAGCAACATTTCCATGCTCGGTATGGAAGTTCGCTCAGACCTGAATCCAAAGGACTACATCGAAACCGTGATCAAAACAGCTTCACGCAAACTCGGAGTTCTGAACAAGGTGCGGCGTTTTTTCACGCCCGATCAACTGTGCTTGTTGTAAAAAACGCAAGTGCGGTCCTGCGTGGAATATTGCTCGCACCTCTGGGATGGCTCCACCAAGTACTTGCTCGATGCTTTGGATAGGTTACAGCGGTGCGCGACCCGCATCATAGGCGATGAGGAGGTGACTAAACACCTTGAGTCTCTTCAATTACGCCGTGTAGTGGCGTCACTAAGCGCGTTCTATCGTCTGTACCACGGCGAGTGTTCTGAGGAGTTATTCTCTCTTATCCCATCTTCCCCTTTCCTTCAGAGGACCACGCGCGCTAGCCTACGTTGTCACTGTCTTACTGTGGCCACAATTCCAACGCGTACAAAGAAATTTGGTGACTCATTTCTTTGTCGCACTATCCGTAAATGGAATGCTCTGCCCGCTCACGTGTTCTCTCCCTCTTACAACCTGGGGTCCTTTAAAAGAGGCGCGAAGAAGCAACATGCAGGCCGGCAGGGTGAGGATGGCTGGGTAGAACTGCTGTATCAGCTATCTTCGCGTCAGGACTTCACCTTCACTTAACATCAAGTGGGGTGGAGTCATTTGTCGGACCTATCTATAAAAAAAAATACAAAGTATTAAATAAAGCTTATCTATCATCATCTTCAAACTCACATTGTGGTTCTCCTTGATAGTGTCAATCGCGTCATCATAAGCCCAAATAGGAGTATCGCAATTTCTATAATCACCCCAATATCCAGCCGGGTCCGAGTTACGGGGTTTTTGATATCTCGTGCGGGACGATTTCTTATGTTCTCGAACCTTCGTTGCAACACTAAGATCTAACATTTTTTCTCCGTTGTTAGTTATTACACTTTCTTCGAATAATGATTCATCCACATTTGATTGGTAAGAGAAGGCCCTTCCTTGCGTCTGACCTATTCTACAACACGTAGGTTCGCCACAATCTGCCACGCCGAACGGTTCGTATAGTGGGTCAATGTGAGCGTCTGTTATAACTGCTATTTTGAAAGGTTTTCCATCATAAACTTTTGCCTGAAATATTCGAAAGCATTACAAACCGATGTCACAATTTAACCAAGAACCTAGTCATGTTCTTTGAATAAGCCAAAGACTTACCGGAATGGGCTCTCTCTTCTCTGGCAATTCCACTTGCCATTCAAACCTCGAGTCTTGGTGTGGGCAAACGTTAGGATCTTGCGCAGATTGCAGTACAATGCTACAAAATGTTTGAGGTGAGGCTTCAGGCGTGGTTCTTATGATGTAAGTTAAAATTGGCTTAAAATAAAACAGTTTGCTATCAATAGATTCAGGTAGAGAAGAAATTATAAACGAAGTATTTAACCCTTTACATTCATAAACGGAAACAAAAGATACATGAGTTTTGCATTCAAGAGCAGTGACATTTGCGTTCGAATCGATGTGCAAGATTGTATAAGTTTAGTAGACTACATCTTATGCTAGCAATGTTAGGTATATTTCTATTTGCATTTGCTATTTATAAACTTGACAGTACTATATCATGCTTTAATTAGGAAACGAATGGAAAGACTATTGTCAAATTTGCAATTTGCAAATACTAATAGCCATTAGCCATGTGGGGTGCTAGCATTATAAAAAAACTGTAGAGCCAAATAACTCTTTTAAGTTGTAAGTTTGTAGTAATGACCAGATATTCGTGTGGCGGGATGTCTCAACGCAAGCATAATTCTTAGACACTAGTGACTGCTTGCAATCGTGATTTTTAGTCATCCCTTTGGTATCAAGAGAATCAAATTATTGTTTACAAATACTGCTGCTTATGCCAGCATTTCAATTGGCTCTTCGTATTTGGTATTTGTAAACTTGACAACAGTCTGTCCTTATCAAGCTTAATAAGGAGTGAAAATGAAAGACTGATGTTAAGTTCACAAATACCAAACAGAAATAATAGCCAACTGAAGTGCCGGCAGCATTATATATAACAGTTAAAAGTCTTGAAATTAAAAGTGACATCATACTTATAGCCACCAAAAACTTACCATGTTGAGTGCAACAGCACCTCTGCATACGTTGTGATTTTCGATGCCTAAGTTAACGCATAGAGTAGTAATTATGTGGGTTAGCTGTTCGTTTGTCTGGCCATTTAGAACTCCTGTAAATAGTGTTCTGAATGCGCTGCGACAGACAAGGCAATCAAGAGCCTGAAATAAAATAGCACATTGGTAAAAAGAATTAGAAAGCAAATAAACATTTGTTGAGTGTTATTGCTATAGCAACTAGATTTATCTTGTGTATCGATGCTAATACATAGTTATGCATACAAAATATTGCTAAATTAGTGTATTTATTACTGTATCTGTAGATACCTATTTATCTACCTTAGTTTTTTCGTTGTGGTTTTATATTAGTATCTACTCGTACCAGCTATCTTCGCGTCTGGACTCCACCGTCACTTAGCATCAGTGTACCCCAAACACGAACTTTGACAGATCCGTATTCGTATCGCCACTGCCAAAGTTTCTATAGGTAAAGGCAGTTTGATTTTACGTCCAGTAGGGGCGCTGCTTAGTTTCCATAGAAACTTTGATGTTGGCGATACGATTACGGATCTGTCAAAGTTCATACTTGGGCTACAGGTGCGTTGGAGTCATATATTGGACCTTTTCTATCATGCGAATTATCAAACAAATCTTGAAAAATGAGGGATTGTAGTTATTGTTGTAAACATTTTTTTTATAGTCATAACATCCTACTTCCTACTAATATTGTAAATGTGAAAATTTGTATGTTTGTTATGCCGGCATTTCACTTGGCTATATATATTTGCTATTTGTAAACTTGACAGCAGGTCTGTCCTTAGCATGCTTTATAAGGAATGAAAAAGATATAGACTGATGTCAAGTTTACAAATAAAAAACTAGAATAGCCATGTGAAGTGGCGGGATTACTCAATCACGCAAAAACTGTCAAACGGATTTACTAAAAATTAACAATGTTATACACTAAAACTATGTTAAATCCTTATTTTATTGTGATGAAACGTAACCTTGACTTGCTGCGGTCTCTGAGAATGACCATTAAACCAGAGGAGGAATAAAATCCACATTATTACTAATAATAACGTCATCCAAATACTTGTGCCCTATAAAAACCTAAATTAACTCTTTATGTTTTTAACTTAGTTTTTTTGACAATTTAGCCACAAAGAGAACATTGTATAGCAAAATTGCGTCATTCGAATTGGGCTCTACATATCAACAGTTAATATATATTGATTAGGGAATCGGCACCATTAAACATTCTCCGTCATAGCTTTACGTTCCGGGCACACTCCAGTGAAATCCAAGTGGCAAATGAATCTTCTATTTTCCCACATAATGCCACAAACTGATGATGATCAAATCCTATGAGGTATTAGCTAGGCTTTATTTTTTTAACTCTTGTATTTTTTTTACACTAAAGTGGTAAATTATTTCAACAACAAATAATATACATTCATACAACTTTTTCACGCGCCTTTTTTTTGAGAAATGATACTCCACTTTCTTAAATTCACTTCCACTCTCCATACACAATTCATACTCTTAAATATTAATTTCAAATAATAAAAATTAAAGATGAATGCAAGTGCTAAGAGAACTTTAAGGGCACATAGTTACCAATCTTATTTCACTCGTGTTTTCAATCCATTTTTCGGTGACAGGTTCAGGTCTATATAGAATCTCCAACACATTGGTTAAAATTGTTTTATCTTTTTCTGATAATTCTCCCAATGCAAATTTGGTTAACAGAGTTTCAGCATCATCTAAAAATAAAGAAAATCACGAATTGATACAACAATAGATATCGTATAAAAAAGTTTTCAAAATCTTAGATGTATTGTTCTAGTGTAGGTAGGTGATTGATATTAATTCTTAGTGATAAATTAGTAGACATTTATGTTAAACGGAATAAACAATAAAAGAATATATTTATGAAAAACATATAATACTTACTGAATGTAATAAGATGGCTAGCTACACTTGAGCTTAATAACATACAAAATAACACCAACACCTTCATCTTTCCCGCCTCCGTGATCACCACTAAATGATAAAAGTTAAATCACCTTTTTATAAAGGTTTGTTCACGCACTCAAAACGCCCACATTCCAGGCAAATGCTTTTAATTGTTTGCCGTCATTACGCGGTAGTTTATTATACGGGTACTTATTTAATACTACACAGATACCCCCGCAAAAAATCATGAACATATTGTTACATCTCCATACGAGGTTAAATGAGATAAAATTACGGATAAGATTTACTCCATCTTCTCAAACACTTTAAGATAGATAGGTAACTAGAGCCAATATAAATAACACCTGAGTAATAAGCGCTACTCAACTATTATCTCATGATGACAATTGAAATCAACAATGATAATCACTCTTTATGTTCAAAACTAAAAACAATAATATATATTTATTGAGTTGAATGTCATTTCATTGGAGATAAGATTTCTTATCCGATCAAATTAAGTAGATATTAAAACCATGTGTTCATTTCATTAATTGATAAATTTTACGTAACTTACCTACTTTTTATTTTGATCTTTTCAAAACACCACTAATTCTAAAACAGTTTTTTGTACAAAACTTATTAAAGACGAAAAAGCTCAGGGGCGCGGCGTTGCAAAACTATGGTAATCTACAGTGCCCCTAGCACGAACCAATATCGAATTCGTATCGTTTGCGAATCCGAAATGTCATTGTCAAATGTGTACTGATTTTTAGTTCTCGTTACGTACTGTGTGCCGCTGCTGTTCAAATTTAACATTGACATTTACAAAATTTGACATTGACATTTCGGTTGTTCAACAAATAGTAACAGAACCTACTAGAGAATCCTCATGTATAGACTTAGTATTTATAAATTTTTCAAATCAAAATAACATGTTAAAAGAACAAGAGTTTGGTTTTTCTGATCATAAAGGAGTTCTTTTTTGCACATCTTTGGGAACGAAAACCTCAAAACAATTTAAGACAGTTAAACGGATATTTAGCAACACCAACATGAATAAATTTAAAATTGAACTACAAAAAGTCAACTGCATAGATATACTAAAAATAGAAAACAATATAAACGAAATTTACAATGCCTTCAATAAAATTATTCAAAAAATATTAAATATGTGTATTCCGAAAAAAGAAATTAAATTAAATAACAAACAAAAAAAAAATATAAAACTTCAGGGTTAAAAATATCAAGAAAACATAAAAGATTATTAAAAATACTTAAAACTCACGCAAAAAGTGAAATTTTAAATATTTACTATAAAACATATACTAAAACCCTTAAAAAAGCTTTTCAAATGTATAAAAAATTATATAATATAAACAAATACGAAAATTCCAATAACAAAAGTCGAGCTATGTGGCAAATAATTAAAAAAGAAACAAATCAAGCAACCCGAAAATTCAACCAAAATATAATTCTAAATCAAAATAAATGTTTTGTTTATGCTCCAAAAGTAATAGCTAATATATTCAATACATATTTTACAGCAATCAGTAACAACAAAGTAGATTCTTGTACGCCTGAAAGTCCTAGAGGTCCTAGTAATACTATACATACTCTATACTTACATGATGTGGAACATAAAGAAACATTTAAAATCTTAAAAAATCTCAAACCTAAAATCTCTTTTGGTATCGATGAAATTCCCCCCCGCTTAGTTAAAAATTGTGCAAGTGAGTTGACCATACCAATAACGAAACTAATCAACCAATCATTCCGGGAAGGTATTTTTCCAGATGCCTTGAAAATATCCTTAGTTAGACCTATTCATAAAAAAGGAGACAGGACTGATTCGTCTAACTATCGTCCTATAGCTTTACTACCTACATTTGCAAAAAATATAGAGACAGCAATGACAAACCGGCTTTATAGCTTCTTTGAAAAGTTTAAAATTTTACACGATAGTCAATATGGCTTTCGAAAAAACCGATCTACTACTTTGGCCATTTACACATTCATGCAAAAAATAATAGAAGCGATAAATAACAAAGAGTATGCTATTGGTCTATTGCTTGACATGAGCAAAGCCTATGACAGAGTTAATTATAAAATCCTATTGCAAAAACTCTATAGACTAGGAATACGAGGAAAAGCGCACGATTGGTTACATTCATATCTTGAAAATCGTAAATCATAAGCGTATCATTCGCGGATGACATATCCATAATACTAACTTGTAAAGATACTGAATCTCTAAAAAAAGACCTTAACGCTATATTAGATGATACTACAGACTGGTTAAATAAAAACAACCTACAGTTAAACCTTAAAAAAACTAAACTACTTCAGTTTAAGCCGTATCAAAAAGCACCATTAGATTTAAACTATACATATAAATCAACTAAAATAGAAACTGTCCAAAATACTACTTTATTGGGAATAGAAATTGATACACATATTACCTGGAAACACCATATACAAATGTTGTCAAATAAATTATCGACCTTTATCTATGCCCTTCGACAATTAAAAAAAGTTACTTGTCAGAAAACTGCACTGGCAGCATATTATGCTTCCGCACACTCCAGACTATCTTACGGAATTATACTATGGGGAAATTGTACTGGTATTCAGGACATTTTCGTACTTCAGAAGCGGTGTCTGAGGATCATAACAAACATAGATCAAATGGAGTCTTGTAAACCATATTTTATTCGATTAAATATTTTGACCCTCACTTGCATTTATATATTTGAAGCCTGTAAGTTTATTAAAAAACATTATGAATTATACTCACCTGTGAAAAAAGTTAGACGCAATAATCGATACCAAAATAAACTTAAATTACCTAATACGACATTAAAGATGTATTCGTCTGCTCCGCATGCAATGTTAATAAAAATATACAAACATCTACCAAATAGTTTAAAATGTACAACTGAAAATAAAATATTTGAAAAACAGCTTAAAAATTTTCTAATAAATAAAAGTTACTATAATATTTCTGAATATTTTAATGACAATTTTTTATAATATAATAAATATTAATAATAATGTAACAAATTAATAAATATAATTAATACTTGAATAAAATTCTAGTTAATATAATAGTTGTACACTCTAATAATATCTAAATGTTATCATATATTTGGAATCATTATATTTTTGTTTTTTTTTCTAGTAAAAATAATAATAATAATTACTTTACAATTATAAATCTAGCAGTTAAATGCTTAAAATAAATTTAAACGTTCTTGTTCAACGGATATAATTGTATTAAATATTATTATTAACTATGTTTATGTATAAATAAATTGCAAACACCCTTGCAGGGTGTCACATGTACTATTATAATATATTACTAAATTGTCATCTTTTAACCATGTGACTATGCAATAAAGAATTTGAATTGAATTGAAATTGGTTTGCAAACTATTGGAATTCGATAATGGTTCGTGCTAGGGGTACAGAGCAGACCTTAGATCATCTATACAAAATGCTTTAAGAAGCAGACTCATCACAGTTTACATTATAAAAAAAATACGATATGTTATATCCTTAACATTCTTTACAGTGATTATGGATTAGCTTATAAGAAAAAGTTTATTTTGTGGTTTTGTTTTTTAATTACTTATGCTTTTTTTAGTCATTGGTGGGTGGTTAAGCAAATTCCGATACATCGACTCGTAAGGTCTCTTCTGTCTTAGCTATTTTATGAATTCTGTTACTAGCTCTTCACATTTTCGACGATCCCAGAGCACAGTGACAACAGTTTGGCACAGCAAATCAGTTTTACATGCATCATTGCAATTGGGCCAAAGTACGTCACTCATTTTCGAATGGAAGGCCGCATATCGATCTAGTAATTGCTGTTGATCTGTTACCATTGATTGTACTAAGTTGTTCATTGTCTTTGGTGAAAGATCCCCTATTCCGAAGCTGTCGGTCATATTGTATAGTAGGAACCAACGTGGTCTCTTCTTGGGCGTTAGGTTTGCTTCAGTAAGGTTGTAAATGAAGTTTTGTATGCTGACTGGCACCTGAAAAAAGATTTATTGTTAAAACATAGATCATTCACATACAATTGTTCGGTTAAGATTTGATGTTTATTACGTCTTCGTGTGCTTTTATGACGTAGCGGTTAAAATTAACAAAAAAAGTTTAAACTTATTTTTTTTATGAAGAACATGCAAACAGATAATGTGTTTCAATAATTGATAATAACTTAAAATAAATCACGTTAAAACTTTTAATGAATAAAGAAAAAACAGAACAAATAATAATAGCGAGAAAAAAAGTTAAACATAAAAGATGTCCGTTCACTGAATAAAACATCGAGAGCAACTGAGTTTTCACTAATATCGATCAAGCAAGTTATACGTCTTTTCTATAAGTTCATTACTTTTTCAACTTGTCTTTGCCATAAGCTATCACAATGACCGCCCTCACAGTAATCGCTGCAATGGAGGTTTCACGTTGCATTGCAAAATCATTATATACGAGCGAAGCCGGGTATCATAACTAAGTTGATAAAATGTGCGTGCCAATAAAACTTAAAAAGGAGTCCCGGCACGATAAAGGGACTTATATAGTGTGATAGCCCTTTATCCCCCTCGAACAAAAAAGTTCCCGTTTTAACCTAAAGGGCGTGTTTTTAAAGATATAAGGGCTTTTCCAACCCTTTAACTTGAAAATTAAGTGTAGTGGCGCCATCTGTTGTCGATTATTTGAACTTCAAGAAGGTGTGAGAAAGTAGAATACCACTGATCTCTTCTGAATTGCTATTGCAATTTAAAAGGTTGCAGTTACCAATTAAATGAGGCTTTAGTTTTACAATTAACAAAGCGCAAGGGCAAACTTTAAAATATTTTGGCATCAACCTCAAAGAATCCTGCTTCTCTCACGGTCAACTATATGTAACTTGCTCAAGAGTAGGAAATTCGAAAAAATTATATAAACGAGTATATACCCCAGACAATAAAATGATAAATGTTGTTTATAAACAAGTAGTGTAAATAATGAGATATTTTTTTACTTTTTACGTTATATTTTATTTTTTATTTCAACTACCACGTCATCTCATATCAACTCCCGAGCGAAGCCGGGTATCATAGCTAATAAAAAATAAAACAAAAATCAGTATAATTTTAATCACTTACGAAAGTCTTGGGATTGAAGTCAACAATTTTGTAATTAAGATTATAGGAACTGTATGTGATGATGCCACCTCCCCCCCAAGCCACATTAATGGGATTTCCTTCAGGATTATAAAAGATTCTGAACTCATCCGAATGTGTGTGTCCATTGAATTCGGCTACAATAGTTGAGGAGAATCTAAAACATAGTTATAATATAGATCTCTTAGCTTGTCTATAAAGGACAATAGAGAACTCCCATACAATATTTTGTTAATTTTTTTGCCATCTATAAATGAATTATACAGGGTGGTCCAACTAGTGACGTCAATATTTTTTTTTGGATTCCTCGCACCTGGGGGTATCCGAAAATACCCCATGTATGTTCCGCGATTTTTCTTAGTTTTCGAGTTATAATTTTTTTGTGTATTTTTAATGATTTCTGCCAGCGAGGTTTCAAAAATTCTAATCTTTTTTCGTAGTAGGTATTTTGCAGTCTTTTTTTTTTGACATAATTGTCATGAATGTTGTTTTAATAAAAAAATTACTACTTCCTGCAATTACTTAAAGTTACTCAAAACAGGCTTGAAAGTTAGATCTTTAGTTTTTAGTAGGATTTACTCAAACGTTCAACTTCAATACAAAAATATAAAAAGGAGTTTCCATAGCTTCTGGCTAAAATTAAAAACTCCGCATGCTTCTAAACTACCAAAAATCATAAAAAAAATGTAGTTAATCAGCCTATTTTTGTTGTAATTGGCTTTTGAAGACAGATAGGCTAAAAATCATTGAAACACGATTAAAGCATTAGACATTATTTTATCTACTTTATTTTCATTTTTATGGTAAATTAAACCTAAAAATGTAATTTCAAATTAAATTAAATTTAAATTTCTGTAAAATAACTTTAGCATGTTGAATTTTATAATAATTTCGGTTTCACCACTAAGATTTAAAATGTGAGCAGCATGTATTGAAGTTGAACGTTTGAGTAAATCCGACTAAAAACTAAAGAACCAACTTTCAAGCCTTTTTTGAGTAACTTTAAGTAATAGCAGGAAGTTGAGTTATTTTTTTATTAAAACAACATTCAAGACAATTTTGTCACAAAAAAAAGACTGCAAAATACCTATTACGGGAAAAAGATAAGAATTTTTAAAACATCGCTGGCAGAAATCATTAAAAATACACAAAAAAAAATATAACTCCAAAACTAAGAAAAATCGCGGAACATACATGAGGTATTTTCGGATAACACCAGGTGCGAGGAATCTAAAAAAAATGTAGACGTCACTAGTTGGACCACCCTGTATGTAAAATTATAGAGTTTAGATTCTTCATTTAAGAAGTCTTATTTCTTTATTATAGGAAATCTGGCTTTAAAGATATTCTATTTTGAAGTTTTGGAGGTTATGTCATACCAAGTTATAAATAAACGAATGATAAAAGTATACTTAAGTTTTACAATTGACAATCATAGTTACCGATTTTAGAAAAATAAACCTTATGTTCTTTAAAAAGTGATAACATTTTATTTAAAAAGGTCCAGCATTATTTAATATGTAGTTAGTTGCCGGCCTGCTTTGGGTATTCTTCACACCGCTTTAAAAGGATCTCGGTTGTAGGAGGGAGGAAATTGCGGAAAATTTGCGAATAGTGTGATAGCGAAATGAGTCACCAAATTAATTTTTTTTCGGCCCTAATAGTGGGCATAATAAGCTGGTGACAACGGAGCCCAGTGGGCTTGGTCGTCTGAATAAAGGGATAAGAGAGAAAAACTCCTCAGAACTCTCGTCGTTGTATAGACAATAGATGACGTCACATCACGACGTAGGTAATTTTAGAGAATCGGGGTGTTGTTTAGTTACCTCCTCATCGTCAATGATGCGCGTGGCGTGTCGCTGTAACCTATCCAAAGCATCAGCTAGGTTCTTGGTGAAGCCATCCTAAGTACTGCACTTGCGTCTTAAACAACTATTAATGGCGAGTACCTTACACACCGATGATTTTCACCGATGATGTAGGTAGTTCTTATGGTTGAGACTTTGCAAGATTTGAAGACAATGCTCGAAGATCTCAGTAGTGCTTCCCGAGACGAATACGGATAAGGCAAAAATCATGCCGAATGTCTATACTACTACTCGCTCCAGTTAAAATTGTCAACTCTGCATTCAAAGTTGATGACGTATACCCGGGACAAACAGTCTAATTGGATAAATCCAACGTCGAAAGATAATTCTCTCGTCGACTCTAGCTCGAATGGCCAGCGTTAAGCAAAATAACGTACACGGATAGACTAAATAGTAGGAAAGCTGGCACCAATTTTTCGGTAGGTATTTGAGGCAAGCTGAAAACTTGTCTTAAACCTCTCCTATTATACCCCAAACCGGAACTGCAGACCTGGCTGGTGAGTTCAGGCTATTCAGGAAAAAAAACCTTATTAAATAAATATTTTTTAAATACATATAAAAAGATTCTGGCTTATTTGAATAAAGTCAGTATATATAATAATGAAAATCCTTTAATGTTAACATTTGGAAGCCTCGTAGTCACGCCACGACATACAGACAGACTTTTTGACTCTTTGACGAATCACAACATACTGACAGAGGTTTTGATTCTTTGACGGATCAAAACTAAATTACAGAGATTTTTGCTCTTTAACGGATCAGAACAAACTGAAAGATTTTTTAACTATTTGACGGATCACAACAGGCTGACAGACTTTTTTACTTTAGACAGATCACAAAGAAGAAATAATGACTCGTCTCGGCTTCGCGGCTACGAGTATTGTATTAAGTAGACACGAATGAGTAAAAATGGTTTTGAAATCTGTTAAGTGGTTAAAAATAGAATTTTACCCCTGGAGATCCCGTGTCCGTGGAATTAACAGCACAAAAGTTGTACTTATTCTTCTACTTATTCTATTGAAGATTTCGTTTTGAAAATCAGTTAAATGGTTTAAGAAACAGGATTTGACACCCGTAGAATTGGTGGAAAATGTTGTTTTATTGTAATTATTTACAATAATATTTCTACTAGTGAAAGAATTTTTAAAATGGGTCAGGATGAGTCAGTCAGTGTATCCTTTTCTCTCTTTATATACTCGTAATAGTACAGAATATAGATAGTATAGAATAGTAATGTAAGTATAGATATAGAAGAAGACATACATGTATATTATGGAAACTAAAGACTGCTCTAACATTATGCCCAGTTGTCATTCTCATGTCAAATTATAAAGTTAAAGCTTTAAGAGTATTTAATTAATAACAAAACAGAGCAACTCTGCTGAAAACAGGTCGAATATCTGAAATCTACTTGGTCAGGTCACCCTGATTTTTCAGCTTAGAAAAATGTTTCTAAGTAAATAGGTCGAGTTTCTATTTAGCAAAGAGTTTCTTTTAGGCATATAGGTTGAATATCTTTTTATCCCGGAATTCCCAAGGGAATGGAAACTTCGCGGGTAATACCGCGGGGCGCAGCTAGTAATAACATATTAGAGCAAATTTGCTGAATATATTTTATAGATAACTTGCAATCCTTATTTCTCGTCGTAGAATTTCAAAAAATATGAAACACGTTTTTTTTGAAGTTTTAGTTTAGTTTATCTCAGCCTAGTTTCAAAGCTGTCAAGCTAGCCAAACTCGTTTTCCCATACAAATTTTGAACCCCTATATCACCCAATTAACGGTGGAATGCCTACGTTATTTAAACAACCTATTTCCTAAATATCATGTCTCTACGACCAAAAGTGTAGGCGTGCATTGACGCACTATTTAAAACTTTAACATGCTATATCTTTGTATTAGGAGGGTAGTATTGAAAAAGGAATACACAGATAGCATTTCATTTTATACAGACTAGGTGTGCAAAATTTTAATCAATCCTATGCACTTTTGGATGATCTCCCATACAAACTTTGACACGAAATTTTGTATTTTTTTGTGGGTAGTTGTAATAATTTTATGTAACAGGCTTAGTGTACATCTATTAAATAATATTTATGCAAAATATGAAGTCAATAAATCCAAGGGATAAAATTTTACGAATAAACGTTTTCTAATTATCCCATCTTATTACTTATCTAGGCAATAATAGGAACCTACTGTCCAAATTTCATCATTCTAGGTCCAGCCGTTTCAGCTGTGCGTTGATGAGTCAGTCTGTCAGTGTATCCTTTTCACTCTTTATACACAGGATGGTCCAATTAGTGACGTCAAGAATTTTATTTTCCGCGATTTTTCTTAGTTTTCAAGTTATATATTTTTATTTGTGTATTTTTAATGATTTCTGCCAGCGAGGTTTAAAATATTCATATCTTTTTTCGTAGTAGGTATTTCGCAGTCTTTTTTTTGGGACATAATTGTCTTGAATGTTGTTTTAATAAAAAATTACTTAAAATTACTCAAAAAAGGCTTGACAGTTGGGCTTGACAGTTCAATTTAAAAATATAAAGAGGTGTTTCCATAGCTTCTGGCTAAGTTTAAAACCTATTTTATCTACTTTTTATCATTGGTATGGTAAATTAAACTTAGATTTTAAATGTGAGCAAGAATAAAAATCAGGCAAAATGGCTAGTTGGGAAATTACCTGTTTTTTGATAACAAATAATAACCACATATTACTGAAAAATTACTATTTGTTACACAGTAAACACACAGTAAATTTTAAAACATAACTTTTTAAGACGTTGTCAATTGTGTTTTTAGGTTGGAGGAAGGAGTTTTGAAAATTGACTGTAATAAATATGATATTAAGATTTTAATTCCAGAATTAGACAGCCCTCCTCAATTATACTATAATAAAATCTTGTGAAATTATTTTATATACATTTCTGATAATAACACCTATAGACGCTAAAGATAGGAAATCTTTATAATATATTTTTATCAAATATTTCGCCATTGTCCACATCAAAATAGCTGAATCAGTCGGAAGTCAGAACCGTGAAACTTTTATGCATATAAAGGAGACCCGGCACTTTTCATAGAAAAAATGCTAAACTTGTATACAGTTGAATTTGGTCTCAAAATAAAGCCAAAATTATTTGCTACATAAAACTACTTTTGCCTTATTTTTAGTGAATCGTGGAAAGAAATTATTTAATGATTAATATTTTTTGATACAGAAACCCTTTTGATGACAAACCTACGTATTTGACATTGACAACTAGCTGCTGATGACAAATATTGCCAGACTACGGTACCCAATTATGAAACACAGATAAAAAAATTAAAAAAGTATACAACTTTGGCACAAAATGCCGGGTGTCCTTTCTGTGGGAAATCCAATTATAAAAGAGAATAATTATCTAAGTACATATTTTTATGTGATTCAGTACGTCCCAATTATTATTTAAGACTTTTCAGAATTATTATTAAAGAAGCGCATAATGTTCAATCTATATTTCCTAAGTCATATATTAAAACAAAAATACTAATAATGGGAGTTTACCGGTTAACAACCCTGTTGTACTCTCTAGTCCAGGTGTGAGTAAGGTCTTCGGTCCCGGGGGGAATATGGGCTAAAATATGGACCTTCTCGCCCTTTGATTCAGCACTGTACAATTCCTGCACTAACCAGTCCAAGTGTTTCTTCGAATCCAGTGGATCGTAGTGTTGCCACCTGTTTAAACAAATGAAAGCTTATTGATTTTTAGTAACCGAATCATTATTTCCACCAAATTAGCACACTGCTTTCTTGATAAAATGCAAATGGTAAAGGTTTAGACCTCCTGGTTCGATGTGAATTCTGACTGATTCTAACAGTAGAGATAATTTCTATAATACTTTGGGTAACATTTCGGAATGCCGATATAAAGTCGAACCACGATAACTTTGCAGTCAATAATCTGGTCCCACCAGAAAAACTTGATCTGGTAGCCCTTTTAAGACATCATTCAAAAACGGCATAAATGTCATGTCTTGCGAGAATCTTTTGTTTGATGAACATTTTTTGATGTTTTTTGTTTGTGAAGAGATAAGAAGAGAAAAAAGTGGAGTAAAAGTGTGGTTTTATAAAATAATAAGTCAAAATAAATCTGCAAATGAACAAATGGAGTCGGTTCCTATGCAAAAAGATCAATGTTATGAAGAAATCCTAACGTCAACGAATGAGTTTCAATCAATTTCTTGATACTTGTTTGTTTACAATTTGTGTTTTTGTAGTGGTATTTTTATTTACATTTCAACAGTTACATTCTATACCTATATTACCAAAAAAAATGTTTTCACATAAAATATAGTTTTGATTATGGACGAACACTTTTTTTTATTATTATTAAGTTGTGATCAATCGTATCTTAAAACCACAGAGGGTTGAGCCTGCACGACAATATTAAAATTGCTAACGGAGTTACTTTATTACATTAATAAAAATGGTATGAATGCACCTTTAAAATATACAAAATATATTGTTGGCTTGTACATTGTATATAAATAAAACTAGTTTTACACGGGTTAATGCACGAAAGTTTGTTTATTTATTGACGTTTCGCAGCCTTTACAGGCTGCTTCGTCGGAATCAATTTTTTATTTAATTTTGTCGAGCTACCTTCGAAAGACTTTTATTGAGCGTTCGGTTATTTCATTGTTCGATTTTTAAAGTTTTATTTTCTGAAACGTGCGTGAAAACCTAAGAAACAAATATACATTGTATATGTAATCATGATTTTTTTTAATTGTTTAAAACGTATTCTTTTCATTTTTTAAACTATTGCATAGCTTTTAGCGCGGCGACTGAATCAAGAAATTCCGTAACGAAAATAAACCTTACACCCCTCACTGCGACCGGCACAACGGTGCGTAGAATGGGTAGTGGAATAGAGTGGGTAAAGTGGGAGGAGTGGGTAGAGGGGTGGAGTGGGTAGTGTGGGTGGACTGGGTAGAGTGGGTGGTGTGGACGTGTGGGTGTATGTGTATATAGATATATATATATATACAGGGCGTCCCACGGCTACCTCACACGGAGGGAAAGTATATTAAATATTGAAGATAGGATATTTTACTGAAAGAAGACATCATTTTATTTTTAATAATAACTAGAATTGTATTCACAGATTTTTTAAAAATCGCCTGTTACAACTGGGAATCAAACTCGTGAAATTTCGAAAAAAACACGACGTATTTAATGATAACCATCGAAAGGGTTAATCATAAGGATTATGTTTTGCTAAGTAACTTAGCATTTTAAATGAAAGGAATGTCTTATAACGTGATATACAAATTTTAGTACGTATGCATTTCTTTTTGAATTCAGTTACAATGCGATTGACTGAAATTTGTAATAATAATTCGAAAATGGAACACATAAATTTTCAAGCCTGTGTTCTTTTGTTTTTGTGAGTTTCATTTTCGTTTATTTGCATTTTTTGTTAATTTACTTACCATGGCGCATCAAAATAAAATAGATTTAATGTAAGCTTACTTTATGAACCACAAAGACATATCATTAGCTTAGCGGTGGTACTGCAAAAGATATACTGATAGAGACAAACCTTCTCGATATGTGTTTAAATAATGAAAGAAAGATAGAGATAGAGAAAGATTTTTGATAAGCCGTGGTAAGTAAATTAACAAAAAAATTAAAATGAAACTCACAAAAAACAAAAGAACAGACACTTGAAAATTTATGTGATCCATTTTCGAATTATTATTATTACAAATTTCTGCCAGTCGCATTGTTATTGAGAGTTCAAAAAGAAATGCATACGTACTACAGTTTGTATAACACTTTATTATTTTTATCACGTAATTCACATTCCTTTCATTTAAAATGCTATGTTATTTAGCAAAAAATAATCCTTATGATTAACCCTCTCGATGGTTATCATAAAATATGCCGTTTTAGTTTTTTCGATTTTTTACGAGTTTGATTCCCAGCTGTAGCAGGCGATTCTAAAAAAATCTGTGAATGCAATTCTAGTTATTATTAAAAATAAACTGATGTCTTCTTTCAGTAAAATATCCTATCTTCAATATTTAATATACTTTCCCTCCGTGTGAGGTAGCTGTGGGACGCCCTGTATAATTATATGAGAACTTCCATCTTTTTTTAAGTCGATAAAAAAGTATCAGTGGTAGTTAATTAAACTATAATCAGTACTGTACCCCTAGTATGAGTTTTAATCGTTTTCGAATTCGATCAATCGTATCGTCTCGTTTCCATATATTGACTAGCAGCGCCCCTAGTGTTAACTATCAAAAACAAAAACCAGCAGTATGAGTTTCATCGAGTCATCGTAAAACGAAAACTACCAAAATTTTCGTATGTCGTTTGCATTTTGGCAGTACAAGTTACAACTTTGACAGCGCGTCATGAGTATGCTACGAAGTTTGATAGTATCGTCACTCGATTAGAAACTTTCAGTGACTAAGTGTTTTAGGTCAAGTTTTTATGCAATCTAATAATGTTTACGGCACAATATTTAGCTCGCATGCTCGCTGAAGAGATTGACGAAGACCAGCGTGCACAGGAACGACGGGACGGGATTATTACAGCGGAGGCGATTATCTTCTTTTATCACCGACATTCATTTTGTACAATGTATACAGGGTGTAAAAAAACCTATGACAAATACTAAAACAACGCATTCTGTACACCCAAACAAGTTATATTACAAAATATTATACGTGGGAATCATTTGTATTTTATAAGTTAAAAAATTTTTTTTTTCTCCAGTACGCAATGTATAGCGCGGCGCGCTACTGTGGCGCTACGCAAAAAATGTGCATGTGTGTATGTGTATGTAAGTGCGTCGATAAAAAGTTTCTAAATAACGTTTTGAAAATATTAATACATAAATCTTGAAAAAAAATTTTACTTTAACCTTTAATATCTCCATAACCATAAATTTCCTAGGTATGGTCCAGAAGAAAAAAAAATATCGTCATGATGTGGAAAATACGTAGCTTTCGACTTCGTTAAAGGTTTTTTTACACCCTGTATATATTTTTTAATATTATTTCTTTACGGCCTTGAAGTCAACCATACAGACACATACAATCAAGTTTCACACACAGTTAAACGTAGGTTCTATACTCTTTCGACACAGATTAAGTCAAGAGTTTTACATAAAACTATATACACATAATGGCTCAGCTATTTCTTTTTTGGCAATAAAGAACAAAAGAGACAAAACTAAACAGTGTGAAGTTCGTTTAATCGCGTCATCGAGCATATGATTCTATACTCGTACTGCGACACAATTCGAAAACGTACAGTTTGATCGAATCGACGAAGACGATCGTTCGTTTCGTAATAAAAAAACTCATACAAAGGGTACTGCCATGTGCAAAGTTTAAATTTTTGCCATTGTCAGTCCACAGCAGAGTTATCTTGGTCCGACTGTATCCTTTTTTTTTCAATATTTTGTACTCACCAATTATATTTATATGCGACGTTATTGTTGAATGATATAACGCGAAGCCCAGGTCTTACCAAATATGAAAATTCCCCATTTTTTCTTAAAGTTGTCACTGCTTGCTCGGGTAAATAATACTTCCATTTATCAGCCAATACGTTGTAGAGCCAGTTTGTGTTTAATTTAGGTATAGTAATTGTAGAAGGAGCAAATCTAAATTAAGAAAAGGCTTATTATTTAAAAAGAAGGCTCTTTCCCAATTGCAGACATATCTCTGAATGTTTTACGTACTGATTTATCGGTTGAGACTCATGATTTCCAATAACTGGCACGACCATAATATCTCCAAATGTGGCTTTAATTTTATCAAATAAGTAACGGTGAACTTTAGTATTGGATTCGTACGATGTCTCCCAAACTCCGTGATCCACAGTATCTCCTATGTAATACAAAATGTCGATGTCCTGGAAAATATAAGACGTAAATGTCTATTGCCTTATTTTTCAGGCTCAATAAAAGACACGGTTAAATGTAACAATATGTTCGTGTTTAAAAAATCATTAACTCACTTTGTGGGTTTCTTTAATTCTGTCAACAACATCTTCAAATGTCCAAACAGGAGAGTCACAATTTCTGTAGTCTCCCCAATAACCAGCTGGGTTAGGTTTACTTATGCCAAAAAGCTTATCGGATGCGCCTTTATTTTTCATTCTCAATTCTTGTGCTATGCTGACATTCAACATTTCTGCACCTTCAACCCTAACAAAACTTTTTTCTAGTACGAAATCATTAACTTTTAGTGAATTAAATATTTTTGCAGTAGACCCCTTTCTACAACAAGTAGGCTCATTACAAGCTGCTACTCCAGATGGTTCATATAGTAGGTCAACATGGGCATCTGTTATTATCGCCACTTTTAACGGTTTTTCGTCGATTGCTAGAAACTGTGAAGAAGTAATATTTTGTATTATTAAAAGACCAAAATGTTTATTAAAATTTATGTAATAATGTTATGTATTACTATTTAATATAAAATATTTTTTTTAAATACTTATATATATATAAGTAATTTTCAATTTCCCTCTTAATACTTTTGGTCCTTTTCTGAACTACATAATAATATATCGTTTATATAATATAAACACCTAAAGGATACTGTCAGAATGCACGCACACAGCGATAATATAGGTACCAATACGTACTTATATGATCGTCCTTGCGTAACCGTAAATTGATGGCGTTTGATTTTGTCGTGTACATAAATATATTCATAAAATGTAGTTAAGTATATTGCAGCAATTTCCGACCCAGTTCGAAAACAATATTATGCAAATTGTTTACCGATGTTGTGTTTGTCTTTTCCGGTAATTGCACTTCCCAGTCGAACCTCGGGTCGAAATACGGACACGCTAAAGGGTCAGCATCTCTTTGTAGAATCAGACCGCAAAAAGCTTCAGCCGAAGCTTCGGGGGTACTTCTTATTATGTATGTAATAATTGGCTGAAAAAAATAATTAAATCATCAACAGTAAAAACGAAATCAATGTAATTGAATAAAAGTCTTCGTATCGAATCATACGCAATACACTGCAAACTTAAGTAATCTCCAAGGTCTTATTTTTGTTCATTTAAAAAATAAATTTGATATAATAAATTCCTTTTTATTAACATGGCTAGCTTAATGTATGTATAATATTTGCGTAAAAAAGCGAAATTTATCCAAGTACTTTATTAATATAAAATTATAATGTATGTATGTGTGAAATTGTTTGTCACAACACAACACGATAGATAAGTATATTTCTGCATTAAGAGCGGACGCGAGCTAAGAGATATTTGAGAAATAGGTGTTTTGTTTCAAAAAAGCTATTGCCGTCCCGCATTGGCAAGTACCGTGCGATAGGGACAACAGTAGCTAACGCTGAAAATTGTGTATAACAATTGCAGAATTCGAGGTTTGGCTTTCGATGATTTCCGCCACGAAAATTAGATACTCAGAAAGTTTTGAGAAACTAAAAACTAACTACAATGAAAAAACATTTGTTAGTAAAAATTTTTCAAAGCACTCCACCAGTCTCTATACAAAGAATTTGAATGAATTTGGTATCAATTTAAAGTTAAAAATAGTTTTTATCTTTTATTTCTTCCTTTTTAATGCTTAACATAATATGAAAAAGAAAATGGTTGTTCGCTAAACTTAAAACTTTGTAAATACATAACTAAAGTACGCAGATCCTAAAAGTACATTTACTAGAATCAATTTATGACAGTTAAAATTGAGTTTCATAATGATACAATCGAAGAGTTAATATAGACATTTAAAAAAAAAAATATTTTTTTTGCGGACATATCTAAATCGTTCTCTAAATTAGCTAGTGAAGTTGCTCCGGTAACTCAAAATTCACGGTGAATATTTATATATTTAGCCATCGATGTTACATGATTCATTTGTAGTTTGTTGACTGTTTCTTAAATTATTTAAGGACGACATACGTAGATTATTTATATTAACTTACCAGGTTCAGTGCTATAGCTCCGTGACATACATTATATGTTAAAATACCTAGGCCAGAACAGATTCTTGAAAGCACTTTTGTGAGAAACTTCTCCGAGTAACCATTTAAAACGGCTTTTTTTAATGCACTACCTGCCCAGCGACAGACTTGACAATCAATCCACTGCAACATTAAAAACACGAAATAGAAATACCTACCATAGATTATTTTGAGTAGTATTTAAACGAAGGACTGTAAAATAAAATTTAAAGTGACAAAAATACTAGGCTTATTGTTTTACTAAGTGAGGACAGCGAGTGACGAGAAATCGATAAAACGCGACTTACAAACATTCATTTGAGTTACTTAAAATACAAAATGAGCAGCTTTATCTCTTATTTTTTTGAATATAAAATAATGTCCTGCATTTTTTCAATATTTTGCAAAGGATTTATTTACAGTGAGCGGCATTTTATCGTAATGAAGTGTCTCCATTACAAAAACCTCTTTGAAAAATACTAAAGTGAGCAGAATATTTTGTCTGAATATTTTTTTTAATGTGCTTTGAAATAACTATTTGAGAAAATGTACTGTTAAATTTAATTAGGTAGATCTATAATTTAATGAAATAACGTATTCCTCAGAAATAATATAATCATTAACTCAATTAAGACGCTTCAGTCAAAAAAACTATCTTTAATACTAAGGAACTTGTCGAATACGCGAGCAACAATCTGTAGCTTTTATTAAAAAGTGTATCATAATAATAAAGAAGAGACTTCAAATAGAATACCAGTAGCCAATAATCTTTAATAGAGCAGCTTACAAAACGGTGCTCAAATAAATAAGTATATTGTTATAAACTTTCATGGCCACTTACATAATAAAAAATATGTTATTTACTCGATTGTGACCATTGTACCTTGTTTTTAGCGAGTTTCTGATATTTCTGCATTGTTGCAAGCGCCATGATCACGAAGTAACTGGAGTGATTGCGGGTAGGCTGTTATTGGCAGACATATCAGTATACCCTCCAACGAAGTCTTTTATTGCGTTCGATACCCGTACCACTGTTCGCATTCTCACTATTCACTCGAAACCTTTCTCTACACACAACACTCACAGTATTGGATTGCGACACGACACTCTTTGATTATTTTTACAGATACGAACCACAGGATTCCAGACACTCGCAATATTTTGTAGTCGCTCGTTTAATTATTTTCCTTAAATTTATATTTTTAAGCATTTAACTACTAGATATTTAAATCTAAAGAAAATTTTCTAGAAATATTTCCATTCGGTGTGAAAGTTTTGTGATTGATTAATACCATATATTATTCCGACTGCGATACCGTCTCCTCCACCGACTTCCATACTGTCTGTGACTTCCATACTTATATCATAATGCGAAAGTGTATCTTTCTGTCTATTACCCACTCAAACTATTGAACCTATTTAGATGATATTTGTTATAGAGATAGTTTGTATCCCGGGAAAGGACATAGCATAGCCCTTTTTATATCGGATAAATGTTAGATACCTGTGGGATACTCAAAAAAACAACTAAAACGCAAACGCTGTAAAATTTAACGAATAGATCCTCTGTACATCGCGTTTATTTGCAAAAAAGTCGTTTGAGGGACTTCAAATGATAGCAATGTATAATATGTATATCCTTATTTTTAGCAGTGTCTGTTCATTTATTTGTATTTTTGAATCCCTATTAAACCAAAACTGCTAATGCAATGAACAATACAAATATATATTTCAATTGGATATCACAGAGTAACATTTAATTTTTATTTCATTAAAATCAGTGTAAAGTAAATAAAAAATGTATAAAAAGAATTATTATACATGGTTATCGATAGCAATTAATGAGTATGTAGGGGAGGGATAACGTCGACCCGCCCTCGTCTATCACTTTTGTTTTTAGGGTTCCGTACCTCAAAAGGAAAAAACTGAACCCTTATAGGACCACTTTGTTGTCCGTCCGTCCGTCCGTCGTCGCATTTTTCTCAGGAACGCGTGGAGGTATCAAACTGAAATTTATATCTAATACTCAGATCTACTATCCCTTGGAGCTATGAAAAAATCAAACTTTTAAATCAAAAGATACAGCCGTTTTTGCCCCAAATTTTCGAAACTCGCACGGGAATCGAAACCTACAGAGTACTTCCCGTGAACTTAGAATCTTGATTTGGTTCGAAGTAACGTCTTATAGTACAGATAAAGGAAAAAATGCAAAATGTTTTTAGTAACATCATATATTAAAAAATATTTTTTAAATAATTTTTAAAATATACCTACAGGCTTGTGCGGAACCCTCGCCTCGGTGCGCGAGTCCGACACGCACTTGGCCGGTTTTTTTTAATGTTTGCTTACCTCTATTTATGAGAGAATCCCGCTCTTTTTATGTAGTAGAAGTAGAATAAGTTAGTAGAATGCTTGCTCAAAACCGAATATTTAGTTAAAAATATATAGGTACATGAAAAGAAGGCGAAACATTATTTTTTCTATTTACCCCAGTATGTGGCACGTCATTGTCTAGAGCTCCTAGAGTAGCATATAAATATATTATTTATTTTCAAAAACAAAGGAAATGAGGGACCGTCCAAGTTGTCATTGTTAGATCATTTTTGTTGGGGGTCTATCTTAAAACATAATCGAGTTTAGAATGAGAAATGTTGTTGTATATCCCATGTGCTGTACTTATTTAAACAACAAATACGGAAAACGCCGATCAAAATGTACTTTGAAAGTTAAAATCTTCACGTGTTAGCAAAGAACGTGAAAACTTAATATTTTCGAAGCTTTTTCAAATTAAACGTCGGATCTTGGTAAGGATATAAATTAATAACTTGTTTCTTATTGTATGGTACACGACTTCAAAGCACATTCGCATTTATTAGTTATTGTTTTGTTGAAGTAATAATATTTTTAATATTCTTTACAATAAGTTTAATGCCCATTACGTAACATTAACGGTGCATAAATCATGATAATCTGTTAAATCTTATGCATGCAATTCGAATGACGCTCGTTTATTATAATACTATGCTTTTATGAGTACACTTCATTTCGTGTCATTAATTTTTAATTTTTCCTTAATAAAATGTATGTTTAAACGCTGGACATCCACGGCATCTAATATTGGAAATGCTTGCAGTATTAGAATAGAATCCTTTACTTTTCAGATATTTTTATTTTTTTATAAATAGGGCCGTCAGATTACTCCACCTCACCTGATGTTAAGTGACGGTGGATTCCAGACGCGAGGAATGAATATTCCCTAGAGGAATTTAGAAGGGAAATTTAAAGAAATCGATATAATGACTATTTCATCTCAGTACATTTACGAAAATTTAATGTATGTACGCAAAAATATTAAATTATTTCCTAAAAATAGTAATGAGGACTCGAAGTACTAATTACAAGGCTCCACAAAAACAATAATTTAAAGGTCTTTGTTTCTTTTACAATAAAGTCCCTAGCAATATCCAAAAATTAAGTGTCAATAAAACAAAGCTACTATCAAGTTAGACAAAAATGCTTGGGTTTAAACTTTTCCAAACGTTCCGGCAGGCATTTTCTATAATTATGATGAACTTTATACGTTTTTGTATTGGCACCGTAATAAAAGAATATTTTGATAATATTGTTACATCATTATTGACGCTGTTAAGTTAAAGTCTCCAGTTTTTTCCACAGCTAAAAAATGTCCTTAACTGTTAGTAGGGAAAAAAATGGACGATTTAAAAAACTGAATTTTTGGATTTTGAATTAAATCATTGACTTGCAGCAGAAAGAGTGTGGGGGATAGGACGGAACTCTGAGGAACACAGGCATTCACTGACATGAACCGCGAACTACTAGATACAATCCTTAAGGACACGAATTCTACGTTCATACAGGAAGTCCAGAAACAGAACTGAGCAGGCAGATTGATAGCCAACGACTCACCCCGCTTTTCGATAGCTTTACCCCAGATGTGAGTCAAGTACGCTAGGAGATCACCTGTCGATCGTTTGGGCCGTATTGAAAATCATGAATCAGAGAGTGATCCTCTAGGAAGTAAGTCAGATGGGTTTTAAGGGAGGGAAGATGTAAAAGGATAATTCAGATTAGTGAAGAATATGTGTAAGTAAAATAAAAATTCAAATTATTAGCTTCCTGCAGTCCTTCTCCATAATAATATAAACTTTGGTGTCGATTCTATATTTAATGTCAGTCTGTCGTTTTCATATTGTAGATACACACACTATACATACTACTACACTACATACACTTTTCACTTTTGTCAAATTTAAGTTTAGGTTTAGAGAATCATGCCGGAATCGACATCTTTGATTATCTAATAATCTCACACTCCTCCGTGTGCATAAAAAACAAAAGTATCTAAAGTACGTATTGTGTGCTTTAACATTACATCAATATTGATGTAATGTTAAAGCACACAATACGTACTTTCATGTATTAAGTTAGTAATCACAACAAAGTACATACCTACCTAAGCCACACTCATCGCGTTTTAACCCGACTGCGCAATTCAAGAGCGCGAAGCGCGACGCGCAGACAGGGTATAAAAGTCTATTTAAGTATGTATGTTCCTTTGTGGCACACTAGAGACCAAACGCGTGGACCGAATTTGATGATTTATACATCAATCGATTCGTCTTAATCATGGGAGTGCTACTAAAGATATGAAAATAATCGAAAATCAATATGGAGACAACTGGGCGCCATATTGTGAGTAAGAAAAAAAAATAAGTTGCCGAAATATGTCGAGTGGGGACCATTGTCTAGATAATCGAAAATCATGTTTAGGTGCCTTACACCATTTTTCATTTTATATGATTGTTTAGGATCTACAATAATTTAAAGTTGTATATTAACCACTTGCGCTTTTAATTTCAATCTTACGTTTGTATGGATCTTTGTAACTCTTTCAATCAAAAAATACTAAATGGATTTTAATCAAACTAACCAATAATAATAAAGCTCATACATAATAATAGCATATAGATTATAATGTATGTTGTTATTTGGTGAATTGGCCAAAATATAACAATAAGTGTCACGTAAGATGGAAAGAATCTCCTATCTGCTAGCCATTTTGGCCTGCACTGCAAAAACAATAAAAGTTACATGAATATAATGTATGGTGCAAATGTATCTCTTATATAGTTCTACAAAAAAGTGCGGGACAACATATATCTATTTTTAATGTGTAAGCCATTATATCTAAAATAGTGAATCATAAATAAATTTCCAAAATGCATATTTTGTATAAACAAATTATTTTTTATCAAAACAAATACTTTTATCGCTTTTGATATTTAAAGACGATAAATTTTGCCTTTTACTCTGTGTTATTTCGACAAACATTTAAAAAGTTACAACGATGTTAAGATGTCAAAGTGATAGCGCGGTCACGGTAATATTAATAATATTACCGTGGCGCGGTGTACTATGCAGGAGTACGTATATACTGCGGGAATGGTGGGTAAATTGATGAATTTTGGTGTTTATAAACGTAGATAAAAACTAGGACAAATAGAAAAAAATGGGCTACTCGCAGTATCTAATCCTATACGAAGTATTTACAATAAAACTGTGATAAAATTCCTTCTTATTAAATGATGAAAAATAAATTATTATAATAGATATTTATAATTTTTGAAATTTAATGAAAATCTCAGAATTAAACGGTTTTCAAAGTTTATTTTAACGATATTACTTCATGTTACTGAAGGGTTACTTAACATAATCAGAAATAACCTATTATTCGCTAGTAGGTACATACCTAATAGACTCCCTGTCTTTATTAATCAGCTCGCGATAATGTTGGTTTTGTAATTATAAACGATAATTCTGCAAAATTCTAATCAAATATAAAAAGTTTTATGGGTAAATCACCCCTCCCATCACCCTACCCCTATAAATATTTCGATAATGTAGCTTAGAACCAAGACCCCATCTATTTCTATAGGGAAATTCATCATAATCAATTTAGCTATTAGGGCGCGGAAGCGTAACAAACAAATTCACTTTCGGTTCTATAATATTATATTGTACTATTGATTCGCTCTGACATTGCATGGGCGAAAATTATTTTAAAGGGATAGAATATAGCTTATGTCACTTGGATATAAAATAGTTATAAAGAAAAAAAATTCTAAAAAAAATCCTCTCGGAGAAGTTGTTAGAATGGATTTTTTTCAAGTAAAAGTTTTCTTTAGATTTATAAATCGAGTAGATTAACAACTAATTGAGATTAATGCTTAAAAATATATTAAATAATGTAGCTTCCATAAGGTGAATGAATTTTTGAAATCGGTTCAGGTTTGAGGGATTATTTCTTACACACATACAACTCTTGCCTCTTTATAATACCTATTAGTAAAGATAGTTAAGATAATAATATATATTATTATATATAATTAAATATATTTAACATCTGGCACCTACATATTTGGTTCTGTGAATTATTAAGTAAAACAAATTATGAGACAAGGAATATGCACTGCATTTGTGTATGGGGCATTCCACGTGAAGCGGACAGGTAAAAAAACTCGATGTTTCCGATTTCAGTAATATTTGAGTATGTTCTACTTATACTTATTATTGATACGTATACTAAATATTTTTGTGATATAATGACTAGTTAAAGAGTAATGGGACTTTGAAGTTTTCGACAACCGGTTGGCATGCAATACTTCAAAGCCGATTATGGACTCATAAAATTATATATTAAAATAACTAAACCACTGGATTTCCAACTTTATTTACTGGGCTTTTTAACTGTGTTTTTGGAAAAGAAAAAAAAATTTTTTTTTCGTAAAAAAAAACCAATTTAAGTTTTTTTCCTTGATTTTCACCAAGTTAGACCATTTAGTTTTTTTTTATTTTTTTTTATATAAATTGCTAATATTGTATAGAACATTGGTGCCAACTTTTATAATGGGCGTGAAAGTGGATTAGGAGCTAGACTGAAAATACTGCCGCCGCTTGTGCGCGATTAGTCATCAAACTGTCAATCAAATAAAATCACTTTTGACGGAATGTTTTGTAGATTTTTAATAAAACCAATACATAGAAAAAATCCACGCGGACCAGGCAGCAGACGGGACTCGAACCCGCACCCTTCGCAATCCGGGCGAATGCACTGACCAATTATGCTACCGCGGCCCTCACGGACCGCGTCGAAATTCCTCTAGCCATTCTTAAGCAGCAAGGCAGCGCTATCTCTTCGCATTATAGGTAATCCACAATGTTATATTAAGAATGGCTAGAGGAATTTCGACGCGGTCCGTGAGGGCCGCGGTAGCATAATTGGTCAGTGCCTTTGCCCGGATTGCGAAGGGTGCGGGTTCGAGTCCCGTCTGCTGCCTGGTCCACGTGGATTTTTTTCTAGTTATATTTTCTTTAGATTTAAACATCAAGCAGTTACATGCTTTAAAGAAATAAAAATCATAACTTTAATTGCTATTTCTTCTTTCAAATATTTAATACTTGTAAAAGTATTCATTTGACATTGTGGGTTACCTATAATGCGAAGAGATGGCGCTGCCTTGCAGCTTAAGAATGGCTAGATTAATTTCGACGCGGTCCGTGAGGGCCGCAGTAGCATAATTGGTCAGTGCATTCGCCCGGATTGCGAAGGGTGCGGGTTCGAGTCCCGTCTGCTGCCTGGTCCGCGTGGAATTCTTTCTGTGTATTGGTTTTATTAAAAATCTACAAAACATTCCGTCAAAAGTCATTTTCAGTCTAGCTCCTAATCCACTTTCACGCCCATTATAAAAGTTGGCATCAATATTCTATACAATATTAGCAATTTATATAAAAAAAATAAAAAAAAACTAAATGGTCTAACTTGGTGAAAATCAAGGAAAAAAACTTAAATTGGTTTTTTTTTTACGAAAAAATATTTTTTTTTCTTTTCCAAAAACACAGTTAAAAAGCCCAGTAAATAAAGTAGGAAATCCAGTGGTTTAGTTATTTTAATATATAATTTTATGAGTCCATAATCGGCTTTGAAGTACTGCATGCCAACCGGTTGTCGAAAACTTCAAAGTCCCATTACTCTTTAACTAGTCATTATATCACAAAAATATTTGGTACACGTATCAATAATAAGTATAAGTAGAACATACTCAAATATTACTGAAATCGGAAACATCGAGTTTTTTTACCTGTCCGCTTCGCGTGGAATGCCCCGTATATCACAATCTTAGAGTTGCATACAGCCACTGCCAATTTTAGATAGTCTACGAATTAAAGTAAATGAATTTTATATATATGTACTACTAAAAAGAATATAAGTAAAAGATGACTTTTTGAATAAATACGGAAAATAAGTACAAGTTAAGTATATAATTTACATGCATTAGATAAACAGGTAGGGAATTGATTTAACTTCACACATTTTTGCGAAAATTGAGGCCCATAAAGCCTTGACACTTGACCCATTATTGAAAATTTTTATCCATTCTTGAATATCTAATGGGTCCCGATCGTTAAAGTAGCTTTGTTCATGACTTAACAGAATTATAGACTACTGGACTTGTTTTTTTTTTTCAGTTTTTATTTGCAGTTATATTTTACCTTTTTTGATTTTTTAAATTTACCTTTTTTTTTGTAGCACTTACTTATTACTCACTACAATAAAGAGGATAAAAAATATACAATACCTTTCTAATATCATTGCTACGAGTTAGCGGTGCAACGTTAACAGGCTCCGGTCGACGAAAAATCTCAAGAATATCTTGTAGTAGAAGATTATCTTCTTCAGTTATCTGGTTCATCATAAAATTCATAAAAAGTATTTCGGTTTCATCTGAAAATTATAAATTATTGATAAAAAGTCGACGAAAAGCTTAGAATACCGTAAATGTAATGATGTGTAGAGGTAATTCTTTCATCTATCGTTATGATTCTTCAAATGTTATCGAGGAAATGCAACTCAGTAATTACAATGGAAAGTGGAAATATTTGAAAAAATTAATTGCGTACCCTCCGAGGGTTGGTGGACCCTCAGTTTTTACGTGTTCATAATTTACTCTACTGCTACAAATTTGTAGTAAAAGCTAAGTTCCTTTGGCAAGCTTTAAAATTTATCAGAAGTAGTCAAAATGCTACCCTGTGAGTACGGGGTTGATATATTCTACCAGTACAGAATAAAAGATTAGTAAGTGGGTCCTCGGTCGAAACGCTTATAATCAAATTCACGACAATTCGCGGCCCAACTATTTGCTCCACAGAACACAGAAACCTCTTTCTTTATTCTGTGATTTGATCAGTGACCATATATTTATTATCTTAAGCATCTGCAGCCGTTAATACCACAACCACAACCAATGAAATACATCCGTAGCTAATGCCTATGCCCCTGCAGAGGGGACATCAAAAGGCTGATGATGAAATAACAATAATAATGAGAACTAAATATGTAGGTACTTTTTATGGAGGTAAATATCTCAAGATAGGGACATAGACAATTAAACCTTTTTATATCGAAACTTTAACTTTTAGCACACATTTAAAAATTAAAATTTTATATTTTATACATACAAAAATGATGTCTAACTAAACTAAAAGAATCTTCTGAATTATAGTGAATGTTGGTAATACCTTCTTTCCCCAACTGTTACTTACTAATATTCAATAAAATTATTGATTAAATCACAAACGTGGAGTATTTAAATTGGAACACGTACTCTGTATAAAACTAGGAATTAAAAATAAAAGTTAACTTACTTAAGCTAATAAGCTCTCTAGCTGAACTTAAACTAATTAACATGTACACAAAGATTAGGACTTTCATCCTGTTCGAATGAGTTTATAGCGGTGAATGACATCGAAAACTAACAAACACCTTTTTATATGAGTCGGAAAACGTGCACATTAGGTGCAGGGTTGTCGCTTGATATTTAAAAGTAATTTACCGACGAATGTGACTAAAATTCTTTGCTAAATAAATAACGCAAAACTCGCCCTTTAGAAAAACTTAAATATTTGTCTTTGTCTTCTACCTAATCCTATGTCGTCCCTAATGCGGTACTATCGGCTTAGCAAAATATCGATGATATTCTCAAGAATATAAGGTAATTTTGCGGGTGATCGCAACTCCGTTCCCATTGAAAACTTTTTCTGAAGATGAAATGTTGAGAAAACCATACAAAGAGTATCGTGTAATTGCTTGTGACCACGTAAGATTTTTGCATGAATACAATCCCTAGCTTGACTAAATGAAAGAAAATCATTCCACAACGTTATCGCATAAGTACCTACATAGTAAAACTATGTAGCCTATATACAAGTTTCAGAGACTAGTGTAAACAATGCGCTGGCAACTTTCTATTGTATTTGGATGAAGACTTGGACTCGAGTGCCCGATCAATGATAAGTAAATAACTGTAGTCACAGATTATCTATTGTAACTGAAACCTGTTAATGGCTGTTTTATTTATCCGGAATAGAGCTTACAATTCAATAATGTACCTAGGAACTCTTACTGAAGCATATATATCTGAAGAAGATTTCTGTCACTTTTATGCAACTACTCTTGTCTGTCTGTCTGTTTTTGTCTGTTGCGCACCATATGTATAACTTACAGTTTCTTCTCCATATCGAGATTGAGCTAAACCAAGTAGTAAACCGCCAAATTCTAGCAAAAGTAGGTTTCAAAATATGTTCTAAATAAGTACTACATACCTATTTTCGATACTCTCTCTACTAGGTTTTTCGTATTGATATATCCAAATAAGCTTATGCGGTTACGTTTCTCCTCGGTAACAGTCGTTATTTTAAACCGGAATGGTGTAATTCAGGAATTTTATATAACAACCCAACTTTATTAAATGAGTACCTACTTATTGAAGCAGGTAAAGATACAATTCCGCAATGAGCTGCAGGCGACACTGTGGCTAGCGCCTGCGGCTGACCGTGCATTATATGCATTGTGCAGCCGCGACATGTCGCCGCGCTCGGAATCAATTTCATAGAAACTAGTAGTGTCGCCTGCAGTCTGCAGTTGCGGCCTGTGGTCTGCGATTCAGTTCGGACTTGTACCTTAAGTCAGCATCCTCTCCTCTGTGTTGTATGCATGTATTAGCAAGTTATATTTAAAACCATGGTGATGACCTTAAACAAGCTACCTGCGCGGCTAAACGTGAACATTTTGTTTCATAACCGGCTCTTCATCTCGGGTAGAGTAAAGCCAAAAATTAACTCCTTTAACATAATTTCGAGGCGTGATTGAGAACAATATTTATTGGTCATCATACTCTATTATATTTTTACTAGAGGCGAACTTCGTACCGCCATAAAATAGTAATGATGTACACACATCAAAAGTGTCTAGGGATCAAGCATTTTTATGCGGATTTCTTGAGATTGAGATGTGGCTTTGTAATAAATTTATGATTTTATAAATTTATATGGATCCTTTTTGGTGCATTTCATAATTTGAATCAGGAACTGTGAATCAAATTCGAGTAAAAGATGAAAATCAGCTGTCAATATTTTCCCTATAAAAACATACAACGCATTGAAGACATTATTAGTGCTACTGTTTCCCTACTACTGATTAAAACCAACGTTATTATGGAGCGGCGACGTCATTTAAGCAGGGAAGAAATGCTCAGAGCCGTGGGAATGATAGAAGCTGGTTCCCGGCAACGTACTGTGGCTTTAGCTCTGAATACAAGTCAGTGTTATCAGTCGACTTTGGACACGATACCGAAGCACTGGTACCGTGGCTGAGCGCCATGGAGGACGGTATCGCTGCACCACACGGAGACAAGACCGATACATTCAAATCTTAACTCGAAGAGCTCCAACAATAACCGCCATGATGTTAGCCGTGAGGCTTCATCACTCTTCAGGGAACTTAATTAGCGACCAAACAGTCAGAAACCGCTTGCATGAAGTGAACCTTCATTCCCGAAGACCGCTACGGGTACCACCTATAGCAATGCACAATCGTAGGATTCGATATCAATGGGCCCTTGAACACAGAAATTGGGCAGAAGAACAATGGCGTTTCGTGTGCTTTTCTGATGAGTCTCGTTTTGGTATGAGACCGGATACAAGACATATACGACACTGGAGAACCCCTGGACGCCAACAGCGATTAAAATCCTGCCAGGAAGTCCATCCTTATAGTGGTGGAACCATCATGGTATGGGCGGGTATTTGGATCGGCGGAAGAACTGAGTTGATTTGGATCAGAGGCAACCTCAACGCTCAAATTTATGCTGAGACGATTGTATCAGACGTCATCGTTCCTCTACAAGTGCAAATCGGTCCCTTATTTCAGTTAATGCATGATAATGCACGACCGCACACCGCAAGAGTTGTAAGACAGACTCTCGCCGCAGCTAACATCAATGTCCTGCCCTGGCCTGCTCAGTCGCCAGACTTGAACCCGATTGAGCATGCATGGGATATGCTACAGAGAAGAGCTCTGCCGAATATGGAGGGTATCCAGTCGCAAGAAGACCTTTTTTTGTTGTTGCAACGAACATGGGCGGCCATTCCACAGCGTGATTTGGATGAACTCATTTTGAGTATGCCAAACCGATGTTCTTGTGTTGTTAGTGTTCGCGGTAGAAATACGGATTATTAATTGTTTAAGTTACCCAATAAAATTTTAGAGAAAACTGTTATTTCAGTCTTTTTTTCGAACTTTTGTGTTAGTGGTTCAAATGTCAAAAATCCCTTTATTAGGAAAATGGCAAATTTCTTTATTAATGCAAAGGTGACTTGGTTTATCGTTACTGTGACAAACGAAAACACTTTATTTGATGAATCCTTAAAGAAAATTTTAATTAATATCAATCAGGAGAAAAGTTATTGCAAAAATATATGTTGATCCCTAGACACTTTTGATGTGTGTATTTTAATGCCGAATCCCAAATTATAAAAAAAAATGGTTAAAAATTTTACTTAGGGATATGGAAAAAAAGTTGTCCTATTACCAGACCTACTGAATATACACACAAAATTTCATAAGAATCGGCCAAGCCGTTTTGTTATTAGAGATACATATATTATATGTTGATTTTACGCATTAAACTGCTGGATTTATGAATCTATGGAAAAAAAATACTAGTAATGCATAAAAAATTACTTACTTCAAGCACTCTCATCAATTAGTCTTAGAAAAAAATACACTTACCATATTCGACACAGTCATACTTATTTGGCATTGGTTGCGGTCAAGATATTATCCGGAAACATATATATCTTGTGGATAAATAGCCGATTAGAAAACATTATAATGCGATTCAAGTAAGAATAGGACCGACTGGGCGCCATATTTTGACGTCATAGCTGTCAATTCAAACCAAATAGGTAGAGTGAGCAAAAAAAAGTTTCTATTTAATAAAACTTATTTACTAAGTAAGAAAAAACAACCGATATTTAATAATATTTCTTTATTAAGACTGTGTGAGAAAGAAAATTAATCAGAATCTAGCTGATGACTCCGCTCATCTCTGCATTACCGCTGGAGTAGATGTATGAATAATCATGCAGGTCACATACGAACATGCATCATATATGTAAACGAAAGTTTAAATAGAGTTTCTGAACGCAATATAAAGTGACATTTGGTTGACGATTTAGGTTATCAACCATCCACAGCCAAAGCTCAATAAATGAAAAAAAATATCAGCCAATATTAATTATCAATATTTGTTATTGTTTGTTTAAAAATGTTTGGCTTTTAATCTAGAATTAGCTGAGTGCTAAAAAAGTGTTCCGAGATTTTTTGCAAACCGTACTTTTCATGCGACATTTGACAGATGGAGGTCATTGGCTTTCCTATTCTTATTTGAATCGCATTATAAGAGCGTACGCTGCATTAAGCGGGACACGAAGCGGGCGTCCACTCGGCGTGTTTGTTTCATGTTACCTATTTCATAGAGCAGCGCTCACTCTTCTATGAAATGACATAAAAAAATTGTGTGTGTCAGCTCCGACGCACGACGGGAGTTTACACTCTAAAAACGATTGTCTTTGAACAGACACAAAACAAAATCAAGTCCGAAGAAGTCGGTTACAAGTAGAGATATCTCAGGAATCGTCCCATGGTTTCGACTATCATAGGTTCCATGTCACACATTTTATCATCTAACATCAGCGATATTCATCATATATTTTATTATGTATTTCTGGAAACACACAATTTCAAAAATATCACACACTAGTCATCATTTTGTAAATATGTATTATAATTCCATCTGTACTGAAAATCACTATTCCAGAGTGCTGGACACTTACCGGCATTTCTCTATATTCTGTTATTTATTTGTTTTCATTAATTTTGCTCCGATTTTATCTATTTTTACTTTATTTATTTTATTGACATTTGTGACAACTTAATGTTTTTTATCCGTTGCCATGGCTAAAAGTGAAAAGTGCGCAGATGAGGTTGCGCACAGAAACGTAACGAGGTCATTAATGTCATTCATCGATAGATTTTACACCTTACATTTTTCTCATACCGGGCCCCTTATATATGCAAATGGATTCTTAAGGAGTAAACTCCAAAAATGCACTCCGGCGCCGCGCCGCGCAGACACCCGCTCCGTGCCCCGCTTAACGCGTACGCTCTTAGTTGTATCTGTAACATATATATATATATAACCAACTAGTTAAAAGTAGAATTTACCCCTGATATATTTGATTTGCAGATAAAACTAGTTGTTACACAAAGCTTTTGTTAAAACTAGCACTAGAGAAACTAATTTGGGATTGAAAACAAGATATAGTTTTAAAAATATTTATTAAAAAGATCTAGGACACAATAGTCACTTGTAATATGAATTACCGTAACCGCCAAAAGCCAATTTTTCAGGAGGCAAAAAAGTAATTTGAAAATTAAAAAAATATTATTACTTTATATATACTTACTTATTTTGAAATTGTTTATAACAATTGTCTTATATTTATGTGATCTTTTAGATAAACAAGATCTTAAAAAGCTAGCTATTATAGTTTAGAAAATAGCATGGTGCTTACGTAAAGTAAACCTGCAGTTATCACGCAAGTTAATCAGACTACCTAGAAAAACCTTGAAAGAAATCGTGGGTGTACTCCCGGTCATGGCTATTTCTACAAACACCTTTGTAATTTAGGTATTTCTGACAGCCCTCTGTGCAGAGTCTGCCTGGAGGAGAAAGAGACGAACGCCCACGTTCTGTTGGAGTGTAGAGGCGTTGCAAGGCAAAGGTCTTCTCCACACTGGGAAATCCACGGACACTAGTAGAAGCCTGCACCAAAACCCGAGGACTGCTGAGCTTTCCTGAGGAACTGGGATGGTACGACTGATGCCATTCCTCACGCAAAATAGGCACATGGTGCCGGCCCTAACCGTATCCCTAAACCTACCCCGTAAAAGCCTAGAACCTTGCTTACCAACTGAAACACAATACCAGCAAAAGGTTGCGTTGTTTCATTGCGACCTTCGGTAATGCAGAGGTTGCTTCTTCAGATCGAGCGTGCAATCTGCTATAGCCTATTTCAAATATAGAGCTTCTCAGTAATGTATTATATTCCTCTGCGGCAATGTATTTCATACAAATGCATATATACCTACCATTCATATATACCATTATTAGCGCTTCATTAAACCAACTGAACATTTTGAAGTTCATTTAAATATGATCATTAAAAACACTAGTTCAAATTAATCTTAACAATATATTAACATTTTAAAAACTTTGCATTTAATCATATAATCAAAACTTAAACTTCTGTCATTTCAACATCTTCAATATTTAAGTCGTCCAACATTTCGGCCAGGGTGATGCGAGGCAATGTAGGGTCTATTTCATCTGTATCAACAGGGATTTTATTTTGATCTTTAAATATGTTGATATTTTGTCTGAACGCAGGGTCTTCCTCCAAGTCATCAAGGAACTCGTTGTAGTCTCTGTAAACGACAAATATTAATGATGTTTAAACAGTGACTGATTTGTTGTTCTGTCAACAAGTAAAAGTGTCTTGATCAACAGGGTTATTTTTAAAATACCGGTTACCTCTCTGTACTAGATAGCTTACACCATACACAACGTTTTTTTTCTTTATTTATTTAGAGGCTTTCATTCAACGAATATGCCAGCCTCGTCGTACCCTTTTTTTTTTTGTGACGAGGGGAAATACCGTGACGCTGACTAGGCGTACGGCGTGTGTGGGGCTCGCCGACACGGGAAACAGTGCCGACCCTACTCAAGTAGGACCAGTGCGGAAGGCCACACTGATCCTACTCCACTAAAACCCCCCGGTACCCTCCTACGCCCATATGGGGGCGTCTCGGGGCCGACGCACCTGCGTGCGCCACATCTCCGAGCACGCCCCCGGGCAGGCCCGGCCCAACGAGTGGACCGGGCGACGCGCCTCAGGGGGACTGCGCTAGGGTACTAGGCAGTCCCCAGACGTGGTGGCCTATGCCGGAGCGGCACCTAGGACGCGCGGCTGGTCAGGCCGCGCCCAGACCACCTTAGGGCCGTCGAAGACCGGCAGTCACCGCTGCCTGCCTTCTTCGGCCCACCCGTCTACGCCGGAGAGGGGCGGCTAGAGCGTCCTCCTCCCGCTCCCTCCTTCTGCGTCATCACCGATTCGCAGAAGGAGGCGGCAACCCTCCAGGCTCTCTCGCTACCAAGCATGGCTCTTACCATACTTGGTAGCGTGAGGCCTCCTACGCCGAGCGCAGCGATCAGATCGCGGCGCTCATCTCGCCAGGCCGGGCACACGATCAACGTGTGCTCGGCCGTGTCATCGGGAGAGGCGCAGTGATGGCACCGCGGCGTCTCCTCCCGACGGGCGACTCGGTGCAGGTAGTGACCGAAGCATCCATGTCCGGTCAGTACCTGCACCAGGCGGTAGGTGAGGGTGCCCCGCTGGCGCCCTACCCACTCCTCCAACACCGGACGAATCGCCTCGATCGTCCGGTGGCCAGCGGCTGGGTTGGCGAGTGCCTCCACCCATCGGCGCAGAGCCTCCCTCTGCGCCTCGGTGCGGACCCGTTCTATCTCCTCTAGAACGGGACAGTACCAGGGCATCAATCTCCCACGGGAGCGTGCCTGCTAGGACGCAGGCAGCCCCGTGGCTGACCGTGCGGTAAGCCCGCACGGCCCGGGTCGCGATGACCCTCTGCGGTCTTCGCAGGAGGGCCCTCGCGCGGGACGAGAGGCACTCCGCCCAGACCGGGGCCCCGTACAGCGCCATCGACTTTATCACGGAGTGATAAAGCCGACGGCACTTCGCCTTCGGCCCCCCCCACATTGGTGAGGAGGCGACCGAGTCCGGCTGCGACGCCGCACAGCCGGGGAGCGAGGAGCCTGAACTGCTCCTCCCAGCTCCATCGGGGGTCTAGGGTCAGGCCGAGATACTTGAGATACATCTCGCCCGGAACCTACACCCCCTCTACCCGGGCACGAAGCCCCGGCGGGGTCCTGCATCTGGGAGCCTCGTCGTACCCTAACAAAAATATACACAATTAATTTAATTGAAAACATTGGAGAGGGCGAGCTATTGAAAACCATATCAAACATCGACTTTGTTGCGTGTGAGTGTGGTAGGGACAAAATCGGGGGTGAAGGAAGAGGGCGCGCGGGCGGGGCTGGACGCGGCGCTAGCGTTTGAACTTGATTGACCTATTTATCTACGGCCGCCAGTCGGCCGGCGCCTTTGATGCGCGTGAAACTTCCTTGTGTGCAAAAATTGTTCGTCATCTTACGCCTGCATTTATTTAATAAAAACGAAAACACAATAATAGGTACCAAGATGTAAGTAGTGTATCTTGTAAAGAAATACAATATTAATTATTGGATAGCGCACGAGCGTTGCCCTTTTGATTATGAAGGAAGCATAGACGTATAACTGTCACGACAGTATACCAAAAACTTATATTTTTTTATTGATCAAAGTATTGAGTTATGTTAAAATTCGAAGAATAAACGTTGTTGTGTATGATGTTAGCAATCTAGTCCGGCGAGGTTTCTGGTATTTTAAAATTAACCCTGTATATTATTTATTATTTTAAGCATTACACTTCTAGATCAATAAATTTAATGATAAGTATATCATATACATAAGGATTATACAGGGTTATTTTTAAAACACCAACAACCTCTTAGGGTTGATTCTACTCATCAACAGGATCAACTTTAATTATGGGACCAACGTTGAAATCGCGAGAAAAAATCTGCTGTTTATCAATAAATAAAAATGTTACACATCATACGGGACTACTGTAAGGCTCGCTCGTTTCTTTCTAGTTTTTTTTACTTACTCGTTAGTAGAGCTAAGGCCTTCATGGAGTTCTTCTGCCATGTGTTTGAGTTTCCAGTTACGGGCGCGGCGCCGTGCGGATCGCTCGCCATAAAACTTTTTCACCAGAAAAACGTCGGGCACTACATTCGGGTCCAACTTGTCGAAGTTTGAATCATTTACGTTCGAGTTGCTAAGGTTGTATCTGTTGGCATACATAACTTTTGTCAGAGGCATATTATGTAAATCTATAACAAATACGCAGGACCAATGCAAGTATATATTAAATTGTTTTTCCAGATTTATTGGATATAGTACTTGAAAAATGTCATCCATCACCATGAACGTTAGTGTGAAAATAGAGATTGTCGAAAGGCGTAACAATAGTTACAATTTTAACAATACCTATCTTACATGATCTGTGATGGATCTGTTAAAAAAACACGTTATTCAAGATAGGCCTTTCAAAAGTAAAATTTACCCTAAAACTGTATCACCAGGCTTCAATATATGTCCAAGATGGGTTTTAGTATGTACTGGGTTCACATCAAGACCCAGTTCACTAGCTTTAACAACCCAAATATCAGCCACCACATGTTTGTTAGACACCGCACCTTGACCTGGAAAGGACTTCTTTTCCTAAAAAAATCCACAGGCTAGTCATAAACACTGTTAAAATAAAAAATATTTAATATTATTTTAGAATTACCTTATGATAATAATTAAGAATAGAAGCTAAGAATGTTTAGTTCAATATCTTTGGTCCTATAAGAGTATTTATTGAATATGAAATTTTGTAAAGCCAGGGCACTATTTGCGAACTATTTTTGTGTGTCAATTTCGTTGCTTAAATATATACCGTTCTTGGAAACGGCCATGGGTACGCTAGCTTGACGCTAGCGTACACAGTAAAAATGGTCTTTATTTCTTAAATTGAAGAGGCACTATTTTTTTTTATTTTTACACTAATTTGGCACTATTTATTTATTTAGTAATGGCATAACGAAAAACCGTTTATTGATCGTGGGTACGCTACCATCCCGGACACTGATGAACGCTGATTTGACACATTATAATAGTGAAGTGTAAAGTCAATTTGATATTGAAAAAATTAAACGTATGCTTAGATCAAAACAAAAAGGGAAGATACGGCACTCGCAGCTCATAAGTAATCCGCTTAAATTGTGGTGCATGACCACAATTCACTTAGTCACAATTGGACATTCAAACACGCTATGCTATAAAGATAAAACAATGCCTTTGATGCTTTTATAACGGATACAAATAGTTTAAAATCTAATGACAAATTTCACGGCAACATGAGCTCGAGTGTAGACAGATTTCAGTGCGGTCAAACTATGGTTAGGGCATATCTAACTATATAAACTCTTAAAATACTTACATGTTCTTTTAAAATATCAATGTCCATCACAATATACTCCACTAATTGCTTGGGATTGCAGATTGGAGTGAAAGGATATCGCCAGTACAGTGTTGAAGAAAGATCACAAACTGCAAAAATAGAAGCTTTTTAATATTAAATCCTTATTATTACTCCAATGTGTTATTTTAGACATTAAACAACTACACTTCCGAACTCACTCTCCGAAACAACGATTAAAAATGGGTCATAATAAGCGACATGTCACTGTAAGCGAAGTCATTATAGCCGACTTTGTTACAATGTATTTTATATGAAAACCAAACTTCGTTGTGTAATTACATCATAATAGGCGGTTAGTCAATATAGGCGGAGTCATAATAAACAGATTCTACTGTGCAAGTATTTTCATATAGAAATACATATTAAACATCCATGACTGGAGTAAAATGCTCATATACATCATAGAAACATCTGCGCCCACCGGGATTCGAACCCACGACCTTTCGAGCAGGCGACACCTTGAAACGCAGCGTACATACCACTCGGCTATGCAGGACTGACTAAAAGTTGGTAACGGATTATCTAGAAAAGCAAGAAATTGTAATGTTTAAATAGTATTTCAAACTTCATCCCAAGATAAATTATATACCTAAACACTTGATTATGTCATCTTGAATTCTTGACAGACAAGGGAATAAGAATATAAAAATCATACCTTGTCCGGTATTAGCATCAATTAAATGAATGGTGCTGGTCACTCTGTTAACCAAGCAAATTGGAGATATAGAACCCAACTGATGAGTTAACTTTTTGGGCAGGCAAACTAGGCTGTCCTTTGATAATGGTACAATTTCAATACTGAATGTGAATTTGTAATTGTATACATTGCTGTGAATATCATGAGATATAAGTTTCTTGGAATGCTGGCATTTGATTGGAAGAACTGATTGTACAAAGTCCACCATTTTACGTGCATGACTTTCAGTTGCATAAAAGAAATCCAGTCCATCTGCAAATATCAAAAATATTCAATAAAAGAATTTTGCAATTTCTGCAATTCTGACTTAGTAACAAAATGCAATTCCTTACCATGTTTGGGTTTAATGCCCAGGGTATTTTCATGAGCTTTGTGCTTCAAAATTAATTGTTCCAAATAATAAAAAGTCTTTCGGTTATTAGCTCTTTGCCTTACTTGAACTAAAGCTCTCCAATAATCTTGAGCTTCAGAGCGATGGCAGGCATCACACATTTGATGTTGTATAGTGTACTCCACTATAAAAGTCTGCTGAAGCACAGCTCCTCCCATAACTTCACCTTGAACTGTTAGTTTCACCTAAAACAATTTGTATAACCCTATTTACTCATGTTATGCTTTGCTGCTGAATTCTCACGATTAATTAACTTGTAGTAGTCTGCCCTAGCACCTATGGTAAGTCACGATTGTCAAAAGCAAGAATTTAAAAAGTTTTTTGACAGCTCCTGCCTCTACTCAGTGCGTGTTGACTTGAATGTCATTATCTGTTTTCGTGCTACGGCTGGCTTATTTTTTTTCAGATTCTGCTCGTTGTGTACTTGATTTTTACACGTGCGGGATTATTTTTTCTTATAAAACCAAATGAATTACAGTTGATTGACTTATATTTTGTGTTTTTTGAACGTGGCATCTATGTTACTAATACTAGTAAGTGTTTTCTGGTGTAGATGGACGTAGACAATGTGCCCCCTGTTGGGGGCGGCGGACGTGCTGGCCACATGATAGATCCAATTCTCATAAGCGAACAGGATTTGAGACTACTGTCCAGGCAAAAATGAAATCGGTAATTCCAAGTGCTTCCAAACAGCACTCATATATCATTCCAGAGTTTGCGGCAGGTTCTAAACTCACATACTCTCACATAGATATGGCTCCTTTCATTAGCTAGAACTAAACCCGACCCAGCAACTGGTCTTAGTATGAGACTGCTTAAGTTCGCTCAGTTTGACAGGGTCTCTGGCATTGTAAAGGATGGTATTAAGTCATCAAGACGCAATCGAATTTTGGTGGAACTCATGGATGCTGACTCCTTGTAGTAGCTCTGCATGCTTTGATTTTGGAGCATTTTGCCTTAGTTTTTTAATATTTCTTTGGGTCTGCGACTAATTTGGTGCAAGCTGACATCCTAGCCACTAAAATAGAGGGGACTTCTTTAAATACAATGACATTCATGTTGGAGCGCACTGAGTAGAGACAGCCTTAGTATTTACCGGTGAAGCTATTGATATCCTGGAAGCTGTCTTAGTTATAGTCTCACGATCTGAATAACTTAATCTAGTCTTAATCTAAATTGCCTATTGTATTAAAAATTAGGGAAGCATTATTGAGATGCCACTTAAAAGGAACAAACATAGCCCTAGCCTGGATCCCTGGGCATAATGGTATTCCTGGCAACGAAACTGTGGATACATGTGCTAAACACGCCATTTCTCCTGGCCTCCCGAAGTACTCTAGAGTCTTCTACCAGGACTTATATTCCATAACGCGTGAGCGTTTATTTAAATCATGGGAAACTCACAGGCTACAGACTAAGAATCGTGTTGGTAAATACTACTTCGATATACAGCAAAATATTCCATCCAAACCATGGTTTTTCAAGGTGAAAAATCTTAATAAAAAAGTGGTCTCTACAATTTGTAGATTAAGGATAGGTCATGCTACTACCCCTGTTCACTTAGCTAGGTTAAAATAACGTGACAGCCCTACATGTGATTGTGGAACCGAGGATGGTACAGTGGATCATCTTTTCTTTAACTGCCCCAAATTAAACATCTCTCTCTATGACATTTTACCTCCCACTATTCCTCGTCCTATAAGCATGAAAGTCCTACTATGTTTTTGTGATTACTCAACCCTCAAGCTCTTGGCCAAATTTATTTCCCATAACAAAGCTCCCTTGCTTTACTTGTTTAATGTTTGTATTGTCCTGATTGTGAGGTTTTTCTTTACAGGTAAAAGTGCTTATAAAATACAGGGTGTAAAAAAACCTTTAACGAAGTCGAAGGCCACGTATTTTCCACATCATGACGATCATTTTTTTCTTCTGGACCATACCTGGGAAAATTTTACATTAATATTTTCTAAACGTTATTTAGAAACTTTTTCCTGAGGAACATATTTTTTTTTTTAGTATTTCTTCCATAATAAGGCTTTTGTCTTTACAACGAGAAATGTACAGCAACGCATGCACACGCACCGACGCGCTGTGCCCCGCGCCCGCGCTCGTATCAGCTGACACGTAGGTCAACAACCGACAACCCAGTCAACACCGGGGTTTAATCCAACCACTTATTAAAACGAAATGCGTAAATTAGTCATTTACCCCTTATTAGGTTTGCTTAAAAAAACATTTAATTAAAATGAAAGTTACACTAGCCATATTTTTTTTTAAACAAGTAGATTCCCAAATTTTTTATTGTTTATGTAACAAACTAAACCATGCTTCTGGCTTTTATTTTCCATAACGGTTAACATTGCCATAATCATCAAAAAAAAATGTAAATAATAACAGGAACGTTTTTTTTACACGAGGCGCAACGAATTACCACAGATGTTCAGTGTAAGTGGAGTCCAATCGCGAAGAAAGATGATGCGTCGTCGACATGTAGTGTCCCATACCACCGTGCATAAAGTTTTAAGAAGGGACAGGCAGAGGCAGTATAAAATCCACCGCGTGCAAGCACTGGTACCAGGCGACGCCCAGCGCCGCATGGCTTATTGTCAGTGGCTGTTGAGACAAGATCGAGGTTTTGTTCGACACATCATTTTCACTGATGAAAGCACATTCACTAATAATGGCATGTGGAACCGTCGAAATGCTCATTACTGGTCTGCTGAAAATCCCAACCAGACTCAAGAAACGGGCTTCCAGGCGCGGTGGAAACACGACGTATGGGCAGGCATTGTGGGGAACCGGATCCTCGGTCCCGTTTTTTTGCCGCCTAGAGTGGACGGGGCCGCCTATTTAAATTTAATTGACACCGATTTGTCGGAGGCCTTAGACGACATGCCGCTGGCCGAGTTGCGGGAGACTTGGTACCAGCACGACGGTGCACCGCCTCACATCGTAAGACCAGTTCGGCAGCGGCTGACGGAGCTGTTCGGAGACCACTGGATCGGCAGAAATGGGCCGCACGCGTGGCCAGCGCGTTCGCCTGATTTGACGCCTTTGGATTTTTTTCCTGTGGGGTTTCGTCAAAGACCGTGTTTTTGACCGCCCCTGTCAGACTAGTGATCAAATGCGTCAAAAAATTATTGACGTATTTGAAGAACTGAAATATCGGTCTGTACGGGAAGGAATACTGGAGCGCGTCCATCAAAATACGCTGTACCGGGCACGCGTTTGCTTACATGTGGAAGGTCGCCAGTTCGAGCCACAACTTATCCGGTTCGAGCGGCCGATTCCAGACGAGGTCGAGTAGTCGGTAAGTAGTAAAAGTACTTACGTAGCTCTAAATCTAAACAAATTCCATAAGGGCTGTTTTTAAATGTAGGAACTTTGGAAGTAAATAATCAAGTAATTTTGTGTACATAATACTCCCGCTAGGTAGTGGAGAAGCGCGTTCTATCGACGCACTTACACACACGCACACACTTACACACAGGCACATTATTTGCGTAGCGCCACAGTAGCGCGGCGCGCTATACATTGCGTACTGGAAAAAAATTTATATATTTTTAACTTAAAAATAGAAATGATTTCCCACATATAATATTTTGTAATATTACTTGTTTGGGTGTACAGAATGCGTAGTTTTAGTTTTTGACATTGGTTTTTTTACACCCTGTAGGTAACCAAAATTCAGATTTTTAACTGTCATTCCCTTACGTGTAATGGCTAATCACTTGACATTGGCGGAGCTGTGCTAAGTCACAATGCAAGTCATCATAAAAGAAGAAGAAGAGTAGAGACAGGAGTTATCAAAAATCTTTTTAAATTCTCGCTTTGGACAATTACGACTGGCTGTAGGTACTAAGAGACTACTGCAAGTTAATTAATCGGCTTGAATTGAGCAGCTCATATAATTATAATACAACTTAACCTACATGTAAGCTTGTTTTATTATTTATTGCACTCCAAAAATAGACATTTTTATATAAATAATGTGTTTAGGCATAAACAAAAGTAAATGTAAATTAATAAATTATTAAACATAATTATAGCATTGAAAAGATTTAGTGGTCAAAATTAAATAATCAACAATACCTTTATTCTTTTTGAATGTGGTTCAGTCCAGGCAAAGCCAGCATCAATAAGTTTAACCCTGTTCAAACCTTTTAACCTCTTAAGGCATAATGCAAGCAGTTCCCTGGACTCAAGAGCACAAACCAGCCATTCAGCCGGTGGTTGTAAGTACCTGAAAAATTACAAACAAATCTTTATAACTTTTAATATATTTAATAACATGCCACATTGTGCCTTAACTTGATACCAGATATCATGCTCTAAAGAGAATAATAAGGTAGGTAAGGTGTAATGACACACAACAATGGGGATAGGTACTTTCAATTTTAAGAATTCATAAATATTTAAAGCCCTAAAAATATTCCCATAATTTTAATTACATTGTTAATTTAATTGATTAGTTGTTTTCTTTATTATTACTCTTTTTATATATAAATAAAATACATTTTTTTACCTCTCACATCCCCTACAAAAGAACAAAGTGGCCTGTTTAGGTATACCATCAGTGATATCCACATGACCTCGTAGACACGCAACACACATGTTGGATGGATTTGCTTCAATAGGAACAGCACATTGGCAGCAAAGTCTGCAAAAAGGGAGATAATAGAATATCATTTCATTCATTTATTTTCTTTAAAACATGCTTCTAACCTAAATTAAGATGCTTACACCCTTGTGCTGTTTGAAGGAAGAATTTCTTCAGGTGATATATATTCCATTATCGGTATGTAAAATGTATAATGTAGGTACTTGAAAAATACTTAATTTTACGACAAATGCACTTGTTTTTGTCCAGTAATCAAATCAATCACCACGATACCACACTTCCCCCTTCCCCAGTTCACCACAGACAAATTTACAGGTCACAGATTATGTTGAACTCTTTTTTTAATTTATTGGCAATGGATACATGATGTTGAACTTTTGGTACCAGTGCTGCCAACCCGAATTTTAGAAAATTAGTAGATTATGTGCCAAATGTTGGTAGAAGTTGGAAGAAAGTAAAATGCAAAATTGGTAGAGCTACCACCTCAATTTAGAAGATTTTTTAATATTAAAAATGCATGAACTGTTCTTAAAACGTTTATTTTGGAAATTAATATTTCACAAAATATATATTTTTTTTTTTTTTTAATTTTTAAATATTCTGCGCTAGACTGCCCGTTGTTTGCTATGAATCTTTTAGTACGCAACAATCCCTCTAGAGTTTCTAGCTTTTCATGGCGGAGTTCCTAACCTAGAACTCTGTGCATCGCTTTCGTTGCCGTCAGAATCCATTATACATATAAATAAATGCACGCAACACAGAACATACTGCAATTAGCACCGTTAATACGTAGTTATTTAGTTTTCACAACAAAACAGGAGCAAAGATTCACCATTGATATCGCAACAAACCAACCGGGAATGGGCCACAGAACAGTATAATAATATCTATGGGCGCAAAATTGTGCAAACGGCGCAAACGGCAAACTGTTGCTGACGTTTTTTTTGTGGTTTATGGCTTGGACTCTATGTATGCGTGACGCATCGTCGCATGGCTCCCGCAACACATCGCAACGTCGCTCGTCGATATAAAAATAATTCAAAGGGGTGACATGTCAAACTCATTAAAAAAATTGGTAGTTTTTAGGTCTAGGGTGGTAGATAGCTAGACTGAAGTGAAAATTGGTAGATTTACCAAAAAGTTGGTAGATATGACAGCACTGCTTGGTACCACTTTCGCGGCTATTCGTGTTTGCTATTTGTCAACGTGACATCAGTTTATCTTTTTCATTTCTGATCAAGCATTATGGGGACAAACTTTTGTCAAGTGGACTACCTCACAGAAGCTTATCGATATAGCGGACTCGATACATTTCGTGCCAAACACTCCAAAAAATATCAAAATGTTTTACACCCTCATTCTAATGTAACATTAATAAATCTGAAGACTAGGCTGTATGAGCATTGTTTCTTTTGCCTTCCCTGAAAAGGCAGATCGTTAAAAAATGTGAGGACTGAGGTTATTTTCACGATATTTACCTGAGATTTACGTAATCGGTTTTAGTATCAACTGGACTAGTTTAACTGATTTCACCATAAAAATGTTGGGACGCCTGGGGAAAAAGCAACTTGAAATTGCCACCGCTTTCTGTACATCAGCTGCTGGATTTGGAGGTGCTGCGTTTGTATCTCTTCTGTACGTGACCGACTGGAAGGTGTTCGTCACATATATCCCGTTCTATTCAGGCAAATTCCCCGAAAGTGAAAATGAAAAGTGAAGCAGAGGATATACTCTTACTGAATTTAAGTAGCAAGTAAAATATGTGTAATTACAGATGTGATTATAAGCCCTAAACGAGCAGCGAACTTTGTTTTACTTTCCTACATTTGGATTGCTATGACTGGCTAGTTATATTAATATAATATTCAATATGCTTGACAATTTATTGATGAATGCTGGTACCTAGGTATATAAAAAACCAGTTGGTATGATGCAGTCTTTTTAAATGTTATAAAAATATGATGCTAGGACACAACTAGGATGTGTACATTTTTTAAAGAATTGCTAGTTTTGAGTACTGTCCTCTTAATATAGTTTTAATGAAGCATTAAACAAAAAAATTTTACTCTACAAATTCAACACTCCTCAGGTACTATCAGCCTATTTGATTCCTGACCCATCTCAAGCTTATTTTTTACAAATATTCCAATACTGTCACAAAATGTTTATGAAACATACTTTTGAATGTCTGAATAATGATAATTGCAATGACAGACATTGCCGCCTCCCTGTGTATGAACTATGTTTTTGATGTTTCAGTTTTTAGTTATATCCATAGATATAATTTCAGATTTGACTTAACTTTGAATTTGCTGAAAACATTGAAGAGAAATAATGGTGTAGATTCTGGCATGATTCTCTAAACTTAAAACTAAATTTAACATCAGTCTCTCCTTTTCATGCTTCAAAGAGAATTACAAGGATACACTGTTGTCAAATTTAAGTTTAGATTTAGAGAATCATGTCAGAATCGACACCAATGTGTTGTTAAATTTAAAACACAAATTTGTTCAAATCTGCCTCCCCATGGATTTGAATTGACATGGAGCAGTTTTGAACAATGGGTATGAGGGAACCAGAAAAAAGAGGATAGACTAATAATTTATCTTTATTATAATGATATTTATTGTTATTAAAATTAAAATAAAAGAGCGAGCCTTACATCCTCATTTGATGTGTAACATTTGAAACCTCACCTTATATTAGTAAAAAAAAATTGTGTGTGTCAGCTCCGACGCATGACTGGAGTTTACTCCTTAAGTTCGATAGTCTAACCAGACGCAAAAAGAGTTTATTTAACTTAAAAAAGATTGATACTGTATGAAAGGGTAAATTAACAAATTAATGAAATAATATACATATATTAATATATATTTATTCATTTCATATACATTTATTATAACTAATCGACGAAATATTTTACATTAAACTTTTTACAATAGGCAATTTCAGATGTGCATAAACATATCATTACGAATGTTGATAAGTTATGTAATTATTATTATCAGACTATTATAATTTTTTTAAATATTAATTAAATCAACATTGTCTGCATTATTAATTACAGTGACAAGTGGTTTACGGTAACTAAAATAAGACACATGGACGTTCATAGATACGTGGTTCACGAATCTTGAAAATACCGCATCAATGGTTGTACCATACCCAGAAACAATATCTTAATTCAGTTCAGATTTTAAAAATTTTATTAATGTCAATCCGTCATCTTTGTTTGTCAAAGTTGCGCGACATAGGATGCGCACCAAAAACGTACCTAGGTCATTCATCGATAGATTTTACTCCTCACATTTTTCTCATACCGGGCCCCTTATAAAGGAGTAAACTCCAAAAAAGAAATAAAACCTACTACAAAAGGAATAAGCCATTTGAACATGATGTTCTAAAATCAAATCAAATAGTGCGCGCTTCCCAAACTTCCTGTTACACTTCCATCCCACTTCATGTAATCACTCCCACAAATTGCACGAAAGCGAGAGGAAAGATTTTAAACGTCAATAAACTTACACGAAACTTCTAAAGTTACATCTTGCATTACAGTTACAAAAATAAAAATAGTAATTTTTAATTGTGTCTGACTTCCATATGCATCTGCAGCTCTTCTTAGTTTCATAGTTCCGTTGATGACGCATAAAACAGCATTTTGGACATTAATCAAGATGATGTCCAAAATTGTATGTTCTAACCAATCTATAAATAATGAATTACTATACAGTTAGTGATGCATTTAATTACAATTAAGTATTACAGTTAGAATACATGTATTAGAAAACATTTGAAATTTGCATTTGAACGTCCCGTTCAAATCTGCCCCGTTTGTTTTGATCAAATCTGCCCCATGGTCACTTGGAAGATAAAATATTACAAATGTGAAATAACTGGCAAGCAAAAACTACAAGGTGGATTGAAAACTAATTAGTACTGCACATTTTTGTGAAAGTTGGAAACCTTTACTCACGTAAAACCCTTACAACATTTATTTTTATTTTTTACTTCACCGGTACAAATACGACGACAGGTTAAATTTTTTTTTAAAACGAAACGCGCGCGCTCTGTTACTTGACGTTTGTCACAGCCAGTGCTGCCAATATTAAAATATAGTTGCGGCATGGATTAACATAGAGTTACGTTCAGAAATCAACATGTTCAAATCTGCCCCTGTGGTAAGGTGCCTCCTCTTCTATGATTTTTTTATATCATCTTTATGAATTTTCAAGATTGTTGATAATATTGGTTATGTTCTAGCCTTATTTTAGAGAGCCCTTCTCATTTTATCGAGACCTTGAGCTGGGTGAAATGAGCATGGAGTAGTCCTCAAATGTCCTCGTTGTAACTTCCGTTGACATCATGCCTATTCTAGACATTAAATTAAAATACAGTGTGAACTCTATATATCGACATTAAAGGACTGTACATTTTATGGCGTTATAGAGAGTTGTCGTTAAATGTGTTCTCCCTTCTTTCTTCCTTCAACTAGAATTAGTTAATCAAATAAAAATGTAGGTCAGTAATGAATGCTTTTTGTTAGAGCGACAAATTGCTAGGAGTTTATATTTGCGTGTAATCTCATTGCTGTTATTCGTATGGTTTGTGGTTGTCAGAATTATTTGAATATACTGACTGACATGCACTTCAAGTTTTTGGTTGTTACTTGCTTAGATACGTTGTTTGTACTCATGTGTTCTATTTTGTTTGTAAATATATATTAAGTCAATATTAGCTGGCATTCTTTATTTATTATATATGATCGAGGTTATCTAGTCCTCGATCAGGTTATGGGCCGCATATGATAAATATAAGAAGACTTAAAATATGGCTACACAAGGAAATAGTATGAAGGTAAATTCGAGCAGCGATGGATCGGAGAGATCTCAGCCTTCACACGACACAGGTATGAGCATAGAGAAACTCGATGGAAATTCGAATTATAGTACTTGGAAATTTTTGGTAGAATTATATCTAATTCACGATGATTTATGGGAGTACACACAAACAACGCCAGATAAAACTGATGTAGTAGGCTGTAGGAAAGACCAAAAAGCGAGAGCAAAAATATGCTTGATGGTAAAGCCCCACTGTCTGATTCACGTTCGAAACGCTAAGACAGCTAAAGAAGCGTGGGACGCTTTGAGATCGGCTTTTGAAGATAAGGGTCTTAACAACCGTTGCAGACTTTTGACCAAGTTAGTTAGCCTAAAACTTGATCAATTTACATCAGTTAGGAGTTATGTAACAGAAATAATGTTAGTAGCGCAGCAATTACGGGACATCGGTAAAGAAGTTGACGATGAGATGCTAGCTGCTCTCATGTTACAAGGTTTGACCGAAACTTTTCAACCAATGAGGCTTGCGATTGAAAACTCAGGAGTAGAGTTGACCACAGATTACATAAAAACCAAATTACTTCAAATGGAAGATTCGTATAACACTAGTAGTTCAAGCAGTAATGATATAGCATTGCGTGTTGATACACATAACAAGACTAGGAGATTTCCATACAAGAAGTCACAGAAGATAAAATGTTTTATTTGTAATGGACCACATAAAGCGAGAGATTGTCCAGAGAACTCAAAAAATAAGAAGGCTTCGTTAGCATTGGGACTTGCAACTTCAGGAAAACCAGACGAGTGGATTTTAGATTCTGGGGCATCAAGCCATATGACTAACAGCAAAGAGTATTTAATGGACGTTAGAATGTATGACAAAAAAGTGGAAATCGGATGTGCGAATGGTAGTAAAGTATATGGTATTGGAGAAGGTTCTGTGGTATGTAAGGAGAATGTTGCAGGCGTAAGTGAAGTGATGTATGTACCACACTTAGCAACTAACTTGTTGAGCGTGAGTGCTATTGTAAAGAAGAATGTAGTTGTTGTATTTTCAGCGAAAGGCTATGAACTGTTGAAAGCGGATGGATGTAAGGTTACTGGTGATGTCTTATATACAGGTGTGGAGGATAATGGTGTTTATAAACTTAAGCTCTGTTCACAGGAGAAAGCACTAGCCTCGACTGTCAGTACCATAGACATAGAGTTGTGGCATAGACGTATGGGACATCTTGGTGTACGGAACCTTAAGCTGCTGAGAGACAAATTGGCTACAGGGGTAAGTTTTACTAATAATCCAGTTAACTTACAGTGTAGAACTTGTTTGATGGGAAAGCAGACCAAACAACCGTTTAAAAAGGGTTTAGCAAACAGAGCTGATGATATTTTAGGTTTGGTTCATACTGATGTATGTGGACCAATGAGTAAAGACTCAATGTCGGGCTGTAAATATTTTCTAACGTTTATTGATGATTTTACAAGAAAAACTTTTGTATATTTTATCAAAAACAAAAGTGAAGTCTTTCAAAAATTTTTAGATTTCAAGACATTTGCTGAGAACCAGTCTGGAAAGAAATTAAAAATTCTTCGATCGGATAATGGCAAGGAGTATGTCAATGAGCAGATGAAGAAATTTTTGAAGCAGTGTGGTATACAACAGCAATTAACGGTTGAGTATACACCCGAGCAGAATGGAGTTGCAGAACGTGCAAACCGCACAATAACAGAAAAAGCTAGAAGTATGCTTCAGGAAGCAGAGCTAGATGAAAAGTTCTGGGCAGAGGCGGTGAACTACGCTGTGTATTTAAAGAATAGATCACCGACCATTGCAGTTAAAGGTAAAACGCCAGAGGAAGCGTGGACTGGAAGGAAGCAAGACTTAAGCATGCTACGAATTTTCGGATGCAAAGCGTTTATTCACGTACCAAAAGTAAAACGGACGAAATGGGACGCTAAATCTAAAGAAATGATTCATGTAGGCATCTGTGAAGAATCGAAAGGCTACCGCTTAATAGACCCAATAACTAATCATTTAAGCAAGGCCAGAGATGTTGTGTTTTTCGAGAACGAGAATATAAACTGTAAGCAAACAGTTGAAAGAGTTGAGAAGTCAGCACCGCTTAGTTTTAAGGATAACGTCACAGAATATGAAGATCACATAGAAGTTCAAGATTTTCAAAGAGATCAAATTGAATCGGAAAATGAACCTGTAAATATTGTAAGTAGTAATGATGATGATATTCTGCATGAGAATTTAGAAACAGAAACAAATGAAGAGAGTTCTGTTACAAGAAGATATCCTTTAAGAGATAGAAAGAAGAAAGAGATACCTGACTGCATTACATATCACACAATAGCTGATTGTGATGATCCGCAGAGTGTGGATGAGGCATTGTCTAGAAGAGACAAACACTTATGGAAAGCTGCGATCGACGAGGAGCTTAATGCACTCAAGAAAAATAAAACATGGAAATTGACGTTACCTCCAGAATCTTGCAACGTCGTTGATTCTAAATGGATATTTAAAATCAAAGAAGAGGCAGGGGGAAATAAGAGATACAAAGCACGCCTAGTTGCAAGAGGTTTCAGCCAGAGGCATGGAATAGATTATTTTGAGACATTTTCTCCAGTTATTAGACATAGCTCTTTGAGGACATTGATTGCATTGGCAGCTCATATGAATCTTAATATAGACCACATGGACGTGAAAACCGCATTCTTGAATGGTAACTTGGACGAGGTGGTTTATATGAAGCAACCAGAGGGTTTCGTTGAAAAGGGAAAGGAGAATTATGTGTGCCAGTTGCAAAGATCATTGTACGGACTTAAACAAGCTCCCAGAGCATGGAATAAAAAACTTCATTTGGAATTGCTGAAACTTAAATTCAAGAGGTCTGAGTATGAACCATGCGTTTATATTAGATCTACAGGAGATAAAGTAATTATTCTTGCCATATATGTAGATGACATTTTATTGTTCTGGAATAATGTTGAGGAATTAAGGAAGGTTAAAACCGATCTCACAAACAAATTTGAGATGAAGGACCTTGGCACAGCGAAGTTGATGTTGGGAATACGAATAGCACAAGATAGTGAAGGGATCAAACTGGATCAGAAGGGATACATAGAGAAGGTTATTCGTACATTTGGAATGGAGAACTGTAAACCAGTTGCTACTCCAGCAGTACCAGGACAAAGGCTAGAGAGGCCACAGCTTGATCAAGAACTTGATGAAAAAGTACCGTATCGCGCATTGATTGGTTCACTGATGTACCTTGCTGTTTGTACGCGCCCTGACATAGCACACACAGTAAGTCAGCTCAGTCAGTTTAACAACAGCTACGGAGACGAGCATTGGATAGCTGCAAAGAGAGTGCTCCGCTATTTGATGGGAACCAAGGATCTAGCATTATTCTATAGAAGGGGAAACCAAAATGAGTTTGTATTAGGTTATGCTGATGCAGATCACGCCGGAGACTTTGATAGAAGATCAAATTCAGGTTGGGTATTTTTATCTCAAGGAGGAGCTATTTCTTGGGAGAGCAAGAAACAACGTACAGTGGCAATATCGTCTGCAGAAGCTGAGTATGTAGCGTTATCAGAGGCTGCAAAAGAGGCAATTTTCATTCGCAGGTTTATTGCAGAATTAAGAGATGGACCCAATCCCGCAATCTCAATTTTCACTGATAGTCAGTCGGCTATGGCAATTGCTAAGAATCCTGTACATCACCAGCGTACGAAGCATGTGGATGTAAGATATCACTTTGTACGTGAGGCGATTGAGAATGGTGACATTCATTTGAGGTACAAGGAAACTAATAGAATGACAGCTGATGTTTTGACAAAGTGTTTGTTGAGAGGTAAATTTGAATGGTGTGTGAAAAGCATGGGTTTGAGTTGTGTGTGAATAAGATGGCTGTTTATATGGTAGGTACACTAACAGGCATGAGATTAAGGAGGAGTGTTAGAGCGACAAATTGCTAGGAGTTTATATTTGCGTGTAATCTCATTGCTGTTATTCGTATGGTTTGTGGTTGTCAGAATTATTTGAATATACTGACTGACATGCACTTCAAGTTTTTGGTTGTTACTTGCTTAGATACGTTGTTTGTACTCATGTGTTCTATTTTGTTTGTAAATATATATTAAGTCAATATTAGCTGGCATTCTTTATTTATTATATATGATCGAGGTTATCTAGTCCTCGATCACTTTTATATGGCTTCTGTCGCCCCTCGCAGTTCTTGCAAAACGCAAATTAGGCCCCACATAGAGTACGTACCTACTGCTCACATCTCTGGGCTGGAGCTTCCAAATAGCAGGTGATGCTACACGAAGATTCGTGATTCGGATTTTCGATGATCCCAAGCTAGCGGAAAATATCGATCTTTTAGAACTGAGCATGGACTTTGGTTGCATTTACTCCGAGGAATTGTTTCAGATAATACCCATAGCACCATATGACCACCACATCATCCGTCACCGTAGTCGAGTTAATCCATATTACCTGAATAACTGTTCGTATCCAGAAATCTTTTATTCCATGAATGGTCCTCTTCAAGAGAAGCTTAAATAGAATATTCCACTAAAGGCAGCACTGGCATTGGTGATGTCCTTGGACGAAGGTGACCACATAACATCAGGTGGCCTGTCTGCCTTCGAAGGCAATAAAAAAAGAATGTGTAGTACAAGTTTTATATTTTATTACATTTTCTACTGTGATTAAAATTTAAAAAAGTGCAAATAATTTGTCTATATAAATACTAAAGTTTATACCAGTTAAGTACCAGTAGATTAGCCACTCTAAATTTGGTAAAGCTCAAACATTAAAATTTGATATACCTATGCATTAGTTAAAACTTCAACAACTTTTGCAAAAGTATACATCTCTTCTGGTGCTCAAATTTTCTTGTTACGTTGTTTCTGGAAACTAGATTCTAAACATAGTAATTGTATAATAGTTTTGGGATTATAAATTAATATGTAATAACTTTAAACAGTAAGTACCTTTAAAGGTGGGTATTTAAAAATTATAGAGCTTCCCATTGTTATTCATACCTCTTTTTTAAAATAGGAAGACAGCAGTACGTCCTTCCTCCTCCTTAGAAATCTGTATAAATGAATGAAAGGAGCAACCTACTAATAGCAAATATACAAATATTCATGAGAAGGGCCAGCATAAGATGTTAACTTATATCTTCCATCTATTTGGAAAAACAAGTAGAATAATTTTAACGTTCAAGCTTTACTTTGCATAATCATTCTTAATTATTTAAGTAAAATTTAAGTCTCCACGAAGTACATAATTTATCACAAAATAAGGAGTTAATTAGACCGCTTGTAGTAAAAATAATAAAGCTAATTTATAATTATCACCAGAAATAAAGATTAGTAACATTGTGCAGATCTCACATTATCTACAGAAACTAAAAGCTAGTCTTATAATTTCTAACATCATAACCAGTAAAATAAACTTTTACTAACTCAACAACTAGGCAAGAACCTTATAAAAATTAATCACCTTACACGTTAATTTAGTACCTACGTGAAAAGAAACTTACTGACATATTGATGGACTTAGCAAGGATGGAATTTTCTTACATTTTTATAATAATTAATAACTAACATTTGTATGTAGAACCTACCTAAGCAAGTTATAAGGAAGAATAGTACCTGGAAGTATCGGTGGATTTTATAGATACCTATTACATACTTTCGTTCTAGTTCTACACTCTTATACGAGTAAATATACCTATTATCTTTGTTCCACAAACACAAGACTTTACTTCCATAACTCAATTCTACTAAACTAGTTAATATCAAACATTCATAAGCTTAGTTTTGTCATTATAATTAGAAATATCATTAATTTTAATGTAGTTATGAAAGTTAAAGTATATACTGTACACACAGTAACAACAACAATATCAAACGATGATTACTCTTCATATTTATCCATATATTGATAGGAGTTAAGCCAGCAATATACTTTATTTTATGTATATAATATATTTGAGCATAGGCTTCAGGCCGAATGCGTCAGTCGAATTGCGTGTATAGGTACTATTTCATTCTTACAACTAACATTTCGAATGCCATTCCATACTGAATGCTTTCAAAACTAAGAAACATTGACCTATAATAATTATGGCTTATTCATGGTACATGAAGCGCTAGCTTGTCTCGTTCCAAATAGAATATAAGTTATTATTTCAGAAAAAAGATATATAGGTAGTACCAAATCATCGACAGTAACAAATATTTTAACAATAAAGGAAATCGGATAAACATTACTGAGACTTGTAATATGAAAAAATAAGCCCTTTTTTCACCACAGGTTATCTCGGAGGAGCTGGCGGCCATTCGCCTAACGGGATTGCTTTGGAAAACGCTATCGCTTACGATTTCATTTGGATATTTCTGACCGCCGAAGGTTTTTAAATACCTCACGCTCATTTTCTTTTATATTGTTATTACCAATGCAAAAGAAAAAAAGAGCGCGAGGCATTTGAAAACCTCAGGTGGCTAGAAATAATAAAATGAAAACGTAAGTGATAGCGTTTTCCTAAGCAAATCCCGTTAGGCGAATGCCCCCCTGGACTCCGTGAAACATCCAATCGTGACGATACCACATGAGTGGTCCAAGGACTTGACCTGGCTTGACTTGACCCCTGTGGAACACCACACTGCACCAAATGTACAATATTTAAGAAATTTTGAATCATCTCGTTTGTCAGTTTTGTATCAACCTTAAACAAACCATTTCAGGGTCGAATTTGAGGCAGGGCAGGGCTACTGTCCAGGGATCTGGACTGATCTTTTAATATGTCAGCATTTTTTACGTCTTTTTTCAACAATCGATCGTTGCACACAACCATAAACAGAGAATGGACGCAATTTACAACTCTCCAGAAAGACAGCGTTGTTACAGCTGACAGATATATAGGATGAACTATGGCCGTACGATCGCTCTGTCTTATTCACACTTATCTGCGAGAAAACGAATCGTGTGAAGTCCAATGGGCAGTAAAGTGAAAAAAGAGATGAATTGATCGAACGACCCATACTTCGCATTCGAATTTTTCTGATAGCTGGCTGAATCCTCAGTCCAATTTTTGTGTCTATATGGTCTGTAGCATGTGGTTTCTGGTCGAATGAATCAGACGAAGTGTTATGGCCAGAGACGTCCTTCCACAGTTGCGTTTTAGTCAAGTAAGTCACTCTAACTTAGACAGCTAGCGCGTATAAAATACCCAATTCTGCTGATATCCATGAGCAGGGCCGGATTTAGAGGTGTGGAGGAACGAAGGAGTGGGTGAGTTATAAAATCTGGCACCTCGAGCCACTTACGATTTGTCCCCTGGTTAGTGACCTGTCGAAATTTAGCTAATTTTTTTATCTCCAGCCTCGCTTGCTCTGCCTTAAATCCAGCTCTGTCCACGAGGATTTCTCACGCGCTCTCCCGCCTGGGATAATACAAAAAAGCATGTGGTAAGGTTTGACGTAGAATGGTGGACTGTATTTAGAAGCGTAGCTCCATGTCGCCGCTGCCGGGCGCGTCCTCGTCGTCGGCGGGCGCGCCCTCGGGTGGCGCGGGCGCGGGTGCGAGCGCTGCGTGCGCCGGCGGGCACGCGGCCGCGCCCTTCGTGCGGGTGCCGGGCAGCTCGGCACCGTGCGCATCCACACACCTGCGCACGGATATACGGTTTAGTGCTTAGTTTATGGCGATTGATTGTGAAGTTTTAATGTGACAGAGATCTTTATGAATGTGAGTGACAGTTCACTCACGCACTGCTACAATGCCCCCTGCAGTGGCCAGACAACGGATGACACACCGGGGTAGCCTGTGACGCTACTAGAGGCCTGCGGAGACACCAAGAGACTGCTGAGCTTCTTGGAGGAGTTGGGATTGTACCTTTAATGTTTGCTTGACATAAAATGTATGGCGGGCCGAGTGATTTTCACTTAAGCGATATCTAATTCGTAAAGTAAAGTCACTATGTAACTTTTTAGTAGGAGGATATTTAGAAAATATTATTTTATGACTATGTTGTATGTACAACTAGTATGTAAAAAAAAAGTTACTAAAGACGCGTTTAAGCGATTTTGCTTTTCTACTGTCGAATTAAGTTCCGGCACACGGGCGCGCTGTATCCATTCACTATCAATGAGGTTTGTGTGTACGTACCAGCACACTCCGATGGCAGCGTCGCACTGTCGCGGGCGGTAGAAGCCGTGCGAGTCGCAGGCAGGCACGTAGGAGGCGCGACGCGGCGGTAGCTCGCGGCACACTGTATCCATTCACTATCGATGAGGTTTGTGTGTACGTACCAGCACACCCCGATGGCAGCGTGGCACTGTCGCGGGCGGTAGAAGCCGCGCGAGTCGCAGGCAGGCACGTAGGAGGCGCGGCGCGGCGGTAGCGCGCGGGCGAGCGCGGTACACGGGCGCGCGCCCCGCCGCAGACAGCCGCACCACGCGGCGCGCGACACGCCCGCGCCCCCGGCCGCGCCGTCGCCGCACGACGCAAGGAACGGTCGCAAGCACCGCTCGCGATCGTCGTGCCCTAAAGTGCCCATTACAACAGATTAAATAAAATTTTACTTCTGCTCTTAGGTTATGTTAATATATCAGTAAAAAACTTCTGTTCTGTTCTTATGATAATTAAGGGATATTGGGTACTTCCCCGTCGCTGCAATACGAAATGATTGAGAATCTACGAAGTTATTAGGTTTTCCATTTTCGGGTCTGTGGGTTTTTGTTTTTCAGTGTAACTAAAGAAAAGTAGATAAGTAAGTACCTACAGCAAATTTTCGCCCTAAGCCAGCTTTGAAGACCACAATTTTCACTAACACCTAATTAATAACAAAATACTTGTGTGGACTACAGTGGCGTAGCTACCGTCGTAACCGCCGTATCAATTATACGAGGCCCCCAACGTGCATAAGCAAAAATTAGTGAAAACTTCCCAATTTTTTTTTCTGAAATGACATAAGTAAAAAAAGGCAATTTCTTTTTTTTCCCGCGTATTGCGTGCGTTGGTACACCCTACATTGGTTATTACGGGCTGCGGGATTTCCCCGTTTAAGTCATTTACTTCAACAGGGGAATCCCACAATTATCGATGTACATACGATACAATGATAAACTACGGAGAGCAGTGTTTATTCACACGTTTTATTTAATTGTGCATTACATTGTAATACAATACAAACAATTATTGTTCTTCTGGTCTAGCAGTATTAGTAGCGATTTATAAAAAACAATGATTGAAAGGCAAAAGAGATTATTTATTTATTTATTTAATTCTTAATGCACAATTGTACAATGGCGGACTTAATGCCGTAGGCATTCTCTACCAGTCAACCATAGGGTGTTGTGGAGAAGATTAGTGGTAGGGTGCACATGTGAGGTGGAAATCACATTTAAAGCAATAAATCACATTTAAACATAAATATTATAATAATATATAATAATTAAATTACACAGTAATTATATACAATTACATACATATATATATATATATATATATATATATATATATATATATATATATATATATATATATATATATATATATATATATAAACATACACATACGTAAACATATAATAAAATAACACTACATAAAATTAATACATAATAATGACGACTAACTACTAAACGAAATTGTCTGTTCCAGTAAAAAGCTTCGCAGCTTGGTTTTAAAGCTATATTTGCTGGTGGACATTCTAATGGCTAACGGGAGTTCATTCCACAAATGAATTGTTTTGATGAAGAAGGATGAGTGAATGATATCAGAGCGGTGAGAGGGAACGACAAGTAAACGATTAGAAGAAGATCGAAGGTTTTTAGGATGAGAGGTACATAAGTACTGAAATTGAGAAGTGAGATAAGGGGGGGCATTTGGAGAATCTAACAAAGAGAACAAAGTGGTCAGAGCCCGCATACATCTGCGCTGCCTAATAGGCATCCATTTTAAGTCAGAACGATACGCGGACACATGATCATATTTTCTGAGGTTAAAAACGAATCGAATGTAGTAATTCTGAAGTCGATCAAGTTTATTGAGTAGATCTGCATTCAGGTCGAGGTAGCACACATCACCATAGTCAATTATGGGAAATATTAAGGTTTGCACAAGCCTTGCCTTAATATTGACCGGCAGAAAATTTTTCAGGCGATAAAGAGCACGCAGAGTTCCCGTTACTTTTTGACAGACGCTACTTACTTGATCTTGCCATTTAAAACTCGAGTCCACATATAATCCTAAATCTTTTAAGACATTGCTGAAAGGAACTGCAGTGCCGTCATAAATAATGGAACTAAGACCGCTGCTGTTAATTCTGCTCATCATTCTTGACCCACCTAATAAAATGGCTTGGCATTTTGAGGCATTGACAGTGACACCGAAACTATCCGACCATGTTTTGATAGCGACTAAGTCACTATTTAAAGCATCAATGGCGTCGTTTAAGTTGTCAATGCTTGCCTCTGTATATAGTTGTAAGTCGTCAGCATAAAGATGATACGAACATTGAAGTTTGTGAGTGATAAAGTCAATAAAAGTTGAGAAAAGAAGAGGAGAAAGAATACCGCCTTGGGGAACACCCGTTTCCAGACTGCGCCAGGATGAGGAAGAATCCCCAGACTGGACTAACTGCTGGCGGTCCCGAAGATAGGATGAGAACCAAGTCAATGCTTCGTCAGAGACCATAAGATGGGATAGTATGGAAAGGAGAATATCGTGACTGACAGTATTAAAGGCATTGGAGAAATCGATCAGAACTAAGCACGTGACTTTACCATTCTCCATTCCCGCCCTAATATCACCAGTCACCTTTAAAAGCGCTGAAACTGTGCTATGTCCGGGCCTAAATCCGGATTGGAGCGGGTTCATTAATGAGTTTTTGTGAACGAATTGAGAGAATTGCTTGTGGACACAAGCCTCCAGCACCTTTGACATAAAAGGGAGGATGGCAATCGGCCGAAAATCATTGGATTATCCCAGTGGAGCTACGAAAAAAAAACAGAAATATAGGCTATAGTGTATTTTCAATAAAGTTAGGGTTTCGTATGAAAGCTTCGATAATGTAACCCAACGTGTGTAAAACATACCAAAAAATAGCCTTATATCGCGTACGCTGCGGAAGTCATTGACAATAGAGCAAAGTGATGTACTAAAGTTTTATAGAGGATACCAATATCTACAAAAAAGTCCTCGATACCATATGTCTAACTATTACAGCTATGTCACAACTACAGGCCCCTGCGGTTTCACCCGCGTTAATGTTAAGAAAAAGGTTTGTAGTGTTAAACTTAAAATATGGACATAGACTGTCGTGGACCTTTTTACAGAACTTTTATAGAGGAAGAATTCCGTCATAAATGATTTTTGTGTAACATTAACCGTTTACCCAGCGCACGCAACGGAATCTCACAAATGGAATAATTTTACCCGCTTTTGCAACATTTTTCATCGATGCTCCGCTGCTACTGGTCGTAGCCCGGTAATATATAGCCTATAGCCTTCCTCGATAAATGCACTGTCCAATACAAAAATATTTTTTTAAATCGGAACAGCAGAACAATGTAGCATTCGGTACAACAGGTCCTAAACTACGCAACGAATTTTTTACTTGGAATGGAAGGTTTATAGTAATTATAAAGAAAGTCATTGTGTATAATACAAGCCTTTGAACAAAAACTATAGTCTATATTACAGCTCTACACCGCAGCAAAACGAGAGCGGGCCACTCGTGATTTAATACATCAGTTTGCAGAAAAAAAGGCAAGGAGAGTGTCTATTTAATTTGAATTGTTTATAAAATTTGGAAAAATTTAGAGATATATAATAATTATGATGAATAAATATTTCTTTTAATTTTATGCATTTTTATTTTCTTTTGTGAGAAATATTTACCCTTCCTAAGGGCTCCCAAACAATTATTTATACGGGGTGGGTCCCCGCCAAGGCGCGCTACGCCACTGGTAGACTACCAGTCCACGCGTCTAAATGCTCTTGTAAATAAGTAGGTATCAGCAGCAGTATTAGGGATGTCGAAAGTTGAAAAAAATATCGATATATCGATACATCGATATATCGATATTTAAAAAAATATCAATATCGGCTTCGATATATCGCGAAAAAAACATCGATATATCGGACCAATTTTCCCAAAAATATATTTAGGTCAGCCTAGCACAGTAATAATAACAATACAAATTATAATTAAAGAAAGAATTATCAAAGTACCAAATTGCCGCTACACTAAATGACAGTACAGTATCTCACGAAAGATGATACGAGGAATAATAGTTGAACGAAATTTATCTCCCTAAAAATAGACCCTATTTTCGAATGATGAAAATGATTGCAGGGCCTCTCAGGTGCCATCTTTAGTAAACAACACTAGTCACACACTTCCACAGAATATAATGGAATTCAGCACAACCAATTCACCAGCGAAACATATTTACATATCATAGACAATACTAAATACAGCACAGATCATAGATATGTTGATTATCATTAATCTGAGATCCAGTTACGATTTTTCCAGATACGAATTTAGTTAGATTGTGATTTGCCGCTAATAATTAAAAAATATCGTTTTTGATACGAATTTCGATATTGGTTATTTTGTATCGATGTATCGATATATCGAATCAAAATATATCGGCTAAAAATATCGATATATCGAACAAAAAATATCGATATATCGATACATCGATATATTTTCAACAAGCCTAAGCAGTATACTCACTCAATGAGTAGAGATTAGTAGGTGAGAGAAATCCGTCGCCATCGGTGTCAAGATGCGCGAAAATCCAACGAACTTCGGCTTTGCAGTCACTTGGAAAACCTGCCAACGATATGAGCTAATAATAAATCCAATTCCATGTAGTTGTTTTCATCCACTTATTTGATTATCAGTTTTTTTATTTATCAGTAAATTATGTGACCAGGTACTACCTTCTTCAGGCGCGTGAGTTTCTCCAGCTTCTTCCATTAACACCGAAAACCAGTCGAGCAACCGATTCGCCATTTTGTCTAATGCACACTCTTCGGAACCTGATAAACAGAATTGTTTAAGTCATTCTTTAGGTTTTTATTGATTGGTTTTATGAATGCATAAAAGTATACAAAAGATATGTTATTGAGAGACACATGAGGCATCGGAGGTTACAATCAGCTTCGCGATGAACTGCCTTACTAATTAAAAAGTGTTCACTCTCAATTATTAGATACATTCATTAGATACACTGAAGTAGACCACAGTCCAGGGGAAGCCTATCGTAATTGCTATGGCTATTGTTTTATATTATAATTTCATTTTGTATTTGATAGCCTTAGGCGGTCAGAAATAACAAACTAACTTCATAACTATAGCAATAGCCGAAGCAATCCCGGCAGGCGGCAGGCCTAGGCCCCCAGGTGATTAGCGAGCCGACTACCTCCCGTTCCTTGCAGATATACCAACTTCCCAATCTACCTCTCTATAATCGGTCATGGCATGATTGCTAAGTATTAACTCGGTGGGTTTTTCAGCATGTCATATCACACCTAAACCGTTCTATTAGCTTCACAGCTATTGGAAATATCGCTGGCAATCTGACGATTGCTAAATGTGATTTTTAGTTGCAATCAATATTTTTTAGTGAAAATAGTTAAATATTATACGAATAAATCTTGAGTTAGATACCTAGTTCGTTACGACGACGTGCAGGTCGTTCTGGCAATACTTCATTACGTTCTGAATCAGCTTTGCGTCTGCGCCACTCCTGCAATTTTTAATAATGAAGAGATAATTATTACTTATTCGCACTAATCTTATTTGATACATTTTGTGCCCAAGATTATCGGTGTTACGGGCATGGTTACGTCACGGTAATATTATAATATTACCCTAAAACAGTGACTTTCGTCTGGTGCGGTGGCGGTCCAAAAAGGCCCGACACTTTTTTGTTTTATACTAATGCTACTACATTATTAGTGACAAACCGAAAAAAAATTGTCTCTGTTGTACTCGTAAAAATGCCAAAGATATACCGTACCGCAATAGCGGAAAAACCCCGTTTTTCCTTTACGCACATAGTGCTAACACCGCATCGGGTTGATTGTGGATGATAGATACGCACGCAGTGAACGTGTTAATATAATTTACTGATACTTTACCCTGTCTGGTTTGGCGTGGGTACGCCGGCGTGTGCACGGACAGAAGCCGCGACAGGCGAGGCGCACAGGTCGAGCCGTACGTCGCACGCAGTTGTGTAAGTCCAGCCGGCACAGTGACGAGTACGTCCGGTTGTCGGAACCGCACAGGAATTCAGCGCGGCCTCGAGCTGGACAACCTACGCAGCGAGACGCCGCGGCGGACTCCTGCACCAAAAGTTATCAATAAACATAGATAAATGATTGGTCTCGCGTCGAGTGAAGCGATTCCGATCTGTACCGAAGTTCGAAATAGTGTGTTGTAATTCGTCGATAAACAAATGTTTACTATTTTTCGGTGGCCGATACACTGCACACAGAACAGCGGAATATCGAAATGGTGTTGTGATTTTGAGTGTTAGGCATTCAAATTGTTGTGTTTTTATTTTAAAATCAATTAATTTGTGCTTGTTATGAAAATATACAATTATACCTCCACCTCTTCGAGAATTTCGCAATTCTGGCCGCATACTATAGCCACGGTAATAAGATAATATTATCGTGCTATAGCCATCGATATTATATAAACAACACAACGAATCAGATATTTATTAGCTTCAGTTATTGGAACGAAAGTTCCTTACGGCAGGCTTGGAGGGGATAGGGATTTTGCTGCGCGACCGAACTGAAAAAAATGTGATAGTAAAACCGTAAGAAAAAATGCGTGGAATAAAACCGTTAAATGAGACGTGCGCAGGCGCGACGAAGTTCCTTACGGCAGGAGAGAAAGCGACGAGGGTGCATCACTGAAATATTGTGATATTACACCAACACTGAATATGTGTGAAGTTATAGGGAGTGGTAGAGCGACGAGGGTGCATCACTGAAATATTGTGATACTACACCAACAGTGAATATGTGTGAAGTTATAGGGGATGGTAGAGCGACAAGGGTGCATCACTGAAATATTGTGATACTACACCAACAGTGAAAATGTGTGAAGTTATAGGGGGTGGTAGAGCGACAAGGGGGCATCACTGAAATATTGTGATATTACACCAACACTGAATATGTGTGAAGTTATAGGGGGTGGTAGAGCGACGAGGGTGCATCACTGAAATATTGTGATATTATACCAACACTGAATATGTGTGAAGTTATAGGCAGTGGTAGAGCGACGAGGGTGCATCACTGAAATATTGTGATACTACACCAACAGTGAATATGTGTGAAGTTATAGGGGGTGGTAGAGCGACAAGGGTGCATCACTGAAATATTGTGATATTACACCAACACTGAATATGTGTGAAGTTATAGGGGGTGGTAGAGCGACGAGGGTGCATCACTGAAATATTGTTATATTACACCAACACTGAATATGTGTGAAGTTATAGGGGGTGGTAGAGCGACGAGGGTGCATCACTGAAATATTGTGATATTACACCAACACTGAATATGTGTGAAGTTATAGGGGGTGGTAGAGCGACGAGGGTGCATCATTGAAATATTGTGATACTACACCAACAGTGAATATGTGTGAACTTATAGGGGATGGCAGAGCGACAAGGGTGCATCACTGAAATAATGTGATATTACACCAACACTGAATATGTGTGAAGTTATAGGGGGTGGTAGAGCGACGAGGGTGCATCACTGAAATATTGTGATATTACACCAACACTGGATATTCGTGAAGTTATATCAAGCTGTGGACCAGTAACGCCTGTGAGACATGATTATGATTACAAGGTGAGTACTTATCAGAAGGTGGCAGAGCGACGGGGGTGCATCACTGGATTATTGTGACATTGTAGTTTATTCTAAACTGTGGGCCAGTCCTGCCTAGCATCCTTTACGAACGCTAGCGGGACATGATAATAAGGTGCGTATGTAGGGGGTGGCACAGCTACGAGGGTGCAGCACTGGAATATTGTGACATTACACGAAATCTGGATATTTGTGACGTTATACCGAGCTGTGGACCAGGAACGCCTGTCATCTGCTGTAAACTTAAGCTAGACATGATAACAAGATCAGTACTTAACAGGGGGTGACAGCGACGGGGGTGCAACCCCAAATTATTGTGGCATTATACCAACACTGGATTATTGTCGTATATTATACTAAACTGTGGTTAAGTCCAGGGGGCTGGCAGAGCGACGGGGCTGCATTACTGGATTATTGTGACAGTGTAGTTTATAGGAACGAAGTTCCTTACGGCAGTCTTAGAGGGGATAGGGATTTTGCTGCGCCACCGAACTGAAAAAAATGTGATAGTAAAACCGTAAGAAAAAATCCGTGGAAAAAAGTGCGTGGAATAAAACCGTTAAATGAGACGTGCGCAGGCGCGACAGTCGCATACACAAGCGAGTTTGCAATTTGTGTCGATTCTACATTAGCCGAAGGAACTTCGTTCCTACCTGGTGTCCCACGACACCACATCATTTTTTTTTATTTCGAGTGTTTTTAACAAAACCTTCATATCGATACTTGTGGAGTTAAATTTGTTTTAAAAGCTTCAGGGCATTATTCTCGTAGTTATACCTATGTAAATTTTTAGTGTAAGTTACAATCACCGATAGAAAAATATTTTTGCTAATATTACAGCTACAGATATGTATTATTATTACATCTACGCAATGGCTGCATGAACTGATACATTGTTCTAAAGCTGAAAAGTTTTTAATTAGCAAAGTAAATTCGCAAAACCATTAGGAATGCTGTCCAGAAAACATTGAATGTTTGATTGAACAGTCTTTTACCTCATACACATCAACTTCTACTGTCGAAGCCATTTTTTAAAGAGTAACAATAGGTCACTTAAGTTAGTTAAGTAAAATGATGTTAAAGTATCTAACTACTTTTTATGAGCTAATATTTTGATATCACTTACAGATCCTATTACTATCGGTTTTTCTTTACTTGAATTACGCACAATTATTATTCCTTTTTTGCACCATACGTACTTATATATATTCTTTAGTTCCTGCTTTGCATTCAAAAGAAGTTTTTGTTATACGGAGAAAGAGCAGCGTTAATATATATCTTCGGGTTTTCAACATCTACAGATTTTATTTTATTAGGTCTAAATACTCAATTTAATTTGTAATGTAAAGCTGGATTAATGCGTAATAAAGAAATATGGTTTCGTAGTAAGTATCTCTAGTGAAGGTTTAAAAAGAAGTTTTCTGTTGCAGCTATCAGCCACATACCTCTGTGTCAGAGCTGGTATCGACTCGTACACCAGTTTCGGAACCAGTGCCTCCCTCATAAAACACATCGTCGTCATCCTCTCGACCCCATACGCTGTCTTCACGCACACTACCCGCTACTATCGTATCACTGTAAAGAAAAAGCATTTCATTATTATTTCCTTTTTTAGAACATTTTTACTAGTAAATATACATCTCGGCCAAGGTTTCAGGCAGGACTCGAACCTTCGTCTTCTGCTTCTCGGGTGGATGCACTAACCGCTATGCTATATCATTTTGGACCAAAAGATCAGTACATAATATCGAGTTCTATCGACCTATATTGTGTTATAGACATAAATAAGAAATAACTACGCATTACAATAACTGACTATGGAAAGATATTTTTTTTTAAAGATTGCAATAGAAAAAATCTTTTGATATTCAGATATAGGTAGATAGATAATAAAAAGATCAATATTGATTCACCGGGCCCGGCAATAAAACCAGTAAACTCAGAGTGCCTGACCGCCTCGCCTCTAGGCTATGAAGGTCGTCAAAATGATTTTCTTACAACCTTGCACATACTTTTGTTTATTCTATTGACTTATAATAAGACAAACGAAAAAAAAACTTGTTATATTTAGTAAGTAACTTCGGTAGTTATAGTCCGTTCCAATACCTCCTACTTATTCATTTGTATCTTACGAAAGCCCAAAGCAACAAATTCTACGCTATAGAATAGTCCAAGGTGTACGCACCCTTTCCGTAATATTTCTTTCTTGTTGGCACAAAGTGCAGTGAAGGCATCCTTCAACAAACACACCTCTCTCCTCTTGCAGACCAGAGACTGGCATAAGGAATCTGAAGTCAGAAAAATTACTTGACAATCCAAAAAAAATGTCTAACTTTAATTTGATTTGATTCACTTTGAACCATGTGGTACTACAGTTATTTTAATCTTGTCTAGGTAAATAATGAATAAATAAATAATACAGATGACACATACTGTGGGGGTCGTAGATGTAGCGTCGTGGCTTGCGGGAGTGCACAGGCGTCAAGTCGACGTTCGCTTCCTGTCGATGAAGTAATAAGTTGCAATTGCAAATGCGATTAAAATTTATATTTTTTATAAAAGTACCAACCTTACTTTGGTAAATATATAAATTTAAATCGCATTCAATGGTGGTGCAAACCACACAACTAGAATTGTTAATTTGCGGCATTGCATTAAATCGATCTGACTGGTAATCAAATGCATTTAATTTTACCAAATAAAGATGGCCGATAGTGAAAAGTTTAAAAAACTTGCTGAATTTAGCTAAGGTACTTACACCTAAGATGGCTCGGTTCCTAGGATGGACTACTATCCAAAATTTGTTAGGTCCAATGACTTTAAAACAATAATACAAAGTTACGTATGTACGTTTGTGGGCTATCTTGAGAAGCTAAGCGTTGTTTGGATTATTTATGAATTTTTATCTAAAATAAGTTGTTCTTGTTAAGGGGTAAAGTTCCTATTAAGGTCTACCACAAGGGTTCCCAAGATAGCGCCGGCCTTATAGAATATCATAGTTTTTTTAGTTCTAGTAGAAACTAGAACCTATGTTTAGGTAGTTCTTTAGTTCCTACTTACTAGTTTTAAATTAAAAAAAATGTCCGCGATGACGATAAAACATTTTTTTTAACATTGTTTCGGCAATAGAAATCCACGCATATCGAGCTTAATTTATTCCTTCTTCTTTAAATATTTTTTTGGATTCCGTTATGACGCGGACGGGACTTTCAGTGTTACCGGCTCCCCGCCTATAAGTATTGCTAACCCTAAAACCGCCCACTGTATTTAATTACAAAAAAATATGTTGATTTGTATGGTGTTTTTATTTATAAATAAACAAATATTATTTTGTTGTAGTTTGTTTTGATAAATTATTCTAGTTTTTATAATTTATTGTTCAACATCGTGGACCCAAATAAAGGCCGCATCGGCCACATCACATAAAGTGTTTTTCGTATGTAGCCATAACATTAACGAAGTGTTGTGTAGCCCTATAAGTTTTCTTAGTTACAATACACAACATAATAATACAAAAAAAACCATCATTATTACGTTGCTGGGTATGTAAGTACGGCCATGTTTGTTAATATCAAAAATGTATGGTGATCGTCGCATTCCTATCTATTTTACAAACTGTAATAAAGTATATTATCCCCTTGGGATACGAACTCGCTAATATTTAACAAGCAGCGTGCATGACACATACATAGCTTGTACAGTAATTATCACCACAAAACTTGAATTCGTCTTTCTATCCCGTATGAAGAGGTATGGCAACCTGATTCTGCAATCGATTTTTAAATTCTTAATTGAATTAAAGAAAGTTTACACCTTTTTGTTATCCTGAACGGGTTGTTTTAGGTGTAGGTAGCACAAAATGTACTGGTAAATATATGTTACAAAATGTACATGGACCATTAAGAAAATAAACGATAAAGAACTTTATTTTTTTCTAGAAATGGTCCTACCCACATTTCTGTCGTCCTACTACTATCAGTGATATGTGATCGGAGTCTGCAGACTCTACCGAGGTTATTTCTTTAATGTTACTTTAACTGCTCATAATAAACATATATGTTAGAATTTAAGATATTCTTTTACAGTGTGGTTTACCTAAGTATATGTAATTAATCAGATCATGTTATCAGATTAGATTTCTTTCATAAAACAAATTTCTTGTTACTTACCTGCTAGAAAATAGAGAACAGGTAAGTAGATAAGTAACTAATTATTTATTCTGAACTTATTGGTAATTTTGATGACCTATTAATATACCTTTTGCTACCAAAAATATCATTAATACTTGGTTATTGTCCATAAGTTGACGAGCTAGCTACCGATCGATATGTAGTTATTAATTTAAAATCTTTCTTGATGAAAACTACATTGCTTCAATAAATATAGGCACGTAGGTATGCAGGAAACTTTAGATCCAAATCATTGGACACCGCAAGTTAACTAAGTTATTTGTGATTTGCAATAAACCTCCGGAATTCTAATCTAGATTCGCATAATGCAACTCGTTTGCAAATCCATTTGAGGTCTCTATCGCGATATAAGTTCGTATATATGCAGGTGTGTACAGCCTTGGGGAGTGTGTTGACTGACTGTTGACGCTCACGCCTACCGAATCATCGTCGAATTCGAAGTCCTGGTCGCTGCGTCGCGCTGCTGCTGCCGGCAGCGCTAGCAGCGTTGTCACCGCTGCTGCGTATAGCCACGCTCGCATTGCTGCTCGAAGCTCCTTTACCCCACTGCACCGAAGTTTACACGCGCGCCCCGGGAGCCCGCGCGCTGTTCACTGGCCCGCCCGCTATCGCCGCCGCGCCGCGCCGCGCCCTCGCCCTTTGCGTCCCGCCGACATTCTGCCTACATTTGGTTTCATCACAGAGGCTTCACACACAATAGATAGGTAAATAAATAAATCGCATCTTATTGTTTTATGTACCGACCCAATACAGTTTCGACTCTCATCCATAAGTTGAATTAAGCAACGAATGGCACATGTGTTATACCTCGGTACTTAAAAATCAACCACTCAAATTTGATGCTATAGTTTATATAGTTAGATCAAAAGATCTAACTTGTGAACCGATTAACCGGCATATGTAAAAAAATAAGAAGAACACCGCACGCGCTTGTTAGTTACTTAGCCGAAAATCACCTGGAGATGAGTTTGCAAAATAAATAATCTATGTGGTTTCTTTTCTGAACTAAAAAAAGTGTTCCCAAAGGTCATAGGTTAAAAAGGACTGAACATTTGTTACCTTCACGCTCGGGTACTTATTTAATTATACAGTGGATTTAGACAGGTTCCGTCCTTCGTATTCGTTTTAACGATAAAATATATGCAATAAAAAAAGCTTGCAATTAAAAGAATAGAATATATTTTTATTAACCCTCATTTACATATTTGCAAATACAAATTCAAAAACTAAGGGCTAATCAGGACCCTTCCTCAGCATCCGCTGATGCGACATTGTGTCGCACCAGCACTATTATTCTGGCAGGGCCTGTTTAGTGACACAAAAAAAGACATGTAGAAGTTTTTCATTACTTGAAAGGATGTATAAATCATGACAATCCTTTGCTTTCATGAAACAATAAATAAAAAAAATAAGTCAGTAAAGCAAAAAACAAAACAACATGAGAATTGATAATCACTATTTCGACGTTGTTTGCAAGATGATAAACAAATTTTATAACATTCTATTTAGCTTTTTATTTCTAAGGTAAATAATTTGAATAAGTAATTAAATTCAATCATACACAACGCAAAATGTCGGTTCTGTACCTAAGCTTACTCTATGCGGCGCGGCGGCCAACATCCACATCCCGCGTCCTGTTTCCCGCGCGGCCCTCCTCTCCGCAAGCAAGAGCCTTGTAATATTTTAACAGGTTCCGATTTAATGATCGCTAAGCCCACCGCACTGTTCGGTTCGGCTGTCTGTAGGTTGCTAATTATGTGAAACATATTGATGTTTATGATGTATAGCCATATAGAAGGTCATCGCGTATAGGTTTATCTTTCGTTGGCATAAGTAGGGATTAGGGATACTTAAAATTAGTTCACCTTTCATGAGGTTTCGTTGCAAAATTTTCAATCTAGAACGGAAAAAAATCCCTGTTCCCTGTAAATAATTTTTGAACGCTGCAAAATAAATGTTGATAAAGACCAAAATTCAAAGTCGTCGAGTCGGTTTACAGACAGACTGTGAATGGTAAATTGCATGTATAATGGATTATATGGAATGGCATAGTGATAGCGAGTGCCGTCCCAGCCGCAGAGGCGGCGCGCTGCGACGCGATCGGGTCGATACGGCCCGCCCGCCGCGTCGCCGACTGTACAGGGTTACCAACCTGGGAGATTTTCCCGAAAACAAAAGAATATACCTACTGTTATCTTTTCGTTACATAATTTACCATTTTTTGATGTTTAACATCTTTCCTCTCGCATTCCTGCAATTTGTGGGAGTGATTTCGTGAAATGGGACGGAAGTGTGTAACAGGAAGTCGCGAAAGCGCGCGCTATTTGATTTGATTTTAGAACATAATGTTCAAATTCCTTTTATAGTAGGTTTTATTTCTTTTTTTACTAATTTAAGGTGCGGTTTCAAATGTTTCACATCATACGCGACTGTAAGGCTCGCTCGTTTTTTTATTATGATGGCATTTCACAATTCACATGTAAGTCCATGCATGTCTATTCGTATGCCTTGCCCTATGACAGTAGTCTATCTTTATCATACTCTATCTATAGTGAATGAAGAGTAGAGACTGATGTCTAAATGTCTTTATGTTAAGTAAGCATTTATCGCTTCCAATTTTATATCCAAAGAAAATTATGCAAAACTACTAAAAGTGGTTCTACCATATATCGTACTAAATGGATAGTCATATAAGTCTAAGGAACTCTTTCATGCTAAACTGGGAGCGAAACCAACCCTAAACGGTATTCTGTATGCCTAAACATAGAATGCGTGAGCATGCATATTTTTAGGGTTCCGTAGTCCTGACAAAGAACCCTTATAGTTTCATCATGTCCGTCCGAGGTTTTGCTTGGAGACTATTGGCACAGCAAAGAGCTCTTATTTTGTAGAAGTATGTATATTACTTACGCCGACAAAGTGGTAGAAGCTAGCTCCCTGACATGTAAAGTGAGGATGATTTTTTTACATCGTCTACTCCATCACGTAGAGTATTGTTGCATATTTAGATCCTTTAAAATGACTTAGGGGTTGCTAAAACTATTTTTTGATTTAGGGTTCCTTTTGCGAAATGTTTAACTTTAAAGTGCTATTTTTTTATCGAGTAGGGCTTCCCCACTCTAAAAGCTAAATTATTCGCTTAAAAAATCTGAAATAAATCATGATAATGCTTTTCATGAACTTTTAAGTAAAACTATAACCGTGAAGATAGATCAGTCACTTTAAAGAGTAATAGTCATTCAACTTATGATTTAGTTTTTAATGACTTATTATGTATTTAGCTGTTCCAAATTAGTTAAAAAGGATGTTTATTATGTAGATAACACTAGGTAAACCCTTTTTATACTTGAAATATTTTCTATTTTTTACTAAATTCAAATCGAAATATCTCATTAACTCAATTAGCTATCAAATTCAATTAAAGACTGGCAGTATACTCTAAAAATAAGCTTTGCAATAGTATATATTTTGCTCCTGTACAAAGAACTTGGTATCTGTACCAACCCTTCATACAAAGTGGTTGTTCTCTTTTCTTACTATAAATATTCGTTAGAAGAAAACAATAAGAGTGACTTAGATGAAGTAATTGATCGTTTATAAGTAAAACCCTTCATTAAAAAATAAAATAAAACAAAAAACTATTAAAAACCACAATAAAATATCTGCAGAACCGTTCACTGCGCGTGGCAAGACACGCACTTGGCTTGGTTTTTTAAATAAATTTCAGCTTATAAACATTTTTTTGGTGTCTGGGAAATGCCTTACGCATCCTTCATCCACTGGCCACTAGGGGAGCGAGAAGAAGGTCCCTGTTCATTTCAGCCAGCCCTGTGGCCGGACGAAATAAACAGGGCCCTACCTAACGCCCTGAACAGGGCCACTAAAAACCATACAATACTCATGCACCGTCACCCGACACGCACTATGAGGACCGCGGTCCCTTTAGTGCGTGCCGAGAGGGAGGGTGATGTCGCGGCTCCCGTTTCCGAATGGCTGCGCACCCGCTAGGTGTTTGTCCGCAAATGGACCCACCCCGATGAAGATGCCCCGGAGCATCAACATCCAGAGAGCTTGTGCAATGCGATTTTCGATTACAGAACACAGGATTCGGCGCCACGCAATGAGGATCATTACTAGGTCAGCAAATCAACAGTTTAATTATTTTATAAGCTTTTTTATTAATATAAGTACCTACTTTTTAAATCATCGAAATCGGTTCAATCGTTGCGATTTTATAACTAATTTAATGCTATTTTACTTAGCAAAAAATAATCCTTAGATTTTCGATCGTTATATTAAAATATGTCGTGTTTGTTTTCTCAAAATTTCACGAGTCTGATTCCCGGTTGTAACAGGCGATTTTAAAAAAGACTGAATGCAGTTCTAGTTATTATTTTAAATATTAATTATATTTATATAGAAATGCATATTAAACATCCATGACTGGAGTACAAATGCTCGTATTCATTACACAAACATCTGCCCCCACCGGGATTCGGACCTCTCGATTCAGCGACACCATGAAACCCGGCGTACTAACTACTCGGCCACGGAGGTCATCAAATAAATATGTATTGCTATTTAACATACACTTTTTAACACGAGGAGGTAGGGGTATAACCTCACACATAAAAAGCTCAAATTAGAGCCTGCGTTGCCTTAAGCTGGAGCATGGAGCGGGTTCCGCGTTTTTTTCATGTTATTTCATAGGGCAACTCTGCATGAGGCGGATCTCCTGCGCTCGCTGAGCGGACGTCCGCTCAGTGCTCCCGCTTAACGCAGCGCAGGCCGTTAGGCTCCAATGCTTTATTTGATCTTATTCTATTAATTAAGCATAACTTCCTTATAGCAATTAAATTCCTTCACAGTCGCTGCGTTATCAAATCTTATGTATGTCATTCGCAAGGTGAAAGGTTTCTAAAAGTAGTTTGTCTGGTTTCAAAGGCGCCTATTGTCTGGGTCTAAACGCCACTCGCCAGTCGCCACTCACATTATGTAACCGCGGGGCATAGGGTTGCAAACTTGCAAAGTATAAAGATAGAAAAAACATAGGTTTAAGACTCGAGAGCATTGAACCCGCGCCATAACAATAACATTATTTAGCTGACCCAGCGTACTGCGTACTGCTTACAATAATTTTATTTATATGGGCAAATGAAATTGTATTTTTACTATCTTCCTCGCAATTATTCAAAAATTTCTCGCCTTTAGGGATTTTTTTTTTCTAGGGAATGTTTTAACATTCCCTAGACATCTACGAACATTTCAAGACCAAGATAAGATAAATCCGTTCAGCCGTTCTCGAGTTTTAGCGAGACTAACGAACAGCAATTGATTTTTATATATAAATAGATAATTTGTTTATATTTCCGTTCCTTCTGTTTTATTCTCGACAATAAAACAAACAACTATTTATATACGAGTGTCACTACCGCGATAGTTTTTTTTGTGCAAAAGCCAATAGTGACGTAGGCCTATTTTGTGGTTTCATGAGAATTGTAGGTTCCGCCCGCAACTTTTCATTCAAACAACTTCCTATTTATTATTCCTGAGGTGACGACGATTTCCCGGAAAACGGTAATTTTCCAATTTTTGTTTCATTTTTCCCAAGTGCCTTGGTCCCTCGAAATTATAAATCATACATAGAAAAAAAAATTTTTTTTGACGGTTGGAAAGAGGTAATCTTATCGCATCGTCAGTTTCTATGAAAACTAAGCAGCGCCCCTACCGGATGTAAGAACAAACTGGCGCTTTCCATACAAAATTTGACGATACGATCAGAGTTCGTAATTAGGCCTCGGAAGCCAGATGCAGCAACTGAAGAAGAAGAAGGGTCTTCATCAATTCTAATACTGACTGACCAACTTAAAAAAAAAGATGAATCGATGAAGTCTTTCTCAATCTATGGCGTACGTGACCAAGGGAAACAGGGATTATTTTTTATGTCTTAAGATAATTCAGTTATGTACTTTTTTGAGAATGGGTGTAAAATTAAAATGCGAACGCTTGAAAACATATTACATCAGTACGACTGGTTAGCGAATTCAATGTTAAACGCGGGATGGCAAAATTATGTGTAAAAAAGATCAACATTTTTCTTTTTGCTTTTCATATTAAAATTCACTTTAGATTTTCATATTAAAATAAAAATTTCCCATGTAGTAAGTCAGAAGCCCTATCTCGCGACACTTTCATACTACAGTTCGCTTAGGTTCGCTCACACTCTAGACGGGGATGCTTACAGTATGTTAAAGTATGCCAAAACGTATGTATGTATGTATAAAGTATGATAATCTTTGTATGATAATAAAAAGAACAAAACAATTTGTTTTTCGTATAAGATCCATATTTTGTTTGCATAAAATATTGCTTCATTTAAAAATATCATTCTCTATAATAGTGAAAGTGAATGTAAGAATTTAACCTGTGTTTTAGAGGTTGCAAATAACAAACGATTGAATAAGTGCAATGCCATTGAAAGAACTCATTAGCGCTTTGGGTCTGTAATTGTAAAGGTTTAAGGTCATATCATCGAGTAGTTTCACGCTTATATAAAAATATATTAAAACCCTTTTGGTTTGGTCTCGGATGCATCTACCTTCTGAGGCCTAATCACGAACTCTCATCGTATCGTCAAATTTTGTATGGAAGAAGCCAGATCGTGCTTAGTTTTCATCATGGAGGTTACAAAGGAGAACGATCGCTATAAAAAATAGTGTCCAAGAAATATGGACAAAATAAGTGAGGCGCTGCGATCGCCAAGTTGTCTCAAGAAAAGCGGGCTAATTTCAAATGACAAATGCCGCGAAGAAAATTTGTACATTATCCAACTAACTTCATCTACTTGTACTCATAAACAGCTAACTTCACAGATACTACTTACCGACGGCAGCGCGGCTGGTGGCTGAAAAATGAACTATAAATTATACAAATTTTCATGGCAGGCGGGCTAATGCTTTAGTACGTAGAGATCGTTTTCCTTCTCTCTTATTTTCATGGTTTTCATGAAAACTGACGATGCTATAAGATTACGGAGCTGTCAAAGTTCGTGCGTGGGCCTTCGAAGTTGTTAGCACACATAGTTCTTTTTAAATGACTTCCAAGTACGGAGGAGGTTCTAAATTGGTCGGAACCTTATTTTATATGTTCTGTCTATGGAAGAAAGTATAAATCCGCACAAATTACTATTAATTTAGAAGTATTAAATATACTTTAAGTATGTATGTAGTTATTTTAACTCCTTCAATACTAAACTACTCAGTCACATAAAATATGATAGGCATGATGTTCATTATTAAAAGTAACTTTAAAAGGCAATAAGTTTAATTAAACATTTATCAATAAATATACACGTATTCACTAGATGTGGTAGCCGGGACAACCGCTGCTCTCCTATAGATTCGACACGAAGTAACACTTGTCCACTGAAAGAAACAAATAGGACAATTATATTTTTTATTTTAACTAAAACAAACTAAATTATTAAACATAAGTAAAAATTGATAGTTCGCAGAATTGGTTAATTATAGGTTTGATCAACTTGCACCTTAATTGAGATAATAAAGACGGGTGGGGACCAAGTTCTTCAATATCTCAATTAATCCACTTATCAGTGACAACCCATAAATACGACTTGTAAAATGCATATATTCTATGTTATAGGCAAAGCAAGTACCAAAAAATACGACAGGGTTCGTCGACCTCGATATTAATTTTATTAAAGTATTATTCAATTCAATTCAATTCTTTATTGTCTCCATGGTTTAAAAGGTCTTAAAATATAAATACATTAGGTACAAACATGGAACCCCGTTGGGGCACTACAATATAATACAATAATTTACTTTAAAATAAATTAAAATCAAATAATATTATTAACATGTCAACGTGGCTTAATTACAATTGGGTACTAATTGAAATAAATATCATTCAATTTATTCATAGGCGCTCATTAAAATAAAATGTCAATAAAGTATTTTACAATGTCAATATTATAATAATGTCATTTTGTTACTTTAAAAACTCTTCCAAACTATAAAATGCTTTACCTATTAAATAATCTTTTAAAGCTCTTAGAAATGATTTATCCTCAACCTCCGACCTCAAGTGTTGTGGAATTTTATTATACATTTTAATGCACATGACAAATGTACTACTGCTAAACATTTCTAATCTACTGGCTGGTAAGTGGAGGTTATCTTTAAAACGTATGTTTAGTGTATTTCCCCGCATTTGTTCGTTAGTCTTAAAATAGCTTGGGTTTTGTTTTACAAAGGAGATTGGTCAAATTGGCCTAAATGCAAATAAAATATTGACATATACAGTAATTCTTGGCGTAATTTATACTTTATTTTACAGTCATTAGATTTTAACGGCCACCTTTAAATAATATATTAATTTTAAAGAAGGACTTCTATTTTTACCGGTTTGGAAAACATACGAATCATTTTTATTGGCTATGGGTGTAGTAACATTCACAAAGACTGATCGAGGTTGTTTATATAACATCAAAACAAATCTATTTTGTAAAGATAGATAAAATATATATATTTTTTTATTACACGGGTGGTATTAATATCCACAACTTTATTATCATTTTTACTACATGCAAATGTGCTAAGACAATTAATATAGATGGTAGGCGACATCATAAAGTCTATTGCCGTACATTTTTTGCCAAACACCTAAATAAACACATTATAAGGTGTGATACACTAAAAATCTAAAATATGGTTATAATAAAAACATAATAAAAATAATGAAGCTGCTGAAGATATGGCTGTATAACCTACAGCTCTTAGCTTTCTTTGATTAACGAGAGTTTAAAAATTCTCTCTAATCTGTGGCTCATTCACAATCATCACACAGTTTCTGTTCGTGTTTTTAAAAACATGCACATATCTGTTATTTTACATGCTCTATATACCTGAATCTAATACATAATATCGGTAGGTACTTGGCTTGATTGCCCTATTTTCCTATATAAGTTATTTGGTTTTTATTATTCTAATACCTATGTGCCTATTTGCAAACATAACCTCAAAATCATTCAGTGTATATGGTTTATAGAAGTTCTCAGGAGTGGCCGTCGATAATATTCGTTTCTACGGTAATTTATATATAATTTCGAATGTAGGAAACAATTTTTCATGGTTATTGGTTTTTAGGCCAAACATGTATGGAAGCTGAGCAATCTCCTTTACAAAGTTCGAAAATATATAAACTTGTTAAGGTTAGAATTTTAAGCTCTTTAAAGTGTGGTCTGCAGCTTTCAGTTTGTTCAATGTTGACTAGTATTCTTATGCATTTCTTTTGTATCACGAACAAACCTTGGACAGCTGTGCTATTCCCCCATAATATCACACCGTAATGTAGCCAAGAATACGCATAGGCGTAATATGCTGCAAGAGCGGTTTGTAAGTCTGTGCTACGTTTTATTTCAGACAAGGCGTATATAAAGCGTGACAATTTATTTTTTATTTTTTCAATGTGGGCCTTCCATGTAATGTTGGTATCTATTTCTAAGCCGAGCAGTGTGAAATTATGGACACATTCAATAATTGTTTGGCCCACGGAGAATTTAATTTCTATTGGATTCTTTTGTCATGGTCTGAATTGCATTAACTTGTTTTTTTTTTAATTTATTTCCAAATTATGATCGCTTAACCATTCCATGATGTTTTCGAATATTTGGGAGAGCTTAGTATTCAATGAGGAAAGTGGAGCGCATGGAAATAATACAGACACATCATCAGCAAAGGCTACACAATAATTCTGTATCACTTTTGGCAAATCGTTCACAATCACCAGGAAAAGAACACAGCCCAGTACGGTGCCCTGTGGTATGGAGTTTGGCATTTCACATTTCTCTGATCTGCAGTTTGTAATACCTCCCGTTATTGGATCATACTTTTCAACCTCCACACACTGTTGCCGACCACTCAAGTACGATGCAAACCAATTGTGGGCGATTCCTCTCACACCAATGCCATAAAGTTTCGAAAGTAGGATTTTGAATGATACTCGTTCGTATGCTTTGCTTAGATCGAGCAAAATACCGATTGCATATTGTTTATTATTTATAATTTCAAGTGCTTTCTGTATATAATGATACACATCCATGGTAGTTGATCTTTTCTTCCTAAATCCAAACTGACTCTCATCGAATATTTTAAACTTCTCACAGAAACTGTTCAACTTTCGACACATAGCAGTTTCTATTATTTTAGATGAGGTACATAACTGTGCAATAGGGCGATAATTATTTATGTCGGTTTTGTCTCCTTTTTTGTGAATTGGCTTAACTACTGCAATTTTAAGTTTATCTGGAAAAGATCCTTCTTGAAATGATTGATTAATTAAAAGTGTGAATGGAAGTGTCAGTTCGTCAACGCACTCTCTAATTAGTATTGGAGGCAATTCATCAATACCAAAACTACGCTTATTTTTTAAGTTTCTTATTATAAGTCTTACTTCTGGACAATCAACGGGCCATAAAAATAACGAGCTGTCGGTCGGATTTAGGACAGGTCTGCCTTGTGTAAGATTTGCTCCAGTCACTTTACCTACTGATGAGAAAAAGTCATTAAAATTATTTGCTATTTTGAGTGCATCGTCACAGATAGTATTATTAATTTTAAGTTTGATATTTTGTAGATGTCTATTAGGCTGCTTGTTTGTTCTTTCCTTTATGATCGTCCACATTGTTTTCGTTTTATTTGTAGTTTTCTTCATTCGGCTTACATATTGTAGTTTTTTAGAAGTCATGACTACTTTTTTTAATATTTTTTTATAGTGAGATTTAAGTATGGGGTTAGCAGTTTGTGATAAAAGTAATTTTAAATGACGCTTATGTCTACACGAACGTTTTATTCCACTGGTAAGCCAGCCTTTAAAGGATCTTCCTTTTATTTTTATTTGTTTCCTAGGTATAACTCTATCTAATATACTTTTTAACGTTGTATGAAAAGAATTGTAATTTTGATTCACGTTATGGCTCTCTTTTATTATCTCATCCCACTTAATATTTTTTAGTTCCGATTTAAAATTATATATATTTTGTTTGCTAAAGATCCTTTTATAGGTCCACCATGTATTAAAAGATTTTGTTGAGGTCTCATTTAGAGATATAAGGACAGATTTGTGATCAGAAAATCCATTCTCTTGGACTGACACGATCACTTGTTTATGTCGGAAATTATTATGTTACAAGCTATTAATATCGAGGTCGATTTCCTTGAACTTCACGAAATTCGTGAGTATCTTCCAAATGCCAAATTAAAATGTGATAGGAGTTGAAGTTACCCAATAAGACCCGATTATTTAAAGTGTATATTTCGAAAATGCCATGTAGGTATGTATATTTCGAAAATATACAAACATGGCGTAGCTGCTTCCCAACATGACATGACCAGTATTAAGTATTATGCCCCATTTACAAAAAAAATAAGAGCTGTGTTTATTCAAGTTGCTAGGACCTTGGACTTATACCAAAAGTTAAAAAAATGGCCCTGCGGTTTACTCTTCCCCACTTTAAATTAAGTGTGGGTCAAGTCCACATGCAATGACAGACCTACAGGTGTCCGTGATGCTAGCGTACACACGATCAATATACGGTTTTTCGTTATGCCATTAAATAATGCGTAAATAGTGCCAAATTAGTGTAAAAATGAAAAAAATAGTGCCTTTTCAATTTAAGAAATAAAGACCATTTTTACTGTGTACGCTAGAATGATGTCAAGCTAGCGTACCCATGGCCGTCGTCCCCAAGAACAGCATATATTTAAGCAACTAAATTGACACACAAAAATAGTTTGCAAATAGTGCCCTGGTTTTACAAAATTTCATAATCAATACTCTTAAAGGACCAAAGATATTGAACTGAACATTCTTAGCTGGCGTCAACCTGGCGTACCCATAATAGTTCTCATAGAAAATGAGCTTATCTCGTTATCAATGCTATATGTATAAAAAGTGTGTCAAATAGTGCCTCTAACAGTAAAAGTATTTTATGTGTGACCACAAAAATTTACTATCTCGTTCTCTTTCGTACATAATCATCTCCCTATTCCATCCATAGGAAATGCCAGTACCTTAGCAGTGGGGAAATGAATAGGCTAATTAATAACTAGTAATATAATTTTAACGACGTCCACGGCTCGAGTTATATGTACGCCGGTTTTCAAGGTGTCGCCTACTCTGAGTTCGAATCCCGGTGGGGCAATTTTTTGTGTGACGAATACAAGCAACTTGTACATGTATAAGACATGGTTGTTTGTTTGTATTTCTAAATAAAAATATGTTTTACCATGTATCAGTATATGTATACTATCCGTTAGCCTAGTATCCCAAAACACAAGCCTTAAGGTGCTGTCCGACGGCCTGTGTTGTTTGGTGTGTGTGTGTTAGAATTTTTTAATTTATTTTAATATCGCATTACTGTACCTGTGCTAGGTATCGGCTGCGGATTTCCACGTGCGGGTGCCTTGGCGAGTATCGCGGCTGCTTCCGAACGCTCCACGCGAGTCGGGCAGTTTTCTACTGTCACGTTGGTCCTAATACACAAATTATAAGTTGCACATAAAGAAATACTAGTAGCCTTAGCACGAACCAATATCGAATTCGAATAGTTGAATTCGATATCGATACGCGTCAATAGCACAGCGGTGACACTCTGTGTACGTGAGAGTTCCAGCGTCAGTGACCTTGAGCAGGAGCGTGTATGTGCTAGGGTTGAACTTGGAATTTAGACTTGTGCCAATGAATATTTATGCATAGTAATTTATTAAATGTAAACTGATTCAAGGATACTGGGGTAAATAATGAAGGATAGGTTTGATTTTATAATCAATTTTTAATCTTTTAATGTAGTACTTATAATTCTTATTATTATCTAAATAATAATAAGATTGCGTAGCGTAGTCAGTCTGTGCGTGCAATGCAGTGCAACGCTATTATTTTACTATTTCGCTACTGCCATGCCTTCGGTCGAGGCAGTCGGCGACTGCCCTCTCCACGCCCCGCGCGCCGCGCAACGCCCCCGTGCACCTCCAGACACCCACACATAGCCGCGGTCGATTTTACGAGCACACATGCTTAAGTGTCGCTTCTTTTCGCGTAGTGTATATATTCTGTGTCAATAGCAAGAAGTTTTGTATGGAAAATCTGCGCCACAAGTCCAGCGTTGCCAAACGTCCCGATTTTGGCGAAACATCCCGGGTTTTTTATCAAAATTTAATGTCCTGCGCGGGACAGGCACATTCCCGCTTTTCGGGAATAACTCGACCGTGCATGCAGCGTACAGAGAAAGCGCAGGCGGGTGGCACAGACAAGTGTGGACTGGCCACCGGCACCGGCCTGGCGCGTAATGAAGATAAATATTCAATATCTTTTGATTATACACGTTTTTTACTATGTCCCGCTTTTTACACTCAAAAAGTTCTGAAATCCCGACTTGGCAAGAAAAACATCTGGCAACGCTGGCTACAACAGACGTAAAGCGAATTAAAAACCTTCCTCAAAAAACTTCTTGACATTTGACGCGTATCGATATCGAATTCAACTATCCGAACGAATTCGATATTGGTTCTCGTACTTATGCATCCGACAGAAAACGTTTCAAAATATTGTATGTATCGATCGATATTCACTTCCTTATTGTACCTACTTAGTAAACTTTTGCCACTTTACGAGTCAAGTTATAACAAGATTAGATTACAGTTATTAATGATCTCATCATTCAGTTAACTTATCGATATTGTAAAAAAGGGATTGTTACTCACTTGCAGATGTCGTTCGCATCGGTTACCTCGCCAGCAACCAGGCCGCGCCAGAACTCGTGCACCTATAAAATAATCTTCGGTATATGACGTATCTTTTTTTAATTAGAGGTGCTCGATGGCGCAGGTGGTTAGCGCGTTCGGCTGCGTTCGTTGAAGTTAAGCAACTTTCGCTGTGTTTGGTCATTGGATGGGTGACCAAAAATTTACTATCTCGAGCTCCTCTCGTCGTCTTCGTGCTTCGGAAGGCACGTTAAGCCGTTGGTCCCGGCTGCATCTGCAGTCGTTAGTACCCGCCAATCCGCACTGGGCCCGCGTGGTGGGTCAAGGCCCAAACTCCTTATTCCATCCATAGGGAAGGCCTGTGCCCCAGCAGTGGGGACATTAATAGGCTGATAATGATGATGATGATGATATGACGTAATTTTGGTAATAACAACAAATATTGGGACCGATACTGGCATGTTTCTCAACTATAAACTAAATTTAACAACGCTCTCTCCTTAAGCTCCACCTTACAGAAGAACAAAGTAAAAATAACACTACCTTTTGGTGGTGTTGTGTTTCTGTCGGCGAGTTAGTTCCAATACTGGTGCCTTGGAACCTTACTCACCTACGGGGTAGGGGATTGGGTCAGGGTAGGCAACGGCCCGAGTGCAAAAGGATCCCGTAGATTCCTTATGGAAGCTGGCTCTCGGCCAATTTTTCTGTAATTTTGGGAGATGATAGCTCATGACACGTGGAATAAAAGAAAAGAAAACCCAGAGACATCCTTGAATGGAATAGCTACATTGAAACTAGAATGAAATAAGCTTTTCCATGTTAGCTAAACCTCGCAGCTTACATGCATACATATATACATTTCGACTTTGACAAGCTATAATTCCTCATCTATAAACTTTTGGCCATTGGGCCCATGGTGTCTTTTATTCCACGTGTCATGAGCTATCATCTCCCAAAGTAACAGAAAAATTGGCCGAGAGCTAGCTCCCATAAGGATTCTGCGGGGTCCTTTGGTATCGCAAGCGTCTGCTATGGTGGCCGCTTAACATACAAGTACTTGTTTGCTACCCTGTTAACGTAAAAAACCGGCCAAGTGCGAGTCAGACTCGCGCACCGAGGTATATTTGTATAGCAACCTGTAGGTATATTTTAATAATTATTAAATAATATTTTTTATTATATGATGTAACTAAAAATTTACGGTTTTCGCAAATTTTTCTTTATCTGTACTATAAGATACTCTACGTTACTTCGTATCAAAGGAGATTGTTCAAATTGGCCCAAATGCACAAAATATATTGACATTTACGGTAATTCTTGGCGTAATTTATACTTTATTTTACAGTCATTAGATTTTAACGGGCACCTTTGTATAATATATTCATTTTAAAAAGGACTTTTAGTTTTACAGGAAAACATACGAATCATTTTAATGGCTATGGGTGTAGTAACATTCAGCCAAAGACTGATCGAAGTTGTATAAATAACATCAAAACAAATCTATTTTGTAAAGATATATAAAATAAAACTTTTTTTTTATTACACTGTGGTATTAATATCCACAACTATATTATCATTTTCACTAGATGCAAATGTGCTCAGACAATTATTATAGATGGTAGGCGACATCTTAAAGTCTATTGCCATACATTTTTCGCCAAACACCTCTATAAACACATTATAATCTGTATATCTGTATATATGTTAGACTTTAAGGTATCTATCTATGGGCCTACGTTCCCTGATTATAAATTAATAAATAAATAAAATTATAAGGTGTGATACACTAAAAATCTAAAATATGATTATCTTAAAAACATAACAAAAATAAAGAAGCTACTGAATATATGGCTATAAGAACCTAAATCTCTTAGCTTTCTTTGGTTAACGAGAGTTTAAAAATTCTCTCTAATCTGTGGCTCATTCACAATCATCACACAGTTTCTGTCACAGAGTACCTTATTATAACCGGAAATGACACCTGATTTTACTCTTAAGCATTAACTTTAAAAACAGGCAACTATCTGTTAGGGATGCAAAGTCTTTTGAAATATCGATATTTATATCGATATTTATATCGAAGTCAGGAAAATATCGATATCCGATATATCGACCATTTTAACTCGATATTATCGATATATCGATATTTTTTTCTTTTTTTTATTGACATTAGAATACGGGGTGAGTGTGTAACACATTCATATGTTTGTTGGCGAGTTTCTCGCAAAATGCATTGAGCCAGCTTTTTCGTTAAACACGCTTGATGAAATCGCGCCAAGCAGGATTTTTTTATTGGCTCGCACGGTTTATGTTTCAGCCACGACAGGAAACCAAAAAATTAAAATTATTATCCTGATCGGATCACTCACATTTATTAGCACGAATGCGCCTACCCGCATATGTGGGACGACATTTGCGAATTCCTTCGCTAAGTTTTCACTACATTCGTGCTTTTCCAAGCTATCTCGGTTTTTTAGCGCACATCAAATACGCAAATTGCTTAGTCTCCCAAACATCAGGGGCGTGCCCATGGCTTCAGAAAAGGGTAAGCCCAAAGCTTCCAAAATTACTATATAATCGATATAAATATCGATATTTTGGTCTCGATATTATCGATATTCCGATATATCGTTGCAACCCTACTATCTGTTAATCTACATGCTCTATATACCTGAATCTAATCTATAATTTCGGTACTTGGCTTGATTTCCCTAGTTTACTATATAACTTATTTGTTTTTTATTATTTTAATATGTTCAGTGTATATGGTTTATAGAAGTTCGCAGGGGTGTCTGTCAATAATATTCGTTTCTACAGTAATTAGGAATCAATTTTTCATGATTATTGGTCTTTCGGCCAAACATGTATGGAAGCTGAGCAATCTCCTTTCAAAATTGTAAGTTCACGGGGCGTATGTAGGTTTTGATTCCCGTGCGAGTTTCGAAAATTTGCGGCATAAATGGCTGTATCTTTTGATTGCTTATAAGTTTGATTTTTTCACAGCACAGGGACAGTAGACCTGAGTATAAGATATGAATTTCAGTTTGATACCTCCACGCGTTCCCGATAAAAACGATCTTGACAGACGGACAGACAACAAAGTGATCCTATAAGGGTTCCGTTTTTTACTTTCGAGGTACGGAACCCTTAAAAGGAATATCATTAACTCATCATTAGTATTTTTTTACATTAACCTACCAGAAGCGACAGCCATGTAATAAAAGTTTTAGTTTAAACATTTCTATAATGCTTATCTCAAAGTAATACAATATTAAAGAAGGCGCCAGCTAATAGGCTTGCCGCGCATAATGTTAAGTCTCAACGGGCAGGATTAAATATACACGAAAATTTCGTATATTATGGTGTGAGTACCAACACCAACCATTCTTTCCCTATTGTTTAGACATTAATAGTATTTATTGAGTATACAAACTCAATATATTAATTTGAATCAATTATTATTTGCCTTGACAGTGCAGCTGGGCTTTTGTGAAAGTTGTTTTGCCACCACAATTAGTTCAAATGCAATGCGCACCACGTCATCCATACATTTTTAAAAAATGGGAATGTAAATCTGTCTGTATGTTTCGCTTTCACACCTAAATCGTTGAACAAATTCCGGGTTCGTTTTGGATTGGTGATACAATGATTTTACTCAGAAGAAGACTACTTCGGTAACAGAAATTTATCGACGTTTAGTGTGTTAGCACTTGTTTTTTTAGAGTTCCGTACCTCAAAAGAAAAAAACGGATCACTTATACAAAAACTTTTTTGTCTGTCTGTCTGTCAAGACCTTATTTATCTCGAGAGCGCGTGGCGCAGGTGGTTAGCGCGTTCGGCTGCGATCGTTGACGTTAAGCAACTTTCGAAGTGGTCGGTCATTGGATGGGTGACCAAAAAATTACTATCTTGAGCTCCTCCGTGCTTCGGAAGGCACGTTAAGCCGTTGGTCCCGGCTGTATCTGCAGTCGTTAGCACTCGCCAATGGCAGGGCCCGCGTGTTGGGTCATGGCCCAATCTCTCTATTCCATCCATAGGGAAGGCTTGTGCCCCAGCAGTGGGGACATTAATAGGGTGATGATGATGACTCGCACTGTAGTCGCATGTGTCGCGAAGGTGTGAAAAAATCAAATTTCTAAGTTCATCAAAAAAGGATGCGGCCGTTTTTCTCTGTCTGTCAAGACCCTTTATTTCGGGAGTTCGTGGAGGTATCGAGTAGAAATTTTAATAAGCTTAAATCTGCGATCCCTTGAAACAGTAAAAAACCAAAATTTTAAATTAACGTAAAAAAAGATATGATTGTTTATGTTGCGTACCTACAAATTTGTACGGAACCCTCGGTGGGCGAGCCCAACTCGCACTTGTCAGGTTATTATTAACACATAGGTTTAATCATAAGTATATCCTAACTCACCTCATCGACGATTTTGTAGGCGAATTCTTTGTCCTTTGCTTCTCCTTCGAACGCGAACTTATTGATAGGTTTCCCGTCAGGAACCTTGTACAATCGGAACCACTCAACTGTGGCGCGTAAAAGACCAGGGAAATGAGTCTCCACGTCGGCAACGTCGTTCAGCCGTGAAGCATTAGAGTCGCGTGTGTCAATTGCTATCAACTTCCAATCTGTCTCGCCCTCATCAATAAGTGCTAATACTCCCAATATCTTTACTGGAACCACATCCCCCCGACCTGCTACTCGCTCTCCGATTTCTATGACATCGATAGGGTCGTTGTCTCCGCGTGCCTGCGTGGAGGGGTCAATGTGTTGAGGGTTTTCCCAAGTCTGTGGCAGAGCTCCATAGTTCCAGATGTAGCCGTGGTGTGGGAAAACGTTGCAGACGAACCGTAACGCGCCTTTCTTTACGTCCTGCCTGATGGGGTTGAGCTGCTCAGAAAGGCTGATTTCCATCTTGGCGTTACTCCAACGTGGGACCTCCACTACCATATTGACGACACGTTGTGCACGGTCCGCCCACAATGGAATGTCGTGAAGTGGTGAGATTGGACCACTTTCATCCTCTGTTGGCAACAAACCAATAAAAAATTGTTGAGTTTGTTTTTAAAAACAATTATAAAGAGATCCTGAAATTAATAAAAAATAATAAGGCATTAGGTACTACTAGCAAACCAGTGAACCAAATGTTCACCAAAACCTGATTTCTCGAAAACCGGAAGAGCTACGTTACTCAAATCCGGTTTGTAGTCTTATAGGACTATCCTTAACTTATAACTTAAACATTCTCTTTATCTATCTCTTACGGTTTGGCCGCTGAAACAGCACCACAGACGGACGGACGGACTTGTCTAATAGATAAGAGATTGTGTATTTGATTGTTAATATTGATACAAGTAAATCACTTTGTATATCTGGGTTTAGTGTGACTTAGGAAAATTTGGATTTTATATATCGGATTATGGCGTCAGATATAGAAAATATTATGGGTCCCGGACAGTTTAATCCGAAAATCGGTAATTGGAGTGAATAACAAGAGAGACTGCTTTGTGCATTAGACACCGCGGGAGTGACTGATGTGGCTGATGGATCCAAAATACCAAGATTCGGATCAGGCGCAGGTGTCTTCTCATTAGACCTTAACATCTATATATCCCTTGCCGTGCCCTTACAGGGCTCTTGTTTGCAACCTAACAATACTTGTAACACCTATGTATACAACAAGATGCAATAAATGAAAATGAATATGAATATCATCAGCAATGGGTAATCGCAGCTCAATATCCCAATGTGAATGCATAGATATTACTCAAGCCGCAACCGCTATTATTAACAGGAAAGTCACAAACTACAAGATACATATTGTAACGTGTTAAAGACGTCACATGGATCTCCTTCGCTCGAAGAGCGAGATAGAAGATTTTTTTGGTTGTCTCTCTGGTCGTTTTTTATCTCGCGCCCATTTTCTTTAATCTGTGCACTTTTGGGTAAGTGTGTTTCTGCCTTTATCGAGCAGTAGGCTGAATGGACATTGTTCTCTTTGCCTACCGCCAAGACAAACTAAGAAAAGAACTGTCACTTCACGACCAAAATTCTTACGAGGAACATGTGAAAATATAAATCGTAATTTTTATCATGATAATTCCTTAGATTGTCCATTATTTTTTAATGATGAAACATTTCACCTCATCTATACAAAATGGCGTTGACCATGTTTTAAGCTTAATTTAATTGAAAAACGCGAAAAGCGTTTTTTTTTTATTTGGATTTTATAATCAACTTTCAACATTTCCCATGATGAGAAAGTGAACAGTCCCGTGATGTAACAGCGACATCCATTTAATATTACAATTGACACCAGACATAGCCACTACACAGATGCAACAAGTTCGGTAACTTTCCAAATTCATTGTTGTACCGGAACCCATAAGGTAAAATTTTCATTTACATTTTAGTAGCCATAGTATAATAAGTTGTTTCTAAATTTAGCATTAACCCTTTTGGACTTAAGTAGTTTTGTAGTAAATTTAAATAAATCGACAACCCAAAATGAATATGGTTTTGCAATCAAGCCTTCTCTTGTGATTAATAGTCCTTTGCTTTCCCGGCTAATATGGTTTAATAATATGGTATGGGTCTGGCGCCCGAGTATTCTTCTTTTTTTCATTAATTTCGACCTATCCATTTAAAGTAAATTTCTCTCAAACTTTTTATTTTTTAAATATTACAATATAATATCTGATAGTATGGCTGTCCTAAGAGCCCTAGATAGCAAAACTTCTGGGCTAGTATATGAATGTCACCAAGCATTGGAGCGCATAGCAACAGATAACAAGGTTATCCTCCAATGGATCAAGGGACATAGGGGCTCTGTGGGTAATGACTAAGCCGACAAACTGGCAAGTAGGAGATCATCACAAAGAGTAGAAGGCCCTGATCCACTTCTACCATTACCCTTCAACCAAATTCGTACATAGGTGCACCAGAGAACCATATGGAGCCACAACACTCGTTGGGCTAATACTGAGGGCTGCAGGCAATCTAAGGATATTTTTCCTAGCCTCAACCCCAGATTAACTAGGAAACTATTAAATCTTAACCTAAGTGATCTCCGAATAATGCTGGGCACCATAACAGGGCACTGTCTACTTAACAAGCATTTACTAACCATATGTGTTACAGATAGCTCTCTGTGCAGATGATGTCTGGTAGCAGACAAAACGGCCGCTCATGTCATCCTGGAACGCACGAGTGTGGCTGTACACCGGGCATCAATTCTCAGGAAACCGAGGATGCTCCTAGAGGCCTGGGAGTCTCAGGAGACTACTGCGCTACTGGAAGGAGCTGGGCTGACTGTGCTAGCTAGCCCAACATACCCTGCACGCACAATAGACCATAGAGTACAGAGTCTTCGTGCGGATACAGGGGCCCACAACAAGTAACAAAGTTTCCTCTCAAGTATGTGCTAGTAACCAACATGCTCACAAGCAAATTGTCAGCAAATATTATACATATATTTTTATTAAAAAATATTTTATTATGTATCAAGTAAAGATGTTAATAAGTATGCAGTGCCTCTCACCGATGATGGCAAATGCACCAAAAAACTCAAAAGGTCTATAGATATCAGTGAGCTGGAAAACAGAAATTACCAACTTTGTGAAATAATGAGAGAACAGCTTCTTGATTAAAAAACCATCAGACACAGGTGTTTAATTAGTAGCCGCCATGATTTTGTCCATATTAACTTTGGTTTTAGAAGAAACCCACAGGAGCTTAACATTTTTAAGGGATGAAAAGTGTCCTATGCGTCAATCCAGGTCATAAACAATATATGTACCAAATGTCATCCAAATCTGTTCAGTAGTTTTTATGTGATTGAGTAACAAAGAAACAAACAATTACTCAGTTCCTGTAGCATGAGCACCTCAATTTACGTTATAACACATTCTTTATCGCATCTAACTGTCAAACTCTATAGTAATTTGACAATTGAGGGTAAAAAACGCGTTAAGTATCATATTGCGGTGCTCATGCTAGGGGGCCAGGATAGGCTATAAAGCAGGTACAATGTCAAGTATAGTGTAGGTAAAAATTGTCTATCCTATTCTGCTGATTCTACAATACTCTCAACTGATTATGTTGGTTATGTAGAGTCCTTTTCAAAGAAAAAATCCTGCATCAATTTATGTATGTAATCATCACCTAGAATAATCCTAAACTACAATGACTACAAAGTGTCAAACATTTGAAAGAAGAAATAGCAATGCAGTTACTAGATTTTATGCACTAAACTATTACATTTATAAATATAATGAAAATCTTATTAGAACAAATTTGGACGGAGTGGAATATTTTATAGTATCTTGTAGATTTATAAATCTAGGTAGATGTTTTATGGTAAAATAAAAAACATATTAACTACCTATATTTCTGTAAAAAATAACTCGGATTATGCTGTGCTAATTGGGTTCTTTTACTATACCAAATATAGCAAAAAAATAATAAAATATAACAAGCAAAACTTAGATTAATAATCAAGTTAGATGTAAGAAATCATAATTTAGAAGGGCTGTTCATAAAAATTAAATTAAAAATATGCTACAGCAGGCAGTTTATCAAATATAATGATTTGTATTTATCAATATGATATAATCTACTTAGAAGATTATATGATATTGAAATAAACAAATTCAAGGTCATATGCATTAACAGAATATTTCTGAGTACTATTTATGTGACTTTAATTATTAAATTATATAAAAATTCAATACATAAAAAGAGGTAATTTTAAAAATTCATGTTAATCTGAAATTATACAAAATAATGGTGAAAAACTCTGATGTTGCCTCATCTGCTGCAGATAGGGATATTGCCATATAATGTAGTATATTAGGGGATCAAATACTATATTTCTATAAAAATATATAGTAGGCGAACTAACTACTATATTCTGCTTAAAGCATATTTTAGACAGTAAAAGCTTTCTTCAAAATTATTATATTATTAGTAAGGCAAAGAGCAGCAAAAATATATTTATTTCAAAAATAAGGTAAATATTTTAACTACAAACTATATTTTTTCATTTTTTTTGCCAGCTACTATATTTTGAGAAGAAACCCTTCGAAAATACTATATTTGATAGATAAAAAGTTGGCAAGCCTAGCTGCAGATGCATTAGTTTACAAGCTCAGTTCAACTTATTCATAGAATTCAAAATCAATAGTTGGTATAGTGTGTCAATTTAATTGTATTTGAAGATGTTTAGGATCCTTTTGCTGTTATTTAAAAGTCAAAGCATGCCATTTATAAAAGGTTATATTTATAAGTTATAAACTTATATTCAAATAACCTCTAGTTTTAACGATATTCTTATCATAGGTTTTCATGACCAAAATATTGCAGTTACTGAGTGAGGTAAAAATTAATAAATAGACAGTTCACATTTTTCCTAGACCTCTGACCTTTACAGATAAGTGACGCAAGAGATACGAGTGCTAAAGTAAAGTGAGCCACTTGAAGAAAGCACACGTGCGGGCCTTGTGTACCCTTGAAGTGCTGATAAAATAGTAATAATCTATTCCAAACACTTACTGAAGAATACACGGTAGTCCGGAGCGTACGGTGAACCTCTTTCTTCCGCGATGTACATGTTGATAACAGCACAGTTCCTATTAGTTACTATTTTTGAACTGAGACACCGGGATTTTACCACACTGTTTCTACTTATACCACTACAACACGTCTGTTTCAAAGCTCTCAAACAAGCCGGAACCACAGCCGCAGCAACGCAACGTGTTAGTGACATTTTGCTAAAAAATTGACATTGATTGACGTATAGTATAGTCAATGTTGCCAATAGTAATAAACTTTGAAAAACTGCTTAGCAAAATTCAAATGCAGAGGAATCAAATGGCAGACACTGATACTGTGAGTGAATTCAGTAATAAGTGGACACCAGTCTTTTATTTATATTTTAACTGTTGCATTATATATATATATATAACATTTTCGATATATATGTATATATATATCTATTTATCGAAAATTTTATTTTCACCTAAGGTGAGACAATAAACTATTGTTTTAATTGTGGACAAACACTTGTTTCGTATTTAATATATAATAATAATAATAAAATAACTTTATTTCTCACCACAAATGACAAAAAAGGTTTACACAAAATCTTAGGCGAATTATATAATCATGTCGTCATTCGCAGAGATGTGATTTATTTGAAATACTTCTATTTTAAATGCAAATAGAAAATGCAAAATACCTATTTTATATTTTGTATTTAAATACCTTTCAGTGAAAAGTATTTTGTATTTTATTTGAAATGCCTTTCGAGATGCATTTTGTATTTTGACGTGACAACGTCTTAAATTAGGTTGCGGCTGGGAGTCACTTATGAAAAAGTGTAACGCTCGGTAACGTTACGATGAGTCTCTCGTGTTAAGTTTAAGTTTACATGTACAATGTTTTAGTAAACAAAATATATTTCTATAGTTAAAATTTGTGCAATTCTTATTTTCATTCAATTCCTTGTTCCTATTGTGCAATTTAATTATATTCATATCAATAAATATTCTACCGAGAAAAAGACGTTGTCACGTAAAATCTTCGCCCGTAAAACCGACTTTACAGGCAACCATTTTTTTAATATTAATCTCAAAATGCAAAATACTTTCGTGATTAAGTTTAGCCAACATTACCAGTCAAACAAAACAAAACGCTTGTATTGCCGAATTCGACCGATAGAGGCGCCTGCTAACCATGCGCGACATTTTTTTCTTCTTTGGTCAAAGTGCGCGCCTTATGTCAAGTAATGTCTGACAAGTGTCAATTTCTAACGAAAACGGCGAACATTATCTATGGCTATGAATTTATGGATATGAAACGCATAGCCGTTGACACCGACGATTTGATTTCACGACGAGTTTAATATTTTCTGGTGCTAGTGAAGTAGTTACTGATTTGATTACCTACTTCTCTGATATTGAAGTGTTGTTATTATTTCTATAATACTGAAACGGTTATGCACTATACCTGGAACGGTTACGTACTACAAGATAATTTAGATAATCTAAATAGACGTGACTTGGTGGATTTGGCTGGTGTCTAACAATTTCTACCTGAAGTCTGTCCAGTTTATTGCGCACCGTTAATTGAAATAATAAAGGAAAGTATTCAAAATCGTTTCGAAAAATTTGATTTAGATAACCCAAGATCCAAGGACAGCATTCTGGCAGCAATATCGTATCCATTTTTCAAATTAAAGTGGGTGCCTAAAAATAAGGAGCATCTTAGGGAGCTGTTTATCCAGGAAGTCAGGAAATTTAAAAATGAAAATTTAAAAAGCTGCCTCTATCACAGACATCGGAAAGAAAAAGAGAAAACAGTGAGTCTTATTACATGTTCCAGGATTCAGATTACTCGGCAACCAGTGAGGGTGGTAGTGCTAATAATACTACAATAGATCTGGAAAGCCTGCAATATTTAAAGGATGAGAGCACAAGTCTGGAGATGCTAAATGCTTATCCTACAGTAAAAAAAGTATTTTTTAAATACAACACATCCTTACCAAGTTCAGCACCAGTAGAAAGACTTTTTTCGTATGGTGGGATGATAATGAGACCTCACAGAAGAAAAATGAGTGATGATGTATTCGAACAACTGGTATTGTTAAAAAGCGTAATAAATAAACAATGATATTTATTTTTATCACTTTTTAACAATACCAGTCCAGTTCCAGTTGTTATTAGTTTTAATAAGAAAAGTGTAATCATATGTAATATGTTATTAGACGTTTGTTTTTCGGCTCGGCATTGTGTGTCTCTATTGCTCATGTATGATAAGTAAATATGTACCTATAATAAATAAAAATATCTGTGATTTGGTCAGGGGGTATTTTATTTTGAAAAAGTATTTTGAAAATACCTATTTTGCATTTAGCATTTGAAATACAAAACGCAAAACTATTTAGTATTTTGCATTTGAAATAGTAAATCTGAAAAGTATTTTGCATTTTGTATTTAAATGCTTTTTTAAAACCATTTTGTACATCTCTGGTCATTCGTGGGAGACTGGTGCCCGTGTAGGTTCATAGACCCGTGTTACAGGTCACCAGGCCCCCTTTGTTTACAGAAAACATTACACCTTGACAATGATACTCTAAGGGTTTGTATGGTAAGCATCGACTAATTATGGGCAGTTTGTGTTAATAAGAGAGTGTGTGTATGTAGGTATGCGTGTGAGTATGAGTGTGTGTGTGTGTGTGTGTGTGTGTGTATGTGTGTGTGTGTGTGTGTGTGGGGAGTAAATATTATTGTATTATGATAAAATCTGCAACAATTGTTCAGCTTCTGTATAAGTAAGTGCCTGTAGGTATTTTACAAGTTTTCCCTTACACGACCACGAACCACTTCTATAGAAATCTAATTTTCTATTGAGTTTGTTGTAAAGAAAGGGTCCCAAGAAAGGCAAAAATCTCTTAGAGAAAGCTGTTTTGCAGAAAACTGTACCAGCAACAAAATAGCTACGGTGACGTTTATTGGTATCAGATGTGACTTTTGTCACTTTGTGCTGTCTTAAGACAATATGCAAGACGAAGAGTTGACGGACCGTGAGAACGCCACTGAGTCCGTATAAATCTATGGTGGGGTAGAGATAAGGTTTAGAGTGGATGAATTTTAAAAGACACCTCTGCGTCCACTCCAATTCGATAAGACAGGTCTTAGCTGTACCACCCCAAACCTCAATCCCGTACGTTATCAATGATTGACACAGGGCATAATAAGCCATCTTAAGAGTATCCCTATCAGCAGCATGGCGTAATTTTTTAAAAACGAATATTAATTTACGTATTCTGCCACATAGAGTCTGTACGTGAGAGTAGAAACTTAAATTGCTGTCGAAGAGTATGCCGAGATATTTAATACTTTCTGCTCTCTAAAAAAATAAGTTCATAATAAAATATTAATTTGTAGCAGTAATTGTATTACCAACAATTTTGCAATTACACTAATTGAACATTTTTTTCTTTTAAGGTAATTTACTTTTCGTGATTAACGGATTAGTTATCAAATTAGTGACAAATTTTTAGAAAAAATATTTTTCTCTGTTGTTTTATGTACCTAATGGTAAAACAAGAATCATCGAAATCGATCTCGGATATATGCGCGAACCACAATAAAACGATTTTCGACAAAAAAAAATACCTTTTAAAAGCCAAAAATCCAAAACATCATCGACTAACTAAGTACGCCATGCCAGGAGTAATAGGCTAGTTGACCCTTTTTGGAAAAAGGTTTTAAATGGTTAATAAATGTTCTATTAGACCGAAAAAAAATGTATTGTATTTTTTTTAAACCTAGAAAGCTATAAATCTTTAATTTTAAAATAGACTTTTCATGGACATACAAAAACGCTGTCGGCCATTTTAGTCTATAGATTATCTATGCTATGACGTGAACTCTGGTAAACAAAAACTCGTAAACACGTAGAAAATTACTTAAAACTGAGTTTATAATAAAAAAAACATGATTTCTAATAAATACCACGAAAAATAAAGTAATTATCATTACTGTATTGTACGAGAATATAAAAACACATCCTTGAAGACTCCAGGAAAGTTGTGGATTAAAGTGCCGAAAGAAATTAACCTACGCAACTTTATTACACTTATTCATATGTTGTATCAGTTTTATGTTTATTACTACACTGTAATACTAAATGCACTGTACTTACATAGATGCCTTGTCGTTTCTCTGCTCCGCAGAGCAGAAATCGGGGTTTAGTGCAACAAATTCACCAACCATCAATGCTTCAATTCTTGGCAGATTTGTGCTTTCTGCTTTCACAAAACCGGCATCCATAATTAGTTTTGTCAAAAAAAACTAAGTTTACTGTTTTTTTCTTTCCTAAAGTTAAAAGTGTTTTAAGATAAATTTAGTCAGACGAAAGAATCCACCTACAGTAACACGCGAATGACATTTAATTGTTTACCACAAGAGACGTCAAAATCATGGCGGATGTGGCGAACAGCGTTTTTAGTGTTTAAAAAATATAGACGAAAAAATATTTTTTTAAATTAAATTTCTACAGCAATCTTCTGCTTTTATGAAGTGAAATCGATATATTTAGGTTCCTTAGACCAAATACTTTAAGAAATAAACATTTATTTAATACAATTCGACATGAGTAAACTAGCCTATTATTATTTGCTTATAGGTGGAATAAAAAAAAAACTATATTCTGGACAACAGCATCCCATATCACCCATTAAAAATCAAACAATCAATGAACATTAAATTAATTTACAAATAATCATCATCAATAATAAATAAATTACCTGTGAAATGCATTACCAGTTTTTATATTTCTTAGAATAACGAAACAGAATATATATACTGCTTGTTATTCAAGAGTTTTCTCGTTTTGTCTCCCAAAGTACTCAACAGATCTTCACCTAATTAATATGGGACCATCTCACCAAAAAACTGATTTAAACAGAAAACCAGGCCGAGCGCGAGTCTAGTATCAGTCTATTATAGTTCTGTGCAGTGATTATCCTGTTATTGAAGCTACCCAAATCACTGAGTTATGAAATAGTGTGTTTCCGAGCTCTAGCGCGGTATATTGCGAACTGCGATGTTGTGATACCGCGGAAGGAAAAATCGTACGTACGTACAAGTACGTCATGAATCGACGTTTTTTGCATTTGTTGTTTAAATACAGATTTTGAAATTGAAGTTTTAGGTGTGTGATGTGGTGTGAAGGCACATACCAAACTTTTCCATTCTTAACTAGTTTCGATTTTGAGATAGACCACGTAGCAAAAATGGTTTAAAATGTCAATTTTCACGGCTAACCTTTTCTAAGGTTCCTGCTCCGGACAGGGACAGTTGAGTTGAACTGACAAGTGTGATCTGGCATTATAATTTCGAACCCCATCCTGGTACGTAACAATGTTCATATCCTAGTCAACGAGCTCTAGACAATGGTGTATCACGTATATGAGACCCCCATAAAAAATAATGAAATTGAATTTTGAACTATAAATTCGTATTTGTGCAAGCATTCCACAGAAAATGCCAAAATTTCAGTTCTGCAACTCATTCCGTTTACGATCAAGAGACCTGTGACATCCTCGCTTTATACCCTTTGAGTGCAGAACCCTAAATATATATATATATATATACATATAATTAAGAACCTCCTCCTTTTTAAGTCGGTTAATAATAAAGTATCAGGGATCGGTAATTTTACTATAATCAGTACTGCCATGTGCAAAGTTTTAATTTTTGCTACTGTCAGTCCATTGCAGATGTATCGTGACCGACAGGGCTTGAAACCGGTTTCGAAAATACCGGTAAATAAAGGTTAATACCGGTTTTTAATAAAGGTTTCGTTCGGAGAAAGCGTCCGAAATGAAAGCGGTACCTAAAACCTTAATAAACCGGTTTAATCCAGAGCGACATGTGCACGCGTCGGCATCGCTTGAAGTTTGTTTTGTTTTAACTAATCAACTTACAACTTGTTAATGCTCAGAGATTGATGCATTTATTGACACATTTGCTAGCGTCTAGTGAGCCAAGTTATTCATTTATTATCGATGCCGTCAGAAAGAGCGAAATGAAACCCTTTAAAAACCGCTAAATTGATTCAAAATCTATTTAATTTCGCTCTTTAGGAAAACCGGTTTTTTAAGGTTAAGGTAGAGCCAAACCTAAATAAAACTCTCCTAATGTACTTGACACTGATTTAGGTTTGAAAATTAACCGGTAAACAAGCCCTGGTCCGACTGCACTTTACCATTAAAATTACTGGTCCGAAGTGAAGAGTATGTATATGGTAACACTTTTTAATACAGCTCTGTCTGTTAATTTTAATTTTTTTTGTTCAATTGGTTTCTGCGAAGGCAAAGAAAGCTAAGTCCATAAAGTCTCCTTTTTAATTGGCTAGTTGACCCTTTGTGGAAAAAGGTATTAAATGGTTAATAAATGTTCTATTAGACCAAAAAAAAATGTATTGTATTTTTTTAAGACCTAGAAAGCTTTAACCCTACAAGGCTCCCAGTACCACAACCATCACTATGGTTCCTACACCTATCAAAATACTAGCAGCGACATCTCTTGCGATATTGATAAATCTGTCAAGTGTATCGCAAGTGTGTAATACAAACTGTTACGTATAGATGTCAGTACTGTTCTAGTTATTCTGAACTTAGTGAGAAATTTGAATGTAAGTGCAACATTTGTCGTTCTTGTGGATATATTATTTTAAAATAAATAGTTACTGAATAGTTGTGACTTGGAAACAAATATTGTGTGTCGTAATAAGTGTATGGTTTGCAAAGGTAAGTTATTTTTTTCTATTATTACAGTTAACAAATTAGCAAATTGTATGTTTATCTATGTTCCACATATGGCACATTGAGCTTTAGCGCTCGTTTTTAATAATACGTACTTACGATACCTTTTCTTATGAATATCTTTGATTTTATACAGATCATGTCGCGAAGAAGATTACGTGATGAGGATATTGAAGACTGCTTAAATATTCCTTCTAGTAGTGAGGATAAAGAAGACTTTTCTGACGCTGATAGTGATGAAGATATTCAGTTTATCCAAAACTTTTTATCTGAATCACTTAGCGACATGGAATCTTCATTATTGCCGCCAAGGCGTCAGTGTTCGTCTCCTGTCAACGATGATATTCATGCTATGGATACCGAAAATCGTCAATCAGAAATGTCAGACACTCACCCTAGTACTTCAGGTATAACTTCAGGATCAGCTGCAGGTACCGTTAGACAATCACGGGCACCGAGACGATCATCATCTCAGAACAGTAAAGCTTTGGCTAATAGAACCAGAGCTCCTGGCTCCGTATCTGTCACCAAAAGGAAAAAAAGAAGGTTCATTTGGAAAAAAACATGTTTTCAATCACCTCATTCTCCATTTACTGGAAACACAAAGAAGGATGCCCATTTGTGACCTGTCAAATCTGTAAAAAAATTTTGCGTGTATAATTATGTGACATACCTCAAAAAAAAGGTAATTATTCGCTTATTACGAAATCAAAATATCAACAAAAACTACAATCCAGTTTTTTCATAAATAATTTTTGAAAATAACCATTATGTAGGTACATTTTTTGCTATCACACGAACGCATCCATTAGGGAAGAGTATTGTATCAAAGTAAAATGACAATTATGAACGCAGCAATTATGTAGATTCGCACTCTCCTTTCCAATGTTGCCAGCCATGCGGTAAATACCGTATTTAAATGGTAATGTAATACTTAAAAGGCATGGCTTTAATTTAAAGTTTCTTTCCGTTCTTAACAAAGACTGGCCATTTTCTTAGTGAAACATGACCGAAATAGTTAGGACTCCATCATCTCTTCGGCTGACTACATGTGAAGGAAATTCGTTCCGAAAAAATGCCAGCAATAATGACAGCTGCTCAAAGTACCAATCATCTCAATTAATGGAAGGTATTGTAATTTTATTTTAGATTATTACCTACTTATATACTTGTCTACCAGAGATTTAAATAATACATACTTAAATATCTTAGATGTCTATAGATATAATTAGGTAAAGGTCAAGATTATCATTTATTCATTCGCTTGCAGAAACTAAGACATTAAGTACCTACTATTTCAATAAAATAATTGAAACTGAATTATTTAATCAATAAAATATAAAAAAAAATTGTTTAATTCCAAAGACAATATTATAAGGATGACACCTCAGCATGATACATGTTATGATATTAATCCTTTTTTCTTCAATCCTCAGATCAAGCTTCAATCAAACAAAACAAGCGAATTGAAATAAATACCTAGCTGGGCTAAGACACCACAGCTGTGACAGCACACAAATGAATAATCTATGCTATTCATGTAAACTTGACTTCAGTCTGTCCTTTTCTTTCCTTAAAACATGATAAGGACAGACTGTTGTCAAGTTTACAAATAGCCAAGTGAAGTTCCGGCATTAGATAATCTATAATCAATCTCGTAACCACAGAGTAAGTAAATGACATCTTCAGCAGTTGAATAACCTCAGAATTAGTTTTCGTTATAACTTCTATTCCTCATTGCCAAATCAAACCAAATTAGCAACATTATTTCAGAAGATTGTAATAATTAGTTAACAACCTCAACAGTCAATATACATCCATAAAGAAAAAACCGAAGTGACAGGTTTTCGAATGTATGGGCAGTGGGCATTGTTCTTTACAATCACCGATTATTGACTTTGAAACTCCGCTTCAATATTTTTTATGTTTTTTTTGATGAAGAGTTACTTGAGCATATTATACAAGAAATTCACAAATTTAGTGTACAAAAAAATTCTTCAAAGCTATTTACAATTTCAGTAGTTGAATTGAAAAAGTTTTTAGGTGTCTGTCTGATTATGAGCTTAGCACCATTGCCAAATATCCGAATGTATTGGGCAGCTGAATTGGGTATTCCTTTGGTTATGGACACAATGTCGCTAAATCATTTCAAGAAAATCTGCCAGTTCCTACATTTTAACGATAACTCCACGCAACCGCCATCAGATAGTCCAGGGTATGATCGTTTGCATAAAATCAGACCAATTTTAGAAACACTAAAAAAATGTCAAAGCGTGTCTAAAAGATAAGCTTTATCCGTTGACGAGCAAATGTGCGCTACAAAAGCTTCTAATCTTCTGCGACAGTACCTTCCTAACAAGCCACATAAATGGGGCTATAAACTACTGGTTCTTTGCGATGACCGTGGTTTTGCTTATGATTTTGAGATTTACTCAGGAACGGAGAATGATCCTGAATTAAGATATTCAAGTGAGCCAGATTTAGGAGCAAGTTCAAATATCGTAGTGCGTTTAGCTAGGTGCATTCCTAAGAATCAAAATTACAGATTATTCTTTGATAATTATTACATATCTCCAGAACTGATTGCTTATTTGGCTAAAGAAGGAATTCAATCACTGGGAACTGTCAATAAAGGTCGTCTAGGAAATGATCTCAAAATACCTACCCTAAAGGATCTAAAAAAAGACAAGGTTCAGAGAGGTTTTTCAGAAGAATGGGTGACAAATTATGACAACACAGAAATCGTCACCGTTATGTGTTACGATAACAATCCAGTAGTTTTATCATCGTCTTTTGTGGGCCAGGAGCCAATACAAACAGTAAGAAGATACTGCAAGAAACAGAAAAAGTATATTGAAATAAATTGTCCCCAAATTATCAAAACATACAACCAGCATATGGGCGGTGTAAAAATTAGGACAAGAAAATGGTACTTGAGACTATTCTATCATCTTCTTGATGTTTGTCTTATCAATAGCTGGTTACTGTACAAAAGAGTTGGGGAGCAGAACCATACGCCAACCCCCCTAAAACAGAAAGATTTCAAATTTGAAGTAGGGAAAAGTTTATGCATGTGTGGGCGATCCATGAACAAAAAGAGAGGTAGACCGTCCTCTTTGTCTGATGAAATTGAAAATAAAAGAAAAAAGCCTAATACAGCGATCTTACCTCCTCGTGATGTCAGACGCGACGGGTTTGAGCATTTTCCTATTTGGGGTGAAAAAAGACAACTGGTTGCAAGGGAAAAACCTTCATATCTTGTGAAAAATGTCGAGTAGAACTTTGCCTAAATAAAGAGAACAATTGTTTCAGAAATTTTCATCAATAGGTATTTTTAACTATTTATAATCAGTTATTTCATTTTGTGGTTTATTTTATTTTTTAGATTCAAAAAAGAAACTGTTTCTGAAATAATTCAAATGTTCTAGTTCATAACTAAAAAGTATAGTAAAGGCTCAGTGTACCATATATGGAACTGAAATAAAAAAATGATATTCCAGTAAAATAAGTAATTAATTTTTTTTATTATTTTTCCCTAACTACTAGCCAGTAATGACATCATATATATTTTAGTCACCCATAAAAAAAAATTGAGCCTTCTAGGGTTAATTTTAAAATAGACTTTTCATGGACATACAAAAACGCTGTCGGCCATTTTAGTCTATAGATTATCTATGCTATGACGTCAACTGTAGTAAACAGAAACTCGTAGGCACGTAGAAAATAACTTATCTGAGTTTATAATAAAAAAACATGATTTTTACTAAATACCACGAAAAATAAAGTAATTATCATTAACGAGAATATAATAACACATCCTTGAAGACTCCAGGAAAGTTGTGGATTAAAGTGCCGAAAGAAATTAACCTACTCAACTTTATTACACTTATTCATAATTATGTTGTATCAGTTTTATGTTTATTACTACATTGGTGTCGATTCTAGTATGATTCTCTAAACCTAAACATAAATTTGACAGCAGTATATCCTTGTCATTCTCTATACAGAATGAAAAGGAGAGACTGATGTTAAATTTAGTGTTAAGTTTAGAGAATCACGCCAGAATTGCCACCAATGTAATACTAAATGTACTACTTAGTTAGATGTCTTGTCGTTTCTCTGCTCCGCAGAGCAGGTTTTGGTGCAAAAAATTCACCAACCATCAATGCGTCAATTCTTGGCAGATTTGTGCTTTCTGCTTTCACAAAGCCGGCATCCATAATTAGTTTTGTCAAAAAAAAACAGTAAACGGAAACTTTTCTAAAGTTAAAAGTGTTTTAAGATAAATTTAGTCAGACGAAAGAATCCACCCACAGTAACACACGAATGACATTTAGTTGTTTACTGTAAGAGACGTCACAATCATGGCGGATGTGGCGAACAGCGTTTTTAGTGTTTAAAAAATAAAGACTAAATATTTTTTTTTAAATTAAATTTCTACAGCAATCTTCTGCTTTTATGAAGTGAAATCGACATATTTAGGTCCTTAGACCAAATACTTTAAGAAATACACATTTATTTAATACAATTCGACATGAGTCAACTAGCCTATTATTATATTTTTTTGTTTTAAAAAAAACAAACATATTTCTGACATATATTTACCTAAAATAAGAAGATATTTTTTCAAGAAGAAAATACCTTTTAGGCTATTCTCACATTGCCACGCACTAGTTAATTTAATTTTTTTACAAATAAATGATGGTATTCTCCGAAATGTTTCCTTTCTCTATTTATAGGATGTATAGCTGTTTTTCGCATTTTAAATAAATATTTTCTAACAAAACCAAATCATCGTCCGATGAGTCCGACATTTTGCTTGATCTGCTTTAATCGGCTTCCTTTATGTAGGAAGGATCGGCGCCGATCGGCTTTCGGCTTTCTTTCTGTATACGGCCTAACGTGGGAGTGCGTGTTCTTACGTTACTTGCTTCCGCTTTCTATAGAAACACGCGTAGTGCAACCATAGTGCAACACACCAAAAATGCATTCACGCGCAATGTTGCAGATCACGCGCCTACATGCAGAGAAACGGCCGTATACAGAAAGAAAGCCGAAAGCGGATCGGCGCCGATCAGCGCCTATCGGCGCCGATCCTTCCTACATAAAGGAAACAGATTAAAGCAGATCAAGCAAAATGTCGGACTCATCGGACGATGATTTGGTTTTGTTAGAAAATGTTTATTTAAAAATGCGAAAAACAGCTATACATCCTATAAATAGAGAAAGGAAACGTTTCGGAGAATACCATCATTATTTGTGAAAAAAAATTAAATTTGATGAACAAAGATTTTATACATATACAAGAATGATTCAAGAAACATTTTATTACATTTTGGATTTAGTGAAAAACCGTTTGATGAAAAATTGGGGCAATTGGCATAAACAACCAATCCTTCCAGAAGAAAGACTTGTTGTCACCATTCGGTAAGTACGAAACAAATAATTTTAGCGCTTAGTTAATAAAAGATAAAGTTATTAGATTTATAAAAAGATTATAACTTAGATTGATTTAATCTAAGGATAATAATTCAAATACAAATTATTTATTACTCGGACCAGCGCGTGTCGGCGCCTATCGGCGCTTATCGGCGCTGATCGGCGCCGATCGGCGCCGGTCCATAGAAAAAGGATCAGCGTCAATAGGCGCCGATCCTTCCTACATAAAGGAAGCCGATTAAAGCAGATCAAGCAAAATGTCGGACTCATCGGACGATGATTTGGTTTTGTTAGAAAATATTTATTTAAAAATGCGAAAAACAGTTATACATCCTATAAATAGAGAAAGGAAACGTTTCGGAGAATACCATCATTAATTTGTAAAAAAAAAAAAATTGATGATCAAAGATTTTATACATATACAAGAATGATTCAAGAAACATTTTATTACATTTTGGATTTAGTGAAAAACCGTTTGATGAAAAATTAGGGCAATTGGCATAAACAACCAATCCTTCCAGAAGAAAGACTTGTTGTCACCATTCGGTAAGTACGAAACAAATAATTTTAGCGCTTAGTTAATAAAAGATAAAGTTATTAGATTTATAAAAAGATTATAACTTAGATTGATTTAATCTAAGGATAATAATTCAAATACAAATTATTTATTATTCGGACCAGCGCGTGTCGGCGCTTATCGGCGCTTATCGGCGCCGGTCCATAGAAAAAGGATCAGCGTCAATAGGCGCCGATCGGCTTTCGGCTTTCTTTCTGTATACGGCCTTAGGTATGGCTGAACGAGTTTTGCAGTGCTATTCTCTTAGAACAAATTCACTTTTCACCTCGGAATCTAAGGGGAGATTTAAAATTAAAACACGAAGTCAAAATAAATTTGAAGTCACACATGGTGGATTTGGCGGAGAAAACTACTACTTCTGCTGCAGTATGGTACGTGATTATACTGATTGAAAAATATATCTTACTACTTTTTTAAATCCAGCTAATTCTTAATAAATGAAATGACCCATTTATCGATCTTGTTCGTAAAAAGGGATGCACCCAATATCCTATGCAGCGTCCTGAATGAGTTCTGCACTAATTATTGGAACGAAAGTTCCTTACGGCAGGCTTGGAGGAGATAGGGATTTTGCTGCGCGACCGAACTGAAAAAAATGTGATAGTAAAACCGTAAGAAAAAATGCGTGGAATAAAACCGTTAAATGAGACGTGCGCATAGAGGGTGGTAGAGCGACGAGGGTGCATCACTGAAATATTGTGATATTACACCAACACTGAATATGTGTGAAGTTATAGGGGGTGGTAGAGCGACGAGGGTGCATCACTGAAATATTGTGATACTACACCAACACTGAATATGTGTGAAGTTATAGGGGGTGGTAGAGCGACGAGGGTGCATCACTGAAATATTGTGATATTACACAAACACTGAATATGTGTGAAGTTATAGGGGGTGGTAGAGCGACGAGGGTGCATCACTGAAATATTGTTATATTACACCAACACTGAATATGTGTGAAGTTATAGGGGGTGGTAGAGCGACGAGAGTGCATCACTGAAATATTGTGATACTACACCAACAGTGAATATGTGTGAAGTTATAGGGGGTGGTAGAGCGACGAGGGTGCATCACTGAAATATTGTGATATTACACCAACACTGAATATGTGTGAAGTTATAGGGAGTGGTAGAGCGACGAGGGTGCATCACTGAAATATTGTGATACTACACCAACAGTGAATATGTGTGAAGTTATAGGGGGTGGTAGAGCGACAAGGGTGCATCACTGAAATATTGTGATATTACACCAACAGTGAATATGTGTGAAGTTATAGGGAGTGGTAGAGCGACGAGGGTGCATCACTGAAATATTGTTATATTACACTAACGCTGAATATGTGTGAAGTTATAGGGGGTGGTAGAGCGACGAGGGTGCATCACTGAAATATTGTGATATTACACCAACACTGGATATTTGTGAAGTTATATCATGCTGTGGACCAGTAACGCCTGTGAGACGTGATTATGATTACAAGGTGAGTACTTATCAGGAGGTGGCAGAGCGACGGGGGTGCATCACTGGATTATTGTGATATTGTAGTTTATTCTAAACTGTGGGCCAGTCCTGCCTAGCATCCTTTACGAACGCTAGCGGGACATGATAATAAGGTGCGTATGTAGGGGGTGGCACAGCTACGAGGGTGCAGCACTGAAATATTGTGACATTACACGAAATCTGGATATTTGTGACGTTATACCGAGCTGTGGACCAGGAACGCCTGTCATCTGCTGAAAACTTAAGCTAGATATGATAACAAGGTCAGTACTTAACAGGGGGTGACAGAGCGACGGGGGTGCAACCCCAAATTATTGTGGCATTATACCAACACTGGATTATTGTCGTATATTATACTAAACTGTGGTTAAGTCCAGGGGGGTGGCAGAGCGACGGGGCTGCATTACTGGATTATTGTGACATTATAGTTTATTATAAACTGTGGGCCAGTCCTGCCTAGCAATCTTTACGAACACTAGCTGACCGAACTGAAAAAAATGTGATAGAACCGTAAGAAAAAATCCGTGGAAAAAAGTGCGTGGAATAAAACCGTTAAATGAGACGTGCGCAGGCGCGACAGTCGCATACACAAGCGAGTTTGCAATTTGTGTCGATTCTACATTAGCCGAAGGAACTTCGTTCCTACGTGGTGTCCCACGACACCACATCATTTTTATATTATTTATAATATGCTCAGCAGTGTAGTATAATAGCCTTGTATCTAGGAAGGTAAATAAAAATCTTTGCTTCATTTTCACAACGTGTAGTGCCATCTATGTGATGACAAATAACCGCTATGAAACGACAGCCCTCTTGTTACATCTTTGTTGTAAGTCCGAATTTAGCCACATTTATTATATTAACGCCCACAAGATGGCGCTAATACGAATTCGAAACTATGTACAGTGCGATCAAAATCTCGTAGCAAAAGGTCGAAATCGGTACTAATTTTAGGAAGGGATAAATAAACCTTTTTATTTATATAGAAAGGTCTAATTAAGCCTCCTAAAGGTATGCCTCCGTAGCAGCCATATCAACTCGGAAGGGGATCGTTACCGTAACAACTCTTTCTACGAAACTACCTATTGCAACGCATTTTAAACGGTGTTTATTTTAAATATTTAATATAATGGGTTCGGTTAAATAGTTTTAGTTAGGTTATTCAGCGATAGACGGTGGAGTAATCTTTAAAAAAATCTGCTTTTTCGTACATTTATTAATTAATGCTTAGATACAGTTTTTAGAAATAGTCCTTGAAAAGAGAAAACTTATAGAAACAAAAATTAAGAAATAAGAATCTTCGTCATGTGTAAAACATGACGAGAGCCTGCTCAGGGAGAAACAGTGTTGTAACACGTATTCCAATAATACCAAATTATCTCCCCTTTGAATTCAAAAGGCTCCAGTTTTTCCTAAAGGTCTATTTCGCCGTGACCATAAATAAGTCCCAGAGGCAAACTCACAAATTCGCCGGAGTAGACCCACGACAGCACTGTTTCTCCCACAGTCAGTCTATGTGGCATGCTCCCATCTATGCACATGTATTGCACAATAACAAGTATCTGGTAAAGTTCTAGAACACTTCATCTGTTTAATTATTAACTTCTGCCCTACACCTTCTGTTTAATATTTAGGTATGACTTGCAATGACTAATTCTCATCAAAGTATAATTTGAGGTAAATAGGAATATGATAAGCGTATCAAAAAATGGAAGTTTGTGATATGGAATACCAATTGCGTTATATTCAAAGTGTTTAAGAACTCTACTGAATGATTTACCTACTGCATTGTCAATGTTTACCACAGTATTTCTGTCAAAGGAGTTCAACATTTAAAATCGCTAATTGGTCGTTATCAGACCTTTTACTGGTACTGTAGTGCACAGATACTTTTACTACGGGCCATTTCAATATATCTTTATAATGTTTATTTTTTAAGCATGTTAACTCCTAGATGTTTTAAGCTTTTCAACTTATAATACCTTACGCATCCTTCAACCACCGGGGGAACGAGAAGAAGGTATCAGGGACATCGTACTTCCATCCTTGACAATCATTTTTAGTTTTTCATAATACTTTTGTAAGTTTCTCTGTTCTGCTCTGAAACCGAACTGAGCCACGTCAGGATTTATGTATATCTATATATCTACATATAATAAATGGTAGGAAAGTCAAAACTGTACATTATATATTTTTATAAAAGAATACTTGGGGTGTGATCTACAATCAATACCGAAGCCAAAAACATAGTTTTTAGAATTTTTGTCTGTTTGTCTGTATGTATGTTCGGAATAAACTCAAAAAGTACTGCATGGATTTCTTCAAATTTGGCATGAATATAATTAAGAAGTCGAGTCAACATATAGGCTACATATTATCACGCTATCATCTACGGGGATCGAGCAGTAAACCTTTATTTCTTCAACGCATTATGTAACAACGTGTAATCTAACGACGCATATTTGAATGTTGTTAGTATTGCTCACTGATCGTATGAGATGAGTGTACGATGGCCAATAGGAAGGCAGTTGAGGTTGTGGACAGAACCCTGCAAGACATCCGCAGGAACGAACATTTGATGGGTGGTGTCACAGTTCTGTTCAGTGGCGATTTCCGACAAACGCTTCCCGTGTTGACGCGGGTATCGAAGAATGAAGTGGTATACACCTCTATAAACACTTTCGTCGAGTAAGATGACGCCACATATTATCCCGTAGAATTTCTGAACTCCCTGTCAGCAAGTGGACTTCCAGCGCATACCATCAAGCTGAAGGTCAGTGTCCCGATTATGCTTCTTCGGAACCTATCTCCTCCGAAGTTGTGTAACGGGACCCGCCTTAAAGTCATCTCGCTCCACAGACACACCATTGAGGAGGAAATTCTTACGGGTTAAGGCGTCGGCGAGGCAGTATTTATACACGCATTCCCCTCATAACTTCTCGTTCCAGTTCAAGCGCTTACAGTTCCCCGTGAGTATTTGCTTCACGATGACCATCAATAAGTCGCAGGGGTAGACACTGAGGGCAGCGGGTGTTGACCTCAGGACGAGCTGCTTCACACACGGGCAGCTGTACGCCGCTAGCTCCCGCGTCACCAGTCCTGACTCTCTTTACATTTTGGCTGTGGAGAGCCAAACCACTAATGTCGTTTATCGAGAAGTCCTATAAGTATGTATTTTTACCCTATTCTGTATTCCTTATTCATTATTTTCTCCATCTGCCTCAGTCACAACTTATGACTTAATTTAGCATAATCACCATAAAGTCATTTATTCAAAGCAGGCTGAAAATCAGTTTTCACTTTCTAAAGGTCAATTTTACAAAAGACAGTCTTCCTCTGTTACTGCATTTTCTGTAGATATGAAATGTAAAGAAGAAACGGGTACATAAATGTTATTTTAAAAGGTATAATCTATGTATTTTTGGTGCTGTATAGCGTTCACGCAGACGACGTCGCAGCGAAATACCACTCACTGGTTAATCACGAAATCTCAGAAACTATAATATCTACAAACTTAAATTTTGGTATGTAGGTTCCTTATAGGGTGTAAGTATCCGCTAAGAACGAATTTTACGAAACTCCACCCCTAATGGGGTAATATGGGGGTTGGAATTTTGTATGAAAGTCCTATGTTTTTGAAGTAAGAGACTTAAAATTTAACATGTATGCTCTATAGATGGTGTAGAGGTGTACCTACAAATAATGTATCTTATCTTATAAATAAACCCCCTTTTTGGGTCAAAAAGTATGTGCAAATAACTAATTCCACGCGTACGAAGTCGCGGGCGGCCGCTAGTTTATACAATATAACTGGATCTTAAATTACACTCGTTGTTTTGAACTGCTAACTTTATATTTTTTAAATAGTAAGCAGATGATGAAAAAGATTTGGTAAAAATTTGCTGCCTGAATCACTAAATTCACGCGGGCGAAGTCGCGGGCATAAGCTGTTATATATATATTCACTTTATACCCGATCAAAAAGTGTTGATGTGAATAAAAACATAAGATAACACCTTAATACTTACTAAAAAGTGTATTCAAAAATAACATCATAATAATATGTATATCTACGATTTACATATCGTGGTTATGCAGGCAAAATCAATTATGCGACATTTAACCAAATCGAGAAATCCGCTACATAAAGTTCAAAGCCCTTTTTAAGTTTTAAAGGTCTTTTTAATGCAACCAGAAGTATGGTCATGGTGGGCCTGAATTCATCATTTTGGGCTAAACTACAACTTTAATATGAAAAAGAAAAGGGAAGTCTGCAAATTATTTGTTCAAACAAAAAATGGACCATTCGTAATTGGTTTTCCCTGGTGAATAAAAATCGTGATTATCTAGAGAATCATTCACATTACGTATAAATATCATAAATGACGTGGTAGTATTTTAAATGTAATATCTATATACTTTATAAAAAAACAAATGTACACAAAATTGTGAGCACATCTACGATAATTCCTAATTTAAACTTGGTTTTTCCTGAACTAGTTAGGAAGAGAAATATGGTAAGTCGTCAAAACTTAAAAAAAATGTACTAAATTAGTATTTACTGAATAAAAATAAAAATACATTGAAATTATTTATTAAAATGAAAAGGAGACAAAATTACGAAACGTGAATAAAAAGAAAAATTATATTAAAATAAAGGGTATGATCCAAATGATGATGAAAGGCCTACAAAATAACATCATAATAATAATATTATTATGATGTTATTTTGTAGGCCTTTCATTATACGCACTTCTAATTTCATCTACAACAGAAAAACCTGTACTTCTTCTTTCTTCTTCTTCTAAGCGCACATTTAGCACATAACATATTAATCTAAACTAAACTAAAATTTTAGCCGAATTTTAAAGGTGCTACGAACTGTAGTTTCTTACTACGGTTTCATCGGCTACGAACTACGTTAATTTTTATTATCTTTGAGCTTTTTAATATTGTTCGGTATATAATTTTAACTTTTGTGGATGATTTATATCAATTATGAGACAAAATTGTTATGAGAAGTTAATGTAATGAGACCAATAATCTTAATTTTGTCATTCAGAATGTCGTGTAGCGACAAAATAAAAAAAAAACAGGAAGAGGTTATATAAAAATGTGTGTGTCAGCTCCGACGCACGACTGGAGTTTACTCCTTAAGTTCGATAGTCTAACCAGGCGCAAAAAGAGTTTATTTAACTTAAAAAAGATTGATACTGTATGAAAGGGTAAATTAACAAATTAATGAAAATAATATACATCTATAAATATATATTTATTCATTTCATATACATTTACTATAATTAATCGACGAAATATTTTACATTAAACTTTTTACAATAGTCAATTTCAGATGTGCATAAATATATCATTTGGAATGTTGATAAATTATGTAATTATTATTATCAGACTATTATCATTCTTTTAAATATTAATTAAATCAACATTGTCTGCATTATTAATTACAGTTACAAGTGGTTTTTGGTTACTAAAATAAGACACATGGACGTTCCTAGATACGTGGTTCACGAATCTTGAAAATACCGCATCAATGGTTGTACCATACCTCGTTGTCCCCATTGCTCTATCAGAAACAATATCTAAATTCAGTTCAGATTTTAATTTTTTTATTAATGTCAATCCGTCATCTTTGTTTGTCAAAGTTGCGCGACATAGGATGCGCACCAAAAACGTAACGAGGTCATTCATCGATAGATTTTAATCCTCACATTTTTCTCATACCGGGCCCCTTATATATGCAAATCGATTCTTAAGGAGTAAACTCCAAAATATATATATTTACAAGAATAAAGTATTTACAGAAAAATATAGAAAAGAAAATAGGGTATGGTATGAGTGTGTGAAGTGTGGGATGTAAAGTGGGCGTGGGTCGTCGGCGATCTTCAGGGGCGGCTTGAACGGGAGGCCGTGCTGCAGACAGATGGACGGCGCTCCTTGAAGATTGAAACGTTCCTGGTGAGGCGCCTCCGAATTCTTGGACTGCCTTACTGGTGGCTGGCAGGCGCTGCTGGTAGGTTGGCCGGCGAATATCGGCCGGTGGCAGGAGCTGCTGATGAACGGCAGGCGCAGCTGGTAGTCGGGCGATGAAGCTGGAGACCAGGCGGCACTTCCGCTGATGAGGTTGAAAGTTTAGTGAAGAGAGTAGAGTAAGGTTTAGTGAGCCAAAGGGTGCTTGTAAAGCGTTGAGGTCTTTCTTGAGTCCCGGGGCAGTCGGCCCCGGGAAAAGGCTTTTTATTAATTTAGAGCTCGGTAGCGAGCTATTAAAAGTTGAGTTGGCAACTTTTATCGTAGAAATGAATCAAAGATCAGGGAGGTTCGGCTTTTTATAGGTCCGGAACCATTTAAATTTAGACACGGTTCGAATCGAACTGAAAAGAATCAAAATAGGTGGTCCGTGGAGGTTGAATAGGCATAGACGTAGTTGGAAAGAGCATCCGTGTCATGGGTAGCCATGGCAACGGATAAAAAACATTAAGAGGCACAAATGTCAAGAAAGTAAAGAAAATAATATATGCCTAAAATATATATAAAAGCGGAGAAATACAAGTAAATTAAATAAATAACAGAATATAGAGAAATGCCGGTAAGTGTCCAGCACTCTGGAATAGTGATTTTCAGTACAGATGGAATTATTATACGTATTTACAAAATGATGAATAGTGTGTGATATTTTTGAAATTGTGTGTTTCCAGAAATACATAATAAAATATATGATGAATATCGATGATGTTAGATGATAATATGTGTGACATGGAACCTATGATAGTCAAAATGATGGGACGATTCCTGAGGTACGTTACAAGTGTAGATTTGTTAGAATGTTCGTTTACTACGTAAAGTATTAAGCACGTTTTAAGGTTTTCTGGGAAGATAGTAAATTTATTAACCTTTAATCATGAAGCTAGATATTGCCTACAACTTAACTGCATGGCTTAAGAATGAGCGATTCATGGCTTTACTTTGGGGCCAAAATGAAACATCCTGAAAAAACCATTGCTTATAACTCATTCAGCGCAAAGCGAAAGGTTTTAAAAGACCACTTAGAATATATAAATAAATGTGCAGCTTATAACAAAATGAAAATAAAATGTCGGCAATAAAATTTTAAATTTAAAACATCAAAAAACCCATCTGCTTTCTAATTCAGACCTAGAAGTCTTAGAATTCTGTTAAGTAATGAACAAAGTTTTTTTTACAGTCGGGTTTTTGATTTTTAAAATTTACTATCGTCAAAAATAATTATGAATCATACTTTTCAGATGATGCATCCTGTAAAGGATGCGAAACGTCGAGTTATGTAAAAAAGTATTAAAACCCGCATTTTAAACCCATTGTTTTTTTTTACGAATTGATTCCGTTTAATTTTAGTTCTAGGTACAATATCATCAAGATTAATATTTAATCTCTTTATAGTTAGACACTAACAAAATATTCGCCTAAGGGAGATCCACCAAAATCCATACAAAATTGCTTACCTCCAGTGCCAAAAAAAATTAACTCAGATTTTAGTGTAAATATATTGAAAAATCTTCTGAACATTCCCTATTGCTAAAATCGCATATTAATATAGCTTTCTTGCCTGTAGAAGTTTTATATGCACTAGATGTAAAACAGTCACTTAAGAAAAAAATCGGTCCTTCTATAATATTATACTATTAAACAACCAATAACCACCCACAAACCAAACCTAAACTATTAGCCAAAAGGTTGTGTCGTACACATTGCATGTACAGGTTGCTAAAACAGTATTTTGATGTGTTCAAATTAATAGGATAAATGCTTTCACAACAACATATTTGTACTTCTTTCTTTCTAATTAACACTATATTTACCTTCTCGAATCTCTAAAAAGCGAGTTTAGGACTGAAGACCTAATATGACCACTGTACTTTTGCAGTGACTTTTTTTTACATCTAGCGCCTTTATAACTTCTACGCTCTAAAAACTATGTTAGCATCCTAATTGAGCAAAAGCTAAACTTTAGGATATTTTAAATATTTTTACTCTAAAATCTGAGTTACTTTTCTGTAGCACCGGGGCTTTTTTGGAGGATCTCCTTTAAATTGTTATCTTTATTACGCAATTTATTATTAATTTAAACTTTTATTACCAATTTAAGTATTTTAAGGGATCTGAATGTCTAGCAAAGTTAAAGACCCAAGTCGTTTCGAACACGCGGCCACTGCGGTATATATGTAGTTAAAACACCAACACCTGTAGACCTGTGTGTTTTGTGAACGAACCCATTGACGTCATAGGAGAGCGCAGGCGCGTCGCGGTGCGTCGCCATCGCTGTTACGATGTAAGGAGAAGACCCTTCAGACCGCGGAACGCTGTCACGGCGGACATACGCTTTCCTTCCGAACGAACTTCGAGCCAGCGCGGGAAAACGCACCGGTAAGTAACTAACAACGTAATAATAATTACAGGCGAGAAATTACGAGCGCGTCTGTTGGAGAAATTAACTTAGAGGAATTTCGACTTTCCGTACCTAACCCTCTTTTTGTATGATCCCATTTCGTTGTTGGATATTTTGCTGTGGGCAATTCCTTGTGTTTCAATTGTTGAAGGATCAGGCGTCACATGCTGTTGTGATATTTGTGCGAAACACTCGCTGTTTAATTTATGCACCTTTTAGGTTACAAAGTTATTGTTGTTTTGTTGTATCGTATTATCTATTTTATTGTCTTTAATTTAAGAAACACTACTAAAACAGTTTATTTTATAGTTTTCAATTTTTCTGTAACTATCTAGGGGAAAAATATATCGTATAAGGTCTACACTTTAAATTTGTTTAAGTTGACCAAAAATGTAGAGATCAAAATTATGTTTCGAGAATGGGGGATCCTTTAATTTTTGAACTTTATTTTATTTTTTATTATTTGTTGTTATAGCGGCAATATAGCTTCAGGTTTTGATAAAAGGGTTGTTGTTGTCAACATTGGAGCAAAGATTTTGTTTGAGAAAGATTATGGGGTAAGGTTCTTATGACTAGACTTAACTTCGCAACGCAATAGCTATTTGATATGGTTTATAAAACACGAAATATAATTCTTAGGAAGTTGCCTTTGAACCATGATTGCCTTGTTTGGAACACTATATTGCCTTAAAAGACAGCTATTAAATTTAAGGTTAATGTGATTCATGAAATAAATTTTATACTTTACTCGTAAGTATGTGAGCAATTTTAAGTATTTTAGTAATATCGCGTATCGCGGAAACGTTTTATCGATTGGTTTATATTTAGAAAAGGATGATAAATAAATTCAGTTGAAGGTAATTCTTGTAAAATTGCAATAAAAGTAGGCCAAGTGCTAGTCGGAATCGCGCACTGAGGGTAATAATTGGAATCGAATTCAGTGATAAATATCTATATTTTGCAATTGGTAAATCGCAAATATTTATTTTTGTGATGTAATTGTAAACCTATTTTCGGATTTCTTCCTTTTCTTAATTTTTATGTTAAAATTGTGGTTAACAAGCTTACGGCCCGCCTGATGGAAATCGGCCACAATAACCTAGAGACGCTTGCGATGTAAAAAATATCACTGGCATCGTTGCCTCATCACCATCATCATCATCAGCCTATTAATGTCCCCACTGCTGGGGCACAGGCCTTCCCTATGGTTGGAATAGGGAGATTGGGCCATGACCCACCACGCGGGTCCAGTGCGTATTGGTGGGTACTAACGACTGCAGATGCAACCGGGACCAACGGCTTAACGTGCCTTCCGAAGCACGAAGGAGCTCGAGATAGTAAATTTTTGGTCACCCATTCAATGACCGACCACTACGAAAGTTTAGCAGCCGAACGCGTTAACCACTTGCGCCATCGAGCTCCCTATCGTTGCTTACCCTGACCTAATCCCCTACCCCTCGGAACCAGCCAGAGAAGGGAGTGTGCTTTAACTGTGTTTACTTGTGTAAGGTAGAGGTTGCTTCCCCGGAAGGACGTTTCAATTCGAGCGGGAAATCCGCATTGCTCTTCCACTCCTAAAAATCTTTTCTTGTGCTTTATGGCATGGCTTCTTGCCAAAATTTGATATAAATGATTCTAGGTCAACGGGATTGAACCTGTTAGGTTTTGAGTACCCCGCGAGCATCAAAATGTACGACATAAACAGGGCACAGTTAAATGGTCGCATCATTTGATTGCGTTGCATATATGTTATTTTACGAGCCATGGGATTGCAGAGCTGTTTATTTCAGATTGATATCTTCACGCGGTTCTAATAGAAAAGTGTCTTGATAGACGGATAGATGGTCCACAAAGTGAGCATATAAGGGCTTCATTATTTTCTTACGAGGCCCAGAACCCTAGAAACATCATATATATCTTGGCTATCTAGCTAAAAATATTACATTCATAAAAACACAGAAAAGTGATAATTATACAAGTATATTGTAACAAGGGCTAAAGCAACCACGGGTTAGCTAATTAATAATTTCAAAGTATTAATATGACTTAAACAAAGTTTTGTGAAATTAACATTGTAGATGAAGAAGTATTACGAAATGTAGGTTCCTAATTATATTAACATTCCCATTAAGCCATAACGGCGAAAGCCCTCCTGTCTGCGACTACAAACTTATAAGTAATTACGTGCCCTGCGGTTTCACCCACATTCGTTCGAGGAAAAAGGTTATAGTCAAGTCACCCTTAAAAGATACACATATGCAGTTGTGGACTTTTTTATAGAACTTTTAAAGAGGAACAGTTTCGCCATACATGATTTTTGTGTAACTTTTACCGTTTACGCAGCGCATGCGACGGAAGCTCCCAACTGGAATATTTTTCCTGTTTTTGTAACATTTTTTATTGGTGTTCCACTCCTATTAATTGTAGCGTTATTACTCGATACATGCACTATCCAACACAAAAATATTTTTTTAAATCAGACCAGTAGAGTCTGAGATTAGCGCGTTCAATCGACGAAACAAACAATTAAACAAACAAACTTTTCAGCTTTATGTTATTAGTATAGATGTTTGAAAAGATCGATCGTCGAATATGTGACAACAAATATGCTTCTTTGATTTTCTATTTTATTGCTTCCTTGGAACGTAAAGCCTTTTCAGACTGCAGGTATTTATTATCTCTGTAATTGACGTAATGAGATATTATTCATTATCTAATTTTTGATTTCGTATTTGATTATGACCATAAGGTAGGTCTTTATTTCAGTATAACAGATATTAACAGACTAGCTAATGATGATGAGCAATTAGGACTTCGCTACGATAGAATCCCTAAATTAATTTAAAATTTAAAGTGATTTAACGTATCTTCTCGCGCTATGTAATTGCGGGAATGGTTGGAACTCGACGAATTTAAATTAAGTTTACGCCTCGCCAGTATGTTTAGTTACTGACGCACAACTATTTTATTTAGTTAGGACTCAGATCTGGGCAAGATTCGTTAACTAACATTCTTTGCCAATTTGTTATTTAAGAAAGAAAGAAAGAAGAAAAGAAAGTGTTCGTTACAGTGTTTTTTGGTAAACAATGGCATACTTAGCTACGGGAGTTTTAAACCACATCTTATCCTTTGTAAGTTATTCATTCTTGGTCAAATATTATCACAAATTGTCTTTTGTAAACACTAGGCTTTTGATCCACAAAGCAAAACTCAAGAATGGAAAAATGTTACATTTTCTAAATATTAAAAAGATTCATTAATATATTATTACTTTTCATTTATATCACAGATTGTAATATTATTACTGTTACTTACGGCAACCTTTCATGCCTCCGTCCACTAGACTTCCATGACTCCTTTGACAATATTTTTTTCATCTAATAAAAAATATCCGTGTAACGATATACAAGCTTATAAATAAAGTCTAAAAAAGCATTTGTAAAATGATTCTTTTATGAATGTTTGGATTTGCTGCTGTACGTGAAACGAATTCAACATTGCCAAATCTTATTCGTGCTAAGAAATTTTATATCAAACAAATTAAAGCGCGAGCTGTTGTTGGTTGCTTTAACACATGTCCCATGAACTTGACCCTATTCGTTTTAGCTAAATATCAAGACTAATTATAATTTATGACATATATTTTCCTACTTCCATTTTCACGAACCAACCAATGGTTAGTTTAAAAAATGCGTCGTCTAATTTGAATAAAGCTATATTTAGATATTTGAATAATTCAAAGGATATATTTGAAATCGATGAATTTCTTTTGAACTGGGAATCGAAATTAATTGGATTTCACCTATTAATGTATAGTATGTACGAGATTACTCCGAAATACTGCGCCTTATTAGATAATTATGTATCATTATGTTCTTCTATATGGCCAGGACAAAATCGTAAGAAAGAGTTTATTTGAAAAATAAGCATACATATTGTAAGAAAATTCGAAAATCACGTGAGGTTTTTGTACTGAAAACATACAATTACTCTTTCTCTACTCATGCGAAGCTATGTATTTGCCTTAGAGCCTGAAATATCTATGTATAGGTAATTTTACAATAAAAAAATACGAGACACTGTAAAGGGCTGTGTCCCTCGAAAACTCGTAGGGAAAATACCCGCAGTAATAGCAGTTATCTACACATGGCAGAGCTTTTACAGCGTGGGACATTGAACCAAACAAATATTGGTGGGGATTTTGTTCCAAACTTAATTTTATATGGAGTAATCAATATCGATTCTATAGGCGATAAATATTAAAATTAAAGTTCATAAATAGATAACACATAATATTCGTGATGAAAGAACTTTGATCTGCGTTTATTGACGTTGAATGCCAATCTTTAAGATCAGTCTTCGAATGACTGATCAAAAGATAGCAATCTCAAGCTCCTTCGTGTTTTTGAAGGCAAGTATCAAACAATCTGTAGTAAGCATGCATGGATATTGGATAAATTGAAATCGAGAACCATCAAAACATAATTCACAGGCACAGTCAAAGTATACTGTAACATTCTTAACAGACTATTACCTATTCTGCTTCGAAAACATTCTCATATCGGCTAGTTATATTAAAGGCGACGGATTAACAAGAATAATAACAGCTTTCTAACCAAATCAAAATGTTGTGAATCATTGTTACAAAACCAGCGCTCAATAAACAAATTTAATGGAATATCTGTGGCATGTTTTAATACGGAAGAAAATAGGGTTAAAGCAACGGAGAGCCACTGGGGAGAACGGAGTAAAAATAGAATCGGAGACAGAGATTACCAACCCTGACGCAGTTACATAAAGTTTATATACCTATATAAGTATAGTACAATGATGCTGGGTTCCCAGTATTTCTCAATCTGTGTGGGTGTGATGGTCCGACCGATTTGCTCGTGGCTCGGTGCTCGAATACAATAGCTTTGACTGTTATATACAATAATGATAGGCACCGCCAACAGTCAATAGGCACATCTGAAATGAAAATAGCAACTGCGCTGAGTTACATAAATGAAAAAAGACTTGTAGTACATTTCAATGAACCGAAAATAATGTGCAAGTAAATTATGTTTCAGTGGTTTTAAGTCAATACATTTCAAGAAATCATCGTTTTTAAACTCTTATTATTGAAGAATTAGAAAGGTCTTTATTCCAAACAGTCGGTGTAGGTATTTTTTTAAACATTATTTATAGTTGTTGTTAGAAGGATACGCGCTATTTTAAACCGTAATTCGTGTCTCGTCATCGTTTTGAGGTTCTAAGCTACTTATGTCCATTAATTATGCAAAAATTAATAGTGTTTTTCATTATTGTTATTCTTTATTATATCCGCTAGTTTAAGGACATACATGACGTTTCAGAAGTTCAACTGTTAATTTATGTAGGTTTCCAGGACAGCCTTATTTTGAACTTTGCGTACTTATTTATTTTTCATCATTGAGCAATGGGGACGTACCTACATATTTCATTGTTAGTTATTGCACATATAATCTGAGTATTGATAGGTAGGTGCTTCTCTGTAGAAACTCAAAAAGGAATTATGCAATAAAAGGGAATAAACTCTTCTTGACGCTTTACTCTGAACAGAATGGTTATCCTTGAAGAAAGGTCACTTATCTCTGAGTATTGTCATTCTTAAGGGACTAACCATCGTATGAATTAGGTACTTCAAAAACACCCTCTGCTCTCTTTAGTTAACTTGTACCTATACAAAATTTTGACTGATTTATTAATCTGAAATCCTGTAAATTACATACTAATAATGTAATGTATACGTATGTTAAAATCTTATGAGTTCCATTGTAGGACGAGTAAATATAATGAAATTCCGCAAGTATATGAAAAGAAAAAATAAATGTAGTTATATTATTCAGCTTCATAAGGTTCATTATTAATTGAATAAAAAATTACTGTAAATTCAGTTAATTTATGAAAGTACATTATAACTTCTTCTGAATTCTGTAGATGCTAATTGCTTGATTAAAACAAATCAGCTACAATAAAAGGCAGTGCTGCAAAGGCGTTACTTTTGCGCGCTAAGCAGCTATGTAAAGTTTTACTTTTTGAGTCTGTGTATAATAAAGACACATACATTGTTTATTCATACAGATCATAAACACATGAAAGAAATAATCCATGTCCATATTCTTCTTCGGCGCTACACTCTTGACAGAGTGGTCGTGGTCGTCACATCAGGGTTGGTGGCGCGCTTCACAATATGCCGCCATTCGTCCCGCACTGCGGCCTTTCTAGTGCACTCGAGAAGTGGACCGTTCAGTGCCGCTTTTATCTGGTCAGTCCAGCGCATTGGTGATCTGCCGCGCGCCCTTACGCCCTCGACTTTGTCCTGCACCACCAGTCGTTCCACTGACGCATCTTCTCGGCGTGAGATGTGGCCAAAGAAGGTCCACGTTTCAGCACCATAGAGGAATATGGGAAACACTAATGCCCTGACGAGTCGTGTTTTCGTGGCTTTTGTGATGTTCCTGTTTCTCCATATTTTTTGAAGTTTGTCCACAGTTGACCTCATGATTGCCATGCGCCGCTTGACTTCATCTACACATCCACCGTTGCCCGAAATCAGTGATCCAAGGTAGATATATGACTGAACGACATCGCAGTTTGCGATTTTAGTAATTTCTGGCGAGTTGTTATTAGCACGATCGACAATCATAATCTTGGTTTTACTGCGATTTATTTTCAGGCCAAAATCACGACTAACTTGCTCCATTTTGCTTAGCAGAGATTCCATGTTACTGGCGCTTGTTGCAAACAGAGTGGTGTCATCCGCATACCTCAAATTGCAAGTCTTATAGCCTCCAATACTGATTCCGTCTGACCAAATCTCGAGTGCTATTCTCATAATGAGTTCTGTGTAGATGTTAAACAGTATCGGAGACACAATACAACCTTGTCGGACTCCGGCGGACATGTCCATATATCGGTGATATTTTGGGCTTAATATCTGACAGATAGCAAACCCAAGCCAGCAGGTTATAAATAAATAAATAAACCAATATACTATCGCATGATAATTCTTTGCTCTTATCAAGAAATAGTTAAAAGATAACTAGATAAAGATTAGCCTTAAGATTTTGATCCAAGGGCTATACCCTATCTTCTGTGAAAATTTCAAGTAAATCCATGTAGGACGAAAAAATTGCGAGCCAAAACGCTTCATTTCCTGGAGTAATCTCATCTAGAGCAGGATAGGTGATAATGCCGATCACGAGCAAACCTGCGTTAGAATATTGTAAGATGAGCAAAACCACAAAAGCAAGCTGTTACAACTTATTAAAAACTCGAAGCGTGCGCGAGTCCAATTTGCATTTGACTTGGTTTTTAGCAAAATGTTGAGAAACCTTTGAACATGATTTGTCATTTGTTTATAATCAAGAATTCCAAGTTACATATAAAAAATAGTAAAGTATGAATCCTATTTAGGCACAATATCTTATAGGTATTTCAAATCGTAAAACAAATGGGCGAGACTGTTGCCCCTATTTTTTTATACCCAAGGGATGATAAGCAAAATGTTTACTAGGGATGTAATAGGAAGTAGGTACGCATAGCACATACACGTTATCCGAAATAAATTGCTTTCAGAAGTTCTGAGAATTTAGCTGGAAATTCACTTTACTGTATTATTTGTAAATTGAGCGTCGTTCATTCCCTGACTAAGTTATCGTTTTACCAATCAAATAAAAGGCCACCAAAACTGTTTCTGTAATAGTAGATCAGGGTCGGCTTTTAATTGAGACATGCAACATTCAATTCGTAAGTTGTAAAATAATCGTTTTTTTAGCGACTATCAATGTTCCCAAATTGGTGCCTTTAAAAAAGCTAATCTTGAAAATACTGTGAATTTTTGTTTTGATATTTTTTGGGTTAAATTTGTTTACCCTCGAGTAAAGTTAAATAAAGAAATAAATATTTGATTTATAATTTCCGGAAATATTAAAAAGTACAATTAAATTAATAGATTATAACTATGTAATAGTTATTTATGATATTAGTGCGGTAAGTTGGTTTTTACAAACGAGTTACCACAGTCCCGAGTTTGTAAATATCAATTCCGTGTGAATGTCATACAACGTGTTTCAACACATTTGCGAAAAACAGTACCTATACCTAATTTAAGAAGCAAACCTTTTCTAATAAGAATATGGCACCACGTGCGGATGGTGAAAATTAGAAGGACATCTTTCGTCTCTTTTTCATTAAAAGCCCTCCCAAGGTTCGACTGAAAAAAAAAACCGTAAAGTATACACACGGCGGTAAAACGTTTTACCGCACGCTCTGTTGTATTGCCCGTAATTTTGAACTTACGAACAATGTATACATATGATAAATAAATGTTTATTTAGCAAATGATAAATAATCAAATATATTTACTTATTAGTTTTATTTATTAGTCGAACTGCAAGCCCACTAGTAGATAATCGCCGTTCGTTCAGGTCGATCATTTATATGTGTACATACCTACTAATGTTATTTCAAAGTTTGTTCACTTGGTACTGATGATGTTATTGTTAATTATAATTTGAATTATTGTTTCATTTGAATAAAGGATAATTAATTATTAATTTATCCGCTTTATGGAAAATCATTTAATATGTCACATAGTTCGACTGACTGAAGGACATTGGGATTCCCAGATACGTGGTAGGACCCTTGAGGAGGCGTGTGTCCCATCGGATAATGATTTGTTTTACGCGACAAGTCATAGATGTTCTGACATTGTTGCTCCTGTTTTTTATATTATGGGGGGGGGGGGGGGCTGGAACGGTTTAGGTAAAAATATCTTGTGTATCAAATGAGATCCTTTTACATCAAGCTGTACCTACGGGATTTTTACGTCTACAATGCAGATAAATCATTACAAAAGAAAAAGGTCCTTTTTTCGCCTACCATTTGTACCCACAGGGTATATTCTAAGGCTCTTATGCTCAGTTCCGATGAAAGGAGGCTAATCAGTGTGTAGTAGAGCGTGGTCTCAGACTGGCTCGGAAAGATTGTCTGGGGGCCGATAGGTTTTCATTTTCATTCTTCTTGTAAGTAATAGGTTCATACGTAGTCTTACAATAGTAGGTAGTCCAATAGTGGTAGGCAGAATGCATATTATTATGTATTACGTGTTTGTAATAACTTTAATGTATTCTGGAAGCAGTTCAATTTAGATCTTTTTAACACTAGCGAGGCTTTGGCCAGGCATATTATGTCTTAATTTGGTAAGATAAACTTATTCATTGTATTCTGTTATTAATTGCAGTGAATATTGGTCTATGCGTGGAACTTAATCTGTTGTTATCTGCGTGGACCTATAATTGGCTATTTGTTATTACTATAGTTATGTCTTCTGTTTTTAAATTAGCTTTTGATGTTCCTTATAATAAAATAATCAATAGTGAAGACTGTTGCGCCCTTGAAGTGGTGGACTGTTGTTTCTGGTTGCAAGTAGGAAAACCACCAGTTGCAGAGATACGATATTTTATTATTAATTTTACACAGCACGTGTATCCGCACAAGAACAAAAGATGTAGAGCGAGAGTAAAGGACATGGAAACGACATAACTTTTTAAATTATTAATATTTGTGTTGCCGGCAGCAAAGACTATTTATTATTCAAAATCATTTAAAAATACTGATAATATCTAATAATTTTAACCACATTTTCATTTAGTGGTTTCTACATATATAATTTAGGGCTTTATTTTCACAGATTGGAGATCGTGTTTGTTGTTAAGCAGCGATGTGGCCTAAGCTGGAGCACAAAAACGTAAATGTTATACCATACATATAGGGAAACAATGTATTAATACACACATATAGATTGGTACAAAAACACAAGACTAACTTAAAGTAGGCATATCGCTTACTTGGCCCTACTTCAGCGAACTGCTCAGAGTCATGAGGCCGAAGCTGATAATTTCTCAGTATTCAATAATCATTGCAACTGCAATGTTCATAAAGATCTGGAAAAGTCTAAATAATAAACACCTTAACTATGTGTGACGAAAAAAATTGTAATTAATTAGTTATTATAAACATGGACCAAGTATATCTCTTCTATGTATCGATAATAAAGATATAAAATGAAAATAAGAAAAATACAACTGCTTTATAAATAAACTATGTGGTTCCGATTTTTGTATCTTAACAAATGGTCTTACAAATAGTGTTTGGCGTAGGTTAGGGTTGCCAACCGTCCTGTTTTCCCAGGACATGTCCTAATTTTTGTAGTGTCCTGGGGCGTCCTGAATAGATTTTAAGCAGCGTCCTGGGTTTTTAAATTTATAAACTTCGTGCGCTTCTTCTCAAATTTTTACGCTACATGTGATTATTTTAATTACTTGAATTTCATTTCGCCTGTTTTCACTAGATATTTATTTAACTATCGCAACTCTATTAATGCGTCCTGTTTAAAAAACGGAATTGTCCTGGTTTTTCCAACTTCAAATCCTGGTTTTTTAAATTTGAGGTTGGCAACCCTAGCGTAGGTAGACATATGGCGCATTTACACGGGGCAGTTTTTTTGCAACGCACGGCAGAAATAGACTGTGTACTCGTAAATAGTGATTGGCACATTTACTCGGTCGATTTACGGGAAGGAATTCCATTTCCTAACGGTTCACATATTGACGGAGGATGCGAATCGAGAGGTACAAAGTGGAAGAATATCGAAGTAGGCAAGGGCCTATATATGTCTTGTCGTCCGATGGCGAAAATGTAAAGGCGGAATTAGTTCTTATTACAATTTCTATGAACACTTTCTGAAATGAAAACTTTAGAAAATGCATAGATTTGCAACAAGATAACGATGTTCGAAGCACTGTAGCAGTCTTGTTAAAAGTAGCCTACAAGTTTAGTTTGTTTGATATATCGGCCGAAGAATTTTGGTATTAACATTATTACAGAATATACTTTTTTTTTGTCTGGGAAGTGCCTTACGCATCCTTCAATGAAGGGACTCCTCCCTGCTCATTTCAGCCAGCCCTTGGGCCGGATGTAATGAGCAGCTCCCTACCTAACGCCCTGAACAGGGCCACTAAAAACCAGACAACACTCCTGCACCCGGCGTACACTCTTAGGACCGCAGTCCCCCCAATGCACGCCGGGAGTGCGGGTGTGGTCGCGACTGTCCGCGCAATTACAGAATATACCTATATTTTTACTGTACTAGCAGTTAAAGAAAGGAAGAAGGTATGCGCTAGCTGCTTACTTGACTCAGTAGAAATATTTACCAACGAACGCACATGTGCCAAAGTTCTGGTTCTTTCCTCTTAATTGTGTACTTTTTCGCCCCTCGCTATCCCTTTCATTTCAAACTTATAAAAGAGATAAATTATCTAATTTCATGTCTGTCATGGCTTGATTCCTTGATATCCACGACAACGGATATGTGGCTTGAATATAAAAAGGTTCCTGCATCTTACTAAAATTATACTCTGTATAATTTATGATACGAGTTGCTACAAAGACTCCATTTTGCAATTGTTCTGAGCCGGTTATTAAATACCTAATCTACCTATTCAGAAGAATAAACTTTGTTTTTATTAAGATAGCTTCAGCTTGTTTGCGGATACTATAATAATCGAAACTTTCCTGCCGATGGTTTTATTAGAAGCTGTAACAGTTTTATCGAGTTTGAGAATTTTAAAAGCAACTGTATTATACTTTTATCCTCAGACGGTGCTCAGCGAATATTTTCTTTATTTATAAATGATTCTTAAAAAATATTGAAGTAACTTTTTCCGTTTCTTTCCATGCTAGCTAGCTTTAATAGTAATAAGGACTTGATTATCGTCAGTCAGCGTATGCAAAGCAGAAAGAGAGGGTGTCAAACAGTTTTTTTACGATTCACTGGCATTTTCTCCATGCGGCAATGCTTCATCAAAATATTACTAACCATCGCACTTGTAGACTTCTATTAACTTTTAAGTGTGATTATAGTTAGTGCTGTCACTTTCCTCTCGATAACAATAGAGTAAGACAACACAAGACAAAATGATTTAATTTATTTGATAAATTTGTGTGTGGTAGTAAGTGCTAATAATTAAGTAAAATAGCCAAATAATTAAGTAGGTACTTAGGGAACGCCAACTCGGATCTAATTGGTAGGCATGGCACTGACTACTTACAAATGTTATTAATTTTACTTTAAATGTAGGTACTTTAGATTCAAGTAAAGAACAATGATTATCCTTAATAACTACTGGGTTACTTAGGCTAGTTTTTATTTTTCGTGTTAAAGTTATGTATCGTGATGCATAACTTTAACATGAAATATAAAAACTTATTTTAATACATTTAGAACTAAATTATTTAAAGTAGTAGTTATTAAGGACATAATCACCTAGTCGTTAGTAAGGATAATCATTGTTCTTAAGGCTTGCCCTCATAGGCGCGTTATTATCGGTAGATAATATTGGATGCGTTATTGCGATATCTGTTTTTAGTATATTATGTATTAGGACGGCTACAGAGCTACACAATGCTGCAATAATTACCTGGTACCCCTGGTAGACACCAAAACCGGGTATAAACCGCAAAAACCGGGCCAGTAATGAAATGATCGAACGATAAAAACGCAGTTGTGTGCAAGGAATCGGGACAAACTATCTCAATAATGTATTCGGTATTTTCGACCTATAATAACGCGTCTATGGGGAGAGCCTTTACTTCAAATTGAATAAGCAGTTACGGTATTCATCATTTTTCACTTCATTTATTTGTATTTTCAGAGAAAATAGACAAGTAAATTTAAACATTACCAAAATTATTAAATTTTTTATTAAGTTAAATCTCTGTTGGATATCATTATCAGATCCTGATTTGGTGAATATTTGACTACCTTGAGAGCATAACTTTTTAAAACCCAAAAAAATTAAATCGTTTCATATCACGAGAAATCCGTGAACGTATCCAAAAGGAATACATATACCGAGCTTTCTTTTCTTTGAAATTGGTAAAATAAGTAAAAATAAGTAATATAAGTATAATGCATCCAAGGTAGGAGCATCACCCCACAGTGACTCTGATCATAGCGATTGGTGGTAGATGCTCGAGGGAGGAATCCCACATACCTTCGCTGAAGGATGCGTACGGCACTTCCCAGACAAAAAAAAAGTATATTCTGTAATAATATTAATACCAAAAGTTCTTCTACCGATATATCAAACAAACTATTGACAGACGGACGTGCCAAGAAACTTGTAGGCGATGAAGAACTTTTAACAGGGCTGCTATCGTAGTTTTGTTGCAAATCTATGCGTTTTCTTAAATTTAAATTTCGGGAAGTGTTCATAGAAATTTTAATAAGAACTAATTCCGCCTTTACCTTTTCGCCATCGGACGATGAGACATACATAGGCCCCTGCCTTTTAAGAAAAAAATTGTAAGTATAATGCATGATATAGGCGTATAGTTAAGACTAGACAAAAGACACTTGTAGGTAAGTAGGTAACATAAGGCCTTATTTCTACGAATTAAAGGTGATGCCTATGTCAAATTGTAATCGCAAACTAGGGCTTGGCTGAATCGAGATAACAAATTGCAAGCTGGCACAGTGACAAGAAGACGGCTCCCACATCAGCCTGTCGGTCCGGTGACGGCAATCTCGCGTTTATCTGTAATTAGGTCTAGCTCAAGTTCAGTTAAAGGCTATGAAAAGAAGAGGGATTTTATCTTAGATACAAAGATAGAATTATTTAGTAGAAAAAAATCAGTTTACGAAGTCAAAAGCGAAATCAAAAGTAAATACTCAAAGCGCATTAGGTATAACTTCTTTTGGCTTTGTAAATTATCACATTTTGATAGTTTGGCTTTTAAGGCTACACAGAAACAGAATTATGTATTAGACAAAATCAAGTTTACGATTTCAAGAGCGGAATCATCATCAAGGTGCTTTATAACTTCTTTTGACTTTGTAAATAAATACTTACATTTTAACAGTTAACAATTAGGATTCACAGCTCCAAACGCTAATAATATTACCTGCCCTATAAAGATGGTAATTAACAACTTTCGACGACGTTTGAAAAGAGAATTTCAAATCATTTCATCTTGCGTCAAAAGAAACCATTTCTCAGTACCATTTTAAATACATTCATGATTATGACCGAAATTAACTTAAATTGAATTATATATCTATATAGTGCTACGAGATTGCCTTACTTTGTGTTATAAAAGAATTTTTTTTTAAGGATTGTACAGAGATATATATAAGGTAACTTGGGTAAACAGACAGTGATAGTATCAAAGTGACAGACAATATAATTTAGATAAAACCTATGAATAGATTTTATCGCTAGCCAGTTTTATACCACTTTGTGATAGAGATGAACTAAAATAGCTTAGATGCGTTTCAACATAACAGAACATCGTGTTCAGTTCCAGTTGTATAAAAAACTATTTTTGACGTGACAACGTCTTAAATTAGGTTGCGGCTGGGAGTCACTTATGAAAAAGTGTAACGCTCGGTAACGTTACGATGAGTTTAAGTTTACATGTACAATGTTTTAGTAAACAAAATATATTTCTATAGTTAAAATTTGTGCAATTCTTATTTTCATTCAATTCCTTGTTCCTATTGTGCAATTTAATTATATTCATATCAATAAATATTCTACCGAGAAAAAGACGTTGTCACGTAAAATCTTCGCCCGTAAAACCGACTTTACAGGCAACCATTTTTACCTTTACCTACAGCCTACAGTACTTTGTCTACATGCATGATTATTTGATTATATTAATCTTAAATAACAGAAATCATTGCTCTATATTTGTTCACTCCAATCAGGCAATCAGTGAAATATCAAAATCTCAAATGACCCTGATAAGCACTTCCAATTCACTACCCATCTTTAGGGAGTACCCCAATCGCTTAATGGCTGAGTGGGGTGGTACTTGCCCGCAGGGCCGAATTTAAGGCAGGGCAGGTGGGGCTGTGGCCCAGGGGCCTCCACAACAGCTTAAGAAATAACAACATTTCGATGGGTTATAGAACAAGAATACAAATCCTAAGTGGCCCGGGGCCTCCACAATCCTAAATCCGGCCCTGACCCTAATCTTTACGTGCGGTATACCAAACAAGTGGAATTCGTCAACAATAAACTGTGAATTTCTTCTGTGACTGTGACCACAAGCTTCCGACAAACGTTTCAAACGTGAGTACGTTACGCTATTAGCAAACCCATTCGTAATTGTGTATTTATCGTTATCTCGTTGCAGCCCCTTTTCAATCGTTTTAATTACTTATATCGGCTGCCCCCAATATGTATTTGCAATAACAATACAACGTGATTTTTACTTAAGTTTCTCATCACTAACACATATGAGTAAGTACCTTTTATTTAAAAAGTTGTAGTTTTTTTACGATTGTAAGTACATTTTCAGTGTTTAGCTCAAAAACATTTATGCAACAAATATGTCTACTTATTACGTTCATATTAAATTTATTTGATGGCTGAGTGCGACCATAAGAGGTTATAATTTATAGGCTTCATAAAGGGTCCTATTATATGATTTTAAGTGGATCCTAAATATAATAGGAAATATGAGCACGACCGTGCTTGAAGGGGATAGATTTATAAATGTTAAGATTTTTCTATAAAGTAAGTGTCTCGCAGTGGATCATAGATGCATATCTGCACCGACAGCTCTTATTATTATGTTTATTACGGCACTCTCGTCACATAAAAAGCTGCGAGCAGAGTTTTCTTTGAAATATTCAAACACGACCCATGTGTGTGAGTTACGATTTTCTTTATTTGTTAACGAGTAAGCTTTTGATCCTCTATCTGGCCCGAGAGCTGATGTGGGATCTACGGTATAGCGAGCTTACCCAGAAGGAGCCTATATTACTTGCTCGTATATATGACTTTATATTGTTAAATATACACAAGAAGTCTAGAGACCATGAACATTTTGCAAAAAAAATATTAAATATAGGTTTACCAAATGTATAAGTTAACAAGGTAATCTTATATTTTGTTGAAATAGAGCACATTTACAGTATCTTTTGTTTTGGGAAATTAACCCAATTTAACTACGCCGTTAATTGCGTTCCGTTGCGTTTTCCATCCCTAAACACTTTTAATGTATTAAACCTAAATCGACATAGTTTCATTGTACAAGTAACAAATATCTACGATAGATATTAATACCTAAGCTAGCTGATAATATAGATTTATTATTAGCTCAAAAGTAAATAACTTCGCAGTTTAAAACTTTTCTTATATTGCTAAACTTATGGAAAAGTCTAAAACTAAAAAAAGTAGCAGTTAGTCAAAGAGAATGTGGTCCTCTGAGTTCATCAAAAAAGATGAGCTTAATTTATCTTTCAAACTCGGGTTTAATTAAAAAGGCCCCCAAACCACAGTAAACAGTCTGAATGTAAAGTGGTGGCTGATCTTTAATCCCTCCAGCCTGTTGCGGTTTAATCACGTGTCAGTCAAAAGGTAGGTCGCTGCAGTCGGGTATTCGGGGCAAGGGACGGGAACTGGGTCACCAGAGCAGAGCTCCCGCTGAAACCTGGTAACGAACTGGGAATAAAATCTATACAATTTGGATCGCGTTTAAGTGGAACATTTGTTAAGAGATTGATGGTTCTATTATAATTAAGACGATGGTGAACTCCGCGCCGGTGAAATTGTTTCAGGTGCTTAAATTAAGGGTGATCTTTGCACTGTTTTGTATTTTTTTGTGTGCAAGATGGAATTTTATTATAAGTACAAATTATAACTATAGGACAAATCGTTAACAATAATAATAATAACAATTAGTTTCATAAACATGTTTAGAAACAGATTTTAAACTTTTTGGCCAGCAATCCACTATATACCTATGTAAGTGCAGAGGTGAGAAGAGTGAAACTTTCAACCTACTACCTACGTACTAACTTTTAGTGTAGTTCGTATTGCATTGCAATGTTGATTAAAACTTAAACCAAAATTAGAGAAAGTACCTAGAGTACACCAATTCATCTCTAAATGAATGAAAGCTGCAGCTAACGGATAATAATTTATTTCGTGCGATGGTTGTTTTGGTTGTTAAAATCCAATATCGCATACGCATATTATTTCTAATTCTTTGATAAAATCACATGTTTCTACATGTGATTTAATCAACATTGTTCAAAATTTAAATAAAATATTGATATATTTGTATTTCAACAATCACGTCTAGTCTCCAGTCATTTAAAGTCACAGTAACCACATGGTATTGTATACAATGATCCAACGAAAATATCGATATTTTTAGATTAATACATATATATAGGTATTACAAAATAGGTTACTTAATTAGATTTGTTTGTTTTTATAAAGGATGATGATTTAAAAATGACTCTAAAGTAGAGATTGAATAGTTATAGAAGAATATCAATATTGGCTTTTAGAGTCTGTACTTAGAGGGTGACACGCGGAACCACCGTGAATTTTGAGTTAGCTCAGAAACTTTACTAGCTAATTCAGACAACGATTCAATGTTAGTGCAATTATGAAACCTTATCAATTTTAATTGTTAAAAATTTATTCAAATAAATCAACTTTTAGAATCTTTGTACTTTAAACGGGCAACAATTCCATAATAGGTAAGTTATTTACAAATTTGCACCGTTTTAGGATATTTGGTAAAAGATAACAATTAGCCTAGCCCCAAAGTAAGCACTGTTGGCTTGTGATAAGGGATACTAGGGTAACGGATAGAATACATATACTGATACATATATAAGTATATTAATATAGAAATACATATTAAACATCCATGACTGGAGTAGAAATGCTCGTATTCATCACACAAACATCTGCCCGCACAGGGATTCGAACCCGGGACCTCTCGAGTAGGTGACGTGACACCTTAAAATCCGGCGTACAAACCACTATCTAATATAAATCAATATTTTTGTATGGGAGTTACACCCCGACACACACACAACAGTAAACGTACTGTAGTACGTTTACTGTTTATAACTGTTCGCACTATTTTTATTTACCTGATTTTTAAGTTCGTCAGTAAACTCGAAATTCACGGTGTATAGCTGTGCATCTACTGTAAGTCTGTCACATGTCTCTATTTCATAAACAGAAATAGAAAGACTCCTGAATTTTTCACAGAATGCTTCTCACTGAGACTTGTTTTGTGTTTTGACATGCTACAGTTCGTATTCACTTTCGCAACTAAAATTGTATTTTTTATAGTAAAAGGAGTAGAAAATATTGCAGTAACATTTTTGAAAGCTTACAACCATTTTACTCTCTTAAGTTACTAATGTCATGAGCTAAATCATAAATAAAGTTTGTAAGAAACACCAAAGTCACCCATTGCTCGCCCTCATTGAAGAATGGCTAAAGGTGTTAAAAGGAACTGGGTGACCTAAATTTATGAATAAAGCTAAATAGAATTCGCCGAGTTTCTAGTATCGAGTACCGAAAACGACAACTGTGAATGACGTGGCTATTTTACTTGTATACACGTGTGTGCCATCGCACAAAAATAATCTTAATATCGATGGTGGAAAAGCGAAATCGCTTAAACGCCAGTTTAGTAACTTTACAGAAACGATGATCTTAGTTTTTTTTCCAAAAACAATCATTGGATGTGAAGTAGCGCCATAAAAATAAAAACGTATTCATAAAATAATAATATTCAAGTTTTCACCACCCGTTTGCTGTTTGATCCAACTTGAAAGATAGGATAGCTTGCATCTCTATTTGTTATTTTTTTATTGAAAATTATTACTTTTGGGCGGTACGAAGTTCGCCGGGTCAGCTACTACAGTATATAGTTTTTGAGTTTATTTTCCCGAGCTTATATAGTAGGTATGAAATAAAATAAGAAATAATAAAACAAGAAAATAAGACGGATTGAAGTAACAGATAGCGAGAAGCTCAATGCAGCCTTTGAGCGGAAAAGGATGGAATGGACAGATGCAAACCACAATGAAGCTACACCAGACATGCTATGGAATAAAGCTAAATATCTCATCCAAAGTGCAGTGGCGGAGTCTAATCCAAGATCAGAAACCCGCAAACATCAACATTGGTTGACGGATAGTACTCTTGCTCTAATCGAGGAGAGGCGCCTTAAGAAAGCTGCAGGAACAGACATAAGGGAGTTGAATAAGATGTCTGCTAACATCCAAGCCTGCTGTAGGAGAGACCACAACCGCCATCTTCATAGCATTTGTGAAGAGGTTGAAAAACACGCTCTGAAGCACGAGTCTCGAGATCTATACCACAAAATTCGTCTTATTACCAAATCTCTATCGGCTAGAACGTGGGCCATTGAGAACGACAGAAATGAAGTGGTAACAGAGCTCGAACAAATCTCCGAAACGTGGAAGAACTACTGTCAGTCATTATTCCGAGACCCGCAGTCACGACAGTTTGCAAGTACAGACCCAGAACGGGAGAATTTGGAACCAGACATTCTACTGTCCGAAGTAAGAGCTGCCATAAAACACCTGAAATGTAAAAAAGCAACTGGTAGAGATGCAATTCCGATAGAGACAATTAAAGCCTTAGGAGATCGTGGCGACCAGATGTTTCATCTTATTTGCAACAAGGTATGGCAGACAGGAGTTTGGCCTACTGAATGGACACACACCGTTTTCACACCCTTGCACAAAAAAGGTTCGACAAAGAAATGTAACAATTACCGCCTCATTGCTCTAATATCACACGCTAGCAAAATAATGTTGCATATTCTCAACGAGCGACTGAAAACCTACCTTTCTAAGGAGATCGCTCCGGAACAAGCCGGTTTTGTGAAGGGGAAAGGCACTCGGGAACAAATTCTCATCGTACGTCAGATCATCGAGAAGTCGAGAGAATTCAATAAGCCCTTATTCATTTGCTTTGTTCATTACTCCAAAGCATTCGATTCGGTGAAATGGCCGGTATTATGGAAGACCTTGCTAGATATGGGCACACCAAAACATCTTGTTCACCTTGTAAGACGCCTATATGAAGAAGGCACAGCCTCAGTGCGCACAGATGATGTCCTATCAGGTGATTTCCATCCTAGTGCAGGAGTACGCCAGGGATGCGTAATATCCCCGCTCTTATTCAACGCCTACACAGAGCTGATAATGCGCATCACTTTGGAGCACTGGACGGACGGAGTAACAATGGTGGATACAAGATTGCAAACTTGCGTTACGCGGATGACACCACCTTATTTGCAACCAGTTCACAACACTTGGATGAGCTACTGTCAAGGATGGAGCGAGTGAGCCGTGAGTTTGGCCTTAAAATTAATCGCAGCAAGACCAAGGTAATGATTGTTGACCGTGCCAGAAATAATTCGCCTGAAGTGACACAAATCGCTAATTGCACTGTGGTTCAATCTTATATCTATCTTGGGGCCCTGATTTCAAACAATGGCGGATGCATCGATGAAATCAAACGACGTATGGGCATCACAAGATCAGCGATGGACAAGATGCGGAAAATATGGAGGAATAGAAACATTACTAAAGCCACAAAGACCAAGCTTGTGAGGACACTTATATTCCCCATATTTCTTTACGCGGCTGAGACGTGGACTTTGCGAGATGTGGAAAGGCAGAAAGTGGACGCTTTGGAAATGTGGTGCTGGAGAAGAATGCTTGGGGTTTCGTGGACCGAGTTTCGCACGAACGTCTCGATACTTCAAGAACTCGGTATCAGGCAGCGTCTATTTTCGACAGTACAATCTCGCATCCTAACATTCTTCGGACACGTTTCTCGGCGTAACAACCTATCCATAGAACGCCTTGTCGTCCAAGGAAAGGTGGAAGGTACTAGACCGCGCGGAAGGTCTCCCACGCGATGGACTGACCAGATCAAGTTGGCCGTTGGAGGTTCACTAAACGAGTGCAGCAGGATGACCTCTAGCAGGCAGCAATGGCGAAACATAGTGAAGCGCATCACATCTGCCCCCTCCAATAATACTACAAGTGCATAGCGATCACGACCGCTCTGTCAAGAGCGTACCGGCTAAGAAGATATAGTAGGTAAGTGCATTCACGCTCGCGCGGGGTGAATACTTACATTTGAATTCAGAACTTTTTATTTTATGAATATTTGTTGTGTTTTCTTATTTTCTCTTTCACGTCAATCTTGCTTAATTAGAAATAATGATGATAATAGACTTCCTGTGACAAAATTGAATTGCAAAGTAGGTTTCGAGCCCAATGTGACTTTCAAAACTCTCTAACCGTTTGTATTACTCAAATCCTTGCTTGTTGATAGGTATGTCAACATTCTCTGTATGCAACAGAAAAAAATCTGACCGTCTACATACAGGTTGTAAAAAACCTATGACAAAGACTAAAACTACGCATTCTGAACACTCAAAAAAGTAAATTACTAAATATAATACGTGGGAATAATTTGTAGTTTTAAGTTAAAATTTTTTTTTTCTTCCAGTACCTACGCAATGATTAGCGCGGCGCGCTACGTTTTGAAAATATTAATGTATTAATCTTGGAAAAAAAACTGCGAGTTTGACTTTCTATATCTCCATAACCATAAATTTCCCAGGTATGGTCCGGAAGAAATAAATGATCGTCATGATGTGGTAAATACCTGGCCTTTGACCTCGTTATAGGATTTTTAAACCCTGTATAACTGTAACAAAATAGGTATAAAGTGAAAAAATATGTAGATAGTCCAGCAGATTAACACTAAATTTATAAAACACAATGTTTAATACGCACTCTTCGTTGTATTAAACAGTTTTATTTTACAAAAACTCGGGTTACAATTAGTAAAAATTGTTGGGCGCAATCTCATTTCAACCGCTAGTCAGTATCGCAATCACTTGTCTTTTTTTCTCGCGGTCACGTGGTTCACATGGCAGATTCGTATCCGCCAATCATGATTGAGGAACGCAAAGGCCGCTCTTTGGTACAAGACCACAGACTAGCGTGTTACAAATGCTTATAAAATACAATGTAATTTACCCCGAGTTGGGTTGAACAGTTATCATTTTAAAACATTATAAATCCTGCCGAATAAAATTACAACATCACGAAATAGTTCATTTTTGGTGAGGTTCTTGCAAGTTGTGCAGCTGGAGCAGCGGCTGCACAGCTGGTTTTTTAACAGACTTCAAAAAAAGGATGTTCTCAGTTGGACCTGTATGTATGTTTGTCCGCGATTATCTTAAAAACTACTGATCAGATTTGGATAGAGTTTTCGTTCTAGAAATGCGTATTTATCATGGGGTTTAGAATATAATATACTAGCAGTGTCCCATGGATTTCATCCGCGAAGATCGCGTTTAAAATTTCAACCAGTAGCGCATTCCGTATTACACTAAAAATGGAAAAATAAATTTTAATAAAACCGACCGACAGACGTAGGACCGACTGCAAAAAAACTGAAAATGATAAAATAAGATTGACCGACTGATATATTAAGGAGATTATGATAATGGTATCGATTCAAATATTAATTTTCGGAAATTTGAAGTCTGTTCTATTTTATTACAAATTATTTCTGTGCCTTTATTGAACCTGCGCCCACATCCAAAGTGCGGCGCGCGAAAAAACCAAAACTTACGTGATATTTTCCATAAATATTTGATAAAATTGTTGCTGTGTGGTTAATTACCATCATCAAAATATTTACTTCAAATAGTTAAGACGAGCAAAATATTAATTTAACTCCGCCGGAAAATCAGCGGAAACAGCAAAAACGCCAAGTCATAATCGGAGAACGTATTTTCAGCCTATTTCAATGAATTAGCAAATAAATACAAGTCCAGCTCTCTATGGTGTATATACTTCATGTTAAAAAGCACAGTTAAGTTCAAAAATAAGGTTGATATATAAACATAAATAGTAACTTGACGACATTTCTAAAGAAACGTTCTTACGGATATATTGGTCGAAAGTCAAAAATGTTGCCACCAACCGATGTTAAAAGTTTTTGAAAGAAGCTTCCGATAGTACTTGGCAACAAAGAGCAGTTTAACTCTATAAAAGTCACTAACAATACAAGTTGTTTTTTGCTCACAATTGTTGTGAAAGCGAAGTATGCAACTTGTGTGCATTGTTAATTACACACTCAGCTGTTAAAATCATAATGTAATAAATCTTCAGTAATAAGTGGTGTCTCATAATAAGTAGCATTTTAATACTATAAACAATCTAACTTAAATAACATCAAAAGTATCTAATTTGACTATGACTATTTGTTATTCGCGTCATCGCAACACGTGTTAAGGCAGAGAGTATAAAACGGGTTGCAATGGCGTGGAACGACACTTAGTTATGAGTGGTCAGAATGTTCAATGGGTGTTCAAATGTACCGTTACTGTGCTAGCAAATGTGAATTATTTTATGCATTTATAGTCTACCAATAAATAAGTTTTAATAACGGTTGAGTTGTTTGATTCCGAACACAGCTTCCTTACCGCACTCGGCTACGGCTCGGATTACAATAATGTCTTGTGTGTATTGTCCGACTTCGCACACTTGTATCATAATATAATAATAAATATTACATGTTAATATACACACCTACTATTTTATTGAAGATGAAACCTACGGCTAATCGTATAAGTACACAAAAATATTGATATATTCGTATTTAATTAAGTGAATCTTCTTTAAGTATTTTATGAGCTACATTTATAACCAGTAACATATTAATTATAACTATCTACATTTATAAACAATAGAACACAGCATACAATATTTCCCTATTACTTGGGTAGCAGTTGAGCAGCTGGCTACAAGATTCTTGACATACAATAGCATCCTTCCCAATTGACACTATGTGACATGACTTTATTGTGACTTTATGGAAGAAATAAACAAGGAGAACGATTGCGGCTTTGCCACACCTTTTCAAAGGTACCAAACAGCCTAAGTACGATTCTTGAGAAGGTAGTTATACCTTTCGACAACTCCATGTAACATAATATTATTAATATAATTCGGCAACGTCTGTGGTTGTGTGATATATCACCGGTTTTCAAAATGTCCCTACTATGAGATCCTGGATTGGAATCCCCTTAGAAGCTAATGTTTGTATGATGAAGATGAGCATTCACCTGTGTCATGTCATTTTATATATTTCTATAAAAATATACTTAACTAACACAAGACTTATAAACTACTTACTTTGGGGCTAAGTAGTGTGTGAGAAATATTAATTTACTTAAAATGTTTGTCTATGAGCAAGACTTTATCAGACTCAAGATTTATCCAAATCGGGTTTCTGACCTCATCAACGATAAAGACTAGCTGTCATCTAGTCCCGATCTTAATCCGCACGGTCATGATTTATGGTTTCTAAGACTGACTGGCTTTATTCGCTATGATAATATAGAGCTGAATGATATTCGGTGAGATAGGCAGTAGAGAAATTTTCCCAAGCAGGCAGGGCGCGTTTCAATCGACACTTACTGAGACACAATGTTTAAAGGATTTTAAGGTCAATGGACATAATTTGATAAACGAGTTTCATAACTTTAAAATGCTATAACATTGCATAAACTAACGCTCACTGTAGATATAAATGTTTTCTGAAAGAGAAAAAACGACGTGTAGAAGAAAATCAATGATAAGCCTAAGTAAAGAGCTACTACTACCGTCTGTATCTTTCTCATACACTCGAGAGCAATGAATCCGGGTTAATTAAAAATATTTAATACTAGCTTATTGAAATAAACTGTGTTTAATAGACAATTAAATACTCTTTATGTTTTTATTTTTATAAGCATTTAACTGCTATTTGTTTATATCTAAAGAAAAGTTTTACTAGAAAAAAAGTTGCATGCAGTATGAAGAGATGGCGCTGCCTTGCAGCTTAAGGCTAGTCCTCCTTGTGAAGATTCTGGTGCATTCTTCAGGTGCAAGCGACATGATTACAGCTTGAATAATTAATATTGAACACTATCGACATGGTTTATATGAATGATAAATGACAGATTAGAAACAAAAGCAAAAACAAATGCAGTGATTGCGTAATTCTATTTTCGATAGTCTCCCTTTTTCAAATTTGATTTTTTTATGATGTAACTTTACAATAACTTAGAGGTTTTAATATCTTCATTTAAGGAGTATTTAATCGTCTATTAATAAGAATTTATTTCATTAAGCTAGCATTCTTAATTTGCGAGATTTTTAGGATTCTTTAAGTGACCCGGATTCATTGCCCTCGAGTGTATGTTATACATCGACCCTCGAATCGAAAAGTTAATATATATTATATGGTTTTGATGCATACGTATAGGAAGACCCGTCTTGCTATTGCCTAAGCCGCTTCTAAAACTTTGTACTTTGTCTTTCTTACGCGGCATACAAAGAATTTTCAATGCCCCGTTCCTCAATCAAACATTCCCTTGACATTTATTTGCTTTTGTTTTAGGAGGTTTTATTCTCGTAAATGTATTTCTTCGTCTTCATGAGAGATTTATTGAATAAAAGTAATTCGACTTCAGTGTCTTTTATTTGCTCACTCTCTTTTGAGAAGTGTTCTTGTTTGTAAAGGATGTTTGCTCTGAGGATAAATACTCTGCTAGCGGGTTATTTGTATAACCGACGGAAATTTAAGGTAGCTTAAGTTTACTAACTTTCCTGTAATACCTCTGCTGTTTTTGGAACTACCGGATTCATTTCATACTTAAGCAATAATTTTATTACGTACTGTAAAGTATACGAATTTAATATATATTATCACTTTTCATCACAACCATATCAGGGTCGGCAGATTATCAAAAATGTAAGACCATGATAAAGAATAGGAAAGAATACGTACTAGTAATATTATGAATGCGAAAGTGTGTCTGTTTGTTACCTCTTTACGCTAAACCGCTGAAACTGTTTATATGTTTAGATCTAGTTTGAGTCCCAGAAAGAACATAGTATAGTTTTTATCCCGGAAATCATCCTTAAAGTCGATGAAAAGGGCGGTGAAAATTTGTAAGGAAAACAATTTTTTCCACGCACACAAAGTCGCGGGCACCCACTAGTTACTTATATATTATATAAGAATATTTCTCGCACCTCTTAGATGCCATGACAAGCTTTTACTTGATGATATGGATAGGTTGTAGCATCGCGCGATCTACATCTTGGCAATCTCCGGTAAATACTTCGTAGTGCAGTATGTACTTAGCATAGCGTCATTTATCATCATCATACCTCCTCCATTTCTTTTAGAACCGGTGTGCGTGAACATGTGTGCGGTTCTATTTACCGAATTTCTGTGTTCATTCAATGAAAACAGAGCATTTGAGCAACTGATTTGTTTGTAACATTATAAAAAAAATGCCAGTACACTTTTTCCCTTCTTTCTACAACCCGGGGTTTTCTGAAATAAGTGAAAAGAAGCTTACAGGCCGGCAAAGTGAGGGTGCTGATAACACAGGCATTGGAGTCATTTGCTCATAATTTAAAAAAAATATAGATGATACTTTACAAGCTGACCCGGCGTACTTTGTAAAGTTGATATACACACACTATAATAATGAGTTGCCGCATTTACGGAGCTGTTGTTTTTTGACAGCGCGGTATCTAGACGAGTGAAGCGAGACCAATCATTCATCTATTAGACCAAGAGCTACTGAACCTTACGAGTAACGGTCTGTCTGTATGGCTAGAAATTTTTATGGTGAAGAGTCATAGAATGCTTAGTACGGCAAGCATCGCCTGGCACTCCTCAGCCCTGCACGTCATCAAGCCGTATATTTTTGAAAGTGTCAAAAAATATTTAAAAAAAACTTGTTGCTGTAAGCTTGAAATTTTTATACAATTTAGTTTATTCATTATTAAGTTTAAAAAAAAATGCCAGGCGTTTACGATGAGCTCAAGTACCTGCCAGGCGAACCGGAAGGTGTGTAATATATACATAAAAATAAACTTTATTCTGTAAAGTTGAAATTTATATATGTGTTTATTTAAGCGATTTAAAGTAAGTAGGTAGAATGCCAGGCGGTTCTGGCTAGCACAAGTCCTTGCCAGGCGAGGGGAAAGATGCTGCGGCAGTGCGAGTAAGAGTCGTATGAAAACTCACATAACTTAAAACTGCTCATAATATGAAATTAATTACCATTAATTAATATATATTTAGTAGTGTGCATGTTTCTGTGAAGTAACCGATTTGAAAAAGTGCAACTCGTTACTTAGATGAAACCTAATAAAGAATATGTAAGTTCATAAAAATATACCCGCCAATGATGCTGGTACATTGGATGAAGTCGATGTTTTGTTCTGGCAATATTTTTTCATTACAGCAAGAAAGTTTTTGTAACACTTCACATAATAACCTGTATTATCATGAACTTTCTCTGGCAAAGAAATGTCATTAAATTTTAAATTATGTTGTTTTTTAATTTTTAATATTCTTTTGCTTTTGTCTAAAGTACTTGTTGTAAATTTTACTGTTTTGTCATCAATATCTTGTTTGTAAATCACACAAACAACGTTTGAAGATTCCATTTTACTCACTATTTACTTAAAAATGATTAATCGTTGGCACAACTGACGTACACAAGAATAATTGCACAATTAATATTAATATTTAATTGAAATTTAAATCATTACAATACTTCACAATATAAAATAGTAAAATTCTGCGTAAGATTTTACATAGATAAATCGTTGTTACCTGTGACGGTTTTTTTAGGTATAGGACCTATTTTCCAGTTAGATAAACTGTCTCAATCGCACCACCGAGTTCACGTTGAGCCGCTTACTCGCACTTCCATAGCATCTTTCCCCTCACGGGGCAAGGACTTGTGCTAGCCAGAACCGCCTGTCATTCTACCTACTTCCTTTAAATCGCAAATAAAATTATAATAAAACTTTACGTAGTTAAACTAAATGCAAATAATATGAATTAATAGTAAAAAACATTTTATAAACAAACTTTTATTTAAATTCGCTAAAAAGAATAAACTGCTGAGAATGAGTCAAGTGACGCTGAAGAACGCTTTATAGGTAATACACATTTCATAAAGATAAAAATATATGAAATTCTATATAATTGAGCGCAAGGTCAGAGATGTAATGTTATGTTTAATGTATTAAAACTTTGTTTCTTTTTAGATGATGAAATCAGGAACTAAGAATCCTATTATGACGATGAAGAAAGTGTTGATGATGAAGATTTATTATATAATTTAAAGACTTATAATAATAAAACATATTTTACCCATAACTTTTATTTTCACATCATTTAATTTGCATGAATAATAAATATACCGTAAGTTTTCATACTACGACTCTTACTTGCACTGCTGCAGCATCTTTCCCCTCGCCTCGCAAGGACTTGTGCTAGCCAGAACCGCCTGGTATTCTACCTACTTACTTTAAATCGCTTAAATAAACACATATATAAATTTCAACTTTACAGAATAAAGTTTATTTTTATGTATATATTACACACCTTCCGGTTCGCCTGGCGGGTACTTGTGCTCATCGTAAATGCCTGGCAATTTTTTTTAAACTTAAAAATGAATAAACTAAATTGTATAAAAATTTCAAGCTTGCTGCTACAAGTTTTTTTTTAATATTTTTTTGACACTTTCAAAAATATACGGTTTGATGACGTGCAGGGCTGAGGAGTGCCAGGCGATGCTTGCCGTACTAAGCATGCTATGACTCATCACCATGAGAATTTCTAGCCTTACAGACAGACCGTTACTCGGAGGGTTCAGTAGCTCTCCTACTATATGACTTAAACATATAATTTTGACGACCTCCGTGGCCAAGTGGTTTGTACGCCGGGTTTCAAGGTGTCGACATGAGAGGTCCCGGATTCGAATCCCGGTGGGGGCAGATGTTTGTGTGATGAATATGAGAATTTGTACTCCAGTCATGAATGTTCAATATGTATTTCTATATAGATATACTAATATTTGTATTCTATCCGTTACCCTAGTATCCCATAACACAAGCCTTACAGTGCTTACTTTGGGGCTAGGCTAATTGGTGTGAGTGTTTGAAATATTTATTTATTTATAATATAGGTTTGTAATTATGCATAAAGGACATATATGACCTTGTATATAGAGCGTGGTGGTCAAGCAAGTTTAGTGTTTTTTTGTCATTACAAAAGTGCCCAACTTACCTAAATAAATTGTCACTTCTTGGAACAATTTATCGTCGTACGTAACATCTGGACTCTAAAGTATTTTCTTTTATTTACCTAGTTGCAATAAAATTTGAATTGTCGAGACTGGTCTTCGCAGTCTCCGAGCTCTAATGTTCTATCACAGAATAAATGGAATTGAAAAGGACAATACTGAGTCGGTAGACGGATTATTTAAAAAAAATGAGTCTTAATTTGATAACTTTTTTTTTCAGATGAAAATGGCGTCTACTTGGAATAAAATAGCATTGTTGCTGTTGCTGGGATTATTATGCCACGTCCTTAGTGCCCCAGCTGGTGATAACACGGGTAAGTTGAAGATCTTAATACATTATATTATACTTATTATATTTAGGAGTTACGTGTTAAACGGTTCTGCTATAAGTCCTGATATTAGGTAACATTTTCTTAGTACAAACTTATTTGCTACCTTCAATTCTTATAACCAGCTATCAAAGACATACAAGAATGTATACAATACTTACTTTTCTGTACGTGTATTCATTACCATAGTAATACGACAAAGGTTAGGGATTAGGTGCCTATAAATTTCGAATGCGCGTACCTGGAAAATTCGGATAGAAGCCCATTTATTGGAAAAGATGCCTTTGCAACCGTAAAACCCTCACACTCGAATACATTCTCCCTAAGATAAGAATAGATTTAAGAAAATTGATTTCGGCAAACTATATTTTATAATTTATATCTTAACTAGTGGCCCGCCCTCGCTTCGCTTCGGTGTAGAGCTGAAGTGTAGACTATAGTTTTTGTTTTCAGGCTTGTATTATACACAATGACATTCTTCATATACCTAATTACAAAGGGCACGCGCCGCCAGGTCTCTCGCCCGGTAGCGTCGGAACCGCTATGTCCCTGCATTTTAAAATCTGTAATATCTTCGAAAATATTCATTGAAATTACATGCTTTAAGGGCCAAATTGATCTGTATTAAATACACAATGTATTTAAGGTACTTAATTGGTTAAGGATGAATGTTATATTGCTGAAAATAGCTTCGTTAATAAGCTATTATTTCTCGTAAAAAGTATAGAATAAAAATGGTTATTGTGGGTTATCCCTAAGAGATATACATATACCATCGTGGACTTTTTTGTAAACCTTTTTAAGGTGTACAATACTATAGTACATTATTTTGATCTATCTCTCAAATATAGGGTTCAGCAAAAAATGTGTTTATTTACGACCTTACATTAAAAACCTCTAAAATTATCAGTGTTTCTCTACTATATTATGCATGTATTATACATAAAAACCTTCCTCTTGAATCACTCTATCTATTAAAAAAACCGCATCAAAATCCGCTGCGTAGTTTAAAAGATCTAAGGATACATATCAACATAGGGACAAAGGGACAGACAGCGGGAAGCGACTTTGCTTTATACTATTTAGTGATTACCTACACTTTTTCACAGTTCATGCCTATATAATTATGGTATTTTATTTGTGATTAAGTTTTAGTTCGCTTTTATATTTTATTTACAGTTCAGACAACATTATAATACCAAATATGTTGGTAGTGAATCACATTCTCATACTCAGATCTGTATGGGCCTAAGTATTTATTCGGAATATAAGTGACAAGTAGAGAGTCTAGCGTAAACAATAATTTAAAACCACGGCGCGGCGTCTCAAAATAAAATTATTATGACAAACATAGAGTATGGGAACTACACTTAATGTTTTATATTCTATAAAAAATATATGAGATGAATCCAGAGGATTTTAATGTTTTGAAAATGCTTTCACTTTTAAAGAGCTAAGTAGTAATCAGTTAAAAAAAGTGAATTCAAAAGCCAATCCCAGAGAATGAAAAGCTATGTGGCAGTTGTTAACGACCGTACCGTTGTGATTGTAATTCGAATGCATTCCATCCACAGAGTGCGTTTTTATAGCTATTGCAGAAAGCTAAGAACATAAAGTTAAGACCATTAGTTACAAAACCACTTACGGGCTCCTGAATAAATTAGCACCCGCCGCTGCCGCGCCGCTCCGCCTACTCAACGAGTCTGTATCGCCCACGCTAACGCCATCGCCATTATGATTATATTGGTATTCCATTTTGGAAATACTCATTAGAATGTAAATTAAGCTTCAACGAAATCAAATTGGAATTCCATAATTATATCATTGAACAGTAAACGTGTATATCGCAATACAAAATGGGTATGATTTAGGATATTGGGACTCTTGCAAACTCATCCGCATGGACTAACTTGTAAAATCTTACTTCAATAGACACGGCGTAAATATACATACGCTTTTTCGCTAAGAAGTGTTTTTTGTATACCCAATGCAATAAATTGCTCGAAAATTGTCCATGAATATATTAAAGATAAACTAACATTAAATGAAAATAGTTTTAACGGGTTAATGCACTGACGATGAAGATCCGAAAAGGCTGCGTAAATAAATTTCGTGAATTAACCCGTTAAAACTAATTTTATTTAATGAGTGATTTACGTGAAAATCTAAGAAACAAATATAAACTAATATTTTGTAATAAAAGGAAAAAACAAGAAAGTTAAGAAGTGTTATGAGAATGATAAATATTGTTGTAGCCATTACTAATTGCCGCTCGCAAGAAATTTGCGGCCGGGTAACAAAAAGCCTAACTTTTCTGTAACGATGAAAAAGTGTTTTTTCATTACATAAAATGATAGATTTGAGGTCGTACTTACTATGGGTCTTTAGCACGACTCGTTTGCTTTTGTGAAATCACTGTCATCTTATCTTGGACAATCATTCGTCCAAGCGTTGTAATAAATAGCTTACTATCATCACTATTACTATATACGAACGACCTATTGGTTTTTCTGTCCTTTTGGTTATCTGCAAATGCAAATTATTTAATATCCAGGAAGTTTCCAATTTGCCACTTTTATTATTTTAAATATATTTATTCTGATTTTGAATTTTGATCAACTGATCAACGGAACGGAAAAACTGTTGAGGCTGCACTAACAAGCGTTAAACGCTCAGCATTGCCCGATCACTTGCATCTTTGACTGCCTATCAACATAAAAACTTGTTAATTATGGTGCTTATAAAATAAAACTAGTTTTAACGGGTTAATGCACGAACTTTATTTATTTATTGAAAGCCTCTCTGAGTTTGTTTCGATGGTTCTTCTCAGAAAGGTCTCCCAATTTTGGAACCGGTGGTAGTTTACGGTAGTTAGGGTCAAATAAATAAACTCAAAATTACAAAAAAGAATTTTAAATAAAGCACTTTATTAACTAAATAACTAATAAATTCATACATACAATATAGTCATAACAATAAAGTTTTAAAAATCTTCCAATGAAATATCCGAACGCTCAATAAAAATCTTTCGAAGGTAGCTAGCTCGACAAAGTAAATAAAAAACATTATTCTGACGATGCAGATCTGAAAAGGCTGTGAAACGTCAATAAATAAATAAAGTTCGTGCATTAACCCGTTAAAACTAGTTTTATTTAATGAGTGATGTGCGTGAAAACCTCAGAAACAAATATGGTGCTTATATTTTACCGTGTTACTCCAAATGACTTAGACAACGTCTAAAATAATGTATTACAGTTAGGAATTTAGATTTGAACAGTTTACAATAGCATAACTGTATTTAATGGTTTTAAGTTTATATCTTTTGAAACATAAATTCTCTTGGAACCATTCGACTGAAAGTTGAAATCACCACCGGAAACTTGCGGTAAAGTATTTGTACCGTGGTAAAGTACGTAGTAAGTAATAACGTGGGACGTACCTATAATGAAATTCAGTTTCTCCAAACTTTACCCATGTAAACAGAATGTTTTGTGGATAAGCGATATTGAAAGTTGGTACAGAGGTGGTTATATATATTTATGTTTCATTAACGGGTTCTGATTTCAAAGAATACGGCCCAGTGTTTAGGTCAGGATTAAGAAAGGTGAGCAAAATATTTGGAACATAATTAAGGCACATTACCGTGGTTTAGGTATCTTTCTACAGAGTAAATCCGGTTCTTGACTAATAATTTACTTATTTAAACCTAAATTCAATTGCTGTCAAATCAGCAGGTCCTATAATAAACTAGAAAAATCGAATCGAATCTGTACATCAAGGATAGCGTAGGTTTATAGCAATAGAATTGCGTTACAGCTATTGAAGTACGCAACCCTAAAAACGAGAAGGAGGCAAATTTTTATTTTAATATTTAATGGTAGACTGTTTAAAGAAACAATTAAATATTGAGGGCATAATGAGAATAGTCGCTGTCACAGGTTACAGTAATTTATTTTCCTTTTATGAATTAATTGAAATTTAATCTGAATTTTTCCACACGCAAGTTAACAAATTCTCCTAGGATCCGTCAGAACTCTTGAAGTTAAAAATTTCGAGAACTAAATTGCTTTGACATTGAAATCGTTTGGGACTTATTTTTTGTAATAATTTCGATCATACAAATTTCGACCATACAATTTTCGTTGAGAACTGAGCACCTAATTTAATTTATCATTAGTTTGCCTTTCGTTAATGCTTTCATTAATATAAAATATTATGAATTTTAAAGTAATTCGTTCTATTTCATCAGTTATAAGTATTTATTTTTGTCTTATTATTATCACGATCTAAATGCGAAAATAAATTGATATTTCAAAGTTTGCAATAGAATTCCATTCACATAAATACTTATTTTCTCCACCTAAATATCAAATATATAAAAATTACATACTAAAGACTTCATTATTATTTTGTTGGCATTTATTTCCTTAGCGTGCATTATTGCTCCTGAAGAAACTCTTACCGAGCTAAATAAAAAAATCTGAGTTGATCCAGCGCCTGTACTCCTACCCCCTTATGAACAAACCAAGAATAAGCTTGGATAAGTTACTCTATGTTTTACTTTTGTTCATAGTCCTACTCTATTAAACATAGTTTTTAATGCCAAAAGATCCGATGAAGTGCAGACCAAATATATTTATTTGGTCTGCACTTCATCTCACCATTTCAGCGTGAATTAATAAGAAATATAAAACCAATCAATATTATTTATAATATAAGTACGTAGCTTTCGGCAGGGATCGATAAGTAGGTGTATAAATTTAATTTATTTCGTAAGTTACTTAATTTGTGCCCGGAGCCAGGTGCTTAACGTTTAGTACCTACTTACATTTCCATTCCTTAATCAAACCAAAAGATACTCTTAGTCGATAGCTTACTTTTATGGGTTTCATTTCAATTATGTAAGAGCGGTAATAATACTTACTTCTGTCTGTGTTACGCATCCTCTTTCGTTGTGTTATGACATTAAATGATTTGTTCTGTCCCGACATTGAAATGTGTCACGTAGCCTGAATATGCAAGTGAATCCAATGTAGTAATCAAGTACAAGATCCAAAGACCGCCAGACTTTACTTATTTTCTCATGAACAACATATGGATAATCGATAAGTATTAGTGTGTACAATGAACGTGTCCATACTTGTTAAATTGTGCTGTGGGCAAATTTTCAGGTATCAGGTGGCACAGGCACGTAAAAATTTTCCTCACTTTACTTACAGCCTGAGGACTGATTCCTACGTATGTTGTATAGAATATTATAAACAATATGAAATTAATACTGCCAGACAAATTCTGTCAGCAGTTTTTATTGCCAGACACTTTTAATGTCAAAAGCAAATTTACTTCGTTCACTGTAAATATTAAAACAGTATAATGATAAGAGTATAATGTTCTTCATAATATTAAAGAATACAGCTACCTTTTTATTTTATTTTTATTTGTAAAAGTCCCTATAGAAGTTCAAAATTTTCCTTAAGATGAATGACCTCGGTTGATGAGATCAAGTGAAGTGAAGTTTCTTCAGCCATCCATCATTACTTTGAGTCGTTGAAGTTTTGCTGAAACATCAAAAAATAAAATGAAGATATATTCAAAGAATACTATAGTTCTATAGATTTGTAAACATTCTTTTGTTTTTCTACAAGCTTTTATTTAACTTGGAATGTTCGTATGTAATATATATACCATCAAAATTTGTAAACCATTTCTCGACCACTTCTTGTTATCTGATTAAGCTGAAATTTGGCATACTTATGTAAGTTTGATGACAATGCAATAAAATAGAACCATGTAGCTGATCTGATGATGGAGCTGGAAGGTGGCTATAGGAACACTGTAATAAAGTGACGCAACATCTTCATGTTCGGGCTCGTTTGATTCGTCTGGACGTGTATTTTGTCGCTACAAGGTCTGTTGGTGGAGCTGGAAGGTGGCCATAAGAAGTCCGTAATAAAATGATAAAACCCCATCGAATTTGGGCTCGATTGTTTCGTCTTGAAGAGTACTTTGGTCCTAGATCATAGCCATATGCACTCCATTATTGTCAATTGAGATACGGAAACCTAAAAATAATATTATTATTATGTGTATAATTTAATCCAGTTCCAATGTTTGTAGTCAACATCCAGTCACACAAATAATAATAAATAAATATTTTTAACACACACCAATTAGCCTATCCCCAAAGTAATATCTCTTATATAAATATATAATAAATAAATATGTATTAATTTATTTCTTTATTGAAAAATCTCACACAGCTATCTATACATATATAAACATGACTGACATGACTATGACTAAGGTACAAATGCTCGTATTCATCATACCAACATTTGCCCCCACCGGGATTGGACACTATGAAACCCGGCGTATATACCACTCGGCCACGGAAGTCGTCACAATAAATAGTTACAATAGGGAAGATGCATATATAATATTTATGAAAATTTTATGATTAAAATATTAAAAAAATATAAAAGAAATGCCACTGCAACGTTTTTATTTTACATAATGTTGTTTTTTAACAATTATTACGAATTAAAAATACTTGAAACAGAACGTATTTTAAAACACCAATCAGCGTTTAGTGACGTCACTCCTGTTATGACAACTTCTTTGAGGTTATGGTTGTTAAAGTAAATATTATTTTATGGCAATATTAATTGAGTTTTTTTACATTTAATAAAAATGGAAGTTGCGTTTATCAAAGCAGACTCCAGGAATTTACCAAGAGTTAGTGTTGACATGGTTATAACTTTTTTTGTCCAAAGTGCAGAGTTTTTAAGTGTAGAAATGAAAGGGACTAAATTACTACGGTATGTAAAAATCGTAGTTGTTAAACTTCGTATTTTATTCAGCGGCTTCTACAAATCTTACGGCGATAATGCAATCGGCTATGTCCAAATTAAAAGAGATGGAGAATTATGTACAGTAAAAGGTCGAGTTCTCCGGAGCATAAAGTACGTAAAGAAGGTTATCGTGTTACAGTTATTTTAAATGAAACGCAAAGCTTGGTTCAGCCCTGACAATGTGAAGATTATGCCACACATTTTAAACTTTATCTAATTTTCGACGTCATTCTCCAACTATAAAATTAAAAATATGTTATAGACAGGTTTTGTAAGTATTAGGTAGGTTACTAATGCGTTTTTACGTACAAGCAGATTAATTAAGCATATAACAAGTATATTCGCCGACTTGCGTCAAAGTGATCTTCACAGCATCGAATAATGGTCTTTGGAGAATAATTATTTCTCTTTGCAGCTTGAAACCACTTTTTTTCAGTTTTGGGTCAGAAGTTGCAGTCAAAAACAATTTATTTGGATACTTTGTTGAAGTAGATTAGACAAAATATTAGTCAACACGGCTTTTTTTTCGGAATATGGTAGTGGTATTGTTATGATCACATGATGTTGATGGATAGTCCATTTTAAATTTTTTAAAAAAATATTCCGAAAGTCGAAAAAATATGCAAAAGTATGAAAATTTAAAGCCAGCGACGAACAAGTACTACCAGTGACAGACAGGAGTGACGTCATCGCAACCATAGGTTCGTTTTCGCGCGAAAATTTAAATTGTCAATTTAAAACCGCATTTTTTCCGATAAATCACAATGTTTTAATTTTTTAATATATCTGTGGTTTATTCTACATGGAATTCTTTAAAAGGAAAACAAAAATAAAAATATTGCATCTTCCCTATTACACTCCAGAGTATCTGGTAATACATAAAGGTAATATCAAAATATGATAATCATATTTTATTATTACCTATACATGACATGAAAAGGTTTCGAAACCCTGCTTCTTTTTTTAACGTTATCTGGTGTGAAGTATAGCTCAATAGTATTCTATTTGCAAGCTATTGACGTCTAGTACCTGTCATATATTTTATTATGCTTGCGACATCAAAGGCGTACATTTATGAGTAACGCTGTCAGGGAGATTGCCAATTATACGCTTGAAATGCCAGCCCTCTGGAGCGTACTGGGCTTACATCACACGTGGCTTTGCTTTGTGGCAGGACAGTACATTATTAAGCAGCTTTGTAGAGCTCTTTAATTTATCGTTTTTATTTTAAATCTCCTCTTTTGAACGGTTTTACGCTAAGAAGTGCTCTCATTTACAAGACTAAAAATAATTATAAGCAGTCTATTGCTATAAAGTTTTATTCATGCGTTTAGGAAAACTTTTTCTTCTTTCAATTCACTTAAATTCTTGTATTGATAAAGATAGCATACAATTACTAGATCGTATGAGAAATATCTGCCGAGATTATGAGTAAACACGCCCTTTAAAAGTGCAACGTATTTGAGTTACAAAGTTGAGACCACAAAAAAATAAAATGGTTCAGGATGGTCAATTCTGGCATGATTCTCTAAATTTAACATCAGCCTCTCCTTTTCATTCTGTTTAGATAATGAGAAGGATATAATGGTGTCAATTCTGACATGATTCAAATTAAAGTTTAGGTTAACGTCCAGTCAATGAAGGCTTAACTTTGCCATTTGGAGTTGATCACCTGCAACCAACGCGAAAATTTCCGCAAGGGTTCGTAGATTAATATACTAAAATTGCAGGGTGCTGCATTGACGGCAAAGGGTGAAAAAAAAATGCGAAATGGTGCAAAAACCAGTTTTTTGGCAATATCTCGCGACTGGCTGGAAAAATAGAAAAAGTTCCTAGTACAAAGTTGTAGAAAATTTAATTTCCTACAAAAAAGGTATCAACATATTTTTGCGCATCTCCCATAGTTTTTGCACAAAATGCAATTAAAGGTGCAAAACAAAAAAAGAAAATATATTGTTAATGGTTTTTTTCCATTTTTAAACGATCCTACGGGTCAAAATCAACAATCACCACTTACTGAAATATTTAAGCATGAGTTTTCGGCAGTCCACTGGAATGAAAATTGACTACCGAAATGGTAAAAAAATGACCACCGAAATGATACAGCCAAGAACATCGCCTTTGTAGTAGAAGCTTTCCCTATTTTGAATTTAAATAAATTTCCTTAATCTTTGTAAATATTTTTGTTCATTATTTTTTAATAAGAATTATTAATGAAGAATTAATTAATTGTTACTCCTATTAATTATTATTAATAATTATAATTATTAATATGTACATTTTCAAAATAACGAACAAAGCGCGTTTAGTGCCAAAACCGATTATCTGCACTTTTCCGCTACTGAACTTTTATAATACCAATCGACCCGTGTCATTAAGCCGCATCTACAGGTAAAACCCATTATGCTTTACGACACATACTTCCTGAAATAGCTAATGAATAAACAGAATAACTGCAAATTATTTCCAAAATTCTTGATTTAAAACCTAATAAACCCATTCAAAACACTTAAGTTGGTAAACGTATTACTGCTGAAACCAAATTTCGGATTTAAACTCATTTTTCATGTAGACACTTAGAGTAAATATCCTGTGAGTATCCTGTAATTGGCTTTGACTGTTTGAATTTTACCAAATATTTTAATTTTACTAGATGAAGTAAAAACTAACAAATCTGTCGCTTTGTGCAAAAAAAATACATATAATATGTTTGCGTTATATTTGAGGCAATTAAAAGAGGATAGACCGAATCGATCGATAGGTGACCTTCTAGCGTACGTGACATATATCTGAGGTGAGGCTATCAATAAGCGAGGTGAGTCTTTGGCTATCAGCCTTAACATCGCCAAGGCTTTGATAGGGTCTGGCACATAAGTCTTCTCTCCAAGCTTCCTGGATACGGTCTGCCTACTCAGTTCTGTGCCTGAGTGGCTGACTTCCTGCATGAACGTCAACGGACGGCGACGAATGTAGTTCGCAATTCATGTCAGTGAATGCCGGTGTTCTTCAAGACTCCGTCCTATCCCCTACACTCTTTTTGATTCATTCAATGATTTAATTCCTCTTGAGAATATTCATTGCTATGCAGACGATAATACAGTGCATGCGGGATATTTTGGATACGCAGCCGCTGGACAGGTAGAAACCAAAGAGAAACGGGAGAATCTTGGCATTGAACTCAATCAAGATTTGGACTGCATTTCGGAATGCGGTACCAAGCACTTGGTTAAGTTCATTACCAAGAAAGCCCAGGTCTGCGCTTTCACGGTAAAACTAACGTTTTTTCACACCTGAGCAACTGTGCTTGATGTACATGACGTAAGTACGGTCTTGCGTGGAATATTGTTCGCACCCCAGAGGATGGCTCCGCCAAGTACTTTTTTGATGCTTTGGATAGGTTACAGCGGCGCACGATCCGCATCATTGGCGATAAAGAGGTGACTAAACACCTCGAGCCTCTTCAATTACGCCGTGATGTGGCGTTATTAAGCGCTTTTTATCGTCTATATCATGGCGCATGTTTTGAGAAGTTATTGTCCCTTAACCTACCTTCCCCTTTCCTACAGAAATCTACACGCGCTGGCCTACGTTGTAACCGACTAACTGTGAACTACTATTCGCACTATTCTAACGTGAACAAAGAAATTTGGTAACTCATTTCTTTGTCAGACTATCCGCAAATGGATTACTTTGGCCTCTTACGTGTGTGAAGTAGCAATTCTGCAGGCCGGCAAAACAAGGATATCTGGTGTGGCAAGTAATACTGCTGTACCAGCTATCTTCGCGTCTAGACTCCTCCGTCACCTATCCTCTGGTGGAGTCATTTGTCGAACCTATTTATAAAAAAATATCTATAGCAAAGAAAAAAGATCTTGATGATTTGTGCAACAAAGGTGTCATACCTGAAGAGTACCATGGATTATACAGATCTTTGGCTACAAAAACAAGCCAATCTGATCGTTTTCCTTTAGAAACCATTCTGATGACTCATCATGTGAAAGCGAGTCAAGTGCAGATGAATAATACTGATTTTTTTACACTTATTTAATTAGGAATACTATCGGTCGCCAACGAATTCGTCCGCTTTAACTTTAATATACATTTTTAAACTAGATATTTTAGATAGAAATACTACTGCACCCGAAATATCGAACCTACAGTATCTAGATAAATGTACATCATAAACCAAAACTATTTAATATACCTATATTGACTCAAGGATCTCTAAAAACTTATGGATGTATCATTTCGGCGATACTTTCATTCCCTGGACTCTTATCGGCATTACTGTCCACCGAATCAATTATCCCGATATCACTGCAATGATATACTTACTATTTGGCGGGAATCCACAGTGACGTTGTTGCGCGTGCGTGTGCTCCAGCGAAGGCGGACTGGCTCGAAGTGAGCACTGACAAACGGGACACAACAACGCAATGTAGACGAACCTATTTCACAAAAATGATAACTTTTTCCAGGACAAAAGTTGAGTGCTTGTTACATGTATAAAGAAGAAGGTAAACAAACAGTAGTAGGTTTTCTTAATAGGCTTTATTATATATTAATGATATAAAAGTTAATTTCAATCGAAAAAATAAATGTTACTACAGGGGAAGTAATTTTACGAGAGGAATTGGGTTTCAGACAGGTTCCCGTGATGATAAATGCCACTTCGTATTTTTTTATTTTATGGAATAGAGCCCATTACTCAATAATTCTTTTTGACAAGTTTGAGAAGTACCTACTTAACTAAGAAAAAAAGTCAAAATCATTTATCAGCACATTGCACTGCCGCTCTGAGCAATGCCGTGTATTTTTTTTTGCTTGGGGAGTTCACCTCTACATGATTCATTGGGATTTAATTAATATGTTTCGGGCATTTTTTTATTAACTTTTTCATATAATAATCTAGACAGTTGTATCTCTAAGGTAGTCCACTGGTTTAATGTTAATAATTTATTACTAAATGAAGGAAAAACGAAATGTATTAAATTTGTATTACCTAATGTAAAACAGGTAAAAACCAGTGTGAATGTAAAGGATAGGAATATGGGCCTTGTAGACACCACAGTATTCTTAGGGATTACTTTAGATTCTAAGCTTCAATGGGGCCCACATATTGATAAATTGTCAAATAGACTTAGTTCTGCAGCATATGCCGTTATGAAGATACGCCAGTTAACGGATGTAGATACGGCCAGATTAGTATACTTTAGTTATTTCCATAGTGTAATGTCGTACGGAATTATATTGTGGGGAAACGCCGCCGACATTCAAACTATTTTTGTGCTGCAGAAGAGAGCTATTCGATCAATTTATAATCTTAAAGTTAAGGATTCCTTAAGAGATAGGTTTAAAAAATTTGGTATAATGACGGTCGCATCACAATACATTTACGAAAATTTATTACTTGTAAGAAAAAATATTAATTTGTTTCTTAAAAACAGTGATGTTCACACACTTAATACAAGAAACAAAAATAAACTAACTTTACCTGCTACTAGGCTTCACAAAATCAATAATTCATTTAAAGGTCTTTGTGTTCGCTTATACAATAAAGTCCTAAGCAATATCCAAGAGTTAAGCATAAATAAATTCAAAGATAGTATAAAAAAAGCACTTATTAAAAAAGCTTATTACAAAGTGTCTGATTATATTACAGACAAAAATGCTTGGGTTTGAACTGTTCCAATCATTCCAACAGGTTTTCTATATTAAATAAATCATGATTGTATTGACGTTGTAAAAACATAATGATTTGTAAATGTTGTTACATTATGCTTTTAATGTTGTGGAGTTTTTTTCGCTCGTTTTTCTCCGCAGCTAAAAAATATGTCCAATAACGAGTGGTAGGGAAAAAAATGTTTGGACGATTCAAAAGTGTTGTACTATACATCCAATTTGAATAAAGATATATTGATTTCTAAAAAAAAAATATTTCAATTTTATTATATGATAATGTATAAGAATATGTATTGCATATTGCAAATATATGTTTTAAATGCAAATTTTGCGCTGAACACGATGAAATAAAAATAAATGTTAAAGTTAAATTGAAATCAATTTTTTTATCAAGTTTATTTTTCGTTATCTTTCTTAGTGGTTATCATTTTAAACCAAATACGCAGAATAGTTCACCCAGTAATGTTTATTAGTGATTAATTTAAAAAAAATAACATTGTTGCCCAGCGCGCGATTCAACAATGAATGAATAAAAGTGAGCAACTCACTCCGTAGCGCGCGATCTGTGTACGGAAGAGACGGTTAAACATGGATAGCTGATTTTAGCTGAAGCATAAATTTTAAAGTAACGATGTCTAACGCTAATAAGTTGTAGTGGAAGAAAAGAGTTAGCACCGATAATTGATTTTAGCTGAAGTAATTTATAAAGCGTTGAATAAAAGTTATTAACTAAAAACAAATTGAAATTCGGTATCTTATTCAATTGTCTCAAACATTACGCAAATATACTATATATTTGATTTTGAAAAAAGCGACTTAGATCTGTTAATTTTTACTTCATCTAGTAAAATTAAAATATCTGGTAAAATTCAAACAGTCAAAGCCAATTACAGGATACTCACAGGATATTTACTCTAAGTGTCTACATGAAAAATGAGTTTAATCCGAAATTTGGTTTCAGCGGTAATATAATACATTTACCAGCTTAAGTGTTTTGAATGGGTTTATTAGGTTTAATTTAAATCCAGAATTTTGGAAATTATTTGCAGTTATTCTGTTTATTCATTAGCTATTTCAGAAAGTATGCGTCGTAGAGCATAATGGGGTTTACCTGTAGATGCGGCTTAATGACACGGGTCGATTGGTATTATAAAAGTTCAGTAGCGGAAAAGTGCAGATAATCGGTTTTGGCACTAAGGGGACGATTTACTAACTAATAAACTTCTCGCTTTCTAAACGCGCTTTGTTCGTTATTTTGAAAATGTACATATTAATAATTATAATTATTAATAATAATTAATAGGAGTAACAATTAATTAATTCTTTATTAATAATTCTCATTAAAAAATAATGAACAAAAATATTTACATAGAATAAATAAATTTTGTTTAAATTCAAAATAGGGAACCCTTCTACTACAAAGGCGATGTTCTTGGCTGTATCATTTCGGTGGTCATTTTTTTACCATTTCGGTAGTCAATTTTCATTCCAGTGGACTGCCGAAAACTCATGCTTAAATATTTCAGTAAGTGGTGATTGTTGAATTTGACCCGTAGGATCGTTTAAAAATGGAAAAAAAACCATTAACAATATATTTTCTTTTTTTGTTTTGCACCTTTAATTGCATTTTGTGCAAAAACTATGGGAGATACGCAAAAATATGTTGATACCTTTTTTGTAGGAAATTAAATTTTCTACAACTTTGTACTAGGAACTTTTTCTATTTTTCCAGCCAGTCGCGAGATATTGACGAAGAACTCGTTTTTGCACCATTTGGCATTTTTTTTCACCCTTTGCCGTCAATGCAGCACCCTAGCAATTTTAGTATATTAATCTACGAACCCTTGCGGAAATTTTCGCGTTGGTTGCAGGTGATCAACTCAAAATGGCAAAGTTAAGCCTTCATTGACTGGATTATTAGGAGAATCATGCCAGAATCGACACCATTGTTTCGCTATTCAACATCTCTAACTTAGTTAGGAAGAGTAATTTTCTAGGCTTTCTATGAAAAACTACTCAATCTTTCTTATTTTGTCCGATAATCATCACTATAGCTATACGCTTGAGATACTACAAATATCATATTTGTTTCTTAGGTTTTCACGCACATCACTCATTAAATAATACTAGTTTTTACGGGTAAGATATATTTATTTTATTTATTACTTATAAATTATTATTCAGACGACGCAGACCTGAAAAGGCTGCGAAACGTCAATAAATAAATAAATTCAGTACATCTAACCCGTAAAAACTAGTTCTACAAATATCACTAGTTCCCCTAATCCCTAGTTAAGGAGCACTTCTTGTCAGATGAGCGTCTTTAAAAATATTGCTATGTTAGTAATACTGGCTGTTTGCATTTATTTTAATTTATTTTCAACTTACTTTTTACACTACTTTTGTCTTTTATTCTGCACAACCTCCCTCACTATTGTTATCGTGCTTTATATATATTTTTTTCCAGCTCTTTGAGTTGTCTGGAAGAAATCGCTGATTAGCGATAAGACCGCCCTTTGTGCAACTGTAATTGTTTTGCCTTTTTTTGTATTTTATTCGTGTTCTTTATGTTACTGTTGTGCAATAAAGTGTTATTATCTTATCTTATCACTCGCAACGTTACCTACCCTGATCCAATTCCCTACCCCGTGGAGCCCTGGAATCTTACTCATCGACAGAAACACAACACCACCAAAAGGTAGTGTTATTTTACTGTGATCTTCTGTACGGTTCAGGTTACTACCCCATTTTCATTGCGTTGGACAGAGCATTTCATAGTACAATCTGAGATCATCGTATGATCAAATGTTTTCGTTCGCTTTTGATGTATTGTGAACACGATCCGTTCAACAAGTGCTCTTTATGACATGGATGGATCGATTAATCTTGTCGGGCGTCAAAACAGATCGTCTCATCAGCCAAAATAACACGGTTAACCGAATTTTACATTTTTGCGTCAGCAACCTATTAATGATTTAATAATGAGCATAGATTACTTATACTTTTATGCAGTACCTAATTCTAGATATGAAAATATCCATGCTGCACTGATAGTGAATAGTAATATCCAATCTAGCCGTCCGTCTAGCACGACGGACAACATTATTTTGTACTAATAACAAGAATTTTCCAAGTCGACCTACCTTCAGCATCGTCACAGCGTCACAGCATATTAATGTCCCTACAGCTGGGGCGCAAGCCTTCCCTATAGATGGAATAGGGAGATTGGGCCGTGACTAGGGTTGCAACGATATATCGGAATATCGATAATATCCAGACCAAAATATCGATATTTTGTAGACTAAATTTGAACACAATAATATACTAAATTAAATTACTTTACTAAATTTAAATTAAAATTAAATTAATTTACCTGCTATGACTATCTGAATTGAATAATATCGAAATAACTATTGCTTTGAAATCGCAAGAGCTTATAGATGTATTAAGAAAAACTTGAACCCCAAGAAATATACTATACTGGCGTAGAATCTGGCATGATTCTCTAAACCTAAAATTAAATTGACAACAGTGTATCCTTGTCATTCTCTATACAGAATGAAAAGGAGAGACTGATGTTAAATTTAGTTTTAAGTTTAGATAATCATGCCAGAATCGACACCAACGTATATAGTTCGTATAATCGTTTACCTAATGGTAACTCATGCACTTAAATAAAATCCTTGCCTCTCTTTCTAGATAATTGTCAACTACTGATTAATTGAAATTTAATATCATTGTAACATAACACAAAAAAAATTAAGAATCTTATACAAATCGTAAAATTTTTAAGCTCACAAAGTAAGATAGGTATAGTAATTTTGGAAGCTTTGAGCTTACTCTATTCTGAAGCCATGGGCACGCCCCTGATGTGTGGGAGACTAAGCAATTTGCGTATTTGATGTGCGCTAAAAAACCGACATAGCTTGGAAAAACACGAATGTAGTGAAAACTTAGCGAAGGCATTCGCAAATGTCGTCCCACATATGCGGGTTGGCGCATTCGGGCTTACGAATGTGAGTGATCTGATCAGGATAAGAATTTTAATTTTTTGGTTTCCTGTCGTGGCTGAAACACAAACCGTGCGAGCCAATAAAAAAAACCCTGCTTGGCGCGATTTCATCAAGCGTGTTTAAGGAAAAGCTGGCTCAAAGCATTTTGCGAGAAACTCGTCAACAAATATATGAATGTGTCACACTCACCCCGTATTCTAATGTCAATAAAAAATAAAAAGGAAAAAATATCGATAATATCGAGATAAACTGGTGGATATATCGGAGATAGATATTTTCCTGACTTCGATATAAATATCGATATTTCAAAAGACTGCATCCCTAGCCGTGACCCACCAAGCTGGCTCAGTGTTAATGACTGCAGATGCAGCCGGTACCGCTTTACGGCTTAACGTGCCTTCCGAAGCATGGAAGCAATTATTCTCGAGATAATAAGTTTTTGATCACCCATCCAATGACCGACCATTGCTAAAGTCGCTTAACTTCCACGATCTCAGGCCGAAAAGAGCTTCGAGGGATCCCGTGACGGCAGCCCCCCTCTTGTAGTTCTGCCCTGCAAAGAGGGGGGCGGCGGAGGGAGCTACACGGGCACGCCCAAGTAGCCCTCCGCAGCGGACGGGGAGCGGTACGGTGGGCACTAGGCCGCGTACTCAGCCCCCACGCACGGGCCTTCCTGCGCACGTCTGCGGGGTCCCCGCGATACCCCGGGAGACCCCTGCCGTGGAGCCCCGGCTAGGCCGGGAGGCTGCTGGGTACGGAAACGCGGAAGAATCCCAAAACGGGGATCGCCGCGGGGCTTCGCACTAAGCAGCTTAGAGGGTATTCGCAGGGTATTTTAGCGGATATTATGCCGTAAAGCGCTCGTAAGAGTTACGGCGTCCTCAGTGGGCAGCCACTGCGGGGGCCCGTAAAACTTGCGGGAGCCAGGTGTAAGTCCGTTCGGCGGTGTGCCTCTTAAAGGTGCCGTCGTCTGTAAACAGAAGTTTTGCCTGCTTTACAAAAAAAGGCCGAATACCGCTAACCACCTGCGTCATCGAGCTCCTCTCCTATCTTCAGCATTATCGGAGAATCCCCTGAAAGAGCTTATTAGACGAAATTTCATTGAAAATTTTCAACAAACATCACAGCAACCTAAAACCAACATATTTTATATAGGTATTGCTCTTTTTCTCTCTACATCAAAAGTTACTTATTTGTAGGATAATTTATTGACAACAATATTGTTATATGTACATTCGCCCCGTCAGAGTATATAAGTACATATTTGTGTGTAAATACGATGGAGAAGCTGTTTTGGTGAAAATCGTTTTTCTATATTTAGACTTTCGGGTCTTTAACCTTTCGATATTGTATTGCTTAGCGGTACATTTCTTGCGGATTCTTTAGTCTGAGATATAATTGTTATACATTTGTTGACAATGATACCTACTAAATTAAGGGAAACATTAAAATGATCTTCATAAAATTATAACTGATCACTTAAAATATAATTGGTAACCCAAAGGTTCGGCTGGGTTACTAATTCTATTTTTTTCATGTTCAATTAAATAGGTGCCCTAAATTAATATGGCTTTTAATGTTAATAATTACTTATTACAGACCATACTAAATTAAAAGTTTTAGATCTCTCACCAAAGGAGAATTTTGCGATAAACCCAATTAAGATATGACAAAGACGATCCTGAAGCAATTTCTCATATAACAAAAGGTTCCCGTCAATTGCAGCGACCTAACTATATTACATCCAGTTTCTGCCTACGAAGTTCGGTATCACAAAAGGAACAAATACTGTTTTGTTTGGTGCTCCAGGATGTATTCTTAGATTGAGTACAATACAAATATAAATCATTGTAGGTGCATGCCATTATTATGTATATCTGACAGATTTAGGCAGAGGGTCAGAACTGTAGATTGAGATTTGGAATTGGGTAAGGTTCAACTAAGATGTTATTCGGAAATAGTAGCGACAGGATATCAGTGGTGCTATTCTGTAAGAATAAACTCACTTTTCACCGAGAAATTCGCCGGTGTGATTTGGAATTTATTTGAAATTCGCGTTCTAATTTTAAATCACACCGTGAATTCCGAGGTGAAAAGTGAGTTCGTTCCTACATAACTATGTGTGCTACTGCACTGCCGTTCAGAATACGCCCTGTCCTTTAATAGATTTTTACTATTTAGACCGGAAAGTTTAAAGCAGGCATTTCATGTGTTTCAAGAACAGGACAATTAGAAGGGAGATAAATAGACCAGATCCGATAATTTTTGAGGACATAAAAATTCAGAACCGTATGAAACCCATTTCTTAAGGAGGAGAACTCATTATAACTCATAATCGAGGAAAAATAAATTACGTGGCTTATTAATCAAATTTCGCTAACAAATATCTATGACACATCAAATAACCTGTATCTATAAGTATATTATTATATATTTTAAGCAAATCATTGTTAGATGCTTAAGTCCAAAATGCAATATCTATATGAATAAAAGTTTATCACCGAATTGTATGTACTTCCGAACGACTGTATCTAATTATATAATGCATTTTTTGTGAACTGATACTTTGTTAATGTCCCCTGACATTAAGGTAAGACAAAAATGAAAATTAAAAAGGAAACAAAATGAAAAATTACGACGGTATGAATATATTTAATAATTCTACTTACGTCTTCATTTTGTTAAAATTGCAATCGTTAATCTACAGCATAATTTGCTGTAGGAAAATGAGGTTTTTCTTTTTAATTTAAGGAAAAATAGAAAATTCACACTTCTTCGACAGAAGTACACTTAGAGGTTAGCGAACTTTGCCCTTTAGGCTCTAATTGTATTAAGCGCAGATACGAAGCGTGCCATGAATTTAATTTTAAAGAGAAAATTAAAAGCGTGTAGGGTAAAACTACCAGTAACTGGCCTCTTAGTGACTTCGGGCACTTTGAACATATGATGCTAGTATTCTATTCATAATAGCTACATTTTCTTTATATATTCTTTTAGACATTTTTTCAGGCCATCGTCATTTTTAAATTTCAATAAAGCATAATATGATATTAAAAAATTTAATCAAACAAAAATGTAGCTTTTAGTAGTAACTGGCCACGAAAATTAGTAACTGGCATATACTTTTACAGTAAGTGGCAGTATGCAAAATCTCAGTTTCGATTATATCAATATCAAAATCATTAAGTAAACTCTAAAAAGGACAATATTAAAAAAAAAACGACGGGTTGCACTCCGGGAGTGCCGGCAGAAGTGAAAACTTGAATATTAATGTTGTGAATTTTAGATATTTTGGAATGGTTAGGGAATAATTTTGCACGAATCGCTTGAATTATCAGTATAAAAGTACTATCATTTATGTGGTAGAATACAATATTTATTTATTGCGCTATCGTACACAAACATGACAATTTATATTACATTAAAAAGTTTATCTCCCAGAAAAATCAACTTACATAAAATCACATTTAAGCGCCCTATTATTCATTTTCTTTGCAATAAAGCTGCCTCCTGAACGTCCTAGATAGAGACTTATTATTATAGTACGATAAAATAAAATATTACTATGTTTCGTAAAATATATTGAAAGTCAACAACCTTTCCAATTTTATTGTTTTCGTCTTACGAATTTTCGATTAGGCCACGTGTCCTGACGTGAGTTTAGCATTTATTACCCATTTCAAAAAAAAGTGTTAAACGCCGCTAAAGAAGTTTTCACTTCTTACAATCTATACGTGATCAGTCATCATCATCATCATCATATTAGTCGTACGACACCCACTGCTAAGCAAAGGCCTTCTCCCAAGAATCCCCATACTGATCGGTCCTGCGCTATTTTCATACAACGGTTTCCCGCAACTTTCACCAGATCGATCCACCTTGTGGGGATTCACTCTCTGAGCGTCGTTCGGTGCGTGGTCGCCAGTCAAAATCGTTTTTGTCCCAAAACCCATCGGTTCTTCTCGCTACATAGCCAGTGATTCCACTGGCACCCTGTTGGGGTGCGCAATCTTTCGAGCAATGTGGATCACTTCAGTTCTCCAACGAATTTCCTGATTTCTGATTCAATTGCGTAGAAAAATACCGATTGACGCTCTTTCCATTGCTCGTGTACAACCTTGAGCCTTCTTGTAAGACCCGTCGTAATAGACCATGTTTCGCTTCCGTAAGTCATCACTGGTAACACATACTGATTGTTTAAGTCATCACTGGTTAGACAAGCTGATTTTTTAAATCATCACTGGTTACACAATTGACTGACACCGACGTTCGTATTGAAACGCAAAGACTTTTCGTAGTTTCCCGAACGCTGCTCATCTGAACTTGATTCGACCAGAGATCACATTGGCGCTGCTTGCAGGAAGAAACTCATTGCAGGTCAATAAGGGATAGCTGGTGTGACAGGTACACACTCGCAGGCTGGCAGCGCGATCCATCGTGGATGCGAGTGAAAAGTTAAAGATGTGGTAGTTCATGTCAATAAAGATGAATATTTAGTATAATTAACTGCTAAAATACTCTTGGTACTCGATTTAGATCTTGTGAAGTTTCCGCATTTGCTTCAACCCCCAGTAACCGCTTTATAAGACCTTGTTATGCTATATTTGAAGCTTTAAAAATGAAATTTGAATTGATGAACGCACGACACGACCGTTCACAAACACTATTATCCCTTATACTGAAACACGACAACGTGCATACTGCACAGCAGACGGTCTCCAAGTTACAAGAGCTGGGGTTAGAAGTTCTCCATCTTCCACCGTACTCACTAGACTTGGCCCCTACAGACTTCTACTTTTTCCAGAATTTGGATAACTTCTTAGATGAGGAAAAAATTCAATGACTGAAAGGCAGTTCAAAATGCCTTTGTAGAATTTGTTGCCTCCCGTCCAGCAGACTATTGTAAAAAGGGCATCAATAAGCTACCACTACGTTGTCCAAAATGCATTGACTGCATGGGTAATTTTTAATTAAAAAAAATAAAAATTGAGAAAAAAGGGCGTTAACTTATTTCATGAAAAACGGCAAATTCATAGGTAAAAATCACGTAGATCATACCTATACACAAAACCACAGTAATAAAAAAACGGTTTTATAGTCAAATCATCAGATATCGGCGGAACGGTTTATAACGAAAATTTAATTTTTGCGCCAGAAAAGTCATAGGTTCCTGAGGGTTTTTTAAATTCTAAAGTTAAAGCCGACAAAATCGCGGGCGGTCGCTAGTATAATTTTACTTTTAAAGAGTGTGATATAATACCATGATCAATAACAGCGATTAAACAAATAAATAAATCTCCATTCATTTATTACAAAAACGAAGTTAGTTCGAAGCTCCTGCAGCTTTGAACTAACTTCGTTTTTGTACTATTTATTAAGGAAGATTTCATTGGCACCATAAAGTTGAGATTATCGGCTATAAAATGACAATGATAACCTAAATACACACGGGAAAAACAACAGGTTCCATTTCTACAATAGACAGCGGAGTTTTAATATTCATCGCCCGAAATGAAATTAATAAAATTCAGGACAATATGTAGTATTGTAACATGGGATAAAATGAATCCTCATAAAGTGCTCTTGTACTCGGCGGATTAACAAAAACAAATAACCAGCAGCTGAGCGACGTCAAATAAATATGTTTAAGAACACCATTTTTAGGATTCCGTACCTCAAATGCAAAAAAACGGAACCCTTATAGGATAACTTTGTTGTCCGGTCCGTCCGTCTGTCAAGACCGTTTTTCTCAGGAACGCGTGGAGGTATCAAACTGAAATTCATATCTAATACTCATGTCTACTATCCCATGGAGCTGTGAAAAAATCAAACTTCTAAGCCAAAGCAATCAAAAGATATAGCCTTCGTTATGTTGTAGTTTATGTTTTATTAGTTCATTTGCAAAAATCAAAGGATTGATTTTCATACAGCCTTATTTCAAGGCGGATCAGAAAAATAAAAGCTATTTTTTTAAGCCTTCTGTGATTTGTTATAAAAGTAGAGTCAAGTGTTTAATCGTTTTTAGGAGTTTGATTTAATATTGTTTATTTCGAAATACTAAACATGTGATAATTAATAAATAAATATTTTATTCTTATGTGCGAACTAATTATAATTATGTAAAGGGCGGGCAAACATACATGTATGTACTCTGAAAACATTCGACTCATTGAGTAAAACGTGATATTATTTCATGATTAGTCTCAGTAATTGAAAATAGTTATATATTGTGTTTTTATCATTAATTATAAATAAATGGCTAAAATAAAATAAAAAATATGAATAATGGTTTTAAAGGAACCTTGAAGGTTAAAGATATTTTTATACTCACATCACACTGATAAAAGAACATAGAAATCTTAGAATAATAAAGCCTAGAAACCGTGTCTTAGTCAAAATAAGCGCGGTAATGCGTGCCAGAAAGAAAAGGAAAGACGAATGTTTTTTTAGATAATCATGCCAGAATCGACACCAATATTAACCTATAAGTTCATTAAAATATTGTCTGCGAATTGTTTTTGCCACAACTAGAAACATTATATTGTTAAAGGTTGTGTGTATAAATTATTGATTTTAAGTCAATATACCCACATGAAATGTATAAATTAAACGTGAAATGTATACTCACTCACTTTATTTTGTTTATTAGATGTGTAAGAAGTATTCCATATTAGTAAAAACTGTCATTCTTATTTATTTTTCGCGAGCATTGTTTGAGATGAAGCACCGTTGAGCGTGGTTGAGCACTGGCAGCTCGCGGAACAAACTATGCCCCCCTAGCATGAGCATCGCGATATGATTATAACGCGTTTTTATCACACTAAGTTGTCAAATTACTATGGAGTTTGACAGTTAGATGCGATAAAAAACGTGATATAAGGTAAATTGTGGTGCTCATACTACGGGGACTGGCTCAATTTAAGTTGCTCCTTTGTCGTGCGCGTGCTATGCTTCTAGGTGTTATTATTCTAAGATAGAAATCATAAAGTGGGTCCAGGACCATCACTTTAATTTTTTTTCCTTTGATATCACCACTATTATACAAAAAAAAGTTAACTATAACTGAGCTCTCTGGGCAATAATATTTATTGCTTCTTTGCAATAGCAAATAAGCTGATTCTTCTTGGTCAGAAAACATTTTGTTAGATTGAAGCGTTATTAAAAAAGTTGTGGAGTTTAATTTAAGGCTTTCTCAGTTGACCTAGTTCCCTCATAATGCTTTCGTGTCTCGAATTGCCGCCAGCTGTGGAGTAATAAAAAACTACACGTTCTTTTGTTTTAAACCATAATGGCGTAAGCATAAAAAATATTTCCTTTAAGCATACGTGAGGTATGTAACAGTCCATCCGAAAGAATAATTTCTAGTGGCAAGCTATGTCTTTTTGATCCCATAAGGAAATAATCATCTTGCATTTTATTTAACCACTAGCGGCCACCCGCGACTTCGTCCGCGATAACTAATAGTTTTTTTTTTCTGAAAAATAATATTATTTCTAAAATAATAGTTATAATAGAAACTTAATAATAGAAACTCCTTATATATCATACATCAGCTACCTGCCAGTAAAAGACCCTTCAAAATAGGTCCAGTCATTTCAGAGATTAGCCGGAACAAGCAGACAGACAGGCAGACAAAATTGTAAAAAATGTTATTTTGGTGTGTACATAGAAACATACGTATATATATTCATATGCATGTAGTAAAAAGCGGTTATTTCAATATTACAAACAGACACTCCAATTTTATTTATATGTATATAGATAGTTGCCTGAGTTTCCTTCTTCGAGTTTCATGTTTTCTTTTCTTCATCTTCATGTCAATTCCCGGGTGGGGAAGGCAGATTTTTTTCCTTAAAAATAGAAGTTTTATTTTCAAAATTTAAAGAGACTATTAAAATACATGCGGTTCTGGTAACAGCAATACTTAACAACTAAACCCTTTTTCTACCGATGAAAAAAACGGCGGAGGAAATTGTTTTTTGTGTGATCACGCATAACTTTTTACAGAGTAAAGTGTACGTACATACATGTAAACGGGGGTGGTCTTTTTTTCAATCTTCTACCCCATCGTGTGTGGTATGGTTCAATAGGTCCTTTAAAACGACTTAGGGGTTGCCTTTTCTCGATTTAGGGATCCGTTTGTAAAATATTAAACCTTAAAGTACAAATTCATTCCACCAAAAGTTAAACCATTGCATTGAAAAATCTGAAAAAATCACGATAATAGTGCTTTTTATGATTTATCAAAAAAATATATGATAGTTAAGATAAATCAGTTAGTTAATAGTCGTGCAACTAAGGTATTACAAAATTTCTTACCTTTTAAAAATTCCTTAGAAGAATACCTACATTAAAAGTGACTTAGATGAAGTGATTGCTTACTTATATCACGTTGAACCTTGAATTGAAAAACGAAATTCAATAAAACTATTTAAAAACCACAATAAAATATCTAAGGAGCCCTACACTGCGAGTGGCATGACACGCACTTAGCCGGTTTTTATTGGATAGGGTATACCTCAAAGTTGGTCCTGGATAAACTTGGAAACAAACATCTTACCCTAAGAGTGGGGAAATAGGGGTGATTGTTCACTATCAGATTTTGATGCCGAGTTGTATATTACAAAAAAATAATAAGATAAAATCTTTATAGCAAAAAAAAAATAACCGCTGAAAAAACTGAAAAGCGGAATGTAAAAAACAATGTTTATCTATAGTCAAATTAATATTTGGAGTCGGTAACATGCCAACCCAAGTAATAAATGGGAACTCAGACCTATCAGACATGCTTGGCACCGACGCTAAATATTAATTTGACTAAAGATAAACAGGGTTTATAATAATTTTCCGCATTACAGTTTCTTCGGCGGTTTAGTTTTTTTAACTAAAATGTTTTTGTGGTTATCGTGTTCTTAGTCGTCGGATTTCCGTTTCAAAAGGAACATTTTTGTGAATAAACCGGTAACCAGGTAAACCTGAAAATACCAAAGATTGATTGAATTGTTACTGTAAACTTTGTTTTAATCATTAGCAACTTAATACGCTAGCTTTAGTTGTAATCTATATAAGATATAGATTATTTACCTTTAAAGACTGTTAAATTGATATCTACGAAGACGTAGAAATGTAAGATTGTAAGCTTATAAAAGTTAAAATTTATTGTCATTACTACCTTAAACGACTTGTTATATTGCAGCTCTGAAGTAGCTGCATTTCGTCACTAGCAATAAAACATCGAAGGCACATGATATGACAAAGTTGATACCCTCAGCACTTGTAGTTAAGGTCGATATTGGGAAAAATTCTCTTCGAAGCTGCTATTTACAAGTGTAGTTACGTTGAAATAGGGACCTTAAGTACTCGTTGCCAACAATAAAGCTTAATTGAAAACATAAAACCCGTGAAAAATAAGCCTTCGGAGAACCTACGTCTCTTTTATTTCACAAACAACTGGATAGATATATCGTACCTATGTATAAAGTTTTACCAAGTACCAAAGTTTTATTTGCAGCATACTTTAATATTACATGTTGATGCAAGTTTTTTATGTTTTTATTATTTTATTTTCCAATTTTATTTATATGTATATAGATAGTTGCCTGAGTTTCCTTCTTCGAGTTTCATGTTTTCTTTTTATCTATCTTCATGTCAATTCCCGGGTGGGGAAGGCAGATTTTTTTCCTTAAAAATAGAAGTTTTATTTTCAAAATTTAAAGAGACTATTAAAATACATGCGGTTCTGGTAACAGCAATACTTAACAACTAAACCCTTTTTCTACCGATGAAAAAAACGGCGGAGGAAATTGTTTTTTGTGTGATCACGCATAACTTTTTACAGAGTAAAGTGTACGTACATACATGTAAACGGGGGTGGTCTTTTTTTCAATCTTCTACCCCATCGTGTGTGGTATGGTTCAATAGGTCCTTTAAAACGACTTAGGGGTTGCCTTTTCTCGATTTAGGGATCCGTTTGTAAAATATTAAACCTTAAAGTACAAATTCATTCCACCAAAAGTTAAACCATTGCATTGAAAAATCTGAAAAAATCACGATAATAGTGCTTTTTATGATTTATCAAAAAAATATATGATAGTTAAGATAAATCAGTTAGTTAATAGTCGTGCAACTAAGGTATTACAAAATTTCTTACCTTTTAAAAATTCCTTAGAAGAATACCTACATTAAAAGTGACTTAGATGAAGTGATTGCTTACTTATATCACGTTGAACCTTGAATTGAAAAACGAAATTCAATAAAACTATTTAAAAACCACAATAAAATATCTAAGGAGCCCTACACTGCGAGTGGCATGACACGCACTTAGCCGGTTTTTATTGGATAGGGTATACCTCAAAGTTGGTCCTGGATAAACTTGGAAACAAACATCTTACCCTAAGAGTGGGGAAATAGGGGTGATTGTTCACTATCAGATTTTGATGCCGAGTTGTATATTACAAAAAAATAATAAGATAAAATCTTTATAGCAAAAAAAAAATAACCGCTGAAAAAACTGAAAAGCGGAATGTAAAAAACAATGTTTATCTATAGTCAAATTAATATTTGGAGTCGGTAACATGCCAACCCAAGTAATAAATGGGAACTCAGACCTATCAGACATGCTTGGCACCGACGCTAAATATTAATTTGACTAAAGATAAACAGGGTTTATAATAATTTTCCGCATTACAGTTTCTTCGGCGGTTTAGTTTTTTTAACTAAAATGTTTTTGTGGTTATCGTGTTCTTAGTCGTCGGATTTCCGTTTCAAAAGGAACATTTTTGTGAATAAACCGGTAACCAGGTAAACCTGAAAATACCAAAGATTGATTGAATTGTTACTGTAAACTTTGTTTTAATCATTAGCAACTTAATACGCTAGCTTTAGTTGTAATCTATATAAGATATAGATTATTTACCTTTAAAGACTGTTAAATTGATATCTACGAAGACGTAGAAATGTAAGATTGTAAGCTTATAAAAGTTAAAATTTATTGTCATTACTACCTTAAACGACTTGTTATATTGCAGCTCTGAAGTAGCTGCATTTCGTCACTAGCAATAAAACATCGAAGGCACATGATATGACAAAGTTGATACCCTCAGCACTTGTAGTTAAGGTCGATATTGGGAAAAATTCTCTTCGAAGCTGCTATTTACAAGTGTAGTTACGTTGAAATAGGGACCTTAAGTACTCGTTGCCAACAATAAAGCTTAATTGAAAACATAAAACCCGTGAAAAATAAGCCTTCGGAGAACCTACGTCTCTTTTATTTCACAAACAACTGGATAGATATATCGTACCTATGTATAAAGTTTTACCAAGTACCAAAGTTTTATTTGCAGCATACTTTAATATTACATGTTGATGCAAGTTTTTTATGTTATATGCTGATGCTGAAACCAGTCTTTTGGCGTGAAAAAATAGGCTTGAGTTTTTAGTACTTCGTTCTGAAATATGATTTAAAACCTAATTTAATTCAATGACAAGATTCTCCTGTTTCTTCTTGGTTTTTTACCAATCCAGCCATTGCATGAAATAGCCCACAAGCACTGCACTGTCATCTGCATAGAAATGAATATTCCCAAGAGGAATTATATCATTGATATGTTGCAGAAAAAGTATGGGGAATATAACGGAACCCTGAGATATACCGGCATTCACTGTGATGATCTGCAATTACTTTAGTTCGTATGGGACCCGAATTGTGGTTGTTTGCAGCGATTCAGCTATCCAGCCACAGAACTAAGGTTGATAGCTAATGCACTCATTAGCTTGACGATATTTTCACCCAGGTTTGAAAACATACGTCAGAAGATCACCCGTTGATTGACCATAAAGTAAAGTAGTGGGTCAGATGGTTGTTAAGGAGGCAGAGGTGAGAGCTATTGGCTGATGTTTGGTCGGGTCTGGGCGGTCCCCTTTTTTGCAGCATCAGTTACATATTTATATCTCTCCAGGTCTCCCAGAAGTTCTTAAATGTACGAGAGTTAGTAAGCTGCACATTTTTTTGCTGAGTAGTACAAGGTGTACATAGCTATTAATTTTAATTTTACACAAATATAATCAGACAGAGACTGTTAATCTATCAGATAAATTTATTTCTTTGGGTTCGAAAGATAGTTCAGTAGTTCGGAGTCAAAGGGAGGCTATAGTGAGCAGTGGGCTAGATCAGGGTATTTACTTTTGATCTATAACTAATGTCATCACATCACCTTATAATACAACATCAGTAGGTGTACCTACATACATACTCAACCAATAGTACATGTATTCAAATAAACTATTAATTATAATACAGTCTCAAATGTGCCTACCGATAAGAGTCCTATTGTGTATGTACAGTCAAAACTCTGCTTACCTTTAGCTTCCAATTCAATGTGAAATATTTCGTAAAGTAATTATTTTAATCCTATGAGAATTTAACTTTACCATACTCTTGGTTCCTAAACAAAACAATTGAAACAAATCAGGAACTAAAAAGATTCTAAACGAGATTAAAATCATGTTTAAAGTAGTCCTATTCAGGCAGATTATTGAATTTCATTAAATAATAAAAATTGTTCTACATGTAATAATTATTAGAAACTTCATGTGTATTGTTTCTATAGGGATCTCTACTAGCAATATGTGGAACTCCTTATGCCAGTTTTGAATTTAGCATGATTCAGTTCAGTTTATATGCATTATTTCGTTCGCATGCATGCTCGTATGCATAGGTACCCAACTAGCACATAAGGGATAATTGTAGCTAAGTTTATAACTATAAGGTCTTTAAAGACGCTATATGGGTGGCAAAAGCAGCGTTCTGCTGCTTTGGAGTGGAAAATATGAGTTAAGTGGACAAAATGAACTCTCGGTTGTTTATTTTAATTTGAAAACGATATAACAATAAAATACAACTAACATTAACAATTTCACATCATAAAACTATAAAATACACTAACTATAAACAAATAAGTCTCTATCTAATTACATAATTACTATATATAAGTAAAATATAAATACTAGAATAATAAAACTAAAACTAAAATTAAAAACCTTAAAAACATAAAAATTAATAACTAAAATATATTATTAAAAGGAGTCCCTTTAGGCAAGGAACCGAAGATACTGGCAGCGTTACCTCTTTGAATGGCTAGACTAATTCTTTGTCCGAGGTAGCTGCCAGCTCTTCGGTCTCCTGTGACGTCGACTAACCTTTTTGCTATTTTTATTATTTATATTTTATTAATTTTTATGTTTTTAAGGTTTTTAATTTTAGTTTTAGTTTTATTATTCTAGTATTTATATTTTACTTATATATAGTAATTATGTAATTAGATAGAGACTTATTTGTTTATAGTTAGTGTATTTTATAGTTTTATGATGTGAAATTGTTAATGTTAGTTGTATTTTATTGTTATATCTTCTTAAGTTACAAGCTATGTTATGTCAATTTGAATTGGGTAGTTTAGATAAAATTAAGCTTTTATGTTATTATTGTAATAAAGTAACAGATATAGGTATTCATATTTATAATATATATCCACATGTTTCTAGTTTGTATATTCGGAATACGTGTTTGAGTTTCATACAAGTGCAAATCACATATGTTCTAATAAATTATATTCAGTAGTTATTTGAAAACACTTAGGGAATAAAGCCGCGGACTTTGCAGCCATTTTACCACTCAAAGCCGCATTAGTGTTAAACATGCTACTTGTAATCGTAAACAATGTCTTATTATACCCGTTATATATCCAATAGCCGCAAAAGACAAGCAATAATTACTATTATGCAAACATAGTCTAAAGGACGCAAAATCAACTATTTGAATACTAAAGTATGTATATGGGTGAAAAAAGTAATGTTTGTGCCACTATAGGTAATTAACGAAATCTAATACTCCCTTTTTGTACCTAATAATCGCAAAAGAGTAGTAGTGTAAAGTGTTAAAGAGTTTGTGTTTGTATCATATCATGCTTTAGTACTGGTATTGTATTGCGTCAGTTAATTACTTTTTAAAAAAATATTCGTAACGTCAAACATGGATAGTTGCCAATGGACAAACCTTAAACGAAGTGGTGGCTATAGGCGGAAAGTTTTAAAAGCTTACAAAAGAATTAATCATCTTGATGTCTCTGATACCAATTCTGCACGAGATCTCAACCCTGATAAGTAAATCATATTTTAATTGAATATGTAAGCATACGATTTACACAGCAAAAGTTCTGATATAAATTAAAAACCTTTTTCATATTGTGGCCTATGTTGACCTGTTACAGTAAGCCAACTGATGAACCAACGACAATACAAGTTTTAGAGGATGAAAAGGAGGGTTCCGTAGAAAATACTAAATTCGATATTAAAGAAGTTACCCCTGATTTCAGCTTTGAAAGGTTATATATAATGAGATAATGAGCTTGCTTCGTCATAAAAAGTATAATAATTATACTTTTTATCATCACACTAGACTTAGAAATAAAATGTTACAATTTCTGTGTTAATATTATCAATCATTTAATAATCAATTTATGGAAAAAGATCAAATAAAGTGCAACTTTTTATCTTAATACATGTGATTTTGTTGTTTTGTTAAAATTACGTTTTTGGAGAAAGTGTTTTTACTAGTTTAATTATTGTACGTTACCTAATGTCCATAAACATTTTGTGCTACAGCACAGCAGCATTCTGTGATTTGTGAAGTGAAAGTGAAAGTGAAGATAACTACAATATTCAAATGGCAGAAAAAATAGATAATAATGTGGCAAATATTACAAATGTTGTTGACTTTAGATACAAAATAAAGTCTTGGGCGCAACAGTATAACATTAATCATATGGCTCTGAGATCGCTAGCTCTTATAATAAATGAAAGAACAGCAAATCTACTTCCTAATGATCCAAGAGCAATTATGAATACCTACCTAGAAATATTATTACCACTATTGTTGAACCTGGAAATTATTGGCACAATGGGCTTATTCAACCCCTTACAAAAATTCTAAAAAGCTGTGTAGGTCAAGATGAATTGTCCCTTAGTTTTAATATAGACGGTTTACCAGTATGTAATAAGGGGTTTTTCAATAAGAGCGCTACAAAAGTTTTTTTAAATAAAACAAAAACGATTTTGGATATCAATAAAAAATTTTATTCCTGTTAAAGTACATTCTATGCCATTATGTATGGAACTCGATTTCTTTTGCATGGCCACCACGGGCACGCTTGCAGAAGTCCAGACGCTGAACCCAATTTTCGACGGTTTTCAAGCATAAATCGGCCGATACTGCTGCAATTTCACGTTCGATATTCGTACGAAGTTCATCAATCGTCGCTGGCTTGTTGGCATAGACCATAGACTTGACGAAGCCCCACAGGAAATAGTCTAACGGCGTCAAATCGCACGACCGAGGCGGCCAATTGACTGGGCCATTTCGTGAGATAACACGTTCACCAAACTTGGTTTTCAATAAATCGATTGTGACATTCGCTGTGTGGCTTGTGGCGCCGTCCTGTTGAAACCACATATTGTCCAAGTCCATATTATCCAATTCGGGCCAAAAATATTCGGTTATCATTGAGCGGTAGCGATTCCCATTCACAGTAACGTGCCGGTCTTGATCATCACGGAAGAAGTAAGGTCCAATGACGCCGCCGGCCCATAAACCGCACCAAACCGTAATTTTTTCGGGATGCAATGATGACTCATGGAGTACGTGTGGATTGCTGCCTGACCAATAACGCATATTTTGCTTATTGACGAAGCCATTCAGCCAGAAATGAGCCTCATCGCTGAAGATGATTTTTCGATGAAAATCCGGATCATTTTCAAGTTGTTGCTCAGCCCAATTCACGAACATACGACGCTTCTGGTGGTCAAGCGGCTTCAGTTCTTGCGTCAATTTGATCTTGTAAGGATGTAGGCCAAGATCTTTTCGCAAAATTCGCCACAACGACGTCACAGAGATGCCCAACGCTTGAGAACGACGTGTGAGAGACTGATTTGGGTCTTCATCAATTGCTGCGCTAGCGGCATCAATATTCTCGACACTACGGGCACTTCTTTGTCTCACTGGCACGGGAACATTTTGTACTGTGCCTGTGGATTCAAATTTTTCCACTAGACGCTCAATTGTTGATCTGGCAGGACGATTATGACGACCATAAATTGGACGTAGCGCTCTTAAAGTTGAGGCCACTGACTCCGAATTTCGGTAGTAAATTTTAATAATTTCGACTCGTTGTTGGATCGTATATCTTTCCATGATGAAATGGCAAACGTTACTGAAGAGAAATGTCAAAAGAACGGGGAAAAAAAATGGCGTCGTTTGCTGTCCCTATCGATCTACTTTTGTAGCGTCCCTAATGAAAAACCCTTTAGTTCGAAACAACAATTTTGGCCCATATTATGTAGTATTTTTGAAAAACCTGAAGTCAAACCTTTTATTGTTGGAATTTATGCTGGACTTGGAAAACCTAAAGATGTGAACCAATTTTACAAATTAAACCTTCCAATCGATATGATTGAAGCCTTCCCAGTGGCTGATGCTTTACATTTAGTAGATTTAGGAATAATGAAGAGATTACTTGTAGGTTGGCGGGATGGAAATTTTATCAAAAAAGACTCGAAATGGCGCTCGTAAATTTTTTTTTAATGAATGTAAAACCCCTAAAGAGATACATAGATCCGTAAGAAATCTTGATCATCTAAGTCATTGGAAGGGCTCGGAATTTTGAACATTTTTTTTGTACTTAAGTGTGGTTATACTGCAGAAGGAACTAAATCAAGATGTGATGAGTCATTTTTTAACATTGTTTTGCGCTATAACGATATGTTCAAACGACAGTTATTTCGAATTGCTGCCGTTGTCTAAGAATTTGTTAATACATTTTATTAAAAATTATAAAGTATTCTATGGTACCGATCATATCACGAGCAACATTCAAACCTTATGTCACGTTGTCGATGAAGTACGGCGATTTGGCCAATTGCAAAGTTTTGACGCTTATCAGTACGAAAACAAATTGCATGTTATAAAAAGAATGTTGCGGCAAGGCAATAAGCCACTTTCACAGGTTGCTAAAAGGCTTGGCGAGATCGATGATATAGAACTACATCAAATTAATGAAATATCTAATGAACAGTATCCATATTTAAAAAAAATAAGAAGAATCAAATGTTCGTTTTACATTTAAAATGTTTCGTATTATCTGCTAAATCCACTGACAGATACTTTTTGACTAATAGTAAAGAAATAATGAAAATAAAATCCATCACAACCCAGGAAGATAAGATTTGTATAAATTGCGTTCAGATTACCAACAAAGAGAACATTTTTAATCTACCTATATTGTCATCAATATTAAAAATGTTTAAGTGCAACCTAAGAAGAGAATCAGATTCAGAATATAATATACGTTTTCCTGAGGATGTAAAGTGTAAATTATTTGGCATAGAGTATCAATCACAATTATATTTATTACCGTTACAGCACATGGTATAATTTTTGGGCGAGTTGGAAATTAAATACAGTTTTAATATATATATGACTTTTATTTAAAATTCAATTAACAAATTATCACACATATGATGGTAAGTATTATCTTTTTGGGAAAAGTTGTTTCACAACAAATAGCCGACTGTCAGTCTGTGGCCAGTGTGGTTGAGGCGTTAAGTCTACGATTCTGAATTTCTTTGCAGCCTTTCTTTTTTGGCCAACTTAGTAGCCCTCCTGATTCCCATTGCGAAGGACAAATGGAAAGCTGTGGCTTTCCGTGTTCGATCGTTTGCACGATTTTAAATGGCATCTGTAAAAAATAAAGAATGTTCTCGTATATTGAAAAATGATAGTGGTGAGGTGAGTAATATCGCCGTTTACCAATATCGATTCAGAAAGTTATACTTCTAGTTTAGCTGGCAAAAATATAAAAAAAAAATGGTAAAATGATTATGATTTTTTTTTGATGCTAAAATCAACTATGTTATTTACTCGAGACACAAATGAGTAAGATTTTTATTCATTCATTACAATTTTCAAAAACTTTTTTTATAACTTTGCAAGTATCACTCAATACCTAAATATCTATCGGGATTTACGAACAAAAATGAATACCAAATTGTACTTTTCCGGTGTTTTTCTGAGTTGTATATAACATATACATATATAACATATACATATATAATTTTTTTTTATATTTTTGCCAGCTAAACTAGAAGTATAACTTTTTCCATCGCCTGGTATCCTTAACGTTGAGTTTCAGGACACTATTAAATGCATTAAATCCGATATTGAATATTCATATAATGTAATTCTGAATCGATATTGGTAAACGGCGATATTACTCACCTCACCACTATCATTTTTCAATATACGAGAACATTCTTTATTTTTTACAGATGCCATTTAAAATCGTGCAAACGATCGAACACGGAAAGCCACAGCTTTCCATTTGTCCTTCGCAATGGGAATCAGGAGGGCTACTAAGTTGACCAAAAAAGAAAGGCTGCAAAGAAATTCAGAATCGTAGACTTAACGCCTCAACCACACTGGCCACAGACTGACAGTCGGCTATTTGTTGTGAAACAACTTTTCCCAAAAAGATAATACTTACCATCATATGTGTGATAATTTGTTAATTGAATTTTAAATAAAAGTCATATATATATTAAAACTGTATTTAATTTCCAACTCGCCCAAAAATTATACCATGTGCTGTAACGGTAATAAATATAATTGTGATTGATACTCTATGCCAAATAATTTACACTTTACATCCTCAGGAAAACGTATATTATATTCTGAATCTGATTCTCTTCTTAGGTTGCACTTAAACATTTTTAATATTGATGACAATATAGGTAGATTAAAAATGTTCTCTTTGTTGGTAATCTGAACGCAATTTATACAAATCTTATCTTCCTGGGTTGTGATGGATTTTATTTTCATTATTTCTTTACTATTAGTCAAAAAGTATCTGTCAGTGGATTTAGCAGATAATACGAAACATTTTAAATGTAAAACGAACATTTGATTCTTCTTATTTTTTTTAAATATGGATACTGTTCATTAGATATTTCATTAATTTGATGTAGTTCTATATCATCGATCTCGCCAAGCCTTTTAGCAACCTGTGAAAGTGGCTTATTGCCTTGCCGCAACATTCTTTTTATAACATGCAATTTGTTTTCGTACTGATAAGCGTCAAAACTTTGCAATTGGCCAAATCGCCGTACTTCATCGACAACGTGACATAAGGTTTGAATGTTGCTCGTGATATGATCGGTACCATAGAATACTTTATAATTTTTAATAAAATGTATTAACAAATTCTTAGACAACGGCAGCAATTCGAAATAACTGTCGTTTGAACATATCGTTATAGCGCAAAACAATGTTAAAAAATGACTCATCACATCTTGATTTAGTTCCTTCTGCAGTATAACCACACTTAAGTACAAAAAAAATGTTCTAAATTCCGAGCCCTTCCAATGACTTAGATGATCAAGATTTCTTACGGATCTATGTATCTCTTTAGGGGTTTTACATTCATTAAAAAAAAATTTACGAGCGCCATTTCGAGTCTTTTTTGATAAAATTTCCATCCCGCCAACCTACAAGTAATCTCTTCATTATTCCTAAATCTACTAAATGTAAAGCATCAGCCACTGGGAAGGCTTCAATCATATCGATTGGAAGGTTTAATTTGTAAAATTGGTTCACATCTTTAGGTTTTCCAAGTCCAGCATAAATTCCAACAATAAAAGGTTTGACTTCAGGTTTTTCAAAAATACTACATAATATGGGCCAAAATTGTTGTTTCGAACTATTACATACTGGTAAACCGTCTATATTAAAACTAAGGGACAATTCATCTTGACCTACACAGCTTTTTAGAATTTTTGTAAGGGGTTGAATAAGCCCATTGTGCCAATAATTTCCAGGTTCAACAATAGTGGTAATAATATTTCTAGGTAGGTATTCATAATTGCTCTTGGATCATTAGGAAGTAGATTTGCTGTTCTTTCATTTATTATAAGAGCTAGCGATCTCAGAGCCATATGATTAATGTTATACTGTTGCGCCCAAGACTTTATTTTGTATCTAAAGTCAACAACATTTGTAATATTTCTGAACGTTAAGGATACCAGGCGATGGAAAAAGTTATACTTCTAGTTTAGCTGGCAAAAATATAAAAAAAAAATGGTAAAATGATTATGATTTTTTTTTTGATGCTAAAATCAACTATGTTATTTACTCGAGACACAAATGAGTAAGATTTTTATTCATTCATTACAATTTTCAAAAACTTTTTTATAACTTTGCAAGTATCACTCAATACCTAAATATCTATTGGGATTTACGAACAAAAATGAAGGGTTGGATTTAGAAATAAGCTCCCTCGTTCTGGGGAAACTGACACAGTAGGGGGGCTCAGGGGGTCTTACTGAAACTCCTGATATAAATTTTGGCTGCCGGAGAGGTACCTACGTATTTTTTTTTATTTTTTCATTTACTTAATTTTTGAGTGAAACGAAACGAAAAACAACACGGAAAAGTAAAGAATAACGTGAAATGAAACGTTTTCTGACAAAAATGACGTGTGACGTGATTAGAGAAACGTCATTTACGTAGTAAAATTAAACTTTTACCTAATCTGTGGTCACGCCGTCCGCCATTTTGTGTGTTGTGCTGGCTGTCATTCGGTTGCTTACGAGTCTACGCGAATGTTGTTTCCATCCTGTTTTGTGATTTCGACCCTTTTTATTGACCTTGGCGCTCCCACCGGACTGATTGGATACTTCTACGATTTACTTTGGCAAAGAACTTGGATACTGATTGGATTGCATTACGAATCACTTTGGCACGTTATTTGGATACCGAACGCAAGCGATATGGCTTCTACATCTGGAATCCTGGATCCACAACCTGGGCCGTCGCAACCCAGGTCATCAACAAGCGACGCCAGTGAAGACCTTGACCCGCAACCCGGGCCGTCTCAATCCAGGTCACCAACAAGTGATGATGAGCCCTACGTCGATCGTCATTTATACGTGGAGGAGATTATTTCGATGTGGAATTTGTCAAAAATTGTGAGGGAACTTGGGAACCGGGACCAGTGCGTGGCATTTGCAGAGGCGCAGGGGTTAATGCCAACTGAAAAACTGTGTCGCACGCATCGTACGCCCATGCTAATTGCGGCGTCAACCAACAGGTTAGTATATGTAATAAGCAAAACCTATGATAACAATTGGTATAAATTGTTTGGAAAAATATATTTATTTATTTTCTTGTGCTTTTTTTAGGTCATTCGGTTCATGGGTGTGCCACAAGAGAACTTGCAAAGGAAAAAATAAAGTGGCCCGGACTAATGGAACATTTTTTGAAAATGTAAAAATTGATTTAATTCATGTATTTTATTTGATTTATGCCTTCGCTTATAAAATGGATTATAAAACTGTTTTGCGAGAAGACCCATTCAAAGAAGAGAAACAAAAATGTTTAAGCCGGGCCACTGTTGCTGACTGGTACAATTACTGCCGGGAGTCAGTAGTGATATACCAATTAGAAAAGACAGAGTCAAGAGAACTTATTGGGGGCCCTGGCAAGATTGTTCAACTCGATGAATCCAAGTTTGGGAAAAGAAAATATAACCGAGGTAATTTTGATATTTTATTTAACAATTAACAATACACATACATCAGAGTTAATTAAATGTGCAACATTTCATTATCATACTGAATAAATACTTATATTAATTTATTTCTTTTTTAGGACGGCACATCGAGGGTCATTGGGTCCTCGGTATGATTGAAGACGGGTCTGAGGATCTGCGGTTGGAGGTGTGCCCAGATAATATAAGATCCGCAGAGGTGCTGGTGCCACTCATCAAAAAACATGTCAAACCGGGTACCACAATTCATACGGACTACTGGCGAGCATATGATTGTCTGGGGCAACATGGGTTTATCCACAAAAAAGTAAACCATTCTGATCCAGACAACCCATTTATTGCCCCAGACGGTACTCACACGCAGAGGATCGAGTCCCAGTGGAGGGCTGTCAAAAGATATTTCAGAAAAGATAATTATAACCATCCGCACGATTTTGCAGATTCGATTGTAGAATATTTGTGGCGCAGAAACATAATTAAATATAAAAAAGACGCGTTTTTAGAAACAATTAATGCCATAAAACATGTATACAAAATAAATTAATGTGTAGAATTTCATGCTTTTTATTTTTCATATTATTAGTGACAGAACCGAAGTGGGGCGGGGGGGCGTAGCCCCCGCAAGGGGGGCTGGGGGGGCGAAGCCCCCCGCAATGAATAAAGTCTAAAGACTTCATTAGGTTAGGTTAGGTTAGTATGGTGACCAAAAACGCGCGAGCCGAGCGAGCGGAGCGAGCGTGCCGCGGCAGCGGCCGGCGAAGCGCCAGAAACGACACTTTTGTACGTGCAACGTTTTTTTTTATACTTTTTCCCCTTTCCCCACCTCGTTTTAGCCTCCCTCCTGCTAAATTTTCATTATTTTTTTTGAGGTTATGTTTATAAAAAAAATTATTTCTCGAAAAGTACGCATCTCCGGCAGATGGCGGTTGCAGGGAAGGGGGTTGTTTCCCTTCCCCCCCCCTCCCCCCACCCCCAGCAAACCCCTATCGAGGGAGCTTATTTCAAATTTTTTACCATGAAAATTATTAGCACTTACATTTTATTGTTTCGTAGATGTCACTTAACTGTCACACGATTCACCATTGCTCGTAAGTTGCGTAGATTAATAAATATATCAAAGCGTAAAAAAATAACATTTGAAATGAACGAATTCAATCTCGTTCACTCAACCGTTCATTTTTTAACGTGCCAATTAAGGGCTATGAGAGCTGCTATTTGCACCTTTAGGCACAATTGGTTACGCTCCAGACTTGTTATGCGATGTGCCCACTTAGTGCCATATCGGTTGATTTAGGGGTCTAGAGCAGTATATAGACCTCGCCTTTAGCAACTATGAGTTACAATTAGATACGCTCCAAAGCCTATATGCAACCGATTTGTGCTAGTTGGGTATTAATGTTTTACTTCCAACAACAGTACTTGCCTCTAAATATAGACACACAAAGTGAACGAGACCACTGTGTATTCATTAATTCTGATCGACTCTTAAGACCGTAAAAGCTCGGGTTATGAAACTTTTGGCAACTTACTAACTACCTTTATGTATACTAATATAATCTATAAAAATACTTATCTTATATATAAAATTCTCGTGTCACAATGTTACTTACCTTACTCCTCCGAAACGGCTTAATCGATTTATATGCATATTCAGTAGGTCTGAGAACCGGCTACGAGGTATTTATTTTCCATATCCCTATGTGATAAGGGTTATCCACCCCATACCCCATATTGTATGTTTTTTGACATTTTTTTTATTTTTTTTTTAATGTGGCATTAAAAAAATACATACAACCCTAAAGTTTCACCCTTCTACCACCTATATTTTTATAGCGATACGAAGTATGCTGGGTCAGCTAGTAATAGGTATTATAAAGAGAAAAGATTTGATTGGTTTGAATTTGAATAGGCTCCGAAACTACTAGACCGATTGAAAAAATCTTTCACATTGAGAATCTTTCATCAAAGTTAGGGTTCCGTATTAAAACTTCAATAATGTAAACCAACGTGTGTAAAAATAAAAAAAATAACCTTCCGTCACGTACGCTGCGGAATTTGTTGACAATAGAGCAAAGTGATGTATTAAAGATTTATAGAGAAAATCAATATCTACAAAAAAGTCTGCGACATGTCTAACTATCACAGCGATATTTTGTTTTAAACTATCATGGTCACTAACATTATAGATATTTACGTAATTGTTACCATGTACCTTTAATTTAATTGATTCGGGTCCTAATCACTGGCTTGAGCTCTATAATCCACAAATTATCTCGACAGAACGCCACTACATACCAAGATTGGTCAGGGAAGCGATTGAAATAACCAAACACAAGCATTTCAATCGTGAGGATGGGTTTAAATTGTCCAGTGTGTGGAATCTAGTGGTTCGTATGTGTAAAAACCGCAAAAATCAAAAAAGTGTCGTTCCGCGATCTGATACTGTGTGTATTGTGTGCCGCGAATAAATGCGAGTGAATAGTGCGAATGTGACCAGTGGTAGGGGTATCGAGCGCAGTAAAAGACGACGTCAGAGGGTAGACCGATATGTCTGCCAATAACATCTACCCGCAATTACTTCAGTTACTCCGTGATCATGGCGCTTGCAACAGTGCCGAAATATCAGAGACTCATAAAAAACAAGGTACATGGTAACAATCCCGTTAATATCTATAATATTACAGCGATGTCACAACTGGAGGTCCCCCTTTTTTTTGTGACGCATGTAAAAACTCTGTTTACAGACGACGCCGCCTTTGAGAGGCACACCGCCGAACGAACCTCACACCTGGCTCCCGCAAACCTTACGAGCCCCCACAGTGGCTGCCCACTGAGGACCCTGTAACTTTTACGGGCGCTTTACAGCATAATATCCGCTAAAAAACCCTGCGAATACCCTCTAAGCTGCTTAATGCGAAGCCGCGGGATCCCCGTTTAAGGATTCTTCCCCATCTCTGCACCCAGCAGCCTCCCGGCCTAGGCGGGGCTCCACGGCAGGGGTACGCCCAAGGTATTGCGGAGACCCCGCAGACGTGCGCAGGATGGCCCACGCTTGGGGGCTGAATACGCGGCCTAGTGCCCACCGTACCGCCCCCCGTCCGCTGCATGCCCGTGTAGCTAACTGGAGGTCCCCTCCGGTTTCATACGCGTGTTTTTGTTAATTTGAACAAAAAGGTTATAGAGAGTCAAACTTAAAAATGGACGTATGTTTTCGCATACTTTTTTACAGAAGTTTTAAACTGGAACAATATGTACACGTGCTTTTTGTGTTACTTTAACCGTTTACCCAGCGCACGCATCGTAAGCTTACAAATGGAATATTTTTACTCGTTTTTGCAACATTTTACATCGATAATCCGCTCCTACAGGCCGCAATGTTATATAGCCCTTAGCCTTCCGAAATAAAAACATTATTTAACATAAAATGATGAAATGATTTTTTCAAATCGGTCCATTAATTCCTGAGATTTACGCGTTCAATAAAATAATTGTGCATTCGGTACAACGGGTCCTAAAGTAAGCAACAAAATTTTACTTTTTAAATAAATTTTCATGGAAGGTTTAAAATTATATGAAGAAATTCATTTTGTATAAAACAAGTCTGAGAACAAAAGCAATAGTCTACCTACACTACAACTCTACACCGAAGCGAAGCGAGGGCGGGCCACTAGTAATATTATAAAGAGGAAAGATTTGATTGTTTGTTAGTTTGTATTGAATAGGCTCCGAAACTACTGAAAAATCATTTTACATTTAGATAAAATCCTACATTATTTCTGATGAACATAGATTACAGAGTATTTTCGATTATTTAACCCAATGTGTGAAAAAAATTGTCTGAGTTAATCTTCGATTGTTCACGAGGGACTTAGAATGTCCACAGTTAGTCTGTAAACTTTTGCAATCGTTGACAGAACGAGTGGATCAAGATGACGTCAGTGGGTAGGTAAACCATCAAACTTCTCAATCTTTAATTATAATGGTCGGATTTAATTGCTTTTGTGTAGTAAAAGACGTTCAGTGACTTTGAACTCGGTAAAAGCTCTTCGCTAGTGAAGGGCACAATACTTTGTTTGAACATATACTGCTCTATGGTTAGGTACATATATTAATATAATATGTTTTACTAAATAATTATAATATTATAAATGTTAAAATATTTTTTAAATAAATCTAACTAGTGCAATAAAAATGATCTAGATACTAATTTTACAAAAAAACATAACAGAAAAAGCTTAAGCGTAAAGAGAGGCTAACTGGCTTCCTTCTCAAAGAGAGATTCTCGAATTTTCTCATACTTGAAATGAATTAAAATCATGTGTTCAGTGATCTGGATAAGATTTTTTTCACTGTTTTATAACCAAAACCCTTTAGTTATGTATGGTCTCCTGGTACTTTTTCCGTATTTTTATAAAGTTTCCCTTTCTACCACTCAAACAGGAGTAGTAAGGGCAATAGAATATAATTTTGTTACTACTGGTAGTAAGATTGGTAGTAATACACGCAAACAAAGGTCGAATTTAAATTTTATTTCATTTTCAGTTTTTTAAGTCAGTTCCATTTTTTATTAAATAACTGAACAATAAATACCTATCCATACTAATTGTTTTGTTTGGCATTCATAAGCAATCGATATTATTCTTTGTTAAATGTATTTAAAGATTTTCCAATTAATAAGAAGTGATTGTACACTCAAACTTATTGTTTCATTATTTATTTTACCTGTGACGAGGAAAGCTTAGTAAAGTAATAGTATCAATTATAATTTTTATTATTTTAATGCATGTTACTGCTTGATGTTTAAATCTAAAGAAAATATAACTAGAAAAAATAATAATAATAGTATCAATATCAATAGTGCAAACGAAACCAATCAGTTTAATTTGCACCAACATTCGGTGCATTCGGTACAACGAGTTCTATTGACGTCTGTAAAGCCTCGATGACACGGGGCGAGTTTACAAGCTACAAGTCAGCTTGTAAACTCGCCCCGTATCATCGGCTTTTTTACCATCTACTACTCCATGATACGGGGTTCGGCTTACGGCTTGAATGGGGTTGAAACTTAAGCTAAGCATTTTTGTATTGATAGATTGTAAAAATATAGATACTTTATTTCACTGAACTTGTTAGTTCATTTTGATCATTGGAATCACGCGCGACCTCTGTATGTATGTAAACGGATTTTACCCCTCTTCATATTTATACGTAGGTTGCATGCAAATCCCATTTGATTTGGAATCAAAGGACGGTGTCATTAGCCTATCGTTTGTGACATTCGCCTCCCCTTTAATTCAAAATAAATAACACGCGGGGTTTTATGAAACATACGTACCTGAACAAATAATGAGGAAAAAGATGAGCTTATGTTGCTAGTAGAGATAAATTAATTGGAATTAAGATAAAAAATATACTTTTTAGCTATACCTATAAAAAACATGTTTGGAAGCTTCCATAAAGTAAAGGGTCAAGAAAGAAGCGAAATATGTGAATGATGACGCACGTGCACGTACGTAATTATTCCATTTCTAATACTTATTTCAATAATTTTACGAGCCTATTAGGTAAGGAATTGTAAAAAGTTCAATTTAAAGAATTTAACCATGGAATATGCGGTTCTGTGCTATTCGCATCCAGTGGGCCCCCTGACTCGCTTGATATCGTCAGTATACCTGGTGACGGTGACGGGTCTACCGTCACTGCGCTTTCCGGTGCAAGGTCGCCGTTGAAGCACCTTGAGACCCCAACGTCCATTGGTCCACCGAACTATGTGCTCCAGCTATTGCCACTTCAGCTTTGCGATCCGTTGAGCTATGTCGGTTATTCCAGTTCTTCTACGGATTTCCTCATTGACTGATTCGATCACGTAGAGAAACACCCAATCACATATCTCTGAGACTTCTTATGAGGCCCAAAGTCAACGATCACGTCTCAGCTCCGTATCTGCTCCAGCAGTAGTGCAGAATAATAGGATGATGATGATGATGAATGTTGGACGGACACGTTATTTAACGTAAATAAATAATTTAAGTAATATGTTGCTCAAAGATGTCACATTTTAATTGATTAAGTTTCAGTTTGCTGTTGTAATAATAAATCTTTCTTAATTACTTAGTAATTGCTAATTAATCAGAGTTGCTATGGAATTATGACACTTGGCAAATCGTGATCAAATTGAAATCTGTCATAATTTAGCCCATAACATATCCCTTTAGGGGTATGTTGGGTCAAGGGTCAGAATGTCCAAGGTGACATAATGTCTGGATGTTATAAAGACTTTTAGTCAATGTGTACAAGTCTCTGAATGTCCAAGAAGTCATAATGTCCAGATGTTATAAAAACCGTTAGTCAATGAGTACAAGTCTCTGAATGTCCAAGAACTCATAATGTCCAGATGTTATAAAGACCGTTAGTCAACGTGTACAAAGTCTCTGAATATCCAAAAACTCATAATGTCCAGACCGGGTAGCACGATTACCTTTATCGCCGACATAAAGCATACGTCCCTCTCATACCCGTACTCACATATTTGCCAACACGGGACGAATGCTTTACGACACCTGTACCCCTAGCTCGAACCATGGAATTCGAATAGTATGCGAGTCCGAAATGTCATTGTCAAATTTTGTATGGAAACTTGAACAGCAGCGCCACAAAGTACACAACGAGAACTAAAAATCACACATTTGACAATGACATTTCAGACTCGCAAACTGTTCGAATTCGATATTAGTTCGTGCTAAGGGTATTAAGGGCTGTTGTCTTAAAAATAAATAAATTTCAATTTGAAGATGTCAGATGTCAGCTCAGTAAAAAATCTAATTTAACAGAGTCGACGTCCTATTTCTGAGTGTTTGACCCTTCAGGCTAGCGGAAGAACTAACATAACCTAACTCATATCAACAATCAAATATTATAATATCTGCCATTCAGCGAAAAAGGTATATTTTCGAAGTCTTGGGAACGTAACTATAGCCCTTGACTGTCGGAAAACTTTAAAGTTTGACAATTAGACTTATTAACATTTTGTAATTTTGGTAACTGGACTTTATGGCTACTAGACCTTTTGGCAATTGGGTGTTTTGGCACCTGGATATTATGACAACTGGACATTTTATAAATTGTATGTTTAAATAACTGGATTAAAATAATTTGTTGTTTTGACACCTGGGTGTTATGAAAACTGGGCATTTTAACAATTGGGCATTATTTCTTTGTCATTTTGACACACTGGACTTTCTGACACTTGGTCCAACATACCCCGGAGGTTAATTTAGTTGAAGCATAGAGTCAGTGTTTAATAACGGTATTATGTATCACTATGAGAACTCACGACCGACTCAATACACCCAATTACAGCTTATGTGAACATGAAAGCCACGTAAATTTATCAGATATGGAATCGAATTATTGAGGCGCAAATTAATTTCACGTTTATGTTTTATGTATTTCTCATTTAGTAAGGGAACAAAAACGTGATTTGTGAGTTTCAACAATTGCAGTCCTATTTATTCAGATTAAGTTTTATGTGGTTATATTATTTAGCTTTATTTGAAATAGAAATTGAAAATCAGCTTAATCTTTAAATATATAAAAATGCAGTGATGAAAGATCGAACCAAATTGGATAATTCTTTTCTTATCGTGTTCGTTATTGTTGGGACAAGATTTGTAGAAAAAAGACAACAGAATTATTTTTAAAATCACTTTTAATGAACAATGACTGGCTAGCTAAAAATCCACACGAAATTTGATTTTATATATCACAATTGATCACAATATGAAAAAAGGCTGACTGTCAAGATTGACGGTATGATGTCAAAATACAATCACCGCTTCTTATGCAAGCGGTGATTGTATTTTGACTTATATTATATATTTGTATATCCTGTATATACAAATATATAATATAACGTATAACGTCCCACGGCTACCTCACACGGAGGAAAAGTTTGTTAAATATTGAAGATAGGATATTTTACTGAAAGAAGACATCATTTTATTTTTAATAATGAGTAGAACTGCATTCACAGATTTACAGGGAATCAAACTCGTGAAATTTCGAAAAAAATAACACGGCATATTTTATGATATCAATCGAAAGGGTTAATCATAATGATTTTTTTTAATAACATAGCATTTTAAATGAAAGGAATGTGAATTACGTGATAAAAATAATAAAGTGATATACAAACTGCAGTACGTATGCATTTCCTTTTGAACTCAGTTACAATGCGACTGGCAGAAATTTGTAAAAATAATAATTCGAAAATGGAACACATAAATTTTCAAGTTCTTTTGTTTTTTGTGTTTCATTTTCATTTATTTGCATTTTTTGTTAATTTACTTACCATGGCTTATTAAAAATCCTTCTCTATCTCTATCTTTTTTTCATTATTTAAACACATATCGAGAAGGTTTGTCTCTATCAGGATATATTTTGCGGTACCATCGTTAAGCTAATGATATGTCTTTGTTGTTCATAAAATAAGCTTACATTAAATCTATTTTATTTTGATGCGCCATGGTAAGTAAATTAACAAAAAATTGCAAATAAACGAAAATGAAACTCACGAAAAACAAAAAAAACACTGGCTTGAAAATTTATGTGTTCTATTTTCGAATTATTATAAAAATTACAGCCAATCGCATTGTAACTGAATTCAAAAAGAAATGCATACGTACTACAATTTGTAGTATACATTCATGTACTACACTTTATTATTTATATCACGTAATAAGACATTCCTTTCATTTAAAATGCTGTGTTATTTAGCAAAACATAATCCTTATAATTAACCTTTTCGATGGTTATCATAAAATATGTTTTTTTTTCGAAATTTCACGAGTCTGATTCCCAGTTGTAACAGGCGATTTAAAAAAAATCTGTGAATGCAGTTCTAGTTTTTATTAAAAATAAAATGATGTCTTCTTTCTGTAAAATATCTTATCTTCAATATTTAATATACTTTCCCTCCGTGTGAGGTAGCCGTGGGACGCTCTGTATATTGTATTTTGACTTATATTATAGATTTTTAATATTTATTACATCAACAGCAAATTTTTTGTCGTATTTTTCATGGTTAATGATAGGAGAATGTCACAGTGTCATGAATTATCCAATTTGGTTCAGTAGTTCGGAAGTGATGTGCGTACATACTTTTCAACGATTCATCTTTACATAAACTTTTTTGATTTACCTTAGAAAAGTGGATTCTTTAGATTTTGTCTCTACTTCACTTAATATTACAAAAAAGTGGTTTTTTAATTCGACGATGTATTGGCATGCTAAGCAAACCGGCATGATTCTTTACGTTCAAAAATACGTATTATTAAAAATATAATTATTGTTAAATTGCTTTACTAATGGCGCGAATTGCTGAAGTGATTTTTTACTTATTACTAAAATTTTCAAACTTTTTGGATATTTTTTTGCAAATAAAACAATTTAATGTTTCTTTTTCCATTAAATACCACTTGCTGATAAATTCCATCATCCACACCAATCTGCCTAGCCCCAAAGTAAGCATTTTAGGCTTGTGTAATGGTTTACTAGGGTAACGGACAGAATATATATAGTGATATATATTTATATAGAAATATATATTAATCATCCATTACTGGAGTATAAATGCTCGTAAACATCACACAAACATCTGCCCCACCGGGATTCGAACCCGGGACCTCTTGAATAGGCGTCACCTTGAAACCAGGCGTAGAAACCACTCGGTCACGGAAGTCGTCAATGATGATTATGGTCGATATGTGTGATAAAGCGTAAGGGCCGGTAAAATTAAAACCCTACTTGAAGAAGGTTGCTTGCAAACTTACGTGTCTCAGCGGCTGAATGTGAGTGGTTCAACTGTCCAGAGGACTTTGCAACGATATCAAAAGAATGGTTCGGTTAACAGAAGATCCGGTTCGGGACGAAAACGATGCACAGAACCAAGAGATGATCGCTTTTTAATGAGTCAGGCGTTGAGGAATCGTAAGGCATCAAGTGAGTCAAAGAAGAGTCTTAAAAAAGTAAGAGGAGTAGAAGTTAGCTTGCGGACGGTCAAGCGGAGGCTTTTGACTGCAAATATCAGCAGTTGCCGCCCGACCCGGGACCCTTAATTACTCCATGAGCACCGTATAAAAGTACCAGGAGACCATACATGACTCTGGTTATGAAAATAGAAAAAGTTTTGTTTAATATCTGGTTATGAAAAAAGCTTCTCGCCAACACCGAACCACTGATACCAGGTGAGGCGTGTCGGGGTGACGTGTACAACCGAACTATTACAACTGAACAGTTTCAGTTTCAGTTGTTCGGGGCACCGGACTAACAACCGGACTACTCAATATAATATTTAGTAGTTCAACATGACGTAAATTATAATGCATTTAATTTTTGTTTCCAAAAATAAAACCACTCTTAATTTCCCAGTAAGTCGTAAAGGTCGACTAAAGGATTGACTGTGTTTGGAGAATATTGGGCAAAAACTTGGAAACCAATCTTAACCTACCTTAGTTTAGTAGCTTTTGATTATTAAGTAATCACACGGATCCGTCCACTATCTCGGGGAATATGGACGTGAATTTTGCTTCTAAGATATAAATTTTTATTTTTGTGACCATGTCGTATGCTCACAAAATGTATGTCTGCGAAAGTAACATGAATAATGTTTACATAATGTACCTACCTACTTGTCAATGCAAATGGGAAATAAATTTTATTTAATGATATCAGATTACTTCTAAAATTGGTTAATGTTAAATATGAATGGAACTAATATTACAACAGGTGATATCTTAACAGCCAATTTAAGGCTATATGCGTGTTTGCCACCCTTTTAACATATAAAAAACATTAAATAAACCGGCCAAGTGCGATTCGAACTACCACATAAAGGGTTTCATACCACTCTATTTGTACAACATTAAACACTATATAATAATATCGAGCAGAAAATGGCAAAAATCATGTCTGTTGTAAAGATATTTTTTTTAAAACCCTGGCAGTGGGTCACCTGGGTGGTCCTCAAAAAATTTAGATTGATTTTTATTCGATTTTTTGGTGACCCTGATTCCAAAGTTGTATGAAGAACGGGCACTTTAGATTTTTTTCTTTACTTTAATGAATATTATATAAGAAAGAGGTTTTATTACTTTGACGTATTGGCATGTTATTTGACGCATCCTGGCATGATTCTATACGTTTCAAATTTAAATTTTGCGGACAAGTCCAAGAAATACTGACGGACACAAAACACGTTATAGATTCCAAATGTAAAGATAACTATCAAACACAATAAACATATCTATTTATGAATTCTAGCCAATAATGTGTTACATGCTGGCGTAAAAAAGAAGAAAAAATCGTTAGCTTTTCATATATGGGACCCTCAATGAAAAATATAATTTAATTTAATTTACAACTAAATATTCGGCTTTGGCCAAACTTTGTCTCTGTGATTCTACATAAAATACCAAAATTTCAGTTCTGTAACTCATCCCGTTTACGATCTAAAGAGTCGTGTTTACGGACGGACACACAACAAAGTGAAAGAAATAGGGCCCCGTTTTTACCCTTTGGGTACGGAACCCTAAAAAGTCGCTGGCTGAGAACGTAGATAAACAGATACGGCATATGTTGCCTTTTCAACATGTATCTCGGTACTCAGTACTTTACCGAAGGACACTTACGTCATCGGATATATTGTAATAACGTGCAAACTAGGCGTGAATAGCTAGACAAATATTTTGGAACGCGATGCCTCGCTGACGCCTTTTATATTTTATTTCTGTATAGTATATAAACAAAATTCAATATGTTTGTATCTACGTCAAATGATTTATATGTTTACTTCTTCACTAAAATCTGACAACCAGGGGACAGTATTATAGCGGTCTCATAAACAAAAAGTGATCTGATGGAATGACATTGGTACGACATTGACATAATTATGCATATACCAACATATTATGTGAATATTTTTTTCAGTCAAAGAACTGTTAATACAAAGGAAATATACTAACTAGGTAATACTCTGTTAAATAATAGCACTACATGTTTAATCTTTACTAATAGGGTTTTCCAGTGATGGAGTTTATGATTGCTTCTGTAGTTGCCTTGTACGATTGTAGGTTTTTTGGCTACCACATCCTATGTTCTTCATTCTTCAAATCTATGAGCATCTTTACATTTTTAATTAAATTCAGTAACCAACAGCGATAAGGCACATCATCCATTTTAAACAAGTTAATAGCATTATTGAAATCAACTTTTCGTCTACTCACTCAACTCAACATAAAATTTCTAACAAATCATAATTTAACAACAGAGTAAGAGCATATGAAGTGCGCAGACTAAATTCATTTGTCGACCATAACAGATTCCTTCACTATCGCAATGAAATGAGTTTGATTGAAGAAGAGTTGATGATATAGAAACAAACTAAAAAGTTTAATAATGCTGTATTTAATTCTTATGTTATCAGTTATCACTTACAACAATAATTTTAATAAAACACTTTTTGAACGGGTTTAAAGAACAACAAGCACTTGAGTCTTGTGTAAAGATAACGCTAGACGATATGGGTACATACTCATACTTTCTGGCATAAAATGAAGATGTAGCCCTGTAAATGAAACGTGTGATAAAAACATCCTCAGTGATGGTCCGTTTAACAATAATGATACTTGGATTGGGTAAACCTTAGTAGATAGTTAGTTAGGGTAGTAGATGTAGGTATATCCACGTGTTAACCATTAAAATAGGACATGCTTTATTAAATTAATGTAGACCCGAAAGTAGTATGGCTAACCATTGTTTGTAAATATAAAAAAGTGATGGGATGAATAGATAATACGTAAAAATTTGTGCATTTATATGAATGAAAATTAAAAAACAAAACATACTTCCGTTAATACCAAGAAACTCTCTGCATAGGTATAACATTTCCGTACTAAGAAAAATATCTATTTTTGTCAATGTTATGCAACCTTTTCATAAGAAACCGTACATTTCCCTAAAGGATTCAATATCACGGAATCGTTGCTGTCGTCGTCACCCTCATGTGGGAATCGATTTAATGTTTACATTGATGTTCATAAAACTCAAACGGAAAATACTTGTACATTCTAGAGTGTGCGTGTGTGTATTGAAGAGTCTAGCAGCAATTTCAAACACAATTGACTACAAATTGAGATCACGTCCAGTCTTTTGTTATCCTTTAAGTGAGTACTTAAGGATTCGCGACTAGCATATAGTAACAACCTATAGGTATTATTATTTATATATTATATTCCACTTCCAATATTAACAGCACATCAGTAGTAATTAATTCATATCAAGATTTCAAAATATTACTCTGTTGTTGTTAACCAGTATAACTGTTGCTAGTTGCAAGTACAGAAATTATGCTTTGTTTTCTTGTCCTAAAAGTAGGAGCTGACATATTTTTGAGGGCCAGACAGACACAGGGGATTATTCGCTCAATTTAGAGCGTCGATCCCAAAAAGTAATTTTCACGCCACCAAAACAGTATTGTTCTGTAGTGGTATTATTACTTATGTGTTAAAGAAAAGAACTCTACGGGTTGAAGCGTTGGATCAGTGGAGGTAACGCGCGAGTGAGTGTTAGCGAAAGTGTTTGTACGCACGTTCATCATTTCGCATATGGTTTATTACTGAAATGACACATTGACTCCGTTATTGGCAGTAATTAATTTGCGGAAGCGTATAGAGTGAGATTTCAAAGACAATGGAACATTAAATGCGCACTGGTACAAAACAAGGACAGACGAAATGAAGCGAGTCGACTGGATGCGGAAAGCGCAAAACCGTTGTGTTTATCGCGTATACGAGTGATCCAGCCTGCCAGCCGATTGCCGAACACGCGTTACCGCCTTCCAGATATACTTGTTATAATATTTTAAAGAAATATATTTTAAATAAATCAAACATACATTTTAGCATGTCTCACATAAAGTGACGTTTATTCATATCCTTTTAAATACTTAATCTATGTACAGCCAAAGAGGTTGCATATAAGTAAGTATGAATAAATAAACTATTCCTACGACATCTCTCTCCTTTTGCAATGCTTTTTTTTTATTACATACATTCTGAATATATGAGAACACAAAATTAAAATAAACTAAAACATTACTACTTCTGAATTAACAAATATGTGTATCACTAATTTTAACTACTAATCTCCATACCTTGCTGGTGGTCGCACAACTCTACGAGTAACATAATGCGATACATTGCCTGTTCGTCCTCTTATATATTGTGATTGCGAAGACCGTGTAAAAGAATCATTCCTACTTTTTAAATTAGATTCACACACACACTTTAATAACATACGCTGTAATCTCGCTGGCGTTTCATTTAAAGGTTTCTTAAATATTATTTCGAGAGGTTTATGATCACTTTCTACATTTATAACACTGTGCCCATAAATATATTGATGAAACCTAAGACAACCAAAAAGAATAGCCAGCATTTCTTTCTCTATTTGCGCCCATCTTTTTTCTGTAGATGTGAGTGTTCACGCAGCATAAGCTACTGGTCTTCCGTCTTGCAGCAAACATGCCCCTAATCCTTCACCAGATGCATCAACGCTAAGCGTTACTGATTCTCTCGACGAATAATATCTTAAAACAGGAGCGTTGCTAATAAGTTTTTTTAATTCATTAAATGCATTTTCATAGTTTCGATTGGTAGGCGTGGCTTGCGAGTGCGCCATATTGTTTTTGTCACATAGTTTACACATCGCCACCGTTTGAAATAGAGTGGTTTTTGTTGAAGTTATTAGTTTTTTTTACTATTATCAATTGGTTTTCGTTTAATTTACGTACACTCTTTTGTTTGTAATAATCAGTAATATACCAGGACACTTAAAAAGAACCACTACTATGCCAAATCGTGCATTAAAAACGACTAGTTATTGATATTACCGCCGGATAATCCTAGAGGGTATTTCGACTTATTTCTTAGTGACGATTACCTAAAAATATCTTCGATTCCTCAAATAAATACGTATAGTATTAAAAAGTTCTTCGCATCAGCGCAAGTCCTGAATTTGAACTAGAAACCACTAACCATCAAAGAACTGAACCCTTTTATTGGCTTCCTAATTCACACTGTCACGGTAGAAATAAATCGCTTGGCTGATTTCTGGAAAATTTATCGATTATACAATATCTTGTGTATTTTTTTATAAGATAAATTTGTTTTGCGCCATTACAAACCAAATTACAAATCCTTTATAATTTACTGTTAATTTTCAGTTTTTTAAGTAATTAATGTAATTATGTTGAAAGATTGGTAAATATAATAAGTATATATTATGCTTTTTGATTACTGTTTTCATTCATCAATATAACATGCAAGCTTAAAATCCTCATCACGCAAAATCGCGTTATAGGCCATTGGCATTAATTTTGTTACCTATGGCCGATCATAATACTACATATTTACATGTAAAACATACTAAGACAATATTAAAACTAAGACTGTGTATATAGATATTTTATCACAAAAAACTAAATTTATAGAAAAATAAAAGTGTGGTCATCTTATGTGGTTCAGCTTTTGTAGTTCGCATTCAACGTGTCAAAGGATTTTGAGTGTTGCGGAGTTATGTCAAAATTATGACAAAACAAAAGTTTTATTATCTTGCACAACCCGCATTAATTGCTATTGCAGAAGATTTCATTTTTATGGATGGATGGACAATGTTGATTTGTTCTCACCGTCAGGCGATGTGGAAGCGTATATATACATCGCACCCATCGGTTAGATTAGTCAGCTTTAAGTCCCGACTTCAATCCAACTGAGCGTGTCTGTGATGTCTGAGACGAATAATATCAGTGCAACCTGTTCCAAACAACATCAAGTAATAGCACAAACCATTATCGATTTCGAATAATTTGCGAGTGTGAAATGTCAATGTCAAATTTTGTATGGAAACTTGAACAGGATTTCAAATCCTATTATTTACCTCCCAGTTTTGCTTAAGAGACCAACTCGTTATGCCATAAAAATTGTATTTCATATAAAAATACAAGGGGTTTAATCATGGCAAAATCTATACCCCTGGCCTAATAGTACCCCTGGCACGAACCATTATCGAATTCGAATAGTTTGCGAGTGCTAAATGTCAATGTCAAATTTTGTATGGAAACTTGAACAGCAGCGCCACAGAGTACGTAACGAGAACTAAAAATCAGTACACATTTGACAATGCCATTTCGGACTCGCAAACTATGCGGATTCGATAATGGCTCGTGCTAAGGATACTGGATGCAATTTTGGCGAGAGGAAGACGATCATCTCTAATTGTTGCGACTTGTATCGATTTTTTGAATTCAAAATAAAGTTAAAAAAAAGTATTAAAATTGACTTCGTGTGCTTTAGTTTACAACATTAATAATAATTATATAAGTATGGCTAAACAATTTGAATTAGCTAAAATGGGCTTCGGAACGTATTTTCTTTAGTGCTCAGTAAAGGGTTGTAAATATTATTTTGGTTAATTTATGTGGACCCTACCCGAGAGTGTACTTTGTTCGTATCATTACCAGAGTTATAACAACAGGAACAAAGTTAAGGCTATGTATCTTTTTCATGAGCAAGTTATACAGTTTCCGGCATAATTTCGTTATTTTCGTATATAGGACGCAAACGTTACTTTATGTTAATTTATCGAGGACCTAAATAAACCGAATTGATGGGTGTTAATACCTTTTGATACCTATCATAATTCAGTTAAGTGCCTTGCTGCTTTAATTAAATATACAAGGATAATTTACTGAAGGAAAGAATAAAGATAATAATAGCAGTGAATTAAAAATATAGGGTCAAGTGTTGTCTTGTAACAAGGAGCACAGTGTAACATAAGCAACATCCCTCCCTTTTCTTATTTGTCTATGGTCTGTCTTGACGTGTTTATTAGTTTCGTATTTCGTATGCTGTCCTCACAAGCAGCTTTCATCAGACGTCATATGGCTGGGTATAACACAATAATACTAGCTGTCCCAGCGAACTTCGTACCGCCATAAAAAATAGGGGTTGGTGACAGAAGGGTGAAAATTTAGAGTTGTATGTATATTTGTATGATGTATCATAAAAAAATAAACAACAAATTTTGTCCAAAAAAAAGGGTTACAAATTAAGGGTAAGTAAGGGTGGTCACCCTTAACATTTAGAGGGATGAAAAATAGATGTTGTCCGATTCTCAGACTTACTGAATATGCATATAAAGTTTCACGAAAGTCGGTCGAGCCGTTTCGGAGTAGTTCAATTACGCACACCGTGACACGTGAATTTTATATTTATACTAGCTGACCCAGCGAACTTCGTACCGCCCTAAAAAAATAGGGGTTGTCCAGCGGACAAAATTGTGAATCTAAACCATTCTCAGATCCCCTTGAACACACACAAAAAATTTCATCAAAATCGGTCCAGTCGTTTAAGAGAAGTTCAGTGACATACACACTCACAGAAGAATTATATATATAAAGATTAGATTCCATTTGTTACACTGTTCCCCTTGTTTCAGTGTCCTCCATGACTCTAGTTTTTGTACTTTATATTAAAAAGAAAACTTGAAGTTCTTTTCGACAAAAGTCACATTTTACAGGAATTATTTATATTTTGTTATTCAAATTTAAAATTACTGTTTCAAAATGTTGCTGTCACTGTGGAAGTAGTTTATTCCACTGTCAACCGCAAACTTTTTGTAGACTTTGCAGGCTACCATTCTGTAAAAGGCGTGTAAATATGAATTGTATTATATTTAATAATTTGCTTCGTAAAACTTGCTTAGTTATTAAAAGTATCGTGTTAAAACATTATTAATTCTATGAAACATACGACGTTTAATTAGCACCAGTTAACTGTTTTCCGCTGAAAGAACAGTTAATTCTCTAATAACTTTATTGCTTTTAAAACAAGTTCTCACAACAGGAATATACCTAGTTATTAAGAAGTGGTTTTTATTCAACGGGTTCTTAAAATAATTAAAAGTTGTCAAACTTATTGTTCAGTGAAATATCTATAATCAACAGTTATTTATTGATACACGTACTAAGATTCCACCACTTAAATGATAAACAAAAAGTTTAAATGAGTTAAACTAATACTAAAGCTATGTTCAATAAAATATTGATATAGGTTTATTATTAATATAAAATGAACTGGAAACTCTCATTTTTGTAACAAAATATTAATTAATTTAATTAAAAATTTGGTACAAAAATTAGAGTTAAAATTAAGGATACTCATTGCAAATCTTAATTGAAGCAGCTAATCGTTTATAAAAGGAAAAAAATCTTCGTTATACTGAAATTGCCATTTCTCTGTACTTATTTGTATTTTCAAAGAATAAATATTTGTACCACAGCAAAAACTCACTAATCAAGTTATACGTCGCCTTAACTTTGTAATAGAAGTAAATTGTACTGCGCTGAGTGATACGAGCAACAATTAAATTAAAGTGGGCAACTTTGAATGCCTACTGTTACTAGCAATCGAAGTTTTGTAATGTTCTGATAGAAAATTAAGGAATTTATGTAGGTCACATTGCATTCCTGACTATACTATACTATAGGAAATACTATTTCTCAGAAAGCAACTATAATTTAGTTGTTTCTAAATTTATTTGACTATACAGTCTAGACAGTATTCTCACTAATCAGCCTAGCCCCAAAGTATACTTGTGTTATACTATCTGGTATACTATTAAAGGGTAACAAAAAGAAATAAATTATTATATAGTACATAGGTACAAATGTTCGTATTCATTATATAAACATTTACCCGAGATTCGAAGCCAGGACCTCTGAGTAGCCCACATTGAAAATACGCACATACTCGTACCACTCCATCACGGAAGTTGTCAAAGGTATATAATAACTAATGTAGGTACTCTTTTTTAACGTCTTACAAAGGTACATTATGGATCATATTTCAACTTATGTATATACCAACGAATTCTAACGTCGTCGTTATCCTAGTATGATTAATTAACATTATTTTAGTATGTCATCTCATCATTCATTCATCGATCGCGATATACGTAAACAAAGGAAGGTGTACTTTGAAATATATTGTGATAATGTATCTGAATATCATATTATCTCTGTAATACAGTTTGTTGCTACGAAAAGGTAAGTGCTTATTGAGCGCTACTTAGGTTTCTGAGCTCGGGGACTTTGATTATGTGTACAATGTACAAAGTTGGATTTTAATATTTACTACATACTTAGCAGCTGTAATTGTCTTTTAGGCAGAGAGGTAGAGCATAGTGGACTTTCCGCTGGAATTGGAGCGCTCGTCTGGGGAAGTAACCTCTACATTACAGAAAACCACAGTAAAATAACACTACCTTTTGGTGGCGTTGTGTTCTGTCGGTGAGTAAGGTTCCAGGGCTCCACGGGGCGGGGGGTGGGTCAGGGTAGCCAACGGAGCGAGTAATACTTGTAGTATCGCAAGAGTCTATAGTCAATGGAGGCCGATTACCATCAGGCGGGCCATTCCCTTGTTTGCCACCCTTTTAACATATTAAGCGTGAATCAGGTAATCTTGACGTTATACTCATTCGTCATTGCTTGCTACAAGTTTTCATGTTTGTACTTTTAGCATAATATACGTTTCGTAGCAACATGTAGGACACTTGTTCGTTTTGATCTTTTTGCTTGATGTTTTCTTTTTAGAAATTCTTTTAGGTATATGGTGGATGGTCATCGATAGCTAGCCGACCCTACCGAGATCCTAACGGGAATGATGATTTTTTTAATCATTTCTTGTACTGTAGATCTTTGATAGATTATTTATTTACAATATTTAACGTCAATGTCATTCGTAATTTTCACCAAGCCAGAAACCAGTGAGAAAATGTAATAATGTAAGAAATGATCGATACCAATCTAAAAAAAATCGAGGAATACAGTCGATACAATATTTGACTCTGAAAGGCCATCCCACCCATCCCATCCCATTAAAAAAATCATACTTTGACCTTAATTTTGCAATATTATTAGTACCTATAACAGGACACTTTATTTTAATGTTCCTTTCAAGTCAAATTTTACTCAAGAAAAACGATTTACCAAAGCTTTGGAACTACAAAAAATTTATCTGCCCATATCGCCAGGTGTGATTGTATGTAGGAATGTAGCCTATTTTGTCACTTGACTTCATCAACTCAACCTTGTTAGATAGATGAATGTTAAACAGTGAGGTAGGTAAATTACGCATTTTTAACACAAAATAATGGTATCAATATAAATTTCTCATATTTGTGATTCAAAGCAATACGAGTTTGGTCGTTGATGAGGCGTGAAACATGCAAAACTGAAGGGACAATGTAAAAGACAAACTTTCCTTTATCCCCTTTGTTGTGGTTTGGGTGTTTATGTTTTATCCTTTTGCCTGATTTAAATAACATTGATCTACTTATTATGGGTCCAAAGTGAATTTTTGATGTAGTTTTCTAATACAGCATTTGCAGGTTGATCGGGAGAGTAAAGATGGCTAAAGTAAACTAACCGATTACAAAACACTACTCTTAAATTTTGTCGTATTATAATACGTCGTTTGGGAATGATTGTGTTTTTAGGTCTTTTTACCTGTCAATTTAAGTTGTTAAAATACTTTTATCAGCATAATAAAAATATACGAAATTATTATAAGTATGTACGTTAAATATGTGTAATTTTTTTATTTTCTTATTCATATGTATGTGCCAGATTTTAAATTAATAAACTTAATGTTTCCCTACATTTCCTATATAAATAGTATTTACTTTTATCAAACGATGTGAGTAGACTTATAGATCCAAAGGGTGGAATAACTTTCTAGTTGTCGTTGTATGTAAAATAATTTAAACCAAAGTTTCCGTCAAAAATACCCACATTATTTTCTGGGAACTAATTAGTATTACAGTGTTACTTAGGTTTACGCATAGAAAGTTTGTAACTAATTAGCTGCACGTAGTACAACAACTAATGGAGCGCACAGAAATGGACTAAGGAATTTCACAAAAATAACAAACATGAACTAACATGAACCTTTATATTAAAGCTACCTAGATGCCCTAAACTATTCCTAAATTGTAAAATTGAAATGGCATGTAGTTAGACTGGTAGAAGAACTTGAGAAAATGGGGACATTATGGGGAGGCCTAAAAGGAAATCGCTATAGAGGATGACCTGTTATAAGATGGGTAGACGATATTAGCAAAACCGCATGGACCGCGCTGGATACAAATAGCCCAAGATAGAGCAAACTGGACTGCTTTGGTGGAGGTCTTCACCTGCGGAGAGATTCCTGCAGATGTTCAGGAATAAAGGAATTTATCACATAAAAGCAAAAGGAAAAAAACGGTAATTTAATTTAAGTCGTTTCTTAGGTTTTCACGCACATCACTCTCGTCTCCTGAAAAGGATGCGACACGTCAATAAATAAATAAATTCAGAGCATATTAACCCGTTAAAATTGTTTTATTTTTAACTGCAAAAAGGTGAATAAGAATATAAGGCAATTTATTGGTTATGGATAGCTGCAAGCCGTACTTGCCAAATTCAATATATTAACCTTAGCATCCCTATACATATACGCCGTTTGTGAATTTGTTAGAAAGCACCCTGAGTTCTTTCCATATTACCAACGTCCTTAAATTCTTAGACCAAAAAATAAATTAACACAACCAACCTGCAAGTTAGAAATGTTTTGAAGTGGCCCCCTGTCAATGTGTGTGAAAATTACCTAGAAATATTAAAGAAGAGATCAAAACAAATAAAATTAGGTTAATGCTTAAGGAATATCTTGTTAAAACTGCTTTTATTCGCTGCAAGTATTTTTAAATGAATAATCATACTAAATTATTAATATTAACGATAATTAATAAATAACGATGATTTTTAATAAATAATGATAATTACTGAATAATGATAATTTTTAAATAGCGACAATCAATAAATAATGTTAATATAGAATACGTACATGATGTTGAGAAAATGTTTATGTTTTTTTAGTATTTGCAATGCCCTAGCAGGGTCATGTTTGTATCTATGTAACAATGTGGTGCAATAAAGGACTTGAACTTGGAACGTTGAAAAGTCGTTAGTTCCTACGAATCGGCACAGAGTTGGCATAGTATAGTGGGGCTTCTGACCTATCTTTCGTAATTATGAGAATTTTAACAACCACCGACTTTTTTTGCCTTATAAGAATTATAAGATTCTGAACAAATCAATCAAAACCATTTCTTCAGTCTGAATTTCTATCAAAGTTTTATGAAAGCAGGAACATCTACGTATCTGGGCTTGCCACTATTTCAATGTTATACAGCCTTATTAAAAATATCGCTTATGTACATATAAATATAAATCGCATTTTTAAAAGTTAAAAGAAAACACTAATGTGATTTTTAAATCAATAAGTTTTTAAACGGTAATTTAATTACACAACAGACGTAAACCAAAACCTCGAAAATGTGGTTCGGATCCTCAGGGAAGAGGGTACGAGATTATGTGCAACGCGGCGTAAGGGCAGGAAGTCAAAGCTTTCGGAAGAGACTTTAGGGCTAATGAAGGAACGACGTGAAAATCCACCCGTCACTTCGTCGGCAAAGCGGACTCTAAACCAAGAGATCAGTAAGCACGTACGACACGACCTCCGGTGCTCCAATACTCTCTCGATCGAGAGAGCGATCGAGCAGAATCGAGGATCCAAAGTGTTCGTACAATATCTTGGAAGAAGCCATCTGACGAAGTTGACCACAGCAAGTGGGGAAGTTGTTGCTTCAAAGCCGGCAGTCCTTTCGGAAGTGGAAGACTTCTACAGCCAGTTGTACGCATCACATGCATCTCGACCCGATCCCGGAAATGAGGATTCTAGAGCCACATTAACACGCCACTTCACCGAAGACCTGCCAGAAGTCAGTATTGGCGAAATCGAAATTGCTCTTGGACAGCTTAAAAATGGAAAAGCCCCTGGAGAGGATGGTGTTTCAACAGAACTCTTAAAGGCTGGAGGTAAACCCGTACTGAGGGAGCTCCAAAAGCTTTTCAACACTGTCCTGTTCGAAGGGAGAACTCCGGAGGCGTGGAGTAGGAGTGTGGTTGTCTTGTTCTTTAAAAAGGGGGACAAGATCCAACTTAAGAACTATCGACCCATATCCCTTCTAAGCCACGTCTATAAGCTGTTCTCAAGAGTGATCGCGAACCGTCTTGCGCGAAGACTTGATGACTTCCAACCACCGGAACAGGCTGGGTTTCGGAGCGGATACGGCACCATAGACCACATTCACACAGTGCGGCAGATTATACAGAAGACTGAAGAGTACAATCAGCCCCTGTACCTAGCATTTGTGGACTATGAGAAGGCCTTTGAGTCGATTGAAATCTGGTCTGTCCTGGAGTCCCTGCAGCGTTGCCAAGTCGACTGGCGATACATCCAAGTGATTAGATGTCTGTACGAAGCCGCCACCATGTCTGTCCAAGTACAGAATCAGCAAACAAGTCCCATACCATTGCATCGTGGAGGGAGACAAGGGGACGTTATTTCCCCGAAATTGTTCACTAATGCAATGGAGGATATGTTCAAGACGCTGAACTGGAAAGGACGTGGCATCAACATAAATGGCGAACGCATCTCTCACTTGCGATTTGCAGACGACATCGTCATCATGGCAGAAACCCTGCAGGACCTACAACAGATGCTGAATGACCTGGCTGACTCTTCTATACGCATCGGCCTACGGATGAACTTGGATAAAACCAAGGTCATGTTCAATGAACATGTTCTACCGGAACCGATTGCAATACACGGTGCCGTTCTTGAAGTTGTTCAAAAATATGTGTACCTCGGGCAGACATTGCAGTTAGGTAGAAACAACTTTGAGGACGAGGTGAATAGAAGAATTCAGCTAGGTTGGGCAGCGTTTGGGAAGTTACGTCAAGTCCTGACATCGTCGATCCCACAGTGTCTAAAGACGAAAGTCTTCAATCAGTGCGTCCTACCTGTGATGACATACGGAGCCGAGACGTGGACACTGACGGTACGGCTGGTCCACAGTCGCTCAACGCGCTATGGAAAGGGTTATGCTCGGCGTTTCTCTGAAGGATCGCATCAGAAATGAGGTAATCCGGCAGAGAACCAGAGTTATCGACATAGCCCACCGGATTAGCAAGTTGAAGTGGCAGTGGGCTGGCCATATTTGTCGAAGAACCGATAACCGTTGGGGTAGACGAGTTCTGGAGTGGAGACCGCGTCTAGGCAAACGTAGTGTAGGACGTCCTCAGGAGCGATGGAGTGACGATTTGCGCAAGGTGGCTGGCAGGAGCTGGATGCGAGTAGCCCAAGATCAATCTAAGTGGCGTGCATTTGAAGAGGCCTGTGTCCGGCAGTGGACTGAGATAGGCTGTTGATGAAGTTTTTAAACCTGTACACTAGTTGAATAAATAAGAAATTGGTGTTAAGGATTGACCTGATGAAAAAATTACTGATCTATTCTAAAAATTACCGTACCATTTATGTATGGTCTAATTAAAACCAGCTAAATTAATTAAATTAATCGTTATCACTCTAGCCAAACCGGAAATGGTGTCATTGTATTATAATATAATCTGCATCTTAAAACAGAATAAGTATTTTTTACCCTCTTAATTTAATAAGTATTAACCAAAATTTATTACTTTGTAACTACAATAGTTTCTGTATTAGATTTCTGCCTTTTCAGTAACCGTGTTAACCATCCAAATTACCTTGAAGCCTACAAAGCAAGTAAATAAAACATTAACAAAGCCGTCACGTTCATTCTGTCATTAAATTTGGCGCTACTACGCACACATAAATTAATTTTAGGTTCGATGTCTTATTGTCTTGGCGAATAGAAATTATGTTTATTATTTTGTGTAAAAAAACTTTTGCAAATTAGTATTAAGAAGTAAGTTATTTATTTTAATTTTTATGTGGCTTAAGCTTAGGTTTAAGCAAGCTTCAGTTTACAATTGAGGAATTTTCACCAAACCCCGTAGATTATGGTCCTACAAATGAATATACTGAAGATTTTCGTAAATTTTCTTAATAGAGTAAGATCTTTCGACATTTAGAGTGTCTGGCAATAAATACTGTGGACAGACTGTGTCTGGTAGTGTTAATTTCAATTTGTTTACAATATTCTCCACAACATACGTAAGAATCAGTCCCCCCAGTTAAGTTGGAAGTAAAGTAAGTAAAATATTTACGTGCTTGTGCCACCTGATACTTGAAAATTGGCCCATAAGTAAGCGAGTATCTATGTAAACACACTAATACTACTTGATTATCCATATTTTGTCCATGAGAAATTATGTAAGGTCTGGCAGTCTTAACATAATAACATAATAAACAGGAAAACATAATCTTTTCATTTCAAACAGAGGGAGATATTACCAAGCGCTGTATTGCAGATATATCATGGAACAAAATTCACTTTAAAATAATACCGTGTTCGAGGCTATAATAATCGTTGCGATTAATTAAAAACTTGATACATTGTCGCATCCGCGCTACTAAGCCAGTGGCATACAACAACCTTGACACATGCGGTTATATGCTCTCATGAAGGTGCAAAAAGAACAAAAATACCTTTAGTCAGTCTTCCAAATTAAATTAACTACATATTAAATTTTTCTATTCTGCTTATATACAATATGTTGTTAAAAACATATATTCACTAATAGTATAATTGGTCAATCAGATATTTCAGATACGAATATCCAAAAAAACGAATAAATGTTATTATGTTTTTATTTATTTTTAAGCATTTAACTGCTAGATTTTTAAATTTAAAGAAAAGTTTTACTAGAAAAAAAATCCACGCGGACCAGGCAGCGAACGGGACTCGAACCCGCACCCTTCGCAATCCGGGCGAATGCACTGACCAATTATGCTACCACGGCCTTGAGCCATCGCGGCCACGCGTCGAAATTTTCCTAGCCTTAAGCTGCAAGGCAGCGCCATCTCTTCTCATTGTAGGTAACCCACAATGTCAAATGAATACTTTTTCAAATATTAAAGATTTGAAAGAAGAAATAACAATTATAGTTATATTTTTATTTATTTTTAAGCATTTAACTGCTAGATTTTTTTTTCTAGTAAAACTTTTCTTTACATTTAAATGTTATTATTTGAAATTTGTCTGTCTATACTAATATTATTAAGAGGCAGGATTTGATTGTTTGTTTGTATGTTTGTCTGTATTGAATAGGCTCCGAAACTACCGGACCGATTTAAAAAAATCTTTTACATTTAGAATCCTCTATGATCACCGATGAACATAGGCTATAGAGTATTTTTATTAAATTTAGGATTCCGTATTAAAACTTTGATAATGTAACCCAACGAGTGAAAAAAATATCAAAAATTAACCTGATCCGGTTGATTACGCGACGGATATGCGCAATTAACCGGCTATATCGCATACGCTGCGAAAATAATTGAAAATAAAGCAAAGTGATGTACTAAACTACTTTATAGAATACAGCAATGTCTAGAAAAAATTTTGCGATACCATATGTCTAACTATTACAGTTATGTCACAACTAGAGATCCCCTGCGGTTTTACCCGCGTTAATGTGAAGAGAAAGGTTATAGTAAGTCAAACTTAAAAGATGGGCATATTGTTTATAGAAAATTTAAAGGTCAAAAATTTCGTCTTACATAATTTTTGTGTAACTTGAACCGTTTACCCTGCGCACGCAACGAAAGCTCACTAATGGAATATCTTTACCCGTTTTTAAAACATTTTCATCGATGCTCCATTCTTCCTGGTCCTAGCGTGGTGTTACATAGCCTATAGCCTTCCTTAATAAATGCACTTTACAAAACAAAAATATTTTTTTGAATCGGACAAGTATTTTCTGAGATTAGCGCGTTCAACCAAAAAAAAACAATATGGACGAATCAGACTTATGGAACGCGACGCCACCCGACGCCAGTACTAATTTCTATGATTAAAATCACATTAGAAATATCTGACGCGACAATTAGTGCAATAATTATGAGTGATAAAACTGATGGGTGTGTACAAACCACTGCGTTACTTTAATAATAAGGGCATGGACTAATAGTTATGAGGACACACTTTTTTTCACAGTCAACGGGTTCTAAACTACGCAACCATTTTTTTTAACTATCTTCAGGCAAGGTTTATAATTATATGAAGAAAGTCATTGTGTATAATACAAGCCTGAGAACAAAAACTATAGTCTACACTACAGATCTACACCGAAGCGAAGCGAGGGTGGGCCACTTTACCTAATAAATTCATGATGGAGGTGACTACCAATCCATGCCATACTGCTAGAATGCGCCAGCTACAAACGTTCTTCACAAACAGTAAATCTATCAAACCCAACATAATATTCTAAATATTTCAGTTTATTCAGTCTTGTTTCTGAACTATAGATTAGACCCAACAATACATATGTAGCCTTGTTGGGTATGAAAGTAAAGTTATAGTATGGTTAACACTGACTTATTTATTAGGCCAACTCGCTAGGAATAACGGTGTAAACTAATCCACAGGTGTCCAGTAGCAAAAAGGTGCACCCCAACTATTTTATTTATTATTGTATGTACGCCGAATTTTGCGACAGAAATAAACGCATCATTATTATTAAAAGTCAAATGTTTTTAGAAAATATTACTACTGTTTGCGGACATTGTGATGACCGAGTGATTTTGGACCAAATCTTAAATCAATATAATATTTTTTCAAGAAAATAATAGCTTATGTACTCTTTTTATACGTTTTCTAAAAAACATTATTAAAAAAAGAAACAAGATGCGCCTTAACTTGAACAACAATAACTTTGGTAAATATTCTACGGCGTAGTGACTACGGTTTAATCTACCAAAAGGTGCTACGAATAAACGTAACGTTCATTCAGGAATGTTGCGTAACAGCTAATAATTCTTTTTTTCTTGGTTTTTCAGTGGTAACATTTATTTATACTTTTAAAAGCACCGGTTATCACGTTATGAGAAAAAGTGGAAATCGGTGTTAATGTACTAGTACTACTAGTAGATGTGAAGTGCTACGAATCAAATAGTAACTAATCACTGAAACGTTATCACCTCTGTGATTATAACATGTTTAAGAACTATTTATTTGTAAGTATGGTTAGATTAACAAAGTTCAATTCAGATTTTTAATGGAGGCAATTACTCTAACATAGGCAAATAGGTACTAGATTTTATACTAATAGTAAAAACGCATATACTTAATGACTCTCGAATGTTATGTGATATTTTGGTATTCGCCATTTAATCTGCTATTCCAGTCCAGCTGTGACACTGGATAAGGTAGTATAATATGAGAGGATTTCCAACCGCCATATTTTACGCCCACACAATTCAGTTGTAGGAATCTGGCCCTCAGATAGAGGCACTCGAGAGGCTCTGGCGCGCGACCAATGTGTACATTACATTCCATAGAAATTCTCGACTCATATTAGCATTGCTTCGCTGGACAGGCACAAACACAAAAAAGGTACCCAAAAAATTACTAAACGCGTATTTACTCAGCGATTATCATGAACGTAACGTAAACAAAATGTTTGTTTAGAGTTTCATGTAGGTACGAACTGAAATAAAATTTCACAAAATTTGTGGATTAGCAAACTAATGTACAGTTGGTGTTTTAATTTGGGATCCATTTCATTGGAATATGGTTAGATCATTTGCATTGCAATAAGGTTGGATTCTCCAGATCAATTAAGCTTTGAAGCGTCATGTAAAAATTGTTTACAAATATTTGAAATTTTTTCGATCACTTGAATTGAATGTTATTTTTTTTGGTATGCTTAGTAAACTGTGATTGATGGGACAATGATAGGTCGCGCATTTACGGAGCGAGCAAATCGCTCCGTAAATGCGGCAGCGGCAAATCATTGTTGTAGTGTGTATATGTCGTATCGGGGGCCTTTAGTTATTTTAAGTTAAATAAGTACAAGTACTATAATGAATGAACATTAATGAAACAAAGGAATTAATTAAGTAATTTACTTCGACCCTACATAGAGGGCTCATGTATTATGGGAGTACTTCACAAGGTGCAAGGATGCCCCCTTACGTTATTCTGCCGAGCTAGAGTAAATCCAAAAATCCCAGTACTTTTCGAAGTCTGTTCGTTATACTAAACTATCTTCTACGTAAAACGGAGTGACCAAAAATCACACAAACTTGTCCACGCCTCGGAGAATAAATGATTCCAGTTCATCCATACTAATTCACAAAACCGAAAATCGTGTTCGAATATCCAAAGCGTGTTAGTTAAAAATCAATCAAGTGAAAGGAAGCGCACAATCACAACGAAGTAAGACGAAGGACTGCATATGAGTCGACTAGTAGCAACTGCAAGTCCTTTAACCCGTAAACCGTTTTGAGGTGTCTTAGAGTAAGTGTAAGCGCAGGATGGTTGGCTGGCTTTGTCGTATGGCACATAATTATGGTTACAAATAAAATGAAGGTACTATTAAATGAATTTATTTAGCTTCATATATATGCCCACGTGGCATATTTTTTGATTACCAGGATGTTTTTTTGCGGTGTCATAATAAAAAAGGCAAAATTTTCATAGATTTTTCGATTCATACTAACATAACATTGTTGGCGGAGCCGGGTACACCTTGTCCTTTTGATAAAACATTCGGTAAGTACACCTCGTACACAACTGTCAATGTGACTGGTTCGGTGAAAGCTCGGGTACGCCGAATTTGGTGAAGTATTTGTTGCCGTATTTAACAAGTACGCCGGCGGTATCTAGTCGAACGCAGGGAGACCAATTATTAATCTATGCTGTGTAGTTGAGGATTTGTGTTCAAAATGTTTTTTTCAGACACATTGCTTGCTGCTGTTGTATTGTATAGTATTGTCATAGAAAACTATTTGGTTAAAATTGAAGATCTGAAGACGTCTATTTTCTGTCCAAAATTCAACCTCAGATGGTAAATTTTAAGTACGTAACTGTACCTACTTACTGACTTGTAGTAGACACTCGAGACTTGCCTATGCCATTTAATGACCTCACTGCAAGTGGCTCTTGAGTAGAATATGGAAGAACGGGCCATTTCCCACCATGCGGACTCAGTACGAAATGGCAGATGCCAACGTGCCTTCTGAAGGACGGTGGCGCTTAAGGTAATAAATTTTCTGTCACCCATCCAATGACAAGCCATTGCTAAAGTTGCTTAACTTTGATGAGCGCAGACTAAACGCGCAAACCACTATGCCATTAATTTCCTCAGTCAATAATACGTCATTTTAAATCAGTTACTTTCTCACAATCGTCTGTGAATCTTATCAAGAAGTTACTTGACGAAATTCAACATTTTGGATAACTGAAGTTACTAAGTTGCAATGAGATTGAGTTTGATTTTACTTTGACCCCGATGCGTACAATGTGCAAACAGTCACAGATAAATTTCTTGATATGATTCACAGTCGAATGGAAACAAAAGACTACCTTATCCATACTAATATTATAAATCTGAAGAGTTTGTTTGTTTGGTTGAACTCGCTGATCTCTGAAACTACTGGTCCGATTTGATTTTTTTTGTGTAATAGTGAATTTGACTAGGACGGTATATGGCTACATAAATAACATAAGGATACGACTCATAAGAGCGGAGCACCAATAGAGAGTGTTGCAAAAACGAGAAAACAATATTCCATTTGAGAGCATCGGCTGCGTGCGGTGCGTAAACGGTAAAAGTTGCACAAAAATCGTGTCCGACTAAATTTGCTCTGTTATAAAAGTTCCACAAAAACTTTCGCGCCAGGATAATGTTTGTCTTTTAGCTGTGACCCACTATAAACTTTTTCCTCAAATAAATGCGGTTGAATCCGCAGGGCACCTCTTGCATTGATATATTTTTACAGCGAAGTATGTAATTCAACTTAATGCCAAAATTACACCTTGCGGGGCTGACAGTATATTACGGTATTCACTGTTTAACATACCTATTTCAGGGTAAATGAAAAATAAACATATTCTTGGAAATTATAAAAGTTTTCTGTATTACCCAATATTTGAAAACTTGTAACCAACTTACGACAATTCTTTTTAAAGTTTATTGCTCAATTTTAGGCTTTTTAATAACCGTTAGCATTTGTCGAATAAAAAGATGGCCACTTGTCTAAGGCGCCTGGTGTCGTACGCGTCTCGTTATTGGCCGTGGTGACCGCTTACCATCAAGCAGAACCTGTTTGTCTACTTCCTTTTCCTTTCCGAACTATATCTTTTTTTCAGATCAATCGTTTTTTCCGATTTTCACGTCATTATTGATAAACATTTACAACTCATTATCAACAATTTTCGGTTTTAGCTCCTAATACAAAATTTATTAATACTAAATCACTCCGTCTTCCAGGTTCCCCGATTTTAGATGATGCCATTCCTATATTTATTAATGAACAAATTTCAAAATATCAGCAGTCATCCGAAAAAATATTAAAAAATAACCCACACATGGCTTTCTGCGGAGTTCACTCGTCGCCACTGATAAAGTATTTAGGTAATAGCTAACTTTTAAGATGGGAATTAGAGGAGTTCAATGAAACACGTCCGTTCTATACTTCAGTTTATTTGCGAAGAGCCTGTCTACCTTACTTATAAAATATGTACAGTATTTGAAACTACCCACTATATATATATATATATATATACAGGGCGTCCCACGGCTACCTCACACGGACGAAAAGTATATTAAATATTGAAGTTAGGATGTTTTACTGAAAGAAGACATCATTTTATTTTTAATAATAACTAGAACTGCATTCACAGATTTTTAAAAAATCGCCAGATACAACTGCGAATTGAACTAGTGAAATTTCGAAAAAAAAATACTACATATTTTATGATACCCATCGAAAGGGTTAATCATAAGGATTATTTTTTGCTGAATAACATAGCATTTTAAATGAAAGAAAAGTAATTTAATTTAACATTTTATTTAAATCTAAAGAAAAAGTAACTAGAAAAAAATCCACGCGGACCAGGCAGCAGACGGGACTCGAACCCGCACCCTTCGCAATCCGCGTGGAATTTTTTCTAGTTACATTTTCTTTAGATTAAAACATCAAGCAGTTACATGCTTTAAAAATTTAAATTATAATTTTATTTAAAATTATTTAACACTTACTAATATAAAATCGGATACGCCTTAAAGTAAGTTAAAATGTTGAGTTCATCATCATTGACGTTTATTATCCGCTGCTGTGATTCTGTAAGCGCATATCAAAACGTCATAAATTTCTTAAAGTATCCACTAACCTTTTAAACACATATCGAGAAGGTACGTCTCTATTAGGGTATCTTTCGCGGTACCACCTCAAAGTTAATATGTCTGTGTGGTTCATATAGTAAGCTTCCATTAAATCCATTTTATTTTAATACCCCATGGTAAGTTAATTAACAAAAAAATGCATTAAAACGGAAATGAAACTTACAAAAAAGAAAAGACCAGACGCTTGAAAATTTATTTGGTCCATTTTTAAACTATTATTTTTACAAATTTCAATCAATCGCATTGTAACTGTGAGTTTAAAAAGAAATGCACACGTACTACAGTTTGTGTATCACTTCATTATTTTTATCACATAATAATATTTAATTTCCTTTCATTTAAAATGCTATGTTATTTAGTAAAAAATAATCCTTATGATTAACCCTTTCGATGGTTATCATAAAATATGTTGTGTTTATTTTTTCGAAATTTCACGAGTTTAATAATAATAATAATAATAATGCTTTTATTTTCTCTCCTCACAATCCCATGCACAAAAAATACAAACTTAATGTATAAATTAATGTCTTAATGACAAGATTGTGGAGAGACTGGTATCTGAACTAGGCCGCAGCCTGTATCTCAGAAGACCAGTACTCTCCCCTCTTTACAGTGGTACATAATAACAAAATTACATGTTTCTGAAAAAAATAAAATAACTGTATCTTAACCATGTTGAAGAGAACTATATCTCAAATAAGTTAATGTAATAGGTAGGCTAAAATATAATGATTAAGTAATTGAAATAATGAGTAGTTTCTGGCGTCGCGTTGCTGAGAGTATGCGAGTGTGGGTGTGTGGCGTGCGTGTGTGTGTGTGTGTGTGTGTGTGTGTGTGTGTCTGTCTGTCTGTCTGTGTGTGTGTGTAGGTGTGGTAAAGTGTGTCATGTGCAAGGATGCAGAAGATCTTCAGTCTCGTTATATTTTAACATATATAAAAAATTAAATATTTCTTTTTTACATTTGTATTTGGTTAATTGCAATATGTTAATTTTTTTGTGTAATAAGTTATATAAATGTGGACCGAGAAAATAGAAGAAACGCTTAGCAAAGGCAGACTTGCGCTGTGAGCATGGAACCACAAGACGATTTCGACGTGATATTAGCGTGGGATCGGTATAAGAATGTTGTTTTAGAATAGTATGCATTACAAATAATTGGCGAACAGTCAGGACCTCGCAGTACTGATATAGATCATACGTGGGGTGTAGAATTGGCTTTAGAGTACAAACTTTTAAAACTGCCCTTTGAGCTCTTTCAAGAGTCAATAAGATAGTTTTATATGTCCCCCCCCATGAGGTAATACAGTAGGTCAGAATGGATTCACAGAGTGCCTTGTAGATGTTTTTGACAAGGTTAGAATCTGCTACATGCCGAATGTTTTTAAAGATATGCATGAGCTTTCGAATCCTTGCAGCTGTTAAATCTATGTGGGGCTGAAAAGTTAGTCTAGTATCGACCATAACTCCAAGATATTTAACCGAAGAAGCTTGACTTAAGTGGGGACATAAACAATTTGACGAGTAATCGTCTGAGTGATGGGTGTGTGCCACAAGAGACAAATTTTGAAGAGCTTCTTGAGGGATCCTGACCTTAGACATAGGCAAATATTTCGTTTTTTCGATGTTAAGTGACAGGAGGTTTGCTCTAAGCCAATCAAAAACTCTATCCAAACCATACTGAGCACGTCTATAAACTTCTGGCAAGGAATCCGCGGAAAAAATCAAGGCAGTGTCATCTGCATAGGAAAAAATTTTACAATGGGGAATTACGAGAGATGACAGCTCATTAATATAGACTAAGAATAGAGTTGGACCCAGTATACTGCCCTGTGGCACACCATACTCGATGCGCAAATCCGAGCTCACAACTCCATTCACCACGAGACGCTGCGTGCGATCAGTAAGATAGCTGTGTAACAATGTCAACTGTTTTCCCCTCACTCCAAGGCGATGAAGTTTGTGTAATAGAATTGGAATTGAGACCGTGTCGAACGCCTTGGCAAGATCAAGGAAAACAGACAAACACTTACCTCCCCTGTCAAGAGTTCTAACTGTATAGTCCGTGAGGTCATGGACAGCATCAGCGGCAGATTTTTTAGCCCTAAAACCATATTGTCCTGACGATAACAGAGCTGAATTTTCAAGATAATGCATTAGACGCTTATTTAAGAGCCGCTCCAAGATTTTAGACAATGCTGGGAGAATTGATATAGGACGATAGTTATTAGGGCAGTTTTTAGGGCCAGACTTGTAGATTGGATGAACAAGTGCTTTTTTGAATGCAGTAGGAAAGATGCCAGTCCTGAAAGATTGGTTACATATGTGAGTTATCATCGGAACAAGGGTATTCTTGAAACGTTTAATAAACAAAGATGAGATTTCATCCCACCCAACCGCACATTCACTTTTTAATGAATTGATGATACTATCGACCTCATCAGTAGTGGTTTCAAGAAGGACAAATGACTTTATCGGTGTGCAAGGGAGAACAGCCGATCTCTGACTTGGTACAACGTTGGGAGAGTTAACCGCAATCTTTTCAGCAAGAGATTTACCCACGCTAGCAAAGAAAGCATTCGCGTGATTAACTGATTGGTCTGGTGAGGATTTAGTTAGTAATAAGTCATCTGCATTATTACGGTTTTTGTTCATGTTAGCAACATCTCGAATCGCATCCCAGAGCTTCTTATTGTTCTTACCAGCCAAACGCAACATCTCTCTATCATAGTCCAATTTTACTTTTTTGATGAGAGAATTACAAAAGTTACGATATCGACGAAAAGTGATTTTAAGAATATCATTATTAGGATCTAGCTTAAGGCGTTTGTGCATTTGATCACGATTTCTGATAGATCTAAGTAAGCCCTGCGTTATCCAAGGTTTTAATTTTTTTTTACGCCGTGAGGGAATAAAACTTGTGGTGTGTGAAGATATGGCGGATCGGAGCATTTTAATCAATATATTAGTAGCAATATTAGGGTCAGAAGAACTTAGTACCAAAGAGAAATCCATATTTTCAATAGCTGTAGCTAGAGAATCAAAATTGAGCTTTTTAATGATTTTGAGTGTCGGTTTAGCTTTCTTCATATTTATTGAAGTAAGCACTGCGTCATGATCAGTTACCATAGAATCAATTACAAATGTTTGGGCCTGAAGTGGTGTTTTCAAAAATACATGATCGAGACATGTTCGTGCCCGAGTTGGCAGAGTATGAGCGGGTAAGAGGCCATTATAAGCCATAATGTTTAAATAAAATTCACTATGCTCATCCAGGCTCTTTTCATCAGTACTCAGTATATTAATATTAATGTCGCCCGTCACTAATATATTACTATACTTACGCAGCGAAACAAGGATGCTGTGCAAGGACTGAATAAAATTATTTGGATTTTTAAAAGCACAGGGTCGGTAAATAGCTAGTATAACTGTGTCCTTATTAATTTCAATTTGTAAACAACTGGCTTCCGAGATAGTGGGTTCAGTGACTGAGACCCTGGCTAGAGAAGTGCTACAATAGACGACCACGCCATCATTTTGGTTGATAGGTCTGGATGAAGTAAAAGAGTAAAAGCCACTAATGTTGGGAATGGGAGGGGCACTCCGTAGCCAACACTCTGTTAAAATAATAACGTCTACGTCAAGTTTCAAACGACTTAAAAACAGATTAAAACTATTTATATTTGCGGATATACTACGTATATTTTGTGCGATAATTTTTAGTGAAGGACATTTTTTAATTAAGCTATAAACTTGGAGGGTATCACAGCTGAGGGATTCACTCACTGAGATACTATCTATATTTTTTATTAAAATATTAGAGTTGCAGGCCATTTTTGTATTTAAAAACGGTGGCAACTATAATTAGATCTGCAAAGGCAAAATATAAACAAATAGGTGAACGTAAACCCTCCATACTTCGATTAACAACTGATACAAAAGTAGCATAATATGACACCAATACACTCTTAATATTAGCCAAAAAGTTTGCATTTCTAAATTTTGTAAAATACTTACTTGTAGTTGTTATATCGTTCAATAAAATAATAAATATTTGATAACAATGGATCTCCTGTGAGTGGATGTGATATGAATTACATGAGTATTTGTCAGTTTGTGTATAAAAGAGTACAGTGTAAAAGTGTAAGTTTATTATACATAGAATATAAAAAAGATATTCTATACTAATCAACACTACATTCATGCCTGTGAGAATTACATTTAAAAAACTATTTTTAATAAAAACATAAGAACAATGGAAAAATAATTTACTTAATCTTACTAAAATCATATTACGGCAATAAATATCTATGTAAAACGCCGGTTCTTTTTTATAATAATAAAACAAATCGTAAAAAAATATAATCAAAACATAATATAAGTAAAAATTTAGTCAAGCTGGAGCAGTTAGTACCAAGTCCGCTTCATTGTTTACACGTATCTGCGGTGCACCCTCATTTTTCCTCAGGTAAACAGTTCCTTTGGAGGTCCAACAGAAAGCATATTTATTTGTCTTGGCATATTCACGTGCTAGATAATATAGTCGCCTCGTGTGCGAAGATAAGCTCTCTGCAACGTAAATTGGTTTAGAGGGGCCATCCATTTTTAAGTTGCTCGTGTTCAATTTGTTCTCTCTATGCTGCTTGTTATATGCTTTTACAGATCCAATAATTTCCTCCTTAATTAACTGACTAGAACATTCCAGTAATATAGGTGTCATATCCGAATTTTTCGTGGAATTCACTCTGTAAATATCTTTAATATCTCCGGACTGTAAGGTTAAGTTTAAAGCGATTCCTAAATTATTAACAATTGTGGATAAATCATTTTTAGTTTCCTTTGGTTTTTTGGGTACATTTCGAATTTCAACCCAAGAACTGCGCCATTTTTTTTCCAAATATTCAATTTTTATTTCTAAAGATTTTATGTTTTGATGGTCTAATTTTCTTTCAGCTTCGAGAGATGTCACTTTATTAAGTAAATCATCGTATTTTTGCGACAAAAAGGTCATTGCGTCGTGAATATCCCTGTTTTGTTTTTTGATATCTCGCATTGTCTCCAACAACAAATCGAATTTTTTCTCCTGCTCCAGTTTAAGGTTCGAAAACATATCTAGGATTTCATTTTTACTTAAGCATTCGTCTTCGCGTTTACGTTTACGCATACCAGCATTAAGCAACGCGCTCGATGTTCGCTCCCCACTTAGATTCGGTTCTGAGTCGTAACGCGGCAACGGTGGCGATGACTGCGCCGACGGCGCGGGCACCGGTGAGGAGGGATTTGGTGGTGGGGTACGGCGCAGTGGCATGGTGCGTTTCGATACGTACAGCCGAGTAGTTACCAGGCGCTTATAATCAGTTGGAGCCACTTGGAAATCGTACTGGTTAAGTGAGTGCGCCAGGGGCAAATATGAATGAATGAATGCGCTGTGCGCGCTGCTCACACTCACCAGAAGTAGTACGTCGCGTTCGAACCTCCTTACGGATTCTGCCGCCCGATTATTTTCACTGTATTTATTTATAAATTTTAGAATAATTTTATTTGTTATTTACTTCAAAATTTGACTAGAATTGACTTGCAAACACAACTGCACTCCACAGTGGTCCGGAGGGGAGAGATGAGAGAGTTTGATTCTTAGTTGAAGCAGGCGACTTTAAAAAAATCTGTGAATGCAGTTCTAGTTATTATTAAAAATAAAACGATGTCTCCTATCAGTAAAATATCCTATCTTCAATATTTAATATACTTTCCCTTCGTGTGAGGTAGCCGTACTCATTTTTTGCTTTTTACAGGGCAACTGTCAATTATTGAATGTTCGCTCAGAGAAGCACTCTCGAAAATTCTAAATTGCTCATTTTCCGATAATGCTTGAAAGCAGGCCTCTCACCCTGTTCGTTTCCGAGGTCTACGTACTCGCCATATGTCTCACACTGCCCTTCCCACTTTTCTATCTTCTGCATATGATAGAGCCAAAGCACTTTAATAAAATATTATGCCCCTTTATTGGGCGTAGTAGAGTTGGCTAACCTTGTAGAGGCCAGGAGCTCATGGTCTAGAGCATGCCCGTGAGAGGATCCAACATCCTGTTTATCTTCTCAGAGGCAGTGGGACGAGCCGCTCTGTTTGCATCCTCTGAAAGCGTCACTGAACATGCTCGCCTTCAGAAATTGGTTACTGACTGCAAGCTCCACCTTCAGCCAATATCGGGATTTTGCTTGACAAGAGCACTCTATCTCTTGCGATATCGCTTAGATTTGGCGTCAAGACAAATCACTCCCATCGTTGTCGTAGCAGTACTCGCGTCGGTAAGTTGGGCCACCATGGCCCCTCATGCCAAATGAGCGCTGGCCGAGTTTCCCGCCACGCCTGACGTCATCCACAGAGCTCTTGTCGCTGTCCATGTACCAGCGATCCTTGAGCCTAAAGGCATCTTTCGTGGCGATGGCAAGAGACCTGACGCTATGACGCTCATTCCTTGGAAGCAGGGTGTATGGGACGCAACTTCCGTGGAAACGCTTGCAACGTGCCATACAGGTAGTACCTCCGTAGCTGCGAAGCGGCAGCTTGTGCAGAGTGCTCCAAGCGGCGCAAATATTCAGTTATCAATGAGAACTACAATTTTTGCCGTTTGGTGTTGAGACCATGGGATCCAAGCGTTCGTTCCCTTTTTAAGGAAACGTCAAAGAGGTTCACCTTGATGGCTGGTGATCAAAAATCTAGCAGCTATCTTGGTGAATGGATCAGCCTTGCCATCCAGGGTGGCATTGCTGCCAACCTGTTGGGCACCATTCCTAACGGCGGCGCTGCAGATGACATATTTTTCATTTTGTAAATTTATTTATTTAGGTCAGCCAACGGTTGCTACATAGAAACATACAATAAAACTTATCTACTCAATTTAATGCTAAATGTGCTAACCAATTCAAGGCCAACACTGCATGCACATACATAAATTAGGTAAAAGTGTACATAAAAAAAAATATATAATAATAACAAATTCTTACAAGGATTACTTATTTATACTAATTAATAACAAAGACATGCGTAAAGTAACCGATCATAATTATACATTTTTTTGTTTTAAAATTTGTGTTACATTAAGTTTTATGTTTCTACCAACTGTCACATAATGCTTAACATTTACATGCAAGTCATGTGTCATAAGCCTCCAGAAATCCTTGTTTGAACTTCGCCAGCGATTCGTTATATATACATTTAAGGTCCGACTATATTTTTTGAGGTGTTTGCACAAACGAGTTATTGGGTAATTAGCGCCTAGGACAGTTCTACGCAAGGGTGGGACCAGTGGTTTAACGGCGAGCCGTGGGTTTCTACGGGGAACGTTGAATTTTATTTTTCCTAGCAGTTGGCAACAGTTAATTTTATTCCTGAGAAGTTAGAATAATAAATAATTCAAATAGGTAAAGGTAATTTAGTTATAGTAGTGTTTAAGTTTTTTATAAATGTTTTTTAATTTAAGCAAGATTCAGAAGCAGTTTTGTATCCTATCTGATGTCAGCACTGCGGTATTTTTTTCTAATAAAATAGTTATCTTTAGCTTCTTAATGTTTCCGGTGTACTCGAACGACATAGTACTGCCAACTATAGTGCCTATTAGCGGGTGGTCCATTCGTGTATCTAAAACTATGCAAGAAAGTTAAGTTTTAACAAACACAGATGTTAAGTTTATTTACTAACAATAATAATTTGGTAACCTTATGTTAGAATACGGCATTTACCTATAGGCAAACGTTATCTGAGAGTAAATACTTATATAAAACCAACCAGGGTTCCACTCGAATTACACATAGAAAATTATAATGACATCTACGTGTACATTTGATTGAATCGCTCCAACCATTTAGGAGGATTTTAATTACCTACATTCACACGGGCTGAAGATATATATTTATATAAATAAAGAGAAAAAATACTTTGACTAGGTAAAGTGAAATTAATACTTTACTTTAAAAAGGAGGTTAACGTAATTCGTTTTTTAGGTTGTCGTCCTAATAATAAAGTAGTGTTAATGAAGTTCTCTTTGCGATGTTTCTTGATTCAAGAACTAACGGCCGACAAAAAGAAATATGTAATTACTGGGCTGTCAGCACACAGTGAATTAATGTAATAAATCATCGCAGAAAAGATATCGTTGGTCGCCTTGTCATTGAACCCTCGTGAAAGTATGAGGTAGAGTTATTGATTGACATGCCAACTATAACCTATATTTGCTGTGACGAAGGTAACTGGAACATACTGTTAAAAGGATCGGGGTCATGTTATCGCATTAGTGATTAGTGCCACGCTATTCGACTATCCCTATTGGATGTATAGCTTATTAAAGACGTTCACACTTTAGGAGCTTGCGCATCGTTAAGTGGGGCACGCAGCGGGCGTCCGTCGCGGAGATCCGCTTCAAGGTTTGTCGCGAGAGCCGTTCAACCCGCCGTGGGACCCGCAAGAAGCGGGTGCCTCTCGCAGCCCTGCCAGTATAATTTGATAATTTATTATTTTTGTTAATAATCCATCCATACATACTATCATTATAAATGCGAAAGTGTGCCTGTCTATCTGTTACCTCTTTACGATTAACGCTGAACACCTGAATTTAGATGAAATTTGGTATATAGATAGTTTGAGTCCCGTAGAAGGACAAAGGATAGTTTTTATCCCAGAAATCATCCTCTAATGAGGTAAAAAGGGGGGCGGAAGTTTGTATGGCAAAACATTTTTTTCATAAGTCCCGGGCACCCATTAGTGATCAAATAATTATTTTTGTTAATAATACTACCTGATTAAAAGAGATCGCAAACGAGAGCACAGAAGACGAGGCGTGCCCCGTTGCTCGTGAGGCGGGCCCCATCCGCCCGCGCCCGCGCCGTGTAAGGTGGGGCTATGAAACAAACACGCCGAGCGGACGCATGCTCTGTGCCCCGTTTAATGGTGCGAACGCTCTAAAAATTTTGCTTAATAATATTTTTTGCCCATTCATAATAGTATTTCAGTAATGACAACTTCTACCCGCATTAATAATAAAACTGAGTTCCGTCAGAGTTGTAAAATTATATGAAATATATGTTTATAACATCGCATCATTTACTTCATCTTATTCAACTAGATTTTGCACGTGATCTCGTCAGAGTAGACTTAAGAATTTAAAGAAACCCAAGGGAACTTGTAACCGGGATATAGCTCCATTCCAGAAAATTTACCCGTGGACAAGGAAGTCCTCTAGGATTTATATTTTCCGAGATTAAGGTATCCTCTGTATCAATTTAAGTAGTAAGCAACGTATGCGATTAATTTCACCTAATTAATATCAAACATCAGCACGAGGAGCGAGCGAGGAGCTCGATGGCGCAGGTGGTTAGCGCGTTCGGCTGCGATCGTTGTAGTTAGCAACTTTCGCAGTGGTCGGTCATTGGATGGGTGACCAAAAATTTCTATCTCGAGTTCCTTCATGCTTCGGAAGGCACGTTAAGCCGTTGGTCCCGGTTGCATCCGCAGTCGTAAGCACCCGCCAATCCGCACTGGGCCCGCGTGGTGGGTCATGGCCCAATCTCCCTATTCCATCCATAGGGAAGGCCTGTGCCCCAGCAGTGGGGGCATTAAGAGGCTGATGATGATGATGTTGATGATGATCAGCACGAGACAAATTCATCGTTTTACGACACATTTCATTTACGAAGGCTGTATCTATTTATCTATCCGATTTCACGAGTCCGGGTAGTATATTGATATTTACGGGTACCTATACTTACCGGTTGGCCACGGGTACGAGCGACTGCGGCACGAAGGGGAATTTACCTGTATATTACGCTCCCGGCGCTGTGTAGTAGTTTACACTTGTGAACAGATTGTATTTTATGTATGTACATATTTATTTATGTAGGTGTATCAAATTTAGTCTAAAAGTATTAATATATTATTTTAATCATCGTTATTTTCTAAACGTTTTATAATAAAGCATTTTGCCCTATCGCCTTACCATTTGTCTCTAACACTCGTTCAGGTTGACTGGTAGAGAATGCCTATGGCATTAAGTCCACCGTCTGACTATGTATGGCAATGAAGTTTAAATAAATAAACAGAAAGAGCTATCAGTTAGCATTTAGCAACATGACACGCCGCCGGACGAGGGTATCCGTTGGCCATCCCGTAAGAATAGTTACACATAAATATCAATATACACGTATACGTTTGGTTGGGAAAAGTTATCATCCGGAAACAATTTTGTTGGTTCCGGAGCCAAATATCTTTTTATCTTGAACCTACAATGATCTGTTTTACAGAGTGTCAGGTTTCAGAACTTATTATTTGACGCATAAGGTCTATTTTAAGAATTTTAACATGGTTAGAAATCTATTTCAGGTTGACAGTTAATTTTTTATACAACCTTACTTGATGTTCAATGTAACCGAAATCTAAGGACAGCTGATGTGACTGAAAAATTAGCCGCTTTAGCGTCATAGCACATATAATATTATATGTGCTATATATATATATATATATATATATATAATACACTCGGAAAGGTGTCGATACCTACTCGCTTTTCAGCTTGCCAACTAATGTAAAGCAGCTCTAGTATTTTCTGATTGGCTACGGCTAGGCTACGCCGCGCTTACGGCTCTCCGACTGCTGGTTGACGGCTAGACGACACCAGTTTGATCAATTATGAAGAAAGTTACCACTCCGTTTTAAGAGTCCCCACTTCCTAACCACTTAAAACGGAGTGGTTACTTTCTCTATGGTCAGTGCGTTTGACAACGGACGCCTTGGGAGGAGCTTGAACGAAGAGACGTAACCCAGGGTACGGAGATACGTAAGCTAGGCTACGGAGAGACGTAAGCTAGACTAAGCTAGTGTAGGCAGAGTTGAACACGCACGTTCGGGAGCTTATCCCGAGGCGAGGCGATTACGTTACGATTCCGAGTAGTATGCGTTGCATAGGGGGGTTTCGTACAAAGAATACCTAATGGCTTGTATTGATACGGTGAAGATCCCTTTCCGAATTGATATGGCTGCTACGACCATTAGCAATCCTCAACTTGCAGGCCTTAACCTAATTCCTTACCCTATAGATTCTGAAAGTTAACGCACTAACAAAAAAGCAATACTAGTCTTCGTTGAGGTGGAGGCACAAATTAGAGGCTACTTCTCCAGACGGCCGTTCCAATTCGAGCGGGAAATCCGCTTTGCATTTCTCATCTATTAAAGATAAAAAAACTAAAATAAGTATTTTGAAGTGAAATCATTTTTTGCGGCATTGTACACTTTTTTTTGTGTGGGTAAAAAATGTTAAATTCGCGTCATGATACGTGGGCTGATAGTATCACAGGCCACGTGTCCTGATCGTAAGACGAAAACAATAAAATTGGAAAGGTTGTTGAATTTCAATATATTGGACGAAACATAATAATATTTTATTTTATCGTATTATAATAATAAGTCTCTATCTAGGACGTCCAGATGGCAGCTTTATTGCGAAGAAAATGCATTTTTTTACAATAGATGTCGCTAGGTGAGCTTAAATGTGATTCATGTATGTTCATATTTAAGTGAAACCTTCTTTAGCGGCGTTGTATACTTTTTTGTAATTTGGTAAAAACTGTTAAACTCGCGTCATGACACGTGGCCTGATCGCATTCGGACACCTGACAATCGAAAATTCGTAAGACGAAAACAATAAAATTGGAAAGCTTGTTGACTCAATATATTGGACAAATCATAGTAATATTTTATTTTATCGTATTATAATAATAAGACTGTATCTAGAACGTCCAGATGGCAGCTTTATTGCGAAGAAAATGCATTGTTTTTACATTAGATGTCGCTAGGTGCGTTTAAATGAGAAATTCTAAGAGATAAACTTTTTAATGTAATATAAATTGTCATGTTTGTGTACGATAGCGCAATAAATAAATATTGCATTCTACCACATAAATGATAGTACATTTATACTGATAATTAAAGAAATTCGTGCAAAATTATTCCCTAACCATTCCAAAATATCCAAAATACATAACGTTAATATTCAAGTTTTCACTTCTGCCAGCACTCCCGGAGTGAAACTGTCGTTTTTTTTATAATAAGTAATCCTTGTAGTACACAAGGCTATAATAGTACTTGATATCCTTTCTTCAAATCGCATGTAAATAAAATCGACAAAATACAAAAGCCGTTTTATGACACATTTCAATTACGAAGGCTTTATTTATCTATCTACGAGTATCTGATTTCACGCGTCTGAAGAGGCGAAAGAGGGAACAGAGACCGATTTGTCGTTCGTCTGAATAAGTAAACAAATTTACTATTAACTCTTGGAAACCCTTCTTTTTCACGTTGTCAAAGTAATATTGATACCCTTGAACTTTTAACCAACTGACTCTGCTATCTGTTTTATATAATACATTTCAAACACAGAATTTATGAAAAGCAAAATATTAAAAGACAGTTCTTTTCGCTCTTCGCGTTGTCAAATCACAAATTATTTACATCCCATTTGCAACAGTCTCATGGGATCTAGTATTTTATTACCCTGTAAGTAATAATTTCAATCTACATAATGACAAATTCGGAAAATAATGTATTATTTTATAATTCTAAGAACTCTTTATTTTATTACGCAGGCAAAACCTCTATTTACTGACGTTGGCGCCCTTAAGGGGCACACCAACAAACGGACCTCACACCTAGCCTCTCGCAAGTCTCACGGGTGCGAAACGTAAAAGCCGTTAAGCAGTCCGCGCTGCTGTCGAGCGCTTGCGGCATACTATCCGCTAAAAACCCTGCGAATACCCTCTACGCTGTTAAGTGTGGAACCCCGAGATCCCCGTTGAGAGACTTTACCGCGTCTCCGCACCCAATAGCCTCCCGGCCTAGCCGGGGCTCCACGGTAGAGATCAGCCGGGGTATCTCGGGTGATCCCGCAGACGTGCGCAGGACTGCCCGCGCTGGGAGCTAAGTGTGCGGCCTATTGCCCACCACACCGCTCCCCGAAAATTCTAAGAACCCTAGGCATTCTCATTATTAAGTACTATTAATTATTTAAAATTTTAAACATATAATTACATTAAATAAAACTAGTTTTTACGGGTTAATGCACGAAACTTTATTTATTTATTGACGTTCGCAGCCTTTTCAGGTCTGCATCGTCAGAATAATGATTTTTTATTTAAAATTGTCGAGCTACCTTCGAAAGACTTATATTGAGCGTTCGGTTATTTCATTGGAAGATTTTTAAAATTTTATTGTCTATGTATGATGAATTTATTATTTAATTTACTTAATAAAGTATTTTATTTGAAATTCTTGTTTGTAATTTTGAGTTTATTTATTTATTTGACCCTAACTACCGTAAACTACCACCGGTTGGTTTGAATATGCATTAGGGGGACCAAACCACTACATTAGATTTGATAGACCACAGATCCTTGCAGCTGAGCGGCGGTTCGTTCCTCGAATGATGCGCGAGGCTATTGAGATTAAAAAATATCCAAATTTCAATAGGGAAGATGGTTGGTATATACCACCAGCTTGGGAACTGCAAGACCATCAGATACTATTAGTTCTTTTTGTTTGCATAATTTAACATAAGAAGGAGATAGAAAGCCTCTCTTGAGTTTGTTTCGCCGGTTCTTCTCAGGAAGGTCTCCCAATTTTGGAACCGGTGGTAGTTTACGGTAGTTAGGGTCAAATAAATAATTAAACTCAAAATTACAAACAAGAATTTTAAATAAAATACTTTATTAAGTAAATTAAATAATAAATTCATACATAGACAATAAAATTTTAAAAATCTTCCAATGAAATAACCGAACGCTCAATATAAGTCTTTCGAAGGTAGCTCGACAATTTTAAATAAAAAATCATTATTCTGACGATGCAGACCTGAAAAGGCTGCGAACGTCAATAAATAAATAAAGTTTCGTGCATTAACCCGTAAAAACTAGTTTTATTTAATGAGTGATGTGCGTGAAAACCTAAGAAACAAATATATAATTACATTGTTTACCTCCTCAATAATTACATTATAGTATCTGCCTATAACCGATAAATGGAAGCGGTATACAGTGGATTCTTCCACATATTCTGATGAATAGGGCTGTTTCCTCTTTATTTCAAATTTAAACTATATAATTAAATTATTTATATTCCATGCCTAAAACCTTAACCCCCTTATTAATAAAAGAGGTCTAAGCTTAGACTAGTAACGCCGTGTTTTGTTCATGTTACTCAAATGCCTTTTGTCATTGAATGAACACAGACAAAACATGGAGTAACTAATACAAGCTTAATCTTCGTTTATTAATAAGGCGGTAATGGTTTATCCGGCATAGATAAATTGCTACAGCCTTGTGAAAGTACCTAATCACAATGCCACATCAACAACCTACTACATTGACAGTTTTGTAATTCCAAATAGATAGTTTACAAAAAATATGATTTACGGGCTTTTATCAAATTTTTTTTTGCTTAGATCTATTCTTTAGATCATGACCTTCACGATTCGAAATTACGAATCACAAAGTAAGTACGTGCCTTGTCTCTATGTACCGCGTAACGTTACAAAATGATGTCCGCAAAAAACATATGAAATCCTTTTATTAAAAACATTTATTCAAGTTCTAAAATATATTCCTTATATTGTTGCGCAGATAGTTAACACAAATGTTTATAATATATCATTCAATAAAAATATTATAGTGGCTGTCTCCTGTGGTAAGTGTTTTTACTTACGACATTCCGTCACTCATACTATTAAATTGATGATACGCTTAAGTTATTTTGATGTTGAGCACTAGGCAATAGTACTGTTCCTGATCCCCAATAATAAGTGATAGAATAATGAGCTTCCCCATTCACGGAGCTGTTGTTTTTAAACAGCGCGATATCTAGACGACTGAATGGAGACCAATCATTTACCTAAGCCAATGTTTTTTTAGATAGCTGCATTTTATTTTATTGAATGAAACAGTTAAATGTGCAAAAACCAAACAATAATACAAATCTGTAATATGAATATGTTCATATAATGAGAAACGCAAGAATAATTTATTGTGGATATATTTGTGGTGAAGTAGAACCCTTAAATTAAATAAAAAACCGCACCCAACATTACGAATTGAATTAAGCCTTAATGGCGCAGGCAGCATCGAATTAAATTTAAATCAATAATAACAGGAGCACAAATTTTATGTATACTCAAATGATTTTATGTTTTAGTAACAAAGTAACAGTAACATGCGTGGTTAAGTCAAATACCCATTTAACATCTTTGTTATCAAGAAGTAAATCCTTGCCAAAATTTGTTTTATTTATTAAATATTAAGTACCGGTCCGGATTTTCGGTAATTTACTAATGGAAAATAATCACGAGTCACCATCCCGACGTGGATTTTCCAAATAAATCTGCCATTCTAACCTTGTCCTCGAAATTACAAATACAACAATATCACTATGATCCAAAACGGCTCCGTCGAGCTGTTCTTTAATCTATACTTATAATAAATCTGTAGAGAAGTCAATTCTGTACATGAAATATATTTTCAAAATAACTATCAGGGGGTGATTAGTGATCGATACTGATGCCAAAAATGCAATCAGTAAAAATTTTGTCTGTCTGTCTGTCTGTGTGTATGTTCCTTATAGAAACTAAAACTACTTGACGGATTTTAACGAAACTTGGTACAGTTATTCTTCATACTCCTGGGCAGGTTATAGTATACTTTTCATCACGCTACAATTAATAGGAGCAGAGTAGTGAAGGGAAATGTTGGGAAAACGGGAGAAGTTACTCCATTTTTTAAGCTTCCGTCGCGTGTGCAGCTTTAATGGTTAAAGTTACATAGAAATCATGTATGACGGAAATATTCTACATAAAATTGTCTAAAAAATATCCCGCAACAGCATATGTCTATCTTTTATGGTTGACTCACAATAACACGTGTAACTCCTGACAGCTCAGCAGTTCGGAGCATTCTGATTATATTTGTTTACTCTTACGTTTATAATACTCTCACTTATCCCTAATTTAAAAAAGTTAACATATTACCTATTCAATTAAAAGAGAATCATAGAAATCGGTATAGAAACACCAAACTTATACATGAAATAAGCCATCGCGCCGTCGCACGTGAATACTGAACCATGCTATAAGGATTATTTTTGTGTAACGGTTGCCGCGCTTGACACGGGTCGCGGCGGCGGTAGGGTATAAAAAGGCGGGAGGTCCTGGGAGGAATCAAAAACAAAAAAAAAGAAAGCGAGCAGAAAAAAAAAGAAACCAAACATTTGTAAACAAAATTAGCAAATAAATCATGTAAAAAGTGTAGAAAATGAGTACTGGAAAACGGAAATATGAGATTTTAGTTTGATTATAAATACAGGTAATAAAAATGACCGTTTTTATCTATATATGTATATAAAAGTCAAAGGTGACTGACTGACATAGTGATCTATCAACGCACAGCCCAAACCACTGGACGGATCGGGCTGAAATTTGACATGCAGGTAGATGTTATGACGTAGACATCCGCTAAGAAAGGATTTTGATCAATTCTACCCCCAAGGGGAATATACGGAATGAAAGTTTGTATAAAACTTTGTCAATTTTAAACCGATCGGGCTGAGACTGCATGCAAGTATAAGAAGAATCATAGATGAATGTCATTGTGTATAGTACAAGCCTGAGAACAAAAACTGTAGTCTACACTTCAGCTCTACACCGAAGCGAAGCGAGGGTGGACCGCTAGTAATAAATAAATCTTAATTCTTGGATAAATTAGGTGCCAATTACAAAGTAAATCATGTGCCAGTTTATTACATTACCGTTCAAGCAGTAGACAAGTGTCGATTCTGCTAACGTAAAAATCATGTCACAATAAGGGTTCAATACCTATTATCAGTTAACTAAATTTTTTGAGAAGTTTTAGATGTGTGCAGGGCTTCATGAAAAAAAATATTTGGGATTAGAACAAAAAAAAATGGGTGGCTGTACTTTCAGCATACCTACCCATATGTTTACATAGATTGTTTGTGCCGACGGGGTTTATAAATTTTATTTCGAACTCCTTCTCTGGCGGAGTTTAGGCCAGTCATAGGCCTGAGTTGACCCGTGAGTGCCCGTGACCCATACTTTACAAGGCAATTTTTTACGTAGTCGTATATCGCTTATATTCCCACTCCCATACAATATATACGTTTTAACACATCCATACTGACAAGACTGTATAGACTGAAGTTTTAATGAAATTATGACAGCCTCCCAGACGAGGGGCTAATCAAGTAGTAGTTAAAACAGGTAATGAGTCTGCTTCTTAAAAAATACAAATAACTTTAATTTTATTATGTATTTATGAATTCTTAACTACAATACTCGAACAGTACTTACTAGTTTATGACTTCAATCTTAAAAATAATATTTACTAGTATGCAAATTAAGAACAATTGTACATCTAAACAAAAATAACATATGTACTTACCTACCTATTTAGTAACAATGTAGCAGTAAAAGTTTAAATAGTAATGTTGAACTAAAAGAAGACCAGGAAGAAGTTAGTACTGAATAAAAGGATTTAAATATAAGCTTACAAAGCTTACGGGAATCCTTACGATCGTCATAATTTAAGCAAATAGAACAAACAGTAACAGTGTGTGGCCTAACCGAAATTATCACGTTTTAAGACACGCTAAAGCGAAGTCTTGATGTGTACGTTTCCGATTATTGAGTCGCACTGCTTTGTCCAAGGGTCCGGTTTACGAAAGCTCTGGTTATTAAATTATATAAAGCAAACTGAGTGTTACTGTGGCTTCGATATTGTCACGTTCCATTACCACTGTGGATTTAACGCACATAACTTATTTAATGTTACTACCGCAACAGAAAATGTTTGTGAACTATTCCAGAGGGATGGAAGGTATGGATGCAAATTAGATCTAAGTAGGTGCGGTAGTTTACGCATTTAGTTAAAATCAAAAATAATAAATTATATTATTTTCGTTTTTAACACAATTTAGTTATATTTTGAATGTCAAGCTGACACGAATATATATACATAAAACAAGTCGTGTTATATTAGTTACACCACATATAAATCAAGAACGACTGCACTGATTTTAATAATCTCCAAGTTTTGAATTCATCTTTGTCCCGAATAACAGGATAACTTAATATATATATATACATGGAAAAAATATATACAGAAAATTCATGTTCAAATAAATTACCCGACTTCTTCCAAATTGATAGCTCACACAACGCATGTGAAAATTGTGTTTGTACTACATATCAGTAACTATAACAGATGTTTCAAAATACAAATCAAAAGGGTATTTATTGTAATTAAAATACTCGCAATACCTGCTGATATTTTAACAAGGAGGTGATGGATATAATTTTAGTAGCATTGATTTCGTTTCACCATGACATAAATTTTACTCAATTTGGTTTTAGTTTGCAAAATTGTAGAACCATTCCTAATTTCACAAGAAGTCAAGGTACTGAGGGATTGAGGGCTGTGTTTGAAGAATATTGGACCTTTCAATCCATAACCCCGTTTTAAATTTCACTGATCCGTATTAAAGTTTCATATTCTCTATAAATCTCCTAATAAACTTTTGAACATTTTTGTATTTGTTTTATTTTGGTTATATATATATAAAGAGGAAAGATTTGATTGTTTTTTTATATTGAATAAGCTCGGAAATTACTTGACGGATTTGAAAAATTCTTTCACATTTAGCATCCTACATTATTCTTGATGAACATAGGTTATAGAATATTTTCAGAAAAGTTAGAGTTCCGTATGAAAACTTCGATAATATAACCCCATATGTGAAAAAAATGCCAAAAAATAACCTTATATCGCGTACGCTACGCTGCTGCATTGACAATTGAGCAAATTAATGCAATAAAGTTTTATAGAGGACATCAATATCAACAAAAAAGTCAGCAGTTTCACCCGCGTTAATTTGAGGGAAAAGGTTATAGTGACTCAAAAAGATGGTCATATGCTGTCGCAATTATTTTTAGAACTTATAAAGGGGAACAATTCTGTCATACGGTTGTTGTGTTACTTTTACCGTTTACGCAGCGCACACTTCTGAATCTCACAAATGGAAATTTTTTACCCGTTTTTGCAACATTTTTTATGGATGCTCCTCTCCTACAGTTCCTAGCGTGATATTTAATAGCCTTTCTCAATAAATGCACTATCCAACACAAACATATTTTTTCAAATCGAATCAGTACTACTGAGTTCCTGAGAAAAACGCGTTCAATAATAATACACTTCTGGACACATCTATTGGCCCACCTTAGAGTTTAGGTTTCGATGGCCCCTACCGAAATATAAAATAATAAAAAATAAAATAAAAATCTTTATTTGCAATTAAATAATTTGTACAGAACAATGTAAAACGTTAACAACTACACTAGTCAGAGACTGTGTCGCAGTTATTAGCGCCCCACCTCGAACATGATAACTAGTAACAATAAATACTAAAAATACTAACTTTAACATTTATAAAAACGTTTTTGCGTATGTGTTTGTGACTGTGTGTGAGTGTATGTGTATGTGTGTGTGTGTGTGTGTGTATCTCTCTTTGTATTTTGTAGGTTTACATAATTTTTTATTTATTATTTTACTGTATAAGAGATTCGATATCGTCATATCGAAGGCTAAGCAGCCACTCATTTAAAACACTTTTACATTCACGATATGGTAAACTGTAAATATGTAATTTATAATTAATTTTATTGTACAAAACTGAGCTAAGGTACAAATAATGCCGTCTAGCCAGCATCGTTGTGCAGTTTTCAATCCTGAAGATTCTGTTAGCTAATCTAGTATTCAAAGCTAACTCGGGATTATAAGTGCAGGATATGTGCTTACGCAAGATAACATTAGAAACGTATAGTTTTCGAACCGATAGAACCTTCCATAACTCATAAAGCTGAACTGTTGAGAACCAAATAGGTTTTGATGCCATAACTTTTAGTACTGCTCGTTGAGCCCGTTCAAGTAACATGAGATTGGTTTTTGCGGAGGAACCCCAGACGGTGATACAATAAGTCAATATTGATTGAGCTAGTGTTAGGTAAGCTGTCTTCAATGTACCCTCATCAGCACTGATACGTAGTTTCCTGAAGATAAATATCAGTTTCCTGATACGAGACGAAACCGATTCAATATGATCCCGCCAGGACATTACACTGTCAACGATAACACCCAAATATTTCACATTATTTAAACGTAATATTTCATAACATTTGCAAAATACAAGCGAAAGATTATCTGTGGTGGGACACTGAGTCTCATGAGTAGTTATTCTAAATGAGGCATCAGGTTGAGAATGAAGTTTAGGTGCAAATGTAATATAGCAAGTTTTTTTTAGGTTTAAAAGCAACATGTTATTGGAAAGCCATGATAAAACTGTTTTTAAGGCACATTCAGCGTAAGCTCGAGTTTCTTCCCAATTCTGTCCATGTACAAGAATTGCCGTATCATCTGCGTAGGTGACAATTTTACAATTCGGCAGACACAGCTGACACAAACCATTAATATATATTAGAAATAGGGTCGGGCCCAGCACACTACCTTGAGGAACTCCAGATATGTTTGATTTCTCGTTACTGGTGATATTATTAATGGTAACACACTGATATCTGCCGCTTAGATAGCTTCTAAACAATTCCAGTACCAGCCCACGGACCCCCAAGACTTCCAATTTGTGCAATAGTATAGGGACTGAGACAGTGTCAAAAGCCTTTGAAATGTCTAAAAAGAGGCACAGAGACTTCAACTTCTTGTTTAAGTTCTTGACAATTGACCCAGTAAGTTCAAGGACCGCATCTTCAGTGGATTTTCCCGCTCTAAAACCAAACTGATTTGTTGAAATAGTTTGTTTAGCATTCAGAAAGTCAATTAATCTTTTGTTTAGTATTTTCTCTAAGATTTTCGAGAAAACAGAAAGCACGGAAATGGGTCTATAATTTGAGACACTGTCTCTATTCCCACTTTTAAAAATAGGGTGAACAATTGCCCTTTTAAAAACACTAGGGAATACACCAGTAGTGAGACAGAGGTTAAAGACATGGTTCAAAACTGGCGTCATGACATGTCTAGTGGCCTTTACGAGTGAGGTAGGAATACCATCCCAACCAACGGCACTACTTAATTTGAGACCCATAATTATAGAATCGATTTCCTTTTCATCTGTAGTGAATAAAGCCATCGAATCCTGAGAAGATGTCTCAGAAACATATTCAAGCGGGACTGTAAGAGGGATATCAGCCGCGACAGGCATTGGCCTGTCACCCACACCGATAAAGGACTCATTAACCTGGTCAACGGAAACGTAAGGATCCCCATGTAAAGACAAAAGTGCATCAGAATTATTTCTTTTATTCATGTTTGTTATGGTTTTTATTACGTTCCAAGTACCTTTGATATTATTTTTATTTTTAGCAAACTGGGACCGCTCATACTCACATCTAACTCTTTTTAGCAAGTTGTTGCAATAATTTTTGTACCTTTTGTATGACACAGAAATAATGACATTATCAGGTTCTTGCCTAGACCTACGGAAAAGTTTATCTCTATGTCGAATACAAAGGAGTAAGCCTGGTGTAATCCATGGTTTTATTATTCATTTATATGTTATATGAATAGTTATATGAATAGTATGCACGCTGGAGTTAGATTTCACTATATGAGACACAATATTAACTAAAGAATTTGCAGCATTCTCTGCGTCAGAATTCTGCAAAACAGATGAGAAGTTTGTCTTCTCAAGTTCCCCTACACAGGCCGCAATATCAACCCTGTTTATTGTACGATTTTGTTTATTTTTAGTACAAGTAAAACCAACAAATGACAAAACTGGTGAGTGATCAGTAAAATGGGAATCTAGTACGAGAGAAACAGCTGTTCTGTCTGTTCTTAAAATCACATGGTCAATACAATTCTGATGGCGAGTTGGTAAATTATGGCCGGGCAACATAGCATGAGAAGCCAGCAGATTAAGATACTTATCAGAGCAACCATCATTACTTTCAGATGATATATTTATATTTAGATCACCGATCAGAGCTACCGTTTTAAAAGACCTTAATGAAGGTAGAAAGCAGTCCAATGCAAACAAAAATTTATCAACATTTTTGTAAGACGGGGAGCGATACATTGCAAGAATAGCAACTTCTGTTGAGAGTTTTATAACGAGACCGCTAGAGTCGTCTATCTGAGGTTCCTCGACAGAAAAATGCAAGCTCTGTTTTATATAAACCACAACCCCATCATTTTGGTTGGTGAATTTGGAATTATGTGATAAATATCCAGTTATGTTAGGAATATTTGGACATTTACTCAACCAACATTCAGACAGTATAATAATATCGATTTCAAATGAAAACCTTTGCAACAGAATACACAGCCCATCAAAGTTACTACTGTTACCAATGCTTCTTATATTAACATGCAGAATTTTCAAAGTATTAGTCGCATCAGGCAGATAATTAATAGAATTTTCCGGCGAGCAAGTATATGAGCTACCAACAGATATAAGGTCCAGTTCTGAATTTATTTTTAGGCATTCAGCCATAATCAGTTTTAATTTTATAACAGTTTATATACGAACAAATATAAATGTATATATAGTATATCTCTGAGCACATAATTATATTTACGAGACCCAATCGATGTCTATATACAGTCGGTAAAATTAAAGTTTTAGAACAATTTGTTTTAAATGTGTGTGCAAGGTTGAAGTAAAATGTGTGTAAAGATGTCTGTGGATGTGTGTAATTAAAAAAGAGTTCACAAAAAACCAACGTTGAACTAAAATTGAGTATCAACTAATTTTACAAAGTAAATTAACTATACAATAAAAAATAATACATGTTATACAAGGGAAAACCAGTCATTTTTGTATAACTAGTTTTTGTAAGTCGTTTTCATCCTTGATCCAATGAAGAGTGGGACCTTCTTTCTCCCGAATAAAATTTTTTCCATTAGTAGACCAACAATATTTAAAATCATTACTATTGGCAAATACCCGAGCAAGATAAAATAAACGTTTCATTTTGGCTGTCAGATTTTGGGAAATAAATATAGGCACAGCGGATCCGGGTATTTTTAAATTTTCGGTGGTCAAATTACCATGACTTTTGATATATTTTTTATATGCATTCAGATATGCGTCCTTTGCAATTACACTTGTTAACTCGAAAATTTAAAAATACCCGGATCCGCTGTGCCTATATTGCACAGCGGATCCGGGTATTTTTAAATTTTCGGTGGTCAAATTACCATGACTTTTGATATATTTTTTATATGCATTCAGATATGCGTCCTTTGCAATTACACTTGTTAACTCGATTATCATAGTAGTTTTCTTTTCGGAGTTTTTGGAATTGATGCGAAATATGTCTTTTATTTCGTGAGAGTGTACAGTGGTGGAAAGAAGTGAACCGATATCAGTAAACGTTTTTAATAAAGAAGCCTTTGTTTCCGATTTCTCAACCGGTATATTCTTAATCTCAATAAAGGTAGAACGGGAGCTTCTTTCAAACCTTTCTAGTTTATCTTCTAATATTGCAATATATTTTTGATTCTGCGAAACTTCCTCCTTAAGCGTGTTAACCTGTTCCAAAACGCTATCGTATTTGCTCGAGAGAAATTCAATAGAAGCTCTTATATCATTATTTTGAGTTTTTACTTCTTCGATAGTGCTACAAATTTTGTTTAATTTATTATCCTGTTGTTCCTTGAAACTAAAAAACAAACTCCTCATTTCCGCCATAAAACCAGCCAGTTGCGCATCGGTCGTACTTGTTCTTTTACGCTTTTGTCGCTGCGTACTGGCGTCATTATCTGATAAGGAATACGACTCACAGTCAAGCGTTGCAGGCGCATGCGAAACATGTGTTTGCGCGAGCGGTTGCGCAGGGGCAGACGCAGAGGGAGGAGAGTGTCTCAGAGGCATAGTGCGTATTCGTATAACTTCGACACAAAGTACTAGAAATCAATGAGTTAAAGGAGGATGCGATACAGGTACGCTGGGGGTCAGTAATCAATGGTCGGTCGCGATGGTCTCGAACAAAACAGCTGTCCGTCCACTATAATGAGACCTTCGTAGCTGAGGGGTCTATATTCACTGGTCGTTCGCGATGATTTCGCACGAAACACCTATCCTTCCACCTCAATAAGACCTCTGTATTGTTCGGTAATGTAGTAGATATTTATTGCACTTACATGAGTTCTTCTTAGGAAGAAAATTATACGTCCGCCCTCTTATGCGCTCCTAATAATTGTTTTGAATTAAATGTGTTAAATTTTTAGTTTAAAATAATTTTGTTGTACGGATTTATATGAAACACGTCTGATCACCTCAGATGTCCGGAGGGAAGGGGTATATGATTGCTAGATTGAACAAAAACTGTTGATGCAGTTTTAAACCTGATACATTTTACCATCTTTTTCGATCGTATTGTTTTAAATTTGAATTCAGAATACCATACGACATGGAGCTACGCCTAACAAGTCGGATATGCGCCTTGTTAAAGGCAATTGATTTTTGAATAAAAACATGTTTTATCAAATAAAGGTTTAATTTAATAACGCGTGTTGCTTCCATGGGCATCTACCACAGCTCTCATACGATTAGGCATAGAGTTTATCAACCGCTCTATGAAATTTTGAGGGATCATTTCCCATTCCTCTTCTATGGCAGTTTTCAACTCCTGCATCGTCTGGGCAACTGGCTGACGAGCCCTAACACGTCTTTTTAGCTCGTCCCACATGTGCTCAATGGGGTTCATGTCTGGGCTTCTGGCTGGCTAGTTCATAACTGTGATGTTCACATCCCGAAGATATTCCCTAACGATGCCGGCCGCATGGGCTCTTGCATTATCATGCATAAAAAGGAAATTTGGGCCCACATAGTCCGCGTATGGTATCACGTGAGGTTCTAAGCACTCACGAATGTACCTTTCAGCATTTAATGTTGGCAGCCGTGGTCCTGTAACAACCTCAAGTTGAGTTTTGCCGCTCGCGGATATACCGCCCCAGACAGCCCATGAGCCACCGCCATAAGCGACCCTCTCTTCAAAGCAGCATTGTGCGAAACGCTCTCCCTTACGTCGGTAGACCTTCTTCCTTCCATCATTGCCATGTAACACAATTTTAGACTCATCAGAAAAGAGTACACGGCTCCAATCTTGCTGTGTCCAATTTAAATGACTGCGTGCGAAATGAAGGCGCGCTGTTCAGTGGGCTCGCGTTAGTTTGGGCCCATTAGCTGGCTTGTGTGGTACCATATCGCGTTCTTTTAACCTTCTCCGAACAGTTCGAGCGCTCACAGATACTCCGTGGAAGTCGCGAATTTGTTTTTGTATCTCAATGGAGGTAAGGTGACGATTTCTCAAGCTGGTCGTCACGATAAATCGATCCTGCCTTTCAGTTGTGACCCGAGATCGTGGCCTTCCTTGGCGACGAACAAAGCCGCCAGTCTCTAGGTACCTCCGATAAATATTTCGGACCGCAGATCGACTTAAATTAAGTTGAGCACTCACGTTTCTTTGGCTGTGTCCGGCCTGAATAAGTGCCACAGCTTGGGCGGCGACTTCAGGTGAAGTATCCATAGATTATTGATAGAAACTCACCTAAATGTTAAGAATAAGTAATGTTTGTTGCAAAACCAAAGATATCAATTACTTTTTCAAGAATTAAATCCAAGTAAACCAATAAAACCAAGTTTTCTTAGTATTCGATTGTTTGATATCAACAAACAGGCACCAAATCGTGTTTTGTTTCTTTAAATTCTGTGTTCGAAATTCAAAAAAAGACTATTGAATGAAATTGTGAATGTGCCAGGTTCAAAACTGCATAAAAACTTTTTGCTCGACCTAATATAAAATTTTAGCTAGGACCAAACGAAACTGAAAATACTAGGTGGGCAAATAGATGTGTCCAGAAGTGTATTAGTAAGTTTCTTCCTATATATAAATAATACTTCGTGTTCAAATATGCAATAGTAACGCCGGTGCAAACTAGGCGATATCATTCGTGCCCGAGTATTAATTATTATCTAAATAAATTACTTCTTAATTAAGACTATATCAAGCAGGTAGTACCTGATATAGCCATGAATTAAATATCGTTTCGGACTTTGCCCAGTCGATCCCAGAAGACACAAAGGTAGACTCAGGCAGATGTCGATGCGTACTGAAAATGAAATGAAAATGGTTTTTATTTCCCACAGTCAGTTTACAGTACAAGTTGAGACAATCCAGTAAGTAATAATTAATACTTGTGTTGGGATGCCTCGCTCTTAGCCTAGTGCAGTTAACAAATTTTGGACACATAACAACTGATTTCTTAAAGTATCAGGTGCATTTGTATAACTGTGTGTGTGCAGTATATATATATATATATATATATATATATATATATATATATATATATATATATATATATATACCTAGTCAGGTCATAAATTCTGTCACTTAATATAAAATATTTGAAACAAGTTTATTTATTATGAAACCATTTATATACCAAAATGAACTTAACAAAACATAGATTCTTATGACAATAAAGTTTATTCAAAACGACCTCCGTGATTTTGAATACAGGCCTTCAATCTGCGCGGCCGGTCATCTATCGCAGCACGAACGAGGTCCATGTCAATATCGGCGGCAGCCTTAATCAAGGATGTCTTGAGTGACTCCAAATTGGGATGAGGCTTTGAGCACGCCTTTTCCTCCAAGTGTTGCCATATCTTGTAATCTAACGGACTCAAATCTGGACTGGAGGAGGGCCAGTCTTCGTGCCGGATGAAGTCGATTTCACAACCAGTCTTGTGTGCTCTTCGCTCTATGAGCTGGCGCCGACTCTTGTTGGAATTCCCAGTGCCTGTTATTGAACATGGTATGAGAAACAGTTTCCACAAGGTTCGTCAGGACAGTATTTTGATACACAACTGCGTTCGTTTTTACACCTTTCTCACAAAAATGTACCTCTGTTAAGCCCCAATAAGAAACTCCCAACCATACCATGAGCGAGGACGGAAAATGACCTCGTTGGACACGCGGAATACGGTTGCATGCTTCTTCACTACTGCGTGCGTACACCTTTAATTTTGTTTGTTGTAGCTCTCTTCTACGGTAAATTTTTTTTCCTCCGAAAAAGGAATTTCCCGATATTTTTTCCCGCGTACCGCTTCAACAAAGCGCAGCATCTCTTCAGTCTCAGGTCCATTAGACGAGCATTCAAACGATGTCCTGTTTTTCCTCGATATGCCCGAAGCCCTAAGTCTCCATTTAACACCCTTTTCACCGTGGTTCTGCTTAACCCCATCTGAAGGGCCAACAGTTTCTGCTTACGTTTGGGATTTCTTTGAATTCGCGCCTTCACAGCTTTTATCAGTGCTGGAGACCTAACAAACCGAGGGCGACCACTTCTTGACCTGCCATCTACACTAGAGTCTTCATTGTATCGTTTGATTGTACGATAAACGAATCTTTTGGTTATATTCAAAATTTTCAGTATGTCAAAAATTTGAATTGGCGCGTAACCGCAGTGATGCAACGCAATAACTGCAACACGGTCTTCTTTAAGCGTCCACTCCATATTTAAAAATGAGTAATATTCTAAAAAGTATACATTTTTATTTTCATGAACAATTCGAAATTCTAATTCAAGACACTTTTTTGTGGCCAGCATTCTAAAAGAAAAGTTTTTACTGTATGACAATACTTATGGTCTGACTGTGTATATAGTGTTTTCAGCCAATCAATATAATACTCTCATTCTCACCTTATTTGACATTTATATGACAACATAGGATACATGTTGTTTTGTATTTTTTTGTTTATAGTATATTATAAATGAAAATACTTTGAGAGGGATATTGACGCCTACCAAAATCAGTGCGGGTTGGAAAGGAGCGAACCACAATATCTTTACCTCTTCTGTTTAATTTTGAAGGATCATATTTTAATGTCTAATGTAATGCCAGAGTTGTGTTTAACAAATACAGCTGCCGGATAGATAAAAGATTGCAAAGTTTATAGAGATTGTCGGTGGAGGTGGAGTATCTGTAAGGTTTGAAATACATTATTTTTTTAATTCGAAAATCATCAGCCGGTTGAGATCTTTGACTTGGGGTAAAACATATATAATTTGTTTTTATCGTATTAAGCGTCAGAAGATTTGTGTTAAGCCTTCTACTAAAGCTAGTTCAGCAACGGTTTGCACTGCCTCCCAGGAATGACTAGAAAAACCAAGTGCAGTATCATCCGCGTAACAGAAAATTCGTACTCCACTAATTCGTAGCTTACACAAGTCGTTAATGTAAACTAAGAACAGTGAACGGCCTACCTTGTGGAACTCCGCATGTGATATTTTCCTCATAACTATTGAAATTGTCAATTTTAATAGCCTTTTTGCTTTCTGAAAGATAACTTTCGAACACAAGCTTTTTTATTAAAATAGGTACTGAAACAGTATCGAAGGCCTTTTTGAGGTCTAGGAATACAGCTAGACATTATCCCTCCCCTTTATCAACATAAGCTGTAATATGAGTCACTAAATCTGTAACTGCATTCTCCGTTGATATTTCCCGTCTGAAACCGTACTGAGAACTTGATAATATTTCATTTTTAGTCAAATAGTTCAAGAGTCTATTATTTAATAAATATTCTATTATTTTAGAAATATGAGTAAGTACAGAGATCGGTCGGTAATTGATTATGTCACTTTTATCTCCGCTCTTGAAAACAGGAGTTACAACGGAACGCTTAAGAGCTCTAGGGAACACACCAGTGTGGAAACATAGATTGGCTAGTTGTATAATAAGTAGGACCACAAAATCTCTACAGCTTTTTAGTAATTGAACAGATATTCCATCCCATCTAGTAGCACAGCTCAAGTCCCATAAGAAGGTCATTAACTTCTTGCTGATCAGCATCAAGCAATACAAATGAAGAAACTTGACAATCAACATTATTTTGACTGTATTACTGTACTGCACTTACTACTACACTCTTGCGTTTTTCCGGTAAATTCATTTATTATTTCCTATTTCTATGTTGAGCGTGCGCTTAAAGATGAGTGAACAAAACAGTGCTGTGATTGAAATGTGAAAAAATATGCTTTATACTGGAAAAACTGTAACTATACCTACTTCCAGCTTCAATAGAGCTAAAGGAGATACTTGAAATGTTTTAGGTATTATAACAGTTGGATGTTTTACATTGAGTAGGGTCGAAACACGGAGCAATAAACATACTTTTTCCTACAAATCAGATACGAAAATGCAAAGAGAAATTTCTTAATTTGGAAGATGTGCCCGACGACAGTCTTTAATAGAAATCAGTTCAAAGATTGTATGTTTCGTGGCCAAGGCTAAAATGCCATACTACTGTTATAAAATAATCTACGAAATAATAATCAAGATTCAAAAATTCTTAACACATCATCTTGGCAAAATAAAAATAAATATATATTTTTAAATTACTGTCATCAAAATTCAAAAGAAGAATAATAATCTTAAATTATTACCCACTTCTTCAGATTTGTCAATTGAATAATATAATATTGAAAAAAATAACATTAAATTAAAAAAAAAATCGACACGGCTATTAAAGACTTGGGCAGAAATTTGACTAAGTCTTTGTCAGACCTGAGGTTTGACTAGTCAAACCTAGGAGCGCCGTAGCTTTGATGTTTGACTATAACATATACATTACTTCTTTCTAGACAGTTTTTTCTTTAAAGCAAATATTTATGTACCCAACACTGCCTGCGCCGACCTCATCGACTATAGTCAAGGCAAACCATTTGTTGGGTCTTTTAATAATCTCAGACAAAGCTATGTATGTATACCACACGTTCGGCATTCACGCTTATATTGAGTTAACTAGCTAATTAGATCAAGTACAAAGAGAAAGCTCGTATAATTCACCTATGCTTACTGGCTGAATTTAGTGCACTGAATGAGACAAATGTAAAGGTGGCTCAAGTTAATAAATAAGTTAATAATTTCATAAAAGTGAATAGCGAAATATTTATCAAGTGTAATGATGTAAAATAAATTTAGTGCACTGAATTTAGACAAATGTAAAGGTGGTTTTACTTAAATCTGCGTATAAAAACGTGAAAGTTCGAATGTCTCAATTATTTAGCAAGTTTTATGATGTAAACTTGATGAAAATTCTGTCTTTTGGAAGCATTTGAAGAACTCGAGAACAAAAGAAGCACTCCATTCAAAACTCAATTTACGTTGAAAGAATGGAGTTAACTTTAAATATCTCACCAACTTTGGCTTGGATGGCGTTTTTAAGTTATGTCGGTGGGTACAGCCCATTTATCTTTATCTAAAAATAATAAAAAAAACTTGGTTACGTCTATAAATAACTTGAGACAAGGACTCTACCGATTTCATCCAATTTTTCTGTTTTCTGATAATTTGTAGAAGGTTATTAGAGGATAAAAAGAAATACTAGCTAGCTACAGTTCCTAATAATAAAAAAAGCTAATAATTAAAAATAAGAAGTCGCGGGTTGAAGCTAGTATAGAAAGAAAACAACAATACCATTAACTACCAACTAATTGTTCGCCGGAATCCCAACAAAGAATTTAACATGTTTGTCTGTATTTATTAAGCACCCATTTATATTCGAGTTTGCAAGTTACGCCAAATTAAAATTGAAAGTACCTAACTAAGTGAGACACCATTAGCTGCTAAAAGGTCAAGTACGAATACCAAACATACACTTTGGGCATTTGTTTTGTCCATATCGTTGCTTGATATAAGCATTGGCATTTCGGGTTACGAGATTCAGGTTATTTGATTGATTTAATCTGAGTGTAATTGAATTGTAAGCCCAAGTAAACGTAAAACTAGTTTAAATAGTTTTTGAGTTGTCTATAATATTTTTTGTAGCGATATAGTAGAGAAAGATAATTAAATGGATCTACAGGAATTGCAATAATTTATCCTATAATCTAAATGTCTAAGTGTTATTAAACCTATTGACGAGGTTCCGTTCATTGAGTTGGAATCGCAACAATCTATCATGGATTATGAATTTACTCATACATAGTTTGTGAAGGCATGACTCGTGCATTAGCATTACAAGGAAAATTCCATGAAGTAGGAAATTATATTTTTGTCTAACAATTTTAACCTTTTGCGACTTAGCACCAACGGTTTCCTTGGCTTTTACTACGAAGTACTGAATCATATACTTTCGTACTAAGTTGATTCACATTCAAAATCCATTAGCGAAGAAGTTCATTGCCGCTTTTCGGACGCCTGAACCATCTGAACTCCCGCGGTGGCGTATGGCACGTGATTGGTAACTATGGTAGCGGTTTCCATTAGAGGTATTCGTATTATTATATTTTTTCCTCTCTAACCGCCATCTCAGATTGTTTTCTGGGAAAACATTTATTTTAGTTTAAACGTTGACTTACGGAAATTTAAATAAGCTACAACTTAATTTTTTAAGCTTACTACTTATCTTAATCTTTTTAAGTATAAAACTCATATCTACGATAATTATTCTGAAACATCTATGTATATATAAATCAGTAGTGTACGCCGCAACAAGTTGTTGCGGCGTATGCAGTTTGCAGTTGCATTTTGCAATGTTGCTCAATTACTTCTTAAGGAAGCATAAATGGTGAATTTTAATTTTGCTGTATACCTAAAATAATAAAACGATTGCCATCGTTTGCTTGTTTTTTATAGTAAAGAAGTAAATAGTACTTGCATGCGAAAACTTCAGGGGTGGCTAACACTCTTTTTAAAATAAAACTCTTGATAAGACTATAATCAGCATAAGATCTTAAAGGGTAGATACGGTACGCTCATACTTGCATCAAACAAAAACTGATCCTACGGCAGCGTGAACAAAGACTTTATATAATACCTAGACTGTGCACCATCGCGTTAAAAACGGTCCGGGCGAGAGGGCTTCCAATGGTAGTGTGTTCCTTTCTAACGAAGTGAACATATTCAAGCGTAACGCGGGACAAAATTTGTTATTAGTATTTGTTATTTAATATAGCTTGTAAAGAGGACTGTGTTTAGTATCTGCTACTGTCTAAACATGTAAGTAATTTGTGATTATGAGTTAAAATCATAGATATCAGAAACAAAATTACTTTAACATCTCTGTGGTTAAAATAAAAACTACATGGCGTATTTTTTAACTTGCTAAGTGCATCATACAAAGACAGTGTAATAAAAAATTACACTAAGTCTTTGTATGATGACAAATTCCGACGACGCGGCCTGTAAAGGCTGCGAAACGTCAATAAATAAATAAAGTTTCGTGCATTAACCCGTGAAAAACTAGTTTTATTTAATGAGTGATGTGCGTGAAAACCTAAGAAACAAAAATGTATCATCAGACTTACCATTTATTTAAAATGCCAATACCTGATTTTGGCACCTTTTTTTTGCTGTTACATCAACAAAAACTTATTATTTTACGTAATTTAGACTATGTAGTGTTAATTAATATGAAAAACCTCATCTATGCATATACCTCTAAACGCAGACCAATCGAAGGTATGTAGGTTTTAAAAATAATAATACATAGGTACTATGAACTGTTTCATTCGGCATTTAAACTAGTACGCGTAGTTTGGCTCGGACTGAGATTAGATAAAGAGGGTGGAATTTTGTAATGCCAGCCACCTGAAGGGAAAGTACTCTTAAAAGTATGTTTATTCAGGTAAGGGGGACCCACATATTGTGAGGTAGATAAATGGGTCAATGCCAAATCAAATTCATCAAATTCTGGACGGAAAAAAGACAATCGTTTGTTTACAATATTTTTATTAAAATTGGTTTTTATACATTGCTAAATAATATAGTTTTGTGCAGTTTTTGTCGCAATGTAGCCTTATGTCCTGCGTGCTCAAGGGTTAAGGACTTCCCGTAGCTTCCAAGTCTTATTTAAATGTCTTATTCATATTTAAAATGCGCACTGCAAACAACTGACGACTTAGAAATTTTTCCAGGCACTGCATTTTCCCACATCAATTTCTGCTTTTCGTTCTTCGGAAATCTACACAATACAAGAAAAAAAAATTTTTTTTTTACTATTTTTGTGAGGAGCTCGATGGCGCAGGTGATTAGCGCGTTCGGCTGCGATGGTTGAAGTTAAGCAACTTTCGCAGTGGTCGGTCATTGGATGGGTGACCAAAAACATCTATCTCGAGTTCCTCCGTGTTTTGGAAGGCACGTTAAGCCGTTGGTCCCGGCTGCATCTGCAGTCGTTAGCACCCGCCAATCCGCACTGGGCCCGCCTGGTGGGTCATGGCCCAATCTCCCTATCCTATCTAAAAACGCTCTAAAACCTACCTACGAAACAATGAAGTAACCGCGACCGCATTATTTAATAATTGATTCATTAAATTCACACAACTCATGTTAAGAAAAAAAATCTCATCTACCTCCAAAATTCATGGTTCACCTAATGAATATGATTGTAAGTTTTACTTACCCGTGAAAAGAAAAAGGGCTACCGGGATAAGATTCATTGTAGCACCCTGTTACACAACACGAGTTCACCATTTTAAAAAAATACACTTTATTAAGCAAATTTACAATATTTCAAATCAAATTGTCATCAAGTGTCATCATTGTTATTGTCATAAAGTGAACAAATCACCATCTTACATTCAGTCTTACCAGTCTCAACTAATTAAATACTACTTTTACTCTGTATTTAGATTTATTTTAAAAATAGCAATAATTATTTTATTATTTATAGGAACTGTAGAAATGTTTAAATACGTTTCATAGTTTACGAATCGTTCGTATCGGTAATTAATCAGTAAATCACAAATAGAAAAGGATGACATTTTCTACCATTTCTACCAAACCCAATGATAAATTGAGCTGGCAAGACGTTAGAAAGGGACACACTACCGTTGGGTGCTTTCTCACTCAGGACCGTTTTTACTAGCGACCGCTTATCAAGATAATAGCTATCCTATTACTACAGATATAAATCTTACTTTAGATTAACTAATTTTTTTCGTGCACAGTCTAGGTATTATATAAAGTCTTTGAGCGCGAACGGGACGGCGAGATCCGCGTCACTGCATTACCGACCCGAACGAAACAGCACGTTAAGTTTCAACGGCAGCGCGAACATGACGGCGAGATCCGCGTCACTGCACTACCGACCAATCACGCGACCAGTACTCGACGTCACTACCGAATAAGATTCAAAACAAACTGCAATTTTTATGAAAAAATATATTTTATAGTACTTACGAATGAAAAGTGATGCCGTGGGTTTATTTTTAGTTCTTGAGCAATTTGAGCACTTTTTAAAAACACACTTAGGCATTGTTTTATCATATAAACACAAAATATTAGCAATATTTCTTTTTGGCGTTCACATGTACGTCGTTTGCATGTCAAGTTGTGACAAAAGCGATTAGGGTCGTGGACCACAATTTATGCGGATCACTTTTGTGAGGCTAGTGCCGTATCTACCCTTTTTGTTTCAATCTAAGCATAACATCATCATATCAGCCGTACGACACCCACTGCTGAACATGGTTTCTAAGAAGTAAAATGAAAGAGTACTATTTTTATTCTACCGAAGTTCCTAAGAAGGGTAGGTTGCCTAGAAAAGAGGGTGTTTTATTGATTCCTGCTGTGTGCACATGTTGCTCATTCAATTCCGATCACGTAGACGACGCAAGCGTCTCTGACGCAGAAAATAACTTCGCAATAATATGAATCCAGCGAGCCGTGCCTCATTTACAATTTGTGTTAGCTTTGGAAACAATATTGTGCGCAGAATTGTACCTCCAGGCAAATTCAGTTAATTTAAAACTTTAACAGAGTTATACATAATACTATTAAAGCGCGATTACACTTGGTCGTTAGCCCGAATACGAGTGCGAATAGAATTCGGGTAAACGACAAAGTGTACATGAACTGAGTCGAGTAAGCCCATATTCGGGTAGTTTTCGTTGACACCGTCTTCCAGTCCGTATTCCAGTGTTGATATTGCTCCCGGTGCCTGAATTCGAGTAATGTCTTTCATGGACACGAATACGGGCTAACAACCAAATGTAATTGCGCCATTAGGTACGCAACGCCAATCTATCCTAGGAAATTAGAAAAATCTTCGATGTTACTTTCGATTCAGTAAATATTTTGGAAGAAATCTTAATTCAGAAGTTAACGCATCAATTTCAAATTATTATTAAAATAAATTATTCAAACCATTACAAAAATTATGCTGTGATATTTATAAATGTTGATCTTTCCTCATTGCTGACGAAGTTACACCAAAGTTTGTTCTTTGTTTGGCTTTTATAGTCTATTTTAAGAAATGTTTTGTAATTCATACGGGAATACTTTATTTACCTACTAATGAAACAAGAAAGTGCCCAATCCATTGTTTTGTTAAATATCTTAAATAAATAAATAATTAGTTTATTTAAAAAAAACAGTGTGAGATTTTAATTTATTCCTTTCTATCAGTTGCGGTGGTGTAATTATCCGCTTTTTGTAACACAAAAAAAATTACGTTCAATTTTTTTTTTTATTTTTTTTTTCTGCAAGATAGGCAATGCGTTTGACCACAATCTCACCTGATGGAAAGCGATGATGAGGCCTAGGATGGTACACGCCTGCCTAGAAGATGCCTGTTCACTCTGGCCTTGAAGATGTCCAGGTTATATTGGTCCGGGAAAACAGACCTCGGCAAGGAGTTCCACTCCCTAGCCGTTCGTATAATGAAGGCCGAAGCAAATCGCGAATGGGAGGAACTTCGACAACATAAGGGTGGAAGCCCTCGCCGCGCCTGGTCGTCCGGTGGTGGAAAGGGGAAGGGGGGATCAAATTATGTAATACCTCCGCACACTCTCCGAAATGTAACCGATAAAACACCGAAAGGCAAGCTACACGTCTTCGGTGGTCAAGGCTCTGAAGATTAGCCTCAACGAGAGCGTCATTGCCTATGAGTCTCTTCGCACGGTGTTCCACCGAGTCCAGTGCATCCCGCTGATACCGAGCAGATCCGTCCCAAAGGTGACAACAGTACTCCAAGCAGGAGCGAACTTGGGCTCGGTAAAGGTTAAGGAGCTGCTCAGATGTAAAATATCGCCTGACCTTAGAAAGTATTCCAAGTTTTCTGGCAGCGGTTTTAGCAATGGACTCGATGTAGCGACCGAAATTGAGGCTGGATGAGATGTCCATACCCAAGAGCTCGAGATGGTCTTTAACCGGCACGGAGACATTTCGGAAAGTCGGAGTCAGATGGAATGGACTCCGTTTCGTCGAGAAGAGACAGGCCTGTGTTTTAGAGGGATTGAATCCAACCAAGTTGGCTTCACCCCAAAGGGAAACAGCTTCTAGGGTTGCATTCACTCCCTCCACCATCGCCTCCCTTAATGATCGGACATCTGCATCAGACTTCACATCAGGCAGATATCTCCCCGAAACTGTGCTGTCGTCTGCATACCCAAAGATACCGGGAGTTAGGAGCAGATCATTGATGTGCAGCAAGAAAAGAGTTGCGGAGAGGACAGATCCCTGGGGGACACCGGCATTAATACCATGCAGATCCGACGATGTGCCATTAATGACCACTCGTATCGATCTGCCCCTCAGAAAATCTGCAATCCAGTTGCAAAGTCCGACAGCGATTCCATATGAAGGAAGCTTGCCAATGAGACTTGCATGCCAGACCCTGTCAAAAGCCTTAGAAATATCAAGAGAAACGGCGAGAGCTTCGCCGCGTTTCTCTATGGCTTCACTCCATAAGTGGGTAGCATACACAAGAAGATCCCCAGTAGATCGCCAACGGCGGAAACCGAATTGGCAGTCACTGAGGAGATCGTTATCTTCGAGGTAAGCGAGGAGACGGTTGTTCAATACACGCTCCATAATCTTACAGAGTATGGAGGTGATTGCAATAGGTCGATAGTTGGCAGGGTCGGCACGACTACCCTTTTTGGGCACTGGTTGGACATTGGCAAGCTTCCAGGTTTTCGGAACTTGGCCAATCTCAAGGGATAAGCGATATAGGCGAGTCAGAATAGGAGACAACTCAGGGGCACAATTCCGCAGGACAATAGCTGGAATGCCATCGGGCCCACTGGCTTTATTCACGTCTAGAGTGCTTAGCGCTTTGAGTACCTCTTTCTGATGGATGCGAACTTCCAACATGGTAGAAGAACACTGAGGAAGCTTAGGTGGGTTTACGCCAGCAGCATCTAGCTGCGAGTTGTTCGCAAATATAGAGGCAAACAAGTCAGCCTTCTCTTTGGAGGTGTGAGCCAGCGATCCGTCAGGCTTAATTAAAGGCGGCAGCGACGACCGGCAAAAATTGGCTTCGACTGTTTTGGCTAGGGACCAGAAAGCCTTGCTTCCGGATGGAAAGGAGGCTAATTTGGCTCCTATACGGCCAATGTGATCGAAGCGGGCCTTGCGGAGAACACCTTTACAGGACTTGGCGGCACTGTTAAAGGCCTTCTTCAGACTTCGAACATTTGGTGATTTGCGGGCTCGAGCATCCGCCCAGGAGCGATACGCAAAATGCTTAAGCGCCTCTGCTTTAGCACAGTCCGCGTCAAACCAAGGGCGGGCGCTAAACCGGCGCGGTACGTCAGAGTATGGAATAAAGTACTCCATAGCCTGACGCATCACGTCAGCAATGGCATCCGCGCAGCAAGTCGGGTCGTCCGAAGAAAAGCAAGTGCGACGCCAAGGATAAGATGCAAAGAAATGCCGCATCTCATCCCAGTCTGCTGAACCATATCGCCAAACACGCCTAGTTCCGATAGGTTCCGGGTCGCTTGGAGAGTAGACTGATACGGACTTCACCAAACAGTGGTCGGAACTCCCTAGAGGAGACGAAATTACCACCTGGTAACGGTCCGGGTCTGTTGACAGCAGAAGGTCCAGGCAGTTTGGTGTGTGGCCATCAATATCGGGTACACGTGTAGCGCCCTTCACAAGCTGGGAGAGACCTAGCGACATAGCAAATGTGTGCGCTAATCTCCCGGCATGGTCGGTTTTCTGGAACGGGAACAACCACTCATGGTGGTGTGCGTTAAAGTCCCCCAGAACGACTAGCTGCGCACTCGGGTACCTTTGCTGGGCTGTTTCAGCGGAGGCGCTGAGGTACTGAAAAAACCTGGTTGTCTCCATGTTCTCTGTGTGCGACCGATAAACACTGGCATAGAGTATTTGCTCTATACCTGTGTTCACCAGCACCCATAATGTAGAGAAACTGGGATCCTCAAGGTTGCGGAGACGTTGGCAGCAGATGTCATCACGAGCATACACGCAGGTGCCAGCGCGCGATTTAAAATTGTGCTCCAGGATGTAACCTGGGTAATGCAAGTAAGCTGCGTCAGTCGGGCATCTTATTTGAGTCTCCGTGAGGAACAGCAGATGTGGTTTATCGGTCTCAAGGTGGTGATGGACACTATCTATATTTGAGTGCAATCCTCGGATGTTAGCAAGGTGCACTTTTAGTGCGAGGGAGTGCATCCGCTGTTTCGCCAGTTTCTTTCTTTTAACGTACATATTTTTTTCATAAGAAGAGAGTGAACAGGCAGGAAGGGGACAGATGAGCGAGACTCTGCTAAGCTACTGCCAAGCGATGCAGTTATGACGCCACACTGACGAGTGACTGAGCTGGAGCGCGCGGGGACGACCTAACCCCCCCAAAAGTGTCCATCGGGCCCTCGCATCCGGTCGCCAACAGGCACGATGGCGCACCCTCGGATTTTTCGCGAGTTGGCGGGGCAGCCTTTCGTAGGTGGCTTTCCTACTACTTGGGTCCCCTACTACCTGCGGTCGGTCAGCGGAGAACCGTGCTTAGGATCCCGCTACCCTCCGCGATCAGCCACCCAGCGCAGCAATCACGCAGCACCGAAGCCGGCAAGCTCTACATCGCAACTGCTCGGACTCCCCCCCCCCCCCCCACCCCAAAACGGCAACACCAGGCATCGAGCCGAAACACGATGGAAGTCGTTTGGCGGCTCGGCTTTGCCTAGAGGGTGGTTACCAGCCACGGTCGAAACCTACCACCGGTGATGTGCCGAGCATTTGGCGCTACCCAGGGGACACGTGTGGGTATCTAGAGCTAAAGCCCACGGACGCGCTCGGCTTTATCCCCCAAAATGAATGAAAATATATAGAATAAATGTGCTTAATTACATAGATAGTTAGCTGCAAAGTTTATAAATAAAATATTACTAAACTTTTCAGTCTAAATTCATCTGTTAGTTAATTATAAAACACCCAAATTATCTTCTTGACCTTCGGGTCGCGACAAACATCGCAAAATATTCTCCACCCTGAGCTGTGCTGAATACTAATGGTTGTTTTTGATGTCTTCCAGTTAGAAGATTTATAAAAAGAATGCAGTCTGGGAGTGCCGAAAGAAGTTAAAACTCAAAAAACCTAAGCAAAATGTAAACAAAAATAAATTAGAAGAAAACAAAAAATTAAAAACTATACTATGCCTGTCCGGTTCAAGCCCAAACTTAGACCAGGGCCTTACCAAAAGGAACGGAACACATTATAAAAGAGGAAAAATAAATTACGGATGATTTGAGATCGCAGGTAGGGGGGTACCTTTTAGGGGTGAAACGGTTTATCGTGATATTTGGCAAAACTACAAATTCTATCAAATGATCTACAAAGCTTTTTTTACACATCTGCGATAAATCAGCATAACTGACTTTTGTTTTCTTATTAAAAACTTACTAAAAATGTAAATACAAAAGTAGACCTTTTTATTTTATACCTTTGAAATTTTTCGATAGCAGTTGTGGTTTTCCCGGGAATCGGGAATAGTCATATGGAAAAGCATGTGCCTGTATTTAATAATATGACACTTTGTGGATAGGACATATGGTTTAATGTAATAATTTAAGGTCAAAACCCAAAACCCATTATTTGTTCGTGGTAAAATCAGTTTCAGGGTGCATTCAATTCGTTGGATCACGATTACCATAATGACGTTGAGTTAAAACAAATGATTATTTTTAACATATAATTCACACGTCACATTACTTATCACATTTTGAAGAAACAAATAAATCAAATTTCTACTTATTAACCTTAAAACAAAAACAAAAAAGGGAGATAAATACTGCAGCATAGTAGTCCGAAAGAAATAATAGTTTCTGTTATTCAACTAATCAATAACATTATTTACACATGTCCATTATGATGACGACAATAAACAGCGCTCAAGCAAAAAAATAGAATATCAATTTAATAATTTACCATTATGTCCATATTAACTGAAGAATGTGGGAATATCAGGTACAAAAAGAAGGGTTAAACCTTTACGTAGGTAAGGCGAGTGACACGATGACAACCTGTAATTACAGCTGATGTTATCATTGTTACGCTGATTGACATACGGATTGATGGGTGCCTTTTTATGAATCAACATTTTGCTGTAAGCTCTTCTGATCGCCTTTGGATTTGAACCCAAATCAGTGATTATTTTGGGAAAAGATGATTTTACCTCCCAGATTCTTATATTTAGGGAGTTATTTGATTGGATATATTATTGATTTTACACTGTATTTGTACGGATCTTTTTAATTGATTTACGTACTTGCTGCAATAAAAATATCTGTACAGTTATTTTGAAACTAAAATGTCGAAAATAATATACTTAGTGAAGGAGACGATTCAAAATAGTAGTAGATGTCCGGCAACGATGAAACATATATAATTCTACAGCTTATTTTACGTTATGAACAGATAATAAATTATTATTTATTGATCTCCGATTAATTATAATCGTGTTTGAAAATTTAACAATTTCGTATGGATTCTAGCAACCCATTCATAAGTCACGTCATATTTTTAGTCTTAGGCAGCTTATAAGGTCAACTCAATCACTATGTTAAATGTCAATCAGTCCAGTCATGTATGATATTCGTAAAGTCCTGGTTGACTTATTATAACAATTTATGATTGATTCTTCTCGAAATAAAATACCAAAAAATACCTAATAATGTAATGAATGATGAACAGAATAATTACCCTGATTTAGTTACATATTGAGTAGATTATATTGGATGTTTTGGCAACAAAAAAAAGGTAAATAAACTTGCCATTTGTCAATCAATAATTATATAATTATTAAAAAACAAACTGAGAAATAATATTTTTTTCTTTTTTGGCAAACCATATACAATAATGTGCACTACATATCATAAAAATTTGGAGTCTGCCGGAGATTGACTACCACCCTCCATACAAATTTAAACCATGTCTTTAAAAAAAACACCATCTGCTTAAAAATTAACTTAAATGAAAACTGAAAAGAAAAAAACAACTCCAATAGTCTAGCATTCTGTTAACTAAGAATCAAAGCAAAAGATTTTCCCAATAATGGGTCCCAACTGTTTAATTAAAGTACCAAGCTTTGTTCCTTGCTTAGCAGAATTCTAGACTATTGGAGATTTGTTATTTTTCCTTTTCAATTTTTATTTTTACGCAGGTGGGTTTTTTGATATTTCCTAGTTACTATATTTTCCATAAAATGTAAAATGTCTGGGCACACAAAACATACGAGTATGTATGTTTCTAATATAGGCTGCGTGTCGTCAGCTTTAAAAATAATCTAATAACTTTTGATAAAGTAAACCAATTTTAATAAAATAAAGATTAAATGTTACTTGCAATTATATTCAATCGGTACAAATCATAGGGAACCGGGTGATTGCTGACAAAACTAAATTGAAACGCCAAATCCAGCAGTGCGGCGGGTGACCTTTAATCGCTGCAGCAACCAATTACTCCACTGTTTGGAAAATGCAGCCGTGATTTTTCTTACATAGAAATTGATGATCTTTCAGATGAGCAGGTTTTGTCAGGAGGTCGATCATACTCATTTTTGGGGGCCCTTCTCATGCTGCTGCTACTGACAGAAAAAAACAGTAAATGTATGAAAAGAGCTGCCCCAACGGTGCATAATATATCATCTGGGAGTAGTATCGGATTAAGTTTAGTGTCGTGTGCTCTTAGACTAAATGTAGGTAACTGTTATCGACATAGTTAATAGTAATTATTATAAAGTTCTAATATTTAATTAAAGGATGTTGTTGTCCTAAATAAATAAAGTCTATCCATGCACAGCGCTGCAGACTGATTATTGATGACGAATAAATAAATTTTAATAAATTTTCAAGAGTAAAATCGCGTCGTGTCCAAAACAAATTTGAAGTGACTTCCAGCGACACGAGTGTGTGTATAGCCATTCCTTTTGTCATATTATAGTGAGAGTTGGAATACGTGTAACCTATGAAGAGCTAGATTAACCTTGCCCCAATTGTATATCTTCACAGTGCAAAGTTGACCTAAATAAAGAATGTTTCAGCCTCGACATAAAGGATATTCATATCGGTAATATCATGTGTAATATTAATGATATAAACTTTATGCAAAACTAAAAATGTTTTGCACTGTGTAGTTGTATCGGCTCCGAAGGGCCTATTTTATAAATACAATTTTTCGTCCCTTGTTTCCAAGCGTATATTGGTTTAAATTTTAAATATTTGAACGAACGACGATCTTTGACTTCATTATCATTTTTATCCGTAGGCTTTATAAAAAGTAGATGCAGTTTTATTTTCTATCTAACTCCGGTTTCTTTCTGCGGAGCTCCATAGCCGTACGTTACAAAACATGCAGAAGTATGGCACAGCAAATTCTCCTTTAAAAAAAGCGCGTACCTGCTCACTTGACTTAGGCCCACTTGCAGCAATTTTGATAAATCTCGATTTAACTAAAACTAGATCTATCCTATAGAAAAATGTCAAAACTTCAATATGACATCATTTTATATGCTATATCTAGTTTTAGTTAAATTGAGATTATAAAAATTGGTGCAAATGGATCTAAAACATAATTAATCTATGACTTAAACAATATAGCCTTAAAATATATAATGTGCCAGCATAGTGTAAGCGCGTTAATTGTATAAATAACCTTTAGTAACCGACTTAAAAAAGGAAAAGATTCTCATTTCGTCAGTATATTATTTCCATCAGATTTTCGTAATATTTCTTGCTTACATTATTATAAAATAAAGCTTTAAAGTATAAGGCAAATAAAAAATATGTTCTAGTGTAACAACAAACCGATAGAGTTACCTTTTATTTCTATTGTATTTATCTAAACTTCAACTTTATTTAGTTTATTATCATTATTTCTTCTTTCAGTAAGAGTTGTTTTTTTAAACTGACCGATCGCAAACTATAAATTCCTGAGGTTCTAGACACACGGCGGTAATTTTGTTTGCAATTAATATGTAGGTTGAATTGAATACAGTTAACACGACAGCGATCGAAAAAAGAAAGATTTTGACAGCTCCGTAATCGTACCGTAATCGTAATATTTTGTATAGATGGAGCCAGTTTGTTCTTACGTCCGGGTAATAGTGCTGCTTACTTTTCATAGAAAATTTAACGATGCCATATAGATAGAACGGCGTGGTTGTCAATCCGTCTATGCGTCTGTCTTAGAACTTCAAAAGTGCCAGACCGCCAACTGCGATAACTGTAATTGCGCGTTACTGAATACTTGCGGTACGGTATCGGAATCTCAACCGTATTAAACGGCAGATTTATTGGCTCTATAAACTATGTAATTCAATCAACACGTACTTCTCCGGGGACTGCGAAATTCCTCAAGGGCAGGGAAAGTTGTATTCTCTATCTTGTTTTATATATATAGTTTACGTATTTGAATGATTGGATCAAATAGTGACATGGTCCCTATGTAGTATGCAAATATACTACAAAAAAAGGTTTATTCTGATTGAAGCTGATAGTGGGTCAGTTTATGCTAAGTAAGTAGTATTTATAGCCCTCAACACTAGCACCCGTCTGTGGAAAAATCCTCCACAAAGAAGTCAACAGTCAAATCACTATTTTGTAATATTTTACTCCTATGATAAGCAAATTTGGTAGAGTCCCATTATAGGGGATTATAGGATTAAGGTTTGCAATATATTGAAATCCACTTCGCTGATCAAGCGAAGTCAACGTTCTTTTGCCAAAAAATTTTTTAAAAGTAGGTGGGTCCTTACTTGTCAAATTTTTCAAAACCGTCTGGGTGAGTAACCGCCACCTTACAGAATATCACAGTAAAATAACACTACCTTTTGGTTGTGTTCTGTTACTGTCAGTGAGTAAGTTTCCTGGGCTCCACAAGGTAAGGGATTGGGTAAGATAGGAAACGGTGGGAGTAATATTTTTGGTATCGCAAACATCTATATGCTTTGGTGGTCGCTTATCATCAGGCGAGCCATACACTTGTGTGCCGCCCTATTAACATAAAAATTTGTTGTCCGTAAAGACGGTTTATGAACGATAATTTCACGTGACAACGTATCCTTCGCTATTTTCCTCGGGACAGTTTTGTGGGGGTTCTTGTTCCGATTCGTTTGAGTCGTTTGAGTTCAGGGGGAGGGGTGTCAATGTGGTCAGGGGGGTCGATAGAACCCCTCCAACTCACGTCACACACACCGCGAAACGTTAAACTAATTCGTAACTCGTGGAGTGACGTCACATAATGTGACATGATGTCACACTTTTTCGTACGTGCAGCCGGTGTTCATCGATTTATAAAACGTTATCACGACAAAAACACGTGATTTACTAGTGTCGATTAAAGATACCAGAACACCTTAGAAAAGTCAAAAAGTAAATAAATATATAATAAATAAATATTTCCAACACTCACACCTATTAGCCTAGCCCCAAAGTAAGCACTATAAGGCTTGTGTTATGGAATACTAGGGTAACGGAGAGATCCCCGAGGGCATTCCAGTGAAGTGGCGCACACAGAGTTGCGCTGATCCTGAAACGCTCCCACATGGGCGTACCGGTGGGTTTTAGTGCGTAGGACCGGCGTTTTTCCGTGCCGGGGAGTCCCACACACGCCGCGCGCCCAGCCAGCGCGCGGTACGGTCCGTAAATGGATTTCCCATCGACAAAAAAAGAAAAAAGGGTAACGGAGAGAATACATATACTATACATATATATTTAGTATATTTATATAGAAATACATATTAAATATCCATGACTGGAGTACAAATGCTCGTATTTATCACACAAACATCTGCCCCCACCGGGATTCGAACCCTCTCGAGTCAGCGACACCATGAAACCCGGCGTACAAACCACTCGGCCACGGAGGTCGTCAAACAGTATTTTGATATTTTAAGCTTAAAATCAAAACTTTAATAATTTGTCACCATGAATATGAAGTTTATATCATCGTACGGTTAACATAACATTTATAATGGATGTCATGGTTGACGTGTCATCATTATCGCTATCGTGTTTAGTAGGAATCGATGTTATTATCTCACAAACCACCGCCAACGGCCACCCGATAAACCTGTTGAGTATAAACATGATATAATATGTATATGATAGGAGTTTGGTATTTGGATTGTGGTTACACAGATTAATATATTCTCGTGTTTGTTTTCCACCGGATTTTATTGATGGAGATGATAAATTTAATTCCAGAAGAAAATCCACTGCAACTTCTTTTTTAAATAGTTACCTCTTATTAGCTTTACTAGTGAAGTGACCCATACTCGCTTATTACAACATTAGTAGTAACACAGAAAAAGAGCATCAAGCCTACTTGATAAATAAACATTATTATATTATTAAATTATTATTATTTTATCTATATCTTATAAATATTCTAAGCTTTATCCGATGTCGTAGTAAGACATTTTCTAGTAGAAAAACATACTTTTCCACTCGGTTAGATTGGCGTCGCTGCTAACTAAGCTTTAGTGATATTCCTTCAGTTTATTAAACGCTGGTCCTTTGTTTATTTATGTATCAGTGGGATTTCTTGAACTAGCGTAAGAGGTTATGATGGCTTTGTTTTCCATTAAGAATGGCTATTTATACACCTATTTATAAAAGTCTAAAGGATCTCTTGATGTTAAGATTGACAATTTGTTAAATTGCTTTAGATTCGAATTTCTTTAAAGTTATTGTTTTCTTGTAGTTTGTTTTACAAACCGTCAAGAATATTGAAAATATAAATAAAAAACTGCAAAAGGAAAAGGCTAAGGTACCTTTTTAGACACGGTTATGTTTATAATGTAACTAACGTTTAAGGTGAGATAAGGGGTAATATTTTATAAGAATATACAAACTAAGGTGATTACGAGTGAACGTTAATTTTCTAAAACAACCGTTACTGACGTTTGGTCAATTTTTAAAGTTAATTTCTAAAACCGTAAGTAAAGGTACTTTTATATTTAACTTGTTTCTGATTTCGTGTCCAAACGAGCTTAATTGTTCCTGCTTCCAAACAACGACTTTCCGGAAACCTCTTCCTTAATGGAAGGCGAAAATACGCAGTACCGCTCACTTTATTACTGCTCATTCCTCTTCCGCAGTTGAATGCAGGCGGTAACAAACTAACTCTCCTCTGTCAGTCCGTACTAAGGTAAACAGTTTAAAGGATGCATTCTTTGCTCCATACTAACTCTACCCAATTTTTTACCTCAAGTATTATCATGTATTGTGTTTGTTTATGTGTAGAAAAACACGCCGAATTCATCATAAAATATAAATGGAGTTTAATATCCACTTTTACCACATAAAAATGTCGTTTAAACCTTTTAATTAATTTCAACACAGATCATCTATAAGTTAATAACAATTAACTACGGAAATCACGTGATTTTTGATACAACCAATCAAGGATTTGAACTAATAATATTAGCTGTTATCTGTCAGTCAATGACAATTACGTCTAAGTAATAACATTTGTTTAAACGCAGATTCCCTATTTTTATTCAGATTTTCGGCAATTTTTATTGAATTTGTTTGAGATTTTGACGAGTGTTTTTAAGTATAATTTTAGATGTTTCTTGAGATAATTTGTACCAAGGTACAAAATTGAGCAAGAATCGAAGGTCTCCTTTAAACGAAGCGTGATAAGTAAACTGTTCAAATTTCACAGAATGTGTATTCTTATTATGAATATAACGAAAAATTATAAAAAATTAGTTTTAACTAATGTCGGCTCTCATATAATGAAGATGTGTTTTCAGAATTATTGTTCGAATTTAACAAATAAATTCAGTGACTTACTCGTACTGTAGGCCAGATTTTTAATAGAATATTATTTATTTAAAATAATATTAAACTACTTGACCGTCACTGAAAGCTTTATATTGAGATAGCACTTCCGTTTCCCGTCGAATTACCATCAGTTTCCGTACTTTTATCACCTTATATCCGGTCCAGTGGCGACACCTGGCAGAAGCGCGGCCATTTTTGTTTTCCTAAGTTTTGACAGCGCCATATTAACTCATTGGCGTTCTGACTCCCGTCGAAGCAACACGCGCTCAATCTGAGCGATCGTTGTGAGATTTTAAAGGTTTTATTATTATTAAGTGATAAAACTGTAAGTAAAACTATTTTATTTAACGGTTTTTGCCGTTCGTGTTATTCCAAATAGGTACTTTACGTATTAAAAGTGAAGGAACCGTAAGTAAAATTATTATTCTTTTTGATAGTTTTTGCAGCCCTTGTGATAAGGGATATTTCAAACAAATATGTTAAATTGTGCAACACCTTTGTTTTAAAAATAATAATAAGCCGTGAGTAAAACTGGACGGTGTTTCAAGGTGCGTTTGTGTTTAAAAAAAAAAATTAAAGTACCTACATAAGTAAATTTTGCAATACTTTACGACCGTCTTGGTCGTTTGTAATTAAAACTATTTTAAGAGTGTTTTCTCTTGGTACTCAATTAATGTTTCCGTATAAGTAAGTGTAAAAGTAAATTGGTAAATGTATTACAAAATACTTAATTAAATTATTTTACAGTTTAGAGTGAAGGACATCGGTCAATATTGACATTTCAGCCGCCGACTGACTAGCATTAATGGCAAAAGCAGCAATATGTGTGGATCTAGTCATAATTGTTCTTCGAGCAGCTGCAGTAATAATTGGTTGAATTTGTCGTCTTCTGGTATAACGAAAGCGGCATCGCTGCCTTAAGAAAAGTAGCCCTTTTATTAAAAGATTGTTCGAGGGGTAAGTGAACTATGTACAATCTTAATAAGGTATTTGTAATGTCGATGTGCCGTTTTCTGAACATGGCCAGCTATCAATATCAAAAGGCTTATGAATAAAAAAGTTCTAACATTTTACTGACCAATACACGTTATAAATATACTCATGTGAGTCGTGTGACTAAACTAGGATAAAGGAAGGCTCTGTTCGAAAGACATTCAACGTTTATTTTAAATGATATGCTGATGTAAATTGAAAATTATAATCATAGTCCAGGCTTTATCAACCTGGAAACAAACAATGAGGTAAAGAAGTATGATGATAATTTATGATATATCACGTTCCTGACAATAATTTTCTTTCAGCAAACGCATATTTTAAAATAAAAATTAATCATTGCGGGAAGGCACCTGCTCAGTTAATTTTATTAACGAAAGTGATAAGATAACAGAATCGTTTCTGAGGTATTTTACAGCTAGCGAGGGCACAAAGCTAAAAAGAAAAAACTAAAGCACTGCTTAAGAAGTTAGTGATCTCTGTGATGAAGCACCACCATCCAATCACCACATAATGATTCAGAGCTTTTGAGGTTGTTTTTCTCGTATAAAGTTATACTTATAATTATATTTTGTCATGGATTTAAGTGATTGACATTTCATCAACCTAATGAGCAACTCACGCAGAGACAAGTGATAGCTTAGCTCATAATAAGCTTCATCTCATGAAGCCCAAGTCGTGTCAGGACATGCCCTCCCATGGCGTACCTACACATATGAGTACCGGTGGCAAATCACCCTCGCGGGGTGCATATTGTATATAATTTGTTTCCACTACGTGAAATCTTATGAAATGCCTCTAATGCCTTGCCTACATATACGAGTACCGGTAACAAATCACTCTCGCGGGGTGCATATTATATACAATTTGTTTCCACTAGGTGGAACCTTATGAAATGCCTCTAATGCGTTGCCTACATATACGAGTACCGGTAGCAAACCACCCTCGCGGGGTACATATTACCAAAACTCTAATAACCGCCCCTCGCGGGGGTATATTATGTATAATTTGCTTCCACCGCATGGAACTCTTTATGAATAAGGACATGCTTTCCATGGCTGGCCTACACATACAAGTATCGGTAACAAATCGTTGATGGAAGAATATCCTCATCAATCTTATAATCGCCCTTGTGGGGTCATATCACACATAATATATTATTTCCATTACGTGGAGCTCAATATATATTCTCCTTAGGACATGTTCGCTTATGGAGTTCGTACTATTATGTAAGCACCGGTAACATACGACACTCGAGTGGAGCAAATTATGCATAATTTAACATATTGTCTATTCGTTATTCATAATTTATTTTTGTGACCATGGGGTCTGTAAAAGTGCAAACAATTCGAAACATTAAAAATAAGTAATTTGAAAATATAATAAATGTCGCTTGACATAATTCATTACTTCCATCGTGTGGAAATCTATACATCAACGCAACGCAACATAGCCGTTCATGGCTTGCGTACACACATAAGTATCGGTTATAAACTACCCTCTTAATAGACTAGAAAGATCAAAGATCGAATGTTGATGTACCCCGTTGTTAAGTGCAATGTACACTGGTTTTTAAGGTGTCGCATACTCCGAGGTCCGGTGGGGCAAATCATTGTATGATAAAAACGAGCATCGGTGCCTAAGTCTTGGTTGTTAACACATATTTATTCAAAATCATACTAATCTATGCATCATCATTATGCATTTCTATGCGTTAGCCCATAACACAAGCCTTTCAATGCCTATTAAGAGGCTAGGCTAATTGGTCTGAAGTGTAGACTCGATCACTACGGTTGTTTTACCGTAATATAGTTATCAAGGACGTGCTGTAATAATTTCAAAAGGAAAAGGAATGTCGAAACAATTTATGTTTGAAATATAGTGCAGGAGAATTGGTAAATTGGGAGCACCACAAATAATTCTTAAATAAATTTGGTGGTATAGCATGCCATTCAAAAGCTTGTTTATCTAAATCCAATATATATCAAACTCCAATCTCAAGTGCAGTACACTATAAAAATGTAAAGAATTCTAAGTTTTCTGCAATTTAAGGACTACCTGCCAGATAGATAGATGATAACACATTTTCCCTTGAAAATAACAAAAGCAAACCAAATGCAAAAGCAAACATGCAATATTGGAAATGTCGTGTATGAGGTGTCTGAGATGGTCAACATGATCATTTTGATATATAAGTGGTGCTATGTACTGAAGAAAGATTGCACGATCTACCAAATTCTTGAAAGGTTTTTGAAGATCATTGTATGCAATTATCCACTTTATGTTATTTTTAGTAAAAAATACTGAAAACTGTTCTTAATATTAAACTTACGCTTTCTAACCTTGCCACGACTGTCTGGAATAAATATACTTTAAACCCTACGCATACTACATGCACACCTCAAGTAAGCTGTGTAAACCTTATAACTTAATCTTTATTAAGTATTAACTAATACATATAAATGACCTTGATCTAAGAAATGAAAAAAAAAAAAAGGAAAAATTATAATCAATTATAGATTCCAGGATGGCAAATGAATTTCATAAAATCTGGTCTAAACTTCGTAATAGCATAATTTATTACGGCAACCCTGCAACAATATAAAAACTATACCTGAGAATTTCGTTGTAAAAGAGTAAACTTCAGAAGTTGATCGGTTTCAACATTTTTGTCATTGAGTGGGGTTGTATCAACCGCTCCCTACTTCTAACAATAATTATGTATTCACTGCAATCGACCTTGCAATCACTTCCCGCCAATCTAATATGAAAGCTTGGGAAGTATAATTGAAGAACACGGCTCTACCACTTCACTTCAATCTCCACTCCAATCATATAGATATGCTAGCACTACGCTTTTCATCATATTCTATAAAGAGCGACAACTCTGTATGTCTGTATCAGATGGCTCGAAAACGCTGGCTTGCGTGGTTGCATTGGTCTAGGAACAAGAATGTTTATCGGAATAATCCCGCAGGTTGTGGACTCAGATCTGAGCTAACACGATTTTTGAGACTTATTTTTAACACGTGACTTATCTCAAAATAAGTACTATTATTTTAAATAAGTCAGTAGTTTTTACATGATATACCAATGGATGATAAGTCTAATTACCTAAGCTCACCTGTCTTGGCAAACACATATATTGAAGTCGATTGTTTTTAAAGAATCGGTCCGTAACCCACTATTCTGGAGAATCTATAAGTTAACTTATTTCCTTTTCTTCAATAATGTACTCGTTACATCATAATGATCTGTTTCAAATACCTCGTCATACTAGTTGTTCTGAACATCATACAGTAATTATGCTGCGTATTATTTGGTTCAGCATGTGGTACACATGACTTGTTCCTACTTCAAATTAACCCGAATCATTGTATTGGTACCGACGAAGATTAGTTTTAGCCTTGTTTTGGTTCAAAACAGGTGAAAGTAGTTAGAGACAATCCGATTGGTGACATGTACCGAATACTGGTAATTGTAAATGGGACCCTGATTTTTGGTACTTAAGAAAAAAGTACAGTCTTGTAAAATGTAAGACTCAGTATCGAACAACTTTACTTCTTTTCTCGCATTCCTACGCCTTTTTGTGATAAACAAAGATACAAATGAATGCTACACAAGGAAGCGTCCGGTCATTAAGAAAGCAAATATATATATATAATTAAGTAAGCAAGTTTAAGTAAAGGAATATAGCAATCAGCTAATACATATGTTAAAGCAGCTTCGTGAGCGTGAAGAAATTAAAGGCGGGATTCAAATAATGTTATTTGATCCATTTTTAAGCTTTTTCTTTTCTATAAACAGTTTCATATAATCTGATAAATGTTAATATTTAAATATATCATAAATTGTCACATTGGCGTTGTATCTATGTACGTGGCGATCACCAGGCGATAACAAACAGGTCTCAATATAAAGCTTTCAGTGACGGTCAAGTAGTTTAATAGCAGCATTTTACCTGAAATAAAATGCATATTAAAATACTTACCTCACTGAAAGCTTTCACTTTAAATTCTGCCTGGTGAAATAATTGAGCCAATGAGTTAATATGGCGCTGTCAAAACTTAGGAAAACAAAAATGGCCGCGCTTCTGCCAGGTGTCGCCACTGGACCGGATATAAGGTGATAAAAGTACGGAAACTGATGGTAATTCGACGGGAAACGGAAGTGCTATCTCAATATAAAGCTTTCAGTGAGGTAAGTATTTTAATATGCATTTTATTTCAGGTAAAATGCTGCTATTTTCAATCCTTTGCTCGAAGTGAAAAGTTCGTGTATAGAGTACCGTATGCTGTAATAAAAACACAGTGTTTTTCATTAATTTCATTCATTCGTTTGATATCGACGTCTACTGAAAAGTAACAAATCCTTTGAACCTTGGAACTGATACCCATATAGCTATTCGTGAGCTCGATTACATTAAACATTTATTTTAGTCACGCTCAAGAAAATAGCCGTTCGAAGCCCAATCGTGGGGAACGTCCGCACATAATTAACAAAGCTGTGTTTGTTGTCCTTCGGGGCCCGGTTAGGTCTCTAATTAAATATAATAAATTCTGGACCAATCACAGCAATTATTTTATCGCAAACCAGGCAAAGCTGTATACTACTCTTTTTGACGACCTTCGTAGCTGAGAGACGAGACATATAATATGCTGTGAGTTTAGGTGTTGTCAGAGCAAATATTTACTTCTACTCGAAACGTAAACGTACCTAAACGCCCCAAGCTCAATCTCAACTTATTCGTAATAAAGTTGTGGAAAAATCAGGAAAGTCACAACAAGTGGCCGAACAAAATTGTCTTATAGAAGATCTATTATTAGACCAACTTATTTTCATAGTTGATTTTTCCTAACGTTTATTATTCTTGGCATTTACTGATCCAGTAAAATGGGTAGGTGCTGACTTTAAAAGCCGCCGCATTAAGCCGGTGCGGAGGCGTTTGTTATTATGTTTTGTTTGATTTGATAGATAATCTGTCTATGCTTATTTTGTAATATTTTATAACTGACAGTTTTCATAGAATCATTTTGTATAAAATATTCCCTAAAATAAGAGTTTGTTTCTCGAAATGAAGACTGTATACCTTAATTTAGATTTATTAAGTGCGAGAGTTTAGTAGTTCTATTGGATTGAGTAAATAGCGTTCTTATTATGGTATTTTTGAATATAATCGTTGTGATTTTTTTAAATTAAAATTTTAATTATTTGTGGAATCTTTTTTACATAAAGCGACCACATAAGCCTATAGACGCCTGCGATACCAGAGCGCCATCAGCGCAAAACTAAACCTGAACCTACTCACCGATTGAATTACGACACCACCAAAAGGTAGTCTTGTTTCATTGTGGTATTCTGTAATTTTAAAATCCTGGATTGATGAATCTAAAAAGCATTACTTCCTAGAAAAAAATCCACGCATATATCACATGGGATTCAAACCCGCACCTTCCGCAATCCGGGCGGGTGGAAGTTACTTGGTCGGACGGGCTCCAGGTCGGACGCGAATAACCGATAAAATAAGTTTTGGTATATCTTATCAACAACCTCCTTTGAGCGAGTCGTATGTACACTGGATTTCAAAATGTCGCCTACTCAGAGGTCCCAAATTCGAGTCCCGGTGAGGCAAATGTTTGTATAATGAATACGAGCATTTGTTCCTAAGGTATGGATATTATGTATTTCTAGATAAATATACCTACTTATAAGTATTCTATCTGTTACCCTAGTATCCCATAACACAAGCCGTACAGTGTGCTCACTTTGGGGCTAGGCTAATTGCTGTTAGATTTCTTTTTTTTATAGTAATATAAGTTAATTACGGGACTGTTACCATGTACCTTGTTTTTAGCGTTATAGCATGACCATGAAAGTTTTAAACAATATATTCTTTTTTTTAATTCTAATTTTGCAATTACTAAAGAATTCCTGGTATTGGATGAATATCTACGAACACACTATTTTCAGAAAATTCATTGCGCAGGTGGCGTTCATACTTTTATGAAAAAGTAAACATATGATGCAGTCTGTGTTTTTGTTCGCGCTCCAGCATGGGTGACAAGTTATGTTTTATATGTATAGCATTAAAAAAACTGAATGTCATTCTATTCGAGATTGTTATAGCTCGTAATGTCCCTGAAAATGAGGATGAAAGTAATCTGACCTTGACACCTAGAACGAAACACAAAATTATATTATGAGATCCAAACATGCCTTAACTTATCACAAATTATATTGTTATTCATTATATGTGACACGTAATCAAATTAATATAACAAAGTCAAAACAATATCGATATTTGATAACTGGCATAACACTATGAAAGAGGAATAAAAAATTTAATTATACTTTAATCAAATTGACTTATTGAAATGTGAAATGAAGTGAAGACCTAACGGGCGCGTCGAATTTCTTGTAGTAACTATAATTTAGGCTACAAGGCAAAGCCTCTTCTTGACATTGCAAGAATGAAGTACAAGCTAGTGAGATACTTTTACAATTATCAAAAATCCGAAAGAAGAAAAGCAAGTAGCAGTCAGTGCATTAGCACGGATAGCGAAGATTTGTATATCTAAAGAAGGTAATTGTATAACGATGGTTAGATTCTGGCGTTATATGTTTACTTCAGACATACAAATCTAGCAGTATTTTTCTTGAAATATAATATAAAGAATTAGTCCATTCAGAAAACACTGATTTCATTTATATTTAAAAGGCTCGAGTAATGTTTAACTCCTAGAGCAATTTTAATCCCATTTCTTTGTTAGTTTTCTATGTAACAACCGTAATAGTTCAATCATGTAGGAAGAGTCGTGGTAATCTTCAATAATAGTGTCAAACAACAAAGGTATCCCCCCGAGTGCCGAACGCCTCACCGAAGCCAACGCTACGCTTCATTTGGCAGTGCTGTCTCGTTAAGTATTCTGTTCACATTTCCAGGAAAGAGACGCAAAGGAAAATTACAGTCTACAGACACACTTTGGGTTTCGAATTTACGTAGTATTTGAATTCGGATGCTGGGCCTATACCATAAAATAATACTTACTTACGCCCGCCGTACCACAAATAAAGGAAAAATGCCATATAAGATTTGCATAAGGTTCAACTTCAGGTTTTAAAATAGTGTCTCGATTCAATTTAAATATTTATTGAACTTAAACAAATTACCAACTACTACGAGTTACGTTCGTACAAACATGGGTACTCACCATTTCTATTTAGTCTTAGGTTACCATTTTTGTCTGCCTGTCTTTCATTTAATAAAATCTTGCAAGTTCAATTTGACCCACTTCCCGGTTTCCCTTTGAGCTGTTTAATATACTTTAGGTATTCTATTGACCCACTTCCCGGTATCCATTTGAACCGATTTAATAAATTTTAGGTATTTGATTATTATTTGCGTGATTCAATTTGATCGATTTGTTTAGAATTAAAATTACCTAAGTCAGATTAGCTTACTTTGATTATTTATATTTAACATTTATTGTTACAGGTATTTCTGAGAATGCTAACGCAAAATCGGTAAGTAATTATTTCTTCACACACACACGCACACAAATCTCGCTACCTGTCAGTATTTTCTTCATTACACAGGGTGGAAGAAAAAATATCGTGGTTGGAGGAAAAGTACCCTTAATATTGATGATGGCAATTTTTTGGGAAAGGAGACACTTTTTTAAAATAATTAAAACTAGGTGTTTAAAGATTTTTGAAAAGTCTCCTGCTTTGACCGGTTCCACTCTCGACTCAAGCAGGAGATTTTTCTAAGATCTTTATATGCAGTTTTCAATACTTACGTAAATAACGGAATGTTTCCTTTTAGTAAACTTTGCCATCATCAATGTTTAGGTTACTTTTCTCACAACCACGGTATTTTTTTTCACTCCATATATAACAATGTAGTTACTTTACCTAATCTGTGGATATACTGTCTGTCTTTTAAAGGTCAGTTTTTAGTATCGAAAGCAGGTAAGTAAAACACATGTTGAGCCCCGTAGAGCAAAACTTTATTTGTTTTATTTTTCAATTGAACAGTACTATCCAGACATGTATTCCTGTCAATGCACGGAAAAAGATAAAACCTGGCAATTCTGCTAAACAGCATCAATTTGTATCATAAAATTGTCAATATGTCGTGGGTTGCCATTTCCCTGGAGGAGCATGTCACTTCATGTCGGGGATGATATTTTTTTATTAAGAATATGTTTGGAAATGGGTAGATTGAATAATTTTAAGCTACTTTTGTAAAAACTTTATAGAACAAAAGTTGCTTAGAATTAGCAATCTATCCATTCCCATACTTATTTTCAATAAATAAAATTTTTCATACTCGAGAAGGAATGGTCCCCTCCCAGATTAAAATAACCGCATTCTATTAAAAAAAAATCTGTTCTTGACTTTTACATGGGAACATGAAAACTCGCCTAATGAGAAAACTTCAAGTTTGATGAAGCCGTTGATGTGCTGACTGAAGATCAAATTCTAATAGAGGTTTTGAAATTTCATAAATATGATGAGATCTTTTAAAACTTTTTATAATATTGGTATGGATTCCATACTATTCATATGATGAAGTCTTCAATTGCAGTACAAAAAATTAAGACCTGGTCTCAAACCACGTTTATGTAAATTTTGTATGATATTTTCTGCTTGAATGCGTGTTTAATTAATATTCACCAAACTTTTTGTGGCATTTCTACGAAATGAATAGACTGTTTTTAATCAGTAAATACCTTCGACAATTCTACAGATAAGGGGTTGATACAAAATCAAAGCTAAAAGCTGTCCGCGTATGTTTAAACTTATGCAACTACACTCGATTCACAATGAACAAAGATAATTGTTTTAAAACAGTTTAAGTTGAACCTAATATCAACTATCTCACAAGGGAATAAGGTTACAAATATCAAAATGTTATTTCGCACAAACGACCTTTTATAACGAACTCTTGTTCCTTTTATAAATTATATCTGATACTTGGAAAAAAAAGATAAAGGTGAAAAAAGGAAAATGCGATCGATTCAACCTTATGCCCCACAAAATAAAATATTTTTAACAGTCATTGGCCAGCGAGTAACTTCATTTTGTATCAACCGAACTATATAAAATAAGATCTCACCCCTCAAATGAGGCTATATTTACCGAGACGGATTTTACGCACCAACTCGTTATCTATAGAAGGTAAATACTTACAAAAATAAACCAGCAAGTTATTAATAAAACCTATGTCAAACAGTAAGGTACCGAGCCGAAGTAATGCGTTAGGCATTGTTGCAGTAGTGGCATCTTGCATTTCAGGCACTGTGAGAGATTGATAATTTTTCGCATTCTTCAATGGGTAAAAAATGTTAAACTCACGTCAGGACACGTGACCTAAACAAAAATTCGTAAGACGAAAACAAAAAAAAATGGAAAGGTTGTTGACTTTCAGTATATTAGACGAAACAAAGTAATATTTTATTTTACCGTATTATAATAATAAGTCTCTATCTAGGACGTCCAGGTGACAGCTATATTGCGAAGATATGCGCGATTTTTCTAAAAACGAAATTAGAAAAGTATGAATTAAGCACTGACAAACCGACACCTGAAGGCACAACTACACCTGCAAAAATCTGTTCCAGTAACAAGAATAATCAAAAAAACTCGAAGAAAACCACATTGATTTTTACCCAGTCAGAAGATAACAATCAAATTGATAATTTGCAATCAGCGCCATCTAACTTGTTAAGTGAGAACCAAGTGGGAATGCTGCCAAACAATCGAATCTCAAGTTTATCGAAATCGAACATAGAAACCCGTAAGACGTCCTGTCATGAAAATATACCCAAAAATATTATTATCCTAGGGGATGAACAACTTCGTAGATTATCTTCAATATTAAAACAATCAAGAAATGGTAAATGGAATGACATATATACGACATTTGCACACATCAGGACCGGCGCAACAAGCTCAGAAATATTAGATAATAATGAGAATAATAACATATATAGTAACTTAGGAAAGAGTGATATTGTTGTATTGGGTATTGGCAGTCATGACCAAGATATTCACAAATTACACTCAAATATATGTATAACATTGAATAGAATTATGAAATAACCGTGTAATTATAATACCTATCAACAACAGTAATTATTTGAATGTAAAGTTATTAAATTACAACCTAAATTTATGGACAAAACACTTTGAAAACTGTACAATTCTCGAAGTAAATGACTATTATCAAAATAATGCTATGTATCTAAGGCATGTTACGTTTAAAATTAATCTGTGCATTGACTTTGCTGAATACAAAAACACTTATTTAAGTTTTGAGGTTATAAAAAACAATCTTCAAAAATCATCATTACGGATAAAAAAATTACCAGCAAATAAATAGCACGAGTCCTAGAAAGGGAACGATACCTTTTTATTTTTCTAAACAACAGAAGCGAATAAATAATAATACATTAAACTCACCCACAAAAGACTCATTTTTTCGAACCTAATATAAGCAATTGCTTCACACTAATGCACCAGAATATTCATGGCTTATTATCAAAAAAGGAGTTACTTGAAATAACTCTTAGAGATATAAAGAAAAAAAATAACTTTGACCCGGACATACTATGTTTTACGGAAACTTTTGTGAGATTTGGGGACGAAAAAAATATAAATATACATGGCTACGCTCTGGCCACCTCATACTCGAGGACAAACAAAAGAGGTGGAGCCTGTGTACTGATAAAGAAAGGAATAGAATTTAGAAATGTTTTGTACTTCAATGACTTAGCACTGACATATCATTTTGAATTTTGTATTGTTAATTTGTTATCTAATAATATTATAATAATCTGCTTGTATAGAATTCCTTCAAAAATTATCAGACATATTGACTATTTCTTCCTCAAACTTGACCTTTTACTGTATAAATGTATGAAGAAATATCCAAAGAAATTTATTATATTGGCGGGAGATTTAAACATAAATGTATGTGAATCAAATCAAAGTACTACAAGGTTACATGAAATATTAAAAAAATATAATTTAATGTTACATATCAATCTTCCAACTCGTGGCAAATCCTGTCTTGATATTATAGCTAGCAATGTGTGTCACGCAGAGGGTTTTATACTGCCATTGTTATTGTCTGATCACAATACCGCACAAATATTAAAATTTCAAGTAGACTACAAAAAGCAAAGTCCTAGTTTATTTTTTATTTACAAACGTTGTTATTCAGAAGATAATATTAGTAAATTTAAAAATTATCTAAGAAGCCGTTCTTTCTCAGAGGTGTATCAAAATCTAAATAATGCTTTTGATCGTTTTTATGAGCTTTTTTGTCTTATTTACGTTCTTTGTTTCCCGATAGTAAAGATAAAAGTTACAAATTCAAATGAATTAGTCTGGATAACAAAGGGAATACATAAAAGTTGTAATACAAAACGTGTACTACGATATAAATATTACACAACCAAAAAATATTCAGACAAAATTAAATACCTAAAATACAACAAGCTATTCAAAAAATGCACAAATTATGCAAAAAGAATCACAAATACAAAAATTGTAATGAATAGTAAAAATAAAGCTAGAGCTACCTGGAGTATTATAAAATCTGAACAAAGTAGGCTAAATACTGCTAATTATTTAAATAAAATAGTATACAACGGCATCGAAGTCACTAGTCCACAAAAAATTGCTTCTGTCATGAATAATTACTTCACTTGCATACCAAGCACAAGCATGAATGCAAAAAAGAGTACTGTAACTTCTACGGCACTATCAAAAAATTCCATATTCCTTACTCCGATTGGTGAAAATGATACAAGAAAAATTATAATGACTCTGAAAAATTCGCCAGCTGAAGGTTATGACTCTATTTGTACTAAGGTAGTGAAATCATGTACTGACGAACAAAAACAAGTGTTGACTTACTTAATAAATTTATCATTTGAGTGTGGAACATTTCCAGATAAACTAAAGGTATCAAAAGTTATGCCTTTATATAAAAAAGGTGATAAAACTGGCATATCAAACTATAGACCTATCACTCTAGTATCAGTATTCTCTAAGATCTTTGAAAAGGCCATGCATCAGTGTCTTTTGTCATTTTTCAACATATTTAAAATAATAAGTGAAGATCAGTATGGTTTCCAGAAGAAAAAATGTACAAGTCATGCAGCGTTCTTTATGGTTGATGAAATATTATGGAATGTGAACACTGGTAATTATACGTCTGTTTTATTTTTGGATCTGTCGAAAGCTTTTGATTGTGTATCACATGACCGACTTTTGGCAAAGCTGACGAACACTGAGATTAGGGGTCCCTTTAAGTTGGATAGAGACGTATTTAAAAAATCGTACTCAATTTGTAGAAACAAAACAACTAAATTCGAAACAAGTAGAACACACTTATAAGTCCGATTTAGAGGAAAAATGTTCCGGCGTTCCTCAGGGAAGTGTTCTTGGACCGCCTTTATTTCTGCTGTGCATAAATGATTTACCTAAAATTATAAAGCATAAGACAATACTCTTTGCTGATGACGTATCAGTTATTGTAACGTCGGATAAAAGTGCTTCCTTAAAGGAACATCAAACTGAAATTATAAACACACTGATAACTATAGTCAAATGGCTATCAGACAATAATTTACAAATCAACTTGGACAAAACTAATTTAATGAATTTTAATAATTATAAAAATAAAACAGTTGACATTAAATTTAATGATAAAATAATAAAATTTTTTGATGATGCTATTCCTATTTTTATTAATGAACAAATTTTTAAATTCCAGCATTCCTCCGAAAAAATGTTGAAAATTAACCCGCACATGGCTTTATATTTAATTCGTTTTTGTGCGTTCGCCCCAAAATTTATATATTTTTTACGAAGCACTCATTTTTGGCTTTTTCCAGGACAGCTGGCAATTATTGACAATTCGCTCAGAGAGACACTCTCCAAAATTTTAAACTGTTCATTTTCAGATAACGCTTGGAAGCAGGCCTCTCTCCCTGTTCGTTTCGGAGGTCTAGGTACTCGTCATATTTCCCATATTGCCCTTCCCGCTTTTCTATCTTCTGCATATGGTACAGCCGAGCTCTTTAGTAAAATACTATGCCCGTCTTTGGGTGTAGTGGAGTTGGCTCACCTTGCAGAGGCTAGAAACGCTTGGTCTAGGGCATGCCCGGGAGTGGATCCACCAACCTCTCTATCTTCTCAGAGACAGTGGGACGAGCCGCTCTGTTTGCGTTTTCAGAGTGATCTTTTAGCTTCTTCTGAAAACGCCACTGAGCGTGCTCGACTACTAGCGGTCTTTCAGGCAGAGTCTGGCTACTGGCTGCAAGCTTTACCTTCAGCCAGTATCGGGACTTTGCTTGACAAGAGCACTCTGTCTCTGGCAATATCGCTTCGACTTGGCGTCAAGACGAATCATCCCCACCGTTGTCGTTGCGGTGCTCGCGTCGGTGAGTTGGGTCACCATGGTCTTTCATGCCAAATGAGCGCTGGCCGAGTCTCCCGCCACGCCTGCATCAATGACGTCATCCGCAGAGCTCTTGTCGCAGTCAACGTGCCAGCGGTCCTTGAGCCTAGCGGCATCTTTCGTGACGATGGCAAGAGACCTGACGGAATGACGCTCATTCCGTGGAAGCAGGGTCGCCCTCTTGTGTGGGACGCAACTTGCGCGGATACGCTTGCTCCGTGCCACACAGAGAGCACCTCCCTTGCTGCGGGTGCGGCGGCGGACTCTGCTGAATGCTCTAAACGGCGCAAATATTCAGCTCTCAATGAGAACTATATATTTGTGCCGTTTGGTGTTGAGACCATGGGCCCATGGGGTCCAAGTGCTCGTTCCTTTTTTAGGGAAATATCAAAGAGACTCACCGAAGTTACTGGTGATCAAAAGGCTGGCAGCTATCTTGGTCAACGGATCAGCCTTGCCATTCAACGTGGCAATGCTGCCAGCCTATTGGGCACCATCCCTGACGGCGGCGATGGGGGTGACTTATTTTTTATTTTGTAAATAGGATGTTATTTATAAATAGGTTTAGGAAATTTGTATTTAAATATTGTTTATTTCTGTACATATATAATTAAAAAATAATTCGACATGTAAATAATACGATTTTCCTAGGATTAATAATAGAACCATGTTTAAATTGGTAGGAACATATAAATAAAATTAGCAATAAAATAAGTTCGTTTGTCTTTGCTCTGCATAAATTATCAAAAGTTGCAAATAAAGCCACAGCTATTACAGCTTATTATGCTTATGTGGAAACGATATTAAGATACGGTCTTATAGTCTGGGGAAATGGCACGGACATTAAAAGAGTGTTTGTATGCCAAAAAAGGTGTATACGGGCAATTTGTAATATAGCCCCGGATGTTTCTTGTAGAACATATTTTAAGGACCTAAATATTTTAACTTTGACTTCTTTGTACATTCTCGAAGTAGCAACTTTTGTAAAGCAGCACTACCATTTGTATACAGTCGCAAAAGATGTAACAGATCGAAATCTGAGGTATCCTAATAAAATAAAAATGGACATAGTTCCGAAAACAAAGCGATTCCAAACAAATGCACCGGCGATGGCAATTAAAATTTATAATCAAATTCCAGAAGAAATTAAAAGCCAAACCTTTAATAAGTTCAAGTCAAAACTTTGTAAGTGGTTAAATGAAAACACGTTTTACAGTATGGTTGAGTTCATGAATTATGGTAGGATTTGATGCATGGGTTAAAGACATGCTTAATGGGTTTAAATATAACATTTAATTCTGATTCTTTACAAGACCATTCTAATTATGACATTCAGATAATTATGGACATGATAAATTGACGACATCGAATAATTAAAATATTATAATAAGAATTATTGACATTTATATAGGTAATTAATATAGGTAATTTAATAGAAAAATTTGCATGTTATCTTTATAATCTATCTAAATAGGTTAAGAGACAACTTAGATGAAATGTAACACCATTATTTGTACCCTATTTAATGCAAGTAAATTGAATTGAAGAAAATACATTTTTTTACAATAGATGTCGCTAGGTGCGCTTAAATGTGATTCATGTAAGTTGATTTTTCTGAGAGATAAACTTTTTAATGTAATATAATTGTCATGGTTATGTACGATAGCGCAATAAATAAATATTGTATTCAACAACATAAATGATAGTACTTTTATACTGATACATTAAAGCAAATCGTGCAAATATTCCTAACCGTCTCTTTTTTTATAAAAAATAGACTTGCAACGAATAGTATATTCGGCAGTATACCGAATACCGAATATTCGGCGAGGCCCCTGACCGAATAGGCGAAAGTATTCGGCTGGATTTTAGCGCCAAAAACTTGTACAGACGTGATTGTTTCGCGCTCCTTTGTTTTGTTCTAATCTGCCGTCCTCAAGCTAAAATACGGCTAAATGACAAAACCAACTTTTGAGATATGGCCAAAAACGGCGCGTAAACTTTAAATTATTGCTATTATGTAACCATTCATCACATGAGTGAATGAATTAAAAACTGTTAACTTGTTTAATACAGAAAATGATTAAATTATGTACCTGTTTTATGTACCAATGACTACTTAATAAATGATTATAAAAGAAATGAGAACCTTACCCTTCTAAATTTTGATTACCACAATAATTCAAATACATAGAATCGTGCATTTTTCCAATTCAGAAGATGTTTTTTTTTTATTTATTTATTTGTTTTCAAAAAAAGTTACAAATTTTATGCTAAGTCTGCCAAACTGCAACACAGTTTGTCGGATTATGTACCTGTGTTATGTACCAATGACTACTTAAATGATTGTTTAACAGAAATGAAAATATGAATATATACGTAATTTATCGATTTTAATTTTTCATTTTACCAATTATTTCTCTATGACAAAATATATTATTTAAGTATTCGGTATTCGGCCGAATAATATGTAGATATTCGGTATTCGGTTGAATATAATAAAAGCAGCCGTATAGGCCGAATACCGAATAGTAACCGAATATTCGTTGCAAGTCTAATAAAAATGTCTCGCCGTGCTCTCAGTTTACCGCAGAAATATCTGGTAAGCAAGGGTCTTACACTCGTATTTGTATACAAGTAATTTTACTTGTTGGTAAAGAATTTCTTAATAAATTCATTACTTGTGACTAGAATTTTTCAATAGAAAATATACAAACTGTATACATATAATTCTGTCAGCAAACTGTTGCACAGTTCGGCAGAATAGAAATGAGTGTTGAACTTACTATTTATGAATATTTAAATAAAAAAATAATACTTTTACACATGAGTAATATTATGTTGCTTACTTATGCAAATTCTTCAGTGGAGTTTTACTTATTCATACAGAATTTTATTTGCAACTTCTTCGAGTGGGTTGTCGGAAATTGTCCAAAAAATTTCATTATTTCAGATTACAATGATGAAAGCACAAAACAAATAAAAATAAATGTCAATCTTGTTGGGAGATTTACAGAATCTGAGTAATTTATTCACCTGGCAACGAAAAAGGTGACTATTACCCATTACAAGGCTAAGAATTCTTATTTTGGTAGTTTTTACTTTGATCAATTTCTTAAGTATGAAATGAAAAATGTTGCTTAAGTAATTTCTTGTGCTAAAGTAATTACTTTTACAACGTTATACTTGTCTATAAATACGAGTGTAAGATTTGGGTTGTTTGAAAATGGAACAATCTAAAATCACATCAAACAATTCTTTGTTAGGGCACATGAGTAAAAAACGTACGGGCGTTTTTTTTACTCATGTGGTAAGGGCGATTTAGAGCATATTTAATTTAAGAGTCCGTGTATGACCGTTATTATTGATGTAAAAGTACTGACATAAAATGTTTCCTACTAATAAAAGACACTACATCCATCTATATCCATACAAAGAGAGTCTTTTAATAGATGTTTGCTGCCTTTTGTAATCAAAACCGTCTACTTAGATTACATTGTATAACAACGCTGTGGAAGATTGTCATATCAGTAAAAAGTGTAACTTTTTTCATTTCACTACCTTTATATACTAATTCCGAAATATCGTCACACTGAAATTCTTACTACATTAAACACACCAGTAATAATAAATAAAACTGTCTTTTGTAGTTTGCTTCTTTAATATATTAATAATACTCCTTGTGTTGGTCTTGCTTGGGATAAGAAGTTATTATATTTATTTACGATCCACCCTTGTTAGCCAAATATTAGATAAATTTATTATATTCTTATTTTAACCATTTAATAATTGTTAGATTTATAAATAAATCTAAACGCGGTCCGGGCATCAGACGGGATTCGAATCCGCACCTTCTGCTATCCGGGCGGACACACTAACCAATTATACCATTGATAATATTATGCGCTGCTTTGCATCCTGAAATACTAGAGGAAATTCGACACGACCCATTTGAAGCGGAACGTGCGTGTTCGGAATTTCATCTGATGCCTGGACCGAGTGGTTTTTTTCTTTATAATAAGTACCTAAGTTTCATTTGTAACAATGAGTCCGTTATTCTTTTCAGGATGTACCCGTGGAGCAACTAGAGAAACTAAAGCTTGGTAAGTTTAAATCAGTTTTACATGTAAAACGTAGTGTTGAACATATTTTCAATTCAATTCATTTATTCCATTAAACAATATAATTGTGTTGGAAATAATATTAATATAAAATAAAAGCAGACACATAAAATAATAAACCAAATTATATTTTTTTATGTCAAATTGGATTATTATTAATTGTAATAAAAATAATACAAAAATCACTATGTCATATTGGACAAAATTCATATAAAAATAAATAAATAAACATGTCAACCTAATCCTGTCTCATAAATTCGTCAACACTGTAATAACATTTCTTCAACAACAAGTCCCTCACTTTGTTTTGAAAAGATTTGTAGTCAATAATCGATTTCAAACTGATTGGAAGCCTAATAAAAATTTTGACCGCCTGGTACCTATAGCCATGTTTAACAACATTAAGTTTAGGTTCGATCAGATGTGGTAGATGCTTTCTGCGTGTTTTCAAATGCCTTTCCCTGTTTATTGGCGTTTCAAAAGTTTCAGATTTTTTTGCTAAGTTGCACAAAACTGTTAATATACAGGTGGTCCAATTAGTGACATCAACATTTTTTTTTATTTACTCGCACCTGTTCGCATTTTAAATCTTATTGGTGAAACCGAAATTATTGTAAAATTGCTTATTACTTATGCTTAGTACTTCATCAGCCTATTTTTGTTGTATATGGCCTTCGAAGGGGGATAGGCTAAAAATCATTAAAACATGATTAAAAATTATTTTATCTACTTTTTAGCGTTGTTATGGTAAATTAAACTTAAAAATGTAATTTCAAATTAAATTTAATTGAAATTCCTGTAAAATAACTTACAGAATTTTCTTTCAATTATTTTATGAAGTATTTTTTTTATGATTTTTGGTAGTTTAGAAGCTTGCGGAGTTTTTAAACCTAGCCAGAAGCTATAGAAACTCCTTTTTGTATTTTTAAATTTAAGTTGGATGTTTGAGTAAATCCTACTAAAAACTAAAGTTCCAACTTTCAAGGTTTTTGGAGTAACTTTAAGTAATTTCAGAAAACTGAGTTATTTTTTTTATTAAAACAACATTCAAATCAATTATGTCACAAAAAAAAGACTCCAAAATACCTACTACGAAAAAAACGAATTTTTAAAACCTCGCTGGCAGAAATCATTAAAAATACGCAAAAAGAATTATAACTCGAAAAAACTAAGAAAAACCGCGGAACACACACGGGGTATTTTCGGATATCCCCAGGTGCGAGGAACTAAAAAAAAATTGTTGACGTCACTAATTGGACCACCCTATATAAAAACAAGGGATGCTTAACATTTTCAATTTCACGAAATATTCTCTACATGATTCCCATTGTGGAATACGGACTACAGTTCTAATAGCTCTTTTTTGTAACACAAAAGCTCTCTGTAATAAATAAATGTAATAATATCTTTTATATGAATTGCCCCAAAACCTAATACTATACCGCAAATGAGACTCAACTAGTGCATAATATACTATTTTTAGTTGCTCTACTGTAATATCGTCACGTAAGCTTCTTAAACAATAACAGGCTGAACTAATTTTTTTCTCAATTTTCTCCAATTCTAGCTTCCAGTTGAGGTATGAGTTGATATTATTCCTAAAAACTTTAGTACTTCTACTAGATTTATATTTTTTTAAGTTTAGGTTTAAAGTAATGTTCAAATTTTCTTTAGTTCTTGCCGTTGTACAAAATAACATTATATTGGTTTTGTCAAAATTTAAAATAAGGCCATTTGCATCAAAACAATTACTAAATACCGATAGAGCCTGTTTAGTTTTTCGACTTAGATCTTCGCTATTGTTGGCTGAAATAACTGCACTAGTGTCGTCTGCAACAGAATATTTTTTATGTCATTAATATGTATTATCACAAATGTAATTATCTAAGTCGTTAAATATCATCGTGTAATGTCGTTACATAACTAGCTATGTTAATATTCTACCTACTGCTGGGGCACAAGTCTAACATAATCTTTTAATAACTTCGATGAATAAATTCCGCGCTACTCCCGCAATTTATTTAGTCCCAAAATAAGCAAAGCTTATATACTTAATTACGGAAAAAGCCATTAGGAGCAAACATATTGGATAAATGACAATTGTCGTCATCTTATAAAAAAAATCGTAACTATCGGACCCATTTCAGCCAGGACTTAGGGCTCCCACGCAAAACTGCGATGAGAAGCGACGTCGCATCGCAGGAACTTAAGATGCGACTTGCTGCGACACGAATTCGCGCGGCAAAGGTTTGATTAGTCAGATTTGTCGTATTCGAACGTACCGCAATGACAATCGCGCCGTAAAACACGGCCGGGTTTATAAAACGCTTCTGTTTTTAAATTAACTAAATCTACAATCAGCTTATCAAATAACTTCTGGGTGCAGGTAAGAATCAGTTATTGTACGGAAACAATGTAGCGACAAATAGTAATCGGTACATCGTTTCCAGTTTTCCGAAGATAGGCTTATTGTATTCCGAATCCTATTATTTTACTCCCAGTTGGTTTAAGAGACTAACTCGTAATGTCATAAAATTGTATCTCATATAAAAATACAAGGGGTTTAATCATGGAAAAATCTATCTTTCTATTATACTGCGTTACCACGTAGTACTCAGAACAGTACCCTTAGCATGAACCAATATCGTATTCGTAACGTTTGCCAGTCCAAAATGTCATTGTCAAATGTGTACTGATTTTTAGTTCTCATTACGTGCTTTCTGGCGCTGCTGTTCAAGTTTCCGTAAAAATTTGGAATTCGAATTCGATATTGGTTCGTGCTAAGGGTACAGTAACCCTAGCACGAACCATTATCCAACTTGAATAATTTGCGAGTACGAAATGTCATTGTCAAATGCGTACTGATTTTTAGTTCTCGTTACGTACTTTGTGGCGCTGCTGTTCAAGTTTTCCATACGAAATTTGACATTGACATTAAGCATTCGCAAACTATTCAAATTCGATATTGGTTCGTGCTAAGGGTACAGTTCTGAGCGAGCAAACATTGTTCTCCCGGTAAATGGAATGCTCAAAACTATGTTGCGTTGTTTACAGTCATGACTAAGGAAGAGAAAATTCGATACTTTAGTCCAATCAAACACCGCTGTACGAAATTGTTCGCTCGCTCTTATGTTTCTATTTACAGAGCGAGCAAATGATTGCTCCTTCAGAATTGTTTTGAGCTTAAGTAGAAACACATCATTAAGCATTCATTTTTGTGTAAATTTTGGTTAGGGTACGACAAGGCAGTCATATTCTTAAAATGAAAGACTCTTAATAAATAAAGAACAAAAAAAATATACATTCATTTAAAGAAATTTCTAAAATGAGTAAGCATTTTAGAATATTTTACTCGCAACAATATGGGTTGTGTGGGAGATCTCTTTTCAATGTAATCTTCATTGGCTTTGTATTTGTACATTAAATTACGTTTTTATTTAAGGTTTACTTTTGTTCAATACAATAGGTTTAAAAGGTAACAGTTTCTCAAAGTAGTCTTTCAAAATATTATGGTATTCAATTGATCAAATTAGCATAAGTACAACTTAGTTTGAAAGCGCGATTAGATTTGGTGGAAAGTAGCAACAAAGCTTTAATAAAGTAAAAGTGAATGAACTAGGATAAAGCAGAACGTGAGATAAAATAAGCGAAAGTATCAAAATTGAGTTTAAATTCCGGAATAGACTTTATTGAACGAAATAATATTTTTAATGAAAAATATTATTTAAGCAGTTTCATTTCTCTGCTTTTAAAATCCAAAGTTTATGAATAATTTTACTTAAATAAATTTAAAAATCCACGGTTATCAGGCAGCAGACGGGACTCGAATCCGCACCCTCCGCTGTCCGGGAGGATGCACTAACCATTATGCTATTTGTTATTTATTGGCCCTATTTGTCTAAGTCGAATTTTCTCTAGTATTTCTTAGGCTGCAAGGCAGCGTCATCTCTTCGCATTGTAGGTAACCCACAATGTCAAATGTATCCTTTCGAGTAATAAACACTTCAAAGCAGAAATAGCAATTATAGTTAAATTTATTTGTTTCTTAGGTATTCACGCACATCACTCATTAAATAAAACTAGTTTAATGTACTAAATTTATTTATTTATTGACGTTTCGCAGCCTTTTCAGGTCTGAATCGTCAGAATAATGATTTTATATTTACTTTGTCGAGCTACCTTCGAAAGACTTTTATTGCGCGTTCGGATATTTCATTGGAAGATATGTAAAACTTTACTGTCTATGTATGAATTTATTAGCTGATTTAGTTAATAAAGTACTTTATTTAATTTTTTTTTTGTAATTTTGATAGTTATATTTATTTTTTATTTTTTAGGCATTTAACTGTTAAATGTTTTAATCATAAGAAAACTTTACTAGAAAAAAATCTCCGCTTTCCAGTCAGATGTACTGACTAAAACATTTCAAAAGTATTCTTAAAATACCTAGAATTCGCATAGGCATAGATATGACGTGTTAACTATGTATGCAAATCACAGTGTCTACAACAAATTTTTATCGCTTAGTTGTTACATACTTTATTGCTCTAATATATCGTATACCAATAAAACAAGGCACTTTTGGGTGTGATGTGTATTTTGTCGATGTGTCATTTTCTTACTTCGTTTTCAACGATATTAAATACTCGCTTTTCACTTTATGATGACACATGATACATTTACTCATGTTCAAATGTTTTTATTCCAGTTTCTTGTTACTGACGGAAATATCGATTGAATAAAGATATTTCATGTTTCTTAAAAAATGTTTAATCTATACTAATATTATAAAGATAAAATATTTCATTGTTTGTTTGTATTGAATAGGCTCCGAAAATTTGAACCGATTTGAAAAATCCTTCTAAATTTAGAATCCTACAATATCCATGGATGGACATAGGCTATACAGTATATTCAAAGTTAGGGTTCCGTAGGAAAACTTTCGATAATATAACCCAATTTTTAAAAAAAAACAGAAAATCCAGCCGATCGAAGTTATTTATTGTTTTTATTCCTGCGAGTTTCTCTGGTCAACTATAAGTCATTATAAATTATTTTTGATGAAATGAAAATATTGGGAAATAATATTAAAAATATATTTTAGTAACTTAAAACTACGAAATATAATATTTGCTAAAAAAAATATAAAACTTATGTAACTATGACGATGATGAGTTCCATGGTTCTTCATTATCCTCGTCACTTTCAGAGTCCCCAGACACCTCCTACAGAATCATAATTTAAGTTTTCACTGTTTTGGTACCTATGTCACCTCTTGGAAAAAAAGGGGGCGGGTATGAACGGCTAATTAGGTCATAATACTTAAATATAAACTATAATCTTTCTTTATCAATTCATATAATAACCTGGAAGAAACCGGAAATACAACAAAAACCTTTTCAAACTTAAAATTAGGTTGGAAATTTTAAGAATTATTAACTATATTTTCAAACGTCAACTACTGACTCCTTGATTTATATCGACAACAATATTTTGAAAGAAGTAAGCAATTACGCAAATATTTTACTTTTTATCAGATGCTGTCACACTTACGAAACGCGTAAGATACGTGCACTTGAAGCGATGACTAACTTCCAGGTATATAGTACGTATAGTATGAGAGTCGGTCTTACTTTTTGTTTAAATATTGTATTGCATCCATTTTAGTAAAAATTACATCGTCCTAGCGTGATGTTATATAGCCTTTCTCGATAAATGTAATATCGAACACTTTTTTTTTAAAAGGACCAGTTTTTTCTGACAATGAGATTAAAGCGTTGAAAACAAAAAAAACTCTAGCTTTATGATTTATTAGAAGGTTTCATAGCATTCAAAAGTTATTATGAGTGATACAACTGATGAATGTGTACAAACCACTGCGTCACTAGATAGGTTTAATGATAAGGCCATGGACTGATGCTAAGGGGCAAACTTTTTTTAACAGCAAAGCAATGGTCCTTTCGGTACAACGGGCCTTAACTACGCAACAAAATGTTCACTATCAGTTGAATATAATTTCACGTAAGGTTTATAATCATACTAGCGGCCACCCGCGACTTCATCCGCTTTACTTTAGTTTTTTGACATTCACACGGGAACCTAAAATTTTTCCGGGATAAAGTATATTATGTCTCAGTCCAGGTCTTATACCATATTTGTACCAATTTTCACCCATATCCATTCCGTAGTTTTCGCGTGATTGAGTTACAAACATACTAACACACAAACATAAACATTCACATTTATAATATTAAGTGGAATTAAGAAAGTAATTGTTTACAGTACAAGCCTGAGAACAAAAACTGTAGTCTGCACTACAGCGGAGCGAGGGCGGGCCACTAGTGATATTATAAAAAAATTCTAATAATACATTTCCTTTTTTATTATTATTTGAAGCTTTAAATAATTTCTTGCTATAATAATTATTAAAATATCTTTAAATTTAATCATTATAAAATTCAAAAATTCAAAATTCAATATCGTTTATTCAGTCTAGGCTGTTACAAGCACTTGTGAATGTCGAAAAGCTACGCCATCGGTTCGCAAATCTACGGCGGGAGACCTTGTACTGTATATTTCATCTATTCCATAAGTTAGGTACACATTTTATCGGACGATCTTTTCAATTGTTATTTATTGTTTAATTAGATATAGATTTGACTCATCGTCCGGCGGTTTAATTTGATTTAGGATCTATTTACAACTATAATCGTCCTTATAATATGAATTTATTTTCAAATTCTCATAAATAATTATCGTTACTCCTAAAGTTAGCAACAAACTCGTAAGTATTTGTTTGTATTCTGACAGAATAAAGAATACAGCTAGTATTTATACCTATGTATCTAAGTTGGATATCACTGGACTTACTCTGTATAGAGTTATTAGAATATATATTATCTGTGAGGATTACGAGCCTACGCATTTCACCACCTACTGGTATGTTCTCGTAAATATTTATGACTATGTCGACCTACAGCTACCCTGGGCTGAGCTGACCTTCATTAGTTACACTAGACGCTGGCGTCGATAGCTTTCATTATTCAGTATCAATGTCTTTTCATGAGGACTTATTTTTTTTTATAAAACAATTTTCGAGAGATTAAAGTATGCATATGTTTAATAAGGTTTTAATTAACCAAACTTTTAGATTTTTTGTTTAAAGCATTCTTTGGTTACCATCACAACATAACGTTAAAATTCTACAAAATAATTTTCAAGATCGCGGCAGCAGTGTAATATAATTTTCAATGTCCATAGCTTTTCTTACTGCTTTCATTTTTCTTGACGAATTAGTTTTGGAAAGAGTTTTTTTTTAAATCGGTTATATAATATAATATAATTGCTTTCATTCTTGTTTTATTCTTATTGCTTTCAACGTCATTCTTTTGGTATAATATTAAAAGAACGTTCTACCATAAGTTGAAATGTAATTTCCCACACAATTACTGGTAGCAATGAAATTGCTTCTCGATTTAATGTCAGTAATGGATAAAAACCAAGTGAAAGTTGATAAAGAATATTACGGACGGATTAACTGCGAAGAAAAAAAATCTTCCTTAAAATTGTTCTCTTATTAAAATTTCATACTGAATAAACTATAAATCTGTCACGGCTTTGCCCGGCGAAATTTATTTCATCAGGATTAAATAATAACCTAATTCACTCAGGAACAATACTTGTACTTTTCTAATGGAGTACTAGTTTAAAAACGGTTACGTGAACTCTTAAGTAGCTTCTATTCAAAAGACTGACTATTTGGAGTAGTATCATAAGTCATAGCCGATTGTTGAAACATTTTTTTTCGGTCCTATACGTTCAGCCCTACATAGAGGGCTCAGGTATGGTGGGATTACTTCACAAGGTGCAAGGTTGCCTCCCTATGTTATTCTAGTTATTCCGCTGCGTTCGAGTAAATACATAAACCCACGATTGGGCTCCTTTACTATAATGACACGGAACTACTTTCATGCCACAAAATCCGTAATGTAAATTCGGCTTAACTAAAGGTGGTACTTACATGTCATTTGTATGATAGCATAATCAAATATACGTATCTCTACCATTACACAAAAATATTAAGATCAGTACCTTTGTTCATACTCAATGGAAGTTGGCCTTTGCAACTTTAAAATAAATAATAATTTAAAAATAAATAGTTTTGAATTTTTGTGTATAGGTTTAAAAACTTTTGAATTGTTCTTTATCGAGTGTATTTACGACCGACAGCCTGTATATCTCGATTCTGAAGTTCATATAGATTGAGACACGATTTACCCGCGCTACAGGAAAATTTCTTATACTATTATCGTCGTTGGTCCTTTGGTCTATAAATGTGTGTCTGGGATAACCTAAATAAATAATGTAGCCCTGCAATCCGATTGGTATTTACACCACATGTCCATTTGTTCAAATGTCGTTCACAATAATAGCTCCCTCAGGACACAGTGACCTTAGAACAAGTAAGATACCTACCCACTTTAAGTATAGTTGTTATTACTTTTGGATTTCATTGTGATTGCTTGTATCATGATAATTTAATGTGTTAAATGGTAAATGTCATGGGATTTTATACATCCATCATTTTTTTAAATTAGTTTTTTTAAATAAACAAGATATTCGACAGCTTTCTAACTCGAAAGTACCGTAATTAGATATCTACTTACTTACCTTAACCGAACAGGTAAGTCTTCAGCAATAGTATGTGTTATATTGAGCATTAAATGCTTGAGAAATTTCCTCAAATCTATTGAGGTGTAAACTCAAGTGTAAACTTCAAAATTTTAAAATAAAAACTTATTAACAAAAAAATTCAACCGCCGAAAAGTAAAAAATAAAATAAACCTATCCTATAAGCTTTTTATCTTTAGTCAAATTAATATTTGGAGTGGATTAATATATATGAAAAATATTAATGATAATGTCTAAACAATTTCTGTTTGTTTGTTGCAGCAGAGTCCAAGGGCTCCGATCTAAACACCGAACATGTGGAATACCACAGGCTTGGTAATTATTTTATTGTTTATACAATCCCGGCCATCATCTATCGGCCCACTTCGTATTATAAGTTTAACGGTCTTTTGCAAAAATATATGTTAGGTTGAGCAATAATAATATATTTTTAAAACACACGAAAAAGATGGTTAGTAAATATTAGTTTACAACTGCCTGAAAACCTTTTGCTCAATGTCAAATTTATATTTAGCTAGGGACCGTCAAAATTTAAAATGCTAGGTGCCCACGCAGCCTGTGCGTACACGTTTCCGGTGCGTAACGGCTACATCATGTATTTTCCAGACACAAATAAAAAAACCAACCAAGTGCGATTCGGACTCGCGCAACGAGGGTTCCGTACAAACCTGAAATTTCAAAAAATATTTTTTATTATATTATGTACCTAACTAAAAATTTATGGTTTTCGCAATTTTTTCTTTATCTGTACTACAAGAAGTTACTTCGTACTAAACAAGATTCTAAGTTCACGGGACGAGTACCCTGTAGGTTTCGATTCCCGTGCGTGTTTCCATAATTTGCGGAAAATTGCGGCATAAACGGCTGTATCTTTTGATTGCTTTGGCTTAGAAGTTTAATTTTTTCACAGCTCCAAGGGACACTAGACCTGAGTATTAGATATGAATTTCAGTTTGATACCTCCACGCGTTCCTGAGAAAAACGGTCTTGACAGACGGACGGACAGACGGACAACTTAATCCTATAAGGGTTCCTTTTTTTCCTTTTGAGGTACGGAACCCTAAAAAGGTGGACCGGTGGATGTGTCCGGGTGTATATTTTTTTTAACACATACCAATTAGTCTAGCCGAAAAGTAAGCACTGTAGGCATGTGTTATGGGATACTAGAGTAACGGATAGAATACATATACTGATACAAATATGGGTATATTTATATAGAAATACATATTATTAAATATCCATAACTGGAGTACAAATGCTCGTTTTCAACACACAAACATCTGCCCCCACCGGGATTCGAACCCGGGATCTCTCGAGGGACCACTCGGCCACGGAGGTAGTCAAAATACATTACAACTTTAATCAATTTATGTAAATTTATTGGCTATAGTAAGAATGATAAGATTAGGTTACGATTGGCTACTCTAAAAATAAGAAAAATAAATGTAATTTAGGAGAGAAAGCTTCTATAGTTTCGCACTCCATATTCGCTGTCTTAAAATTTTGTAGTATTTAAGTGAGATATGTCGTCCTAAAGTTTAGGTCAAACCAATTTGACACTTCACTATCTACACTTGTTTGTATTATATGAAGATAATCCCGAAATCCCGGGATTAGAACAACCGACCGGGATCGAATCCTCTAGATACACTCCTCTCTCATTATCTCTCACTCTGCCCGTTTCTTGAGTAAAAGTACGCAGTCCTATGGGCCCATATATCCATTTGTCAAAATTTGATACAATATATAATGTATTTGACTATGACATTGACTAATAGTCTTTAACTATACTTATATCCAGTATCAAACAATGCGGCCTTAGCCCACTTCTAAGATTGAATTTTATTTCGCTTATTATACCTATTGAAATGAAATGAAAAGTCATTTATTCAGTCTAGGCTGTTACAAGCACTTGTGAAAGTCAAGAAGCTACGCCATCGGTTCGCAAAACTACGGCGGGAGACCTTGTACTGAGAAGAACCGGCAAGAAACTCAGCAAGGGCTGCTTTTTTCTCCCTGTATTGATATATACAGAGTCGTCAAGTTGAAAAATGACTTCAGACATACTTCTGAAGTCACCTTCCATTACATTATTTAGGGTATAGATATATAGTTACAACAAATTTTATATTTAGTATATATAGGAAGCGGCATTAGATAGGTACCATACTACTGTTACAAAACTGACTCAAACCCATCAAATAAGAAATTACAAGAAACAATATGTCCATGCATTACCATCATTTAGATAATCATTAACTTTATAATAGCCCTTATTCATAAGAGTATTTTTAATCTGAGATTGGTTAGTGGAAGCTCAATCAGATCTTGGGGAACTTTGTTAAACAATGCAATACTACATCCCAGAAATGAACCTCTTGATTTTTGGAGTCTGAAACATGGAACGGCAAGCTTGTTCTTAAATCTCGTGTTAAAGTTATGGGTTTGACTTTTTTTTGCAAATGCGTCATAGTTTCTTCTTACATATATTATATTTTCATAGATGTATTGCGATGCCAGTGTTAAAATATTAATTTCTTTAAATTTTTCTCTAAGAGATTCTCTTGCCTTTAAATTATATATGGCGCGAACAGCTCTCTTTTGCAGTACGAAAATACTTTCTATATTAGCAGCTGAGCCCCACAACAAAAGGCCATGTGACATAACGCTATGAAAGTAACCAAAGTAAACCATTCTTGCCGTTTCCACATCAGTTAGGAGTCTTATTTTTTTAACAGCGAAGGCCGCAGAGCTCAGTCTACTTGATAAGGCAGCAATATGAGGATCCCATTGCAGATGCGAGTCTAAAGTAATACCCAGAAACTTTGTAGAATCCACTAACTCTACAGGCTGGTCATTTATTTTTAAACTAGTATTAACCTGCCTCACATTAGGTAAAGTAAACTTAACACATTTTGTTTTGCTAGAGTTTAGTTTTAAATTATTTACCGTAAACCAGTGAAGGACTTCAGAGAGAGCACAATTTACTTCGTCATAACAATCATTTCCTCTCCTAGCTTTAAACACTAAAGAGGTGTCATCAGCAAATAGTACTGTCTCACACAAATCTCTTGTAAAGTGAGGAAGGTCATTAATATAAATAAGGAAAAGCAATGGGCCCAATATTGAACCCTGGGGCACGCCCATAGAAATGGGTGCTCCTGTAGACTCAGCTTCATTTATAACTACTTTCTGAATCCTAGCAGAAAGATAAGACTGTATCAGACTTAGTGAAATATTTGATACACCATAATGCTTCATTTTATTTAACAATGTTTCATGGCTAACGCAGTCAAACGCCTTAGATAAATCGCAAAAAATGCCAATAGCATCGTGCTTACTCTCCCATATATCAAAAATGTGTTTGAGAAGTGCAGTTCCAGCATCAGTAGTAGTAGTACTTTTGCCTCTAGTGAAACCAAACTGTTTTAAATGAAGTAGCTTATTTATAGAAAAGTGTACTAGTAATTGGTTATAAATTATTTTCTCAAATACTTTACTTAGCGCTGGTAATACAGATATAGGCCTAAAATTGCTGGGATCTGATTTATCACCAGCCTTAAAAAGAGGGATAACTTTAGCACATTTCATTAGATCTGGAAACACTCCCTCATCAATACATTTGTTAAATATAATGGCCAGTTGTGGCGCAATGACAGTGATAATATTAGACAGCTATAATGGACGTACCTTTCTTCACTATCTCCAAATAGGTCTAGAGTTGACTAGGCTTGGGGACTCTGGCCCATATATTCATTAGTGAAACCTATTGTTACTCAGTAGCGGAAATATCTTCGTTAGTGAGATTTCTGGAATTACACATTGTCAATTCTTGTAACAATGTTTACATTAATTTATTGATGCTTTAGCCTAATATTGTGTTGTGTAGCGATTTGTTTCTGTACCTATAATTAAGTTAGACCCGTCAATTCATATGTATTACCCCGTGGGCTATGTAAATGAATGATGTCTGCCAACGTCAAAAAACCCCTGTCTGGAAGTATCGGATTTCTGTCACGCAATATTATTATACAATATTTGGAAAGAATAGATAAATATACATAGATGTACAAAATATTTAAGATTGATTTAAGACATGAATGAAGACAATAGGTTCAGTAGAACTCGAAATATAACAGAGGGTTTTGACGACCATTTTGCTTACACAGACCACGAGATACCTAGGTATTTTGTTGTTGGTGCAGATTCTGTACAGCAAAATGGCGAATTGGTGTCGCGTTTGGAAGAGCATGCTACGGCTGATGCAGATGGTGAAGGGAAACCGCGCGTGCACGCTTCTTCACAACTAGACGTTCCCGCTGAGGGCATCCATCGGGTCCTGGTCCAGGACGGAGCGCACGTGAGCGTACACGAGGCTACCGCCGCGACTACAGCAGCTAGCGAAGAACAGACTACTAAGGTGAGTGCATTCGGAAGAGGGGGGGGGCTTAGAATGAGATCCTTCACGCGCGACCAGAGGCCGAAGTACGAACTTCGACAGCTTCGTAATCTTATTACGTCGTTAAAGTTTCTATGAAAATTAAACAGCGCCCCTACCGCACTTAAGAACTGGCTCCTGCCATACAAAATTTGATGATAACGATACAATATCGGATCTGTCAAAGTTCATGCTGCGTCCTCAGTTCAAATTAGTGGATGCTAACGACAGTAATTGCAGCCAGAACCAATGATTTAACGCGCCTTCCGTAGCATGGAGAAGCTCGAGATAATACATTTTCCGATGACCGGACATTGCGAAAATTACTTAACTTCCACTATCGCAGACCAACAGCACTAACCACTTGTGCCGTCGAGTGCGTCATAATAATAATAAAAAAATATCATTATCCTACCTAGGTTATATACCTATATTTTAGGTTTATTACAGGTGTTCCATGGTGCGGCTAGGCTAGTTCAACCTGGATCTTTGACAACCAATCCTCAGAATGGACACACTGCTGCGAGACGTGCTTTCAATGCTGATATCACCAAGGAAACCAAAAATAATGTAAGTTGTAAAAAACTAAATCAAAGATTGTTAAGTTTTTTTCTCTCCAAAAGCTGACCAAGAGTAATTTGTATATTAACATTTAGCAATGTAATGAAGAATTCGAGCTGTTTCTGTTTACTTGATAAGTCACTTCATTATAACTTTTCCACCTTGATGTTTTTAAATAAAGATTGCCTTTGATGGATTATACTTTTTCAAAATATACCTTCTATATATAAGTTAAACACAAAGTGAAAACTCCAAGTTTTGAAAGTTATTAGGTAGGTTAAAATAAATGTACTTATCTTGTCGCTTCTCTTTGACTTGAAATATTATTTATGTTCTCTGATTTATTTAAGAAATTTTAATGTTGATTAACTAGGTACTGTTAATTAGATTTTTTTTGTTTATTTATATATTATTATTGTTATAGATGGATCACTATTCTTCTTACACTGGAGTCCAGTATTCTCCCTTGGATATGGCTGAATATGTTTTCTGGACTGGTGACGAACGAGGGGTTACAACTGCTATTGAAGATTTCTTGCAGGAAGGAATGGTAGGTTTAAATAGCTTTTCTGTGATTTATGTTCGTATTTTAGAACTCTGTAACCAAATAGAGGTACTATTTGGTTACAGAGTTCTAAAATACGAACCCGCGATACTTTATTACTATGTGTAACCAAGCAAAACCCAATAAACTGACAGCAAATTATTGGGTTTTGCTTAGTTTATTACCTATCTCATGAATAAAACTAGTTTTTACGGGTTAATGCACGAAACTTTATTTATTTATTGACGTTTCTATCTCATGAATTAAAAAGGTCTTGTTACGAGATGTACCGACTTTTTCGCCCAACAGACTTGTAAAATAGTACGTCATCTTTTGTTCGCGAGGACTCAGACTTCCGACTTGCATACACTTCACTCGTTTATGTAATAATAAGTATCATCAAAGTTTTCTATTCAAAAAATCCGTCGCCCGCGCGGGGATTGCCACTGCAGGCAAATGGGAATAAAAATCTGAATGTTTATTCCCAGTCGCCTCGCGGAGACCGCCACCAAAGGCAAAGAGGAATGAAGTCATTGCCCGCACTTTATTTTTTTATTCCCATTTGCCTCATGTGGCAATCCCCTCGGGGGCGACTGGGAATATTCGAAAAAATAGTAATGCTCAAGATTACAGAAATTAAATCCTTTTTTAACAACGCAAATGGAGGACATTTTCTTATGGGATGGAAATCGTACCAATTTAAAAGTTATTAAGTCAGTATTAATATTTGGTGATGAATATTGTTTGTTTCAGATGTCAAAGGAAGAAGCCATCGCTTTTCTTCAAGAGATCAAGTTTAACATCGACTATCTGCGAGCTCACTACTCACAGAACCTCAAAGCGGCAGAAGAAAGCGCACAACAAGAACAACTTCGATCTTTGCTGATGCAACAAGCCAGTGCTAAGGTGAGACTTTAGTAAATCTAAAGAAAATTTTACTAGAAAAAAAAATGCACGCGGTCGAGGCAATCCGGGCGGCTATAGGTTCGCCTGTCCGCCCAGATTGCTGACTAATAAAATTTTCTGTAGATTAAAAAAGGGCCTCGTTCACCATCTCTGAGTAAAGTTCTGATTAGTTACTTCCCAATTAACAGTACTCAGCAAGTAAAACTAAAAAGTGTAATTTTTCAATTTCACATGCAAAAACGAAGTTCCGAGTAGCTACTCAGCGGTTAAAAGATTGATGTCGGCGAATCGTTCATTCATTTAAAAAAATTCACTCATTTCGTTGTCATTAACGTCAAACTAATGTCACTGTCAGAAATTCTGTTGTGTCGGTGTCGTGTTGTTGTTGATTTCTCGTGGTGTATTTTCCTCAATATATTTTGCGTTTCGAGTTGTGTTTTGTTTATAGGTTAGGAAGGAAGTTTTTTTACAGACATCTAGGTATTAAATCTAATATAGACAGTTTTATCATCACTCACCTTTGAGCCTTGGTTATTATATTGTGCTTAATTAGATTATGCACATGATTAACTGCATTTTTAGATAACCGAAATCGAGCAAAAAATTCTTGATCATCAAATTTCGAAAAATAGGTAATCGACACGGACATTATAAACTCGAATCCGCGGAATTCTTTGTAAAGAATAATAGTCGTCTTCTAACTCATCAATTTGGTGCTCTATGAAATCAAATAAATCCATTATTTTCTTAGTAACGTATCGAAATAGCTTAAATTCTCACAGAAGCTACCAAATACAATTCTCTTATTCGACAATTAAAATAGTTACTCGCCAGTCGAAGTTAAAAATAAGTTATAGGCTACTTTAACCATTGATTAGCGTTCCTCGAAGATCGTGAAATTCGAGATAAGTTTTACTTACGACTTTATGTGACGGATAGTCTACTCGACACTTTACTCAGAGATGGTGAACGAGGCCCTTATAAATCTATTTATAAATGCTCAATAAACTTTTTGCCAAGAACTGAAAACCGACTTCATAAAACAAAACCATTTAAATGTAAGAAATAATGCATACTCTTTACTTATTTCTACATTTAAAGTCAAATTATCATTTGGAGTCGGTGCTATGTAGGTATATTGAAAGATCTGTGTTGCCAGTTACTGCTTGGGTTGACATGGCGACGACTCCAAAAGTTAATTTGACTTTAAATTATATGGGACCATCTCGCTAAAAAACTCTTCCAAATAAAACAAAAATCAAAATTGAGTTATTCGTCTATTTGTAAGAATTATACCCCCTTATTAATAAACAAGGAGTAAGCTTAGACTAGTTACGCCGTGTTTTGTTCAAATCACTCAAGTGCCATTTGTCATTCAATGAACGGAGACAAATCATGGAGTAACTAATCCAAGCTTAGTCTTCGTTTATTAATACGGGGGATATGGTTTTCTCATGGACTTTATTACCAAAACTGTGCCAGAAAGTACCAGCTTTCAAATAAAAAAAAGAATCATCAAAATCGGTTCACCCAGTCGAAGTTCTGAGGTAACAAACAAAAAAAAACAGTCGAAATGAGATCCTCCTCCTTTTTTTGAAGTCGGTTGATAAAAATATAATAAGACTTTAGTATATTTTAAAGTCTGGATGAACTATATTATCTATCTTATATAAAACTTATTATTTAATAGATTTATTTTTATGTAAAACACCTATACGGCTCATGCGAGAGAAGAAACCGTCTCCAGAGACCCATCAATCTGCATACCAAAATTCATCATAATAAATACAACGGTTTAGGGATGAAAGCGTAACAAAGTACATTCATAACATAACGATAGAGTTATTTATATTTTAATTTGGTCTTGATTTTTTTTATATTAAAGCTCATTGCTTTGTAAACAAGGGGGGCTTTATTTTTGGTAATACCTATAGTAGCTCTAAGTTATGTTTATTTAAAAGTAACTTGTCCCGGTCCGTAGAAATTACTTTATTGTGTGTCGATTCATAACCTTAAACAAACCCTATTTTGATTAATTTCACTCGAATAAGTTTCTCATAATATGATGTAACAGTACAAGTAGGTCAGTCATTCGATACAGCTCCATGACCTGGAGATAATCCGTAATGGGATGGATAATACACGTGTTATTCTGACCTTCTCTAATTTGCGACAAGGGAATACATCTGAAGATTTCAGGAAACATTTAGAATATATCTAACTAATAAACAATATTAGGTACACGTCTGTCGTCTGATACCTCTCGACACTTAAACCGCTAAACAGAATTAGTTGAAGAATATAGGATAGTTTTATCCCAGAAATCATCCTTTAAAGGTATGATATGGGAATGAAAATTTGTATGGGAAACCATTTTTTCCAAGTAGACGAAGTCGCAGACACTCACTAGTAATATATAAAAATACATCAGATGAATTTGGGTAGGTACGTACTTAATGTCGCAGTCTCGCAGTTTACCTGAATGAAAACGAACGAATAAATATTTTTTGTATGTATATCAGCAATCCATAGTCTTCAAGCAGAGTGAATCTGTTTTATTGACTGACTCTATACATATAGGCTTATTTTACGCTCTACATTACATACAAGAATGAATTTGCTCTACAAAAGAACATTGTTAAATTCGACCTATTTATGGAATAAGCTAATAGAGCTTAGTAAGTAAAATCTGTTTTTCTCTGACTTAATAGGTTATTATCACAGAAATAAATTATTTCTATGGTTATTATATGTAAATAAAAAATTGGAATATTAAGAATAGTAAGTACAAGAAATATTTGAACTTTCTAATTACCTAAGTTACCAATTTATATAACAAACTACGATATGAATTGACATGGGAGAATATAATCACTTTATTAAGGAAGATAATTAAGGATTTATGATCGAATTTCTTTAACGACGGTCCTAGGAACCTTCATGGTTTAGTCGTAAAGACAAGAATAGCAAGAAGACATCATAAAAATATATTGTACTTACTTATGCTATAAAAGCCCTTCATCCAGTTGATTTTTAACGTAGGTACCTACTTATGATTACTTAGCTAGAACTCGGGCCCTTGCGTGCGATGAGAAGGAGAGGGAACTCACGCAGGAGCCCGAGACCGCAAAAACATAACACAAATAGAATAAACTGAAAATCCTTTTGTTCCACAAAGCATGTACAATAGATAATAAGTGAAAAAAAAAAGAAAGAAAAAAAAAAGCGTATACATATAATAGAATATTCATTAAAAAGGGGATGGACAATATGTCCAAATTATATTTTTAATATTATTAGTTAAGTAGACATAAGTGAGCATGCCGCATGTTTGCATGATTAAATATAAAAGGCCGCACTGAGTGCACAAACAAATGTATATAACAAAACTTAAAAAAGTCAAACTAAATAATGGCATGGGCATAAGCCTACGCAGTAATTGTATTCAAAAAAAAAAAAAAAACTTCGCTAGATGATATACTTATTGAAGTGGCTATGTTCACAAACCTTGAAAGGCATATTATGCGATGAAGGTAAGAAAAATAGTCAAACTTACAGTTATTTCTTATTTAGGCACAATAAGTATTCAATACCTACGTTTTGATTAATAGAGCACATTACATACTAATTATATTATATTATATTAATAAATTTTATTAATGTGCGCGCACAACTCCGATTAACGTAGGTCAATTTCGGGAGAGTGTAGACCTATTTCGGTGATTCTTTTATAGTTTGAATCAGTTTTTGCGGACATGATTCCACGTAAATTCGATGAAATTCTGATCTAAAGGTACTTTCTGAGATTTACAATGGAACTCACGTGACAAACAAAAACATTGGTAGTAACAGATGAAGCAGAGAATGCTGGCTAGATACCAATACTTACCTAATTAGCTGATGTTGATGTGACCTATAAAAAGTAAAAAGGACTATTGTGAACAAAAATAAAACCAAGTTTATAAAAAAATATAACATAGCTTTTCAATTTGGAATAGGTGCCATGCGTATAATAGTTCGAGTTAGTTGACGCCACAGAACCCAGAAAGAGGATAGAAGGGATCATATGCCGTTTGAACGGAAACTGATGTCGCCGGCTCGCCCCATTACACTTCCACCTAATAGATAATAGCCAATCAAACTACGCGACATCAAACAATCGAACCAATCAGCGCTCATACCCGAGAGCAATGACGCAATCAGAACCGAGTTTTGGTCAAGTTATGGGCATCTGCTCACACATAACTGTGGCGAGCCTGCCTGACCCACAAGGGCATTCTAACTTCTTTTTGAATTGTGTAGTTGACGCGGATAGCATAATCGTCGTATCGTGGACGCCAACCGATGCAAGAAACCCGCCTAGTAGGCTGACGAAATAAAACCTTCGTCTAATAGTTACAATTAATTTTCTATCCCATTTCAGGATTACCAGCAATATCACAACGCGGCGGGTCTCCAGTCGTTCCCGTTCGGCAATAGTCCCGACATAATCAGGTCCATCGCCAGCAAGAACTGGGAGCTGAGCAACAACCTGTCCCCTGTGCCCGTGCTGCCAATCAGCTCGGACATGCGACCCGAACCTGCTAAGAGATACGATCCAATGCTGCAGACTAACATCATCGGTAAGTATGATTACCCATCTGAAGTATCAGTGATATTCATAATGATGGCGTGAATCAAAAGATACAGTTCCACATTAAATCGAAGTGTATGGAAGGTATTCCAGGTTTTCTTAAATCATGTGTGACTAATTTTGTATAGTTTATTTTAGCCTTATCATGTACATCTGAAATTGGTGGGCGTTGTGATGCCTAAGAATGTTAAAGAAGAAGATACTCATTGCTCTTTTTAGAAAAGTTACAACTTTTATAAAATTTTCCTTAAATTTTATTTATTACCTGTAAACAAAATTAGGTACCTATAGAATAAATGTGGCGTTGAATTTTTTCCCACGATGATATAATAACGTACTCAACCTCACAACATCGCGAAATATTAAATATACTTCTGTATAATTTTAGGCACATCAGACTACGATCGTGATGGACCAATCATCAGTGAGGAAGAGTACGAAGAAATGATGGACAAATTGAAGGCTGCAGACACTCTTTATACTGAGTATACCTTGGAGGAGATCATATACCAATTGGCAAAGGTAGAGTCAATAATAATTGAAGCGTTAAACTACGATGACATAAATAAATGTGGATAAGTAGTCTGTACTACATTTTTTTAGTGTCAGATGCTCTATTTTTGAATCACTCGTCTTGCGTCGAACGCTCGATTTCTACTAAATTTCATTCGACATAATTAATTCCGTATTTTTGAATCGCTCGAGTGCAACGAATGGGTGAGTGAGACCACTCGCTGCATGGCGAACGGTGGAGGCGAATAATAGAATAATTATCAATTTTTTTGTGCTATTAGACGACGATAATCTATCATTGTCATGCTTTATATGAAACGACAACGAGAATTATTTGTTCGGTTTTCATTGCGGTAATTACCGGTTTTTATTTTTTCTACGTGAAATGAGTAAAATTTCATATTTCGTAATAAACAGGTAAGTCTGGTTACGAATGATTCAAAAATACGGAAAATCAGTATTATGCGTCTTGAAAGTCGAAGGTGACTTATGTCGCATTCGACGATACTATGTCAGACGAGTGATTCAAAAATAGAACTCATGATCAGGAGTCATAAATTATTGATGACCTTTTATAAATTTCGAAAAGTTTAGAAAAATGCGATTGATTCATACGGTATCACTCGCACATTGTCCACCACATGGAGCTCTGCCACCTTCTTATCGGCAGAAACACAACACCGCCTAAGGATAGTGTTATTTCACTGTGGTTATCTGCAAGGTGGAGATTACTTTCCCAGGCGGCACTACAATTCAAAAAGATCATCCGCTATTCAATAAATAGGCAATAAGTGATATTATTATTATAAATACAAGATATAAAGTTTCCTTGTACAAATACTTGTACTTTGATGTTACCCTGTACAAAATGTTGGTTCACCAAGAGAAAGCTGCTAGGTAGAAAACCTGTTGAACTTTTCAAGAGTTATTTTGTATATGCAGTAGTTATATTTTACTAATTAGATAAATAAATATTTTCAACACTTACACCAATTAGCCTAGCCCCAAAGTAAGCACTGTAAGGCTTGTGTTATAGAATACTAGGGTAACGGATAGAATACATATACTGTAAATATATAAGTATATTTATATACAAATATATAATAAACATCCATGACTGGAGTACAAATGCTCGTATTCATCACACAAACATCTGCCCCCACCGGGATTCGAACCCGGGACCTCTCGAGTCGGCGACACCATGAAAACCGGCATACAAACCACTCGACCACGGAGGTCGCCAAGAATTTTATACTTCCAATTTGAGTATATGTATTTTTCATTTAATTTTAGATGATGTTCTCGCAGTCGTTGAGCAGGGACCCAGCGTCGGCGCGCGCCGCCACTCAGCGTTTCATGGCATTTCTAGAACTGGAGGCTGAGCGAGGACAGCTCTCACGCACTATTGAGAAGAAAGTGCTCGGTAAACATCATCATCATCGTCAGCCTATTAATATCCCCACTGAAGGGGCACATCTTTCCCTATGGAGGAAATAGAGAGTCTGGGACATTACCCACCACGCCGGTTCAGTGTGGATTTGTGGGTGCTAACGACTGCAGATGCAGCCGAGGCCAACGGCTTTACGTGCTTTCCAAAGCACGGAGGAGCTCGAGATAAAAAGTTTTTAGACACCCGGTCTCCCAAGTTTTCAGTAAACACACCTACTAAAATATATAAGAGATTCACACAAATCAATATAACATGTTCCAATCCCATCTATAGATATACTTATATTAAAAATGCGAAAGTGTGTCTGTCTGTTACCTACATCTTCACGTTTAAACTAATTTTAATGTTTGGGCATAGAGGTAGTTTGGCTCCCGGGAAAGGACATAGGATAGGAGTTTTTATCCCAGAAACCAACCTTTATGGGGGTGAAAAGGGTGAAAGTTTGTATGGGAAGCCAATTTTTCTACTTATTGTAAGGCACGGGTACCCATTAGTTTTAAATAGATTTAAAATCCTCTTGATAAAAGGGAAAGCAACTCCGATGGTTCTATCATTTTAAAATATGAAAGAAGTACTCGGCTATATATTTATAGTCTTTTATAAAATTACTAGCTGACCTGGCGAACTTGGTTCCGCTTAGAATATCTTTTTTTCCATATATTGCGACTATAATTTGAGATGTAAGCTAATATTTCAAGTTGGATCAAACTGCACATGGTGTGCAAATTTGATTAAAATCGGTTAACTAGTTTAGGAGTCCATCCCGGACAAACAACGTGACGCATAATAATTTATATATATTAAGATAAGATTTGTCTAACATATGTACCTACATATGTTAGTTACTATAAACAATCTCACTAACACCTTGTTTCTAGTAAGTACAATTCACTTAACCTGTCTGTAACTAAATTTAAAAAGAGACAACATTAAGAAGGTATGTCCTAATCATACATGCTCTATAGAGAAAGAGAAGAAAAATACACTGTTACAAATTTTAGTTTTAAGTTGTTTTTAAGTTTAATGCTGTCATAATGTTTTACTATCAGTACCGATTAAGGTTTAAGATTACCTTTTTTTTCAGACGTGATGATTGCTGCTCTTACTGATACTATAGGAGACCACCCTGAATTATTACAGACGCGCGAAGGACTCGGAGGCAGTTCTGCCAATAGGTATTGTTTGTAGTGCTTTTTGCTGATTTAATATTTTTCTTGGCCTTGTGAATGACTCCACTACACCTCATGTTAAGTGTAAGTAGGGAAAGATAGTGAAGATTGTTGAAGATTAAAGCATCTCGCTTTATCGGCCTGAACTTTATTCTATAACCTGTAGAGATCTTTTTATATGTATTATATCCTTACGAAAGTACTCTAACGAATCATAATCATAGTAGGAATAATGCACAACAAAATAATGATATTGATTAGCTGCAGTATCCACTAAGGCTAAGAATATTTTTAAGGCCAAGGATATTACTTACTAGTCTATAGGTAGACCGCTTAACTGAGTCCTCGCCTGCGGGGTAGAGGATGTGGGGGAGGATGAAAATGGGGATCGAGAGAGATGCTGGCGGCGGGCACATTCTTGTCAAAATTGCAAACGCCCGCCGCCCGCACCTCTCACGGTCCTCGTTCTCGTACTCCCCCACACCCTGTATCCCGCAGGCAACGTCCCGATTTTTAAATCAAAATTAAATGTCCCGCGCAGGACAGGCTCAATCCCGCTTTTCGGCAATAACTCGACCATGCGTGCAGCGTACTGAGATATTTTTACTAGGTACCTATCTATTGTCACGTAAACGTTATTTGAACTCAAAAGATATATATTCAAAAACTTTTGATTATATACGTTTTTTTATTAGCCCGCTTTTTTCACTCAAAAGGTTAATAAATTTCGACTTGGCAAAAAAAAACTGGCAACGCTGCCCGCAGGCAAGCACTCAGTTAAGCGGTTTACCTTTAATCAAATCAATGCGTGATTTCACACTTAAAATCCGAACATTATAGTAATTTGCGGGATATATTTTGAGTCCCCAATTTTTCAGCACTGCTGCAAGTGCCATGATCACACACAATCTCGCCAATAGCTATAATGTAAATACTCTGAAAGTTTGAAACAATATTAAATCTCAACAACTATTATTACAACTTTGCAGACTAATGCGCCAATTCCTGGAGGCGTCATCATCTGAGCCGAGTATGTCCCGAGCAATCCTCGCCGCTTACAAAGACGAACTACTGAAAGGTCCACCGCTCCACAAACTTTCCTTCCCCGAAAGGAACTAAAATTAACAAACTACTGCTAGCAAAAACTAATACTTAGTAACAAGCGACCGGCTGCTCCGCGTTACATCTAATCGTAAAAGCTTTGCAGGAAAATTTAAGCATTCAAAATTAAGAAGGGGAACTTTTGCGTTAGATCAAATTTTCTCTCTTGGTTTAAGTGCATAAAATACATAAATAGAGGCTCAGAATTTCATCAGTCCTATTTTGAAATCATTTTATTTCGAATACCAATTTGATCGCAAAAATTGTTACAATGAAAGTTGTTTTACTTTGTCTCTAAAACTAAATGAAGTGTTAGTATTTTATTCAATATTAGGTAGGTACATCAACGGAATGGAATAATTATTGACATGGTTAACAGGTTTCCACCAAAACTAAAAAAATTAAAGCATTTTATTTGTGTCTATCTTTTAACTGGACTGTATGGACAGGACATAGAATGAGTTTCATTGTATAAATCACTACAAAAAAACTAAAAAGAAGACCTTAGAAATCGGTGATCTAATTGTGTAAGTAATTGAATTCGCCTTATGCCTTAGTTTTGTTACTTTTCTCTACCTTTTAAGGGGATAGCGTGGGAATAAAGACAATTATAAGACAGAGAATCATGCCAGAATGGACACCTATGGCTACTTATTTAATCTGTCGATTTATCATTAGGTACAACATTTATATAATTGATTTATTATTAAATTGGTATCTCTTGGCTGGCTAATGCTAATTAACTCAAGGTATAGACATGACACTTGCTTGGTGTAGTGATAAGAGTAAAAGGCTGTATGGTACATATAAGTATATATCGGAAAAGTTACTGTCATAAAGTTAGCGAAGGATATTTCTGTGTCATGTCTATACGACGTATATAGATTTTGTACACAAACATAATCTGGTAGAAAAAATCTTACTTGTACGTTGTAAGGAAGTTAATGCAACTTCCAGTACTGAGGCCGAATTGTGTCGCTTTTTCATTTCATAGTTGGGAAAAAGATATGGTTATGTCGATAGAAAATAGATTTCATTGTGTTGAAGGGGGACATTAAAGAGGTAAAATTGGACAAAGTGGCCCTCTGGTTCCACTCAAAATGATTCGTTTCGAATGAATCGTTTGAAAACTTAAAATTTTCAAAGCCCTATTTCTCATGAGCTTGTTAAGCCTTGCACCTCCGTATTTTATCTATCCCTTGGCATGGCACTGAAGACCCGTGCTAGCATTTATGAAATATTATGCTTTGTCGGTATGGTATTTATGAAAGCACTGTTTACCTTTAGAGTACCTGGGGCTTTGGGCAACTTTGGGATATGCGGAAGAAGAAACCCACCGGGATCTCAGTCACTATACATACTGTCTCGACTAGCGGTCCTTAGACTATATTTGTCGGTCGTATGCACCATGCAACCTGCGTTACAGGGATTTGTTGCCAACAAAATATTTTGTTTGCAACAAAGGGATTTGTTGCAAAAAAATAATGCGTGATTTTGTAGAAGGCAATAATGCAATATTTCTTCCCGTCATCAAAAAAAAGGTAAACAGACATTTACTTATCACTTGTTACGTATCATCACAAAAAGTATACTGACAAATACAACATTTGTTAAGTAATATTTTAAAATGATTTATTGCATATAAATGGATTTACAAGTTTAGCTAGAGGTAAGGTATCTACTTCCTACTTGCCTATAAGTATTATTCTACAATACTTACTGCAGTAATAAATGTGATCCATTTTGTAGGTTCTACAAAGTACCTACATATATTTTAATTAATTCGGGTTTTTATTCGTGATCACCATAATAAGAATTGCTTTATGGTATTGCTTTTATACGCTTAAATATTAAAGGCTTGCTTCATGTTATGCCTAGGAGTAAAAATATTATTTAATTTCAGAGTATTCCATTATTATTAAATAGATATATTATTTAATGTCGTAAACACAGGTCATTTAAAGTTAGTAGTTAATTAATTCGATGGATTACCTATAGATTTAGTAAACGTTACTGGCATGAACAATACCTTTTACAGCTTGAGTAGTAGAAAGATTAAAGCAAAGAAAAAGTATATTTGAAACTGGTACTAAAATGCCTTTCAGAAGCATTTTCCTGACTTAAAGGAAAAAGGTTTAAAAATCTATTTATGGTATATAAGTGTACAAGTACTCTAATAGGTAGTATTACCAAGATTTTTAACTTTTCGTTTCATATTAATCAGTTCGCACTGAGATCGTAGAAGTTAACCAACTTTCGAAATGGTCGGTCATTGAATGGGTGACCAAAAACTTATTATCTCGAGACTTACCGTTCGGTTGGTTAGCACATTAAGGGAATGCCTGTGCCCCTGCAGAGGGGATATCAATAGGCTAGTGATGAGGTGGCAGTTACGCGTTGCGTATGATTTTTTTTATGAAATTATTAACATTCATGTCTAGTAGGTATGGTTTTTAAGTTACTGGCGGAAGAGACATGCACATAACCATGATCACCCTTACCTAAAAAAATCTTTAAACGTTAAGTTTGTGGATAGATCATAGTAAGTTTTTTTTTATGTTTTAAGCGCGATGCAGTTTTCTTAAAAACATTCCATAGTATTGTTACTTCCTTCTTCTAGCTATAATTATAATAACAACAAAGTATACATACCAGATTTAAAAAAAAATGATTTAAAATATTTTTTTAAAGTGGTCCATGCATAATGCAACCTTTTAGAATCGACCAAGTATTTTTATTCTCTACGTCCTTAAGGACGTAAGGACTACTTTTAGTTTTTGTTGTTACTTGATCACCCATTCCTAAATATATTTTCATTGAAATTAATTAGATAGGTAGTCCTTTAAGTCTATATTTTAAGCATATGGTATATTTACATGTAGTACAAATATTTTATGGGAATTTTGTGTTAAATTAGGACACAGCTTTTAAAACAATATTGTAACATTATCTCAATGTAGTGCTACTACTTCTATATAACAGTATTTACTATGACAAAAAAACTTTATATACGAATAGTTTAATCACGTTATCCATTAAAGCGATAAAAATATGATAAGGAATTAATAAAGTACCTATATATGAATAGCTAGTCAAATATTTCTTAATATTTTTCTACCAAAACTTTTCATATGTAGTGATGTACATTTTTGCGTAGATACCATTAACTCGTTATACCTATATCAAAAAAATAAAGTGTCTTCCTAACATTCTTATCAATAAAAATAAGGTTTCTCGTTAAGCCCTTAATAGTTTACCAATATTATGCATATCAAATGGAAATATCCGAATATCCAACATACTCATCCTAAGATTTTACCTTAAGATCATCCATCTATAATATTTTTTATGTGAAAAGAGCATTTTTGGTCCAAATTCTTTTACCGCGTTATCTTTTAGTATAAGTTCAAAGTTCGTCAGTTTCAGTGAGTTTGTCACTGAAAGTTACAACCATCAAAGGTCCAATCTTAACTGGGTTTGTTTTATAAGTAAGATAATACAGCCTAGTTTTACTCGGCAGTTTTTAATTATCCCCATCGTAAATGTGTATACAATTTTGCATGACATCACAAAAATTTGAGAATTGATTAGCGTTCTGAATTATTGTGATCCTCCGTCTCCGGCGTTTCCACAATACTTCAGATTTTGGAAAGGAGACGGGCAGCAAGGAGGCGACCCTTTTCCAAAATATGAAGTATTGCGGAAAGGAGACGCCTCTTTGCCGCATGAAGTTGTGTCACGCACGTCGTTCATCATCAGTTTTTTATTTTCAGGTTTCTTAAAACTCCAAAAACAACCAGTATATTGGTACCATTTACTCGTAATATGGTACCAATATAATGGTCAATAATTTTACTGTCGTGTTTTATTATGAAAGAATCATACTATGGAAAGAAAGCAAAATGTACATCACTCATCTCTTTCGATTTTTCAACTTCATACTAATACTATCCCTGTGTATTTTATAAAAGGCATTGCTGTATAAATAGATTAGATTGTGTCTTTCTATTAGAATCACAGACATTTTATCTCTAAGACAGAACTCTATGTGGCATTGTTAAATAATGCAATGTTAGTGATTGGCAAAATTTATTATATTTGTATTATTCTTTGAAATATATTGTGGATTTAATAAAAAAGTTTAATGTGATTTGTGTTTTATTTTGACCTTATAAATAAACAATTACAAGTAAAAATTGTCTTAAATCTACTTAAATCAATTAATTAACACAAACTTGTTAAAGGCGGGAAAGCATTTTGTTTACTAACAACAACTTTTTGATGCTGGTAAGATATGTATCCTTTTATTTTACCATCATAAATCAGGTTGGCAACAATGCATTGAGTTTCTGCCGCATCAACATCATCATGACCCATGATCTGTAAAGCTGCTTGGAAACTTGCTATGTCTATCTGATGAGAGTTTTCAGCTAAATAAACCTTTTTAAATAAATTTCTGTATGCCGAAATCTTCAGTTTTTCTACAATCAAATATATGCCAGCTTGTATAAAGAAGCTTTCAAACTCTTCCATTACTTTATCAATTCCTCTCAAGTTTCCATCTTTTACAGCACAAGCTAAATCCCAAAACAAAGCCAAGTCATACTTATATAAAACTTTCTTAGTAGGCATGAAACCAAGTAGCATTTTAACTGGCACTAAATATGTCAGTATTTGCCTCTTGTTTTTGAAACTATGTCTGTGACAATTTTGAAATGCAAATGACAAAAATTCATCTGCAGCATGGTAATCAGAATCAAACATTGCCTTGCGGCCCACAAAGTATCTGTATGTAATGCGTTGTGCCAATGGAAACGGTTCTTTTAAATTTGTTGAATCAATTGCCCTTATAAGAGGTTTGCACAAGTGTATTTTATTAATGCGAAAATAAACCTTCAGCAATTGGTTTACAATAGTCAGCATTCCAATTTTTTTCGAGTATGGTTCAGATGATCTGTTGTCTCCCACACATACTCTAAAGCCAGCTAATAGACTCTCAGCAGCTTTTTCTAGAATTTTTCCATTGCTAGCTAAAATACAAGATTAAGTCAAATTATATTTATTCTTAGCTAGGTAAACCTATATTTATCTTTTTAAAGAACAGTAGAAAAAGAAGAATGTTTTCAGGGTTCAGGAATGTATGAATGTTTATTCCATTCAATTAATTCCTGAACAGATTTAGATTTACGAGGCATATCCAGAAAGTAAGTGTACTGAATTTTTATAGGTTACAATTTTTTTATTGAAACAATAAAGTGAAAAACATGGTAACCGTAGTACATAAGTAAGCTATTTTTCGACATAGTCGCCATTCCTCTCAATGCAGGTGGTGAAGCGGGGTATCAACTTTTTGATGCCTTCCTCGAAGTAGTTTCCTGCCAACCCCTTCGTCCACTTCTCCACCTCCTCCTTTACCACCTCGTCGGTTGAAAACCTTTTTCCACCCCTGTGCAGCTTCAGGGAGGTAAAGAGATAATAATCTAAAGGAATTCATCTCCATGGAGTTTGAAGCGCTTCAGAATACTTGTCCGGCTTCTACTCGATTAAACTTGTGTTGGTCTTTCGGCTGTTTTGGGACCCACCTCGCTGACAGTTTCCGGTATCCGACGGTGTCTGTGATGGTTTCGTGTAGTAGAGATCTGGAGATTTGCGGAAACATCGCAGAAAGTTCATCCACGTTAATCTGCGATCGTCACGGAGCGTTTTTTCGATTTTTTCAGTCACAATTGAAGGTCTTCCGCTCCTCTGATCATCATGCACAGACGTACGACCGTTTTTAAATTCGTGATACCACTTGTGCATACTCGAACGATTCATAGCTTTATCACCATACGCAGTTTTTACCTCATTATAAACCTCTACCGGACTTTTTCCCTTCCAAACGAGATAACGGATGACGCCGCGTATTTCGCCCTCGGCGGGAGATTGGATTAACATTTTTCACGAAAAGTGTTGTCCTATCGACACTTCTCAACGTACTTACTTTGAAACCGGTCCCGTTGCGGAGGCGAAGAGTAGCCAACATGTCGAAAACAAAATTCATTTGGTTGTGAAAGCCTCAGTACACTTACTTTCTGGATACGTATATGGTATCTCTTTTTGTGAGCACATTACAAAACTATATTATTCAAAAATATACAACTGGAAGGGAAGTCACGTTTTATTTTATTTATTTGAATTATAAGTTTTCTAAGATTTTCATATAGTGGTGAATTTGATAGAAATACAGTTGAAACCGGATATAACGACATTGAAGGGACCATATAACTTCGGACGGCATGTCCTATAGTTGTTATAAGCAATAGACACAAATAGTCATATTAATTGTCATTTGTATGTTTGAAGTATGGGTATAGTTAATGCATACTTATGAATTTATAATATATAAAATTTCGAAAAAACAAGTAAAAATGTATAATGTAAATTTTTCAAGTACCTACACAATACCCAGAGTATGTTTTGTTTCACTAGAACAAGTAAAGCGGTTGGTCATTATCTACTATATAAAAATAAGTTGGGTTTTCCTTCCTGACGCTATAACTCCAGAACGCACGAACCGATTTCCACGGTTTTGCATTCGTTGGAAAGGTCTCAGGCTCCGTGAGGTTTATAGCAAAGAAAATTCAGGAAAAATTTCAAAAAAAAAAATCTTCTTTTAATCACCAAACGAAATGTTACATAAAACGAAGCCATCTGATGGTGAAACGGAGTTCGCCTGGTTTGCTAGTAGCTGATGAATATTGATATTAAGTATATCAATATTTATCAGCTATAAGTTGTTATAAGCGATATGACGCTATATCCGGTGTTGTCATAGGCAGTTTTTTACTTAAAGGTTTATATAGGGTTTCGGCCGGGACCTTACCAATTGATCATAATAACCCTCGAGTTATGAACGATGTCGTTATATTCGGTTTTAACTGTATTTTGTATTTTTTAATGTACCTAATATAATTAATACTCACGGTATGTAGCTTCAGCTTTTTGAGCAACAAGTCTCAGATCTAAACTGACAGTATAAAGAAGTGGAAGATTCCAGTTGTCTCCTTGCTGAGCTTGGATCAATTTCACAACACTAGCCACACATGAACTTTGACGTTCATATGCTTGTTCATACTCCTTCATGCACAAAGCCTAAAACATTATTATAGAGTAACTTGAAGAATATATTCTAAACAAGTACCTGATATTGGAGACCAGTCTGCATTGGTTCTCAATAATGCAACCAAATAAGTTGCATGAATTTGCCAACAATATTAAACACCCTAGATACACCATGTACACTCAAAATGTGTCCACATCAAGAAGTGCTTGAACACCACTCAATCACTTCTTGGTGCACAGTCACGTATGGACCGTTGAAAAGTCAAGTTGCCACGGAGCTCTGTGAAAAAATGTGAAAAAAAATATTTATTGTATGTAAAGTGTTGTTTTTTCGACAGGCACCTAATCAATGTTTCTTAATTTCATGCATTTCAAGCAAATTTTGTTTTAATACATACTATAAACTGATTTAAAATATTTTTTTTGTGATATTCAAATGCATGGTTGTAATATAGGTAGCTAATTCTTTTTCTCATGGTCCGTACTTGCTATATTGCTAACAGCGCATTCAGAATTGCACATAGAGTCAAAGAAATAAGGTCTAAATTCTTCCGCATATAGCAATAAGTCATACAATTTTACAAGCTTGCATAATATCAAACTGTCATAACTCTCATACGTCAAGCATGCGTTTTTAATAATACCTAATACAATATACATTAAAGGTGCTTTCCAATGTTGAAGTAGTGCCTTATATATTGTTTTTGACTATGTGATCATCTTACAGAGTGCTGTGGATTGTCCAATATATGTTTTGGACAGGTCTTGGGCACAATTTAGTCCGTGTTGGTGTATCTAGAGTATTTAATATTGTTGGAATTTGCACACAATTGTGTATCAGAACACTAGATAAATGGATAACTGGAAAAATGTTATACCAGAATAATCTGTTGGCATTGCATCCTTTTTAGGCTGTATCGTCAGAATAAATGTCATCATCATCCATAATTCTGATGATGCAGCATGAAAAGTCATAAACAAATGAATCAGTGCATCTTCACCATTGAAACTTGTTTTATCCCTAGGAAATATTGAAAAGGAAATATCAAAAAATCTCTTATTTGTAACAACAGATTATTTATACAGTGTGTGTTTTATTTAATGAGTGGTTTGTGTAAAAACCTAAGAAACAAATTTTCTCTTGGGATATTTATAACTTACGGACATTCTGGTAATATAAGGATTATATGATCATCAAAAAATAGTAATGAATGCTCAAAAATACAATTGGTAACCTAATCTAACCTTCAGGTTACCGATTGTATTTTTAGGTGATAATTTTTGTAACAACCATTTAAATATTTGGTTCTTCGTAAAATAATAAGCACGACATAGACTCAATTAACAGGCATGTTTTACCTTAAACTTTTGGAAGTATGATAAAATAGGTAACACTTACCTTAGCACATAATAGGTGGTATATAATTATCTCATCCAGTGGTTCAACACAATTTCCATTAACTAGAGTGGCAATATCGCTAGATCGTAAGTTTCTATTTCCGACATGATCGTCTCTTAATGACAGCAACCGCGCTAGGATAGTGCCCTGGGAAGTTCTGAACGATCGTTCAACAAATTGAATATACTGGTTCAATGTACAAGTTGCGGTATTTGACATAATGATTGACTGAAATGTTACTACATGAAATGTATGACTATTATTGCAAAATCCTTCGAATCTTAACCATGCAGGTGATAAAACCAATTATATAAAACTTCCTCAGATAAAACAAACAGATTATAGTGTTGCCAGGTCCGATTTTTAAAAATCGGGAGGCGTTAAAGAAAAAACAGTAGATGTATGGAAACAGCTACAAGAAAAACAGTAGATGCAGAGGTGTACTTTTTCCGGTTTGCACCCCCCCCCCCCTAGAATTTATAAATCAAATCAAGATAAAGACCGACCGATTTAACATTTACATTATTAATGAGATCTCCTGTAAAATCTGGAGACCTGGCAACACTGGTCTGTATTGATATTGTCTGTCAGTCATTGTCAAATATGAGCAGTGCTGCCAACTCCAAAAAATATTTCATGCTAAATCGACGTTAAACAAATGCCAAAAATATGCTAAATTTTAAAAAAGATGCCAAAATATAATGCTAACCACTAATGTCCGGCGCGGCGGCCGCCTGTGTAGGTACCTACTACACGCACAGATGACTCGGCGCTTGCCTACTCTCCGCTTTGATCCACACTATTTAAAAACATTACAATAAAATAGTCTTAGATGCTATATTATAATTATTTATTCACTGATACACAATACCTTTGAATATTATTTCATAAAGCACAGGTAATTAATCAATAAAATAAATCTTCTGTTAGAGCAAGTAAAAATCCTATAAAGTTAGCCTGTCTGTTAGTGTAAGAACTTCTTTTTTATTGTTAATGTTAGTTGCCTCGTTTAATTAAAACTTAAGCACAAACGGCTTATTTAAAATTGGGAAAAATTATACAGAGCAAATCGGTATAACTTACGAGCTTAGTGAAGGAAGGAACTCTTCGTGTCTGATTTGCCCACGTCATGAAATACCCAACACATTTAATTACAGCCACAGTCACACACACACATAATAATATGTTGTTTTGCGGCAAGCACGGGCGGGCGGCGCGCCACACGCTGGCAACTAGCGCCGGTTGCGGCGTCTTTGATGATGTGAATTCCGCCCACCTCCCCTCTTCCCCGCACGCGGTGGTTTGCTTTGATTGCATGCAAAACGCAGTCGCAAGTATATCAATCGCGCGTGGGCGTGCGCATCTTTTGACTTAGTGACATACACTGTGATAATTTCATTATGCCTCGGTATACGAACCAAGAATATTTAGAGATGGTGTACTGCTATCGCGAGTGTGACGAAGTAGGTTTGGTTTACGAATGAGTCCCCAAACCATAGAAGTTGCATTTTGTGCAGTGAGTAGTGATAGGGACACTTTAAAAAAGGTGAAAAGACACGTCCGCAAACATGCCTACCTTTGTTTGCAGCAAAATGGTGGTTTAGAGCAACAATTTTGCAGATAGTAATTTAAGTCTCTTTTTATTGCTAGAGTAAATACTTTTTGATTAGAAACAACTAATTGTGTACTACCAGTGTGATTGATTTGATAAAAAGTTCTAGTGAAAAAAATGAATATGTTCCTCGTTCCTCGTTGTACCTACCTAAATCGCCGGTCTCGTAAGTACTTTTGAATACCTGGTTATAGCAATAAGTATTTCTTTTTGTTTAACATTTGCCTATTTCCAATCGTGACAAAATTATTATTAACTTTTAAAGTTTTTCTCTACTTAAGAGAAGATGACATTTGTGCTTATTATTTCAATTTCAATAAAGGCATCTAAGACGATTTTATTGTATTGTGTGGAATGAAACGAGTCAGCTGAGCTCTGTGTAGAGGTAGGTACCTACTCACTCAACGGCTGGCGGGCGCGGTCGGTCGTTGACCCGCGGTGGAATTTTAATGTTTTTCCGTTTTTTAGAAGTGCTTATTTATTAGTTGTTTTTCACTGGATATGTAAGTTTGTTTGTTTAAAATGAATAACTACTCAAAAGGAGGAAAGGACATAAAAATACACAAATTATAAATAAATACATGAAAAAAATATACTTCAAAAAAATCCGAAAAAAACAGGCATACTCTATACACATAACCCAACAATCTCACGAAGTTTTATAGAAACATTCAATTTCACCCTATATATAGGCGTGCGCTAAGATTTTTCAAAAACCACCCACTAAAGGGGTATAACTACACCTTACCTTACCTTACCTTACCATAAACAATAACTACTGAACAGATTGATAGTCATAGATGACATGGAGGAAGTTATAAATAACGCCTGTCTAAACTCTATGCCTATACGTAGGGGGCAACCAAAACCAAAAGCTCCATGGTGGTCAGAACGGTTAGAAGATCTAAAAACACGAACTATCCAAATACATCACAAAGTTAGCTCACACAAAAAACGGGGACTCTCCATGGAGGAGGTGCTCGAAGAACAAAGGGCGATCAAAGAGGAGTATGCTCGAGAGATGAGAGAAACCTCAACCAGGCATTTTCGAGAATTCTGCTGCCGCCAAGGCAAGGAAGACGTGTGGTCGGTTACCAACCGACTCCTAAAAACTGGGAAAGCGAGGACGGCACCTGCTACACTAAAGGTTGGCAACACCCACACCTCCAATGCGAGGGAGTCTGCGGAGGCTCTCCTCAATCACTTCTACCCCGAAGACTCTTCTGACACACGAACCAGACATCACCTTCTTAGGAATACCATAGGCGAGCTACTTAATAGCAATAATGATGAACCTTTTACACAAGCAGAAGTTCTTGAGGTGATCGGGCAAATGAACCCCAATAAGGCGCCTGGGGACGATTGCCTAACGGCAGAGATTGTTGCTGCATTCTGCCGAGAGTACCCATCGTTCATCACGAGCATATTAAACAGGTGCTTAGAGCTAAGCTACTTCCCAGCTCGTTGGAAGACGGCAGTAGTAAAGATAATCCCAAAACCCAGGAAAACAGATCACACTGCTCTTACTTCCTATAGACCTATCGGGCTTATACCAGTTTTCGGCAAGCTCTTTGAAAAGCTTGTCACTAATCGTATTGTTTTCAGAGCGGATCGCGACAATCAGTTTAGTCCGCGACAATTCGGATTCAGGACACAAAAATCAACAACTCAGGCAATTAGTACATTCATCACAGAAATAAAAAAGCGAAAAAAGGAAAAAGAACTGGTGATCGCGATCAGCTTAGATATACAAGCCGCATTTGCTAATGCGTGGTGGCCAGCGCTATTTCATAGGCTTAGACAAATTAAATGCCCACGTAACCTATATTTAGTCCTTAAAAGCTACTTCGAACAACGCACTGTCAAAGTTACTTATGGAGGAGAAATGGCAACCAAGACCATGACAAAGGGGTGCGTCCAGGGATCGGTATGTGGCCCCATAATGTGGAACCTCATCCTAGACGAATTGCTGAATCAGGTGAGCCTCCCCACCGGCTGTCACATTCAAGCCTTTGCCGATGATGTCCTCCTGGTTACCTCTGCATCAACCATCCAAGACCTGGAAATAAAAACCAACACTGCATTAAAAATCATTGATACGTGGGGAGAAGACGTCAAGCTGAACTTTGGCCCTTCCAAAACTCAGCTTGTCGCCTTTACCCCAGCGGCTAAACAGGCAAATATAACCATGACTGGTCAAACACTGAACTTCGATACCAAAATGAAATATTTAGGCATGATCATAGATGAAAAGCTTACCTTTAATGAACACTTACAATACGTTACCGATAAAGCTCTCAAACTACACAAATGCTTAAGCATCTTTACGAGAGCCACCTGGGGTCCCCATCCTGAAAATGTCCGGACTATTTACAACCAAGTGGTTGTTCCAATAGTGACATATGCCGCTGGTATTTGGGGTGAAGCGGCAAATAAGGAATACGTCCGCATCAAGCTCGACAGCCTGCAGCGACTTTTCGCGATCAAGGCCATCAGAGCTTTTAGGACCGTCTCCACTGTTGCGGCAACTGCGCTCGCCCGCATGACACCTCTGCACCTAAAGGTGAAAGAGGTCAGGCGCATTGAGCAAGTTCGCCTCATAGGAAAGACGGAAATGCTCCCGGACGACATCGAAATGGAACAGCCGACACCCAACTGCTACCGCCTCCCAATAGAATAACAGTTGAATACAAAACTGCCACCAATGACCAGGAAATCGACCGCATTTGCCCGCCAGGATCCACCCGGGTGTATACCAACGGAAGCAAGCTCGACACCGGGGAAGTGGGAGCTGCTTTCGTCGCGTGTCACCCGGAGCAGAAACACCTCCAAATTACCAGAAAATTTAAGCTACACTTCACGTGTACAGTATTTCAAGCGGAACTGCTCGCTATCCACCGAGCCTGTCAGTGGGCGCTGGGCTCCCGATCAAACGCATACACCATCCTAAGCGATAGAATGTCCTCCTTACAGGCGCTAGCTGACCGCAGCAACACAAACCCACAAGTGGCTCAGATACACCAAACCATAAACGATGCCCAAATGGCAAACAAAACTATTAATTTCATCTGGGTCAAAGCGCACGTTGGCATCAGGGGAAACGAAGAGGCCGATTGCGCTGCAAAAGCAGCTGCAACGCTGCACAGCAGATACAACTACGTAATGTTCCCCATCAGCTACGTTAAACATCAAATCAGAGAGGAAACACAAATGAAATGGACAGAAATGTACAAGGATACTGTCGGCGTTGCAGAACATACCAAAAAGTTGTGTCCTGAGCTGGGCGACGTTATATAAGTCATGGAACTATGTGGCGCTTCCTTCTGGCTGTCTCAAGTCCTCACAGGACATGGGTACCACCTGCAGTATCTATGTAGATTTAAATCATAGATAACGACACCTGTCCCTGCAATAGCGGGGCCATTCAGAGCATTGATCACCTACTGTTCGAGTGTGGTAGATATGCACGAATCAGACAGAAATATATTTCGTGCTGTGAATTTCATAAAATAGATCCACACAATGTTATAGAAAGTGCATCGAATGAGAGAACGCGAGTAGCAATGCTCGAATTCTTTGAGGGAATATTTGGAACTCTAAAGCAGTTCAACGGAACATAAATTTGAAAACATAAAAGTAAATATAGTACTATTAACTTATTATACGTATTTATAACATATATATATATTCACAAATATACTACTTATATAAATAATAAAAAACATATATAGTATCAAAGATATAATAAATAATACTTACCAACAGTGTAAAACGAGTTAAATATATGAAGACCACAGGTTTTGCTGTATCAAATCGCAGCGTACCAAACCTGCAAAACGAAATCACACACATAATTATATACCTTACCTTACCTTACCTTACCTTACCTTACCTTACCTTACCTTACCTTACCTTACCTTACCTTACCTTACCTTACCTTACCTTACCTTACCTTACCTTACCTTACCTTACCTTACCTTACCTTACCTTACCTTACCTTACCTTACCTTACCTTACCTTACCTTACCTTACCTTACCTTACCTTACCTTACCTTACCTTACCTTACCTTACCTTGTGTGAAACACGAATATTTGCTGTCGATACTTTTTTTTTTTAAAGTTGACAGAAGAAGCAATTGTTCGGATGAGGTAAATAGTGCTCTTTTAAAAAAAAGATGGCGCGTAACCAAAAAACGTGACGCGTAACCGAAAAAAATGTGACGGTAAATTTTTTTCCAAAGCCGATAAAGAAGTTTCACGGGTCAGCTTTCCATTAGTTGTGGTTGAGTAACGAGCTGAGATTTTTGTCACGGAAAGTATTAATTATTAGGAATACGTCCACGAAATCTTTTTATACGGAAACGAATAGAACTCGAGAAAGAAAATATTGAAAATTAATATTTTTGTAGGTTAAAGTCAATTTTGACGGCCATTTTGATCAGTGCTGCCATTGTTTCATGCAGAAATAACATGTTTCTCGTTGTCTGTGGTAAAAAATATGTTTATTAAGTTGGTACTATTCTGAAAATGACAGATGTCCCGCCGTTTTGTGTTTGAGAAATGTCAATCAGTCTGTGTTGTGTTCGTCGGTAAAAAATTTATTTGCTATTATTTACTTGGTAAATAAGAAATAGTATGGGCTCCACACTTAGAAAAAAAGGTAAATGTGGCTTTACAACAATCTTTAATTCAGAACCAACTTGGTCAACCCTGACACCCCGTGGTCTTGGTCTGCCCTACCCCTAGAGTGCTTTTTAGAGCCCGGAGGCGCGTAGGGAGAGCAGTCCCCGCCTGCTGTGACAAAGCCGCAAGCATCGTGCGACCCGTAGCGCCTGAGGATGGTCGCCGTCAGAGGTGGCGACCAACAAGCTGAACGTGTGAAGGGGAGTGATGCTTGTGACTTTGTCACGCAAAGGCGGAGGGGCTGCTATTCCCGCAGCGCTGGAGATAAGGCAGAAGTACTGGTTCTTACTTCTCTAGCCCTTGCATCCTAAAAATTTATGAATTTTTAGGTTAGGTTAATTAAAAAAAAACATTCACAACAAACAGACCCCCCCCCCCTCCCCCCACATCAAAACTACCCCGAAATTCCACCACAACGAATGGAATTTAGTATCACTTCATCTTCAGCAGAATTTTGGTTAGATCTTCCGAATGTCAACCGAAATTCGGTGAGCTTAAATGAATTTAAGAAGAAATGGAAAAGTAGAAAGAAATATATTTTATAATGAAATATTGATTAAATGATGATTTGTAAGCAAATAAGTATAACGTGGATGATCGTTTGTTTTTATAGCTCTAGACTAAAAAGAGAAAACATCAAGAATCAAAATATCCTTAAAAAATTATTAATTGTAATAATCAACAAAGTATTAAAATATTATTTCTTCTTTGTTACTTATTATAGTTAATAAACTTTTATCTAAAGAAAATATAACTAGAAAATAAATCCACGTGGACCAGGCAGCAGACGGGACTCGAACCCGCACCCTTCGCAATCCGGGCGAATGCACTGACCAATTATGCTACCGCGGCCCTGACGGCTGCGTGGAAATTCCTCTGGCCATTCTTAAGCTGCAAGGCAGCACCATTTCTTCGCATTGCAGGTAACCCACAATCCCGACCCTTCTGCTGCCTGATTTTTTTCTAGTTATATTTTCTTTAGATATAAACATCAAGCAGTTACATGCTTAAAAAATAAAAATTATAACAATAAAGTGTTAGTTTTTTTTTAACTGTAACATCTCGCTTTCCTGCAGATTGTGGAGGGATTTCGTGAAATGGGACGGAAGTGTGTAACAGGAAGTCGCGAAAGCGCGCGCTAAATGATTTGATTTGCAACATAATGTTCAAATAGCTTATTCCTTTTGCAGTATGTTTGATTCCTTTTTTTACTAATATAAGGTGAGGTTTCAAATGTTACACATCATACGCGACTACTGTAAGGCTCGCTCGTTTTTTATTGTAACAGAACAATATTTTACCATTTTGTTCATTGAGCAAAAGTACACGAAATATAACCGAGTTTCGGCGAAGTTCATCCTGTTGCCGATACCAACCTTTTTGTAATTACTAGTTTATGGCATATATTAATTTTTCACATTTTGAATTTTTGACAGTGATTGATTGATTATTATAATTTTCGTTAGAAGTAATAAACGTATTTCTCTTAAATTGTTTTTTTCTTCGTGGCATAGGACTGCTAAATAGCGCCTAAAAGGGCCTACGTTTTATTTAGGAGAACATTACTTCGCATGAGAAACGATCCACAACAACTGGCGACCGTGACAGGACTATATTGTGAAAACCATGGATCGAGTTCTGCTTGAACGAAAGGTCATCCGCAGCCGTTTTACCGTATGTAGTAAAAAATTGCAGAAATTTATCGAAAGTGGTGAAAAATCAGGTATGTCATCAGAATTACTAAAACTGTCAAATATATACGAGCAACTTTCGGCAGTACAAAATAAATTACTAAACACATGGTTAGATCAAGAAAATCGTGATGAGGAGTTTTTTGAGAACGATTTAGAAGCGTCAGATAGTTATGAGAACCAATTTTACTCCCTCCAACAAAAAGTGAAAGAATTTTCGGATACTACCTAGCCAGGCTCAGTGGTAGATGGTACCGCAGTTAGAGTGGAGGGTTCCATTTCTTCAGGTCATAGACGGCGAATAGTAAGATTACCAAGGTTAGAGCTGCCAAAATTCGACGGCAACGTCAAAAGCTGGCTACAATTCTGGGCTTAATTCAAAAAAAATGATAGTGACAGTGACATTGATGACGAAGATAAGTTTCAATTTTTATTACAAAGCGTGGAGCCAGGTTGCAGTGCTAGAGAGCTGGTGGAAAGTTTTCCACCATCAGCCGAAAACTACCCTAAAGTTATACAACAGCTAAAACTAAGGTATGCTCGAGAGACACTCATTGTAGAGCACTATGTACGAGAACTTCTGAAGTTGACTAGTGCACAGTATAGAGCAGAAAACAAGATGTCGTTGCGGACTCTCTATGACAGAATAATGACGCAAGTTATGTCACTCGAATCACTCGGGCAAACACGAGAACAATATTCTGGCTTCTTACTTCCTATGGTTGAATCGTCGTTACCGGAAGACACGTTGAGAGCGTGAAATCGGTATGAAATGAGTCGTAACTCAACAGAGACCAGTGGAAAAAGTCAATTAAATATATTATTAGATTTTGTTCGTAGTGAAGTTGAATCCGAAGAAAAGATTAACATATCTAAAGCTGGATTTTCTAAAGACGACCCTAGCCCGTCTTCTCCATCGGCGAGTTTCTTGACGACAACTGTTCATGACAAGAAAGACACAACAAAAGCACCACCACCAGCTTCAAATAATGAATGTGTTTGGTGTGAGAGACCTACACACAACAGTTCGGAGTGTAAAACTCCGATAAAATGGAGCATGGAAAATAGAAAGGAGTTTTTGAAAAAGAAGAATTGTTGTCTGATATGTTTAAGACGCGGGCACCACGCTAAAAAGTGTAGAAAATTTCCAAAGTGTGTGGTCTGTCAGAAAAGACACTATCCCATAATGTGCGACAGACTGCCTAAAGATGCAGATAAGCCAAAAGAGCCGACCGTGATGAATTTGACAGACAAACCAAGCACTGTATTGCTGCAAACTGTAAAGTTGAACCTTATCGAAGGAACTAATTCTCTTACAGTGAGAGCATTACTGGACTCCGGTGCACAGCGGTCTTTCGTGAAATTGGAGGCTATTAAGAAGCTTAAGGCTGTACCAATTGGTCAAGAACATCTCAGCCATAATTTGCTTGGCGGAATTGTAAAAAAGATGGAAGTTCACAATTCTTACGTACTCAACTGCAGAAGTTTAGATGGTACTTTTAATTTTCAGCTACAAGCGCTTGAACAAAAGGTAATATGTGAAGATTTGCCTAAAGTACGTTCAGGCAAACTGATGTCACTGTTAAAAGAAAAAGGTATAGTGTTATTTGATTGTGTTGATGACAATACTGAAATATCATTATTAATCGGTTCCGATATTTTAGGTTCGCTGTACACGGGACGATCAGAGCACGTGAGTGACAATTTGATAGCTGTACAAACTAAGCTTGGTTGGGTGATGCAAGGGCCGACTTACGGTATGTACTGTACATTTCATAACTATAAAACTACACAAAAATGCACCTTTGACATTGATGATCTGTGGAAACTGGAAACAATAGGCATTCAGGATGATGCAGAGGTAAAAACACATAAAAGGCGCGCGAAAGAAGTCGAAACGTTTTTTAGAGAAACCGTAAAAGTTAATGACGATAATAGGTACGAGGTTAGACTTCGGTGGAAAGACAACGCTTTTATTCTGTCATCGAATCACGGATTAGCTTTGAAACTTTTACGTTCAACCACGGGTAGACTTATAAAACTTGGTCTATTGGCTGAGTATGACGAGGTTTTTAATGATTGGCTTAATAGTGGGATTATAGAAGTAGTTGGTAGTGACGATCCGCATAGCGGCCATTATTTACCTCATCATGCAAAGGTGAAGAATTCAAGTCTAACGACTAAACTTCGCCCAGTCTTTGATGCGTCCGCGGTTACTAAAGAGGGCTTCTCTCTAAACTCGTGTCTTGAAAAGGGCAGCAACTTAATTGAACTAATTCCACGTTTACTCATTCAATTTCGCAAGGGCGCAATCGGTGTTACAGCCGATATCAAAAAGGCATTTCTCCAAATATCTGTAAACCCCGAAGATCGAGACCTTTTAAAGTTCTTGTGGTGGCGGGATATAAACGACAAAGAAAAAGGGCTCAAAATTTTTCGGCATTGTCGAGTTATTTTTGGTGTGACTACTAGCCCATATTTGTTAGCAGCTACAATTTTATACCATCTCGAGAAGTTTGATGGGGAAACGGCAGACAGATTGCGGAAAAGTTTCTATGTGGACAATTGTGTGATTAGTCTGAATAACGAGCAGGAAATGGAGAAGTTTGTAACAGAAGCCAAGAACATAATGATGGAGAAAAATTTTGAGTTAAGATGCTGGGTAACTGGCCCGATACTAACGGATGGAGCTAGTGAGCCGTTCCGTTTTAGGTTTAACTTGGGATCCAGTAAGGGATGAAATTTATTGTAAAGTTCCGTTTTCCCAAAAAATTGACCTCAAGCTCACAAAAAGAAATCTTTTGTCTATGGCTCAAAGTATCTTTGACCCAATTGGCTATGTTTGTCCTGCAACGCTGATTCCCAAATTATTGATACAAAAGTGCTGGAAGACAACACTTGATTGGGATGATGATCTTCCAATGGACGTAGCCAAACAGGCAAAAGAATGGCTTGAAGAGGTTGACGGGATAGAAAAGTGTCGTATACCAAGACATATCAGTACAGTCAATTTAGAAGATTGTGATAGTTGCACGTTACATGTTTTTAGTGACGCCAGTCTATCGGCATATTCTGGATGCGTTTTCTTGCGTTGCGAAATTAATGGCCTGGTCACAGTGCAGCTGGTGATAGCTAAGTCGAGGGTATCGCCTGTCAAACCTGTTACGATACCAAGGCTAGAACTAATCGCAGCACTTATGGCCACTAGACTAGCGTCAGAAGCAAAGTCAGCACTTGAAATTAACTGTCGGGAATATTATTGGTGCGACTCAAGCATTGTGATCGCTTGGATAAAGCGTCAAACGGGCTTAAATGTATTCGTACACAATCGTGTTAAAGAAATACTATCTAGGACTAATGTTCATGATTGGAGACATATACCTGGTGAAGATAACCCAGCGGATTTACCGTCTAGAGGTTGTACAGGGCGACGCTTACTTGGTAGCCGTTGGTGGGAGGGACCAATGTGGTTAAGACACCCAGAGTCAGTGTGGCCTCACATAGAAGCCACTCCCGATGAACAGGAAGTAAATAAAGAAGTCAAGAAGAGTTGCCTGACCATCCAAACAAGAAATAAATTTTCCGATAGATTACTATATTTTGGAAAATACACAAAAATTGTAAGAACTGTAGCGTGGTGTGTCAGATTCTCTCAAAGATGTCGAAAGACGGGCCAAAATCTACATGAGATAACGGCAGAAGAATATGACAGCGCGGAAATCAGAATTCTAAGAATTATACAGAAAGAAGAGTTACACAGCATTGAAGAACTTAGTAAAAAGCTACGAATGGAAGTGCTGACAGATCATAACAGTCTTATACGTGTCAAAACAAGACTTACACTTAGTAACGACAATGAAAGCTTTATTTTGCCAATACTTCTACCAAGCAAGGTTACAGATGAGGTAGTGTATAGATTAGTTAGACAAAGGCATATCATGGATCTTCATTGTGGCAGTCAAACACTTATCAGCACATTACGTGAGCAGTATTGGATAGTCGGCGTAAGGAGGCTAGCTAAGAAAGTCATTAGAGACTGTATCATTTGCAAACGCTTCAAGGCTAAAGCTTGCACTGTGGCCTCAGCGCCGTTACCAATAGACCGCATAAGTACGGGAATTCCATTTGAAGTAACAGGCGTTGACTTAGCCGGGCCTCTGGTCTTAAAAAATTGTTTAAAGAACTGGATCGTAATATTCACATGCGGAACTTATAGAGCAATCCATTTGGAGATATGTAGCATGCTGAGTACTGAAGAATTCTTACTGACATTAAGAAGGTTTATCGCAAGAAGAGGGAGGCCTAGAGTTATCTACAGCGATAACGCGACAAATTTTCACGGAACCAGCAGTCTAATGAACAGCATTGACTGGAAAGTCATTTTTACGCGAATATCTATCCAAAAGATTGCATGGCGCTTTATACCTCCTTCAGCGCCATGGTGGGGAGGATGGTGGGAACGAATGGTGAGAACTGTAAAGGAAATACTACGAAGGGTACTTGGTAAATCTGTCGTGAGTGAAAGAGAGCTGTATACTGTATTATGTGAAGTTGAGGCACATATAAACTCTCGTCCGCTGACATACGTTTCAGATAGTACAGAATACCTGAAGGCGCTTACTCCGACCATGCTTCTCCAGCCTAGTTCCAGTAGCGATACAAGTGATTTAGACAACTTGAATAGTGCTAAGCTAACGGCACGTTACCGCTATTTGAAAAAGCTATCAGAAGATATTAAGCACAGATTTCGTAGCGAATATCTTAGTCTTTTGGTTCAAAAAAAGTCTGTGAGCAACTATGAGCTCCAAGTAGGGGATGTTGTTTTGGTGGGTTCAGACGACACAAAACGTATTAACTGGCCTTTAGGACTAGTTACCGAAATAGTCTCGGGATCCGATGATGTTGCTAGAGTGGCAAGAGTTAAAACCGCTCACGGAGAGAGGTTAAGAGCGTTTCAACGGTTATTTCCGTTAGAGCTGTCGCAGGCGCAACTTCCGCAGGCATCAATGTCCAAGGTAGATAGTACTTCAAATGCATCCACAGCTCCTAGTGCATCACCACCCAAGGTTACGAGGTCTGGTCGTCTCGTTAAAATCCCTTCAAAATTTTTATGACTTACTTTATTTTTTGTGTTAGTTATGTGTGTTAACTTGAATTGTTACAAAACGAATAGGTACGTTTTATAAATTTCTACTGTATGTAGATTGATGGTTCTTGCGCATAATCCTTTAGTTTTTATACCTGCGTATGCGCAAGGCGGGCAGTATGTTGCCGATACCAACCTTTTTGTAATTACTAGTTTATGGCATATATTAATTTTTCACATTTTGAATTTTTGACAGTGATTGATTGATTATTATAATTTTCGTTAGAAGTAATAAACGTATTTCTCTTAAATTGTTTTTTTCTTCGTGGCATAGGACTGCTAAATAGCGCCTAAAAGGGCCTACGTTTTATTTAGGAGAATATTACTTCGCATGAGAAACGATCCACAACACATCCGATATTGGGCTTATGGTAGCCATACACACTAAGAGAAATCGTTACGATTAGACTGTACAGTCCGAACGGTATCGATAAATCGTAGCGTGTATGTTATAAAACTGCACAGTTTCCTACGATTTTTGAAGACTGTGCAGTCGAACGGAGCAATACGAAAATTTCAATTGATTTATCTCAATCGGATGAACTGTACCGACTAATCGTAACGTATATGCGCTCGTTCAGTTTTGTCGTCAGTTGCAGCTCGGGTGCAACTGACGATTCAGATGTATTCAGTACATGGAAGTATGTATCATGATCCATTTTTAAAAAAATATGCCAGGCTTTTGGAAACATCATTCCGACAACAAATTGACATGAGAATGAACTCTTCTTTTCATTAGCCATTCTTTGCACCAGATGCTACGATTTTTTTGCTTCACTTTATTTTCCTTCAGGGCGAATATTAATTCAACAACTGCTAAAACGTCGTCCGTCGAAGCCATCGCTGACACGTGTGCGTCGACGCCGTTTATTGTACCGTCTGATCGTAACGATTTCTCGTAGCGTGTATGGGTACGGCCAGAGTGCACTCAGTTTCAGATTCAGACTCAGAAAACAAGCGCGAGAAATAAACAGTATAGTTAAAGCAGGGTGGCCATAGTGGCAGCAGGCAACCTGCTTAAACTACACTGTATATTTCTCGCGCTTGTTTTCTGAGTCTGAATCTGAAACTTCTCCGGGCGAACGTATTTGAACGAGCTCTTTGCCCCATCGCATCGCAATGACGCTTCCCTTAAATATTTATAAAATAATAGGGTATTTATTTACATTTTCTCGAAATCTAGGGTAAACTGAGTTTGTGTAAAGGGCAAAATTAAATTGAAACAAGGCAATACTGACTGTCACTGTCACATTTATCGTTTCGTTCTCATTCGTGTCGTTCTTATGTTACTCTTTGGTGTCGTTACAGTCACAGAGTACCTACATTATTATAACCGTATCTCTAATAGTGTTGCCGAACTATCGATATGAAAACTATCGACAGTTTACATCGAAAATCATGTACCCTATCGATAGAATCGATAGTATCGAAACTATCGATAGCACAGAACAAGGCAATACTATCGAATGAGTGCAATAGTATCGATACTATCGAAACTATTGTAGTTCGTTAATAACAAACTATTGATAGTATCGATACTATCGATACTGTTGATTTTATCTGCAACAATACTATCGATAGTATCGATACTAGCGATTGTTTTAGACTATCGATAGTCTACCAATTTGCAATGGTATTAGGTATATTTTAACAGTATTGTAGTTGAGGACTATTAGAGGCCGATATATATATTTTTATAAACATTTCTATCGTGCTGTGCTAATTCTAATAGTTGATTGTGATTGACTATAATACCTGAAAATTGTAAACAATACTATTGCAAATTGTTAAACTATCGATAGTATAGTTGTAAATAAAATCGACAGTATCGATACTATCGATAGTTTGTTATTACCGACCTACAATACTATCGATAGTATCGATAGTATTTCACTCATCCGATAGTATTGGCTTGTTCTGTGCTATCGATACTATCGATAGTATCGATACTATCGATAAGCCGATCGATTGTCATACGATTGGTCGGCTATCGATAGACTATCGATTAATCCTCGATAGTCGACTATCGATCGGCAACACTAATCTCTAACTAGTCTGTGTTATAACCGGAACCTGGTTACAGTTTTGTGGCTCTATTTTGTTTTTTCTTCGGATTTGTCAGAGAAAATGGAAGAAAATGTAGCATTAGATTCCAGTAAACAAAAACAATTTGTCAAATCTATCAAAGGAATAAAAAAAATCATTAAGGTAAATCCTAATTACTGATTGGAGATATTGTGCGATGTGCTTACCATTACCACGAATTAATTGAATTTTGTTTACAAATACGTTTTTACAGAAGAATGACGAGCAAAACCTTTCTAAATCAAAAGAAGGTAAAATTCAAAGCTCCAAACGTAAGTCCCGTGGCCTTGTTTACCTGGGACATATACCACATGGGTTTTATGAGGTTAGTATTTAGTTTCTGTTATTACCTATTAAGCTCGATATCCACGTTTTCTCGAGCTTGTACTAGGCTCTTGAACTGGTACAAGAGCTAAAACAGATTGTTTCACGTCTCACTCTTTAAAAGGAGCATGATTAACAATTTTTATTTTTGACTTGGGTGCTCACACTCAGTAATTTCTAATACCAAGTCTTTTTGACTTATTTTACTTCTCATTGGCACATTCAAAAACTCTTTCTTTGATGCTAACACTACATGGTAAGTTCAGAAATAAAATAATGTAAACATCTTAATAAAATAAAACAATCATAAATCATGACCCCTCACTATTTCGCTTGCTAAATGTGGTTGACTTCAATCTTGCCAAATACCATGATAAGAAAATGTTAGAACAGACAACTGTTCTTGTATGTTCAATCCAAAAGTCGATGAATGTGGTTATATTAATTTATATTTATTAAATTAATGATTTTGCAGACAATAAAAAAAACACAAAAAAAGTCAAATAGTTTATAAGGATAATATACCTATATATAACGAAAATTAAATTTCAATAACTTATACTTTAATAGTGTATCAGCGAAACTTTACTACCTTTAACACACACACCACACACACACACACTAACCATTTGTTTTGAAAATAAATCTTCGGGAGCATTCGTACTCTCCTGTGACGCCATACAAAATGGCCGACTGTGAGGAAGATATTCGATTATTTTGTCAAAATTGACGCGTTTCGTTTCATGTGGAGTTGTTTGATTTTCAAATGGTGTTTTACACCAATACAGTTGGGAATCATGGAATTATTAGAATTTCGAAAAATGGAGCAAAAAATCTTGTTTCTGCTTCTTCTTGCTTCGTTATATCAAAATGTAATTTTCGTGAAAAAATGGAGCTATTAGGTTTGCAAATAAAGGTATCGATATTTGCTGCTCACATGAGATAGAAACCTACAAAAATGTGAACATGTAAAATTTCTTCATGACTAGGTACGTCATAAAGCCAACACCTGTGTGAAATTTAACTGTAGGTCAAAATGAAATATTTTATCTTAAATAAAAATAAAAAAAAACCTTTATTCTCTGCTGTAGAAATGAATAATAGCTTAATAAAAGAAAAAAAAAATGTGCATAAAGACATAAGTACACTAATCACTTTAATAGAACATTAATATACAATTTAATTTAAGTTATACTTTTTGCCAACAAAAATAAGCTTTATTACTTAGATACCAAGTTTCATAAATGTATTTGTGATTACACACTCTATCTATTGAATTTTCAGCAAACTATTTTAAAGGTTAGATAATTTAAAGTGCGCATGCTTAAATGCTAGTCTTACTACAAAAGTACTGCCATAGCCATATAAGAAAATGCTTAATTTCTCGATATATGACGTCACTTAAGCCAATTTAAAAAACAAATTATTTACATATTTTACGAAGATTAATAGTACTACCAAAGCACATTTGAGGAGTCTACTTTCAAAACCCGCTAAAACGGTTTTTGACAAAAAAATAGTTAAGTCTTCCAAAATATTTCTGAATATTTATTATTCATATCCTCGAAATATTTAGGTGCAAAACCCGCTTAATTCTATAAAAAAACAGTGATCTAAAATTCGTATTCGTTGCAAACTCCACTATAATCCACCAAAAATATGCGGACCAATCACAGCACAGGATTCAAATCACATGAACAACTTGGTGATGTCTGTTAAAAGGTGTTATGCAGAATGATGCGATGATGGGTAAAGGCGTAGGATCCAACACAGTACATGGCACCAATTAATAAAATTGTGTTGTTTTAAAACATTGAAGTTTGCAAAGCTAGGGGGCATATTAATACATTTCTTCATGTGTTGTGAAAATATTATTTCTTCAAAAATTATCAAACGCACGTGCATTAATCATGTTGAATTACTTCATAAAAAAAGTAGTTGATGAAGAAAATATGTGTGAGCATGTTGGGGAAGAAGTTAATTTGCAAGTTTAAATGTATGTACCCATGATTTTTTTTAAATTTATGTTTTATAAAAAATCCTTGTTTGTTATTATGGGTTTCTACCAGATAGTACCAGATAGTACCAAAAATATATTTTAACAAACCCTAACTTTAATATTTACATAAGAATATCTACACAGTGGATTATTTTAATTCGTGCATGTAGGATAAGACCATCCATACCTCAAAATCTATTCAAATCAAAACCCGCCAAAATTTACAATAGTCGTTGCAAATCCCGCTATAATCAAAGGTTCTCATCAAAATCCACTAAAAACAAAATTCTTTTAGCACTTTATCAGTTAAAATCCATGTTTTCCTTGGTAAATCATGTTAAAAGTGTTTATAAAGCACAAATTAAAAATTTATGATGCTTACTTTAATTGAACTGACCTTTTATTTAAAATGAGGTGTTTTTTTTTGCTAGCTTATATTTTCTGAAAAAGATTTTAGTGGATTTTGAAAGTAGATTCCTCATTTATATTTCCCTGAAAAATCAATGATCAGGTTATTTTAATTTCAGTTGTATATGGAGCACTTTTAATATATTATTTCCTATCTGTAATTGAATCATTATAGAAGACAGAGTTAAGGTTTGTGATTGTTTATAATTATGGGAATTTTTGGTACAAAGTGAAATCATGAAAAACCTCGGTAGGAAGTTTATATTATAGTTATAATTTTAATTATTTTAAAGCATGTAACTGCTTGATGTTTAAATCTAAAGAAAATATAACTAGAAAAAAATCCATGCAGACCAGGCAGCAGACGGGACTCGAACCCGCACCCTTCGCTATCCGGGCGAATGCACTGACCAATTATGCTACCGCGCCCCTCACGGACCGCGTCGAATTCTTCTAGCCATTCTTAAGCTGCAAGGCAATGCCATCTCTTCGCATTATAGGTAACCCATGATGTCAAATGAATACTTTTACAAGTATTAAACATTTGAAAGAAGAAATAGCAATTATAGTTATAATTTTTATTATTTTAAAGCATGTAACTGCTTGATGTTTAAATCTAAAGAAAATATAACTAGAAAAAATTCCACGCGGACAGGCAGCAGACGGGACTCGAACCCGCACCCTTCGCAATCCGGGAGAATGCACTGACCAATTATGCTACCGCGGCCCTCACGGACCGCGTCGAAATTCTTCTAGCCATTCTTAAGCTGCAAGGCAGCGCCATCTCTTCGCATTATAGGTAACCCACGATGTCAAATGTTTACATTATTTTAATAGTGTGAGCATCAGGACATTAATTGTAATTTTTTCATGCTCCCACTGAAGGGTAGGAGAATGTCGAATATCATGCTACTATCAATAGGAGAGTAGTAGGAGCTAGAGAAAACCTACAATATGTATCAATGTTGACCTTGGTTTATTAGCATATCAAAATATGGATGGGTTACATTTAAGTAAAATATGCAGTAGCTGTTTGCAAAAAAATCATATTAAGATACAAGTTAATGATATATTACTATTTACATCTGTACTTACATATAACAAAATTTATTACATTACAGAATGAAATGACACAATATTTTAAACAATTTGGTATGGTTACAAATGCAAGGGTGATACGTTCCAAACGCACTGGTCATTCTAAGGGTTTTGCATTTGTAGAGTTTAGAGATCCAGCTGTAGCTGAAATAGTGGCAGATACAATGAATAATTATTTGATGGGAAAGAGATTAATTAAAGGTATGTATTGAACTTTTTATTTATAAGAAGGTAATAAGAATTATACCTATCAATATTAAAGTATGTAAATTATTTTCAGCTGTATGTATTCCCCCCGAGAAACAAAAACGTTTTGCACGGAGAAAACACTGGAATGCAGTAAACAATCCTTCCAATAACATGAGAATTAAAATGAAAAAGGTAAATGCTGTCTTAATTTTATGACCATTAAATAGTTTTGTGTTGGTATCACATTAATAGACACAAGAATGTTTTATTCCAGGAATATAATACTGACCCAAACGAAGAAGGTGAACTAAAAAGGGCTAAAAAAATGTTATCTACGTAAGTTATCTGTTTTTATTAATGTTTAACTGTTAAATTTTTATAAACATAGCATAATATGCGTATTCCAGCTAAAAATAAATACTTAAAAAAAATTTCATCCGTTATGTCCCATACCCTTATGTTAGTGCATTTGTACTTGGTCTGCTCTGCACAAGCTGAAGTTATTCCGGTACATATTTTCTTACAACATAGAAATCATCTAAATAAGTTAAGTAATTAAAAATAAAATAAGCAGCAACAAGTTGAATTTTAATTTATACTAAATATATTTCTTCAAACACAACATCATTTATAAGGAACAAATTGGGCAATAACAAATACTTTGGGTAATAACGAAATATCAATCATCATTTTCAGGTTCCATAAAATGAAGAGGAAGTTAAGTACCTTCGGCATAAATTATGACATTTTCTCACCTGTAGATGTGCCTGAAGAGTTATCTCACCTTTTAGCGAAGCCAGAAGTAAAACAGGAGAAAGTAGAAGAAAATAAGAATGACATTAATAAAATTTATTTGGTTAAAGAGAAAAACAAAAAAGAAGAAAAAGGGTTAGAAACTCAAACTAAAAAAGAGAATAAGAAAAGTAAAAAAAATGCAATGGTAATAGTAGAAAAAAAAGTTTCTACAAGTAATGAAACAGTTGCTGTGCAAAAATCAAAAAAAGCGAAACAACTGAAGCTAAAAGCTGCAGGTATGAAACTTAAAAAAAATATGTATATATTATTCTAGGGTTACTGCCATCTATTGATAGCTCGCTCAGGGAGACACTTTCGAGAATTCTAAATTGTCAATTTTCTAATAACACTTGGAATTAGACCTACCGGCACGTCTGCGGGGTCCCCGACATAACCCGGGAGACCCCTGCCGGGAGGCTGCTGGGTGCGGAAACGCGGAAGAATCCCTAAACGGGGATCCCGCGGCTTCGCACTAAGCAGCTTAGAGGGTACTCGTACGATTTTATAGCGGATAGTACGCCGTTAAGCGTGCTCGTAAATGGCGCGGGTTACCTTGGGGGTTAGCCCCATCGTGCCCGTGACGTTTGCGAGTGCTGGGTGTGAGGAGATAATGTTGCGCGGTGTGCCTCTTAAAGGCGCCGTCGTCTGTAAACAGAGGATTCGCCTGCGTCTCAAAAAAAAAGGCCTCCCTGTTTCGGTGGACTAGGAACCCGCCATATTTCACACATTGCCTTTCCCGCTTTTCTGTCTTCTGCACATGGTACAGCCGAGCTTTTCAATAAAATACTACGTCCTTCATTAGCCTTAGTGGAGCTGGCTCACTTTGCAGAGTCCAGGAATGCTTGGTGTAGGGCATGCCCGGAAGTAGATCCTCTATCCTGCCTTATCTTCGCAGAGCCAATTGGACGAGCAACTCTGTCTGCGTCTTCAGAGTGATCTTTTAGCTTCCTCTAAAAACGCAGCTGAGCGTGCTCGCCTCCTAGCGGTCTTTCAGGCAGTTTGGTTACTGGTTGCAAGCTCTCCCTTCAGCTAATATCAGGACTTTGCATGACAGGAGCACTGTCCCCAATCACCCCTATCGCTGTCGTTACGGAATTCGCGTCGGTGAGTTGGGACATGATGGTCTCTCATGCCAAATGAGCGCAGGTCGAGTCTCCCGCTACGCCTGCGTTAATGAGTAGAGCTCTTGTCGCAGTCAATTTGCCAGCAGCGGTCTTAGAGCCTAGCGGCAACTTCCGAGATGATGGCAAGAGACCTGACGGAATGACGCTCATTCCTTAGAAGCAGGGTCGCTTAGCTTGTTTGTTACAAACTATGGTGATTTTATGTAAAAAGGGAAGTCCGCCATATTGGATCTTGTTTTTTATTTTATTTTATTTATTTGGACAACCAACAAGAACATATGTCTTACAGGCTAATAATACATTTCTTTTCTTAAATAATTTGGTGTTGCCTTAATAACAGGCTGTCACGGAGAGCAAAAAAATGTGTAATCTAATTAGGAGCATAAGGCATCCTTTACAAAAATATTCTGATTTTATAAAATAACAAAAAACAAACAAAAGTCCATTACATTACATTTTTAAAATAAAAAACCAAACAAAAACGGTAGATAGATGAGTTATTAAGTGTTAAGCTGTATTTTTTTTTAAATGACGGGAGACTCAGACTAAATAATTCGATTACCTTATTTTTGCTTATTGAATTATATTGCGCTTGAAGCCTGTTTATAGGAGAGTAAAGACCTAAATTAGTCTTGCAATATATTGGTGTAAACAAGTTGTATCTTGACAGACGTGGTAGTTTGCAAGTGATCGAGAAGTTAGTTAAGTTTATGTATCAATTGGGGGCAATTTATGTTACCATTTGCAACCCTATGGAGAAAAGATAAGCTTATCATATTGCGCGAAAATTTAAAATGCTTAAAATGTTCGTTATATCCGTGCAGCTTTTTTGCGAGGTTAAATTTATAGGACAAATGATACAAGAACCTCTTTTGCACGCGTTCTATTTTATAAGGGCTCCAAGCAATGCAATATTCGAGAGTAGATCTAATCAGGCTTTCATACAATCTTATTATGGTTGACTGGTTTTTAAAGTTTTTAGTGTTTCTTATTACGAATACCAGACATTCAAGTGATCTAGAAACAATATAATCGAAATGTTCTCTTAAACTCAATTTTTTATCTAGGATTATACCAAGATCACGAACATTCTTGACTTCACGGATAGATTGTTTAGATATTGTGTAAGATCCAGGTACATCGGAGTGGTTACGAGTAAAGCGGATATAGTAATATTTCTCTACCGTTTTTAAACCATCTTGTTTTCTATACACCAAGAGTTCAATTTATTTAGATCATCTTGCATCAAGCAAACATCTTGCATATCATTGATTGGTCTCATTAATTTCAAAAGATCGTCTGCGTAAAGATATACTTTGCAATTTTAAAGCATTCCGCCACGTCGTTCACAAATATATTAAAGAATGTTGGCCCCAAATGGGAGCCTTGAGGAACTCCAGTAAGATTTGGAAAACGATCAGATTCGTGTCCACTCATTACGACCTTTGAAGTACGATCATTTAAGTAAGAAGCGCACCATTGAGAAAACTACCAGCAAAACCGTATTGGGATAATTTCAGAATACATATAGAATTGATAACGAGAAAAGTTAATTTTCTATGAGAACTATTATGGGTACGCCAGGTTGACGCCAGCTAAGAATGTTTAGTTCAATATCTTTGGTCCTTTAAGAGTATTGATTATGAAATTTTGTAAAGCCAGGGCACTATTTGCGAACTATTTTTGTGTGTCAATTTTGTTGCTTAAATATATGCCGTTCTTGGGGTCGGCCATGGGTACGCTAGCTTGACGTCATGGTAGCGTACACAGTAAAAATGGTCTTTATTTCTTAAATTAAAGAGGCACTATTTTTATTATTTTTACACTAATTTGGCACTATTTACGCAGTATTTAATGGCATAACGAAAAACCGTATATTGATCGTGGGTACGCTAGCATCACGGACACGAAATCAGTTTTTTTTTCTTTAAATTTTTTACATTTGGCATAGAATCCTAAATGTGCGAAGTCCGACACGACCGTGACCGGTTTTTCCATATTCTATTTATTAATATTGCACATGTAAAATTTTCAGAATCAACGATTTCCAATAAGAAGCCTAAAATTGGAAATGAGGGAACAACCCCAAAAAAGAAGCGTAAATTTGAAAATGAGAGTAAGGTAATAAGAAAACAGTTCAAAAAAAAGAAATGACTTTGAACATAATAATAATTTTATCTGTTTTATTAATAGTAAGAATAATAAAATGAATGTTAAGGTACTATTCAAATTTCTTTTACTTTTGATCTGTTATCCATCATACCTGCTACCAATTAAAACACATAAAATAATGCTCCTTACAACTATTTATTGCTTCACTATTTACAAAATTGTCAGTGTAAAATGATATTTACATACCACATAAAATTCAAGAAGGAAAAGATACTTATGCTGTTATTTTAATATATTTGGTTTTACTACAATGAATTTAATATATAGAAATATTTGTTGTATAAATAACAACAAGGAACCATGGGCGAAGCTACGGATTTTTGATGTTAAAGTACGAAATAAAAGTTGTTTATTCTTCATACTGTTCTAGATTGACAATGACTGGTAATTCGTCTTCTTCATCAGCATCTAGTTCAGTGAAGTCCCATTGAAGCTTTTCTGTCAAATGAACTTTGAAACTCTCAATTAATGTGCAAAGACGCCCGTCTATTTTGCTAATATATGCAGTACGAAAGAATTCCCTAAGTTTTTTGTATACAAGATTCTTATTCATTACAATATCAGCTAGAAATTCCTCAGGCATCTCATCAATTTGTGTCTGCAATGATTTCACAAAATGGAAGAATATGCTTTTATGCCTTTGTATTGCATCATCACAGGAACAGAGTAATATAATCAGACTTTTCCAATGTTCAAATGCATCTAGGGAATGTCCGATGAGAAAACAAAGATATGCAAATTGAAGTTCTCCTATGATGTTCAGAGGCCTGTAACAATAAAATGAGCACAAAATCAGTCTTAACAGATTGAGATCGAAGGTCGTCCTTGCCGTAATGAACGACGGCTTATGCCGGGGACCCACGGCGCGCATTGCCAAAAGCGAGGCCGCGCTAGAGATGCAAAAATACAGTTTTTATTCTATCTGCCATGAAAAAAAAACAGGAAATTCCTTTTTGAAGTGAAAACTTCTATAGCACTGTTGTGAAGATTCGATGTAACGGAAGTAGAGTGTTTGACACAAGATAGGTATCCGTTATTTTATCACTTACCATAAGAGATGGATAGCCGAACGGTAACAATCTTGGGGTCGACACCAACTGATCGGTGGTTCGATCCTGAACTCGGTAACATTTTTAAATGTTTTCTTTTTCAATCAAATAAAAATACAGGTCAATATTGGCTTTTATATGGCTTCTGCCACCCTGAATTATGACCTTCTTGGCCTTAGGGTAAATAAGCCCATGCGCATAGAAACAGCCTATAGCAGAGCGATTGGCCGAGGCCAAGGGCAGCAGCACAGAAGCAACAACAAAAAACAAGTGCTACCACATTTTCAGATTTTCAGCTACTGTATTATGGTTACTTTAAACTTCACATCTTGCTTTCATTCACAGTAGCTCTTTTTTCAGATTCGAGAATCCTGATGTTAGTGCTTTTATAACTTTCTCAACTTGTGATTGCTACCCACTAGCTTGTTTCATTGAAAGTATAAATTATAACATAACAAGTCACTCATTTTTACATCAGAAGTCAAAGTGACATATTTAATTTTCCTTCTAAAATATGAAAAATAAAGAAAGTGACTGAGGATACTCACTCATCTTGTTGTGATATCATCAATTCCAAAGAGTATGATTGATCCAGATAGTGTTTAGTAATTTCTTCTGGTGTTGATCCAGGAGGGAATTTATCCTTTGGTATTTCAGTAAACCTCAGTGCTGTACCTGAAGTAAAAATATATCCAATGTTTAATTGTGGTTATGCTGTTTACTCTTAAGATTCATCTTTGATGTTCAGCCAATTCCATAATCAATACAATTGTTGCAAAAAAATGTTGTTTTATTGCTAGTTAATTAAAAAAAATATATAAATGTAATAGTTCAAAATCAGTCTAGCCATTCAGCGAGGTAATGCTGCCAGTGTTCAGGGCACCAATGCCCCAAATTGGAATTTTGGATGACATATTCTTCTTGTGAATATATAAATATTTTAGGGTTAATTTTAAATGTTAAGTTTTTAGTTTGCTATTGTTGTGACAATATTATAGTTATTTGTTTAGTAAAATATATTAGAAATCTACTTATTCCAAAATTATTATAAATACAATAATAAATAAAATCCTTCCTTATCCTTAACAAATCTTGAGTTACCTATTAAGCATAATGATAAAGTACTTAACAATTATAGCAAAACATTACCTGGAGCAGGCTTTAAATTTGGTAGCATAGCATTCTCTTTATCTTCCCGTGTAACTCTTTTAGCTCTCTTAGCATCAGATGATCCTGGTGCAGGATCATCTACTGAGTCTGTGGATGGTGACTTAACTTCATTTTCTTCTAGGCTTCTACTTTCAGAAGACTCTTGCACTTTTACTCCTCTGGGTCTTTCAGCATCTGTCATAGACATTAGTTCAACTGCTGCTCTGATGACACCAGTTTCAGGTGACAATTTCATTGCCAATTCACCTAAAATTTAAGAATTACTTAAATTTATGTATTTAAATTGTGCCATATGTACCACTCAATTTCAAGATTCTGACAATATTTTCTTTACATTTCAGTGGCTAATATGACACACCAAAAATCTTTATCCCAATAATTTATTAGGTGCACTTCATAATTGGACGTAGTTACGCGAAAACGTTCCAACCCACAGCGACCCCATTTTGAGATAAACGCAATTTTGTGTTTTAGCGGTACACTTTTTCCCTGTAATTATTTCAGGCAAATACTATTGGTGTTACTGTGGAATGCCAAATTGGTTATTGAATGATATGCATATTTTTTGTAAATACATAATACAAGGGGCATATAAATAGGTAAAACGAGTTTGAAACGTTTTCGCTAAATTTAATTTTGTATGAACCTTGTTAAATAGCAATTATGCATAAACGTTCCAGAACGAATTCAAGTGTATTATTTTATAAATATATCTAAAATAAATATGTAAAATAATGAATAACAATGAGGAACATACAAAAACAACAAAAATTTGAAAATGTATTACAAAAAAAATAGAACGTGATCTTTTGAGCTTTGAACCTATGCCAATTTGCTGATATGGTTCCAAAAGTTATCAAAAACTTATATTATAAACATTCAATTTTCATCATCGTATTCTATGATCTCGAAGTCCGGAACTCCACCAAACCCATCAACATCATCAGTGCTTCTTCAGAACAGAAGGCAATCCACTTCCTGTGCACCTCTTCCTACCTCTCCTTCTACCAATACATAACAATGCCCAGTATCATTAGATGCACTATGGATACCACTATTGTAGAACTAAGTAAAAAAGTTAAACCTCTTCAAGTTTACAAAATGACAAAGACTGATTTTATAGTACAACTAAACTGGAAAAGAAGATTATCAATAGGAAGAAGTTTACAGACTCATCTAAAGTTAGTTGGCTACATACAAAAGAAATTAAGTTGGATAAAGATATGATTTTTTCTATTTTTATGCGGTCTACGATGGAAGACGATTTCAATGAGTTGAAAATTGATAAAAGAATAAAACGAGAACTGCAATACATAAAAGAATCTGATTTTTGCTTATTGTGGCCTAACGACAAACCGATTGCTCCAGCGAAATTAGTGGACTTACAATCCATGTACCACTACATACCCGAGGATTGCCTTCAATTTTATAGAACGCTTCAAAGTTCTGAAGAAGCACTGATGATGTTGATGGGTTTGGTGGAGTTCCGGACTTCGAGATCATAGAATACGATGATGAAAATTGAATGTTTATAATATAAGTTTTTGATAACTTTTGGAACCATATCAGCAAATTTTTGGCATAGGTTCTAAACTCAAAAGATCACGTTCTATTTTTTTGTAATACATTTTCAAATATTTTTTTTGTTGTTTTTGTATGTTCCTCATTGTTATTTATTATTTTACATATTTCTTTTTGGTTTATTTTTATAAAATAATACACTTAAATTCGTTTTGGAAAGTTTATGCATAATTGCTATTTAACAAGGTTCATACAAAATTAATTTAGCAAAAACATTTCAAACTCGTTTTACCTATTTATATGCCCCTTGTATTATGTATTTACAAAAAATATGCATATCATTCAATAATCAGTTTGGCATTCCATAGTTAAACCAATAGTATTTGCCTGAAATAATTACAGGGGAAAAGTGTGTAAATTGCGTTTATCTCAAATTGGGGTTGCTGTGGGTTGGATCATTTTCTCGTTACTACGTCCAAATATACCATAGTTATTTATTTTGGTAAAAAATATCTTTTTCTCTAGAACATACTTAATAGCAAAAATGGATCAAGTATATGTGGATTGTTTATAGCAAAAAATTAGAAAATAATATATTATAATAAAAGGTTTCAATTTATTTAGAACAGTGTTCGCAGCTTAAAAAAACAGTATGGATTAATCTAAAAGGTTTCAAATTACATGGAACATTTTTGCAGAAATAAAAAATGTATAAAGATTTTGCAAAAACGTTCCAACCCACATGGATCATTTAAGAAACCATTAAATGTGCGTTTTATGAATTTAGTATAATGTTCCAAGACAAGTGGAACATTATAACGATATGTTATTCTATTAAGAGTTTTTAACAATATGTTTCAGTATGCATGTAATGTTTTTACTTTATTTTGAGTACACGTCCTTGGCATAATGGTGGGTTGGAACATTTGGGTTAAACTTTATTGATGAAACTAACCTAAAAATACTAGCATCTTTGTGTGCACATGATGTAATATGTCAAAAATAGTACCCTGGTTATGGTAACTCATTTTCGAGTGACTTGTGGGTTGGAACGTTTTCGCGTAACTACGTCCAATTATGAAAGATAAACTTTTTTGTCAATGCTGTGTTAGGAGTTGTGGGATTGATAAAAAGTGTTTAATATTCTGTTATTTCGTAAACATGAACATGTCTTTCTTTAAGAAAATAAATTAAATGTTTGCTACTCAATCACAAAAAACGGCTGAATGGATTTGGATGAAGTTTGGCACATATATTGTTAATTACCTGGATAGAGACATAGGATACTTTAAACCCCAAAAAAGTTTTAGGTTCCCGAGGGATTTTTAAAACCCTAAAGTTAATAAGGGTGAAGGCAGCTAGTTTAACCATAACTTTAAGTCATCTGCTAACAAGTATAATTCATAATTCTTTGTATGTAAGTTGGCTGAATGTCACAATCTAAAGATATATTGGTTTATGTGACATAGGAGAGACTTCACTCACATTAACAGGTCTTAAACAATGAAATTATTACCTGTGATGTGGGAAGTAAGCAATTTCCATTTCTCCCAAATATCATATGGATAGGGGGCCAGATGCTTATCAAGATTGAACAAGTTATCTTTCAGTCGCTGAATACTCTCATCGCTTATTTCATCTTTACTCATATCTTCAGATTTCTTATCCCACATCTTCACAAGAAATTCTTTCTGGTGAAATACATGCATGAATCCAGACCTGTAAGTAATTTGTAGTTTAATGCCAATGTATTTTTATTTTCTAAATTAGAAAACTGAACACCATGTCGATCAATGATGAATGCAGTGGACTGAAGTGTAAGTACAAAGGTGGGATATACTGTACTTCCAGGGCCCAAAAGTAAAAACTTCACAGTTTTGTTGGTTGTAATTTCGCATTTTTGTTGTTAAAAAGGTTTCTGTTAACCACATTATTAAAAAAAATGTCACACTTATGCACTGGTAGTTTTTTGGAAAAAAATATTGAAAATTTTTACTTTTCTTATCAAGTGGTGATACTTCACACTAGGTTAGGTTAGGTTAGTGTTGTGACCATAACGCGCGAGCCGAGCGAGCAAAGCGAGCGTGCCGCGGCAGCGGCCGGCGAAGCGCCAGAAAAAAAAAACTGTTAAAAAGACCTTTTCTACAAAAAAAAACAAGTATCACCTTTTGGGCCCTGGAAGTACAGTTTTACCCAAAGGTGAATTACCAAATTAATTAATGTGAACTACTGACATACCTACCTAGGGGATACATCACCAGTGCCTTTACTCACTGCTGAATAATGAATGTAATGTAGACCAGGTGGTATCATTTTAATTCCACGAAAATCTTCTTCAGTGTTCCAACATTGCATATCAATACCAAATTGCGTTTCCTCTGGAACACCCAAGAATACGAACGTGCCTCCTTCAATGAATAGCATTTTCGCAGTCTCTTGGTCCATTATTAATTTATAATTTTTACAAAATATTAATATAGTTCTGAAGATGATAACATGTACCCTATGTACGCACCCTGTTTCAAAAGACTAACTGAAATATATGAATTTCCGAGTTTTCATTTCAGTGATAATGTAAAAGGTTCTTTGTTCCACTATTATTATATGAAAATGTATGAAAGAACTAAAATGTCTGCGTCCGCAATTTAAATAAAATTCTGTTAAACAAACAGCGCGGTGAGCGGCTTAAACTCAACCTTGGTTGGGTATAAACAATCAAAGTTAGGGTATAATAATACACAACACAATAAAAGGAGCTGGGTTGCGTTCCAAATCCAATGCTTTGAGTGCAACTTTTTGCCCAGATGCTCAATTTTGACATAAATGTATGACACTTACATTTTTTTTGTTTTGTGGCTGTTTCCGTTTCACACAGAAAGTTTCGCCGGGAGCGGGAGCAAGGTTAGGAACACAGCAGCCTGACACTGACAAGACATTTTTTTTCTTTTTTTTATGGCATGTACGGTTTGTGCGTTCAGCCAATGTCAAGTAAAATGACAAGACATTCTTCTTCTTCTTTTTCTTTTTTATGTATGACAAGACATTGGAAGACATTGACAACATGCTTGACTTTTTTTAAATTCCATTTTTCTGTATAAAGGAAAAGGCCAAATTAAGCTTATTAAGCTTAGATTTTGTTTTTTCTTTTCATTTCATAAGTGAAACTTTTATGCTTTTATAACTTCTTTTCTTGGATAACCTAACATTAGGCGGTGCATAAGGCTTAGGGGAATGGAGCAGCGCACGCACCAATAGTATATTTATATATTGTCGCGACGCTAGTAGCGTTTCAGCCTTCGCTGCGTTACCCTCCAACTTTCATGCACGTCGGGAAGAGACACACACACATTATTTTTATTATGACAAAAGGTATAACTCGTATTACTACATTTACAAGAAGACATATATTAATATACACAAAAAGCTATGTTTTTATAGGTTAGTGAAAAAGAATTTAACTTAATTTTCAGAACAAAAGGTGGAGAACAAAATTGTATTTATTTTGTGTGTATTGATACATTTAGACTTATCATTAACCACAATAAGGTTTGTAAAAGTGTAAAACGATATAAGTTACTTTAAGGGATGAGGGACTTCAACGCTCGGTTGAAGAAACGTTGTGGTGATAAGTTGGGGGCAATTTGGAGTTGGGCCATGGAATGCATGATATCAGATGTTGGTTGACTTCTACGAGAAAGAAAACCTCTATGTGGGTGGGTTAATTATTTAATTGAATAGAAACTACATACATTATTTCCAAAACTGGTACACTACCTGATTATATTTAACGCTATCTTTCACCAAAACAATCAAAACAACGTAGCAGTTTTTTTTTAATTCAAATGCGATTTGACAAAAATCTCTATTTTCGTGTTAGATCACTTTTTACTGAGCTTACAGACCAGTTACGAAGGTTCGGTTGTTGAGGAGCGACCTCGTATCGTCATCTCGCGCGTCTGCGGGGAATCTGTTCTGGGCAGGCCCACTTCAGACGTCTCGGGTGCGCGTCTCGTTTACAACGAGACGGTCGTTGGGGTTATACCCCTGCCTCCGCTTCTTCACACGTCGCCCTCGGCGCGGTCAAGCCCACCGGGTGAGTCCCATGAGGGAGGCCCAGTGAGCGACCAGAGAGCGGGCGACGGACTTCAGAGGGCTGGGGTGGTGTCGTATCCGGGGGTAGGTTGGTTTCTTCTTTTCTCGGGCTGCCCGAACTTTTTGATAAAGTCCGTAAACAGTTCCGAGAATTGGAGCATCTTTTGCAGTGCGTCTTCCATAGATGGTGGCTGGTCTTGGGATTCATGGCTTGCTTCGCTGGGTGGTGTAGTGGCAGGGGGCGTGTCCGTCGGCGGTGTGTGACTCGCCTGGCGGGTTTTTCTGCGGCGGCGTCTAGGGCGGCTGGTGGGCGAGGGAGGAGCGTTCGCGGGGGCGGGCCATCAGTGTGGTCGGCGCGTGCTCGCTCACCTCGGCAGGCTGCTGGATTGGCTCGGTGGGTGTGCGGCCTGTGTGGGCCACGGTGGTGGCGCGACGGTTGCGCGCCTCGCGTTGGAGCGCGGGGCACGCGCTGTGGTTGGCGGGGTGCGCGCCTGCGAAGTTCACGCAAGTCGCGGGTTGCGCGAGCGGGCGGGGGCAGTCGGCGGCAGCGTGCGGGTCACCGCAGCGCACGCAAGCAAGCGCGCGGTGACAGCCTTGGCTGGAGTGGCGGAACCCCTGGCAGCGGTGACACTGCGCGGGGGTCTTCCTCCCTCTCCAGGCTTCGATGGTGATCCCGGACATGCTCAGGAGGTCACTCGCTGAGTAGATGGCCGGGATGAGGTTTGGTGTTCGGCGTAGCGCTGCGAGGTACAGTGAGCCGGGGCAGCCTGCTCGCGCCCGGATCTGCTTAGAGTATTCTACTTCAAAGCCCTTCTCTGCTAGAGCCTCGGTGATGTCCTCGGGGTGGGTGTCCACAGGCAGCCCACGGATGGCTACCTTTAGGCTGCGGTCTTCCGGGCGGGCGTGGGCGTACCAGCTCAGTCCGGTCTGTTCAGAGAGGTAGGCCTGGACGAGCTGGCCCTCGTCGTCGTCTTGTGGTGAAAAGCGTACGCCCGTACCAAACGGGCACACGCTGGGCGGTCGACCGAGCTTCGTGTGAATGGCGCGCAGGTGCTTCGGCCAGTCCTGCAGCTGCTCGACCACGGTCGGCGGGTGTTTACGAACCCGTGGGAGCGTGGGAGCGCTGCGGGAGGCCGGTTGCGCGGTCGGCACGGCGGCGGGGGAGGCGGCGATCGGTTTCTCGTTTTTTGTTGCTTCGGGGGCAGACACGAAACTTTTTTTTGCCTTCTGGGCATAACTTACCGACTGTGTCTGTGTCGGTAAAGCAGTTTCGTGTTGTTGTTTTTCTTTTTCTTGGGTAGCGGGGGCGGTCACGGCGGCTTGTTGCGGTTCTTGGTGCTTCGGCTTTGAATTGGGCAGTGGCGTCGTCATGGTGACAGGTCAGTCACCGCAGCTGCGGGACCGGCAGAGGCGCGGGTCGCATGAGCGTCTTCTGTGCGGTTGCATCTCCTCTGGGTTTGACTTGATGTTGTCAATCGGCTTCAGGTCTATTTTGCGGGGCGGTGGGAAGGTGAGCGGCATCTGTATGGCCTTCTTGTTGTCGTGTTGCTAGTAGCGTTAGCACACTTGTTAGTGGTACACACATTATTAGGTACCTCCGACATTTTTCTTATTTCAAGATGCTTTATATTAATACTTGAAACTAAATTAAAATAAAATCTAACATTTTTTAGCAATTTAGATACATGGCTCAATAACTTTTTAATAATCCACGCATTACGGGATTTTTAGCACTCATTTTCAACATAAATTTAAATAACCTGGTCTAAAACAAATTAAATGACAATTTTGTTTATAAATTATAATAATAATTATAATCAAAATCATTATATTAAATTCAGTTAAGGCTGTTACAAGCACTCATGGATATCTAGCAGCTACGCCATCGGTTCGTAAATCTACGGCGGGAGACATTGTACTGAGAAGAACCGGCAAGAAACTCAACAAGGGATGTTTTTTTCTTCCTATTTTATTATTTACAGAGTTGTCAACTTGAAAAATTACTTCGGAGATGATTCATGAAGTCACCTTTAATAATAATGATTAAATGTACATTAATTGTTTACCTGCATTTTGATTTCCTTGTCATACAGTTTAAATACAAATAGTGTTATTTATATAAAGTGTAACTAAACATTAACATCTTCGATATCAAGGAAGTTAGGGCAGACTCATTTAGGGAACGTAACGACCGGCCTCACACGACATCACTGAGGAGACTTTTAAGAGAGCATGATTACACATAACCACCCACACTAGCTTCAACATTTTTACTTAAAATTAAGTCCAAAAGCAAAAGCAATGGAGAAATCACGACCACGCCGTTTTGTCAATTTTATTGCCGGATATTGAACGCTATTGTTGAGTTCTTTTTGCTGACTATTTTGCTAAAATTGTCATTCGAGCCAGGTGACAAGTTAACTTGACCGAGTAGTAGGTGGGTACCTATAATAATAATCTTATTTGAACACAACAAAGGATACATGGGTGAATATTCCAAGGGCATTTTTTGTATGTCTTAGCTAAGAATGCTAAAATAAAATTAAAATGCAAATTTTGTCATAAGATTAGGTATATATAGGGTGAAATTGAATGTTTCTATGAAACTTCGTAAGATTGTTGGGTTATGTTTAAAGAGTATGCCTGTCTTTTTTCGGATTTTTTTGAAGTATATTTTTTTCATGTATTTATTTATAATTTGTGTATTTTTATGTCCTTTCCTCGTTTTGAGTAGTTATTCATTTTAAACAAACAAACTTACATATCCAGTGAAAAACAACTAATAAATAAGCACTTCTAAAAAACGGTAAAACATTGAAATTCCACCGCGTTTCAACGACCGACCGCGCCCGCCAGCCGTTGAGTAAGTAGCTACCTAACTACACAGAGCTCAACTGACTCGTTTGATTCCACACAATAGGTACAATAAAATCGTCTTAGATGCCTTTATTGAAATTGAAATAATAAGCACAAATGTCATCTTTTCTTAAGCAGAGAAAAACTTTAAAAGTTAATAATAATTTTGTCACGATTGGAAATAGGCAAATGTTAAACAAAAAGAAATACTTATTGCTATAACCAGGTATTCAAAAGTACTTACGAGACCGGCGATTTAGGTAGGTACAACGAGGAACGAGGAACATATTCATTTTTTTCACTAGAACTTTTTATCAAATCAATCACACTGGTAGTACACAATTAGTTGTTTCTAATCAAAAAGTATTTACACTAGCAATAAAAAGAGACTTAAATTATTATCTGCAAAATTGTTGCTCTAAACCACCATTTTGCTGCAAACAAAGGTTGCCTGTTTGCGGACGTGTCTTTTCACCTTTTTTAAAGTGTCCCTATCACTACTCACTGCACAAAATGCAACTTCTATGGTTTAGGGACTCATTCGTAAACCAAACCTACTTCGTCACACTCGCGATAGCAGTACACCATCTCTAAATATTCTTGGTTTGTATACCGAGGCATAATGAAATTATCACAGTGTATGTCACCAAGTCAAAAGATGCGCACGCTCACGCGCGATTGATATACTTGCGACTGCGTTTTGCATGCAATCAAAGCAAACGTCCGCGTGCGGGGAAGAGGGGAGGTGGGCGGAATTCACATCATCAAAGACGCCGCAACCGGCGCTAGTTGCCAGCGTGCGGCGCGCCGCCCGCCCGTGCTTGCCGCAAAACAACATATTATTATGTGTGTGTGTGTATGTGTGGCTGTGGCTGTGATTAAATGTGTTCGGAATTTCATGACGTGGGCAAATCAGACACGAAGAGTTCCTTCCTTCACTAAGCTCGTAAGTTATACCGATTTGCTCTTAATTTTAAGAAGATTTATTTTATTGATTAATTACCTGTGCTCTATGAAATAATATTCAAAGGTATTGTGTATCAGTGAATAAATAATTATAATATAGCATCTAAGACTATTTTATTGTATTGTTTTTAAATAGTGTGGATCAAAGCGAGTAGGTAAGCGCCGAGTCATCTGTGCGTGTAGTTAGGTACCTACAGGCGGCCGCCGGTCGTCGCCCCGACCGGCGCTGATCTCGACTGGAGGCATAATGAAGGCATTCATTAAGTTTCCGTTTTTTTAGTAGTGCTTATTTTAAGTTGCTTTATAACTTCTATGTAGACGTGTTTAAAATGAATAATTACTCATACGGAAGAAATGACAAAAAATAACCAAATAAAAAATTAAAAAACGAAAAAAATTATTTTAAAAAATCCGAAAAAAATCAGGCATACTCTATACATGTAACCCATCAATCTCACGAAGTTTCATAGAAACATTCAATTTCACCCTGTATACACTAGGATATAAACTTTTATTACACCCTAATCTTCCCCCTCTCCCTATTCCTCCATCACGTATGTGTGTCACTGTGCATATTATAAAAACGATAAAAAATTTCATTAAAGTAATTTCTAGAGATGGACATAGCACATAAAAGTAGGTACTTTAATAAAAAAATATGTTCCCACCAAAACATATTGATGTAAAATGTTGCCAAGACGAGACCATATGATTCGCACTGTCAAAAAGTTATCAGATCTTATAAGGAGCCAAGCTTCACTGCACGCTCTAACTCTACAAGACCTAATTTTATGAACTCTACGTCTAAGTCAGAATATGTGGCTTGGCCATTTTGCTACATTCGCATGGGCGTAAGTTGAAAAATTTAACCATTGTATAATACTATTCTGAGAATATTCATGTTCTTCCTAATATAATTTCGATATTAGTCAACGTTTTGCAGCGGAAGTTAATCGCTTACAAGGAAAGAACGCGAGCATTCTTAATCTACAATGCACATGATATAAAAGCCTTCCGGACACACATATACTTTATGTTATAGAATATCACTAACGCCAACAAAATCCCTAACATAGTGTACGCGATACCGGAACTAGTGTCCAACTGCGGTGATTATCCGGCTTTAACCATATGTTTAAAAACATTTTATAACCTATTCTAGGAGATTTGTTTGTCTCATGCGTAAGTAGTATCCCCTTATTAGTCTGTGTTTGTCATTCATGATTTCACCAACGAACAAGCCCGTCGTCAAACATAGTTTAGCGTCAGCAAAATTTAGTACCGAAAAAATCGTCTGGGGAATTCGAATTTCCCGTCGACAACATAGAAAACCTGCCGCTCTTGGATTTTTGTTTTAACGCTGATTTTTTTGCCTAATTATTTTCAACAGGTGACGAATTCAGCGGCTCAAGCACCACTAACTACGGCGAGACGGCCGTGTATTGAAGGCTCAGTTTAGCAGTCTGCTGCAATTAGTGGTTTTTATGAACCGCACTATTAATGTGTTTTAGTATATCGCTCTATAGATAGATACTCGTCAACTCGCTGTAAGCTGTTACTTATTGTCCTTATAATGGAACTTCTGAAACCAAAATATTGGTAAAATAGTGCCACTTATACCATGAGATTACTGTGATTAAAATATTTTTGTATCATCATGAGACAAGTCGCAAATAATGGATTCAAAAGAGTTGTGTTGTTCCAATTCTAATAAACAAAGTTTGAAATTGACTTTTATTTAATGGCATTAGTGGGATCCCATTCTGAGAGTAGAATTCCGAGATTGAGTGGAATTGAAATGGACTCCATCAGTGATGCACAGTTACTAATTATTACACTAGGCAACAATTTCTTTTTATATCGCAAATAATAGGGATGATGCCGGGAAAAGTAAACGAAATTGAATATTAATAATAAAAATCCCAGAAACAGAAGGATTTTTGGAGTTTACTTCTTAAGAATCGATTTGCATATATAAGGGGCCCAGTATGAGAAAAATTTCAGGAGTAGATTTTACTCCTGAAAATTTTCAATTTGAAAATCGATGAATGACCTCGTTACGTTTTTGGTGCGCATCCTGTTCGAGCTAAAATGACTTAAATCCATGTTACCAACCCTTACCAAAATTTTCCCCTTAGTATTTTTTAAATTCCCCTAAAATCCCCTAAATATAGATTTTTTATGTACCTACTTATTACCTAAATTCTTTCGTTGCTCATAAATTAATACTTTACATATTTAGTTACAGTAAATTATTTTATTGAATAAATACAGTTTCCCAAAGGAAAATCATACGAAAATGAGCTGACAACAGGATGTTAGTGAAATTAGTGGGATAAAATCATTAGGTTTTTCAACAACCAATCACAGCAGTAGACATGTGATTTAATAGTGTGTCAGTTAATAAACAAGCTTTTATTAGTTTCACTTGTATGTATGTAACTGACTCGTTTGGGATCGAATTTGATCCACTTCCCGGTTTCCGATTGAGCTGAAATTTTGCATGCATGTATAAATCGGATGACAATGCAATATTATTATGGCATAGAGCTGATCTGATGATGGAGCTGGAAAGTGGCCATAGGAACTCCGTAATTAAACGACGCAACCCCATCGAGTTTGGGCTCGTTTAATTCGTCTTGGCGAGTACTTTGATACTATATGGTAACTAGGGTCTGATGATGGAGCTGGAATGTGGCCATAGAAACTCCGTAATTAAACGGCGCAACCTTATCAAGTGTGGGCTCGTTGGAATCCTTGACGAGTATCTCGGTTGGCTTGAATATGCAACTCCGACAAATTGGGAAAAAAGTTCGTTTCGTTTGTTATGAATGTGGATATTGTCCGAAGTTTTGTTAAAAGCCCCTAAAAAACCCCCAAAAAATTCCAGCCCCTAAATCTGGGGGCAAAACCCCTAAGTTGGGAACCGTGCTTAAATCCGAGAGCTTAGGCCGTATACAGAAAGAAAGCCGAAAGCCGATCGGCGCTTATCGGCGCCTATCGGCGCCTATCGGCGCCGATCCTTCCTACATAAAGGAAGCCGATTAAAGCAGATCAAGCAAAATGTCGGACTCATCGGACGATGATTTGGTTTTGTTAGAAAATATTTATTTAAAAATGCGAAAAACAGCTATACATTTTATAAATAGAGAAAGGAAACGTTTCGGAGAATACCATCATTTATTTGTAAAAGAAATTAAATTTGATGAACAAAGATTTTATACATATACAAGAATGATTCAAGAAACATTTTATTACATTTTGGATTTAGTGAAAAACCGTTTGATGAAAAATTGGGGCAATTGGCATAAACAACCAATCCTTCCAGAAGAAAGACTTGTTGTCACCATTCGGTAAGTACGAAACAAATAATTTTAGCGCTTAGTTAATAAAAGATAAAGTTATTAGATTTAAAAAACTTAGATTGATTTAATCTAAGGATAATAATTCAAATACAAATTATTTATTATTCGTACCAGCGCGTGTCGGCGCTTATCGGCGCCGGTCCATAGAAAAAGGATCAGCGTCAATAGGCGCCGATCGGCTTTCTTTCTGTATACGGCCTTAGGGTGCGGCCAGAGTGCACTCAGATTCAGATTCTGAAAACAAGCGCGAGAAATAAACAGTGTAGTCTAAGCGGGTTGCCTGCTTTTTCTCGCGCTTTGTTTTCTGAGTCTGAATCTGAATCTAAATCAGGAGTGCAATCTGGCCGTACCCTTCGACTACACTGTTTATTTCTCGCGCTTGTTTTCGAAATCTGAATCTGAATCTGAGTGCACTCTGGCCGCACCCTTAGGTGCAAAAGAATTAAATTGAGACTACAGTGTATTTTGTTGGACCATAGATTTCTTTATTAGTAAGGTGACTTTTTGCCTATATGTAGCTCCAACATATTTACAAGCGTGATGCAACGAACTACAGCGCCATCTGTTTTGATACATATGAACTAAATTTTTAAATGCACAAATGGCGTATAGGTACATAATCGCCCACCAAAGACAAACTGAGATTTGTCCTTACAAATATTTAACTTAACAACATGAGTCATGTTGTATCGCCCACCATGACTTAAGGTAACAAAACAAATAAAAACACTGAGATGTACAATAACTTAAAATAAATATATTTATGCACATCTGAAATTGACTATTGTAAAAAGTTTAATGTAAAATATTTCGTCGATTAGTTATAATAAATGTATATGAAATGAATAAATATTTATATATATATGTATATTATTTTCATTAATTTGTTAATTTACCCTTTCATACAGTATCAATCTTTTTTAAGTTAAATAGGTAAACTCTTTTTGCGTCTGGTTAGATTATCGAACTTAAAGAGTAAACTCCAGTCGTGCGTCGGAGCTGACACCCACATTTTTTAATAGCAATTTAAGACCAAGTGATTTAGGTCAATAATTATAGGAAACATATAATCATAGAACAGAATGTGATAAATGACCGATGCCGTAAATGTCATACACAACTGGAAATTATCTGGCACTTTCTAAACGCCTGCTCAGCACTTGCACAGAGTGATTACACTTATTGACGTAATCAGGTAACTTACCACATATACCAGAAAATAGCTCTAAAATTCAATTTGATCCCTGATAGTATAATGCCATCATATAAATACTTACTTAAACTTGTGCTGAAAAGCCCCCGTGTTAATATGTACTTTGACCGAGCTATTCTTACAGATAAAACCATACACTTTAATTGACCTGACATTACTTTTGTCGATAAACTAACTAATAGCATATTAAATAGATATTGCTTTACTTGCGAAACACAATTTACAAAAATATATTACTCATAAAATACGTAAATACACTAAGCCTAAACAAGAAAATCTTAGGATATGGAATCTCTAGAAAGTATTCATCCTGCCTCTGGTACTCTCGAATACAGGGAATACACCAAAACAACTACAAATTAGTCTCAAAATGTTAGACCTCCCAAAAAAAAAGTTACATAACAATGCAAAAAGCAGCGTTCTTAATTAGTTGTAGAATAGTTAGGAAGTTTTGGAATAAACAATTCATTCATCAGCAGATTATTTAAAACCAGCCTCAATCTGTGAAAAATAAACCATAATAATAATATTAATAATTTTAATGATTTTTGTATTTACATCAGTGCGTGAGTTAGAATTATTATCAAAACATAATTGACACCATATTTTTCTTTTATCAATTAACCAAAAAACTACAAAGATAAAGTGGGGCCTCGTGACGTCGGTCGTCGACTCTAAAGTAAAGTAAGTAAAAATTGTACTACCTAATAAACAAAGAAAAAAGTTAGTCATCATCCCTTCATGTGATTCTTTTTATTAATTTTCATTGTGCTTAAAATAACGTATAAAGGGAGTTAAATAAAGAAACTTCTGTTCAATTCGAACTATTTTTTTTTTACCATGAAAAGCTTCCATTTTTATTTTTTTGAATTGTGGGTGGTGGTACTCTTTGGTCCAGATCTTCCTAAAATTCATTAGAAGTAGTCTGCTCGCGTCGCAGGGTTCCATTATCCTTGATATCGTTTTTAATACAGTTAAAATAAAGGGTTGAATCGATTTCCTTATTGCGTAATTGTCCTTTTTCCATTTTTTGATACGTAAACTCCAAATAACCTGCTTATGTACGCAAACGCTCGCGTTGACAGATATGCTTATAACTATAGCGGAATAAAATTAAATATAAAAAAAATATAGTACATACAAGCTTAGAATTTACACCTACTCTTAAAAATATGTATTTTGCTGATTTCAAATATTCTTCATAATTATAAACACGAGATTTTATTTTATTTTCAAGTGCAGCGAACATTTATTATTGATTTGGTAATTGGTCGCCAAAGGTCGTCATCTACTATAGAGCTTGCGATACTTTCCAGTAGGTACAGTACACTATCACTCATGAACCTAGGATTTCGATAGTATTTATTACTCGCACGATGCCTACCCTAATCCCATCCTTTTTACGTGATGCCAGTAAAGTAATATTTCTAGGGTAGGTAGGAAGTAAGTAGGTATGCCTTCAAAATTCATTAAATACTAGCGGCCGCCCGCGACTTCTATCGCGTTTTCTTTTGTTTTTTCAGTATCCCACAGGAACCTGTAATTCTTCCAGTATAAAAAGTATCCTATGTCTCAATTCAAGATATAAACTATATGCATAGGTACAAAATGTCGTCTAAAACAGTTCAGTAGTTTTTGCATGATTGAGTAATAAACACACAAACATACAAACTTTCACATTTATAATATTAGTAGATTTTTTACCGATATTTCTTTGGTGATGAGGATATAAATATAACAAAATTAAAATGTTTGTCTTAAAACTATTTGCCATTCTGTTTTGGGCATAATACGAGAATAGGCTAGTTGACTCATGTCGAATTGTATTAAATAAATGTTTATTTCTTAAAGTATTTGGTCTAAGGAACTTAATTATATCGATTTCACTTCAGAAAAGCAGAAGATTGCTGTAGAAATTTAATTAAAAAAAAAATTTTTTAGTCTATACTTTTTAAACACTAAAACGCTGTTCGCCACATCCGCCATGATTGTTACGTCTCTTTTAGTAAATAACTAAATGTCATTCATACATAACTTTAAAACTTGTATTATTAAAACTGATAATAAATGAAGACACTTAAAATATTATTCAATGAGTACTTACATCAAAGTGTTCGCAAAAATAAATTTTACTATAAGCAATCAATCAATATTTATTAGAAATTATGTTTTTTTATTATAAACTCAGACAGGTTATTTTCTACGTGCTTACGAGTTTTTGTTTACTACCGTTGACGTCATAACATAGATAATTAATCTATAGACTAAAATGGCCGACAGTGTTTTTGCATGTCCATGGAAAGTCTATTTTAAAATTAAAGATTTGTAGCTTTCTAGGTCTCAAAAAAATACAATACCTTTTTTTTCGGTCTAATAGAACATTTATTAACCATTTAAAACCTTTTTCCAAAAAGGGTCAACTAGCCTCTAAATATCTATTTTTCATAGTTTAACTTTGATTCACAGTTATGTTACAGGAATGTTGTGGAAGACGCCTGCTCCGATTTTGATATCACTGACGAATAGACTCGTTGAAGTCGCTAGGGAAATTAGGATGTAAATTTTCATTCGCCCGCTCTCGTCGTGATCCTATATTCACCGATTCTTTGTTTTCATCGGAAATTTAAGGATACGAAGTCTCCCGGGTGTTCCCGATTCGTTGGAATATAGAACTTTTCGTGGGAAAAAATGTTACCGAATGTTGCAAATGTGGGTTGAGAAAAACCTTTCGTATTCCATTTCTTTGGAACGTTTTTGTGTTGACATATAAAATTCCATAAAGGGAAATAATGTTTCTACCAAACTTTTTTCATAATTTCTGATAGAAATAAATTAGTTGATAAAATAAAGGAGATACTAATAATAACAATTGTGTGTTAAAATTTTTGACCTACTGAAGGTATCACATTTAGAATGATTTTAATGTGTAACATCTTTCCTCTCGCTTTCCTGCAATTTGTGGGAGTGATTTCGTAAAAAGGGACGGAAGTGTGTAACAGGAAGTCACGAAAGTGCGCGCTATTTGATTTGATTTTAGAACACAATGTTCAAATGGTTTATTCCTTTTGTAGTAGGTTTTAATTCATTTTTACTAATATAAGATGAGGTTTCAAATATGTTACACATCATACGCGACTACTATAAGGCTCGCTAGATTTTTTAAAGCTTATCTATACTATTATATTAAGAGAGAAAAGGATACACTGACAGACTGACTGACTCATCATCGCACAGCCGAAGCAGCTGCACCTAGAATGATGAAATTTGTGCAGTAGGTTCCTATTGTTACCCAGACAAGTAATAAGACAGGATTTTTTGAAATTCAGCCTATTAAGCGTCAAAATTGCAAAAAACGTTTATCCGTAAAATCTTATCCCTTGGACTGCAAATTTTGCATAAATTTTATTCAATAGATGTACATAAAATTTTTACAACTACCCTCAAATAATTACAAAACATCGTGTCAGTTTGTATGGGAGCTCACCAAAAGTACATAAGATTGATTAAAAATTTGCACAGAGTAGGTAGTCTGTGTAAAATAAAAATGGTTTAGATAAACTCAACTGAATCTTAAAAAAAAGTATTTCATATTTTTCTGAAATTCGATCTCTACGACGCGAAATAAGGATAGCAAATTGTCTATAAAATATATTCAGCAAATTTACTTTAACATTTTATTACTAGCAGCGCCCTGCGGTTTTCTCCGCGATATTCTCGTTCCAATTCAACCTACATGCCTAAAAGAAACATGGGCCATGCCCATGGCCAAATAGATTTAATATGCTCGACCTATTTACTTAGAAACTTTTTGTTCAGCTGAAAAATCAGGATAGCCGTGCACCTGACCAAGTATATTTCAGATATTCGAACTGTTTTCAGCAGATTTGCTTTGATTTGTTATTCATTAAATAATCCTAGAGCTTTAGACTTCATAATTTGACATGTGAATGACAACTGGGTATAATGTTAGAGCAATCTTTAGTTTACCGAATATATATCTGTCTTCTTCTCTATCTTCTCTTCCATACTATCTATACTATTACGAGGATATAAAAAGAGAAAAGCTACACCGACTGACTCATTTTGACGCATTTTAAATACTTAGATTATTTTTCATCAATGAATTGGTTTTTATTTATTCACCATTCGCAAGCAAATTATGTTCGAGACTACGCTATCAGGCTCGCTTTAACAACAATTCGACAACAACAATGTTTAGCGAATCTCTTGAAAACCACAAAATTGATAATATGCCAGTTTTATTAAAAGTCTTTGAAACGGCTCAAGTCATGTTTAGAAGAGCTTTCCAAGAAAATATTCGGCTAAACATTTTATACGTCGTCTCAGTTGAGTTGGCAAAGTATTTGTGTAATAACTTGGTAGATAACTGCCACTGTACTTTGGCGTCGCAGCACTCCAGGGACAGGAACACTATTAAAAGTTCCACTAACTCTCTGAGAGCACCGACGCAACTAGTTTATGTTAGGGGATCTATCTAAACACCAATAGTCCGGGATGTAGTAAGTTACAGATGTGAAAAGATTCTGGGAACCATGAAGGGACGAGATTGTTTGATTGTGTTTAGGAGTTTGTTATCACTCGTGCGATTGATTTCTTCATGCACACTCCCTAGTGTATACAATTTTTTAAGAAGTACTACTTATATTTTTTTAAGCATTTAACTGCTGAATTTAAGTATTACTTAGTTCTGAATATTTACGTTCTTTTTTTTATTTGTTTTCAGAAAAAAGGTTACAAAATGTATGCTAAGTCTGCCAAACTGCAACACAGTTTGTCGGCACCAGATACAGTTATGTGAGTATGTACGTGATCTTACTTTGATGTTTCAGTCTTATTATTCAATTTCAAAATAATCATTTTTTCTCAAAAAAAATCTAGTTATATTTATTCTAGTTATAAAAATCAGAACATTGTCGAGATATTTCTGCGCGATTGCTAAAATGAGGAGATTCGTTCAAGAACCAAAGACGCTGCCCTCAGGTGGCAATAGGCAGGAGGATTGATCGTCTGGCTAAAAGTTTAACATAGACGCAGCGTTAGTCTTCAACAAGGTGGACTGCTGATTGGTTGAGGATGGTCGAAAGCTGTTGAATGAGGGTAGTGTACGGCAGGTCATACTGAAAATACTTAGAGGGCCTTTGTCCGGCAGTTAACGTTTATTGACTGAGCATGATGATGATGAAAATCAATATAAAAGAATACTTTCTGAAAACCAAATTCAGATAAAACTAAACAAATAATTCTTTTTTTTTATTCTAAAATATTCAACATCCGCCATAAATATGAAAAGATGAAACAGAGTAACAAAATATACTTTGTAAAGATTGTCTGACAGTATATAAGTAACACTATGTAGGTACTTTTATTTTAGTAGGCCCAACAAAATGACTTAAGTGCAGAGTTAGTTGAGGTGAGACACGAAGTTATTTGCTGTGATGGCACCAGACTTAAAGTAATTAAAACTTGGTAAGTGTTACTGAGTGTCCACGCTTCGTAAATACTGCCTGAATTTATAGAAGACATGATAATTTGTAAGTTATGGTTATTAAGAAGTTTTATGACGTTGGAAATAATATTATAATATTGATGCGCATAATTTTCAGAAATTACTACTCAAATACTTACTTAAATATTTTTTCATAGGTCTGGTTAATGTAGAAAAACATATTAATAAGGTGTTACCTTTGATGTTTCAGGATATATTAACACAATTAATTCAGCTTCTTAGCTATCTTGATATAGCTACCTTGGGAGATTAACTAAATCCAGATTGGTTGGTTGAAAAGCGAAAAAAAAACATTACGCTTGATAACCAACGTTTTGTTGGTAACATTGATTAATGACCTAGGTTATTGACATTTGGTATAAGTATGTAATAGTTGCAGCCGGGACCAACGGCTTAACGTGCCTTCCGAAGCACGGAGGAGCTCGAGATAGTGAATTTTTGGTCACCCATCCAATGACCGACCACTCCGAAAGTTGCTTAACTTCAACGATCGCAGCCGAACGCACTAACCACTTGCGCCATCGAGCTCCTCACAATCAATTTCAATCAATTAGCACCCACCAATCCGCACTGGGCCCGCGAGGTGGGTCATGGCCCAATCTCCCTATTCCATCCATAGGGAAGGCCTGTGCCCCAGCAGTGGGATATTATAAGGCTGATAATGATGATGATGATGTAATAGTTATTTAAGATATTAGTACGGTAAGTTGGCTATTACATACGAGTAGACGAATGTACCTTACCAAAGTCACGAGTTTGTAAATGCCAATTCCGCACGAATGTCATACAACATTTTTCAACACATTTGCAATAAAACATGACCTATAGGTAAATAATAGGCTAATGTATAGATAATATATGTATATATATATACCTAGTCAGGTCATAAATTCTGTCACATGTTTAATATAAAATAATTGTAACAAGTTTATTCATTATGTAAACATTTATATGCCAAAATGAACTTAATAAAACATAGTTCTTATGACAATAAAGTTTATTCAAAATGGCCTCCGTGATTTTCAATACAGGCCTACAATCTGCGCGGCCAGTCGTCTATCGCAGCACGAACGAGGTCCAAGTCAATATCGGCGGCTGCCTTAATCAAGGATGTCTTGATTGACTCCAAATTGGGATGAGGCTTTGAGCACGCCTTTTCCTCCAAGTGTTGCCATATCTTGTAATCTAACGGACTCAAATCTGGACTGGAGGAGGGCCTGTCTTTGTGCCGGATGAAGTCGATTTCACGCGCCGCCAGCCAGTCTTGTGTGCTCTTCGCTCTATGAGCTGGCGCCGAATCTTGTTGGAATACCCAGTGCCTGTTATTGAACATAGTATGAGAAACAGGTTCCACAAGGTTCATCAGGACTGTATTTTGATACGCAACTGCATTCGTTTTTACACCTTTCTCACAAAAATGTACCTCTGTTAAGCCCCAATAAGAAATTCCCAACCATACCATGAGCGAGGATGGACAATGACCTCGTTGGACACGCGGAATACGGTTGCTCGCACCTTCACTACTTTGTGCGTACACCTTATCATTTTGTTTGTTGTAGCTGTCTTCTACGGTAAAAATTTTTTCATCCGAAAAAAGAATTTCCCGATATTTTTTTCCCGCGTACCGCTTCAACAAAGCGCGTTATCTCTTCAGTCTCAGGTCCATTAGACGAGCATTCAAACGATGTCCTGTTTTTCTTCGATATGCCCGAAGCCCTAAGTCGTATTTTAACACCCTTTTCACCGTGGTTCTGCTTAACCCCATCTCAAGAGCCAACAGTTTCTGCTTACGTTTGGGATTTCTTTGAATTCACGCCTTCACAGCTTTTATCACTGCTGGAGTCCTAACAGACCGAGGGCGACCACTTCTTGACCTGTCATCTATGCTAGAGTCTTCATTGTATCGTTTGATGGTACGATAAATGAATGTTTTGGTTATATTCAAATTTTTCAGTATGTCAATAATTTCAATTGGCGCGTAACCGCAACGATGCAACGCAATAACTGCAACACGGTCTTCTTTAAGCGTCCACTATATATTTAAAAATGAGTAAAATTCTAAAAAGTATACATTTTAATTTTCATGAACAATTCGAAATTCGAATTTAATAAACTTTTTTGTGGCCAGCATTCTAAAAGAAAAGTTTTACTGTGTGACAATACTTATGACCTGACTGTTTATATATACATATATTGATTAGTGTTGCCCAGATGCAAGAACAAGACGAGACTTAGCCAGTCTTGGTCTTGGTCTTGCGCCAATACACCTGGTCTTGGTCTTGGTCTTGCGCTCCCAGTCTTGGTCTTGGTCTTGCAGCAAGAGTCTTGCAAGTCTTGCAATTACCAATTAGACTATTGTTATTTATTAAAGTTTACTTTAGATCTTAGAAAAACGTATTAGAATTGGAACATTGCCATAGTAAAGACCAATCAGATTAATAAATGTCTGAAGATTTGATAAGAACTTTGAAAAATCAACTGCCACATGGTTTTCCATAAGTAGGTAGGTACGCTTTTTATATTATTTTATTAGTTTTGTAGTTTTTTTTACACGTTTCAAGTATATTTAAAAGTGGCTACAATATTAATCAAACGGGTGATATTTGACCACTTTTTTGCTATTTTTTCTTGTAAAAACTTGAGAAATTTAAGAAATATTTTGACTAAATGTATAATAACAGTACCTAAGTAATAAGCTTAAACCCATATAATCAATATTATAATATATACTTGCTAGAATAAATTATTATGACATCTACTACCTATCCTTACCATTATCTAATCATAATACTACTTGCGTGATAATGTATTCGTTTCTATTCTAAGCACTCTGAAACTTATTTATTCTTTGGAACACCTGTACTCTAAAAATCGATAATCGAAGTTCGTGTCATACCGTCTCGCTCGCTCTTATATTAAATAGTATTAGCGTGAGTGGGACGGCACGACACGAAATTAGAATTTTGCATGAGCATACCTAGGCCCTGTGGCGGCAATCAAATAGTGTCAAATGTTGTGATTTCGGCGCGGCGGCAACGATTGTTGCATGTGATTTCAATAGAATCCGCCGGCGCGTGTATCATCACCATGTACTTCCGAAAAGCGGCAAATTTCTTTGAGAAGTCAGTACAAAACCTTTGATGTCGCATTATCAAAGTGCCGATGGTTAAAACAAAACTATGCATGCACTCTGTTTGATTTTAATGGATATTTTTTTATTCACTATGTATGTTTATGGTATTGGTCGTAATGCGCATAGGTCCAGTTTTTCATATTCTTTGATACAGTTTTTTGCGTCTCATGGAATTCCTAAGCGTACCTATACACCGAACTGTATACCTAACTACTCCGTGAAGTAGCGCTAAGTCCTAGCTGCAAGACGCAAGAGTCTTGCCGGATAAGTCTTGTTCTTGCTCAAGTCTTGCACGGTCAGTCTTGGTCTTGGTCTTGCTAAAAATACGCGGTCTTGTTCTTGGTCTTGGTCTTGCAAAAATGCAAGAACAAGACCAAGACTGCAAGACCAAGACTGAATTTGGGCAAAAAATCAATTGGATCGGGATCAATTGGATTGGGGATTGGAGGGTATAAAAGGGATTCAAGGATGAAATGGGATTCGGGAGTGAAAAGGATATTCGAGGGTGAAAAGGGGTATTGGAGGGTGAAAGGGATTCGAGGGTAAGAAGGGAATTGATGGGTGATAAGAGATTGTTGGGTGATAGTGGGGATTGGTAGGTAAAAAGGGGATTGAAGGGTGAAAAGGGATTAGAGGGTGAAAAGAGATTGGACAGTGAAAACGGGATTGGAGGGTGTAAAGGGGATTCAAAGGTGAAAAGGGAATCGAGGGTGAAAAGTGGGAATGGAGGGTGAAAGGGATTCGAGGATGATAAGGGGATTCGTGGGTGATAATGAGGGATTGGTGGGTGATAGTGGGGCTTGATGGGTGAGTCTAGGGATACCCCTCTGGCACCTCTATTCTCGCAAATGTGTTTAAAAACGTTGTATGACATTCGTGTGGAATTGGCATTTACAACTCCTAACAACTCGTGACTATGGTAAGCTCATGACTTCGTCTCGGGCTTACATCCGTTTACTCGTTTGTTATAACAACTTACCGCAATAATATTATAATAACTATTGTATCTTTGACTTTTTTAGTTTTTCTTATATGTAGTTTTTCTATACATATATCCTATTTGTGTGATAATGCGGACAATAATCACATATCTTTTAGTCATCACGAATGCAAAATCTAAATAATTATTTCTTTGGTCAAAGTCTCGACAAGTTTGATTAGATTTATTCATCAGTGAGAAATCCTTCAGTTTAGAACTGGGGCAGCTTATAACATTTTGCGATTCCTTACGAACAGTTATACTGGGTTTTTGTTCCCGTTATCGGCTAGGGGAAAATTGAATTTGTCCACAACCCGGATTGCAATGCTGGGATACGACCCGAAAACAAACCTCCCATTTTCCAATCTTGTTTTGTACTACCGACTAGCCCAAACGATCGACTCTCTTTTCATTTTGTAACACCATTCCGGATTAGTTCTCTGGAATGTTTAGCTTTTTTATCTTCCGTCAACAATTCGAGATTTTCGTGCGCGACATAGCGTTATCGTTACACATGTTAAGCTAAGCAATATTCATTTAGTTTTTGGGGTTTAAATCAGTATGATGTGTTTAATATACTTAGCTTTGCACTTAATAACACTACATTCAACATGGAGTTACAACCAGTTTTTTGGGTCTAAAATGAGATTAAATTCTATAAGTGAGCATTTTCTGTTTGTCTCGTTATTCAACGGAACCTGCCATTTATCAAATTTTTAGTTTTACCCGACAAAAGTACAAGTCGCTATAGAAATTCAAAAGGGACTTTGGAATAAAGAAGTCTGACCGAGTTAATTAGTAAGGACGTTTTGTGGAACTCTAATTGAGTATTTTTTGCGGTGCTGGTCTTCGTAGACGATGAACCTTAAAGTATTCTCTTATTAGTGTCGGAGTAGTCTTGGATATTTTCTTTAAATAGATTTTTCCTAAATGCAGAGTTTTTTAATGTACCTATATTATAATGTATTTCCGATTGGTGTAAATAAATAATAGGTTGGGGTAAAAGTCTTTTCACAATTAAGTATGTATGAACTTGTAATAAAATCTCTTTAGCTATACCATTTGTATCTGGCTAGTTTTGGTATCATTATAAAGTTTAAATTTTGAAGAAGATTCTAAATTCAAATTAGAAAAATGTGTGATCATTTCTTTTCCTTACTGTCAAGATGAGTAAATCTAATGAAGAAATTCGATACATTTTAAAATTTTATAACAAAAAAAATGCAATGCAAGCCGCGAAAAAAAATATATTGCGGGATATTAATGGACCTATTGGTGTCTGTGAGAGTAGCACAAATTTGGTTTAAGCGTGTTTAATCCGGAAATCTTGACGTCAAAGATGCAAGTCGCTCTGGTTGCCCTGTAATGAATTAAATGGATGCCATTTTTGAAAAAGTGGAGTAAGATCGGCATGGTGTCATGTGTGGTGGGTCGTTGCGTTCCCTAAAATATGGTTGAGCGAAACGATGCTGGTTAACGCATGAACCAGCCATCACTTCGCTCATACTTTATTATTATAATGACAATTAATTATTTAATTTAAATTGCACAATTTGTATGTATACTGCATGACACAGCAACCAAAATGTAAGTGAACATTTATTATTTCTCAGATAAAGATTTAATGGTGGTGTGGATTCTGGCATGGTTCTCTAGACCTGAACTTTGGTTTTGCAGCGGTGTATCCTTGTCATTCTCTAAACAGAGTGAAAGGGCGGCACTGATGTTGGGTTTGGTTTTGGGTTTGGAGAGTAGTGGCAGAGTCAATACCAGTGTTTAGGTAATCACATGCATGTGTCCTACAGTTGTGTTTATAGTTTTTTGTAATAATTTACACTGGTACTTATTTTTTTTTCCTATTTTGCAACCTAGTATCCCTATGTGTTAAAATCTCTTCGGTGGTGTCGTGTGAGGCGGGTCGTTAAGTTCCCTAAAAAATGGTTGAGCGAAGCGATGGCTGGTTCATGCGTCATGCTAGTGAACGTGTGCTGCCAGCGGAGATGAGTCTGCTCATGCTACATTGGGTACTATTAATCGTTGTATTTTACTTTAATCGTACATTTGTTTTTATGACAAAACAGTAGGATACGGCATTCCTAAACTTCTTTTAAATCAGTTTTTTATTTTATAGTCATTATTGTTGAATATTCTTCAATCGACATATTTAATTTGAAACCTGCAGCTATCAGGCGGTTGATGACTGATAATTTTATTTGTGAATTTTTGAATTTCATTTTTCTTTTTGTCTAAATTCTCAACTTGTAAAATTTTATTTCCAATTTCTAAAAATTCTTCATATTTATAGGTGAAAACTTGTTAATGGCTAAAAGTTGTTAAATTTTTTAAAGCAAATTTTGAATGTTTAGCTGTAAGTTTTCCCATTCAAATAAATAAAATAAATATCATTTACATTTTGAATGGAAAGTGACTTCATGAGTTATCTCATATTGAAGTCGTTTTTCAATTTGACGACTCTGTATATAATACAGGGAGAAAAAACAGCCCTTGCTGAGTTTCTTGCCGGTTCTTCTCAGTACAAGGTCTACCGCCGTAGATTTACGAACCGATGGCGATGGCCTAGCTTTTCGACATTCACAAGGGCTTGTTGTTACAAGCCCTTGTGAATAGGCTGTTGCCTAGACTGAATAAACGATATTGAATTTTGATTTTGAATTTGAATTTGACGTAGCTGAAAAACTAGGAATTGTCCACATAACAGTTTTTGCGCATTAAAAAAGCTGGGTACACAAAAAAGCTCGATATTTTGGTGCCTCACGAGCTCACTGAAAGAAACCCAACGAACCCGAACCGTGTACTTATAGAGGGTCACCCAAAAAAACGATAAAAATAAACTAAACCACGGTCAAGGCTACTTAGGCCATTTTTCCTGAATCCCAATTTGATATTAAACACCCCGGATCAGCCGCTAATTCACGTTTTTTTTATGTAAACAGGGTGGTACATAAGTATATGGCTATGGTTCTCCTGATAGTAAGGAACCGCTATATCTAACAGACGCTAGCGATACCAAAGTAACATTTAACAGCTAGATGTTTAAATCTAAAAAAAATTTACTAGAAAAATATTCCAAGCGGATCAGGCAGCAGACGGGATTCGAAACCACACCCTTCGCTATCCGGGCGGATGCATTGACCATTATGCTGCCGCGGCCCTAACGGCAGTGTCGAACTTTTTTCTAGTATTTCTAGTGTCGAACTTTTTTCTGGCTGCCTTGCAGCCTAAGAAATACTAGACAAAATGTTGTCCGTTCGTCATCCCCTAACCCGTGGAGCCCTCAACCTCACTCATGTTTTCAAGAGAAATAGGACAGGATTTTCTGCTCGACTTGAGCGACCATCTGACAGCGTTTGCCCATCGCCCCCGTTACCGGACCCTGACCGGGAACGAGATTATTTTGGGCCGAGTTTAAAAGATCACGTGCCGGCGATCGTGTGTCCACCGTGCCGATCTCGGCGTATTTTTTTGGACACATCCCCGTTTTTTATCCTACAAGCAGTCTTTAATCCCAACAACTTCAATTAATGTTTTAATATCGTAGTTGAGTTTTTAGCCATATTTTATTTTATTTTATGAGAGTCAAAACAAAAATCGACCGGACAGAGCAGTGCGACGGTAGTGTGTGGACAAGAGCAAACGTGTTTAGTATTGCCGGCTGTTACCGGTACATCGCCATTGGCCCGTCATAAAACCTTGCCGAGTGCACGCCGAATACTCGAAACTTCGGCGACCGGGATGACGGCGCTCGGGTGACGGACGTGCCGTGGACACGCGGCTATAGTAATCCATGTATCGCTAATTCAGCGTCGTCATCTCGTTCTAGTTGAAGTCCCGGTGACGGCCGCAGTGGGCAAACACCCTGAGGAAGTTAAACTAACTTGCACCACCTTACTGAAGATCACAGGAAAATAACACTACCTTTTGGTGGTGGTGTGTTTCTGTTGGTAAGTAAGGTTCCAGGGCTTCACGGGGTGAAGGATTGGGCTGGGGTAGGATAGTCTGAGTGATACTGGGCTATAGCCTATGGTGGCCAGTTACCATTAGGCCTTTTAGCTTATAGTTACCCTTTTAACATAAAAAGTTTAATATATATCGCCGTAAGATGGCGGTTTCTCTCCGGACGGCTATGATTCGAGCTGGTAATGACTATGTCCGAAATATCTGAAAATATTTTCTTATTATTATTTCCATCATGATTATAGGTACGTCAGAATTCATATTAGTGTAATTGTGGTTACAGTTCGTAATAACTAAAGATTAAATAAACAAGTACAAGAGATTTCGAAATTTGAATTTTTCATGTAGACTCGTAAATATTCCATGTAATATTCAAAGTAAGTTACAGAAATACATTTGGATGGCGTATGTATGTGCATGTTATTTCCTGATATCCAGAGAAATTCCAATAAATTCTAGATACCCCGGTATAGGAAGATCTGAGCGCAAACAAGTTACTTTTAATACTGGCAAAGTAAACTGGAAACTTGTTTAGGTTCGTTTATTCCGTATGTTTGAGTTTCTGAACAAGCCTTGTTTACGTTTCCTTGAAAAGAAAATTGTGTTCTTAATACTCGTTTCTTATATTTTTACGTACCTATATATACTAATAATTTAATAAATTTCTTTTTAGATGGGTTTCAACACATTATTATTAACTTTGCAAATCGTTTCCGTGTTCCGTGAGGTATTGGTATTTTTGCTACCTACTGTTACCTATTACGTTACTTTCATTAGATAAGGCTCAAATTATGGTTGATTTTTGAAGTGAAAACTTCTTTAGCGGCGTTGTACACTTTTTTTTTTGTATGGGTAAAAAATGTTAAATTCGCGTTAGGTTAAACACTTGGGCTGATCGCATCATGACACACAATAAAATTGGAAAGCTTGTTGACTTTCAATATATTGGACGAAAAAATCAATAATCAAAATCATTTCTTCAGTTTAGACTGTTACAAGCACATATGAATGTCTAGAAGCTACGCCATCGGTTCGTAAATCTACGGTGGGAGACCTTGTACTGAGAAGAACCGGCAAGAAACTCAGCAAGGGCTGTTTTTTTCTCCCTGTTTTATCATTTACAGAGTCGTCAAGTTGAAAAATGACTTCAGAGATGATTCATGAAGTCATCTTTCATTACATAATGTGAAATTATACATTAATTGTTCACCTGAATTTTGATTGCTGTGTCACACAGTATAAATACAAACAGAGTTATTTATAATAGGTGTAATTAAACATTTACATCTTAAATATCAAAGTAGTTAGGGCAGACTCATTTCCGCTGGCAGCACCCGTTCACGAGCATGACGCATGAACCAGCCATCGCTTCGCTCAACCATATTTTAGGGAACGTAACGATCCGCCTCACACGACACCACCGAAGAGACTTTTAAGAGAGCATGACTACCCATAACCACCTATATCAACCACAACATATTTACTTAAAATTAATGTCATTTATCTGTAGGACACTGCAAACAATTACAAAGCAAAAACAATGGAGAAATCATGACCACGCCGTTTTGCCTTTCAAATCTTCTTAAACAGTCTGATATTTTTCTTTACGTAATCAACTTTAAATACAGCTTTTCAATAGTAGTATCGTCAACACATAACACATTCATAATATATATCATATCGAAATACCCGTTGGAGTGGTTGGTTGGTTGAAACATAGTAATATTTTATTTTACCGTATTATAATAATAAGTCTCTATCTAGGACGTCCAAGTGGCAGCTTTATTGCGAATAAAATGCATTTTTTACAATTGATGTCGCTAGGTGCGCTTAAATGTCATTCATTTAAGTTGATATTTCTGAGAGATAAACTTTGTTAATGTAATATAAATTGTCATGTTTGTTTACGATATCGCAATTAATAAATATTGTATTCTACCACATACATGATACTTTTATACTGATAATTAAAGCAATTCATGCAAAATTATTCCCTAACCATTCCAAAATATCAAAAATGCACAACGTTAATATTCACGTTTTCACTTCTGTCGGCACTCCCGGAGTGCAACCCGTCGTTTTTTTTTTATAAAATACCCTTTGTTTTAGTATTGTTTATCTATTGGTGTTATTATCCTCGGCCTGATTTTATAATATTTTGTATTTTGGTGATCTATTTTATTTCAAAGTTGGGATGTCACATTGAGACTTTTAACTTCGACTGCAAGTTACGTTTAGCTTCCAGATCACCCGTAAAAACATCGTAAAACAAACATTTTGGAATGGGCTGGAAGCTGGAATATTATTAGCGTAACGCTATCATTTTTTTATTCCTTTATCGATGAAAGATAATACGGCAAATAATTATTTTGCAGAAGAGAAAGTAAATCCGATATATTATAAGAGCTTTTTTGATGTCGTCGTCCAAATAATATTAGCCACAGGCTTGCTTGAACATACATTTCTTTGTAAATTATACTTATTCAATATTATTAGCTATGTACCGCAGTGTTGACATTCATAAAATTATGGTGATTGTATCTATATCACGTTCTGTGGAGCTTTTAAGTTTTATGGGATTGCCAAGCCTGCCTACAATATTCATATAAAGAATAAGGTCCACTTGTAGCAATTTTGCTAAATCTCAATTTAAATTCAAACTAGATTTAGCCCATACAATAATGTTAAATGGACATTGATGTATTGTCATTTTTCTATGGGTTAGAGCTAGTTTTAATTAAATCAAGATTTAGCTACAAGTGGGCCTTTTTTTTTTTGTAACGCAGGTAAAAAATCTTTTTACAGACGACGGCGCCTTTAAGAGGCACACCGCCGGACGGACCTCACACCTGGCTCCCGCAAGTCTTACGGACCCCCCAGTGGCTACCCACCGAGAACGCCGAAACTCTTACGGGCGCTTTACAGCATAATATCCGCTAAAAAAGTCCTGCGAATACCTTCTACACTGCTTAGTGCGGAGCCGCAGGGTCCCCGTTAGGGATTCTACCACGGCTCCGCCCCCAGCAGCTTCCCGGCCTCGCCGGGGCTCCACGGCAGGGGTCTCCCGCGGTATTACGGGGACCCCGCAGACGTGCGCAGGTAGGCCCGCGCGAGGGGGCTGGGTACGCGGCCTACTGCCCACCGTACCGCCCCCCATCCGCTGCGGAGGGGACTCTTGGGCGTACCCGTCCAAGAACCCTCCGCCGCCCCCTCTTTGTAGGACAGAACTACGAGTGGGGGGGCCGCCGTTCCTGGGAGGGGGGAACGGGAGGGGAAGCGTAATTCTTCCCGACCCTCTCCCCCCTCCCGGTCGCCCACGTCTCCCCGCGTCTTCTCCTAGGATAAGAGGGGGGAAAGGCGGGCGACAGCATTCGTGTGGGGGTCCGAGCGGCCGAGGCTACTCGGACATCCCCCCCTCTGAGGGTGCCCGTACAGGTGCCGATGTCTCAGAGGACAACCGCTACGGGGGTTTGCCCCGGGTAACCGGAGGGTCACACCTCCTGCCTCCCATTACGTGGCCAGCTGGCCGACAGCTACAAGTGGGCCTGAGTGTTTTTAATTAACTATATTTCCATTTTCACTACATCCATATCCATAATACATGGTGGCCCACCATGAGCTAATTTTAGATTAAAAGCCCAACATTTGTAAACAATAAGAATTAAGAAGTGTTGATAATTCGAGACAATTTTTGCTGGACAGCTGGCCAGTACGCACCCGCATGCTAAATCACTTCGCTCTGCTAGTATGGGTGGCCAATTACCTACTCAGTTGATTTTGGTTTTTGGCTGTGCGGTTAGCCAGTGCGGATATTGGTAATTAATCGACTCCCGTAAATGTAAATGTCCATATGAGGAAGACTACAACGAGATTGACAGACATCTGAGATTCCCCATGTTTGAAAAGAACATTCCCCATGTTTGAAAAACTTAAATTAAATATCAAGTTTTACGGTTCTATAAAATTAATTTAGCGAGGCCTATGACCGAAAGTTCAACTGGCCTCGTGAAACGCCGCTGCTATATTTTTATTTGTAAAAAAGGCTTCGTCTCATTACACTTAGTCTGCATATCGCTGACTAACGAAGGCGTGTTCAGAGGCGAGAGGGAATGAAATATATATCGTAACGTGCCTCATTAGGCAAGGCTCGATTCACGCGTATTGTACAAAAAAGGAAATGTATATAATATATGTAACACTTGTACGCCTACTCATGAAGTAAATCATTATGAGGTGCATTTCTGGAATCTAATTAGTAGGTACCTTCATGTTAATAAAGGCAATAAACATTTAGATGGTTTAAGTCTTGTAGAGTATTTCTATTTAGGTAAACTAGATTCAACTAAAAATAGCGTTATCCCATAGAAAAATGTCAAAATGTCAATTCGATATTCTCGTATGGGTTAAATCTAGTTTTAGTCGAATCGAGATTAAGTCAATTGACTACAAGTGGGCCTTTTAAAGACCCCAAGCATTATCCATCTGCAAAATGAAAGTGGAGACAAAATTATAGGAAAAGGTAAGTAAGAACTTAATACTTACCTGTAACAATGCAAATCACCATAAAGCCTAATTTTCTCGAAGCTGCTGTGAGCGCTAAAGGTTAAATAAATAGTATGTAACTATTCTGTTAATTCAATACATTATATGAGTGGGAAAGTAAACATCTGTTGCGAGCCATTGTAATATTTCTTTCTTCCAGTTAGAACTACTCCAAAAGTAATATTATTGGATGACTGATTGTGAGTGAAGCTATTTATTATTTGAGCCTAGCTTAGCGCAGAAATTTCCATCCAACTCATTCGTTTGGATAAATCTCCATTCAGACGTTAAGTTATCTCGTTTATTAAAGACCTAAAACTCAACTTCTTGATTTATTAATCTAATTACAGTTAACGATTAATCACGAGCATTCATTAAACCGAGGAGGTTGCGAATTCAAACCTTATCTGAGTTTGTTTAAGAGCGTTGGAAGATGAGACGGCAACAATTAAGTGGTTAAACTTGATAACCGGATGAAGTGTCGTTACAATAAAATGATAAATGTAATCATGAAATGAGTCGTAAACTAATTGGTTGCTAGCTTATTTGATCTTTTTGTACTGTGATTTTGAAGGAGAAATGAGGTGAAATAAAATAAAACGTAAATAAACACACAATATTGTGATGATTAATCAAAATTTCTCTTATAAATCGAAATATCGTGCTCTTATTCATCATCATCAGCCTATTAATGTTGCCGATGGGGCAAAGGTCTTCTCCATGAATAGAATAAGGAGAACGGACCCAGTGCGGGTTAGTGGGTGCTAAAGACTGCAGGTGCAGTTGGGATCTGCAGTCTTTAAAACCCACCAATTTGCTGTATTATGCTAGTATTTCGGTCTTTTCTGCATCGCTTTTTGCCCAGGGTCCGTCAAGTGTTTTTATCGTTGCTTTCCAGAGGGAGTAGTCAGTGCCTGAAGCCGCATCTAGATTTTTAAGGAAATGTTCCATATCATCATTTCTATGTGTCAGTGCTTAGAGCTTGTTTGAATTCAGCTGAAATTTTATTTCATACAGCTTTTATTTAGCTAGTTTGTTTAATGCCACTGTTTCCTAGCCTTCCGTTTTTGCCTCACCATTTCAAGGATAGGGATCGGATAGCAGTAGGAACCTTTTTGTAAAGTTTGATCTGGGGTTGCAGTTATTGAAATGAGCTTGAAACAGATTTATTGATGAAAAAGCATCCTAGTTTATTCAGTGCTACACTTGGTGAATATAAGGGACCGGAAATATCTCAACACATACGTGCTAACGCAACACCGCGTTTTATAAAAGCATGTTCAGTGCCATTCCCTCTAAAGCGCCAAGTAGAAGATGAATTGATTCGTATGATAGAAGCCAATTTTCTTACTCCAGTAAGATATTCAGAGTAGGCTACTCCGTTAAGTTTAGTCAAGAAAGACGACGGGTCACTTCGTCTATGTGGAGACTACCGATCGACCGTTAACCCAGCTATTGAAGTTGATACTTCCCCACTCCACCGCAGTTGAGTCTTTTGTTCAACTTAGTGGAGGCCGTATATTCAGAAAAATAGATTTAAAATTAGCTTACATGCAATTGAAAGTTGACGAGACTACTGCTATGCTGCTAACGCTCAATACTCCGCTTGGATTAATGAAAAGCCTAGCATTTGGCGTCAATGCTGCACCAGCTATTTTTCAGAGGGTTATGGCCAACCTTCTGTCTGGCTTGGAAGGGGTTGCGTGCCTACTTGATGACGTGGTTATTGCCGGGCGGAATATAGAAGAACATAATCAGCGCTTGCATGCAGTACTCAAAAGACTGCATGATGACTGGGGTTTCCATCTTAATATTAAGAAATGTGTTTTTGCTACGAATAGTATTAAATTCTTGGATCACATAATTGATGTGAATGGGCTTCATCCTTCGCCTTTGAAAGTCCAAGAGATAAAAGACAAGCCGGCGCCAACTAATAAGGAGTCATTGAGAGCGTTTTTAGGCTTGTATATTTTTTACGAGAAGATTATTCCTGACAAAGCAACTCTGTTGGAGCCTTTGTATCGCTTGTTAGAATCAAAAAGTCCTTGGACTTGGGGCGAAGCAGAAGACACGGCATTTGAACGTGCTAAAGAATTGCTGTCATCTGATTTGACACTAGTTAACTATGAACTCGACAGAGAACTATTATTAATATGTGACTCTTCCAGCTATGGCCTTGGTGCTATTATAGCACATGTAATATATGATGGATCTGATAAGCTCGTCATGATGGCTTCTAGAATAGGCAGCTGGCGAGCTAGATTCGCTTGATCTGCGAGCCAACTGCAATGGTGTAGAACTGTGTGATGTTTGTCCTTGTCCTACAGTCCGAGCAAGCGGCTGGTCAGCATGCTGGCGATGCTGCTCTCCATCTTCCGTCGTCACCATATATGAACTAGGACCTTCCACCAATTCAACATGAGCTCTTTGCCATTTCTCGCCCGGTCCATACATACGGGCTAAGACGGACTGATATACCACAAGCGATCGTGTCGGAGTTTGCTGTGCTGCTTCTTCAAGCTACTCTTCAGCCCGGCTTGGTACAGAATCAGGATGTAGTGAAGGCACAACTGTCCTAAATCTACGTCCATTCAATATTTCAGCCAGCGTTTTATTAGTGCATTAGCCTTCTGTTTGTTCTTCAAGCAACAGTACTTCTTTTAACGGCTTTTCAGTTTCGGCAGCAGAATTAGTCATTGTCCATCTACTCAAGGCATCAGCATTACCTAATGCTTTACCGGGTCTGTACTTTATGATATATTTATAACAACTTAATTTTAAAGCCCATCGCAACATTCTGGGTGAAATCTGATCCTGTATTATCTTATTGGGGTTAAATAAACTAGCTAACGGCTTGTGGTCTGTTAAATTATAATATTCACGCTCAGCCAAAAACTCATGAAATTTTGTTAACCCGAAAATTATAGCAAGAGTATCTTTATCAATTTGTCCATATTTCCTCTCATGGGCTTGTGTGTTAGTTAGTTTTGTTGAGTCATATTGAGAAATTGATTCTTTATTGTTATTAGATGAATTTGTTCGGTGTTCTATATTTTTACTTCGAAGAGGTGGGTATTTATTTTTGCAGCTCTTTGTATACACTAGATTCTTTATAATTTGCCGGATGATTTCCATTGCATAAAACACATTTTACAGGATATGATCGTTCTTTTCGAACACAGTTGGCAGACATGAGCTTTTCAGTCCATTTTATACATTTTGGTGCACGGCGACAGTATGCCTTCGTATATCCGTATTGCGTACAATTTGAGCATTACGAGATGCTATGCGCAGGCCTAGGAGATTCGAACTATTCCCAGAAATTTAAAAGATTTTTGACTTCGTAAACTTTACTATTATTATTTGGAAGTAATTCTACAATGAACATGTGCAGAGGTTTCTTAGTTGTTCTCTGTTTGATGTTCCATACATTACAAACATTATGACTTATGTCTTCCAAAGCCAGACACTTTTCTTCTATGACAGTAGATGGATGAATGTTATTTTAAAATAACTCTAAAGGATCTCTCCTTCTTCGGTTTATATGTGTAGATTTCAATTACCTTAGTTTCAAACTATATTGACATTTCTTTAAAAGTATCATGTGTGTCGTGGTTTGTATTTTCACTCGTATTTTTCTGCCCCAAATTGAAAGAAAGAAAGAAAAAAAATCAGTACCATGACCATTTTGATAACATACATAATACAAGTAATATACATGGTGCCGAAAAGGTATCTACTCAGCATAATGTCGGAGCATCTAACGATGCTTCGACGCTGGTCTTCCGCAGATACCTACTAATATTAAGTAAAGGTACCGCTACGCGCAAAAATAGAATTTATTTATGAGTGTACAACTGTGGATAATATATAATGGGCAATAAATTCATCAAGTAATTGCTTAAAAGGTCGTATGTTTTCTACTTTATCTACACATATTGGGGGAGGTTTAGAAACTTGCTCTTTTCTGTTGTTCACAGTACTGTCCTCTTCTTTATTCAGTCCTTCAAACCAGTATGCGGTCTGTATCAGTTAACTGAGCCAATAAATATAATGTTTTGTTTTAATTATTAAAGAAATATGAAGGAAAACAATATCGCGAAAGTTTTAGCAGATCCAACATTGGCAATACTGGGCAATACAATAATAAAAAAACAGTAAATTAGAATCCGTATTATATGATATTCGTATTAATATTGTCCTAATAAAGTGTAAACATGGAATACATATAAAGGATTTTCCTTTAAAAAAGATCTAAAGAACGCATCATTCACTTGTTAAGTCAGGTGAAAAATGGATAGGGACAAAAGGTAGTAATAAGGGGGTATCAAGTGGGACGTCGGCGGATTCAGAGGGAATGTGCCCTATCATCCCTGCGTCTGAGTCGAGCGCCACTAGAGAACTGAAAGCGCACCTTTAAGGTATCTCAAACTTCAGACTAGCGGTTTATTGGGCATTTTACTTTGACAAGAGCCCTTTTGCAGCATTTTGTGAACTTTTACAAAACGACTTTGATTCACATCGCTTATTTTATTGCTTTAGTTTTTATTTTTAACTACAAGGGCATACGATTAAATAAATAAATAAATATTTCCAAATATTTATATCATAAATAAATATTTCGTATTTTGAGCACAAAGCCTAATTTGTAGAACGTCTATGAAGCAAAACGCCTAGCAGAATGTATATGAAGCAATTATTTTAAAATCTTATATCACCTAGAAAGCAGGAAACCTAAATTGTAGAACGGCAATAAAGTAAAACGCCTAAAATCTCTGTATAAAATGCAGAATTTTATAAAATCAAACATATAAAATCCTTTAGTAGACGTAGAAGAATGAATAATTTTTTTAATTAGCAATAACTAATTTTGTTAAGCATTATTTCAATATTTTATTTCTACTTTCTACAAGCTGACCGAAAAGCTTGTTTTAAATTTTTATGAAAACTTATTATTACCGACTTTTTGCTGTTTAGGTATACTGCTTTTAGTCATTTTTCATTTAAAGTGACTTGTATTCATAGACATTCTGCAAATTAGGCTTTGTGATCAAAATAGGTCATGATTATTTTCATTCAATTAAAGTAGGTAAGTATAGGTAGTTTGGCCTACATATTTCGCTTCGCTTCGGTGTAGAGCTAAAGTGTAGACTACAGTTTTTGTTCTCAGGCTTGTATTATACACAATGACATTCATCTATGATTCTTCTTATACGTGCATGCAAAGTCTCAGCCCGATCGGTTTAAAATTTCATACAAACTTTCATTCCCTATTTTATCCTCTTTGGGGGTGGAATTGATCAAAATCCTTTCTTAGCGGATGCCTACGTCATAACATCTACCTGCATGCCAAATTTCAGCCCGATCCGTCCAGTGGTTTGGGCTGTGCGTTGATAGATCACTATGGCAGTCAGTCACCTTTGAGTTTTATTTAAATAGATATTTGTTACGTCACCGTAAACTGACGATATGAGATGTTGTTGGGATTGCACTATAAAACATAATTCAGGCGTCAGAATAAGTTTTCCTTGGTGTAGCAGTGGATAGGTACCTTCACCAATCCTTAATAATATATCAGAATATTCACGATCATCCCGGTTATCTCCAGTTCTCACTCGCATGTTTATAGTCAAATGCACCGATTGTATATCACGCCACAAATAATAAGAGCTTTTCAGGCAAGCCCTAACCTCATCAGCTCGGGTTCCCCGTGGTATTATCGATAAGGTTTGTCGGAAATCACCACAAAATAAAACTGTGATACCGCCCATTGGTCGATCATTTTGTCTTATCCGTTAACAAAAATAAATCCTCATAGCATGATTCAGTATTCACGTGCGACGGCGCGATGGCTTATTTCATGAATAAGTTTGGTGTTTCTATACCCATTTCTATGATTCTTTTTATTGAATAGGTAATAATGTTAACTTTTATAAATTAGGGACGAGTGAGAGTATTATAAACGTAAGAGTAAAGAAATATAATCAGAATGCTCCGAACTGCTAAGCTATCATCAGGTGTTATTGTAAGTCAACCATAAAAGATAGACATATGTTGTTGCATGATATTTTTTAGAAAATCTTATGTAAAATATTTCCGTCATACATAATTTCTATGTAACTTTAACCATTAAGGCTGCGTACGCGACGGAAGCTTAAAAAATGGAGTAACTTCTCCCGTTTTCCCAACATTTCCCTTCATTACTCTGCTCCTATTGATTGTAGCGTGATGAAAAGTATACTATAACCTGCCCAGGAGTATGAAAAATAATTGTACCAAGTTTCGTTAAAATCCGTCGAGTAGTTTTTGTTTCTATAAGGAACATACGGGGTGTAAGGGGTTCTAAATACACCTGCAAGAACCCAAGCCAACCTCACCTTCACGTGGTGCACCCTGTTGACCAACAGACGAGGCTCTGGCAAACCGACCGATGGCGGTATAACCATCCAATGACGTAGGGGAGGAAAATGTCACTGGTGACGGGCAGCAGCGTCATCAGTAAATAAACCTACGCTCTGCGATCGCCAACCCGCCTGCCCAGCGTGGCGATTATGGGCAAATCCTTCATGCACAAGAAACTCAAGCCACGGCCCCCAGTTCCCGGCAGCCCCGCTATTCCTGGTCACGGTGGCGACCACGGTAACGGTGGGGCGGGGGGTGCCAAGAATCTCCGGGCTACGGGAGGCCACCACAAAAGACTGACCCTGGCGACGTACAACGGACGCACGCTACGGCTTGACTCGCATCTGGCGCAACTCGAGGTGGAACTTGGAAAGATTAGGTGGCACATTTTAGGGTTAAGTGAAGTCCGAAGAGAGGGGGAGGACACCATAACCCTCGAATCGGGCCACCTAATGTACTTCCGCGGGGGAGACCAACAGTCCCAAGGTGGCGTTGGGTTTTTGGTAAATAAGTCCCTTGCCGATAACGTTGTGGAAATGTCCAGCGTGTCGAACAGGGTAGTGTACCTTATTATAAAGCTCACCGAGAGGTATAGCCTCAAGGTGGTGCAAGTGTACGCACCGACCTCGACACACTCGGACGACGAAGTGGAGGATATGTTCGATGATATATCGAGGGCCCTCCACTCCACTACTAAGACCCACTACAACGTTGTTATGGGGGACTTCAACGCTAAAGTGGGAGTACAGAATTGCAGCGAATCGGTAGTAGGATCCCATGGATTTGGAAGCAGAAATCATAGGGGGCAAATGCTCGTCAACTTCCTCGAACAGCAGGGGCTCTTCTTGATGAACTCTTTTTTCAAGAAACAGCCCCAAAGGAAGTGGACATGGCGGAGCCCCAACACTATGACTAAAAATGAGGTACGATTTCATCATGACGGACAAGAGGTACATATTCAGAGACGTCTCCGTGATCAACAGGTTCAATACCGGTAGTGATCACCGACTCGTCCGGGGCTCTCTGAATATCAACTTTAAGGCCGAGCGCGTCCGTTTAATGAAATCCAGGCTCCAACCTACTTTGCTCCAATCTATAACAGGATCTGAAACGTTCCAGTCAAATCTGGAGAACCGATTTGCTGCCGTGGAAACCACATCAGACGTAAACCAAAACCTCGAAAATGTGGTTCGGATTCTCAGGGAAGAGGGTACGAAACTATGTGCGCGTAAGGGCAGGAAGTCAAAGCTTTCGGAAGAGACTTTAGGGCTAATGAAGAACGACGTGAAAACCCACCCGTCACTTCGTCGGCAAAGCGGTCTCTAAACCAAGAGATCAGTAAGCACGTACGACACGACCTCCGATGCTCCAATACTCTCTCGATCGAGAGAGCGATCGAGCAGAATCGGTCCAAAGTGTTCGTACAATCTCTTGGAAGAAGCCATCTGACGAAGTTGACCACAGCAAGTGGGGAAGTTGTTGCTTCAAAGCCGGCAGTCCTTTCGGAAGTGGAAGACTTCTACAGCCAGTTATACGCATCACATGCATCTCGACCTGATCCCGGAAACGAGGATTCTAGAGCCACATTAACACGCCACTTCACCGAAGACCTGCCAGAAGTCAGTATTGGCGAAATCGAGATTGCTCTTGGACAGCTTAAAAATGGAAAAGCCCCTGGAGAGGATGGTGTTACAACAGAACTCTTGAAGGCTGGAGGTAAACCCGTACTGAGGGAGCTCCAAAAGCTTTTTAACACTGTCCTGTTCGAAGGGAGAACTCCGGACGCGTGGAGTAGGAGTGTTGTCGTCTTGTTCTTTAAAAAGGAGGACAAGACCCTAATTAAGAACTATCGACCCATATCCCTTCTTAGCCACGTCTATAAGCTGTTCTCAAGAGTGATCGCGAACCGTCTTGCGCGAAGATTTGATGACTTCCAACCACCGGAACAGGCTGGGTTTCGGAGCGGATACGGCACCATAGACCACATCCACACAGTGCGGCAGATTATACAGAAGACTGAGGAGTACAATCAGCCCCTGTGCTTAGCATTTGTGGACTATGAGAAGGCCTTTGACTCGATTGAAATCTGGTCTGTCCTGGAGTCCTTGCAGCGTTGCCAAGTCGACTGGCGATACATCCAAGTGATAAGATGTCTCTACGAAGCCGCCACCATGTCTGTCCAAGTACAGAATCAGCAAACAAGTCCCATACCGTTGCATCGTGGAGTGAGACAAGGGGACGTTACTTCCCCGAAATTGTTCACTAATGCAATGGAGGATATGTTCAAGACGCTGAACTGTAAACGACATGGCATCAACATAAATGGCGAACGCATCTCTCACTTGCGATTTGCAGACGACATCGTCATCATGGCAGAAACCCTGCAGGACCTACAACAGATGCTGAATGACCTGGCTGACTCTTCTATACGCTTCGGCCTACGGATGAACTTGGATAAAACCAAGGTCATGTTCAATGAACATGTTCTACCGGAACCGATTGCAATACACGGTGCCGTTCTCGAAGTTGTTCAAAAATATGTATACCTCGGGCAGACATTGCAGTTAGGTAGAAACAACTTTGAGGACGAGGTGAATAGAAGAGTTCAGCTAGGTTGGGCAGCGTTTGGGAAGCTACGTCAAGTCCTGATATCGTCGATCCCACAGTGCCTAAAGACGAAAGTCTTCAATCAGTGCGTCCTACCTGTAATGACATACGGAGCCGAGACGTGGACACTGACGGCACGGCTGATCCACAGGTTCAAAGTCGCTCAACGCGCTATGGAAAGGGCTATGCTGGGCGTTTCTCTGAAAGATCGCATCAGAAATGAGGTAATCCGACAGAGAACCAGAGTTATCGACATAGCCCACCGGATTAGCAAGTTGAAGTGGCAGTGGGCTGGCCATATTTGCCGAAGAACCGATAACCGTTGGGGTAGACGAGTTCTGGAGTGGAGACCGCGTCTAGGCAAACGTAGTGTAGGACGTCCTCAGGCACGATGGAGTGACGATTTGCGCAAGGTGGCGCGGCTGGCAGGAGCTGGATGCGAGTAGCCCAAGATCGATCTGAATGGCGTGCATTTGGAGAGGCCTATGTCCAGCAGTGGACTATGATAGGCTGTTGATGAAGGAACATACACACAGACAGACAGACAAAAATTTTACTAATTGCATTTTTGGCATCAGTATTGATCACTAATCACCCCCTGATAGTTATTTTGATAATATATTTCATGTACAGAATTGACCCCTCTACAAATTTATTATAAGTATAGATAACATTTTGATTTTCGTCTAACATTAAAAAAAACACTGACTACACAGACTATCTTTTTGATACTGTAATATCTAAAAAAAACCAACTCGGAATAGTGTTAACTTCTTCACGTTTTAACATCAGGTGGGGTAAAGTCATTTGCCTACCACTCGTTATAAAAAAAACTTGATAACATTAAAATTTATTATTTAAAGGCTCATCACAATTCGAAGAACTATTAAGAAATATTTGTGCTGTTTATTTTATATACCTATATAGATAAATGGGCACGTCTTTGGTTTTTCGGTGAAGTATAACACCCATCTAAGGTTGGCAGGGGATCTTATCTGGCATTCTTTATGGTGACATAAATAAGGGTCTTTTATTCAGTGCGCGCAGCGGTCATCGATTATATTTAAAATATGTTCAGTTGATGTGCTGCTTACATAGTTTCACACCATATTTCTGGCAGAAAAACAATGCATCAAGAGAAACAACGAACGACATTACATTATTAGCAGAGTTATTATCATCCCAAAAGTCAACATAGAAAAAATTAAAACTTACAGCGCGCCGCATCACAGGATAGGGCACAAGCTGAGATGAAGCATCAGTTATTTGTTTATTTTTGCTGCACGTCTTAACTTTTTAGACCTAAACATAAAAAAAAATTCAATAGTTTTCGTTCAATTACCTTACTTTTATAGAACACTAGTGGGTTTTTTTGTTTTCTTCCAGGCACCCGTCTCGTCAAACAGAAGTGGGTATGAAATCCTAATCATATTCTAAAAAAGCATGAGCGAGAAAGACGTACAATCCTAATGGACACCCTACAGCTGGCTGCAAGGTTATGTCAGATTCTTACTGACTAAAACACACCCGTAGTTCATGCTTTTGGCCGGAAGAGCCTTACAAGCTTCATCTGCTGCGATCATCCCCTGAGGGGGATGATGCGGAACACTAGTGGCCCGCCCTCGCTTCGCTTCGGCGTAGTCTTTGGTTTTTGTTCTAATATATAGCCTATGGCACTTAAAAATAACGTGGTTTTCTATTGGTAATAAAACTTTTAAAATCGGTTCAGTAGATCTAGAGATCCTTACCCCACAACCTTACCAACTCACAAACTTTCATCATCATCAGTCTATTAATGTCCTCACTGCTGGGGCATAGGCTTTCCCTATGGATGGAATAGGAAGATAGAGCCATGACCCACCAACGCGGGCCCAATGCGGATTGGTGGGTGCTAACGACGCAGATGAAACCGAGACCAACTGCTTGACATGCATTTCGAAGCACGGAGGAGCTCAAGATAGTAAATTTTTGGTCACCTATCCAATGAACGACCACTGCAAAAGTTGCTTAGCTTCAACGATCGCAGCCGAACGCGCTAACCACATGCGCCATCGAGCTCCTCACTCACAAACTTTACCTCTTCATAATATTAGTAAAAAGATTAATAAGAAAGCGTCCATTTTACATTCATTATGCTTTGAAATAATTTTCAAATTAACAAAAAAAGTATTTCATTCACTGTTGCATGAATTTCATAATTTACAATAATAGTGTACCTATAGGCGTACAGTATGTTGATTGCATTGCCGATGCGATCATTAGGGACTCCTTTGAAACGTCAGTTCGGTGTAGACGCCTTGCAGTTAACTAGGTTATATGGGCGTATTGCCTACGTGGCAGGCATCTAGGCCTCTTTAGGCGCTGCGAAATAGTCACATTATGATAATAATAGACAATGTATCGGCTAGTAGCTGTATGTAAGATCCTGTTATGTAGAAAGCTATCAGATACTTAATTTTATGAGAGATCTCGATAAGCTCTGTGATATTAATTAATTTACTTTGAACTATATGAATGTTAAATTTACAGTTCTTTATTTCTGAATCTTCAGATCGAAGTTGTACTTTTACCGCCTGAAAATAGTCGAATACTGCATTTGTTTCTTAGGTTTTCACGCACATCACACATTAAATAAAACTAGTTTTAACGGGTTAATGCACGAACTTTATTTATTTATTGACGTTTTGCAGCCTTTTCAGGTCTGCATCGTCAAAATAATGTTTTTTTATTTACTTTGTCGAGCTACCTTCGAAAGACTTTTGTTGAGCGTTCGGTTATTTCATTGGAAGATTTTGAAAATTTTATTGTCTATGTATGAATTTATTAGTTAATTTAGTTAATAAAGTACTTTATTTAAAATTCTTTTTTGTAATTTTTATTTGACCTTAACTACCGTAAACTACCACCGGTTCGAAAATTGGGAGACCCCTTTCTGAGAAGAACCGGCGAAACAAACTCAGAGAGGCTTTCTATCTCCTTCTTACGAGTATGTTAAATCATGCAAACAAAAAGAACTAATAGTATCTGTTGGTCTTACATTGTGTGCTCGGGGTTGGGATTTTATTTCTTGTATAATGGGTTCCCAAGCTGGTGGTATATACCAACCATCTTCCCTATTGAAATTTGGATATTTTTTAATCTCAATAGCCTCGCGTATCATTCTAGGAATGAATCGTTGCTCAATTGCAAGGATCTGTGGTTTATCAAATCTAATGGAATGGTTTGGTCCCCCTTATGCATGTTCACACACTGCAGACTTATTTTCGCGCCTATGTTTCATATCTGCAATATGTTCTTTTACCCGAGTTCCAATACTCCTCTTTGTTTGCCCGATGTAGGAGAAACCCACAGTCGCATCCACGTTTGTTGACACCAGTAACTCGAAAGGGTATATTGCACTTGATAAGTCGTAGAAACTTGTTGAACTTTTTTGGCGGCTTGAAGTAAGTATTGATCGAAGCACGCTTCAGAATCCTCCCAATCTTGTCAGTGACTGCTTTAATGTAAGGTATTATAGCAGGTTGTCGGTCGACTGTGCTAGGTTTGGTGCGATTGTGACGGCGACGTGGTACATTCAGATTATTATCCTTCAGTACTCGCTCGACATGCTAAAGTTCAGCTGCCAGGTGTTGTTTGTCACAGATACCCCGTGCTCTCTGAAACAAACAGTTTCCTACGGCAGTTAATTGTTTCGGGTGATGGTGTGAGTATAAGTTAACCTTTATGTTTCGAGAACAAATTATTTGACGCGTCAGATAAATAGTAATACTGAATTACTATTTATCTCATTTTATACTAGGGGTCACTTGTATTCACTGTTCCCAAATTAAATTGACTAACAGCTATTTTCAATAAACTAATCTGCAATAAAATTTTAGCTTATTTCGTTTCATAGGAATAGTTGTGATTTTAATATAAATTAAACTAGGAAACTAAACTTTAACCCTCTTATTAATAAACAAGGAATAAGCTTAAGACTAGTTACGCCGTGTTTTGTTCATGTCACTCAAATGCCATTTGTCATTCCATGAACAGAGACAAAACATGGAGTAACTAAGCTAAGCTTATCCTACGTTTATTCATAAGTTGGTAACTGGATAATAGACCTATATTTCACTGGCGATCGATAATTAAAAATGGCAGTTAAATAGGACGTTTAAACTGGATATGGGTTAAATTTGATATAAGAATGTTGGTGCAAATGACCTTAAGTATCGAATAGATCAGTCGAGAGTCATTGGGAATATCGTCACGGACGCTGTAGGCGACAGAAAGGCATTGCTCATCGGAATCAAAGGGTTCTCTACTCGTTGGTCGACGAGGCAATTTGCAGCTCAGAGGTGCCCAAATTGAATTTATGTAACCTCTCTCTTAAACTTACAGTGCTAACACACAGCGCGCAAGTTTGCACAACTTGTACATAACAATTGTTACAACTTGAACATGTTATAATTAAATAAATAAACAATTCCAACACTCACACCAATTAGCCTAGCCCTAAAGTCCCTACATCCCTACACTGTAGGCTTGTGTAATGGGTTACTAGGGCAACGGATAGAGTACATATACTGATAAATATATATGTATATTTATATAGAAATACATATAAAACTGGAGTACAAATGCTTGTATTCATCACACAAACATCTGTCCTCACCGGGACCACATGACATACCACTCGGCCACGGAGGTCGTCAAGGTAATTATGATCCGATGTGAGAGAAAGCTTCTAGAGGACACAGTAATTGGTAGTATTAACTGTAGTTACGTTAATTACTCAAAATTTCGATTAAACATTACAAGTACTATTTGAACTTCAGTAATGTATGTTTAAATACTTTAAACTTTTAAAAAAAATGAATCAGTATGAAAACTTGAACATTCAATTTTGTACTAGGAGTAATTAGAAGTCGCATGTTGCTAACGTAAAAGTCCAGGTAAGGTATTTATTTCGCGAACTATAGCTATATATCTTATAAGTTAACCTTTATGTTTCGAAACAAATTATTTGACGCGTCAGCCACAAGTAGGGTTATCAACTTTTTCCTATCAAATATAGTACCTATTTTCGAAGCGTTACTTCTAAAATCACAGTAGCTGGCAAACAAATGGAAAAATATAGTATGTGGTTAAAATATTTACTTTATTTTTAAGTAAATTTATTTTTGCTGCTAATTGCCTAACTAATAATATTATAATAATGCATTAAGCAAAATATAGGAGTTTCGCCTACTATATATTTTTTTAGAATAAAATAGTATCTGGTGCCCCCATATAGTAGAATATTATACAGTAGGGTTGATAACCCTAGCCACAAGCCACGATTGATGAATGTGCAAAGTCGTAACCATAAAGCATCCAGCGGGTTAATTCTTATCATAACTCTTAAGGACGAACCGAGGTAGCATCACGTAACGTACGCATCTTACGTCTGATGATACTAACAATTCAATGGATAAACTAGATTTTGATAGAAAATGATTTACATCTGTGATGCTCGTATTAATTATCCATAACCCATGGCTGTCAGCCCCTTCTTATAGTTTAATTACGCGTATAACTTGTTAAACCGTATGACAATGTGTCCGCTGAGGTGCATTTTATCAAGAATGGTCAATAGAACCGCACACAGGCAGTCAAAAGGTATTGGTGTCCCTTTTAGACTTACAATGTTACAAAGAACATACCTACTATGCTTGTTTTAATCCTGTTTAAATGGAATCTAGATTGTTCACTCAATGGTGGATTTCGGTTGTTTGTTGTTTTTTGTTTTTCTATTACTTAAAAGCTCACAACATCTTATGTCTTAGTCTGTTTTGAAAACTCTTGTTTACTTTTTGGTATTCTTTCAGTTTTTTCTATAAGAGGAAATTCAATTCATCATTATCAGACTAATAATGTCCCCACTGCTGGGGTACTGGCCTTTCTTATGGATACAATAAGGAGATTGGGCCATGACTTACCTCGCGGGCCCATAAGAATTGGTGGGTGCTTACGGCTGCAGGTGCAACCGGGACCAACGGCTTAACGTGTCTTCCGAAGCACAGAGTAGCTCGAGATAGTAAATTTTTGGTCACCCATAAAATGATCGACCACTGCGAAAGGTGCTTAAATACAATCATCGCAACGCGCTAACCATTTGCACCATCGTGCTCCTCGAATGCATTTATTTATTCTCAATTCAAATTCTGTTGATAGTGAGGTGAGGTAGCAGGTAGCATAGTGGATTTTCCGTTTGAATTGAAGATTTCGTCTGGAGGCACACAATGAAATAACATTAACTTTTGTTGGTGTTCTGTTTCTGTCGGTGAGTAAGGTTCCAAAGCTCCACGGGGTTAGTGGATAGGGCCAGGGTAGGCAAAGGTATCGCAAGCGTCTACAAGCTTTAGCGGCCGGTTAAGATCAGGCGGGCCATAATTAGCTTGTTTGCCACCATTTTGAAATGAAATACACAAGTTTTTAATTTAATGTAGGTTTTGTATTCTAAATTAAAGATGAATATTTTTTCAAATCAGGCTGGCTATTAAATAAAATCGTATCACCTCTTTTCGTTGAAATCTAACACACAATTAATTAATTTCGTTTAATCAACAAACAGTTAATCAACTGGGGTTCATTTGAAACTAAGACAGACAGCAGTTACATTTCAGAGAACAACTTTAGTAACGAGGGCTACGGTGCTTCCAGCCTGGTACCTACGTTACTTTTAACAAAGGTCAGTCCCGGGCTATATCGTCTGTAACGGATGCAATTACTCGCAGTTGCCGTTAGTGTCACCAGCTCAATGTCGCAGATCGGGACAGGTGCTTTATGATGTCTTACTTGTTCATGTAGTTTATCTACAGAGAAAACTAATCCTAACCGATACATGTGAAATACTATAAACCATTTTACGCAATAAAAATGACATTTTATTCAATATTACTATGGATTTGTTACAATGATGTTTAGTGTTATTTGGTTCAGATGACATTGAAATTTCAGTAACATCAGCAGCATACTGTAATCCAAAATCTGCCAAATTAGATTCCAATGATATCTGTAATGGCTTAGAAATAAGGTCCAAAATTAAGAAATTTATTTGTCACAGATTGCTGTAATACTACTTTAAATTTATTATTGGACATAATCTTGTTGAATTCTTATATTTTGTGTACAAATCAACGAATCGGAAATGATATGGAATACGAACTGCGCTAAAAAGAGGTTACACAGAAACTGTAACCAAGTGGGCGGGGCGAAAAAATGCGATCAACACACCGATCATGGTATTGGTTGGGATTTCCGTTAAACATTATCTTACCTAATGAATGGATAGCCGAATTAATTTGCAGATATATGAATTTTCTAATTACCTATTTTGTTTTGTCGGTGTGGGTGTCGAGTTAGTATTAAAGTTTAGTTGTATACGTTTGGAACCATGTTTTAGCGGCATTTGTTAGAGAGTAGTTTCTTCATACTAGCTGTGCCCCGCGGTGCTATCCGCGGTTTATTAGGGATATATTCCCGTAGTAAAACGTAGCCTTTCTGTTAATCCAGGGTGCCAGCTAACTATACCAAATTTTATTAAAATCATCCAGCCGTTTAGACGTGAAGAAGTAACAAACATACACACACACACTTTCACCTTTATAATATTAGTGTGATTATTTCTAATTCATTGGTACAAATCAAAGTTTTGAATGTGTCTCATAAACCAGAATATTTGGCAACAATAGTAGCGCGCTCGCTGGACGAATGCCCGTCGCATTGTCAAAGCTGCAGGAACAAGGCAATTTGCGCCGAATGCTTTCCACTGAATCCAATTTAATGGTGCTACTTCAGGTTAAAATATGCAGCTGGTTGGTGCTTAACGACAGTTCGGGCGAGGACGACTAAGAAACGTCTAGCAATGCCAATCAATGTATTTGACGTTTTCTGAGCATTAACTAAGGTTAATGTGAGATATCTATTCGATAATGAGAATATTTTTGTGAAAGCGGTAAGATGCGGAGAATATCCCGCATACATAATATTTACTATAAATTTTTATTTTAAAAAATAGGCTCACCTCACTAACTGTAAGATATGATTCATAACAAAAGAAGAACAACAATCAAATATAAAAGAGAGAAAAAATGCCAGGAATAAAGGTAGCGGATAACACTTTTGGAGGTATCAAGTCGAGATGGAAGCCTAAATTGTAATGTTTACAAGTTAAATTAGATGAAGGGCGGTGGAAGTTATTCATAATGGAGGCGCTCACCTTTTTGCGGGGGACTCTAGGAGATTACGCACAATTTGTCCTGCCGGATTCTCGGCTTTCGCGACAAGGACGCTTTCGCCTATTTGTATACTTAATTCGATTCTCGTCGGGGATGACGGAATTAGAAATAATTGCGATTGCTCAAGGTAAAAATTTCGCCTAATGAAAGGTTGAAGCGACCATGCTTAATAACTCGGACATTTTAATTTAAAAATCCGATGAAAATGAGATTTTTCATAATAAAAATTAATTGCTTCCAAAGCGGGAGAAAAAATATTTTTATTTTTTGTGTTCATTAACAGAAGAATTATAATAGCGATTATCTAAGAGAGATAAAGGATTATTATTATTATCTATAGGAATGTTTTATCAGGGAGGTAATTTATAAGGACTACTACTATACATATAAAATTGTCGAATTTTTTCGCCTTCATTTCCTTACTTTAATTAATTAATTTATCTTTTGGGTAGTTTCTCCCGCTGTCAGTGGTATCTTAATTTTTAATTCAAGATTTCAAAACTTTGTGGTGGACCAGCTTAACACGCCATAGGAGAAAACACAACAGTTAGCACCTTAGATTTGGTATTCCTCTCGTGTCGAGAGAAAAATATTTATAGTATGCAAGAATAAAATCAGGTAATAAAAACTTCTAAAATGCTTTCTATTGAAATTAAAACGTAATAACAAAACTAAAATAAATTAATATAAACTACGATAAAACTTAGGTGGTGTCGGCAGCGGCATATACAATCCTCGTGGTGTTTGTGAACCCGGAACCCTGACGCCATCCGGAGACAATGACAAGAGGATCACCGACTCGCACGAAGCCTGTGCTCATGGCCCATTTTGTGCAAAAGTTAACTCTTTTCTCGAGGTCATGCTCCCAGTCTATATCAGGTGAATCTGGAAAAGATGTAAAACTTAAGCACCAACGTAAGTATACTCATGGTCTCGTGTAAGGTTAGAATTCCAGTAGTGAAGCGAGGCAAGGCGAGAATTAAGATAACGCCTGTCAACCAAGGTTTGGCATTCAAAGTTTCAGTTTCTGGGGTCTACCCATCGATTAAATCTTCGCTTAAATGATAATTTCATACTTGCAGTACCGATTCACCATACTAGGTTTGTCTCCAATTCATTCACCCTTACTGCCATTCGGCTCTGAAATGCACTTCCTCTAGTCGTTCGAAACGCTCAAAACAGGACTGTTTAAGAGCTCGGTGCGGAAACATTATATACATCTATCGCACAGTGCTTCAGTTGAATCAGAATACTAAAATCGGACACTAAATTATAGGTACATTATGCAGTTATTTATGTATATATGTGTTAATATGTATGTGTATGTATTAAACGATATTTAATTTTGATTTTCTCATTGTTTGATCTTTGCTCTTTTCTATGATTTACTCTGCACGTTTTTTCTGATTGACTGGCAGAGAATGCCATGCTGGCATTAAGTCCGCCATAATGCAATGTAAAGGCATTAAAGATTAAATAAATAAAGTTAACGCTAGCTCTTGTGCGTTCCGTTTGATTGTTCATTCGCAATGCAATTCGCATGCGATATCTTTTACCAAAATAGCAATATGGTTAAGAATTTCATGTCTGTTCCCACCATTTCGTACACCACATTTTGAGCAGAGAGAGAATTGAAAGGAGATTGCTCAAATTGGCCTAAATGCACAAAAAATATTGGCATATACGATGAATATATTATACAAAGGTGTTGTATAATATATTCATTTTAAAAAGGACTTTTAATTTTACCGGTTTGAAAAAGATACGAATCATTTTTAATGGCTATGGGTGTAGTAACATTCGGCCAAAGACTGATCGAAGTTGTTTATGGTGTCGATTCTGGCTCGATTCTCTAAATCTAAACTTAAATTTGACAACAGTGCACGTTCCTTCCGGTTGACTGGTAGAGAATGCCATGCTGGCATTAAATCCACCATATGCAATGTAAAGGCATTAAAGATTAAATAAATAAATAATAAAAAAAAAACAGTGTATCCTTGTCATTCTCTATACAGAATGAAAAGGACAGACTTATGTTAAATTAAGTTTAGAGAATCACGCAGGAATCGATAACTATATAACATTAAATCAAATCTATTATGTATATTTATTTATTACACTGTGGTATTAATATCCACAACTTTATTATCATTTTCACTACATGCAAATGTGCTAAGACAATTATTATAGATGGTAGGCGACATCATAAAGTCTATTGCCTTACATTTTTCGCCAAACACCTCCATAAACATATTATAAGGTGTGATACACTAAAAATCTAAAATATGGTTTAACGAGAGTTTAAAAATTCTCTCTAATCTGTGGCTCATTCACAATCATCACACAGTTTCTGTCACAGAGTACCTTCCTTATTATAACCGGAAATGCTTAAATGATACCTGATTTTAAAAGTTACTCTTGTGCATCAACTTTAAAAACAGGCAACTATCTGTTAATCTACAAGCTCTATATACATGAATCTAATACATAATTTCGGTACTTGGCTTGATTTCCCTAGTTTACTATATAACTTATTTGTTTTTTATTATTTCAATACCTATGTACCTATTTGCATAAATAACCTCAAAATTGTTCAGTGTATATGGTTTATAGGAGTTCTCAGGGGTGTCCGTCAATAATATTCGTTTCTACAGTAATTTATATATTATTTCGAATCTAGGAAACAACTTTTCATGATTATTGGTTTTTAGGCCAAACATGTATGGAAGCTGAGCAATCTCCTTTTGTGTTCATTCATTTACACGCCGTATTGTGTTGCCATTCTTAACCGGTGCAATTTCAATTTTAATAGCTGTTAAATTTCCTGTTCATAATGTTGTAAAAAGTACATACACACATCAAAAGTGTCTAGGGATCAACATATATTTTTGCAATAACTTTTCTCCTGATTGATATTAATTAAAATTTTCTTTAAGGATTCATCAAATAAAGTGTTTTCGTTTGTCACAGTAACGATAAACCAAGTCACCTTTGCATTAATAAAGAAATTTGCCATTTTCCTAATAAAGGGATTTTTGACATTTGAACCACTAACACAAAAGTTCGAAAAAAAGACTGAAATAACAGTTTTCTCTAAAATTTTATTGGGTAACTTAAACAATTAATAATCCGTATTTCTACCGCGAACACTAACAACACAAGAACATCGGTTTGGCATACTCAAAATGAGTTCATCCAAATCACGCTGTGGAATGGCCGCCCATGTTCGTTGCAACAACAAAAAAAGGTCTTCTTGCGACTGGATACCCTCCATATTCGGCAGAGCTCTTCTCTGTAGCATATCCCATGCATGCTCAATCGGGTTCAAGTCTGGCGACTGAGCAGGCCAGGGCAGGACATTGATGTTAGCTGCGGCGAGAGTCTGTCTTACAACTCTTGCGGTGTGCGGTCGTGCATTATCATGCATTAACTGAAATAAGGGACCGATTTGCACTTGTAGAGGAACGATGACGTCTGATACAATCGTCTCAGCATAAATTTGAGCGTTGAGGTTGCCTCTGATCCAAATCAACTCAGTTCTTCCGCCGATCCAAATACCCGCCCATACCATGATGGTTCCACCACTATAAGGATGGACTTCCTGGCAGGATTTTAATCGCTGTTGGCGTCCAGGGGTTCTCCAGTGTCGTATACGTCTTGTATCCGGTCTCATACCAAAACGAGACTCATCAGAAAAGCACACGAAACGCCATTGTTCTTCTGCCCAATTTCTGTGTTCAAGAGCCCATTGATATCGAATCCTACGATTGTGCATTGCTATAGGTGGTACCCGTAGCGGTCTTCGGGAATGAAGGTTCACTTCATGCAAGCGGTTTCTGACTGTTTGGTCGCTAATTAAGTTCCCTGAAGAGTGATGAAGCCTCACGGCTAACATCATGGCGGTTATTGTTGGAGCTCTTCGAGTTAAGATTTGAATGTATCGGTCTTGTCTCCGTGTGGTGCAGCGATACCGTCCTCCATGGCGCTCAGCCACGGTACCAGTGCTTCGGTATCGTGTCCAAAGTCGACTGATAACACTCTGACTTGTATTCAGAGCTAAAGCCACAGTACGTTGCCGGGAACCAGCTTCTATCATTCCCACGGCTCTGAGCATTTCTTCCCTGCTTAAATGACGTCGCCGCTCCATAATAACGTTGGTTTTAATCAGTAGTAGGGAAACAGTAGCACTAATAATGTCTTCAATGCGTTGTATGTTTTTATAGGGAAAATATTGACAGCTGATTTTGATCTTTTACTCGAATTTGATTCACAGTTCCTGATTCAAATTATGAAATGCACCAAAAAGGATCCATATAAATTTATAAAATCGTAAATTTATTACAAAGCCACATCTCAATCTCAAGAAATCCGCATAAAAATGCTTGATCCCTAGACACTTTTGATGTGTGTATATAGGTGCCTTTATAAGGCCGAATCTTTGATGCTCTACTTTTGGTTTTTCTATTTATGGTTACGTAAATTTGCGGTAGTAGTAGTAAGAGGTAGACAAACTCTCTTTGGTCTATTCGGATACAATTGTGACGTTTTATTTTTGTATACCTTCATAAACAATCGGGATGATACCCCTCCATAAGTGCATTATCCTGGCTATAGGCGCATATCTAGTGACTGCCACAATGGGGCATCTTGGTCTGTACTTTGCTACAAGTTCGGCTGACTTTCCTGTAGTGGTTACAACTACTATAGCCGCTGCTATAACTCTGTGAGCTGCCATAACAGCTGCTAAGGCTGTGCCTGTTACTTGGTCACAAGGAAGCGGCGTCTGAAATAAATTAGACAAAAATAAAAGAACATTGAACTATAACATTCTAATAAGTAAAATAAGAAGAAAACTTGTTAATTTTAACCGCCATGCATGGCGATTACAAAATCGCTGGCTGAAATTTGACTATTTAAGTTTGAATGCTTTTCAGTTTTTTATGTTAAAGAGTACACTTTCATAATCATTGTGTGTGTGTGTGTGTCCATCGCATAGTAGTGTGTTACTCACTTTTTCTATTAAATCAGAGAATAATTGTTTCGACCATATACAAGCTTCGGCTTCCTTGCATGCGTTTGCTAAGTAAGCCACTGTCTCTTCAGGATATAGTCCTATTGCTGTTTCTGCTGTGAGAATCAGTCCGTCGGCACCATCAATAATGCAATTACCGACATCCAAAAGTTCAGATCTAAGCGGAACCTTCTTGTACCTCATGCTACTCAAGAGATGGGCACTGATAAGAACCGGAACGTTAGCCTGGAAAATAATTCTTCGGTTTAGATATTTTTATGTTTAGAATAAAATTCAACTAGTCCCCAATACATTTTTCTTGGGTGGCGCTCATAATACTGACAGTCAATGCATCAACATTCGCTGTATTAAAAACGCTCCATCGACGAGTTAACGAATCGACAGTACCCCAAATTCATAGTACATGTACATACGGTAGGCTAGTCTTTATGGTGGCCATTCACCATCATGCAGCTCGAGCCAAAATCCTTCCGTCAAGTGGCATGTTCTTCCACAATATCTCTCAAACACGGTCAGTTTCGCTTGATCAAGTGCCATGATGGTGAGTGACCACCATTACGTTAGTCAGTGAGCTTCGTGTTTCTATCATTTTACTAAATTAGTTCTCATCGCTGGGCGTTTTGCTCTTAGCCATCACTCATAGCGGCAAGGACTTGGTCAAGCCGTAACGTCGCAGTACCGCCACGATACCTGATTCGCATTATCAAACAGTTCGTATCGAATATGGTGTCGTTTTTCTCGCGTATGAAGACAGCTCTTGTGTGTTATATTACCTTATTTGCTCGAGCTATCATATTCTTCTGTGCTATGACTAACTTCTTTGGAGTTATGTCTGAGCCTAATTCTTGTCTTGTTATGATAATGCCATTGGCCACCTAGAAAAGTTAATACATTTTTATGTATCATTATTTTTCAATGACACGGTAGAACTTACTTTTTAAATTGGATAAATTAAATCTAAAGAAAATATAAAATTCCACGTGGACCAGGCAGCAGACGGGACTTGCCTGGTCCTCGTGGATTTTTTTCTAGTTATATTTTCTTTAGATTTAAACATCAAGCAGTTACATGCTAAAAAAATTAAAATTATAGCTGGATAAATTAAGTTTCATTATTTTAATATAGGTACTTACATTGATAATATCGTCAAAATTCTTGAAACCTTCGATTGTTTGTATGTTAGCGACTATTACAATTTTCTTTCCCTTTTCTCCCAACATATTTCGGAGTTCTAAAATCGTTTCGCCTTTATTGACGAATTGTAGAATGACAATATCAACCTAAAATAGGCTTGGAATAAATATTTCTTTTTATTCCATGTTTCTTTCATCATTTCTAATACATAACAATATTACTAAAGTTATCTACAAATTTTTAAATTGTTCTCTAAAATTATAACATTCTTAGAATACTATACCTGGTTTTTTATTGCCATTTCTATATCAAATTTATCTCGTTCCGTAAAATTAGGCATAGTAAATGTAACATTCGGTACAAACACATCATTGTATGAACCTAAAAATCCGCCTCTTTCGATCTTACAAGTCACAGTTGTGGCGGAAATCATTTCAACTTTCAACATTATCGACTCGTTGTCGATCAGAACGAGGTTGCCCTTGTTCATCTGATCAGCAAAATACATGAAGTCGACGTAGACTGTGTACGTTGAACATCTGTCTTTGTAGGTTTCATCTGATGTAAGTCTTACAACTTCACCAGTTTTTAATTCAACAGTTTCTCCGTAGCTCTAAAACAGTTTTTTTTAATGGAAGTAAACTTACAACTTACGTTAGTAGGACCTAATTTTTTTACATTGCCTTAACTTAACTTGAAAGAAATATCTATAATTTCAAATATTGTTCAATAAGAAGTAGCTTGTTATACAATAATCCGAGTTAAAGAATAACTTATCAGGTAACTTAGTAACTAATATCTGTCGTCACTGTGTCGTTTGCAATTATATTACAATAAAATGTCTAAGGTTCTAATCTTGACCTATTTAGTGACTATGGTAAATTTGTAAAAAATGTTGCTCCATCTGTCATTAATCAAACATAAGAATTTTGCTCTGGCATAATGAGCATTGTTTTATTAATTTTGTAGTATCACCTGTTTTCTTACTGCACAATTGTTGTCTGTTACTGTCGTATTGGTTATGTTCAGATGCCTGTTCAATGCGAGTGAAACAACGCATGTAACAAGCATAGTTTCTTTGAATCACAAGTTATTGAAAAAATAAATATTATATTATATAAGCCAAACTAGTGCAAAGAACCATCCGGTTCGGTAAAATCACACAATGAATCACAAACACTATATATTTTTTATATTATTATTATGCATAGTTATTTCTTTTTATACTTTTATAATTTTGTTAAGTTTGCACACTGTTAATATTGTCACACTTTGTCACAAATACATGCCGTGGCAGCCTATAATTAAGATACCGCATAAATTATCACTTATACACTATTGATATAACTATACCATATGCGGATATTCTTGTTGGTTGTCCTTAAATAAATAGGTTATAATTTTTTTTTATATTTGGAACTTACTACAGAGTAATGATACAGCCAAAGAAGTGCAAAGAAAAACCATCCGAGTGTTACTTGGACTCGAACATAAAAAGTTCTTTTTAACTTTCAAGTGTGCTTGTAAATTGAACTAAAATAAAATTTTGAATTAAATTTCTTATACCTAAATCATAACAGTTAAGTTTTCTTACGTCCGCGATCCTCCCCGTTCTAATCTTCCGTCCGGGTAGTTGGATAGCAATTGCCAAGGGGTAATTTCTCCCCATGTTCACACTGAAGTTAGTGGCGGCCTGCCGCAACATCTTGATAGTTTGCATGTGTTCCTCTCTTGTACCATACGACATGTTCAGGAGAGCTATGTTCATCCCTGAGGCCATCATCTTCTCCATTATCACCACGTCATTGGTTGATTTCCCTATAACAGAAAATAACAACCAAGTGTTTAGAATTGTTGGCCAAATATATAAATAAGATAACACTTACTATACTATATAACAACGATAATGAAATCTAACTAAATGCTGTTATTATTGTAGTTAATTTGCCTTACTAAGTTAAATACTTAGTAGGCTTCTAGGGAGTTATGTCCACCCGATTACTTGTGTTGTTATCTTTAATGTCTGGATAGCGGCATCTTCAAGCAGGGTTTAATTTGTAACAGTCACCTAGTTATTATAGCTAGTACTCAAGCTATATAGCTTATAGCTAGTACTCAAGCTATAAGTATATAGCTTGAGTACTAGCTATAATAACTAGGTTTACTATATAGTAGACATATTAGGCACTTATCACTTCCCTTGCTTTTAAGTGGTTCTTGTGCAGCGTCTGGCGTAAAAATGCAATTCCATTTCTGCTACTACAGAAAGAAAGATTATTATGTTATTAATTATAATCACCCATTGACGCTATGATACAGGTCATTCTTTGACACCCTGGTGCGGCTTTGATGTCCAAGTTCAGAAGATGATCCAGAGGAGTGACGGCATTAGTTGCCGCCAGTTGTTGCCCGGGCAGTTCCATAGCGTCATACTGTAATTTTTTTTATGTGTATGGTGGCAAACAATCAAACGTCCAAGGTCCATGTAATAATAAGTGGCCCTCATAATCTATCGACACTTTCGGTATGAGAAAGTACAATGTAAATTACTTTTCATCAAAATGTATGTGTTATTTGCCAACAAAAACGTTATTATTACAGCAACATGCCTATATTAATCCTGTTAACTTGGAGTGTAATTACTCATCTTACGGCCTTACGGCTTGTTTTACAAGTTGGCCCATGTCTGTAGTACACTTGAGGTCATGCTGGTGTATGCAATTTAACATTAAAGTAACAAGACCTATATTGACAGTGAAGGCGTCTTCTTAATAGAACGCAAATATGCGATTACCGGTAGCAGTTCATGGGAACTTTATTCGTACCAATCAAATTATATCACACAAGCATCGATTAGGTTTTATCGTGGTTTCATATATGAAAAAAAAACGTATTGCGTATTCCCCAATTCTTCTTGTCTATGTAAACTAATAAACTAATATTATAAAGGAAAGATTTGATTGTTTGTTTGTATAGACTAGACTCCGAAACCACTACACAGATTTTAAAATTCTTATATATTCAGAATCCTACATTACCCGTAATGAACATAGGCTATATTATAGTATTTTCAAGAAAGAGAAAAAAAAAGTTAGGGTTCCGTATGAAAACTTCGATAATGTAAACATACCAGAAAATAACCTTATATCGCGTACGCTGCGAAAGTCATTGACAATAGAGCAAAGTGTTGCACTAAAATTTTATAGAGGACATCAATATCTACAAAAAAGTCTGCATGACCATATGGACTTACTTTACAGTTATGTCACAAATAGAGGTTTCACCAGCGTTAATTTGAAGAAAAAGGTTATAGTGAGTCAAACTTAAAAGATGGCCATATGCTGTTGCAGACTTTTTTATAGGGGGAACAATTCTGTCATACATTATTTTTGTTTAACATTAACCGTTTACCCAGCACACGCAACAGACGTTCACAAATGGAATATTTTTACCTGTTATTGAAACATTTTTTATCGATGCTCTACTCCTACTGGTCGTAGCGTGATGTTGTATAGCTCATAGCCTTCCTCGATAAATGCTCTTTCCAATACAAAAAAATCGAATCGTAACAGCAGACCAATGGTGCATTCGGTACAACGGGAATGAAAGGTTTATAATTATATGAAGAAAGTCATTTACAATAATACAAGCCTGAGAACCAAAACTATAGTCTATACTACAGTCCTATACTGAAGCGAAGCGAGGGCGGGCCACTAGAACAGGAACAAACTATGCCAATAATATTATTACTTGTGGCGAAGAAGCGAAAAGGGGGAAAAAATATATAAACATTGTTGTAAGTGTTTTCAATAACGATAAATACTTACTGAAGTTATTTATTACGCTTAAATCGTAGAATAAGACACAAGGAAAAAAAATTTAGGTCAGGGTATTAATAATGGTATCGTAAAAGTTTTAAAAAACGTAATTAAGTTTTTTTTCTAGTAAACTTTTCTTTAGATTTAAAACGTAATTATTTAAAGTCAGGTAATTTAATTTAGAAAATTTTGCCTTGAGCCTTGTGGAATAAAGTATTTATTGCGTGTACACTATTTAATTAAACTACTAATTTCTCCAGCCATTCAGTAAAATGTAAAGTAGTTTTATTTTACAGATATCAGTATAAAATATGGGAAATACCTACTTAGAAAAAAAAACGGAAGACAAAGACATTGAACTAAACTTAGTTAATAATCTTTATAAGAGATGACAAGGGAGTGAAATATTAATAGCATATACATAAGTACCTACCGATACTCTAATACCGATTTTTATTAAAACACAAAGATAAATTAACAAAGGGTCTCACAAGATTAAATTAACTTACTTCACTTAATTTTACGTCGAGTTGCGTCGGCCACACCATTAGATTATAAATTAAATTATTAAATATATAAGTTAAATGGTTTGTAGAAGATACAGAATCCAATAAAATAATGACAAATGTAAGTTGTCAAGTCATACCAAACCACTGTTAAGTTTATCCTCTTTCACTCAGAAATTATCACATGACAGGCGTTCTAAGCAACGTGAGATTCTACGTCCAAGATGCTAGGCAATGTTAGAGTAAAATCATTAAGAAATATTTCTTCTTATTTTCTTATTTTAGATAATTTTAGCCTCAACTCGTAACAACTTGAACTTACATAACAATTTTATCAATAAATTAATTATAAGTTGAAGTCAACGATATTAAATGTGGAAGTTGATGATGTTCCTTGATGCGATGATAACCCCATTGTAAAGTAAAACTAGGCAGTTATGTGGGAGAAATACGAAGCGATCATACTGCCAGCTAATAGTTTGAGGAGCGATTATAGCTGAGTCCATTGTCTCATGTCGTGGACGAAACGGCCCCTTAAATATATGATTAACTAGTGACCCGCCCTCGCTTCACTTCGGTGTAAAGCTGTAGTATAGTTATTGTTCTCAGGCTTGTATTATACACAATGACTTTCTTCATATAATTATAAACCTTGCGTGAAGATAGTGAAAATTTTGTTGCGTAGTTTAGGACCCGTGGGCCAATCGCCTAACCAGATTGCTTTGGAAAACGCTATCGCTTACGATTTCATTTTGTTATTTCTAACCGCCGAAATACCTCACGCTCATTTTCTTTAACATTGTTATTACCAATGCAAAAGAAAAAAAAAGAGCGCGAGGCATTTGAAAACCTCAGGGGGCTAGAAATAACAAAATGAGATCGTAAGCGATAGCATTTTCCAAAGCAATCCAGTTAGGCGATTGGCCCCCCGTTGTATAGAATGCACCATTGCTCTGTGTCTGTGTCCTCCTTACCATATAGTCCATGCCCTTATCATTAAAGTGACGCAGTGGTTTGTACACACCTATCACTTTTATCACTCATAATTATTACACTAATCGTCGCATCGGATGTGTCTAATGTGATTCCAAATCATAGAAATTAATACATATTGATTCGACCAAACACGCGTGGCGTTGCGTCGGATGGCGTCGCGTTTTATAAGTCTGATTCGGCCATATTGTTTATTTTTAGTTGAACGCGCTAATCTCAGAAAATACTTGTCCGATTCGAATAAATATTTTTGTGTTGGATAGTTCATTTATCAAGAAGGGCTATAGGCATCGATGAAAAATGTTGCAAAAACGGGTAAAAATATTCCATTTGTGAGTTTTCGTTGCGTGCGCTGGGTAAACGGTTTAAGTTACAAAAAAATCATGTATGACGAAATTGTTTCTCTTTAAGAATTCTATAAAAAAGTCCGCGGCGACAGCATGTCTATCTTTTGAATTTGACTCACTATAACCTTTTTCCTCAAATTAACGCGACTAAAATCGCAGGGGATTTCTAGTTGTGACATAACTGTAATAGTTAGAGATATGCTATTGCAAGCTTTTTTGTAGATATTGATGTCTTCTACAAAGCTTTAGTACATCACTTAGCTCTATTGTTAGTGATTCAGTGATGATATAAGGTTAATTTTTGGTATTTTTTTTCACACATTGGGTTACATTAAAATAGTTTTCATAAGGAACCC